>OY998097.1:12578817-15214632 GCA_963921955.1 Aleiodes alternator | reverse complement strand
TGTTCAAGTTGTGAATCAATATCTGCTGATCATTTTTTTTAAGAAGATTTTGAGGAGTTGTTGGAGGGGAGGGGTGGGGGTGACTCCATTGGATAGATCGGAAAATTTTATGCAGAATCAAAAAAAAAAACGTCCATTTCGGCCCATTATTAACGGAGTTCCAGAGGAAAAATGTTTTTTTCAATCGAAATTTCGATATTTCGAATCGAAAAATGGTTTTTCCCCTGAAACTTTTGAAATATTGGGTCTACAGGGATGTTTTTTTCTTCAAAACCATCTCAAATTTTCCGATCTATCGATTGCAATGATTTTCATCCTCCTATGGCTGGTTTTTTGAAATTAATTTTTTTTTTTTTTCTATTAAAACCCAAAAATTCTTTGTTTTATCGTTACAGATGATTGCAGTTACGTAAAAACAATGCAAAAAAAATCGGTAAATCCGTAAGGAAATATTCCGTCTGCGTAAAAGACTAGCCGCAATTTCCTCAAAGAAGAATTCCCCAGACAGGAAAGAGAGAATCCTCATCATTACTTTCTTCTCTCTCTCTCTTTCTCTCCATTTTTTTTTTTGCAATTTTAATAAAGAAGAAGAAAAAGAGAAGGATAGAGAAGAGAGGGGAAGAGTTTCAAAACCCACGGTCAGTGTCACTTGGACAGTCGTACTGGCAACATTAGTATCCCCAGCCACCCACACTGCCATCGAAATTCAAGGAGATCCAGTCATATGTTTTCTACGACTACTTTAAGATCCACTTCAGCCACTGCCTTAATGACTCTGAACTGAAAGAGCTTTCTCATTGGATTAAACAAGGGAAAAAGAGTCTTTAAAAAAAAAAAAAAAATTCAAAAGCTCAAGTACATTTTCACAAGTCGAGAAACAGAGTTGATGGAAGTTCATTTGCATCAAGAGAACTGGAAGAAATTATTTATTTGGATTCAAAGTGAAATAAGTGTGTTTTAGTGAATTGTTTTTTATTGTTTGTGTTTTTCGTGGATTTTTATAATTTTTTTTTTTTTTCTAAATTTGTGAGTGATTAATTGCTAAGTGACAATGTTTCTTAACGTACTGATGCTGAGTTTACTGTCTGCTGTGCATGCAGCAAAGCCTCATTCGCTTCTTTACGCCGATGACAGAGTGGTGAGTGATTTTTTTTGCAAATTTTTTTTTCATAACGGTTTCTCCTTTTTTTCAGGATTTTATTGATTTTATTTGATTTCTCGAGTGAGCTGTTGCGGGTGAATCGCCTGCGATCTGAATGAAACGTGTTTTGGCAGATGTGGGGAGAGGGGGGGAGGGGGAGGAGTTCTTGATGATATTCGAGGCTAAAACGATCAATTTCTCCCATAAATTACGAGAGTTATAGGCAAAAACGATTATTCAAATGAGACGTTGAATGATAATGTTCTTTTTATGTAATTCACTTAATGATCGTCTGAAATCGATATTTCTTTATTCAATATCAATTCAAATTTCCCGCCTCTTTGAAAAATTCTTTTCTTATCACTCAAAGTGACAGTGTATTTGTCCTTGAAACTTATGGAATAGCCCTTTTATATCGGCTTGTCATGGACAAACGAGTGCGTGAGAGTTCATGAAATAATGGGATCGATGCCCCAATGATGATAAGAAGGTTAAAGTGATAGAGAGAATAAAAAAAGGGAATGGGGGATTTTTCTCTCATCTTTTTTTCTCTTTTGACCGGGAAGATGTAATTTATCGTGTAGCATGCATACCTCTCGAAAGAAAAGAATGCCTGAATGAAATTTTCATTATTTTCATCTACTCCTACCCCCCTCCCTCCCGTTCACCCCCTCCAGGCTTAATAACAATGCACAATCATAATAATTCTTTTCTCTCTGTTTACTCGTCTTTCTTTTATTTCTTTTTTCTCTCCTTTTATTCCTGTTGGAAGAGAGACTCTGGAATGAAAAAAGAGTGAAGGGCGAGAGAGGGAAAAAACGGAAACGTATTGGCGTAAAAAATGACGTTCTTTGGGTCAAAGTGACGTCACAGAGAGACGAGATTGCTTCCAGGCATCAAAGCACTTGTTCACTCTTTTTTTTTTATTTCTGCGACGAGTGATCGATGCCCCACGGGCTTTCCATATCCTGTGATAGGGACTATCCCAGTTTTGTATTGGAGTTTCAAACTTTTTCTATTGTAAAAAAAAATTGGAAAAATAGAATTTTAGATTTTTCGTGAGAGAATTTTGTAGGGGAATTTATGGAGAAAGTTGACGACGGTTTCATTCGATTCGTCGGAAAATTTGAGATAAAATGAAGATAAAAAAAAGGTTTTATTTATGATGATTTTTCACGAAGTTCCAAGCGAATACCGATTTTTCCATTGAATTCAGGAGATTTTATTAACATATAATACGAAACTGGATAACAAATATTATTTACAGTTAGAGCTAGACAAAAATATTTAAAATAGTGATTTTGTGATTTTTTGTGAGGTTAGTGTGGAGTTTCAAGGAGCAGGAAATTTGGAATAGGGAAAAGTGTAAAAGAGAAAAATCAACCCGGTGATTAACGATTTTTCGATTTCGATTTTTTCATTTGCTTGGAACTTCCACAATAATCAAAGGGAATGAAGTTTCTTTTTTTCTATTTCATCGCAAATTTTTCGATCTTTCGAATGGGATTATCGAAAATTCGTTAACTCCAGGTGTATTCGAGTCGTGAAATTATTTAATAGACAATTTATTGATAGCTCGTTGAAACTTTCAAGTGTTATTTCCTGGCAATTCCAAACAGTGAATTTCAAAGGAATAAGGTTTTCGGATTATCCGGGGATACATTAGGGACAACAGTTGAGAAGGACGAAGTTGTTGAAATTACAAAGTTCTACGAAGCGAAGGAGACAATTTAAAATAGTGCAGAATCTGTCTCACTTGTATCCAACTAATTCCCTCTCTTTTCATCTCTCTCTCTCTCTCTCTCTTTCTGTGTTGGTATCTTACGGAGTAAATTAAAATTAATTACTCGGTTATCTCCTGGTGACTGGTTTCGGCCCACTGGAACGCTCACAAAAGAGGGTGAATGAGAAAGCTCAAGGGGATGACTCTTCTACCTCGATATTTGTTTTTGTGCTTTCAACTGAAAGAAAAGGAAAAAACAATTCCAATTATTTCGTAATGAAAGATTTCGGAATTCTTTCCATTGCGGATTAAAGAGGATATTTTTTTTTTTGTTTTTTTTTTTTTATTGTAGATTAAAGAGGATAAATTAAGTATTTTTACGAAATTTCAATTTAAAAAAAGGCAATTTCGATTAACTTCAAATTAATCCATTAAATTATTTTTATTCTTTTAAAATTTATTTCTTGAAGAATTCCGACGATGTTTTCCATCGAAAATAATCGAAGGAATATAGATGAAGCTGTAGAAAATTTGTATGCAATCCGAGCACTCCACAATAGTGAATTTTCTCTCTCCTTTTCTCTTTTTTACCTTCTAATGGATGATAATTGCCATTCAATCCGCGGAAGAATTGGACGAGTAGCTAACAGCATTTCATCGAAGTGTTCGAGAAAGATCTCACATTTTTTTTTTAAATTTTCTCATTCTTTTTTCTTTTCGCTCGTACCCTCGAGTTTTATATGATCGCTCATAATCGACCCACGATTCACGACTTTCATTCTCTCCTCGTTTTTCTTCCCCTGCAATATCTCATTCTCTCGCTCTCTCTTTCTCTTTAATTTCTTTTTTATTTCAATTCTTTTTGGCGTTGTGCGAGCTCGTCACGTCTCGACTCTTAAGTCCCAACGTATGCGCCGGCGCTTCCTGCAGTTAACGACCTCCGATCAAATATAAATGCCCATGGACTCGTTCCTCGTTTTATTTTATCATTTTTTATGGCTTCACTGTGTACATAATGGATACTGACCATTGAATTAGAAAGAAAAACAGCGGAAAATAATCCACTCAACCCAATATGGACATAAACCCCTCCAAAACTCGGGGTTTACCACTACTAAAACAGCAGAAAAGACTAGAACATTTTTTTCTAAAAAACCGCAAAGTTCCAGCGAATCGAAATTTTCTGTTTTTCGAATTTCGAATCGAAATCTCGTTATTTATTTGTAACTTCTGAACTACTGAGGCATATGCCCTTTTGAAACCCGGCTTTACCACTTGTGAAATGTCAGAAAAAACCGAACATTTCTCTCAAAAAATTACAAAAGTTGGAGCTAATCGAAATTTTCCGAATTTCGAATCGAAATCTCGGCATTTATTCGTAACTTCTGAACTACTGGTACATATGCCGTTTCAAAATCCGGCTTTACTACTTGTAAAATGTCGGAAGAAAACAGAATATTTCTCTCGAAAAATCCCAAAAGTTCGAGTTAATCGAAATTCTCCCTTTTTCGAATTTCGAATCGAAATTCTCTTATTCGATTGTACTTTTTAAATTACTGGGACATGCGCCTTTTGGAAAACTCCAACGCATCGAAATTTCCCGTTTTTCGAATTTCGAATCGAAATTTCATCATGCGCTCGTAATTTCCGAACTTCTGAGACATATGACCTTTTAAAAACTGCCATTCACCACAATAAAAATAACGAAATGCACCAGAATATTTTTTTTTTAATTTCGAAAATTCCAGCTGATCGAAATTTTCCTTTTTTTCGAATTTCGAATCGAAATTCTGTTATTTGCTCGTAACTTCTGAACTACTGGGGCAAAACGGATGATTTTTTTTTTGAATCTATACCAAATTTTCCGATCTATCGATTGGGCTCATCGTCAACTCCCCCTCCCCCTCCCTCGCCCTTCTTTCCCCCCAAAAATCGGAAAAGCCGGGAAAAATTTTGCGGTTTCCTCCAGAATTTCTCTGTAAATTGGAATTTAATTTCATTATCGCATCAATTCCACTCGTTAAAAGGGCTCAAACTCCTCATCCCCCTCTCTCTCTCTCTCTCTTTCTCCCTTTTGTAACAGTACACATGCACCGTATGCTTGGCAAAGGGAATGGGAAATACGAGATGCTCAAACGTTAGCACCATTCGCTACACATGTGTTACTAATTACCAACGCTCCGTTTCTCTATCACAACTCTGACTCGGCTAACGCTATTGCTGCGATCTTGCACATGCTGAGTTTTCATCGGGCGGTCCACAAAGTACATTTTAATGCTTGTGTGAAATACAAACACCCCCAAGACAGTTGCACAATTTCATGTTTCGAAGCATTAAAAAAAAAGGGCGGAAAAAATTGTCAAAACAATTCGCCCGGAATTTTTTTTACTCTTCAAAAACAATTTAAATTGATGTCTTTATCGCAGGATATTCAATCATTTTCTGACAGTAAAACGTTTTATTCTTTTTTTTCGTACGCTAATGGATAAACGCTCAATAAGTGCATTTAGATGATTTTATGTAACGAATATCAAGTAACTCATGAAAAAAAAGTCAATCTTGCACGTGATTTTTTTTTTTTTTTTTTTTTTTTCATTACTTTATGGACAAACGGTTTATGTGCATTATGCGTTATATCAGAGTTCATCGACTCCACCTAACGCCGTAGTTTGTTAGGGCACTCTAGTGTTGTGTACAATGGATTCCTTCAAAAGCTTTTTTCCACTTTATGATAGTGGGCTTGTGCATTTAACTAGCAATTTTCTCACGTTTTTAATTCGTATTTTATATCAGAGTGTGTGCGAACGTATCAAAGTTTTGGGTCAAGGATTCTTTATTTATTTCCATTTTTTTTTTAATAGGAAGCTTTAGAGGGATAATTTTGCAGAGGAAAATGGTATTATCCCCGGGCTACTGAATTGAATTTCACTCATTTGAAATAAAATTGAATTTTGTGTTTAATAAATTTTTAGACAATCAAAAAAATTTTTTTCGATGTCAGACAATTAAAATTAATTTGATATTTTTTTTTCTATTGAAAAAAATTTAAAAAAATTATTGGAATATTTTGGGTGAAAATACAATAATAATTAATGTATTTGTAAAATTTTTGCATAATTTTATTCCATTCTTAGTGGAATTTCAAAATTAATTAACTCGGAATATTAAATTAAAAAAAAATTTTAAGTTTTTTTTTTTTTAATGGAAAAAAAAAGGAAATTCTGAAGTTTATCACTTAATTTCATTATTCATTGGAGATATCTTCGTGTTTTATCTCTCATTTTTCAAAGTTAACTAGTCATAGTTGAAAGCTTGAAGCAGATTAAGCACGAAAAATCGATGTAAATAGTACTGTGCAATGAAATTTATTCTAACACGAGAAAAATTCAATTTTTTTTTTTCATGACATGTTTCGCGGAGAGAAAATGAGAAATAAATGTGGAAAAAAATAGGGGAAATTTATATGCAAATGTATATGCACATATTCGTAGAGCTTCTGAAACTGATGGAAAATACAATGAGTTTGAAAAATAAATGAAAAACGAATAATTTCATCGGTAAAATACAGCACATCATTCTGACACTTTCATTTCCCGTACTTTTGACGTTTCAGAGATGAAAAAAAGATATTTCCAGTAGTATTTCATCATTTTTGCCATTTCAATGTGAATTTATTGATTTTTTCAACATAATTTATAACTTGAAAAACAAATTATTATTTAATCAATTGAAAATATCACCGAATTATGGAAATCTTTCATTCAATTTGACTTGCGAATATTTGATAATATAGTTATTGAATAATAACAGTGATTGAAAATACCTTTAATTCATCAGTGAATAATTACAGTTGAAATTTTGATGAAATCAGCGAACCGTAAATTGTATTATAGGGGAAGGAATTTGGTTAATCAAAACTTTGAATTGGAATATATGGAATTACAGGGTATTCGCAAATCCCTTCAAGTGCCATTTATCAGCAGTTGAATTGTGCAATTACATTCTCAATTAACGGAATAAAAAGAGAAAAATTAAAAAAAGACCGGGGGACAATGATTCAAGATTTTTTTTTGAAGTAAAGAACTCGGCGAAAAAATCTTTAAAAAAAATGAACAGATGCTTTAACATGTCTCTTGGTCAATTTTTTACTGCTTCAAAAAAAAATCCAGAAAAGAAAGCTTTGATTTTGCAATTTTTTTTCAATAATTTTCTTCGGAGTGAAGTTCTTTGTGGAAAAATCTAGAAAAAAATGAGAAGATGCTTCAATATGTCTCCATTATCGGTGAATTTTTTCAATTTTCTTCTCAAAGGCCTTCACTTTCAAAAAAAATCCCGAAAAAAAAGCTTCGCTGTTTCATTTTTTCTTCAATAATTTTTCTCAAAGTGAAGGACTTTGTGGAAAAATATGAAAAAAATTGAGAACAAGACCCAAAATGTGTTTATTATTGGTGAATTTTTTCAATTTTTTTCATTGAAAGCTTTCACTCCCAAAAAAATCCGGGCAAGAGTTTGGCTGCCATAAATTTTTATTTAAAATAATTCAAAAATTCCATAGAACAAAGCGGTTTATCTAATATTCATTTTCTAAAATTTACTGAATTAATCCTGATGATCAGATTCTCATGACATCATTTGGCGTAAAAATTATACACTCACGATACGAAAACTCTGAAATTCAAACTTCCCCGGTAAAATTCAAGTCTCGAATTCTGTTAAATTCTCTTATCACAATGAAGTTTAGCGTTTAGATGATTGAAGGTAAAATTTTCAGTGTTTAGCAAGATAAAGCCACATGAATCCAATTTTCTACCTGACATAACCCAGCAACTTTTATCCTATCCCATGACTTTTTTTTTTTTTCATTTTTAAGATTCTGTCTCCGAGTAATCACGTTTTCTTGAGACTCGCATCATGCATTCGTAATCGATTCTCCTCACTCGAGGGCAAACGCCAAGATTATACGGATAGTTCAAAACTTGTGGAGTAGTTTTCATAAACTTGTGTGGAACAATTTCCAAAGATTTCTCAATCTTTTCCATTTTCTAATGAAAAAAAGGAAATCAACTGTTTGAATTATGTTCATAATTATATTTGCATTACGTCCTTGGAGAGGACGCCTCCGACGTTCCTTTCTCTGCATTTCTGGCATTTTTAAAAAAACAGGTCACAATTGATGTTACCACATAAGTCGATAAAATAATGATTTTCTCAAGGAAAGAAAAAAAACGGAAATATAAATTGCACTGGAATTTCTCTTTTTGTGAGTAACTTGAATTGAGTTAAGGCAGTTCTATCTGATTTCGAGACATTATCATCATTGAAACTTTTAGTAATATTATATCTTATAATTAATTAACGAATAATAAATCAAATATGAACGAAAAAAAGGATTTTTATCGTATTTGAGCTTTGAAAAGCTGAAATTATCTTTACCCAGAGAAAAATGTTTTCTTAACTTAAGAATGTGCAGTCACTTAACTTAAGTGACCTGCCATTCTTAAATTAAGTGCCTTTTCTCACTCAAATCAAGTGACTTTTTCTTTCTTAATTTAAGAAAGTAAAACTCACTTAAATCAAGTGACTTTTCTTTCTTAATTTAAGTGACTTTTTTTTCTTAATTTAAGTGACCTGCACATTCTTAAATTAAGTGACTGCACATTCTTAAATTAAGAAAACATTTTTCTCTGTGTAAGTACCCCATTTCGCCCCGGTCTCCCCTATACGGTCAAAAATTCTGAAAAAATTGAGAAAAATGTAAAAAAAATATCATTTTTGATACGCCATCAAAAAAATAAGAAATCAACTGTACTCGAGTTCACTGGGATACTATCTTAAATCGAGTTGAAAGCACCAAAAAATAATGTTAATTCGCAATTCAAAAAAATCTAACATGGTAACTACTCAGAGGAATTATATGAAAAAAACGAATATTCCCTTGATGAAAAACATCTTCAGAGCTATTCCATCAATTTCTTCTCTTTTGTTTCACTTCTTTCCGCTTCTGCATGAAAAAATCAGAGTGAAGAGGATCCAGGTCACAGAGTCTTGGAAAGAAATTACTGTTCATTTCGTCTCCAGCAAAAAAAAATGCAACGAGGAGGAAAAAAAAGGGGAAAAAAACGATGAAATATTTTCTCACTAAATAAATAATAAAATGATTGATGCAAACGAAAATCCATATGTAAATAATATGCAGTATGTACTCTGTGAAATTTCATGGAAAAACAATAAATAGAAAAATTTATTTTTGTTTTTAGTAATGCGTGGGCGTTTATTTCCTGTCAATTTCGTAGAAATGGACAAAATACCGGAAACTATTTTTTTTGCTCACTTTTTTTTCTCTATCTCTCTTCTTCCTTTTTTTTTTTGGACAGGTATTTTATAGATGTGTTTTTCGTTTTTGCATGAGTGTGTACTCGTGTTTGTGTAGTGGCCCATGGGCAATCGATCGCATGGCGTCGCGGCGCCGTCGTGTTTATTGCCCGTTGATTCATCGCGTCGGGGACTCGCCCTCTCACTGCCTAGACTCGCTTGTTTTTCCCTCCTACCGTGAAACCCCTCTCGTGTTTCACTTCCCCACATCTTTGTTGATATTTTCTAGCTATCACTTTCTCTTTCTATTCATTCAGCTCGAGATCCTAGGGGATTATGATAGGAAATTCCATTTAAGAGCTTTGATAATGATTTTTATTCTCTTTTTTTTTAATTATTTAATTCCTGGAATTATTTCGATTTTTCGAAATTATTTCGATTTTCTTCCTCGATTTTTCGAAATTATTTCGATTTTTTTTTTGAAATTTCTCTAGATTTTTCGAAATTTTCGAATAATTTACGACTTTTTTCAAGATTTTTCGAAATTATTTTCGAATTTTACAAAATACTCGTTTGTGTCTCGCATCGACAAAAATCAAGCTTTTTCCAATGTAAATAATTACTCTAATGTGTTCCATCACTTGAGTAAATCAACTCTCCTGCCGAATGTCTCAATGAACCCCTCTTTTTTTCACTCATTAGCAAATTTACCGTTTCATCCCACAGTTTTGTTGAAGTCAATGTATTATTTCACCTAAAATAAGTTCAGCCTGCACACACGTGTTCTAAAAATTTTTAAAATATGCGTCAGCCGTTACTGAATCATCCTATTCTCCATCTCCCCCGCTAGCATTCTATTATCGACTGAAGCCGAGTAGCACGCGATGCTACTGTCAGAATAATTTTCTCCAAAAAAGAGAAATACAAGAATAGTTGTAACTTAAAAATGGAGAATTGGATTTTTTTTTTTTGGCGTGAATGCAGGCTGCTGTGGAAGAGAGAGAAAGAACGATTTATAGGTGAAGGCAAAGGTCACAAGTCAAACGATGAATCAACGAAACACAAAGAACGAAGACACTGCTAGACCTTCGCAATCGATTAATTACAAGTAGTCACGACTGTGACCAGGTTCCTTTTGCTCTCGTTTGCTTCTCCACTCATTTAATTTTCATTTGTTTTCATTTTATACTTTTATATAAACTCTTATCTCCATTCATCAACACTCTCTCTATCTATCTCTCTCTCGTCCTTAACCATTAATTAAATTTTTTATATCCTCGTAATTTATTTTATTTCAACAATGTTGACTCATAAATTGTGCAATTTCATCTACTTCCGTCTATTTGTGATTTTTATCCAATGAACATTTTCTCGAAGAATCATCGTGTAAATATTGTCTTTGTTCATGTCTTCAATGAGCAATTGTCATTCCGTTATTTTTAGATGATAAAAAAAAAAAAAAACGTGAGAACAAAAAATGATTTCTCATTGTTTTGATGATTCGAAAAAATCATTTTAAGAAGGAGTGGGGTTAGGCAGTTGAAAATGGTTGCAATCGATAGATCAGAAAATTTTAGTTGAGATTCAAAAAAAAAAGTTTGGTCTACCTCCCATAGTTCTCGAGTTACAAAGAATAAACATTTTTTCGAATCGAAATTTCGAAATTTTTAAAACGTTGGAACTTCGTCAATAATGCTCCAAATTAAACGATTTTTTTTTGAATGTCACCTCAAATCTTCCGATCTATCGAATGCGACTATCATCAGTCTTCTATCTCTACTCTTTAACAATCATTCATGAAGCAATTAATGGATTATTCAAACATTTCATTGATACAATGAATTAACAAGATGACTTATAATAATTCCGACAATTGATTCAATAATCATTGATTATTGCTTGCTCCCAATTGTTAGCAAACCCATGAGGCAGACACATAAGCTTCATTCATAACATCATTCATCATCCGAAAAAGTCAAGAGGATAAAAAAAAGCAAAAAAAAAAAAAATAATGAAATAATTAACTTCAAAAGAATGATTCACTTCTGTGTGGCTTCAAGTACCTTTTGAGTATCAATTTTCAATTCTCTGGAGGGGGGGGGGGGGGTAAAGGAGGCTGATTGAGGCCCTGGACCATTCACAAGAGGCACTATTGTCCTGTACCCTCAAAGCCCATTTCTCTCATTTTTTTTCCCTCTCTCTCTCTTTCTCTTCCTTCATCTCTACAACGAATACCGAACTTTCTAAAAATATACTTTATCCCGTATATTGAGAGACAAGGAGGTGCCTTGTTGACTCTGTTAACTGGCGCCATTGGTCTTTTTCGATCTTTCAATGTTTCCACGAACAAAATACACTGCGTCAACCAAACGAATCAACCGAATCAATTGTCTCTGAGAATTTACTCATTTTTTATTTATTTATTTGTTTTTTTTATTAACGAACGAAAATTGTTTCAACATTTTTATTTTTTTTTACAATTTTTTTTTCCCACTTCATTGCAAATTATTCATACAAAAAAGTAAAAGAGTCAAGGGGAATAATAAATTGTTGGGGAAAAAATAGAGGAAATACTAATTTAAACTTCTGTTTCCGGTCGTATCTCGGGGATTTATCTGGCGAAAAAAAAAAAACGCGCCATTCATAAATTTTAAGAGGTGTCGAGGGAATCATTTGAATACTGTTCGTATTCGTTGGATTAAAATTTCATTAATTATCTCACTCGATTATTAATTTGGTCAGTTAATACTTGAGAGTGGGCAATGAATTTATTTTTCAAGTATGTAATTTTTATGAATACATATGTGCAATTCAGAGAATAGAGGAGTAAAAGAAGGTCAGGACAGAGAAATTAAAGAGTTTTTTTTTTATTCAAGTGACTCTCATCTCATTCAGGGACAGAATTTTTTTTTTTCTTTTTCTCTTTCTTTCTTTTTGATTGCTTTTCCTAAGTTATTCTGCTTTATTGAGTGGTAGTTTGCAATTCCATAAAGTCCAGACCGCGTCTGTAGAGAGGCATCGTCAACCCCAGAGCCATCCCAAACGTTTTCAAATTCTATATTTACATGTGCCTATTTATAGTCTACAAAAAAACCTTATATATTCCAACAGACTGCCTTGCATCCCAGGTCAGACTTGTATTCCACTGCGAATTTACGTGTTTATGAATTGGTAGAACACTTCAATTTGAGTCGACAGAAGCTTCATTATCCTGAAGGATTAGTTATCTTCTGAATTTCCCCATTCTTTTGATGATTCGGAAGGATCATTTTTAGAAGGAGTGGGGATAGAGAGTTGAAAATAATTGCAATCGATAGATCGGAAAATTTTAGCTGAAATTAAAAAAAAAAAGTTCAATCTAACTCCGATAGTTCTCGAGTTACCAGGAAAAAACGTTTTTTCGAATCGAAATTTCGAAATTTTCAAAACGCTGGAACTTCGTCAATAATGCTCCAAAATCAATGATTTTTTTTTCAATTTCACCTCAAATTTTCCGATCTATCGAATGCGACTATTTTCATCCTTCTATCTCTACTCTACCACAATTCGTCACACAGCAATTAATGGATTATTCAAATATTTCAATTAATTAGAATGAGAATTGAGATCAAGAGTTCATAACTTCCGATTTATTCTAGTAATAGCGAATGTATACACTGGTTAAAGCAATATTTCAACTCCATTCGAGGACAGGCAGATGTCTCTTACTTTATTTATATATTTTTTTTCTTCTTTTTATTCTACCTCTGAAAAACAACTCTAATCTCCAGCATGGAAAACTAAACTTCCTGCAGATATATAATGTAACAACACAGTTGAATTCTACCTCAGTTCTGTATCTACATTTTCAACTTTCCCTGTTTTTTTTCGGTCCACCATGTTTTTCCTATGATTTTTTTCGTTTTGTTTTTTGACTCGTACATACACCTGCCGCAAGAGTTTTCTCCAGTGAATTGATAAAAAAAAGGTGAGAAATAAGAGGAAGTAGAGGAATGAAAACCGTTTCATTTTCGCGCAAATAACATTTTTCCTCCTGAATCTCGACAGTTTCATCTTTCCACGAAATTCTCTTTTTTTTTCTATTTCTTCTGGTTTCTTGTTTTCCATCCGTTTCCTCAATTCAAAAACCCAGGATTATCTACTTACGTGACTCATTCCACTTTTTCTTCCTTTTTTTATAATTTGAAGAGAATTTTCTTCTTATTTCTCAGAGACATTAACGAATAAGTCTATTTTTAGGGAATATCTCGAAAATTGAACGAGATAGTAGACCTTAAATGAAAGCTTTTTCTTTGCAGAAAAGAATTAGAGTTACGAAATAGATAATTCTTTTTGTTCACATCTTCAGTGAATAATTGAAATTCTGTTATTTTTAAATGATGAAAAAAGCTCAGGATAAATAATAATTTTCTATTTTTTTGATAATTCGGGAAAATTATTGGAATTGAAAAAAAGCTCGATTTAACTCCCATATTTCTCGAGATACAAGGAAAAAACGTTTTTTCGAATCGAATTTCGAAAATTTCAAAACGCTGGAACTTTGTCAATAATGCTCAAAAATCAATGATTTTTTTTTAAATTTCACCTCAAATTTTTCGATCTATCGAATACGACTATTTTCATCCTTCTATCTTTACTCTTCTACAATAATTCATGGAGCAATGAATGGATTATTGAAACATTTCATCCATACATTGAATTAACCTAATGACTTATAATCATTGCAACATAACTCTATTTTCAGTAATTAAAATTCTAGTAAGAAACTTTTTTTTATGAAAAAAAAAAAAATAAGTGCCACAAACAAAAGAAAAATTAATCTTAATTTTTTTTACTTCTCGACTAATGAAATTCAAAAAAATCCTTTTCATTTAATATTTTTATCCTCTAATTTCATTGAATTTTAATGAAAACGTTGAGAATATGTAGGGCAGAGGTCTGATAGTACATTTCATTTGAAATATCTCTTCAAAGCGCCCACAGCTGATTAGCCTCGTTGGAGATACATGAATGGAAGTTTGTGTAGAAGCTTGTTTAACTCAAATGATGAATAAAGAATGAAGAAACACTACAAAACATAATTTTTTTTTTGGGAGGAAGTTTGCCATTTTTTTTTGTTTTCGTGTGTTGGAATTCGTTAGAACGGAAGTAGGGACGTATCTCGACGATGAGGGAGGAAGAGGGGGGGGTGAGAGATTATCGATGCTGCTCACGTTTTGGATGCTTGATGGAACCCAGTCCACGTAATACATTGGACACAAAACCGTTTTCAGGTGTCACAATTCTTTTAATAAATTACTCAATTAGCATAAACAATTGTTAAGAAAATAAATTTAATTAATTTTCCATTTTTATTGTTTGAGTTGTTCACTGGTTTTTTGAATATTTATTAATGATTCGCGAGATTTAACCGGATTTTGAGAGGAGCGTGGTGTGAGTTAAAAAATGACGCGTGCACGAGATTTTCTATTTAATATTATAACTTTATTATAATTTTGCACTAATAAAATATCACAATTTTATATCACTTTTTGCTTTAACAATAATTGAATTGAGATAATCAAGAGTTTTGAGAGTTTCTATTAACTATTTTTTAATTGAGAATATCTGAGAAATTCTGAGAACACTTTTGCACTTGACGCGAGAATAGCTCTTTTGAGAATAAGGATGAGAATTCCAAGAAAATATGGCAGGTGTCCTGAATTAATTAATCTATCATTCGATAGATTGCGGGTCAGAACACCTGTCAATCAAGTGGCGCCTCGAGTGCCAAAGTTGAGTAGGTCACGGTCAGTAGGCCGATGACCGATAAAGAAATTTGAGTGGCTCTGTGTGAGTGTGAGTGCGTGAGTGTTTCTTATGGTTATTCGTCCATAACCAAACATTCTCCCCGCCGTCAGCAACTGTTGCTGACAAATTGAGTAAACTGAAACAAACAAAACAAAAAATTAATTTGTTCGAGATTAATTGAGAACTCTTGAGAACTTCACCAAGATCTATCTGAGCTGAACCAGTGCAGAAACACCAAGACTTGGGAGGCGTAAATTCCTTATTCGAGATGTCACTGCTTCCATCCATCACCGATATCCTCTCGTGCGGGTCGTAAATCCTCACCAGAGTACGATGATGACTGAAGATGATGATAGATTGGTGCCGTGGAGATGTTCAAGACTCTTTTGTTGAGATTGGCAAAAGAGCGAGCTTGGCGATTGGTCTTTGTAGAATTGAGGTGGCTGTTTTTATGGTAACTACTCTACTAAGATCGTCCTTCCCAGGATGTAGAGTAGTCACCCGAGCGAGAGGCCATTTTGAAGGAGGAAACCTCTCATCAGTGAGGAGAACTATTGAGCCTACTTTGATTTCATGAGAAGGATGGTGCCACTTTGAGATTGACTGGAGATGTTGGAGATAACTCGTGGACCATCGTTTCCAGAAACTCTGAACCTTTTGTTGAATGAGTTGCCAGCGAGAGAGACGATTGATGTTGAGATCTTCTAGTGAAGGTTCAGGGAGAACTAAGAGAGGTTGTCCAATGAGAAAATGCCCTGGCGTTAGCGCAGAGACATCATCAGGATCTTCAGAGAGAGGTTCCAGAGGTCGAGAGTTGAGAATAGCTTCTATTTGAGTCAGTAAAGTAGTGAGCTCCTCGAATGTTAATAGAGAATCACCAATGGTTCTCTTGAGATGGAACTTCACTGACTTTACTGCTGCTTCCCATTTTCCACCAAAATGAGGAGCACCAGGAGGATTAAATGACCATCTGGTTCCATCGTTGAGTAAGAGTTGAGCGATTTGATGAGATTCCTGAGATGTCATTGAGAAGAGATTCTTGAGATTTTTATCTGCTCCAACAAAATTTGTTCCACAATCAGAAAACAAATTCTTGCAGATACCTCGCCGAGATATAAAACGTCGATAGGCCGAGATGAATCCTTCCGCTGAGTAGTCGGAGACAACTTCGAGATGAACTGCGGAAGTGGCCATGCAAACGAAGATGGCTAACCAGCCCTTATGAGACTTATGACCACGCCCCTTAGCAGTTCTGAGTGATACTGGACCTGGATAATCAATACCTGTATTGAAAAATGCACGTACTTGAGATAATCGAGAAGTCGGAAGTTGCCCCATTAATTGTTGAGCTCTCACTCCTCTCTGTCGAGCACAAGGAACACACTTGAGAATAAACGATCTTACTGGAGCTCTTCCACCAAGAATCCAGTAATAGTTTCTGAGATGTCCGAGAGTAACTTGAGTCCCACCATGAAGAGTTCGTTGATGAGCTTCCTCAATGATGAGTTGAGAAAAGTGTGATTCTTTTGGAATTATCGCTTGGTGCTTATTATCGATCTTGAGATCTGCGAATTTGAGACGACCTCCTACACGGAGAACTCCCTGATGATCAACGAAGGCAGTGAGTCGATTCAACGGATGAGAGGTACTTAGTTTCTGTCCCCTGGACAATGCGAGAAGTTCCGTTGAAAAATGAGCTGCTTGAGTAGCCTTAATCCAAAAGATTCGAGCACGTTCAAGATCATCAGGAGTTAGAGGAGTCAATAGAGAAGAATTTGGAATTTTCTTGAGACGAGCAATGAATCGTTGGCATATTGCCGTGATTCTGAACAATTTGTTCACTGAGGAGAACTTGTTGATGAGATCCCAAATTCCTATATGTTGAATTTTCACGTTGAGAGTTACACCAGGCTTTTCTTCAAGATCGATTTGAGAGAGAGGAGTTGTGCTAAATACTGGCCAGGATGAGGAGTCTTTGTTGAGCCAATGAGGACCTTGCCACCAAAGTTTATGAGAACACAATTGTGCTGCTGTCAACCCTCTAGAAGCACAATCAGCAGGGTTAACTTTACCAGGAACGAATTTCCATTGAGACGACGTGAGCTCTTGAATGAGTTGAACTCTATTCCTAACGAATTCCTTCCATCGAGAAGGATGAGAACTGATCCAAGTGAGAGTGACAGAGGAATCCGTCCACAAATATGTCGGAACGTCATTTAACTTGAGTGTGTCCTTGACATATTTAACGAGTTTTGCAAGGAGAACAGCAGCTGTGAGTTCTAGTCGAGGAATCGTTAATTTTTTGATCGGAGCTACCTTTGTTTTCGAGCAAACTAATGAGATTCGAGTATCAGTACCATTCGTGACCTTGAGAAATACTACTGCAGCCATTGCTAGCTGTGAGGCGTCTGAGAATCCATGTATTTCGAGTTTTGAGTTATTGAGAATTCCAAGCCATCTAGGCACTGTCAATTTTGAGAGTTGTTCGAGATCTTCACGAAATTGTTCCCATTTATGAGTTGTCTGTGGAGAAACTTCATCATCCCAATCGAGTTTTTCGATCCATATCTCCTGTAGCAACATTTTTCCACGAATTACTACAGGAGCGAGAAATCCGAGAGGATCATAGAGTTGAGCTATTTCTGATAAAATGATTCTCTTCGAGATTTTCGATGCGTTTTTTGAAGTTGTTGAGAAGATGAAGTTGTCTGATGCGGGTACCCAAGATAATCCAAGAATTCGAGTTTGAGAATCTTCGTAAAATCGAAGATCATTTGAGATACTGTCAGGAGAGAGCCATTTGAGGAGTTCTGAGCAATTACTGTGCCATTTAGCTAATGGCATTCCTCCAGCAGCACAGAGATCTTTTACTTGTTGAGCAGTCTTGATGAGTAATTCTGAATTATCTGCACCTCCACAGATGTCATCCACGTATCTTCCTTCAATTAATGAGTTGACAGCTAGAGGATACCGTTCTCCTTCATCTTCAACTAATTGAAGAAGAACTCGATTGGCAAGATACGGTGCTGAGCGCGTTCCATACGTAACCGTAGTGAGTTGGTACGTTACGATATCTCCATTTGAGTTGGTCCAGAGAATTTGCTGTAGAGGCCAATCATCTTCATGAACTCGAATTTGACGAAACATCTTAGTGATGTCAGTCATGAAGATGAGTCGATGTTGACGAGTCCACAGGAGAACGTCTGAGATGTCTTTTTGAGTTTTGGCCCCTGTGTGGAGAATATCGTTGAGAGAACTACCTGAGCTGGTCTTAGCCGATCCATTGAATACCACACGCAACTTCGTTGTTTCACTACTCTCTCTGAGAACACCGTGATGAGGTAAATAGTAACTATGAGAAGAACCAGCCAGAGCACTCTGAGTCGTTTCAGGAACCCTCAACCCTCCTGATACCGAAATATCATGTGCCAAGGTCATTCCGTCTGAGCAAAGAGTGATCTGAGACTGTTTTTGACGAGTTGACCGATGAGAATCACTATTTACCAATCTCATATGATCCAAATCCTTATATTCTTTGAGAAAATCTGAGTAGAGTGAGAAGAATTTCTGATCCTTAGAAATTCGAATAAGCATTCGTTTGAGACATGCTAGAGCAGTAGAATGAGAATCTCCTAACAACGAAGTTGTGTCTGAAAGAGGTAATCGAACGATATAGCGTCCTGATGAATCGCGAGAATGAGTTGTTCTAAAATGCTGTTCGCATTCGAGTTCTTCCTTTGTCAATTCTGAGTTTTTTGAGCTAGGAACTTCTTCTTGAACCCAGAATTTTGAGAGTAATTCGTTGAGTTGATCATTAGTTGTTGTAACATGGAAAACATTACTTGATGTTACATGAGATGGTCCGGTTGGCCCGAATATTATCCATCCAAAGATGGTGAGTTGAGCTACAGGGGAATCTGGACCTCTATTAATGACTCTTGGTTTTATGAGTTGTCCGAATATGTCAGCGCCGATGAGAAGGTCGATCGGAGCTGGAGTTCTAAAATTGGGATCAGCAAGTTGTAATCCTTGAAGATAATCCCAGTTAAGATCTTCAGCTGAGAATGTCGGTAAAGAAGAATTGAGATGATCGATTACGTGAGCAGACAATTGAATACGTTCTTTTGAGTGGATCGACTGTAGAGTGAGTTGTACTTCTCCATTGGTCGTCCCAAACGACGTTTCCCCAACACCAGTTAGGGTGATTGAGTTTTTTGATCTAATTAATTTGAGTTGTCTTACGAGTTTTTCTGAGATCATCGAAATTTCCGAACCAGGATCTAAGAGAATACGAACTTGTTGAGAATTTCGATTTGAGGTTACTAATTGGGCTAGACTAGTCGCTAAAAGAACAGCAGTTCGGAGTTGAAAAGACTTTTGTTGAGTAGAACACGAGATTGCCGTTTGGGATTGCAATTTTCACTGAGATGGCGCTGATGAGATTTCTTGAGCAGGCTCGTGATGCATTTGAGCAGTCACAACCATACGGTTTGAGTTGTTCGACGTAACTGTTGAAGGAAGTTGAGAAGCCTGACGTGGACCAAGATGAAGCAGCGTATGATGTTGCTGATTGCATCCTCTTCGTTGAAAATACGATCATGAATTGTTGAAATTTGCCGATCTCTTGCGTGTTGAGAAGAAATGAGAATTTCGAAAGCCATTTTTTAATTATTATTCAAAGATTCGAGATGAAAAACCCAAAATTATTCACTTGAATGAATCAAGTTATACGAGAAGACCAATTTAATTTCTTTGGAAATAATAATTAATTCAACTTCCCTTGTTGTTGATGAGAAGCTGTTGAGAATCACTGCGAAGTTGAAGAATTTCAAAAAATTCAAAAAAAACTGCAAAAATTGAGTTGAGATGTCCTAGCAGCGCCCTCTGGTCAATTGAGAAGCCGATCGATGCGTAACTAGTTGAATTTTGAGTTCCGTGGAAAACACGTTTGAGATCCCCAAGTTGAGTCACACTGAACGAATTTAAATTTCGAGAAGTTCAATGTTTGAGATGAGCACCACTGCCGAAAACGTTAGCAACACCACGCTCTCGAATTTTAATGATAAAAATTATAAAGAATGAGAAAATCCAATAAATATTCAATTTATTCTGCTCGAAGGACCAAAATGTTTGAGTTGTTCACTGGTTTTTTGAATATTTATTAATGATTCGCGAGATTTAACCGGATTTTGAGAGGAGCGTGGTGTGAGTTAAAAAATGACGCGTGCACGAGATTTTCTATTTAATATTATAACTTTATTATAATTTTGCACTAATAAAATATCACAATTTTATATCACTTTTTGCTTTAACAATAATTGAATTGAGATAATCAAGAGTTTTGAGAGTTTCTATTAACTATTTTTTAATTGAGAATATCTGAGAAATTCTGAGAACACTTTTGCACTTGACGCGAGAATAGCTCTTTTGAGAATAAGGATGAGAATTCCAAGAAAATATGGCAGGTGTCCTGAATTAATTAATCTATCATTCGATAGATTGCGGGTCAGAACACCTGTCAATCAAGTGGCGCCTCGAGTGCCAAAGTTGAGTAGGTCACGGTCAGTAGGCCGATGACCGATAAAGAAATTTGAGTGGCTCTGTGTGAGTGTGAGTGCGTGAGTGTTTCTTATGGTTATTCGTCCATAACCAAACATTTATCATGTGCTAACTTATTCATTTGAGAGATCGTGCACGAGTGATCAGTAAATTAACGGAAATTCAGGGATTTTTGTTTGTACAATAAATCGTTCGGGGGAAAAAAAATCGTGAAAATAGCGAATTTGATTTAATGTTCGTCATGAACAATAGATTCTCCCGTATTTTTCCATTCTCTCCACTTGTGATGAACCTTTTTATTTATCTTCCGCACCATTTATCCTTTTTTTTACTCGTTTTAAAACGATTCTGCGATGGAGTATGACAAAGTACGATTTTTTCGTGTCTGTCCGGTTCCATTTGTAGGTTTGTTTTCCGGGTCAGACTCGTATTTCCATTGCGAATTTGTGGGTTTATGAATTGGTAAAACACTTTAATTTCAGTTGAAACAGGCTTCATTAGCCTGAAGAATTGATTATCTTTTGAATTCTCTATTGTTTGTATAACTCGAAAAAATCATTTTGGGGAGGAGTGGGGGTAGAGAGGTGAAAACAGTTGCAATCGATAGATCGGAAAATTTTAGCTGAAATTCAAAAAAAAAAGTTCGATTTAACTCCCATAGTTCTCGAGTTACAAGAAAAAAACGTTTTTTCAGTTCAGTTCAGTTCAGTTCAACAGATTTTATTAACATAAAATATATATACATTACAACAACATTACAATAATTTTTAGATATATTGAGCAATGAGAACAGGAAGTTTGTGGCGATATTGTTCCAGCCCGGAGGCTTCTACAAATATAGCTTAAGAGTATAGAATAGTTCGCTTGAGGGGTAAATGAGGTGAGTGTGATTATGTGTAGGGAAAAGCGCATGAAAAACCCTATTTCTTGACGAGTGGGAGAGAGAGATTTAGTGGCGATTGGTTGACCACTTGGATAAAATGCGAGGATTAATATTTTTGACCAGATTACTTGGGTGTGTGGGGAGTTTATCAGTGAATTTTTGGGTGAGGTTCATTATGTGAGTTTTGAGGAGATCTATGTTCGAAATTTCATGGAGAGTGGGGATGGGAGTTGATCGATAGGCCCTATTGATCACACGGAGGAACTTGTTTTGCGTGACCTGGAGTTTGGCAAGCAGTGTGGGGGCTGCGTTGTGCCAGACTGGGGCAGCATACGTGATAACTGGCCTTACAATTGTTTTGTAGAGCTTGATCTTTGTTTTTTTTGGATAGGGCTTTTGATTTGAGGAGATGGTAGAGTCTGCCCATAATAGACTTCGTTCTCTGGATTAGGGTTTTAATGTGGTGATTCCAAATGAGTCGGCTGTCAATGGTGACGCCAAGATAGGTGACCGTGTTGGTGATTTTCACCTCTTGGTTGTCGATATAGAAGGATTTAATGTGGGATTTGGTGGAGGAGAAGAGGGTACACTGTGTTTTGGGGATATTTACGTTAATTTTGAGTTCTTTGAGTTGGTTTATGATTTTTTCCCCAACATTGACGAGCTTGTTGATGGCATATTGGGTGGAGGTGCTGGATGCAAAAATCGCGAGATCATCGGCAAAGCCGGCAATGTGGGCTAGCGGGGGGAGGTTGTCAAAAAGATGGGCGATGTAGAGGTTGAAGAGAGTGGGGGCAAGGACAGAGCCCTGTGGGACTCCAGCAACTGTAGGTTTTGGATCTGAGAGGGAAGTGCCGACTTTGACTCTGATCGTGCGATTTTGCAGATATGAGTGGAGGATTTTGCATAGGTATGGGTGTATTTTCATTGTGAAAAGTTTATGTAGTAGGCCTTGATGCCAGACGGAATCGAAAGCCTTCTCACTGTCGAGCAGGAGAAGGGCAGTGTTTAGTTTTTTATTGGCTGATATTTTTACATGATTAGTTATACGGAGGAGCTGGTGCACAGTGGAGTGCTCCTTTCTAAAGCCAAATTGGGTTTTTGGGAGAAGTCCCTTTTCTGAGATGAGCTTGTAAAACGTTTTTTCGAATCGAAATTTCGAAAATTTCAAAACGCTGGAACTTCGTCAATAATGCTCCAAATTCAATGACACTTTTTTGAATTCCAGCTCAATTTTTCCGATCTATCGAATGCGACTATCTTTGACCTCCTATCTCTCTTCTACAATTTACCATGTATAACCATAAATTCGTCATAAAAAATATATTTCCTCATATTTTTTCCGTCTCTCCCCTTGTGATGAACCTTTTTATTTATCTTCCACACAATTCTTTCTATTTTTCTTCCCTTTACATGGATTCTGCAATTGAGTATGACAAAGTACGACGAATTTTTGTGTCTGTCCGGTTCTATTTCACGGTTTGTTTCCGGATAAATGAAACTTCCGGATCTCTATTCCATATATATAACGCGTGTATATTGTATACAAGTTCAATTTATCTGGTCTGACTGCGACAAAACGATATGTCGAAAAAAGAAGAGAATAAAGTTTCAAGAGGAAGAGACAGAAAGAGAAAAAAAATCGTTGATAGAGAATATCGGGGATGTGAAGTACAAAAATTCATCTTTTCATTTGCACGAACATTGAAAAGAAGAAAAAAAAAAAAAAAAAAAAAAAAAAAAAAAAAAAAAAACCTGCTTTCAACTTCATTTCATTTTTTTTAATTTTTTTTTTTTTTTTTACTAATTCTCCTTTTTTCCCTGTAATAAATTAGTCCTTTCAAAAGGAGTGCACTTTATTCCGCGTCATTCCCCGCTGACATTCTCCTGCAGATAATTCATTGCCTGGTCGTTGACAATAAAAACAAGAAAAAATTCTGCTTTTTATCGATGTGAATAGCGCTAGAAAAATTCTTCAGTTTTATGCAGAAAATTTTCAATGGCACTTCTCTCCTAAGTGAGCTTCGTGTTCTATTTTCTTGCGGCTTCTCACATAATTTTTTTTATTTCCTACCAAGGAAGTGAAAGAACGAGATAAGTGACTTTCTCTTCAAGACTAGTTTCTTTAAAATATCTCAGGATTTAAGGGGGAGATAGGGTAATTTTTGTGGGGGTGAAGGAACCCTCGAAAAATCGTTATTACCAAATTTTCCTATCTCTTACGGATATTCAATGGAAAACTGATTTAAGTAAAGACCTTGGATTTTATTTTGAATTATAAAGATAAAAGACTTCTGAGAAAAATCGAAAATCCATAAGAGTCGCATTTGTACGTTTTGTAAGGAATAATGGGATTTTCATATTACTCAAGGGTTTTCCTCTAGACTGAGAGGAAAACAATTGTACCATCGAAGAATTCGTATTTGAAATGAAGAAAAAAAAGATTGATGATTATCAACAGTTTTCAATAGTTTAGTTCAATAGAAACTCAAATTTTTTTCAATCAAGAAAATCATTGATCAATGTGAATACTTTTATCTTGAAGCAATACATTTATTCTTGAAACAAACGTTGAGATGATCAGCTTGAAACATCTTCAATTAATTCCAAAATGCCATTAAACAAATAAATTTATTAATAAATTAATTTTTATTAATAAATGTTTAAGAGAATCAAATTCCGGAAAAAATATGTAATGCACAAGCAGGATTTGAACCCACGACCCTCTGATTACATGTCAGGTGCTCTACCGCTGAGCTATTGCGAGTTACTATATTTACCATCAATTTTTGATTCTCACAGCTTTTCTCCACCTCCCATCCACGAGGCAATGTCAAAAGTGATGAAAATGAGCTCATTCCAATCTGGATGTATTCAATCCAAGTAACGCATTATTACTTTTGATGAATAATGCTAAACCGATTTTAACCAAAAGCTAATCAACACTAATCTGTATCGAGATGCTATGATTCCGACATTGATCATCTTAATAGCATTATTGAAGGGGTAACGGAATACCCAGTAAATTTCAAATTTTCAAACCCATTATTTAGTGATGATTATGATTTTTTGCATTAAATATGAGAAGCATCGACTTCCTAATGTCCTTTCCCTGTCGTTGCCACTTTTCTATCATAAAAATATTGATAAATATCGTTGAACAATTAGTTCTAAAATTCAATATATACAAGGGGTTCTGTTACCCCTTAATGAGGAAACGTGAACGAAAAAATGGGTCACATACACACATATACAGATATGGTCCTAAAAACTATCAGAAAATGTTGTGATAGTCTCAAAACATGAAGATCAATCAAAAAGTCGATTTTTCATCTCGAGGCAAATACATAAACTTCCCTAATCGGGAAGTTAATTAGTATTAGATTCAGATATCAAGTTAGGAATATAAGTGTACAATGTGCGAGCGCCACAAACATTTATAAAACAGAAAGGTCATCTGTCTATTTAGATAGATCAACACAAAATGTATATTACATATAAAATGAAAGACATTCTTTATAAAGCATTCCCCATAGTATATAAAGCTATACAGAAAAAATAAATTCTATTCTATTGGTGCAAAGCTTGCGTGGAATAGGAAACTCCCAATCCTTATATTTCTTGATTCAAAGACGAATTTCTCACAAAAATACACTTTTTCTCTGTATGAAAACAAAAAAATTCACCTTTTACAATCCCTGATGAGAATAACATAACCAGTGATGTTTCATTGTATGAAAAAGTAGAAAATATTCTTGTTAAAAACTCGTAAATCCAAAACTAGGTTTTTATGCACTGCTATGAAATACAGTGCCAGGCAGAATACACATTATTCTCATTTCGCTGAGAATTTTTTTTTTGCTTTCATTCTTCTGTTTTTTTTTTCCTCCTGCTCATTTATTTTCATGTTAAATGGGTTGTGACGCGTTTGGAGCATCCGACAATGGCGCTGTACGATGACACGTTGCTGGTATAATTGACCGTAGCACAGTGGAAATGTGTGCTATAGGTTTTTCCGGGAGATTTTAGTGGATTTCAACGTGGAAGGAATTGAGGGATGAGAGAGGAGGAGGGTTAAGAGCGTCACATAAGCTTGTGTATTGCTGTGAAACAAGCAATACAATTAATCTTCGTTACTGTCAGTCTCGTCCTAGCTTTTCATCAGGTTTCAAATCGTCCATGGAATTGCACCACTGCTGCTAACATTGACGCAGTATTACACGATCGAAATTGAGTTATTCACATGATTTCGAATTGTACTTTGAGCATCCGAAAGAAAACGTCTTTGGAAATAATGAATTTAGGTGGTTGGCGATGATTCCAGTGAAAAGCTGAGAAAATTTAGACATAAATTAAAAAAAAAAAACTTCTCATTACATCAATTAGTTCAAGAGCTACAAGGAAAAAACGTTTTTTCGAATCGAAATTTCGAAATTTTTGGAAATGATTGGAACTTTGAAAATAATCACCCGATTTTGATTGTATTTTTTTTTAGTTCAACGGAAATTTTCCGATCTATCGAATGGAATTGCGTGCAATATTCTGCAAACATTAGTTTCAGTTGTGTATCTGTGAATGCGTAAATTATTCAATTTCGTTAGGAAAATGTAAATGGGATTATGCAAATGAATAGTGGAAAGGAAGGCTGAAAGGTATCATCACTGCCAACAAATTGAATTCTCTCTTATCGGGTGAGGAAATACATGTATAGAGAAACATTCGTCTCAAGATCTCTGGCAATCAGCTTTAGTGGATGTAGAATGAATTCCTACATCTTTTTTTTTTCATTTCTTCTTTTTATACGTTCTGAAGTTCTTCCGTCCTTTTTCTCCTTTGATGAGAGAACCGGATGTCAAAGACGTTCCTGTCATTCACAGAGTCTGAGCGCCTATCCCTTTGAAGCTTATCCGTTCTTTGTCCTGTAATCACGCTCCATCAATTTCAAATTTTTTTCATTTCTTCATGCTTTCTATCGAATAGATGTAGCAATGTCATTATTGATGGTTCGAGCTTTATCAAAAGCTGCATATTATATACCCTCATAAATAAATTCACGATATTCCTCGGAAAATGATTTTTAAATTCACAATAAATAATGAAAATTTTCATAATTTTTTTTCTTCTTGTTTGTCATTAAAAAGTTGAATGAAATCGACAGAAAGAGTTGGAATAAGTTAGTTTTGATGATTTTATTGAGAGGCTGTGAAAATTTCAGGTGGGAAACATTTGCTATGTGTTATTTTAGAATTTTTTCAAAAAATCCAAAATTTTACAAAATTTCAAAATTTGGAATTTTGCAAAAAATCCTCAAAAATTTAGTATGGCACATGTTTTTTACCTAAAATTTCCTCAGCTTTTCAACGAAATCAGTATGGAAATTCTATCTCAAAGACTTTCATCTCCAAAATGAATTTGTCGGAAAATACAATAAATTTAAAAAAATTCTTGCAACAAGTGATTTTTCAAATTCACAATAGATAATGAAAATTTTCATGAAAAAAAAGCAAATTCATGAGAATTCTTTCTTTCCCATCAAAAAATAATTTCTTAGAGAGGAGAGAATAAACTAAAATTAAAAATTGAGTGTTATACCATTATTCGTTATGAGCAGTTAAAAATAATATTCGTCTCACGTTTATGCGATCCTCAGAAATTCCACTTCCGTCCGAGGGACCATAACCGAGTGTGTATATAGCTTTTCTCTAGGGGGTGTGTCGTTAGAGAGAGAGAAAGAGGAGAGTCTGTCAGATGACTACTACCTATTCCTCCCCCTCACCTTCTCCCCTTTTCTTTTGTGTGTGTAGATGTTGGAGTGCCACGTGCGATTCATGCACAGCACGATCTTCCGGGCTTAATCTGCAAGAGACTCACAACTGCACCAGAACCCAGTTGCCAGAAGAGGTACCTTTAGAACCATTTACATATAACTGAAGACACCAAATACTCTCTTCGCTTCAGCTACTGTCTTTAGCGCTTTATCCAGTAGCAATATGCGCTTCAGGATATTTTGGAGCTTGAATATTCAGTTGATTTTCCTAACAATTTCTGGCATCTACTCTTGGGTAACAAGAAACAGCCGCCTAAATATTTTCATGTTTTCATGAATTTTGGGGTTTGTTGTATAAAACGGTCGGAAATATCACAGAAATAACGTGAAATGTGAAGGGAATTTGTTTTTTTTCAGTTGGGGGGTGTTTGATTGAAGGAGGGGGTACAATGAAGTAATGGGTTACTTCATGAAATTGATTGGAAGAGTTGGGATAGGATATTTTTCATGATTTCCTTGAAAAGCAGAGGAAACTTCAGGTGGATAACAAGTATTATAATTCATTTTTGAGAATTATGGGAAATTAAATTTGGAATTTAAAAGAAATTAATTTTGATATGTGTTTTGGACTTGAAATCTCCTCAGTTTTTTGATGGGAACATTTGGAAAATTCCATCTCAAATGGTTTTCAGAATTTTCAGGATGACTTTCTTGGAGAATAGAAGATTAGGATTTTTAATGCAAGGGATTGGTGGGGTGGAAGGGGGAAGGGGATGAAAAATTAATAGGTGAAATTGACTGAAGAAGGTGGTATAGAAAATTTTCGATCATTGCATTGAAAAGTTGAGGAGATTTTGGGTAGAAAACATGTCATAATATATTTTTGAGAATTTTGGAAAATCTCAAAATTCGAATTTTTGGATGATTGCTTTTGATACATGTTGTCGGCTTGGTATTTCCTGAGCTTTTCAATGGAATTATAAAAAATGAGATATCTCAAAAGGTTTACGATGCAAAATCAATTTTTTGAATAATGGAAACTTAATAGTTTTGATGAAAGATCAATTTGTAATTATAGTTTTGATAAATGAAGAAGGATCTTCTTTCCGAGGATCTCTTGACTTGGAACTCAATATTGTCAATGCAAGGGAATGCGGTTGGAGTTATGAATTAACATGTGGAGTTGATTGGAGCAGTTGGAATTGAATTTTTTTTAATGACTATTGAAAATATGAGAAAATTTCAGTTTAAAAATACGAGCCAATTTATTTTTGAAATTTTTCAAAAATTAAAAACCTTTCAACTTTTGAAAGATCCTGGGGAATCCATTCTGATGCCTACACTGTGGAAAAAATAATAGTAAAAACAATCAAATATTGAAGTCATTGGTCCTCAGAAAATATTTTGTTGAATTAATTGAAAGCAGTCGTTGAATTTACTGAATTTAGTTAATTCATCTAGTTAATCTGTTTGAATTAGCTAAATTCAATAAATTCAACCAGTTCATTTATTTAAATTAACTAAATTTCGTAAATTCAACAATTTCTTGAATTATTTAAAAAAAATATTTGCTAAGGACCATTTGCCACAATATTTGATTGTTTTCACCCCTATTTTTTCCCTCAGTCTATTTTCTATCTGAAGTTTCCTCAGTTTCTCAATGAAACCATTTCGAGAAATACTATCTCAAACGGAAACATTTATCACCCTTTATCTTGAAGAATATTTGAAAATTCAAAAATCTTGAATTTTCTAACATTTTGGGAAAATTATTTTCTATACGTGTTTTGGACGTGATTTCCTCGGCATTTCAATGAAATCCACAGAAAAATTTCATCTCGAGTACATTCATCTCCAATATGAATAAAAAAATAAAAATTTCTCAATACAGCAACAATTTCCCAATAATTCGAAAAATTGTGCTTCAGAGTGACTGGTTTCAATGGTGCATTGAATTCGAAATTTTTCTGGTTCACCAATGATGCCAATTTCATTCAATTTCACATCCCCCAGATATTCTCGTTTACCTCCAAATTGCAGTGAAAATATCTCCTTTTTTTTCCTCCCCTTTCGCTGCTTTGTTTTTTTTTTATTGTATATTCTCTGCGCTTTTTTTCTCTTTTTTTCAAATTGACATTTTGTGTAACACAGCGTTACGGGCGGACAGGCGCAGTTGGCCAGTATCATGCAAATCCCGTCACTTCGCTCCATTACCTCGGGCCGATAGTTGGGAGCGCGTATCGAGTTGAAATACGTTTGAAAAAAAAAAAAAAAAACGTAAAAAATAAAAATAATGTGAATTGGCACAAGGGAGAGTTATTTATACCATTTTCCATAGACTCGTTATACGCCACAGTGACGATCGTTTGTAAAATTTGCATTTCGATTGTCAATAGTCTCTTTTCGATAACTCCATGCAAATTTTAACGTAATCATTTCTACAATAGACATGCAATTTCCATTGTATATTACTGATTACTTTGAACGATAAAGAGATTACGATAAATCGATTAAACTATTTTGAATAAATGCAAATCTGACAAATCGAAATTTTCAAATTTCCCGCCATTTCAAAATAGACATTTGTAAATAACTCCATTAGACAGATCGGAAAATTTTAACTGAAATTAAAAAAAAAAACATCGATTTTACCCCATTATTAACAAAGTTCCAATCATCGAAATGAATTTCGAAAAAACATTCAAATCGCTGGAACTTTCTTGATAATGGGCCAAAATCGATTGTTTTTTTTTTAATTTCAGCTCATTTTTTCCGATCTATCGATTGCAATTACCACCGGAAGTCTATCTCCGAAGCGCGGGAAATTTGAAAAATAGAAATTTTCAATTTTGATAGAAAAATTCACCTAAGCTATCAGAAATCAGTGAATTCAGTGGGAAAATGTGTAAACACGATTGCAAAAGACTGCCGACAGCTCTCACATTCACATTCAGGTTGAAAGGGTAGTATCCAAGTGTACGTAGAAAATTTCGATCGAAACTACTTGATCCTCTATCTCTCCCAGTCTCTTGACAAATACTTGAACTCATTTCTTGTTTCCACTCGTATTATTCGGCCTTGCTTAGTCACATCCACTCACGGAAGTAAACAACGAAAAACACCCGGAATATAACACTGAGGACAATGGAATTAAGCCAGCTGTCATGCTATCACTTTTTCCTTTCATTTGTTATGATGAATATTCTTTTTTCTCTTTTCTTACTCGTCTTTTTCTCTTTTCGAAATAGACGACTCATTGTTTTCAAATTGTTGCTGGCTGTTATCCAACGTCTCTATTCTTTGTTATTTTTCTACAGAAAAATTTCTCGTCTGCTATGTGCACCAGAGGAAGCTCTAATATTTGATATAAAACGTTATCGTAAATGTTAATATTTTTATTTCCATTTCATTATTTTGTATGAAATTTTTTTTTGGGAGAGTTCCAAAAATGTTTCTCTGAAATATTCCGAAATTTGTGGGAAATGGAGAATTTTTTTATTTTTTAATAATTTTTTTTGTAAAATTTTGTTTTTTATCTGATCAATTTTTTTCTTCTCGTGATGGAACAATTCTCCCATTTCCACAATCTCACTGAAAATTGATGCATTCCATTTCACCGCTTCCACTCGTTATCAAAAAGAGAAGAAAAAAATTGAATTTGATGCTTCCATTTCAACCTCAAATTTCCGCACTGACATCCGTCAGGAATTTCATATTACACGAAATAACGTTTCATATCTCTAGTAAATCTATAAAGCAAAATTGGTGGAAATTAATCGTGCATTTAGTGGATGCTAGGTAAATGGACGACAGGGAATTGATCACTTGTCATATCCGATATTCCGATTAATTTTCTCTATCCATTCACTGATATGTGCCATAAATAAATGCCTCTGTGTGGACAAAGTTATGTTTTTGTGTATTAATAAGTGATAAAAGCACTCGCGAATTTCGTGTTGCACTTTTAGTCCAAATTTGGTCAGTCGAACAGAAACGAGAACGAGTTTTGAATCTTTTTTATTCTTCAATTTTTTTTTTTTTTGCTTTTTTAAACCATTCTTTTTTAAAAGCATTGTGAGGCATTTTCGTTATGGTCAACACACGTGCTCCTCTGTTTTTCTTGTTTGCCGCTACAAAGGGAGACTGTAGACATGGCCTTTTATAGAGTACTGAGCTCGTGCCGACAGTACACAACATTGCTTCTAATAAATGTGCATTAAAAATAATTTATGAATTATTTTTCATAATTAGAGAAGACTGGTGCAAAGGTAATATATTTTTTTTTTTAATGGAATGGCTTTGCGGAAAAAAATAAAAAAATGTGCTAATAATTTTAACACTTTGAAGCATCTTCTTAAATTTTTTCAATTTCGAAAAAATCCTGGATACTCATTTCAAGGGAGTATTCCAAAGTAGGGTCAATGAAACCGGAAAAAATTAAGATTTGCGGATCAGTTTCCAATTAATTGTTGATAATTCGGGAAAACATGCTTTAATTTACTCGAGAAAGTGATTACTATCGAAAGTCATATCTTAAGCTTGTGAATATAATTTTTTTTTGTTTCTCCAATTTTTTTTACATTATTAATCTCCTATCACATGCATGAGATAGAGAGAGGCAAATAGTTACGATTACCTCCTGCTTAAAATTTCTCAATAACTATACGGAGAATTGAATATTTTTTCTTTGCTCTATTATTCAGTTAAAATGCTGTTATTTTTGCCAATATTTTTTAAATATTAGGTCAACTGTGTGGTTTTTTAGTAATTTCGTTATTTCTGTCAGGTTTAGGGCGTTTCATCTCCACCACCGCTATTTACAGTTACTTTGATGATTCATATCTCATAAAAACTAAACGGTCAAAAATTATGGAAAAATTCAGGAAAATGTAAAAAAAAAATATCATCCTTAATCTGGCATCAAAAAAATTAGGGTATAATTGTACACGAATTTACTAGGAACCTCATACTAGGCGAGACTGGGGTAAAATGGACCTCTGAGGAAAATGATCGAGGGATTTTTTTTTTCGGAGTGAAGAATCTTCCACAAAAATTTGGAAAAATTCCACAACAATGTACAAATGTTGGAGCATCTTCTCAATTTTTTTTCATATTTTACAGCAAACTCATTTACTCTCTAAAAAAATTTGAATCATCTTCCTCTGAAGTTCCATTTTGGCCTGTTTTTCCCTACCTCAATTTCAATTAGTGAAAATCAATTCTTTATCATCGAAAAAAAATGATATTTTCAAGAAATCCTTTAATCATGAATTTCAAGAATTCACCAACTTCATTATCCTCTGAAAATTCCATTAATTACTTTCCCTCTTAATTTTTTATTCCCCCCGGAAAATTATGTTCCTTCTTTACCCAACGTAAACATCATTACTCATGAAAGTAGAGATTATTCTCGTTATGCAGACTGTAACAAGTGTGAGTGAAGATCAACGCAGAATTATTCCTAATTTATTTAAGGAAAAAAAACGAAGAAAGTTAAGATATTCCTCTTCTTTTTTTCTGCTTCATTTTAGTTGAAATTAATTACTCTCGTCACATTTATGTTACTAAAGCGTTTAATCGAGTGTCTGACGTGTAAAGTGGCTCAAATTGAGACGAGTTAACTAGTTCATGAGTGCAACAAGTCCAGAGTATTTAAAATACGAGAAATTTCCTGATGGCGAATTTTCATAGAGGTCACAAGGTCATGGAAAAAAGCAATTTCAATTTCAATATTGTTTTTTTTTTCTTCACTGTGAGTGAACTCTGGGAGAAGGTCAAAAGGTTAACAGAAGATGTCGATGTCTACAGTTGCATTGATCTGGAATAAATTCATAGCGCATGCTGTAGCAGACACTTGGGCTTTTCTTTTTTTTTTTTTTCTTCTGTCGTACGTAAATAGAAATGTTTCGTGCAACGAGTGGATTTAAAAATATATCGAAAAATAAATATATAAACACGTGAGTAACTTGATTCTTGTTTATTTACGCGTTGAAATGAGAAATTGAGAGGAAAATTGGAGTTGCTTCTTCTTATTCTTTTTTTCATTATCTTTACTTTTTTTAGGCTTTGGGAAATGCACAGTTAATGGAAGGCAATTGAGTGATTGAATTGCACAACGTGAGGTGTTATTTTGTCGTTGAAAGCCTCAATTGTTGTTTTGTGAACGCTGGTTAGCCACAACAACTGGCAGTGACACAGATATTTCCATTGGTGACCTCTCGGTTACACTTTCCAATGAGAAATTGTTATTTTCTGGTACAGCAAAATTCGGGAGATATCAAACCGTTGGGAATAGGTCAAAGTTTATGATTTCATTGGAAAGATCGGAAAATTTGAGGTGGAATTGAAAAAAAGAAAGTCCTTTTTCGATGATTTTTAGGGAAGTTCCGGTTTTAAGTTTTCGAAATTTCGAATCGAAAAATCGTTTATCATAGGGTTTTTTCCTTTTTTAAACTTTTCCCTATTCCAAATTTTCCTGCTTCTCAAGCCCCACACTAGCCTCACAAAAAACCACACAATCACTTAAATATAAGTAAAAGCCTATGGACTGAAACTATGTAAATAATTGTCTAACTGTAACTGTAAATAATTTGTTACCCCGCCTTTGTACCTTATGTTAATAAAATGTTTTGAATTTGAACTTGAAAAATCGTTTTTCGATTAGAATTTTCGTTCTCGGCGAGCTAAACTGATGGTTTTTTTTTCATTTCAGCGGAAATTTCCCAATCTACTGAATGAAATTATTGTCGATTCTCTGTTTTTTCAATTTTTCTCGTTAATTGATTTTTTTTTCGTAGGATTTGTGTTGTTTAGACAGTTTTCGTTGTCTATCCACTCTATTCGATTATTTTTTAGTTCTCAATAATCCAATGGAATGTCAAATGCACTTACGTTCCAATACTTTTTACATTCTTTTGAACTTTTATCCTTGATCCCTTTCCATTTTCCCGGATTTATGACTCACCTGGTGAACTTTTCAACTGTTCTTTTCCTTTTTCACCTCTATGCACTCATTTCTTCCAATTTTTCTTCTTTTTTTTTGCCATAGTCAACCATCCAACATGCTATATCCACCTAACTTTTTTACTTTTCACGAATAAGTGAGAGATAGAGAGGGACTTTATCTTTTTACTGCACCCATGCGGATTTTTTTTAGCTGCATTAATCATTGATCTTTTCTTTTTTCTCTTGTTACAGCAAAATTATCTCATGACGTTTGGATATTTGCCGCAGAGTGATTTGGAGACAGGGAACCTCAGGACTGATGATCAGCTGAGAGACGCAATTAGAAATTTACAGGTAATTAAAGCTCTTTTTTCTCATTAATCCAATAAAATCATCTCTTTTCCATATTATTTTGATAATATATCAAAAGCTATTGAGTTTAGGAGAATTCATCAAGGAATATTCGACATTTCCCTTGAAAACGACTCGTTTTAGAGATATTCGAAATATAATCCTCTTGAAATCTTTCAAATTATCGCTCTTTATTATTGCACTTCATTGAAGGAGAAAAGTTTTTTGGCACAAGAAAGAAATTCCTTGAAAGTAAGAAGAAGCAAGAACTATTAGTTTTCAGAAGTTCTTTATTGAAAGTAATGATGTGTAACTTGGATTGAATACATCCAGATAGGAATGAACTCATTTTTATTAGTTATTTGCAGCAAACTGAAGATTCCTCAAGCCAATCGTCTCATTTCTCGTTTCAAGGATGAATATACTCAATAGCAGATAAATCCGTTGATTATTGAAATTTAAGATAAGAGTTTTCACGTTAATCAATGAGTTACTTGATCGGAAAAACTTTGAGTTTGTATTAAACTATTAGTACATCAATGTCATATGATCCAACAGAAGTTTGTGTTGAAATATGGATAACTGCTTTCAAAGAAACGATTTCTTCGAATCAAAAATGACTTTATGATATGAAAAATTTATATTATGAATAATGAGAAACTTGGAATGAGTAATTCTTTTTTTATGACAAGACAGAGTTATATGCTCTGTAAGAATTTAACTTGAATATAGTCAAAATAATATTGTCACAATTATTGCCATACTGGGCTCAATTTATTTTTTATTCATTTCAATAATGTCCATCATTGATTCTCCAATTGCGCAATTAGAACTCCCAATCCTGTTAGTATTCAAGTAAAAACTGAACAGTATTGATAATTATTAATCTTTTTTTTCGTCACTTCAAATACGAATTATACAAATAATAGAATTTTCTCTTCTCAGTATCATCTTTCGTGGGTTTGAACGTAAAGAAATGATGTTTTCCGACGAAAATGAATGATACTATCCTCTTCAACCGCTCCCCCTCCTCCCCCTCCAATAAAATCATCAACCCTCCACCAATTCACCCCAAATAAAAGACTGAGGAAAATCAATATTTTCATTTACCAGAAAAAAAAGCTCAAGATCGATCTTCATAAAAAGATTATTCATAAAATATGTAGAGATAAGTGGAGAAGAGCCTTTTGAAATTCCATCATCCGTTATCATCTCCGCTAAATCTCTATATCGTACGCCTGTTCGGAATAGGTCATGAAAAATTCCAATATATGCCTCAGTGGGGTTATACAGGCGTCAATGTACCATTGGGAACTGATCTCACGTTCATATTCTTTTTTTTATTCTTTTTTCTTCTTTTCTCTCTGTGTGTGACACCTTCACTGTAAAATGCCCTGGTAGACGATGGGATTTGCATGAAAATCGAGGCTCGTCAACGAAGCCCTTGGAAAATGCTTCGACGAATGATAAAAAGATTGAGTGAGATGAATAAAAAATAAAAAAAAATTGAAGAGTGAGATAGTGATACAGATGAATGAATAAAGTAAAAGATCATTCGTGAGCGGAAAATATTCTATTACATACGTAAACAGAGTTTTGTTCGATCTTATAGCTGGAATGAATGCTGATCTTTTGTGTTACTTTGAGGAAAGAATGACTTTTTTTTTCAATTAATGTATGACTATTGGTTTTTTTTCTGGAAATGTCTTTGAGCAGCAACTGTTGGGTTTTCTTGATTAATGAGAATTTCTCAATTTTGAGGATATAATTATAGGGAAAAGGGGGGGGGAGATGAGGGGTCAAACGGAGACTTTTCAGTTTTCTGGTTTTATATTATGATAATTACTGTCATAGGGTAATGACCCTGAGAGCCAGTCATTTATAAATTTAAATAAAATATAAAAAATATTATGATAATCACGAGAAATCAGTAAAAATATTTGGGATCAATTTTTTCTTGATGATTGCATTAGAAGAATAAGAAAATTCCCGCTGGAGAAAAAATTAAAATTCATTCTGAGTTTTTTTTAAATTTGTCTTTGTCAGTTGAAACACAGAAATTTTACTCTTTCTGATATATTAACGATTTTATTGGTCGTAAGGACTCGGGGCTGATCTTAAATTAAAAGTGAGATCATTTGATCATCAATTTAGTAGTTTTAAGGAAAAAATAATCGATTTTTGAAGTAATTATTGAAGCAAAAACTGATTTTTACTAAAAACCTCACAATTATCTCAAGAATCAATTATTTTTTTCTTCAAATCATCATGAATCGATGGAAAATGATCTCATCTTCGATTTAAGGTCACATAGAGCTTCAAAAGAAGTTTTAAAAAATCTAAAAATTAAAAAAAAAAGGGGAAATTTCATAAGAAAAACAGAAAATCAATTCTGACACATGTTTTTCATCTTCCATCTTCCATCATTTCATCAAAATCCTATTTTACACCAATATTCCCTTTTTTTTCTTAAAAAAAAAATTATTATTATTATTAAACTTCTTTCAAAATTTTTTCTTCCATTCCGGAGATATTTGAGGTTCAATGAAACGGCTTCAATGACCGTATGCACGACAAGCTATAATATCATCCAGGTGGGGGTATTATAGAGCTTCAAATGATAATATTTATCTTGAAAACAGATGTTGAAAAATTGAATTACAAATTATTTCATCTATATTGTCTATTAGTTCAGTTCTATTTTCCCAGAGAAACAGAACTGTTGATTTAAAAATCATTCCATTCAATAAATTCAGGATATTTACCTTTCAGATAAAAAAAAAGGTCTTTTTTTTCGACTCTATTACCAATCGAGTGAAATAATTTGTTTTTTTTCGAATTCAAATTATTTCGAAGGTCTCCATTTCTCGTCTGTTAAAACTTTTGGGTTTTCCTATGTAATTTCCAACCCAGAAATAATAATTACATTCTGAATAAAATAGTAAAGTTGACAGAACTTCAAAGTATACTCTCGAAATAATAGTAAAATCACATTTAAAATTGTTCACACTTTCATGAAGTTTAAATTGAGGTGGAAAAAGTTTTATCAACCTCAAATATTATTTGTCTTTGAAACTTTACAGAGCTACGGTGGAATACCAGTTACTGGTGAAATAGACGAACAAACGAAGAAATTAATGAAATCACGTAGATGTGGACTATCAGATCGGCCAGATCCAAGTTATCGTAGATCAAGACACAAGAGATTTACTATTCATGGACAGCCATGGCCGTACAAAAATCTCACGTGGAGGTAAGTTCATTTTAAAAGCTAATTAAATGGGGAAAAAAGGGAAAATTCCGGAAAATGATTCAGAATTTTATTTTTAAAAAAGAGGCCGATCTAAAAAAAAATCTGAAAAAATTCACCAATAATCTAGATGCACTGGACCATTTTCTCAAATTTTTTCAGATTTTTCCATGAAGTCCTTCACTTTAAAAAAAAATCCTAAATCAACTTCATCGACTTGTAATTATTTTTTTGTATTCATTTTCATTGAGAAAATTATTTACATTAATTTTTTCTTTATGCATAAAATTTTTGGCGTCTCGTCTCTCGGGGTCTCTGACCAATGAGGTGCCATTGACATCCTTGGTTGTCTGCCAGTTAACACTTGGCTCACTTCCTTTTTCCCCTGTCATTGTTACTATCTTCATCATTGTATTCATTTTAGCACATGTTCGAATGATTAATTTGCATATTTTCCATTGTCTCAAAACTGTGAAATTCATTTGAATTACAGATTTTCATCTAATGAGAATTATTTAGCTTTGTAAATTAAATTCATTCAATGAAGTGACAAAAATAATTTATTTTCAATATTATGAAGTTTATGGATTTTCATTTTTATTTAAATTTAAAAAACGATTTCTTCATTTCTCCATTTTTTCCATCATTTTTAAATTGTTTTTTCATTTTTCAATTTTTTTTTGAATGCAATTTTTTTTTTATCTTCATGTTTCAATCGAAATCTTATTCACTCATCAATAAAAAAAATGGATAAGTAACAAATTAATTCTATTTAATTGAAATTTAACATTGGCAAAGGTAGGAAAAAAATTTCTCTTTTACCTTAAAGTACCTCTGTAAAATTGTAAAACATAAAAAAAAAGAGTAAGTAAAGAGAAGCGCGGGTTCATAATAAAAGCTCATAAAAAGTTTCTCTCTCGTTTGCTGTTGCTCGGCAGAGAGAATGGACTATATGGCGTTACAAGTGGGATGAAAATTTTCTGTCGGGACAGAGGAATAATGAAAATAAAAAAAGAAAGTTAAAAAAAAAAAAGAAGAAGAAAAGTAGAGATTGAGTTTGTACAAGCATCCAGGCTCTGTGTAGAGCTTTCGTTCGAAAAAGCCCTCATAAATAATCAAAACGATTCGCATGAGGAAATTTTTAAATTCTGCAAGTTCCCCGCAGAAATACGTGTATCTCATAAATGTTTCATGACATTTTCCATTGGAAGAAAAAAAAAATTATATTTTTTGTTTGAAAAAAAAATGTGAAGTTCTGTCGATAAGTAAGAAGCGAATTCTCTTTTATCAGCTCCTCGTTGCTTCCATCGATAAAGTAGAGCTCTTGCCTTCAATTGATCGAGCAAGTGGCGCCATCTTGGTTGATTCGATTTTTTGAATGAAAATAATTGCTTCAATAATTGAAATGAATTAAAATAATTAACTTGATAACTGGAGCGAATGAAGTAATCTTATCTTCCAGGGAAAATAAATGAAATTGGAAAAATAATTATTGCGATGCTTTTCTTTCTCGTTTATTTGCGCTTATGAATATCTATTTCTTTTTATCTCTTCTTTTTTTCCTTGAAACATCTGGGGTATCTTTGAATTAAGGATGGATTAAGACAGCGTAAAATTAGCCCTTGGAGAGAAAATTGAAGGAATAAAGAAGCCAATGAATAGACTCTTCTTTTCCTTTACAGTTTTTATTCGCTCTGCTATTTCTTTCTTCTTTTCTTTTTTAATCGAGCAATTTTTTTTTCTTTCTTTATTTCTTTTTTTTTGCGGTGAATGGGAGAAAGAATGGTTCATTAGGTTTTTCTGGAGAAAGGGGAAAGGTACTTCTTGTTAGCACCAACCCTCGGATTTTCTTTGCAATTTTAATTGCATCGGATTTCATTAAGAACATTCTACCGGTATTTCATCGAAATTTAAAAATGTAAGAATTTAATGAAATTTTTTTTTCAATGTTCTCCAATTAATAAAGAAACCGTATGCAAAATTTTGGATTTCTTTTAGACCTTTTGAAGTTATAAATTTTTTAAAAATCATCGTTTAACGCGTTTTCTTATGAGAAATTCGTAAATTCTTAAGAAACTTTCAGAAAAATTCTTCAAATTCGATGAAATTTCGGATATAGATGAGAAATTACACAGAAAAAAATCTTTTCTTGATTTAAGAATGCGCAGTCACTTGATTCAAGTAAGAAAAGTCACATGATTTCAGTGACTTTTATTTTCTTAAATTGAGAACGAAAAAATTACTTGATTTAAGTGAGAAAACTCACTTAAATCAAGTGACTTTTCTCATTTGAATCAAGTGATTTTTCTTTCTCGATTTAAGAAAGTAAAACACACATAAATTAAGTGACTTTTCTCACTTAAATCAAGTGACTTTTTCTTCCTTAATTCTAAGTGACCTGCACGTTCTTAAATTAAGTGACTGTACATTCTTGAATTAAGAAAACATTTTTCTCTGTATACCCTCCTCACAAACGTTACATTTTTATACCACGAGTGGGTCAATAAATGGCATTAGAATTAATAAAAATGATTGAAAAATTGTCACTGACACGTAAGTGCTGCCAGCTTTTGTCGCCAGAATTTCCTAGAATGCAACGTTTTTTTCAAAATAATTCTCAAACTAATTAAATAAAAAATAAAAAAAGTATCTGTGAAGTGTAATGATAATGATAATATTTGAACACCCGCAGCGTTCCATAATTCCCTAAAAATAATATTAATGAGAAATTTAAAAACTCATTTTTTCATGTTCAGAGATTGGAACATTGACGAAAACATTGTCCCTCTCATACCGCACAGCCCCACTTACAATACCTGTAGAACATCCTTGAAGGAATGTGCAAATCCCATCTGTGGAATTGTTGAAAATACTTTCATTCGATAGATCGGAAAATTTGAGGTGAAATGAAAAAAAACAATTAAATTTGGTTAATTATTGGCAAAGTTCCAGATGATTGAAATTTTCGAAATTTTGATTCGAAAAATCGTTTTTTCAATAGAATTCGAGAAATATGAGAGGTACAGAGACGATTTTTTCCTTGATTTCAGCTAAAATTTTCCGATCTATCGAATGCAGGGATCTGCAAGTTTCTTGCTTCATTAGTTCAAAAGCTTCAATGCATCGAAGACTTTGTTTTTTTAATACTTCAGTGAATTTCTCTGGCTTCTGAATAGAATAAATCTTAAATCTCCAAGTGCAAGATCAAAAGGAAAGAAAGGAATGAATATATACTCACCTTTTCTCGTTTAATATGAGAAATTCATTGAATTCAAAATACACAACTTTTATTAAAATAAATTGGAGTCACTGTCAAAGTAAAGTCAATGAATAGAAGTGAATAAAAGTTACTCACAAAACTATTATTTTCATTCTTTTTTTTTTTTTCCTTAAAATTTTATCATGGAAAATCCATTCGGCAGTTGGATGGTATCAGAGCCACAGAAATTGACTTTTCTGAAAAAAATTTTAACATTTCACTCGTTTCTGTGCTCTAATGCTGGAAAACGAGAGGGCAAACAAGACTCAGGAAAGTGGTTCCTCTGGCTCCCTTTTTAAGCTCCCCCTCCCCCTCTTCTCACTCTTTTATTTTGTCATCCAAGTGGAAAGGAAAGTCGAGGGGGTCACAGAGTGAAAAGTCCAAAAGGAAAGCCCAGTTGCCAATCTAAATGGATTTACAACTTTTCTCTCCTTTTTTTTTTGTTTAAACTCAACTCTCTTTTATTTCCTCTTTTGTGTGAAACAAAAAAACCAAGGTGGAAATGAAATGGAATTTATTCTCATCTCATTGTTTCTCTCAGCTCAGGTGGCCACAGAGAGATATCGAATATCCCAAGAGTTACGGAAATTGAAGGAAAAACTGTATTAAAATTACTATTTTTTTTTATTCTATTTTTTTATCGTCTATTCGTGAATATATAGGTCACTAGTTTTTATCTATCATCCCTTCTACGATTTCGCGTTCAATATCTGGGGATCTGGGAGAGATAGAGAAATTTTCGCGGTAATCTTGTTTGCAGCCATTATTTTTCATGGGGTGACTTCAAAAATGAGGTAACTTCAAAAATTTCCCTATCTTAAGATTTTTTTTTTTATCTTAAGATTTCCTACAGAAAATGCAAATTCTGGAAAATCCCAAATTGGAAAGAAATCCTGATTTTTGAAATTTGCAGAAAATCCTCATAAAAAAATTAGAAGTATCGTGGCATATTCTCAGAAACTCTGGGAAATTAAAAAATAGGAAACAATTCTAATTTACCGATATTGTGTGGGCAAAGGAAGGTTGTTGAGAGATTAAGTTGGTGAAATCATAGAAGATCCTGGAAAATTCGAAAAAATTCGAGGAATCGTGGAAAATCATTTTGAAAATTCTGGAAAATTCAAAAACGTTGGAAGATTTAGAAAGATTTTTTTGTCAAATTGAAAAAAACAAACTGATATTTGCATATCGTGTGGGTAAAGAAAGATTACTTTAGTCTAATTTCGAGAAATTGTGGAAGATCCTAGAAAATTTCAAACTGGGGTGAAAAAACGCTGATTTTCTGATATCCTATACACAAAGAGAATTTTTCGTTGGAGTTTAATTTTGAAAAAATTTAGAAAATCCTGAAAAATCTGAAACGAAGAAAAAAAACCCTCTGCCCTGAGGAAAAAAATTGCAGTTTCAAATAAATGTATTTCGCACAAGTAGATAGGCTAATTTCCTATATATATATAGATAATATCTTTTATAGTTTACAATATATAATGTTTCATTCAGTGTTCCTTTCTCTGTATTTGAAAACCCATTCGTCCAAGGCAGAAAGATCTTCAACTATTTTTTTAATGAAAGTGTCTGTAAAAAAATTTGAAAAAAATAACCAACATAGTAAACATATCGTGGCATCATCTCAATTAAAAAAAAAATTTCCACAAGGTCCTTCGCTTTGAAAAAAAATTCCTGGATCATTTATCTCTTTATATCAAATACTCTCAAATTCCCTACTAGATGAAAAAAAAAAATTCCAAATCATCCCCATATCTTTAATCATCCCTAATGCCTCGAGAAGTAGTACTCAAGCGTAAATATCCGTAAGAGACATTAATAATCAAGGGAAGTGCGAGTGAATTGTGCTTATTGCGAGTACCATATATGAAGCAGACGATGCTTTATGCGAATTTACATTTCACTGAGTAATCTTCTATTCCACCAGTATGTAGACCAAGGACATCGTATTGTATCATTATATCCAATGTTTTCTGTATCCATATAATTCTGATAATTTCAGTTGTGGATGGGCTACATTTTGCGGTGTGGTAAACACAGAGGGGTGTGGAATATTTGGATCGATAAATAATAAACACAAGTAGTTACTCCGAGGGCTTAGTAACGCGAATTCCCAATTACGTTTATGAGCTGGTGAAAATAAATGCCCATTCGGCATTTACCAGGATGCCTCCCCCCCCCTTTTAATTTCAATTGTTTCTATTATTGGAGTTAGATCAGTGTTATTCATTATCAGTAAATAATTAGTTTCCCTTGTTAGATTATTCATGTTAAATAGTAATTAAAAGCGCAGTACGAGCACCTGCATCAATATTTCTTTATCTTCCAAAAACAGGAACTTCTAATCGATCATTTTTTAATTTCGATTAATCGATGTGATATTTCCGCATTAAATTCGAGACTTCGCAAATCATTCGATGATTTCGTCTCATCAGTTTTGGTTTGAGGGGCTCAGCTTCTCAATTGATTAGTTCCAAAATTTCGATTAATCGATGTCAATCTTCGATTAATCGAATTTTGGACGAATCGACAAATTGATTCCATTGTTCTTCTTTTAGTTTGAGAAGATCAACTTTTAAATTTATATCAATCGATATTGAAATTTCGATTAATCGATGTCAAAATTCGATAAATCGAATTGTTGATGAATCGATTCCATTTCACCTTTTTTCGTTTGAGTGATCAGCTTCCAATCGATCAATTTTCGAATTCTGATCAATCGATTTCATAATTTCGATTAATCGAATCTTTAATCGATTGATAATTCCGTTCCACCTGTCCTAGTTTAAGAGAATTTTTCTTCCAGGAAAAGCGCCTGTCAATCGATCATTTTCTGAAAATCGATTAATCGATATGATATCTCGCTTCAATTTCGATATATCGCATATCATTCGATAGTTAGGTTTTACTAGTTCTGGTTAAATTAAAGGAGTTTGATGGAACGATCGAATCCAATTATCGATTAATCGATGCAATATCTCGCATTCAATTCGATAGTTCCGGTTCACCAGTTTTAGTTTGAGGGAGTTCCGGTTCATCAGTTTTGGTTTGAGAGAATCAGTAGGATCATTATTGTTCTTATTGGTGAATTTAGTGAGTGAGGCCTCTAATTTTGTAAATTGTACTGGAAGGACTGGAACGAGAGAAATGGAGATTAGTGGAGAATTGAACGTATTGGATCTTGGGGATCATTTGAATATTCTAGTAATGAAAATCGGTTGAGAGGAGTGAGAATGTTTGAAATAGGATTTGTTCGATTTCAGCGGAAAGGGGAGACATTTCCGGTAGAAAACACGTGTCAGAATTGAAAAAAAAATGATACTTCAATTTTTTTCAATTTTCCGTTTTTTGAGGATATTTCTGGTTTTGATTGTCGTAGCTCAAAAATTCAAAATGGAGACGAAAGGTGAGTTCATTGGGCATCGATTGATGGGGTTTCGAATCGATTTTCATCTATTTTTGACACAGATATAGAAGGATGAAACCAATTTTCATGAAATGCAGTATAATTATCCCAAAAAATCGATGAAAATCAATTAAAAATGACATGAATCGATGGAGCATGACCTCACGTTTGATATCATTCTCTTATTATTTTACTGCGATAATTAGAATTAAAGATATTGTCAAAAATCCAAGGAAAAAATGAAAATAAAAAAATTTTATGAATAAAAAAAATTCTGACATACGTTTTTCGCCTGAAATTTCCTCAGCTTTTCGATGGGGTCATGAAAAAAAAAATCTATCTTTGAACCATTTCACTCAAATATCTATTTTCCCCCAATAAATTCACCAATTTATTCCCACAGAAAACTTGTTATTTTTTCTATTTTAATTTCAGCATCAGTAAATCTACATCAATTAATGTAACAACTCACGGTAATTTATTCTTGTACAGTGCAAGTGTACCTCGACAGTACTCCAGTAGAGTTGCCAAAGGAAAATCCAAGGCTCCAGTTGCAATGAAATATCCCATTATCCGTAATTCTGCGTTGCCTCTCTCTCTCTCTCCGTCTCTCTTTCTCTCAGAAACGAACTTTCGATCGTTCCCCATTCCTCTCTCCCTCATTTCTCTATGTGTAACTGCATCCATGTTCCTGTACATGGGGGGGCTTTACTTTGGATACTATAATACTGGAATACTAAATATTAGCGAACATAATGGCTCCCACGTGATTCTATCGAGTAATTGGAGAAAAAAGATCTCTTTCGTGGAAAAACGAGAGAAGAAAGAAAAAGGTTAAAAGAAAATGGAGGAAATAGGAGAGAAAGAACAAAATGATACTACCCTGGCTTTTATAATGCAGGAAAGAAAAAAAAAAAAGAAGGGTAAAATTTCACTCTTATTAAATTTTTTTGTTGAATTATTTCTTTTAATCATGGTTATGGAAAGAATATTCGATTAAATAATCCCTATTATCTCATTTTTTTCTCCATTCATTGATCATTCAAAAAAAAAAAAGGTTTCTTCACATTTCCCCCTAAACCCCTCTTCTCCGCGAGACTCTCAATACAAATCATTGAATCCTTCAAAAATCAAATTTTCCCGCCGTGAAAGAATTGGCCACACGTGGCCCAGTTTCTCAAATAATTCTCAAAAAATTCGATTCCCACAAAATTCTTATTTGCCGTGAAAAATCCGGCAATTTCCACCCCTTCTCCCCCCCCGCCCCCAATCTTCCGTGTCATTGAAGCAACAAGATGATTGCCAAGACCCCCTCACTACACATCTATATGTACATATATATATTGTATACATCTATATATCCTATATATAAAGTACTCGGATAGAAGGACTGCCACGAATCCTCTTCGGCGTGATTGGCCAGCATTGTGCGCCCTCCGATCTCTCGTTTACGACAAAGCATCCTCGCCTGTCATGGCGACGCCATTGTCTTCCGGTTTGTTTGCATTACCCGAACTGCCTCCGCAAGCCTCCACTTCAATTCTCACCCAACCCTCCCCCCCCTCCCCTACCTACCCCTTCTCACCCTCTCTCGTTCCTCTTCTCTTCACTTCATCCAATCTCTCGCTTCCTATAATATATCTTGCTCTATCATTCTCCTCTTGAGTTTCCACTAGCTTCAACTCGATCATGCCTCACTCTGTATTCCATTTCACTCACTATCTGTCTCACTTGCACTCACTCGAGTATCCCAAGTCCTCTCAGCATTTCAGTCCACTCAATCATTTCCATTCCTATTCGACATTCACTCTGACATATCTCGAATTATGACGATTACCAATAATTTCAATGATTTCACGAAAGGTATTTTGTGAATTGCAAAAAATTAGATTCAATGGAAATTCATGAGGATGTGGATTTATTGGATTCTTTTTTTTGCGCAGGAAATTATTTGAATTATTTGGTGTGGGAAAGAGATTGAAGGGCATGAGCTTTTGAAGGATCATGTTATTTTATGGTTTTTTGTGGAATTATTGAGGAATTTATGGGAGAGAAGGAGAAATTCTTTAGTAGCTTTTTTTTGAGGGGGGGGGGGGGGGGTGAGAACTACAAAAAAGACCATCATGGAAATTTGTCTATTCCTTTTTGATTGTGAGATATATTCAGGAAAAAGGGAAATCATGCTGAGAAAAATTCTCATGGTTTTTGTTTTATGAAAAATGGTGATAATTTATTTATGACATGAAAATCCATATTTTATTCATGATTTACAATATTTTGTAGTACATTTCACAATTTTTTTTATTGAATGATGCTATTTTTTTAGTGTCAAGTTATTTTTGTAGTGTATTTATTATTAGAAAAATTGGATTTTTGTCAGATCTACTGTGAAATTGAAGATTTTCATTTAAGGAAGTTCAATCGTTTCACATGGAACAAGTGAAGTGTAGTATTCAACATTCGATGGATTCAATCGAAATAAAACTAGATGGGGTGCTTTCACCACAAAAAAAATACTTAAAAAAAATCAAATTTTAATCATATTTTTGGTTTATTATACTTTGCGTGACTTCTGCGTGCATTGTGCAAATAGCGTGATCTTTTGATGTTTTAGATGATGAAAATCAGTTAAAATTGAGGGAAATATTGGAAATTGATATGCCACAATTGATTTTTTGGAGGTTTTATTGTTGTAAAAAAAATTATCGATTTTTCAAATAGGCATTGAACAAAAACTGATTTCTAGAAAATGGAAAATAAGTAATTGAAAAATCAATGAAAAATAAATCTGAACTGAACGGAGAAAAAAAATAATGGTAAAAATAATGAAATGTTGATGCCATTGGTCCTTGGCAAATTTTTTTTTTAATAATTATAAACAGCTGTTGTTTTTGAGGGGGTTAAATAATTACAAATAGTTACACAAATATTAATTTATTAATTATTTGCACCACTGTTACTTTTCTTGACTGTCTCTTTTCGCCATCTTGAATACAAGAACCTTTTTTTTCTTATTTCGGCGCTTCTAGCGGTCTTAGATACAGCTTTTGAATTTACTGAATTCAGTTAATTCAACTAATTAATCGTTTCGCATTATCCAAATTCAGTGAATTCAACAACTTTCTTAATGATTTCAAAAAAAAAAAATTGCTAAGGACCATTCGCCTCAATATTTTATTGTTTTCACCACTATTTTTTGTCTCAATATGAATAAATCGATGGAAAATGAGTTCACTTCTCATTTAAGATCATTTTAATCTAAGATCATTTCACTTTGACACCATAAAAAGACTGGAAAAGCCCCAAAATTTCATCCACTCCATTAAAAAGTCCGAATATCACCTGAAATCAATTTTTCCCAATAAAAATTAATATTAAAAAAAAAAAAAGAAATTAGGTTAATGTGTCTCGATTGAAAAAGAAATGTCCCATGGGTGTTCCACTCAATTTTATTTTCCATCTCTTTTCAATCTGTCATGGCTGCTTATCGATACACCAGATTGGAGAAGAGGCGTTGTGCCAGGTCCCAGTCACTTATCGCCCTGCATCTGGAATATTTCCAATTTTTTTAAATTTCGAATTTATCTCGATGTCCGAGTGGCATTTGGAAAAGTGAATAACTGGGCGTTTGTGAATTACAAATTCCTGAAAAAAAAAAATTAAAATAGTACAATTTTTAATACCTTTTAAACATGATTTTTTTACCGGAAAAAATGAAAAATAAATTTTTTTAATTAATTGATCAAAAATTCCGGTGAAAAACTCGGGAAATCCAATTTCCTCGTGACTACGAATGTGGAAAACAAGCGATAATTTCATTCGTTATCATCACTGGGACATTCAACACACGCCCACTGCTCTCCTGATTATTCTCTGAATACGGAGAAAAGTTGAAAAATAAAAAGTTAAATGGAAACAAATTAACTTTGAATTTTTAATTAATCCTCAGGAGAGAGAGAGAGGAAAAAAAAAGAAAATTACGTTATTATTACTGGAATTTTATTTATGAAGAGTCTTGAATTGTGCAAAGTTGTCAATGTCGTCATTCGGGTGTGTTTTGCCATTCCTCCAATTGACTCCAATGTCACTCGATTGAGATCACGGGATAGTCGTCAAGTCTCTGTATTCAATCGTAGATGATTGAGAAGTCCCTCGTCAATTCGAGGCATGAGTCAAGTAGAATTCTGTATTTACTCGAAACATTTTCTTTCATCAAAAATTAAAATCATTTTAATGATTTTCTAAAAACCAAATTTATCAGTAAAAGAGCACAAAAATGTTGGGAATTTTTTTCTCGAGTGAAGGAGTTAGCAAAAAAATCTCAAAAAATTTGAAAATATGCTCCAGCATGTCTACATTGTTGCTGAATTTTTTCAAATTTTTTCATAGACCCCTTCACTCAATAAAAAATCTGAATCCCAATTTCATCAGTAGAGTAGCTCAAAAATAGCTTTGGAAATTTTTTTTCGACTAATGAAATTTGCGAAAAAAATTGAAAAAAATCGACAAAATGCTCCAACATATCTCCATTATCGCTGATTTTTTTCAAATTTTTCCATAAAAGTCTTCACCCTCTAAAAAAAAGAACAAAATCATCTGGCTCCGATTTCGTCGAAATAATTTTCCAAAAAACCGATCAAAGCAAGATATTAATTTTTTTTCTCCTCTAAATTTGCTTTGAAATTGTGCGTATTATTCCATATTTTTTTGAACCCTCGAGTGGGATAAGACCGAGACAACATTGAGGCATCTCGTCTCGAGTGTCCTCGAGTATTCCAGACACCTCCTGCGGTAGTTGCCGGCATGCACACAGCCACCAGAAGCAAAGAATCAGAATAAAAACAGTGTGGAGTGAAGAAAAAAAAATCCGCATAAAATAGCCCCTGAGTGGTGACAGAGTGTAAAGGTTTCTCCCATTTTTTTTCTTCTTTTCTACACAAAGTACAAAAAGGGAGGGGTTACAACACACAGTTACGGATATTTTTTTCGTAAAAAAGTTGAAACAGAGGGGGAATATGAGAAATGCGCGCGCATTTACTTTTACCCCCTCCATTTTGGCCGCACCACAATAGAGACTAGATACCCGTGGCAATTTCTACTTTAGTTCCTTCGCGCGTTTCATACTGTGCGCATTTTAATATCCATGAATCCGCAATTTTCAAAGAGATGAAAAAAACAACAAAAATGATAATTATTGCATACGAAAATTCAAAAATTCCCGCACTTTATACACCGGAAGTTATGGCAAGTAAAATAATATTTTTAGCATGAAAATTTTATTTTTATTATTGTTATGATTTTTTTTTAGTTAAACAATATTTATATTGATTTTGAAAATATTTTGACTTTTTTTTTTCAATTTCAATTACATTATTGCAGAAATTTTCTCAAATTAATTGATGAATAATTAATGCAGTAGTTGAGACGAATTGTTGAGAATCACATTAGAACGTGAATTATCATAAAATTAACATAGCTCCAGTGAATAATGATTAATGGAGCTGTAGAGGCGGGAGTTAGAAATTAGAGAGGGGAGAGGATTAAACGGGAGATGAATATGAGTGCTTTGGAGCTTTCAAGTTTACGATGAAATTCAATGCAACTTACTAGTAATTCTGTGAATCTTGACTTACTCAGTAAATAAACGAAGACAATATGACATTGAGACATGAAAATTAAAGAGGGGCGAAATGGATCACTGGAGCAGAATGATTCAGGAATTTTTTGGGGGGTGAAGGAGGAAGTTAAAAAATTTGACAAAAATTGAGAATATACTCGAATATATCTGCATTGTTGTGGAATTTTTCCATTCATTTTTGTTGAAGTCTTCACTCTCGAAAATATCCGAGGAACAAAAATGTTGCCTTGATTTTATTATTAATATTTTTTTTTTAGAGTGAAGCACTTCATGGAAAAATCTGAAAAAAATTGAGGATATGCTCTAACATATCTATATTGTTGTACAATTTTTCCATATTTTTTCTGCGCACTCTTTCCCTTTGAACAAAATTCTGCAATCATTTTGAGACCACTTTTCTGTTTATTCTCAAGTTTTTGGGGAGAAAAATGAAAATCTTCAGTTTTATTTTGAGAGATTGAGATCATTGAAGACAATCCACTTCCTCTCTCCCAATTTTCACTTATTTCTTCTGCATTTGATATTGAATTCAGATATATCAAAAAATGGGGATGAACTGGACCTCCAAGATGGAATGATTCAGGAATTTTTTTAGGGGTGAGAAAATCCTAGCAAAAAATCTGGAAAAAAATTGAATATATGCCTTAACATATCTCCATTGTAAAATTTTTTTCATTTTCTTTTCGCGCATTCTTCCTCTCCGAATAAAAATACGGAATCATTTTTAGAGGCTGTTCTTTTATTCATTTTCAATTTTTTGGCGAGAATTGTTTTTATTTTGGTCCATTGGTGTCTTGAAAAATTGAGATCATTGGAAAAAAGTTACTTCAATTCTATTAGTTTCCACAGATTTTCTTATCTTTTTTTTAAATTGTAATTTCATTCGGATTTATTGGAAAATGATAATAAAATGTGTGGTTTTATTATAGTGAAGTAAATTGGAAATTCTCTCTGGTATCAAACATAATATATATGATCGCGATTATTTCTAGAAGTTCAGCAGGAAGGATATTGGGATTTTTATGAGAAATGAAATGAAAAGCTTTAATTACAGGGATCAATTGAGGATCAATTTTAATTAAAACTCAGACGGTTTCATACAGATGTATAAAAGAGGAAGTTGCGAAGGAAAATGGGAAAGAGGGGTGGGGAGGGGGAGGGGAAGGGTGAAAGGAGGGCGAAGAGGGTGGGATTGATGGAGTAACGAGAGAGTGCCTCACTCCCTCAGTAAATTACGAGAAGTATCGAGAACGATAATCCTGGAATGGAATCCGTGGAAATTCCAGGAGTAACGAGTTGTTTCATTCAACCAAAGAGCTCTCTTCCGGCTTTACTACTTATCAGAGGGAATAGAAAGGTATCGATCGATTTGATTACTCGTTTCTGATACCCGTATGCTTCTTTCGTTCATTTGTTGCCAATTTTCTCGTTTATTTTGAAGCGTTTCACTTGTATTGTTTGAAAAAGACCGGAGAAAAAAGGGGCAGAACGGGTTTCAGTGTTGAAAATTATGGGAGTCGATAGATCGGGAAATTTCCGGTGAAATGAAAAAAAATGGAAGCCATTTTGGTTGAGAATTGTGAAAGTGCAGGAGAAAAGAAGTTTTTGAAATTTTCGAGATATTCAATTTTTTTCAAGGAAAAATTATGATAATTGAATTAGCACACATCTGAGAATTTTTCAGATTTTTTTCAAACAAATACATTATTATACACTGAGAATAAAATTCTATTATCAAAGAATTCGTAGTTGAATTGAAGAGAAAAAAGATTGATAATTTTCAATAGTTATCCATAGTTTGGTTCAATACAAACTCAAATTTTTTTTGAATCAAGTAAATCATTGATTAATGTGAATACTTTTATCTTGAAGTAGTATATTTATTCTTGAAACAAGCGATGAAATGATCAGCTTGAGAAATCTTCAATTAATTCTAAATAATTAATGAAAATGAGTTCATTCCAATCTGGATATATTCAATCCAAGTAACGTATTATTACTTTTGATAAATAATTCCTTAAAACTAATGATTTTTCTTTTTTTTTGTTTCAAGAAATTTCTTTCTTGGGGAAAAAAACTTTGTTTTTTCAGTGTATCGATTCAACCATAACGAATTTAATTCTGATATTTATATTTGGTTCGAAGCTTGTGTGAAATTGAAAATTTCAAATCATTTTATCTCTTGATTATCACTGCAAATAGAAAATATCAAAAAAATCAAGCATCCATATTTTTTCGAACGTTCTACATGTGCATATTCCCAATTTTTTGAATAATTTTCCTTTAAAAAAAAAAAAGAAATGGTAAACGGAAAATAAAAGCCCAAAAATAGAGTTCTTTTCTCAATACTTTTTAATAATTCCTCATGACTTAAAAATTAGAGATCTCGTGTCTTTATCCCACATGGCTACAGGTCTAAATACCTTCTAATTGCGCTTTAATAAAACGATTAGCGTGTTCATACATTCATCTCAGTTACCACTAATTAATACACATTTTGTGTGTGTACATTGTTACATTCTCTTTCAACGGGTGCTTGTAATTTCTAATTAATTTCACAAATAGTTGAGTGAAAGAATTCAAATAAAATCACTGAAAAATTCATGCACTATATAACTAAAATATTTATTACTTTTGAATTCGTCAGAAAAAATAAATTTTATTTTATTATCATTTTTCTGAGAATATCTCGGAAATTAAACGAGATAGAGCGATGATGCCCTTATTCTTTTTCCTGTAGCTCTAGACATTTTTTGCAAACCGATCTTGAGGTAAAGAGGGCGTATCTCCATTAGTTTCTAAGGTATTCCTAAAAAACTAATAATTGAAAAAAATGAAATTTAAATTTGAAAAAAATCGATTTATCTGAAAATTCTATATTTTTGATATTTTCGATTGCTAATATTTTTTCATTTTTTTTTACAAATTTCAGTATTAAAAAAATTTCGAAAACACATTTGTTCAGTTGAAAAAAAAATTCTAGACACGTTTTCGAATTTTTCTGTTCTACAAAAATTAAGGATAAAATTGCTGCAAACGTCGATGCAAATAAAACTTTCATACAATCCACTATACCTTCCCCTCCCCTTATTCCCCTCTTCTTTCTAGCCCTTCTCTGTGCTATTTCGAATAGCGAATGACGTACACTGGCATTTGAATTCACAGTACACGCGTTTACGTGACTCTGGCCATGTCGTGACGATAGCCAAAGTGAATTGAGAATCCAGAATGAACGAAAAATAGGGGATGAGGATATTCACCAATAATAATAATAATAATAATAATAATAATAATAATAATAATAATCCATATAAGAAGATTGAGAGTTTCCATTGTTTTATTTTTACAATTAAAAAAGAATTTAGGAATTTCCAATTAAAGAAAATTGATTGAAACTCCAATTAATTTTAATTAATTCCATCTTGAATATTCCTCTTCTTTTCATTATTATTATTATTAAAAGGTAAAAATGAAGAAATGCATAAATTGCGGGAAAATAGAAGCATCGATTTAAAAAAATTTCAAGAAGAAAAAATATGTAAATGTTAATTTTTTAAAATTAATAGTTGCAGAAAAAATAGAGGATTTATAGATTAGTTTCCAATTAATTACTGATAATTCAGGAAAACGTGCTTTAATTTACCCGAAAAAGTGATTAAACTATTCGAAAGTCATATCTTCAGCTTGTGAATATAATTTTTGTCTGTTTCTCGAATTTTTTTCAATTACTAATCTCCTATCACATGCATGAGATAGAGAGAGAGGCAAATAGTTGCGACTACCTTCTAATTGAAATTTCTCAATAACCATACGGAGAATTGAATATTTTTTTTTTCTATTATTTTTAGTTAAAATGCTGTTCTTTTCGCCAATAGTTTCTAAATAATGTGTTAACTGTGTGTTTTTTTTAATAATTTCGTTATTTTTGTGCGATTTAGAGCGTTTCATCCCCACCACCACTATTTTCAGTAACTTTGATAATTCAGATCAAAAAATTCAGAAAAATGTAAAAAAATATCATCTTTGATACGACACCAAAAAAGGAATTAACTCTACTCGAGTTCACTGGCGTACTACAAAAAAAAAAATATTATAAAAATCATTAAATCAAATTATTGAAATAATTCAATTTAAAAACTTGACATTTTAAAATAAATGTGTTCTTCATGTTAATATACTCGACCTAATTAATTGAGAGCCTCACTGAGGTGTCAGAGGGACTCACAGGCGAACCTGTAACCGAGTCAAAGACGCACGTGAACATGACACTCAACTGCAGGGGCTTTCAATTTAATTCGATAGTGGCAAAATAATGTTTCTACTTGCCTCTGTGTCCCTCATGTCACGAGTCTGTCCATAGCATTAGCCCTATCTGAAAGTCTACGGTGAAACGGGGAATCTTGTGTTAAAGGGGAGTGCCGAGAGGGGGGAGGGGGAGTGATGATAGGGGGCTGGGGTCAGGTGGGATGAGTGGGTGTTGGAGGATGGTGGCTGGTGTGCCAATCAATTTACGGAGACAAAATGAAGTACCTGTGTGTGTGTGTGTGTGGGAGAGCGTCAATGTACTCTGGCCTCAGTGTCAAACGGCTTTGACGACTTCATCAGCGTTTAGTTCCACGAAACTCTACGTTTGTCACGCTTCGAAGTACTTGCTCTCCGTTTTAATTTGAAAATTTAATTGTCGTGGAAATTATTCGATGTAATTAAATTTTTTTGAACAAATATGGGAATATTGGATTTTTTTTTTCGATTGTTGATATCTCGGCGGGCAATTGAGATAGAGAAACAAAAAAAAATTGAAAATTTCCGGGGCTTCAAGAGCTACAATTCATCTGTTGAACATTTTTCTCTAGCTCCAATGGCACTTTCGATAATTGCTTCGAAAGGAAAAAGTTAGGGGAAACTGTGGAAAAATAGATCTACGGTTCGAATATTTGGGATTTTTTCTGTAATGAAGGCGTTCACAAAATAAATTAAAAAAATTCACCAACAATGTGGATATATTAGAGCATTGTCTCCAAATTTTTCAGATTTTTACGCAAAGTCCTTCATTCCAAAAAAAATTCTTGAATCATTTTACTCCGCAGATCTATTCTTCCGTCAATTTAATTTCTCCGCACTTTCTTTCTCTTTAAATCCAAAAAGTTATTCATTCAGTTCCATAAATTGCGGTGAATTTTCTCACTTTACAAGAAAGTTACGGTGAATTGTTGATGAGAAAGACGTGAATTGTTGATGCAATTGAATTGCAAAAATTTTGCATTTTCAATTTCATCGTATTTCCCAACTACCCGGGAAAACATATGCAGTTCTGTCTCTTCCTCCCCCCCTCCTTTTTCATATACATTCTTACTGCTGGCTGTGGTAATCATAGTTATTACAACGTTGTCGTTGAAACGAGACCGCAAAATATCGATCCAAACTGTAGTCAGGGGGGTTTCAGTTAACAGGAGTTTAAATTTGTTGAATTATGCTATAAGTAAATTTTCAGTAGTTTAGGTGTATATACTGATCAGACTGTTACGGAAATTTTCCGATGAATAGTTGCTCTTTTCCCCGGAGAATTTAGGAGCAGAGAAATGAAACGAAACAAATTGCCTTTTCACCACAATCATTTTCTTGTGAATATTTCGGAAATTTGTGAAGATTAAAAAAATTGAAAATTGTAAAAATATTTTTATTCAACGTAGTTTTCCAGCGAAGTCGAGTACAGTTAATCCCTCGTTTTTTAATGCCATATTGAAGATGATATTTGTTTACATTTTTCTGAACTTTTGCCCGTGTAGTTTATGAAATATGAATAATCAAAGTTACTGAAAATAGTGGCGGGAGGGGGGGGGGGGGATGAAACGCCCTAAATTGGACAGAAATATCGAAATTACTAAAAAATCAAACAGTCGACCCATTATTTAAAAACAATTGACGGAGAAAACAGCATTTTAACTAAAGAATAGAAGAAAAAAATATTCAATTCTCCGTATAATTATTGAGAAATTTAAATTAAAAGGTACTCGTAACTATTTGTCTCCCTCGAAACTAAAAAAATTATATTTACAAGCTAAAGATATGACTTTCGAATAGTTCAATCATTTTTTCGGCAAAATCAAAGAACATTTTTCCGAATTATCAGTAATTAATTGGAAACAAACCTAAAAATTCTCATTTTTTTCAGTTTTATCGACCGTACTCTGAGATACTACTAACTATTTAATAAAGTTAAAAAAAAAGAAGAAATTCTCCTCTACAAGAAGATTTTCTCAAAAATTTTGCAGTCTCGCTTAATTTCCAAGATATTCCCAAAGAAGACTCTCCTCGTTTCACTCTTCCCCTCATAAATTCATATTCGAAAGAAATAGGGGAAAAAGGGAAAATTCGAGGAAATAAATTAATCGTTACAGGAGACACGCTTAACTAGATTTAACGAGACTGACTAATGAGTCCCTCAATGAAACCCGTAAATAAGTGAATACTGCTAATTGGATAGACATGCATAGCATGGTTGGACAGACAGAGGACGAGGCTACATTGTGTGGCCTATTGGAATAGTCATACAGAAGTTTCAAGTGAGGTACAATAATCCAACAATGCACGGGAATATCATTGTCTAATATAAAAGAAAGGAAAAGAAGTAGAAATAATTTATTTGGAAAAGACATTTTTTTCCTGCTTCATTTCATTAACAGTAACGTAAGCAATTATTCGCCATTGCTGCAGAGAAAACTTTTATAAAATGGCGATAACCAGAAAGATCAGAAAACAAAAATTGAATCTATGTTTTTCCCTCATAATTATTAATGAAATTAATTCAATAGTGAAGACATAAAACAAAAAAATAGCCCCTTTTGGGTAAAATATCTGGAAAAAACAGAGATATCTCTTTTTTATTCTGACTATTTTTTCAAAAAAATTTCAAGAGCCACAAGCAAAGATTAGAATAAAAAGGGCGTATGTCCATCAACTCCAAGAATTTTGAGAAAAGAAGATTCTGATGGAGAAACGTCTTTTTTTTAATAATTTTTTTTTTAGAAAATTTCACAAGTTGCTCAAAAAGTTTTCTGCAGAATCGTCCTATCTCGCTTATTTTCCAAAATATAATAATATTCTCAAGGAATTATTTGACAAAAAAACAAAATCGATTTTTTTTTTTTTATTGCAGCGCCTCCAGGCCTTCAGGCCCATTCGGCAGAACAAAATCGATTTATTCTGGAAATTTTCATTAATTCATTAGTATTGACACAATTCTCATAATTATTAAGATGTCTCTATTACTGTATACATGCAAAAGGGCAAATCTGTAATAGAGTGACAAAGTGAGACACACCAGAGCCCAATGCCAAAAGCAAAATTCATCCTCGCTCTCATAGACTGTAATCGTTGGTGCGTTAAACCGATTTTCGATTCACCTCGAGCGTGCATTCGATAATATTTCACTCCACCTACCTTCCTCTCATCCCATCTCTGCACCTTTTGGCTCCATTCATCTTAACAGTTGACTCAACATGACATTTAATCGTATCCAAGACTTCACTTCATATCGCCAAATATACTGGGATTAAATTAAACCACGTGGTACTACGTTAATGATCGTTTTCAGTCGAAATTTTTTTAGTAATTAAAGTGCGACGAAAATAAAAAAAAGTCAGATGTGGTGACACTTGATTGGATTAATGAGGGGGAGGGAAAACACAATGCGTCAATCTTTGAATTTCTGGAGTCAGGCGATAGATTGGAGGAATGTGAAGTTTAAGATAATTGGATTCATTTATTACGAGGATTAAATTGATTTTTGGGGGGGGGGGGGGAGAGAAAAGAGGGTGGAAGACTGATGAGGGTTATGGGATTGAATAGTTCGGGAGAAATGCGTTGAAATGAAAAAAAAGGTTAATTTTGGTTGGGAAATAAGAAAATTCCAGTAATCGAAATGCTTCATCGAAAAATCGTCTTTTCGCTGGAACTTTTGAACTACTGGAGCAAAATGGACGATCTTTTTTTTGATTTCGCCTCAAATTTACCGATCTATTGCATGGAATAATGGGTAATAGTTTACCCCCCCTTTTTGTCTGAATAAAGTGGAGAAAATGATAATTTAAGGAAATTAATAATTCTGTATTGAAAATTTTTTTCGTTGGAAACGTTTATTTGAGCCTCTGGATGAAAAAAAAGAGATATAAAATTGTGGTTTTACACCGAAGAACAACTCCTCGACGAATGATAATTTCCGGTGGCAGGAAACCGGAGGTAAATTTACGTGCGGGGGAATGGAAGGAACGGAGACGAATAATTCTCAGGTCCGGATTTTTTTTTCTCATTTTTTGTCGCCACTCGTTTTTTTTCACGTATTTTTTTTACTCTCCTCTCTCTCGTGTAACCTCTCATACGTAGATCCTATTCATTCTACGCTAAACTGTACTACTCTACTATAATCTCTGAATTGCGTACAAACAAGACCAGGGATTTTACTAGATTGCGTGAAAAGAGATGATGCGAGGTGAAAATACTCACTAATCCGTGTAACTTATTAGTGAATTTTTTTTTCCGGATTTTATATTTTTCAAAATAAAAAAAAGGATTTTTCGAGGTTTTCATTCCACCGCTTTCAGTGATATTCAAATGAATTTATCTGACCAACTCTTAATGATGTAGAAACTTTTTTTTCGAAGGAAGCAATTTATTGAAAAAGCAAAAATTATTAGTTTTGAGGAATTTTTCAATAAAAGTAATGATGCATTACTTGGATTGAATATATCTAGATTGGAATGAACTCATTTTCATTCATTATTTGGAACAAATTGAAGATTCCTCGAGCCCATCATCTCATTCCTCGTTTCAAGAATAAATTCACTCAATAGCAGATAAATCTGTTGATTATTAAAATTTGAGATAAGAGTTTTTACGGTAATCAATGAGTTACTTGATCGGAAAAACTTTGAGTTTGTATTGAACTATTAGTATATCAATGTCATATGATCCAATAGAAGTTTGTGTCGAAATATGGATAACTGCTTTCAAAGAAACAATTTCTTCGAATCAAAAATCACTTTATGATATGAAAAATTTATATTATAAATAATGAAAAACCTGGAATGACTAATTCTTTTTTCACGACAAGACAGTTATATGCTCTGTAAGAATTTAACTTGGATACAGTCAATATAATATTGTCACAATGATTTCCACACACAGAAAAAGCTGAGCATAGAATATGAACGGAGCATTGCATAAAATATGATTTAGCCTTTGACTTACAATATGCTCTAATTATGCATGTTTTATGCACTCGACTTTTGCATAAAATATGTATTATTGTCCATGAAATATGTGCTATTGTGCATAAAATATGTACTAACAGGGGTGGATATGTACGAACATGTTTAATAATATTTATCATTCCGTATTCTATGCATTTACAGAAAACACAAAATATCCGCATTATTACCATATTTTATGTGCTAAAGAAACAACATAAAATATGCTCAATTAGTGCATATTTTATGTACTAATAGTGCATGTTTTATACAAAAAACAGTAGTACATATTTCATGCACTACATAGTGCATATAATATGAACAGAAAGTTCATATTCTATGCTCAGCTTTTTCTATGGGCATACTGTACCCAATTCTTTTTTTGTTCATCTAAATAATTTCCATCATTGATTTACCAATTGCGCAATTAGAACATCCAATCATGTTTTTTATTCAATTCAGAACCGAACGGTGTTAATAATCATCAATGTTTTTTTATTTCCCTCCAACTCAAATGCAATTTTTTCACTGCAGTCTGTATTTGAAGAGCAACGAAGAACTCAACGCTTTACGTACTTCGTTGACTCACTCAACCTGGGTGTGATGCTTGTCCGCAGTGACGTGGACTCCCAGGTGGCCATCACAACCTTTTTGAGTGAGCGAACGCGGACGTTTAATCAACAGCCATCACGAGAATCTTCAATAATTTTTTAATTGCATTTTTCCTTTCAAAGACGAAAAAAAAAAATGAAAAAAGAAATGCATCACGTCTAATTAAAAATATATCGTCATCTAATTAATTCAGCTCTATCAGAAAAGAATCTTGAAGATTTTCCCCAACAAATTCAAAGTGTTCACTATTTTCAACGAAAAAAACCACAAAAAAAATGGTTCAATTCAATTTTCCACTATCCACAAAAAAGGGAGAGAATTAATTACAGAATAAATTATGTCTGAATGATAAGTCCGTTAAGCCCTTAGAGAAACAGCATTTGAAAGAGAAGTGAAGTGACTGGAGACTACCTGACGAGGCAGGAAAAGAGGTTAAAAAGAGAAGGAAAAAAAAGGAAAAACAAGATAACTGGAAAAGAAAAAGAGGATACCATTCTCACTCACTTGAATTTCCTAAAGCTACAGTCGTACCTTTCTCTCCTCACTTCGTTTCTATTTATTTCCCTTTTGCTTTTGCGTCCACTGCAAGTTTTCTTCTTCTCTCTACCTTTCATTCTGTCTTTTTTTTTCTTTCTTGCCTTTTTTTTCCTATTTTTACCACGAGACTCGTGGCCGTATTAAAAGGAGGAATACAGTGAAAGAACCAATAAGAAGCGGCAGCCAACAGACTCGAACTCTCATGTATTTATTTTTTTTTTTATTTATTTATTTCCGCATTTGAATTAAATTTAAATGGAGCACTGTGAGAGTTTCAAATGATTTATTTTATATCAGGAATTTTTCATAAATATTTCCGAGTAATTTTTTGAATCATCAATTTGTCTTTTTCTTTTGGAAAATGAATGGGAAAATGTATTCGTGGTTTTTCGTGAGTAAATAACTCGAGTTATGCGAAGAGCCACATAAATATTTCGGACGTGGTTTAGTCCAACGTCGAGAAAAGATGAGTATGTATACGAGACGGTAATAAAAAATAAAAAATAAGAGGAGAATAAGCATAAAATGAAAATATAGACACAGACGAGAGGTCGAAGAAGAGTTTGGATCGTATGTCAAAAACGTTTTGAAGGCAACTTCATCTTGACGTACTCAAAAATATTCGTAGCTATTATTATTCTTGGTGGACTACTAGAGTCCTAGACAGACAGTGTACTCAGGAATTCTATGCATCTGCAATGACCGTGACTGTACTTCTCATTTTTTTTAACATTTCCTTTGAGCTTTTCAGTTTTGATTTATTCTGAATATTCTAGGAAACGAGAGCATTCAACTCGAATGACTTCGCTTTCATCGTTGCTGAAGAAGTGGGAGTAGGGTAGTGAGCATAGATGCATTGGGTAGATCGGAAAAAATGAGTCGGAATTAAAAAAAAAAAAGTTCAATTTCAGTTGAGAATTGAGGAAGTTTCAGCAATCGAAATTTTTATCGAAAAATCGTTTTTTCGCTGGAACTTTCTTGGTAATGGTCGAAAATGGACGATTTTTTTTTTAATTTCAGTTCATTTTTTCCAATCTATCGAATGCAGCTACCCCCATCCACCCCCTCTATTTTCTACAACAAGTAGAGAACGAATTTCTTCAGAATACATTTAAAAAACCGTTTATTTTATATTTTCTCAACCGAGAAGAGGCCATTATGTTAATCCGATCAATCTCATTTCACTCGAACATGCATAGACATCCAGAAAACTGAGGTATAACAGTAAATCCGGAAACTGGTAGAACCCAGAGAATACGAGGAATACAAAGAAATGAAGGAAAAGACAAAAAAAAATGATATTTCGACGATCAATTCGGTTGGATCACCGTTGAATTTTAGGGTATATCGATACCTGAATGATGGGAGTTTCCGGTTACGGGGATAGTAAAGAGTCAGATATCCTCGGTGCAGAAAAGGGGAGGACGAAAAAAAAAAAGAAGGATGAAGAGAATGGAGGGGAATGGATTATGGATCGTGAACGCAGTTACCTACTGTGGTTATTTATGGTCCCAACCTACCTATTCCACCAGGAAAACCGATCGGGACGTTTTTCAAACCCCACCCATCCACCCCCAACCCATGTACCAGCGGTACACACGCCACTGCCTCTTTCCGCAGCCCAAGGGAACATCCCAATGTGCAACTGTCGAGCATCAAACTCGTGATACGAATTTACGATTCGTCACGTCTATACTCTGACCGTTTAGATGCGATATGCAAATAAAGATATTTATTGGTTTGAAAAAAAAGGCACATTTTTTTTACTGATGCTGCAAATAGCTGCAAAAGAGTCATTTTTTTTAAAGACATGAAATAAAATGCTTTTGCGCGAATTTGCAGTTTTTCAGCTAACGTTTTTACTATGTGATAAATTTTTTTACGGGAACTCTGAAAAATCAACGATATTTTGTACTCATCAATGCTTTATTCAGTGATAACAATAATATTTTTCGTTCATTTTATCAATTGAGAGGAATTTAGAAACAGAAATATGAGAGAAGAAGGAGCTAACTGTGCCTCGTATTTTCTGGAGGTTTACGATGATACAATATCCTTTTGGACAGCTACGTGACTCTGCACAAAGACCGTAATTCGTGGAGCAACCACCACTGGACCACCCTCAGTTACGTACTGGCTCTGTCTTTCTCTCTCTTTTTATGTTATAAATTGGCTTTTCTCCAGGAAATTTTACTCAGTTCGACCGAGGCTTTTTTTTGTTTCTTGAGGATGAATTACGTGGAGTTGAACGCACGATTTGTTTAATTCATTTTTTTCAATACTGAGAAAAAAATGTTTTTTTTTGTGAGAAAGAAATTTCTTGAAATCGAGGAAAAGGGAAAATTATTAGTTTTCAGAAATTATTTATTGAAAGTAGACAGAGAAAAACGCTTTCTTAATTTAAGAATGTGCAGTCACTTAATTTAAGAATGGCAGGTCACTTAAATTAAGTGACTTTTCTCACTTAAATCAAGTGACTTTTTCTTTCTTAATTTAAGAAAGTAAAACTCACTTAAATTAAGTGACTTATCTCACTTAAATCAAGTGACTTTACTTTCTTAATTTAAATAACCTGCACATTCTTAAATTAAGTGACTGCACATTCTTAAATTAAGAAAACATTTTTCTCTGTGTAATAATGCGTTACTTGTATTGAATATATCTAGATTGGAATGAACTCATTTTCATTAATTTTTTGGAACGAATTGAAGATTCCTCGAGCCGATCATCTCATTCCTCGTTTCAAGAATTAATACACTCAATAGCAGATAAATCTGTTGATTATCCAAATTTAAGATAAGAGTTTTCACGTTAATCAATGAGTTACCTGATCGGAAAAACTTTGAGTTTGTATTAAACTATTAGTATATCAATTTCATATGATCCAACAGAAGTTTGTGTCAAAATACGGATAATTGCTTTCAAAGAAACGATTTCTTCGAATTAAAAATCACTTTATGATATGAAAAATTTATATTATAAATAGTGAGAAACTTGGAATGGGTAATTCTTTTTTCATGACAAGACAGAATTATATGCTCTGTAAGAATTTAACTTAGTCAAAATAATATTGTCACAATCATTGCCATAGTGTACCCAATTTATTTTTTATTCATTTCAATGATGTACATCATTGATTCACCAATTGCGCAATTAGAACTCCCGATCATGTTAGTATTCAATTCACAACCGAACGGTGTTGATAATTATCAATCTTTTTTTTTCTTCAATTGAAAAATGAATTCTTTGATAATAGAATTTTCTCTCTCAGTGCAGCATTTAATATTTCGTCACCTCAAAAATTAAGGTTGTCTAGGTGCTGCATTTATACGCAACACTTACGCCACTTTTTTTTCCGAAATGACAATTTTTCAAGTGATAATAAAGAGCAAAATAAATCAAGTTATCCAGAATTTAGTTTTTAATGATTTTTTTCAACAGAAAAAGTCATAATTTTTTTCCTCCAGTTTCTCATGAATTCAGAGGTATTTAATGGAAATTAAAAAGTGTAGAACACTTCTTCTGTCCATTTTAGTATTTTATTTGCTCAACGTGAACGAGTAAATTCGAATCGAGGCCACTTGAAAATAATTGAGCTCGTTTCAATAATGAATGATTATTGGAGACGTCGAAGGCCAAGAATACCATAACAGTTGAAGCACATGAGACAGTCTCATGAAGCAAAAAAAAAAAAAACGAAGAGATGAATAATTATTCATTTGATAAAACGAAAAATATCGCAATTGTTAAGAGTAATGGGGATGAATTTAGTTACAATTTTAATCTGTAAAATTTATTGAGCTTGAAAAAATAGAAATTATCCGTAGTACATTTGTTTGACTTTGGAGAATGTAGTTAGTACAAATATTTTCATTCGGTTTAATAGACGAGAGGAAAGGCACACTTGTTTGGTCAGGCAATAGTTTTGCGACAAGTGGTGTCAAGTGATGTCTATCAGTCTCATTTTTTTTCCTTCATTTTTTTTTTCTTTTTTCATTCATCCATAGTGACCTCATACTGGCGCCAGTGAACTTTGATCCATAAAAAAGTACTTGAAAGACACTGAATTGTATGGATTTGTCGATTTTCGATCGTAAAATTTTATTCGATTGGGAAATTATTTTTACTTGGTGGAAACGAGTGGAGGGGGAATGGTGCGAATGAGGTCATCGAATAGATCGGAAAAAATGGGGTGAAATGAAAGAAAAAAAGTTTGATTACGACCGAGAAAATTCCAGAAATCGAAATTTTCATCGAAAAATTCAGTTTTTCGGTGGAACTTTTTAAATAATGATTATTTTTAAAATATCATGGAAAATTGGTATGATTTAGTATTATCAAAAACAATGATGAGAAAAACCTCCCAATTTCCCATAATATTTTAAAACTAATCATTATTAACATGGATATGAACACGATTATAAATTTCTTAATAACGGTTGAAAATGGACATTTTTCTGAATGTCAGCTCATTTTTTCCGATCTATCGAATGCAAATGTCTGCAAACCACTGGTAATAGATGAAATTTCTGTCCATTATCTGCCATAACTCAGAGTCGATGAGAGACAAAAGGATATTCACGCAAGAAAATTAAATAATTCATGAACAAATATTTCAGCGTCACTCTGTCGAAAGAAAAGTTGAAAAATTCGCAGTGAAATTATAAACACGAGTAAGAATGAAATTTGACAGGGAGAAAAGTTGGAAAAGAACTCGAGAGCACCGGGGAAAGTAGTGGAAATAAAAATAAAAAATAAAAATAAAAAAGTGGAGAACTAAAAGCGTAGAGGGAAGATATACGTGAAGTCGTGAATTTATGCGCAAATTTCGCTCTGAATTTTAGATATTTAAGAGAAGGAATTCAAGAGGAAAAAAGAAAAGATTATGGAGTGAAAAAAAAGTGGTGCAGTCTTCGCAAAGGAATAAAGAAAGAGTCTCATCCTTAAATTCACTTGAAAAAGCGAAATTAAACAAAGAAAATGGTGAAATTCTTATTAATATCCTTTTTCTAAAAACGAGGAAGTAATAAATTTCAACGCAATTTTAACGTTGGAGTTCGCGCGGAATTCGAATTTCTTGAATTCGTAACTCATTGTCTCTCGCCTGTGTCTCTAGACGGGCCGAGGACGAAATTTCCTATTCTATCTTGTACCATTCTCCTCTTCTTTTGCCCCTTTGCAACATCTTTCTCTGTCTTTTATACAAAAATTTTATTGCTCTTTCTCTGCTTCTCCAAGCAAAACTCATCGACGTCAACATTCCCTTCTGCTTGCTTGAATAAATTTACGTTTACAGCTCCTATCACCCAGTTTCGTTTCACTTGTAAATATTAAAATACAATGAATATGGAAATTTATTAGAAAATTTCCGTTTTATTTCACATAAATTATGGAAAAATCCATGATTTTGGAATAATAGAGTAATTCTATTCAATTTCCTACAAATTTTCTTTCTTTTGTTACGGATTTTTTATTATTCAGAGGGGATCCAATCACTGCCCATGTTGAATAAAAAAATAGGAGATAATGAAAATCAATTTTTTCATAGGAAAGTGAAGTCATTACTTTTTGAGAATTGAATTTTCAAAAGAGTAAAATTTTGTAAAGAGTCTTTTGGGAAATCAGGAACTTGGCACTTTCTTTTTGATTATATTACGTAGAGGGAAAAAGGACAGGTAAAAACTATCATATTTTCATGCCATTGGTCCTTGGCAAATAATTTTTTGACATAATTAAAAAAGTTGTTGAATTTATTGAATCTAGCCAATTCAACTAGTAAATCTGTTTGAATTAACTAAGTTCAGTAAATTCAGCAACTTTTTTAATTATTCTTCAGGAATTATTTGCTAATGACCAATGGTATCAATATTCGGGAGATTTTACCACTTTATTTTTCTCAGTGTATCATTTGTCGATTGAATGAAGATGAAAGAAAAAAAATGAAAATTAGCTTCTTGAAATATACAATTTTTTTTTTGCTATGGAACCTTCAAATGACCATGGAGTTCACTGAATTAATGGAAAGGAATCACATGAAATTGAAGTTAAGCTTGCATTACAATTAAATCACGTTGAAACGTTTGGCAATGTTGTAATTAATGTTTTTTTTAAATCATAAATCGTCTATTTCAATTGTCAATTCCTTGTAAATTATTTATCTTCAAATTGAATTATTTTCATTTGATATTTTGATTGAATTGGTCAAATTTGATGAACTACATTCCATTCGACTCGTGTGCAGCGATTGGACCTCCTTGAGGTAGTATTCCAGTGAACTCGAGTACAGTTAAACCCTAATTTTTTTCATGTCGTATCTAAGATGATATTTTTTCACATTTTTCTGCATTTTTCCCATAATTTTTGACCGTGTAGTTTATCAGATATGAATTATCAAAGTTACTGAAAATAGCGGTAGTGGAGATGAAACGCCTTAAATCGGACAGAAATAACGAAATTACTAAAAAACCACACAGCTGACCCATTATTTAAAAACAATTGGCGAATAGAACAGCATTTTACCTAAATAATAGAAGAAAAAAATATTCAATTCACCGTGCAGTGATTGAGAAATTTTAATGAGAAGGTAGTCGTAACTGTTTGCCTCTCTCTCTATCTCATGCATCTGATAGGAGATTAGTAATGTGAAAAAAAAGTCGAGAAATAAAAACAAACTATATTCACAAGCTGAAGATATGACTTTCGAATAGTTTAATCATTTTTTCGGATAAATTAAAGCACATTTTCCCGAATTATCAGCAATTAATTGGAAAAAAAAACTACAAATTCTCATTTTTCTCTGTTTTATCGACCCTATTCTCCATTGTTAGAGAAAAAATATTTGAAAAAATTGAAAAAAAAAAATTAATTCATTCAACGTTATTCCTTCAGCAATTTCTCTTTTTATAATTGACTCATTAGTCGCAGAAATAAACACGATACGAATTAGCAGCTGGCTGAGTGGAGCCCAATGATATTACTCAGCCTCGCAGGCACCGTCGTGAGCTTAATCGCCAATAATTTCACGTGCAAATAGCCGTCGAATTTGCTTGAAGAGAGATAGAGAATGAGGGAGGGAGAAAATGAGGGGAGGGGAGGGAGTAGAGTAGGTGTTTTAGCCATCGTTGGCCGCGAGGGCATTTCACCGTGCTCGTTGCTTACACTTTCCCCATTCTCCAATTTCTCTACACCTCTTTCAACCATCCCCCCCTCCTCCTCGACCCCCTCAAAACCCCCTTGTACGTGATTGCGCGTCTCTGAATAGTCGGGCGAGAATCTAGCCGCAGGTTGTTACCTCCCCTTTACTTAACCAACATTGCAACTATATCTTCATCGACATAATCTTATCTACCGCGTTTGGTAAATACAATTAAACACAAAATTTGCATTCATTAAGTTTTAATTACAACTTTTTTTTTTAATTATCTCATGAGTTGAAGAGAACTTAGGAAGTATTTTTGTATTAAAAGAAAATCAGAAAATTGAAGAAAATAATTTTGGATTTTTTTTGAGATCTTAAAGTTTTTCCCGTTTGTTGATAAGTTAGTGGAAGATTTTTTTCAAAATTAATTGTTTTTTTGAAAATTGAGGGGAAGTGAAAAAAAAAGTAATTTTTTACACTTCTTTGTAAACTTTATGAGATTAAGAAAAAAAGTCTTCGAATTTATTGGAAACTCGAAAATAATGGAAAATTAAGGAAAATAATAGAGAAACGTTGTGGCTTCAATTTTATTCTTTTCTTGATAAATGGATGGAGAATTTTCGAAAAAAAAAAAAAAATTCTGGAAAAATTGAGAGAAAATAGAGAAATAGTGGAAAATTCTTCTGGAAACCTTAAGAAAAAGTAAAAAAAAATCTCTACTCTTTCTCGTGAAATTCATGGAATTTGAAGGAAAATCCTTGAATTTATTTCGAACGAAAAAATAGAAAAACTAAAAAAAAAAACAAATTTAGTCAAAGATTTAAAAAAAAAATTATTATCTTCCAAAAAATTGAGAGAATGTAGAGCCCTAAAATTTTCATCTCCTCGTAAAATTCATGGGATTTAACAAAAAAAAAAAAAAACTCTCGAATTTCCCGGAAAGTCAATGATAGAATTCTCGTCTTTCCATTCAATCAAAATCAGAGCCATCAAATTGGCAATTTCGATTGACCCCTGTATCCTTTGAAGTCGAGCGAATCTATCGTTTGTCCATTCAACAGAGAAACACAGTGAGCCTTGGAGTGTTTAATAGGTATGTCCTATCGTTTCCTCAATAGTGCGTTTATAATCGTGAAATGTCAGAGGCTTGAGTAGGAGAACATGTACGTAATTTTGGTTGGTCAGTGTTTAGTTATATGGCTTGGAATATCAGTCGTCGTAGATGATCCAGTGACCCTTTGAGGTTCTCAGTAGTACTGATGGGATTCAAACACAACGTGCAATGTAACTGTATATACTATGTGTATGTGGGTAGATGTATAGAGATAGCAACTAGGCAATCACTGTTTCTGAAATCCAGTGGATCATGTTTCTCTCCGGGTTGTCTCTAATTAATGTTTGTAATTTTGGATCCACACTGATTTTAGCCAGGAATTTACTTTGATGGAAATTCCAAGCTCAAGCTTTGTTTCATTACTCTCAAATGTGACGTCTTGAGGAGATGTAATGATGGATTTTTTTGATTAAATCAATGCTCTTCCAAATTTTAATTTATTTCTTCTCTTTTTGAAAATGTTTAGATAACTATTGAGTTCACGAAAATTTATCGAGAGGCTTTCTCCACTCGTTCCGAAGATATCTGATATTTAATCTCCATGAATTCTTTTAATACGCAGAAAAAAACATGTTTTTTTCACATGTAAAAATTGAAACTATTACAATTATTTGGCATGAAATTATCAATCGTAAGAGTTCTCAATAGTTGCACAGAATTTTCCAGGATTTTTCAGAATTTTCGGAAACTAAACTCCGACAGATTTGCTCTTCCTACATAACGTGGTTTCTGAGAAATCAATATTTTTTCCTATCTTTCCATAAAATTTCTGTTTTTTTCCTAATTTTTTGGGATTTATCCCGATTGAGCTCCGACAAGTTTTCTCTGCCTACATGGTTACTGAAAAATCAGTCTTTCTTCTCAAAATCGAGATTTTCTCAAATATTCGAGGATTTTTCCAAATTGAACTACAACCACCTTCTTTTCCCCATCTAATTCCATGAGAATCACTTTTTCTCATAATTTTAAGATTTTTATGGATCTTCCGGAATTCTGCCCGATTTTCTTGAATTTTCCACGATTTTCCAATTTGAACTCCAGCAACCTTCTTTTGTCCGCATGATTTCTGAAAAATCAGTATTTTCCTGCAATTTCGGATTTTTCAATATTTCCCAAAGTTTTCCGGAAATTTCTTGAATTTTCCAAGATTTTCCCGAAAAAAATTCAGTGAAATTTTTATTGTTCCCATTGGTTCCTGAAAAATCAGTACTTTTCTCTCAATTTCAACACTTCCAATATTTTCCAGAGCTTTTCCGGATTTTCCAGAGTTTCATCCCCATTTTTAATACAGGAATAAAAATAATTTTTTATTACGAAATCCTCTCACATTTTTTTTTTTTTTTCATTTATTTTTCAACTTCACATCAGACTCAAGTACTCACTGCACTTCATGACGCTGCATTGGATGCAGTCCCTCGAGGTGGCTGCAGCCTCTGTCCTTTTCTCGCTGCTCTCAAGTAGTCACGGTTCACGACCCTTCAGACATTTTTCGGCCACGCACGTTTCTCCCCTTTACTTCACCCCCTCTCTTCCTCTTCGGTTATATGAAGCCTCTATGATAAAAAAAAAAGGCGAGAAAAAAGAATCCTCTCTTGTGACACTCGAGCCATTCCCCTCAGGGATGATTCCACTCTGTGGAACGAGTGACACCCGAGAATTTTTTGCGTTGCATCATTTTTTCTACATTTTTTAAAACAAAAAAAAAAAAACTTGACTTTACTAAAAAAAAATGCAAATACATTATTACCTCACTCGAGAGTGGAGAGTGGGAGGTCATTTCTCTCGATAAATCGGAAAATTTTTCGTTAAATTGAAATTTGAGAGAAATTAATTTGTCATTATTGAAATATTGGAAAAATTACAGTTAAATGAAAATATATGAACTGTAATAAGCAATAACATCTTAACCAACATTTAGGAAAAAATTATATGAATTTTCGAGAGAGAATTTTTTTTAGCGCTATATATACCGAGAAATTTTACCTTAATACCTTTTATATGAAAATTTTTAACAAATTAATTTCATTTTGTCGGCAGTTTTTGAAAAATATCTCGGAATCTAAGCGACATATGGCGAATTTGCCCCGATCCTCTCTTTTGTAGAGAATTTCAAGAGCTACAGAAAAGGTGTGACAAGTGCCAAAAGGGCGTATCTCCAATAATTTCCAAATTCTTCTCAATAAAATCGTGGAAAATGAAGATTTTCGAAACTTCATTTTGTATTGAAATTTATTCCCTTCAATTCTTCGCTCTTCATTCGGCAGAACATCAGGGATTTTTCAAATTAATTCAAGCATGGAGATGACACGGATTAACGAGACTTAAACTTTTATTCAAAATTGGTAATTCAAATAACAAAATTATAGGCAATTTAGAATGCAAACTTTCCGTGCAAGGAAAATTTACAAGGGCAAATTTGGGAAAACAGAGAACAAGCACATGACCTCCAGTGGATGAACGTAATTCAATATTTTTCGATAAGCCATTTTCCCTCTTTCTATGGCGTGTGTTTGATATTCTTCGAGAAGTTTCACATTGTGAAATTTTCCAAGAGAGGCCACATCCTTCTCACTATCACTCCTCCACTCTCTCACTTTTGTGTACCTTGAGAACAACTAAATTTCCTCCTAAAATCGAATGATGATATTTTCTCGCTGATACTTAAGATACTCGTGGGATTAGTTTCTATGGAAACTTTCGTCTCATCTCAAAAGTTTTCCACGATGTTGAGATGACTATTTACGCTTATCCCTTCACATCTTCGTCTTGCGCTTTAAAGAGATTTGAAAAAAAAAGACTCTGTTTACTGCAGATTGAAGGAAATTTTCAGTTTTCGTCAATTCTCAATATTTCATTTGATTTTTGAAGAGATCAAATTGCTGCAGATGAGTTAAGTGAAGTGCAATACTCAAAATTTGATTAATTAAATTGGGATATTAATGGAAAATAATGTAATTTGGAAATAGATAGTTTGCAAAAAAATTGTCATTGAAATAGAAAAATATTATTTGAAAAAAAAAAATTAGATACAATGTTGGCAGACGTTTCAATTCCATTTTAATGCAAATTAATCTTGGATTTCAGGTCAATTGAAATTTTTTTCATTAATTGAGTGAACTTCAAGGGTAATTATATATTTTATTACAAGAAATAAATTGCTATATTTCAAAAAAGCTAATTTGGAGCATTTTTCAACTCTATCTAATCGACAAATGATAGTATAATTAAAAAAAAAGGGCTGAGATCTTGATTTACCGTGAGTTTCTGTATAATACTTTACAATTTTGAAAATTCAATTTTCAAAAATGTATTTTATTGAGAAACTCGTCTCTGAATCAAGAAATAAAATAGTTTGGAAATTTCCAATTTTCCAATTTGGCTTTGAACCAAATATCAATATCATCAGAATTAAATTCGTTATGGTTGAATCGATACACTGAGAAAAAAAAGTATTTTTCCCAAGAAAGAAATTTCGTGAACCTAAGATGAATAAAAAATTATTAGTTTTCAGAAATTATTCATTAAAAGTAATAATACGTTACTTGGACTGAATATATCCAGATTGGAATGAACTCATTTTCATTAGTTATTTGGAATTAATTGAAGATTTCACAAGCTGATCATCTCATCGCTTGTTTCAAAAATAAATATACTACTTCAAGATAAAAGTATTAAAATTAATCAATGAGTTACTTGATTGAAAAAAATTAGAGTTGTTATTGAACTAAACTATGAATAACTGTTGATAATTATCAACTTTTTTTTTCTTCAATTCAAATACGAATTATTTGATAATAGATTTTTTTTCTCAGTGTATAAAAAAATTTAATTTTCATGGACAGCAATTGTAGTCGTCCTCAACTCCGTTTGTCCCTCAAACAATTCATGCAGAACATCAAATTCTACTTAAAATCATAATTGCGAATTTTTCTTTATTTAAAAACTCAATGAAATTCGCTATTTTTTTTATTATCTCATATGAAAAATAACGGAGTTTTACTGCGGTCCATTTTGTCAGCCAGTTGGTTGTATTTTACGTAGAGTTAGGGCACTGTACACGCTCCGGGTCAGTTTAAATATTTATCTTTGTCTCGTGGGAGTGAAATAAAAACCCTGACATTCGAAAAAAAATTCCATATACGGCCCACAATTCTCTCGTAAAAGAATACACTCTCCATGAACCGTATATCCTCGCTTTTTTTTTCATATTGAGCCCATTGAAATCTATTATTTTACATCTCATTCTCTGTGACAATGTGGGACAGAAGAAAAAAACCTACCCTGATTTTTTCCTTCATGAGACAATATTTTTCATTTAAATTTTTAATCTCCGAAAAAAAAAAAAAAATTGTAAATCCGATGAAAAGTTGAAAGGAATAAAATGAACAGTTAGAAATTGCCAATTATTTTTTCGATAACGAACCCGTTATTTTCATCGATTCGAATACATCTGTTTCGGTGGAAAATAAGGAAATAAAAGTGCTGTAGTCACAACGAATAAAACGAATAGAAATTGAACAATTTACAAAGAATTCTACAACAACTTACAAATTTAGTGGATTACTTGAAATTGATACAAGATTATTGCATTCAGTTGGTCGAAAAATTTACAATAAAATAACAATTTAAAAAACCATTTTGCCCCATTATTACGAGAGTTAGAGAATTTAAAATCAACTATTTTTTCTCCAAGTCACCCACACTGCTTTATGAAATAACCCAATAAAAATTACTTGAATATATATATATATACGTGTATAGGTTAAAGCCTAAGGGCTAAAGCTACCAAAATCTATAAAAATTATAGGACTATATATCTACTGTACTTGCTGTTATATATTATACTAATAAAAATGTTTCAGTTAGCAAAAAAAAAAAAAAATCATTTATTGTGCTGCATTCTTTACGATAATGGGGCAAAATGGTTTTCTTTTCTTTTTCCATCCTCGTAAATTTTCCATTTTCCCCACTAAAACAATTTCCATCGAAAAATCACTGATAGTTTTCTCTTAAATTCATTTTTACTGCAAAAATAAGAAACTTTATCCTCTTCCAATTCCACTAAACGAAATTTCACTGATATTCTCGTGCATTCTCTCCAGTAGTTTCGTTTTCACCGGTATAACCCATGGGAGTGCTAGTAAACTCGTAAAAATATCCGTTGGATTGGCAGTAGAAAAGGAAAAAGGTTAAAAAGAAAATGCAAAGAAACACTTGAAAAAGAGGTGGAAAATCGACAAATCCTTTATTGGTATTTTCTTTTTCTCCCATTGTCTTTTTCCTCTATCCTTCACTTTTTTTTTTCACGTGTGATAAAACTCCACGCTGGTTTCGTGGACAGTTCCAGGCAATGGTAGAAATCCTCGACTCTCTTTCTATATATATTTCCTATTTTTTTTACCCTTTTTTCTTCAACGAACGACACATAAACCTGCATGACGTAGAAATACGTTGAGGAGAGTTTTTGCAGGTGAAAAACGATCGTTCGAATTTCTTTTTGGCTTGGATAGTGGAGGGCTCGAGTCGAGAGGGATTTTCGGACATGCCTGGAATTTACGACTGCCTCATGGCTACCGTTATTACACTATTCAAGAATGCATTATGCTCTGCAAATAGCAATTCATTGGCCCTTGTCTTCATAAAAATTATGGTGCATAGCCTACTTTAGATTTTTTTTAAAGTACAATTTTGTAATTTATCTGCTTGAAAAATGAGATTCATACATTATCCATTTTACAGAGATTTTTCTTGATTGTGAAATTGATGGATTTTTTGAAATTTTGATGATTCCAGTGAATAGATGAGAAGATTTGAAGCGAAAATGAGTATAATGTTGATTTTTCGAGTCGTCTCGTGGCGCCACATAGCGCCTAGCTAGCGCCAAGCTAGTGCTCTAAAGTTCCCCTAGAATGGCTGGAATTATTTCTTGCCATTATGAAATTGATTATTTATTTTTGGCCATTTTGATCATTCCAGCGGAAAATGAACATAATGTTGATTTTCAAAGTCATCTCGCAACGCTAGATAGCGCCTAGCTACCGCCAATGTTGCACCAATCTAGCGTCTAGCTAGCGCTTTAGAATTCCCCAAAAATTGCTGAAATTATTTTTTTTTTGTGATGCTGAAACTGGTGAATTTATTGAATTCCGATGATTTCAGCGGAAAGATGAGAAAACTTGAAACGAAAATGACTATAGTCTCGATCCTTCTGAATCATCCCGTGGCCCTAGCTAGCCCCAACCTACAGCCTAGCTAACGCCAAGCTAGTGCCTAGAATTCTTCCAAAGTTGCTGAAATTAATTTTTCCACTTATTGCTAGAAAATGAATTATACAGTAATGTTTACCACTGAAAAATTTTCCGCTTCTTCTAGTGACGAAAAAAGAAAATGGCCGTGTAATTGAAAGACTTCAGTAATTAATTTAATTAGAGGATGAAAATAATTGTTGTAATGAAATTACATGCAGCACGTTTTAAAGAAATCAGTGGATAGTCTGCGAGCTTGAATTTCTGTTTCACATAAGCTAATTTACGTTGCTAACTCTTATTAACCCGTTTAATGGCCTTCGGTGGATGCTTTAATCCGATTTTTACATTTTCCTGACGCACTAGAGGGGACAAAATGAAGGGGTTTTTAAAAGGCCGTGGGATAGAGGAAGAGAGTTGACCAGAGTAATACTGTTCTTCTGCGAAAAAAAAAAAAACCTGATGAAAAATCTAGAGAGAATGGCACATACGAGCATTGGACGATGGCTAATTGCACTAATTGAGTCAATGGGAATTTGCCCCTTTTATGTCATGCACTATGAATTATAATTATCATCATAATGTTCATCAACATTTTCACACGCTAAAAAAAAATTCCCATCGATAAAATTCCAATTAATGACATTTATCGATTCTTTTAGCGTTAATTGATGTGTAAAAAATATAAAAATACTGAAGTTCCGTATTAGGGAGGGGGTAACGAGTGCCTCCAATCGATAGATCGGAAAATTTTAGGTTGGTTCAAAAAAAAAATCATTTCAATTGGATAATCATTAACAAAGTTCCAAAGAAAAGTTATTTCTCGTAATTGACGTTTCGATTCAAAAAATCGTTTTTGCGCTGGAACTTTGCAGCTAATGGAGCTAAATGCCTTTTTTTTCTTTCATTCCATCGGAAAATTTCTGTTCTATCGAATGGAAGTACACCCGCAGTGAAAATTCATCATCAACACGGGGATAAAACGAGATAAGTCGATTTTACCCAGAAATCACTCCTTATTTTTGAAATATCAAGGAATTTAAGTGGGATAGAGACATTTTTGTAAATAGCTCTTTTGAATAATCAAATCATTGAATTTTATCGAGTGAATAAGATTATTTTAACATTTGAATTCATTCTGAATGATTGAATAAACATTGGTAATATCGCATTGAACACTTGCACTATTATTATTTAAATGATTATTTGCACGTCTTATCATTCCACCAGTCGTCTCGTTATCTCGAATAATGTCTCTGGAGGCCACTTTACCTCCAACAATCAAAAGAGTACGAAAAAAAAAAGAAATAACATCGTTTCTCGTGCATGGGCGAAAATCCTGGAATTTTCGCATTTGAAGAAAGAAAAATAAAAAAAAAATTATTCCGTTTTACTTCTTTTCGTACATTCTGTAGTTTTTAGAATGGAACAGAGCACGCCAAGGAAGCCCAATGCAATAAGAATTTGCATAATCCTTGGTGGCGTTATCGTAGGATAAAACAGTTTCTTCTTTTTTTTACTGAGAAACCAAAAAAAATAATAATAAAAGAAAAAAAAACATGAAACAAAAGACTTTTTGTGTTTGAAACTCCGTGGGGTGTATTCAAGAAAATTTCGTTATTGCTCCCTCGAGCTCAATAGAAATCCCTGAATGTACGTAAAGAGAATAACTAAATAGTTAAGTGCTGAGGAGAATAAAAGAATTTTAACGATTTTTACACAATTCCCTTTGCGATATTAACTTTGACCTCTGAAAATACAAGTGGCAAATTATGAATCTGTATATTTTGAATTACCCGCCAAAATGACGACATAACCTCTATTAGTTCCGAGAATTTATTTTACTTATTGCATGCCGTGCGTAAAGTGCTACTTTATAGCACGTTGCACTCAGAGGAAAAAATTATTTTATTGAGGAATTCGTCTTCAGATCAAGGGATAAAAAGATTGGAAATTTCCAATCACACAAAAGCTTTGAACCAAATATACATTTCATCAGAATTGAATTCGTTATGGTTGAATCGATACACTGAGAAAAAAAGTATTTTTCCCAAGAAAGAAATTCCTTGTACTTCTTTCTTTGGAAAAATACCTTGGAATGAACTCATTTTCATTAATTATTTGGAATTAATTGAAGATTTCTCAAGCTGATCATCTCATCGTTTGTTTCAAGAATAAATATACTAATTCAAGATAAAAGTATTCACATTAATCAATGATTTACTTGACTCGAAAAAAATTTGAGTTTGTATTGAACTAAACTATGGATAACTGTTGATAATTATCAATCTTTTTTCCTTCAATTCGAATACGAATTCTTTCATAATAGAATTTTCATTCTCAGAGTATAATAATTCATTTGTTCGAAAAAAAACCTAAAAAATTGTCAGATGTGTGCTAATTCAATAATCATCATTTTTCCTTGAAAAAAAAGTGAATATCTCGAAAATTTCAAGAACTTCTTCCCTCCTGCACTTCCACAATTCTCAACCAAAATAACTTCCATTTTTTTTCATTTCACCGAAAATTTTCCGATCTATAGACTCACACAGTTTCCAACCCTCCAACCCGTTCTGCCCCTTTTTTCTCCAATTCTTTTCAAACAATGCGAAGGAATCGTTCTGAAATGAACGAGAAAAAGGCAAAAAATACAGGAAGAATGAACTTACAAGTATCATGCGATAGTTCATTTAGCTCATTCTGCAACTCTCAGACTCTTCAGAAAATACTTCAACCCACTTTTTACATAATGCACTATTTCTAAATCACTCATATCGTTTTTTCCCTCAAATTTCTTCTTCATTTTCTTTTCCATAACCTCAAACGACGCCATTTTGTGAAATCTCTTGCACTCCAAAATGGCGTACCACTCGTTTTCTCTAGCAGCACTAAAAATAATCATCCGAAACGCTGAAAAGCCGAATGAAATGACACAAGAATTTTATCCGTTGAGTCGACGGCACTTAAACCTGTATATTCTCTGTCGTAAACTAGGAGAAATTTCCTTCGCCTTGGTCCCTTGACTCTATCACGGCTGGTTGCGCAACGGTGGTTTAACTCGTGCTTGATAATATACGAGGTTATATATATATATATATACATATATGTCTGGGTCACAAACGAGAGTCAAGAAGCCAAGCATTCTCCATAGGTGTCTTAATTACCTTTAATCCTTCCTAAATTCCAATTTTAATCTCCATTATATTTTATCGCAATTTTGCGAATTATTATTATGCACAACGCTAAGAGCGCTACTTTCCTATGCATTTTAGAATAATTTTCTGCTTTTCTTGAGAGGAAAATTGAAAGATAATTTAGGAGTGAAGAGATTAAAGGAAGATAAGTCGAAAAATTATTTCATTTTAATTTTGCAATTTTCCCACGCTTGAGCATAAAATAATGTAAAAAAATTGCAAAATTTAATTTGTAAAATTTACGAAAATGTGGATAATTTTATTTAACAGTTTGTCTTTCATTTTATCATCAATTAATGTAAATCGATGAAAAAATTTGTTCGACGAGGATGGGATTCGAACCCACGCGTGCAGAGCACATTGGATTAGCAGTCCAACGCCTTAACCACTCGGCCACCTCGTCATCCCACTCATTTTTTAATTGAAAAAAATTCGATTTTTAAAAATTCAACGAAGCCAAATGAATAATTTGTGGTGATTTAAATTATTGCATCGATGTTCGATTTCATGGAATCATAATTTATCGATATTCTGGAAAAAAACATCAAATTTCACTCAAATGTTGACTCATTCCGTAGAAAATAGAGGAGGGGGAGGGGGGATAAGCTCATGAATTGTTCACTGAGAAATAAAAAATTTTGTTGTGAGAAAATTTATCTTGTTGATGAAAATTTACTTCACTTCAGAAAATTTCAATACATATAGATATCAAAATTGTGAAGAAAAATTTTGTTAAAAGGCAATTTTCTTGAAACAAGAATTTTTTTTCTCAGTGCAAAGACTCCTTTGTGTGCTGTCGTCGATCGATCGAGATAGACGTAATTTTCAATTTCTTGTAAATTGACGGCTAAATCGATATTCCTGTGAAACACGCTGTCATTATTGTAAGATCACTCTAAGACACGAATGTTTGAAATTGAAATTCTTTTGTACACACTTTTAAAACACTTTGGGGACGGTATTGTTAGTGATTGACAATTTTAAGATATTTTTTGAGTTTAAAATATTTTTTTTCCAACTGATATCTTCAATTAAGATACCTGTTTCGATTATTTAATGGACGTATTCCCTGACATATTGTCCGCAATTAAGGAAATTCTTTTTTTTTTATTAAGCACAAATTATTCAATTTTGCTTTATGTAAGTCGAGTCGAAATCAGTTTCAATATGACTCAAAACATGTATGTTTAATAAGTGAAAAATGGATAATTGAAGAATATCTATGCTCTACTCACAAAATCAAAGATTCTCAATTTTACTAAAATAACACGATTTATTAAAAAATGCAGAAAAAAATTATCTTCTAATTTTTCCTCTTTTTTCAACGATAATAAGGGAAAATTATAGGTCCGGAACGGTCAATCTTCAATTTATCAACTTCCCCCCCCCCCCACTCTTCTTCCCCTTCCCCCCAAAAAAGCCTCAAATACCTCCATCCTCCATTACCAGTGATTTTCGAGCTCTCGTTGAGGAAATTCAACGAAAATTACGATTTTTCGTGTATCGAAGAAACCCTCCCTGGAGAAAAAGAGGCAAAAAGAAATGAAAATGGAGCAGGGGAAAAGGAAGTTACAGGAAAGACTTCGCTATCGATTTCTCCTTTTCCTCTACTGAAAAAGGGGGATTGAGGAGGCTGGCTGTTATATCCTACTTCACTCATGTTACCTGCACGTATACAAATGACTCGTAAATGTAGAAAATCCCCATTTCCTCCTACCTAAACAAAACCACTTGACTCCAATGCTCTTTCGAGGAAATGCTCATTTTATCTGTCGATGAAAACTCGCTTCTGAATTGGGAATTTATCGAGGGAAACAGAAAATTCAATCCTTTGGAGGAAAAAAGGTTTTTTTTTTGATAAATTGGAGTTCGAAGAGTTTAAAAACTTTAATTTAATGATGGAAAATAGAATTTTCTCTGCTTTCTGCACTAGTATATCTCGTGCAGATGGTGTAGAACTGATGCTTGTAACCTGTTTGCCTCTATCAGAATTGCACTGAAAAAGTTAACGCTGAAATGAAGCGTACGAAGTGAAAACTTTTGCGATTAATTTAAAGTGACTTGGGGTAAAAACAGAGAGGCTCAGTATTGCCTCATCGTGCCTCCCTGATTTCCATCTCTGTCGAATTTTGAAGAGTGAATGGAAAGAGAAGTGTAAATGGGTTTATCAACAACGCACTTGAAATTTTAATTTTGTGGTGAAATCGGTTATTCGTCGTTATCTCGGAATCCGAGAAAGATAGAAGAATTTTTGTGGAGAGCATGTCCTTAGAGAATTGCAAACGCTACAAAAAAGGTCTCTATAAAAATTTCGCTATCTTTTTTAGATTCCAAGATAGTGGCCGGAAACTGATTTCAAGGTCACATCCCTTTTCGTTCAGTTCTTCCAGAATATCTCAGAATCTATGAGAGATAGAGAAATTTTATAGAAACCTTTTTTGTAGGGAACAATGAGATCTACAAAAAAGGTCTGTGTAAATTTCTCGTATCTACCGCAGATTCCGAGATATCCTTGAAAAACCATGGCCAATATTTTTACCCAGTTTATCTTCATCTAAAGAATTTTATAAAGGAATTCTTCATGTTTCTTCTTCTCCAAAGTGACATCAACTGCTTGTCTCCTATGTCCATTATTCTCCCCAAAACACCCAGGATTTATTATCTCAAAATATTTCTCTATTGTTGAAGTTATTTCTGGATATCATTTCTCATGAAAAAAAGGTAATATAAGGAAAAACAAAAAAAAAAACTTGTCCCTCTCGACGAATCACGAGACACTCAAGGTTTATTATCGTTGAGAAAAGACTGGGTCATTAAGGCAACTTGGATGAATACTGGGAGAGTAAAACAGTGAGGGAAAAGAGGGACTTTGAGCTACCAACAGTGCTATTTTCTACACCACGACAATGCCATGACGTTCCTCCTTCAGTTTTTTTCTTCTCCTTCTTATTTTTCATTTTTTTTTTCTCCTCGGTTTTTACTCATCTCCACTGAATTACCGTCTATGTGCTTTTCCGCAGGGACTTTTCTTCGGTCCAATGGAATACCTAGAAATGAAAAGTATGTCTAGATAGAATGAAAAAGAAGGAAAAAAAAAGAGAAATAGAGAAGAAGAGAAACTGGAGAATGAGAGTGCCACTGAGGGCTCTTGAAAACCTAACACTCGACACTTTTTGACGTTGTAAAAACTACGTATACTATAACTGCACTCCTTTTTGCTGTCATTGGAGACATCTTTTGCGCTATTCTCAGAATTACTTTATTCAGAGAATAAAATTTATCTGTATTATATTATGGTTTCATGGGAAATTGGAAGGTTGTAAACAACAATACTAAAGATTGTCAATTTGCGACATTTCCCTTATTATTTAAGCTTCCTCAGAATATTTTGAGAATTATTGTTGTAATGTTGTTAAAAAGTGAGGTTAAGTTCATGTTCATATTTATTAATTTTGTACAAGTGAATCATTTGTATTTTTTGTCTTCCAGAGCCTGAGGAAGCTCAAATCATAAACGAAACGTCGCAAATTGACAATCTTTCAGGAGGTTTATTTTCGAATGTTGGAAATATTTTATTCGTGTGAGAAATGTGTTTCGTACACGAAAGATTTTAGGATTATTTCTTTTTCCGAGTGAAATTCAATTTCCCACGGGAATGAATTTTTCACACGAAACAAAAATGAATTCTCATATAGAAGAATTCCCGGAGAAAATGGTCTGCTGCAGATATTTTCTCCTACGGAGGTTACTCCGTGCTTAACCTATACGTCGTTCGATAATTTTTTTAACCAGGATGTGTTCAGTACGTTTTCAAAAAAATTGATAAACTGTGAAAATTTGCATCGTTTTATTCATTATCTATTTCTAATAAATATTGATTTATTTAATCACCGTATTTTATATCTTTTCAATTACTCTGCTCGACACAAACAAAGAGAAACGAATCACGCGGTCATCTTTGCGTCATTTCGTGGGGAATTGTGATTTTTTTTATCGTGTAGGAAATAAATGTTCTCCGCGAATCTTTTTTCCTCGATGAAGATTTTTTCTCGACGAGAATCTTTCGTTCACGAATGTCGAGTTTCCCGCGGGAACCAATTCCCGCGTTTCGTGAATAGATCCCCAGTATTGTTGTTCACAATCTTCCAATTTCCCATGGAACCATAATATAATTCACTATGAATATGGAAATGAATCCACCCATTAATTTATGCATATTTTTACATTAAATTTTGTGGATAAAATAATTGTACGCGAAAATATTTTGCCTATATTTGAGTGATGTTGTGGTTTTTTGTGGGGCTAGTGGGGGATTTAAGAAGCATAAATTTCGAAGTGAACAAACAATATTCTAATTATATTTCATGGATAATGGAGTACATTCAACATATATTCCCATCCGAAGAGTAGCATATATGTTACATATACGTGACTTACGACATTTTCGGCCGCACATGTATTTCTTATGGCTCACATATATTGAAAATATATTTTCGCATATTTTTTTTTCACTGGGGTAATTATAGAAAAATAATTTTTTTGCTAGAACTTTCCCAATTTTTGTCTAAAATGTGGTTTTATTTTTTTTAAGTCCTCTTAAACTTTCTGATCTCATGGAATAATTTCCCCCTATCTACCTTCACTTCTTCCGGAAGTGGTGGACGAGAATTTAATTCATCTTCAGGTGATATTACCGGAAGACATGAAGAAGTGCTTTTCACTGTCCTTGGAGACGTCTTTGCGTTACTTTTAGGATGAATTTATGATTATTATTATTATTATCATTATTGTAATTATATTTTGATGAAAAGAAATGGTGGAATTTTGGAGGGGAGTTTGTTTTTTCGAGCGAAAAAATTGAGGGAATTTTTTTTCACTCTTTGTTTTTTTTTTCATTACCCCGAGTAGAGAAAATCGAATACTCGTTAAATACCCAGTACACGTAATCCCCATAGGAGCCACTCTAGGCCCCCGGAAATCCGCTGTGTCAGCATTAAAATCCTGTAACAATGTTTTTTTTATTTCCTCTTATCGTGGATTAATTACATATTTTCTTTCGCTTTTTTTTTCCATGAAATATTTTTCCTTCAATCAAAAATAATAGTGAATATGAAGATATTTATTCAATCGTTAAATTGTAGATCAACATGGTATTATTATCATGAATTTTCTTCTTTTATTCTAAAATGAGTCGATTTTTTGTGTCTTTAATTTTTTCTTGAAATATCTCCTAAACTATTGGATTTAGAAGAAAATATTTAAAAAAAAGACTTTTCAAAGTCAATAAAAGTCTCTATAAAAAAATGACCCCTTACATTTTCCGCTGGATTCACTCCTTCCAAAATTATCCATAAAAAAAGTTAAGTTCCATCATATTTCTGTCGAATTGAAATTTGACAAAATACAACAAAAAAAAAATCAGACATCTGAAAATTTGTATTTTTTTTTTATGAGCGAAATGAATTATGAAAAAAAAGTAAAGAATCTATAAATGTTGAAATTTGAAAAACAATGAGTACAAATTTCGAAAATAATATCATATGATAATAATTTCTCTTCTTCATCAAAAAAATTATAAAAATCGACAGATCTGTGCTAATTTCATCATAATGTTACAAATTCACGAAAAATATAAAATTTTCCTTTTTTTTCATTAGAATTCAAGTTTTCCCAGTTTTCAATGACACACGTATAAATAAATTAATAATAATAATAATAATAATACTAATAATAATGTGGAATTTCATGTGATGTCGGAGTCCTCGAAAAACACTCAACGATCAGTATAATTAAAATAATAATCATAATAATAATAATAATGATATGGTGAATAATTTATCGTTGATTAAATGAAGTATTTCAAAATCACGAATTCTGTCAATTTAATTTTTCACATTCAGACAGTATACGAAGTGTCTTCTGTCAGTACCAGGTGAAACCTTCTTGACAATTGATCGAGTGAGACAGAGAGTGAGAGAGAAAGAGCGAGTGAGAGGAAGAGAGAGAGAGAGACAAGAGTACCTGTTATGTGTGCACAGTGCGACACTTGAAAGCATCAGGAGCTTTCTGCATGTCCCTCCTAGTGTCACTCTCTTCACGAAAATCCCACTTGTACAATTCCGAACAGATCAGAGGAGGGGAAAGAGAGGGGAAGGGAGAGAGGAGACCGATCGTTTCAAGCACTTCGATCATGTCAGTCAATAGTCGTGAACACATGTCAACGAGTTATTCTCTTTCCCACAATTCAAGTATTATTCGAAAAATATTAAATTTTCGATTATCGAGATTTTGAAGTTTTTTTTTTTTTCGAGAAATAATTGATTAAATTTTTGATAACGTTTTTGGTACAAAGTACTCTTGAATAACTCCAAATATTTGAACAAGTGAGGATGAAAAATAGGCCTTTCAAATTTGCTCTTCAATTCACTTGAGAATATTATTAAATTAATCGAATTTTAATGGAGAAAAAGAGAGAGAGAAAAAAAAATTGGATTAAAGGGGCAAAAATTGAGGTGATAAGCATATTTGTTTAGGTAATTACAGTGTCAGGGTCTATGGATGGGATACGATGTCTGGAGGTGTCCCTGTTGTCATTACGTGAGGATATTATGATGATATGCGAGTCAGGGGACACTGAATTAATTAACCCACGGGCTTTTCCCCTCCATATGTCATAGCGATAGTACAGTTATACGAGAGTATGAAAATTCAACCGCAACATAACGCTATTTTAGTAATTCATATAATTATATAAAATTACAATTTAAATTAAATATTGTCGGTATTGTTAATGGATAATTCTTCAACGAAGCGATTAAATTTAATGAGTCAATTTAAGTTCAGTTATTGAGGATTATCTTGACATCCATTGGAGATCGAGAATTTTTTTTTTTTTGAGTGAAGGACTTTATGAAAAAATCTGGAAAAATTCGAGAAAACACTCCAATATATCGACATTGTTGGGGAATTTTTTCAATTCTTTTTGTAAAGTCCTTCATCCTCGAAAAAATGGTGAATCATTTCCATTTCGTTACAAAACAGATTCAGGATTTTTTTCGGAGTGAAGAACTATATGAAAAAATCCTGAAAAAATCAAGTAGTTGCTTCAATTGGTCGAAATTGCTGGTGGATTTTTTTTAAATTTTTTCGCAGACTTCTGCACTCTAAAAAAAAAGTCCCGAATTATTCGAAAATAATTTCGAAACCTCTTTAAAATTTCAAATCGGAAAATATAACTGATTTTGAAGAGAATAGAGGCGAAAATAATTTTCAAAATATTCTTCTTTTAATATAATATCATTTATTATCATTTCATTTATTATTTGCCATATTTTTTCCATGAATTCTTTTTTTAAAGCTGTTATTTTCCTCAACAAAGAAAAGCCTCTTCAAAAATTTCTCTATCCCCATCATTGTCCGAGTTATCAAATAAAATGAAAATACAAAAAAAAGGCACTCATTCGAAATTCCAATGTTTAATTGAAAATAATAGTAATTAATTCTGTTTTTATCACTAAATACATTCTGCTGGAATAATTGTATTTTTTTTTTCGTAATTGAAATGAAAAAATTTACATTCCAAAAAAAGGAAGAATGTTAATTCTATGGTGATAAGGGCTCTCAAACACAGTAACGTTGTATTTATTCAGGGTGAACGAGTTCTACTGTTTGCGCGAGTGAAACAGAGAAAGAGCCATAGCAAAGGGATGCAGAGAATGGGGGGGGGGGGGAGGAGGAGGAGAGTATTGGAGTTAGTGCATTTGCAATGCACGTATGCACGTTTTCGTTATCTCAATGTTCTGTGCCAGAATATGCAAATGACGAGCGTGAGGATCGATGGATCGTTTTGTGGAAAATGCTTTTATCCTCTGGTCTTGATGAATGTAGAGGATTCAATTTATCGTGTTTCAATGGATATCTGTATTCGATGTGGCATCAAATTAATTTCAAAAATACTCGCTAAATAATTTATTACATTATTTAATTTATCAAAGAATTTATGGATATTTTTCACATTAAATTTCGTGAATCGAATGATTCTCCACGAATAATGGATTTTTTGGGAGTGGGAGGGAGCAGATGGAGGATGAGACCATTGAATAGCGAGGAAAATTGACCATTAAATTAAAAAAAAAAAAAAGTTTTGTAGGATAATTATTAACGAAGCTCCAGCAAATCGAAACAATTATCGAAAAATCGTTTTTTCGCTGGAATTTTCTCAATTTTCGTCCAAAATTAGGTTTCTTTTTTTGAAAGTCGCCTCAAATTTTCCGATCTTTTGAATAGAATAATCTCCCCCCACCTACCCCCACTTCTTCCGGAAGTGGTGGGGGAGACGACATTTTTTTTTTGTAAATTTAATTCATCTTTAATGCAATATTAACGAAAGGCATGGAGAAGTGTTGATAAAATATAATCCAAGTTTTGTGCCTCGTACAAGAGCAAAACAGGTGGGAATTGTACCCCGGGAAAACTCTCGTATTCCACTGGATATATATATACGAGAGTGAAAGAGATAGAGAGGGATCAGTGCATACGAATATTGTACATTGTGGAGAGAAAGGAACAAGGGAGAACTTGAGGGTGGTTTTGAATTTTCAGGGCATACAAGAGAGAGAGAAAATACACCGTGGTAGGGTACTTTGGGTTGAGCGACGTCGTAAATCACCAGGCCATAGTGGTGCACTAGTTCGGGGTATGCTCGTTTCTGCATCCCCCTGTGGCGACGCCTCGTTACTCTCACACGAATATCTCTACTGCCTTGCACAAAAGCCCCTCTCTCCTGACATTCTCGTTTGGACTATCCTTGTACTGGAGCCATTGGAAGTGTATCTTTATTTCCATAATTTTCAACTTTTTTTTTTTTTTTTCAATGGTAAAAAGTACTGGCTTGGGAATAAATATTACTGGATTTTTATTTTTGGAGATTAAAGTTTCGCGAATTTCGTTAGTTTTTTCTTTATTGCTCCAGTGAAAAAGTGCGGAAATTTTTAATGAGAAACAATTATCGGGATTAATTTTGTGAGATTATAAGAGAGTATAATGGTTTTTTTTCTTTATAATTTCCGGGTTTTTGGAAATTTAAGTAATTTTCAAATAATCTTCACCTATCCTTGAATTAGTTATAATGGATCTCATGAACATAATTTTTTCACCATATTTTCTTTAAAAAAAAAAATCATTCAAAGTCAATTTGACGTCCATTCACAATTTTTGTAATCCTTAAAAAAAAAAGCTTTTTTTTTCTCAATTTTTTTTTAATTATAAATATTTTCAAAGAAAAATCCGAAAATCGATGCAACATTCGTTTTTCATCTCAAATTTTCTGCGGAATTTCTTTTTAACGAAATCATCGAAAAAATTCGACCTCAAGCCTTTCACAAATTGAAACACTGAAAACTCATCAATTTCAATGATTAAAGAAGAAAACAACAAATTTACATTTCAAATTAAAATCCTGTATTCAAATTGCATTATAATATAGCAATCTTGTCACGTACTTGACAAACCAGATGGTTGAATTCCACACTTTAATTTAACACAAGTGTACTCTCTTTGGTTGGATGAAACAACCAGTAAGTCAGTAGTTGAATATGGTAGAATTCCTGCATGAATCAAGCAGCAGTACACGCTTTTCCCTCCAAACTCCAAAACACATCTAGGAAACCCGGTAACCAAAATGCTACGTACACTATCTGTTATATGAGTAGAATAGATTTTACTATGGATGAATAAAGGATTCATGGAACTGTGTGTGTATATATGCTGACACAGTACGGTATAAACAAACCTGCCATCCCGAAAATGCGAAGTATGAAGGAGAGACAGAGATAGAAATTTTGGGGTTTATAGGATAAGGCTTTTCTTGGCTTCTATTCAGTGTTTAAACCCCTAAAATACATATGGATAGTGGAGTGAACATGAATATTACACAGCTTTGGTACATATCCAAAAATTCACTGAGCTTTATCTGCATGACCTTTTTTTCACTTCATTTCACTTCATGAGAAGCAGCAATTTTTCAAATAATCCATTGTTTTTTTTTCTTTTTTTTTTTAATAAAGTGATGGAAAAATTATTGACTTCATTTTTTTTTAAATTGAAAGTTTTATTTTTCATTGGATAAATATGCATTTGCCTCGTCCACTGGGCACAAATTTCAGCCACAAAACGTAAATAAATGGAAAAAAAAAATCACTTAAAAAAATAACATCAAAAGTGCTGAATTTTTCATGCACAATTTTTATTTATTTTTTGTTTTTTGAGGAGAACAAATAAATTGCCAAATTATTCATTGCAAAAATCCTGGAAATTAAAAATTGTGAGGCACTGTCTCTCATTATTGTTAGAGGAGCAAGAGAAAAAGAGGGAGGACAAAGAAAAATAGGGGTAAAAAATAAACAAATGATGAGAAAAAAAATGAAAATTTAAAAATGAAAGGAGAAATTGTTTTTTTTTATCTGGGAAAAGAAAGGGATTTTTAATGGTGAGGTAGTTTCAATGGTTCCTGTGTAAACGTAATATCGTTTGTATACGAGTTTTTAACGTTGACACCAGTAGTTGTTTCATCCTGGCTTTATTGACACTCTTCTACTCTTTATTTTTCCTCTGGACCTTTGATGATCATTATTTCGAGTGAAATTGAAGCTGGGGTATTATTTCACTGAAAAAATGGTGAAATTCAGAGAAAATCCGTGGAAAACAGAAAATAGTATAATAAATAATACGCAGTTTATTGTAAGAATATCTCGTAAATAAAGAGATTTAAGAGAATTTGTCAGGAAACCTTTTTTGTAGAGAATTTATTGTTTTAAATCAAAGGGTTCATGACATTATCCACTAAACCTGCTCGTTTCAGAGATATTTTCATTTTCACAATATAATAATTCCAATAAACATAAAATAATTTCATTTTACCGTCAATGGCCCAGTTAATGCCATCGGCCCAATTAATGCCACTTTTCATACGTTTTCGTGATTATTGAACTTATTTGAATTCTCAACTCTAAGTAATTGATAACAGGCTAAGTCACTTTTTAGTATATAAAGAACATTATGTAGGACTAAAATGGGGAATTCCCAAGGAATTTAGAGGAATTCACACAAAATTCATAGCAATTCCTACAGAATTCATGGATTTTCACACAGAAGTCATAGAAATTTATGCCGATACATGGGAATTCACCCTGAATTCCTTTGAACTCTGAAAGAATTCATGGAAATTGACACAGACTTCATGGAAATTCCCATAGAATTCATGAGAATTCTCAGTAAATTCATGAGAATTCCCATGAAATTTATGAAACTTGCCACGAAATGTATGGGAATTTCTCCAAATTCATGGGAATTCTTCGCAATTTCGTGGAGTTGCGGAGGGATTGCTAAGAAACTCATTGGAAATTGATGTAAGGCTAAGATACTTCTCAATATTAATGAAACATTATACGTTAAAATACAAGCCATGGACAGATCCTATAGGGCTACGAAATAACCGCCCCCCCCCCCCTTTCAAAATTACGATCCCTGGGAATTCCAAGGAAGTCATCGAACTAATTGCAATTTCTTCAAATCCATTGAGAATTCCTCAGAAATTAATACATGATTGAATTACTTCCTGATATTCGAAGACTATTATACTGAGATAAAAAATTTCTCATCTCAAAGAGATATATTTTCTGCAAGTGAACATGGAAAATTCGTCTCAAAAAAACATTGATAATCTATATTTATATCCATAGAAGATTAATGAATTTACTTGCATGAAATAGATTTCTTTGAAACCAAAGATTTTTTTTCTCAGTGTATGTTAAAGATTATGGAAAAATCCTATAGGAATACGAGGTGGGGCTCACATTGTAATCAGAAGATGGAAGCGCTCAATGATGAAATCTTCATGATAACAGCGTCCATGTATCAGATAAATTTATTTTATGATAATCGCCTTTTTTTTAAACACAATCATGAATGAGAAAATTCGATATTAAATTGATATATGAAAATTTATTCTAAGAAAGATAAATAAAAAAAAAAAAAAAACTTGATAAAATTCAATTTTTAACTTATAAAATTTATGGTTACCATGTGTTACAGTTTGAGAACAGAACAACCAAGTGGCTTAGACACATACGGTGTACGACAGGAGCTCAGCCGTGCATTGGATCTCTGGGCGAGAAATTCAAAGCTGACGTTTCAGGAAGTTAACAGCGACCAAGCTGACATACTCATCTATTTTCATCGGTGAGTACATTGTGTTTAGTTAACAAACATAAGCTACTAATTTCACTTCAAATTACTTATTCGAAGTAATTTGAAACAATCAAAATTCAAGAGTTAGAAACTGCTTCAATTTGCATCACTATTATTGCAATTTATTTTGATATGAAGGCAGTATCCCAGCGTACTCGAGTACAATTAACCTCTCATTTTTCTGATGCTGTATCAGAGATGATAATTTTTTTTACAGTTTTATGCATTTTTTCATCATTTTCGTCCGTGTAGTTTATGAGAGATGAATTATCAAAGTTACTGAAAATAGCAGTGATGGAGATGAAATGCCCTAAATCGGACAGAAATAACGAAATTACTAAAAAACTACACAGCTGACCCATTATTTAAAAACTATTGGTGAAGAGAACAGCATTTTAACTAAATAATGGAAGAAAAAAATATTCAATTCTCCATATAGTTATTGAGAAATTACAATTAGAAGGGAGTCGTAACTATTTGCCTCTCTCTCCATCTCATGCATGTGATAGGAGATTGATAATGTAAAAAAAAATTCGAGAAACAAAAAAAAATTATATTCACGAGTTGAAGACATGACTTTCGAATAGTTTAATCACTTTTTCGGGAAAATTAAAAGCACGTTTGTCCGAATTATCACCAATGAATTGGAAACTAGCCTACAAATCTTCGTTCATTTTTTTTTTTTCAATTAAAATTTATTTAATGTCGCTTTTTTAATTGCCAAGGTCATCAGCGAAATCTTCGTTCTTTCTGATACTATCTTTAATCAAACTAAAAAAAATTCTAACATTAATTCGTGAATATCTCAGAAACTGCTAAATTTACGAGAATTGATAAAGAAACCATTTTTGTAGAATCTTAAAAACTCTACAGAAAATGTCTCTAAACATTTTCCCGTAAATTCACTCGCTTCAAAGATATTCACAATATAATCCTTCCGAAATTATTAAAATTACTTTTATTATATTAATTATGAGTTGATATCTTCACTTCAATAATCCAATCATGACTAGAATGATTTATAGAATAGAGAATTAATTAATCCCTGGAATTTTCAATTAATCGATAATTTATTCCATCAATTTTTCAGTCACGTTACATATTTGATGCTCCATGTATCTCATAATAATAATAATAATAATAGCATTGCCAATAAATTGTTCATACAATTGCATCGGCTTATGGATGATTTAACGTGTTAATTAAACTTAATGGAGTAGAACTGTACTTTCCCATTCAAAAATACTTTATAATTCACGTTACGAATGGATTTTCACGTATTTTCCTTCGTTATTCGGTTCATAAACATCAATAAATTCCACTTTAAATTCACCCCCCCCCCCCCCCCCCCACACCTCGTTACACCCCTCAAAACAATCTGACGCTCATCAATTTTATGTTTAAACATAAGTAAATTCAATCGATAATGCACATCCAATCTCAAATTACACTGATGTCAATCAATATACTCATTCTGATTACGTGTACATGGTAAACAGGTTTATTCAAATTTTCGATTGATTCCCAAAAGCCTGATTCAATTATCTCTGAACTATCGACAAAATTAATTCGTAAATTTTCATTAAACGAAAGGAATTTAAGAGTAAAGATGAAATCAAGAGTTTTATTCATTTGGGAATATTTTTTTTTAAATATCTCGGAAGTTAAGGAGAAACAGCAGAAAAAATTGAAAGGCAAGATTAGTTATGAAAGAATTCTCTGATATTATAGAATCTATTTTAGAGTTATATACAAAATTGAAAAAAAAAATTACCCTACCGATTCTGAGTAATTAATTTTCAAAATTTGCCATTTAACGCAAGCTCTTATGTATCGTTATTTACGCGTTTACCCCTTACAGCTTTAAAACGCAAACCTGTATCAAATGAAAGGTCCAAAGTAATTTTTAAAGCAAGAAAGAATCGATTTTTGGAAAATTCTACAGTGGTGTTAACCCTTTAAGAGAAATATGGGAATATTTCCAAAAATAATTTCTTGTAAGTCTTGCTTTTCGAAAAAAGTTCTCACAAACAACTCTGTATTTCTCCTAGATTCTAAGATATTAAAACGAATTTTCCCGTTTTTTTTCTAAACCTCGAAAATCTTTCTCTACATTTCCATAATATTCATACTTCCACGAAAAAATTGAGGAAAATTCCGCTGAAAATTGCTTCAGTGCACTCGATTTTGCCCCAGTAGTTTTCAACACTATTAAAAAAAAAAAAAATCCCATTTTTTTTAAAATGCTGTTTGCATAAAAAAGAAATCCTTGAAAATTCAAACACATGTATCTCCACTCCGTTTATCCAACGATAAAATTCACCAGGCAATTCTCACTCTCAAACATTAACCCAACGTTGGAGAAATTACCGTTGAGCCTTATCGTTACGTTTGAATTAAACTCGCCGTGAAAGCTTTCTCTCTCTCTCTCTCTTTCACGTGTGAGGCTACTGTTTAAACTACGAAAAGCCGAGGAGAGATAATTTCCTCATCGTTTCACTTGCATTCAAATCTTCTTATTAAAAGCTACTCGTTATTTTTCGCTCTCCAACTGCTGTTTGATAGAGTGAGATGACAACAAAAAAGAAAAAATAATGAAAAAATCGTGAAAAACACAAAAGAATAGAGGAAAAATCATTTTTTTCAATCTTGAATATATTTGTTATTTTTTTTCAGAGAAAAATAAAATAAATAAAGAGTGAAAAAAGAAAATAGAAATCTGTTTGAAAGTTTGTGAGTGAGATTTCCCTGGTGAGACTCCGAGAGTTTCTGTTTCTACGATATCGAGTGTCCTTTAGTTTTTCCATTTGACGCGAATAGCGGGAAGGAGAGGGGGGGAGTTGTATCTGTGCGTTCAATTTCCATTTTGCAGAAGGGAAAAAATATAAATAAATTGAGAAAAGGTAAAGGAAAATAGGAATGAAAATGAAAGAAATGTAAAAAAACATTCAATTCACTCTCTCTCCCAGTTGAGATTCAAAGAATTTCTTCTTTTTATTTCTGTCCTTCCTTTTTTATATTCTCTTTTCCATGGATTTATTCTCTCGGGAAAATTGTTCGGATGTTTTCTGTTTATCTTTGATGACCAATTGAGCTTCTGACAAATGGATATTGATTTTATTTCTCTCTCGATTACCATTGAAAATGAATTTCCAAAAAAAGCAAATTGATAAAAATCTCAGTTTTAAAACAAAATTTTTATAAGAAAATCAACATATATTTGACATTTTTTGAATTTTTTACATGTGCATATTGTTTTTTGTTTTTTTTTATAACTCATTTGTTAAAAAACAAGTAGATAATAGTATTGCTCTCCAACTGATATAGCTTTTTCTGCTAATACTTTACCTATATGCTTCCGAATGGAAGTTATTCATTCAATTTGTCCACAATTATCGTCTGATTCTTAATTGATTTTTCCGATATTCCAGAATTGTTTTTTTTTTGTATTTATCGATTTTTCACTAAATCGATAATCAGAGGTTATTAGAGTTGTTTAAAGTTATTCGTTCGGTTTATGACGATTTGTTTATTACGAACGAAAGTATTATGCAAAGCTTTGCAAACGCTTGTGTTGGATATCTCACATTTCAAACAGTCATCAACACTACGGAAAATGGAGAATTCAAATTCATCAAATGTTTATTGGATGTTGATATCGATGAACACCATATTAATAAAATGCGATTGGATATATGTCAAAAACATGGTACACATTTTATAGATAATGAATGAACAAAAACAGATAGCATCGTATTGGATTTTGCTATGAATGTTATCAATTTATGTGAAATTATATTCTCTGAAAAGCCTACTATACAGTTTATGGAAAATGTTCAGCATGTGGTGTCATAACAATGAACCGAATACTGATCACTCCTGATCATGAAGCAATGTTTTTTCATGATTATGCAGCTTTCCCTCAGTTTTAGATTCAACTATTCAAAAATTGATCAATGAGACAAATATTGAATGTACAGAGAATCATAATGGAACGAAAACCAAAAGTACATTTAATGATCATCTTTTTATAGAGTGTCCAAGCTGGCATAAATGAGAAGTACCTTTGGATAATTTCCCTGAGATTGTATCCATCAACAATCCACGATATCATTTAGCTGGGATAATAAATAGTATAGATACTGACGATATATATTCTGAAAGCATTAGCCATTATAGTGCCTACATTTTCAGCACAAAAAACGAGTAGATTATGATTGATGACTTGACACCTCTCAATATTAACGAAAAAGAATCTTATGGAAACGTCAATTTTCATCTGTGTATTTTTATAAAAGAATGATAAATTGATTGCAGAATGGGAGCACAAAATTTGAAACAGTTTCAGAAAAGAAAAAGCAACAGAGATGCAATCAAATGAGTCGTGATTACACTTACTCTGACGACTAATCCCAAAACCACCGTTACCCTATTGACTCCATTTCCATCACATGATCTATTTATTTGCACTGCCGTACCGGTGGGAGATTGAAATTATTCGACCGTCCTTCGTCATACTTCCAATTGGAGTTATGAATTTTTATTGTATTAAATCTATAAATTCCCCGTTTACTTATTTACTTTAAGTTTCTCATTGACAATAGAAAACTTAGTTTGTTGAATAGGCTTCAATATCTTGCTTAGCAGTATATTATTGAATAATTATATCGATTGAGGATAATGGACTAAGGTAAATATTAGGCAAGTACCAGATACAAATCATCGACCTTGTCTCCTCTATTGCCTAACCTAACCCCAGTAGTTATGAATTCTGTCCTGAATTCAGAACACTGACCTGAATATTTGAAAACTATCATTTACAATGCGATGGATGAATTTGGCTTACAACTTCGTCATCTATTTAAAATATAACTCATAAATGTCTGAAAACAGGAGTTTCTCAGATGGATGTATTTTATGCATTCCTTTCTAATCCAGTGAGCTGACAAAACTATTAATGACTTTAATCAGTGCAGCATTCCATTCTCTATTCACTCAGAGTCTCAATCCCTTTAAAAACACTGATATAACTTTTTCAAAACCATTATCAGAGTATCAAATTTTGACAAATTCAGTAAAACGCCGATAACTCGGGAACTAATTATGCGAATCAGCTCAAAACTGACAGATATTTAATTGATACAATTCTCGAGATAATATATGAGTATGAATAAAATCAGTTACATAGTTTCCAGGAATTTGATTGAAAACTGATTCTCGAAAAATGGACATATCTCAAAGAGTAATAATCCGATTCTCTTCAACTAAATCTTCAAAAATAGAGTTTTTCGAGGGGAAGTTTTCCACAAAATATGAAATTTTTCCATAAAACCGTTTTACTGCAGTTGATACTTTTATGCATGTGCCGACACACATACGCACACACAGACATGCGGTAAAAATTTTTTTTTTGGTTTTTAGACCATTTTAAGGATCTCCTATTAAAAAAAATTAGAATCAAAAATTACAATCGAAATTTTTTATGATTATATAGCTTTCATTCGGAACGGAAAAACGACAAATTTCGGCGATTTTCATAAAATTTCCCATGAAAAAAAAAAATTGCCACGGAAAAAGCTGTATAATATGAAGCTGCAACAATAGCATTCATTAAAGTCCCTTGAAAATAGGTAGTTATGCACAAAAAAAACTAAAGAGGATTCATTCTATTAAAAAAATTTCCACTGCAATCTTTTCATTATTATTTTTTTTTCATCCCCGCGTCTCTGGCTTTTCGATTCCCATTTCAATGGAACAACAAAAACCTCAACTCTGGCTATATCTCTCTTCTTCCTCTCTCTCTCACTCTCATTTCTTCGCCAACTCCCAGAATAAACAGGAAAACGCGAGGGAGATCCGCAGATAAACACAAACGATGGTCAACATGGAAAACCCACACATTCACCAAACTAACACACATAAACACAAGTTTTTAGAGGTAGAAAAGGTTATCATTGGGAAGGTGAGGAAGGGGTGCAGGGGAGAAGGAGGAAAGGGTAGGATGAGCCATGGAAAATCTCCCCACACGACATTCAACCACTGAAAATTACTCCCCATTGTCCGTAACATCGAAATTATAATTTATACGCGGTCATTCTCCAATGGTTGTTGTTTGTTTATACGTACCATTATTCCCATTCTCCGGATTTTGCAGTACACAAACTCGGCCTTTTCAGTGTCAATAGAATTTTGATGAAAAAAATTGAGGTGAAAAACAAAAATTAACCTGCTCTTTATTATTATCATTAAAAGTAATTTCCATAATTTTTGTAATTTTTAACGTTTTCAGTGTTTCACAATCGCTTTCTGTTCTTCTCTTTTTTGAAGAAAAGACTGTAATTCTATTTCTGGCAAAATATTCTATTATCAATAAATTCGCACCTGAAGGGAAAAAAAGATTGATAATTATCAACACCGTTCGGTTTTGGATTGAATACAAACATGATTGGAAGTCCTAATTGCACAATTGGTGAATCAATGATGGACATTAATGGAATGAATGAAAAATAAATTGGGCACAGTATGGCAATCATTGTGACAATATTATTTTGACTCTATTCAAGTTAAATTCTTACAGAGCATATAACTCTGTCTTGTCATGAAAAAAGAATTACTCTTTCCAAGTTTCTCATTATTTATAATATAAATTTTTCATATCTAAAGTGATTTTTGATTCGAAGAAATTGTTTCTTTGAAAGCAGTTATTGATATTTTGACACAAATTTCTGTTGGATCATATGACATTGATATACTAATAGTTTAATGCAAACTCAAAATCTTTCTGATCGAGTAACTCATTGATTAACGTGAAAACTCTTATTTTAAATTCGAATAATCAATAGATTCATCTGCTATTGAGTGTATTTATTCTTGAAACGAGGAATGAGATGATGGGTTCAAGGAATCTTCAATTAGTTCCAAATAATCAATGAAAATGAGTTCATTCCAGTCTAGATATATACAATCCAAGTAATGCATCATCACTCTTAATCAATAACTTCTGAAAACTAATAATTCTCGCTTTTCCATAGTTTCAAGAAATTTCTTTCTCAAGAAGAAAACATTCTTTTTCTCAATACACCAGTAAATTAAAAAAGAGTATTCATTCCACTCCAGTACTTCAGAAGCAGAAAAATATCTCAAATCGAAATTTTCATCACATTTTCTTCGCGCTGAAACTTTCTTAATAATCGATCAAAATAAATCTCCTTTTTTTTTCCTTCAATTTACCAGAAAGTGACATCCGATTGCCAGGCTCTTCGTCTTCACTCTGTTATAATAACTTTTCCTTCATTTCCCTTCTTTTTCTTCTCATTACAGGGGTTATCACGGAGATGGATATCCGTTTGATGGAAGAGGTCAAATTCTAGCTCATGCATTTTTCCCGGGCAAAGACAGAGGCGGAGATGCACACTTCGATGAGGAGGAGATCTGGCTGCTGGATAATGATACGAACGAAGAAGGTAAGAAAAAGATCATTATAGAAAATGAGAGAAAAAGAATAAAAAGAATAAACTTCATGAAAATACATCTTCACTTTTTTTTTCAATGAAGAAATATTTTTATAGCAGTACATTCTCCTGAGAAAAATGCAATTTCGTGGTCAGAAAATAGTCTTTTTCATTCTTTCTCTCCCTCGAGACATCATCGAGAAACGATTATGGTATTCTTTTTTTTCTGTTCTTTTTTTTCTTTTCATAGCTTACTTCACTCCTTTTTTCTTTATCCCATTCTCTCTATTTCTGTATAAACAGCAAAACATTCACCAAGGATTTAAAGTCATGAGAAAAAGAACTCGTGTACTTGGAAACTTTTGTATAATGCAACAACTCTCAAACCCACCTTGTCTTCTGCATTTCCCTCCCTCCCCTCTCTTTTTTTCCTTTTCTTTCTTTCTTTCTTTATTTGAGTAGTTGAATCGATTTCAAGATGAATAGAAAATCCGATAGTATTGCATTCACATTCCATCCACGATAACTCGAAAACGACTGGATAAATTGAAATTAATCTCTTCGCCATTTTGAAAATCAGAAAATTTCCGATGAAATGAAAAAAAAAAGAAATCAATTTCTCGTTTTTTTTATTGACTTACAGTCATTTGGAAAGTTCAAACAATATTAGCATTTTTTTTCATATTTTTTTAGCATAAATTGATAAATTTAAAATGCTAGTCTCTCAAAAAGTTGCTCAATTTTAAAAGAGCATTAGTTCCATAAATATTTGAATAGCCATTATCGAGTTATACGGAGCAAAAGTTCACATTTACATTTGTATGAGTCAAGTAGACGTTGTATCTTCACTTGACATTTTTCATGGATAAAACCAATTTTCCACGTCTCAATTCAATACTAGTTTTGCAGAACGACTCGACAGGTATTTACAGTGCCAAAGAAATTCTGTATAGTGTTTTTTTTTGTTATTTGTTAAATGAAAAGAAAAAAGTCCATAAAAAGGGAAAAAACATCGTTAAACTATTCTCTCCGTCTCTATTGAATACATATTGCGCGAGTAAATGTAGGCGAAATGGGCTCCAGTGCATTTTTTTTTGACACCATGCCAAGTGGGTCAAATCCTCTCACCACCACCTCCCCATCTCCACCATGCGATAAGACACATTTTAAAGAGGGATAAACGACAGAGATTATCGATCCTCCCGAAACAAAAATAGAGAATTCGTTTTTTTTTTATTTTTTTTTTTTTTAATTGGAGAAAAATGATTTTTTTTCAATTTGTTTTTAGATTCAGTGAAGTTTGATTAATTTTCTCTTCCTCCTCATTGAATCGGAATCGAGCCAATCTTTTTCCGTGATTTAGAGTGAATTGCACTTTGATTGGAATGATTTTGGGGATTTTCAATTCATTTAATTGATTTATTAAATGAATTTTGCTTTTTTTTGGGGGCTTGAAAAGAGAGACTGGAATGGAAGGGTTTGACATGAAATTTTTATTGATGCTTCATATATATTGAAGAACTGAAGTGAATTCAGAGGGAATTAAAGTGGGTTTCAATTGATTTTCATGGATTTTTAAAGGAGATGAAGAGAAAAAACTCATTTTCATGAAATTAATGGGTGATTAATTCAAAAATCGATTGAAATTGATCGAAAATCACATAAATCGATGACAAATAAACTCACCTATGTTTTGATAAACGAGTTTTTGTACTAAAACAATTATCTACCGAAAATACCCCTAAAAACTGAAAATTTTCAAAAATTGAAAAAATTTGACGCACAGTTTGTAATTAAGTCCTTCGAATTAAAAAAAAAAAAAAGAAAAAACCCCTTGTATTCTATGTTTCCCACAGGAAATTCTTCCAGATCTAGAAGAGATCATCAGAATTATGGAATAGCCCAAGTGTTCCCCATAATTTCTATCGAGAATTTCCAAAATTCCTCAACTCCGTTTTATTTTTAAGAAAAATGAAATTTTCAGCCAACTCCATTTCATTGCCACTTATTTTTTTGAAAATACCTCGGAATCTAAGCGAGATAAGGATTTCCTCAATCCTTTCTTCAAAAGAATTCAAAGGGTTACAAAAAAGGATTCAGACAAAATCACTCCGCCGCCCCCCCCCTTCCCTAGTTTCCTTACTATCTCCGAAAAACTGATGATGAAATAAAATCGAAGAAATTCTAAAAAGTCTGAAAAATTTATGGACTTCAATTTTTTTCTAAATTTTTCTCGCAAATAAAGAATTACTCCTAAAATTATCAACTTTCCCTGAATTATTTGCGCAATTTTCTTGACTCTCCATCGTAAACAAAGTGTTAGTAAAGTTCTATTTCTTCTTCTTTTTCCCCTTTTCTCTCTCACAAAGTAAAATAAAAGAAATAGAAAGAGGTTTTCCTTGGGTTGTTGGGGTTATTTATTCGCTCTTTTTGAGTTTCAACTGGAGTTTATATCTTTAAGTCTTCCACGTACTTCATCCCATTCCTCACCCTCCCCCTCCCCCTTTTTCTCTCCTTGTCCCACGAAAAAGTAGCCCAGAAAACTAGCGAAGAGAATTAAACTTGAAAACAATTGAAAATCCATCGATTGCCCATTGTTTCCGAGGGAAAATTGCGGAAAATTAGTTTTATTAACATTTTTTTCTCCACTTTTTTAATTCTCTTTTTTTTTCCTTTGCTCTTAGAGATGTGGAGACTTAATCTCCACTCTTCTTGAGTGCTCTCAAGGTACTGCGGGCCGCTTTGAGACACTCTGGAGACCATCGAAAACTTCACAAAGTCAATATAAGATTAAAGCTCATTTTGTTTCTCGAGATTAAATGAGAAAGTCTCAGATTTTTCAATTTAAATTATTGGCAAATCCATTGGGATTAGGGAAGAATGGGTACATGGGGGAGGGGGGGGGGAGGGAAATAAAAAGTAGCGTCTAAGACAAGAAAAATTGTCAATTTTACCAGTTATTGAAAATGTTCAATGTACGTAAATTTTTAAAAAAATGAATTATACTATTTTAGCTTTAGTTTAAAAAAAGTTTTTTTTTCGTTGCTCATCAATTTATTGCGAAGACAATAAAAAAAGGGAACTCCTTCACTTCGAAATGCTCTCGCACCTTTTTTTAAAAAAAAAAAAAAGAAAAACTGATTCAATTTGTTACTTGCCCATTGTTACCTCCATCAATCACTCTGTTTACGATGTGGACTGGAAAATCCACGAGAGCAGTCGGGTAGTTCCATAAAATAGATTTTTTCTTGTTTTTTTTTGTTATTTACCAACCACCAAAAACGAGGTCGTACCTCACCTGCACTCTCATTCTCCCTTCATTACGTTTCTACAATTGTTTTTCATGTTTTTTTCTCTTCTCCTTTCCCTTTTTATTTTGCTTCTCCACTTTATTCAGCCTTCTATTCTTTAAAATTACGTGAGAATACTTTGAGAGTAGACTAACAAGCAGCTGAAATGCCTTTTCTATTATTTCCCCGAATACTGCAATTATCTTCCATTTTTTTGTTTCGTTTTTGGGGTTAAGGATCCGCTTGATCCTCGAGTGCATCTTAAATTACGGAGGAATAAGGATTTTTCCGGGGTTGAGAGGATGAAGGACGTTAATCCCGAAAATTCCGATAGAAAAATCTTTAATTAAAACGGGTGCAATGTTTTTCATTTAGAATAAAAAAAAAATCAATAATTAGTGAACTCAGTAATATTTCAGTGAACTCGAGTACAATTAAACCCTAATTTTTTTCACTGAGAAAAAAATAATAGTGGAAACAATCAAATATTGATGTCATTGGTCCTTAGAAAATATTTTGTTGAATTAATTGAAAACAGTCGTTGAATTTACTGAATTTAGTCAATTCAACTAGTTAATCTGTTTGAATTAACTGAATTCAATAAATTCAACTAGTTCTCTTTCTTGAATTAACTAAATTCAGTAAATTCAACAATTTCTTGAATTATTTCAAAAAAATATTTGCTAAGGACCATTTGCCACAATATTTGATTGTTTTTAATCCGATTTTTTTTCTCAGTGTTGATGCAGTATCAAAGATGATGATTTTTTTACACTTTTCCGAATTTTTTCATAATTTTCGTCTGTGTAGTTTATGAGAAAATTCGAGAAACAAAAAAAATATAATTATAATCTATAATTATTATTATTATTATTGTGTATATAATATAATTATATTCACAAGCTGAAGAAATAATTTTCGAATAGTTTAATCACTTTTTTGGGCAAATTAAAGCACTTCTTCCCGAATTATTAGCAATTAATTGGAAACTAAAATCCTTATTTTTTTTTCTGTTCTATCGATCGTACTCTTGGATACTAACTTTAATCTCACCTTAATAAAAAAAAAAAAAAAAAAAAAAAAAACTTTAATCTCACGAAATTATCAGCGAGAAAAGCTTCCTTCCATTCTGATGTTACAAAAAAAAATTAAAAAGGAAAAAAAAATTCAATTAAAGTATTTTTTTTAACGATAATTCCATCGAAATTCTCATCTTCAATTATTAATTAGTGTTGAAGGGAAAGTTTCAATGGGCTCCAGTTCCTGGATTATTAGTTCAGTAACTGAGAAAACATGATAGGCAGAGAGGGTGGGTGGTGGGGGAGTTGGTAGCGTCTCGTTATTGTCACTAGTTAGTAACGTTGGTTATACCCAAAAACCTCTCCTCCACCTTTTGTAAAATCCATATAGCTATATATATGACAGGTGTGTGTGGAAGATGGTTGGTTGGGTTATGGCAAGTGGGCAACTTTCTTAACGAGGAAACTTCTACACTGTCTCCTCGACCCATAACTTCGAATAGGTGGATTTTTCCTACCTTCTTTTTTTATCCATTATCTCGTGAAATTATTTCAGCATAAAGTAACGAAAACTAATATTACAAAAAAAATCCTATCTTACTTTTTTTTTAAATTATCCTCAAGAAAAAAAATTTATGGGTTTTCTTTTGATTTTGAAGAATTTTCAAAAATTCTCGGTAATCTTGGAAAATCCTGGAGAAATTCCGGAAAATTCAAGAAAATCCAGGGAAATTCTAGTGGTTCTAAAAAAATCGAGAAAATCCTGGAAAATTCAGGAAATCTCCAGAAAATTCCAAATTTGGAAATATGATTTATCTTTAATGCAACGAAATTTGATTCAATTTTTTAACTCATTTTCTAAAAAAGACTATAATTCATGGTTTCATTCGTACACAAAGGAAAATGTTTCCTTAACTTAAGAATGTGCAGTCACTTAATTTAAGAACGGCAGGTCACTTAAATTAAGTGACTTTTCTCACTTAAATCAAGTGACTTTTTCTTTCTTAATTTAAGAAAGTAAAACTCACTTAAATTAAGTGACTTTTCTCACTTGAATCAAGTGACTTTTTCTTTCTTAATTTAAGAAAGTAAAAGTCACTTAAATTAAGTGAGTTTTCTCACTTAAATCAAGTGACTTTTTCTTTCTTAATTTAAGAAAGTAAAAGTCACTTAAATTAAGTGAGTTTTCTCACTTAAATCAAGTGACTTTTTCTTTCTTAATTTAAGAAAATAAAACTCACTTAAATCAAGTGAGTTTTCTCACTTAAATCAAGTGAATTTTCTTTCTCAATTTAAGTGACCTGCACATTCTTAAATTAAGTGACTGCACATTATTAAATTAAGAAAACATTCTTATCTGTGTAATTACAGAGATAATTATTACGTGTTCAATTAATCATCAATTAATGTTCGCTATCAATATAAAGTGTACAAATCTGTATATACAGTAGCAGTGGAACGTGAGATGGTCTGAAACTGTATAGGTGATAGTACAGGATTTAGTGTGACCCAATAGCTGTTTCGTTTGGCAAAGCCCTGGGAATTATTAACGGGGCCAATTGAGAACGTGCTCACTTGGCCTTTCATCTAAACCCTCCCACACTTCCTCGACCTTTCTCAACAAGGAAAACCCTTTTTCGATCCCAGAGGGAATAACACTCCATCGTTATTTGTGTATTTGATTTAAAAAAAAAAAGAAAAATCGTAAAGAATGTTTGTATCAATTTCCAATCTTTCATTTCTCTTTTGTTTGTCGATTCATCAGTTACATTTAACGTCAGAGAAACCTATACAATAAGCAATCAACATGTCAATACAATTTTTCTATTAAAAAAGCTTCAATTTCTGTTACCATTGAAAATGATGAATTTTGAAGGAACAAAGTTGAGTTTTCTCTCTCGACTTTTGTGAGATGAAGGGGAAAATTTGAAGTGAAATACACAGTTGAATGGTCAATCTATTTCAGATATCATGATTATTATTATATTTTTTTCTTCAAGGCAATTGAAAAATTTGATTTTTTTCTATTTTCTTTATCTGTTTTTTTTTTATTGATGATATTATTGGAAATTAATGAGACAACTTGAGACATGCTATTTTTGATGATTTCATTGAAAAGCTGAGAAAATTTTGGGTGGAAAACATGCCTCGCCATTTTTTTTCCTTCTGATTTTTAGAAAATTCAACAATTCTTGAGTGAAACTAACAAATTTTGGAAAAAGGACCAAAATCAATTCTGAAGCAAATTTTCCACTGAAAATTGTCTCATTTTTTCAATGAAATTAATCGTAAAAAAAAAACTGAAATGAATTAATTGTTCAACTGTATATTCCCCCCCCCCCCCCCCCAAATTTCCTGATATTAACGGGGATTTATGAAAAAAAAAACTCGAGAAACGACATTTTCGATGATTTCATTGAAGATCTGAAAAAAAATCCCTCGATGAATATGCGTTATAATTTTTTTTCTCCTAATTTCGTCAAAATTCTATAATTTTTGAGTAAAATCACTAAATTAAAAAAAAAATCACTTAAATCAATTCTGAAGCATGCTTTCCACTGAGAATTTTCTCAGCTTTTCAATGGAATAATCAAAAAAATTCCATCTCCTCTTTCTAAAAAATTCTTTCATAAAAAATGTAATTTCTTCAGAGTTGAAGAAAAAAAAAAAAATTCTCATCTTCTTTTCTCTTTCATCCAGCACTACATTCGGTAACGAAGCATATCACGCTTGTCCGACCTCGCGTGCCGAGTTTTTCCAAGCAATTGCCTTGGGGATTGCCACGCTGAATCCTCCACTCACTTCTCCTACATGCCATCCAAAACGCGCTATCCACCTGAAAGTATTTTATTTATTTTTATTTCTTTTTTCTCTCCTTGCTCATGAGAAAAAGGTGAGAGATGGTGAAGGAAAATGCCGTCGTCAAGTCCCCTTCACATTTATACTTTTTCACATTTTATTTTTCCTTTCATTTCATTCAGCACTTTTTTTTATTTTTCTCGTGCTTATACTTCGAGATGTATATCTGTAGAGTTCCGTGAGTCTCTGGATGCTCGATCTATTTCACTTGAGCTCGATTGAAAGGCATTCGATGAGAAATCGTCATGTGATGCGGAATTTATGAACTCTGAATTTCATCTGAGTTGTTGATTGAATAAAAATTTGTTTGAATGCATTTATTGAGTGGATGGGGAAAAAATGTGGAGAAAATAGATAAGAATTAGACAAAATTATTAAAAAAACTAATAAGAAAAAAAAAAAAAAAATTATACAGAATTCAAGATCTTTCTCAAGAGTCGGGATTTTTTGGGGAACTTCCCAAATGGAACTCCGGCAGTCTTTTTGATGGGGACATGGTCAGGATTTTTGGCCATAATTTGCCATTTTTCCGGAATTTTCCAGGTTTTTTCAGAAATGAAGCAAGAATCAGAAGAAATCTTTTTTTTTTATTTTCCAAGATTTTCTCGAATTGAAGTGCAGGAGTCTTTCTCTGCCAATATGGTTTCTGAAGAATTAGCATTATTTTTCCAGTTTCGGATTTTCCCATGATTTTCCAAAATTTCTCCAAATCGAAGTCCCACCCGAATTCAACGACATCCTTCCCCTTTGTCCAGATATTTTTGGAAAAATCAGGATTTCTCTCCCAATGTGCGATTTTTCCAGAATTTTCTAGGATTCTCCCTAATAGGAAAAACTGAAAATCACTATATAATTTACATAAAATTCACGTATTTTTTAAGAAAATATTGAAGAAATAACTTGATATTTTCCTAATAATTACGTAAATTTTGTGTAAATTATATAGTAAATTTTGAAACTTGTGAATTTTAGGTTTTTCCAATGAGAGAGGATCCTGAAAAATTTTGGAACATTCTGGAAAAATTGTACATTGGATCGTGAATTGAGAACAGACTTAATCACAAATGATTGATTAAGTCTCCTCTCAATCCGCTAAGATTCACATTAACAATATCGAAAGAAAACAATATTTTAAAGAATAGTAATAAAAATGGATACTAAATTTCGTAAAGAATATTGAATATGTAGTATTCAATATGATAAACAATATTGAAGATGAGTACCTTGATGTTCAAAATGTTGAGTGATTTAAATAAAAAAATTGACCATTAAATAATTATTTGATCCCAAGTAGACCAAATTTTTCACGAATCAAGAGAAGAGTTGATTGCAAACGATCGAAAAATTCTTAATGATAAAAAATTAATTAATTCCCTATTTTTTTCTTCAGGTACAAGTTTATTTGCTGTAGCAGCCCACGAATTCGGTCATTCATTGGGTCTTGCCCACAGCTCAGTTAGAGGAGCACTAATGTACCCTTGGTATCAAGGGATATCACAGAATTATGAGCTTCCAGAGGACGATAGGAATGGAATACAGCAAATGTATGGTAAGTCAAAGAAAAAACAATGAAACCATAAAAATAACCATTTTTTTTCATTTTCAAAAGAGCTTCACTGCAGAAGATTTATTTTCAAAGACTTGAAAAATTGAAACGAAATGAAAAATTCAGTTACTGCAATTTCATATTTTTATTGTTATTATTATTATTATGATTTACTCAATTTTTTTTTCAATCCAATTTGAATGTGAAAAACAGTCTTCACGTTCTTTTAAATTGCCTCCGTTATCTTGGATTCCTCACAATTGTACATTGAAAGAGATGGTGGAAGAGCAGAGGATAGTAACTGAAATTGATACTACTGGTAGGAGGTGGATATCAGTGCAACCGAATGCAGGACAATTTGAATTGAGAGTTGGGGAAAGTGCGTTGGATGGAGAACAGTTGGGTTTATTTCATGGAAAGCGATAGCGCACGACCAGTGGTGCAGCTCGGTCGATAGTCGGACGATAGCATAAATGGTTACACTATTTCCAATGGTTACACTCTTTCTCTCCCTGTCTTCCTCTCTTTCTCTCTCTCTCTCTCTCTCTCTGTATTTTTTATTTGCATTCGCCTAAAACCATATCAATGTATCGTGCCATGGACCAGGGTTTATCGTGATATTTTATTCCGCTCCTTTATTATGCTTTTCTGTCAGTGAAAAGTATAATTCATCCGATGACTGAGCTGATAACGGAAAAAAAACGAAAAAATCCACTTTTCCAGCTTTTTTCCTGTAACCCCGATGACCTTGAAAATGATTCCAATCGGAAGATCGGTGAATTTTACCCCGAAAAACACTATAATGAAGGCCCTCTATCTCTATTAGTTTTCGAGAAAATTAAATTTTGAGTTTCCATCAGAAATTCGGGAAATTAATTATCTCGGGAGCTGAGAGAGATAGAGAGGCTTCATTATAGTGTTTTCCGGGCTCAAATTTTCTGATCTTTTGAATGGGATCGCTCTCAAGGCCATTAGAGCTGGAGGAGAAGAAGTAGGAAAAGCCTGCAGTAGAAATTGACGAAAAAAAATTGAGTATGAATTTAATTGAATGTAAATCGAATTCCGATTAATATGAAACCATTTCTCAATTGAAATTTTCAATTTCGTTTACAAATTGGAACACAGAACCCAATTTTATTCAACGCTATATTAATACAAATAGAGTGAGACGTTTAATTTTCATTAGTTTGCCAAAAAAAGAGGAGAGGTAATTATTTACCCTCGCGTCAACCACTCGACTTTATCGTCCTAGCTGCCTCGTCGTTTCTCTTTTACCCCTCCTTCATTTCACCTCATACTACTTCTCTCAAGCAAATGTCCCCAACATTTCCGGACGATAGAACGTAAAGGTAGCCTATCCCTACACTTTAATTCTCAACCAACTCGTCTTCCTGTCGTCGCTTCGGCTCATTTCCCTGTTCTCCATTTTCTTCTTTCACTTCCTCCATCAATTTCATCATTCGAACGTTCTTTTTTTTTTTATTCTAACATATTCCTTATGAAAATAAATTACCGTAAATCAATGACAACTATTCGATGAAACGGAAAATTTCCGCTGGGAAATAGCATGATAAAAGATTTTTCCGACTTTTCGGAAGCTCTATTCCGCCATTTTATGTCAAATGGCATGACTGGTAGTCATGAGAGTCTAAAAATTAGATAGAAATTGTTTTTTTTTCATAAGACAAATATTCTTTTTTTTTAATTTTCATTATTTAAATTTTTAACAATTTTTTAAAAAAAGAAAAACAAAATTGTTTTTTTTATTTTTTTAATTTATACTTTATGTCACTAGAAATTTGGAATTTTTATTCGAAGTATTTCTACTCGAAAAAGTACTTTTATCGACAAGTTAAAGGCATTAAGTCTAGACCACTAGACAGAAACTAAAGTCTGTGGTTTAGGATTAAGTTTCCGATTGCAGTGGCATTAAGACACCAGTTTAAGTATCCAAGACAGTTAGCCTCGGCCCAAGTGTCCACAAACCTCCAAACCAAAAGCCCGTGGTTAGCACTTTACCTCTCTGCCAGAAAAGCCCGAGAATATCCATTCCACTTGAAATCTCATTCAATTTTATTTCTTCTCTCTATTTTCGGGGGCACTGAAAATCGGAAGAATTCGAGTCACGATATTTCTCTGCAGAAGTCTTTCTTTATTGCCCAAAAAACTGCATTAGAAGGAATCTCGGTCAATTTATTTTTTTGTCTCATTCACTTCAACTTCTCATTTTTTCTCAAGAAATAAATTTCTTAAAACTAAAAAAAAAAAATGGATGCGTTAGTTGGATTGAATATATCCAGATTGGAATGAACTCATTTTCATTAATTATTTGGAACAAATCGAAGATTCCTCGAGCCCATCATCTCATTCCTCGTTTCAAGAATAAATACACTTAATAGCAGATAAATCTGTTGATTATTCAAATTTAAGATGAGAGTTTTCACGTTAATCAATAAGTTACTTGATTGGAAAAACTTTGAGTTTGTATTAAACTATTAGTACATCAATGTCATATGATCTAACAGAAGTTTGTGTCAAAATATGGATAACTGCTTTTAAGAATTTAACTTGAATGCAGTTAAAGTGATATTTTTACAATGATTTCCATAGGGAAGAGGTGCTGCAATTTTAAAAAGGGGCAATTGTAACATTCATCAAATCGCTAACAATGCCATTAAAGATTATTATTTTTTTTTTTTGCAATTTATTTGAAATAGTAATTTATGAGGTGGACAGAAGTTTCAGCTTTTAATAATGTCTCAATATTTTGATATTTACAGTTCATTAAAATCCGCTTGAAAACATTTTTTTTCACACTTCACAACGTTTTCAGCAACAATTTTGTTTTTTAATAGTATTATGCGGGGCTTGTATGAATACTTTAATAGACATATTGCGAATAATACATATCATAGTATTTTATAATAATTTTTTTATCGTTTCATCATAATTCGATTTCTATTATCAATTGATCAAAGGGCATTATGTTACAATTGTACCCTTTACACGCCTTTACACCAAATAAATTTATTTTCCAATAAGTTAATGTGGATTTCAAATTATTTAACTGAATCGGTATCACAAAGGACACTATAGAGTAACTCCCTGATAGAATTAGAATTCGAAATTTCGAAACATAAAAAACTAATGGTAAAAAAAAAAAAATTTTCGTTACAATTACATCACCTCTCACCTACTGTGCTCAATTTATTTTTTATTCATTTCAATAATGTTCATCATTGATTCACCAATTGCGCAATTAGAACTACCGATCATGTTTGTATTCAATTCAAAACCAAACGGTTTTGATAATTATCAATCTTTTTTTTTCCTCCACTTCAAATACGAATTCTTTGATAATAGATTTTTTTTCTCAGTGTAGAGTGTCACTGAGATTGAAAGCTCGTCTGATTTTTACTTACTCTTTCTACTCAAACCTCATTCCAAGTGGAATCCCATTATCCTTGACGTCATTCCATTCACCCCCTTCTCCCTCCTTCCACCGTTTCACCACTTTGGGATCAACTTCCGTCCCTCTCAGCGACGATTTAATCCCCAAGATGATTTCATCAAGAAGAAGAAAAAAAAAAGTAGAGAGGAGTAAGAAAATGTAGAAAAAAAAGAGAGTCTCCCCTGAGATTGTACGTGCCATCAACTCGTTTCCTTGTACCAATTTTCTGTCTTGGAAAACATCGTCAACGTCATTTCATTTCCTATCTTGTCCGATTTACTTTCAATTGAGTTTATAATAATTTCATTTTCCATGAAAGAAAATTTGATAAATTCATAAGAACATAATTTGATTTGTTTTTTTTACATAAAAATATTCTCAGTCGATTTGTCGAAAAATTGCCGCTTCCAAATGCTATAATAAAGTTGTTTTTCATCGTATATTTCTCAAGATATTCAAGTTAAAGTTAAAGTTAAATATTCAATATTTCTCTTTTTTATTTAACAAATTTTTATTAACATGAATAAATTCATATAGCAACAATTATTAAGAAATTTACATTGTGCAATGGGAAATAGTAGATTTAGGGGGATATAGTCCCAGCCCATGGGCTTTTACATATATGTATACAGAGGGAGTATTTCAAAAATCTTGAAGAGTAATTATGTGTACATAAGATATTGACAAAGCGGATGAAAAACCCTATAAAAAAAAATTCAAAGCCAAAGTTCATGCTTATGAATTGGCAACTGGAATATTGAGATATCTAATGCGAATAAATATCTTCAATTATATATAAAATTGGGGTAGAATTTTCCGTTCTATCAAACGAGCCTTTATCCTCATTAAATTGCGGGCTCCAGGCCTGAAATCCCATCGGAGCCCATTAATCCATACATTTGCTGTTACAAACAAAAAAAGAAATATCACATGCATTATCTGATAATAAATTCAATCATGACGATAATTACAAATGATAGAAAATAAAAGCAACAATGATGAATATAAATGATAATAATAATAATGATGATAATGAATATGATGAGCAAGAGGCAAAACAATAAATATGTATCGTTTACAATATTTTCAAGTGATCAATTTGAATAACATGATACTAAACAGCTGCGGTATTTTCTTGTGACATTAAATAATTATAATTATAACTAATTTTTCACTAGCCCACAGTTAATTAATCAAATGATTTTTGTGATCAAGGTGCACCAGAGGATAAATTATGGGGCAATTTACCCGGTTATCGTCCACCAGTACGTCCAACCACAACCACAACAACAACGACAACTCAACGCACTAGGTTACCAACAAGAAGACCCCCGAAATTTCGTCCAACTCGGCCAAATACCTATCCGGATGATTCAGATAGAGACAGACCAAATCGTTATCCGTACAAGCCAAACTGGAGAACAGAGAGGCCTGATTATCATCCAGCAGAACGACCGGATTATCCTGATAGACCGAGAAAACCACACAGGCATCACACGACAACCACCACTACCGTTACACCTCATCGACCAAGACACAGATGGACACCACCACCACGGAATGACATTCCAGACAAGTGTGACACTAGTTACGATGCAATTAGTATCATTCGCAGAGAGGTTTTTGTCTTCAAAGGACGTGTAAGTTGATAACTGCAATAGTTTTATGAGAATTCTAATGATTTATAGGATTTTAAACTCATTTCAACAATTCAAACTTGGCGCGAGACTCTACCGTGACTCTCAGAGTGCAGAACTTCGATTTAAGTTAGTATCCTACCGACCTCGAGTACAGTTAAGCCCTTATTTTTTTGGTGCCGAATCAAAGATGATATTTTTTTTACATTTTTCTGAATTTTTTCATAATTGTTGTCCGTGTAGTTTATGAGATATGAATTATCAAAGTTACTGAAATTAGCGATGGTGGGGATGAAACGCCCTAAATCGGACAGAATTACCGAAATTACTAAAAAACCATACAGTTGACCCATTATTTGAAAACTATTGGCGAAGAGAACAGAATTTTAACTAATCAATAAAAGAAAAAACTATTCAATTCTCCGTATAGTTATCGAGAAATTTTGATTAGAAGGTAGTCATAACTATTTGCCTCTCTCTCTACCTCATGAATGAGATGAAGAAATAATTTAGAAGAAGTCATGTAGAAATAATTCGAGAAACGAAAAAAAAAATGTATTTACAAGCTAAAGATATGACTTTCAAATAGTTTAATCACTTTTTCGGATAAATTAAAGCACGTTTTCCTAAATTATCAGCAATTAAATGGAAATAAAATCACAAATCCTCATTTTTTCTGTCTTTTCGATCACAAATTGGGATTCTACCTTAAGATTCCTCAAGAACTACTGGAGCAAAGCAAGTTCCCTTTTTTTGTTTCACCGGAAATTTACTGATCCTTCAATTAGACGAAGTTTTAGACAATTTCCATTGTTAGTTTTCGAGATAATCGATCCCGCATGATTCATCCCCTTTAAATTTATCCAGCAACTAATAGAGCAAATCGGATTATCTTTTTTTTTTCTGGATTTTATTGGGAATTTTCTGATTCATTGGATGAGATAAGCTTCGTACAAATCGCATTTGATATTAATTCGTTGAACTTGCTGCGAGACTTGACTGTGACTCTCCACGTGGATTTTCGATTTTTTCTTTCTTCCATTTACTTTTGGTTGAACTCAGAGTTACGTTCAAATCCCACTTATTTCCAAGATAATTGAATTTTTTTTCTTCTTCTTTTCTTTTGGACAAGTGGGAATAAGGATGGATAATGTTGGAGGAATTGATTAATTATGTTGTTACATTGTTTTGACAGTACCTTTGGAGAATTGGTGATCACGGGCTTTACGAGGGCTATCCAGCTGAGATAACACGTCTATTCAATCTACCCGAGAATATTGATCATGTTGATGCTGTATACGAGAGACAAGACAAGAAAATTGTATTTTTCATTGGAAAAAATTACTATGTTTTCAACGCTAATAAACTAGAGCCTGGCTATCCAAGGCCACTGAGAACACTTGGATTACCAGATGAGCTGGAAAAGATTGATGGGGCTATGGTATGGGGACACAATAGCCGAACTTATTTCTTCAGTGGCACTATGTACTGGAGGTAATCTATCCATTTATCAAAACTTTATCAATGGCTATTTTCACCATCTTGAGAACTTGAAGAGATAGAAACTTGCAGTCACTTTCACTAGAAAGATCGGAAAATTTAGCTGAAATAAAAAAAAAATCGTCAATTTCACTCAATTATTCCGAGAGTTACGAGCGAAAAACGATTTTTCGAAATCGAAAATTTCGATTTCGAAAACTTATTTTTGCTGGAACTTTGGTAATAATCATCAAAAATTGATGATTTTTTTTCGATTTCACCTAAAATTTTCCGTTCTATCGAGTGAACAGCATTGCAGCTTTCCAAAACTGCAAATTAAAAATTAAAGAATAAAAAAAATAAAAATTTTCTCACTTTAGGTTCGATGAATCGATAAATTACGTCGAATTGGATTATCCAAGGGACATGAGCATGTTCTCCGGTGTTGGATACAACATTGATGCTGTATTCCAGTGGAAAGATGGTGAGGAATTAAAAAAAAAAAATAATAATTATATCATGAATTAATCCATTTTATTTTTTTTGCAGGAAAAACATATTTCTTTAAAGGCAAAGGATTTTGGGAATTTGATGATATGAGAATGAGAGTTGCTCACGAGAGGCCACGTGCATCAGCACCATTTTGGATGGGCTGTCCACCTGAAATGGAGAGTAATGACATTGATTATCCAGCAAAAAGGGCAAAAGTCATTCAAAGTTCATCATCAAGATCAAGTTTAGCATTATCTATTATAATCAGTAGTATTTTTGTAATTATCATCAGAATAACGTAGATTATTATTTTCAATTATTATTATTATTATTTTTCAATTGAAAGTATGAAAGACAATCCATGATGGAGACAAATGTGCCTATGAATCAATCACTGCCGTTTAAATAATCGAAATTTTATTTTTCAATTATCGAAAAAAAAAAAATTTCATTGAAAATATAATGAATTGTTTTTACAGTTTTTTTAGGCGATCTATTTGGTTTAATTATTTCAATTGAAATAATTATTAATCGAATTCATCTTTTTTTTTTAATTAAAAAAAAATAAAAATCCATCCATCACCTCAAACAAATGAAAATAAATAACAATTTTTTATATCAATGTTTACATGATTTTTATTTTTTAAATAATTAATTAAGGGCACAATTATTTGTGCATCAGTTTTATAAACTGTGATATTTATGTGAAAATAAAAGCAAATAAATGAATTTAAAAATAATAAAAATAATAAAAAGAAGGAAATAAAGAATAATCTTCTAGAAATTAAGGAAAATATTTATATGAATTTAAAGAAGAAAAAAAAATACGAATATTATTCGATTTTCTTTAACGATAGTCTGAGACACGTTTTCTTATGTAATGAAATTTTTTTATGAGCTTCTTGTGATCACAAAAAATTGAATTAATATTTTTTAAAAATTAAGATATAAATTTATTCAGTTTTCGTAGAATATCTTGAAATCAATGGGTAATAGAACAATTTTTACGAGAATCTCTAAAAAAAATTCTCTATTTCCTTAAGATTCCAAAATATTCAATAAAAACAGATTAAACTATGAAAATTGATAAATCTAATTATCCAACTTAATCATTATATTCCAATTTGTAAAAAAAACTATATCTTTTGATTCAATTTTTCGTGAAATCTGTCGCAGGATCGAGGTAACGTGCAACTTATAGGCTCTAAGTGAAATTGTAATTATTTTCCTCATTACGAATAATGAAAAAAAAAAATTGAAAAAATAGTGAAAATAAATAAAGAATTTATATCGGAATTGATAAAGATAAAACAAAAAGTGTACAAAGACAATTTACATTTTATTCTCTTTCCGTATACACGTAAATCATTTAACATCATCATATTTTCCATTTTACATAATTCACAATCCATCTGTTGATTAATTGATTAAATTCTTTTTTCTTGATTTTTTTTAATTTTTAATTTTTCGTTCAATATTTCAGTTATTTGTAACGTAAATCGGGTGGAGAGTATGGATCCCAGGGATTTAGGGATCTGAGCGTTGTTTGGACGATAGTATCAACTTCTGCCATTGCACCAATACCAGTATCGCCACACATTAGTGTCTTGGTGATGCAACTAATCTCTTTGTATCCCCAGGACTTCAGTAAAGCCACCTAAAATCATGATTTCATTATAAATTTATTGAAAACCTTGAGTTTCTAGTGCATGAGGGATAAATAGGATTTGTGGAGATTAAAGGTGATGTAGTGTGATGAAATGTGTTCAGTTAGATGGGCGAGAGAAATTATCGTTAAATTTAATTGAGTTAAGGCAATTTGTTGGCTGCATTATATGTAGCTCGAAATAATATAGGGAAAAATGGAAGGAAAATAGATATTTCAATGAAACAGCTTCAGATTAAATTTTTTTGATGATTCCATTGAAAAAATGGGGATATTGCCAATGGAAAGTTCGTGTCAAAATGAGTTTTTTGACGTTTCTTTTGAAAAATTTTGACTTTTTCGGGCAGGAATGGGGGACTAAATTTCGAAAATTCTCTTTTGGAAATATCTCGGGTTTTGTTCGTCGTAGCGAATTGAAATCGATTTTAAATGGAAGAAGAAATCATTTCCCATCAATTTATGCGATTTTGAATTTTTTAGAATTAATTTCTGAATAACTTATAATTTACTGTTTTCTAATATCGATCTTTTTTTCTTGAAAACTCCATAAAATTGAAGGCAAATGACATTACCTTTCATATAAAATCACTCCCAAGTCTTTACGATCAATAGAATTGGAAATATCCCCGAACAAGTGAATTTTTATCAATTTTACAAGAAACTTAGAGCCCTGAATTGTTCCCTAAAAAAGTCAAATTTCACAGAAATGATCAGAAATAAATTTTGATGAATGTTTTTCAACTGAAATTTCCTCAGCTTTTCATAGAATCATTACAAAAAACTCTGTTCTATATATTTTCACGGATTTCAAGCAGTTTGCATAATTCAAAATATCAAAATTTAAATGTGTCCGTTTCACTCTTCTGATAATATTTTGAAAAATATTGAGTTGAGAAGAGTTTATGAAGTGACCTTTTTTGCAGTTTACGAAATTCCCCACAAAAAAAGTCCTACACTATTTCTCTTTGGACCCACCGCACGTATGAAAAATTCTTATGGAAAATTTCTATACAATTATTTTACAGATAATCCTGTAGGTTTATCGCATGTGATATTGGGATATTTTTCATAGACATGGTTAAAGTGAAAAGGATGAGCACAAAAAGCACAAAATTTATGAATGTTTTTCTTATAGACAGAAAATTTTATTATAAAACCCCATGAAAGTCCAATCGAATAAAAATAATTCTTATAAAACCAATACTTATAGGAAAAATCCCAATATCATACCCTATAAATCTATAGGATTCTCTATATGATGAATCTATAGAAATGCTCTATGTAAATTTTCCATACGCATAATTCTTTGGAAAAACCAAAAATTTAGTCATAAGCCAGCTTAAGGTAGTATCCCAGTGGGCTCGAGTACAGTCAACCTCTTATTTTTTTGATAGCATACTTAAAGATGATACTTTTCTACATTTTTCAGAATTTTTGTCCGTGTAGATTATGAGATATATGAATTATCAAAGTTACTGAAAACAGCAGTGGTGGAGATGAAACACCCTAAATCGAAAAGAAGTACCGAAATTACTAAAAACCACACAGTTGACTCATTATTTAGCTAACAATTGGCGAAGAGAACAGCATTTTAACTAAATAATAGAAGAAAAAAATATTCTATTCTCCGTATAGTTATTGAGAAATTTTAATTAGAAGGTAGTCGTAACTATTTGCTTCTCTGTCTATCTCATGCACGTGATAGGAAATTAATAATGTAAAAAAAATTCGAAAAAAAAAAATTATATTCACAAGCTGAAGATATGACTTTCAAACAAATTAATCACTTTTTCGGGTGAATTAAAGCACATTTTCCCCGATTATCAGCAATTAAATCAGTAGTGAAGAGGTAAAACAAGATAAGTCTTTTTTTTCTCATTAAGTTTTTCAAAAATACCTCGAAAAATAACCGAGAAAGTGCAATTTTGCCCTAGAACTCTTCTGTAACTCTTGAAATTCCCTATAAAAACAGCTGAGTAATATCACCTTATCTCTCTTAGTTTCCTAGATATTTCCTTCGAAATGACCTCAAAGATAAGTCGATTTATCCTGTTTTACCTCTTCACTACTGAATTGGAAACTGACCCAAAAATCTTCATTTTCCTCTGTTTTATCGACCCTACTATAGGATACTACCTTAATTAATGTCAATATTCCAATTCACCTGTGGTGCAGTAACAGGATGTTCCCACATTTTTGTATTCATAGCTGGACAAAACAATAATGGCTTAGTATGATCCCATGCTCTTGCAACACAAGTTAATATATTATCACAAATTCCAGATGCCAATTTTCCCATTGTATTGGCATCAAGTGGTGCAATTAGAAATAAATCAGCCCATTTAACAAGATCAATATGCAAAATTGGATCACCACGATCCTGCCATGCTGCCCATTCAACAGTATCAGACAATACCTGTGTACCAGGTGGTAATTCAGCTTCTTTTAAAAAATGTTTAGCCCTTTCTGTAACAACAACTCTAACATCAACATTGTGTTGCCACAATTTTTCACACAATTGTGGTAATTTAATTGTTGCAACACTTCCAGTACATCCAACAAGTACTTTTTTTCTCGTTGCCATTATGATAATTGAAATTGTTTGTTTTTTTTTTTTAAATTCTATTATCGATTTATTATTAAAGCGTAATTTGTTTCATCAGTTTTAACAAATTATTAAAAGGCTTTTATTTTAATTTCATTTAAATCTGAGCTTTTTCTATCGATTTCACCTTGTTGATTATCGTGTGAAATATTGGCGTAAAATTTTTTCAGCAAAAAATTCTTGCAAAAGAGAAGAAAAAAGCCGACAAAAAATAATAATTCAGCAAAATTTTTATCTAAATTCTCTTAATCATGTATATAGCAGCTCTAATTACTTATCAATGCCCTTTATTTATTATTTTTTCAATTGAATATTATATAGTTGCCTACAAAAATTTTAAGCGGCTCTCAATAAATAGCTTTTTTCTCTTTTTTTCCCTCGTTTTTCATAATATAAATAACTACCAAAATTACTAATTATTTACGTGTATTTGGTGTTTACTCCGTTATTAATTTAATTTCGAACAATTAATCTACCCTTTTTTTCTTGTTAAACTATCAAACACTTTTATTTTTATTTTTTCTTGCAACGTTGACTATTTGATATTTATGTATTCAGATGATTTGTTTTTTTTTTCTTTTGTATTTTCTTGTTTATTCATTGAATCCCATTGGGTTACGTATTTTTGCTCTTTGTCTCATCTAATTCATCGTGAAATCCAAGTTTTGACCATTCTTCACGTGACATGAGGTTATTATCCATTCTACAACCAAGATATTCTCTGGCCTGATCTCTGCATTTATTATTATCATTTTCATTAGTATGCAAACATCGCATATACTTAATCATCGATATTTTGCAATAACCCTCATGATCAAGGGGAAAACTACCCCTTTGTGGGGGCGTTGGTGTAAATATCTTTTGTGAAAACGTGTAAGAGGACATTACCACGTAGTAACATCTACACTATTTGTATTCATTCACTTGATAACAATTATTATCACGTTTTAGTGTTTAATTAAATTATTATTGTCTTTTGATCACTCGTTTTGTTTTCGTGTTTTTTATTTATTTTTGTCTGAACACTTGATTGAGCTTTTTCAATTTATGTACTGCGGGAGAACAGGGACGAGGGGAAAATGAGGGCTTCTTTTCTCGTTGCCGCAGGAGATAACTGCGCATGCGTGACCTACTGACGAGCTCGAAAATGTGATTGGTTGGAGTGATGTAAGAGGACGCCACTTGATGGGAATTGAAAGCAATTCATCAGCAAGATTTATTAATTATCAAACGTTTTAATGAACATATTCGGAAACTACATACGTTTTGGCACAAAATGAAATTTAAAAAATTAAATATCATCAATTTTATCAATACCTCCGGCTAACTTGATGCTCATTATATTTTATTTAATTACAATTAAACAATCAGCTCTCAAAGGATTTTAACAACACTACAATCACCCGCGAACGAAATACAAACATTTTATTTAGTGCGATTATAAATAATTTAAAATTAAAAAAAAAAGCTAATTAAATCCTGCTTAATTTATCGAGGGAGTTTTGGACGAACTGAGGATGATTTGAATTTGGCGCCAAGTGGAGTGGATTCAAATGAAGCGCTGGGTTGATTCTTACGACGAAAATGATAGAATTATGTTGACAATTATCTTTCGCATGATTGACTGATGAAAATTACGATTTTTTGGGAAATTTCTTCTTAAGAAAATCCTTTTATGACAAGAATCGAAATGGGCAATGACGGTCATTTTTTGACCGACGTCATATGACCAAAAAATGACCCTTGTGACGCGTCATGTGACTACAGAACTTCAGACGTGTCCGCAGTTTATTCTCATTCCCATTGGCTCATTCGTATTCTCATCGGCCAATAAGAATTGCCGCAGTTGGCGCGCTCAAACACGACTCACTTCGAGTTGGTTGACATGAATTTTGAAAACACGCGCACTCCAACGTGCGTTAGTTCTCGCAGATAATAAAAGTGAAGACGCAATGATTTTTCATTTATCGTGGAATATTTTACATGAGAAATAGAATTCACAATACATATGACTTCTTTTCGTGTTCCTCTCTTATTTGCCTATGAAATATAAACATTTTACTGCCCGGTTATCCACGTTCTTTTTGTCGTGATGGAAAAAAATATTGATGATACTTTCCACGAAACAGTAAAAGATAATTTGACGTAAAAAATGCTCAGTTTATGAATTTCTGGCTCATTTTTCTTCAAATTTTTTTTTTTTAATTCTTTCAATCTTTCACCAAAAATTCTTTCAAACCAACTTTTCAAAAGAATTTTATAGAAATTAAACAGTTTTATTTTTTAATTATTTTTTTTATTTTTTGTTTGAGGACATTTTACGTGCCTATTGATGAAATTGTGATGTTGAGATACATGCAGCTTACATTTCTCATTATTCATCAAGCAAATATACAATTATCTCAACACATTATGATGAGAAAATTATCACATAGGTATTGCAACCCTGACGCCGGTGCACTGGAACACAAAGTGTCTTGATGAGCATTCACAATCCAAATTCTCGTTGAAATATCCGAACGAGAAAATTGGTATTTCAGCATTACGACAGCTTTTGCTATAAGCATCTGATGCTGAATCTCCATACGGGAAACTGCGGTATCTTCCTGTAAAGAGAAAGAAATTGATTGTCAGAAAATCATAATTTCAAACGAATAATCAGCATCAAAACTCCGGTCTGTCTGATGATGAGATGAACCCTTTGCGGCTAGTTCACAAATCATAGGATGAAATCCTTGCCAAAAAAAAAAAAAAAAGAATTAATTTTATGGAGCATTTTCTATCACAGTTTCCCTTCAAATGGCTGAATTTCAATGATTTTATGGTGTCTATTTAATTTTTTTCAACTGATGAATTCGCTCCAAAAAAAAAAAATTTGAAAATCAGCTGCTCTCATTTTTAAATCTTTCGGAATTTCCCGAAAATTTCCTAGAATTTTCCAGCAGCACTTTTGATACTCGAATAAATGGAATATAATCAACACAAAGAGAGAATAAAATTACTAATTGGATATTTTTACTATTTGACTCATTTTTTCCATTGCTTCTACTAAATTCCCATAAATGACGATCAAATTGTAATTTTGAGATGCGAAAGCATATAACGTTTTTCTCTATTCATCTCTGAATATTTGAGCATTACACTTATAAGAAAATGATTGAAGATAGAGTTATTTGATTTCCTACCTTGACAACGAAGTCTCATTATTTCTGGAAAGCATGGACATGGGAAGATCGTGTTAGCTCCTAACTCGACGTTGAATTTATCATTAGAACTGTTGCAGCTTAAAAAATAATCATGGCTATCTGGTACTCTCTCGTTTTCTGCAGAAACTAACCATTCACTCCCTACTGAGAATATTAATAGAAAAACAAAAAAATTTCCCATGTTTCCCATGATATATACACGTCTGGAAACTCTGAATTGGAATTATGACTCTGGATTCGATTGCTAGCGTTTAAATACTCGTGAGTTTCGTCAGTTATTGGCATAGTTTATTGATAATTGAGTACGCGCAAATTTTTTCGAAAACTCCCGGTTCTCCAATTGGCTGATATTTTTCATACTCATCCAGAAAGTTCTACATAACTAGGAAGTTAGGTTTTTCAAAATTTTCAATTATTATTTTATTTCGATGACGTGACAGTGAATTCGAATTTCCATTTGAGCCAAGAAATTTTGTTCTTATCAAGGGGTTTGGGGAGATAAGGCCGAAATATTAGGAAAAAATGAAAACAATCGGTTTAAAAAAACGCTTTGCATATGTTAAAGTTTATTCTTTTATTTCAACTATCACACAATCTTATATCAGCTCCTAAGCGAAGCTAGAGACTTTAGCTGATTTTATTTTAGAATCATTTTTCACTTATCGTGGAAAATTTTGCATGATAAGTAGAATTTACTGCGCAATTCACTTCTTTTCGTGTCTGTCTCTGATTTGTCTGTGAAACATAAAGATTTTACTGTTCGGTTATTCACGTTTTTTTCGTCGTGATGGTAAAAAATATTGATGATTTCACGAAACAGTAACAGAAAATTTGACGTGGAAAACGCTCAGTTTGCCAACTCGATGCATAATTTTTCTTTTCAGCCAATAGGAAATTTAGCTCCAATTTTTCTGTGAACAATGAAATTCCGAATACAAATGTAAAAAAAAATGTAATTCATTTGCTATCTTCACGTCGTTCACGACTTGCAGATAGAGGTATCATGTTCAAATAACTGGAAATATTTGTTAGTCAAACGAAATGCTATTTAATTTCCTATGACTATGACAGAAAATTCTGCTCCTTCAATTGTTTTGCTTAAGAGACTGCCGAGAGACTGGTTTTGATTTTTTTTATATGGAAAATCGATAGATTTTCCTTCTTCGGGTCTTGAAGGTCTGCAAAGTAAGAAGGACTTTATTATTTATAATCATTTGCTGACACGATTCGGTGAGAAGAAAAATTTCACCACTACCCATGACATTTGGCAACGGAAGGACCGCATATACAGTAGAGACTACTCTGTATAAGTCCGCAAACGGCTGAAAGGGAAAAGATTTTTCTTAGAATTCAACTACCCCCACTGATAACTACTGTGAAGGTGTAACGAAAAAAAAAAAAAAAAAAATATTTTCTTATATTTAATACATTAAATGTATATTTACACAATGAATATCATGTAAATTTCGCCACCAAACCTTCATTTTGGCATAAGTCGTAAAATAATATTTTCTTATATTTAATACATTAAATGTATATTTACACAATGAATATCATGTAATATATTATTATTAATATATTATTATAATATTAACTATTCATAAGTATTTTTCGAAAATGGAAAGAAGCCAGATTTTTATTAAATAATTGCACAAATTTTTTCAATCTTTCATGAAAAGTTTTTTTTAACTGGCTTTTCAAAAGAATTTGATAAAAATTCAACAGTTTTATTTTTCAATTATTATTTTTTTATTTGTTTTACATTTCTTATTATTCAACAAGCGAATATACAATTATCTCAACACATTATATGAGAAAATTATTATATATCTATTATAACCCTGATGCTGCTGCACAGGAACACATAGTGTCTTGGTGAGCATGCACAAGACAAATTCTCGTTGAAATATCGGAACGGGAAAATTGGTATTTTAGAAGTACGACAGCCTTCGTTATGAGCTTCTAACACTGGATTAGCATACGGGAAACGGCGAAGTTTTCCTGTACAGTAACAAATCGATTGTCAGAAAATTATAATTTTAAATGAATAATCAGCACCAAAGCTTCGTTTGTCTCATAATGAGATGAACCCTTTCTGGCTAGTTCACGAATTATAGGATGAAATACTTGGCAAGAAGAGACTAGTAAAGTTTATGAAGCATTTTCTATAATAATTTCTCATCAAATCGCTTTCTTCCAATGATTTTATGGTTTATATTAAATTTTTTACAATTTATAAATTTGCTTTAGAGAAAAAAATTGATAATCAGTCTTTCCCATTTTTCAATCTTTCAGAATTTTTTGAAATTTCGTATAATTTTCTAGCAGCACTATTGATACTCGAATAGACGAAATATAATCAATACGAAGGGAGAATAAAACTACTAATTGAACATTGTTACTATTCGAATTTTTCTTTCCTTTGATTCTACTAATTTTCTGAAATGATGATAAAATTGTAGACTGGTAGAAAAACATGGAAATTTCACAGACAATTTAATGAGAATTTTCATAAACGTGTTATTGAATTTTTTTTAATGGGAAGATTGTTATGAAATCTGCGAGTTTCAGAGGAAATTCAAAAGAATCTATGAGTCTAATGTAGAAGTGAGATGAAAGTTCTACAATTTACTTGAATTTCTAATTGAACATGAATATTCGGGATCAAAATGACTTGAATTTTCATTTTTTTTTTGAATTTTCCTATTTTTACTCAATTTTCAAGAAGGAATTGAACTGAAATTTGCAAATTTCATTGATATCCAGGCGTAAAAGTATTTGAAAATCGATGATGTATTAATTTTTCAATAACGTGATTATCTGAAATTTCAGTAGAAATATGATTTGTTAGAGATTTCCGTGATTTGGCACGGAAAATTTAGACGGAAATTTTCAACAGTGTAATTTCAAGATACAAAGGAATATCATGTTTCTTCCTATTTCTCCATGAATATTTAATCATTGCACTGTAATAAAAAAATTATTAAAGATAGGATCGTTCTATTTCGTACCTTGGCAACGAAGTTCTATTGCTTCTGGAAGGCATGGACATACGAAGACCATGTCACCTTCTATCGAGACGGCGAATGTATCTTCAGGTATCTTGCACTTTGAAAAATAGTCATGGCTATCTGGTACTTTCTCATCTTCTGCAGAAACTAACCATTTACTCCCTACTAAGGATATTAGTAGAAAAATCAAAAAATGTCCAGTGTTTCCCATGATACGTACACTCCTGAAAACTCTGAACTCGAATTATGACTTTTGGTTCGATTGCCAGTGCTTAAATACTCCGGTCAGTTATAGCGTGGCGTCATTTTTTATCAATTGCACGCGCAAGTTTTTCAGAAAATTTCCAGTTCTCCAATTGGCTGATTTCTTTTTTCATAGCCATCCAGAAAGTTCCACGTAGCTCGGACATTATTTTTTTTATTATTTTATATTGATGAAGTGACAGTGGCTTCGAATTTCCATTTAAGAAGTTGTGTTAGCATTTTGAGTTCGTTGATATTGCTTTGAAATTCATACAGGATGTTTTTAACATTATGCTCATTATGTACTATTTTTTCAAAAAAATTTGTCTGATCGGTTTCAAAGTGATTAACGATCATAATTGCGTCGCATACATGGGCTCGTATGCATCAAATCTGTCTTAGCAAGAGATCGTTGTTACCCGCTCAACTTTACTAATAAAATTTCATATCATGTTAGTAAAACTGAAAATATTTGTGAGTCGAAAAAAAAATACTATTATTCTTTGTGACACTTTTAAAGTAAAATTCTCCAAATGGAGAACTATTTTTAAGATAATAAAATTGGAATAAATTTAGGAGTGAGTAGAGGAGAATCGGGATTTCTATGGAATTCTTTGGAATAATTTTTTTTCCTATAATTTCATCGGAGAACTGGTAAAACTTACGATAAGAGGCAGACCCTGAAATTAATTTGTCTATTTTTTTCTGCTTTTTGATTTTAAAGGAAAATTGAAATCTAGCCAGGTTTTTATTAAATGTTCTTTTTTTTTGATGTGTGGAGAAATCACACGTCGTCTATTCCTGTCATCTTCGATATATAAAATGATAAGGAAATGAAATAGAGAGTTTTAGTGTGGAAAAATTATGGAAAGATGCGAAATGAGCATATTCTGAAGTTTTGGGTGACGATGTGACTAAAAACTCAAGTTTTGTCACTTCGGGGAGTACTTTCACGGAGGTGTCCACTGGAAAAAGATGGCGAAATAATTAGCTTCGCGAGTGGACCCAAAGTAACCCTTGTAATTCATCTATTATCTGAACATTATATCATCAATTTGAACCCGTATGGATTGTTATTCTTTGAAAGATTCCCGTTGATATCTCTTAAAATTGCATAAAATCGAGTAGATCCACCCGTGAGCTCTCCGAGATCGGGCTAATCGAGGAGAAATCATTTATTGGTTGGTTAACGCGTGTGTAAAAGAAAGAGACATTTTGGGACGAAAAGCCAAAAACTCACACGTAACATCTTCTAAATTTTTCAATTTTCTATGAAAAGTTTTCTGTAACAGATTTTTCTTTCATTCATTAAAGAACAGTTTATAGGAATATTGATGAAATTCTTATATTAAGACAGATAAACATTATGTTCTATCATTTATTAATGAAATATTAAATATCTTCAGTTCATTACAGAAAATAATTATTTTCTAGTAGAACCGTGACGTGATTGCACTTGTGCACATAGTATTTTGATGAGCATTCACAACCATAACTTATGCCAGAATAAATAAACGAGAAAGTTGTGAGTTTAGCGTAAAGACAGTCTCGGGTCCACGATTGTCTCACCACAGATGACTCTTCAGACAGAAAATCGTGAAGCTGTCCTGCACAGATAAAGAAATCGATTGTCAAAAATTTATGATTTGGAATGAACAATCAGCGCCAAAGAGTCATCTAAATGATGATAATGATGAACCCTCTGAGTCTAGTTCATGAATTTCAGTATAGATTATTTGGCAAAACAGAGTGGAAAAATTTATGAAACATTTTCTACAATAATTTCCCTTCAGATAGCTTTCTCTAATATTTAAATTTTTTGACTGATCAATTTTCACTTTCGATACTTAAGCAAATTAAAGAGAACCAATAGTGAAAAAAAGGAGAAAAACGCTAATTGAAAATTTTGATTATTTAAATTATTTTTCCTTTTCTCAATTTTTCCTATACTACTTTCTGATTGATGATGATGAAATGATTATTTTTCGACACGCTGTGCAGTGATAAGAGGCACTCTTCGCATGTTGTACATAAAAAAAACTGTACTTTACACGTGCGGTAAAATATTTTGTGACGAGTGTGAGATTGCAAAACTACCAAAAGACAATTTTGTAATCACACGAGTTTGTTAAGTACTATACTATTGCGACGCAAATATTCCCAGCGAATAAGTCTCTACAAAGAGACTACAAAGCTGCTGAAATGAAATTAAAAAAAAATGTTTCTCCCTATTTTTCTGAAGGTTCAATTGGAAGAGGAGGGCGTTTATCCTTTAATTAACGACTGTTGATATTATTTCTGTCGAACCCGATCTAAAGTTAAGTGTTCTTGTTCTTAGGCATAAGACCTCTGTTTTCAAGGAGATATGCGCGTATACTTGTCTTTCACATTTGAATATTGAAAGAGGATACGCTATAATATTCACTCATTACAATGTAATAAGAAAATCATTGACAATAGAGCAGTTTCATTGTGTACCTTGACAACGAAATCTTAGTGCCGTTGCAGTGCACGGACAGAGATAGACCACGTCTCTTTGAAAGGCCGCAAATTCACCTTGAAAGTATCGACAAATTGCATCATGAAAATCGTAATCCGGTATTATAACTTTTTCGGCATAAACTAACCACTCATTTTCTACGAAAAATAGGATTAAAATAACGGATATTTTCCTAGTTATTCTCATGACTCGTTTTCACTCAAAAATTTCAAACTTAAATAATGATTTTGGGTTTGACGGCTAGTGCTTAAATACTCGTGATTTCCTCAGCTCCTAGAAAACAGATTATTATCAATCTAACAACCGAAAACTCTGCATAAACACTGTCTCTCCTCCAATTGGTTGAATTTTTTTTTTCACAGCCATCCAGGAATTTCCACGTAACTGAGAAGTTAGTTTTTATTTTTATTTTTTATTATTATTTTACCTTGACGAGGTGGCAATATTTTCGAATTTCCATTTGAGCGACGAAAATTCATTTCCTCTAACATTTGTTTTTCATACGCAATTCATAAATTGCATCAGGAAAATTGGCCCTTCCTCTCTATCAACTGATAACAAATATTAAGGATGGAATATGATAAATTATCATAAATATATAGGCAAATTCTGCGCAATGAGAGGAAAACAAGAAAAATTCTCGTCAAATTTGATTCTTATTTTTATTAGATCCATTGAATCATTTTTTCCTCTTTCATTCAACATTTAGTTTGTGGTTCTCCAGTACAAGGATCGATCAATTCTTCTTCAGATGGAAAATCTGGATTTTCCTTCTTTGTTAATCCTACAACGAGTCTCTTGATCTCAGCAATAGCACGTCCTGGATTTAATGCCTTTGGACATGTTTTTGTGCAGTTGAAAATTGTGTGACAACGAAAAACTGAGTAGAAATCTCTCATTTTCTTTAGTCTCTCTTTATGACCAGTATCTCTGGAGTCGATGATCCACCTTGAGTGATGAAAATTTGGAATTAGAAGTTATTTTTATTTTATTGCCAGTTTTTTTAGACATTTATTTCCGAATCAAAGGCAAATAGAGTGATTTTAGTGATAGCCTTTTTTGTAGCTCTGACTTGTCCTTTAAAAAAAAAATGAATTTTTCAATGAATTACTGAAGTCAGTAGGCACCTGTAAGCTTGAAGAAGCACAGCAGGTCCAAGATACTTATCTCCAAGCCACCAATAAGGAGGACACGAGAATGTGCAACAGCCACAGAGAATGCACTCGTATAATCCATCGAGTTTAGCTCTGTCTCTCTGACTCTGAAGACCTTGTTTCGATCCTGGCGGAGATGTCTTCTCCTCTTTCATCAAGAATGGCTCAATCATTTTGTACTGCTCCAGAAAATGTCCCATGTCTGGTATGAGGTCTCGGATGACGTAGGTGTGAGGCAGAGGATAAATTATAAGTGGCTTGTCATCAGCAATTATTTTCCTGATGATGAGAAGAAAATGAGAAGATATTGTTTTTATTTCCCTCCAAAATGTCCAGAATCGGTCAAGATGGAAATTTGAATTTGGCGCCATTCGATAGCCAGGAAAATTTGAGGCGGCTTTCAACAAAAGATCATCATTTTCCATTAATTATTACCAAAGTTTCAGCAAAGGAAAGAGTTTACCTGAATTTCGATTCGAAAAACTGTTTTTCGCTTGATACTTTTGAAATAATGGCGGGAAATTAACGATTTTTTTCTTGATTTCATGGTAAATTTCACGTTCTATCGAATGGCGGTAAATTCAAATCTCCATCTCTCCATCTAATTAAAATGATTTTTTTCTACAAATTTATATTCAATCATTGAGATAAGCTATTTACGTTATGCAGGCAAGTGTATTGGTGCCGTTGATATTCATGGCGCAACTGCCACATATTCCCTCGCGACATGATCGTCTGAATGCCAAAGTTGGATCGTGTTTGGCTTTTATAACGAATAAAGCGTCCAGGACCATACTTCCACATTTGTTGAGGTCAATTGTGAATGTCTGCATATTTGGCTTCTCCGTGGGCGTCTCTGGATTGTATCGATAGACCCTGACTGTCTTCAATATCGGAGGAACTTCAACGCACTGTTTCAAGCGCAATGAATCAATTATTAAATAAATTGTGGCAAGGGGGGGGGGGGGTTATTGTGGAAGGCCGGAAGGCCATCCAATTGAAGGCCAGTCTATGGAAGTAAAATTAGCGCTAAATTTCAAATCATTTCGGAAATTTCGCGATCATCATAATAAAGTAGAAGAGTTTTTCTACAAATACAGGAAAAAATCGAAATTTTTCACTCATTTTAGACATTTTCCTATACCTTCAAAAAAAGTGTGAAAGTCTCATAGCGCGACCGCTGACGGGTTAATCGCGGATTAACGCGAGTGGTGATTGGATCTAGAATGACGATAAGGAATCGACAACTGAAGGATAACACTGCTGTTCACCCTTTTTCATCTTAAAACAATGCCCAGTTGCATTAACCCGCGGTTAGCGCTAATTTCGACTTCATAAACTGGGAGTGAAGGTAAAAAAAATTAACGACATCGTCACCTGAGAGGCAAAAAGACGGAAGTGCTATGGATAAGTATAGCACTGACGCCCCTTTGCTTCTAAAACGACGATATAATTGCAGTAATAGATTTCATAAAACCGGAGAAATTAATTCATAATTTGAGGTTGACCTGTTGTTTTTTATTCTCTGTACACTCTTCATACTGTTTTCGATTTTCTACATATGCTGCTTCACGCTCCTCCTCGCTCTTGGTCTTCTTCGTTTTCCTTGATGCTACAGATCTCGAAATAACACTGATACGTCGATTAATAACAGATTTTAGAGCATTAAACATCATGTTTTTTTCCTTGAAAAATTTTTTGTTTACAAAATTGAATAATTGCTAATTTCAGAGGATAAATTCATTTTTTTCGATTATAGTATAGTATATATATGGAAATTTGGCACTTCTCCCTTTTTCATTCATATTCTTTTTTCTGAGTATTCTTGTAGTATCATTCTGTACCAAAGTAGGATGACAATGTAAGATGTAAGAATGTAAAATTTTCAGATGAAGAACTCTAGAAGTAAGGCAAAAAAAAACAAACGATGTAAAACGAATAATTCTGTAATTCAAAGCAATAAAATGCGATTCAATTCATATTTTTTTTCGTAAAAATTCAGATAATTCTTTAGTTTTACCTCTTCCCTTCAAATCACATATGAAAATATTTTATAAAGACTTTATAACGTCTTTATGAAGTCTCTGTAAAGTCTTCATAAAAATTTTTCAATTCTTCACAAAAAAAAGTTTCAATTCCTTGTAAAAAAATATTCTTTATAAGGCACTTTCGTACGTGTTAATTCATTATTTTCCATTATTTGCGAATGATTACCTATCGTTTTGAAATTAAAAGAAAAAAAAAACATGATTAGCTCATAATTTCCATTGAGAATTTCAAAATTCAACGATAACCGCAAGAAATAGTTTGTGACGCCAATGACCTTTTCAATCAATTCTCTCTCTCTCTCGTAATTCTCATAAAGAATCATACAAATATTTTTGTATTTATTTCGATAGGGTCAGAGTGACTGATAAAGCACATGGCATAATGATAAAATATGATATTATCCCCTGCGATGCAGTAGAAAATAGAATGAATAAATTTTATTTCATTTAGTTGTTATGTGAGAGGTCTTTCAAGACAACCTGTTGCATTGAGAAAAACGTGTTACGAGCTGGGCTACACTAATTTTTCATTGATCGCCCGTGAATCTTTTCGATTCTCACTGTTTCAAGGCCACACGACCACGTGGGATTGTGTGATAATAATAATAGAACGAAATAGAAAATTGAGTGAGTGAAAAATTGAGCAGAATCAATTGTAAAAAAATCATTTAAATTGATCGAAAAAAAAAAATAATAGAAAAATTTCAAAAATTTAAAAATCATAATTTTTTCAATTTTTTTTTAATTTTTGGGGTTTCCTGAAGGTCGTACAGGTTAGATGAAACCGCAAAAATTGAGTTATTCAATTAATTTAATTAATTAAAGAAATAATTAATAAATGTTTGATTTTATTCAATTTAGACTAAAATTTTTATTTTGAAAAAATTATAAAAATTTGTCTAATTTTATTAAATTTCCAATTATATTATTTGAATGGTTGAAATTACTAAAAATATTTGGAATTTTGAAGATATAATTTTTTAATGGGGAATAAAATTGAAGTTAAGAATTTTCAATGATTAATTAACTCTTTTTTTATTTAGAATGTCAGGGAAAAAGGTGTTGGTGATTGGAGGTGGTGGAAGGGAGCACGCAATATGCTGGAAGCTGTCTCAATCACAAAAAGTACGTACGATTTATCATAAAATATGAAGACTATGAAATTTTGAGACAAATCAATCTCATTCTATCATCATTTTTTTGAGAACATCTAAAAAAATAAGCGAGATAGAGTCTTTTTATCTAAGTCCTTTTTTGGAGCTCTTCAAGTTCTCTACCAAATAAAAGAATTATAGCAAAATCACTTTATCTCACTTAAATTCCGGAATTATAAATAAAACAGGATAACTCAATTTTTCATTCTATTACATTTCGAGAATGTCTAGGAAAGTAAGCGAATCTTTTTGTAGAGAATTTTAAGAGCTATTGACCAAGAACAGGACACAATCGCTCTATCTCGCTTAGTTTCCTGGATATTCCGAAAAAACGAGATTAGCTCATTCATTTTTGTCATGAATTTCTTCAGAAAAATCTCGGTGAATAAGCGAGATAACGTGATTTTACCTGACTCCTTTTTTTAGCTCTTGAAATTCTCTATAAAAAACTAATTCAGTAAAAATCGCTCTATCTCGCTTATTTTCTGAGGTATTAAAAACAAAAACTGGTGATAAAATGAGATTATTTCCCATTTTTCAAATTGAAAATGAAATAAGTTTGTCTAAAAATATCATTTTCTTATTTTTAAACCTGATAAAACCAACTCACCATCCCAACTTTCTTTCAGGTAGACCAAATCTTTGTTTCCCCCGGAAACTGTGGCATAGCCACCCTCCCCAAAGTCACCCTCATCACCCTAAACCTCAAGAACAACACCGAAGTCTCCTCCTGGGCCTCTAAAAACGGGATAAACTTAGTAGTAATCGGTCCAGAAGACTACCTAGCAAATGGTCTAGCAGACACTCTAAAATTCTCCAAGATCCACTGCTTTGGCCCTGAAAAATCAGGTGCGAGACTCGAATCGGACAAGGACTGGTCCAAGCTCTTCATGGACCGTCACCAGATCCCAACAGCAAGATGGAGCTCCTTCACTGACCCCGAATCCGCCAAAAAGTTCATAAAAACCTCCCAATTCCCAGCTCTTGTCGTCAAAGCAACTGGATTAGCAGCTGGAAAGGGTGTGATTGTCGCTAAAAACAAGGAAGAAGCATGTACAGCTGTTGATACAATGCTGCAAGAAAAGGCCTTTGGTGCAGCTGGCGAGAGAATAGTAGTCGAAGAGCTTCTCGAAGGTGAGGAAGTGTCTCTCCTCGTTTTCACAGATGGAAAAGACTTCAAGTTGATGCCAGCAACACAGGACCACAAGCGTATATTCGATGATGATGCTGGACCCAACACCGGAGGAATGGGCGCATACGGTCCATGCCACCTTCTCGATTCCCACCAACTCAAACAAATAGAAGACACCATCATCGCAAGAACAGTTACAGGTCTGAAAAAAGATGGAATCAATTACGTGGGTGTTTTGTACGCTGGTCTGATGCTAACGCCAGATGGACCAAAGGTCCTAGAGTTCAACTGCCGTTTCGGCGATCCAGAAACCCAGATCATCATGACCTTGCTGGCCTCCGACCTCTTCGACATCATGAAAAGCTGCTGCGAGGGGGTCCTCTCATCAATGGACATCAATTGGTACAGTGGCACCTATTCTGCAGGCGTTATTCTCGCCTCACGAGGCTATCCCTCATCGTCATCTAAAGGGCAGGTCATCAAAAACGTCGAAAAAGTCCTCTCAGACCCAACAAACGTTGTCTTCCATTCAGGAACCTCTCTCTCCCCTTCTGGTGAGCTTTTAACCAACGGTGGAAGAGTCCTGATGACAGTATCACGAGCCCCAACACTGGAATTAGCAGCGGCCAAGGCCACAGCATCTGCACGAATTATTTCCTTTGAGGGAAAGCAGTTCAGAAGCGACATAGCACGAAAGGGAATTGCTCGAGCGATTCTAGCTAGTGGAAGGGGCTCCTACAAGTCTTCGGGAGTTGATATTGATGCAGGTGATGATCTCGTTGCTAAGATAAAACCTCTAGTCGCTTCTACAAACAGATCCGGTGTTCTTGGTGGAATCGGCGGATTCGGAGGACTCTTTGATACCAAAGCCGCTGGATTTCGTGATCCTATTCTTGTTTCTGGAACCGATGGAGTTGGAACGAAACTGAAGATAGCAATGGAAGTTGGGAAACACGACACTGTTGGTATTGATCTAGTTGCTATGTGCGTTAACGATGTTCTTGCACATGGAGCAGAGCCTTTATTCTTCTTGGATTATTTCGCTTGTGGACATCTTGATGTTTCTCAGGCAGCACAAGTTGTTAGTGGCATTGTTGAAGGCTCCAAGCAGGCTGGATGCGCTCTAGTTGGCGGTGAAACAGCGGAAATGCCGTCTTTTTATGATCCAGGTGAGTACGATCTAGCTGGTTTTGCTGTTGGTGCAGTTGAGCGTGACATGCTTCTTCCTAGAACATCGGAAATTAAACCGGGGGATGTGGTACTTGGTTTACCTTCATCTGGGGTTCACTCCAATGGATTTTCCCTCGTGCGGAAAGTGCTGAGGCTCTCGGGAAAGACGCTGGCAGATGCTGCGCCTTTTGGTGATGGGACGATTGGAGAGGAGCTGCTTGTGCCAACGAAGATCTACACTAAGAGCATCGTTCCTGCGCTTAAAAAAGGGGGCATTAAGGCCTTTGCACATATTACAGGCGGTGGATTGACGGAGAATGTACCGAGGATACTGCCTGATGGTGTTGGAGTACTTCTGGATGCTGATAAGTGGAGGATTTTACCGGTTTTCGGGTGGATCGCTGCTGTTGGCGGTGTTTCGGAGGTGGAAATGCTCAGGACGTTCAATTGTGGCATCGGTGGGGTGATTATTTGTGCTAAAGAGCAGCAGGAACAGGTGCTGGAGCTTCTTGGAGATGAGGCTGCTGTGATTGGTACAGTGACGAGTTTGGATGGTGCAGGCACCGGAAGAGTCGTTGTTCAACATTTTGCCAGGAATCTTGATGCTCAGATGAGGAGACATGTGCCTGAAATAGTGAAGAAATTGGAGAAACCGGTGAAAAAAGTGGGAGTGTTGATCTCTGGAAGTGGCACAAATCTTCAGGCACTTATTGATGCAACTCAGGACGAGGAACAGGGAATTGGAGCTGAAATAGTCGTTGTTATTTCGAATAAGGAGGGGGTCGAGGGGCTGAAGAGGGCAGAACGTGCGGGAATTAAGACGCGGGTTATTAAACACACGGATTTTCCGAGCAGAGAGGCTTTTGATGGGGAAATGGATGCTGTACTGAAGGAATTTGGCGTTGAAATCGTCTGTCTCGCGGGATTCATGAGGATTCTCTCGGAGAAATTTGTTAAACGATGGAAAGGAGCACTGCTCAATGTTCATCCGGCACTTCTGCCTTCTTTCAAAGGGGCTCATGCTCACAGAGATGCGTTGGAGATGGGTGTCAGGGTCACTGGATGCACTGTTCACTTTGTTGAGGTAGAAGTGGACTCTGGCGCTATTATCGAACAAGAAGCCGTTCCGGTTTTACCTGGTGATACTCTGGAGACTCTTCAGGAAAGAGTCAAAGTTGCTGAACACAAATGCTTCCCGAGAGCTCTCAAATACCTGGCAACTGGAAGAATTCATTTGAATGAAAATGGAAAACTTCAGTGGAATTATTAACACTGAATATATTCATAAATGAAGGAAAAATCATTGACTAATGTTTATTTTTTTAACTTGTGAGAATATTTTTACAAATAAAAATTATGAGGTAGAATTTTCCGTTCTCTTCTAAACTTCAATTAATTTTTAGAGATTTTCTACTTTTTCATTTTTTTTTACCCTCAAAAGCGGAGAAGAAAATATCGAAAAGTCCCGGAATTTCTTGCGATTCTTGTGATTCCACACGTTTTGAAGATAATTTAGGCCTAGAATTGGCTGATCTCTCCAGCGCTTTTACCTCAATTTTCTTCAAACTTATTTGTACCATTTGCTTTTGTAGAATTGGAACGAGGAGATTATATTTATTGATTTTATTGTTTATTTGCTTTATCGTACATTCCGCTGACTCCAGGCTCTCGTCCCAGATGCTGGAGTCTTCTGGAGAAAAGGGCAAGGGTCCCAGTGTCTCTCTGGTCCTCTCCAAGGACTCTTGAACGTTCTTGGTCTCTTCTCTGATCTCTTTCGATAATTGTATCCATTCGGGAGTGAATCCATTGTCAATCAGAATCTGAAATTCGTTATTTTTTCATCAAAAAATTAATGATTCGAATGAGAAGAGATAGAATAGGGGTAGGTGAACTACCCTTTTAAATCTTGGCTAAAAAAGTGGAATTTTCAAAGAACTTCAAGAAATAGCTATTTTGATACATGTTTTACACCCAAAATTTCCTCAGCTTTCCAATGAAATCATTGGTGCAATCAAAAAAAAAAAGTTAATTTTTTTCCCGATTTCACCTCCCAAATATCCTTAATTGGAATGCCCATTTCATCCGATGGCCTCTTTATTTTTTATTTTATTTACCTCATTTAATTTGTGAGTGACGAAATCCACGTGTGGATTCTGAGCGCTGGAATTATCTTTCAGTGGCTTTCCCATACCCTTGAGATGGTTGAACTCGCCTTTATTCATTGACTCTTGTATCAAATCCTCAACCAAACGATCAATTCCATATCTGGTTTTTATATCTTTTGATCTCCGTTTGTCTTTTCCAATCAATGTATTTCTCTCTGATGCTTGGATTTTCTTCAATCTGTGCTCCATAACGTTTTCAACTGCCTTCTGAGCCCTCTCAGCTGTGTATCTACGTTGTCTTTGAGCTGGTGTACCAATGCCTGTGTCGTGGGTGAGGAAATGTCTGTGTTGAGGTGCTGTATGCTGAAAAACGACGAATAATTTAGTGGCAAAAAGTGAATAAAGAAGAAGAAGGTGGATCATTCTCTCCTTCAAATAAAGCCCTAGAAAGGCGTTTCTTCATGCTCACCCTGATATCAAACTCCTCAACATCAGGAAGATAATCTCTCTTCTCTTTCATCGAATTTCTCTCTTTCCTGATTGTTCTGTATGCAATCTCCACCTGAAAACCCACAAAATTAATGATAATGAAATAAGCAAACATCTAATAATTTTTAGAAATTTTTTTAAACAGATAAATTATTATATATAAAAAAAAAAATTATTATAAAAGAAGTATTTGGAAAATTCGCACTTTCAATTTTCAGAAATTTTCTGCCAGTGCATATTTTTAGATTCATTAAAAAAAAAAATTTATTTGCTAAAAGAAGAAATCTAAAAAAATTCAAATGTCTTCTATTTTTAGTGTCATCGAAATTCCTGAAGAATCATCCAAAGAATCCTTGGATGACTCCTTTTAATCATTCCAAATGGTCCAACAGTGGATTCTTGTGACCCAAAATGGAAAATATAAACTGATTTTCGAAATGTATGTGGACAAAGAAAGTTTGCTGGAGTTCTGTACCCATGGGATGGGTGGGCCAGGTCAATTTGGCCCACCAGTGTCCCAAACGGTCCACTGGTGGATCCAAATTGTCCAGTAACGGGTCAAATGATCCTCGTAAAATTGAGCCTTGTTTTTTAATTTTCAGAGGAAAATTTCAAGACAGCTTTTTTGTACAGAATTCCATGGGTTCCGAAAAATACCTCCAAAGGAATTTTTCAAGAATTTACAAAGTAATATTGATAAAAGGAGATAAGATCTTCTTTACGAGATTTTGACGTAGAGCCAAATGGTTCACTGTTGGATTCAAAAGACCCACCAGTGATTATAAAAGACCCAAAATGATAAAAATAAGCTGATTTTTTTGTCAACTGCAGCTAATTTCCAGCTCACCTCTGAGAATCTAGTGGCATCAGCAGTGCTTGATCCACTGTCTGGATGATACTGTTTGGCCAGATGAACAAAAGCTAGCCTCAAATCCTCGTCATCACATTGTTCATCGAGTCCAAGTGTTTGATACGACTTCTAACTCCAGAATTAAATTGAAATCCGGATTATTCATCTATTCGAAAGGGTTAATTCAAGGTTTATTTACTGTGAGAGCTGCTCGATGCTTGTATCTGACTCCCAGTGCTCCTCTGGTGAGGCTGGAGCGGTTGGAGCACAGCAAACACCGCAAGTTCCTCGCTGGAGAGGCACAGGAGCACATGACACTTAACATTTTCGAATTATTGAAGGGAATTTCAATGGAATGACAAGTGGCAAGTTGTTTTATTGCGTTTTTTAGCTGCAACGGTGATGTAACCGTTCATTCTCTGGTCTCTGTGCTTTTTTTTAAAGCTAAAGGCGTATTAGCCAATGAAGAACCTCGGAAATATTCGGCTTCTATGTTGCAACATGTAAATGTCAGCTTCGGGTTGACTTCGGAGGTTACCTCTTCGGCTAGTTCAATCGACAATGGGTGCTCTTTTTTACTGACTGAGGAGCAGAGAGGAGTGGAGGTGATTTGTGAGCGTTTGGCTAGATAGCGTTGTCAGGTCAATGAGGGAAAATTTCAAAGCGTTATATAGGCTCAAGGTATTGTCAACAAACAAGCCAGGAAGGAATCTTTCCTCTTCTTCTTTCTTATTTTTTTTTCTTGGATCTGACTACAGTAAGTCATCCAACTATGACAGATCTCCCGAAGTCGATTTGAAGTTGAAATTCACATATCATTTTTCTTCCTCTTTCTCTTCTTCTTTTTCTTTGTCTTCTTCCTCTTTTTCTTCTTCTTATTCTTCTTCCTTATTAGCTATATCTCCTATTCACATGTTTTTGTTATTGTTACTACACGGGAAAACAATTCTCCAAAAAAAAGTACCGAACTTTCCTATCAAACACAGAACATTTAATTAGGTGTACAAAAAAAGATGAAAAATTCATGAATTCACATGGAATCTTGACGAACATGGTTCAGTAATTTTTGACGCACTAACAGTGCCATTTTTGATTCTTGCGACTTGTTGATGAACTCTTGTAATAAATGACCACCTAATATTTTCAATATTTCGTATACATCACTAAATGTCCCAAGATTCCGGAAGGTTCAGTAATTTTTATTCAGATTTTTCATTATATTTTCGTCAGAATTTCTCTTCGATAATAAAAAAACAATTCTCTTCGTGTAGCGAATGAATCGATTTCGGCTTTCTTCGGTTCCCATGCTCCACCATGTAAATTTCGACTTCGGCATGCTTCGGTTGTCGACTCTTTCGTTTGTATTGGCGTACTAGTGAGAGAGGAATCTTCGGAAATATTCGGGTCTTATGCTATAGCATATGAACTTCAGCTTCGGGTAGACTTCGGAGGATCCTTCTTTGTCTAGTTCGACAATACAACAATATAGCACAGGATCCGAATGATTCCGAAGATCTCTCTTCGGCTACTTCGACAACAATGTAAAATACATTTTGTCATTAAATAAAAAAAAACATTTTGTCATAAATTTCTTTATTGACTGCGAATCAAAAGCAAATATTCCTGAATATTTCTTGAAATTTCTCAAATATTTTTCATTATCACAGGCCATTGAAGCTAATTGCAATTATTGATGGAGAGAATGCTCATGCAACGACTTGAATGATTAGAGAAACCGTTATTTCAAAAATTGGCAAAAATTCTTCAGCTTCAAACTGTCCCAGAATTATTTATTGATTGATTTTATCTAATTTTCCTCGAAAATGCTGAAAGAAATTAAGAGAAAACTGATGATGAGAGATGAGAGGGAGCAGGTAGGTTCTGAAAAATGAAGAAAAAAAAAGAACAAAAGGATTTATCAAAAAAATGTTCATTTTAATTTAAATTAATATCTGTTTTTTTCCTTGCAAATAGATTTCAGCAGTTAAAGAAATACATAATCGACTTTTTCATTCAAAGAATCAACGACAGAAGCAGCTCATCGAGGAATTATTGAGATTCAACATTGGAAATGTTCTCTGTGATATTCTTGGAACTTGCCACCAAGAATTATTAATGTAAATTAATTTTCATTCTTTCTTTCTTCTTTTTTTTTGCATTAAATCGTTGATATTTTTCTATTTTTTATGGAATCCTCTGGAAAATTTACGAGGTAGAAGAATTTTCATGTAAACCTTTTTTTTTTTAAAGATCTAATTTTCTATTTAAAAAATTCGAACTGAAAATTTTCTTATCTCCAAGAAATCCTGAAATAATAATAATAATGATAAAAATCTTAAAATCAGCTCCATCTCATATAAATACAGATTTTATTAGAAATCTCGAAATTTCGAGATTTTTGGACATTTTTCGAGATTAAGAAATCAATAATAGTGATAAAAATATTATTATTACCATTATTATTATTATTAGATTCTTCCATTATGCCCTAAAATATGTATTTTTTTCTTCTAGACTTGTATCAGAATGTCTCTCCATTCTCTGCACCAGCAGGAATTTTTTTGCAAATGGCATAGCTCACTTGGCAGTTGACAGAATTCTCAAAACTTCATATTTACTGTTGCCCAGACGAGAAAAATATGAAAAAGTGATTTTGGAGATTCTTTTCACCCTGAAAACCATCTTTGTTGGTGCTGAGAAACTTCACGTTCCTTTGTGCAGCTTCTGCAATAATTGGAGGATTCTTCAGTTCCTGAATGATCTTGAAATCGTGGAGAGTACAGATATCAAGCTAAAAATGACTGTAGTGAGGATTTTTAGGAGAATTTTACATTTTTCACAAATTCCGGAGGAGGAAGAGGGAATGGAACTTTTGGGGAAGATTATTGAGGATCAATTGGAGTCAATGGACCAGGTGATTAAGGCTCAAGCCAACTCCAAGGATCCAATTGTTCAGACAGCAATGAAGCATGTCAGTACAATGTGCTGTGAGGCTGTTAGGTAAGAAGAATTAATTGAAACATCCTTATTGAGATGGATTTTCAACTTGAAATTCTTAAATGGAGGTAGTATCCCAGAGTGCGGTCGATAAAACAGAAGGAAATGATGATTCGTAGATTAGTTTCCAATTAATTGATGATAATTCGGGGAAATGTGCTTCAATTTATACGAAATAGCGATTCAACTATTCGAAAGTCATTTCTTCAGCTTGTGAATATAATTTTTTTCTCGAATTTTTTTACATAACTCATCTCCTATCACATGTATGAGATAGAGAGAGAGACAAATAGCTACGACTACCTTCTAATTAAAATTTCTTAATAACTTTACAGAGAATCGCATATTTTTTTCTTCTATTATTTAGTTAAAATGCTGTTCTTTTCGACGATTGCTTTTAAATAATCGGTCAACTGTGTAGTTCTTCAGTAATTTCGTTATTTCTGTCCGATTTAGGGTGTTTCATCCCCTCCACCGCTATTTTCAGTAACTTCGATAATTCATATCTCATAAACTATACGGATAAAAATCATGAACAAATTATGAAAAATGTAAATAAAAATCATCTTTAATATGACATAAAAAAATAGGGAATTGATTATATTTCAAGTTCATTGGGATACTACTGTAAGTCGTTCTCTTGAAACACTTCGAGGTATTCGGACAAATTGATTCCATTTTATCCCCAATATTTTGGAATATCTCGGAATCTAGGTGAGATAGAGTGATTTCTCCTGAATTATTTTTTATAGCAAATTTTGTGAGTTCCAGAAAAGAATTGGAGCAAAATCGCTCTATCTCGTTTAGTTTCCGAAATATTCTTAAAAAACTCATGATGGAATAAAATCAATTCGTGTCTGAAAATTTCGGAGTCTCTTCCATTAATTCTATTAGGTCTAATCAAATGGTGTGTAAAATGTTCCAGGCTCTGTGAGGTGATCCAGAACACGTACCACTATGGCATGAACTTCCCAGCAGCCCCAAAGAGTCTCCACGATTCCCTGAAGCTTCACCTAATAACTCTGACCACAAAGAGCCTGACGAACTCACTGATCCCTCATCTGAAGCACTTGAATCCTCTCGCTGAAGCCTCTCGTTCAATCCTCACCGACTTTCTCACTTGCCTCAGCACTCTGTACGACCTGGATGATTTCGAGCCTCCCAAATTGTCCGGAATCATTGCAACTAGTGGTTACCTCAAGTATTTGTACCAAAGAGGAGTTGAAAAATTGGATAAAATTGATTCTTTAATTTCCCCAATTTCGCGGATTTTATCAAAAATTTTGACGAGTTTGGCGATTGACGAGAGATGTTTGGGAAGAGTAGCTCAAGATATTGAGAAGAGTTCAGGTATCATCACCGAGTTTCGGGAGCTTCTCTGCCAAGGTCTGCTGACCTCGATGGAGACAAGTTCAATAACATCCAACGAATATTTAACACTGATTTATTATCATCATCGAGCAACTAATGAAGAAATCACAATTTCTCTTGATGCAATCATTCAGAAAATCCTCGAAACGCCGATGGAAGGTTTGGAGCCTCCAGGTGTGAGGATCCTTTGGTTTTTCTTGTCGAAATTGATGATGAGAGTTGGAGAAAAGCCCCGAGAACTTTCTGCAGCTGTTTACCGACTTTTTGAAGCTGTTAGAGTACTTGGAATTAACGAGTGTTTTTTGGATGATGTGGACGTGGTCAGGGGGGTTCTTGCGCATCCACTGGGGGACAGGATCAGGCTAAAGGTGCTGGAAATGTGGGTAGAGGCACATGGAGATGTGGAAGAGGTCCGGGATTGTTATACGGAAGAGAATTTAGTGCTTGCGCTATGGGTAAGAGGTTTTTGAAGAAAAAAAATGATAAGTTAGTCGCAAATTTTGAGATTTTTAAAAAATATTTCGATTTTTTTCTATGCGACACATCGTATCATATGCATATTTTCTCAAATTCATCGAGAAATATGACCAATTATTTTTGATAATGAATTTAGAGAGGAATAAATCAATAATTTAGGAAAATTCTATTTTTTTTCAGCAATTGATGAAAATTTCGTCAGTTAAATCGGTGGAAAAAGTGAAGAGATCCCTGGAAAAACTGATTACCAATAAGAAAATTATTGAGAGGAAAATGCGGAAAATTTTGATCGAATCATTACCGGAAATTCTCGCAGATTGTGAATCTGAAAATTCCCACAATTTAACGTCAATACTTCAATTATTTCAATTCGTTGGATGCAATGAATTTCCTGGAGACTTTGGAATTCTCTGTGCACCAAATATCATTCGCATTTTCACAGATGAGACTATTGATGTGAATTTAAAAATTTTGGTGATGTCTTTTGCCTTTGAAATCTTGAAATTTTGTGGAAAAAAATCGGATTCAAGAGTTGCAATAATTTTTATCAGTAAATGGGAAGTCATTGAGGAGCTTAAGACTCAAGCATTTTATTCTGAATATAATAAGCTTTCCGGAGCTTGTCTGAAAATTTTAACAGTTATTCTCATGAGTCAACAAGAATTTAGTTTGACGAGTGAAAAAGTACTGATCATCGAGGAAATGAAGCTTTATACACCTTTAAAGAGAAGTGAAAGCGTTTGGATAGAACACATGAAGTTTTTATTGATTATTCTTTCGGAATTAGTTGATGAACCGATTTTGAAAATTGGAAAATTCTCGAGTGACGATAAGAGGGATGAAGTGATTTATGGAATTTACGAGCAAGTCATCACACTTCATGAAAGGGTATATTTTCATAATTTTTAGCTGCAAATTTATACATTTTTTTTTTGAAATCTCTCGAAAATTAAGAGAATCACAGAAATTTTGGTAGGAACATGTTTTGTAGGTCTTAATTTTTCTAAAATGGTTCCTACATGAATTTACGTGAGGAGAGATAGGGTAAAAAAGAAACAAGCTGCGAAATGGATGAAAATCACTCGAAAATGAAGAAAATATTGAAGATAAGTTCATCCTGATGATTTCATTGGGAAGCTGAGGAAATTTCCGATCAAAATCATATGCCAAAATGACTTTTTTGAAATTTTACGAAAATTTCATTTTTAAGTCAGGATTTGCAGGGGAAAATCCTCTTTATCTTCGAAAAATATCACTTTTTCGGGAATATCTCCAGTTATTTTGGTCGTAGCGATCTGAGACTGGTCTCAAATAAAAGGTGAATTCATTTCTCATCGATTCATACCGTTGTGAAAAAAAATTATTCATTTTTCAAAAGGATATTGAACGAAAACAGATTTTCAGACGATATCTTTTAACTATAATTAATTGAAAAATAATCAAAAAAAAATTACTATGACATGAATCTATGGGAAATGAGCTCACCTTTCATTCAAAATCAGCAGCAAGTCTCTACGACAGATAGAATCATAGATATACTCATGAAATTCATTTTTTTTCGATTTTGGGAAGAGACACATCTTCAAATGTTGAACAAAAAAGTAGAATCTTCAAAAAAAGAATTGAAAAATAATTTCTACACATGTTTTCATTGTAAAATCTCTATTTTGAACCGTTTAATCGGAGTCCCCATTTTACCCCACTCTCCCCACAGAAATTTTCATAGAAATCTTTTCTTCTGCCTTTCATCTTCTCTACAAACAAGCACTCCACATGAATTTCCTTATTTCTCCTGATTTTCGAGGTTTTCTAAAATTAACAAAAAAATATAGTCCACCACTTTGTATCATTTCACAATAAAATAACTTTTTCATTTATCATCCAGTCACGTCCAGATCAGTGGCCCATTCTGTATAAGCTGATGTCTACAGTCCTCGACTATTGCAAGCGCAAAAATATGAAAAAAACACTGCATCGTTGCCTAGAGTCTCCAGGACACTATTTCCTCGTTCTAGGAGCAATTATCCACAAAGATACTTGTTTAGAATTTTTCGATTTCATCATCAAGTGGATAAAAACGTCAATTAATACATCAACCCAAAATGTTGAGTACGAGCTTCTCAGTATCGAAAGAAGAAAGAATAATCAGTGGGCACCTCGTCTACAGTTTGGAAGAGCACTCAGCATGATTGATGATTATTTGGATTCATTAAAAAAATCTAAAAAAGTTGAGGAAAAATTTTTGGAAAATTTAGAGGCACTGGTAAGTTGAATTAATTGAAATGAAAAAAAAAAAAAATATCAAATATATATTTACATATTCTTATTTTCATTTCAGCTAAACACATTCAAATGAACGATTAATAGAAATAGTTTATTTTTAAATTATTAAATTTTATTAACTTCAACAATTCACAATATCAGTAATGATTGAATTATTCATAATTACTTAATTAATAATTTTAATTTGTCAACGTTTAATTCTTAATTAGAAAAAAATGATTGTACGTTAATTACGAAGTGATAGTACAATAAATGATTATTTTGATATTGATTCAAGATTCAACAGTGGAAAAAAAATGAACCGAGTTGCGTCAATTTTCATTTATAATTAATATTCTACTGATTTTTTGTTTTTTTTCGTCACTCAGAAAAATAAAATACACTCGGTTCATCTCTTTATTGTTTGATTAATTAATTTTTCCATTATTTTTCTTCATTCAATTTTCATGGCGACATATCTCTGAAAGGCAAGAGACAGTTTAAGACCCATCGTGCTCTCACAATTGCATTATAAACGTGCATGGGGTATTTTCTTAAGGATTAAATTTGGATTATGTCCTTGAAATGGAGGATTAAAAGGTTTGTTTTATCTTTAATATATAACTTCAGCTGAAAAGGGGTTACTCCAGGGTTATTTCTGTATGAGAAAGAGAGATAGAGTAGAAAGGAGGAAAGGGGGTGGAGGAATTTTCAGAGAATTATTGAGAAGAATTGTAATAGAAAGTCTTAAAAATACTTTGAATATCATTCTAATTGCATTTAATATAATTGTATCAATGATTTACTTTTTTTCTTGTTTAAGGTAGCATCCCAGTGAATTCGAGTACAGTTAATCGCTTATTTTTTTGATGATGTATCAAAGATTATATTTTTTTAGATGTTTCTGAATTTCTTCATGATTTTTTTCCATGTAATTTATGAGATATGAATTATCAAAGTTACTGAAAATAGCAGTGGTAGGGATGAAACACCCTAAATCAGACAGAAATAATGAAATTACTAAAAAACCACACAGTTGACCCATTATTTAAAAAATATTGGCAAAAAGAACAGCCTTTTAACTAAATAATAGAGGAAAGAAATATTTAATTCTCCGTATAGTTATTGTGAAATTTTAATTAGAAGGTAATCGTAACTAATTGCTTCTTTCTCTATCTCATGCATGTGATAGAACATTAGTAATGTAAAAAAAATTTGAGAAACAAAAAAAAATTATATTCACAAGCTGAAGATATGACTTTCGAATAGTTTAATCACTTCTTCGGATAAATTGAACCACGTTTTCCCGAATTATCAGCAATTAATTAAAAACTAGCCTACAAATCTTTTTTTTTCTATTTTATCAACCGTACTCTGGGATACTACCTTAATTAAACTTTTCTCTCGAGATCTTCGTCTCTTATTGGAGGGTTTTGAGTTCATTTTGAGCTAAAAATTGTGTAAGATTGAAAAATTGGAGGGTTCACTCGGGACTTAATTTCTTAAGGTATTTCGTAATTGGACCCTTGAACCAAAAAATCTTCATTCTTTTTTTTTTCCTTCATTTTTTCTCTTAATTGGAAAAATTGTCTCTCTGTTATTTACGAGGGCGACCGTTTCGCTGCATAAAACAGCCCTTAAATGAGTTCAGTCTCACGTCGATTTCACCCTCTTCCAACTAAAATCACAAGGGATTTTTTTTTAAAGATTTTTAGAAGGTAAAATTGCTTTTCTCATGAATTTACCTGATCGAACAAGTAGATTTCACGATAACAAGATGGAGATACACACTCTCTGATGCATCTCGTTTTTGAAACGGCAGTTCTTTGTTGCGAATGCGTTTTGCAGGCCCCACTTTCTTCGCATGCCTGTTCAAATTCTCTGAACAATAATTCCTAGAATAAAAAAATTGAAAAATTACAAGAACAAAAACAATTTTAACAGTTAAAAATTCGAAAAAATTCAAATAAAATACACGCCATCGTTTGAATTTCGCGCGCACTGGAGAGTACACACAGTGCCCCAAAAAATGCCGACAATGAATAATTAATTGTATAATTAATGAATTTTATTGATACTCACATTCTTTGAAGTTTCTTTGTACGGATATTCCGGAAAAATAAATGTTTTTGCTTGTTGTTCGGCTTTTCCAATATCAAGCACTAGTAGAAACAGACTCAATCCGTGTGCAATCCATCTCGCCATCTTGAAACAGCCCCGAAAGGATCAATATTGCGCCATAATATCTGCGCACATCCCTGGCACTCTTCCATTATTTGAATTGTTTTTATTTTATATTTTTTTTTGCGAGGAAATTTATGATAACGAATTTTTCTCGATTTCATTGTTACGAGGTGATATTTATTTCAATGAATGAATTCGTGACTTTTATATTGTATATCCAGGTTTTTTTTTGGAGGGTTCAAATTTTTTTGGAGAACCAATTAATTATGATTTCTAACTGGGTTAATAATTATCTGGAAAATGGAGAAGAGTAGTTTAATTGAGGATAAATTGGGATGTGATCAGTTTTTTTTAGGAATATCTCAGAATTTTTGAGAAATACGAAATTCGCGGTCAGGACTCATTTGTACAGCAAAATTTGAACTATGAAAGAAATTTTTACAAAAATTTCACTATTTTCCTCAATTTCTGAGATTTCAACGAAAAACTGAGTGAAAATAATCCACCCCTTCCAAATTATGAAAATTTCATGTTGATTCTTCGGCGAAAATCTCAAAAATGTGTATCGAAAAATTTGAAAAGACGTTTTTAGAGCCCACAAAATTTTCTACAAAAAAAGATTTCTTGATAGGTTCTACTAAACAACTTCATTTCTGAGATATTTCAAAAATAATCTTCAATCACCTACTCAATTCTGATTTGCGGTCTAGAACAAGTAGGGTGAGTAGTCCAGTGGTCGAACGCTTAGACTCGTCAGACGCCAGTGATCGGACATAAAAAATTCAATGATTACTGATACATTTAACAGTTTTATTATTGGTTCTAATAGAGATATTGAGGAAGTTATTGAAAACATCAAATTATTGTCAAATCACGACGTTTCGCTGGATAATTCCTGTCTTTATTCGTTTATTTATCGGTAATCGTGTAATTTTTTCGTTTTTTCATTTATTCATTCAATAACTGTAAACTATGAAAAGTAGTTTTAAATCGACAAATTAATCATCAATAATATCAAGAGCCTGAAGAAGCTGAAATTATCCAGCAAAACCTCACGATTGGACAATAATTTGATATTATTAATAGTTTTTGGACAGGAATATTTAAAAAATTAGCATTTGTAGATATTTAAATTTTCTACGTGTGCAAATTTTTCTTTTTTTTTTTAAATAATTGATCTGTTGGAAGAAAAGAGAATTCTGAAAATTGTCAGATGTTCGCTATATTCAGTAGCATCATTTACTCCATTAAATCCAATATCTTGCGAAATTTGAGATTTCTAACTAATTCTGGTCTGGAGTTGTTTCAGATCTTTTTAAGGGGTTAGATGACTGTAGAATTTTCAAAAACTCGATTTGTTTTTCTTGCTTCAAAAATCACATCGGCCTCCCAGAATACGGGCAAGAAAAATGATCACCTGAAACCCATTTTTTTTCATGAAATTTTGAATTTTTTCCGAAGCATTTCTTTATATTCGTAGCCTGAGTCAAAACTTCAATCGTATTTTTCTCGAAACATGATTTTTCAAATTGACACGCAGCATAACTCCCATAATTTCCATTATTTTCATTTAAATTTTCCATAGCATCTTGAAAACAATATTTCGAACAGAAATACGTAGGGAATTTTCAAAAAATTGATTTGCATATTTTTTATTGATAAAAAATTGACTGTTTTTTGGCCGGAATTTGATTTTTCTCATTCAAATAGTCACCAATTACACGAAAAATAATATTTTTGAAATCCCCTACGTATTTCTGTAGCTATGTGTATTTAGACTGAGCCATTTTTTTTTTCGATTGGAATTTTCACCAGTTACACTGGGTGCTGCAGAGTGTTTCAAATTCGAGGAGCCTCGCAAGAATAACTCTTGTGTCGTCATTTTTTGATATTGTTTGACGAATTTTTTCGTCCTGAAGACTCAAATATATTCTCAATCACTCCTTCAAATATCATTATTTGTCGCCATTTTTTTTTATAAAATGAAGAATATCCAAAAACGCCTTTTTAAAGGCTTTTACAGGACTGCAACCCCTCAATTTTCACTGAAAATGTGGATTGTAAAAAAGAAAATTACGAAAACAAAGCTTCCATTCACAAGCAAAAAGGTGGATTTTCGAAATTCCAAAATATCAGTGAACAGTAATGTATGCGTTTGCACAAACAAATATACAATAACATAGTAACGTAGAGCCTTAACATTTAGCACGTATAAATGTAAATTGTCCGTGTATTCGCATGAAATCCGATGCGTTTTGGATTGCCACCACGTGGGTGTTATCCATTTACGTATTGAATTGTATTAGAGGGTTAAAAGCAAGTGTGCGTGTGGTGGATTGGCGGCTTGGCATTAGTTTGAAATGCCAGATATACACATTTGAACTGGCTATTGTCTCCTTCTCTCTGGCTGTGCCCCCCCACCTCCTCCTCAAAACAACATGAATTAGTGGGATATGTGCGCTGAGATGAGGCTGTGGGAGTGGGAGAAGGGGGAGGGAGGAGGGAAGAGGGGGGGATGGGGGCAAGTGGACTCACATGCACGCACGCTTGAATTCCGTTTGTTTCACCCCAAAATTAACGTCCACGCATGATAGAATGAGACAAGCCCACATACGACGACAAATCGATACACATCAACGGCTCGTCCACATGTGCCAGTTTGGTTATGTTGATTTTATTGTTACCACGTTGAATTAAAGATAATTCGAATAACATTGCCATTGTTCTTGTTATGCAGGTGAACGTGATTGGTTTTATTGTTGAGCTTTTGCTGTTTTTTTTTACAACTTTTTTGTTGTTGTTGTTGTAATTTCTTTCTTTCTTATTTTGTGGATAATTTGAAGACGGAATTGTTAGAGATACGCGGAAATGATGATCCGAAAATTAAATGTGAAACTTGAAGAGATAGTTTCCCATCTTTTTCTTTATTTCTCTAGCGTAATTGGGTCAGGAGATAATGAGCATCGAGGAGAAAAAGAAGTTTTGCCTAATAGTAATTTGATGTTTATTTAGTTTTCTTAATTAAGGGAAAAGGATTAAAATTATTATTAAGGCAGTATCCCAGCGTTCTCGAGTACAATTAACCCTTTATTTTTTTCGTGCTGTATCGAAGATGATACTTTTTTACAGTTTTATGAATTTTTTCATAATTTTTGACCGTGTAGTTTATGAGATATAAATTATCAAAGTTACTGAAAATAGTGGTGGTGGGGATGAAATGCCCTAAATCGGACAGAAATAACGAAATTACTAAAAAACCACACAGTTGACCCATTTTTTAAAAACTAGTGGCGAAGAGAACAGCATTTTAACTAAATAATAGAAGAAAAAAATATTCAATTCTCCGTATAGTTATTGAGAAATTTTAAGTAGAAGGTAGTCGTAACTATTTGCTTCTCTCTCTATCTTATGCATGTGATAGGAGATTAGTCATGTTGAAAAAAATTCGAGAAAAAAAAATATATATTCGCAATCTTAAGATATGATTTTAGTAACTTAGAGCACATTTTTCCGAATTATCAACAATTAATTGGAAACAAGCCTACGAATGCTACTTTTCCCTGTTTTATCGACCATCCTCTGGCATATGACCTTAAAAAAATCTTGTGTTCAGAGAAATTGCACTAATTCCATGAATCCTCAATTATAATTGGAATTAATTCCAAACGTCCATTTTTCCCAAACAGGAAGAATTGAAATGATTCCGCTCCAAAAGAAAAAAATCATTAGATTACTACACGAAATTTTGGCGGAATAATGGGAATGGGTGTATTCTAGCCAAAGTGCCAACACAGTCACGGCAATCTTCGTAATTAAGGGATTCCATGCGTACCAGAGCGAATTGAAGAGGCACACTATCCACTGTATATGGCTATGGCCTCGGGTACGACCCTCTACCTCTATTTTACCTCATCCCCGTCCCTCAAGTCCGAGTATCAGAATGGCAAGGATATATATGTTTTGGTATATAGATAGTTTGAGAGAACGCTGAATGTATAGAATTGAGCTACAGTGCGAAGAGGAAATCGATCGTGCAAATTTACACGCTGTACACGCGACCTCACCTATTCCACTACCTCCCCAAACTGTACAAAACCCCATCCTCTGACAGACCCTTTCCTCCCTTACGGCACAACGCCCCAACATTTCATGTATATACACATTTGTCGGCGTGTAAACGAGACCTATTATTGGTCGATCTTGTTTGCACTATCAAACTCGGCTGCATGAGGACTATTCAATGAAGGAATTGCTTATTTTTTATTTTATTTTTCATTTTTTTAAAAGTTATTCAGAGAAAAATAATTTTTTTGAATTTTTTTGGAGTAAAATGGATGATTTTAAAGGGCATTATTGAATTCTGATACGAATATGTGTGCCGTGGTGGCCCCAATTTCTGACAGTGCTCCAGTAACTGACAATTGAGTAGCGAAGAGGTAAAACGAGTTAAGTCTATTTTTTTCTCATTTCCTTTTTTGAAAATACTTTAGAAAATAAGCGAGATAGGGCAATTTTGCTCTAAACCTCTTTTGTAACTTTCGAAATTTGTGACCGTGAATTGTAACGATGAAACTAAAACTGAACCTCGCTTATGGCGTTTTAATGTTAATTTAATTTTTTTCCAAAATTCATTTTGGTCTTATTTGTCCGGTAACATGGGACAAAGTAAATTTTTCATAAATCTCCTCTTGCTAATTTGGTTATTCCATCGAAAGTAATCAAAATTGAAAAGGGGAAAATAGATTGCCAGAAGAAGCTTTTTGTCTCATTTAATTAATCTGTTTCCTATAAGAATTATGAATTCTGGTTTGGTGCTTATTAAATTCATTTTCAAAAAATAGTAATTCGGTTGATTCTTCATTTTTAACTGCAATTTTATTCTTCGAGGGAATTATTGTCCCGAAGGATTAAGAATTAGACATGTAGAAAATATAAAACCTTCATGATCGATTTCCGGGAATTATCTTCTTTTTTTTTTCCTCTGCTCTTCCAACATTTTCCCCATCTCTCTTTTTCCCTTTTTGCGTTATACTCGCCTTTTCTGACGATCCTGCGACTGAATGAGGTTCAAGGACCTCGTTAAATGTGCAAAAGTGCCTTCTCTAGATATCCATCCTCTGTCATTTATGAAAAAAAACTCTAAATCCCTCTATTCACTCCATATTTTAATAATTTTAATGATTGAAATGATACAAACTAAGCTTCAAAAAGAAAAGAATAATGAATATTTTTTTATTCATGGAGCAAAAAATTGTTTTTAGGTGAATAAAAATTTTACAGCTTCTATTTATGCCGATGGTACGTACTGTCATGTTCAGATCATAAATTCATCCTCTGAATTTCATTGAACCATTTTATGTCCATAAAACGTTTCCATTCCGTTTGGAAACATAAAAACTCAACAAATATTCAATTCAATGTTTTTTCTTTAATTTATCACGATGAAAATTCGTTGATGGATATTATCGAATTCCATATAACGGAAAATTCGAGCTGAAATAAACAAAGAAAACTTTAATTTCGGTCCAGTATTTGAAAAGTTACAGATAAAATTTATTATCGAAATTTCGATTCGAAAAAAAAAAAATTAGTAGAACTTTTGAATTAAAATTAAAAAAAAACTATTGAATTATCACTCCAAGATGGACATTTTTTTTCAATTTTTAGTAAATTTTTCAAGGTATTAAATGGATGCATTTGTAATTAAAAATATATATATTTCAACAAAATTCTTTGAGAAAAATCGAATTTTTTCTTGAAAAATTGATGAAAAAAAAGATTAATTCTCTCTTGAAAATTCAAATACTTCAATTATAATTGACTAGTCATCCCTGTATGGAAAGAAATATATATGTTACATATAGAAAAATCATAAAACATATATGTGTGGCAAAAAATGTAATAATTTACTTGTATTAAATATATATATTTCCAACATATACGTAAAAATACACATATCTTATTAATGCATTATATATATGCGCTTATATGTGATATATAAATGACATACATATATCGCAATATATATTTCTGACTATATATGTTGAATATATGTCGATTATTACATTTTTTGCCGCACATATATGTTCGCATATATATTAGTTCTGTTCGGGCATGACTGTTAATGAACCCAACATTTACCTAATTAAGCCATGATAATCCAATTGCACATGTGAAAGTTCAAAAGCCACATGTACATATGAAAATTTTGGATTATTCGAACTTTGTACGAGCTCAAAGAAGCCAACGTTCCCTTGACGTTATAGCCCCATTTTACAGGGCCTCAGGGCAGACTACTGCACAATCCAGACACTGGTGGACCGAGGGGAGAATGAGGAGAGAAGTGAGGAAGAGTGAAAAGCACCACTGACGTTTCCCAACTCAACCCCCTTGACGTTTTCACGTTTCTCGGGGATTTTCCACAACGTCAGCATTATTTTTCTTTTCTGTTTAAATACCTTAATCAACGATTTTCACAGATTCAACACATAATACACTATTTTATTGTATCAAAAAGTAATTAGATTTACGAAAACATTATCCATCGATTAAATCCAAATCGACTTAAAAAAGTCGAATTTTCTGTTCATCTTCTTGACGCGATTCTGAAAGTGCGGTTGGAGATAGAGAAAAAGTGTTCGTAAATGAAATTTAGGTCTTGGAAAGACAGAAATTTTGAGCTTTTTTTTGCCTCTCTGTCTCAATTATTCACCGAGATATTCACGATCAAAGATCATTCCCTTTTTCTCTTTTTTTTCTTAAATCCATTGAAAAAATGATTTTAATTAGTTATTATTTCGTGGATTAATCGGGGATTATTTTCTTTTTAACGAGAATGAAAGGTTCCAGATGATAAAAATCGGATTTAAAAAAAAAAATAACGAGGGAGGACACTCTGTGAGGGATTAAAGGTTGAAAATCCGTAGGGGATGATGGAATTAGAAAAGGGGGGAGGGGAGGAGGTAGAAGAGGAGAGATTTAGTCGGGGTGGTCCTGCGTTTCAGGGGCCGTTTGTCAATGGTTTGGCGAGACGCCAGACAGAAGGGTGGCTCGGATATTCAACGCTGAGAGAGCGAGAGAGAGAGAGAAAGGAGTAGAGGTGGAGTTACTACTGCAACAAGTACAATTAGGTAAAGCAGAACTTACGTGCACGTTGACCCGAAAGGACAATTGTTTAACCCTCGAATTTTGAGGTTCAAGTATTAAAAGTCAACGGATATGATGAACTATTTTCATCGATTCTCCATCATCGGACGAAGGAATAGTATGAATCGTCGTTCTAGAGTAAAAAGAGTGTGAATGATGCATGTTTCTTATCTACTTAGGCTCATTTCACTCTAAGACCACGATATTATCTAAAAAGTGCGGCAAAGATATTCAAACTCGTGCTATAGCGACATTCGCCTTCGGCTCGTTTTGCAGTCTAACACTCGTCAGAGTAGTACATTACGCACCTAGGACGGAAAAAGTTAATTCCGATAAAATTTTGTCAAGATTATCTTTCAATATATGAAGTTCGTGGCTTTTCGCGCCCTTTCGCGCTGCTCTCAAATGATTTACAAAAAAAAAAGAAAACATTGAATTTACTCTGTACCAACGTTTCAACCCCTTTGTGAAGTCTTTAAGGGTCCTTATTTAATATAAAATCAAGAAATTGGAACAATTTTCATACAAAATGATTATAAAATTACAAAAATTATTGATTCACTATTTTTTAAGAATTTTCTTATAAATACCTCTACATAGAATTAATGAAGTTCATCTATGGTGTATTTGTAGGCTGCTTTGGAACAATGCTTAACCTCACATCTGAAATTTACAAGATTCCAGAAATTAAAAAAAAAAAAAATGAAATTTTCATTATCATTGGTCGCAATGGATTGCCACACACTTCATACATTGATATATGTCAGAGTCGAATATACAATTAAAAGAGATTATCTTTTTTCCGCACGCTGTGCAGTCAGTGGCCCTTTCCACACGTTGTGCATAAAAAAACAGTATCTTACACGTGCGGTAAAAATTTTCAGACTCGTGTGAATACAAAACTCGCCTTCTGCTCGTTCTGCAAGCTCACACTAGTCAAAAAAAGTACTTTATCACACTTGTTAGGTAATGTACTATTGTGCTTAAAAGTGCTGGAAAAATGCGTTTCGAACAGAACGAAGTGAGGCTAGAAACCCATTTTTCTAGCGCCTTGAGCAGAACAATAATTTACCGCACTTGTTATGTAATGTGCTATTGCCGCACGCCGGACCGGAACTGGCCACTTTTGACAACGCTGTACGAAAAAAATTCCTTTCAGTTAAATTGATGTAATAAGTACCCAAAAAATTCGAAAGAATCCGGAGAAATGGTCTTATAATTGAAAAAAAATGGACAATTTGGTGAGTGAAAAAGACTTCTGACTGCCGTGAATTTAACCCAAGTTTTTACGCAGCAATAATCTTTCAAAAGTGGAGGATTTGATGAGTCCTTTATCGTCTAGCTATTAACCAGCAGTAAAGCCAGAATTTTCCTACACCTCACACCTCATTCTCTTCCACTTTGTTCCATTTCCCATAATCACCCGTCCCGCAAACACCCGTTCCACCACTTTTGGAACGGATGCGACCGAATAAATTTACCACTGCTCCGTATATTCATGCGTAATTTCGTTTCTGGAATTTAACCCGTGTATTCCATACCACCACATTGCCCATCCACTCATACGCCCGTTCAAATGGCACTATATAGCGTCAACAAAAATGCTTCTGCCTTTTCAATTTGTATAAAGCATGGCACTTTCACGAGCACTGACAAATTAAGTTTAATTTTGGACTGCAATCATTGTCTTGTTTAATTTGTTTTTTTCATTTTATTAATTTTTTTTTTCACTGTGGGAATCAGGAATGATGAGGGAATGAAATAATTCTCGTGAATTAAAAGAGGTGAAACAGAATTATCGAATTATATGCGACATCTCGAAGTTAATGCGATATATAACAGTGATTAATCGATATTTGAACACGATCGATTCATCGAATACCCTTAAACCAAAAATTGTGAAATCGAACTATCGATACATGATATCTCGAAGTTGAAGTGAGATATCGCATCGATTAATCGATTTTCAGAAAATTATCGATTAGTAATTGCTGTTTTCGAAAGAAAGATCCCCTTAAACTAACACAAGTGGAACGGAATCGAATAATCGATCGATCCAAAATTCGATTAATCGAATTTTGACATCGATTAATCGAACTTTTGAATTTCATGGACTTGAACTGAAATAGGTGAAATGGAACTATCGAATGACATTCGATATCTTGAATTTGATGAGAGATATTGCATCGATTAATCGAAAATGATCAATTTGAAATAGCCATTTTTGGAAGAAAAGAATATCGATCCGGGAGTGCAGACTCGCACTTTTAATTGTTAATATTGATAATAAAAAGGAATTTCCTGAAATAATTTTTTCTCTGTTGAAAAAGCCACAAAAACTTGGCAATTACATCGAAGAAGTGAAATCATGTATCGGTTTTTCCTTTCTCTCTCTTCTTCTCTCTCGCAATTTTTGTTTTTTCCGTTCGTCAGAAGCACTTTCAGCCTGAAAGTTTAGCGACAGAGGGAAAAAAAGAATGAAAGTAAAACAAAAAAAAAGAGGTAAAAATCGTGCAAGTATTGGTCTACCATGGATACCAAGCACAAAATAGTAGAGTTTCAGTGTTGAAGCCTCTCATCCACTCTGTTGTATCGTCTGTTTTACGTGTAAGTACTCTGGGATACTGTGAAACTGGTCAAAAAGCATCGTTTGTACCACTTGGATAGACAGTAACTGTATGTACAGTCCACTTGGCCATTTTATACGTTTGATAGTGCATTCTAAAGTTTTTTTATTTTCCTTCATTTCGTGTTAATTTGTGCTTCAATATTTTGTTTTCATTATTAAATCATTTTCATCTTCAGTTTTTTCCTCCACTTGAGGCAATTGAATGAAATAATAGTATTCGATATTATTTTTGTGATTTTCCTCTTTTTTCCACCTTTTTCGCGATAAATAAAGAAGAAAAATATGGTTTATACACAGCTATAATGGGATAAATTGCTTCAATAGAGATTAATTTTTTTTTCAATTGTGTCGATTTATTGAAAGTAATAAAGTTTTTGATTTTTATAAACAACCAAATATTCGGTTAGAACTAATGAAGAATAATGTAGATTAATTTAATTTTGTTAGAATGATAGAAAAAAAAGAGGAGAAAATTATTTGTTTTTGGATTATTGAAAAAAGTCTTAAAAATCAATATTTTTTTTTTGAATTAAGATTTCCTGGGATTTTGTGGAATTTTCAATTTTTTCGAATTTTTTTTTAAATTTATTTTCCTTGGGAAATTTCTCTTCATTCTCTCAAATTTCATGATTTTTACGAATTTCTTTTTTCACTATGAATTTTCTACGATTTATTGAGAGAAAAAATTAGAATTTCGAAGGATAGTGGTAAAATTCTACATCAAATTCCTATTTTACTTTTTTTTTTCCCACTTCTTTTGAAAAGCGGACGGTTTTTGGACCCTTGGGAGAGCTACGAGTGAAGTTCTGTATTGACGTACTCCGTTGAGACGGACGTTACGAGGAGAGATGAGAATTATGGGAGGTACGGGAGAAGGCTGTCTTGGGGTAAAGTAAAACGTAATGTTGCATTGGAGGTTGGATAAAGTGACGCGATGGTAAAAGAGGAAGAAAATATTGAGCTCCCAAGTCGGTTTATCTCGCGTTGAAGTGACCTAGAAATATATTTCTCAATTTTTTTATTCATCTCTCAAAAAAAAAATGTCAAAATTTCAAAACCTTATTTTCCGAGATTTATCTCAATTTTTCTAAAGAAAAAAAAAACAAGTGGATACACAGAGAAAAATGCTTTCTTAATTTAAGAATGTGCAGTCACTTAATTTAAGAATGGCAGGTCTCTTGAATTAAGTGGCTTTTCTCACTTAAATCAAGTGACTTTTTCTTTCTTAATTTAAGAAAGTAAAACTCACTTAAATTAAGTGACTTTTCTCACTTAAATCAAATAACTTTTTCTTTCTTAGTTTAAGAAAGTAAAACTCACTTAAATTAAGTGACTTTTCTCACTTAAATCAAGTAACTTTTTCTTTCTTAATTTAAGAAAGTAAAACTTACTTAAATTAAGTGACTTTCCTCACTTAAATCAAGCGACTTTACTCTCTTAATTTAAGTGACCTGCACATTCTTAAATTAAGTGACTGCACATTCTTAAATTAAGAAAACATTTTTCTCTGTGTAATAGAATTGCTTTCCCACTGATATAGCTTTTTCTGCTAATACTTTAGCAATATGCGTCCGAATAGAAATGATACAACTTTTTTGAAACCCTCATGAAAATGTCAAATTAAAAAAAAAAATTCATTGAAACGCCAATAAGTCGAGAACTAATCATGCTAATAAGCTCAAAATTGACAGGCATCTAATTGATACAACTCTCGAGATAATATATGAGTATAAATAACATCAGTTGAATAGTTTCCAGAAATTCTATTAAGATAATCTTAGTAGCAAGTTCAAATGATCGATTTTTATTTCTTTTTCCTTTTAGTTATTATAATTACTATTACTATTTCGATTTTCCAACATTTTACCGATACTAGAACGATGTTCAAGATGATAAATTGTTATTAGATAATATTGTTGCGGTTCCCACTCTTTTGTTCACTCATTAAGTTACCTGAAGGAAGAAGAGAGATTCAAGAACCCTAACGACGGTTGCTATGGGAGAATCAACAAGCAAGAAGGATTCATTCTACACACGGATTCAAGATGAAATAGATCTCTTAAATAAACTGCCCCAAAATATTGCAATCTAACCCTGTGTATCATTTTTATTTCTGTTCGTGTAACAATATTATGAATATTCAATATTGTTCCGCATTTGACTCACGCTGTCCCAGTATCTAGGACTGGGATTGGAGAATCCTCGGATTTTAAAAACCAATATGGCCGCCGTTGATGTTTTCATGGATTTGAATTAATCGTCGCTATATGTCCGGTAACATGCATTTTTCATGATTCCAAAAATTAATAGACATTCTGACGAACAAAAAACATATTAGGTTATATAAGGAAAAAATAGGTCTGTGATCATGAATTTTCGCAGTGGAACTGAAACTGAACATCGCTTATGGACTTTCAATGTTAATTCAAGTATTTTAAAAAATTAATTTTGGCCTTATTTGTTCTGTAACATGGGGCAAATTAAATTTCAAAAAACTCTCCTCATGCTATTCTATCGGAAGTGACCAAAATCGAAAATAGATTGCCCGTACCACTGGGATTACCTTACAAACTGATTTTCGAAAAATTGACATATCTCAAAAAGTACGAATGGGATTCTCTTCAAATAAAGCATAAAAAATAGAGTTCGTCGAGAGGAAGTTTTCCGCAAAATATGAAATTTTTCTGTCGAACCATTTTCCTGTAATTGAGACTTTTATACACACACAGACATGCACTAAAAATATGATTTTTTCTCTATTTAGATCATTTTAAGTATCTTTCTTTGAAAAAAATTACAATCAAAAATTCTGATGATTACATAGCTTCCATTCGGAAGCAAAAAAAAACCTTCAAACTCGTCAGTTTAACTATCTCAAAATTCCCATTTTTTTCTGCTTTATTTTTATCGCTGAAGAAAAAAGAATTATTCCCACGAAAGTTTTAAGACACTGACTAAGAAATTACTCGTCTGCACGAGGTGATCAATTAGTCATTCTTGACGAGGCCAAGTTGGCCCAAACTTGGCTGCCACAAACTTCCCAAGTACTAGAAGAAAACGAAAAAAAAAAAAAAATTACAAATTTACATGGTGAGAAATCAAAAATACCAAAGTCATAGATTCTCCTAGGAATCTGATAAAAAAAACGTTTTATTTTTTTTTTTTAATCCTTTCATTTCGCTTTTCTTCAGCGTAATATTTGTCTAGTTGGGATTCTCCTCGGCTCTGTTCGAGATAGGGGATGACGTAAGGGGAGTGGGTAACTGTATGGCAAGGCACTCCCCGTAATTAGGTCGTTCGGTCAAACCACAGAAACTCGAGAGACAAGTGGAATCCCCGGATGTAACTAAATACAGTCTTAATTACAAGAAAAAAAATATTATAACACCATGCAATAATTAGTCATGATAAAAATGATTTTTTAACAATCTCTCTACATCTGATGTTATCCACTTTCAGTTGATGAACGACCTGCAAGAATTTTTTTGCACAAAAAATGATTAATTAATTTTTTTTGTGATTAGAGAAATTAACATGCAGATTGAGAAATTTTTCATTTTTTATCTTTGATCGAAGATTCCTTGGAAAATATTGAAGATAGAGAGATTCCTAAAAAACGGAAATTTTCGTCTCTTCGAATTCTAAAACTTTTCTTAAAATTTTTTTTTTCTGTTCTCAATAGCTTCAGAGATATTGAATTTTGAATGCAAAAAAACTGGCCCTTAAAGATGAAATCGGTGCAACTTAACTATCGAATTTTATGCGATATCTTGAATCCAATGCGAGATATCACATCGATTAATCGATATTTGAAAGGGATCAATTGGAAGTTGATGGGTTTGTTTCTTTGCTGCCAACGAATTTCATATTGAATATGAGATATTGCATCGATTCATCGATATTTGAAAATCGATTGATCGATATCTAAAAATGATGGATTAATCGATGTGATTGAATCCCCTTTACTGAAACAGGTGCGAAGGAACTATCGACTGTTATGCAGTATCTTGGGTTCAATGCGAGATATCGAATCGACTAATCGATATTGAAAATAATCGATCAATCGATACTCGAAAATAACTGATCAATCGATACTCGAAAATAACTGATCAATTGAATTTTGAAAATAATCGATCAATCGGAATTTGGAAATGGTCGATTAATCGATGTGATTAGAATCCCCTTAACCAGAAACAGGAGCAAAGGAACTATCGAATGTTATGCGATATCTCGAAGTCAATGCGAGTTATTGCATCGATTAATCAAATATTTGACAATAACGATGAAAATTTTTTTCTGGAAGAAAAATTAATTCAGGTTCGCTCTTAACAATCCATGCAAAAAACACAAATATCTATTTTTTCCATCTTTTCTTAGCTAAAAAAAATGAATAAAAAATTGAAATTATTCTTTAATTTTTTTTTATAGCGTCCGTAAAAAGAATACCTATACTAGTGATTCCAGAATTGAATTTCCAGTGTAATGAAGAGAAACCTGTTAAAACACTCGCCCAATGATTTATTTTGCATACATAAAATTTTGATAGTGGCCAAGGCCACTGTGACCTGCCCCAGGACGCTTGGTTTCAGGATCGAGCGAGTCCTCCCGAAGTGCAACGGCCACCATCCCCCCCTCTATTCTCCCATTTAGTCTATTCGAGAGAATATAATAGCGAGAACTGGAGGTCAGTTCAGTAGAATCAGCCAATAACTTCAAATTCCCATTAAAATCGCCATAACTTTGCTGCCGTCAGTCGCACCAAAAAATGTCCAATGAGTGAAATGTAGCGCATGAAAAAAACGGAAATTTTCTATTTTTTTTTATTTTTCTACCTAAATTATTAACGAAAATATCAATCATCAAAGTTTGATGACAAAAAATTTTATCAAAAAAATCAAATTTTCATTGAAAAATATTTCCAAAACTAATCAACGAAAATTTTTCAAAAAAAAAACCGCGAATTTTTCAATTGTCAAAAATCAACAAAAAAAAAACAATCATAACAATAATTACCCTATATAAATTATTTAATGAGAAACATTGCCTTAAACACTGTTGAGAAAAAATAAAACACGCAGAATTGAGGTAAAGTGGGGGAAATTAGAAAGAGCGAAGAGAGTACGGCGCGAATGTAGTTGCGCACTACAAACGCGGGCTTATGAGTCTCAAAAGTCGAACTGGACACTTCAGTTCATGTTCATCAGTTCATCGTGACGGTCCATTGTCCCTGAAAAAAAAAACCCAAAAGATAATAGTAAAAGAAGGGGAAAAAAACAAGGAGAACTAATTAATTTCGATAATTGAGGTTTTCTTTTTTCATTGAATTTAATGATTATTCTTCATTTTTTTCTTTTGAATGTGCAGTTTCTGGTGTAATTGACGGAGTGATGTGTTGACGTGATTATTGTGATTCGTGTGAATTCGTAAATATTAGATTTAAATAAATTGTGAAATTTTTTTTTCTCAGTTTTATTCATTAATTAGTGCACAAACACGTCTTTTCTTCAATTCAAAGGTGAGTCTGGGATTAAAATTTCTTTTGTAATACCTCATGATGACTTTCACTTGCTTCATCTTTAGTACAAACAAGTGTTTGAAAATCTTTGGAAGCTAATTGCACGTATGGAGTAACTACTTGTGAAAGAAGAGAAAAAAAATACAATAGAATAATGTTTTTTTTTTACAATTAATTGAAAATGAATTTGTAATAATTGTAAATAATTCCCTCGATAATTGAGATACAGGGAATTAATGAAAAATAGAAAAATTTCCGCCTTTATCGAGAGAGAGATTGCATTTCATGAACTCATTTTCTAGGACTCATTCCTTCGGGGAAATTCATATTTCCGCGGGTAAAAATGAGAAATAAATTGGATTGGAGTGTCCAGGAGTCTCTGAACAGTTTAACTACAATTGCGGATATCTCAGAAAGTAATTAATGGAGTGAAAAAAAAGAAGCATGAGTATGAAATTTCTTGGATTACAATTACAAACAAGTCGGTCATTCGATAATTCACTCTGTTTCAATCAACTGCAGAGATATTTGCGATTCTACACAAAAAATATAAAGCAATGATTTTCCTATTCTTTTTAGCATTTTTTCAGTCAGACGTGAATAACTTTTTTGGTAATGAAGATCCGAAAAAAGGTTAAATGCAAATGTTTTTCGTCTTTTCAAGACGAAAATTTTCGTTTTTTTTTCGTTTTTCTATCTCTATTCGCCTCTAAAATATCGAACACAAAAGTATAAGACAATGATTTTTCAATTTTTCCAGGAATTCTTCCTTCAGATATTGATAACTTTGTTAATAATGGAGATATGAAAAAAGGTTAAATAGAAGAGTTCTTCGTTTTTTGAAGACGAAAATTTTAAGTTTTTTTTCGTTCTTCTATCTTAATTAGCCTCTGTGATATAGATGATTGAACGCAAAAGGAAAGATTGCCATCTGAATTAATTTAATTAACGAGATCTCGAAAATGACTCAACAAATGGAAATTTAAAAAATCCAAAAATTTTCATTTTTTTCACAGGAGGAAAATTGTGATTTACCATTTTTTCTCTATCTCAATTCGCTCGTACGGAAAATTAATATTTTCGTTGAATAAAAATGGAGAAACTTGAATCGTAAAAAAGAATGGAAAAGCATTATTCCAGTTTCCTTTTTTTTTTCCTCTCTTTTTTCTGAGTTTATTTTATTGAGAATCGATTGTTGATATCGAGGGTCATATCACACGGTAGTTTTGAGTGGGTTTTTGTTGCTAAAAGAGATGGAGAAGGGAGTGGAGAATGAGAGGTCGATGCTTTTTTCCCTGAGTCTGTATGAAACAAGAAATAAGTTGACCGACTCGTTGGATGAGAGAACACATGTGTATATATATATATATAGAAAATACACATGGATAAACTACAGAGGACCGGATTTCTCAGTGGAACCGATCAACGATCGCCTCGGTGAATCCTCTCCACTTTGAAAGAGGGATAGAGAGAGGGGGGAAGGGGGGGGATATCTGGGCATTTGCCATGTCAATCCTCGTAACGAAAATTCTTCATTTTCCATTCCCATATTTTTTTCGCAAAAAAAAATTAAATGAAAAAAAAAATCATTTTTTTTGTGAAAAATTTCATTGATGTATGTATTTTTTTTAGTATTCAATTATCCCGGGAAATATTGAAGCAAAATTAATTAAATCGCAATAATTCCAGAGAAATTTATAGAAATAATTTAATTTAAAAAATTCCGTAAAACTTCGAGGATGAACGTGAATTAATTTTTTTGCTGATGAAAAAAATTTCAGTTTACAGTTAATTTTTTTTTAATCCAAAAATCCCATGGAACACGTAGCCTGAAAAAAAAACTAAAAAAATAGAGTTTCAACCGCTAAAAGACGCAAATCCAACGTTATTATGTCTTTAGTCTCCACTATTTGTAAAGCTCTTAGTAAAAAAATTTTGTTCTTTATTTTCATTTTTTTTCTCCTCTCGTCTTCTGTTGATGAACAGAGAGACGAGATGTACTCGTGTCGCACGATTCCACCACATAATGCATCTCTACGCCCAAGTTCTTTTACAAAGTCCCTCTGTCTCTCCATACATTCACTTTTCACCACTTTTAATTTCTTTTTTCTTCCCTTTTATTTTCCTTTTTCAACATTTTTCTTTTACTCTTCTCTCCATTTCTTTTTTACCTCTCATTTCTACCTTTCTGAGTATAACGTCGACAGGCAAATGGCGTACGCATTTTGTGGCTTCTGAAGTTGTCTATGGATGATGCATTTCCGTAGTGGGCATGGCACTTGCCTTTGCCAAAGAACCAGAAAACTTTACAGGTGTTGAAAAATAGTGGAAAAGAGAAAATAATTCCTTTTTTTTTCGCGTTTTATTTTGAAGGGAGAGAAGTGGAGGGGGAAAAAAAGATGAAAGTTGTTACGATTTTTTTTTTCTAAAAATAAGATTCTCGTCTGAAAATAAAATCCATCGAAATTTTTCTATTTTTATCATCTCTCCAATGTCTTCTTTTTTTCCTTCGGTTTTTATAAGCCTGTTTTTTTTTAAAGCCAGTGCACTGATTTTTTTTCCTTTTCAGTGGAATATCTCAACCGTTGAACTTTGATACTGCCAAGGAATTATTTAAATATTAATAAATACACTTTGTGGTACATTTAATCACGTGTAGCTGTGTCGTAAGTCGAGGAGACGATGAGAGTTAATGCATTTGCCTGTGAACGCACGCCTTGGCCTTCTTCGCCTCTAATGTAGCCAGCATTAAGTTCTCTTTTTCCATCTCTCTCTCTCAATTCTACTGCATGCTTCTCTCGCTCATGACACACACTCCACCTGATATGTTGGCTCTTACGGAAATTGAACGGTGCCGTGTATTCTCTCCTCTCGCCCCTCATCTTCATTTGATGAACCATTAATTTTGCACTTGAAAAACTCTTTGGAATAATTAAAATGTCGGTTTACTCAAATTATGGAAAAAACTTGAAGGAGAAAACTTGAGGAGATAGAATTTTGAATAAAAAAAAAAAAAAAAGATAGAATTTTGAAATTGGCGCCATTCGAGAGCCCGGGAAATTTAAACATATTTTGAAAAAAAAAATGTTGAATTCGGATGATTATTAAGAAAGTTCCAGCGAAAAGAAATAATTTCGATTTCGATTCGAAAAAACGTTTTTTGATTGGAACTTTTGTGCTTTTCATCCAATCTGGACGATTTTTTTTTAATCTGCAAGTAAATTTTCCGATCTATCGACTCGCGGCAAATTCAAATATTCATCTCTCTTTCCTCGTGGAATAACCTTTGAATGGCAGGAAATTTCGAGGCAATTTTCTTTGCCAGTGAAGGAAATTGGAAAAATCAATGTTAAACAGGCAGTTGTTTTACTTTATAAATAGTTCAAAAACTCGTCAGATACTCTTAACATTTTCGTACTAGGGAGAATACCAGTCTACTGGGGTAGTTGAAATAAGGAAAAGGAGGCTTGGAATATAAGAAAAAGAAAAAAGGAATGTTACGAGTGTGCAGCTGTCAGACTTTAACGTAACTTTACTTGGGTTCTACGAGAAAGCTAACGGTGAGTTTAAATCCCAAAGGATGCCAGAGGCAGCATCACAAACTGACGCGATTGCCACCTCCTTTGCTCCTGAATTTTCTTCTTTCTTTTGTTTTTTTTTCTTTTTTTTTTTTTTAACTGTCTGATGATCAAAAATTCATGGATGAAAGAATGCCAATATTATACAAATTCTCTTTCACTTCCTTTTTTACCATCATAAAAATGGAGGGGAATCACGAACGATGAGAATCATGAATTAATAAAATTTGAAAGAGTTTCGGTAAATCGAAATTTTCGTGAAATAACTTTTTTCTTCTTTATTTTTCGATTTTTGGTGGTCATCGCTCACATGCTGCTCTTCTTCCACGGAATATTTTTTTTTTTTTGATTTATGCACGAGATTGTTCTCTTTTATTTTGGAAAGGCGAAACTGGAAGAAGCACCGTGTAATACAATATATAAACAGAATATTTCGTTGGATCGATATAGGCATTTATACGCGGAAGAAAAGTGTATAGCGTGCAGATGATTTCATCCGCGTGGCTTTGCATACACTCAAGGCCTTTGTTTTCAGCCCTACCAAGACGTCTTATCGCAGATAATTGTTGCACACGTGATGAATTTATTTATAAATTCATTACAACGAGAGAAAAATAAGAGGAGTAATTCCATACTAGAGGAAATTGTTACATTTGAGTGATAACGAAATTTATGGATTTTTTTTTATTTCTTCAATCTTATCTTTTTTTTTGTTTTTTATGATAATGAAAGAATTTCATCAATCTTTGGAAAATATTCTTAGATTTTTTTTTCAATATCCAAAGATGTTTGAAAAATGCATAAATAAAGTCTGACATTTTTTGGTAATTTTTTGTATCTTTTTTTAATGTGAGAGATTTGAAATTGGCGCCATTCAGGAACCACGGAAATTTGAACATTTTTGGAAGAAAATGCAATCGATTTTGGATAATTATTAACAAAGTTTCAGTGAAAACAAAATTTTTCGAATTTCGCTTCGAGAAACCCTTTCGCTGAAACTTTTGTGCAATTAGTCTAATTTGGACGATTTTTTTTTAATTTGTTGATAAATTTTCCGATCTATCGACTGGCGGGAAATTTGAATTCCCATCTCGTTTCCTAATTAGTAAAGGAAATTAGAAAAATGATAAATGTTAGATGGTAATAAGCGAATTTTTAATAGAAAATTCATCAATTACCTTTGGAAAAACTTCAAATATTCTTATTCAATATTCAGAGAGGTCTGAAAAAAAACACAGGAATAAAGTCTCCCATTTTGAAATAGTTCTTTATCATTTTTTTTTCCTTCAGTGTTAGAATCTTGTTTCATGCATTTTTCATAAGTTCAATGTCTTCGATGCCGTTTTTTATCACATCTTTCCAATGTTTTCTACCCAATTTCATAGTGTTACACCTTGGAGAACGCTTAAACATTCGTTTATCAAAGTCACTAGCACTGACTGTTTCGCGTACTTTTTTATTTATTTTTATTTTTACTCAATTTTACTTTTTTCCCTCCAGAAAAATTCCTCAATATGGTTTTTCTATCGACTTATTTTTATCTCGAGTTTATCGATTGAACTCTCCACACTGGGGCATTTTTCATGAATGAAAAAAAATTACAAAAAAAAAAAAACAAAATAATAATAATATGAGCCAAAAAGAAATGGACAAAAATGGGGAATAGCGAAGAGTGGGAAGAAAAAGAGAGAAGAATTAAAAAGGAACGAAACACGGCTGGTGAGAATAGAGGGATAAAAGGAAAGTTGGAAAGGTTCAGGAGAAAGTAAAAAATGTGAAAAAAAAAGAAAATATACGGATTCATTCCATTTGCCCCTGGGGGTGAATTTATCGGGGGCACAACTGAGAGCGCTAATTGGTAATCAAAGCTACGGTGATTAAACGGATTAATAAGTGCATTCGGACTTCGTACAAACTAACAAATCATTTTTTTTTTTATTTCACTAATTTTTATCGAGAAAAAAAAATTATCTTGTTCTATTATTCATTAATTTATCTTCTTGTGCAACTCCAAGAAAAAAAAATGGAGAGATAGAAATTTGAAATTGGCGCCATTTGAAAGCCAGGAAAATTTGAGCAGATTTTCGAAAAAATGAGATTAAATTTGGATTATTATTAACGAAATTCTAGCGAAAACGAAATTTTTCGAACTTCGATTCGAAAAAACCTTTTTTCACTGGAAGTTTTGTGCAATTGGTCCAATTTGGAGTATTTTTTTTTTAATTGTTAGTAAATTACCGATCTATCGAAGCACGGGAAATTCAAATTTTCATTTCCTCTTCCACAGAAATTCAATTATTCGTTCAATGAAAAATTGAAAGGAATGAATAAATAAACAAATACAATTGAATTGAATGGATTAATTATTCGTCGTAATCAGTTGGAACCACAGGTCTCTCTGTCCACTCTGATATTCGCCTTTAGGAATCATCTAAATCCACTTTCAACTATCACCAAACTCCAAACGTTCTCTTCTTCCTTTTACCTTCTGCCCTCTATCTCCTTTTCTCATTCAACCAACCTTTCTCCCTCTCTCCTTCCCCCCTTAAAACTTAACGTCCCTGCGCATTCTCTCTGTTTCGATTAATCCGGCAAATTGCTTCGACGCTCCTCACGGCACTTTCAAGTTTTATCGGGTGCACGTGAAATCCATGGAATTCTCACGTTTTCCTCTGTCTCTCACTTCATCCAGCTTTTATTTTTTATTTTATTTTATTTTACTTTTTTCCCCATCCTCTTTTCTCTCACTTGCTCCGGGTCTTTTGTTCTTACGACGTCACAGACGGAAAATTCGTCGATTCGGCGGGTGGAGGTGCAAGTCGACTGATAGCGTATAAGGAGTTTTATGCCCGGAGGAAATTGACATTCTCCTTTATTTAAGAATTTTTCTTTTTTCCACTCAAAGTCTCGCGAATTTGCGACACTTCTTGATGTTTGATTCTGATTAAAATGAATTACAGAAGTTTATAATTGTCTTTTTAGTTTACTTGAATTACAAAATAAATGCAAATTTGAATGAGAAAACTTGAGGGGATAGAAATTTGGAATTGGCGCCATTTGAAAGCCAGGAAAATTTTAACGTATAAATACGAAAATTTTCAAAAAAAATGCGATCAAATTTGGATGATTATTAGCAAAGTTCCTGCAAAAACAAAATTCTTTGAATTTCGATTCGAAAAGACGTTTTTTCGCAGGAACTTTTGTGCTATTGGTCCAACTAAAACGATTTTATTTTAATTTGTAGGTAATTTTTCTGATCTATCGACTGGCGGCAAATTCAAATCACTATCTTCTTTTTCTCGTGGAATAGCTCGAAATGGCAAGAAAATTCAGAGGAAATTCTCTCTACTAGTAAAAGAAACATGCAAAATCAAAGTTTATAATCTTCAGATTATTTCTTATTGAATTAGTATCGTGTCACTCTGTTTGACTGTTTGCCTTTAAACTTACTGTGTTTCTCTAATTCATTGATAACGAATTTTCCTCACGGTACGTATAATTTTTAAAATCTCTATCTCTCACAGTGCGAAATAATCTCTCAAGTTTATTCACTCTCTCTGCTTTCTCCGTGTATTTTCCCTCGGGGGGACAACGCTCAACTTTGATGAAGTTTCACAAAGTGCAGGAGAAGAGTGAGAGGGGGGAGGGAGAAATGAGGAGGTTTGTAACTGCAACGACACGCGCTTAGGATACATCCCTTTCCGACTTCCTACACTCTCGCGAAAAGGGGGCTATGCAAAAGCGTTGAATACACATTAGCATGCTAAGTATACAGAGAAGATTTGGTCTCTGTGTTTGTACTGAGGATTCAATGGTACTGTGATGTGAAAAATAAGGTAATTAATGTAATCACTGTGATTATAAAAAGTTATTGAATTATTTGTTATTTACAGTTATTCTAATAATGAAAAGAAAAATTTGAAAATGGCGCCATTTTTTAAGAACATGAATTTCGAGTGAAATGAAGAAAAAATTGTCGATTTTGAAGAATTATTACATTGAGAATGAAAGAATCTATCACTGGAATTTCGGATTTGGAGTCAAGAAAAAGAAGGATTGAAGTAATGAAAAGACGACCAGCAAGATAATTGGCAAGATGACTAGGATGACAATGAACAAAATTACCACCAAGATATCTAGAATGACATTCAGCAAAACCACTCTCTTAAGGTCTGATTGTTGTGCTCGAACTTCGAGGCCCTGATAATTAGAATACCGTTCGGTTTGGAATTGAATGCAAAAATGATCGGAAGTTCTAATTGTGCAATTGGTGAAACAATGATGAACATTATTGAAAGGAAGAAAAATTAAATTGGGTACAGAATGACAATCATTGTGACATTATTTTGACGGTATTCAAGTTAAATTGCAGAATGCACATTTAAGAATGTGCAGTCACTTAATTTAAGAATGTGCAGGTCACTTAAATTAAGAAAGAAAAGTCACTTGATTTAAGTGAGAAAACTCACTTAATTTAAGTGACTTTTACTTTCTTAAATTGAGAAAGAAATAGTTACTTGATTTAAATGAGAAAAGTCACTTAATTTAAGAATGGCAGGTCACTTAAATTAAGTGACTGCACATTCTTAAATTAAGAAAACATTTTTCTCTGTGTACACTTAGAAAAAAAATAGGGGTAAAAACAATCAAATATCGCGGCAAATGGTCCTTAGCAAATATTTTTTTGAAACAATACAAGAAATTGTTGAATTCACTGAATTTAGTTGATTCAAATAGATGAACTACTTGAATTTATTGAATTTAGTTGATTCAAACAGATCAACCAGTTGAATTGACTGAATTCAGTAAATTCAACAGCTGTTTTCAATTAATTCAAAAAAATATTTTCTAAGGATCAATGGCATCAATATTTGATTGTTTTTACTACTTTTTTTTTCTCAGTGTACAGAACATATGATTCTGTCTTGTCATGAAAAAAGAATTCCTCATTCCAAGTTTCTGATTATTTATAATATGAATTCTTCATATCATAAAGAGATTTTTCATTCCAAGAAATTGTTTCTTTGAAAGAAGTTATCCATATTCTGACACAACTTTCTGTTGAATCATATGAGATTGATAGACTAATAGTTTAATACAAACTCAAAGTTCTCTCGATCAAGTAACTCATTGATTGAACTGGAGACTTGATTTTCGAAAACGACCCATTAATCTGAAGCTTGATGTAGTATCGAATACTTCGAATGTTTATGACAGATACGTCAAGACATTGAATTTATTGGAAGGTTAATCTGCGAGAATTATGACAAACTTCATTCTTTCTTCCTTATTTCAGGTAAATCTCTTATGCTATTTGGTTTGTCACAATCCCCACAGATTGACCTGCCAATAAATTCAATGTCTTGACGTATCTGTCATAAACAGTCGAATTATTCAGTTTCTATTTATTCCCAGCTTCAACTGCCTACTAGATCAAACTTCATATCAATGTCCCGTTTTCGAAAATTAAGTCTTCGGCTCTACTGATTGATTAAAGTGAAAACGCTTATCTTAAATTTGAATAATTAGCAGATTTATCTGCTATTGAGTATATTCATTTTTAAAACGAGGAATGAGACGATCGACTTGAGAGATCTTCAATTTGTTTCAAACAATTAATGGAAATGAGTTCATTCCAATCTGGATCTATTAAATCCTAATGAAGCATCATTATTTTCAATTAATAATTTCTTAAAATCAATGATTCTTACTTTTTCTCAGTTTCAAGAAATTTCTTTCTTTTATTTTGGAAAAAAAATATCAACAGCATGAGAGATCCAGCGGAATGGAGAAATTTCTACGGATTTTTGGATTCGTAAAATCATTTTTCGAATAGAACTTAGTTAATAATGCTCAAAAAACCACAATTTTGTTTTTTTTGATTCATGGTTAAATTTCGCTGCCCATCTATTGCCACTAATTTCGTTCCTCTATCCCCAAAAAAAAAAAAAAATTGACAATGAGCGAGTATTTCATATCGAAATACAGTGGAAACTGAAAATTTCGTTACTCGAGATCTCAAATTTCACGTGGCGGGGTAGAGAGGAAACAGTATTACGTGTGTATGTGACGATGAATCATTCTCGTCTCGGTGAACACCAGTGCGATCCATCATCGGGCAATAACGAACCGGGTTAATAACGACCTGTAAGCCTTGCCTATACCCTTCCCCAATACCGTAACTCTCTGGATGCCTCACTGTTGTGTGCGTGATACGTTGGAAAATGCTCTGAAGAGAAGAGTAGAGGAAGAACGGGGATAGGAGGAAAGGCCATTAGGATATTGGAACGCGTGCGAGGAAAACTCGTTCAAAACAAATACAGAACGGAAACTAAAAGTTTTGGCAGAGTAATCAATGAAGTTAATTTGAACTAACGATGAACAAAGATTTTCCGGTCAGAGAAAAAAAATCATTTTTCTATGGAATAAAAAAAAAGTTGAAATAATAGAGATTTGAAGATGGCGGCATTCGAAAGCCAAGGAAATTTAATCATATTCTCACAATTTTTTATTAATTTTCGATCATTATTAACAAAGTTCCAGTGAAAAGAATTCTTTTTTCGATTTCGATTCGAAAAAACGTCTTTCGATTGAAAGTTTTTTGTTGTTGGTCCAATAAGGACAATTTTTTTTAATTTGTAGGTAAATTTTTCGATCTATCGAATGGCGGTAAATTCGAATTTCCATTTTTCGTTATTCAAAAAAATGAAATGTGAATATAGTTTCTCTTCATGCTTTTTTTTTCCAGTGAATTTTCACATTTTTCATTTCTCTCTCTATGAATGAGTGAGAGAAAAAAAAATGAACGTAGAAAATAATGATTACATCGCGGTAGGGGTTTTGACGAGACGCGTAAAACGCTGTGGCGTTGGATAGAAATTAGATAACACGGTAATGGACGATACCAGCAGGACACCGAGCACAGTAGTAGTGACGGCAGTTCGCCGAGGGGGTGAAGAAGAGAAGACGAGGAAATGAGAGGAATCGACGCTAGTGTTGGCATTACGATGTTAACGACATTTCTGGAAAGGCAATGAGGATAATGATAGTACCAAGTTACTCGATAAAAGTGAGAGAACGATGCCTGAGTTATTGACACAATCTCACTGTTTATTTATTCAATTTTATCATTATAATGTTGAATTTTTGCAATTTTTTGAATTCTCAGAAAAATCATTATTCAATGAAAAATAAGTCAATTCGAGCATTTTTATTTTTTGATTAAATCAGAAAATTTTCCCAGGGTCACAGAACTGTAATGGACATTTGAAATTGAGGAGCTAGAAATTTGAAATTGGCGCCATTGGAAAGCCAGAAAAATTTCAACATATTTTGAAGAAAATGCGATGAAATTTGGATGATTATTAACGAAGTTTCAGCGAAAACCAAATTCTTTCTGCTATAGGGTTTTTTTTCTACCAACTTTTCACTATCTCATAGTCCCATCGTAAATTTCCACACTCCGTTACCCTCTTCCACATGTAAATACCTGCTAGATATAAGTAGAAGCCTCTCGGCTGACGCTATGAAAATAGACTTGTATTGGACCACTGTAACAGTCATGGATCTGAATCATTTATGTCAATAAACTGCACTTTAAACTTTGTTCAATTCAGTTCAAGCGATTTTGTTAAGATATGATACAAAACTGGATGACAAATATTATTTACAGTCACAGCTAGACAAGTATTTACATAGTTTCGGCCCATAGGCTTTTACTTATATTTAAGCGATTATGTGGTTTTTTGTGAGTATAGTGTGGGGTTTGAGAAGCAGGAAGATTTGGAATAGGGAAAAGTTTGAAAAAAACTAAAAAACCGTATGATACTTTGAACTTTGAAATTGAACTCGAAAAAACGTTTCGTTGCTGGAATTTGTGAACTAGTGGTCCGAATGGGACGATTTTTTTTTTAATTTGTAGGTCAATTTTTCGATCTATCGACTGGTGACAAATTTAAATCCTCATTTCCTTTCCCTGGTGGAATAGCTTGAAATTGCAGGAAATTTGGGAGTAGTTTACTCTATCAGTAGAGAAAATTCGAAAAATCAGAAAAAAAAAATGAAGAAATTTCCATTTTTTGATGAAAACGAATTTTTCTTCGGTGTCACAAAACCGTAACGGAAATTTAAGAGATAATCGATTTTTCTCTATTAAAAAAAAAAGAGGCAAAAAAAACGAGAAAATTGACATTTTATCCAATTTGCCTTTCAAAGCAAGAAAATCCCCCAGATTCATTTACAATTACCTCTGTTTTGTCCATTTCACCCATTTCGCTATGTAAAAAAGAGTCGAAACGCAGTTCGGTAGGAAAAGAACCACTGGATAATGGCAAATCGACGAATGGCACTGAAAATACGAAAATTGGGAAAACGTTTGGCAGTTTCCGGTTTTTTTCCACTCGCTCGCACGCCAAACCCTCTGCCCTTTCCCCCTCCCCCCTCCTTTTTCTCTTCTTTTTTTTGGAATGAAAGAGTTCGGCTATCGATCGAATCGATAGAATAAAAAGATTTTTCAGAGTAAAAAAAAGTAGAAGAAAAGTAGAGAAAAATGAGGAAAATTGGACGATTCTCGGGCGCATGGAGTTTTACGTAGGGTAACGTAGAGATTCGCTCGATTGAATTCAACGAGTTTTATCCTCAACTGAATTTTCATTCCGTCGCCATATCCACAGTTATCTCTTCCTCTCCCACTCTCTCTTTCTCTAATAATATTTTTTAAAAAATTTTTTTCGCTCCTGAGTTTTGTTTCTCGCTTTTTTTTTTTTATATATCAACACACAAAAACGGTATTTTCATCGTTAGCCAACTGCAAGCGAATCCCTTTTATCCATCAAAGCGTTGAGGCAACGGTGAAAAAAAATGGAAAAATATTATTTTACCTCTGGGATAGATTTTTTTTTCCTCACTTTTTTTTCTTGTTTCACCTTTTTTTTTTAGAATTTTCATTTCATCTTTCGAATGTATTTTAATTGAGCCGGAATTGAGTTCTCCTCGACGTTTTTTTTTCTCTTTCCAGTTTATTTGAGAGTTATATATTTTTTTTCTCCTTTGATCGCTTTTCAATTTTGTTTCCAATCACAATGCTTACACAGAGGTGAAATAAATAAGGGGAAATAGGGGTGGAGTAAACAACAGAGGAAAAAAATTGGATTCGATTAATCTTGCTAGTGTTAGTTTGTGGAACAGTATTTTTTCTGGTTTTTTAGGCCTGTTATTTTTTTCCTTCCTCTTTTATGCATAGTAAATGAATTCGGCACTGAATTTTTTGGGATTTTCGATACATAGGAAATTTTTTGAAAACAAATGCAAAGCTTAGAGATAAGCTTTGAGCCGAAAGTCTGTTTATGGAATTTTCAAAAAAAAAGTTTCATAGCAAAACCTCTCTATCCTCACTATTTGATGAATATATTTGAAAAAATATTGAATTGAACTGAGAAAAAAATTTTCTATCATCAAATGATTCATATTTGAAGTGGAGAAAAAAAGGTTGATCATTATCAATACTGTTCGCCTTTGAATTGATTACAAATATGATCGGGAGTTCTAATTGTGCAATTGGTGAATCAATTATGGACATTATTGAAATGGATAAAAAATCAATTAGGCACAGTATGGGAATCAGTGTGACAATATTACTTTGACTATATTCAAGTTAAATTCTTACAGAGCATATAACTCTGTCTTGTCATGAAAAAAGAATTACTCATTCCAAGTTTCTTATTAATTATAATATAAATTCTTCATATCATGAAAAGATTTTTGATTCCAAGAAATTGTCTCTTTGAAAGCAGTTACACTGTTAGAAAAAAATGGAAATTTCATAGACAATTTGATGAGAATTTTCATAAACGTGATATTGAATTTTTTTCTAATGAGAAGATGGTTATGGAATCTGTGAGTCTCAGAGGAAATTCAAAGGAATCCATGAGTTTTAAGTAGAATTGAGACGAAAGTACTTGAATTTTCTTTGAATTTTCTTATTTTTACGCAATTTTTAAGAAACAATTAAACTGAAATTTACAAATTTCATTGATATCCAATCGTAAAATTATTTGAAAATTGATGATGTGTTTATTTTTGCAATAACGTAATTATCTGAAATTTCAGTAGAAATGTGACTTGTTTGAAATTTCCTGATTTTGTACGAAAAATTCAGATGGCAATTTTTAACAGTGTATCTATATTTTGACACAAACTTCTGTTGGATCATATGACATTAACATACTAATAGTTTAGTAAAAACTCAAAATTTTCCGATCAAGTAACTCATTGATTAACGTGAAAACTCTTATCTTAAATTTGAATAATCAACAGATTCATCTGCTATTGAGTATATTCATTCTTGAAAGGAGAAATGAGATGATTGGTTCAAGGAATCTCCAATTTGTTCCAAATAATCAATTAAAATGAGTTCATTCAAATCTTTATATATTCAATCCAATGAACACATCATTACTTTTAATGAGTAATTCCTCGAAACAAATAATTCTTGCTTTTTCCTAGTTTCAAGAAATTCCCCAAAAGTCGAAAATTCCAAAAACCAATGTCTTACATATAAAAACTAATTATTTTCCCTCCACGGCAATGCTAAAATCCTGAAACCACTCTCGCACCTCGACATCCAAAGAAAACGAGCCAGAGCATTTGGCCAAAATGGTGTTAATGTGTGCTCATTCCTCCCCTCAGAAGTTTTGCATAACCTCCCAGTTGAGTTTAGCAGTCGTATTACCCACAAATGCAGTTTAAATGTATAAACAGCAGCTACCACAACAGTAGATAGAACAATGGGTCACTCGTTTTCACTCATTTCACTCCTACTCACCTCTCGTGCTGTCTCCTCGTTTTTCGTTGTCTCACTCTGTGTGTGTTTCGTTTCACCCTGCATTTCTGCCTTTTGCATCACACCAACATAGACACAAATACACTGCTTTCCACACGACCCCTTTGGTTAGAAAAGGGCTTGGCTATGTTGTCCCGTGAAAACACTCGAAATTGCGCCAATGTGCAGCCCTTGGAAAATACAAACATTCAGTCCACTGTGAATTTACTGAAAATGTGAGGCGATATTTTTTTTTTTACCTCTGGAGAACCTCAATCCCAGTAAAAGCCAGTATGCTCCAGACACGTCACAGTTACATGCAGTCCTTTAAAAAAAGGGAAAAAGGGGTAGAGATGAGGAAATAAGAATAAAATGTTCCATTATCGAAATTGTTGGATTTCTACGTTTTTTTTTTTCTAACTATTGACAGTTTGAGAATTTTAAATTAAATTTCTAGGTGAAGGGAGAAACTGGGAAAGGGAAGGAAGTGTCAGTTGGAGGAATTTGCGACCTTTTAAGAGGAAAATTGGAGTTTTTTTCAACTCTAGTGATTACGGGAATTATTTTCATTTGAATATTAAAAATAAAATAATTTCAAACTCTTAATTTTTTTAGGCGGATTTTTTTTCGCCTTTTTTTGCACTCAAGTTTCCTAACAAACTACAATCATTTCGCCCCCACTACTGGTTGGTGAACTTTTCAAAGGTCGAGTTTAGTTTTCGGAAGGCGGTTACGCCGATAAATCAAGCACCAGAATGAGAGAGTGGGTGAGGAAGAAGAAAAAAAAACGGAGGGGGGAAAGGAAGTGAAGAAATTGCTTAACGAAGGCCCACCCTTGCCTACGCCAATTAGAGAAAAGTATGATCAACTCTAATAAATGGCGTGTCGCCGCCTTTTCTCGAGGACTCTGCGGAAAATAGCCCTCTCAATTTCTTATTTTTCCAACCAATTGGAAAAAACGAGAGGAATTAAAAAAAAAGAAAAATTCCAATTGAGCGGAACTTTTTTTTTTTCTTTTTTATTTATTGTTTACTTCTGTACTGAACGTTATTTATTGGTGAAACCATTTAAAATTGGAAAGAAGAACGAAGAGAAAATTGAACGTACAAGCAAATGATGGAAATTCATCATTTTTTTACTGCCCGAAAGATATTCATTTCAAAAGATATTCAATTTTTCTGAATATTATTTGTTGATTAGAAAAAAAAATCTCTTCAGATGGTCCAATTGCTACACATGGATCAAATAAAGTGGAGTATCCGAAATTCGACAAATTAAAATGAAACATTAATGAGAAATAAAATAGGGACGAGTGCAGTAAAATGTACCCCCCGGAGGAACATGATTCATGAATTTTTCAAGAGTGGAGGAATTCATGAAAAATTCTGAAAATAAGGTACTGAAAATAACGGTGATGGGATGGATCGCCCTAAATCGGATAGAATCAACAAAATTACTGGAAAATCACACAGTTGACTCATCATTAAAAAGCTATTGGCAAAGAGAATTTTAAGAGCATTTTAACTAAATAATAGAAGAAAAAAATATTCAATTCACCGTATAGTTATTGAGAAATTTTAATTAGAAAGTAGTCATAACTATTTGTCTCTCTCTCTATTTAATACAGGTGATAGGAGATTAGTAATGAGAAAAAAAAATTTTAGAAACAAAAAAGAATTATATTCATAAGCTGAAGATATGACTTCAAATAGTTTAAACACTTTTTCGGGTAAATTGAAGTACATTTTCCTGAATTATCATCAATTAATTGGAAACTGACCTAAAAATTCTCATTTTTTTTGCTGTTTTATCAACTGTACTTCGGGATACTATTATTTAAAAAAACTAATTTCCATTGATATCTATTATTATTTATTCACCATGAGCACTAATTGGACCTCCTCAATTTTTTTGCTCCAATTTTAAATTCAAATTGGCAGAAATCTCATTCTATTTATTCAAAAATTTCTTTTTCATGCAGAAGAGTTACAGCATAATCATAAAAAAAAAGATACTTCTCAATTTGACTCTCTTGGAACTTTTACTCAATTGCATTTTCTGCCGTCTCATCATCGAGAATTCAAGTAAGGAAAACTCGATTCTAAGATAGACTGAACTCGTACGATTGCTTTTTATACATCCCCCCTCCCTCTCTCTCTCTCTCTTTACTTTGTAATTTTTTCTCAATTCTTTTATGTCCTTTTATTTTTTTCCTTCATCTAGTGAATCCTATTTCTCTTTTTCTTCATTTTTTTTTCCTCTGGCATTATGCGATAAAAATCGTCTCTGCCTTTTTAAAATCAGCGAACGATGCACGACGATAGAATTTTGCCGTCTCATATTTTCTCTCCTACTTTTATTTAACATTTTTATATATTTCTTTTTTTTTATTTGCATTTTTCTTTTTTTTATCCCACTTGTGGGCTCACCATACTTGCAACTATTTGACCCTTCAACGAACTCCTCGATTGGCCTCGTTAACAGAAGTCAGGCGCACCAGTTTCCACTCTGGGTGTCTGTACTCATCGTTAGATTACACTTGAACGTAAACGTCCACTGAAAATATTGATTCATGAAATATTCAATTGAAGAGAGAATAAAAACAATTGTACAGTTTATACATTTTCAAGATATCTGAAACATTTTTTGAGCGAGGGAGTAAAGATAGGCAGTGGAAAACCATTCCATTCGAGAGATCAGGAATTTTCAGATATTTTATCAAATAAATTTTGATAAAAAAATACATGAGAAATTTGCATTTGTACTTTTCAAATTTTTCTACATGTGCGTATTTTCCATATTCTGAAAAATAATTTATTCGTTAAAAAAAAATTAAAAAATTCCTCATTTATCTTCTATTTTCAATATCACGATTAAATTCGTAATAAGAATTTATTTGCTAGTATTGATGCAATACAATAAATATTTTTCCACTACTTTATAAGACCGTAAATAAAGGACATTTTATGACTTCCCCAGAGTGAATACCCTTTTCGATAAAAAGATAAGAGGAAAGAATGAAGAAAATGCCCGATGAAGCGAAATATTCTCAGATCGACGTCTTTTGTAACTGTCTGAGCACACAGGTATCATTTTCCCTTCTCCTTTCTCATCTATTTCCCCTCTGACGTGTCTCTATTCAGACAGCCCAAAGGGCCAGATTATTAATCACAAGAATTTTCATCTTTTCAATTTCTCGAAAATCTCGAAAAAAAATTTTCGTCGTAATTAAAAAATAAGTAATTAATAAAAAAAACATTTTTCATTGTTTTAAATTTAAATTTTAGATTGAGCTGTTGCAATAGGCAATTTTTTTTTGAAAACTGTTTTGCTGCTTTGACACAAATTGTTCGAGCTCATCAGGTGCAAACAAGAGGCAAATGGAGTTTCACAAAAATGCTGCTGGAGAAATGATCGAGGAATAAAAAAAAGTGGAAGTAAAAAAAATGTGAGGACGCCTCTGAAAATTATTATCACACCTCGATAGGATACGAGGAGGCAGTAATGGACGTACCCAGTAATGGCGTAACGAGGCACCATTAAACGACACAGAAATACACGGATTTTCCACGATTGTCGCTGCAGGGACAATTACACATGCTCGTGATAATTTTGTTAATGCATTTTCCCATTCAGATGCATTGAAAATTCTTTTTTTTCCGATTTTTTCATCGAAAAATTTGAATAATTCTGTCTTTGATTGGCACATTGAAATTTTCCCTCATTTTTTTTCCGCTCAATTCGCCAATTACTTTCGTTTAAAATTCACTGGCAATTGAATTGCAAAAATTTCGGGGCTAATGAAAGTGGCAGAATTTTTTTGCATTCAAAAACCAGTAGTTTCAATTTTTTCCATTATCTCCAAAGCTGCTGCAGCAAAATCTCTTGCATTATAGTGCTTTTTGGGGTGAAATTTCTCGATCTATCCAATGGCATCGAAAAAAAAAAAAAATTAAACGATTCCATTACCTTCGTTTTTTCTCAGATGATTTCTCTATCACAGTACAAACGTCTAATTGACAAATGAAAAAGTTAAATGAATTTTCTCTCCAATGTCCACTGAAGTTCAGGTTCTTTTGTGTTTACAGTCGATTATCGTTTACGATCACAAAGAAAGAGAGAGAAGGTTCCGGAGTGAATTAACTCCGGGTCAAGTAGCCCAAGAGGGGGTAGGGGTGGTGAAGGCATGGAGACACGACTGTTAGAATCCACTCGACTTTCCTGATTACAAAACCCCACCCGCTCCTCTCCTCCTTTTCATCCCTTCAACAGTAGTCCCTCGTCTCTCGCAGACCCTTAAAATCCAACTTTTCGTGTTCGCTCGAGAAATCGTAGTCTAAGAATTGAATTTTCACGTCCCCCCTCTCTCCTCCTCTCCATTGCTGTTGTTAAAGTGGTGATTCAAACTGTACACACAAAGTTTTTTTTATTGTGATTCTTCTGGAAAAAAAAGAAGAAAGATAAACATTATTATTGTGTAATTCAACATTTTCACCAATTATAGAAAAACATGAGAATGTAGAGTGATTTTTATTCTTATTTCTATTTTAATAAGAGAGAAAATTCGGTTGAAAATAAAAGGGAAAAAAAATCTCTTTCTTTGCCTCTTGGAACGTTTTTCCACTTTCACCTATTCTTCTCGAGCAACTTTTCACCCTTATCTGCCGTTTCTTATTTTACTCTTTTGGGAAGAGAAAGAGAGTGAGAGAGAGAGAGGTGGGGTAGAGACTGAGAGCGAACAGATGGAGTGGAGCGATATGAGAGACCAAAGGAATGTCCAGAAGTGGAAGAATGGGGCGAGAGAAAGCATCGGGAAAATACAAAGGGTAGTATATGTTGGGGCTTGAAAGGGAAAAGCGAGAGTACCACTGTGCGTTGCATTTCCCTTTCAGGCCTCTTGGCCACGTCCGGAGAGAATGAGAGTGGATTCAACTGTGAAAAAAAAGAGGAGACTCACCATCGATTTGATATTAAAAAAAAATACGAGTTCATTTTTTCTAGTACGGAAAATTTGAGATAAAGAGATTGGAGATTGAATCTTGAGACTGAGTAATTTACCTTTTAGGGAAGTCAATTTTGTTGAAAATGGGCCATTGTGGTCACTTCCAATTAAGGTAGTGTTGTAGTGAACTCGAGTACAGTTGATCGGTAATTTTCTTGATGCAGTATTGAAGATGATATTCTTTTGGATTTTTTAATCATTCTTGTTCATGTAGTTTATGAGATATGAATTATGAAAGTTACTGAAAATAGCGAGAAATAACAAAATTATCAAAAAACCACAAGGTTGTTCCATTATTCTAAAACTATTGTTGAAAAGAACAGCATTTTAACTAAATAATAGGAGAAAAAAAAACTAAATTTGCCGTGTAGTTATTGAAAAATTTTAATTAGAACGTAGTCGTAACTATTTAGTAGTAATATAAAAAAAATTCGAGAAACGCCAAAAATTATATTCGCAAGCTGAAGATATGACTTTCGAATAGCTTGATCACTTTTTCGAGTAAATTAGAGCACGATTTTTCAAATTATCGATAATTAATTGGAAACAAACTTGCAAATCCTTATTTTTTTTTCTTTTCAATGAATCAACAAATAAAAGTTGCAAAGCATCAACATTTTATCTGCCTTAGAATGTTGTTGATGAATTATGAATTGCACAAAGTATTTTTCCTTTTGAAACAATAAATTATTGTAAATAAAATATACATTTTCTCACAATTTAATTCATATCAGTAGATATTTTTTTCTAATTAATTTTAGCTAAACTGATTGACTGTCACATTCAAATTTAGAACGATGAAGTTACGATCATGTGTGCCTGATCGTTCAATTTTCCCACCAATTTTAAAAATTGTCAAAAACTTTAGAGGAATTCTTTCGAAAAATAGGAACGTAAGCAGAATTTTTCAGCCTCCAATTTTAAATCTGATACATGATGAAAAGTGTTTTTTTTTCTGCCCTTTACTCGTCTCTTTTCCATTATTTTATGAGCTGAGAGAGCTTCTGGATTTACATATTTTTGGATTAGGAGTATATTCAACGTTAGACTTGAGAAAAGTCACGTACCATGGATATTTTATGATATTTTCTCTCCCTACCTTTTCTCGCAATATATACGTCAAGCCTCAGTCCACTGGCTCATCTTTCACGAGTCCATTCTCGAAGGGTTAAGTCCGGAAAAAGCCTCACTCTACCTCACAAACTCGTAAAGTCCATGAAAAGTCTCTCTGGACGGTCGTGAGAACCTCGAGAAATCGGAGTTTACACATAACAAACTCTTCTTTTCGCCTGAAAATAATAAAACAAGTGGTTTAAAGAAATCGTTCAATTTTCTTTTTCACTGTTTCCTATTCGATAAACAAAGTTTTATGAATTCCAGTTATTTTTTCTGCAGTGCGTCAAAATATTGATTTTCTTCCCCAAAAAAAACATTTTTTCACTTATTAATTTTTTTCTTACACTGAAAAAAAAAATTCACTATCGGAAAATCCTTATTTGAAGTGAAGAAAAGGAAGATTGATAATTATCAACACCTCTCGGTTTTGAATTGACTACAAACATGATCGGAAGTTCTAATTGTGCAATTGGTGAATCAATGATGGACATTATTAAAATGAATAAAAAATTAATTGGGCACAGTATGGAAATCATTGTGACAATATTACTTTGACTGCATTCAAGTTAAATTCTTACAGCGCATATAACTCTGTCTTGTCATGAAAAAGAATTATTCATTACAAGTTTCTCATTAATTATAATATAAATTCTTCACAGCATAAAAAAATTTTTGATTGCATGAAATTGTTTCTTTGTAAGCCGTTATCCATATTTTGGAACGAACTTGTGTTGGGTCATATGACATTGATACACTCATAGTTGAATACAAACTCAAAGTTTTTCTGATCAAATAACTCATTAATTAACGTGAAAACACTTACCTTAAATGTGAATAATCAACAGATTTATCTGCGATTGAGTGCATTTATTCTTGAAACAAGGAATGAAATGATCGGCTTGAGAAATTCTCAATCTGTTCTGGATTATTAATGGAAATGAATTCATTCCAATCTGGATATATTCAATTCAAGTAACGCATCATTAATTTTAATAACTAATTTCTCAAAAATGATAATTCTTGCATTTTTTCAGTTTCAAGAAATTTCCTTCTTTAAAAAAAAACATCCTTTTCCTCAGTGCAGAGATTTTTGAATTATGGAAGAAGTGTCTTGATAAATTCCTCAAAATCCAATAATTTCTGAGATATTCTCATAGTTATGAAGAAGAAGAAATGCAAATGAATTTTTCATAAAATTAAAATCTTTGAAATACGTGAGTTTAATTTCAAATTTAATTAGAGATAAAAGCTCACTTTAATCATTTCCAAGTAACACTTGAGATTAAACGTCTTCATTCAAAGTCTTGAGATGAAGTGAACCACTTGGAAATAGCATCTGAATGCAAGTCACAAGTCTAGAATTCTAAACTACAGCGATACATCAGAGTGCAAGGACGATTGAGCCACTCTCTAAGGCAATCCACCCTCTTCCCCCTCCTCCTCGTCCTCTTCTCCCTTCTCCACCTCTCTTACTCGTCTTGTAGCCTTCAAACACAGCACACCAACCCAATGAAAACATTGGAATTGGATCATGCTTTTTCCTCAAGTAGAAATTTTCATTGGGAAATTATGCTGTCATCTCAGAGGCTCATGCGGACTAGGGCTGAACAAGCCCAATCAGACCCACAAGAGGCCCGGAATAGATTTGCGCTTATTGGAGAATGAGGAGTCCAGCTGGATCATGTTAAGCGGATGAGTTCAATACTATTGCCGCCTCCCTAATTGGGCAGATTTTACTTTGAGAGGGACTACTTGGCGGAATTGAGAAGGTCATGATCAAGCCCGATCAGGACATCATTAAATTCAATTAAAACCAAAGTCGAACTGGCCAATGAAGCAGCCTCGGAATTATTTGGCTTCTATGCAATAACATGTAAATTTCCTTTTCGTATCGACTCCAGAGGTTACCTCGGCTAGTTCGAAAATAGTATGATCACGAATCGAACTTGAAGATTAAAATATAAAATAAATTTCAAATAAAAGTTGATATGAATCTGGGGAAATAGAACGGATTCTAGGAGCTGACGAAATTTTTCCAATGCTAAATGAAATTGTTTAGTCAGCAACCATGCAGAAAACTCGCTAAACGCATTCGGGCAGTGTGGAGGGAATTCGAAACTTCGATTTATCGAAGCCTAAATTTCATTGGTTGATAGAAACCACGAGTCACGCGGAATGTTGAAAATATGTGTTAGAATGATAGAAAGACAATTAGAGCTACGCCCTCGTGGCACATTTGAGGTTTGACCTAATCTAACCGCAGATAAACGGAAAATGAATGTCTCGTATTATGATACTGTGAATAATATGTTACATTTCTCCCCATGAACAGAAACAGCCATTCACGATTCGAAAAGGAGGAAGAATTTTCTCTTCAATTTTTAGAAAATGATAACGCATGAGCATTAATAAAAAAAGAAGATCGTCCAAATATCTGATTTTATGAGGGATTTTGCAACGAAAATTCAGATTTTTCAGAAAAAATCCATATTTTAAGAGCTCTATTTCGTGGAAAATCGGCAATAAATATTTGTTAAGGTAGTACTGCCGGTCTTCGATTAATTATTACCGAAAATTCTGAAATTTGGTTCATTCGTAGATTATGATCCAGTTAAATTTTCAAAAGACTGCGGAGAATGAGTCGAAAGATATTGACACTTGAAATTTCACGAGTTTAACATTGAGCCTTATGGGAAATCACACGTTTTATCATATGTTACCAAATTTACCATTTCGATTCGGATAAAAAAAAAGGGAAATGATAGAAAGTTATGCATAAAACATTTTAAACACTTGGAAATGCAGCTTCAGAGCATTTAATAGCAGTAATTAGTCTATATTATGTAAACTGTACTTTTTATATTTTCTTTCTCTCTCTAATTCACTCGGGACGGTATCTAGTATGCAAACACTACATGAATCAAACGAGACACTGTAACCACTGACTGGGGCAGTATCGGCGGTACTACGTTAATTTGAAATCACAACTCGCAAGATGCGTGGAAAATGTGCCTTTCAATCTAGTTCTTAAAAGAACCGAGAAAAGTGTCACTATAACACCATTGACTGAATTTTTTCCGCAATTTCTGTTGAATTATCATTTGCTTCTGTATTTTTATTCTTATTCTGAATTTTATAAAGCCCTAAGGACGAGACTCTGATGGATTTTTCTTGTAACGAGTGGAGGATAAGAAGAGGAGCGTGCACGTGATAAAAGTGCACGATATAACTCAACATCAAGTGTACGACTTTTTTTTTCATCCGACGTTTTTTTTCTCAAGTATCGAGTCTTTTTCCCCCTCTATTGGCGATTAAATTGCACTAATTTATTCATAAGAAAATGAATTCATAAAAGTTGGAGGTTCAAAGATTTCACTCCAATCACCCTCTTTTCCAACAGTTAATCGATATTCATCAACCAACGCGATAACTCTTTCTTCATTTAATCCCAATCTGTTCATCACTGATTGAACGTTTTAATCAAGAGAATCACATTAATTCCAATGTGATAATAATTATTCATTAATCCATGGTCACGTCTCATCGATTCATACAAATGCCTCATCAATATCAACGTTATTCCATTGCATATTGTGATTTGTGGCTGGGAACGGAATAAACAACGTTTTAAAATCATTTTTGGATGTGAAATATTTTAAATTGAATGTTTCCTATATTTTCACCCACGAGCGACAAATGGAATGATCAGCGATGGTAATTTGCAGAATATAAAACAAGTTTTCCAAAGACTTCCTCCAAAACCACCAGGCTTACAAAAGAAAACATGGAGAACCCCCTTTGGAGAGAATTTAATATTCTAAAAAAAAAGATCTCTTGATGAATTCCCCTAAATCTCGTCTTTTACGAGATAATTTTTAAATGAATCGCGCATAAATTTCAGAAAAACCAATTAAGATAGTATCCCAGCGAACTTGAGTGCAGTTAACCTCAATTTTTTTGATGCCGTATCAAAGGTTAATATTTTTTTTACATTTTCCTGAATTTTTTCATAATTTTTATCCTTTTAGTTTATGAGATATGAATTATCAAAGTTCCTCAAAAAAGCAGTGGTGGAGATGAAACGCCCTCAATCGGATTAGAAATAAGGAAATTACTAAAAAACCACACAGTTGTCCATTGTTTAAAATCTATTGGCGAAGAGAACAGCATTTAAACTAAATAATAGAAGAAAAAAATATTCAATTCTTCGTATAGTTATTGAAAAATTTTAAGTAAAAGGTAGTAGTCACTACTTGCTACTCTCTCTGTCTCATGAATGTAATGTGCTAGGAGATTAGTGATGTAAAAAAAAATTGAGAAACAAAAAAAAATTATATTCACAAGCTGAAGATATGACTTTCGAATAGTTTAATCCCTTTTTCGGATAAATTGAATCACGTTCTCCCGAATTATCAGCAATTAGTGGGAAACTACTCTGCGAATCGTCATTTTTTTGCAGCTTGATCAATCGCACTCTGGGATACCACCTCAATTATTATTCATCATCATTATAAAAGCAGAATCCTTCAGTAATCCTTCTAGTGAAATGTTTACTCCACACGCTGGCACCTCTCGGACCAAGAAAATCCAAAAAAAATCAAAGAAAAAGAAGGGAAAATAACCTTTCCCCAGTATTAAACGATTTGTTCGAGTTACTCCGTGGGAATAAAATTAAAAATCCATGCGATAACAGTGATGGTATCATCGAACTAGAATAAAAGGTATCCGTAGAGCTTTGGGGTCTGGAAAACAGAACTTTATCTCACACGTAGGTACCACCATCAACCGAAGAGAGCAGAGAATAGGATGAGTACATCTGTTCTATCACACGTTTTGGTCCACTCGCAAGAAGACCAAAGAGACCTGTGTATAAAACTCCAACGTTCTCCACAGGAAGACCATTGGTACATAGATGGGATGATTGTGGTGGTGGTTTGCTATCCGTTAACTCTCTAACCAGTCCAAATCTACCAGCCTTTTACCCACAGACACACACACAGACACTGTTGACCAGCATTGATATCGAAAGACTGGATTTTCGATATACACCAAAGGGCTAAACTGCACCAGTGGCCATAAACTACAGTGCAAACGGAAATTATGACCACCTGGTGCACTCTGAAATCGAATAGAATATCGAGGACTATCGTTTTACAAAATTTAGAAAGTGTCCAATGTTAACTGCCCTACTGAACCATCAAAACTACAATTGATGAAGGTATTTCGTTGAGATTAACAGTACGTGACAGAGAATTTAATCATTGTTTTAAGTAAATTTCAATGTTTCACTTGTGTAATCCAAGTGAACGTGGGAATCCCAGGAAATTCGGGATTCTTGAGGAATTTATTGAAAGTCGGAAAATTTTAGAGTCGTTGGGAGTTGGAAATGGTGGCATTTTTGTTCGAATTTTGAGAGAGAAGGAATAATTTAGCAGGGAAGAGGTGAAAATCGATTTCTTTTGTCTTTTTCCGAGAATATCTCTAAAAATAATGGAAATACATCTTCTTTGTCCAAATCCTTTTTTTGTAGGTCTTGAAACTCTCTACAAAAAAAGATAGAGCAGAAAGGACGTCTCTCCTTAAATTTCCGAGGTATTTCATTGAGAAAAATGACAAAGATCTGAATTTTCAGAAAAAAAAATAATTCAGTAGCGAACAGGTGAAACAAGATGAGTCTATTTTCTATCATTTTGGGAAAATATTTCGGAACTTAACGGAGATACACCCTTTTTGTCTTAAACTCCTGTTGTAACTCTGAAAATTGTCTCTACAAGAAAGATTTCTGGCAAAAAGGGTGCATTTCTTCAAATAAGATATTTTATTGCATTTCGTGAAATAAGATACATACTGGAGATACGCTCTTTTCCCCCGAATCTCCTCTTGTAGCTCTCAGAATCGTCTATGAAAAGGGATACTATAGTATCCCGAGTCGAAAAATAAGCCTTCATAGGATGTAGTTTTGACAGCAAAAGAGTGCTCGTTTTCGAAGGTATTTTGAAGATTTCCACCATCAACGTGAAGTTAAACGATGCCCATTTCGCTAGAAGTCATAAAAGTATTTGAAATCATTCGGTGTTAGAATATCGTTTTGTATCGTCGTTACTCAAAAACGACGACTCATACCATCAAAAATCTTCGTTCGACTTCAATATTTAATGAGGGTAGGACGATTTTTGACTTCGAGTTGACGTTGGATAGTTTCATTTTTATGACCCTTGGAGGATATGTCTATCTCTCTCTAATCCTTTTATGGCTTGAGGAAGGCTGGGATTACAGGTATAAAAATGGGGGTTTCCCCATTTTTTTGCACGATCAAAAACACTTATTTGAAAATTAAAAATCTGGTTCATTTATTTACGCTCGAATTGGGAAAAATATACATATACAGATCACTAAAGGCAGGCTATTTCAATGAAGAATGATAAAAATATTATGTATACGTCCATGCATCTAACATATCATATGTCTAAACACGTAAATATATCTAATACATCATATGAATTATATTTTACATATTTTAAAGATATGATGGAAGCACTAGTTATCGAAAAGTTAAGGGAATGGCACTAGTATTTAGACAGTGAGAATGAACTTATTGAAATGATAAAAGATTTCATTCCAGTGAATCAAACAATTCAATCGTTTTTTATTTTGACACTTTGCAAGTATTGAAAATCTGCTTTTCTTACTCAAATATTGATTATTAGTATATCTTGCCACTACCTCCGTAAACTGGGGTATGTCCGGTAACTGGGTCCACCATCGTAATAGCGTCTTGAAAGCTTATAAAAGGAATTTTGTCTCGAATGAAATTAACAGGCAGAATATCACTTTTGTTTTCCACTATCCAGAGAATTAATGCAGAAATTACGGCGAACTAAACAGCACAACACTTTACACATAAATTCACTTCGACTGCCTTGACGATGCACTCCTTATAAGGGCTGGTTCAAGACTGAATTTTCGACGCCTCTGGTCTTTTAATTTCCCAAAAATAGCGGGAAAATACCTCGAACCTTCGTACTTTTCGGTATAGTTTGTTTTATCACCCTCTCGTCATAAAAATGGGACATACCTGATGGAAAAAGGACCACAGTATAGCTGTACCCAGTACGGCACACTGGCAGCCCTTTGACCATTGCGGGTTTGGTATCTGAGAAACGCATAAAATATCGATCGATTAAAAAAATTGAAATTTTCAAACAAATTTTCTTCACTTGATATTTCATCAAATTCATCCTCTGAAAATGCATCAAAAATGTCGAGCCCACAGCAAGATAAAAATTTTTTAATTTCAACAAATACTAAAATTTTTCAAAGTCGAATTGAGTTTGAAAATTTTCTAAGTTCCTAAATGAAGGAAAACTTAGCCTGACAAAATGATAGCCCCATCCTTTTCTTGAGAATTTCAGGGGGACCATAAAATTTTTATGATTATTATACCCGTGACCGTCCGTACTCGACGGGGGTCAAAATTTTTTGAAGACCCGTAACACCAATTCGACTACTTATGAAGTTTCTGTCCGTTTGTCGTTTCGAATCTTCATTTTAGTGTCGTATGATGGTGCAGGAAAAGGTAAAACGACGATAGCGGCCGTCAAATTGAAGTTTTTTGACTTCCTCCAAAATTGTTGATGTCTTCGATGTTGAAAAACATCAAATGAAGACATGGAAAAAGGTTGGAGAACAAAAGAAATGACACTCGAAGCAGTCAAAACTACATCTTACGACGACTTATTTTTCGACTCGGGTAGCTAAGAGGCTGTATCTCCTCTATTTTCCAAGATATTCTATTGAGAATGATAACGAAAATTCGAATTTTGAAGGAAAAAATCACTCTGTAATAGAAAAAAAAAAGAATAACTCAGTAGCGAAAAGGTTAAACAGAATGAGTCTACTTTTTCATTCATTTTTTTGAGATTATGATGAAAATAGAATATCTCTTTCAGTTTCCGAGATATTCTATTGATAATGATGATAAAAATAAGTAAATTTGTTTTATTCCGTAGATGATTAAGGAAATAATGAAAAAATCGAAAGCAAATCTCTTTACTCTTATTTTGTATGAGATTGAAGTTACGTTGATAACGAGATATATCAAATTACCATGAAGTGGTGTATATGTGTGTGTTGGGATATTATGATCCTTGCTGATCCCACCATCTTCAAGGATTCACGAGACAGTTATTATATATCTATACGCCACTGTGTATTTTCCATCGTTGCACGTGTCCTCGTTACATCCCAGGAGGTGAGGACTGAGCGTTGGATTCACCTAAAGGAGCATCCCTCAGCTCCATGGGAAAGACGATGATGAAACAAGCCAGGATGAGAGAGGCAGAGGCACTGGGGTTAATCTTGGAGCGTCTCGTTATAACCAGCCACCGATATTCTCGGCTATTTCAACGAAAACTACATGAGCAAGTCTTATAACTAAGGGTTGCGTAATTTTCCGGCAGAGAAAATGAGGAAAAAGAAGGGGATAAGAGTATCACAGGGAATTAATTAAAACATTGATTTTAAGTGGGCTTTTCAAGCTGCCAGTTTTAATTGATTGAATGAGATTAAATGAGTTTAAAATTTAATAGGCGATGAAAATTGTGAATTTTCAAGGAAATTTCTTCATAAGAAATTGAAGGCAGTACTGTAATTTTTTTCTTTAATTTCTAGACTTCGCACATATCTTGCGAATTTTTACTTTAATCCAGCAAATATCATCATTTTTCAAACACTAAAATAGTATATTACGTTACAAATCGTGAGAGGACTATTTTGAAGATTGTGAGGCTTACATTACGAGACAAAGGTCAGTAATGTAATCACAATCATCAAAAATGCCCTTCCCTGTCATGTAATGTTTGAAGTTTATGTATTATGTGCAGAAATATGGGCCTTTCCATACAAAATCAAATCGAGAAAAATTTTCCTTCTCTTGAATCATCAATGGATATTTCTATCAATGGGGAGAAATGTAACATATGATGGAAAATATTTCAATACAAAATGCTGTTTTCGAAATACTATTGAAAATTCAAAAGAATTTGATGAAAATTATTGGAGTTATGCTGCATGTGAATTTGACAAATCACGTTTCGAGAAAAACACGTTCAAAGTTTCGACATGTGTTATAGATATGAAGGAAATGCTTGAGGAAAAGTCAAAAATTTTGTTAGAAAAATGTGGCGCAACTCTTTAATATTTAAACGTTACTTGTTGTGGAATAGATAAGACCTGGAACTTCTCAAAATTCTCAATTTGTAAAATTTTGCAATTTCAAGTGCCAATATTTTTTTTATGGCTTTCTGCAGCCCCTCAAAAAAATTTAATTAAATCATTATCTCATCATAATCAAAAAAAATATTAAATTCTATTATATTTTGAACGAAAATCCTGAATTTTTAAATTTTAGAATCTAGAAACCCAAAGTACTACCTTCAACATGAAAAAAAATGAAAATAAAGTGATAAATGAATTCGTGACTTTGTATGTTTTATTTATTCACTTTGTGTATACTGGAACAAATTGTTTGATTATTTACAATTATTTACTTTTGTATTCTATACAGAATAATAAAGACCCTCCCACATGCAATATACAATTCAATCAAGATTATATTGAATAAAAAAAAATAAAACATAAAAAAAAAAAATGAAAAATTACTAATATCAAAATAAAAAGAGTATGCGAAAAATTGTGGATTTACCTTGAGATTTAAATTACAATTGTCCCTATATTCATTTTTATTTCTTTTCCTTTTATTCTTCTATTTCTTCTATTTACTCGTTACGTAAATCGAGGACTAAATTAGGGAAGTTATCGCGTGATCTTGGCCTGTGAAACTCGTAAGAAAAAGGGGGTAAAGCAAAATGGAAGGGGTAAAGAGGAGAGAGGGAGGGGGGTGGAGAAAAAATTGACGGTGATTGTGAGGTTGGAAGATAGAATCTAACGAGATTCTACTCTACGTCGTTAAATCGTTGGATTAACTAAATTCCTACGCGAAAAACTTTTTCCTCTATCCGTGAAATTAAAATGATGAAAAAAAAAGGAAAAAAAGGATAAAAGAATTGGATTAAAAATTGAGTTTAGAAGAAGAAGAAAGAAAAAAATTAATTCACTGAATTTCTGAGGGGATTTGTATTCGATTTTTCAAAAAGATATTATTGAAATAATAGGCGAAATGAATTATTTAAAATGACAACGAATCAGATGATGAATTTTACTTCCCAAAAGACAACTCTACGAGTCTATTAAAGCTCTGTTGTTGCCTCTGGGGAATTTTGCAGTGGGTAAATAAATAGAGAGTGAGAGAGAAAACTCGTGACCGAGAGTCCGAAGGATGGAGAGAAGGAGGAGGAGGAGGTGGCTCGGTTTGCACAGAGTGTATTTTCCAAAGAGGGATTTTACGAAAGAGAACCAGAGAGAGAGAGTATGGCGTGCCTCAGTTATCGATCCTTGCCTGTGCCCCCAACTGGCCAACTACCTACAACCGGTATACACACGTAATTCACTGGTTATTTCTTTCGGATCCTTGCATGAAAAAAAGAAGGATAAAAGGAAAAAAAAGGGGGAGAATGGGAGCATTAACCTGTTTTTTTTGCTGGTCTTCATTAAATTCTTTCACATGGGACTCTTCCGTGTTCTCTTTGTTGCATTCTGTGTACGATTGCTATATTAATATTTTTTAAAGCTAATTTCTTTGGACGTCAGGGGAAAATAATGGGGAAAGTTGAAATTTTGGGGATTTCTGAATTATTGCGATGCGGTTTGTTTCAGAATGAGTTGCGAGGAAATTGTTTGCGAGAATTTTTTTTGAAGAGAATTTTGAGGGCTACAAAATAGACGTCTTGATCGATTCCGGTAAATCCAATGGTTTTCGAAATATTTTCAGAATTAATTGGAAAGAGAATATTTATTTTTCAATGGGATTTTTTCACCAGCCATTTTTAAAAACTTTATATCGTGGTACATCGGCAAATGTGATCACTTTTAATTAGATAAAGTAATGAATCACGATTTCAAAGGGACACACGTTTCGTCTGCTTTGCACAAACCTCATCAGGGTGCATACATTCATTCTAAAAAAAAATTGATGAAATACAAATTGCACAAATTGTAATATGCAAATTCTGAAAAATTCTGAAAAATGTTTGGAAATTCAGGAATTTTTTCAAAAAGTTAAAAAAGTTTCCAAAATTGATAACAAAATACCAATTTTTTGCTGATGTTCAACTGTGAAAAATTCAGAAAGAGATTAGAAAATTCTAAATTTTTTGGAAAAATACAAAAATTGAATGTCTATTTATAGAATCATCTAGTCATTCCCAGTAAAAACAGAATATTCTTCACACTATCCCATTTTGTCCCATCATTCCATGTTGAATATTATTCCTGAAATTATTATTCATTAAAAAAAAAATACGACTTTCATCACAAGCATTGAACCAGCCATCTTTATCACTCTGAAATTATACAAAGTGGTAATGTTCTTGTGGCTGGAGGTTGTCTCAGTGTAATAAACCGTCTTAAGGTGGGTTAGAACACAGTGAAGTAGATAGAAGCGGAGAATGGGGAATGACAACGACATGATCTTCGTGGGCGCCAGATGGCCCTGACGCTGATCGAGAGCACGAACTCTGTTCCTCATGTACCCTCACCTGGTTTTATATAACACTCCATTTCCAACCCCAAACTTTCTTATTCAATTTCTCCTTCGTACACTCTTCACCCACTTCTCTTCTTCCTCTATACAGCATCCTTTCTTTTTCACTGGGATTTTTTCTTTTTCCCTTTATTTCTTCATCATTTTGTCCTGTCAAAGTGACCACTTTTCTCCTCATTCTTTTCCTGAGTTTGGTGCTTTATTTTCTGGTCTTTTTCTTCTTTTTTTCGAGGAGTCAACTCTCATCGATAAATACGGAAGACTTGTCACCGAAGTGAATTCTCCCTTTGTCGCAGGAAGAAAACCCGTCCAAGCTGATCCAATGCCTCGACATATCTTCTTTCGTGCTCAAAAGAGTGTAAATTTTTTTCTTCTTCGTAAAATATTTTTGCCGATAGAATTTTCAAGTGTTTTTCTGTACTTGGAAATTGTTTTTTATCATCATTACTGCAAGTTATTATAAATAATAATGATATTGAAGGAATTATTAATCATTGGTCATAGTTTTCAATTGAAATCGAAGAATAATCCTAAAGAAAATGGAAAAAATAATTTTGAAGAAAAAAATAATGAAATGATTTTCCGTACGATAGAGCAGGTAATCGATCTTGTTAGGAAAGGAATCAAATATTGATATGATTAGTCCTAAGCAAATGTTTTCTTTGAAATAAAAAAAAGTTGTTGAATTCACTGAATTGAGTTAATTCAAACAGATTAATCATTATTGAATTATTTTTGAATTAACTAAATCCAGTAAGTTCAACAAATTTTTTGAATTATTTTGTAAGAAATATTTTCTTAAGACCGATAATATCAATATCTGATTGTTCTCACCCCCTTTTTTCTTCTCAGTGTGCATAAATAAATGACAATTGAATGAAAATAAATGGAAAATCCAAAAAATTGAATGATCAGTCTTCGATTCGTCATCTGGACACGAAAAAACTTCTCAACTCCCTCAAACGCAGAAGGTTACTTGACAGTAGTAAGGCGGAAATCGATGACGTCACTAGCACTGAGAAGAGAGGCTTTCACATCTTTTTCCATGAGTTTTTCCACTTTCTCGATGTCCCCGCGTCCCTGGAATAGCTTTTAGAGTCGTCCAACGGAATGGCGGATCGTCCAATAAAAATACCGACGGAGGTCGACGTAAGACCAATAAGTCTACCTCGTGTGGCGCACCACGAAACGATCGACGTTGTCCATATTAAAATAAAAATAATATAAATTTAATACTGAACAGCAAAATTGAGAATTTTGGGAATTTTGTGGTGGAGATATTCTAAATATTAGACAAAACTCTGAAAAATTCAAAAAAAAAAACGAAAATTCTGAAGAACCTCAAATATTGAGATAAAACTGATTTTCAAAATATATGTGGGCAAAGGAATATTGCCGAAGTGAAATTTGAAAAAAACTTCGAGAAAAAGAAATAGGAAAAATTTCAAAATCATTCCAAAAATTCTGAAAATTTTTACATATTGGAAAAACTGATTTTTTTCTCTTAATTTGTTGAAAAAAAAATTATCCTCTTTCATTCGAAATTTCGAACTTCTATTTGTTGTTGAAATCGAATTTTACGGGATAATTCCATTGAATTCACTGGAAATTGAGTGCGGATGATTTTGTAAAACTAGTTTCAAGTTTAAAAATAAAAGAAAAATAAATAGAAAATTGTGTTACAAAACTATGGAAGCGTTGTAAACTCGCTAATGCGTGTACCGTGTCATTGGAAATCGGCTTTAGTTCCTCCAGGCTAAAATACCTTGTTTTCACCACATTGAAAGCTCCTGTTTTTCCCATTCGCATTCACGCCCATTTTACCCTAAAGCCATTTAAAACACTAGTGTTTCAATTCTTTTAATTTTTGCATTCATTTTTGGCCATCAAAATAAAATTTCATGATAAAAAATCATTTGCATTCTTTTCAACGATAAATTACTGTTCTCATTATGATTTCAGATCGGCAAAAAGGGGCAAAAAGGGGAAAAAGTGGAAAGGACACTTGGTATCAACCTCCACGTGCTACCTGAATCACTGATCAGCCTGAGGTACGTCAATGGCTAGAAATAAACGAATTTCATTTTAATCCACGTATTTATTATCTGTATCTGATTATCAACACGAATGGGGAATGATTGTGCGATCATCAGGGAGTTTACGAATATTTTTATTCTTTAAATAACCTTGTTTTTTTGGGCTTATCGAGAATTAACGGGGGAGAGAATAGTGAATTATTGAGATTTGAAGGGACATTTAGAACTGAAGCCAATCATTAATGCCTTTATATCACGAGAACAATCGGCGTCACATTTCTTCAGTCGAATTATGCGAAATAAATTTTCTTCTATTTCTTTGTGACGTCTTTTGGTTTTATGCGAAGGAAAAAAAAATGATTTATAATGTTTTCTACAAAAATATCTCGAGAGTGGGCGAGATAGTGACCTTTTTTGAAGCTCTTGGAATTCGCTGCGAGAAAGGTTTCTGCTAGAATTGCGCTATCTGGGTCAGTATTTTTTTGGGAAAATAGAAAAGATGCTGGAACTTAAGAGTATGAAAAATTCATTTCATTTTGTCACCTTTATAGAGAAATTTCTATGGCTTTTTTTGTAGCTCTTAAATTTCTCTACAAAAAAAGGTCATTATGGAAATTCCACTATCTTGCTTAGATTCCTAGATTTTGTGTTTTCTGCACGGGAAAAATCCCACTTGTTTCTTCATATTAAGGGAGTATCGCAGAGAATGATCGACAAAACAGGGAAAAATTAGGATTTTTAGGCTTGTTTCTCATAAATTAAATGATAATTCGGGAAAATGCGCTCCAATCTACCCGAAAAATTGATTAAACTATTCGAAAGTCATATCTTCAGCTTGTGAATATAATATTTTTATTTTCGAAGTTCTCTTAAATTACTAATCTACCATCACATGCATGAGGTAGAGAGAGAGGCAAATAGTTACAACTACCTTCTAATTGAAATTTCTCAAGAACTATACGAATTGGATAATTTTTTCTTCTATTATTTAGTTAGAATCCTGTTCTCTTCACCAATAGTTTTTAAATAATGGATCAACTGTGTGGTTTTTTAGTAATTTCGTTATTCCCGTCCGATTTAGAGTGTTTCATCTTCACCACCGTTCTTTCCAGTAACTTGATAGTTCATATCTCATAAACTACCCAGACACAAATTATGAAAAAATTCAGGAGAACGTGAAAAATGTCATCTCTCATACCCACATAAAAAAAATGAGCTCTTAACCTTAAATTCATCATGTAATTTTCAAAGCCCTGAATATTCAGCTTAGGACAATAAAGTTTGTTAAATTCTCACAATTTATCTGTCGAATTCATACGCACTGATACCTCAACAGTTGAGTTCAATAGTACAGTATTACGAAAAGCGGTTACGGTCACGATTTCGTCTCCGAGACAGAAACTTTAGTACTTTGGGATGGTTAAAGCCCATGAAAATGGGGGAATAGGGTAAAGGCAAGAGTGAGAGGGAGAGAAAGAGATGAGACGAAAAGACTACAGAGGAAAATAGAGAAAGAAGATGGAATCCACGAGATTGCACCCGTAGTCTAGTGGTATCCCATTGAAATTCCACGTGGGGTCGTGGCGTTTCGCGGGGAAATCCTACATTCTCTTGGACTAATTTCATTTTCTCACTTGCTGCTCTTTATACAGTACTGTGTGAAGCCACAAAAGTTTTTTGGATTATAGGAAAAGAAAATAAAAAGTCTTGACGATCGAAGGGTGAATAAATTTTATGGGACATTTACTTTTCTTTTTAATCGTGGAGGAGTCAATGTCAGAGGGCTTGAAATAATTTCACTCGGGGGAAATCTGCTGGTGAGGGGAAAGAATAAACGATTAATCTTGTCACGTCGTTACTCTGATTTTTTTTTTGAAAATCATCGAAATTTTTCAGGGTGAAATCTTCACTGAAACTATTCTTTTTTATCACTTGAAACTTTCTGAATTTTTAGAATTATTGAGGTTTTGTGCCCCGATAATCCTGATTTTTTGGCATTTTCTTGTAGAGAATATCTCGAAAATTAAATGAGATAGCAAATTTTGGAAGAAAAAGAGTTATTGCATTCCAAACGCAATAACTCAGAAAATACTGATCCTGGAAAAACAAAACAAGTTTCGAAAAAAAAAATTTTTCTAAAAATCTGATTTTGATGAGGAAAGGTCTTTATAGTTTCTGAAATAGAATGAACCGTTCTCGGGATATCGAATTAACTGCGAATTAACTGCCATTTCACGTAGTGGACCCCTCAAATCTGGAATGATACTCAGAATATACCCCTTGAATGAATCATCCTATCCCGGAAATGCCCTTATTCCATATAGATTTAGCCTATTTTTGCGACAGATTGACAGAACTAATAACGATGAGCAAACCCAGATTAGATAATCTAAAATTAGTATAATTCGTTGGAAACCGATTTCAATTAATTCTCCCTTCTAAAATTTAGACAATAATATATTTCCTCATAATTTTTAATAATCTGCTCATTATCAACATTACACTTACATTGTATTTCAAAATTCTCTTATAGAAATTTGTGATGATATCAAAAACAGTATTTGCGGTCATGCACTCACGGATGAGATAAAAAAGGAACAGCCTCATAATAAGTACACATATTATTATAATTCATAGGACGAATGAAAAATAGGATTCTCAAGAGGACTTGAGAGCATAAAGAAATCGGAAGCATTGATACTGAATCTTATCGACATTTCATCTTAATTCTCTACACTGAAAAAAACAAATTCTCGTTTCAAATGAATGTATTTTGCACACATAAATATGGTAAGTTTCTCTCGAGAAAACATTGATCAACTATATCTATATCTATAGAAAATTAGTATATTTCCTTGTTTGAAATACATTTATTTGAGAGCAGAATTTTTTTTCTCAGTGTATCAACTCTCGGAGACCTAGAAGGCCATCTCCAATGATCAAATTAACTCCAAGATCCCATATCCATAAATCGATCTTCTCGCGTCATTCAAAAAATCATAGATTCCGCCATTATCACAGTCATTGCTCTCTATAATAATCGCTAAATCTATGAATTTTTGGATGAAACACAATGAACGATCGAATGAGAAAAAACTCAAATGATCTTCTTGTAGCCCTCATTTTCCTCTACAAGAAAGATTCCCCGAAAATTTCTCTATCTCGCTTATTCACCAAGATATTGTGCCAACAAATACACTTATTGTCTTCCTCCATTTTCTCTATTGACTTAATTCAACCACTTTTTTGAAAAATTCCCCAAATCCTCCGAAATTTCTTCAAGTTTTCCCCAACCCCTCAAAAAATTCCCAAATCCCCAAATCATCAACTGCTTCACCAGCATCTTAAAAAGAAGCACTTCCCCAAGGACTTCCAGAACTCATAATTACTTTTGAAACTTCAAAGCCCCGTAAAAACACCAAATACCTGTGATAAACGAATTATCGTTAAAATTTACGTGAAAAGAAAAGAGGGACTCCTTCTTTCCTTCTTCTGGCCGTTTATATTCAAAACAATTCTCATAATCCTGAGTAAGGTGAATGAGTGAAGCTCCTGCAGCTCATTGTTTTCAAAAGTAGGAATGGGGTTTTGCAAGTCTGGCTGACGTCACTCGAGTTTCCTAATTTCATGCATCGAGAGCAGGTCGATGCTGAACAGAAAGCCCACCCAACTGTATTCCACCCTCTCTTTAGCAGGGCATAGCTTATTCTGTATAGTGAAGAGAGAGATAGAGGCAGTGTAGAGGGGCCAATGGTTTTGAAACGTACCTTGTTCCACAACGGACAAGCTTTACTTGCTCGTTTGTTCATTGAAGTTCCTTGCGAATGGTCCAAAGCCCTTCGGGAAGCTTCATTGACACTCTGCAGAGACTTGGCATTTGTATTGAGAGGTGTTGGATGTCAGTGGCTGTTCTGTTTCTATACTGAAACTGTCTGAAATAACAATAAGATTTGCATGATTTTCTGGAATAATAGAGAATGATGAATCTTTGGTAGTTTTGAGTTCAATCTGTGTAGTGATTTCTTCAGAATATGGTAAATCTTGGTGCCAATTAATTTTTTGTTTTGACGAAAACAGAAAATTCAGCAGTGTAGAGTTGAAACAGCATGTATCGATTATTTGGACAGTAATAAGCAATAACGTCCCAATCAACATTTGAAGAAAACAGTTTCTTGATAGTGTATTTTTCAGTAAACAAGCAGTTCTGAACCCAAATTTGCCATCTACAAAATTTCGAAAAAAATGTTGGATAAGACGTTATTGCTTATTACCATTCATTTTATTTTTTTCTGGAAATATATCGGAAATTAAGAGAGATACAGCATTTTTGCCCGAATTTTTTTTCGCGTTGAATTCTGACAACTACAGAATGAAGAAGAGTAAAAAGGGCGTATCTCCATTATTCACCGGAATATTCAAAAATTTCAAGAGCTACAATAAAGGATATGGACAAGATCACCTTATCTCGCTTACTTTCCGAATTATTTAAAAAACATTTTCACAAGAGAAAAATCAAAGATTTTATCAATTTTACTTCCACTATAACCAACATAATAATCTAATTTTTTATTATTTTTCTTCCTCTTATTTCTGTTGAAGCAATAGAGATAAAAAGTTTCGTCTTTCTGTGCTTTCCAGTGGAAATTTTCCTCAACTCAACCGATTAGACAATGTTCATTGTGGAAACTCCCGTGATTTTGCATTTAGTGAAGAGTCCCTCTGATTAACATATTATTTGTTATGTTAATTTAATCACATATAAAATGCAATTTAATTACTCATATTAAATTCAGTTAATCGTCAAACAGAATTGGTGTATAATAAATTTCAACCATGAATATTCATGTAAAATTTTCTTTTGTTCTACCATTGTGCGTTACCATAAAATAATCAAATTTTGTTAACTCGTTAAGTTGATTTGAGTTCATCGTGGTTGACGTAAATTCAATTTACTACTCAACGAGTTGAGAGAGAGAGAGTGTGTACTACTGTTACAGAATACTGTGACGTCTACAGTTGGACAGTTTCATCGTAAATTGCCCCTCAGAATAATTTGAGATACAGTAAAGGACATTGTAACTAGAAACGTCTATTTTTTCTTCTTTTTTCCTTTGTGTTATCATGGGGAAACTAATATCATGTATCAAAGATAAAAATACTGAGAAACTTGGTAATTGGAAGACGAAGAGGACAAAAGAATTATGTGTATGAAAGTTATATAGTACAACTCATTTTGCTCCAATTTTCCTTTTCCAGAAATCCTTTCAGATTTTGATGTATTATATCGTTGTCTTAGAGTTAAAGGGGCGTAAGTGTTGTGTATAAGCATAGCACATCATGCAAATTTTTCCAAATCAGGAGAATTATTTGGAATAGATTCTTTTTTTTTGGCTTCCATTGGAAAGCTGAGAAAATTTCCTTTGGAAAACATGTGTTAAAATTGATTTAAAAATTTTTTTTTTGGAAATTCCACTTTTTTAGCTGGAAGTCTAGTTCTTTATGGAATTGAATAATTTCACGATTTTGAAAATATCCATGGTCCCATTGATCAAAGTGACTCGGCTCTGATCTCAAATAAAAGATGATCCATTGCCACTAATTCATGTAATTTAAAAAAAACATAGATTTTTGAGGTATTTATATGATGAAAGTGGATTTTCACAAAATCATTAGCCATAATTGACTTCAAAATCGATTCAAAATATTTTAATGACATAAATTAATGGCAAATAAAAAAAAAATAAAAATTAATGGCAAATGATCCTACCTTCAATTTAAAACCAATCCTGAGTCGCTAAGACAAATAGAACTGGAGCAATCCTCAGAAAAATGGAAGAAATTAGAAAGGGAAAGTGTTTGATGAAAGAGTAGAATTTCAAAAAAAGCACAAGAAAATCAAATTTTTTTCCGAAGGAAATTTCTTCAGTTCTCCAGTGGAATCGTTGAAATGATTATATTTCAAGCCATCTCATAAAAATCTCAAATTTACATTATCTCCTTCCGTCAAATTGAGAAAATCAAATCATTTCAAAAATTTAAAATAATGAAATGAAAATAGTTCACACGGTTCATTAAATATTTTACGGTTTCTTTGATGTAAAAATGTTTGAAAATATTCTACAAATGGTTGTAATAAGTACCTGAAGATGGAAAAAAGAAGAAGAAGAGAAGAAAAAAAACTTCTGAAAGAACCTCCAGTTTTCCCATTTAGTTTTCCTGGGTTACTGCGTTGAGTTTGCGTAAAGCAGCCCAGGCTTGTGCCACAAGGTAAAGTCGACTCTTCATCCCAGTGCAAACTATCTCTAGGCCAAATCGCGTCGGAGCTACGCTTTGATCTCCGCCATCTACAAAAAAGAAAGAAAAGTATGAGGATGAAAAAAAAATCGAAAAAGAACAGTTTTTTTGCTTGCATTTTTTTTTTGCTTTAATATTTCAACATTTCGTTTTGATGAGCACTGAATATTATTTGCATACCAAGAGAAATAATTTGATAGAAGTTATGAACGTGAAATGAAAAGATAAAAAAAACGAGGAATCGTAAACATGCAAACAGGTATTTTACAGGTACAATGAAATGAAGAAATTACCACTTAGTTGGAGAATAAAAGGAATCTATTGTTGCGAAACATGAAGAATATTGAGGAGAAAAAGAGTTTTCATAAGTTTGAGGTGGAAAATTCAAATTAATTGTTGGAATTCAATTTTTTGGAGAGATTTCTACAATTTTTTGAATCAAGAATTGATATTTAATAAGGTCCAATTGCTGTATATGGGTCAAATAGAGTTTAGTATCAAAAATTGGGAAAATCAAATTAAAATATCTATATGAAATAATATTATTGAAAAATAAATTTTTTGCAAGGCATTGAACATTGAAATGAAAAATATTATTTTAAAAAACAGCTTAAGCATTTTAGCCGTAATGAAGCCAATTGCGAAAAACATTTGCTTTTCCAAAGAAGCCAGTTGACTTCTTTCTGGTCTAGGCACAAAATATACTAGAATATAACGTTGTCAAACGTTTTGACTCCATTGTAATGCAGGCTAATGTTAAATTTCATGAGATTTCTTTTCATTAATTCAGTGAATTCCACGATAAGTTGAATTGTCTATTGAAAAATTTCCAATTCACTCCAAATAATGAATGATATGAATTGATTCCAATCTAGATATATTCAAGCTAAGTAACGCATTATTACTTTTCATAAATAATTTCTTTAAATTAATCATTTTCCATTTTTCTTAGCTTCAGGAAATTCCTATCTTGCGAAAAATGCACTTTTTTCTCAGTGAATTCCCAATTCCCAATTTGTCAATTTCTTGATTCAAAGACAAAAATCAACAAAAATTCCACTATTTCGCTTAGTTTCCGAGATATTCGTTGAAAATGGAATCGCCCCAAAAAAATACTCTTCCTGAACCTTTTCCACTGGAAATCAAAATCATCAAATTGTTTGCAATTTTGCACCGTAAAAAATAAAATAATCCACTGAATTACTGCGTAACAAGTGAATTATTTAGGTTTAATTCAGTGGTTTGTTTTTAGCCCAACGTGAATGATAGTTTGACGTTTTACACTGGACACACACTACACACACACGCAGCCGGGGACAATAATAATCAAATAACCTATGGTACCAGAGGCGAGATTACCTAATTAGCAATTAGCGTATGCTATAGCCTGGAGGGATTTCGCTATAGCTTGGATAAATGCAATGGTCCACCTGTGTTAACGCCCTTGTGGACATTTCAACCATCATTCCTGTATGTTTCTACACATCAATCCCCCCCCCCCCCCCCTATTCTCAGTCCTCTTCTCATACCTCTTTTGCCTCAAACCATCAACTCAGTACCTATTCCCCAATGGTTTGCCTCCCAATTCCCCACCCATTCGGTTTAACATCGATGTTACATGAATACAATCAATTCACTTTCATGATTTATGATTTTACGTATTTCGTTGGAGCCATAGGATTTTACCAATTTACGAAAATTCGTGCGTCAGTCATTTTTTTTAATGCGAAAATTGATAAGCTCGCATTGATAATTCTCCGATTGAACATATTCATTAATTATTGATGCAACGATAGCACAAGAGATATTGATATTAATGATAATTTTTTGTTTTAAGGTAGTAAACCAAAGTTCGATTGATAAAACAGGAACGAATAAGGATTTGTAGGGTAATTTCCAATTAATTTTTGATGATTTGGGAAAATACGCTTAACTATTCAGAATTCATCTATTCAGCTTGTAAATAAAATTTTTATTTTGGTTTTTGAATTTTATTTCACATTGCTCATCTTCTATCACATGCATGAGACAGAGAGAGAGGCAAATAGTTACGACTACTCTCTAATTAAAATTCCTCAATAACTATACGGAGAATTGAATATTTTTTTCTTCTGTTATTTAGTTAAAATGCTGTTTTCTTCGCCAATTGTTTTTAAATAATGGGTCAACTATGTGGTTTGTTTTTAGTAATTTTGTTATTTCTGTCCGATTTAAGGCGCTTCATCTCCACCACTGTTATTTCCAGTAACTTTGATAATTCATATCTTATAATTTACACGAGCAAAAATTATGAAGAAACTTAGAAAAAAGTAAAAAAATCATCTTTGATATGGCATTAAAAAAATTGGGGGCTAACTAAATTCAATGATGAATAGTAAATGGTGAAAAGAAAGTTTTGAACAAATTTTGTGCAAATTCTATGGCAAATATCGCGGAAAGTATTGAGTTCTGGAGAATGGAAAAATCAAGAAACTTTTTTTTGTAGCCCGTAAAATTCTGAAAAAAGCTCTCCTCACATTTTTCCCTGAACAAATTATAACAAATTTTTATTGAGTACATGAATATTTGAATTTTTTTTGGCAGTACCACAAGAATGAATTTAAAAATCTAAAAAATGTTTCAGAGTGCAATTGAAAAAATGAGTTGAAAAGAACTTTCAGGTGCAACACTTTTCGTAGCGCTTTAAATGGAGCACAAGTGCCAACGAAAAGGTAGTTCGTGCAATTTCTAAGAAAAAATAAGGCAGAAAAACGTAAACTGTGAAAAAAAATTGAGGAGTCAGGGTGTAACCATTTGAAAAACTGTTGGGGTAAATGGAAACGTAAGAGGTTTGCTTTGCTTTACTCATTCTTGACTTGTAAGAAAGAATGAAAAAAAAAATGGTAGAATGGAAGGAAAATGTGGATATACGAGGGAAATAAGGGGAAGAGAAGGCGAGTGCTCTGGCGATAGATCTTGTTCCCCTTCAGGAAATGGAGAAACCAACATATATATAAGGAAAATGAAATAAAATAAATTTGGTAAATTACAAGAGGAAATTATTTTTATGTTTTCTTAATTTTAATAGTCGTGTTAGAGATGAAAAAAAATTAATTGCACTATTGTGGTGGGGGTGAAATTTCAGGAAATGAGTGGCGTGACAGGAGGAAATATTTTCACCTGATAATTAATTACCAAATGGAAAGATGCAAATGTTTAAGTACTGGAGGGGAGATATTACATGTCATACCACATATGACCGCAATTAATAATCGAACTGGTGCCTATTCTTGTTTGTGCCTTTCCCTCTGTATTCTGTGTGATCAATTGGTACTAATTAAAGGACATTTTAATTAACTATTCGTGTTTTTAATTAGTAATTAATTAATTTACCCCTCATTTTGATGATTTCTCATTCAGTGAATTATTTATAATTACAGATTTTAATTTCACTTCAATTTCTGGAGATCTAATGGGATCGAGGCAATTTCGTTTGAATCATTAATTATCAGTAAATTATGATTTCCAGAAATTGAAATTACGTTAATTTTCTGAAAAAAAATATTTTGTTTTTAATTTTACGACATTTCCGTTGATTTTGGATGCAAAGAAGAAAAATTTATGTGAAATCATCTCAACTTCCATTTGCGATTAATCTCAATGCACTATGAATCAGAGATGTCTGCAAAAAAATAGAAACTTAAAAAGAAATTTTTTAGATAATTATGTACCTAAATTTGTTTTTCATAGATTAAAATTGTATCTCGATTGAATATTGAGAAATATAATAGACTCGAGAAAATGTATCGAATTCTTTAATTTGATACGAGTTTATTCGATATCGAAAGTTGTAGAATCCCATTTTCCTTTTTTTTTCAAACTCATCCGTACAGATCTCTGTGACGTTCCATCCACATTGGATTGGAAGAGTGGAAGAGAGATAGATTCGATTAATCGAGTGAGGTTATCATCTCCGATTGCTCTCTCGTGGATTTTCCACCGTTTTCTGTAGACATAAAGGTTATTTCCTTTTTTTTTCATTTTTTTTTTTTTTTCGAACAGCGAAATGTAGTTATGTAGTTAGAGGATATTTCCGAAGCACTGGAGCTTAACCTATTTAATGAAAGAAAACAGAAATTATGACATTTCTCTAGTGGAATCACTTTCTTTATCCAATCAATTACTTCTTCCAGATTCTTTAAAACTTTCGATCTTAGCTTTGCAAATACTTTTGCGAATATCTCAGAAACTATTAGGTTGATGAGGATTGATGAAGAGAACTTTTTGTAGAGAATTAAATTCTCTACAAATATTGTCCCTTGACTTGAGAAAAAAATGGTCATTAATGTATTCATATTTGGAGTGGAGAAAAACCAATTGTTAATTATCAACACCGTTCGGTTTTGAATTGAATACAAAAATGATCGGAAGTTCTGATTGCGCAATTGGTGAATCAATGATAGACATTATTGAAATGAATGAAAAATGAATTGAGTACAGTATGGCAATCATTGTGACACTATTATTTTGACTGTATTCAAGTTGAATTCTTACGGAGCATATGACTCTGTCTTGTCATGAAAAAAGAATTACTTATTCCAAGTTTCTCATTATTTATAATATCAATTCTTCATATCATAGAGAGATTTTTGATTCCAAGTTATTGTTTCTTTGGGAGCAGTTATCCATATTTTGACACAAATTTCTGTTGGATCATATGACATTGATGTACTAATAGTTTAGTAAAAACTCAAAGTTTTTCAGATCAAATGACTCATTGATTAACTTGAAAACTCTTATCTCAAATATGAATAATCAACAGATTTATCTGCTATTGAGTGTATTTATTCTTGAAACGAGAAATGAGATGATTGGCTTGAGAAATCTCCAATTGCTTCCAAATAAATGATGAAAATGAGTTCATTCCAATCGGGATATATTCAACCCAATTAACGCATCATTATTTTTAATAGATAATTTCTTAAAGCTAATGATTTTTGTGACATCTGTCCCTGAAGTTCCTTTTTTTCATCAATGAAGCCATTAAAAAATCACTTACGCTCTCATTTTTCCCTCCAAAAATTGACATTTCAATTTAAATTCTCACCGGAATCAACTTTGATAAAGTAGATCATGATAATACATTCCCTCCGTAAATTCCCTCGTCTCTTCAACAAGACAAACCTCAACAGTCTCCCACTCAATAATTCCCCAAGATACGTGTGAAAGAATAACAGTAAGACGTGAAATTCTCGGGTTTAAGGTTTAAGGATACAAATAAAAGCACCAAGTGAAATCAGAGAGACATTAAAATACCCTCAGTGGCATTTCCACCTGTTTCTCTCCCTCCCCTTGCCCATTCTTCATATCGAGCTTACGAAACAACCGCTCACCCACGCCACCCGTCGAGAGGCATTTCCGAGTTGACGTACATACGTTGGAGTTTCCTACCCCACCCCCCCTCTTCTCCCCAACCCCATCTCTTTCGCCGAGAACTTTCGTGTCTCGTACGCTTCCGGAAGACTTCAAGCTTTCTACCATTCCCCTATCCTTCTTCCTCAACCCCTAACTCCCCTCCCCCCTCACTCTCTTTCTCTCTCTTACTCGTCCACAGTTCCGCATAACCTTCCTTACAATCCCACCGGAACTTCAAAATGTATATGCTACCCGTTTATTCTAGCTTCTCGTATCTTGCAACTCGCAAAGGTACCTGAGTAGTACACGTCCACTGGTAGAAACGAAGTAAGACAAATGCGTCCCAGGTGTCGTCACCAGACCGAGAAAAATCGAATTTCGAGTTTACGCCAAGTTGACTACTCACATCCCAACTCCCACATTTTCCCTTTCTCTCTGGTTTTACTCTATTCAGCCTTGTTCTCCGGTTTCCCGAGTGATTCGATTTTTATTTGTTCATCGATACTGCACGAGTGATCAGGACTCTTCGATTATCTTGTGCATTTGTTGATTGAGTGTAGAAATTACGTGGAAATTATTTTGGCACGTGATTTTTTTTGTAGGCAAATAAATTTTCGACGGAAAAAAATGTATTTGAAGGAATAATTTTAATGAGTTTGAGATTGATGGAGATACTGGATTCAATAGATAGATAGTAGATGTCAATCTTCGCATTTATTTTTGAAAATCACGATGTTTCTTTCCTGATTAGAAGCATTTTCAGGCTCTTTGGATCAACATAAATTGTCATGATATCCAAAAAAACTTGACGAACAGCTCCATTGTATTTCATCACTCTTCACTTTTCTCTTTGTACGATGTAACGAAATTTCATTTGATGACCTAATCAACAAATTGATACTCTGAAATGATATACCCAACGGTAGAATTCTAGCCATTGCAATGATTCAATTTGTGATTTAGTGATTAATTTGTAGAAGAATAGAAGTTAATATCCTGGAAAAGGCTTTATACAAAGAAACTAAAATTTCGATACTGAATTTCAAAATTTCGTCTTGATTTTCTATCACCTCAGCAAAAATTTGAAAGGCTATCTATTAATTGAATTCAGTAATTTGTATGTATTAGTGTAAGGATTATAAAAAGTGTGAATGAGAGTCTAAATGGGTAATGCGTAGATGAATGAGGAGAAATGGAAGGAAAAAAAAAGCAATTAAGTAACGTCAAGTACAAAAAATGGGAAAACCCCAATAATTGAGGGAAAGGCCCAGCAACGAGCGGAAAGTCCCAGAGTAATGAAATAAGGGACAGCTCGGGACCTGGTGGGTTAGAAATTGGCAAACACGTGTGGGGAAAATTGGAGAGAGACAGAGTGGAGAGAAATGGTTGAGGAAAGGTCTAAAAGGAATGGGAGGAAAAAAAAAGGTACTTTGAGGGATATTCAAGGGCGATGCGGTATGAATGTTCAGTTAGTAGTTACTCCGAGTAGGTTTAGAGCAGAGTGTTATTAAAGGAAGAGTATGTTCGTTTTCAACAAGCAATGACAACTTAGATATTGTAACTTTTTATATTATTAATCCTCGTAATCTACACCTCTGAACGGATCTTCGGAGCACACACGGGAGTCAAATTGATCCTACTCCATTTTCTGAGTGCTTATGTGATGAGGTTTTTTGCAGATAAAACAATGTACTTTCGAATCAATCACATTGGTTTGATTTAATCATTTTTTGATGGTAACAAAATTGATCGAATTTGGACCTTTTCTGTAAAGTCAGCTAATTTGAATGAAAAAGCTTGTAGGTGTTGGAGCCGAGTATTTCAAATATTTTTATTCATTTCATCATATTTTAGGGTAATAAAATTTTTGGGATCGAAATGGCCACCCAGTATACTCCGGGGAATAATATAGAAACATCTGTGATAATGTGACTAGTCCTTACGATCTCCACATTATCCCTAGTTTCAATAATTAGAATTATAAGCAACGATCTAACAAATTGCCATACAGTACGGCTCAACTGAAAGGGGTAAATATGAAATTACCGAAATTGCATCTCTCCAAAGTTAGAATGACTGTTATTGAATTAACTCCATAAGCTCCACAAAAAAGGTATTCTGACATTTTTAGTTAAATCCACTCATTTCAGAGATATTGCAACTTTTCTGAAAGAAGAAAATTCGTTCAACAATAATGTTCTCGTAATTTTCCCGCAACCTCCTTAATCAAATTTGGAAGAAAAAGTGGTGTTTTGTATATATTTAGGTCACGTTTCGTACTCAAACACTGTTTGTAACGAGGGTTACCTTTGACACATACTAATTGTCGAGCAGAAGAGACGATGGCGGAAATGGGGTGGCTGGGTGGTTTAGGGGGAGGAAAAGGGGCGTCGGAATACTGCGTGCACTTAGTGTCGAGAGCAAAGCCCTGGATGGGTATCAGGCGTCGGCTACATCGAGGATCACAGTGAGGTCTGGCTTGCACCTGCTGTATATCCCCTATCGACGTACCCGGATTTAATGCCTCACCACAATTAATGACCATTTCTCCTCCTACTCCCCCCCCCCCCCCCCTCACTGTACTTGCTCCAGCATCTATGCGTGTATCCATCTAGCCTGTACTGGCGGGTTACCAGGCCTGATTATGGCCTAGGCCTGTCGAGGATTACTGACACACCAAAAATTTTACACCAAACTTCCACTAACCTTGTCATCAAATTTCGTTTTTCCAAATCAATCAGTTCATCTACTATGGAAATTGCAGAGGAATGATTTCAGTTGGATTATTGATTACTGAGGGACAATCGCCGGAATTAGTTTAGAGTGAAATTCCGATTTGCTGAAATTCTGGCAATGATTCGAGGGTTTCACTCAATGGGTGGATACAATGCAAGCAAGTCATGACGAAATCACATGTTTTGGAAAATTATTGACGAAGTTCAAAGCATCGAAGTGACTTTCGGAAAAATTTCAATTCGCTGGAACTTCGCACGGGATTGAGGAGAAAATGCAGGGGAAAAGGAATAGGTGCTAGTGAATCGGAGCACCTAAACCGTCCCGTTTAGTTAATTATGAAAGTTCCTGGGATCATAATGTTTTTTGACTGGAGTTTCTATTCGTTGGAACTCCATAAATGATCAAACGAAATGTTTGTTGGAGGAAAGTGATGAGGTGAATAATGCGAGTGAAACATGGAAACATAAATGATTTTCTCTGATTATTTACGGAGTTCCAGACGTCAAAATGATTTTTGAAAAAATTTCGACGTCTGGAACTGAAATTTTCTTTTGTTGGAACTCCATACGGGATAGAGCAGAAAATCTGAGGAAGAAAAAATACTTTTGAATTAGAACACCTGACTCTCTCTGTCCTATTGATTCCAAAAGCTCCCAGCATCGTAATGATTTTCGCCTGGAGTTCCATAAATAATCGAACGAAATGTTTAGTAAGAGAAAAGCGTTAGAAAAGACTAATGGGGGAACAATGAAAGTAAAACTTGAAAAAATGAACGGTTTTCTGTAATCATTTACGAAGTTCCATCCATCGAAATGAATTTCAATCTGCTGGAACTTCACATTTAATTCAACGAAGCCTCTAATTTTTTATTAGATTTCAAGGTAAATTATTCGGTTTTTTGATGGAATAACCCAGAATGGTCTATTCCCCAGAGTTTCCAAAAGAAAGAAATATTCATTCCAAATTCACTTCCTCTCTTCTTTTTTATCCCTTTTACCGCTTCTATATTTCTTTATTCCTTGCCTTTTTCCCTTCAGATTTTTTCACCACAACTGGAAAAATATGTCTAGAGTACGTTCGTTATTTTATTTATCTATCCACGACGGTTTCGACATCGTTACTGTCTCGTGAATTTCTCATCCCTCCTCACTTCTCTATATTCTATCGTCCATTCCCCTCTCTTATCCACCTTCTCTCAATTTTTTTCTTCTCTCTCCATCCATCTATCTCTCTCTCACTCTTTCCACATATGTACATTTTTCGTCTGTTCACAGTTGGATATTTACTTCGATTCACGTAGACACGAGAGACAGAGGAAATGCACGACCGATTTATCGATACATTATGTGTACTCCCTACTCTTGTATATGTATTCAACTCCCGGAGAGCTTTCGCATCGTTGAATACTGCTTTTCTCTGCCGTCTACTGAAATACTGAAAAGCGTCAACTGTGAAATCAATATCAATATAATAATATTTCCATAAAGCCCCAGGTTCATCAGAATAATTCAATTTTGATTTTTTTTTTTCATCAGTAGTTTTCGAGTAATTGAAAAAAAAAGCATTTTTCCCTGATTTTTGGTGAAAATGAAAAGAAAAATAAAAAAAAATTAACTTTATTATTTCTAAAAAATAATAATTATCGAAATAGGAGAGAGGGTGCACCTTTGAACAAGATAATTTTTCTTTAATTGATAATATAATTGTTTATTATTGTTTTCTTTCAATTAACAAAGGTGTATCATGAACGTTAGATATCCAATAAAGATAAAGAATATTAATGATCAACAATTTTATTATGTTAAAATTAATTATTGAGAAAACAAGAACTATTCAAATGTGCCCCTCTCTCCTGCTAATGAAATCTGTGAAGGCACTGACGAAGGAAACAAAATTAATTACACCTATTTCTCTCTTTCTCTTATTAAATCCCATGTAATTGACATCTCAATTGTATTCTACCACTTTTTATTTCACTGGATTTATTAGTAAACCAACGATTGGTTGTCTACATTGTCAAGCGACACTAGACAAGGTGGAAAAAGCTCTTTGTCCACGGTATTTTTCTTTTCCACTTTCTTCATTTTCTTCTTTCCATTCTTTTTTCCTTTCTCCACTGTTCATTTGCCTCTGATAGAACGGATTAAAGGGATCCGTACGTTGTCGGCATCCCAAGGCACTTGGAAGTAGGAGAGAAAAGGGGGGGGGGGGTGGATGAAAATTGGCGAGTTACGGGGAAAAAGAGGGGTAGGGGAGGGGAGGAGGGGAAGAGGAGGAAAAAAACCTGCATCCCTCTTAGTGAGAAAAAGAAGGAGGAAATTTTCTCGTTTCTCTCTACTTTTTTTCCCCTCTCTCTATCTCTTCTTTTACCATTTCTCTTTTCACTGCTCTTACCACACAGTTGTTTGTACTCGGTGTGACGAGAGTGGGATACGAGGGATGGATATACGAACAAATGGAAAGCGGGGGCTTTTATGTTCAGGAAATATTCGCCTGTGGCGTTTTTTTTATTATTATTATTATTTTTTTTTTTATTTACTTTTTCATATTTTTTTAAATAACATGAAAATGCATTGCGGTGAGAATAAACGAAAAAAAAAGAAATGGATATAAAAAAAGTAAATGAAATGGGGAAAAATGGGAGATAAATGTTTCAACTGAGGATTCGTTCAGTGCCTTCATTTTCGTTTTTGTTTCTGTTTTTTTTTTACCTTTTTTTATCACTGCTTTTTATTCACATTCACGAGATGACAGAGAAGATGAAGTTTGTGTGTTCGATAACTCTCGTGATATTTGAGGAATGGAATTTTTCAAAAAATTCTTCTTGAAATTGTTCGCAATTTGTAACATAAAAAAACATCTGAAGTGTTTTCCAACTGAAATTTTCCGCTTTCGAGGGAAATACATGAGAAACCACTCACAACTGTTGGACTCTCTCTTTCTCATTCACGATTTTCTCCGGAATTTTCTCAAGAAGTGGGAGCGGGGGGGATAAAAAAGGGAGGAATTAATTCGTATTCACAGTAGCAATTCTCTTCAGGTGTTTTCTTTAGATCCCCAACTGTTTCATCTCCGTGTTCTCCAGTCTCACATACACATGCGCAAGAAAGTTGTCTTCATCTTCTTTATCACGATGTTCCCTGCATCATTGCCAAAGGACGAAGAAAAGAAACCTAGCAACAAGAAAATCCTCGGAAAATCAAGCAACCCGAAACGTGATTAAGGTAGTATCCCAGATAATGCTCAATGAAACAGGAAAAAATGAGCATTCGTAGGATTTTTTTCCAATTAATTGCTGATAATTCGGGAAGACGTGATTCAATTTACCCGAAAAAGTGATTAAACTATTCGAGAGTCATATCTTCCGCTTGTGAATTTAATTTTTGGTGTTTCTCGAATTTTTTTACATTACTAATCTTCTATCACATGCATGAGATAGAGAGAGAGGCAAATAATTACGACTACTCTCTAATTAAAATTCCTCAATAACTATACGGAGAATTGAATATTTTTTTCTTCTATCATTGAGTTAAAATGCTGTTTTCTTCGCCAATTGTTTTTAAATAATGGGTCAACTGTGTGGTTTTTTAGTAATTTCGGTATTTCTCTTCGATTTAGGGTGTTTCATCCCCATCACCGCTATTTTCAGTAAATTTGATAATTCATATCTCATAAACTACACGGAGATGAATTATAAAAAAATTCAGAAAAATGTAAAAAAATTTTATCTTTGATTCGCCATTAAAAAAATGAGGGGTTAACTATACTCGAGTTTGCTGGGATACTGCCTTAATTTTCTCAGCAGCAGAAGTAGCTGTAGATACGAAAAGATAAAGTTATCTGTCAAAAAAGAAAATTAAGAATAAACTCTTCACTCAAACCATCAATGTATTGACTCTCCAATGCATTTGCCCGTGAAGCAGGAATGCGAGAAAATGAAGAATAAAATGAAAATAGAAAGAAATAAAAATATTCTCTTGGAGAAAAGGTGAAAGAAATCGCACGATGTTTCACGGAACAATGGAGTGAGTCATGAAAATGGGAGGGAGGCAGGAAAATGTGGATGGTGAGCGTTCCTCGTCTCTTGTGGCATTCATCTGCAATGCCAGAAATAAAGTACAGCCTCTTCTCCCTCTCTCTCTCTCTCCCTTTTTTGCTCTCTCTTTTCTTTTCTACCCCTTTAACTTCTGACGGTTGTCTTGGGGATGAAGAAGATGGAAAATCCAAAAAGGATGAGAAAATACTGAGGAGGTGTACCTCTCCACCTTCTTCCTCCTTTATTCTTTTGTCCGTGGGAAATTCTCGAACTCGTCTCTGTCGTTAAAACGAACGTTTCGTCACTCGTGCAGAAACGAAAACGTTGAGTTTTTGAACAATTGCATTTCATGTTGATATAAAAGAATGAAGAATTCTTTTTTTTTTAACTGTTATTTCACTTCCTTCCTTCCTTGTAAACACGGAAAACTTGAGTACTTGACGAACTGATTTAATTAATTTTAGAATGGTTTATTTTCCTTTTTTTTTTTTAGTACTTGTTCAACATGAAATTCCATTTGTTGGCTATCCTGAACAGACTCAACTGGCTGTGAGTCGATTGGTTGGTTGAAGAAGGTTTGTTATTATAGTGCGGTCGGGGGAGGCAAACTTATGCTCCTGGATTTGACACCTTCATCCAGCAGAAAAGCGACGTTACACAGACGCTCGTTGGTATTAGCTGGCTCAAGAGTGGTATTATATAGAAGGAAAAACAATTGATGTAATCAAATTGATTTCTCGTAAGACAAAGAAGATCGGAGTTTCTAGTATTTGGAATATCTCGAGAAGTTGGGGGAATAGAGATTTGAATTTGGCGGGCTTCGATGGATCGGAAAATTTGGGCATAGTTTGAGAAAAAATCGTCTCATTTGATCGAACGGCTCAAATGGAAACAGGAAAAAAAAAGATTTTTCGAAACGAAAAATCGTTTTTTTCGATTCTCTGCAACTTTGCCATTTTTTGGCGAAAAATACTTTTCTTTTTTTCTATTCAACGAGAAATTTCCCGCGTTTTTCGATGGAACTGGTTCCGAAACTCTGTCACTTCCGGTTCTCGTGATAATCGCGAAATTGGATTTTGGATGTTGAGTTTTCCGAGAGAAGTCGATGCAGAGTTCATTTGACTATTAAATTCTCGATATTATATCATATTTCCTTTTATTCTCTTCATTTCATATCTGTACCATATCCAATACCCCAAACTGACATATTCAAAACGTCCACGGTTCGTTAAAAACCCTTTTATTCCAACTGAAGTCTCAATTTTGCACTCCCGAAAAGAAAAAAGACAAAATGAATAAAGTCAATGTGTCTTTTTTTTCCTTCTATCATTTTTCCTCGGAACGAAATTCGCACGTACGTCACACGACTACGTCGTAGTAATCTCGTTAGTCGGTGGCTGTAGTTCACCTTTTCGTTTCAAAGCGAATTTCTATATTTTTTTTTCCCATTTTCTCTATATTCCCATTTCACTCATACACACGATTTTTTTTTTTCGTTCATTCTCGTCAAGCGTCCAGGATTCGTACTGACGTCGTTAAATTTCACGGGGAATTATAAAGGGAAGGGGTAGAAAGTTATGTGCAGTGAATGTGAGACAAAATTTCGTTCTCGTCCCCGTTCGATCGTTACGAGCATTTCATAAAATGCAATTTCACAAAACTTCAAAATTTATATGTCTCATATTTTTCCAAAATTCAATTTAAAAAAATTAATTGGCATCGGAACACAATTATTATTACCCCAAATCGAATCTCATGAATTATTCGCAAAGTTCCAGTATATCAAAATTTTTTAGAAAATCATTTCGATTGATGGAACTTTGTGAATAATTACAGAAAGCTTCTGATTTTTTCAAGTTTCACTCGCATTATCCCTCACATTGTTAGGTGGAGAAAAAAAGCTGTTTTCGTCAACAAATAGCAAAGTTCCAACGAATCGAAAACATCGAAATTTCGTATCGAAAAAAACGTTTTTTCACTGGAAATTTTGAGCCGTTCAATCAAATGAGATTTTTTTTTTTTTAACTATGGGCGAATTTTCCCATCTATCGTAGACCGCCAAATTTCCATTCCCTCAACTTCTCAAGATACTCCAAATATTAAAATTTTTAATCCTCTTCATCTTCCGTAAAATGAATTCAGTTCCGTCAATGCACGGAATTATTCGCCCAATGAATTCCGTTCTACCCTTCCTCCTCAACAAACATCTTGTTCAGATCATTCGTAGAATTCTGAGGAATAAAAACTTCAGTCAACAATCAAAATAAATGAGAAATTATCAATTTCCGAAGAAGAGAAAATTACAAGTTCACCGACTTTTTAACAAAATAATTTCCTTTACATTTACACAACTTTCATTCCAGTTTCGGGCTCTTTCACTCCTTTTATCGCAATGTTATACTTGAAAAAAAAAAAACAAGACGACAAAAAAAATAGCAGGCACTGGTATCGATGAAGTTACGAGTAGAGTTCCCACTCCATTCCCGCAATTATCGTTCCCAAGTGCACCATATATTTCAACTTCGTGTGTATGTGTATGTGTTTATTTTACTGGAGTACAAGAGAAGGTAATTCAAGTGATAGTCGTCACTATGTGCCAAGTTATGCCACACGGAAACTCGTGCACCTTCCCCTGCTTCTTTTTCAACGATTTTTTTTCTCCCTCCTTTTTTTCTCATTTCCACTTGACTTTTATATCACAATGAACTGCAAGCAACAATAGAATCCAATAAAATACCATTCACAAAGTTGTAACAACTAATTTAGACTTTTTTTCCCTTCGGGTCTCAGATGTAAAAAAAAATGCAATTCCATTAATTCTATTATTAATTCGTTCTATCGGAGAAAAATCTATTTATTCTGCTTTTCATGCTTTTTTTTTGTTGTATTTTCCTCCCTTCCTATGAGTGTATACTTCTGCAGGGAAATTCACTACGGGCTTTGAATAAATAATCTCGGAATTGTTGTTTGAATAGAGAGATCGAGCGAACAGCGAATTTCGTGATGGAGAAGAGAATCATTAGTACTCTATACAAATGAACACGATATCCCTTTCTACGTATTTGTTTTCAATAATTTTTCTTCTTTCATTTTATTCTTTTCTTCGTTTTATACTGGTTATTTGAACTCGTGTTCATGGGAATTCCCCGATGATGAGCGCTTGTTTACCTGGTGAAATAAGGACTATTTAATGGCCCAGACGATGAGAATTTACGAGCGCAATGAAGTAGTTGATGATTTAATCGATAGAGCAGAATGTTTATGGTTAATTAGAGGGAAAAATTTTTTCTCTTTATCGTTATGTAATATAGTACCATGGAACTTCTATTTTTAGCGGGAATAACTGAATTGTCAGCAGTCAACAGAGGAAAAAAAAGATGAATGCGTAACATTGTTCCTAATGAAAAATTCGCCAAGAACGCGTTTGGGAGTTTGATATAAATGGGCTAAAAAAGTAGCGAAATACAGTGTAGCCCCAAGTATCTGAGTAAGGCTATTCACTGGCTCGATTTGAGCTGATAACTGGCCTAACCTTGGCCGATGAATAGCCCTCCTCGGCATACTCAGTGTAAGAGAAAAAGACGAATCCCAAATCCAGAAGAAAATAATAGTAAAATTAAATGAAAGCCCTAACAAAAATTAAAAAAACGTGCTTGGCTTAGCAATCAATAATCGAATCACATCATTCATGTATCAGCATGTAGGTGAAAGAGAGAGAGAGAGAGAAAACTTGTACTTGGCGAGAGACGCTACCGCATCTCCTAATGATCTGAAATTGATTGCATTATAGCGTCTTTTGGGGTCAAATGTTCCGATATTTTCGATGTAATAATACAAATGTCGAAAATTTTCCATTTCCGAAATCTTCGCAATTCAAATTTTGGAGGGAGATACTTAATTTTGTTAATATGGTAGAAACCATTGGTTTTAGGGAAAAAAATACAGAGACTTCTTCTGTAGAGAATTGAATTTCCTACAAAAAAAAAAACTTCTGAGATTTTCTGCTAAACATAACGGTTTCTGAGATACTCGCAATTTAATGGAAAAAAATCGAATGATTAAAAACTAGTGTAATATTTTTGAAGTGACGGAAATAAGCAACTCATTGTCCGTGTTTTTACGGATTCCAACATATTCATTTTTCTGATCCTCTTAATAGCTATATATGATAAAAGCAGAATAAAAAATATATAAAAAGCATTTGTCGTCCAGAATTATTAGTTGAGTTTATTAGACCCGAATGCGCATACTTTCGAGGGAATGCAAAACATGACTAATCCCCTCTTTCAGTTCGAAATATTACCAAGCATGTATGGCGTTTCGCTATGAGAATATAACGTAAATAAAATGAAAAAAAATTCTTCCATGTAATTCTTGTTAATACCCGACCACACAGGGATGCATAAACAGCACATTTAGGCTACCTCTTATCCCTTCATGCATTTGCCAGTAGCTTAATTGATCCGTGAGATGGAAGCTTCTCATAATTCACCAACTAATAGAAAGTATATAAAATACGGAATTACTTATTTGCGTTGGGCGAATCCCCAGCGAGCTTTTAACTCGTTATGTTTTTATAAGAAACTGGTAGAAGTTGATTGAAAAAGGTTTTTGGAGTTATGGGGATGGAAAGCTTATGATGTAGTTGAAGAAAAAAATCGCTTTAATAGTTCATAATGTAAAAAGGATAAAAAGAAAAGATCGGTATTTTTCTTCTTAAGGTAGTATTCCAGAGTGCGGTTTATAAAACACAAAAAAATGGGGATTCATAGGTTAGTTTCCAATTAATTGCTGACAATTCAGGGAAATGTGCTTTAATTCACCCGGAAAGATAATTGAACTATTCGAAACTCACATCTTCAGTTTGTGAATATAATTTTTTTTTTGGTTCCCGATTTTTTTTCATATTACTAATCTCTTGAATAGAGATATGAGAATTGAGTATTTTCAAAAAATTTTAAAAATGTAACGAAATATCATTTAAGATTCTCTGGTGATTTTCCAAAATTTTCCGAAATTGACCTCCGGCAATCTCTTCTGTCCACACATTTCCTTGAAAATCAATATTTTTTCTTCTTAGCTTCATATTTCCTGGAGATTTCCAGGAATTTTCAATTGTTTTTTCGAAATTTTCATAGAAGTCCTCCGAATTGAACGTCAGCTCCCATGTTTTCTCATAAAACATGTAATGTTCAAGGAACGTTTATTCAAAAAAACCGTTGCATCAGCTTTGCCGCCAAAGTTGATGAGATAGTTTTTAAAATATTACAAAAGGTAAATGATTTTGCCGATGCTCCAAAGGAACGGATGAAATTCAAAGGAATCCATAAAACTTCGTTATTCGTCAAAGGAATTTTTTTTTACTTCACTTCACAGTGTTTTTCATCGGAAATTTTCTACTCTAACGCATCAAGCCATTATCGGCTGCATAAAGCGAAAATAACATTTCCGTTTGCTCCATAAATTTACGGGGGAGGGGAACAACTCAGAGAAAAAATATGAAAAAAAAGGGAAAAATTGACAGTCTCATAATTATTTTCAATAAACGTTAATGAACATCCCGAATATCAATTAACCAATACAGAGTCATCGATTATACATTTAGCCAAATGGAAAATAATGTAAAAGAGGACAACAAGATATGTTGGAAATGAAAATTAATGATTCGGTTACCGGTAGTACTCATTCAGAAAACATTATTGTTTTCCCCTCCATTTTCTCCATTTTAACCGCGTAAATTTAACAGCTATGACTATTCAAAATGTATTGCCAAATGGATTTACCATTTTTCACAGTCTAATAACTTCATTTGGATTGACTGAACAAAGTGATTATCTTTATTTTTATTTTGTACGCTTTGTAGTTTTTTTTTCTGTTTTTTTTTTACAATTTCCCGATCTAAATACACGGTACAACAATTTCATTCTGTAGAGGTTAGGATCAATCCATTTCAACAAGCATTAGGAGGCAAAGTGGATCATATTGAGGTATTATGGATTTCAGTTTGCTGTAAAATCAAAGGGGCGTAAGTGCGAGCCGCAAAAAACTTGTTATAATCGATTTTCTGATTTTTCAAGCACATGCTGCAGAGCAAGATGATTGGATTTTTTTTTGAGAGTCAAGACCTTTACAAAAAAATTCTAAAAAATTCACGAATAATGTAGATATATTGTAGCATTTTCTCAAATTTTTTCAAATTTTTTCATGAAGTTCTTCATCCTGAAAAAAAAATTCAAAAATCATTTTGCTCTGTTTTTCTCACTTTTATAATAATAAAGAAGTGAATTTCCACAATTCCAATAAAAATTTAGATCCCCCGAAAGTTTGATCCCATTAAAAACTAAATGACTATCCATATTTTCTTCAATTAACTGCTAATGTACATTGAAAGTTTAACGAACGAAATTTTAACGACTCCAACGTACTGTTATCACTCGAAAAGATTGTCAGATTCGTGGAAATGATGAGCCTGCGGTACTTAAAAACTCACCGAATACCTTAAATGAAGAGTTTGAAAAAGAGAGATGAAGAGTAGAAGGTGGCTAACGCTTGAAATAACCGACGCGTTCGTAATTAGAGCGAATAAATGCATGAGTAACGAGCACCTAGAGTAAGGCTAGAAGAAGAGATAGAGTTGGGAGTAAACTGAAGAGATATATACTCTCACTCTTTTTTCTCTCTCTCTCTCTCTTTCTCTGTAGTCATGGGACGAGGAAAACCCGGCGGGCTTTCGCGTGAATATAAAAGAAAAACGTTGAGAGGATAGTGATAATGAAGCAAGTGAATGAACGAGCGAGTTGGAGACTAAAATAAAGGCTTTTTTCATTTCAATAATTCAACAAGCTGGGAGAAATAATTTTTTTTTCCATCAAACATTGTATATTTAATATGAGCGATTGAAATTAGCAGTGTGGAAATTCATACGTTCAATTTACTCTGGCATTTTTATTTTTCGGGATAGTTTTCATGAAAACAAAAAATTATCTTTTGTGATGGTAAAATCAATGGAATTCTTAAACTTCGGGTTTTCTAATTTTTCAAAATTAGAAGTAGAAAGAGAATTTCAAATTGAGTATTAAAAGGAATCCAATTTAGGTTTCTGTGTGGAACTCAATTCTAGAATTTTGTTAAGGTTCAAATAATTACTCCATGAGAGATCAGAATTGCGTTTCTGTAGATATCAGGATCGAGTTTTTCTCAAGAAACTCTAAATGGGTTTCTTGCTATTAGGCATCCTAAAATGATTAATTTGGAATTTTTTTCTTTTAATGTGTATCTCAGCGAATGCGAGTACAGTTAACTCTTCATTTTTTTGATCCCGTCTGGAAGATGACATTTTTGTCCGTGTCGTTTATGAGATATGAATTATTAAAGTTACTAAAAATAGCGGTATTGGGAATGAAACACCCTAAATCGAACAGGAATAACGAAATTACTAAAAAAAACCACACAGTTGACCAATTATTTAAAAAACATTTTAATTAAATAATAGAAGAAAAAAATCTTCAATTCTCCATATAATTATTGAGTAATTTTAATTAGAAGGTAGTCGTAACTATTTGCCTCTCTCTCTCTATCTTATGCATGTGATAGGAGATTAGTAACGTAAAAAAATTCGAATAACAAAAAAAAAATTATATTCACAAGCTGAAGATATGACTTTCGAATATAGTTCAAGCAGGCTACACATTTTTTTTCGATGAAATGCAAAAAAAAAGGGGAGTAATGAAAAATATACCAATCGATAGATAAAAATTCCCTCATTAACATATCAAAAGATCCCACGGATATTGTTATCCGTTTAGTTGTAATTAATTAAAAACAAATGAGAATTCTGACAAAATGTACTTTGAACATTCGTATCTTTTATTAAGTTGCAATTAATCAGTAAGCGAAGACGCCATTTTGTAGCTGATTAAATTCGCTACTAAAAGTAAGCGAGGACCACTAGTCAATAATGCTTCGCTAATTTGATATTAATTTTTTTAATTATTTTCGCCCGATATTTACCAAGCCATCAGCTGAGTTTTTAGCTCCGCCCCTTGGCAACGACGATCGGGTCTCGTGAAGCGCGCCAAACACCCGAAGTTCAAACATCTTTCGCTTGAATCCTTTCCTTTTTTCTTATCAATTATTAATTATTTTCCATCACTTATTTATTGAATAATAATAATAATAAAATAAATTATTAATTAAATAAGAAAAAAGAGCAATTTAAAGCTATCTCTGAAGGGGTAACACCACTGTAGAATTTTTAAAAAATCAATATTTTTTCCATGCTTTCAAAATTACTTCGGGCCTCCGAAAATACGGGCATGAAAAGTTATCACCCGAAACCCTTTTTTTCTCATGAAATTTTGAATTTTTCCCGAGGCGTTCCTTCACATTCATAGCCTAAGTCGAAACTTTTTTATTTTATAAATCGAAACTTCGATCGCGTTTTTCTCGAAACATGATTTTTCAAATTGACACGCAGCATAACTCCAATAATTTTTATTATTTTCATTTGAATTTCCCATAGCATCTTGAAAGCAATATTTCGAACAGAAATACATAGGGGATTTTCCAAAAATTGATTTTCACATTTTTTATTTATAAAAAATTGTCGATTTTTGGTCAAATTTTGGATTTTATCATTCAAATGGTCACCAATCCTTCAAAAAAAAATATTTTTGAAATCCCCTCCGTATTTCTGTAACTATGTGTATCTAGACTGAGCCAATTTTTTTTTCCATTGAGATTTGCATCAATTACACTGCGTGCCGCACAGTGTTTTAAATTGAAGGAGCTTCGCAAAAATGGCTCTTGTGTCGTCATTTTTTGATTTTTTTTTGATGAGTTGGAGTTCTGTGAAGGTCACTAAGATTATAATACATTTATATAAAACACGCCGTGATTACAGAGGATTTGTGTGCAGTCTAAACGAAAGTGACAATTTTGCGTATTCGATTTCAACTGCTCCAATTCTGAAAACGACGACAGGTAGAGGTTAGGAGGTATCGTAGGGGTAGCCCGGAAGGGGTGATGATTCACATCATTAGAAAATTTCGATTCTATGAGACGTCATGTAAAAAGAGGGAATTTTGCGTCCACCTACTTACTTCGGTTTTCCCATTTAGTTGATAATTTATTTTATTATTATTATTCAATAAATAAGTAATGAAAAATAAATAATAATTGATAAGAAAAAAGGAAAGGATTCAAGCGAAAGATATTTGAACTTCGGGTGTTCGGCGCGCTTCACGAGACCCGATCGTCGTTGCCAAGGGGCGGAGCTAAAAACTCAGCTGATGGCTTGGTAAATATCGGGCGAAAATAATTAAAAAAATTAATATTAAATTAGCGAAGCATTATTGACTAGTGGACCTCGCTTACTTTTCGTAGCGAATTTAATCAGCTACAAAATGGCGTCTTCGCTTACTGATTAATTGCAACTTAATAAAAGATACGAATGTTCAAAGTACATTTTGTCAGAATTCTCATTTGTTTTTAATTAATTACAACTAAACGGATCACAATATCCGTGGGATCTTTCGATATGTTAATGAGGGAATTTTTATCTATCGATTGGTATATTTTTCATTACTCCCCTTTTTTTTTGCATTTCATTTGCTTAAATGACTCCACTAATAGTTGAGTCACCTTTTCGCGTGAATTAAAGCACATTTCCCCAAATTATCAACAATTAATTGGAAACCAGCCTACAAATCCTCATTTTTTTCTGTTTTATCAACCTCACTCTGGGATACTACCTTAATTCTCGAATGTAATTCTCTTTTAATGGGAAAGTTGATCATTTTTTTTTTCACGCAAAACAGAATGAGAAAATTTCTTTCGCTCCATTACACTCTTCTTTATTTTCCGTAATTACGAAGGAATAAATGCATGAGTTATGTACCTCTTCAAATGCCTCAACTTTGCAATAAAAATAGGCGAAAAAAAAAAAAATTGGAATATTTATCTGCACCTGCCGGTGGCACTCAATTAACAGCTAAATTCTTTTTTTTTCTCTCCCCAACGCTACATTTCAAATTTCATTTCAATTTTCAGCATGTAAAAAATGAAAATCATTTGAAATTCAATGACGCAGAGAGATGAAAACAAAATAAAATAACAATTCAAACAATAAAAATTTAATATTTGAATTTCAACTAGATTCATTTTTTTAAATTCAGCCTCATGGTTCACCCGGAAATTTCAGAGTTCCCAAATGTATTCATTTGCACGGGTAAATGAAAAAAACATAATCAAACAATCACTCTCTTTGTACAATTGAACAAATACTTCTCCTGCACAATTGAATCGAGAAATTAAAAAAAAAAAAATTAAATGGAGAATTTTGAAATGTAGGGTCACACGACCAATAGAAGGATACTGAGCAAAATATGGACGATTTCTACTATCGAAGATTTCCATAAATCTTATACTTTTCACGCCAACTCCTAATTCTCGCACTGATATAGATTCATAAACTATTTATTACATACGGTTGATCGAAATTAAAAATCATACTACTGCAAATATGCAATTGCCCATTGGGGGCTTGAGTTATTTTCCATTTTTTCCTTGATTTTCTTTAATTATTTCTACATTATTCAAGTCTAATTGATGTTTAGTCGATCCACTGTATATTTTTTTTCTAAACATCATTCTTTTCTGCAACTTTTTAACGTGATTTGTCTATTCCATATGAATTGATAGAGTCTAATATTTCCTTAACCGTCCATCTATTGGTCACGTTACCCTAGAATGGAAAAGAAACAATAAAACTGACAATATTTCTTTTGAATTTGTTTCAACGAGATGATTCTTTTCAATCCACATTGAAGTATTACTTCAAATGGATTTTGTTGATCGATCTGACCATTCTCAAAAAAAATGATAGAAAGTGAAGGAATAAAAAATAAAAAAAAAAAGCAAATAATTGAAAGGAATGCCGCGATGAAAAATAGAATGAAAAATATTCGACGGCGTTTGGCCGCTGGCAATGGAATGGTGGGATGAAAAAGTGGGTGAAAAGCTGTTCCGGGTCGAGGCCGTGGGAATAATAAATCATTTCCCGGCTCCTCACTTTTTTTTTCAACAGGAGGATGAAATTTTACAGGCTTGCAGGAACACAGTGCAGCAAAAAAACGACATTAAAGAGAATAGAAAATAAATAAATTGTCGACAGTTTCGTATCAACGAAATTCTCAGTATAAGAAAAAAAAAAAAGGAAAAAAATAGGCAAGAGTAGGGAAAGCCCATCTTGTTTGTGGGGAAATCATGGTGATGCCTCTGACGTAGTGCAAAGGAAATTGATTCCCTTTTATATTCAATGCAAAACTCCATCAACAGCTGTTGGCTCATACGTATGCGAGCTTCAAAAAAAAAATAAATTAAAAAAAAATATAAAAATCGTTGATTGAAATGTCAATGATTTATTCTCAATGAAAATGGTAGCGGGAAACGTGGGGTGAAATGTTGAAATTAACGACATGGTGGAATTTTTTCATGATATTTTGCGCGGGAAAATTCGATTTTCATTTTTTTGTGAATTCATGAAATTTAAAAATCCTTTTTTTTCTGTTATTTTGGAAATATAATTTTTTTTTTGCATTTAGAAATTCGTAAAAAAAATTCTGCATATTTTAAAGATGAAAATTTGCATATTTTTTATGCTTTGAAATAAAAAAAAAATTGATATCACACAATTTGAATGAAGGGAAGATGATAAAATACGGTTAAAATTTCAACTTCATTTATTTATTCAGTGGAATTGATTCTGTTTAATATTCAAACGCCATTCGTTTTACTATTTGGACTTCCGGGATTCCCCTTTTCGCGCCCCGTTTAATTGAAATTCGCCTTTCCAAGTACAAGCAGAAAGCGCCCTTCTACCCTCAGCCCAGTGCCAAACGTCGTGGCGGTAAATTCAAATTACTTCCCACCGAGCGAGTTCGACGAAACTGTACCCATCCCCCTCCCTCCACTACCCCATTCTTTTCTCCTGTTTTTTTTTTCATTTTTCTTTTAGTATTTTAAACTCCACACGATAAATTTCGACCAATGACTCGCACGAAATTTCACAATTCCAACAAAACTTTTTAATCTTATTTCATTCCACAAATCATTTGTCATTTGAATTCATTTAAAATACTTCACGGATTCTTCATCACTACGGCGTATATGATTTGAAATGATGAAGAGAAATTATCCGAAGAATTTCACGCCGATTGAACTGTGAAAATCTTTGAAATTTGTGGATTCAGGGGAAAATGTTAAGAGATTTCTTTTTCTGAAGCATTTTATTTCCCACAAAAAATGTTTTTCGATAATTTCCATGCATGCAATAGTTTTCAAGATATTTACAAAATTATCTGGTAAGAAAATTTCTTAATAAAATTTGAGAATTTCCTAAAAATCCTTCAATTTCCGAAAAAAATATCTCCAAAAGGATCATCATTCGGGCTTTTCAACCGGAAATTTTCCGCTCCATTAAAAAGAATTATTTTCAATTTTCAAAAAATGAAATATGATTTTTCATGAAAGCCTATTTGCTAAAAAATAAAGAAACATTTCTGGGAAAAATATAATTTGTTCTGTTTCATATTTTCCAGGATACATAGGGTGATGAAAAAAAAAAGTAAAGGGGTTATAACCCCGTTTCATTAGGCGACAGAGACTCACGTGGAATTTACGATCAAACGACTTATCGCGGGTGTTAAAGTGTGTGTTAGAAAGAGAGAGAGAGAGAAAAAGAGCTCAAGTTGCACGTCGATGTCGTTAAACGCAGGAGTCAGTACCACCTACCTAACCTCCCTCTATTACTTTTCCACAGCGTTTACGTTTCCATACGCCCTACATTCTCTCTATTCCTCTTCCCCTACCCCCCTCTTTATGTTGGCGTCACGATGATTGGCTGTAATTCAGAAATTTAATTTAAGAAGTTCCAAGCACGGACGTCCCGCGGAAATGAAATTCTCGAATCGCGTCCGGCGAGTCAAGCGTCACGGCTCGTTCCATTCCCTCTCTCTCCCTCTCTTTTTTTTCTCACTATTTTTCACACTCTCAGTCCTATTTCATTTGGATTTAAAAAAGTAATCGATCACTTCAATGCAAATACTAGAGATTTACTGCGGGAAATTTTTAAAACCCGAAATGGACAACCAGAAACCAGAAATTTATTTTTTAAATTAAAATAGTATCCCAGCGAATTCGAGTACAGGTAATCCATTATTTTTTCGATGTCGTATCAGAATGATATTTTTTCACATTTTCCTGGATTTTTTCATAATTTTCGTCCGTGCAGTTTATGAGATATGAATTATCAGAGTTACTGAAAATAGTCGTGATGGGGATGAAACGCCCTAAATCAGACAGAATTAACGAAATTACTAAAAAAAACCACACAGTTGACCCATTATTTAAAAACTATTGACGAAGAGAACAGGATTCTAACTAAATAATACAAGAAAAAAAATTTAATTCTCCGTATAGTTATTGAGAAATTTTAATTAGAAGGTAGTCGTAACTGTTTGCCTCTCTCTCTATCCCATGCACGTGATAGGAGATTAGTAATGTAAGAAAATTGGTAAAACAAAAAAAATTATCTTTACAAGCTGAAGATATGACTTTTGCATAGTTTAATCTTTTTTTCGGGTCAATTAAAGCACATTTTCCCAAATTATCAGCAAATCATTAGAAACTAACCTACAAATCATCCTTTTTTTTCTGTTTTATCGACCTTACTCTAGGATACTACCTTAACAAGAAAAATGCATAATCCTCCAAAAATAATAATCACAGTCCATTGAAGAATTTATAGCCTCATAATAATTCCGTTCCTCCACAAGGAAAAAAAAAGAAGAAAAAAAAAAAACTATTTAATTCATCACTTTCAGAAAGCAGAAGCTTTTATGAATTTTCACTTTTTTTCCTCTACTATTCTTTTCGAAATTAATATCCATGGCGTTAGCAAGAGGATTATTTAACGAATAACAAAAGGATAATGCAATGCCACCCGATATAACAACGTAATAATTTCATTTTAATCTCCACTGTAATTTCGTTCCCTTTTAAACCAAAAATCCTCTTATCCCACGAGCATTACATTCTTCCTCGGTATGAATTCTCTCGTCTAAGGGGGGTGTAGAAGGGGCGGAGGGGGGGGGGGGGGGGGGGTAGCGATTAATCGAGCGTGTCGCGGCATGTAAACGCCACTCGGCGATTTTAACGGTCGCTCGTTCGACCTCGATTGAACGTACTTCCATCCGTACCCCCGCCCCCCACCCCTCATCATCACCCTCTTTTCTCACTGAACTTTCCGCCATTTTTCGAGGACTGGCGGGTGTCTTATCACTCGAAAATTCACCTCAGTCACCCGGCAAATTGTCGTTACAATTTTCCTACCATTTCTTCTTTTTTTCTCTTCTCGCTCTCCTTTTCTTCTCTCATTCCCACTCAGCTCTTCGAATTTTTTATTCGCACAAAAGACAGAATAAAATACGAAAAGGAGAGAAATAAAGAGATGAATGAAAATAATATATTTATTTCTCTTTGTGGCTCTTATCGCAAAATCAATTTCTCCTCCTGTCCTCTCGATCTCCAGCTCGTGATTATTCGGTCTAAGAGAGAAGTATATATATAGGAGTAAGATATATGGGAGTAAAGAGAACTTGATCGAGAGAAAAATGGCTGACCAAGCTTTGATGAAAGATAATTTCACCGGAGATTAATTGAAAATAATTTTTTCTTTTATTATTTTTTTTTCGTGAAAATTTGGGAATTTGGAGATTTTTTTTACTCCTAATTTTGTGGTAATTTAAATTGAGTGAGATGGATTTTCCAGATACAAGGGATTGTGAAGGATTCTTCATGCTGAAGACAAACTTGCACATTTTCAGTTTTTTTATTGTTCAATGAATTTCTCAAATTTCCAAAATATTCATCAGATTAATTGTTTGTTCCTAATTGAGAAAAATGTTTTCTCACCATAAAAAGAGGAATAAAGAAGAAAAACCTTAATGACTCAGGGAAAAAACACTGGAGACACGTGTGCATACTTGTTTACCTTATTAGTCCTCATGATGATAAGTGTCCCACTTCTTCCATTCACGACAACAGAAATACTGAAAGTGAATAAAGAGAAAAAAAATTAAATATAGAAAATATACGTAAAAAAAAAGGAAGAATTTTATTGGAAATGATGATTCACGGATTCTCCCTGGGGCAATATTTCTCATTGGCTTTTATTACGACATGAAGCTCACCCCCTCCCCTCTAGCCCCTCATGTCGGATTGGACAGGTACGTTCTTGCGGGGAAAAGATGAAAAAGTGGAATTCCAGCAATATCTTTCTCTTTTTGTTACTTTTATATTTCTTTACAATGCTTTTACTTTTCTCTACCCTTTTTTCCTTGTACTATTCTATTTTCATTTCATTATCCGCAATATTCTTTGACGTCTGTCTCGTAGAATCCTGGGCATTTACAGAAATGATGATGAAATAATTGGGCTCTAATATCAAATAGAATCATATTTTTCATTTATTAAGAAGGATTTTTCTTTTCAAGGCAATAAAAATGATAGATTTTTAAAATTTTAATGGCTCCTTTAAAAAAAATCGTAGAATTTGCTCATGAAAATGGGATTGTATCGATAATATTGAAGATAACAGGTATCTGATATTTTTTTATCATTTTTTTTTCAACGAAGAAATTATTTCGAGCTAAATAAGAAATATGAACATTTAGAGAATTCAGAAAATTACAAGTGCTATTTTCTAAAAAAAAGGGGGAAATCGGGGCAAAGTGGACCTCCAAGTCGATATGATTCACGATTTTTTTCCAGGTCGAAGGAATCTACAGAAAAAATTAAAAAAATTCACCTCCAAAGTAGACAAATCGCAGCATCTTCTCAAATTTTTCCAAATTCTTAGGCAAATTCCGTCACTCCGTGAAGAAATCGTGAATCATTTCGACTTGAAGGTTCATTTTGCCTCTGTTTCCCCTATTTTTATTGCAATCCCTATTCCCCTATTTTTATTCTTCTATTTCTTTAAAGAAAAATCCCAAATTCATCAAATGAGTGATAATTTCATCATCGTTCTTTTTATACAATTTTTTAATTTCCCACAATACAACATTTAATAAAGTCATCCATTGTCTGATAAAATGAAAAAAAAAAATTACAGTCGATGGATTAATAATTTTTCTTCCCGAAATGGAATAAAAAAATACTTGCGCCCGTTTGATTATAGCCTCATATATCAATAATAAACTTTTTTTATTTTTTTAATGCATGAAGTTCCCGAGAATCCAATAAACTATTCGGATTTTCTCAAGCGAAGATATAAGGAGAATATCTTGCTCTTTACTGATTCATTCTTCTTCCTTTTGTGTGATATTTTTCGACCTTTATCGTCAAGGATACCTCGGATTTTACTGTACATAAATGCTATATACTGAATTCGAAAATTATTTGCCTCAAAAGAATATTACATGTACTTGTAAGGACTTGTCTATTGGCCTTTACATGATCGTATTTTTTTTTGCTAAAGTCTCATGGGATTTATCGGAGTCTATACAATACCCGGGGATGTGTAAAGAAGTCGAGAGCTGCCGAGGCAGGTCATGGGTTTTTTTTGCTACTTGTCTTTTTCTGGATGTCAAATCCCGCATAGAAATCCAGGGAGGCTGGTTTCGATTTACCAGAGACAATATTTATTCAATTTTCTCTTTATCGCACTACTTGGAACGACAAATAGAGGAAAATCCAATTCGCATACACTTAGATTTTGGGAAAATTCAGTAATTTTTTTTGTCGGGGAAGAATGCGGAAATTCAATCAATTTCTTCCAGCCCTCCCCCCCCCCCCCCCCAAAAAAAATTCATGAGCTTTTCAACAAAAAAAAAGAATCGTTGAAATAAATACTCACCACATGAATTCAAATCTGTCATTTTTTCCCACCAGAAAAGCCACAAAACATGCAGCACTGTACATCACTTGGTTTCACAAAAAAAAAATTTAATTCCAAGAAAAAAAAGTTGATTTAGAAAAAAAATATTTTCACCATTTTTCCCGCCAAAAAATGTCTCCATTTTTTCTAATAAAATCTCTCCGCCACATTTCCCAAAAATATTTATGTATAATAATAGGGTATGATTATTTGTTTTCATCAAAGTCCTCCGTATTTCTTGTGTTTCGATGAAAAGAGAAACTAATTAATTTTTCCGCCTAAAATCTCTCCACGATGTTTTAAAAATAACATTGAATGAATGAGAACCTTGACACCCCTTCCCTTGAAGTTGTTATCCTAAAATAATTTGATGAATACTCCCGCCTAAACTCTAGCCACAAGATTCTAAAAGTAATAACTAATGAATGAGAACCTTCACTCCTCTCTTCCCCCCCCCCCTCAATCGTTAATTTGCTCATGATATCATTTTTCATAAGAAATTCTGTAAAGAAGCCATAGATAAACTCCCCCCCCCCCCCCCCTATTAAAAAAATCGCTATTTCTGTAGCCAATAAATGCCTCCATGTTCAACAGACTCCCCCCCACCACCCCAATTCCCAAAAATATGGATGAATAACATAATAATGTTCCTATTTATTTCTATTAAACCACGCTCCTATCTCTTTTATTTCGATAGGATGGAAATTTCGTTAATTTTGCCGCCCAAAATATTTCCACTGCATAGAAACAGAAATTCAGAAAAATCCAGTAAAGGAGTTGACAACTCCCGCACCCCCGGAAAAGCTATTTTTCCCGCCAATTAATTCCTCCACTCCCTGGAAGACTCTCCCCCTCCACCCTTTCCCAATTTCTTTTGTTTCCATAGAAAGAGAATTTAATTAATTTTCCCGCCAAAAATTTCTACGATATTCTAAAAATAATATTAACTGAATGAGAACCTGCATACCTCTCCCCCCCCCCTCAATTGTTGATTTGCACATATCATTTCCTAAGAATTGCATATTAAAAAACCCAGTGAAGAAGACGTAAATTACCCCCCCCCCTCCCCCTCCCCAATGAAGAATCGATATTTTTCCCGCCAATAAATATTTCCATTTCCTGACAAAATCTCTCCCCCCTTCCGCCAGACCATTGCCCAAGAATATAGATGAATAACAAAAAAAAATAACCATTTATTTTCATGAGCCCCCCCCCCCTCCCTCCTGCCATTTCTCTTGTTTCAATAATATGAGCATTTCGTTAATTTTCCCGCCGAAAATCTCTACACGGTATAAAAAGGAAAATTTTTAAAAAAATCCAGTGAAGAAATTAATCTCCCCAAAAACGCTATTTTTCCCGCCAATTAATGCTACCATTCCCTAAAAACATCTCCCCCCCCCTTCCCTCTTTCCCAATTTCTTTTGTTTCAATAGGAAAAGAACTTCGTTAATTTTCCCGCCAAAAATCTCAATATTCTATGATAGTAATAAAAAAATGAGAACCTTCACACCCCTCCCCCCTCATTTGTTAATTTACACAAGATTTCATTGAATTTCCCGCCTAAAATTTCTCCACAAAATTCTAAAAATAATAATGAATAAATGAGAACCTTCACACCCTTTCCCTCCATTTGTTAGTTTTCATATCAACGATGACTTGATAATATTGCACTGGTCAGAAGCTTTCCGTATGCACGAGTGAAGCTATTCCCACTGAAATGGCAATAAGTCAGTGTGCGATGAGACGTTACCCTCACCCCCACATTACCAACTTCCCCTCTCCCCGCACCCTTTCCTTTCATTCCAACGGAGTCTGCCGGGCTGTGCAGACGCGTCTCATCGACTCTCCTCAATAATCCACTGAAAACTACACTAATTCACACACTAACACAAAAACACACTAACACAAAGAAAAAATGATCCTGTCACTCAACAAAAGACGAAATAAGCGAATGAACTTTACCCTCAACTACGAGTGGGAGCTGCTAAACTACGAGATATGGGTATGTCCACTCTTCCTACATAAAAACAAATTCCCAAGGGTATCCCCCCTCCGTCCACTCCAGACACAACAACATAATAATAATACACAAAACTCAGACGATGCAAAGCACAGAAAGAAGAAAAATTCTCGCAAATTCAAAGGATTTTACATTTCTTTGTCATCAATTATTTTGAATAATTTCATTATTCAGCCAATTATTTATCACTTAATTTTAAACGAGTTGGGAAAACCGATGAAAATCCTCTTTATTCACTCGGTTTTCTCTTGTTTTTCCCCTTCACCTTTCTCGTCGCTTTTCTCGGAGAATAATTGACGTAGAATTAAATTTCTATCATCAGAATATTCGTCTCTTCAAGAGCTAAAAATACAGCCAATCAGTTTATTCATAACTTTTTAACTATTATTCAATTATTCAATGCTAATCGTGTCGAAAAAGAAGATAAAAATCTCTATTTGCTTCATTGTACTCATTCAAACACTCGACATTCCCCGGAAAATAATTGAAGAGTTTTATTTTCCTCTCCAAAATATTAGTTTTTCATGAGATTTAAAAACATGAATTGTCTCTTCAACAAACTGAATATTTTTATTTTTAGAGATATAAAAATTGGTAAATGTCCTTGAATCATGACACTGAAAATAGCAGACATCCAACTATTCTTAGTCTTTTTTTTTCTCAAAAAATAAATTATTTTAAAAAGCATAGAAAATATGTACATGTAAAAAAATTTGAAAAACTAAAAGTGCATATTTTTTAAATATTTTTTTTTGTAATAATTTATTTATTTAAAAAAATCCGAAATTTTTTTAAGTATGTGTTAATTTCATAATTAGCCTCGAATCGTTAAATTTTCTTATTTTTCCATTATGCTACCCCTTATTTTTCTCAGAAATTAATTGAGGTGAAAAATTATTTTCCAAGAATTTCTCCCATCGAAATAAAAAAAAAAGAGCAGTCACGTATCAACTTTTTTCCTTTCCCCCGTACGTCGAGATTTTTATTAAAATCTCAAGAATGAAAAATTGGTAAAATTTTTCTAAAAAATTTCTACCATTACGTAAACAAATGTTCGGAATGTGTGAAAATGTCAGTGTCATCTCTCTCTCTCTCTTTCTCACTTTCTTCCTTTTCCTTACACAAAAATACCTTGAGACGTGAGGAAATAACCTCATAAAATTTTCACGCCCTAGACAGACCGATTGATCGTAATAAATTCCTCGTAAATTCCAGGAATAATTTATTCCCGCCAAAAAAAGGCAAAAAAAACAATCCATGATAAATGTTTTCGTTTTATCGGTTTCAATTTGTCCAGAGGTGAATTCTTTATCCTCTGCGTTTCTCTCCCCCAGTTGTTCGAATTTCGTTATTGAGCTGGGGGGTGGCGCCACGAGTCGTGAAATTGGAGCATAACAAAATGGCGGCTGTCGGTGACGCAGAACGCTTTTATCGGTTACCGACACTTCTTGTTACGTACTGCTTCCACTTTTACCGGTTGCGTTTGACCTCTGAAGGTCACTCACTATGTTGATAAGTATCTCGCACATCTGACTTACTACCAGAGCCAATTAAAATGGACCGAAGGTAAGAAAATACGAGGAAACTCGTTCACGTGATGTTTTTGGCAATCGATAATGTCGTCGCCTTAGAAGCAGAAGGGCATAAGGGCTATGGATGAACACAACACTTACGCCCGTTTAGCTATGAGGCATCGATATTCGCATATATTTATTCTTCACGAAAATCCGTGATTTTCATTTACACGAAAAATAATTTCATAATTTTTTTGTTCAAATTTTTTTTTTCCATTTTTTTGATGATTATTTTTCGAGTTACATTGAAGAATATCGGCAATGATCGATGATTACTTGAAAAAATGGATTTATCCTTCATTTTCTTTTTGTTTTTCAAATCGAGTGTGTAATTTTCGTCAACCAATGAGAAATGAGGAATAAACGTGAGAGTTTTAGCATGTAATGACATTGGACGTGCATGAACTTTTCAGAATACGATAGGATCATTGGATTTCGATTTGAGAAAATTGCATTTTTTTTTTGGAATGTCGCATTCTCTTTTTGCAATTTCACTTCATAAAAACAAAAAAACGATCCATCAATTTTATCATTGCAAAATTGATGATTGAAAAAGAGACTTTTTTGCTTTTTTTTTCTCGCGAGATGAAGAAATGTGGAAGTGGAAGTCAAACATTTCCACAGAATATATAAATTTGATGTTTGAGTGGTGTTAGTTTACATGTCTGTGAAATGACACGGCCACGTGCACTTTATCTCTGGAAAATGAGAGAAAGGAAAATAAACGTAACACTCGTCTGTACAGCATCTCTTGTATATTATTCCTTTAAGGCTACTCTGGTTACGCCCGGTGGCACTGAACGAAATTTACGAGTACAGTAGCTTTAGGCATGAGGTTGGAGAAGGGGGAGGAGGGGGGGGGGGGGGGGAGAGGGATAGTTCGCCGATTCGAGGATAAACAAAAGTTTTAGAATGACTAAAAACTTTGTGTAATTAATATTTTTGTTACAGAAAAGAGATGCGGAATAAATTTTTTCTTTTTTTGCAAAAACTGGAAAAAAAATTTTTTCCCTCTAGGCTCTGCTTTTTTTCGTTGGATTTTTTTTTCTAATTGTTCCTTCGAATGTTAAAAATGCCAGAGGGGGCGGGTGGAAAATATCGAAGAGTTGAAATTAATCCTGGCTGAACGCCAAACATCTCCCCTAAACGCATTTCAACGCGTCTGACCGCTGAATTCCATTTTCGATTGCTGGTGAGCACTCACTTCTAGCCATTTTATCCTCCCTCCTTTATTTTTACGTGAAAATACGTTGAAAAAAAAATAAGATAAAAAAAATATTTTGACGTGCAAACTCTATTTTCTGCACTTCTTGAAATAACGAACATACCGGGAATGCTCACTAGTATTACCACAGAATTTAATTGAAATACTTTTTTTTTTCTTTTCTTAATTGGAGATTCGAGGACGAGAAGAATTGTTAAAAATTCATCTTATATTTTTAAATATCGAATTTTATTTCAATAATACCTGAATTATTTCTTGAAGTGAGAAGATCGTGTGAAGATGAAAATACTTTTCAGAAATAATAGAATAATCCATATTTCAATATTTCATCTTTTATCATAAAAATTTCTTGAAATTCGTAAAACTATTTTTGATATATTTGATGATTTCATTGAAATTCTAATGACATCATCGAAAAAAATTTCAACTCCAACCGTTTCCCGTTTCGAATAACCTTCAAGAATCTAGAATCCCCAGAATAAATTCGGTAGTCAAGAGGTAAAGCAGGAAAAATCGAAATTGAGATCATTCTCGGCAAAAATCTCTCAGAAACTAATAGAGATACGTCCTTTGTTTCTCAATTCCTTTTTTTCAGAGTTCCAAAAGAGCATTCATGCACAATCGCTCTATCCCGCTTATTTTCCGAAATATTCTCAAAAAAACATGCAGAAAACAAAAATAGATTTCTGTTTTACCTCTTCGCTACTGAATTGATTCTGCCTCGTGATGAGACATTGAGTTAATCATAATGCAATCCACGTATTGTCAAGCAATCACGAGAGGCCCTTGATGGGTGTCACCGAAGGAGCACGTGGCTGAATAGAGAACAGATAGATAGAGAGAGGAATAGATTTCAGTTGTATCTCCATTCGCCCCTTTCTCTGGATCTTCACTTTGGCTCTAGCGTCGTTTGAATTGCCATCTACCAAAACAAATGGCTTCACGTGTATATTGTGTATATTTGTATGTGTTGAGCCGCTGTACCAAGGCCCCAGTGGCTGATCAGCCTGAAGAGGTTTGTGAAGGCGGTGGCAACAGAAGTGGGGGGGGGGGGGGAGAGAAATGCATGAGGGGTTGGAGCGTGTCTGCGTATATGTGTCCGAGAGATGAGGGTTTCTCGTGCCAGGATGCCTCGTAATCTCGTCGGAATCGTAGTATATAGCAAGCAGACCTTACAGAGTACCCAACCAGCCGGGCAATAGGGACACGACCTGAAGTGGCGTTACCATGGTGACTAGCCTCACTTTAACGTGTACGTATGCGATGGGCTTGGGTGAGAGTCTTCACTTCTCTATCCTATCTTTTTTTTTTGTTTTTTTTTTTTCTCTTACACACAAAAACCTCATAGGAGTTTCCAACCCCTGAGAGTTGAAAATGAGAAGCTCTGTATTTCTTCTTTCTTTTTCATCTCGCTTCTACAGTTTCGATTATTTACCATCGTTTCAGGGACATTTAACGCTTACTTCTTATAGCGCTTACTTGGGGTGTAGAGGTGACCTTGAGAGGTCAAATTTGTTTTTTTTTTTATTTGGGTGGTGTTTTGAGGTAGTATACCAGAGTACGGTTGATAAAACAGGAAAAAATGTGAATTTGTAAGTTAGTTTCTAATTAACTGCTGATAATTCGGGAAAACGTGATTTAATTGACAGGGGAAAGTGATTAAACTCTGTGAAAGTCATATCTTTAGCTTGTGAATTTTTTTTGGTTTCTCGAATTTCTTTACATTACTAATCTCCTATCACATGCGTGAGATAGAGAGAGAGGCAAATAGTTACGACTACGGTTTAATTCAAATTTTTCAATAACTATACGGAGAATTGAATATTTTTTTCTTCTATTATTTAGTTAAAGTGCTGTTCTTTCCGCCAATAGTTTCTAAATAATGGGTCAACTGTTTAGTTTTTTGGTAATTTCGTTATTTCTGTTCGATTTAGGGTGTTTCATCCCCACCACCGCTATGTTCAGTAACTTTGATAATTCATATCTTATAAAAATTATGAAAAGATTCAGAAAAATGTAAAGAAAATCTCAACTTTAATACGGCATCAAAAAAATAGGGGCTGACAGTACTCGAGTTCACTAGGATACTACTTTAATCAGTGTTTTTCTTGGGAAAATCTAAATACAGGAATATCTCGGAAATCATAGAAAATGAGGAATTTCGTCGAAAGATCTTCTTTTAAATGCACGAAATTCCCCAGAAGAAAAGCTTTCTTGACACTTTTTGCTAGATCTACTTGTTACCGAGATATTTGCGGGGAAAATATCCGAGAAAAATTTGGAGTTTTTACCCTCTAACAATTTCACTGATTGTGCTCTTCTGATCTCTTCAATTTTTCGGGTTTTACGATTATTTCTGAGGGTTTTTCTCCCCGGGGGTGAAAAACTACGCAGATGGAATTGTGGAGATCGAGGAGAATTTCTTTAGTCGTATCGTTATCTCGAGGAGAGATATCGTCTTATGTTTCTCTTGGCTTTTTACAGCTCTGATTATTTAGATCGTCTCTGTGACACTTAAAGTTTTTTTTATACTTTTCTTGGTGATACGAGGGGTGACTTTCTGAGGTCAAAACTATTTTTCTGTGATGATATAATTTTTTTTTTCAGATTTAGAAGGAAAAAAAAATTATCAGAGATAGAATTGTAGAGGAAAGAATAAAAATCATCGTTCTTTCCCCTCATTTTGTTATCTCAATTAAGCACAGAGATATTTTTCATCGAATTTCCAATTTCTTCATTTCTTGAAAAAACATTCGAAGAATAAAGTGATTCGATAAACAATTTATAGACCACATAGACCACAAAGAGAAATAAAAGGATTTTATCTTTTGATTTTTCTTTACCTTTACTCCAAAAACAAACGACAGAATAGAGAATCTCTGGAGCAAACGGTAATTTGATTACGTGACTTCAACTTCTATATTCACGAGAATATATAAGATCTCTTGTGAGAGAAACAGAAGTTTCATGCAACTTACTTTACTCTCTATTACACTCTCACAATTTTCCTCTATTTTCTCAGGTAGTATCTCTACTGTTTTACTTCATGATGAAAGGATGAAATCTATAGAACTCATTAAAATTCATGAAAAATGTTAAAAACTATGGAAAAGTGATGATTCTAATTATTTTTACTTCAAAAAAACTATGAAAATTCCTTTTCAACTATTTTTTTTTTGCCCTATTCTAATTTTTATTTTCATAATTATACAAATGTTTAGTCAGTGACTTTATAAATATTAAAGATTCATGTAAATTCTTGTGAAAACAAAAGAATTCATGAGAACAAGTTGCACACTGTTCAACTGCAATTCAAAGAAATAAATGAAGAGAAAAAAAATTAAAAATTTAGCAGTGAAATAAAAAAAAAAGGTCAGTTCACTTGCCGTTACTGGCTCGTATGCAAAATTTATTAGTGTCGGGATGGCTTCGAGGAGAGAACAAAGTCGCATTTGAAGACGGTTAGGGAAAAACGTTGGGATGTAAAAACGAAGGGAACGAGGAGAGGAAATAGAGAGAGAGAGTGAGTGTAAGAAGGGAAAAAGAAATGTCGAGGGTATGGGAAAGACGAGAGAGTGAAGTTGCCAGGAGCCTGAATGGCGTCTCAGGGGGTACTAATGCTGCGCATGTGCGCCACATCTGTGCGACGGTTTTTCCATTTCTGTATATATATAGCATTCTCTTCTCTTGCTTGCACTAAAAAGCATTTCACTCACCCAGCAAAACTCAAACAGCTTCGAGGGGCTCTAAAAATAATCACTTGGTGCACTTGAAAACTGCAAGAGACGACGAATCCTTTGGGCCTTAATCCAATAATTTACTTGAATTTTTTTACCAATTTTAAGGTAGTATACCAGGGTATGGTCGATAAAACAGCAAAAAATGAGAACTTGTAGGTTAGCTTCAAATAAATTGATGATAATTACGGGAAATGTGCTTAGATTTGGGCGAAAAAGTGATTAAACTATTCGAAAGCCATATCTTCAGCTTGTGGATATCATTTTCTTTTTGTTTTTCGAATTTTTTCTTACATTACTAATCTCCCATCACATGCATGAGATAGAGAGAGAGGCAAATAGTTATGACTACCTTCTATTTAAAATTTCTCAATAACTATACGGAGAATTGAATATTTTTTTTATCTATTATTTAGTTGAAATGCTCTGCTCTTCGCCAATAGCTGTCAAATACTGGATCAACTGTGTAGTTTTTTTAGTAATTTCGTTATTTCTGTTCGAATTAGGACGTTTCATCCCCATCACCGCTATCTTGAGTAACTTTGATAATTCATATCTTATAAACTACATAAACACCAATTATGAAAAAAATGTAAAAAAACATTATGAAAAAATTCAATAAAATGTGAAAAAATATCATCTTTGATACGACATTAAAAAAATGAGTTAACTGGACTCGAGTTCTCCGGAATACTACCGTAACTGCAATTTCAAATACTCTCTGAATGAAACGATTGGTTAATCACCATTAAATTTTTTTTTTGCACAAAATTGATCAGAGATATTTATGATGTACCAGTAGATTTTTCCCATAAATAATAAAAATACTCTTTTTCTTTTTAATCATATTTTTTTTTCTCCTCATCGAGGAGACACGCAGAGTATTGTGACGTGGCTTTATTTGCCGAGCCCACTCTCACGATTCGCAGGGTTACCATGGATACGAGGAGAGTCCAGAAAGGTATATAGAAGAGTAATAGTAACATCCCTCTATTCCCCTTTTTTTTCTATGCAAAGAGGAGAATGAGTCCTCGCAGGTGGCTCGTATGGGTTTATACGTTACCGTACGTGCGCATTTAGACTTTATTTTTCATCTATTCTGCATTTTTTTCTAATCTTCTCGATGCATAAAAAAAACTTCTTTTTTTCTCTGAATCTGCGTAAGTTGAAAATTGCATTTTGAGTGTGGATGAAGGGGGGTTGTTGAGATATCGAAAAATTAAGAATTCTGAGAATCTGCCAATTTCATCAGCACTGAGAGGAAATCTGTACTGATAATATAAAAGGGAGACTGGGGCAAAATGAACCGGTGGAGCAGAATGAATAAAGATTTTTGTCTTAGAGTGGAGGTGTCTGCAACATAATTACTAATAATTGCTTAACAATGTAGATATGTTGCAGCATTTCTTCAATTTTTTCTAAATTTTTTTTCTGAATTTTGCGTGCCGGAAAAAAATTCTTGGATCTTTTTGCATCAGAGGTCCATTTTGCCCCGGTTTGCCCCTATATTGACACTCTGTATCTTCTGTCACCCCCGCCTTTTTTAATGATTTCCTCCAATTGTTTTTCGACATAAGACGTGGACGAAATGAAAAACCGATGAGATATCGCGTTAATTGGTGGCTTTGGAACGGCACTAATCGTTTTTCCTCTTAGCCTCATTCAATCGACGTCAGCGAAACTCTTGCACATCTTTTTTTCAATCAGTCCCTAAGGAGACTCTTCTCTTTCCTCTATTCTCATTAATTTCGTAGGATTTCAAATAGAAAGAGGAAAAAGAAAAAAATTAAACACTTTAAATGAAAGCCCGAAAAAAAAAGGGAAAAAATATCTCGGATGGAATTGAATGAATTTTTATTTGGCACTTTGTTTATTCTCACTCTTCTATGAATAGAAATATGATTTTTCATAGAGGAATTTTTATTTTTTCCGAGAAATAACGAGGTGAGATTCAGTTAATGAATTTTTTTTTTTCAATAAATATTCTTCCTTCTATTTTTATTTATCGGATTTTTATTCATTCGATAATTCTACTTCCTTTTTGTTCAGATTTTCGTGTTGTTTATGTCGTTATTTTATTATTTTTGAAGTATTGAGAAAACGATGAGAGCTAGAGAATTTATTTTTATAATAAGCGAACTCGAGCACAGTTAAACGCTTATGTTTTTGATGTCGTATCAAAGATGATATTTTTTTTACATTTTTTAAATTTTTCTCATGAGTTACTGAAAAAAGCGGAGATGGCCAGCGTTATCGGACAGAAATAACGAAATTACTAAAAAACCACACAGTTGACCCATTATTTAGAAACAATTTGCGAAGAGAACAGCATTTTGACTAAATAATAGGAGAAAAAAATATTCCTCCTCCATAAAATTATTGAGAACTTTTGATAAAAAGGTAGTCGTAACTATTTGCCTCTCTCTCTATTTCATGTACGTGATAGGAGATTAGTAATGTAAAAAAAAATTCAGAAACTAAAAAACAATTATATTCACAAGTTGAAGATATGATTTCCGAATAGTGCAATCACTTTTTCGGGTAAATTAAAACACGTGTACCTGAATTATCGGCAGTTCATTAAAAAATGAACTGCGAATTCTCATTTTTTTTCCTGTTTCATTAACTGTACTCTGAGTTAAATTCTCTTTAAAAAAAAGTCGCTCGACGTTTTTCCCTAAATTTACTCATTTCGAAGATATTCGCAGTATAATCTAGAAATCTGTAATTTTTCTCCTCCTAATTTCCCTTTTTCAATTAATGTAAATATTGCCTCAACTGTAATTCTATTTGCCTAACCTCTCGAAAATTTCCCCATCCGTCAATTGGATTGACTCTCCATTCGCAAATTTTCCATCTCAATCAACTTTGTTTATCAACAAATTCATTTGATCTCAATTTATCTATTTTTTCGTCAAAAAAGAAAAATTCAACTCACGATTCATTTATTTACCATTCATTTCATGATTATTCCTGTCTCGTCCAGTGAACAAGCTCAATTTCAGTGTCCCATGGGGCAAAAAAATATATAGATATCTATATATGTATATATATATATATATATTTTCATATCAAAGAAAATATTTCTATTTATTTATCGTTGGAGGGATTATGATACGGGTATTTATTTGATGAAAATAAAGGGATGAATTGAATGAATGTACCGGCATTCGTGTCAGCTGTACGATCCATTACCCTCAACTAGCACTCCACCACCCACTGAACTTCCCCCTCCTCTTTCCTACAGCGGTGAAGACGTGTTCTATTATTTCTTCATCAGGAAAAAAAAAACGAGAGATGAATTTTTTTAATATCCAAAGTTTTCGTTGAAATATTGAAAAACTTTCTTCTAATTTTGCAATTTCATTTTGTGACTTTCTTCTTTTTATGATTTTATTTATTTTGGAAACTGTGTGTTTGAAATACGAGATAAGAGTGAATGAAGCAGAGGAAATTGGGTAAAGTGAGAGGTCATTCGAAACTAAAAAAAAAAAATCAAATGTAATTGGAGTATTGAAAATTGATGGCGGAAGTATTTTTAACGAAGTATAAACTAATTGGAAATTTTGGAGAGTGAAGTTTGTGGATTTTTTGAATTCAGGAAATTTCAATGGTTTAATTGGGAAATTTGAGCGGGAAAATAATAATAATAATACGAGTGCATAAACTCATACATTCCAGAGTAATGAAAAAACCAATGGGAATTATTTTCTTTTTTCATTTTCTGCTGACACAGAAAAAAATCAATCAATAGCTTCTTTTTAAGGAGGTCCAATCGGTCATGTTAAAAAATATTAGAAAACAATTCACACAAATTATAATAGTTAAATTTTTTATTATGTGATCATTTTGAAAAACAGAGGCAAGACGCGCGAGATTGCGAAACAAATCGTGAGGGAAAGGGAGGCAAAGTGACTAACTTCTCTATAGGGATGATCAAAGACTGTGATCGGATTAGCGTGTACGATTAAGAAAAAAGCTATAGGGCCCACGAGGGTGGAAAGCCTCGTATTACGTTACCAAAAATATAATATTTGATAATTAATACTTGAATACGGAAGGCAATAATTAATTTATAATATTCAATATTGATACTTAGTGTTCAATGTTGGATATTTAATATTTCATATTTAGGATAAAACTCTCGACAAAATGCTAAAAATATTAGAAAGTGTTAAAAAGAGTTAAAAAGAGAAGGCGAAGGGAGGATGTAGAACATGGGAAATGAAACATCAAGGAAATAAATTCTATTCTCTTCTATTTTGAAAAATTGATTTTCTTTAGTTATGGTTTGTGAACATTTTCATCGTCAAAAGCCAAAAAGGCTGTATATAAAAAAATGAATAATGATAATAATAAAATTAGATAATGATGAAAATCATTTTTTTTTATGATAGTCCAAGTCGTTGCTTACACTATTCCGAAATTTCGATTAACCTTATCCGTGTGAATTCTTGAGAATTGAATTTTCAAAAATGTCAAATTTTATACAGAGTCTGATGAGAAATCAGAAATTTAGCACTCTCTTTTAATTATTTCAGCATCTCTCAAATAGTTGCGGTCGATAAAGCCTAAAAATTAGCTTTTTGAAACCGAAAAATTTGTTTATTTGCAACAAAATATCATTAATAATAGGGCATTCAAAAAATAAGGTTTTATTTGTACTTGAGTTCGCTGATGTACCGCCTTGAATCCGAAATTTTTTGAATCTCCAAAAAACCTAAAAATCACATATTCCCATTTAATAAAAAATTCTCATATTCATGAAATATTGCTCACCATAGAAAAAGAAAAAAAGCCAACTAAAGAGCAAAAAAATACTTCATACTTCCTATTTCCTTCCTTCCTATAAATTTTAATATGAGGTTATTGCGGCTGTGAGCATCGTGGATTTTATTAGTGTACAAGATTCTGCAGGTGGCAAAGGGATGCATAAAAATGCAGTGAGTTTTGCATCGACCGTTGGAAAAAAATAAAAAATGAACAAAAAAAATGTTAAATTTCTGCAACACAAAATAAATAAAAAAGAACCATAAAAATGGAGGGGGGAGGGGGAAACGACGCGTATCACGGTCGAGCTACTTTGAACGCATTTTCACGTATATTTTTCATGTATGTATCGCGATATAAACAGCCGTGTATTAGTACAGTATATGGTGGAGTAAAAGGGGTAGTTGAAGGGTGGGGAGGGGAGAGGGGTGGTTAAAAAGGGAGCCTAGCCTCAGGGAACGTGATATAATCCCACAGAGTTTCATCTGTTATAGCACTTTGTCTCCCAGGAGTGAATGAGAGACAGTCCACTGGGACATTAGGTCGATATCTCTGAACGCTATTATAAACTCTGTACAACAATTTTGAATGTGAAAATTGGGTCAATCGTTGAAACCATGTCCGCTTAATTGTCCTAATGAAAAAAAAATCAAGTGCAAAAAAAAGTTGAATCAGACATTTTCATTATACTGGTTAATATCTCGGTAATTATAAGCGGCAGGTTAAAAATGAACGATAATTAAGTTTTAGCAGTTTAATTGACGAATAATTTAAGCACCTGCTCATTATTCTGCGTCAATTAATCGCCAAGTTATTTACAATTAACTGAATTAGTAAATTGGAGTTGAATTTGAACCGAAAATCTGCACTCTAACCTTCAAATTCGTATAACTTTGTTAATAATAGAGTTAGAATGTCTATTGAGCGCTAAAAATCATCGTCTTTTAACGCCCAACAATTAATCTTCAGAATATTTTTCTCTATCTTGAACAGTTTCGCCGGAAACTGAAAACAACAAAAAAAAATTCAAAAAATCGTAATTTTAAAAGAGAGAAACGAGAGAGGAAAAAATTCTCATCTCCCATATTCCATCTCTCTTTTGCTCTTCTTTTTCTCTCTCTCTCTCTCTTCCCCCCTTTTCTTCTCTCTCTCTCTCTTCTTCATTTCGCACACATCTCTGAATGTGTGGTGGAGTTCGGGGTAAAGATGGCAGTGGCGCGCTGTGAGCTGCGCAGTATTGGCTGCGCGCAAGTGGCGCCGCTTCAACAAACTGCCGGCAATTCAGTCGCAAGGGATCTATCGTAGGCGACGTATCGCGTTTATTTTGTGTTCTCTCATTGGCCACGAGTATTTTGCACACACATTGATAGAGAAAAAAGGAAAACGTTTTCAAATAATTCATCAGATATAATACACAAAATAGAATGGAATAACGAAATAAATTAAATGAGATTTTTTTTTGATAAAATTTAACTGAAATAATAAAAGTGAATCAATGAAATTTTAGTGATTTTTTGAGTTTACATTCAATATTATACAAGAAAGGTTAACGAGAAATAAATAACGTTGAATTCATGATTTTTCCTCGTTTACGAGCGATCGTGAGTCGCTTTATTTTTCGTTATTTTATGTTACTGTGCTCTGGTTTATTGACAACAATAACAAATTAATTTTGCTATTTAAAATTGAGGTGATAATATAAATCGAGGATAATTTTGTGAGAAAAAAATTGACGTAAATTAGTTACATTGTATGTTGTTATTTTGAAGGAGCAACGTTACTGTGAAGTGAAAGAAAGAGAGAGAGAGAGAAAGAAACACGTTACACGAGAGAATACAACAAAAGAAAATTTAAAACCGGTTCCTTTTATTTTTTTTTTATTTTTTTTCGTTTCTTCATTTGAAGTTTTGTGAGTTTTTCCACTTTTGTTCGTTGTTTGGAAATTATCATTGGAAAAAATTTGAGATTTTTTTTTTTGAGTGAAGTGAGTGGGGTGAAGGGGGAGAGGATCGTTTGAGATCCAATTTATTTTTTCTGCACAACGGTGGAGCAAAACGGCCTCAAACTGTGGGGCTCTGGGGCGTTCTTTCTTCCTCCACAAGGGATGTACTACCCTGTAAGTTTTCCTTTTTTTTTTAATACTCTAATAATTCAACTTCCAAAGGGGAATTATAAATTTTTCATGAAGTGACTTGCGTTCCGGGTGATTTCTATTTTTAATACGACGAGCAACAAAGACACTGAGGACGGGGCAAGACGGGCGTTGGGTCGAAGACTCCATGCCGTTCTATTTATAAACTATTTTTTTAAATGCTCGAGAATTTTTTAACGTTCGTGAAAAATTTCTCTCTCGAGTGCGAGTTAATATGAGAAAATTTAAGAAAAACAAGGGGATTTTTTCGAAAGGTTTTTTGGAGGGAAAATACTTGAAAAACGAAAATTTTGACGATTTTTTGACGATAGATTTGGGGAAATGGGGAGGAAATTTTCTTTTTTTTTTTTGAGCAAATTCCTTTTTTTTCGAGGCTTTTTTGAACGAAAATGTGTTCGGATCGACGCCAGTGCGAGGTGAGGTTATGTTCGTCTGTGTCGCTTCGGCTACACTCGACGTTCGATACTCTACTCCCCCCCCCCTCTCTTTACCTCCCCCCGGCGCCACTGCATGTCTGATATTTTCAAACGCCATTGTCATTCCATCCAATGTTTTTTTCACTTCTATCCTTGGATGAGGAGAGCAAATGCTTGTGTAATTGGCAGAAATTGAATGGTTGGTGAAGGCTTCTTTTTTTTTTTTGGTAATTGAGTCATGACCCTGATGAAATAAATAAAAATAAATTTCCGAGAATTTATTCGTGGGGGTTATCAGTAGAATCATCTGTTAGGGTTCAAAGGTATGGGGAAAATTGAGGAAATGTCGAATTATTAGTGGAGCATTGGGGAAATTTTTGTATTTTTCTTTGTTATAAAATTTCACACAAAATTGATTAAATGCCATTATTTTTTGATAATTCTAAATTTTCTCGGGGATCGGAAAAATCAACAAAAAAAAACATAACATTGGCATATTTCTGACAATTTTCTTAGATTTTCAAAAAAATGAATGTTTATTTTAACAAAATATTTAAAAAAATTCTGTTCGCAGTCTTTTAAATTTCCTGCATGTGCATATTTTTCATTCTTCAAGACAATTTATTTCTCAAAAAAGAATTTCAAAAAGGCTAAAAATTAATAGAGGTCTGCTATTTTTACTTCCATAAAAAAAAATTTAAACAACTTTAATTACGTTCATTTCTTGAACTTCTCCATTTTCCCCTGGGAATTCCCCAAGGAAATAAACACGTTTCATTGTTGTTGTCCATACACCAATTGACCAGTGCCACCCGCAGTTAAACAAATAGTACCCAAAAAAATTTTGGAGCTATGCCAAATCCTCAAAGCTCAATTTCCAAAATCAAATCCCCGAAAAACCGTTTGAACATTTGAGAAAAAACCACTGACAAAGGTCTCCGTATTCCTCTCTCTCTCTTCCTTTTTCTCTTTCTCTACAAATTCAGGTAAACGAATGTACCAAAGTCTCAAACAATTTGAGTACTCTCTTCCCCCCCTCCCCTTCCCCTTCAGCTCCTTTTATATCCAGTGCTCCCTCAGTTTTCTCCTTTCAGGTATAAGAAACACGGATTGAATTTCGCACACAATGAATTCGACCTTTTTTTTTCTCTCGTCTCTTCACCTCTCTCAGTGCGGCTGTGTATAGAGTCTCCGCATATTGAGTCTCCGTGGTGCTCAAATTCAACTCCACAAGCCAAGAAAAGAACCCAAAAGAAATGCCGAATTTTCCTTTCTTCCCTCTGAAAAACACGAAAAATCCACGAATTCTCATATTTTTCATGTCTCCCACATTTGAGAATGGATTTCATGTGAATCAGTGTCTCGTTGGATTGCCACGTGCTTTTTCTCTTGTATAAGTGTAGGAAAGTGCCGTCTCTTTCAGGCATTCACGTAACCACTGGTTTATGCAGAGAGAACTTGAAATACCAAATAAAACTCAAATGCCTCATTTAATTCAACTCAATTATTCCAATTTTGTAACTATTTCTATTGACACTGTTGTAGAAACTACGTATTTACAGTCTGCTTTCAGTGTTTTGGGTTAGTCAAGGTGATTTTTAAGCAGTAGCCTTTGTGTTTGTCACGACGAAGAATAATGATCGTTTACTCAATGTTTTGATTGAAATTACCTCTACTTGTGAAATCAATCTGCATTTGATTCACGCTCATAAATACTTTAAGGCTGTTTGGGAGGTACAATAGGAAAAAAGTTTATTTTTTGTATAAAATTGTTGACACCACCTTATAAAAGATGAAAATCTCAAATTTGTTTCATTGATCTGTAATGAGGGATATTGAGTCTCAAGAGAATTTAATGAGGGATAGAATAAACCCTAGAAGCACGAAATTAATGAAGAACTGAAAGATTCGTACCGTTCGATAATCGGATTCATACCATGTATGCAGTACTTAATTAAATATCATGGGAGAAGCTTAAATTATAAGTAAAGTGTCGCGAATTGACAGGATTTTAGTACCGTATTTATAACCTTCCAATCTCCCATGATATTCGAAAATTTATTACAATGTTTGAATCTTCAATTTTTTTTTTAAATGTAAGAAATTGCAAGAAACTTTTAATTTTGAATTAATTTTTCCGATTCTAGGGTTTATTTTGTTTCTTATCACATTGCTCAAACACTTACTCAATATCAGTTCTTCGACATTCATCTCACATACGTTTTTATTTTCGATCTCATACTAAAAATTAACTTTATTTTCGATTGAACCTTCCAATTATCTTTAAGGAAATCCAAGTAGTAAATCCAAATGATCTTTTTTCTTTTTTTCTTTTTCTGAGTTGTCATAAATATTCTAATTATTTTCATTTTGTAACATTTCACCCATATCAAAACGATGAAAAAAAAAAAAAAAAAAAAAAACGATGTCCACAATAATGAATTTTTATTGAGTAATATTATTCATATTCAATATTGTTGTGAATTTTATTCATGCTGTCCCAGCATCTAGGACTGGCACTGGAAGATCCTCAGAATTTAAATACCATTATAATCAACATTGATGTTTCCATACAGTTAATCGGGTGAATCGTCGCTATTTGTCCATAACAGGCAATTTTTATGATTTGAAAAATTAATAGCCATTCTGACGAACAAGAATATATATAGTTATATAAGAAAAAGATGGGTCTGCACCCATAAATTATTGCAGTGAAACTGAAACTCAATCTCGCTTATGGAGTTCTAATGTTGATTTAATTTTTTCCAAAAATTATTTTTGACTTTATTTGTCCGATAATATGGTATAAAGTGAATTTTTTCAAAATCTCCCCATGCTACTCTCTCGAAAGTGACAGAAATTGATGAAGAAAAATAGATTATTGGAACTACTTGAATATCCTTAAAATCTCGAAATCTGCTGGAATTTGAAAAATTTTGGTTTGATACCTTCTTTGTAGAAAAAAAGTTAGGGCCAAAAAAATGAGTGCAATCCACTGATAAATTCTTCACACTATCACCCGAAATTTACTAATATCAAAATTTTCAATCAATTACCATTATTCACGATGAAAAGTCAATGTCAAATGGTTAATTTATTGATTCGTCAATTCTATACGTTTACGGTCATATCCATGTGATTTATAACTGTAGAATAGTGTCATAAAATTCGGAGCAGCTACGTGCTGGTATGAATGAAAAAAAAAGAAGAGAGACAGAGGTAGAAAAAGAAAGGTGAAATAGCTGGTACTGAGTGTTTAAAACGGAAGGTAATAAAATGTTTCCAACGTTTAAAGTGAAAATGTACGTTTGACCAAGGTGGGAATCTTCCTCCCAAATAGGGAAAGGAAGGAGAGATCTTTCAGTGAGCAGCTGTTTCAAGGAGCTGTAGAATAAGAGGGGGTAAAAAGAGAGACAGAGAGACGAAAAGGAACCAGCAATAATGGCTGGGTTAGTGCGCTAGGGGGCACTCCTATATTTACTCTCTTGTATCACATTTTTCCAGCTTCCTCTTTCATTGCTGAGTTTCATTGAAAAAATAAAAAAAAAATATATATATATCCACACGAAGACAAAAAAAATTGCGAAAAAGACAAAATAATAGTATTTTTCGACGATTTTCAGCAATTAATTTCGTTTTTTTTTTTCTCAAAAATCATTCATGCGCTCACTTTTTTTCTCTCATATTTCCTTCCATTTTTCATCGTGTATAAAAAAAAAAGAAATTAAATCACGAATCGATTAACTCGGTCATTCGAGAGCACCCGGCAATTTATTACGCGCTTCGATTGCGCGACAGACTATATCCCCTCTTTTTTTTCGTCTCTCTCACCTGCGAAAACGATTCGACCGCGCAATTACTAGTACCTACTATTGGAAGTTCCTCTTTTCGTTTGATCTATTTCATTTAATCTTGTAATATTGCGGCAATTCTGTGGCCCACGCACAATTCCACTGTCGGCATATTTGAAATTCTTCAATTATCAAGATTGCGAGAAAAATGTTCAATTTCTGAGTTAAACGGAGTTTATTGGTTTGATAAAATTTTTCTTTAAATCCATTGGAGAGATCTGAAAATTCAAGAAATAGATTCCATCAGAACTCGGAAATGCATTTTTGAATGGAAATTTTAATAACTTTTATAGTTCGTGAATTATTAAAAACAAGTCTCAAAGATTTTCATAAATAAATTGGTGGATGAGACTGTCTCTTTGTGAGTTTATGATAATTTTATATCGCTTAAGTAATTGTACGTTTCCCCAGACGCAGCTGGAACCCGCCAAGGAGTAACATCTATTTCTTTCTCTTTTTCTCTTTGTCTCATCTTCGTTCTTCTGGTTGTACTCTGAAATGGTTGGCCGGTTTCCAGCAAAATTTCGCATTGCCATGGCAATTTTCATTTATATACTACAGCACATTTTCTCTAATTATACTTCAAATATACTCTTCATCATGTTTCTCGAAACGTGAATGTCAATGCAAATGAAAGAAGAATGAAATCCGTCAAGTCCAAAATTTCGAATTTTCCCCTTTGAACAGAGGAAGGGGCAGAATGGGTTGATTAATGGATCGGTAAATTCACCGACAAATAAAAAAAAATCGTTTCTCCATCTCAATTATTAGCAAAAATCCAACGAAAATAGGAAAAATACAAATATCGATTCGAAAAAACGTTTTTTTGCTGGAACTTTTATAATAATCCTTCAAATGAGACTTTTTTCTTTAATTTGATGGCAAATTTTCCGTTCTCTTTAATGAAATGAATCTCGTAAAAATCCGTTGAGTACTTCACTGAGTGAAAATTTTACTCATATTACTACAATTATCATATTTTAATAATTTAATGGAGATAATACAGAATTTAATAATTCTGAGTGTCAGAATGAAGGATATTTTATGATCTGAAAAAGGGGAATAAGCGTGAAAATACTGACGCAAGGTAGTATTTTATTTCTCTTTTCTTCTGGGTCGCTCTATTTCAAGTCTCTCGCACTTATTCCGGAAAAACGCGTTTTCACATGCACATGCAAAAATTTCTATATGAAAGAGGGGAAGTTTCACATACGTGTATTTGTACACTAGGGGTACCGTTACCATCGCCCCCATCGAGCGTGAACCCTTCGTCATCCCAGTGATTCACGAGTAGACGTCGCCTGTCGCTTTTATTCCATTCTTCTTCATTTCTTTCGTTACTTTTTTCCTCTCTCCTTTCTTTCGTTTTTTTTAAACCCTTTCTCCCCACATGACAACTACATATACAACGTTCCCACGTGTCTCTATGCTTCTTTGTACTTTTGCCACATGAAATATAATTTTTTGCCTCAATAACCATTTTTAACATTTTCTTTTTCCTTTTTTTTCTCAAAAAACGCTAAGGAAAAACATGAGGACAAAGTTGGTAACTGAATTTACTTGACAAATTCATGGTTAGAAAGTTTTTTTTCGTCGTTGAGAGAGTGGGGCCGATTGAATAAAAAATTTCAAGGAATTTTAGAGAGAGAGAGAGAGAGTCGAGACATCACAAGAATTATAAACAATTTTCTTTGAACTTCACCTTTTTTTTTCAACACTCTACTCTGTAATTTTCCATTTTTTTTCTCTACATTTTCCTGAAAGCTATTGCTAAAGCTGAAAAATCGCTGCATCATATCATTTTTCTTCTAAAAAATTCTTCCTCTCAAATTCAATAATTCCTTTTCTGAAGAAAAGTTATAAACATTTCTCCTCAGAAAATTGTTTTCAATCTCTCTATTCTCGAGTTTAGATCGACGACAACGTGCAATAAAGGATGAAGAAAAAAAAGAGGCAAAAGCTCCGTAGCATTTGATGGAATCGAAGTTTTGCAACTTTTACGATGTATTTTCGTTTGGTAGTTGATTTTATGGTCCTCCACGCTTTTTTTTTCTTCTCCTCTGAATCATTTGCTCTCATGCATACTTGGAGTTTCAGTAGTAGAGAGAAGCGAATACAATGCGAAGAGAGGGGATATACGGCCATGAGTATAACTAAAAGAATGATTTTTTTCGAAATGCACATTTTTTTTTCTTCTTTCTTTTACCTTCGTAAAAGGCAGTTGCGGCTGAGTTTGGTTGAGCGCTCAGCCTGGGTGAGAGTATCGATCCAATGGAGTCGCAGCTTCTCTTTAAGTAATCCGGGAGCACACCCCGGACCAAACGGCCTCCGCGCAACCGACGCCATCATGACGCGGTCCTCTCAAAGCAATTCAAACTTTTGTTCCTCTCTTATTTCTATCCTCATCCACTGAAAATCAGCAGAAAAACGAAATTCGACAGAAAAAAATAGCAATTTTCACCCTTTTTTTTCTCTCAACTATTTTCACTTTATCGAATGCGAAAAAAAAAAATTTTGGGGATGATTTTTATTTTTTTTACTGTATTACCGACTGGGTCACGACCCTGACCTTCGGTCGGCCATAGAAATTCGCGCATTCTCACTCTCGTTTCTCTTTCAGTCTCGTGTTTCATTTTCAGTCGTCTTATCAGGTGTTCTTGTTTATCGGCGATAATTCCCAAAGAATTTTTTCCCTTTCGAAAAATCAAGGGGCCAATGTTTTGGGATTTACGCACATTTTCAGGCACAGTTAAGGTTGCGATGCCGGTACTCGATTGAACGTTCCAATAATTCTGAAATCCGGTACATTCGTAGATAATGATGGGATAATGATCCTGTTAAATTTTTTAAGGTCTACAGAGAACGAGTCAAAAGATATTGACACTTAAAATTTCACGAGTTTAACATTGAGCCTTATGGAAAATCGCACGTTTTATCATATTTTGCAAAATTGACCAGTCTGATTTGGATTTAAAAAAAAGGGAAATGATAGAGTATTATGTATGGAACATTTTGAACCCTTGAAAATGCAGCTGCAGAGCATATAATAGTAGTAATTAATGAATTATTATGAAAACTGTACTTTTTATATTTTCTCTCTCTCTCTAACTCACTCGGGATGCTATATACTGTGTAAACACTAGATGAATCAAACGAAATAGTATAACCACTGACTAGGGCAGTATCAGCGGTACTACCTTAAGGTGTAGAAAAAAGTTAGTTAATTGTGAATTTTCGAACCCATTTAGCAATAATTATCACAATTTTTCCATGAAATAACAGAAACATCGAAGGTTTAATTAATTTCTCCATTCATTCACAGTGTTTTGGGTGAAAATATTAATAAATGTCGTCAAACAATTAGTTCAAAGATTCAATATATACAAGGGATTTTCATAACCCCTTAACTAGGAAAATTGAGTGATACCAGCTTCATCACACATTTTCAATCGCTTGAAATAACGCAAATTCCACGTTTCTATGTCCCACGTTTTTCGCACACACAAAATCAGAATGTTATTGGTAGTTATTTGAGTCATCAAATGATTTTTTTTATTCATTATCCACTTCACTGTTGGCACATCAATAGAGGGGGGGAGGGGGGGGGGGGGAGATAATGACGGGGTCATCACTGAAGGGTATCAGTACTTTGAACTCATAAACTCGTGTGGGAAATACTCACCGTTTAAATGCCGTTACAAAGAGATCACTGTTTTCGTACTGTGAAAGGATTTTTTTTTCGTTCAAATAAAAGTGAGTGGAACAAAAAATTCTTTTATGCAGAAGAAAAAGAAGATACAGCCTCTTCAGAATGAATTCAGCAGGAAAAAAAATTTACTGCAAAAAAATCATTCCGTTTATGATAGAAGAAAAAAAAGCAGAAAATACGTAGATTTTTTTTTTTTTATTCAATTGCAATTTTCTCCTTCGATTTTCCTGCAGCAGTAGAGAGCAATTTTGATATCACGAAAAATCTCCAGGTTATATAATCTGCAGTATATGCACTGTATTCGTATGTATGTGTGACTACCGGATGGCGAAGATCCCTAGAGACGGGTTTTATTCCCTCGTGCCATATTGGATCACGGGGTTGGGCTCTTGGAGATTTGACCGAGCCCACCGGAAGTCCCTTCTTTATCTTCCTTTTACTTTTTCATTCTTCTTCTTACTCTCCTTGAGCCCGTACTGATTCGAATGATCGAATGAAATTCACTTCTACTGTTCTCTTTTTTTTTTTCATTCTTGAACGAATCTTGGATCTTTTTGCATGGAATTTTTTTTTCCATTTTAATCATTTATTTTTGTTTCTTTGTTTCAGGTAAGTGGATTCAGTTATCTTGGTAAACCTGGGGTGAGTGGGCGAATAAAATTCATTGATGGAGGATTTAAACTCGATTAATGTCTGAATTAAGGTAGTGTACTGGACTACCATCGATAAAACAGAAAAAAAATGAGGATTAGTAGGGTAGTTTCCAGTTAATTGATGATAATTCCGGAAAATGTGCTTTAATTTACCCGAAAAAGTGATTAAACTATTTGAAAGTCATATCGTCAGCTTGTGAATATAATTTTTTTTTTGTTCCTCGAATTTTTTTTTACATTTCTAATCTTCGATCACATGCATGAGATTGAGAGGGAGGCAAATAGAATTGAATATTTTTTCCTTTTATTGTTTAGTTAGAATGCTTTCTCTTCGCCAATAGTTTTTAAATAATGGGTTAACTGTATGGTTTTTTCAGTGATTTCGTTATTTTTGTTCGATTAAGGGCGTTGCATCCACACCACCGCTATTTTTCAGTAACTTCGATAATTCATATCTCATAAACTACACAGACAAAAGAAAGAATTTAGAAAAAGGTGAAAAAATATCATCTTTGATGTATCCAAAAAATTAGGGGTTTACTGTACTCGAATTTGCTGAAATACTGCCTTAATCAGGATGAATCGGAAATTTCATCCACTTCTCCTGCTAATTAAAGCGACTGAGAAAATTTATTCAGAAAATTTTTATTTTATCCATTCATTGAGATGATGAAAAATGAGATGATTCAACGGTTTTTTGAAATTCATTGTTCGCAGATAAAAGAGATATTATAGCATCCAATTACTGGTTTCTAGATACTGTCGATAAGCATTGAATCCCCCTTCAGTTTTGTTGTAAAGGGGAATAGAATGAGAAGAGGTGGCTTTTGAGTGGGACAGACATAAAAGGACAGGCGCATGCTTGTGATATCGATCCTCCAAGTGGAAACTACGATAAGCCCATATATACCCCCCCCCCCCTACTACATTTCAACTTATATGTAACGATTGACGCTACGAAAATGTTTTGAGATAGAGAAGGGAAATGTATTGGAATTGGATACTAGAATGAGAATTTTAGATAACAGATTCTCATTCTCCCCCCGACTAATCATTCTTTTTTTCCTCGTGACATTTCATGGAATCTGTATCTCTCTCTCTCTCTTTCGTTCTCTTCATCGGAGACAATTTATTGGATTTTTTTTAAACTGGCGAATCTGTTTTTAATCTTTTTCCCGACGAATTCTCTTTATTTATGGAAAATCATTTCCTGACGACTAGGATATTTCGAAAATGAAAGAGCTTGAGAGGAAATGAGCTATAAAAAAGATCTAAAGTCTCTCAAACCTTATAATTTTTGAGATACTTTGAAGATGGTGTAGAAAATCTAAATTATTCTAATTTTTTCATTTATCTGAATTTTCCCAAATCTTTTGGTAAATATAGGATATAGGAAAATTTTAATGATTATCATTTTTGTAGCGGATAATAAGAGCTACAAAGAAGATTTCTACTAAATTTCCTCTATTTCCCATTAATCTCAAGATATTAAATGAAAAAGCCATGAAAGTACTTCATCTCTTTACTTTCCTCCTAAATCCTCCCAAAAACCTCAAATTTTCCACTCTTCAAAGACTTTAACTGTTGATAATTATTTCATAATGGGTCTTGACAATGTTTAACATAATTAAATGTATCAAAACTTGAATCTAATATTCAAAATTTAGTGGTACATTTGCCTGCTCTTCTCGAGCGATAAATTTTGTGAGAGTTTACTCCACCAGTTCCTCTTTGCCTTGATATGACTGAGTGAAGGCGGAGTCTGAGGAGGAGGGGGATTCAAGTGCGGTTGGGAAATGTAGCGTTTATGCCTCACTCTCAACAACAGATTTTCATCCACCAAATTGCTCCAAAACGATTTACCAAGAAAATTTCTAAACTCCTCAAAAAATAAAAAATAAAAATATTATTTCCCCTAGATAAAATTTCTCCCTGTAAAATTAATTTTTACGTCATTTCATTTATCACTAAAGTGAGGATTTCAGAAAATGTAAGATGAGATTCTGAGATTTTCGTTCTCATCCATCTCGTGCAAACTTGTCAGGTTAAGAAAAAAAGAAAAAAAAAGAAGGTGAATTCCTTCTCTCGTCTCATTCCATCATCGTGTCGACCTTCAAACCGTTCCCTTACCTGCAAAATCCTCAACGCACGAATCCCTCTTCTTCTCTTGCTCCTTAGTGTCCCAGAGAGGCTGTTATTATAATCCCAGACCTGCGAATTAAATCGTTCGTTACAAACCTAAACCGTTAATCAAAATCCCTTATTTTTGTTTATTCTTTTTCTTTTTTTCGTTGAAAGGGAAAAAAAAATTTCCAAAAATTTCCTCAATTTTTTTCTTCTTTTTCGGGAGGAAATCAATGTATTTATCCATGATTAAATTTTTCGTTGAACTTGATTTAATTCCTGTGAGTGAAATTTTTTTGGGTGTCAAATCATTTTCAACTCGTGAAACCTGTCGAGGAATGAAGGGCCCGAGGGCACACCCAAACTCATCCATAATCCACCCAGCAATAACGCTTCCTGCGTGCAACAGAGAGAGAGTGAGAAGATGAATTCCAATTTTACAATTAAATTTCCATCATGTTTTTTCTATTATATTGAATTTATTTAGTTTATTTGCACGGGAAAACACAATGCAACGAGAGAGATGATTAATTTTTATTCGATAAATTCTTGGTAAACACGTGCTTATCGCATTGTAACAAAACGTCTGGTCAATTTTATTTGTAAATCCGATTATTTTAGAATTTATTGGAAATTACTTTACCAATAAAATCGCATGATTCAATTTTTTTATTAAATTCAATTTTTCAATTCCACCGAAAGTAGTGAGGTTTATTGATTATTTTATCGGACAAAAAATCGTTTGAAAACTCCCATAACGCGAATTTTAGTTGAAGAAACCTGAAAAAAAAAAATTGGAGTTTTCGTGTTATCTACCGGAAGAGGCTGAGACTCGAAGAAAGTCGTGTAAAATTTTTTCTCGTTAAATAAATGTTTCATGCTTCTTTAGCGATTCGCGCCCAGCCGATAAAATAAATCGACTCTACGAGGCACAAGAGAGCCCAATGAAACCCCTCTCCACTTTCCTTACTCAAAGAATTACTATTTCATGAGAGTCCATGAGGTGGAGAAGAAACTCAGATGCATAACGAATGTATTTTTTTTCCTCATCTTCTTTTTCCTTTTTTTTTCTGTTACTTCTTTTCTTACGTGAAATCTTCGTTTTTTTTCCCTTCTCTGCCTACGATTCAACGAGTTACCTCTGGGTACTGCCGAGCATCGGTAAACGACTGCCGTAGATCGCCTGAATAATTCATTGGTTGGCCTCTCTGCGAATATACTGATCGCATCTCCAATGCTTCGAGGCTTTATCCTATAACCAGACAGGCTAACACACTGGTTTTGTAAAGCTTCAATTTTTACTTTATTGCCAACATTCGATTCGAAGTTATGGTGAAACATGATTGAGACGTGCTTCGCATGTTTTTCATTTTATTCATCACTCCAGATTTTGAATAAAAGAAACAAATCGATATTTCTTCATGTTCTTGCCAAAAGTTCATTTTCATGCACTTGTGCGTTAAAGCTGCCTGTATGACATCTGCGCATGCGCAAACTCTAGATAATTAGAAGGAAAACACTTTTAACTCTTTGAACCTTCGATCCCCTCAAACTAAAACTGGTGAAACAGAACTATCGAATGAAATGCAATATCCCGAATTTAATGAGAGATATTGCATCGATTAATCGTAATTTAGAATCCTCCTGAAGTAAAACAGATGATTCCCAAAACTCGATCCCCAAAACTCAAACAGATGAAATGGAATCAAATCATAGATCGATACAAAATTCGATTAATCGAATTCTGTCATCGATTAATCGAAATTTTGAAATTGATCGAATGGAAACTGGTTCCTTTGAACTGAAACAGGTGAAACACGATATCTCGAATTCAATGCGAGACATCGCATCACTTTATCGATATTTAACGATAATCGAACAGGAATAATGTCAAAATGTGAATGCTTTTTTTGAAACTCTCCTTTGAGAAACTAACGTAGGCTTGCTTCTAATTGTTTGTTTTAAATAAAAGGAAAGAATCGATATTCCCTCATTTTTATGCCAAGAGTTCTTCTTCACGCACTAGTGCGTAAAGATTTCCCCTACAACAGCTGCATTTATACAATTGAAAACAAAACATTTTCAACACTCTAAACTTTCAATAAACGAAAAGAACAGAAGCCGAAAATTCAATCACTTCACTCACCCGTTATTCAGTGTGTCAACGCAGGAAATATGAAGGATGAAAATAAAAATACAAATCGATTTACTGTTTTCTGACATTTGATAAATTGGGTCGTCATCACTTTTTCTGATGTTCTTCGTGTCAGGAAGTAATACACTGTGAGAGGATTGAACCGGTGGATGAAAGAAGAAGGGGAAGCACGAAAAAAAAAGAGAAGAAATGAAAATAACGTACAAGCCATGGTAGCCAGTGGGGCCGGAAATAGGCAACTCAACAGAGAGTGGATTATCAGTAAAATTGAGTTTGTCGACAGTTCGATTCATCGATTCGACCCTTTTCCACCGTTATTTCATTCTATTTTTCTCTTTTCTCTTCATTTTCCATCCTCGTTTATGTTTCAACATGTGTGTTCTGCCACAATGAACTTTCTGCCAGCGTTTGGGACACGTTGCGACACCGGAAACCGGCTACTTAATGCTCAAACCCTCTGTGAACGCGTCTGGAATAATAATTTGGAGCATTTAGTTATCTGAGATTCTTTCTTTATTTATTCTGGTGGTAAAAACATTCTTAGAACTTTTTTTTCAGCTTTTGAGAACTCATCATTTTGCTGAAATTCCACTTTTTTTATATTTGAATAGAAAAAATCAATTTTCAATCGACAAAACATTCGTTTTGAATACAAAAGAAAATATCTTGAAATTCGTTGGCTTTGGGAGATTTGATCAAGAAACCTTTTTGTAGCCTATAAAATTTTTTAAGATGAAGCTTTTCTGACGTTTTTCTTCTAAACCTACTTGCTTCAAAGATATTCAAGCTTCAAATGCAGTAATGAGACGAAAAAACCTAGAATCTGAGAATTCATCTCAGATCTTCCTGCGAATGTCTGCAAAACGAGTGGGCTTAGAAAAAAAATGTTCAGAGAACTTTTTATGAAGGATTTAATGAACTACAAAAAAAACTCTCATTCCCAAAGTAATTTACTCCTCCGCAAAATTGTCTCTATTCATTCTCTTGAAGTAGTTTAGTCTCGAATCGAATTCGCAGATTAAAATATGAAGTAATTTGATAGTCAAAGCGTCAACAAAAAAAAAAAACGACAAAAAAACACCAACGAGGTAGACATGCTGGAGCATTTTGTCAATTTTTTTAGATTCTTTGATGCAGTCTTCCCCTTCGACCAAAACATTCTAAATCTCTTTCAACGTTGGAGTCCATTCTGTTTCGATTTCCTCTACAATCTGCTAATTCTTTCTTGAATTGTCTTTTAATGTCAAGAAACAAGTTATCAACTATAAATAACATTTTTTAAGGATCTTCTTTCATTCGTTTCTTCTTGGACTCTCCGATGACTCATGAAGAAGCTACTTGTTTTCGTTATTATTATTTTTTTGACCTAGTTACGTTAAATTGAATTTTTCTCCTCAGAAAGCAAAAATTTCTTCGCCTTTCAATACTTCAAAAGCCCTCAGTAAAACCTGCACGTGTATGCCCTCCTCAAAAACGTGAATATTTCACTTCTGAACTTCAAATGTTAACCAGTATTTATTCAAAGATTAAATAAAAGTGTAAATTAAAAAGTAAAACATAGTTTTGAATTTCATAGACTTGACGCTTGGTTATGTTTCGCTTGTAATAGCGTGTGGAACTTCCTCAAGGCCCTCTAACGAAGCTAATTGGGTGTAACGACTCTGTCGTTGGTTGTTGCATGTACTTCCCTCCTCATCCAGTATCCAACTACAAAACCACATCTTTTTTTTTTCTTTCTGCTCTCACTTACTCTTCATCACACAAAATTCATCTTGTGTTATTTTCGAGTCGTCTGTTAGATCTAACCGGCGAATAGAAATCTGGCTAGCTATATTTTTAAAAGGGAACCGTTCAGAATGGCCTCTCCTTTGTCCTCCCAATGTACCAAAAAAAAACCCCCATCTCTTTTCATTCTTAATATCCACATCTGGGTCACAGATTCTGATCTCTTATCCCTTTTCATCTCGTGATGAGAAAAAAAGAGAAAAATTCGCTCCCAATTTTTACTCGACCAGATTTTTCCCAGAAACTATTAGACATGAGGATAAAATTTGTGAGTAAAAAATGTACGTCTTTTCAACGATAATAACGTTCATTCAAATATTCTCGCATCATTCATAATTTCCAATGGATTATATGGCGCAATTTAATCCATTCAGAGGATAAAAGTATTGGGTAAATCTATTTTCAATTTTAAATTACAAATTAAATGAGTTTTTCGGGGGGATTTTCCGAGGTTTCTCCAGGTGATTTAAATAAACGCTATAAAGAGAGATTGATTTTATCATTTATGCAGGGCATTCATATGGCTTTTTGTGTATATGTAACACACGATTTTCCATTCGAGCGAGTTGGTACAAATTACACTCAATTAAGCTGTTCCCTCCTCCTCATTCCCCAATCGTTGCCACTTTAAAATCTCTATCTCACTCCACATATTTCACCTCTTGTGGATATATATATGTATATATCCCTCTCACATATGTACGTATTTTCTAACACAGATGGCGGCGTTGATGGTTTTTGATTGGCCGGAAGTGACGTCACGCATCGTCCAACAGCCAGTAACACGCTATTCTGTACTTTTGTATGCATTGAAATACAGTAAACCATTATTTCCTGGTGGAAGTGAACTTGAAATTTAATTTTTTTTTCTTCACAATTCAATTTTATTCATCCATCATTTTTTTATTTATTTGTTTTTTTTTTATCATCATATCGAAATAATATCGTTGAATGAAAATGGAAAATTTTTCTTTATTGAGTGATAAAGTTGATAAAGATCTTTTCAATTTCCTTCGAAAACTTAACCTCATTTTTTTTCCTCCCCTAAGCAGAGAAAACTTTTTCTTGTTCAAATCTTTGCAGTTACGAGTAACTCGTTGAGACGAATTGCTGAAAGAATTATGATGGAAAATTTTGTTTTTTTTCTTTTTTTTTTGTAGAGGTTTGAGATGTTTGGTCGTGAGTTCAGAAGCATGGAACGGCATTTAGTGGTTCGGTTAGTAGCATGCGGAGAGTTGCCTTTGTTGTTTGGTACAGTGTTGGCAATCTGCCAAAATCCTTCCTCTTGGGTACGGACCCCGATCCCTTCGCTATGGCTCGTAGGCCATTGTATACTAACCGCTGCACGAAAACCAGTCTCTAAACAACTAAATACGGATGGAATTGCCTACTGTCCATTCGAGGAACATCGAATAATTTCAGAGGTTATTCTTTCCGTTGAAATTGACGTTTGAAGTTTTTGTCCCAGCGAAGTCGAGTACAAGTCAATCCCTTATTTTTTTTATGCTGTATCAAAGATGGAATTTTTAATACATTTTTCTGAATTTCTTCATAATTTTGGTCCGTTTAGTTTATGAGATATGAATTATCGAAGTTACTGAAAATAGCGGTGGTGAGGATGAAACCCCCTAAATCGGACAGAATTACCGAAATTATTAAAAAACCACACAGTTGACATATTATTCGAAAATTATTGGCGAAGAGAACAGCATTTTAACTAAATAATAAAATAAAAAAATATTCAATTATTCGTATAGTTATTGAGAAATTTCAGTTAGAATGTAGTCGTAACTATTTGCCTCTCTCTATCTCGTGCGTGTAATAGGATAATGTAGAAAAAATTCGAGAAACAACAAAAAATTATATTCACAGACTGAAGATATGACTTTCAAGTAGTTTAATCACTTTTTGAGGTAAATTAAAGCTCATTTCCCCAAATTGTCAGCAATTATTTGAAAATTAACCTATATATCCTTATTTTTTCCTGTTTTATCGACCGCACGCGGCAATACTACCTTAAAATTATTTTTATTGCTGAAAAAAAATGCAGAAAACTTGAATTGGTCCAGAATATCGGATTAATGCTCCCAAATGTATTTTTAAAAGTTCCAATTTAAAAAAGAAAGAAAATGCACTTTTTATTTCTGTACATCTTCATGGCCTTTTTAGTCGCAATTAAAGCGCAGCGAACCGTCCGACTGTTACATTCCCGGTCCTGACCACGAATCCCCGATGAGTCACCCTGCTTTTGCTCTCTCGCGGTTTCAACAAAGGGAAAAGCACAGCTAGAGGAATAAAACAGGGGTGTAGAGGAGAGGGGGCCAGTTTAGCGACGCATTATGAGGCACCAACCCCTCTGTATTCCACTTTACCATCTCAATATATGCATATATGTATGTGTATGCCTGTTGGGTTTGTGTGTAGTCTAGGCTGGCGAGTACTTCTATCTCATTTTCTCTGTCTCCTTGTTTCAACATTGTGCACAGACGCGTTTTGCCTCTGAATAAAGGGGATGATGAAGAGGACAAGGGAGGGGAGGGGAGGGAGGCGTCTCGTGGGGATGTACAACTGTATTGTGCACCAGAGCTCAGCATTAATGCAGTGCTTCTCATTCATATTTTGAAGACTGCTCATTCTGCGGATTTACGATACAATTTGATCATCAAATGCACAATAATAAATTTAAATATGTGTTATTATTATTTTTCTGGAATAATTTACTTTTTTTTTATAAATGAAAATTAGTAGAAAATTAGAAGATAAAAATGCGTGAAAATTAAAGGGAAATCAGGGCAAAGTGGACCTGTGGTGCAAAATGATGCGGCATATTTTTTTTTTGGAGTAAAGGCCTTTACTAAAATATTTGAAAGAATTCACCATCAATGTAAACACGCTAAAGCATTTTCTCATTTTTTTTTTTCATATTTTTACATGGAATCCTCCGCTGCGCAAAAAATTCTAATGAAATGAAAATAATTATTTCTTCAATGGAATTTTTTTTAAAAAAACCTCATAAAAATCAGAATAGCCCAGAGGTGAAAATTCTCCAGTTGAAGTCAATATTATCTGAATATACATAACTACTCGGAAGAAAGAATAAATTCAATTAAAAAAGTTTTGAAATAATTTCATTAATTCAAAAAATAACTGTTTAACCATTGAAATGAACTGTGTTTGCCCTTTAACAAGTCCCAAGGCTGTGGTTTAACGTGACTTTCTAGATAATTTTTTCACTCCTGATTAAACCAAAGTAAAAAGTGTGTAAAAAAAAAAAAGAAAAAAAAATTGAGAAAATGATCGAGAAAAGTAATTCAACCAGGAGAAAAAGAGGTGCCTCCTGAAGATGCAGACGAAGTATGTACACGGAAAGACGTGCCAAGAGAGTCAAGATCCCACCTCTTTTGCACCACACAAATTCACCCCCTTCTCTTTTTTTTTTTACCTTCTTCTTTATGATTTTTTTTTCTTCTCTACTTTCCCCTTTTCATCTGGGGATAATGAGAAAACTTGGATGGATTTTCATTCTGCGAATCGAGCCACGAGAAATCCGTGAATATTTAATAGAGCTAAAAGGAGGGGAATGTCTCAGGATTCATGAAGGAGGCCCCAAGGGGGTTCCTGAAGTACTTTGCCTCATTGTGAATAACTCTCAACTGTAGATAAAGATACGTATCGATTTCATTGGCAATTTCCCGTTACTTTTTTCATCTAAATTACTGTTTTTTCAGGTTAAATTTGTGCGTTTCATTATGTTTATTTCTCATTGAAAAAAAAAAAAAACATTTTAATGAAATTTTCGATAAAATCCAGTTCATTTCAAGTAAATCGAACCGTTTTTTTTTTTTTTCAAATATTCCCAAATGAATTCATTTAAGCAAATTAATAAATCCATTTCCTCTCAAAAGATCGTTTATTCCATTAAAAAAATATGTTAATTGATGAATTAATTGATCGAATTAAATGCAGAGTATTGCAACAATTTTATTTCTTCTTATTAATGGGAAATATAATTTTTGTTAATGGCTTCATTCATTTAATGGAGTAATTGTCAGGACGAATTAAGCAATTAGAGGAAAAAAAGAAGTGGAAAAACGTAATGAAAATGGAGATACATTAAAACACACCACACTTTAATAACTCTTTTTTTTTTGTAACATTGTCTTTTTTTTCATATTAAGGGATTGGGACAGGGTTTAACACTGGCGTGGTCGATTTCCCGCTGAATTTTTCGCTCTTGTACCACTTACGAGCTGGTACATAGATAGGCCGTTGCATGGACGCGGGTGGTTTAACACAGAGTGTAAAAAAAGTAGTGTAATACTGGAGTATAGAGGGGGGAATATTTATATATAAATGAAACAAAAAACCGTAACTGTAAAGCCTCCTGCACACGAAACGAGTTAAACTCTAACTCTTATGCACATTCATTTGTATTTTATATATATCTTGTATTTTTTTTTTTATTATTTATTTCATTCTTTAATTTTTTAACTGTTCTGATATCGTGAGTCACGCGATAACTAGCCAGGACACATTGCAATTGAGTGTATGCACTCAAGGATCAACAATTAATTAATTTTTCACATGAAAAATTTACGATTAATACTTACAAACGCATGAACGTAATTTTATTATTAAAATCAGATTGACGATTTTTGAATTGGATTATATTTAAGAAAAATCATGAGAAATGATTCATTCTTTGGCATCTATTTATGGAGTTTGGTTAAAAGTTAGTTGATTCATTGACTTTCTAAAAAAAGCAAGATCCGAAAAATATTAGTTATGATAGCATCTAAAAACTTGTCTTCACCTCCCCTCCTCCTTTTTTTCTCCTCGCGAATATATTAATAATTCGATTCGTCAGCAATTCGAATCTGGCGCAATCCGGGCAACACGAACCATTGTGCCCCACTCGTTTAAAAAATTTCACAATTGAAATCATTTCGGTATTCCTTAAAAATATGATCACGAAATTCTGAATATCTTGAGATTTTCGAATTTGGCACTCTTAGAAAATACCGGAAATAACTTCAAAAAAGACATCAACGTCATTTTTCCCCACTGCTGTAAAACGAAGAAACACCCAAAAATTATTATTCATGATTGAAAACCTTCTTCCTTGCATTAAAAGCGAATTCGAAGAAGAATTAGTGAATTATATTAATTTTTTTTTTGTGATTTATTACTCAAACTAATAGTATGTCATTTGACTAGCGTATCTACGTCTCCGTGAATGCAGCAACAACTATCATTCATTACAAAGTTATCGGACGGTTAATAATTTTCATATTGGATCATAGATTCTTGTTTTCTCCTTTATTTAAAAGATGTTCCCTAGATTTTAATCTTTTGCCGAACCTAAAAAACGTGAAATCTTGCATTGGTCCATGAGATGCTGTGTTATGTCTATTCCGAACTGCCAATTGACTCAAAATTGCACGAAACTGTTCAGATTCATCTAAATTTTCATTCTAAATTCATTTTTTATTTTAATCTTCAACTTCGAATCGTGAGCATCAATCGATCATTTTCAAACATCGATTAATTGATGCGATATCTCGCATTGAATTCGAGATATCGTATTTTATTCGATGAAATTCCGCTTCATCTATTCCAGTTTTTAACTCGACATAAATGAGTCTTTTTTCTCCAATTTCTGAGTGAATTTTCCACTCCATCAACTCTCACAATCCCTCCCCCCACCTTTTCCCTCTCCCTCCCTCATCTCTATTATTTCCCGGGTAATTCGGTAGAGGAATGACAAAATAGTGCTGAAAACGCTTTGACCTATTCATTTGTCTCTTTGTGCCCCGAGGGAATTCTTTTTCGTTGACTCTGAATCGAGTCTCGTTAAAGGCAGAACTGTGTACATAGTACTATCAGAGGAGGTTGTCTAAACAGAGCCAGAGTCCACTGGTGAGAGACACAGGTAGTAGAAGATTTGCACGACGAAGAGAGAGAGAGAGGAGAGACCCATGTCCCTAGTGTACATGTTTCCCTCAGAACTCTGAAATTTTCCCTCCAAAAGCTTTCTCAGTAACTTTTGATAGAACAATGGCCTCAATTTCCACTCACTCTCTCTTTATCCACTCTTCTCTTGCCCCTCCTCAATTCAGCCCTTCAACTTCACTTCTATCCTTTGCAGTAGCTCTATTGTTTAATCCCAGAGAACAAGGTGGAACAATGTCCAACTCTGGGATACTAATCACCCACGTATTTGCATTCGCTAGAATTTACACCCGGGGGAAAGAGAGACAAGAGGGGGAGGGGGGGGGGGGAAGAAGAATATATACAGATTCGTTGACACGTACTAATGGCACTCATCAGATCGTTCATTTTATGCTTGAAATATTCGATAATTGCTCATCGTATCCTCCATTGAATTGCTTCGAAGGGAAATGAAAAGAGAAATTAATTAAGAATTTGCATTGAAATATTTATTTTTCAAGTGCTACTCTTTATTTTGCGATCATTCAAATTGAGAAAAGAAAAATTATGTCAAGGCACAATTGACTAGATTTTTTTTTTAGGATGAAGGGGCTTGAAAAATAAATTCCTCAGCAATAGAAACATGTTGCAGCATCTTCCAGAATTTTTGCAGAGTATTTTTGAGATTTTTATTACGGGAAAAAATTGTTAGACATTTTTAGGGATATGTGAAGGCAAGATGAACCGAAATTTTTTTCAAGGTAGAAGAGTTCATAGAAATTATTGAAAAAAAAAATCCTCAACAATAGAGACATGCTGAAGGATCTCCCCGAATTTTTTCAGATTTTTTAGTCAAATTCTTCAGTACGAAAAAAAAAATCCGACTACTTTTCCCTCAATTTCCCCCTCAAATAATTTTTATTTTAAAAAATAGCTAGAAATCGATTATATTAAAAAAATGAAAAATTCCCTATAAAAGTAAAATGAATAGTCACTTGATAATTTTCAATTCCATCAAGTGTTCTCTCAATTATTGAAACACTCAAGAAGTACATTTAATTTAACTTGAGAAACGTGAATTTGAGTTGAATTCAAAACTAATTATAAATTCCTCTTTAACCGCAAAACTTCGAGTAACCGAAATCCATATTGATTTATAATTACCCACAGCTGAAAATGGAAATTCTCCATCTCTTTTTCGTTCTCTCAAATCTTCAAAAGAGCTCTTTAATTAGTTCAACAATGTCTCAGTACCGCGTGGATTCACGAAACTCGTCAAGCGCGCAAGCCTTCAAACCCGCACAAAGTCTCCCTCCCCCCTCTTTTTCCCCTCTTCTGCAGAAAACGAATGAGACTTGCGTCTCGGGCGTTGGGCCATCCATTAATACGAATTAGGGTATTTAGCGCTGGAGGCGCAGGAGCAACTGGAAGCTGCGAAGGGGAGAATCACAAAATAAAGGGAGGGGGGTACAGAGAGAAAGACAGATAGATAGAGAGGGGGGAGAGAGACTTACCTTCCGTGGATTTAACCCAACGGGACGTAGACGCCGTTAATTTGATTTGCCGCTTGGCTCTAGAATTTCCTTCCTCGGGCAATTTTGGGACGCACCCGTGAGAATTTCCACTACCATCATTTGCCTCTTCCACCCCCCTCCCCTTCATCTCTCCTTCATCATCTGTTTTAGCTTCTCAAATTATACGAATGGCGTGTCTTGGGTACACAAGTTTTATTGAATTAATACCCGTGGAAAATTTTCGCTTCATAATTATTGAATTTAAAACTGATTTATGACTAAATTGAAGCACGAAAAATCTTTGATAATTCAGTTTATCAGGGAAGCAAATGGCGAGGAAATGAGGTTGGTTGAATTTTCAATAGTTGAGGAGTATCTCAATTATTTAAAAACAATTTTGGAGTTATTATTTATGGAAATTGTGGATAATCTGCGTATTATCGAGATATTGAAATTTCTTGAAGACAGATTTGGGAGTATTTTGCAAGTTTTATTGAATTGATAAATAAGGAAAATTTCAGCGTTTTAATTATTAAATTTCAGGATGATTTATGATCAAATTGGAATTTGAAGGTTCTTTGATAATTCAGTTTATGGAATTAATGAAGATTTTGAAGTAATTATCAATGTAGATCGTGGATAATTGAGATATCATCAAGATATTGGAATTCCTGAGAACAGATTGCAGAATATTTTCTGCTCCACAGGCTTTCAATTTTAAGGTAGTATCCCAGAGTACGATCGATGAAACAATTCAAACGATTTTTATAAACATGAGATACAAGGACTGGTTAACAAATATTATTTACAGCTACAGCTAGACCATGAGGTTTGGTATAGGGAAAGAATACAAAAAAGAAAAAACTCTATGGTTATCGATGAAACAGAAAAACATGAGGATTTGTAGGGTAGTTTTCAATTAATTGCCCATAATTCGGGGAAATGTGTTTTAATTTACCCGAAAGAGTGCTTAAACTATTCGAAAGTCATATCTTCAGCTTGTGAATATATAATTTTTTTTTGTTTCTCGAATTTTTTTGGCATTACTAATTTCCTATCACATGCATGAGATAGAGAAAGAGGCAAATAGTTATGATTACAAAACATAAAAAATTATCATCTTTAATACAGCATCAGAAAAATAAGGGGTTAACGGTACTCAAATTCACTGGGATACTACCTCAATTTTCCCATTAAAAAGCTCATAGTCATCACTAATAGACTGCATCGAAATATTTAATAACTACAGCTTTACCCCTGAGGCTTCTTTTTTAGAATTGAAAAATGCAGATGTGCTCTCCGCATTGCCAGGGAAATTTCAGCTGAAAAATGCAGCAAGACGACCTCGTTTGCTCTGTTAGTTTCTAACGTTACGATGAAAAGAAGTTTTCAGTCGCAGAACAGTTTTTTTTTTTTTTTTTTTTGAATATCTCAAGAACTACTGGAGTAAAAGGGGTCGTCTCTCTGTGCCTCTCCCCTGAAACATTCCCGCCTCTCGTTGGCTCTTCTTTTTTTATTATTTTCGAAAAATTCCATGCACTTTTATCTCATTTTTCATTTATCCAATTTATCCGTCAAAAAAAAAAGTCTCATCTCTCAATTGATGTTTAAAGCCTCCAGACATGTCGAAAAATTCGAAAAAGAAATAATAATAAAATGAAAAAAAAAAAAAAGCATTGTAGTAACTCGTTGAATGATTATTCAGGACACAGACACGATGGCAGAGATAAAAGTTGAGGGGGTAGACAGAGCGTATCAAAATAGAAAGGCATATTATTCCATTGTCGCTTCACTCCACGTACATGCTAGTGCTCACTGTGCCTGTCAGTGACGTGTCCCGTTGATATGCAATGGGATGAGATTTTTTTCCTCTTCTTTTTTCTTTTTTTTTTTTTGCGAAAGCTCACCCGAAGAGCTTCGCAAGTTATGCAGAGTGAATAATTGATTGAAAGTACTGGACATTTTCAACGTGAAAAAAAAAGAAGAGAAAGAACTTTGAAGAAAGAAAAAGGCAGGGAGAATAGTAGTAAAATTCTTTTTTCTTTCTTTATATTCAGATTTTTATATTTTGTTGCAACTGTGAATTGTCACCGTGAGATTTTCCGTGATGATAAATACTGTATATGTGTGGTGGTAAATAGCGCAATTTCTCTGGATTTATTTCCACTTTTATCTTCATTTTTTTCTTTTTCACCACTAATGTGAAAGGTTATACGAGCACTTGGGAGAGACTCACGTGAGCGTTAATGATCTTGCGGATTATAACGTAGTAAGTTGTCCCAAAGAGCTTATGGGATTTTTCTTTTATTTTCGCAGTGTTATAATATTGTAGAGCATTGAGAGGATTTATTTCACTCATTGAGCAAGATTTAATCTCGTAGTACAGGGGATAGAGAGGTAGAATAGAAGAGCGCTTGAAATTATTGAAAAAATAATATCTCAAACGGTTTGGAATACATATCGTTTCTGAAAAAAATAAAAATTCTCCATCACAATTTTACCACAAGCAAATTTAATCCCTCGATACATTGAAACCTCCGTTGAGGTAGTATTCCAGTGAACTCCAGCACAATGAGCCCCTTAGTTTTTTGATACCGTATTAAAGATGAGAGATTTTTGTTCGTGCAGATGATGAGATATGAATTATTGAAGTTACTGAAAATAATGGTAGTGAAAATGGAACGTTCTTAATCGGACAGAAATAACGAAATTACTTTAAAAAAACACACAGTTGACTCATTATTTGAAGACTATTGGCGAGAAGAAGAGCATTTTAAATAAATAATTGAAGAAAAAGGTATTCAATTCCCTGTATAGTTATTGTGAAATTTTGAAATATTTGCCTTTCTCTATCTCATTCATGTGATACGAGATTAGCAATGTAATAAGAATTCGAGAAACAACAAAAAAATTTATTCACAAGCTGAACATATGGCTCTCAAATAGTTTAATCATTTTTTCGGGTGAATTAAAGCCCGTTCTTCCAAACTATCAGCAATCAATTGCAAACTAACCTATGGATCATCATTTTTTTTTTCTGTGCGGATACTTCCTTAATTCGTTGAGAGAAATTCCTCTCAATTGAGTAAAAAATTTTCCGTTAATGTCCACGGATTTTAAAAGCTACAAAGAATTTTCATTCGTCTGACTCTACCTCAAGGGCTTTCAAGAACTTGTGACACCCTGAGAGCCCTCATGTATTCACAAATTCCCTCTTTTCACCCTCTGATAAGTTTAAGAGAATGCATCTCAAGGAGAAACGTGACTGGAAGACCTTCTTTTCTCCAATCGAGTACTGTTAAATCATTTTCTTAATAAAAAAAAAAAAAAAAATGAGATTGAATTCATTAGAAAATATTTTTTATCCACTTGCCTCAATTAATAAAGAGATTTCGCACTTTAAAATAGTGATGTAAATGTTAATTTCATTGGGGGGCTGTTGACATACGACTTCCTGCGGACATTTATGCGCGATTATCACGGAATTAATTAACAATTGAAATGAAATTTAATATGGAATTCCATTAAAACCAATTATTCAAGTAATATACTATCATAAATGTAAAAAGTAAAAAAGAATTTAAACTCAAATTTATTCATCAATTGTGATAAATTTTGTTGTTATGATATTCTTGATATTATTAGGTTGAGTTGAATTCAATAATTTATTGGCTTATATTTTATTTAGATGTGAGTGAATAATAAATAATTCAGTCTACTCGAAGTATTCGTTGAATATTTGAATTCTCTCTTGGCTCGTCAAGCTCTGCCAATTCCCAGTGTAAAAATCACGTTTTTCCTCTAGAGTTTTTGAATTTTTGGCTTAACGCCATTCTAGTCTTCTCAACTCCACCGTCTGATTCGAGTATTTTTGTGCTGTTAGAATGCGGAATAAGGAATAAAATCTGGAGATACTATCGGAAAAAGAATGAATAATCGAATCTACCGAAAGAATCTTAAAACTTGTTTTTTTCCCCTTTTTTTCTACTTGTAAATATATTATAAACTCTATTCATCAGCGATGTGAATCTGGCGCCACCCGGGAGGGTACCGGAAATTATCTTGACGCGGGCTATAAGGCGATCCGTTTTGCCCCATTCCTTCAAAAATTCCAGAACTGGAATCATTTTTGTATTCCTCAAAAAAATAAGGTGACTGGTGTTTAAACTGTTCTAGTGATCGAATGGTTTAACCCATTCCACAGAGAAACTCACGAAAACGCACGATGAGTGCGTAAAAGGGGTAGAACGACTAAATGCGTTGCTTGAGAAGTAGAAATTAGCGATGGTCGTGGAATGGGTTAACGTTTTGATCCTGAAAAAATTGATAATCTAGCGAAATATTATTCATCTAATCTTCGAAATACAATATAATGTTCATCAACTCAGATGAGAGTTCATGAAGGGGTTGAATATATCTATAATTATAAAAAAAATTGGGTTGATCCATAAGAGGCTCTATTATTTAAATAATATTGCTATTCCGTTTCCATTCATTATTGATTATACAAAACCGTCAATTGACTCAAAATTCTACGAGACTGCTAAGATTTCTATAAATCTTAGTTTCATATAAATCTTACTCCATATTGCAATCTTTAAGCGTTGATATTGGCCAAATCATCTTAGAGTAGTTTGGTCATAAGTCATCAGAATCGTTGAATGTCTAGGAAGAAACGAATGAAACTCAGCCCTAAGACAACGTTGTATAGAGTTAAATACGTTCTTCTTGACATGGAAACACAATTTAAAAAAGAATCAATGAATTATCTCAATTATTTGTCATTCATCACTCAACGTGGATTATGAATTGTAGTTTTTCTCCCTTTTTTTAAAGATATTTTCCAGATACTAATCTCTTGCCGTATCTAAAAGCGTGAAATCAGGAATTGGTCCATAAGGCGCTGTATCATTTTTTCTTCGCCTATTCATTATTTCCTATCCAAAACCGTCAATCGACTCAACAATTTACAAAACTCTTCACACTTCTATGAACTTTCACACAAAATTTATTTCATATTTCAATCTTTAAATTTCATTCGTGACCATACTACTTAAACTAATAGCAAAGTGTTTTGTTATTCCCCCATGAAAATTTTGAAATTTAAAAATAACCATTAAATTCATGTAGAGAAGATATGGAGAAAGGTAATGTCCGGAATAATAATGAATAACCCTTGTTGGGTTACTCTAATCTACAGCCCCAAATGTCCTCTCTCTCTCCAGTGGTAACAACGCTTTCTAAATCGGTTGTACACCGATAAGGATACGACACGCGGAGTGAAACAGTCACGGACTCACCCTGGGGCTTGTATTTAACTCTCTCGTTCTCTCTCTAGTATACACACACAGAGACACCAAGCTTGTTTTCCGTTTCAATTCTCCAGTGTAAAAGCAGAGAGTGGATAATGGCCTGGGATAATTATCGACTGTCCCAACCGAACTCCCTGATATTCTAGCACCATTTATAGATCCTCCAGAATACTTATTCTCCATACAGAAATTCGCTAATATTACAATCAATTGTTCTACTCACCGCAAAACTACGAAATCATTCATCTCAACTAATTTAATTATCTGCAGTTGATTATTTATAGATGCTCAAGTGAGAGAAAGGAATTGATTTTTCGATGTGATTTCATGAGTTGAAATTCTCGGAATAATACTGTTGCGACAGATGATAAATATTTTAGGGAATCTGATCGGAAAATTGAATTTTCGAAACTCCTTCGTTTCCGGCGTGAAAAATTGATGCGTCTTTCTCAATTTTCATCAGTAATTAGAGCATTGAAGAAATAAAGTCAATGAACTATTCAGACAGATACAAAAAAAAAATTTTCCTTCACAATTCTGAAGTTTTTCGAGGAAGAGGTTTCATTCTATTATCAGTTTTTTTGGAAGAATTCTTCTTTCGAGTGCTTTGAAATTCTCTAAAAAAAATATTTGGCTGAAATCGCCCTATCTCGCTTAGTTTCCGAGATATTTCGAAAAAAACTGTCGATGAAAGAGTCGATTTGTCTGAAAACTTCATATTATTTTTTCTTTTATATATTTTTTATCACAGGAAATCCATCGTATCCTTAAGGAAATTGATTATTAATGGAAATGCTTTTGTTTATTCTTGCAGCACGTGGTGCAGACAGGTATGGCTGCGCCTTACGGTGGGGGTGTCTTTCCACCCCCTGTGAATGGTGTTACCGGGGTAGTAGGGGGGACAGCTGGATCAACTGGTGAAGTTAAACCACCACCACCAGTACCAGCTAAAGAGGAGTCAACTGGGGCACAGCAGCAGCAAACCCCAGTTGGTCCTCAGGTACAATCCACACAGGGTGCACAACATCAGCCAACACCAGGTGCACCAGCAGCCACAAGTTTCAGTCCACCACCACCTCCTAATGGCGTTGATCAACAAGCAATTGTGAGTTTTTCCATTTTTCTAATGATTTTGGGTAGAAATTTGTCGATCATTCCATTAAATTGAATTAATATTCGGTAAATCTTTCTCCAAAAAATTCTAATCATCATAGAGGAAAGTGGGGAAAGATGGTCATTTTTGAATTGATTCTATTGGGAAGCTGAGCGAAATTTAATTGGAAAACGTGTATTGAAATCATTTTTTTCTATTAAAATATTTTTTTCTTTTTTGGTTTTTATTCTACTTTTCATTTTCTATTGGGGATGTTTATCATTTTTTCGAACACATCTCTGAAAGCATTTGCCGTTGATTCATGTAGTTTGAAAGAAAAATTATCAATGTTCTGAGAAATTATCCTCATTTCTATGGAAATCAGATGTTGCCCTATGAATACCTCAAAAATTGATCATTTTCTTTTCGAAAACTGGATAAATTTACGGCAAATTGTCTCAGCTTTCATTTAAGACCCGCCCCTGGTGGCTGTGACCAATAGAACCAGAGATATCTTGGAAAAAATGCAAATTTTCAATTTCGTAAGAGGTCAGAGCTCCACTTTTTCCCTGAAGAGGTAGAAAATTTTCAAGAAATTAAGAAAATGAATTTTGACAAAGGTTTTGCACCTCAAATTCCTCCAGTTTTCCAATAAAATCATCAGAAAAAACCTACCTCAGATATTTTCACTGATTCCAATAAATTTTCATAATATAAAATATAAAATATGAAAGCTAAACTGTGTTCGTTCCATCCCTCATCCCCTTTTTACCTCATTTTTCCCGTAATCAATGAACATTTCCATCATCTAATTTCTGCTCTTTATTGTTCAACATTTCCCACGAGGAAAAATAGATTTTTCCTGCCACGCCCCATCGTCTGACTGGTCTCATTTCCCTTATTTTCCATAACCTCCTGGGTTTTATATGCACCAACATATTTTCCTCACTTGCAATAGTTTTTTTTCCTCTTTTTTTTCTTTCTCTTTGGTTGAAAAATTTATTTAGTACAGGCATGCATCCAAAACCAGACGAATTACCATAGTACATTTATACATAGTTTCTGTAGTACGAGAGGGTAGATTTTGCATTTGGATTGGCATTACTCTAGGTAAAAGCAAAATGTTTAATTCAACAGAATGGTTAAGACTATGCGGAAACTGTGCCTTTTAAAATACCCTTGAGATGAACTCGATAAGTTAATAATAAATTGGATTAATAATTCAGAATTCTCAGTTTTTACATCAATTTTTCATGCAAATTCCGTGCTTTCCTCGATAGTTCTCTTGCGCCCTCTTTTCCCGCGAAAACTCGTGCGCGCAGAGATTCGAGTTTCGCGCGATTTTGAAGTGCGGCAGTTCCCCATCAGTTTGAAGGAAGAAATGAGTAAGAAGATCTCATCGCTTCCCTCGTTGAATAAATGAATATTAGATAATTGAAACCAATTTTTTTTATGATATCTAAGGGCACTATCTAATGCTATCACAAAATTTGGATTAAGGAAGTATCTCAAGGAACTCGAGTATCATGAATTTTCTTACTTTAATGTCTTACCAAAGATGATACTTCCCTACATTTCTCTGAATTTATTCATAATTTTCTTCCGTGTAGTTTATGAGATATGAATGATCAAAGTCACTGAAATTAGCGGTGGTGGAGATATAACGCCCTAAATCAAAAAAAAAAATAACGAAATTATTAAAAAACCACACAGTTGACCCATTATTTAAAAACTATTGGCGAAGAGAACCATTTTAACTAAACAATAGATGAAAAAAATATTAAATTCTCCATATAGTCATTGAGAAATTTTAATTAGAAGGAATTGGTACCTATTTACCTCTCTCCCTATCTTATGCATGTAATAGATTAGTAATGTAGAAAAAATTCGAGGAACGAAAAAAAATTATATTCACACGCTGAAAGATTTTGAATAGTTCAATCGATTTTTCCGGCTGAATTAAAGAATGTTTTCCCCAATTGTCAGCAATTAATTGGAAACTAATCTACAAATTCTCATTTTTTCCTGTTTTATTGACCATACTCTGGTATACTACCGTAATGAAAATTCATCACATAAAATTCGAGATTCATCTCCATTACGATGGAGTCAAAACGTTTGTCAACATTGCATTTTCTTTTTCCAATAACATTTCCGATTTCAATGTTTAATGCCGTGCAAACTATCTTTAAATTACATTATTTGTTATTGACATTTCAACTCATTTTATTTCAAGTTATGGGTACTAAACTTCATTTGACTATTGGACCTCCTCAATCTCCCGCATTCATTTAAACACATGAAAATAGACTGAAAGTGGAATTTTATGATTGGGGTTCAAAAAAAAGCAGAGCACAAAAGATAGAACGAAGAAGTCATTTTCTCTTCTCTTTTTTCACTAACGTTAAAACAGTTGATAGAAATGGAAAGAGGGGTTAAAAATGCGAGATTCAAGGGGTGGGTAACACACGTAGCCTTCAGGGTACATTCCCACGATCCTCATTCAGTCCACGTAAACCCGTAGAAACACTCGCCGTGTTGTTGTGTCCGCCCCGAGACGACCAGAGAACATGATAGAAAAAAATAAAGAACGAAGAGAATTGGTGGAGAAACAAAAAAAAAGGCAATAACGGAATTTATATAGAATAAATACTGTTGGGAGAGAGATAAAAAAAACGTACGAATGTGAACAGGTCTGAGGCGAAAACTTGGGGATAAATATTCTATTCGTTTTTTTATCGTTGATGAACCTTCACTGTTTGCGGACGGAAAAAAAATGGAAGAAAAAATATTTAGTTCCAAGAATTCTCCAATTTTTCATGTGATGGTAATTTTGTAGGGGAAAGGTGGGTAAAATGGACATTACAGTTAAACTGTTCAAGATGGTAATTTTATGATGATTTCATTGAAAAGCTGAGGAACTTTTGAGTGCCAATGATAATTCTTCTGAATTTTTTAAAAAATCGACTTATCTGATCGAAGAATAAAGAACTTTGCAAAAAAAAAATTGGGAAAATTCATCAAAAGTATTCACATATTTGAGCATCTTCTCAAATTTTTCCAGATTTTTTCATGAAGCTCTTCATTCCGAAAAAAATAATGGTTACAACGGTGGTTCATTTTGCCCCACTGTCCCCCATAAAAGCTCGAAACTAAGATGTGTCCGTCTCCCCCCTTATAACTTCCTTACCCCATACCTCTCCCTAGGGCTGAAAATAAGCGAAATTATACCAACTCCCTGCTCATTCACTATCGTAATTATTTTGTTCCATTAAAAAGAAAAAAAAAGAATACCAAATTTACACATTTCCGATTATTAAAGGAGTAATTAAATTATCCATCCCCTTTCACGAGCTCCTCCACTTCTGGTCGGCGTGAATTCACGATTCCACGCGGAATAATTTCCTTCATCCTTCTAATTGCTGAGTTAAAATACGTTTGAGTGTAAAGAGAGAAAGGGTGAAAGAGGGAGAGAGAACGACTGAGGGAGTTTGTTCCACAGAAACTTTGTGAAATATTCTCTGGTTGGTTGAACTTTTCAGTTTCACGAATTTTGGTCTAATAATTCCAGAACATTTGCTACTACTGTAGAAGTACTGCTTTTTTTTCACTCTGGTTTTACATAACTAAAACTTTTACTCTTCACCCAAGAAGCCATGAAAATATTTTTTTTCCACATTTTACGGTCGTGTTTGAAGTTGTTTTTTTTTTCAATAAAAAGAGAAAATACTCTTTTGTTAGATCGCAAAATTTCCGTTGAAATTGCAGAAAAAAACTTGAAATTTTAGCAATAATTACAAAATTTCCAGTAAATTGAATTATTAAGTGAATTGAATATTTAATGATAATTTCAAAAGAATCCACTTCTAAAGTAATTGAGGAAAATTCAAGTTTTCTCAACTAAATTAATGCTAAATTACTCCTCTTCAATTCCTCGGAATTTATGTACTTTTACCCTCTCTCTATATCTATCACCTAAAAAATACCAGAATTAATGAAGAAAAATTGGATAATTTACTTTCCTTGTTCTTCTACTTCCTTGAATCTACCTTTTTCCTCTTGTCTCAATTAGTTATTCTCAAATAACATGGCTTTAACCAGTATATAGAAGTAGGTAAAACAAAGATAGAAGATAGATTGAGAAAGTAGAGTATAACCCAAGAGTTGAATACGTAAAACGGAAATGTTCCCATGGGGGATTGAAAAATGTAGATGTATTACATTACTAAGCTACTACCTTGTTCCGTAATACTTCTCTATCCTTGGATACATATATATATTCAGTTTGTATTTAAGAATGACTTGCGTATTCTTAGTGATTGAGAATGAAACGGATGCATTTAAATATCAAGTTAAAGTGTTTTTACGCTTTTTTAACCTTAGCTGAAATAGATTCCAAGATATTTAATTCAGTAATGGAATGATCAATGATAGCAGAAGAAGGTGCGTGTAGATTATTCCGTGAATGTGTCGTATCTCGAAAGGGAGTGGATTTAGAGGATTTCTCTTAATATTTTTCGCTGAACTTAAAATTTTTTAAGCTCTTTTTAACTTATTTTTTTTAACCCTCGGAGTAGGGGAGAGCTGCTACAATTGCAACAAGGGGCAATTGTAAGATTCATCAAATCACTAACAATGCCATTAAAAATAATTATTTTTCTTATTGCAACTGATTTGAAATAGTAATTTATGAGGTGGACAAAAGTTTCAGCTTTTAATAATGCGTCAATATTTTAATGCTTACAGTTCTTTAAGATACGCGTGGAAACATTTTTTTCACGCCTCACCACTTTTTCAGCAACAATTTTGTTTTTCAATATTATGCGGGGCTTGTATGAATACTTTAATAGACATATTGCGAATAATATATATATCGTAGTATTTTATATTAATTTTTTTAGTTTTCTATCATAATTCGATTTCTATTATCGATAGATCAAAGGACATTATGTTACGAATTTAGCCCTTACATGCCGCCATCTTGATGCCTGTTTTCCGCCAAATAAATTCATTTTCCAATAAGTTAATGTTTATTTTAAATTATTTAATTAAATTGGTATCATAAAGGACACTATAGAGAAACTCCCTGATAGAATGAGAATTCAAAGTCTGAAAAACAAAAAAGTAATAGCAAAAAGAAAATTTTTGTTTACAATTGCAGCATCTTTCCCCTATACACCTCTGAACAGAACTTCAGAGCACAAACGGGGTCGAATTCACCCCACTCCATTTTCTGATTGCTACATCTAAAAAACTATGCATTTGTTCGGAATTTATGTTATGAGGTTTTTTGTACATAGAACAATGTACTTTCGAACACAATCATCTTGGTTTGATTTAACTATTATTTGATGGTGAAAAAATTAATTGACATCAGAACTCTTTTCCAAAGTAGGCTAATTTGAATAGAACAGCTTACAAGCATCGGAGCCAAGTATTTCAAATATTTTCAATCATTCCATCATGTTTTAGGGCAAAAAGTTTTTCGGGGTCAAAATGACTCCCAATTGTACTCCGAGGGTTGATTTTACTTTTTTTTTGCTCAATGTATGATTTGTTTTTCATTTCTTTATTTCATTCTCGACTGGAACAGTCAGAGGTATTTCAGGCAGCAGTAGCAGCTGCAGCAGCGGCAGCAGCAAACAACAGTGGCCAACAGACAGCACCAGCAGCGTCTGGTGGTAATGAAACCAGCCAAGAGACTGGAGTTGAGGGTAATAGTATGGTGCCAGTAACATCAGGCACAACGACACCATCAACTGTCACACAGGGTACAGATCTCAAAGGACAACCAAAACGACTTCATGTCAGTAATATACCATTTAGATTCAGAGATCCTGATCTTAGAGCAATGTTTGGGGTGAGTTTTCAATTTATTTTTTATTTTTTCCTAAATGATCTCGTATGAAAAAGCGATATTGTATCAATAATATATTAGAAAATATGTGGCAAATAATTGAACATATATGGCGGGAACGTTATGAATATGGAATGAAATGTATTCTCGTTATATAAATAATAATCCATAGTTTCAATATTAGGATAATGCATTCATAATATATGTGATCATATATATTTTATATATCGTCACCTTAGAAACAAAGAGGCGTAAGTGCTATGTATCAGCATAGCACTTGAGCAGCTTTGTTTCTAAAGTGATGACATATTACATTATAAGTGAATTTATATTCTCTTTTTATAAGCTAACTTATAATTTTTTAATATATATGAATATATATGTCATAATATATAGAAATTCATGATGTTTTGATAGAATTTTGTATATGCAGCAATATATGATACATTTTCATGCATAATAATACACAATAACGTAAAGACGAATGATACTTTTTCAATTATCAATAGTTTCAAATATTTAGTAATACTAAAGATTTTATGAACTTGAATTATATATGCAGCTACGGAAATATTTCATAAGGGCTCATGCCATTTCGACTCTAAACGGACGATATGATTAATGCATATATTTTACCATAAAATTTGAATTGTAACATGAAATGTTATATTGAACATGTAGACTCCAGTCTATGGAGAAAAGAGATTGCAGATATATAGTGTAAATTATAAAATCATAATATTTTTGGAAAATCATGTGTATGGCTCCATATATGATATCTTCTAATTTCATATAATTTACCATATAATTTAAATTGAATTCAATGTATTGCTTTTTCATACTGGAAATGAGTTGACTGTTTGTTTTTTGATGAATATATCGAAATCTACGGGAGATAGAGGGAATTTTCGTAATTTCCTTTTTTATAGCTCTCATTCTCCTCTCAGAAGAGATTACTGCCAATTTTTCCCTATCTCCTTTGGTTTCTGAGGAAATTCAACGAAAAAAAACAATTTCTCCAATTCTCCAAAAACTCATAATCATAAAAATCTAATTTCATCAACTTTTTTTTCTTTTTTTGACAGCAATACGGTCCAATCCTCGATGTCGAAATAATTTTCAACGAGCGTGGCAGCAAGGTAAGCAATAATCCTCAGAGAACTGATTTAAAAAAAGAAAAAAGAATTCCCCCAAGAAAATGAAAAGAAAAAAAAAACGGAAGGAAATAATGAAAAGCCTCTGCCTCAGCATCTCTTGCTCTAGGACGTCGATTGACCACGAGATTCTATCAGAATCGTTCAGTTATCCACTTTCCACAAGTTGTGCCAACTCTCCCTCTCTCTGTCTCTGTTCATCGTATCTTCTTTTTTTTTAAATTTTCTTTTTTTCTCTTTCTCTCTCTCTCTCTCTCTCGTCTAGTATCGAATAAAAAAACTTGAGTCGTATCTTTCTGCAAGTTCTAGTTGGTAGTGGAAAAGTGCAGAAAAAATAAAGTTTTAGAGGTGAAAAAAAAAAAAAATTTATACGATGGTGTTAGAAAACTCGATAACTCAGAGGGTAAAACTGTTTGCTCCAGAGTTACACTTAAACTCTCTTTGAATTTTACAGTTAAACTTTTCTCTTTTGCATTAAAAAAAAAATAAGCAAAATTAATTAAATTTCAAGAAAAAAATCCTCATTGAAATTTGGAAAATCAATGCAGTAAATCCATTGTCTTTTTGTTTCGATTTACTGAATAAGTTAGTGGAATTAATTAGACAGAAGTTTGGTTAATTCGATTTTATTTTAATTTGTCATTGAGTTTTCAATTGGCAAACTGTGTTTAGCTACTTCACGACAATTTTCTTGGCTAAAACTTTTATAAATATATATAGAAGAGAATGGCAGAGAGATACTGGGGCAGAGGCGTAATTGTTTCGCAGGATCGCCCTCAGGCCAGCAAGTTACTGGCCACATCGTTAAAAAACTTTTTCCCCATCATTCTCATTCTTTATCCACAATTTTAGTGGTTTTTTTTTTTTTTTGAGCGCGCTTCTTCTATCTACGCCGTCCTCACCGAAGAATAAAAGAACGTCTGAAGGGTTTTTTTTTCTTCTTCGATGGGACGTCCAATTTCAGTTGAGATGTTTTTTCGAGGGCTATCCTGAGGATACAATTTCTATTTTTATGAATACAAAAAAAAGTGAATTTTCTTTCAGCACACTGGCAACACTCGCAAAAGTAAAAAAAAAATCCATTTATTATTCAAATTCTCAGTTGAATGATAGCAAAAATTGAGGAAATTTTTTTATTATAAATAATATTATAATAAAATCATTTTAGGACCAATAATTTTTTTTCACTATCTTCAAAAATTATAGGTCCAGATGAATCGATGATATTATATAATTTTACAGATGATTTTTTTCCCATAGAATATAATCCGTGAAAAATTGAGAGAACAGAATGAATTTATCAAATAATGTATGTTTTTATTATTAACTGAGGGTTGAAAAAAAAATTGTTGAGATTACAGAGACATGAAAAAACTACGTTTGAAATGCAAATGTCTTTCAATAATGGATGACAGGGGCTTGTAGGGTTGGGATTGGGCCGTCGTGTGGGGTATATTTGGATAAGATCCGCAGTAATACATCTCGGCGACATGCGGCATCCGGGTGAGCTTGCATATTCAGTACTGTCGCCATTACCCCCACGTGCTGTTCTCAAATATCCCCTTCCTCTCCCTCTCTCCCTCTCTTTCCCTCCCATTCATTGAATTGTTGCAGTTAATTAAATCACCTGTGACCGATTTTATAATTAGAATCAATAAAACATTGCTACTAATTGACCAAAAAAGCAATTCGTAGTAACACAGAATGAACAAAAACTTAATTGAAGAAAACAATCCAATAAAATATTGAATTAATTCAACTCAATAAAATTTTACAATTTACACTCATTTTTTTCAAGCAATTAAAATTACAATTAAAAACGAAAATTATAAAATTTTACATGGGTCCTCTGGGGAGAAGCATTGTTATAACATCACAACATTATCATCATCATTATTATTATTGTAACATCACAAACCCATGTTTTTTTTTGAAAAAATTCATTTGTTTTTCTTTTAATTATTAAAATTCAATTTTATTGTACAATTTACCTCGATGAATGCATTCGAATTAAATTCAAAAAAACAAATTCAAAAATGGCCTTTAATTTTCGGTTCATTAGAAAATCTCGTGCTGCCCTCAGTAAAAAAAAAAATTCCTGTCAAAATCCCTTTCCTAAAAAAATCAAATAAAAAAAAAACACTGAATATTTATTCGAATTCGACCTCGTCTCATCGCGTCGATTCATGTCCGACCACGTACGGGCCTCGCTCTACTCCCGGGCGTTTCATGCCGGAAGTTCGCCTCGCGTGTCACATCCGCCATCGTAACTACCAATCACGTCTCATAGTCAAAGGGGTAGAAGGGGGGAGGACGAATAGCGAGAAGGGGCAAGAGGGCCTTCCCAGTAGTTAGGGTTGCAACTACTGGATTGGAGATAGAATGAAATGCAAGAAGGACAGAAACACTTTTTCAGTGGGTGGAGTTGATTAGAGAGGAGGCAAAGAGGGGGGGGGGGGTGAAGGGTGAGGATTAGTTACCACCACCCAGTTTAGGAGTAGTTGGTAGCAGTAACAGGCCGTTTTGAGTTTCCGGGTGACCCTCAGTCTCTCATATGAGGATTAATTAAGCCTCCTATAATCCAAAATATTCGTACTTATACAGTCAAAGAGGGAATAATCGATATCATGACGGTTATTTTCCTCATTTTTTCCTCATTTTTCTACTTTTCACATTTCTTACTCCTTTTTTTTTTGGACTTCAGTATCGACCTCGTTTTTCACTTGCATTGTTTTCTCGCGTGAAGGTATCGTTACAAATAATTGGTGTGATTTTTTTTTACCACCCACAAATCTCAGTTGTTGAATCTTCACTAAAAAATTACAGTTAATGAAACTTTAATTTAAAATTCGAATTTATACTTTCTAAAATGTAATTCCCTCCTCTTCCCCCTTTTTTTCTTTATTCACCTTTATCTCTGGGTAATTTAAAGGCGCGAGGGAGGAATTTATTAGTTTTTTTTTTTTCACGTTAAGAACATTATGCACTAAGTGATTTTCCTCTATCTCGATTCACCCGAGATTTACATTTTAAATACTTAAATTTCATTTATTTCCCTCGAAAAAAAGAGAGAAACAAAAATAGTCTAATTTGATTTTTCTTTTCTTCTGCCACTTGCGAGTTTCACGCATTCGAATAGATTAGACGGGAAATGAAAAAAAAAACATTAGGAAAAATGTTGTTTTTTCAACTGTCACGTGTTAATGATTAAAAAAAATGAGTAATTACATCTCGTGGCGGAGAAAAGAGGCAGAATCATGGGAAAATCATTCGTAAAGGTGAGGGCCAATCTCCAGTTGTTGTACTGCATACACACATACATCCGTTACAAGCGTGGGACGATTGTGGGTGGGAGGGGGGAGGTGATGAGGATGGATCGATTCAGGGGCTCTGTGTAGACATCAGGCTGTACAATTTAGAGGGAGAATAGGAAATTTATTCGTTCTCTCATTCTATTTCCCTTCCGGGCTTTATAAACGATGTTTGTTGAACATCGATTTCGATAGCCAGAGTGTTGCCAGTGCCTTTCCTGTTATTTTAGATTGTAAGGATACATTTATTTATAACGAAGTGAGGGTGAAAAAAAAAACAATTTTATTAATAAATCAACTTCAAATGTATTAATATCCTTGTGAATTATTAAGTTTTTTTTTTTTTTTGTCAAAGTAGATTTCCCGATAGACTGGGAACGAACAGACGGCAGGCATTCGAAATTGGCGCCATTAGGAAGAGCGGGAAATTCTTGGTAAAATGAAAAAAAATACAGTAATTTTTGCTCAATTATTAATGAAGTTCTAGCAAGTTTTAAGATTTCGATCATTCCGATTCGAAAAATCGGCTTTTTTGATGGAACTTTTGAACTATTGGGCCAAAATTAATTGTTTTTTTTTTCTATCGATACCAAATTTCCCGCACTACACGATGGAATCAACGAAAATGCTGTGACTTTTCGTCGAATTTTTTTAAACGTGATTTTTTCACACTCACTTCATCATTCTAATCATTTCTCAGTCACCATAATGCTTCTGCAAATATCGTTACATTCACACACACATACAGACACATATAGATTCAACACACACATACACACAAAACACATGACACATGTCGTTTTATATATTATTACATTATATATATATTTATATATATATATTTTTAACGCCAAGCTAGACTCGGCGGGTAGTGTCTTAAATTTTGTAAAAGCACTGTGCTTTAGCCGTAAAACAAATCAATTGGAATAATATTGAAATCCTTTTGAAATTGTTTTTTTTTTTTTACTTATTTGGTTTTTGAAAAATATATATAAAGAGGCTGATATTACTCTCGAAAGCTTCGTCAATGTAAATGGAATGTGGCATCCCTAATATGAAGTGCAGCATTTTGGAACTTTTTTAAAGAAACAAAAAAAATAAGCAAAAACAAAACGTGAATTTTTTTGCAATAAAAAAGAGTTATTTAAATTATTTTATTAACATGACAATTTTTTTTTGTTTTTATATATATATATATATATCTATTTACATTTAATTTGAGATAAAAGACTAGAGATGACGAGTCAAACGTAAGAATTTTTATTCCCATAAAATTTTTCAGGTTGGTAACATTTGAAAATGAAATATAATCCACGAAAATTGGGAGAAGGACCTCGTAACTTGATTGCAATCGATAGATCGTAAAATTTTGCTCGGAATTAAAAAAAAAACTTCATTCCGCTACAGTAGTTCCGAAGAAAAACAAAATTTCGAAATTTTCCCAATCGAAAATTTGTTTTTCCAATAACTCGAGAACTAATAGAGTTACGAAGTTTTTTTTTTTAATTTCAACTCATTTTTTGCGATTTATGGAATGCGGTCATTTCCGGAGCTTCATCTCTTCTTCTTCGTGGAATAGTATTTTCAAAAAATAATAAATACGTCTAGTTTACTCTTTTTTGTTGAAAATTCGGTATGTTATCCACCTGGAGGTCTGTAATAACACTTTATTCTCGCATAAAGCAACAGTACCAGTGTCAGTTGCGCGTTTTACCTATTTTCATTAAACATGAAATTGAAAATAACCAATGGTGTTTAGTCCTAAATTTTTTTTTTCATCGTAGTTTGTTTTTATTAGAACGAGCTGTTGCATTTTCATTATAGCTAGAAAACAAACAAATGCCTTCTGCATCGATTTTATTTAATTTTTTCATTCATTTTTATCCCATTGGTTGATTCACAGGACGGTCAACCTGAAAATATTAATTTAATTTAATGAATTAAATTCATTAGATAGAAAAAAAAGTGATCAAAAATTTTAAAAAATATTTGACTGTTAAACTAAATAAAAATTGGACAATAATCAGAGTCGACCGTCCTTATTTCCTATCGCAGAGGAAACCTCGAGATGCTGCCCCATTTCTAAATTTGATGAAACTTGAATTAATTAAAATAATTGAAAAAAAATTAGAGATAAAAATCAATTTGACTGAATTTTTCATTAAATTAATTTCTAATTTTATTTAAATTTAAAAAAAAAAGAAAAAGGCTCTACCTGACTCTGTCGTCCTAAAAAATAATAGATTCAAGAAATTTCAAGGCACATGTCGTCGGAATTAAATATCAATTTTTGAAAAAAATCGAAATTTTCTCAAAAAATAGAACTGAACAAAAGAAGAAATTAATTAAATTCAATAAATTCTTTTTTCTTATTTGAAACCGAGCATGAGACACAACTTATTGCATCGTCAAATTACTCTGATTGTTTGAGAGAATAAAAATTTAAAGAAAGATAAAACGCATTGAATAATTAAAAATAAACACTGACACACACCACAGAACACAAAAAAAAATCTGAAAATTCCATAAAAAAGGAAATAACAAGAAAAAAAATCTTTATTGTATGTAAATAGTAGACGCACGCTTACGTTTAGGTGAATAACGGGTAATTAATTTCTATTGAATTTTTTTTTTTACTCAATTTTGTTAATCAATTTGAACGGTTTAAAAAAAAATGGAAAAAATAATAATTCGAGAAGAAAAAAAAACATTACATTTTTTATATACGCTTTCATTATTATTCTATTTCTCTATTATCACTCACCGTATGTGTTTAGATAGAGGCTGGCTTTTTATTTATATTTTATTACTTAATTCACTCGTTTTTAACAATTCGGCCTAATTACACACAAAATAAATAATGTGATTGATGGAAATAAATGAAAGGAAAATAATTATTTTTTTTTTTTTTTCAATTTTTTCTAAATATATTATGATAAAAATAATTTACATGATATTTTTTGTACACGCCATTTTGGTTTCCTCGTTGCGATTTGTCTCGTCACATTATTATTGATATCTGTACCACCATATTATATTCATGCGGACGTGTCACGTTCGATTCCACGGATGACCGACGACATTTAAAATTTAAATTCTTTGTGTTGAATGAAATTTTTCACACAAAACATTCAAATTGTCAGATTCTTTTTATTCTATCTAATTTGAATTTATCATTTTTTTTTTTTTTTAAGGAGCGAGAAATGGTGATGGAGCGATGTCATTGGGTTCATTGGAAAGAGCGGGAAATTTGAGATTGATTTTGAAGGAAAATGACGTTTATTTTGCTCAACCAGTTTCTAATTTATTCAGGAAAATGACAATTTCGATTTTTCTTTCGATGAAAAATCGAAAAAGTTTCGATTTACTGGAACATTGGGAATGCTGAAGCAAAATGGACTTTTTTTTTCATTTCATTGGAAATTTTCCGATCTTGACGATGGAACCCATAACACATCTTCATTCCCAGGCCTTCACGAATTATTCACAAATTAGTGCTAAATTCAATTGGAATATTGTCATTTTTATCTGAAAATTAAAGTGTTTGTTATTCATACCGGAATTTATTACACAAAAAATGTCCGACGACATTAAAATTCAAATCAAATTGTTTGAGAGAATCAAAAATATAATTATAATTGATCTCTCTATGACTCGAAGCGATGCAAACTTCAGTGAGATAAAAAAAAATCAAATAACTGATAATTATTTTTGAAAAAATCTTGAAATTTCTGAAAGTCAAGGGGCGGCAAGTACGGTTAAAGCTGCCCATTTTAATTTCTGAAACTAAATTTAAAAAAAAAAGTATTTTTTCCTTTTATTTTTCATAACAATTTACACAATTCAAAACACAAAAAGAACACTTTAAAAAAATCAATGAATTTTTGGAAAATTTTGAAATTTATACCAATTTAAGAAAGAATTGCATTGCAGCTTCGGTCACAAGTAGAAAAAACTCTTTGTCTCGTTTTCTCATTTTTTTCCCTTCCCAGCGATATAAAAACCTTGATATAGATTAAAAGAAAGAAAAAAAAGGATGAAAAAAAATTTTAAATCTCAGGATCTCGCGTGTCCAGAGATTATCGCAAATCTGAGAAGAACTAGGTGCACAGTAATTATCCCATATGACCGTGTCGATTGCGACTGCAATTACAACTTGAAAGTGACGCTTTAGAAGCACTGAAAAAAGAAAAAAGTAACAAAATTATTCTCCAACTCGTGAAAAAAAAAGTCTCAAAGTAATTTTTTTAATTAATTATTTTTCTCTCCCTCTCTCTCTCTTGTTTTCCAATTATTATTTTTTTTACACAAATGATCGTCAAACGGAATTTTTTTAAACCCAGCCAATTAGTCCACTCGTGACACAAAAGATCAGGATAAAAAATATATAAAAGCTTCTTTTATTTTTTGTAAAAGAAAAGAATTGTGAAAAATAAATGAGAAGAATGTAGGCGACACTGTCGTTGACACAAAGGCCCGAGGTATTTCGATTACGGTGTCTAAATAACATTGCCAGGGGTAGAATGGTATACCTTGGTCGTTTCTAGTTGAACTTTCTCCAGCTTTACCAGGTCTCAAAGGCAAAACCCCATCCATTTTACATAAACGTTCTATTATTTTATTTTTTTTCTTTCTCCTTTAATCTTCACTTTCTGTGCAAACAAACCGTCAATTAATGTTTCTTCTCAGAGAATGATGACAAAAGAAAAATAATACATCTCAAGGGAAGAAACTCGACATTTGTGTCGATAAGTAGTCGAAAAATTTCCCTTTTTTTTTCGAAATTGTTGTAAATTTAAGGTAGTATCCCAGAGTACAGTCGATAAAACAAAAAAAATGAGGATTTGCAGGGCAGTTTCCCATTAATTGCTGATAATTTGGGAGAATGTGGTTCAATTTACCGGAAAAAATTATTAAACTATTCGAAAGTCATATCTTCAGCTCGTGAATATAATTTTTTTTTGTTTCTCGAATTTTTTTTATATCACTAATCTCCTATCACATACATGAGATAGAGAGAGAGGCAAATAGTTACGACTACCTTCTAACTAAAATTTCTCAATAACTATACGGTGAATTGAATTTTTTTTTCTTCTATTATTTAGTTAAATGCTATGAGCTATTCTCTTTGCCAATAGTTTTTAAATAATGGATCAGTTATGTAGGTTTTTAGTAATTTCGTTATATCTGTCCGATTAAGGGCGCTTCATCCTCACCACCGCTATTTTCAGTAATTTTTAAATTCATATCTCACAAACTACACGGACAAAAATTATGAAAAAATTCAGAAAAATGTCAAAAAAATATCTTTAATATGGCATCAAAAAAATGAGGAATTAATCGTACTCAAGTTCGCTGGGATACTACCTTAAAATCATTTATTCACCATTTCATTCCTATAAATGCAATGTGAAAGATTAAATTGCTAATTTCACGTTGAGTCCGGAAATTTTTCTCATTTCATTTCAAATATTTCCCCCGGAAATGACTGAGTGTAAAAGGCAAAAAAAAATAGTAGAAAAAAAAGAAGAAGCACAAAGTTGATCAACGAATTGATTTATCAGCAATATTTTTTTATTGCTACCCCATTTCCGCCTTTTTCCTTTTTTTTCCCCTAGTGAGTAACGCAATTTCTGGAACGTCCACGGTAGTAGTAACTGCCGATGGCGGCCTCTCAAACTAACCCCCCCCCCCCTCCCCTTTCCCCTCCACCTCTCTGTGCCCTCTGGAAAACTCGATTATCTCCGTATTCCCTCTTCTATACCAGCATGGACCATTCCCATCCATCTCTTTTCATTTCACTTCACTCTCTCTCTCTCTCTCTCGTACACTCGTGGACTCAAATCCCCATAGTAGGGCGAACCTTAACCAATTCGTTTAAGGGTAAAAGCACTTTGCACCCTCGACATTCGATTCCCGAACAACTTTATCGATTTTTTTATTTTCATTAAATTTATTACTGGAAATTTTTTTTTCACATCCACTATCAGTTTATGAATTAGAGAAATGATCAATATTTTATTTATATTAAAATAGTAATTTATAGGGAGAAAATGAGGGGATTCAATGGGGAGGGGAGCACTATCTTGAAATGCGAAGAATTTTATTATTAAATTGAGGAAAACCATTTTTTTTCTTTCGTGATCATCTCTGAAGCGAGTAGGATTAGAGAAGAATTGAAAGATACCTTTTTTTCTTTGTAGAAAATTTTCTAAGCTACAAAAGAGGTCTCTTCAACATTTTTCGTAAACCAAAGAATTTCCAAGAGATTCACAAAAAAAAGCTCGGAGTCTCGGTAAAGACTCGCGCAAAGTTCTCGTTTTTTTTTCTTATTTTCTTCATTCAACCGCAAATTTCCTTATCTTTTCCATTTCAAATTCCAAATGTTCTATAACATTTTATTTTCATCCAATTCTACATTTCTTTTCATTCAAATAGAAATTCAATTTGATGTAGAAAAAAATGAATTAATCATCCAATCAATCGTTGATTCTCTGTGTCTGAAAGATAGTTCTGCCTTTTCATTGACAGTTCAATAGAAAGAAAATGAGTCTTCGACTCCATTACACCCTCTCTCACTTCATTTTTCCTTTTTTTTATTTTTTTCTATTTCAAAAGAAGGATGTAGTAAAGTTGCAATGAAAATTGAATGCTTTCTCACTACTTTCTCCTCTTCCCCCCCCCCCCCCTCCTTCCCTCTCGGATATCCTTTCATCTCGACGTCTTGGAGTCCAACGATTTAATTATCCGTAGCACACCCAGAGTCTACCCCAACCAGTATTTTCACCCCCCCCCCCCCCTGTTTTCACCTCAGACGCTCATTGTCGACGGGCATTATAAGCATTGCAAAAAGAGGAGAAAAGGGAGAAAAAAACAAAAAATGAGACAAAGAGTTAGAACCAACGTCGTATACGCAAATGAATCTTTATTCATTTTTTTTTTTAATAACCATAAACGAGATGAAAGAGACGAAGAATTTTCCTTTGTAATGTGAAAAATGTGTTATTCAGAAGCGATGGAGATCATTAACTCTAACGAGTTAAAATGAATTTTTTTTTTTCTTTTTTTTTTGTGAAATTTAAGTGAAAAATTTCCCGGAAAAAAACGTGGATTATCATGGAAATTAGGGGAGATAGGAATTTGAAAATTGCGACACTTGAGAGCAGAGGAAATTTACGATGAAATTAAAAAAAAAAGGTTTTTTTTGGGTTGCTTGTGTTCCTGAGATAATTTGAAATGAAAAATTTGGGCGAGTTGAGGCTCGGTAGAGTCTTGCGCTCATATTCTTGTTGGTTATTTCAGGAACCAGTTGAGCTAAATGAAACTTTTTTTTTATGAATTCGACCTAAAATTTCCTCAGCTTTCGAATAGCGGCAATTTCGAATCTCTAACTTCAATGGTTTCCGAGATATTGGTAAAAACAGATTGGAAAGATCTTCAACACATTTTAAACTAGTATTTAAAGAAATAAATTACACACAAATAGTCAAAAATACACAAAAATTATGTACTCATTCCTGAGATCATAAGCAAGATGATAAATTGATTCTCTTGGTTACGATACTATCAATGATGACAAAAAATAAACATTTTATTGAAAAAAAAAAAATCATAATATTAATATTGTCGGCGGGACGTGCCCGTCGAGCGTGGCAGAGTCTGTAAGTTGAGTTTAATGCATGTTGTTTTGTCTGTCCTTGCATGCAGGGATTCGGTTTTGTAACATTCGCGAATAGTGCCCATGCGGACCAGGCACGTGAGAGGCTACACGGCACCGTGGTTGAGGGCAGAAAGATTGAGGTGTGCATGAAAAAAAAAATTACTTTTTTCTTATTACTTATAAATATATTTAATTCTTTTTTTTTTTAAAGAAGAAGAAGATAAAGAAATAATTTTTTTTACATTTACATGATACATAAATACATATTTATATCGTATTTAATAATGAAAAAAAAAATTTATTCATTCATTCATCATTAATTAATTTTAATTTTAATAATTTTTTTTTCTTTAATTCAATATTAATATATATATATATACATATATATATTATTTGTTCTTTTACTTTAATTTGTATTTCACAGGTTTGAAGCACTGGCGCCTGCACGACCTTAACACGTGCACGCGTCCTTGCTTGTATGTATTTTATTAATTAATTTTAATTAATTAAGATAATGAAATTTTACAATGTCAAATAATTATTGAAAATTATCAGATTTTTTTTCAACAATTATTTTGTTTTTATAATGAGAGAAAAGAAATTACAAAAATTAAATTTTCATAAAATTTCAATTGAATTAAAATTCCCTATGTTAATTTAGATTTTCAAAGAAAAATGATTTATTCTGTAATTTTTTTGATCTCATGCGCTAGATTAATCATTTTAATTCCCGGATGTATCGTAGGCCCATTCATAATTAATTTTTTTAAAGAAAGAAACATATCGAACTCTAATTAATATAAAAAAAAAACAAATTAAGAGATAGTGTTTAAAAAAGAAAAAATATGATTTTTATAAAAGAAAAATCTCTTGTTGTCCCTTGTAGAGCTTCTCGCGAGGGTGATTGAATTGTTGCGAGATTAAGAGAGAGAGATGAGGAATACACGAAAGAAAAAGTGAAAATCTCGTTTTTAAGGAGAGCGAGCGAGCGAGACATTTTTTTTGAATTATGAAAGAAAAAGAAGAAGAGCATAATAAGATCTTGATAAAAAAAATCTAATTCATAAGAAATATGCATTTGAGGAGATAAGTTGAAATAAACAAATCAATAATTTTTTCAATTTTCAAATAAATCTTATCTCTTCATTTTAAAATTCTTTTGAAAATTTTGAAAGATAAAAGAAAAATAAAAAAATTGTCATCTCTCTCAAAATGTCTCGTAAAAATGAGAGTTTAACTGGGCAAACTGAGGACACTGAGGAGGACCTCACCTCACGTCCAAAGTGTCCCCAAAAAGGTAAGAAAATGCGAAAGAAAAATACAAAAAAAAAAAAAATTATCAGAAAAATGAAACGAGAAAAATTTCATTTTTACAAAAAAAAAAAAATAGGAAACAAAAAAACTGAAAATTAAACTCGCACTGCCCGCTCTCTCACGAATTTAATTCACACGTAATATTTTTGTATAAAAACATTTACTCTCAAGGGTGCATTTTGTCTTTTCTTTGTAACTAAAATGATGAAAAAAAAATTATTATTATGAATTAACAAGTAATTTTAGTTTCATATTTCGTATTAATTCTGATATTCTCAGTGTTGAAACTTTATTTTTTAATTTTTTTTTTCATTACATTTTTTTAATGTAACTTGTGGCACTCGTGTTTTTACGCTTTATTCATCATTTATTTCATGGATTATTGTTTAATTTTTACGTGTAAAAAAGAATTAATCTGTCATTGTTATTATTTATCTATCACTATGAGCTTTTTGAAAGAGGTAAAATTGCGAAGTAATTAACGTCACGTGAATATGAAAAGGTCTTTCTTTCGCACCAGTAATATTATATCTTTTTTGTTGTTTTTTTTTTTAACTTTTTCTGTACTTCTTCATGGAATTATGAAATATAGCTCACACTGTCGACAATTTTCGAATTGCAGAGTGTGTATTAAGGCGTTGCTAGATTTGCGGCTGCGATTAACATCTCTTAACTTTATTATTTTTAATTCAGTTGTTGAGTGTAATTTCTCATAATTTCGAGATTCATTCAAATTTGGCAGGAAAATTGTGAAAAATTATTATTATTATAGAAAACGAAAAAAAGAAAAATTATTTTCATCAATTATTAACAAAGTACCAGCAAATCGAAATTTTCATCGAAAAATCTTTTTTTGTTTGGAACTTTGTTAATAATTGACTGAGAAAAACTTTTTTTTTTCAAACCATTTTGAAATTTTCCAATCTTTTGAATGGCGCCAATTTCAAATTTTTATCTCCAAAATCCTGAATTACATATTTAGCACTCAATAACTGGATTTCCTCTTTTTTTTCAATTTTTTTTTTATTAATAAAAAAGAATTCATTCGACACGCATGTGGGCACCGGGATAAAAAGTAAGTGTCCTCGTCCAGTAAATTTCAAAGTATTAAGTATATAAAACTCCATGTGAGAGAAAGAAAAAATTGCCACTGAGAAAGCATGAAAAAATATTTAACACCGTGAGATAATGAAATTCCAGGTTAACTCGTCATTCCTACAAAACTGCGCAATTCAAGTCCTCATAAATTTTCTGCCCATTAAAATAACTAAAAGCTCCTAGAATTTTTTTTCTGCTAGAGAAAAGCGGAAAATAATCGGATTTTTTCTTCATTCCAAAAATTAATAACGTCATGATGTTTTATAAATGTAATTTGATAATTAATCAAATTAATTCATTAGTGCAGTTACGAAATTGGAGGTAAATTCCATGAATTATTACAAATTGACCTTTCATAAAAATGGAAAAACCATTTTCATTAATTTTAATGACTCGAATTCAACTGTTTAACATTAAATTTCCAATTGCGTGTAATTTTTCATGAAAATTAACAACGAAACTCGATTATTAATTCCATTGAATAAACAGGATGGAAAAAAAAAATGGGGGAAAAATGAAAAATAATCCTCCCTCTTTTCTCTCCACAATGGTTTTAAATCTCGTGAAATATTGCGTTTTCTGAAAATAAACCTCATGCTCCTTAATTAATAATCGATTTATGCTATGTAGCAATAATTTCCACGGTTTCCACGGTCACGTGAGATCGTAATTTTCCTATCACGAAACCCCAACTCACTGTTTCTTGAAAGTGCTTGGGGAGAATAGTGTAATCATTAACACAAACAGAAGAAAATATTCAATTTAAGGTGATATCCCAGCAAATTCGAGTACAGTTAACCCCTTATTTTTTGATGACGTATCAAAGATTATATATTTTTTTTCCATTGTCTTGAATTTTTTCATAATTTTTGTCTGTAATTTACGAGATATGAGTTATCAAAGTTACTGAAACGCTCTAAATCGGACAGAAATAACAAAATTACTGAAAAACCACACAGTTGAACCATTATTCAAAAAATATTGTCGAAGAGAAAAGCATTTTTAATTAAATAATAGAGGAAAAAAATATCAAATTCATCGTATAGTTATTGAAGAATTCTAATCAGAAGAACTTCCTATTTTCCAATCCTTAAAAAAAAATCGCAAGTCCATTAACAGTATCCCCTTTTTATTTTCTAAAAAAAAATAAAAAACTCCCCTCATCGGCATTCATTCGAATATCATTTTCCCTGACTCGTGCAGCAATTTTGTTTTTTATTCGCCGTTTTTTGCTCCCCCATCGGATCCAGTGACATCGAAAATAGTACACGTGTTTTATCCACCCGAGACTGTGACGTGAAAAACGAAGAAATGAGAGATGAAAAAAAAAAAGTGAAAAAATCAAGGGAAAACGAGTGGGAGGAACGCGATAATGGGGATGGGCAGGGGGAGGTTTGGGGTTTGGAAATTTTTCGTAGGCTTTTATTCGAACACACGCGCGACCTTTGACGAGGAAAATTAGTGGGAGGGGTGGGAAGGGGGGGGAGAAGTGATGGTGCATATGCAACGGCGTCGATTCTACCCCACTACCATTACACTAATGAACGTTCTTTGTAATTTTTTTTTCTTGCGCCTGTGAATTGTATTTTTTTTTTTTTTTTTTTTTTTTTCATTATCATTATTTCTCTTTCAATTCATTAAAATTCAGTGTGTAGTGAGACGAAAATATTTGAACAAAGGAAACTGGAGAAATTTGTTAGTATAAATTGATAGAATTTATGAATTCATGCAGTCGAATGGAAAAATTATTTTTCCATTAATTTCCACATGATTTGTTTATTTTATTCGTTTTTTTTTCTCCAATGAAAATAATAATTGCGAGAAAAAATTGGATTAAATTGTAGGGGTGGAATTTAAGGTGACGGACTGGTAGTTATGTATTCTTCAATGCCTTTTTTTTTCTTTGCCTCATTCGAAACGATTTAGTGGTTAAGCTCCAATTTCCGTATGAATTATAGACACGTAAAGCTCAGTGGGCTTTTATTTGTGTGTGTGTGTGTGTGTGTAGAGGCGCTTCGACAGCCCGCCCAGAAGGCTTTAAAACCCTTCATACAGGTTTTAACGGTGGTGTGAGGTGTCGTGGGGTAAAATCATAAAATGCCGTTAGTCTTCAAGTCACGAGTTAAATAACCCATCATCGAGAGTACATTCATAAATCAGTTGGGGATCAAAAAAAGAGAATGAAGAAAAACTGAAAAAATAGTTTTACTCGGAGAAAATTTTCGTCAATTTCATTGAGAAAATCGGAAATTTTGCGGGGAAAAATGGTATAATGCAATCCATTTTTGATCAATAGTTCACGAGTTAATTAAAAAATTACCTGAAATTGAACATTGAACTTTTTTTTATCTATTTCGAGAAGGAATGATTGAAAATCAATTGCATTATAGTGTTTTTCGGGGTAGAATCTCCTCATGTTTGCAATGTAATCATCTTTTTTTCTCAAAAAACCATCAATTTCTCATTAAAAAAAAATCTTCCTGAAATGAGTTTACACGGTATGGAGGAAGAAAAAAAACGGCAATAAAAGAATGAACATTACTATTATCTGCTGAATTCTCTACACTAAGTACCCAACGTACGTGCATCGTTTTACCTCCAAGTACCTCCAACCAACCACATGCATCCCTTAGCTATCTCGGTGTTATTTCTCCTCCCACTCTTGGTCCAGCCACTCGACCCCTTCTGCGTTCTCCACAACCACTCCTCTCCTCTCTCTACTCGAGTTTGTCGGGTTTAGCAAGTCAAATTAATGCAGATTTTGCGACCCGCATATATTCAACCCATTCTATCCCCTCCCTCCCTTCTACAATCTCTCATTCCCTTTTTGGTTTACCAACGAAATTTCATCCAAGTTTCTCTTCTCTAACAAATTTCACGCCGTCAAGATTTTGAGGGCTTGATAAACATTATGCTCGAGTTTCAATCAAACTTTTTTAAACTCAAACCCACTTTTTTCATTAGTTGATTTAATTATCATTAGAAATGAAAAGGAAAATTCTAAAAACTAATGAATTCGATCGATTATATTTTTAAAAAACGTTTTTTCACTACTTCTATTTTTTTAAGAATTAAAAAAAAAATTTCCTTCAGTTTTGTCGTGAAAAATCTGGAAAAGGTCTAACATTAATTTTCCCTGTCATGAATTGCCTCCAATTGACTTTTCAAACCTTCCATATTTACCGATAAAAAACGAGGGAAAAAAAAAGAATCCACCAAAAAAAAAAAAAGGTCTTTTATTCTTCTCGCCATTTTGCGGTGACGCAATGTGCTCGATCATCGCGTCCCCATATAAACAAAGGTCAACCGCGGGGATGGTTGTTTGTCGTAGGAACTACAGTGCGTATCCAAACACAAATAAAAGCTCCAAAGCCCTGAAAAAAGAAGAAAAAAAAAGAAATAACACAAAACAATCCAATAAAACATCGAAGGATAAAACAAAAAAAAAATCAGAATAAAAAAGAAAAATAGTTGAATCGTTTCGTTTATTTATGGGAGGGATTATTGCGAAGCGAAGTCTAGCAATTCATGTACTTAATTTTGCCTCTCCTTGTCGTCTTCTCTAGACTGTTCGTTAGTCGAATTACTCGGCAGAGCAAAAAGAGGGCTCTTTTAACCTCATCCCTCACTCCACCTCTCCACATACTTCTTCGCTTTGCACCTCATTCTCACCACAAGCACTTGTGACCCACAAAGCATATGAAAACTCCCTCCTCCTCCTCCTCTTCATCTTCTCCTGCCTTTCATTTCCGGGAGATGATGCAGACACTCAGAAGCATTTCCTCGTAGTAATTAAAATTTGCTGGATCAAATAAATTCACGTTATGTATTTTTCGTTTTTAATTTGTTGATTTTTTTATGACATTGAAATTTTTATTCTTCAAAAATCAGGAAGGCATGGAGACTTTAATGATATGGAGGAAAGATTTAAAGCTTCATTCCATTACGGTAGTATCTCAGAGTAGGGTGAAAGAGGGAGAAATGAGGATTTGTAGGGTAGTTTTCAATTATGTGCTGATAATTCGGGAAAACGTAATTTAATTTACCCGAAAAAGTGATTAGACTATTCAGACGACGTATCTTTAGCTTGTGAATATAATTTTTTTTGGTTTCTCGAATTTTTTACATTACTCATCTCCTATTACATGCATGAGATAGAGAGAGAGAGAGGCAAATAGTTACGATTACTTTCTAATTAAAATTAGATTTTTTATTCATTGAAAATGCTGTTCTTTTCGCCAATTGTTTTTAAATAATGGGTCAACCCTGTAGTTTTTTGGTAATTTTGTTATTTCTGTCCGATTTGGGGCGTTTCATCCCCACTACCGCTATTTTCAGTAACTTTGATAATTATATCTCATAAACTACACGAACAAAAAATATGAAAAAATTCAAAAAAACGTAAAAAAAAATATCTTTGATATGGCATTAAAAAAGGATCTTTTGATGGAAATTCTAAAAAATTCTAAAAGTTGTTTAAAAATCCCAAAATTGAAAAAGCTAACTTTTAAGGAACCACGTGAGCAAAAGAAGATTGCCGGAATGCAAAAATTCCCGAAAATTCTAGAAAATTTTGGAAAATTCTGAAAAACTGATTGTTTTTTCAACTGTACTCGGGTTCTGGTTTAGTTCCTTGAAAACAGCTTCTGCCTTGAATACAGTTTTTCCTCCTTTTTTGTTAAAACCGCTTCATTTACCCCATATTCTCATGCTTTCTCACTACCATAATTTTTAAATATTCCCGCCCACAGCGCGGGAAATTGGAATATTTTTAAAATGCAAATTCACCCAATTCCGCGTTATTACCAGAGCTTCTTTCACCTCATAATTAATTGAAGTATTTTTACTGGATGAGGACACTTCAGGTTAGTCTAGTAGTACTGCGGAATAGTTAATACCATTGAAAATCGCCTTAAAAAAAAAAAATCTTTCAATATTCAATGTTTCAAGCGTAAAAAATTCAATCGTTCAAATTTTAAAAAATTCTTACATTTTTTAATTCAACTTTTTTTTTTAGGCGAATTTCACCATAATTTATGCACGTGACGAGAGCCAGATGTGAAATGCACTCTAAATCGAAGACAAAAAAAAATCAGAAAATCTTTTCCAATTAAAAAAAAAAATTCTCCACTTTGTCCTAAAAATTATTTTAAAAAAGTGATAGAACCTTTTTTTTTGCTCTTTAAGTAGTAGAGTGCCTTTCCAGTCGGGCAATGAAGCGAGTGCCATTGATCCAAGATTTATAGTAATTTTAGTAATTATCTTAATACGAGTGTGCGAGCACTGGCCAATGAAATAATGCATAGTCCTTGGACCCTTTGTAAAATCGATATTCACTCTGAGATTAATCGAATTTGTGTTATGACCCTCCTGTTTAATTGAAGAGAAGAGGGGAGTAGGGTACTTAACTTCGGGGTCATGACCCAAACGAGGCAATCACCAGTGCATTGCAATTAAAAACTTCATTAATTCATTAATATTGGATATAAAAGAAAATCCCAATAATTTTTTTTAATTAAAAAAAAAATAATAAATTAATTTATTTTTGTTAGTGGAGACTTTGGGTTTATTTTTCGTTGGCCTGTGTTCATTTTTTAGAGAAAGAACAATTATAATTATAATTTCCATGAATTTTTCAAATTTCGTTTCTGCAAATTTCAATTTGTCAATTTAACTGATTAATTTCAATAATAAATCAAGTAATGAAGTTAATTAAATTTATCGTTCTTCAAAATATCTTCCAATTATATTTCTTAATGATGATCTGTGTTTTTAAAACGAAATTTGAGAATTGTAGAATAAGCTAAAATAATTCATCAACTATTTCTACTCTAAAAAAGTCCCAAAATTACGTAATTCTAGATAAATCAATGTTTTCATTGAAATTGATGAAAGAAAAAAAAATCGGAGACGTAATTCTGGATCATCTGAAAATATCACAAGACTTGCACATGAATTTTCTCGGATTAATTTACGTAATGTTCTATTTAATTAATTTAAAAAAAAAAAGAAGAGAAAATTCATTCGTGAGTTAATTTCATAAATTAAAAACCTAAGAACATTTATTAATTAAATTATTTTATGAATAATTCACAGGTGAACAACGCAACGGCTCGAGTGCAGACGAAAAAACCACCAACAGTGCCCAACGGTAATTATTTAATTATCAATTGAATTAATTATATTTGACGAAAAAAAAAGTGAGCATTCTCATATTATTTTCGTTTTCTGCTATTATCTCGGAAAATAAAAGAGATACGAAAATTTATGTGGAAATCTTTTTTGTAGGTCTCATCCCGCTCTACAAAAAAGGTTTCTTCAGTTTTTCTCGTATCTCGCTTAATTTTCGAGAGCCCCTTCAATCAATGCTTCACTACAATTTGTTTATTCATATAAAAATTATGAAAAAAAATTAGCTCGATAATTAGAGGGTAATGAACGATATGTAACGTTTTGCTCGACGTTTTTGCCCCACGTTGAAACGAAGGTAAAACGCGCGCGAAGGATGGAAAAGAGGAGGGGGGATCGACCACCTCGCTAATCCTAGTCTAATCTCGTTTTAATTGTGTCGGCATTTGAACGCTGACTTAATCCGGATTACCGTGCCAGCTGCACGTCGTACGCGCTCTCATTCTCCCCTTACCACCCCCCTCCCCCTTTTCACTCTCTCATATACACATATATACACACTATTACCCTATCTTTCATTCTCTTAAACTTCCGCATTAGACTGTGATTCACAAGTTTTTATTCATTTTTCTTTCCCACACATTTTCAAAAATAGCATTTATGAATTTCATTATTTCCGGTAGTCTAAGTGTCTCTCAATGACATTATAAAAAAATTTCTATTGTCAAGTCAATTCACATATTAGCCATGAATATTGCATTATTTAATCCGATTTTCGCTATTTTTTTCACGAATAATTGAGCGAAAGAATTTCATTTCATTCGAAACTTTTCCCTTATTTCGAAGATATCTCTGTAAGAATTGAATTTAGGAAAAATTGTCAAGAATCTTTTTTTGTAGAGAATTAAATTTTCTTTAAAAAAGGTCTCTTCACATTTTTACCTAAACCCAGTGGCTTTAGAGATCCCTTCAGGAGAATCCGATGAATTGTCCAATCACATAATTAGTCTCAAAAATAAATCCATTTCATTTTTCCATTTCAATGATAAAATTAATTTTTTCAATTGCTCCAAGATAAAATTCAATTTTCCACGGTAAAACGTCTCTTCATCATTCAATTAATCACGTAAAAATATGAGCCCAATTGAACCACCAAAAATATCCCTGAAGAAGTTGAAAAATTTATGATTAATTATCTCGAGCAATTAATTTTCACATAAAATCATAGACGTAATTAAATTGACTCAACTATTATAAATAGCCAGTAGTTAAGTGTGCGACAATAACTAGTGTGCCAAGGCATTACCCAACGTGTTTTCCATCCGTAAATCCCCTTTCTATCCTAATAGTACAACCGAAAACTCATGCCTCAGAGGTATAACGTGGCATATTCTCTACTTCACTTGGCTTCAAAACACACGCAAACTATGATACACTTCTACCAACACAAACTACTCTCTCTCTCTCTATCTCTTTCGCTCTCTCTTTGTCTTTTTGGTCTCTAATTATAACCAAATTCATACGACCGCATTCTCACCGATCGACTCACTCCGTTGACCGTTAAACTGGTGCATCCATCAAAATCTATCCTTCTCTCTGTCTCTATCCTCTCGTATCAAGCCTCTCCCAGCGGTAGAATTTGCTCGCAAATACAGCACAATGCAAATTTAATGCCTCGTATAACATTGCCAACTTTGGTGTACGAATTATCATCACTTCCTGCCTTCAGATTAACATGTTACCATGAAATTATGTTTTATTTTTTCTTTGTTCAATCTTTCAATTGATTTCTTTTTACTTTTTATTATTTTCTTTGAATAGAAAAAAAAGTTTTACTATACTTTACTGTCTGGTTGAAAAGAAAAGTGGATTCTTTTGGTTATAAAGAGAGGAATGACGTTTATTTCTTTGTTTAATTGAGAAAAATATCGATTTTTCAGGGCTAATTACGGAATTTTCTAAAGGGAATTTCAATCGAAATTTTTACATTTTTCAATTCTATTTGATGAGGGGAAGGGGGAAAGAACATTCTAATCAAATGATTTCAGGTAAAAATTTTCTGATGATTGCATTGGAGAAGTGGGGAAATTTTGAGTGTAAAACATGGGTCTAAATGAATCTTCTTGGGTTTCTAGAAAATTTGACTTTTTTGATCGAGTTTTAAAAAAGTACTCCTTTCCAAAATCTAAAAAATTCACTTTTTTGGGGATAACTCAATTTCTATTAGTCATAACGAACTGTAGTTGATCTTTAATGACAGATGAGCTCATTTGTCATTGAATTATATAGTTTTAATTTTTATTTCATCGTTTTTTTCAATTATTCATAGCCCATTTTCTGGAAAATGAGTTTTTGCTCTATATTTGTTTGAAAAATCGATTATTTTTTTTTTATTAACTATCTAAGTTGATGGAAAATGAGCTCACCTTTCATCTGAGATTAGCCCGAGTTTCTACGACCAATAGAACCGGAGATATCCTTAAAAAATGAAATTTTTCAAAAACTAAAGGGTTTTTATCTTTAAATCTTGACCAAAAAAACGAATTTTCGGAAAATTCTGAAAAAAAAAAATTTGGCCCATGGTTTATATTCAAATTGTTCTCGGTTATTCAATTAAAACATCAGGAAAATCTTCTCTCTATCATTTCCATCGATTTCGAGCCATAATATGGAATTTGTGATCCTCTTACAAAATTTCCTTTAAATTTTCCAATAATTTCGAATTATCCGTGAAAAAAACGAATTGATACCTCAAAAATCTTCACTCTTTGTTTTTCCAACGAAAAACCATAAATTCTCTTTTTTTCTCGTGGGCGATAGAAGAGCTTTTAAACGAAAAAACTAAGCCACAGTTAAAACATTGGTCCATCAAGGGATGAAAACGATTTTTTCTACATTTTTTTTGTTGAACTTCTTTTTTTTTCCTCTCTTTTTCTCTCGTTTCCTCTCGTTTTTTTCATGTTTGTATTGGTGTGTAGAACGATAAAGTTTGCCCGCGTTCGAACGACACCTCGTTTGTCAACATCTCGCTTGGATCCTTTTACGAGAAAACGTTACCTCACACACTAGTCTCACTAGCATCCCATCCCCAATAACAATACTCGTTTTACGTTGAACGTTTTACGAGTATCGTTGCCTTGTATTCCTCAAAATGTTAAATATGGCTGAAGTTTAAATTGTTTTTCTTATTTACAACCAATGGAATACTCATGTTTATATTCTTAGTCATTTTGTGACAATTGTTATCATAAAATTGGTTGAATAAACTTCTTATTTCCGGTGGAATTGGGGAGGAAAAAAAGGTGAGGAGTAAAAAAGCAGTTGAAATGAAAAAGGGTCAATTGCTACGTTTTTCTTTGGGGATTCATTCAGTAATTGAGTAAAGTAAGGGAATTTTGGTGGGGATCCTTTTTTGAAAGGTGAATAAGAGTTATAATGAAGATTCTTAGAAAAATCTATCCATTTCTCATATATTTTTGGATATTTCGTGAAAAAAAGGATTGGAGATAGGATTAATGAGGAAAAATGAAGATTTCAATTGTAATGGTTTGAGATTACCTCTTTTTGTTGATGATTCCAGTGAAATGTTGATAAAATTTCAGGTGAAAATCATGTATAGAAGCAAATTTGTTGCAATTTTCAGGGAATTCGATTTTTTTGATTAATAATCGAAAGTCTTACCTTTTTTGATTTTTGAAAAATTGCATTTTATGAAGAACAGAGAAGCACTCACTCCTGACCTTCTTGAATTTTCACACTAAGCGAATTAGAAACGGAAAAATTTCCAAAAAACCGAAAAATTTCCAATAATGAAGATGGTTTTTTTTTCATTTTCAACAAATTCTAAAAAAGTGAGGAATCAAATCAGACGTGTGGTTTCTGTCAAAAATTTTTCCAGCTTCTCAATGAAACCATCAAAAACAGCTGATCTTAAATGACCCCCCCCCCCTTTCTTTTTTTCACCCCTGTTTCGAAAGTAGGAAGAGTTTGTATCAATTTTCCTTCGAAAAATTGAATTTCCAAACGAAGAAAAACTCAAAAATCGCGTCGGATACATGTTTTCCATCCAAAATTTCCTCAGCTTCTTCATAGAATTTTCCAAAAAATTCCCCTCTTGAATGTTTCCCGTCTTTTAACCCCTTTTTCAACAATTTTCGAAAATGCTAAGAGTTCGCTTCAATTTCCAAATATTGAAACTCCAAAGAAAACCTCAAAAATTGAATTAAATCCATACTATTCAGCTAAAATTTCCTCAATTTCTCAAAAAAATCATCAACAAAATCCTATCTTAAATACATCGCTCTTTTCCCCTCCAACCCTCAATTCCTCATTTATTCAAACGAAGAAAAATGATCTCCATGTCTTGAAACTCGGTGAAATTCGCGCGTGATCAATAATGGCCCAATGCAGCATTACGTTGCCTCACCGTGTAAAAATAAAAATAAAAATAAAGAAACAGTAAAGAAAAAAAGGAAATAAGGCCTGGTGAAAGAGGACACCCGGAGGAGTTGTAAGATAGTGGAGTCGCCTTAGGGGAAATGGCGGGTATATATCTTGAAAAATTTATCGCAGCCCCTTTTCTCTCTCCCATTTTCTTTTTTATTCCTTCTTTCTCTCAGTCTCTCTATTTTCTCCTCCTTTTCAACCTCCTTTTTTTTTGTTACATCTCCAGCGGTATATATTTCATTGGTACAGGGGGCGGTGAAGAATAAACATTTTTGCCAGTGGAATACGCCTGTGGTTGGTCAGACATGGGGGTTACAGAGTGTGTCACGTACAAACGCAATTTTCCTCACTGCAACGAGAAACATAAGGGACACTCCCTAGTGATCTTTCATCTTTTCTTCCATTCTGTTATTTTTATTCTATTTTTATATGTATATATATATATATATCTTTTTTCCTATTTCTTTTGCTGCTTCTTCTTTTCCTTCTTCTTCTTCTTGTTCTTTCTTTGCCGTGCACTTTCTTGCAACTCTTGAGGATCTTGAAAAAGATACATTGACAGTGAAGCATTGATTCATAGAGAAAGTTCATAAACTGGAAAATTTATTATACTTCATTTCATCGCGTGAAAAATAACTAAAGTTTTCCTGACAAACTAAAATTTTTCTTTCGGAAAATTGCCTTTTTTATTTTTGATTGGTAATATCTTTGCGGCAGTTTGAGATACAGTGACAAAAAAAAAGGAAAATTTTTGTCGTCTCGAGACCTACATTTCACTATTCAGCCATTTTTCGTCTATCTTTAGCTGTTTCTCGGATAAATCGATTGGAAGAGGGAAAGAAAGAGTTGGTGAATACAACCTAAAAATGAAGGCTTCACTTTCATATTCAAATATCTCTGAAACTGTTCGGTCTACAGTTGCAAAAAAAAATCAAAATTTTTGTCATTCCAAGACCTTTATTTCATTGTTCGGCTATTTTTTCCTAGCTTCAATCGTTTTTCCGATAATCGCATCCGAAGAGAAAAAAAACTTTTTTTTATCCCATTGAATGCAAAGAAACATCGAGAAAAAAAATTCAACATTTCAAAGAATCATTAAGAAAGTACGAGGACACTTCACATTCCTTTATTTCATTCTTTATATCTCTGTTCAGTATCCACTTGTGCCTCTTCAGGAAGTTGAGAGGGAGACACAAACGCTAAAACACTGTTTCGAAAGAATTGAAGAAGTTTTTTTTTATCCATTAATTTGTCTCGAGAGCTTTCTCGTCGAATATCTCAAAATCTACAGGAGATAGAGAAAAAATCATGAAGGCTTTTGTGGAAGAAAAGAGCTTCAAAGAAGGTCATCACAAAAAATTGCACTATCTCGTTTAGTTTCCGAAATATTCGTAAAAAAGTAAATTACAAAGTTTTGCTCCAAAATGAATTTTTAAATAAATTTCAAAATCGATGAGAGATAGAGGATTCTTATGGAAACATTTTTTGTAGAAAAAATTAAGATCTACAAAAAAGGTGTCTTCGTGAATTCCCCTATCTCCTATATTTTCCGAGATATTCTCAGAAAACTCAAGAAAAATCGACTCAATAATTTAAATAAGCGTTTTAAAACGTCCGAACGACATATTTCCACAATTTTCTCGCTCTATTTTTCATATTTCCATTCACTATTCACTCGCAGAGTTTTCCCAGACAGTTGAAAGGGATACATCGACAGTAAAACATTGATTTCATAAAGTTTTCGATGAATTGGTAAAATTTTTCCATTCGAACGTTGAAAAATAAGGGTTTGCTGGAAAGTTTTGATTGATAACCGAGAAAAAAGAGGAGAAAAAAAGGAGAATTATTCACTTTTGCAAAGATGCGGCTTTTTCTCAGTAAAAAAAGCTCGTTACTCTTTTTTTTTTTTTTTCTTTATTTTTTTTCGGTACGGATCGTTGCGTTCTTCAGCCAAGCATTAATAATTACTGCAACGCTGGTACTCATTAATGGGCCACTCGTGAAAGAACATAAATAACGTTTTTTTTTTTTCCTACTTTTTCTGCTGAAACTTATAACATTTCATATTCTTTTACTTTATTCCATTATTTAGTTTTTCTCGTGTTTATTTTTTCCTCCAACTTTGAAGAAAAATTTCACATACAGAGAGCAAAGGTGTTTGTTTTTTTTTTTTTTCTTTTTCGATTTTCAATGCTACTTCATCCGTGAAAACACTCGACCTGTCGGAGTTTAGACCAGTGAAATTTGTTACTTCGAGTTTAAATGCGAGAGAAATAAATCTTGAAAAGACTTTTGGTGTTTCACAAAAGTTTTTTTTAACGGTGAACAGAGAGAGAAAAAAAAAGGTAGAAAAGGGCTTGAAGTTTATCCACGATAGTGAAACACATACATAAATGGAAACTTTTGAAAAATAATGCTGGGTAAAAATGGAAATGAGAGTTTGCTGAATGGAAATGGAAGAAAACTCTACATGGAATTGTTGAATTTGTTGATTCAATTGGAAATTTTCTTGTTTTTATTGAATATCTCGGAATTTATGGGAAATGCAGGAATTTTTCCTGTGAGCCTTATTGTAGCTCTTGTTTTCTATGAAAAACAAAGAGACTACTCTACACGCATGAGGAGATTTTTAAAAAAGTTTAGTTTACCCTATGTTACTGGACAGATAAGGCCAGAATTAATTTTCGAAAAAATTAAATCAACATTAGAACTCCATAAGCGAAATTTAGTTCCAGTTTCATTGCGATAATTCATGGTCACAGACCTATTTTTTCCTTATATAACTACATATATTCTTGTTCTTCAGAATGTCTATTAATTTTCGAAATCATGAAAACTGCATGTTACCGGACATAGGGTGAGTGGTCCAGTGGTCGAACGGATGAGACTCTTCAGACACCAGTGATCGAACATAAGAAATTCCATAATTACAGATAAATCGAACAGTTCCATAGACTTTTATCTAAATTGATGAACATTATATTGTGTTTCAAAGGATAGAAAAATTATATTTCCCTAGATTACCTATTTTTTCGAATAAATACGCTGAATAGTTTGATGATTGGACGAGTTCGAACACTGGTCAATTCACCCTATAGCGACGATTAATTCAATTAATTACATGAAAACATCAATGACGGTCATATTGCTATTTGAAATCCGAGGATCCTCCAATCCCAGTCCTTGATGCTGGGACAGCCTGATCCAAATCCGAAACAATATGGGATATTCATAATATTATTCAATAACAATTTACCATTGTGGATATCGTATTAATAACGGCAAAATATTATAAAATCGAAATAATTAGAATATTTATGATAACTTGGAAGAATGAAAGACAAAAGTAGATCATTTGGACCTGCCACTAGGATTATCTTAAGGATGTTCTATCGGTATTTTATCAAAATTTAAAAATGTAAGAATTTAATGGAATTTCTTTCCATGGTTCTCCAATTCATAGAGAAACCATATGCAAAATTTTGGATTTATTTTCATACCTCGTTTAAACGTTATGAATTTCTTAAAAACCATCGTTTAACATGTGTTCTTATGAGAAATTCACAAAAGCTTAAGAAACTTGTCGAAAAATTCTCCAAATTCGATGAAATTTCGGATATAGGTGCGAAATGACCCCCCGCACAAACGTTACATTTTTATACCACGATTGGGTCAATAATTGGGGTTAAAATTAATAAAAATGATTGAAAAATTGTCACAATAAAAGAAGTATCGGTAATTTGTCAGTTTCACTCTGCCATATATTCCAACATTTTTTAATAATTTTACCAAGTTTTTTATTTTAAATTGATGTGTTTTGATGTAGCAGAGGCCAGTGGCAAGATTTTAAGGCGAGCAGACACAATCCTAATTAAATTTTTACCTAAAACAACTAACTTTTTTTGGAAGTCACTAACCAATTAAACCAAAAAAAACAATAAATGAAAATTGAGATTATCACCACGTTTGGCGTAACCCAAGGCCACGACGAGGACGTAGTGGTGCATAGGCCTCGAAAAGGAACCTATCACGACCCATCCTATGAACGACACTCGGGATTTTAGATGAAGAATATATTGACAAAAACCTCCGCCCACCTTCATTGGGCATAAAAATTTAATTTTTATATTACACAGAAACAAGTACTTCATGCACAATGTGCTTTTTAAATGTACCTTTTCATTCATTTGTCAATAATTTGTACACTTCGCGTGGAACAATTTCAATTTGGAATATCAATTAAAAATAGTAACGAAAAAAAAGAGGAAAAAGACGAAAAAAAACCTCAATAAATTTAATACGGATTGAATGAAACTTCAAAATACTCATCTGAAAAACTGGATTTTCCAAAAAAAAACCAAGATGCAGTGGTGGCAACTAGCTCTTAAAACAAAACACACAGTTTTGATGTTTCACTGCAGAAGACTCAAATGATACTGGTCTAGAAAAGGCTCATTTGGTTGAATTACCAAATTTGCCATTTTCATAAGACCATTGGTCTCTGTTTATCATTGTGTTTTCACACCAACTGTCTTTGTCAGGAAGAAATCGACTGTTTCGTACCTGCCTCACCTCTCACCCCGCCCCCCACCTCATGCTCAATCAAAACATCAAACTCTACTCTATTGAATTTATTATTTAATATCCAAATTACTGTGAAATTAAATTTTATTAAAGTTTGAATGATGCATTCATTGAGCTGTTAAACACAATGAATAAATTCAAGTTTTTCGGCTCGAAATTAACAAACAACTTATTTACAAAAAAATTTTTTATAACATGAAATTTTCATGAACCGAACTCAATGCGAGCCTAGAATAGACGCACCGAGCACGGCGGAAGAAAAAAATTTGAGATAAAACATTAAAAACACTAATTTTCAGTTGGCAGAGCTATACTGCTAAATTACCGAAGTATCTGTGAAATTTAATAATAATCATATGATATTTGAGCACCGACAGCGCCCCATAATGACCTAAAAATAATTTTAATGAGGAATTGAATGACTCATTTTTTCACTCAAAACCACTGTCCCTCTCATACCGCACAACCCCCGTTTACAGTCTCTGTAGAACATCCTTAAGCATTCTCAGCACTTTGCGTCCTTTAATGAAAATCCTCGAATGGATCCTCTCAAGTTATTTTCAGTCTGCAGGACATTTTGAGTTAATGGAAGAGTGCTTTTCTTGGCAATTCAACTGAGAAAACAAACAATGACGAGGATGAGAAAGAAAAATCTAGCAGAAAAGAAAAAAAAATGCCGAAGAGTTAGTCACTTTTAACTGGGGTGACTAGTTCCAGTTGTTACTAGACTCTTTTCATTTTGAAGACAGTAGAAAATGAGAGATTGGAAAGAGTCAGTGGATGAACGTTGATGTCTCTATATGTGTATGCGAGGCGACACTGCGTGATTAATTTTCCACGACGTTGGCTTGTCTCAGTTTTCCCAATTTTTTGCCCCTTTCATTCCATTTTTTTTCTTTTTTGGTACACTCTGAGAGTGCTTTAACGCTTGGAGAGGGCTTAAATAAACTCCTTATATTGATCCCAGTGCAGAATCCGTCTCGACGTCATCGTGAAAATTTCAAAAGTGACATAAATCCAGCGGCTGAAAGAGAGAGAGCGAAAGAGAGATCGAAGCCTTTCAGGATTAGCAGCATCAAAAAATCATGAAAGGAACATTTCGGTCTCAATAACTCGCGGGGTAATGGATGAAATTTGAGTTGGATAATCGCATTTTTTTTCCTTGCCTCTCTCATTCCTCTTCGTAACTCAAGAATAAGGGCTGATTCAGCAAAAACTACTGGATAATTGAAAGAGTCTTTGATTTCAAGGAAAATGTTGAGTAAATCGTTTTTTTTTCTCATATCTCGGAAACTAAGTGGGATAGAGAAATTTCTGTAGAAACCTTGTTTTTAGCACGTTGATTCTAATCGTGGATTCTCAGGGTTCAAGTTCAAAGGATTTCATTAACATAAGATACAAAAACTGGGTAACAAGTTATTTACAGTTACAGCTAGACAATTATTTACATAGTTTCAGCCCAAGGGCTTTCTCATATTTAAGTGATTTTGTGTTTTTTCATGAGTTGGAATGCATGAGGTTTGGTATAGGGAAAAGATTAAAAAAAAAAAGAAAAAAACCCTATAATGAGGATTTTCAGGGTGAATTGCAGGAGGCGATTAATGTTAGTGGAAAAACGTAATAGTTGAATTACACTGAGCCGCAGGGTTAAACCGTTTTATTCGAACGGAAAAAAGCCCGCTTGTCGATAGATAATATACACTTTGGATAAATAGACAAACAGTTGACTTTTGTACGGTGTTTTAACAAACTAGTTGAATTACAATAACTTTGAGAAAGGACTCTGAGATAATTGAGAATATTAACACTTAAAACAATTATAGAGCTTTTCGAAATAAAGATACGTCGAGCTGTATCCTTTGAGAGTTTACGCGAAAGTGAGGTAGTTGGAGGGGGGAGATTTCGTCTTCAAACCGAGGGCTGAAGTGTCATTGACCCCCCTCTCCCCCTGTCAGGTGACCTTTGGGAATTTGGTTACGTTTTAAATAAACCTTTTTTTTTTTTAGAGAAGAGTCAGAGCTACAAATAACGTTTCATGAAAATTTCTCTGTCTCTCATGAATTCTGAGATAATCAAGAAAGACTGAAAAAACAAACAAATTTAAATGAAAATAATTAAAAATAAGTTTTTCCCAGTGAAAAACTTTTTAAATGAGTTTTCCGTAACTTCCAATGTCTTAAAATAAATTAAAAAAAAATATCAACTGAATATCGATTTTTTTTAAATTAGAAAAACAACTTTTACGTTTCGTGGAGTGAAGGAATGAGAGACAAGCATTGTTATTATTCCATTGGGAATTAAACTTTCCATTGCACTCCGGTCGAAGAAAAATAAAATGAGAGAAAAATCTACTTTTCTTTTATAAATTTTTTTTTTTCTGTCTCTTTTACCCAATTAATTCTCGATGCCCTTTTAAATGTCTCTCCAGTGAATTACCCAGGGCTTTTCGTAGACTACCAGCGATCTCACTAATGAGAAATTCCAATTGTCTTATATTTATCAGTGAATTCCATTAATTTATCGATCGAAATCCAATGATTGCTTTTGAGGGGAAAACCCATGCGTCATGGCATCCCTCATATCGAGGGAGACATTGGTGTAAACCCATACGCATACTACGGTCTACAGACAACATAGTTTCGAGTCAATTTGACTGGGTAATCGTCCGTGTGATAACACCAAATTCAAATTATAGATCAATTGAGTTTTCTCATTATCAATCATCGCAATTTTCTTTTTCTATGATAATAGGATTGGGAAAATTGCAAAATTAAAGCTATCCAAATGGGAATTGATGAGAAAAAAAATCAAAAAGTCTTATTTTTTAAAATAAATCTTCAATTATTTTCAAATTTACTTAAGCAAAAAAAATTTTTTATTAAAAAATTATTAAATCGAGAAAAATGGGAAAAAATGAGCCAGGATTTTTTTCGGAGTGAAGGACTTTGTGAAAAAATCTGAAAAAAATTGAGGAGATTCTCGATTGTGTCTCGATTATCCCTGATTTTTTTTGCATCCCAGATCCATTTTGCCCCTTTTTCCTCCAAATTAAATGACTTTAATCTATTATTGAAAATTAATTAGATTTTAATGCTTTTTTTCTTCTTCTATTTACAGTTTGTGTGCAGTGGCCAGAGGGTAGGTGCATCCACGACGTACCAGAGGAGGCTCTCCTCACTCTTTACACGGAAATACGTGAAAATTGCCAGGGATTCTCCTGAAGTGCAAGTGCCAATCGACCAATTTGAGACACGCAAGACTATTTTTTTTTTAACCAATTTTTTTTTCTTTCGTTCGATAATTTTCATTTGAAAAAAAAACGAAAAAAAAGCAGATTCAGAAGAAAACTATTTATTATTAATTATCAAACGGGTAATTGCGGGTGCATCGAACAGAAAGAGTTCTCCAGTCGGAATTGCAACGATTAAAAGCGATCGATTAAAATAAAAATTGAGAGAAAAATATTAATAGATTAATAACACGCGAATTTGTTGGGTTTTATTCGCGTTTATTTTCCAAGAGAATTAGTGAATTTTAATGATGGGAAAAGAAAATTAATATCAATTTAATTATTTTCAATATACATATATCTTTATATATTCAGAGATCCACAAAATCCGCCACACCACGACCAAGCCATTTATTACGTCAGAGACATATTTTTATATAAATATTTTTTTTTTTACGAAAAAAATATCAAATTGGTATTCAGATATGAAAGTAAAAATTCATCAGGCGAAATAATGTCAGAGATCAAAAATTATTTATCACATTGAAAATGACGTTTTTTTATTCATTGAAATGAAAAAATAAAATAAAAAAATTGATTTTATCCGTTTTTTTGGTCTCTGACATTCGCAAGTCACATCAATGTGTGTGGATGCGTGATACCCGGTCTAACACTGGCCTGGTAAGGTCATCGGCGCGTTATTAAAATGCCACAACTCCCTGCAGCCAAGGTGGGTCAACTTTATTTATTTCGTAAATCACCAAAAAAAAAAAAAAAAAAGAAAAAATCGAGAACACATGAATCCTCGTGAAAATGAAATACTTCTCATTTTCCGTATCTCGAGACTATTTTTACTATCGGTATGACTATAGTGCTCCTGCCAAAACTTCAAAAAATGGTCGCAGGCTCCCTTTCCCCCACTCAATTCTTTTAAAAAAATTTAATTTACTTTTTCTTTTTCTCACGAGAAGAAATAATTTTTTTTTTCCATTTTTTTTTTTCATTTTAATAAATTTATCTCCGGCGATGACCGAAGATTCAGGTCAGTGCTAGGCCGAACATTTTATACTAGAGTGAAAATTGACTAGATTTAGGGAAAAAAAAAGAAATTGTGATGACGCAGAAGTTGTTTTTCAATTTTTCTTTCTTCATTTTTCTGATGCAAAAAATGACTATTCTAGGTAAATGGATGAGATATATAGAGAAAATGGCCGATGTGCCATCAACGATTTACTTTTTTTTTTTTAGCTTTTAGTTGGTGAAAATAAAAGAGACGGAAAAAAGGAAAAAAATAAAAATACGGAAAAACCGTCAGAGGATTTTAATGCTGTAGTTGCAAACAGGCATTTAACGTTTATTTCAAAATTAAATGGACACTTCGTCGAGTTTAACGACGAATATCATTCCAAAAGAGGGAATGGCCGTTTTTTTTATGCTGTGGATGGTGGAAAATATTGAGTAAAGTCAATGATAAAATTTTAAATTGTTTTTTTCTCAGATTTATTTAAAAATTGGAAAACTTTTGAATTATTGAAATTTTTTATTTTGAGAACGGATAGAAAAAGCGATTTTGAGTCAATGCCATTGAAAAGAGCGGGAAATTTACCGACAAATTAAAGAAAAAAACTTCAATTTCTCTCAGTTATTCGCAAAGTTCGAGAAATCGAAATGATTTTTCGAAATTCATTTCGACGGCTGGAACTTTTTGAAAAATGAAGTTAGAAAATTTTTCTTTCCATTTCGAAAAGAATTTTACAACCTTTCCAATGAGATCATTTTTCAGTAAATCCACAGCATGAATTTTTGGAAATTTCTTTACGTGATTAAACAAAAGACTCGAAACGATAACAGGGTATATTCTAGTGATAAATGAAAGTATTTTAAGAATAATTAGACTAGGCTGGGACCGTTTACAATCCCATAGGAGACAAATGAATTTCAGATAAATATTATAGAAGTTTTTCTCAAATGAAAGGAACAAACGCCTATACATATATATATATTTAATTACTGACGAAAAGCATTAACGAGAATTAATCATGAAAATGAAACTGAGAGAGACAAAGATAGCGTAATTTTTTTAAGTGGAAAAACACAGCGGGTGCTTTTGATTCCTTCGTTAATATCAAAAGCTTTTTATGCATCAAAAAGGAAGAAAAAAACACGAATTAATAATAATGATAATTTTAAAAAAGAGTAAAACATTGAACGCGATAACGAATGCCAGTGAAAGAGAAGTGATAACAGAGACATAAAGAAACGAAATAAAAATAATATTAAACTGGAATTTAAAATAAAAGAGAAGTGATTTTCATAATGAATTAATTAAATTCAAAAAATATATATTTTTTTTCCATTCAGTTGAATAACTCAGAATTAAATTTAAAGACAACAAAAAAAAAAAATATATCTTTAATAATTGAAGAATTTTATAATATACAAAGAAATTGAGATAAATAAAGTGTTCCTTAATTAATGAAACAAAAATAATAATTAGAGTTTAAATCATTTTTCGAATTTTTGCAAAAATTCTTGAGAATGAGAATAAATTAATGTAGAAAATTTTTGAAACTAAAATTTAATAGAAGATTAATTACTAAACAAAAAAAAATATACATGAAAGCATGCAATTGCATTATCAAGTCAGTGTTCGTGTGTTGACACCTGAGAACTCTGCTGAATGCATCTCCACTTTATATATTTTTAATTACAATTTTTATAATTTTTTTTTCTATTTTTTTAATTGATTTTCATTGATTTTTCAACGAAATGCATATTTGTTGAATTAATTATTTGGGAAATTGATGGCATTTTCAGTTATAGAAGATTTCCAAGATTGTAGAAAAATCGTAGAACATTTTGGCGGGTAATTTAAAAAATTTCGAGCACCTAAATTTCAAAAGCTTAAAATTAACAGATCAAATCTTGACTTTTCTCTTAAAAAAATTGAATATCTCGAGAAGTAATTCTCGGATTTACATGCAGAAGTGTTCATTGTCAAGGTCCATTCTCGCTCTTGAATATAAATTTTTGAAATTTAAAATCGGTCGATAACTTTCCAAGATATCAAATTTTAAATGGAAATAACCAAAAAACCTACATTTTGTTGAGATCAATGAAAATCGATGAAATTTCTTTTGCCCTTCGCCTACTGTGTCTTTCCCCCCAGTGCACAGATCTATCACTTCCTTTCTCCCCATTTATTTCTCATGGGATACGTCAACGACCTGAGTAGAAAGTTGAAAAACGCTAAAATCTAAAGGAAAAAAAGGGGAAAAAAATGGAAAAAAAAATGAAGAGAAACGTAGTTTTTTCCTGCGGCAGTATAAGAGACACGTAGAACTGCAGTGACTTTACTGTACCCTCGAGAAAAGGCAAAAAGGGATTGAAGTAGTAGGAGAGCATAGAAGTGCACGAAGACGAATGGAAGGAGGCAAAGAGGGTTCCAGAAAAAAAAAGAAAAAATGTATATATATATAGTGACACGAAATTGAAACGAAAGACTCAGTGGATGCCACGTGAAAGTGGGTACAGTGTCAAGAAAAAAAGGAAAAAAAAAAAAGATAAATAAAAAGGAAGAGAGCGCTTCTGGGGATGGGAAACGAGTAGAAACGACGAGGCTTTTGCCAAAACCCCCAGGAGCATCACTCGCAAAAGGGATTGCGTTATTCTTCAATGCTATCTAGCACACACGAGGTTTCTCCTTTCACTCATCTTCAATTCCTCAATTTCCATCATTTTTTTTTCCTTCTGGAGAATTAGTGGGTGAAAAAAATTTACCTCAGCAAATGGAAAAAATGGAGAATTTTTTGAGGTGTGAAATGGAATTTTAGGTGGGAAAATTGGATTATTAGTTTTTAAATTATTTTTAAAAAACGAAGAAAAATAATTTTTTTTCATTATATCAGAATCTATTGGAGATGGAGGATTTTTTGGAATGACTTTTTTTGTACCTTGTTTTTGCAAAAAAATGCCCTAGGGAAATCCATCTATTTCCTTCAGATATTGAGATATTTTATAAACGAAGCATTTCATATCTTCATTTTTCCAAAAAGAAAAAAAATAATTGATAAAAAAACTCCAAATATCCCTCTGAATAAATTGATTCTCCTGGGAAAAAGAGACACAGTGAGCGAACGGGTGAAAGGCAAAATAATTACCTAAAGGGAAATACTTAATAATAAAAAAAAATGGCTGCGACGTTTTTCACTAGCTTTTATTATCAAAAAAAAACATAATCGTAAAAAATTACAAAAAAAAAACCGAAAATTTTCGCCTAAGTAGCTAGCCTAGGGCTCTCTATCCAGTGGTAACGCATGAGGTATTTTTTACGTAAATTAATTCGTATTATTTATTCGTAACTTGATAATTAACGTTTTTTTTTTAATTATTATTTACTTCATTGCGACCAAAAAATAAAAAAAAAAACATCCAAAACATCCTACATTTTTTTTCTCTTTATTTCATTGAAATTGAAAAAAAACACCGTCATTATTATTTTGCAACAAAAAACTGTCTGTTGATCTGTTATTTAATATTTAATTTCTTTAATACTATTTTCTTTACCACCGTAATATCACACACGTTGTCCTGGAGCCCCCCCCCCCCCCCCCCCCGATCATCCGATTAATATTCCGATTGGCATTTTATTGACTGCAACTACTGTTAATATTGAATCACGCCATTTATTGAATTGAATTTGACTTGAGATTGATTGAACACTTGTTACTATATATTTCACTTAATTTTATCATTTTTTTCATTTATTTTTTACTCTTTAGTTATATTTTTTTTTTCTATCAAATCAATTCAGTTGTTAGAACGGAACGATTAATGAGTAATTTTCAAATTCTACGAAGTATTAATTTTTCAAATAATGTCTTTCGCAATTTGAATTTGGCGCCATTCCGTAGAACAGAAAATTTACCTACAAATTTAAAAAAAAATCATCTCAATAGCTTCATTATTAGCAAAGTTCCAGCGAAAAAAAGTTTTTTCGAATCGAAATTTCGAAATTTTCAAATCGCTGGAACTTTGCCAATTATGAAGGGTAATTGATTTCCTTTTTTTACATTTCGAGGTAGAATTTCCCGATCTATCGAATGGTGTAGTCAAAACAAAATTATTCCCACTCCTTCACGCAGAATAGCTCTTTTCTTCTGTTTAAATGTTCCAAGATAATGTCTGAATGAATTGAATAATTATTAATTTTTTTTTTCAAATTTATTATTTGTTTAACTATTAAATAATAATCACGGTAATGCGCCACATTCACTGGTTGATGACTGTCTCGTTGACAAAGGCCCGTACCTTGCCTGTGGTTGTGCTTGGTTGTGGTTGGAAATATACGCGGTTTTGGGAGAGAATTTTTTTTTTAATTGCTTTTAATTTTTATTTCATTTTTTTTTTTACAAACAATTATTACCTATTTTTTTTTTAATTTGCACGTCTCATGTCGTGGCCTTGGCTTGCCTTCATATGAGATTCACCTGTGAATATATTATATATACATTATACATATATATATCTCGATTTATTAGCGTTTATTATATTATGAATAATTTTTTTTTTCATTATCTTTTTTTTTTGAGAGAATTGATGGCCGTTTAAAAAAAATTGAAAGGAAAAATTCCTCGCACTATCAAAGTACTTGTGAATGGGGAATTTTTTTTTTCTTCCTAGTAGATATATTTTTTTTAATGGCAAAAAAAATATTATTATTGGGTGAAAAAAAAAAGATTGTAAATTCCTTAAAAAATTTTTCTTTGTTTCTTGGGAAATGTTAATTTTCATTGAATTTAATGTTTCATTGATCGTGGCACGGTGTGTTAGTTGGCGAGAGAAATGGCCCCGGCAAAAGGGTTGCTGCATGAACAGAAAAAAATGAATAAATAAATTGCCGCATTTTTTTCATTAGTGGTAACTAATTAATTCAATGATTTTTTTCTTTTTTCCATGAGTCTTTTCGTCATTTTGAATTTTTTTCACCATCAAAAAATTGTTAAAAAATTTTGAAAAAATTCAGATATACTCTCTGATTAATCAGAATTATCTCCAATAATTTTCAACTCGATAGCTCAATTTGCATGTCAATGAGAAAATACAAAAGACTCGGGGGAAAAAAAAAGAAATCACATTTTTCCTCGCATTAATAATTTATTTACTTAGTTAATGGCAGTTAATTTGCGTAGAGTTAATTAGTTACCGCAAGAGCAGATTTACGAAAATGCACTAGATTTGATGAGAAAATTTTAAGAAATGTCAAAAAAAAAAATTAATTTTTTTTTTCTCACAAATTGAATATTTGAATAATTTTAGTTAACATGTTTACATTTATTTCTTTTTTTCATTCAATGGACAAATTTACAATGTTTGTCGTGTTATGTGAAGCATTAGAGGTACAACAAAGAGGTAATATCGACCTTGGGTGCCCTGGACACCCCCCACTGGGCCTATCAACAATGACCAGAGTACCCTGGGATCCTGTGTCCTGGGGTAAGTGACCCTTCAAACCACTTTCCCCACACCACCCCCATTCTCCCCCAAACAATTTCCACCCACTTAAAGATTACCGCAACATGCATTTTACAACAAATTCACCTCTAAAATGCTTTTTTCTATGTCAAATTATTTTCATCTCATTATTTTTCCTCTAAATTCCTCAAAATTAATGGACCGATGTTTTTCGAGATAATTACACCAACAAAAAAAAATTGAAATGAGAAAAAAAATACGTATTTTTCGAGATGAAAAAAATTAAATTGAGAGAAAAAATGAATTTTCCAAAAAAAATTTCGAAAACTATTGGTCTATCATATATTTTTTTTTTTTCATTTATTTTCAAAATTCATCAACTCAATCAACTCGAATTTCCTCCAATTCCCTGATATTCTGAATATTTCATAAAATCGTTGATTTTTATTTTTCACAAAAAAAAAAGGAAAAAAAATAGAATCAGCTCTCATGCTGTTTGCACGTACTGCCTGTATATCTCCATCTCCATTGATAAAAAGTTGAAGACCCTAGGGAATTTTTCGTATTACTTTCCATCAATTTTATTTTCATTTTTTTCTTTTCCTTCTCTTTTGCAGAGGAGGAAAAATTTTTATCTACTAGTTCTCTCCTCACTCAATTCAGAATTTCCAATGTGCCAATGCTTTTGCAGATGCCTTACAACCGCCATTTCCCCGTGGATTTTTTGCAACCCATCCCACGAGACGATATGTCTATCTTCGTTCCATTTTTATTTTTTATTTGTTTCTTTTTCTTTTTATCCGCACTTTTTTTTTCCTGCTCCATTTCCCTTTATTTTTGCCTCTCTCTTGCATCCACAACACATACACACAGTGCCAGTGAACACAAAATTATTAATTCTGGGGACAAATCAATGATGCGAGTGATACTGTTTGACCTTTTGCCATTTCTTCACTAAAATTTCGAATTCATTTCTATTCTATATAAGGAATAAACGATAAGCCAGAATTGTTTAATTCATCAATTGCAATTATGTATTCAAATCAACTACGAAATACTCATGGATTATCAATATCGTTGAATATTAATTTCTCTTGATTAAAAGCATCCATTGAGAATTCTGATAAAATAATCCACTCCAGTATTTCTCCACTTTATCCATAAAAATTCAATCACTTAAAAAATTTAAACTTCTCATCAATTTAAAATCCCCGCCATTCAAAAGAACGGGAAACTTACCATTAAATAAAAAAAATAGTTTCTCTGACTCCATTATTTCCAGAGTTCCATCGAAAAAAAAAACATTTTTTCGAATCGAAATTTCGAAATCTTATAACCCCTGGAACTTCGTTAATTCTCATCCAAAATTAATTGTATTTTTTTGAAACTCGCCTCAAATTTTCCGATCTCTCGAATGGCATAGTCAAAAACTCCCCATCTCTCCACCCTCCACCCCCTGAACTAAAAAATTTATTCCCAATTACTGGTAAATCCTCAAAAATAAATCCGCTAACAAACCCGCTTTCTATTATTATTTTCCCCAACTTTTAAAACTCAAATTTCATTTTTTTCCCCAAATAACAAGCGAAAAAAAAAATACATAACGGAACTATTGAGCCATTAGTTTTCCTGTTTTTATCAAAGAAAAAAAAGCAATATTGCAAAAAAAAAATTAAAAAAATGCAAAACTTTTTTTTTCCCCCTGCATTCAAGAGGTGTGAGTATAGAAACAGTGGGAGGGATGGAAGTGGTCCAGGGGGTCGGCTGGCAGCGGCGGCATTTATTGATCGCTGGAAGCAACCCTGGCAGCAGAGTTACCTCCACCCCCCTCCCCATCTACCCTCCCTCCCACTTCAGTTGCTCTCACAGCCTCCTACACCTCCTGTCTCTTCGTCCCTCTGGGTTTTCCGTATCCACCAGGCCTCGACCCTCGACCCCAGCACGTCAACCATTCTCTTCCTCTCTCTCCTTTCCACCTCTCAACCACCCTCCCCCCCCTCCTGATTTTACCCCTTCTCATGACTGAAGAGAGAAAGAGGAATGAGGACTATGTATGTTAACCCTTGTATCCTCAAACTACACCCACGGTTCAATCATATTAATTACTCTCAGCATCAGTGAGATACCCTCTCTCACTCGACATTATGGCCTTCATTCTCCATCAAAACCTATTACTATTAACGTGACATTTTTGACACCCATAAATACCCAGTAATAATTTTCGTGAGAGCTATCCAACAAAACGGAAGGGAAAAAGCGTTGAATGGATAATCCTTTTATGTTTTTTTTTTTCACTGATTCTATTTTTTTTTTACTTTCTTTTTTTTTCTCAAATCTTTTGGGGACTAATAAAGCTAATGAATTTTTCGCAATTTTTATGATTTTATCGGGTTTTAAGAAATGAAAATTGATTATTAAACAAGTTTTTTTTCTTTGATCAATCAAAAGGGATTGAAACGTAATTGCAATGCGTTTAAAGTTTAAATAATTAAAAAATTGAGTGGAATTATCAGAATTTTTTTTTTTAAGAATTAAAAAGTAAAATCATATTTTTTTTTAATAGGGATTAATTTGCAGGGACAATATAGCAATATTTCCGACCCCAAGATTGAATTTTCCAATCCTTTCCCGTCAGGAAAATTCACCTTCCACCCTTTCCACCCCTCAAAACTCCAAAAAAGTAGCAAAATCTCAACAATTAGTTAATTTAATTAAATTTATTTTGATAAATCATTTTCTAGCCATTTTCGATCGCCACTAACGACCGTTATCATCGAGATTTATTTTTAAAAGAATATTAATGAAAAAAAAAAAAAAAAAAAAACAAGTTTCATTTGCCGGATTAATTAAATGGGACATTATTGAGGGAAAAGAAAATTTAACGATTCTTGACAGGATACAGGTTACCAGCAATGCCCTGGAGTTGGCTGGGTGCTGCAACGCCATCGGCAGCCGCAGCAGCAGCTGTAGCAGCAGCCGCAGTGACGCCATCCCCTACAGCCGCACCCCTCGTTCTCGCCCCAAGGGCAGCAACGAGACGGAGGTACCCCATAATAATATTTAAAAATCACAAAAATATATTATTATATATAAAATCTCCATTATTTACTACCAATAGTTTTCCTATTACTCTCAACCCAGTTTCAAAAAATTAATTATATACTATAATTCAATGAATTATTTTTTTTCATTAATTTTTTTCTATATGACTGAGAGGAAAAAGAGAATTAAAAAGAAAAAAATTGACATTTTAGATGGATATTTCTCCATTCTTAAAATATTCTTCTTAACACTCTTCATGTTAGCGTTTTCTTAATTAACGTGTGTTAGCACTAAATTTACTCTGCATCTCTAGAATTCACCCGAAAATCTCTCGATGATTTGGAAAAAAAAAATCATTTAAACTTCACACAAGCACGCCTTGGTGTTTTTTTTCTATATATATACCTATATATATATATATATATATATATCTGTGTCTTAATTTTCCACGATTGAAAAAAAAAACTGAAAAAAAAATTTAAATAAACATTTCAACTTCGCTTTAGGACAGTAGCATGACGTCACAGTCTGATACCGCCCCTTTCGTCCATTTTGTTATCACACTTGCCTCCATTTTGAATGCAGCCTGTTACTTATTAATGCATTGCCAGAATTTGCCATTTATTTTTATATCTATTTTTTTTTTTTAATTAAAAAAATTGAGAAAAAAAATGAAAATCATGAAAAATAATTCATCTCTCGATATTATAATTCATTAGAAGCATAACATTGATCGTTTTACTATTATTCGTATTAATTTAATTGATAAAACATCGAGGACGAACTGGATAAAAAGGTAGGACACAAAAATCCCATTTGTGCACCAAAAAATAACGAAGTGATAGAAAAAAAAATCCGTCAATTTTACATTGAAATCATTTTTTATTGAATATCTCGGAAACCGTACGAGATATGACAATTTCACATATAACCTTCTTTGTAGCTCTAGTTTTTCTCTACAGAAAAGGTCATAATGAGAATTTCCCTATCTCACTTGAATTCCGAGATATTCAAGGAAAACCGAAGACAAACGTCTGTGACCTTGAAATCAGATTTCGGAGAACATCTTGTTATCTATGAAAGATGAGAAAATTTTGCTAGAGACCTTTTTTATAGAGAAAAAGAAGGGCTACAAAAAAGCTCATGGCAAAAATGATCTTATCTCGCTTAGTTTCCGAGATATTCAATGAAAATCCCATAAAAAATTCCACCACTAAAAAATCTCCATTTTCAATTAAAAAAAAAAAAAAAACTTTTAATCTCTGCAATCATCAAATCCACTAGCCTCTTGTCACACGTGAATTCCCAAAAATTTCCAGTTGGATAAAGTCATGAAAAACGAATTTTACTCAATTATTTATATTAAAAACCCATTGAAACCTCCAGTTTTATTTCAACTCACATTTTCCATCAGAACTTCGTTAATAATGAAGTAAAATCGATAGGTATTTTTTTATATTTCGCTTCAAATTTCCCGATCTATGGACCGAAATGATTGTCCACATCAAATTCCACGTACAAATAGAACACCAATAACGAGAAAAAATGGAAAAATAACTCCAAACAAAAGGCAAATGAATATTTCAAAAACTTTAGTTCTTCTCAAACACTTGAAAGACTCCCAGCAGCCCAATCTTTGTTCTCCATCATTGCAAACAATTCTGCAATTTTCAATACTGATCTCAAGACGACAATCAGTCTCTTGATGTCCAGAAGACAGTGAAAATCTTCCACTCGAGAGTCTTCGGAAATTCCTTATTTTTTTATCGTCTATAACAGTTACGATTGAGTCTTCGGAGGATGTTTCGACGAAATTAATAGCTTTCTTCAGTTTTTTCGGTGGATATTTTGCTCTGAAAGCACCTGCTTTAATCGGTTGAGCATAAACCGCACCTAATGGTCCTTTTTTAGTCAAAATCGACGGTTTAACGATCTGATCAATCTCGTCAGAATTATTTTCATCATTTTTCGATGTAGATGCTTCCATTCTCAGCATCAAACTTTCTCCAAATCTCTTGAATTTGAGTAATTATTCATTGAAGCACTTGTACAAGAAAAAAAAAACACTTAATCGACTTTAACTTGTACTATCACTAAGCTGACATCACGTTTCAACAGTTTCAACGTTTCTCGTACTATTGCTGCCTTAATTCGAGTACAGTGTCACACTTTATATTCAAAAGTTCTTTGGCAGTAGGATGAATACACACCACTTGGTTTGTGTCTAAAACCATTTCAAAATCGTCTCAAGAAAGTTGATGGAAACTATTCACTGCTACACAGTTCTGTGTGTAAGGTTTCTTCAACTGGAAGTTTTCGGTGAAAGTTTAACCTGAGATTTTTCACAGAAGTTCGGAGGATTGAAAAAAAGATGCTGGATGGATGATATCCAAAGTTTTTTCGGTAGATTTTTCAGGGTGGGTGGATTTGGGAGGAAAATTGGATTTATTCTGGTGAATTTATTGGTGAATTCGATGACAGCCTCTTTTGCCCCATCTGCAATAATTTTTAGAGCAGGTAGCTTTTATAGAATATCTTGAAATCGGGATAGAGAAATTTATGGAGAGATCTTTTTGTAGAGGATTGAAGATAGTTAATTTCTTGTTTTTATTTTGATGCTGTATCAGAGATGATATTTTTTTACATTTTCCTGAATTTTACGATAATTTTCGTCCGTGTAGTTTATGAGTTAAATCGGACAGAAATAACGAAATTACTAAAAAAGAAAACACAGTTGACCTATTATTTGAAAGCTATTGGCACAAACAACAGCATTTTAACTAAATAATAGAAGAAAAAAATATTCAATTCTCCGTATAGTTATTGAGAAATCTTAATTAGAAGGTAGTCGTAACTATTTGCCTCTCTCTCTATCTCACGCACGTGATAGGAGAATAGTAATGTAAAAAAAATTCGCGAAACAAAAAAAAATTATATTTACAAGCTGAAGATATGACTTTCAAATAGTTTAATCACTTTTTCGGGTAAATTCAGTAGTGAAGAGGTAAAACAGGATAAATCGTCTTATCTTTGAGGTCATTTCGAAGGAAATATCTCGAAAACTAAGCGAGATAAGGTGATATTACTCATCTGTTTTTGTAGAGAATTTCAAAAGTTACAAAAGAGTTTCAGGGCAAAATTGCTGTTTCTCAGTTATTTTCTGAGGTATTTTCAAAAAACTTGATAAGAAAAAAAGAGACTTATCTTGTTTTACCTCTTCACTACTGAATTAAATCACGTTTTCCGGAAATATAAGCAATTAATTGAAAACTACCTTACAAATCCTCAACTTTTCTGTTCTATCAATCATTCTCTGAAAAAGTACTTGAAAAAAATGCAGAAAAAAACTATCACGAAAATTTCTCTATCTCCCCAAAGTTCCAAAGATATTCACCAAAAACTCTTTTCAACTCCAAATCAATGAATTCCAACAATCCCCATTAAAACTTTAAATTTAAACATTAAAAACTAACTATTTTTGTGATTTTTTGTGTTCATACCCTCATTATAATGACTTCACTCAATTAATAACAAATGGGAAAACTGCTGCTGCTGCTGCTCTGCCGATGTCGTATCAACCTCTGGACCAACTTCAGGGATTATCTTCCTTTTTTTTCTTAATTCTACTCACGGTGATGGTGAATTTGATTACAAAGGTAGGCCATTATTTTTTTTGCATGAATGTTACAGCGGCTGCACTTCGTGGAGTTGCTATTCAACGTGGAAGAGTTGGTGCTACCACAAGGACCACATTTCCAACTGGTGCAGCAGCTTTAGCACTTGTTCGTAATCCTGGCCCACTTGCGGCAGCTGCAACTGCCCTTCATCCCTTTGCACCAGCGTAAGTTTGTCTATTTAATTCTGTTATTAAATCACACGTTGTTCAATGATCAATAATTAATTCAATATGTATATCTAATATTATTGCACGTTTATTTTAATTAGTGATTCTTGAAATTCATGCACTGTACTAATTGTGTCACCTTCTTGGTACTGTGATTAACCTGATTAGGCACTAATTTGTCAATTTTTTTTTAAGTTATTCGAGGAAAACAATTGAAATATTTCAAATAAATTCATTTAATTGATAAAAAAATTCGAATGAAATGAAATTTAATTAATTTTTTTCTTGTTTTTTCGCAGTGTTTACTATGATCCCTTCCTAGCTGCTCATGCTGCGACACAGGACCCCAACTACAGGCTCCAGGTGAGTCCTACGCTCCATTTTTTAACTCTTTGCAGTCCAAAAAAAAACCTGCACCTTTTTTTTGGACTCCAAAGACAAGCCTAAGCTACCGAAATTTTCATATTAAAAAAAAAGCAATTATCTGTGAATAATTTAAAAAAAACAGCAAATACGAGATTTTAATCATGCAAATCATTACGGGAAACAGCTGGAATGGCCGCAAGCAACAGCCGACGTTAGTTTGACGAATGTCTCCTCCATTCGTATTTTATTCAACTCTATTTTTTTCCGAGTTTATTATTCAATAATCAAGTGAATGTGAATTTGAAGAATTTTGAGGATATTCACGGTTAAATTGGAATACCTCGAGTATGGATAATGGGATTTTGATGAAACCAATTTGATTCGAAAGATCGGGGGAATTCCTGCATATTTTCAGAAAAAAAATGCAAATTTTTTTGTTTCAGTAGTTTACGAGTTATAATTAAAAGGAAATTTTCGATGGAAATTCACGTGATTATTGGATTTTTCGATCGAAATTCATAACACAAGCCTCTGCATCAATTTTCATAAAATAATAATAATAATAATTCATTTTACATGATTTAATAGCATTAAAAAATTATTTCGGGATTTATTTTACACGCAATTCTCGCAGAATTTCACGATTTTCAATTACAAATTCTAGTATTCTATAAAAATTTATTTCTCTCAATTAGTGAATTTTCTCAGTGAAAAAACGAAAAGAATTAAAATGGTTGGGAAAAATAGAAAATAAAAAAAAAAGCAATTGAGAGCGAGGGTAAATGGGTCTTGAGTACTTTTCTTTCAGGATTGCCGTTTGTGTTTCAGGCAAAAACACCCGCACTGGAGGTAGGAGTAACGGTCTGACCGTTAACCCCTTTTTCTACTTGCTATCACATGAAATTCCTACTATTTTCATTTTATTTTCATTTGATTTTATTTTTATTTTATCTGTCTGTCTTTTAAATCCACTAGCATCAATCTTCGTCTTAGTTGATATCAAATAGAACAGAAATAGAATTATCAACCGAGAAAGAGAAAAGGAAATAAGAATTTAAGAGCATTTTCACAATTTAAAATAGAGAGAAAAATATTAGATTATTTTTATTTCTTCGTTGAGAAAATGATTTAATTTTTTTTACGATTATTCCTTTACATCAAAATTCGCATAAATTATTGAAATTCCGAATAGTTTTTTCTTTCATTTTCATTAAAAATTAATTTTTCAACTTGAATTGAATTTTCCCAAAAAAATTTTAAAAACTCAAATTAATTTTTCTGCTATTTTCCCATTGATATTTTTTTTTGCCTATAAACTCACAAAAAATATGAAAATTTCCATGAAGACCTTTTTTTTAGAGCGGGAAAAACCTACAAAAAAGGTCTGCACACAAAAATTTTCGGATTTGCTCGAGATTTCGAGGAATTATTTTGCAAAAACCACTGAATCGTCTTTTCTCTCCTCCAATGGTCCATTTTACCCCAGTCCTCTATTATCCCCGAGTGTTTCATGTTTCTTAACAACGTTCAAACTCGAACAAAAGTATCATTCATGCTCTTATCGCTTTGCCTGGACATCTCGCCTGTAAAACTTACTCAAAGGGAAAGATAAAAAAAAACCGTCGAGTGATCTCATCAAGATTCACGAGGTTTTATATCCGTTGACTCTCACAAGTAGACCACCCATTTGGATGCTTTTTACGAGCCCCAATCCATCTAAACTCTTCTGTTTACGTTTTACCATAATGTACGAGTTACCAAAAATTTAATGACTGTCTGGTTTCTTCTATCTAAATCCAAAAAAAATTTGTTAGAAAACAGGAAAAAAAATGAATTTTTTTAAAACATCTTTGGAGTTTTTAAATTTTTTTTTTAGAAAAATTGGAGAATGATTGAAAATAATTCATGAAATGGAAAACAAAGAAAAAAATAATCTCTTTAACACTTCTCGAAGTTTTTCACTAATTTTTCTTAAAAAAATGGAAAAAATGATTGAATATAATTCATTAAAAAAAGGAAAAAGAAAAAATTATTAAAAAATCATTGAAAATCTGAGGAATTTTTGAAAATTTCAACATTTCTTGATACAACAATTTACTGACTCTAGTATTTTTAAAAAAATTATTCAAAAAGGTAGAAAATAATAATAACGGCTTCCATTACTCTCAGAGCAACCAATGCTCTAGTCCCTCACCCACCCCCTCCCCCTTCGGCTATTTTCTGTTCTGTTTGAATTTAGTTTTGTGTACAAGAGTCACCCAGAATACCTTTCATCCCTCCTGTGACACAAAACAAACTCTGTAATACACACACACACACACACGTGTATAAGCACACATACACACGTGTGTCCACTTTAAAAACATGAACGTTTAATACTGTGGAAATTTCTAGTTTTCCCAAAAGCCCATGCATTTATATTTTACCTTTTGCTTGACAAATTTGTAGATTAATGATGTTTACACATCACTGTGTTTTTTCAGTCGCATGATTCATTAATTGATTTAATTAGATTGGAAAGAAAAGCAGAAGAGGGGATGGGTTTCTATTTGATTGAGTTAATTGAGGGGAGTTTTTTATTTTTCAGTTTTCATTGAAAATTACGGTAGTGAAAAAGGTCTTCGTATGGCGGGAGACGAGAAAATTGGAGATTAAATCATTTTTTGTTGATATTTGTGGAAAATTTGGGTTTTGGAGAATTTATTTGAAAATTTTTTTTTTGTAGACAGTTGAATTTTCTATAAAAAGATCTCGAAAATACTTGTAGGAAGGGGAGAGGGGTAAACGTGACACAAGGGGTGAAATGGACACATCTTAGTTTTGATGTTTTATATTATGAAAATCACTCGAAATGAATGGAAATATTGAAGATAGGTTCTTTCTGATGATTCCATTGGAAAGCTGAGGAAATTCGCGATGAAAATCATGTGACGGAACTGATTTTTTGAAATTTTTCAAAAATTTGTTTCTCTGATCAAGAGTTGAAGGTGAAAACCTTTTCGTTTTTGAAAAATTTCTCTTCTTCTGGTTCTATTGGTTGTAGTGACCTGGGCCTGTTCCCAAATGAAAGGGGACCTCATTTCCCATGGATTTATATAACTCTAAAAGAAAATGAGCAATTTTTGGAATAAATATAGAGCAAAAACTGATTTCCAGAAAATGGAATAGAAGTAATTGAAATTTTTTTTTTTCTTTTTTTTTTTTTTATTCAATTGAAAAATTGATTTGAAAAATTTGGAACTACATAAATCGATGCAAAATGAGCTCACCTTTCATTTAAGATCAATCCCAGGTCGCTACGACCACTCAAATCGGTAATATCCCGAAAAAAAGTAATTTTTTTTCGATTCCGGAAAATCTTGTCTAAAAAAATGAAATTTGCTGAAAAATTTAAGAAAATGAGTTTGAACATGTTTTCCTCTTGAAATTTTCTGTTCCCCTATAAAATCATGAGAAAACCTCTATCTTGAACCACGTAATCGGAATACCCATTTTCCTCCACTTTCTCTTAATTTCTAAACTCACCCTTAACCACTTCATCCCTAAATTTCCCCAAAAATAAACAATTTCATGCCCCCGGCTTGTTGTTACACAATTTGATTAAATGCTACACTCTGCACCAAAACAAATGGCCCTGGGAAAGTCCGAGAGTCCGTGAGAAAAACAAGGTCGTTTTCCGGAAAAAGGAAAAAAAAACAACCCTCCCACACAAAAAAACCCGAGAAATTGAGCGAATATTTTTACTTCAATTTCTTTCAAAACAAATTCCTCGAAGCATTCAAAAAGAAAAAAAAACTCTCTTTTTGTTGCATTCTCAAGAAGTCACAGAAGTCTCTCCCTGTCTATTTGAGATATTATTCTTGAGTTGATAGAGACAGCTTTGTGCTCCTATGAAAAATAGCAGAAGTAAAAAAGGAAAAAATGAAAAAAAAAAAAAGGAAAAAAAATGAATTCTAAAGAATTTCTTTCAGTCTTTAAAGAAATCTGTCCGAGCAAAAGTTTTTCATTTTTTTTTTTTTTTTCATTCATCTTTTATTGTCAACAGCAATTCGAATAACAGAGCAAACTTTGCGGGCGTCGAAAAACTTTCTGTCGCCCTCTGTTTTTCATCCCTCTCCTATTTTTCTCATTCTCTCAATTCCTTTTATTTTATTTTTTTTTTTTACTAAATTTCATTCGACAAATGAAACGTTGAACGCACTTTTTCTTATTTTCTCCACATTTTTTTTTAAATTTGATTTACTCTTTTCCTTTATTATTTACTTTAAACAATAACGCTATGTAATAGCGTGAGAGCAATTTAGAATTGAAAATCGTGTAATTATGTGTAGTAAATTGATCAAGAAAATGAAAAATCATTCGCACGAATATACATATATATATATATATCAATTGAATTAAAATTTGATGAAGCATGATTTTTTTAATTGATATCACAGAGCTAATTGCTCATTTTATCGATGATAATATTGATTTCATAGAGCACTGTTTCACGAAATTTATCGCATCCTTCACACTACATCAGTTAACATTAATTGAGATCACAGATTACCATGAGAAATCCTTAATTTTTCGTATTAGTAATTTTTATCACTTAAACCTGATTTTTTTCTCGAAATCTGAAGAATTTTTCGGAAAATAGAATATTCTTAATAATCTGTGATTTCGATTAATGTCTCGGAGAAATTACGAATCCGTGCTAGGTTCACTAATGTTAGATGTTCTCCATTATTTTCGAGAGGAATTAAAATAATACGTAAATCCTTTGATGAGATTGAGGTAGTATCCCAGAGTACAGTGGATAAAACGTAAAGGAAATGAGGATTTGTAGGGTAGTTTCCAAATAATTGCTGATAATTCCAGAGAACGTGATTCAATTTACCCGAAAAAGTGATTAAACTATTCGAAAGTCATATCTTCATTGTGAATATAATATTTTTTATTTCTCGAATTTTTTTCACATTATTAATCTCTCATCACATGCATGAGATAGAGAGAGAAGCAAATAGTTACGACTACCTTCTAAATAAAAGTGCTGTTCTCTTCGCCAATAGTTTTTAAATAATGAGTCAAATGTGTGGTTTCTTAATAATTTCGTTATTTCTGTCCAGTTAAGGGCGTTTTATCCCCACCACCGGTATTTTCAGCAACTTTGATAATTCATATCTAATAAAATACACGGACAAAAATCATAAAAAAATTCAGAAGAATGTAAAAACAAATATCTTCTTTGATTCGGCATCAAAAAAATAAAAAATCAACTGTACTCGAGTTAAATGGGATACTATCTTAATGGTAAAGCTCTTTTTACCCATAAAAAATTCACGCGAAATTAGAAAATTTCTTTTTTGGTATTCCGAGCTTGCTTGTGAGCTTGCATGTGCTTGTATAAATGTTACAGGCAGCAGCAGCAGCGGCAGCAGCATCTCCATTATTGAAAACACCACTATCAACAGCACAACAGGCAACATATGCAGCAGCTGCTACGTATACAGCAGTAGCAGCAAGGGCCTATGGTGCAGCACAACCTGTTGCTGGATATGCAGCAGTCACTGGGTAATTATTAATTATTTGTTAATTAATTAACTCATTGATTTAACTCATTAATTTTTCCTTTAGTCATTTCGATGTATTTTTGTTTTTCAATTTATTTTCAATGAGAATTTGATGAAATTGTGTTTGTGCAGATTGTTTTGGGAATATCTCCGAAAAAAAGAAGTTGAGGAGAATTTATCAAAAAACCTTTTTTGTAGTTTATGCAATTTTCCACGAAAAAAGGACATTCTTGAGATTTTTTTCCCAAGCTCAGTCGTTTCCGAGATATTTGCAAAATTTTTCATCAATTCTCTTCCAAAAAAAAAAAAAAAATTCTCTTCCCTATTTTCCAGATTAATAAATCATTTTTACATATTATTTTACAGTTTCATGAGAGATTGGAAGTTTATATACAATAATACTAAAAGTTTGTCAATTTGCCACGTTTCGCTCATTATTTGAGCTTTCTCAGGCTCTGAAAAATGAAATTACGAGGTATTCACTAATACAAATTAATCTCATACAGTCCTGCCATTTTTTGGATCAATTTGCAAGTTTGGTATCCATATCGTTGTTTGATAATGTTGGAAAAATCCCTTTCATTACAATTGATGGACAGATAATAGAACGGATAATAGACGCAAATTGACAATCATTCAGTATTGTTGCTAATAACCTTTCAATCTATAATTTTATAATGTCCCATGAAACTGTGAAATGATAATTATCCACAAGGAAATGAATCCGTCCATCAATTTTGACATAATTTCAAAATATTTTTTACATTATAGACTGGATGTCACTTTTTTTTTGCTTTGAAGATCATTTTTTATCATATTTTTTTTGTTCGTCAAAATTTTACAGAACGAAATCCCATGGTCGTGCAATTAGAAGCCGCAAAAATGACGAAGATACTCCTGTTACTGAACCTTAAATCCGGTGTTTGTATCCAAATCTAATCCTTTCCTCAATAATTATTAATAATCAATTATCAATCAACAGATCAAATTCAAGAAAATAAGTTAAATTATTCTTGAATCAGTTTTCATGGAATATCTCTGAATCAATGGAAATTAGAGGAATTTTAGTGGAGACCTTTTTTGTAGACAATTCCAAGAGCTACAAAAAAGATGTCAACAAAAATTTCTCCATTTCCCATAGATTTCGAGATATTCTGCAAAAACCGAAAATCACCATGAAACATTCTTTGAGGAGATGAAATTAATTGCAATCGCTTTATTAATTTTCATTAATTTTCATAATTAGATATGGACGTGAGTACGCTGACCCCTACCTCGGCCACAGCATCGGGCCCATGACAAATTATGGGGTAAGTTTTCCCATAAAATCAATTGAATTAGCCGAGGAAATAATAAAAAATTTAATAAAAATATGAGAATAGAAAAAAAAGTTGAATTAAGAAAATGCCATAAAAATGAAAAAAAAAAGGATTAAAATTCTATTAAAAAAAAAAGAAGTCGGGGGATGTCCAGAGCATATTCATGGTGAAATCTGGACGTTCTCTGACTTCCCGCCTTTTTTCAAATACAATTTATATCCATTATTTCAAATTTTTATCCAAATTTTTTATTTCAACATTTCTTGAATTCACTTTTTCTTCATTTCAATGTCTTTATAATTGAAAAATAAAAACCTAATCAATGAAATTAATTCCTAAACTATTTTTACAGGCGACCGTGTACAGAGGTGGCTACAACAGGTTCACTCCCTATTAAAAAAATCCCAATATTGATTTTGGGAGAGAAATTGAGCACATCATGACCAGATATTATCAGGAATAATTCAAGAAAAATCAGGAAAATAAAGAACAAAATCATCATTACATCTTCAGGACATGCTTGGGATCCTTGGAAGACATCATCAGGGACTAGCCTGAATTACCTGATCATGCCTCCCCCCCTCCCCACCTCTCAGCCCACCGGAATCCCTGAAAATAGAATTGTAAACGAAAAAAACGAAGAAAAACAGATTCTTCGTGCAAAATTCACTGACAACAAAAAAAAGGAAGAAAAAATCCGCAATTACTTCGCGGGGGATCTTCGTGTTCCTGAGACTCTGTAGATTCGCACAAAAAAAAAAGAAGGAAAACCCTGAAAAATAATAATAATAAGCCCTGAAGCCTCCATTTTCACGTTGGGATCATTCGCCAAATTGTAATATAGTTGTATATCGAGTATCACTGGAATATTCGCTTTTTAATCGTTAAAAATTATTTCTCCACATTGAAAAAAAATAATTAAAAAAAATTACCAAATTATTCATTAATATCACAATTTAATTGGCTAATGTTGCAGAACATCATTGACGTATTTGAAAACCGTTGAAAAAATATAAATTGAGAGGATTAAGTGAAAAATAATAAATTTTAATGAATTATTTGGAAATTTTTTTTTTCTATTTTTTTTTCTCTCTGTGAAAATAAGAATAATTAAAATTTAGGTAGCTAGATTACGACTTAGGAATACGTGCGTTGGATAGGTTTCTATGCCAAATATGTGTGTAGGTCGTTTCTGCGAGCCACAGTTTAAATTTTAAAAGAAATAATGAAAAAGTGGTTGATAATAGTTGATGAGAAAATTTTTTAAAGTTCAAAGTTTTTTCAGTCTAATTAATTTTTTAATAGATTGAATTGAGTTGAGAAAAACTTTGGAAAATGCGAGATGTTTAAATTTTGTGATTTTTTAAATTGGCGCCTCTTTTTTAAGTGATTGAAAAAATCATTTGAATTAATTGGCACCGGTTATTTAATAATATCTCGGTAAATATCAGAGATAATAAAAATTTTGTGGAGATCTTTTTTGTAGAGCAAATCAAGGCCTAGAGAAAATGTCTCTACAAAAATTTCTATAGCTTTCTTATTTAACGAAATATCCTACAAAATTCAGTGAAACTCAATATTATCTCAATTTTTTTCTCAATTAAATCAATTAAGAAATTAATTAAAATTAATGAAATAAATTTTTCCATAAGATCCAATGGATTCTGGTAAAAACAGGGTCTAGTCACACACACACAATTAAAAAAATAATAATAAACCTGGACACAATCAAACGCGTTTTTAACTCATAGTTTAATAATTCTATATAATAATAATATTATAATTTTTTTTTTCTTTAAATTTAATTGATCGAAAAAAGAAGAGAAGAAAAAAACGTCGATGAGATTATCGATAACAGAATGGAGAAAAGTTAATCATGTGTAGATAAAATACATTAATTGACGTGCAAAAACCCACCCACCACCACCCCCATTTTCTCGACGTACATGCCAAGAGAATAAGTACGTACAACTCAACATAAATTTAAGTGAAGGAAAAAAAAAAAGAAAACAGAAAAAGAAAGAAAAAAAAATTAAGAAAAGAAAAAGATAAAAAAATAAATCGACGATTAACTTATTTATTTACCACTAAGTTAAGGCGATACATGACATTTTCTTGTTTCTCTCTCTTTTTTTTTGTTTTTTTTTTCTATTGACAATTTAATTATTGTAAGTTTAGGGAGTAATTGAATCTCATTACACTTATTTTTGCGAGTGAATTTGTAAAAAGTTTATTTTTCGAATTCAAGAGAAAAAACAGAAATGGACAAAATTTTTGAGAATCATTGAAAAATATGGGGAAAATAAAAAGTTGACAATGTTTTTTTTTGATTTTTTTTTCTTCTTGTGAATGGTCATTTGCGCACATTTTGTGAAAATCAGGATAAGTCGTACGCACATAAACAATTTTTTTCAATGTAATTTTCTTGTTTTTTCGTTTTTTTTTTAAGATAATTTTTTGAAAATGTTGATTACATTGAATAATTTCTGAAAATTTGCGCTGAAAAATAATTTAATTGCATTGAAAATTATTGAAAGAAATTAACGCAATAAAGAAATGTGTAAAAAAAGGAAAACTTCACAATAGTTTCTTTGAATATTTTTTCAAAAGCATTTTGTTGGTATGAAAGAGAGAATGCGTGCACAAAAGAAGGGAAAATAATCTAAGAAAATAAATTAAATGAAATAATGGATTAAAAAAATGAAAAAAAAAAATTAATTAAAAAATAAAGTCGTGTGAAATAGCCAAATATGATGATGTTAGAGGATTAGTTAATGGCGTTATGTTTTTAATATAATCCTCGCTAGACTAGGCTAGTAACTAACAATTTAAAGTTGAATGAGAAAAAAAACATCTTATTAAACGATTTAAAAAAAAAAACAAAATGAAAAATCATTGAAAAATGAGGAAAATAATGAGATTTTTGTGAGATTTTTTCTGTAAATAACGACAAATAGTGTCACTGCACAAAATAAAAATCAGTAAATGGATTTAAATTTAAATTAAATTTAACAAAACAGAAACGATGTGAGGGAAGAGTGGAGTTGATTGATTTTTTTGTGATTGAATTAATTAATTTTTTTTCAATAAATAAAAAAAGAATCCTCCAGAATTATTTGTTCTTGGACAATATCTTGGAATTGGTGGGAGATACGAGAATTTTCGTGGATACCTTTATTGTAGAGCACTTTTCGCTCTACAAAAAAGGTCTCTTTGATATTTTTCGTATCTCTATTAGTTTTCGAGATGTTTTGACATTACTTATTTAAAAAAAATTCACTCAATCACAAAAAATTCGACATTTTCACTTTCTCGTAAATAGTTCTTTAATTGAATGAAAAATAATTAAGAAAAGAAAAATAATGTAGAATCATTAAGAATTGAAATTAGTGATTAACTGTAACAGCCATTACAGAATCCTCGAAAATTGTTTTTAACAAAAAAAAGAAAAGAAAAAAGCAACTTAGTCGTTAAAAGGAATAAGTAAACTTTTGTAATTATTTTAACTGTTTGTTTTTCAGTTTATTTTCTATAATTTTTTTTTTGTAATTAAAAAAGAAAATCCACTTGCTCATAAACACGGTTTTCCATGACACAACTTTTGCTCTCTCAATGTTTTTTATTTTTATTTTTTTTCCTACCCCCCTTTTGAAAAATACAGAATTTTGAAGATAAAAAAGATGAAAAAAAGAAAATTATTCAAGTGAAATCTCTGAAAAATCCTGTATATTAATTAATGTAAGTACGATTTATACTATTCGTGATTAATTACCTCTATCGATAGGTTTATTATTAATGAAGAATGATGATTAAAAAAAAAATGAGACAATTTCATGACAATTTAGCAGCTAGAGTAAGTCAAGCTCAAAAACGAGAAGAAAAAATAAATTTTGAACACTTTTTTCATCATTAATAAAAAAAAATCTCAGAATTCATTGAATTTTTCACAATTTTTCTTTTATCTTTCCATTGTCAACTGCACAATTCAACGAATTAATTGATGAAAAAAATAATAATCATAAAAACTTCAATTTTTTTTTTCTTCGATCCAAAACCGTTCGAAATTTCCAAGATTATTCTTCTCATTGCAATTAAAAAAGCTTTCTATTTCCCAAAATCCTCTGAAATATTCAATAAAATCAAGAGATCATAAAATTAATTGAGTGAATATTTTTCATGGAATTATTGATTTAATTGAGATTGAAAGTGATGAAAAAAGAGAGAAAAAATTAATTGACTTTAAAAAATAACATATCCTAGTGTACGTACGTTGGGCTGAGGGTGTCGCCCCTCCCAAGTCTTTTCACAATATCATTGTAATAATTTGTACGTAAAGAAAGAAAAAAAGGTAACAAAAAAAATCGCACAACCCAATTATTTTCTTCACGTAAAGGAAAAAAAAAGGCAAAGAACAAATGTTATTTTCCCTTGTGAAAAAATCATGAAAAATTTGACAAGAAAAACAAATTTTCTTTTCCCCCATAAGTGATATTATTTACCGAAAACTGTGTTTACCAAAAGTGAGATTGAAAGAATAGAAGAAACGGAGAAGAAATAATTCTCAAAAACCTGAAAGAAAAAAAGAAAATATTCAAATGAAATCTTAGAGCCTCTCGAGTGCGTGTAAAAAATGGTATAAATTTTTTTAAAAATAACTGGAAAGTTAAAAAAAAGGAAAAACCACAAAAAATGAAAAAAAAAAATGAATATAAAATTAATGATATCTGTCATTTTTAAATTAAGGTAGAAGAACGAAAAAAAAAGAAAATAAATAATTAAAAATTAAATTAAACTGTAATGAGACAGAAATTTTAAAGATGAAAAAGAATTAACGAGCTAATGGCCACTCATTTTGCTTCTCGCAGTGTAAATTGATAAACGAGGATAAAATAAAAGAGGAAATAATTAATTACTTAATGATAATTAATGATAACTTATAAAATAAAGAGAATGGTAGAAGCAAATGGCGAATGCGAGAGTGAGAGAGAAAGATAAAAAGAGCGCAAGAGAGAGAGAGAGAGAGAGAACAAACACTTGTGAAATGAAATAGAGAAGATTATTGAGGTGTTTTTTGGCTGTACTGGAAAAAAAAACACATTTATCATTGTCTGATTTGATATTTTGTAAGTCTGGACCAGTTATTAGGTTCTTAATTACTCCCATAGCGAACTTCTTATGGCGTATTTTCTCTGTATATTGTCAATGTTTATTATTAAATATTTTTCAAATAAATTCAGGTAATTTTCATTAATTTCCCACTCACTAAGAATAATGTTACTATTTTGTTCAATTTTTTTAAGTTGATTGAATTTTTTTTTGGCTCAAATCAATTGAAAAAACAGGAGAATAGTGTTTCAATATTTTGTTATTGTCGCAGTTGAACAGTTTACAATAAAAATCTTTGTTTAATCAACTTTGGATAGTGTTATTACGTTAATTTTCCAGTAGTCAAGTAGAAAAACGAAATTAATTAATTCTAATTCATCAGTTATTGAGAATTATATCGGGATATGGAAAAAATTATGGAATGCATGAGAAAATCTTTGTAAATCTAATTTTTCGCTACAAAAAAAAATTCCATGAAAATTCCCACTCCTTTAATTTCGAGATTTTCCCATGATTTCACCACTTTCCCTATTAATCCGATAATAATTCAGCACTTAGGTCTATTACGCGTTATTCCTACCATCTTTTTAGATAATTCCTAAAAATCTAGATAATTCGATGAAAAAAAATAATATGGTTCATAATATTATAGTTGTGATAATTAAACACAGGCTCCACTAATTGCTTATCACAGGGAACGTTTTACTCGTCTCATCTCGCAATTTTTCTCATCGTTAAGAAAAAGTAACATAAACCGTAGCTTCAGTACGCAATTTTTACTATTTTGTCATTTCTTAATAATAATGGTAACATTAATGTTTCAGCATTTAAGTAGGAAGTTAAAAATTAGTTAATGAGAATTTATCAGTTCCTGAAAATTATCTCAAAATATAAGTGAAAATGAAGAATTCCATGTGAAAACTTACTACCTCTAATTTCCCTCTGTAAAAGAAAATTCCCATGGAAATTCCTGTACCCTTAAATTCCGAGTTTTCTTATGATGCTAAAGATAGCAGACATCTGACAATTTAAAAAAAAAATTCAAACAAATGAGTTATTACAAGAAAAAAAATATTCAAAAAATTTTCACTTATAGTTTCCCGAATTTCCCACATGTGCGTATTTTTTTAAAAATTTATTTAAGAAAAAAAACACTAAAAGTTTTCAGAGGTCCGCTATTTTCCCTATTGATGTTATACTAATTCAGTACTCAGGCCTCTTATTTGTAAGCCTTATGATTTCTTAATTCAGTATATCATCTCTGAATTTCTAAATAACTCAATTAATTAAAGAATACTATTGTTGATAATATGGCTTTAATCATTAACACAGGTTCCACCGATTATTTATCACATGAGACGTACCGAACGTCTCGTCTCGCGATTTTTATCACCGTCAAAGAAAATAATAAAACGTAACTCCAGTACGTAATTTGTACTATTTTGTCATTTTTTAAAGTCTCATGGTTTTTTCTCTTTTCTCGAAGGATTTTCGCTTTATCCAAGTCGAGCTCTTTTTGGCTTTGAGCCAGGTACATCGAATACATGATTTGCACTTCTTTCCTGCCTATGAGTTTGCCTCGCACTTTCATTTGGTGGAGTATTCTCAGTGACTGCTCCTCCACCATACATGACTCTATCCACAGCATTCTTTACTTCAGTGTCTTTTATCAGCCAATTGTGCAAAAGTACTCTCTTGATGTTGCTGCGTCTCTCTGGATTCACTGTCATCATCGATTTAATCTGTGTAATTAAGAAAAATTAAATCCTCTGTTATTTCCATTCCCATTTATTCTATCATGAAATGAGATTAAAAATCTGAGGGTTTCATTGATAATGAAATAAGCAGATATCTGATAATTTTTTAGATTTTTTCTAGAGAAATAAATTATTATTAAAAAAATATTTGAAAATTTTGCACTTGCAGATTTTTTCCAATTTATGTATGTGTATATTTTTATATTCTCTTAAATGACTCATTCGTTGAAAGAAAAAAAGAATCTGGAAATTTTCCGATGTCTGCTCTTTTCAGTATAATTTTTTTCTATCTTTTCTGAAGAAATGAAATATTTAAAGCATTTGCACTTGTAGATTTTTGAATTTCCTTCATGTGCATATTCTTCATTTTTTAAAATAATTTATTCGTTAAAAGAGAAGGAAAATCTAAAAAATTTCAGATGTTTGCTATTTTCAGACAAATGAATTCTATTTTGTCAACAATTTATTTTTGAAAATATTTTGGAATTTTGGCGAGATAGAGCAGTTTTTGACTTTCTTGGTAGCGCTTGAAATTTTTTACAAAAAATGTCATCATGAAGATCGCTATATCTCACTTAGATTAAAAAAAAACCTCAAAAAACGATTGAAAAAAAATCGATTTATTTGAAAACTTCACAGTTATTGAGATTGTCTTACCAGTTCTTTGGCCTCGTGACTAACTTTTCCAAATTTTTGCATTGGAAACCTCCAGATTCCCCTCAGTATCTGTTGAGACAGGCTGAATTCCTTGTTGGCTTGATTGAAGGGACACAGGCCACTCAGCATTACGTAGAGAATGACCCCAAGACTCCAAACGTCAACCTGGAAATTATAAGATTATTTTTATTTCATCAAACCAACAAGAAAAATAGAAACCTCTTTTTTGAGCTCCACCCAAATTGCCGAATTAATGCATTGAAAGATGGAAAAATTAATATAATACTAAAAATTAGAATGATATTATGATAACAAAAAAATAATTTTTTCTTCTTTTTCACATCAAATAACTCATTTAAAAGAAAAAAATTCACATGTAGAAAATTCGAAAAACTGTCAGTGCAAAATTTTTAAACATTATTTTTATGATAGTTTTCATTTTTAATTCAAAAAATTGTCAAGTAAACATAAAAGTACAAACCTGAGACGTATACGCTCCTTTTCCATAAGTCTTCAGTATTTCAGGTGCAACATACAGTGGTGTACCACAAAATGTCTTCATCATTGATTCAGCATCAACGAATTTGGACATTCCAAAGTCCGATACTTTAACAAGTGGATACTCATCATCAGAAGCAAGTAAAATATTTTCTGGCTTCAAATCTCTGTGTGTTATACCATTTCTGTGAAGATAATCAACAGCCTTGCAAATTTGCAAGAACATGAATTTTGTTACTCTCTCCTCGATTCCTCCATTCTCGCTGATTCTGTCGAATAATTCACCACCCTCCATCAATTCAAGAACAATGTAGACCTTCTGAGGAGTGTCGATGATGTCCTCCATTTTTATTATGCAAGGCTAAAAAAAAAAATGATTAAAAAAAAAAATATACATATTTTTAAGATTTAAATAAATTGAAAAAAAAAGAAAAATTCTTTATCATGAAAATATTAATAATAAGTATCTCACGTGTTTCAATTTTCTGAGGATATTGACCTCATTCTCAATTTTTTCAGGATCATTCAGTGGACTTGGATTTCCCTTCATCGTCATTTTTATCTTAGCAATAGCTTTCATTGCAAATGTATTGAATGAACTCTTTGATAATATCATGTCAACTTCACCAGCAGCACCAGCACCCAATTTTCTCAGTACTATATACCTCGAGCTCAATTCACGTGGTAAATTTGTGCTCGTATACAAATTGAAATCCGTGAATTGGAACACTAGAGTGCAATCAATTTTTCCTTGAAATTTTGTTCAATTTTTTTTTTAATTTGTTACCCACAGCCTTTACTACATGCTTTCTACAATTGTCTCTTTAGATATTATTGATAAATGGGATAAATCAGGATAAATAAGGACTTTCATGATCGATATCGAGAATTAATAGAATAAGAAAGAGCGAAATGGGAGAAGAACTGAAATTTGAGGAAATATGACAATTTTTTCATGTGGAGTATCTCGAAATCTATTGGAAATAGGAATTTTTTTTTTTCTTTTGAAAAAGATGGATTTTCTAGAAAAATTGAATTTATTTTGTCACCAATTAAAAAAAAATATCTCGGTAAATAAAGGAGATACGCCTTTTTTGCTCTATAATGGTTTAATCGAGAATTTGAAGAGCTACAAAAAAGGATGAAGGCAAAATCGCTCCATCTCCTTTACTCTCCAAGCTGTCTCTAAAAGAACTGATGTAAATTGACGAAAGGAATCGATTTGGATTTGTTTTTTTTTAACAAATAAATTATTCAGATTGTTTTTAAATAAACATTAGAAATAAATTATTAGAAATCATTTTTTAAATTTGCACTTGTAGGAGAGACCGGGGCAAAATGGGGAACGGGGGCACGTGCTTTGAAGTATACCATTTTGCCCCTGTCTCCCCTACTTCTTCAAATTTCCTACATATACATATTTATCATTTTTTCAATAATAATTCATTTGAACAAGAAATTATAAAGAATTGTCAAATATCTGTTATTTTCAGTATCATTTCTATAAAAATTCCTCTATTTCCTCTAGACTCCCAGATTCTGAGATAATCCAGAGAGGAGACAATAGCTTTTTTTCTCGACAAGTCTAGAGGTACAAGAGTTCCCTTCGAGTGTCTTTAACATACCCTTCGAGTATATATACATATGTTAAATTACGTGTACTTTGCGTACACGTTAATGACACTTAAATACACAAAGATGACATGCAGAATTAGATGCATTTATTAAACCCACTATTTCCCCTAAAATCCAACAAAAATAAAAAAAAACAATTTACCCGTGAATTGAGGTTTTCCAATAGCAATTCTGTCCTTATTTTCCAGCAGTACCTTGTTTCCCTTGCCAACAAGTTTCTTATTGACAAAAGTTCCATTGTGACTGTGATCAAATAAAATCACAACACAAACATCCTTATCATTGATCATTTTCTTCTCAATAGTAAAATGTAATTTACTGATGACACAAAGATTCGGAAGTTTTACATTGTCAACGCTAAATACAATATCATTATCTGGGCCTCTTCCAGCTGTGTATTTGTCATTAACAAGATTCAATGATGCTAAATTCGGTGGATTTTGTGGTACAAGCCTTGCCCAGTACGTATTAACATCCTGCGATTGTGTCATTGTCTCGTCTGATGCTTGTGTTTGGGTTTGTGTTTGTGTTGCTGGTAAACTCAATTGTTCAGCTTCATCTCTGTGCTCTGGATTGTGTCCAATCTCCATTTTGATGAATTAATTATCGTCCCTCTCTTACCAGAATAATTAGCTGAAAATAAGTAAAAACAAATAAGTGAGAAAGAAAATCCTTTTTCAAAAAAAAAATTTCTTTAAAAATAGCCTAAAATATTTCAAAATAATTTTATATTCCTTACCTGTCGTTAAAGTCGCTGTTTTTTTTTTAATTCGTGTAAAATTTGTGAATTAATTATTTTATTCAATGTCTCATTTAATCAAAGGAGAGACGTTAATTTTTTTTTTTTTTTTTTTTTGAGAATAAACGCTTGAATTAGTAGGGAATCCGAATTTTTTCGGAAAAATGAGGAGCGTCGAGTGAAAATGCTTTGTGTTGCTTTGTGTAGTGTGGTCGTCGTTGCAGTAGACAAATAAACAAGCTCACTCGGCCCGGCGAATGTTTTTCCCGCCATTGAGCCAATCACGTGAGACAAGATGCGCGCGCAGCGGCGCGGACCTCTCGATGCTCGCGCCAATATTCAAAGGTCTTGGTCAAGGTCGAGACGTCAAAATAACATGAAAATACTGAATAAAAAGTTTTATTTTTAGATGGATCGAAGTGGAATGAAATTAGTATTTGAATGAAGCTATGTGAAATGATGCGGTACATATTGAGGCTTCATTGGCGTGGATCGATACAACCCTTGTCTAATTCAATTCATTAGTCTAGAGAGTTCGGCTCTATTAGGGCAAGAGCCTTATTAAAGAAAACTTCTCCTATTAGTGGACATTCCCATAGGGGAAATCAAGTGACTTTTTTTTGTTTTTTTTTTCGATGGGAGGGTTTGCGAGAATTGAAAAATGCAGCTTACCATCGTTCCCACTCTATGATCACTTCGATTCAGATTGGAAGAATTCAAAAGGTCAAATACGAACGTTTATAGATGTTTGTTATTTGTTATTTGTCCTGCTTGCGCAGCTGGCCTTCAACAATTAAATAAATATGTTATACAGCCAATGTTACTAATATTTATGTGACAAACTGTGCTCAGAGACTTTTTTCTGTTGTTATGAGCTACACGAACTTTCCACCCAGTCGGGACTCGAACCCTGGTCTTCCGCATGTGAATCTATAGTCCAATCCATTTTTTTTTATATCAACAGTTTTTATTAACACTTAAAAAAGATAATATTTACATATGTACAGTAGGAAACAGTGAAAAAAAACTATAATCATTAACATCATACTTATGATTAATGAAGTTAGTGGATATTGAATAACTCTCGAACTTCTACATTTGATCAGTATGGAGTGTTGATTATAGTCCAATCCACTGCGCCAGACAACTGTTTGGACGTTTATAGTTAAGGAACAAAAGATGATTTAAAACACAAGGGGAGGAGCGATACAGTGTGAATTTCGAGCAGCTAGTGAACGTGCAACTTGCGAGAGACTACTATATATCACTCCGATCTTCTTATTCCATCTGGCTATACAGTGGACTCTCGCAAGTTGCGTGCGTGAGAGGCTGTGAGATCATCGAATTCTGAGAAATACGCAGCTTACGAGCGTTTCCGGAAATTTGGAGGACTAGGTATGACAAAATAGCTAAGAGACGAAGGGCGATTGCCAGCACGAGAAGATGAAAGGGAGACGGCACGCAGTGGTGAGGGAAGCACTTGGACGACGTAAAAAGGGATTAGGGGAAATACGCGCACCTTGTGAATGTGCAACTTGCAAGAGTTTACTGAATTCTCTAGAGGAGCAAGTGCCACATATCACTCCGATGTATAATACGAAAATTAGACAGAATATTGAATGATGCAAGAAGATCATTACTCATCTATTTATTATATATATGTATAAAATGATAGATGTATTTATATATGGAGAACGTCATTGCAATGAATTCTTGCCATTAATGAAGAATGAATTTCCTTCCCCTCAGAAAAAGAAACATTTTCTTTTAATTCTATCAGCAATCCATTAGCGTGGAGACTTTCATATTTACGATCGATGGAGAAACTCGCCAATTCATTCACTAAATAGGCTATCTATCAGAGGAGGGACACTTTTTATCAGAAGATTTTTTAATGTTCAAGTGTCACAATAAAATCATTGTGCTGTGTCTCCATTCTACTATAGTGATCATTGCCTTTCTGAAATATACCTGCTGTGCAAAGTGAACTAGTTGCATCAATTACTATGCTGTTGAAGAGATCATTATTTTTATCAGCAGTTTCCACAATATTTATTATTAGTGATTCCACAGAATTTGAAAATTGGAAATCTAATGATTTTTCCACTGGAACGAAAATTTTGGTTTGTACTAGTTTCTCTTCACTCTTCATCAGTCGTAACTGTTGATGACAAAAATCCTTTTACCCTTTTAAAAAAGCCATATAATGAAAAAATATATCCACTAATATACACTCAGCAAAACAATTAAAGGACCAGAATTTTTCCCCATTTTTTCATTGTTTGTTATAGGACTGTAAATTCGAGAAAAATGATCGGAGCGAGATGAAGAAAATAAAAATTTGAATCCTGCAATGTCTACGTTCATTATCTTGCGATGAATTTTTTTCTATGACGCAAGAAAAGCAATAAGTTCCAAAGAAAAACTTTTTTAAATTTTCGAAGTTTTCCACGGGCTCCAAAAAACTTCTTTCGGCTTCATTGCGTATTTCCCTCAACTTTACCCGCTCAGTCACGTGTGCGTTCAGTTTCACACAAAATTGGTCGCGTGCGAGCCTTCAGAATTTTGTTACTGCCAAACTTCCAGCACGTGTTGCTGTGCAACAAAATTTCCGTGAAATAACCGAAATTTTCACCACTCGAGGTATTATAAGTGAATATATGATATCATAAATGGGGAATGATATCGTCACCTTAGGAACAAAGAGGTGTAAGTGCTATGCTTATACATAGCAATTACGCCCCTTTCATTCTAAGGCAACAATATATTGAGCTTCGTCGTTGTTTGATATAATCAAAGATACATGCGTTTTTTTTATGCACAACGTGTGGAAATAGTATATTTTGACAGTGATGATACGTTCGACAAGTGGTGAACTTGGCTTGTTTCGTGTATAAGTGAACAGAAGGACCTTTTTCTCACAAGTTAACGAAAAGGCACTTTTGACATGAGATAAACGTAGCAGCAGTGTCAAAAAAAAATCTGCACAATGGCTAACTTCAGAAAAAAAAATGAAAAATTAATCAAACCATTAATCAATTTCCAGACATTTCCTGCCACAATTTAAATTACGGTAAAAGCACAATTTCTGAATGGCTATGAAATTAGGTTCAGTGGATGGGGTAATGGCATAAATTTTTCTATTAAAAATATAAATTATTTTTCAAGTCTATATAATGTGCCTCATGTTACTTCCAATATTGCTGTAGCCATATCTAAAGTACTGAATGCCACTGGCTGGCTGACCTTGTCGAAAAGTAGGGATTCAGCAGTTGAAACTCTCACTAATCGCACCTCAGATCTGACGCTAATGTTCATATCTCCGGAAAACTACCCAGAAATAAAGTCCTTGTATCTATACTATCGTGATCGAGTTGTCACAATAGTAAGATTAAGTCGTGAAGAATCAACGTTGCACAAAATTCTGCATTTGTGGAGGATGCCAGTGATAATTCTAGCATCAGTAGCTTTGGCAATTTTATGCTCAGTTTTGACAGGAAAAAGTCGTGAATTATCCTTGGCACTACTCGATGTGATAAGACTACTAATTTACTCATCAATTCTGACAAATATAAGGAGTCATTCATTTCGTTTTTTTTTTACAACAATACTGATAATGATGATCATCAATAATGGGGTATTTCAAGGAAAAATTGCAGCATTTTTGACGACACGAGAGAGATATAAGCCAATGAGAACAACCAATTCTTTGATAAAATTAGGATTTAATATCTATACAAGCTTGGAATTTGAGGAATTAGTCGAATCAAGATGCCCAGAGTGCAATGTTACTGCAGCTGTGGCGGAGAAATGCTTGAATTATGTGGTGAATGGTACTCATAATGCATTTATAATTGATGAATACTACTATCAAGACAACGCTCTGCTTCCTCTAGAACTGGTTCAAGAACCCTTCAGTTCTGTTGTTGGTGGACACAAATGTCGTGACAACTGGCCTCTTCATGACCGCGTCAATAACGTATGGATGAGGATCATCAAATCTGGTTTATTTGATTTTTGGAAGGCAAAAATAATTTCTGATCAGATGCGTAAACGTAAGATCAATGATATGAAGCTGTCATCAGTACAGTATCAACCGGTCCATCTCTATAAGCTTGATTTTGCTTTTGAGCTGCTGGCAATTGGCCTTGCTATTTCAGCAATTGTCTTTTTCCTCGAGCTACTGCTGAATGTAGAATTTCAGCAAGTTCATTGATTATTCAATCAGTGATTGGAGGATCATGAGTAGATTCCAGCTGTGCAGTTTGAATAATGACAAGAAATGAAAGATGAATATAAGATTTCGAGATATAATTAATTATTTGAAATCACAATAATAACATTTTAGATATTATTATTTTGAAATTCAAGGGAAATGTCGATAAAATTTGTTTATTTTTTATCTAATTCGTTTTGAATGGAACAGTTTATTCCGCTAATGGATAGTATTCAGATATCCATATGAATTTTTTCCTGAGAATGCAAATATTTCATAGACAAATTTTTTGATAATGTAAGCCCATTGTCATTTTGATCTGATGGTTAAGAGAGTGAAAAGAGCCCTTTGATGCACGACTTTCGATTCTCAGATTACGAAATTTTAGAATAGAATTTCTAATATGGATTTAGAAAGGATTTTATTTGATGATGGAAGCGCTTTTTCAATATGGAATTCTATTGAGAATTTCAAAACTCCATTCGGGAGCGTTCTGACAATCTCATTGTCAAAACAATAAATATAGTAAGAATAATGGGGTTGTCGAATCACGCACAAGTAGTGGGGCTTCTGCTTGTTTATTCAGATTCTATGACAGAAAAAAAAAGAAAGAATAAAATAATCGCTCCAGTCTCGTACATTTTTCGAGTAGAATATATTGAATCAATTTATTCAAGTTCGTGGTTACTAAATTCCATGGTTTATATAAAATTAATTATTTACGATGTTCATCGCTCAGTAAATCAGGGCACGAGACCCGGAAATGATTGTGTAATATTATCAGTACGTCAATAGCAGATATGGATCAATATAGAAGTGGAATATCTGAATAATCACAGTTTTCCTGGGAACTTCATAGAAATTGTTGTGTTTTTCCATCGAAACGTGAATAGTAAATCGAACGTTCTTCTTCAAAACCGGAATCATAGAGTTGAATTGAAATGAAATAATTGAATTCAATCCTCGAAAAGTACTCCAAGAACTCAAGATCATTGCCGGAGATTTGAAAAACAAAGGATAGAATTCAATAAATCTTAAATTAAAGTTAATAACGTCTCTGAAAAATAATATAAATCATGTCAGCTGAGTGGTTATTGTTTCTTTCTGCAATTCCTACGATAATTATCCCTAGTGTTTATGCAGGACTACGTCAGCTGCCGAAATCTAATAGTTACTCTGTCAGCGAAAGAACCATGGTTCGTATACAAGTCTCTATCATCAATAATCATAGTTAGAAATTTGGAAAATTCTATGATTTTATTCGATGTTTCAGAAAATTATTCTCGAATCATGCTATAATGATGACAGTTTATCCGATGGAGTTGGTGTTGTGGGGATTTTCAACGAATACACTGATAAATTACCAATGATTCAGACATATATATCGAGAGAGGAATATTCATCGTGGCTTCCTCAACCGACCAGATTTATTCTTGGCCTTTCTTATACAAGTCAAGTATCGAACTACATACACATGTTGAAATACCTAGGATGGTGGAATCATATAGCATCATTCTTTATTATTGCGAACAAACAATTCAACTGTGATGCTGCCTATTACATTCTTCTCCAAGCTGTTCAAAGGAACATAATCAATTCAATATACATTTGCCCTGAATCAAAGAATACGTCATTATTATTTACGGTTAATCCATATCTCAATTATGCACCTCATCCCTGGAAAATTGTACAGGAACTCCCTGAAGCTACTTTGTTCAGTCAACGATTCGACGAAAGTGAGTTATTCACTATATCTCCATTCCATTAGATTAACAATACAAAATTAATCATTGTAGTCGTTTAAGAACTTAACCTTAGACTGGTCACTCGATAAGCGTGGTGCAATGCTCTGCTGTTTTTAATTTTCCTGTAATTAATCAGTTGCGCAAAAAATTCTAAAAAAAATTGACTTTTATCCAACAAACTATCATATTTTTCGATTGACATTTCCTGCTAATCGGATGAAGAGATAAAATAAATTCTAGGGTTTAATGAAAATTTTCCCGATGTCAAATGAAATTGTCTAGTGAGCAATATTGCCGAAAATTCGCTGAACGTATTCAGGTAATTAGCACCGGTAATAGAGGAGCCTAAGTAGTAAGTACACATTCCTCCGAGACAGCGTGTACCCCCTCCACTCCCCCCACTGGCGCCAGTGCACACGTGCAGGTAGGACCCAAACGTCTGGGCCCAGATAAAGATCTCGGGAAAAAGGGGGCGTGACTTGTTGGAAAAAGAAAACCTGAGATTTGGGGAAAATGATAATTTATTCCGAATCCCGCAGGAATAAGACACAGGTTTATTGAATGGATAAATCCAGATATGAGAAAGAGTCCAGATATTTGTTAGATAATTTGTTATTTATCAAATTCATTAATTTCAAAATGATTAAACATATAATTCATAGAATTAATATTAAACATATGATTCATAGATAATTTCTAGGCAATTTCAAATCATCAAGTTAGTTATTTAAGGCTAGGTCAGAATCATTATTTCGAATAAATTCCTAATTACCGAAAAAAGAATCAATTTTATGAACGAATACTTCTATGAAAAAAAAAACTGATACTAATATGCCCACTGTCGGTAAAATCAAATTCTGTAAATCAAGCTTTTTTTTTGAGGTGGTGCTCTGAGGAAAAGGGCTTATGAAAATTAAGGTACGGACCTTCTATGGAAAGAGCCTGTGGTCCATATATATTGTATTTCAATTGGCCTTCTGATATGCCCGGAATCCATTCAATCGATATTGAAGTATAAAATTTCACATCTAATTGTGAATTTAATGAAAATCATGAGATGTTTTAGTAAATTTTGGATATTTCCGAAATGATACAGTGCTGTATTCACACATCTAAACACTCATTCACGAACACACAGTCACAATATCACTGTGCCAAATGATTAATCACGTCTAAGATGCGGTTAGCTCTCTTTAGTCGTAGATTTCACTGAATTCTCCTGAATTCTAAATTGGAGAAAAGAAAAAACGTGGTGGAGAAGATCGAATTAACTTTCTATTTCTCCGAAAGATTTGAAGAACCCCTAAATATTGTTCATAAGAATCCATAGGATCTGTTTCGAAAAAAACATTTCAGAGTTTTACCATTTACTGTGTGTCAATAGTTAGAAATTTGAAGTTGAATATTTTATTGATTATTGGATAGTTATTTCACACAATTTGGAAGAAACCCACTGATCACAGAGAATCTCATACAACTAACTTGAGCCTAGTGCAATATCAATAGCTTGGGATAGGGGAGGTGGGTGAAATTTTGAATTGAGATAAATTTTGATTCATAATAACCAGAGGAAAAATTTATTCGAAGAACAAAAATACCAATTCAGCATAAATATTCAGTTACAATTAATCAAGTCGCACATTCATGTCAATGATTCAAGTCTTTGGGACAGAAACCCTATTTGAATATTCGGAATACACATTTGGAGAAAGAATAGATATTTGAAAATCCATTTCTCCAATACCCTCATATGATACGATCCTACATGTACATATTCAAACATTGCCTGAATATCTCCCATATGAATCCATAGGTGTCGTTTGGAGAAACGGAAATTTGCTGGATGTTACCGAGTTTCGACATTCACTCGGTGTTAATAGTCAGAAATTTGAGTTTGAATTCTTCATTAATAGTGTGGTGGAAATTTTCCAAATCTTCCACAAAAATCCTAGATAACATGAATAGTTATTTGGCGGAATTTGAAAAAAACCCACGGATGATGTGAAATATCGTAGAACTACCACAAACCTAGTTCACTATCAATATCTTAACTGTCAGAGGCCGATTTTGGTTTCCCCACTCCACGAGCGATGATTCATGACATGGAGGGGGACCCGTGTAAGTTGAAAGCATACTGTACTCTCATTGGTTAGCCCCACTCTAGGAGCTGCAGCAGGGACTACTCCGGATTCAGTCTCAGAGAGTTAAGAAAGGAGGATGGGTGAAATTTTGAATCAAGAAAAATTTGGAATGATTATAAAGCAGAATGAAAATTCAGTTGTGGAACGGAGATTGAAATTAAACATTAGAATCCAATCATAATGAATCGAATCGCATATTTAGGACGATGATAAAAAGCTTCGACGCAAAGAGATTATAGTTAAATATCTAGAATCGACATCTTGAAAAGAGTAGATATTTTTTGTCACTCAGAAGAAAAGTTATCATGCGAAATAATCATCATATTTTTCCAGAATTTATCGGTCATTGCAAGATAATTTTCATAGTAATTCTATAATTATGTGATAGTGAAAAATGAATTGTTGCTATTTCTGAAATTGAATCTTGATACAATAGATACATTTTTTGAATGAATTAGGAAAGATCATGGACTTCCGTCAAAAATTGTTATAGTTTTTGGAACTCAATGCTTAATACAATAATTGAACAACTCATCTTGTTGGAATTCATCTAACGCAGTGTTCAGTCAATTTGAAATGTGTCTGAAATTATTTGTTGTACTAAGTACCGTTTTTTCATCACAAAAAATTCATTCAATAGAAACCACAAACAAAAAAAATTACGGAAACTTCGAAAGATTCAATGGAGAAAAAAATTATCAATTGTGTCTTTTTTTTTAGTTAACAATTAGAAAATCTGTATCATAACTATGGGAATTAAGTTTTGCTTAACAAGAACCAACAGTTCATACTCATGTTTACTATTTGATAGTTATACTTGAAGTTGGAGAAATTCATCGTTGTCAGAATGAGAACAACATGTTTTCCACCAAAAGGTTGATATCAATATGTCGAAACAAATGTTAAAGTATTTTCTTTTCCTTAATTAAATTCATTGTTGTTAGAATGAGAACAACTTGTTTTCCACCAAAATAGTTAAGAACAATATGTCAAAACATATATCAATGTCTTTTCCTCTATGAAGGTTAAACATGACATGACTGACTTGCTCTTATTTCTACATACAATGGAAATTCTTCGCTAGAATTTCAAAGTTTTCGAATCATAATTTCTTTTTGATCTTTTCCATTCAATATTAATCGACATGGAAGATCAATTCCTGGTCTCAAGAAAGACTAATGCAACGCCATTCTTGTTCGTAATAGTTGTGTAAAAATAGAAATTAGAGGAAGATAATGTTCTGAGGTTACACTTCCTCAATCGAACGGATGTTAGTATTTGAAGAACATCCCTGCCACAGATTTCCACGTGACATTTTCAAGATTCTAACCTGGACCTATTTCAAGGAACCATCCCCACCAAGCAATTCAAGATTTTCCGAATTTTCTCTAACTGGAGGGGGAAATCCGTATATAGAAAGAACAGTCTTTTCGTTTTATCAGTTTTCCTCCGACATTCAAAAGCAGACATGGATCTTTATTCATATGACATGTCTGCTTATGGAATAACCGTAGATTTAGGTACTATACAGCGTTCAGAAAGACGAACTCTACTAGCACCGCGAGATTCAGATAGCGTTCATGACGTAGACAATCATGAGTATTCATCAATTGATTATCGCTTAGAGTCAGCAAGGCTTGCTAGCTATGAAAATTGGCCAGCGCCATACTTAGATCCAGCTAAATTAGCAGCTGCTGGATTTTTTTCACTGGTGATGATGACCGCGTTCAATGTTTCGTATGCGGTGTTGAGATTTTTGAATGGATTGAAGGGGATAATCCTGTTTCTGATCATCAACGTTGGCGACCGATTTGTAGATTTGTACGTAAATTGCCATGTGGGAATGTTCCAATTGCCGTTGATCCTGATATAGTACCAATACCATCACCAAGATGCAGAGGTGTCTATTATGGGGAACACTACAGCCCAAATGCCTCACCAGATTTCCGATTTTCGAACGCCCCTAGACTCAGCAATTTGGATTTGGCTGAGCCAAAGAGCATGACGCATCAAGAATATGCTGGCCATGAATCTGAATTGAGGACATTTCATAATTCACCAAAGTCTGGAGAACAACTGACTGATGATGGGAGAATATGTAAAATTTGTTACGATGGAGAATTGGGGATTGTATTTTTACCCTGTCGACACATGGTTGCATGTGTTAAATGTGCACTAGGTATGAAGACTTGCGCAGTGTGCCGAGAAAAAGTCATAAATACCGTCCATGCTATAATATCTTAGTTCTACGCACTAAATTTCTTATTGCTGCCTAGCAAAATCAACAACAAATGTGAATAGGTGAAGAATTGAACAACAAATAATACTCAAATGTTAACTTTCTCTTGATAAAAAATAAGAGAGAATGTTGAAAGACAACTGAAGTGGTAGATTAGAATTCTTTTAAATATCTGAAAATGACAGGACTCATTGATTTAGTCGACTCTCGGAAAAATTCCATGCTCTTCAATGGTAATTGAATACCATTCCATTTGAATTACACATTCAGAGTATCAATTCAATCATACCGAACTTAAATGACGATTTCTTCATTTTTCCGATTCCGTAATTCTTCAAGTTTGAATTTCAGAATTATTGACATTATTTGAGCAGCGTATGCAGTCAAGTCACACTTAATTTCAATGCGCATCTGTACCCGAGGAGAATTGCTATTTTCACACCATATTAAGAATTGGTTATTATATTTTCTGAACTCAGAAAAAATATGAGTAAAATGTGCGATTGATTATACATCGTTTATAGGAATGTATATATATGTATAACGCAAAATAAAGGTATTTAGTTCATTTCATGATTATATATGACTTGTCTACTAACAATTACAATTCAGACCATTTATCAGTAAATGTAAAATATATGAAGATATGTTTTTCATATATCTGATATATCTATGATATATGAATTGCATCTCTTCGAAAATATATATGTTCTGCCACGAGGGAGAATTTCTTTTGAAATTCTGAATAGTATGATTGAAAAAACTAACAGAGGAATTTTTCTCGTCTTTCTGTAAAAAATTCAGAGAATGAAGCCTCTTAGTGATGAAATATTTTGAGACAACAGAACTTTTCAACAGCCCTCTGCAAAAAATTAATAATGAATAATTCCATCATGATTGCATGGCAATATAATGTTCTACAATCGAACACCGTACTCAATTTATTATGATTCTAATATGGATAAATGTTGAGGATGTGTGGATAGTAGAGAGGGAGTATTAATGGTGTAGCTTGTCAATATCATCAAATCTACTTAGTAATTTTAGATCATGAAGATATGGTTCTTATGGTACTCTGCCACACAGAGACTTTTATCACTATGAGAATATAAGTCCATATTTGGGTATATCATCAGCCTATGGGTCAAGTGCCGTGCGGATATATTCTATCAAATATCCTACGAACTTTGAGAAATAGTGGAATAGTTAATTCATGAGTTCTGTTCACCTTTGGCGGTCTTCAATTCCGAAAATTCATCAAATTTAATTCCTCCAATATTTCGAAGATTCAAGATAATCAGTGATGCTCCACATGAATCCTCGATTACTGAGGAGCTGATCAGTGTGACTGGTAATGAAATATGGGATAAAATCGAGAAAGGACAGTTACTATTGTAATGACAAATTACTCTGACCTAAAAGAAGGATTCATTGGAGGAAGCTTCAATTGTAAGCAGAATATTAGGAGAAACTTGTGTACATGCATTGTTTCCTTCATGTCTTCTAATTTTGGTATCCTGATGGAATTATTAAGAGATCCAATTGCTGTGGAATGATTCTCACTCAAGGCAGCAGTGTACCCATCTGAGTGCTCCACCACCTCAGCAAGAGATTCAGAAAATATGCAGTCATAAGAGTCTGAGGTCAAGCCATCTGTAGAACTGGCTGATTTGAAAATAATTCCGTACTTGTAAATAAATTGCGTGTCTGTAATAACTCCAAATGGTTTGAAAATAATATTTGATGTAGGAGTGAGCTTAGAATTGATTGAGAAATGATTCAAAAACCATTCAAAAATCATTGCTCATCTGACATTACTTCAGAATGATTCGGAACTCATTCAAATATAATCTCTTATTATAAATGAATTTCAAAATTCATTCTAAAGTAATAGAAAGAACGTTTAAACAAATTCTCTTTCGAAATTTTTCATTCATTAATAATTTTTCAAAAACTAGTTAAAAATACTTCTTCATTAGGAATTCGAATCAGATTTTGGAATTAATACAAAAATAATTCAAATGTCATTCAAATAAATTTCAAAGTTGTTTCCGAAGTGATGGAAAAAACGTTAAAAAAAATTCTCCTATGGAATTTTTTATTTGAAGTTCATTGAAAAATATTGCAAAAAATAACACTCAAGAGTAATTTCCTCTTGTGAAATTTGGTTCAAAAAAATTCAACAACTATATAAAAGTAATTTGTTCCGAAAATAAATTTTAAAATTGCATCGAAAATAATTCAAAAACTGTTTAAAAACAATTTACTTGTCGAAATTTCAATTCGAAGTCGATTCAAAAATGATTTGAAAGTAACTCACAGATAATTTCTCATTCGAAAATGAATTTCAACATTGATTCAAAGAAGATCCAGAAGAGAAAAACAATTCAAAAATAATCCCTCCTTCGAAAGTTCTATTCAAAAAAAAAAGAATCTCTTTCGAAAATTTGTATTCCAAATAAATTTTGAAAAACTGGTCGAAAAGAATTTTCATATTTAGAATTTGATTCAGAAAATATTCAAGAATAATTTTTTAAAAACTAGTTGAAAAGAATTTCCTTATTTGGAATTTGATTCAGAAAATATTCAAAAATAATTTCTCTTTCGAAAGTTTCATTCAAAAACAATTCTCAAGTGATAGACAAAACATTAAAAAGAAAAATTCTCTTTCGAAAATTTTTATTTAAAATTCTTTCAAGAATAATTTTTCGCAAACTAATCAAAAAGAATTTTCGTATTTGAAATTTCATTCGGAAAATCTTTGAAAATAATTTCTCCTTTGAAAGTTTTGATCACAGTTAATTCAGAAGTGATAAAAAAAACAGTGAAAAAAATTCTCTTTCGAAAACTTATATTCAAAAATCATTTTTGAAAAACTAGTCAAAAAACATTTTCTCCTTTGAAATTTGATTCATAAAATACTCAAAAATAATTCTCTTTCAAAATGTTTATTCAAAGTTGATTCGAAAATAATTTACTTATCCAAATTTGAATTAAAAAATAATTTGGAAGTAACTCGAAAATAATTTCTCATTCGAAAATAAATTTCCACATTGATTCAAAAAAGATCCAGGGAGGAAAAAAATCAAAAATAATTCCTCCTTCGAAAGTTTCATTCAAAATTGATTTTGAAGTAAGAAAAAGAATGTTCCAAAAAAAAAAATTCCTTTCGAAAATTTGTATTTGAAAATAATTTTTGAAAAACTAGTTGAAAGGAATTTTCATATTTGGAATTTGATTCAGAAAATATTCAAAAATAACTTCTCCTTCGAAAGTTTCATTTAAAAACAATTCTCAAGTGATTAAAAAACCTTGAAAAGAAAAATTCCCTTCCGAAAATTCTTATTTGAAATCCTTTCGAAAATAATTTTCCACAAACTAGTTGAAAAAAATTTTCTCATTTGACATTTGATTCAGAAAATCTTTGAAAATAATTTCTCCTTCGACAGTTTCATTCGAGATTGATTCAGAAGTGATAAAAAAATACAGTGAAAAAAAAAAATTCCCTTCGAAAACTTGTATTCAAAAATAATTTTCTACAAACTCATCAAAAACGATTTTCTTCCTTGAAATTCCATTCAGAAAATACTTAAAAATAATTCTCCTTCAAAATGGTTATTCAAAAGTGATTCGGGAGTAATTCAAAAACGATTTACTTATCCAAATTTTAATTCAAAGATAACTTGAAGATAATTTCTCATTCGAAAACGAATTTCGGAATCAATTCTACAATGATGAAAAAAAACCATTCAAAAAATAAATTCTCATTCGAAAATGAATTTCTACATTAATTCAACAACGCTCCGGGAGAGAGAAAAAAATATTCAAATATAATTTTTCCTTTAAAAATTTCATTCGAAATTCATTCTGAAGGGATAAAATGAACGTTAAAAAAAGAAGTTCCTTCTCGGAATTTTTTATTTAACATTCATTCAAAATCAATTTTTTAAAAACTAGTTGAAAATAATTTTCTCATTCGAGATTTGATTCGAAAAAGATTCAGAAACTGTGTTAAAATAATTTTATTCGGAAATAAACTTTAAAATTGTTTCAAAAATAATTCAAAAGTAAGTCGAAGATATTTTCTTATTCGAAAACAAATTTCGAAATTGATTCTGCAGTGATAGAAAAAACAAGCCTTTCAAAAATAGATTCTCATTGGAATATAAATTCCAACATTGATTCACATAACGATCCGAGAAAGAAAGAAAATATTTGAAAATCATTTCCTCTTTGGAATTTTCATGCAAAAATAATTCTAAAGTAACGAAAAATATGTTAAAAAAAAACACCCTTTCGGGAATTTCCATTCGAAACTCATTTCAAAATAATTTTTTAGAGACTGGTGAAGAATACTTTTTTATTGTCAACTCAATTTGAAGTTCATGGACAAAAAAATTCAGATACTATGTAAAAAAATTCTCATTCGAAAATAAATTAAAAAATTGATTCTAGAGTAGGGTGAAACGTTAAAAATAATTTTCCATCTTGAAACAAATTTCAAAATTGATCCATAAACGATTCGGCAGAAACAAATATTGAAAAATAATTTCTCCTTCCAAAGTATTATTCGGAAGTGATTCAAAACTGACTCAAAAGTAGCTCAAAGATCTTTTCTCATTTGAAAATAAATTTCGAAATGCATCGATGAAGTAAAAAATAAACCAGATAATTTCTCATTTGGAAATAAATTTCAACATTGATTCGAAAACGATCTAGGAAGGAAAAAAAATATTAAAAAATAATTACGCCTTTGAAACTTTTGTTCAAAATTGATCCTGATGTGATAAAAGAGAAGGTTCAAAACATTCGTTTCCAGAAATTTTTATTGAAAATTCATTCGAAAATAATTTTTCAAAAAGTAGTTGAAAATAAATTCCTCATCGGAAATTCAATTCAAAGTTCTTGGAAAGAATTGAAATACTTCATAAAAAAATTCTCATTCGAAAATAAATTTTAGAATTTATTCAAAAATGATTCAAGAACTATTCGCAATCAATTCGGATTTTGAAAATTGAGTGAGTTTATATTTTAAAAACGACTCAAAAATAGTTTTGAATCAATTCATTTGAATATTTTCAACTTGCTTCAAAATTTTTTGTCTTCCAAAGTACAGTTAACAGAAATTTTTAATATATTCAATAGTTTCGCTGCATTAAGATATTCTAAACAGAACAATCCAGATTCCGCTCTAAACAACTAAAATGCTTATGTTAAGAATAACGAGAAATTTCACTAATATAATTGAAATATTTTCATGAAAGAAACAGAAATGTAATATGAATGATTAAGAAACTTTTCAGGTATATCAAACAGAACTAATCTTCCACGATGAACGCAATTTTTCCCTTCCAATAAATTGAACCAAAACTCGAAAATAATTTCCTTATTGATTTCCATTTCAAAAATTTAAAATTAGGAACAGTTCTTAATGATTATGAAAAAAAGCGAAAATATACTCAAAGAACAAAAACTAAAAGTCAATATGAAAATTCCATTACGATCAATCAAGTGCAATATTCATCCCAATAATTCAACTTTTCCACCCTAGAACAATTTTCAAATATTTGGATAAACCTGCAGAATGAAGCATTAAAAAAAAAGAAGAATAACTCTCTCATTTCTTTGACACTTAGAAAGGTGAACTATAACACCAATTAATTATAATATTCTTCCAGAATTTATCTGTCGTCGCAAGATAATTTTATAGTATTCCGACATTTATCTTTTTGTGGAAAATCTAGTTTTTCTATTTATGCAATTCATCTCGATACAATAGATATCTTCTTTTCAAAGGATTATTGAAATTCACCCACTTCCATAAAAATAATTGTTGAATTTCCGAAATTTGATTTCTAATACAGCATCCAATCAACTTATCTTGTTTCATGTCCTTCCAATGTAGTATCTGATCCACTTCAATGTCTATAAAATTATTTGTTGTACCAGTTTCTTTCTCAAATCCATGAACTATTGCGTGATGAAAATAGAAACATAATGCAACGCAATTCTCTTTCTATGGAATTTATTGAATAATTATGCATTTAAAAACGAGAAAACGCCTGACGTCTCACCAATCTTAACTCCTATTAGAACTAGACACTTAATTTTAAGTTTTCACTTTGTATAGTTCATTAGGTATCGGCTAACGAGGTATTTGATAAAAAAATATCCTCAAAAGGAAAAATACTAAAGAATTAGTAGACGAAGAAATCAGAAGAAATTCAGATGATGATGATTAAGATTAGAGAATTCTAAGAAAAGTCATCAGAGTACTTGGTGGAGCTCGCTCACCTTCAATCTTTTTCCGTTGCTCTCATCAATGCCAGTAAGTTCTGACAAGTCACACCACATCTTTCAAAAATTCCCGTGAATCAGTTATTTCATCTTCTCCAAAATTTTTGGCAATAACATCACCGAAACTGCGCAGTCATTGGGGAGTACTGCACAATTTCCCGACTTCGTATGGCTTCAAATTATCCATGATGACTATAAATTTCTTGGATCCTTATCCCAGATTATGTAGTTTCTCATCACCTCTACAGAAATGGATAGGTCCGAAATTGGTTAAAAATATTAACGTCTGAATCTACTTTAAATATTTTTTTGAGGATGATGTCTTCAATATTACATGTCACTTGACGTTCTTTGAAACCTACTGCAGTCCTTTTCCCATGCCACATGTTTTCTGGGTGACATTTTCCAGGTATGTAGACTCTCCGGCGATGGACCGGTTTTAAGGGCCCATTCCCTCTGAATGGTGGTGGGAGATTTCCCAGTTTCTTGAAAAATTGGAGGGGAGAACGAGTATAAAGGAAGCTGAACCTTGGATCATCTCATCAGTGACTCAAATTGTACTATGAAAAACACCCAATCGCTACAGAAAGCAGACTTGGTAAAACGTTGGAACCTTCTACAAGGAAGAATTCTAGGAGCTAAACAGGACATTCAACAGAGGATTGAAATACTTCAGCTCTGTGCAAAACTAGTGAAGCTTCCAATTGAGTAAATATGGATTTGACAAGAATCAACGGTGCTGGGCAGTTCCGTAATGGATATCTACCCAGTGTGAAAATTGGAGATCTTGACAAAAAGAAATTCTTTATTGTCACAAAAATTTGCAAAGCAAATACTCGAAATGGTCCAGCAATCATGGTTGAGCTTGATAATGCTCAAGCCACTTTCCTGCCAAAGAGATCATCTACATTCTTCTTGGAGAATCTGGACCAGTTGGACGCCATGCAAGCTGCTATTGCAGTCGGAGAACATCCAGTTGCAATGCGATCCATTGGAGCTAGATTTAATCAAGTGGAATTCACCCAAGACTTGGAAAAATGGAGGGAAGACGGAATGCAATCATAAATTCTTTGAAATAAATATCGAGTCTTGGGAAATTTGAAAAAGATGTAAGCTTTTTTTTTGGATATTTTTCGATAATTGTAAGCCCTCATTGGAATTATATGAAAAAATCATCTTATAAATGTAATACACACTAATCATGAATAAATTGTTTATGTCTCAAAATTTTCTCTTCATTTCAATATTATACAACCCACAATCTTCATCATATGTATTAATCACATCATCACCCCGATCATCGTGATGTATAAGGCATTGCTTGTAACGGAAAATTTATCGCTCCACTTTCATTTCGTTTGTTGGTTTTCACCAAACTTTATGTACATTGAATGCTGCAGATGTACTTATAAATACCTTCAGCAAAAGTGGTATGTCGTCAGCATCCATCAGTGCTAATTTTCCTCATTCGAAATATATCCACATGGATCCATCTGATGAACATACAATTTTCTGTGACATCCATTCTTGTAGTAATAGAGCATTCTCAACAGCACAGGTCATATTTTTCATATTGCAATGAAAATGACAAACATGAACTGGTACGTCTTTGAATTTTACGCTCAATGGACAATCATCAAAGACTTCATCGAAGTCTGCGAAGCTGAGCAGAGAATCATTGATGGAAAGGACATACTTTTTTTTTCGCAACTTTCTATGTAAACATTATTGGCATTTTTTCATATCATCTGGACGTACATTTTCCGCTTGATCATATGGAATATTACCATGATGTCAGGGTATCCCATGGAAATTTCTCTCAAACCATGCATTTGCACTTCGATATTTCACTGGTATTTTGTCCAAATTACGTGGAAGCTTGAAAAACCTTATAGTTGCTTCTTGTACTGATTCGTCTAAAGATATTAAAGCCAACCCTCTCAGAATCAGTTCATTGAAGGATCCACAGGATCCTTGCATATCCACCAACATCTCCATGGTGACTGATGCTTCCCCAGATGGACTGCTTGATATTTGAAGAATTTTCCCCACCATTTAAATTAGTTTTCCACACCAGCACGATCGTGTAGAATAATACAGTATGCTATTGTATCAGCTGCGAAACTGTCTTTGGCTCAAATTCTGAGCGAAAATCAATCGAACCGAATTTCAGAACTTCATTTTGTTGAGAAGAATGAGTTACAATGAGCTGCACTTCAATTACAATAAGGCGGACATGTAGTTTTTTTTCTAGCAATGGGTTCGCCGGCTGATCATGAAACGATAAGTGAAAATTCACGTACATATATTGAATTATTACTCAATTTCGTTACTGAGAATTATCATTCATCAAAATTAAGATTAAAAGTTCGAAAAATGAATCAACGTGACGAGAGTCGGAGTGGCTAACATAAACATAAACAATGATTTCATAAGAAGAAAAGAACTGAGGGCTCTGTGTTTTTAGGTATCGATATTTTTCGGGTCGTGGTGACGAATCGTTAGTCTCTTGTAGAGGTTCACCGATGATCTGACGGTCCATCCTCGTGGAATTGAATCAAGTCTTGAATATCAAAGTTAATCCACTGTGTTACGAAGTTATTTGAATCACTCATTTCCAATAACATATAATATAGAACAACAAACCATTTGTTTACCTACATTAATGTTCATATTCTCATGGCGATAATATTGTTAACTCAAAAATAGTTCCACATCAGCAATTTTTGCAATGATCGAAATAGTTGGCATGGGTCTCTCAATCAGTCCGAAAACCTTAGATGATATATTTAGCTTTCTCTAAGTTCAGTAGCTCTTGTCACTGCCCAATCATGCTTAGTTGTTTGGGGGGAAGCAGAAGATTTTCACATAATTCTTCTGATCTATAGCTCATTGAAATAATAGGATCTTTCTGATAAGAGTAGAGAGAGTGTTAAGGAAAATGGAATCATCAGTGATGAAAATGAAGAAACGGTGGAAGCAAATGAAATTAATGATAAAAATTAAGAGCGTATTGGGAAAAATGGAATGACTGTCTATGAAAATAAAGAAAATATAAAGGTGAATAAACTTTTGTTGATAAAGATGGAAAAAATATGGAGGAAATTCAAATCATTAAAAAAAAAGAAGAATACTGAGAAAAAATAGAGTAGAATAAAGTTTTTGAGCATAAAGATGGAAAAAATATTGCCATTGTTAGGACAATTCTGTCATTAATGAGAGTATCACAAAAAATATTGTCTCTGAGAACAACAGTAAAAGACGAGTGCAAGAATTGTCAGCCTTCTTCAATATTGTTAACAACTTAATTAATTCTCTTGAAATTCTGGAGGAGTTCGACTTCATCTGCCCAAGGACTGGCCTAAGGAGCAATAGACTGCCGCGAACGTCTCACTCATCCAAAAACTACATTATCAATGGTCCAATTAGCAGAATCTCTAGATGAGTCAATGACGTCTGTTAGACAATCGAGTTCTTTGGGTATCGCTGTCATCTTTCCTCACTAGAGTCAAAACTCATCTCCAGGTTTAATTTGAAAAACGCCTTAAATGTATACACATACAATCCATTTTTGAAACTCACCTCTTAAACATTTGATGTTGCTGTTTTCATCGTTTCTTACTCTTCTCAGTCGTTTCTCATTTTTCTCTATCTTCTGCTCTCTACGCTTGAATTTTTCATCATATATATGAGCAAATCATGTTATGGACAAAGTCGATTGGCGGTTATATTAATAAATAAATAAATTTTGTATTTGATGAAAATATGGAAAGGAGTATTGTGTTTGAGAAAAATTGTATCCCCGATGAAGATATTGAGAAGACTATATGTTTGAAGACAAATTGTATCTCTGATAAAAATATTGGGGAAAGTATTATCTTTAAGGGAAATTGGGTCTCTGAAGAAACTAATGGGAAAAGTATTGCCCTGGAATAGAATTGTAGCATTGATAGAAATATTGAAAATGATGAGGAGAGCTAGAGTGAATATTGTTGTATTTAAAGAAAACCAGAACCGAAGCTGAGTGTTCTAAAAAATTATAAAAGGACTAGAATAGAAAATATCAAATCTAAAAATCGTGTGGAAATATAAATCTGCTTGACAGAATTGTGAGAGAATGTTCAGTCCCATTCAACAGAACAATAAAAAAATTAGAATAACAAATTCACACAAATACAATCTGAATTACAAGGAAATTTTTAGTTAAAACTCTAATCTGTGTAACAAGATTGTGATAGTAGAAGAGACATTCGAAATTCCAAATGACGAGATGAATTAAATGAAATATATAATCAAATTGGAAAGAAAATAGAGATGTTGAATAATGAAAGAGGAAATCATAAATTGAAGAAATTAAAAATGGTAACGAAGAAGTAAGAACAGATAAAATTGAGTAGGAAAGGTAAATAATTTTGAAACAGGAAGAAAAGAATGGAAATTCGAAAATATAGAAATTGTTAAGAATAGTGAAGCAGCCAGCAAGACATTTAAACCGGTCACAAGACCAATCCGGTTGACCAAGGAGAGAACCAGGCACGAACACTCAAGACTCTCTGGGCATTCTGTATTCAACTCTCACAGCATTCAGAAGCGTTCTCCTGAATTCTAGCTTTAGTCTATCGCGAATCTTTTGTATCTCATAATTATCTTTCATTCTATAAATCATTGAAGTGACAAGCAATTAATGTGTTCCTTAATTAATTGGCCCAACCACTTCAATAGGCTGAAGGAAAACTGACAGATATTTTACATATAAACTCGGAAGCAGAATAGAAAATTAAGACTTCGGTAAGATCAGAAGTTCAATCATTTGAACTTTTATATGGAAATATCTAAAAAATTTCGAAAAGGATAATCGTGTTTGGAAAAGAATTGCAAAAAAAAACTTCCATACACTCCAGGAGAGTTAATAAATTGGGAATCATTCTGAGCAATAGACAAATTTAAAATGTATTGAAATATAATGAAACCAAAGTTCTTAGATGTTGAATCAATCGTTCTCAAATCTGGAATTTTCAGTGCTGGAGACAAACTTGAGTATCATTTCAAGGAAGACTGCTAAAGAATAATATCTTACATTCGACAGTTAAAAATGAAAAATAACCTTGAAGATGTTGAATTAAGAATTTTATGTTGAAAAATCTTGGGTTTCTGGAAAATCTTCCTTAAATTTCATATATTGAAACTTTAGTTCTTATATGCTTCGCGAAAAATAGATTCGGGGAAACTTGCGTTGGAATATATACTATTTTTAATGAGAACGTTTTTGGAAATTATAAATATTTGGTTCTCGTATTGTTGTGGATTTTTTTATGAGATGAGTTTCAAAATTTTCTTGACTATTAAAGCAAAGAAAATTATTTGATAAACTAAAACGATTCTTTTCGTTTGTAGATACGGAAGTATTACTATTCAAGAAATAAAATTTCGAGAACTATCATGAGAATGATACTTGAGTTTGAAAGTTTTCTACATAAAAAATTAAGTACTATTATACGATTTAATTTAAAATTTGGTTGTTCCATAATCTTTCGTTGATATATGAGCATGCTTTGTTCCAATCTAAAAGATGATTTTGCATCATAGAATAGTTTTATGAAAATGGTAATTGGTTATGAGAAAATTTACGTATACTTCAATTATGTATCCAATGCAACATTGAATGTGGTGTTGATTATTTTGAAAAACAATGAAAATTCATACAAAGAAGACGTTCTATCTATCACTCTAAAAACATTGTTAGGAATCAGAATTCATCTTTTTGTACCCAGTGGTTCACATGACTATCAAACATCAATAGACATATATTTGAATTTTAGGACAGCATGATCAACTCTAAAAACATAAAACAAAAACTTCAGTCATTATTACAGTTTCAACAGAGTAAATTTTACTACAAAATATGCTGAGACAGAAACATAATTGCTGAAACATTTTTCATTGACAGAGAGTAAAATCAACAGAAGTTCTTCTAACTTCAAATTCATCTTTCTGCACACTTCAGTTTCCATGATGAAACGGAGAAGAATGGAGCTGTATCGAACTTTTTCATTAATAGTTAATCGATACTGAGAAAAATTTGATTCACGTCAATGAGAGTGTGCTTATATTTTGAAATATGCAGAGCGATCAAGCACTGTCGATAATCAGCTGAGAGAATGCGTCAGATTATCGTGACCATAGTGCTAGCTTCAGAATGGAAAATCATTTAGGAGATGTTAAATCGATAATTCATGATTACTCGATTCAAGAGTCAATTAATTATTTACTTTTGAAACTCTTCCTCAAAGTTTACTTCAGAACCATAGATCATCATCAACGGACAGGCCTGAACTCAAGCTCTCATATAAATGATGCTGAGAACATAGTGAGCTGTAGTATTTCGTCGTTTGAAAGTGATAATGAGCATTAATAGGAGAATGTTATATATTAACTCCAAATGCCAGGAGAGAAATAGAAGAAGATCGTCATTATTCAGAAGAAAATAACCCAAAGAAATAATCATTATCAACTATTAATCAAAGGGAACGGTAAACTTCATCTCCTAATCAGTATTACCTGAAGATCAAATAGCGAAGAGTTTACAGAAAATCGAATAATATCGGGATCATCGGAAACGTTCTGGTCGTGCTTAGAGCATTTTATATGTCTATAGAATTTGAAACTGCAAAAGATGTTGCAAGACTAACAATTAGATAATTAAAACTCAAAAGCATCGAATTTTGACAACATCATTGAAAGCAAAGTTGAGTGAATATTTATGATGAATAATCTGTCATGATGCAGTGATTTAAGTAGAAATGCTATGTGAAATATTGCGTAACGACTTGAGTGTCCGTGGTTTATATGAAAACTATAATATCAAATTCGAATAAGTATGATAGTAATATCGAGAAATCGTGATTTCATTGTACAAAATAATTTTCAGAAAAATAAGATAAAAATAGGAGAATTAAGAGCGATGAAAAGAATGATTGCTGTAATCGCCTTTTTCTCACAACCCTCCCCTTTTACGATTCCATAGGTTGACTTTTTTCAGTTGCTACATCATATTTGTCCAGGGTCACGAGAAACCATTGAAAACTAGGACCAGTACAGGCGCCCGAATATTCATGGCCCTAGTGTTCTGCTCTTTCACGCTGGGAAAGAAGGCATGCTGGCTCCCTTGCACGGATACTTCCCGCTCAGTAGGTTGATTGAGTACACGAGCGCGGTGGTTACTCAGCCAAGCAGCACTCAATTTTGTTTGTAATGGCTCAGCTTTGTAGATGTCCATGTTCGAAATTTTAATATTCTCAGATAGGAAAGAAATCAAGTGATTAATGCGTTTCTCGAAAATTTGGAAAATCTTAAATTACTTGGTCACAATTGTTCCTTGAAACAAGTCCTTGTTACGGTCTGGAAAATGTCACGTGGGAATCTATGGCGAGGATGGTTTTCAAATACTAACAAATGTTCACTTGAGTGTAATGTCAGAACGTTGTCTTCTTCTAATTTCTATTCTTAAACAAGTATTATGAACTAGGATGGCGTTGCATCATTTTTTCTTGAGACCGGGAATTGATTTATTATTTCAATCAATATTGAATGGAAAAGATTAAAAGAAAATTATGATTCTGAAACTTTAAAACTTTAGCGGTTAATTTTCATTTTATATACTAGGATCGAGTCAATCAGTTCATGTTTAACCTCTATAAATTATTGGAGTGTATTTTTGACACAAAAATTTTTGATCAAAACATATTGAGATTTATATTGGAATGCGGTGTGGAAGAAGAATTGCCTTGAGAACATTTTCGGAGTGTGGAACTGGAAAACATTATAAGACAAGACCGTCACATATGTTTGTAACATATTGTTATTGACTATTTTGGTGAAAAACAAGCTGTTCTCATTCTGTCAACAACGAATTTCATTAACTTCAAGTATAACTATCAAATAGTGAACATGAGTATGAACTGTTGGTTCTCGTTATGCGAAATTCAATTCTCATAGTTCTAATATAGATTCCTTCATGGTAACTTAGAGGAGACAATTCATTATTTTTCACTTGATTGAATCTTTCAAAGTTTCTCGTAATTTTTATTTTATTTGCGAGCTCCATTCGAAGAATTCTTTGCAAGTGGAAAACGATATTGTACGAGATTGTAGAATTATTTCTGAAGAGATAGTGTATGGATCCGGTAGAAAAACTATGTTTGGTACAACAAATACAATCAGAAACATTGAAGTGAATTGAACAAGGCACTGGACGAGCACGCACAAGATTAGTTAAGTGAACACTTATAACTGGATTCTTATGTTCAATTGGTAATTTTGTTCCACAAATAAATTTTCATTCTCTTTTATAATCATTCCAAATTATCCTTGATTCAAAATTTCACCCATTATCCTTTCTTAACCCTCTAAGACTGAATTTGGAGTAACCCGTGATGCGGCTCGTAGAGTGGGGCTAACCAATGAGCGTACAGTATGCTCTAAGCTTACTCGGGCCCCACTCCATGTCACGAATGACCGGTCATGGAGTGGGGAAACCAAAACGAGCCTCAGACGTTTGAAATATTAATATTGAACTAGGTTTAAGGTAGTTCTATGAGATTTCATATCATCGGTAGGTTTTCTTCAACTTTTGTTAAATAACTATTTATGTTATCTTCGCTTTTTGTGGACAATTTCGAAAATTTCCACCACACAATTAATGAAATATTCAAACTCAAAGTTCTGACTATTGACACAGAGTGAATGTCGAGACTCGGTAACATTCAGCAAATTACGGCTTCATATGGAAAATATTTAGACATTCTTCAAATATTTTGGAGTAATTGGAAGTTAATTCAACATTTCTTTACCAGTCATTTTTTTCTCATTCTGAAGACTGACAAATTTACTGAAATCTACGATTGACTAGGGAATCAGCTGACCGCTGCTTAGACGTGACTGATCATTTAGCATAGTTGTACATGCGTGTGCTGCACTATCCAATATGTGCAATAAATGTTTAAATATATACAGGCAGTATCGTATGATGTGAGGGTATTGAAGAAATGAATTTTCGAATATTTATTCTTTCTCAAAATGTGAATTCCGAATATTTAAATATGGTTTCTAGCCCAAAGATTTGAATCGTTGCCATGAATGTGTGATTTAATTAATTGTGATTGAATATTTATGCTAAATTGGTATTCTCGTTCCTTGAATGAAGTTTCGTTCCGTTTTATGATTCAAAAATGTTTTTAAATCTAAATTTCACCCGGTTTCTTCATCCCCGGCTATTGATATTGAACTAGGCTCAAGTTGCGTGTATGAGATTTCATGTGATCAGTAGGTTCCCTTCCAATTGTGTGAAACAATTATTCATGTTACCTCCAATTGTCATGGGAAATTTTGGAAAATAGTTACCACATAATCAATGGAATATTCAACTTCAAAGTTCTAACTATTAACACACAGTAAATGGTAAGACCCTGAAATATTCTTTTTTTTCAAAACAGATCCCATGGATTTTCATGAAAAATATTTAGAGGTTCTCCAAATATTTCGGAGAATGTAAAAGTTAATTCAATTTTTTTTATCATGCATTTTCTTTTCTCCAATTTAGAATTCAGGAAAATTCAGTAAAATCTACAACTAAAGAGAGCTGACTGTCTCTTTGACGTGATGAATCATTTGACATAGTGGTATGTGCCTGTGTGTGAATGAGTGTTCATATGAGTGAATACAGCACTGTATCATTTCGGGAATATTATTAATTTGCTAAAACATCTCATAATTTTCATTGAACCCATAATTAGATTTGAAATTTCATACTTCCATATCGGTTGGAATTCAACTGTTGAATGGATTTCGGATATCTCGAAAAGACAATTGGAATATATTATGTATAGTATGTGGCCCGCAGGCCCTTCCCATAGAGGGTCGGTACCTTAATTTTTATACACACTCTCCCTCATAAGCCCACCTTAAGAGAAAGATTGATTCACAGAATTTGATTTTACCGACAGTGGATATATTATCATTATTAGTTTTTCGGTCAGAGAAGTATTTATTCATGAGATTGATTCTTTTCCTCGTTATTAGGAATTTATTAGAAATAATGACTCTGACCTAGTCTTATAGAGGTAACTTGCTGAATCAAAATTCCCTAGGAATTAGCGAATTCTATAATTTGTTTAATTATTTTGAAATTGGTGAATTCGATAAATAACAAATTACGTAATAAATATCTGGACTTTTCTAATTTCTGAATTTATTCATTTCATAAACCTGTGTCTTATTCCTGCGGGATTCGGAATAAATTAAAAATTTTCCAAATCCCAAGTTTTCTTTTCCCAACAAGCCCCGCCCCCCTCTTTCCCGAGATCTTTATCTGGACCCAGACATTTGGGTCCAGGCTGCACGTGTGCACTGGCGCCAGTGGGGAGTGGAGGGGGTACACGCTGTCTCGCAGGAATGTATACTTACTACTAGCCTATTACTCTTGTCCACAATGCACTAAATTGCAGGAGTTAAAATGCACGGTTACGGAGATACAGGTCCAAACAGTTTTTCACAGAATGGCGGCACTTGCGTCCACCTTATTTGTAAGTATTTTGTGTTTTTACATTCAGTACGTCTTACTGAACCTATCTTTAAAAAAAATAACTCCTGCAATTTAGTGCAAGGCAAAATCCTCTATTACCTGTAATAAGTGGAGAAGGATTTCGATTATTTCAAAAATAATCCTAGATGTATAGTTCTGATAGATGTTAGTTTTTCATAATGATGGCTTTTTTTTCAACTTAAAAAAAATAAAATTAGTCCCTCGCGGTTTCGGAAAAACTGTATAAATTCGGAATTAATACGGTCAGAGTTCAGTCTGTATTCCGTATTTATACGGTTTATCCGTGCAGTTTTTATACTTTATTTATACTGTTGTAATACGCTCTCTGTACTCGATATATGCAGGATTTTTTCTCGATTTTTTCTCATCAACCGTTGAAATATAGCTACGTAGTATTTATCTAGCATTTATCCAGTGTTTATACGAGATTTACCAGCGTTTATACGAGATCAATTACTTAGAGTTGAGAATTCGAATCAGTTCAATAATCATGAAAATGTATGAAAAGTGGCATTAATTGGGCCGATGGCATTAATTGGGCCATTGACGGTAAACAGCACATATTCGGAATATAGTCTTTATATATAAGAAATATTTATGATATACATATACTATTTAGTCAGCTTTCATCTGGTATTTAATTAAATTACAGTCGGTATATATACTGTACATCAACGGAATAAATTGCGACTAAGAACTGCACGGATAAACGGATTTCATCGGGAGTAAGTGCGGCATTTATGCACCGTATTTATCGGGTATTTATACGGTCTTCTCGAAACCGCGAGGGGTAGTTTTCTCACGCTTCTCTCATACTGTCTGTGCAAAAACGGTGATTTTAATTGCAATTATCTCACATATATTGTGGACCATCGTTCTCAAATTTCATTATTTGATGCATTGTGCATCTAATTATTTATAGCCCAATTTTGAAACAAGTCTTGAACTTTGTGATCAGGAAGTCAACTATCTTAACTGAAAAATTGATTGGACTATAAATAAAGTTAATGAGAATGAATAAATTGAAGAATGTTCATATTAAAACTTGATATAATAAATTTTATTTCAGACGTTTCCTGCAGTAGTTTGCATTACGATAAAATTAAAAAATTGAATCGTCAGCAAGTACAGATTTTAGTAGCAGAACATCCAGGTGCATACTCTGATCCGAAAATAAATTATTCGATCAAATATGCTAGTAAAAACGACTTTCGGATGAAAATAATTGATACAGTTTTTGAAGCATTGAATTTTAGTTATGTTCTTCATAGAAAAAGCGGGAGTGATTTAGCTAATCAGCTTCTCCTTGAAGGCACTGCGGACTTAATGTATAATCTTTATAGTATTGAAGACTATCCAACTACAAAGTTTCTCTTTCCACATCATAATGATCGGATTATTGCTATAATCAAAACAAGTTCTGAAGAATCAACACAAAGCAAGATTCTCCATCTTTGGGACAGTTCCGTAATATCACTAGCATTTACAGCTACAGTAATTTTATTTTTAATTCTGTTATGGAAAAGTCGTGCCTTTTCCTCAGCATTATTAGATATCATACGTTTGATAATTTACTCACCAATTAAAACAAATATTAGAAGTCATTCATTCCGTATCTTTTTTACGACAATGCTGATAATGATGATCATCAGTAATGGTGTTTTCCAACGTAAATTTGCTGCTTTCTTAACAACACACGAGAGCAATAGACCCATAGAGAAAATTGAGACATTGGTGCAATTGGGATATAAATTCTACAATAGCCCTGGATTGGAGCCAATGATTCGATGACATTGTCCAAAATGTCGCACAATGACCGTTGATAGAGATGACTGCATCAATTATGTGTTGAAAGATGATCTCACCGCATGTTTAACAGAAGAATTCACATATCGGTATTATGCTTCTAAGCCGATCGATCTAGTAGAAGAACCACTTGTTGAAACACTTCTAGTTACTAAATGTCGTAACGATTGGCCTCTGTATGATCGCATAAATGACATGTGGATGAGAGTTTTTGAATCTGGTTTACAAAATTTTTGGGAGAAACAACAAACTCATTGGTCATTAAGTAAACGTCGAGAACAAGATATCGAACGATCATCTACACAATATCAACCAATCAAGCTCTATAAATTATGGTTTGCTTTTCAATTTCTGGCAATTGGTCTAACCTTTTCCACAGTTGTATTTATCATGGAATTATTGATAAAGAGATATGGAACTGCACCTTAATCGGTATGACGGGAATCACCAATTGTCTCAATGCAGTTAGCCTATATTATCAAGATGATTATAACTTACAGTATATTATGATACATTAATGGTATTTATGCGTGTTTAACTTTGAAAAATTGATATTTTTGTCCGATTTCTAATTGAATGCTCCACCCAGTAATGAAGCGATGAAACAAGATATTCTTTTCCACTATATAGATCATGAGGACATCTTTATTTGAAGAATCTGTCAGAAACTACGTTACCTAGAACGATATTTTGACGATTTGATTGTTTATAACTTTTTGCTGCATTAGCACTGTAGAAGTGCATTTGGATTCTATGATGTTAAATATTTAAAAAATACAGTAATCACGTACGAAAATTTTTATTGCTAGTGCGATGATTAATTCCATGATAGAAAGTTCATGGATATATGTCATAGTACCTGTCATCAGTATTTCATAAAAATCCCATAGTTTGTCCAAAATGAAGTATTCACGATGTTTTCATTGGAAAATCAGGGTACGCGTGCCGGGACTGTTGGTTCAACCATATTAGTGCGTGAAACGAAAAATATTAATCAATATGCTGGTGAAATCTGTGAATATTTATAGTTTTTTCTCGAAGCTCCGTAAGAATGGTTGTGATTCTCCTGTGGGAAATGAATTGAATTGAATTGAAACGGAAAATTTTAATTCAATTTTTATATGATACCATAAGAACTCAAGATCATTGAGGGAAATTTAAGAAACGGGGTATACAATTTTATTCAATGTGAATGGAAATGGGAATAACTGGAACAAAAGAAAAAACAAGAAGAAGATTTCGTAATACTTAGTATTGATCAAGTGTTAACAAGACAAAACCATTCAAAATACAATGAAAATAATGTCACTCAAGTGGTGCATGTTTCTTTATGCAATTCTTACGATTATTAACCCTGGTGTTAATGCAGAATTACGTGAGCTAACAATATCCTATAGTTCTTCTGTCAGCGAAAGGACTATGGTTCGTATTCGAGTTTAACAGATGCTACATCTTAAAACTATGCACTTTTCGGAATATATCGAGGGTTTAAAAGCAGAAGATCGTATGGGCCAAAAGGGATGTTTCGCCGGCAAAAGGTCGTATATCCTGCATACGACCTTATGATGTTTTTCAGGACGGGGACCGATTTTTGGCCCATACGACATTCTGCCTTTAGACCCTCGATATATTACGTGATTTTTTGTAGATAAAACAATGTAATTTCGAATACAATTATCGTTGACTCAAATTAACTAGTTTTTGACGGTGAAAAAATTGATCGAAATTGGACCTCTCTCCTAAAATCGGCCAATTTGAATTAAAAAAAACCTATAAGCATTAACCCTATAAGGAACTGGGCGTTTCTCCCACCAGTTTACTCGGTACGGCGTGCATAGAGTGGGGGCGCCTACAGGCCAATCCAGTTGAACGCGCGAAGGCTGGTAACAGTACCGTCTAGTTTGAACTATTGAAAAATATAAGGTTCAGTGAGATTCAAGTAATTATAACAAACAACATTTCATATTCTGAAAGAATATTTATTTAATGATTAAATTATGAAACATGAAACAAAATAGTAAAATATTAAATCATTGTTTAAAATAATATTCATTGGATAAATCACATCAATTTCTCGTATAAATCTTTTTTCATCATATCAGTTTCCATCTTTTCGTTGAATTTCGTTCCAAATTCATTGAACAATTGAAATAAAATTTGAATAAAAGGTTACCATAACCAAAAACAACTGAATCATTCGTTCGTACGGTCCTGGGCCGAGAAATAACGCTACGCGATTGGCTACCCCCACTCTATAGCCCCAAGTACGTTCTAGTACGACTTGTGGCTTAGAGGGTTAAAGCCGAGTATTTCAAATATTTCTATCCATTTCATCATGTTTTAGGCCAAAAAATTTTTTGGTGTTAGAATTAGCCCCTGTGTACTCCGCAAGTTAATTGAATCTACATCAATAATAATAACTTTGAATTTGAAAAAAATTCAATAATTTAATGTCATATTTCAGAAAAGTATCCTCGAGTCATGCTATGATAATGACGATTTATCCGAAACAGTTGTTGTTGTTGGAGATTTTAATGAATATATTGATAAATTACCGACAATACGGATAAACAATTTTGAGAATCTTCGGCCAGATTCACTATCAAATTTTAGACCAACTAGAGTTTTCATCATTGTTGATTTTATAAATGAATTGGAGGAATATATAGAATCATTGAAGAAAATGAGTTGGTGGAATTACATGGCATCGTTTTTTATTATTGTTAAAACGGATCAAATGTGTAATCATGCAGTTGGCATTCTTTATTTTACTACCATAAATAATATGATCAATTCAGTATACATTTGTTCTGGATCAATGAATACATCAATATTATATACGATGAATCAATACGCCGATTACGCGCCACATCCGTGGGAAATTCTAGTGACATCAATTTCCGGTACTTGGTTTAGTCAACTATTCGACAAGAGTAAGTTATCACTTAGGGGCTGTCCATAAATTGTGTCACACGCTGAAGGAGAGGGTCTCAAATTTGTGACAAAATATCACGGGGTGGGGGGGGGGGGGGGGGAGGATTATCCGGGGGGTCTTGAAGATTATGATGTCACAGAAGTCAAATCTGAAAAATTAGGAAATTTTTAAATATACCGTGGTTGCCCCGGTTTCTGACACTCTAGAGCCTATTTCTGACGGTATAGATCGCGGGGAACAACTATTTGCTCATTGAATGAAATTCAATGCTTTCAATACATATTTGTTGTGCTAAACGTCCTCAGCAATCGAATATTAAACAATATATTGTATATTCAAAAATAACTGAAAAATTTGCCAAAATTGTCAGTTACTGGGGCACTGTCAGAAACCGGGGCCACCACGGTATTGTTGGAATTTCAGGTTATTTCGAGCTAACAATGTATTGTTAGTTTACTACCATAATATTATTGAATAAAATCGTGAAGATGTTACTATAAATTAAGTGAAACTTGAAGTCTATCAAATTGCTCTAATTAAGATTATTAACTTATGCAAAAAAAATCCTATAATGATTGAATCTGAGGTATGAAAGGCATTGTGTGACGTCACAGTGGGGGGAGGGACAATGTGACATGGGAGGGGGAGGGGAGGGGGAGGGGAGGGGTCTTATAATCTTGGAATTCGTGTGACGTACTTTATAGACGGCTCCTTAATGAAAAAAAAATTTAATTAACATTTCGAAATGAATCGTAATAACAGTTCAAATATTTCATATTTCAAATTGAATATTCTGGATTCTCTTATAATACATTAAATAATTATCATTATTGTTCAAAAATGGCAGTCATTCTGTACAATTAATTAGGAGGCCACCCATAAATTATGTTTCACGTTGTAGGGTCGGTGGGCTTGAAATTTGTGATGTTACAAAAATCAAGTTTCAACAAATTTGAAGTATTGTGTTCAGATTTAAAGCTTTTATCATTTCAACTTGAAAATCTTGATCGCGAAAGGATCTATACAAGAAAATTGCAAACAAATAATTTTTTGCAAAAACCTTTATTTATTTTTTGTATAATAATCTCGGTTATTTTAAATAATTAAGGGTCCATTTCCTGGATATACTCATTCATTTACAAATATTTGATAATAATTTTTTTAATAATGAATACTTCAATTCAGATATCTGAACAGATATTGATGTTAATATATGAATTCACATTAATATATAACTACAATTGTTAAATTGAACGATATGAAAGTGATAATGTAACGTTACAGGGCGGGGGGGGGGGGCAATGAAAATGTGACAGCAGGTGACATAGGGGAGGTGAGGAGTCACAAAACTCGGAATTCATGTGACGTAATTTATGGTCGGCATCTAGGATGAAATTGTAAAAAAATAGTTCAGCAAAAATTTTAGATGATTAATTTTATTTCAGATATGTCCTGCAGAAATTTGAATTACGACAAAACTATAGAACTGAATAAACACCAAATAAGGCTTATGGGACAGGACAATCCACGCCCATATTCAAAGCTCCTGAGAAATTATCTGTTGAAAATGCGAGATGACCTCCTGTTCGAAATGATTTTCGCCTTGAGTAAGGCATTGAATTGTAAGGGCTATCAATTTTTCAGCCAACCGAAAAGATTAGTTCCTAACTCTCTCCATGCAGGCTTAACAGACTTAGTGAGCTTTGAAAGTGATATTGAGGAGGATCCGCATGCAAAATTTCTCTATCCTCATTCTCAGAATCGGATAGTTGCTGTAATAAAATCTAGTCCTGAGAAATCAATACAGCGCAAAATTCTCCAGTTATGCAATTTTTTCGTAATATTCCTAGCATTCATAGCTCTTGCAATTTTATTCGTCATTATGTCATGGAAAAATCATGAATTTTTCTCAGCTTTATTGAATATAATACGGCTGATAATTCACTCATCAATTCAAACAAATATCAGAAGTAATTCGTTTCGTATTTTTTTTACGATAATATTGATAATGGTGATCATCATTAATGGGATATTCCAAGGTGAAATAGCTACTTTCTTGACAGCACACGGTGAAAATGCAGCCATCGAAAGAATCGAGATATTGGTACAATTAGGATATAATTTCTACTGTACCCCAAGGCTTCAACAATCGATCGAATTACTTTGTCCAGAATGTCGTGCAATGACCGTTGAACTAGATGAATGCTTCAAGCATGTTTTGGAAGATGGACACACTGCATGTTTAACAGAGGAACTCATATATCAGCATGTTACTTTAATGCCGTTTGAATTAGTTAAAGAACCACTAGTTCAATCATTTCTTGTTACGAAATGTCGTAACGAATGGCCTCTTTATGATCGTGTGAATGATATGTGGATGAGAATCATCGAATCTGGTTTAGCTAAGCTTTGGAGGACACAAAAAATTCTTAGGTCGTTCGATAAATGCCAAGTACAAGATATCGAGCAATCAGCAACTCAATATCAACCTATCAAGCTACATGATTTGCTGTTTGCTTTCAAATTTCTGGCAGTTGGACTATTGCTTTCCACACTTGTATTTATCGGAGAATTATTGCTGAAGAATTATAGATGTGTACGGTGGCTCAATCAGCAGTGCGCTGGATGAATAATCGCAAGGTCCTGCGTTCAAAACCTGAGGCGTCAGGTCTCTCGCCTCATGGTTTCTCAATAATGCCCAGGTCGAAATATAGGTTATTCTAAGTTGTATTTATGTTGTCGTTCTCTTCAAATTCCTTTGTTCTCGTATTTTCTTTATCGATTTCACAGAACAGTTTTTTGGTTGTCAAACTCATCACTGCTTTCTACTGAATATCAAAGTTGTGTGCAAGCTGTCCTCAGTTGTCACAGGCATTTGGACTATTTTGGCAGGTGTAAAGGTCAAGGGTTAATAACCATAAAAATATTTTATTACGGTATTACAATTTTTCTGGGGGAGACGAAAGTTGTTTTCGCGTCGTTACGAGATGTTCTCAATTTGGAAATTGAAAAAAAATTTCAATGCATGGGACTTAGAAGAAAACCTGCACAGAATTTTCGGGTTTTTCCCATTTTTATTGAGGTGGCAAAAGGAGTGATTGTAGGGTGAAATGTTAGGAACTTTTAACTGTTCTGTCTAGATGCTAAGGGTAGAAGACATACTAAGCAAGTCAGTCTTTCGCTATTCTTCGAACGGAGTGCTTCGTAGTCAACAATTTATCAATATCGTCAAAACATAAATTCCGCAATGTCCGCAATCGTGTCTTCGTTAAAAAAGAAGAAGACTAGTATCATTCTATTAAGTGTTGTTGTGTATGAAGTGATGCAAATCGTCTAAAAATTGTGTAACTTATTAGATATATGTGAAAATTACCAAGCAATTCTATATACTATGAAAAAAAAAAAAAATTCTATATACTGAAAATGTTTAATTATAATATTTTTGTGATGGACTTTCTTAAATACCATTACTTCCCAAAATTTGTATGATAGTTTTACAAAAAGAGTAATAAATAATTTCTATTTCAATTGTATTTGTTACAATATTTTATCAATTTCCTGAAAGCAACAGAGTAAGGCAGTATCGGTGCCAGGGGGGTGACACTCAATACAAAACGTATACCCGCTTATTTGGCATTGGGGTTACCTAATACTGCAAATATGAATAGTTGGGGTAGCCCAGAGTGTCAGGCCTCTGATCGGTGGTTTTAAGTTGATGTGATCTGAGTCGTTCCGGCCACTTATTTTTCCTTTTCAATTTTGGTCACTTTCGATGGAATGGCATGAGGAGATTTTTGCAAAATTCAGTTGAACCCATGTAATCGATCATGCGAAATGGAGCGAAATGGACTTTAATATGGAATCAGGGCAGAGTTCCTACAGTTTTTCGCGATTATCTCGGTAAATAAGCGAGATAGAGCGAGAAGGACGTCAATATGGGATCAGTAAAAATGACAATGTCTGCTCTATCGAATTCTCAGAACCATTCGCGATACTGTTGTGGAATTTTGCAGGCTACTTCCTGACGACATAGGCAGTGTCACTGTAAAATTTCATCAGGAAATACGCAACAGAAAAAAAGTTATGAAGATTTGAAAATCGGGATTTTCATGATGGCTGATTTCCTTCGAATATTCCTTTATCCTCATTTTTCACCCATTTCTCGTGGGAATACGGAGTTTTCCTTGAAATTTCGCAAAGAGTCGATTGAAAACAAGATGATGGGGGGTCCTGAAGGGCCAAAAGCCACAACGATTCGGGATATCCAGTATCCGCGGAATTTTCACAGTCTTTCGCGATTATCTCGGTAAATAAGCGAGATAGAGCAAAATGGACGATAATATGGAATCAGGGAGGAGTTTGTACAGTTTTTCGCGATTATCTCGGTAAATAAGCGAGATAGAGCGAAATGGACGTTAATATGGAATCAGGGAGGAGTTTTTACAGTTTTTCGCGATTATCTCGGCAAATAAGCGAGATAGAGCGAAATGGACGTCAATATGAGATCAGTAAAAATAACAATGTCTGCTCTATCGAATTCTCAAGATATTCTCAAAAATCTCATAAAAATAGAATCGATTTATCTGAAAATTTCAATTGTAATATTTCAGTAGCCAAGTGGTCAATCGGTTTAAGTCGAAAAAACCAAATTTTTCAGGAGAGACGAAAAACGTATTGTAACTACATAAATTGAAATTTATGTGCACTCATCAATGGATTGAGCTGCATGTGCAGTACTCTTTTCGTCTGCATAGTTACATCGTCCACCTGTAAGTATTTTTCTAAATTCGTCGACTTAGCTCGAAATGTATTTTACATTCAACGAGCTAAGTCGACTTATCTTTACAGTCGTACAGAAATGGTCAAGCTATGTCGACTTAATTCGGTTTACAAACAATGAGTGAATATTGAGACTTAATGAATATTTCTTTATTCTTGAAGATTGAAATGATGGACACAGATTGGAGTGATCTAAGTACAAATACATTATCAAGATGTAAGGAGAAAAAAAATTTTTTTTCTCGAATACTTGGCCCTCGACTGGTACTGCATTGATAAAAGAAAAGGAAATCTAAAAAAAAAACAAAAGAATAATAATGAGTAAATCCATCATTTATGGCGTGGAATTAAGCTAAAAAAAAATTAATTGACTATAGGTATTAACGGACTATAGGTCCATTTCGACCCAGCCTGCGCAATATTGAAATTTTATTGACATAAGAATTTTCTTCTCAGAATATTCAGTATCCTATGCTTGACTATCGCTTCAAATGTGAAAAAATCCACCATACCCATATGTTGGTGATCAATCAGCTCGTCATCATTGTCACTGTCTGAAGAATCTGGGTCATATGAACTTTCTAAAACTAGATGACGATTTTATCAATTGTGAAATTTTTTTTTTCAATAGCCAGTTCATAAAGCAGCATCTAATAATTTTTCTCTTTACCCGTTTTATAGTCCTCCTCACGTTCATCGTAATTCATCATTTTTTTTTTGCGAGTCACCCTTGTGGAAGACAGCTGGCTTGATACACTTCTTCCTTCTACAATATTTTTCATTAAATTAAGAGGATTCCGTATTTGACGACAAGAAAATCAATCTAGCTAGCTACCCAGATAGCAAGAAGCCGTCAATTTGGCGACAAATTGTCTTCCAAGTGATGAATACAATTGACGTCCAATTGTCGTCATAGTCTCGACAAATATTTCCGATAACATATTTATTTGAGTTATCCCAGTATCCCTAAGTTATCGTCCACTCTTTGGACTAAGATTGCGTACAAATATTGCTGCATTTCAACGGAAAATTCTGGCAACATATTTGTAGTCAAACTAACGGCAATTTTGTAGCAAAATTTGGTGAAATCTTGCTGCAACGCTTCTTGTAATTTGACGAGAAAAATTTTCACCCAAGTTTTTGATGAATGAAGCCTGCTATCAACATATAAATATAGATGGCGTTGAGTTCATAATCTTCCTACACATTTGATTTTTCTACACAACATGAAATACATATAGTCCAGTCAAATGAGGAAACAAATTGCATCAACGTTCCAGTGCTCAAAAAAAATGCAAAAAATATGAATGGGTAGGTTTTAAAGTGGAACGCAAGCATTCAAACAGCTTCTAGGACAAACTATCCTTTTCTATTCTTAAAAAATGTTAAAGTTCAGCGAATTGCGTTTTTTCGTTAATTAAGTCAGAGGCGATTTTAATTCATCATTCGCATGACCGGCTTCTTTTCTTCTTCAACAAGCTGGTTTTGACCAGCATATTTTAACCATCTCTAGTTGAAAAGTCCCAAAAGCTTGGAAAAGGGGTAGGAAAAAAATCGAAACTTTTCCAAAAATGAGTTTCAGGCTAATATCTCGAAAATAGCTAACAAAATGAAAAAAAGTTCAGAACAAAAGTTGAATATTTCAAAAGTATCTATAAAATTGTTCAGATACTTACCGTTGCGATATTTACCCCATTGATTCGAGAGGAAATTCGCAGACTTCACAATTCAAGCAGATTGCCACGTCTGAAGGTGATTTCCGATGGGGGGAGGGGGGAGGAACAGTTTGTATTTCGTCTATTTTGTGATGGAGTTCTATGGAAAATCCACAATATTCCATTGAATATATGTATAAAATATCTTCAGTGATTCAACTAATGTAATACATTCATTGGAAAAAAAACATGAAAATCATCAAAATAACCTATTTCTAAACCTATGTCCTCCTCAAAACTAAGATTTTTCCTCAGGGTGGGTACAAGAGTAGGTAGAGAGAAAGGGATAACAGTTAGCTCGGGTTGCAGTGACTGTGACAGTTGTTATGACTGTGAGTATCAGGTAGCGAAGGTATGTAAGAATACAGCTGTTTAACATTAGAATATTCATTTTGATTATTCCATATGTTAACTGGAGAATGTTTGAAACCATTCTGTAAACAGCCAGACTGATCCGAAGCATCTAGAATTTTTTCTGACACGCTGAAAAGATTACATTACGCACGTGTGTGCGGGTGAGAACATTGGCACTTCCACTCCCACTGACCTGCGTGATGCGCTCTTATCATCGTGTCTGGGAGAATGTCGAGCCCTTCAAAACAGTCTGGGAATTCAAAAAGTAGTTCCGAACACTGTCCGAACTCTTATTCTGTCTTCTTAAAGAATTATTCCGACTTTTTGAAGAGAAAAATTTCCACCAGGGCACCCTTTGACTTTATTTTTCAGAGTGGTTACTCATGACTCGGGTTCTGTGGAACGGCCTAAGAAAATACTGAATACATGAAAGGGATAATGATCTGATGAAAGAGGAAAAAAAAATTTGATATAATTTTCGAGAGTAGTCGTCATGCTCTGGTCTCCCCTATACTCTATTCCAAATGCTATTTTACTTCATTATTTCAGATTGTGCATATTTTATTCCCCATTATTATATTTCCACCTCGAAAGTTGAAATTTATTTCTAATTCGTGAGATACGTGTAATTTTTTGTGATTTTTTGCTAGAGTTTGGATTTGAAAAGAATACCAGGAGTCTTTTCCACGTGGGTCACGAATTAGAAATGAAATGAAAAAGGAAATCATAATTTTTTATGAGTGTTGTAGAAAAAAAACTTTTTAACTGCGCAATCCGTGGATATATTTAAGAGCATTCCAATGATAAGATTGTTACCAATAAGTAATGAAATACGTGAAACTGAATTGATCCGTTTCTTCTTAATTTTTTCAATTTTGGAAAATCAGAATGAAGATAGTGATGATAATTGTTACAAATTGACAAGACAATGACTATGATTATCCAAATTTAGTTGATTATCTCAATTCTTCCCAACCCATCCAATTGATAATCAAATAATCAAAAATAATCAAAAAGAGAATTTCGAAATTGTTCATATCTCAAATTATTTTGATGGTGCATACTTTGTACATATTTTATTTCACATCATTGTATTTCCACATTGAAGGTGTGCATCTATCTCTAACTCGTGAGTAACATGTATTTGTTCCTGTGATTATTTCTAGAGTTTTTAGATTGTCAGTTTCTAGAATTTTTTGATTCCGTGATCAAAAAGCTAAGTCGACTTATCCTTTTTTCTTACTTGAAATTATTCGAGTTAAGTCGACATAGCTCCACGGATAATTCTTGGGCTTCAAAAATGCGACTTAACCCGTTTCATTTTGTTGAAAAAAATGACATCAAATTGCATTTCTCTGTCATAAGTTTTTGGCAGCAGATGCGTCAGACCCTCTAGAGTCCATTTAAGTGAAAAAACAATTTTCGAAAAAAATCGACTTAGACCGATTGACCACTTGGCTACTGATTTCAAATGTTCCCGCGCAAATAATCTAGTAAAAATGGCGAATTGATGCCCCTAGATGCGACTTGTTACCATGAATTTCCTCTAATACCACCAGTCGATAAAAAAGAAAATCTCCCAAATTTTCTTCCTTAAATTTATATGTCACCCCAACGAAAAAGTGAAAGGCGTCTCAGTCTGTCATCCCCGTTCATTCAATTCAGTCACAAAATATATCTCCTCCATTTTACAACAATTTACAAATGAAAAAAAAAACTTTGTCCCCTCAATTAAATTCTAATCAATAAAATAAAAACAATGAGATACATTGAAAAGTGCTATTCATTGTGATATAATGCAAATAATTGAACACAACTGAGTTTCTGTAATATTCAAGAATTCCATTAAATCAAAAATATTTGGGGATGATAACAAGACATCTGAGACTCGTGATTCTTAAAAAACCGGTGAGTATTATTGAATAAAAAAAAATTAAGAAAAAATTCACTTCAACCAAAATTAATTGAAATTGCATAAATTAATGTTTACCAGGAAATATATGTTATTAATTGTTTTTTTTTTCCCCACAGAAAAATCCGGAATTTTTTTTTACAAGACTGATGAAATTTCCTCTGACATGTTTATCTTGGGGTGATAATCATATGTCACTTATCGAATTTAATTAACTGATAAAATCATTGATCAAATCGAACATTTTCCAATCGTAATTCATACGATTTTATTTGACTTAAAAAAATTTGAAAAATCAAAAAAAATTTTATACTTCATTTTTTATCATTTCATTATCTCGTTCCGCTTGAGCACAGTTATTTATCATCGTTTTTTTTTTTTTTTCTTTTTTATTATTCTTTAGAGTCACGCATACATCAAGGTTTTTTTTTGCATATTTTTTCTTCTATTTCTTTTTCATCGGGTGCAGTAGAGTTAATATTACAACTTGGAAACAATGACTTTTCATTTATTTTTTTCCTGTTAAATCATTACTTTTTTTAACTTCATAACTCTGTTTATTGTTAGTGTCACGAATACTGTTGATAATATTGTTCTTTTTTTTAAATTTTTGTGGCTTTTTTTTTTAACTTTACTTTGAATGATATTGCTTTTTTTCCTTCCAGTTGAGAATGAGAGGAAGATACAAATCAACGTGAATTTATACTAATTTTTTTAAGATAAATTATCAATCAATGGAGATAAACTGGAGATAAATGTAATTCTGTGGAAGGGTGGAAGATTTATCTAGTGGTTTGGAGTATCTCAGAATATGACACAGCAAAGACTCTTTGCAATTGATGGTAATTTTATATTTTATTATTAATATTGATAGTGGCGAGGTCGAAACATAAATGATTATGACACTAAAAACAACAGACTTCTAACAATTTCCAGAATTTCTTTCTTCTTTGAATGAATAAATTATTTAAAAAAAAAATTAAAAATATCGGCTTGTAAGAAATTAAAAAAATTATAAAAGCTATAATTTTTCAACTAATTTTTTCGTGATAATTTCATTTGTTTTAAATAAAAGCTAGATATTGTCAGATGATGATTCGATTTTATCATCACAAAACAACAAATATCTGGTAATTTTTGGGTGTTTATTTCTTTGAATAAATAAATTGTTTTTAAAAAAATGAATAATAGGGTGAGTGGTCCAGTGGTCGAACAGATGAGACTCGCCAGACACCACTGATCGAACATAAGAATATATGTTATAGGCTTTGATTTGAGTTGTTGAACATTATATTGTGTTTCGAAGATAAGAAAAATTATATTTCACGGAATTACCAATTTTTTTCAGAATAAATACGTTGAATAGTTCGATCACTGGACGAGTTCGAACACTGATCAATTCTTCCTATGTACTTGTAAAAAATTCAAGAAATTAAATGCGAATTTTTCGAATATTTTTTTTATAATATTTTCACCTGTTTAAAAAAATCTAAGAATTGGTCAGATTCGTACTAATTTTATTATCATGAAAAACTTATTTTTTTTCTCATTGAAATATCTTGGAAACTGATCGAGATAGTGATTTTACCGTTATCTTTTTCTGTAGAGTATCTCAAGAGCTATGGAAAAGCCTCAGATTAAAAGGGGCGTATCTCCAACAGTTTTGAAGATATTCTCGAAGAGCTATCGAAAGAAAAAAAAATAGAGTTTTGCCTCTTTTCGATTATTGTAATGAGATAGAAAATTTTTTTATAAAAATCTTTTTTTTTGTTCATTTTTCTCCATGAAAAAGAGTTTTATAAAAAAAATACAATTTTCCATAAAATCCGAGAAATTAAAAAAAAAATGGAAAATTCACAAATTGATTTAAATCGTTACATTAATATGCTCGTAGACAGTACTTACGCCATTTCGATTCTAAGGTGACGATATCGTTGCCTTAGAGGCAATAGGGCTTAAGTGATGTGTATAAGCATAGCGATTACGCTCCTTTGATTCTGAGACGACGATATAAATTTTTGACAATTTAAGCGGAAATTGTAATTAGACCATGTGGCTGTTGTGATTTTTCGTTGCTTGAATATTGAAATGTAGTAGAAATTTTTTTTGTTATGCTTTCAGGAGGACGAGGCGGACGTAGATTCGTTCTGACACTCGCTGGTGGCATGATATTCGGATTTTTATCAGCTTGCTTACTGATTACAGCCACTAGAGACTCACCCAGAGTACTAAATTGGCTTCCTGGTGGTAGTTCTGGTCTCTACAGAGATCCTCATCATTACTCTGATTTAGATTCAGAGGTCAGATTCAATGAATATCATCAGTATTATCAATTACTCAATTATTAAGATAATGAAATTGATGGGAATGCTTTCAGCACATATCTCACAATTATTTTCATTTTTTTTTTTTTTAACAAATAAATCTTTATAAAAAAGTATATTAAAAACATTTGCAATTTTCGCTTTTCAAATTTTTTACATGTGCATAGTTTTCTTTTTTTTTTCAAATAATTTGTTTGATAGAAAAAAAAATAGAAATTTTTAAATGTCTGCTATTTCTATGATATTTAATATTACCACAGACAATTTTGGGGATTTTTTCAAACAAAAAATTATTATTAAAAAAATTATTTCAGAAAATGGATTTATATATTTTTGGATTTTCTACATGCGCATAGATATTTTCTTAAAATAATTTGCTACAAAAGAAGATTATCATGAAAATTTCTCTATCTCACAGATTACGAGATATTCAGTGAAGGAAAATCATTCCACTTCAGTAAAAGCATCTGTTATTCTTGATTCAATATCAAATTGTTGTACTTTGGACTTTGCGTTAATTATCCATGTTTAATATTCTTGCGGAAACTGTTAAGTAGTTTGTGCTCTATTCATTGCACGTTAGAATAATATTATCTTAGAAACAGAGTGGCGTAAGTGCTATTGTTTATGCATAGCACTTACGCTACTTTGTTCCTAAGCTGATGATATTATTCGGATGGCAATGAATAGCTCCTTAGAAACAAAGTGGCGTAAGTGCTATGCATAAATACATCACTTACGTCACGTTATTTCTAAGGTGACAGTATTTTCAACCGTAAAATTCATAGAATTCAACTGAAATTAGTAATTTAGATAATGAGATAAGTTAATTTCATTTTTCCAGACGTTTTGTTTCAATTAACTCGGACCTTGTGGAAAATAGAAAAATTTCTGTAGAGAAAATTCAGAGCAACAAAAAAAATATCTGAAAAAATTTCTCTATCTCTTCTGAAAATTACGAGATATTTTCAAAAAAATGTTTTGAAAAAAACGATTATTAATTCACAATTTAAATTCTTTCCCCTTTTTTTTTTCTTCCAGATTGGGCCAAATACTGAGGTGAAATTTCACAGTCAAGATGAAGACTTTCACAAAGGTGAAGACAAAGTTGCTCAGGAAATGGCTAAAAAAGTACGTGTACTATGTTGGATAATGACTGGACCATCGAATCATCAAACTAAAGCAAAACACGTTAAAGCAACATGGGGAAAACGTTGCAATATTTTGTTATTTATGAGTTCAGCTGAAGGTATTACATTAATTTATCCTTCTCTTTTGTTTGCTAGAGGCATCATTTTTTTTGCCTCACTTGCACATTCATTTTAATTTCTAAATAAAAACGATAAAAATGATGATACTGAAAATAACAGACATCTGACGATTTTTTTCCAACAAATAAATTATATTTAAGAAAAAAGAAAAATATGCACATGTGGACAATTTAAAAAACTATATGTGCAAATTTTTTAAATATTCTTCAAATGACAATTTAATTGTTTAAAAAAAACATCAAGAAAATTGACAGATGTGAGTTTATTTCATATCATTAAAAAATTATTATTATCATTATAATAATAAATTATTATTATATCATTGAAAACAAATGAATTAAATTGAAAATGCTTACCACGATGTTTTTTTCTTCATTCAAGATGCAAATTTACCAACAGTTGTGCTGCCTGTTAAAGAAGGCAGAGACAATTTATGGGCAAAAACAAAAGAGGCATTCAAATATGCCTATGATAAGTATAAGGACGAGGTCGATTGGTTCATGAAGGCTGACGATGACACGTAAGCAATTTTTATTGATGAAAGTAGTGAAAAAAGAGATTGGGCATTGAAATTTATGAGAGATAAGGAAATTTTTGTAGTGCTCTTTTTTGTCACTACAAATAAAATCTTCATGAGAATTTCACTATCTACACGTTGATTTCAACGTAATTCATAAATAATCATCATGAAATTATCAGAAATCTGATAATTTTTTGGGATTTTCATTGAACAAATAAATTATCACTTTAAAAAAATTCAAAAAATTTCGAGTTATATGTTTCTGAAATTTTTGCATGTGCATATTTTTTTTATTTATTATTTATAAATGAAAAAAAACTGAAAATTGTTAGAGGTCTGCTATTTTTAATATTACGACGAATGAAATTAGCACAGATCTGACAATTTTTGCCTCTTTAAACAAATCAATTATTACAACAAAAAAATATAGAAGAATTTGCACTTATAGCCCCTTGCATTTTCTACATGTGTGCATATTTTTTATTTTTTTTAAAATAATTTATTTGTCAAGTAAAAGGAAAACCTAAAATTTTTCAAATTTCTGCTATTTCTCATTATCATAAATAAATAATTTCTTTCTATTTTCAGTTATGTAATTGTTGAAAACTTACGATACATGCTATCATCCTACGATCCATCATCAGCACTGTACTTTGGTTGTCGTTTTAAGCCCTTCGTTAAGCAGGGCTACATGAGCGGTGGTGCTGGTTACGTACTTAGTAAAGAGGCTGTACGTAAATTCATTGAGGAAGCTATTCCAGACGCAAAGAAATGTCGCCCCGATAGTGGAGGCGCCGAGGATGTTGAAATTGGTAGATGCCTGGAAAATGTTGGTGTAAAAGCAATGGATTCACGTGATCCACATGGACGTGGTAGATTTTTTCCATTTGTACCAGAGCATCATTTGATACCAGATCATACGAATAAAGATTTTTGGTACTGGCAATATATTTATTATGAGACCAAAGATGGATTGAATTGTTGCTCAGATAGTGCTATATCATTTCATTATGTATCACCAAATATGATGTATGTACTTGAATATTTAATTTATCATCTCAGGCCATATGGTATTAATCATGGCATTGAAAAGTTACCAGTTGCATCATCTGCCACGACGGAATACTAGTCTTAAATTATTTTATTTGAAGATAAAAAATAAGGTTTTTTTTTTTAAATAAAATGATAAATCAAGATGATTTTATCTCTTTTTTTTGGGGAATAATATATGGGATAGAGAAATTTTTCGTAGAGAGCTTTTTTTGTAGATTGTACTGCTCTTTCGGAAAATTTCTCTATCCATTTAATATATTCCAAAATGTTTTTTCAGAAGAAAGAGGAATAACAAATTTTTAAGATTTTTTTACTCGAAGCCCTTTTTTTGTGGCTGTTTTTGATCCTACTCTACAAAAATTGCCTTTATCTCGAATTTGATTATGTGATCTCGAAAAATCAAAGTTCTCGAATTTACAATTTTTAGTCTTGTTTTATCATTTTATGTAAAGACAAAAAAAACGTTAATCTCTTAAATCAATGGCAACGTGTCAATTGTACAGTAATTAATAAAAATAAATTGAAATGCTAGTCAGCTGAAACCAACGAAAAATCTCGAATAAAACAAAACAATGTTTTTTTCATGCGAATTAAAAATTCACAGATAAAGTATGGTAATTTTTTTTCTGATATTGTTAATATAATATTAATCAGCACTGAGGCAAGTTAATTGAAATTCACGATTTGAGCATAATACAGGCATAATAATCAGCACAAATTTATAAAATTTACAAGAAATGATTTGTAGAAAAAAAGAAAAAATTATGCAAAAATAATTTGAAAAAGAGGTTTAGAAAAACATAAAATGTGAATGTGTTTTTTTTTTAATGCAAGAATGAAGAATATATAATTATATATACACATAAAACTTGTATTTCATAATGTTAATGGTAATAATATAATATAATAATCCCAATAATGTCGTTTACTACCCAAGTAATAAATACTATAGATACAAGAAAAAAGTGAGTTCTTTGAGGATTTCTCTCTGTGTGAGTAAATAAAACCAATTAAATTTCACATTCTGTCTTATTTCCATTACTTTTTTTTTTCCTCTTGTTAAGATAACTTTTTCTCAAAAGGGTGAGAAGGGGTGGGAAAATGAGGGTTTTTCTTTGTTTTTTAATCCTATGTACAATTCATTATTTGTACTATGCGACTGACGCAGTGGCCCCGCCTCAGACGCGCCCCATTTTCAATTAATTTTTTTTCACTCAATTTCATTGAAAATAAAAAAAAAATATCTTTTTTACCTTAAACTTGAAAGAAAAAATAAACGTAAAAAAAAGTTCTGAAATTTTCACAATTTTCATCATTTACTCTCTTCTCCTGTCAATTAAATCTTTCTCATTAAATTGCCTAATTATCTCTTTTTCTTTCTTTAATCGACGATTAAACTTCAAATATAAATTACTTATTCAATTTTAAACAATATTTTACATTACAACTGTTTTTTTTTGTTTACTTTATTTATAATAGATGTCTTCTATTCTCCATTTCTTTTTTACCTTTTTTCCTCTCAATTCTTTTCAATTATTTTTTCATTCTGAGTAAAACGATCTTTCCAGTTTCCAAAAAAAAAAAAAAAAAACGAAGAAAATAATTGAAAAATAATATACAAATATCACGCGATTTTTTTCTTCTTCATACTGTATACTCTCAGTGTATTAACACTAAAAAACATGATAACAGAGTGATAACACTGAGAGATTAAATTTTTTTTTCTTCACATTTTTCTATAATTCTTGATTATTTTCTTTTGATCGTTTCGCGTCACTTTAATTAATTCTTTTTCTTCTAATATCATTTTTTTTCATTCACTTGGGGCTTGTACGAGGCAAATTTGGGGCTTTCAAAGGAAAACCAAAAATTTATCAATTGAGAAAAAAAAATCAACGAAATTCATGGGAAAATGCTAATTGGAAATTTATCTAATATTAAGCCCCACACGTCCTCATTACTTTTTTTAAATTTAATTTTCACAATTATCATGGTGTTTTTTTTTTGTTCATTCTTTACTTAATCTGTTTTGTTCATTTATATTCATCTATATAAAATTAAAAAACAACGTAATATTCGTTATATTACTTTGTCACTAGTAATAATTAAAAGCTTTGTACAAAAAGTCAATTTACAATTAAAAACATTTTTCCCATTTTTCACTATTTTTTTTTGCTTTTTTTTTTTACTTTTTTACGTTTTTTTTTCTTCTTTTTGATATTACGCAACCATTATTATTATTATTATTTTGCTTACTAGAGATTCTGATTAATTTCTTTGTTCATTTTATTATTTTTCATTTTAAATCTTTAATTATTAAATTGTTTTTTTTTTCATCTTTTCTTCTTCTTCTTCTCTTTCTTTTAATTTAAAATTTCAACTATCTATAAAAATCGAAGAGGCAATGATTTTATTAAAATTTATTTATGCAAATAAAAATTGATAATTATTAAATTCTATTAGATTCTATTATGCGAATAATTTCATCATATTTTCAATTCATTATCCATTTTTCGATTAGATTCACCTCAATTTTCTCTCTTCAGCCAAATTAAAATTGTCTTTAAAAAAGAAAAAAATATTATAATTAATTCAAAAGAAAAAGTTAAAAAAAAAAGAATTGATTGCATGCTTTATAGCTGTCTATTAGCTGCCTCTATGCTTTCTGTTTCTAATTATTATTATTTTTCTTCTATTTTTTTTTCTTTTTTTTTTAATAATTAAAAGTTTTTTTCTTTAATTTATTTAGGTTTATGTATTTTATGTTTTTTTTTTTCTTCATTATTTCTTTTCATCGGTTTTTTAATGAATTTTTTTTGATGCAGAGAATGTGTCATGAGGGCGTATTAATTTAAATTGCTCTCGTTGAAGCCCCACGTGTTTAATAATATTAAATATAATAATAATAATTGCGTTAGAGAGATAGAGGGGTTGGTAATTATGCACTAATAATTTTGATGGTCTGGGTCAGACGAGGGCAGCCGATGCATGATAAAGCTGCATGAGCGCTTGTACATGTACTGGTAAACAAGAAAGACGATCTTTTGTATTTGAATCAACTGCTAGCCATGATAATGCATTGTATCCTTCCAAAACGTATCTGAAATATTAATTTTTGATTATTGTTAATTGATCTGCTGAAAAGAATTAAGGAGAAAATTGCCCCCTCCTGCATTTTCTGTTAATTATTTTGAAATCCGTGAGAAATAGGGAAATTCTCATAGAAAAACGTATTTGCGAAAAACGAAAAACAGTTTTTCCTCCATAAAATTTTTGAAAATTATAAAAAAAATGGATTTTTCTATTATGAAATTGTCATTTCAGCTGAATTTCATCATGGAAGAGCATAGAAAAAGGGCTTTGCCGGTATCTTTAGGGATAATTCATGAAAATTGAAGGAGATAATTGGGGGAGGTACCTCTTAATTACTTCGTTGGAAAGCTGAGCAAATTTTAGGTAGAAAACATGGGCTGGAAATCATTTTTCAGATTTTTTGGGAAATTCTCCAATTGATTTTCCTCAAAAAGAAAAAAGTTATTTCACACCACTTTTTTTCTTGACGAAAATCTTTTTGTATTTAAAATCTGTAATTTTTCTGATAAACTTTCTCTGTAAATATCTCTCAAGCTAAGCACGATAGGACGATTTTTCCTAAAACCGTTTTTATAGACAATATCGAGGTACAAGAAAAAGGGGTTTAAGCCAAAAACGCCGTAATTTCAGTTACCAACCAAGTTACAAAAAAAATCACTATCAAAACTACATCTCCCTTCTCTTTTGGAATATAAGATGAAATACGAATAACTCGAATTCCTCAAGATATTTACCTTAATACATCGGTAGTGTACTGCGAGTCCAATGGATGTGCAGTTAATGCACTTTGTTGTTGCAATAAATCATCACTGTTCTGTTGTATTGCTGGACTGTGTAAGTGCAGTGCATTCTTTAAGAATGCAGGACAAACACCCTCAAGATGAGGACAAGCTGCCCAAAACCATGGTGGCATACGTCCAGTTGGTGCTGTTGATACCAAATAGCCGAGCGCCAGCGGCTGTTGAAGTAGTGTACCAACTTCTTCAGCTTGATCAGCAACTGCAACCTATTAGAAGAGAATTATTGCTATTTTTTTGCAGTTTATCTCCATTAAATGCTTATTCTTTGATTATAATTATTGAAATATCTTAGAATCTATGATTGATTAGAAATTTTTGGTGAAGACCCTCTTGGAGCTCTAATTCTGCCCTAAAAAAAAGGTCTTCACGAAAATTCCTCTATTTTCTATAGATTTTGAGCAGTGATGAGCGATCTCAGAAGAAAATTTGATTTTCTGTAAACCAATTTCATAAAAAAAAAAATCGAAACGGGGAAATCGACGAATCGATTTTTGGAAATAAAAAAAGCATATCCCATCTACTTCCGATCGATCATTTTCAATATCGATTAATGGATGCGATATCTCGTCTTTAATTCGAAATTTGATAACATAAGAGGATGATTACATTAATCCTATTATTTCAAAATCAGTTTGACCAATCATCTTTAAATATCAATCAGAAGATGCGATATCTCGGATGAGATGAGTGATCTATTCCAAATATTCGAGTAATCAATAAGAAGAAGCTGAAGAAACAGCACGAATCCATTTATTTTTATTTAACAAATAATTACCCTCGGTGTATTGCTGCATGGGTATGGACTTCCTGGTCCATCGTGATTACCCATACCAGATCCACCACCATCACCACCAAGTGGTGAACCCTCAGGACGATGGGGACTGCCACCAGGACTTTGTCCACCACCTCCAGTTGCCTCTGGCCAAACATTGAAGATATCATTGAAATCACCCATTCCCTCCATGCCCTCTGGCATATCGTCATTAAGAGCTGAGAATAATTCATCATCACCAAGCTCAGGGCCATTGATGTGCTGTTCCTGGAATGCAGTCTGAGAGGACTGAAAATAAACACAAAAAACAAATCATTAATAAAAATTCTCTTCCTTCTTTCCGGATTCCGAATATCTGAGAAACTAAGTGAGATAAGAAAATTTTTGTAGACACCTTTTTTGTAGCTCTGATTCTCCTCAACAAAGAGGTTCTACGGAAAATTTTCCATCTCGCTTAATTTGCCCATAATTCTGCATTTACTTGCATTCAATTAATTCGTTTCATTCCATTGATTGAAAAAATTTAAAAAAAAATTGAATTCAATTACCTGGGTCGTTGCTGAAGTTGGGAAAACCAGTATATGAGTACACGTGACATCCTGAGGTGTTGATAGTTGACAATTAACTGAAGCCTGACTAAATCTATCATCAGGTGTAAATTGATCAGCCATTAGTCTGAGTGTTGAATCAGGCTCGAGTGAAACAAGACAAGCACTCAATACACATGGTGCTGCTGATGGATAAAGTAATGCACATTGTCCACATATTTCCTTGAGATGTTTGGATGCCTTTAGCAATGATTTACGAGAAAGTAACCAGCTCCAGCCCTTCAATTCCCCGTGTCCAATTCTACCGACACGACCAACAACAAGTCTCCATGGTTGAACCTGAAATTATTCGTATAAATTTAAAAAAATTAATAAAGATCTTTTCTTGTACATAAATAGCCGTCCTAGAGGCAAAAGGACGTAAGTGCCATGTTTCTGCTCTTTTTCTAATACAACAAAAGGGGGTAATTTTTCATTATTTCTTGCGCGATTATTTTCTCTTTTTCGATGATTTCCTGCATTTTATATCGACTAACAAACCGGCGTATGTCCAATTTTTTCATTAAATTGAAAAGAACGTACGTCCCTCATATACGCCTTTTTGTTTTTAATCATCTTTATAAATTACACGAGAATTTTTGGAAATAGGTCCTTTTTTTCGTGAATTAAAAATTTGTGGAAATGATTGATAAAAAAAGGGCGTAAGTGCCAGTAATACGCCCACTTGTTAATTATCTATCGTTAGAATATATGGGACATTTGGAAAATTACTAATAGCAAAAAGGGCGTATGATCTGGAAATATACCTTCTTGTTGTTATAAGCTTTCCTAACATTTCACAATTTATTTTAACATTATTAACAACGAAAGGACGTATGTCCAGGAGATATGCCCTATTCCCTAATTCTGTTAATTACGTCATGAAGAATATTTCAAAATGTATTTTGCACATCCACCCCTTCTCCTTTAAAAAGTGCTCATTTTTTGGGCATTTACGTCGTTTTACTTCTGGATTAACGAAAATTGATATAATTAAAACTCACCCCCTGTGACATAACTCCAAGTATAAAATCCATGAGTTTTTGTAATCCAATTCTCCTAGCAGATGCTCTTTTTCTTCTTTTTCTATTTGGAATATCAATATTAATTGAAGCAGTCTCGAATATTTCACCTCTATCATCAGTAGCAACAGCCAAGAGCCTAGATTGATCCTCAGAAAGGCAATAACTCAAATAAAGTACGGAACATTCTTCAGGACCAGCAATACCAAATGACTCTGGTGCCTCACTCTTTGCTCTCAATGGTGCTAATACATATGCTGGTGCATAAAGACGATAGGGTGAACGATTTCTGTCATCTTTGCTCTTTAAAAATAAATCAGCTGTAGCAGCTGTACCAAAACCAGTCAAACTTTTAACAGTTGAATTATGATTAAGCAATCTTCTTCCTTGTAGAAATACATTGTGTGCAAGTGATCTCATTTCATCTTGGATTTTTCTTCTTTCACGTGCACGTCCAAGTTCCATTATACTCTCCAATGATATCAATTGTACATTAATATTTGATCTAATATTATCAGGCATTGAATTAATAGCAGCTGAATATGCTCTCAGTAGTGCTAAAATAGCTAGTCTTCTTCTGTCAGGATTTTCTGGTCCACCAATTGTAAATGGCTCAACAATATAAACAACAACAGCTGGTGGTTCAATTTCATCTTCATCTGGACCAATTGTATTTGTTGTAATACCAGTATTTTGTCCACCTGGTGATGTACCAGAATTCGTTGGTGTTGTATTACCAATTGAATTTTGATTGGGTGTATCACTTCGTGTTTCACTATTATCTCCAATTTCCTGTTTTATCGTAACAGAACCATCTGGAGTTGGTGGCATTGAGTCAGAAGAAACTGATGAAGGCTGTGTATTTGATTTTACTGAAGAATCAGATGGATCCAGCAGACTTCTGTCCTGTATTACCTGAGTTAAATAGGGACCAAGACGATGTGAACATACCTGTGCATATAATCTCAATTGTTCACCAAGTTGATTCTCACCAAGTAGCTTGAACCAATCGTCAATTGGTTGTTTACCAAATTTAGCACAAGTATTTTTACCAACTCTTATTATTCCATCTCTCGATGTTTTTGTTATTGCCGAGTGTTTACCCAATCTGCATATTTCATAAGTCGTTGACAATTCACGGAAGAAATACTTGACTTTATTGACAACTGGCTCATTGTCTGGTGCCAGTACAACATAGGCAACATCACGTGGACCAGCATAAGGCTCGAGTAAAAGTTTCTCCCAATAATTGAGAGCATAAGGTGAAAGAGAGAGCCAGTCTCTGTCATAACCAACTACCAGTGCTGGAATAGGCTGTGGTTCACAGCGATCATCTGTGCCTCTTCCTGCTAATCGATGAAATTGCCGCCAGGTCAGTGGTCCAGCTACTGTATAAGGTGCCTCCCACATTCTCGTTGTGCACTTTTTCTGTACAGCCTCTTGCAATAATGGCTGTAGTGCTCTCATCATTCTAACAATATCACCAGTACACTGTGGACCTCTTGCTCTTATAAAAGCCCATCTGTGAACACCAGTCAGTCTGTTTGTCCTCTCAATTTGTCCACCATCAACGATTTTTCCTTGCTCAAGTGCTGCAAGTGACAACTCATTACCGTCATTAAATTCAAGATTATTCAATGATGGATTTGTGGTAACTTGACTACGTGAACCAGCATAAATACGTGCAGCTCTGTACAAACTACTCGCTGAACTTTGGACAATTGCACACTGTTCGCGCAGTAATTCGAGTACACTCGATGGTATAACGTCTAATCCATCAGGTGTTTTGCAGCCAGCAACAGCTACTAATGAGCCTTTTTTCTTGTCAGCTGGATCCTCGGCTATTCCCGTTATCTCCATTTCATCCTCATAGAATAGACCAGCTTGATGAGCTAATCTCCTGTTAACAACTGCTGAAAAACCACAGGAGCAACGTATTTGATCGTCATCGTGATATAAACCATTGTTGTTCCAGGAGCCAGCTAGATAGACACCAGCATCAGCACCTTTAATATTGCCAACGACTTTTGGTCCAGCATTACAAACGCATAAACTGCAGCTGTCAAAATTGTGATCCCTGAATATGTTTAGTGCTGTATCACCAAGGAGAATATTGACAATTAGAGAATTTGATTCTGGTGCTCTTATTGGTCCAGGTGTATCGGCTTCGATGGAGTTTAGATTTTTGTTTAAGTAGGAGGACGTTGATGTTGCTGGACTTGGTTGATCGTAGGGAGGTGGTGGTGGTCTGCCTGGACGATAGGGTGGACCTATTGGAGCTGGTGATGGAGGGCATATTTGCTGGGGCGTTGGTACTTGTTGCGGTGGATTTGGTGGTGTTGGTTGGGGCGTTGATTGACTCGGTGGCTGAGCTGGAGTTGTGGAGTTTCGGGAGGTTTGATTGGTTGATTTTTCTGGATTGGAGGACTGATTGCACTGCCAGGATGGTCGATAGATACAGTGCGATGGCAGTGATACTGGTGGCAATGATTGACTCGGGAGATTTGTTAAGGGAGCGTATTTTGATGAACCAACGAGCTTGCAGATTGATGATGGCTTGAAGACATAGGACCAATCGTCGATTGGCTCTTCTGGGGGTGATCCCATGTTCGGATAGATGTCGGGAAGTTGACGCTGTCGTTGGGAAAGCGATAGCTCGGTTTGGTCCATTGTTGCATCACTAAGTTGACAGGGTGATGCCACTGGATTGTGCTCCAGTGAAGGTGGAGTTGGAAACATTTTCGACAATTCCTCGGGACGAAGGACACCAACTCCACGATTGTTGTGTTTTGTGGAATCTAGGCGGGTTGAGTCGTCGTGGATTCCACCGGATTTATTTGAACCTGGGGGCGTTTGGACCTGGAGTTGATTCAGGTTTGTCTCGTCGCTTGAGGTATCGGGATCGGAATTGTCGAATATCTGGTCTAGGTCTTTGTAGGAGGCTTGGAGACCCTCGGAAGTAAATAGAGAGCCGGGTTTTGGTTCTTCACGTTGACGACGGAGTGGATCACCGCCGTTTGCACCGTTTGGATCGTCTGCTGATTGGTCAAAGTCGTAGGGGTCGTTTCTGCCACCTGTGCATTCACCCTGGAAGGAAAAATGGTGTTTTTAATTTTCAGGAGGGCAAAAGCTTTAGAAGGGATGGGAATATACCAATAAAAGTGATAAAATGAAGAAAATTGGAATCTATTCAATTTTCAAAGGATACTTAAGGGTATTCTGGCACTATTAGTCATTTTAAAACTTTTTTTTTTTCAATTTCTCACAAAACCATTTACTGATTGATCCGTAAAAATATAACATTGTTTGGTGGCATTATTATAAGTACAGGAACATGAGTGTACGCTAATGAAATTTGGCGAGTCAATAAATAATAATGCCACTGAAAAACCTTATATTTTGACGCCTTAATCAAATTAACGGGTTTTAATTAATCTCCGAATAATGCTGAAAAATACGTAATAGTGGCAAGTACATCCTTAAAGGATCTTGGGAAATTTATCAAGATAATTTTTTTTTTAAGATTTGAAATTTCTTCAAAATTTCCGAACAAAAAATAAACTCACAGTATTCAATCCAGGCTCCTGTTTAATCTCGAGTTTCGGAGCCTGCTGTTGATTAATTTGATTATTCATTGGTGGATAAAGGCTCGTTGGATGTTGATGAATTGGTCCAGTTGCTGGATTACCCTTGAATCTTTTAACTGGATGATTAAGCCATGCCTCTTGTGTTGAATAATCATATAACCATGACAATGGCTGTTCATCATCAAGTAATGCACCTTCATACTCTCTTGATGCTAAAATTGGTCGTTTGAGCGTTGGTCCTGGTGCTGGACTTGGCATTTGATTATTATTATTGCAGCATGCTGATGATGTTGATTTTGGACCCTGTGATGGTGTTAATGGTGGGGCAGTATTTGAATGACTTGGCGGTGGCTGTGGACTAAGTGTTGGCATTGTTGGATCAGCTGATGGTGGTACAGATGCTGGCTCTGAATGAGGAGTTGGTAGAGGTGATGGTGCTGGTGAACCTGGTGAACCAACTGATGGTACTGGTGGACAATCACCACCAGTTGGTGGTCCACGTGAATAAGATGGTGGACCACCTGGTGGTGTACTTGGTGCATCTGTACTTCTGTTCAGAGTTGACCTAAATCATAAATTAATTTTTTTAATATTAATTATTTAATAGAATTCTTTTTGATTGAATAATTTCGATTGAAATTTCGAATTCCATTGAACCCAAAACCCAGATGAACTTTTTTTGATGACATGAGCGATGGAAAAGCATGATGCATGTTCTATTGAAAATTGTAACGTTCTTGGATTTTTGAGGTATTTCTATAATTCCACTTTTTTCAAATGGAATTATGAAGAATTGAACGAAAATCCGGAAACTTTGTTATCGTGAAAATAGAGATTTTCGTGGAATTCCTTGAGAAACCTTGAGACAAGCGAAGCTGTAATCTATTCTGCAAATTCATTAGTTCTACAATCATGCAACTAAATAGTTTTTTAAGATAGTATGATAAGCAATCTGTAACCTTAAGCAAATGAGATTAGAGGCATTTGTTTAATTGAAATGAATGATTAATTTTGTTGTTTTTTTTTAATTCGATGAGTGATAAAATGATTCAATTATTTTTGTTAAATCTTGTTTTTTTTTTCATTTTAATATTTTTTTTTTTTTGAAATTTTTCTTAATTGTCGGGGGGCAGATACCCACCTGGGGGCATTAGCAGGGACAGAGGGGGAAGAAGCATCCCACTGGGTGGTAGGGCGCCGATGAAAGGGCACGACCCTCCTTCCACCTTTATCAACTCTTTCCCTCTGAACCTGAGTGGAGGCGAGGCCCTTCCAACCCCCGGGGGTCGTGCACCTGCAATCGCGTATATTCAAAAGTCGTAAAAAATCCTATTTTTCTTAAAAATTTATTTATTCATTTAAATTAATTAAACTCACTCATCCTCTTTCTCATTTAAATTATTCTGAAAATTTTTATTTATTAAGATTTAGAGATGACTGAGAATTTCTTTTTCTGAATTTTGACAATTTGATTTTTTCCTTTTCTTTTTAAATGTTCTTCTCAGTATCATTTTATTTATATTTTTCATTTTTTTTTAAATTTATTCACATGCACAACACACTGCGACAGCCACTGGAGACTACATTTTTTTGATTTATCAATATTTTCATAATTTTACTTCCCAAATAATTGCGAAAATTCTACATCCTAACATGCACTCCTGAATTTTCGATAACTCTCATAATTTTAATAAATCAAAAATTCTTCATTGAAAAAAATCAATAATTTTATGGAAAAAAAAAAATGTAATCCTCTCATTCAATTATTGATAATCGAACATAATAAATATCATGCCTAATTGAAAACTAAAGACATTCATAATTGAATAAAATAAATAATTTAATGTAAAATTAAATATAAAATAAAAAATATGAAAAAAAAAAAGAATGAATAAACTCACTTTGAACAGGTGCAGGAAGACTTTTGTGTTGCATCAACGAATGTCCAGGTACCAAGCTCTGGGGAAGATGCATCATTATTATTTTTGGAAGATAATGTTGAATTAATTGTACACTCAGCCCAAACACGTTCTGGTAATTCATTGGAAGCTTTTAAATCACGTTGTATTGAATTTGGATTTTCATAATTTGCTGTAGCTGGACTGTATGGAGGTGATGGTGGTAATTCAACTGGTAATTCATCCATATCAGTTACAAGTACATAACAAGATGGATAACGCATTCTAACACCACCAACAAGTACTTCAACAAGCGGTGGAAGACCAGATTCCACATTTGTTCCATTAATTGGATAAAAGTGCTTCCATTCTTCGAGTAGTTGACTATCAACCCGGCCAACTTGGCCTGTCAGGGTACCGGCAAGACCATATGGTGCCAGGATGACTGAAAAATCAAGAGAAACTAATTAATTGATTGATTAATATTTTAATTGAAATTAAATTTAATTTCAGAATTTCTCTCACAGTTCAATTTATTGAGAATATCTCAAAATCTGTTGGAGATGGAGAAATTTTGGTAGAAATCTTTTTTCCAGATAAAAATCAGAGCTACGAAAGAGATATCAACAAATATTTCTCTATTTCCCTTATTCTTGACGATATTCATGAGAAATCGACCAGAAAGTGAAATCGAATTATCAACACTGAGATAAAAGTGATAAAAACTATTAAATATTTTTCTTCATAGGCCTTAGAAAATATTTTTCTTTTCCATAATTAAAAAAGTTATTGAATTTATTGGATTTTGTTTCAATAGCTCTATTAACTATTGAAAAATAATTATTTATTAAGAACCAATGGACGAAATATTTAATAGTTACCACCCCTTCTTTTTCTCCTCAATGCAGTTTCATGAATTCACTACTAAACTACTGAATTTTCGAATGAATTATCTTGCCTTGTCGATAAAATCGAAAGTATTCGGTTGTATCAACAGGTTAATTCATCTGCAATGGAGCATGAAGGAAAGAAAAAAATATATATATAGATATATACGTAAAATATTGAATTCTCACCCTTGACACCATTCTGAGATGTCTGCGTACGTTGCAAGCATGTCCGTGTAAGATGTCGTACGGCTGGATGCTGTCTAACATCTACACTCGCACAAACAGTACTCTCACCATGTACGAAAAAGGCAAATGAAAACGACAGGTGGCTGCTGAAATTTTAATTGAAAAAAAATTAATATTTCTCACATTGATTCACATGAATGATATGAATTGATAATGAATTCTGCACATTTTTTGTGGCATATCTCGTAAACGACTGAGTTTAGAGAAAAAAGAATATGAAGAGACCTTTTTTCTAGATAACTAAATTCTCTACGAAAAAGGGGCTCTTGATATTTTTTCGAATCAAGTGCTTTCGAGATATTTATAACATCAAATCTACATGAAATTTCAAAAGTAATCTCAATTGTTTCCTTCTTTACCTGTTGCAGCGATGTTTCTCGAAGCCATCGTATGGCTGAACAAACCATTTACCAAGTCGTACAAAGTCACGAGAGAGAAGACAACGTTCAATTAAATTGTGGAGTGCTTTGAATAAGAGAGAACGGCACTCGTACGATAATCCACTCTCCCAGGAGCCTTGTTCACTTTCTGGAAAAGCATAAATAAAATGAGAAATTAATTTTAAAAAAATGAGATAGACATGGCACGCAAATGTATTTGCTCTTTATACAATGAGCAATTGTGAAAGTTCAATGATTTTTACATTTTATTTAAAAAAAAAAAAGATTATTTTAAATATCTCGAGGAAAATAGGCTTTATTGTATCATTTTCCAGCTCAAATTTTCCCTTCTTTCCACTGCCATCGAAAAAATCCGGAAAATCCCTTATTTTCATTCCCCTAAAAAATCAAGACGGGGGAATCCCCACCCGAAAACCCTGAAATTCATTTTTCCCTGGCTTTACCAGTCTACGAATATTGAGTAAAACCCTCGCCCTTTCTCTCTGTCTCTCTCTCTCTTTTGAGGGGGTTACTGAGCACGAAGAGGCGTCCGACAAGAGCCACTGGCCGGCTACAGCGACACGTGTTCTGTCCGATCGATAAGCCGACCAGGTGGGGGGCTAAAAGTGCATCGTCGCGCCTCATCGACATCCTGTACTTCTCATCTTTCTCTCTCTCTTTCTCTTTCTCTCTCTTACACCGACGTAAATGTAACCCCTCTCTCTTGTCCTAGTGGAAGCAACGGGGAACAAGGGGGGTGGAAGGGGGAAGGGAGTAGCGGTAGCATCACCACCCGAGACTTGCACCAACACCGAACCCCCCCCCCCCCACCCTCTAAAAATGGGGGCGCGACGCTTCGATCGAGGAACATCGGTAGGTTATACCCCCAACGCAAGCGCAAATCTGCAATTCTTCCAAAAACTGAAAAAGAAGGGAAAAAAAGAAATTATTAAAAATTCTTTGCAAAGTCAAAATGATTATCAATTTTTTTTTTAATTCGATTCATTTTTCTCGAGAGCAGATTTAGAAAGTGGAAAGTTGGGGAACGGTTCAATGGACATAATAACAATATTTTGAGGGTGATGGGGTAATCGCGGTTTTTTTTTTCTCGGAAATATGAGATATTGGGGATTTTCTGATGTTTGAATGAAATTAACGCGAGTAGATGATAATTGGGTCAATCAGGTTTACTCAATTAAATCGATAGAAAGGGCTGAGTTTTCGTGCAATTAAAATTTCATGCACGAGATCGAGTTGTATGACGAAAAAATTTCGATAATTTTTAAAAATACTTAATTTTTTTAATTTTTGAAAAATTATTTTGGAAGCTGGAAATTATTTTGAAAATTGGGGGATTCCCCACAATTTTCTTTTGATCGACGTTGCCGGAATTTCTCTTTGGTGGACGACAGGAAGTCGACGGTTTTCGGAAACACTGCGTAACGATAACACGTCACGGTATTGGTCAACAAGAAAAGCATCTCAATTAATTCACCAGCAAAGCGATAAAACGCAGTAAATCGTTTTTCCACCTCCACTCTATTTTTTATTTAGAAATATCTTCGAATCTAGAGGAATTACGGAATTTTTTGTAGAAACCCTTTTTCGTAGCCTCGTTACGCTCTGCAAAAGAGTTTTCTATGGAAATTCCTGAAAATTAACTGCAAATCTGATATCTTATCTTTAATAAATAAAAAACGCGAATTAAACTCATAGAATTTAAGGATATTGAAAATAAGAGACATATGATAATTTTCATCCTTTTTTGGGTTTCAAAAGATAAATTATGAAAAAAAAAAAGAAAAATGTGCACATTTAGAAAATTCTCAAAACTACAAGCGCTAATTTTTCTAATAATTTTTTTTAAGTAATAATTTACTTTTCAAAAAAAAAACAAAAACTTATCAGATCTCTGCTATCTCTTCATTATCATAGAACCTACTCGAAATTCAAGAACCTAAACCTGTTGAATTTATAATTTCATCAATGAAATTCAAATTTACGATGAACTTTTTATCAGTTACTCAAAAAAAAACATTAACCATCACTCAAATCTACTATAAACTCGTTAAACCATTTTTATGACCATGTCATTCAGAACATTCAACTCCTAAAAATGAAAATAGAATGTGTTAAAAAAAAAAACGTAAGAAATGAAACGACTGTTCAAATATTTATAAATGAACGTAAAGAAATTGTAGTAATGACATAACGGATTTGTACACTGTTGTATTAGTGTAAAATGCAGCCGAAGAAAACAGCACCGGAATTGACGATTCCCACTGGTCTCTAACATTCAGATAGAGCAAGGAAAAAGGGGGGGGAGAGCAAAAATTTTCTCGTAGGTTTGTGTTATAACGTGTAAAAAGGAGTGAGAAAGACAAATGGATTTTATATACATGTATAGTAAAGCGAGAGAAAAACGGCCACTCGGTTCACCGACCCCAAATGCAAGAAGCCTCGTCCGCTATAAACGCGCGTGGAGCACACGACGATCCTTCTCCCAGTTTGTACCAAGTCGTGTGCCTTCTACCACCTCCTCCACAGAGAATGTACTTTCGTTTCCTTCAAAAAGGCCATTTTTTTTCGTTTTATTCTCCTTTTGTTTAGACACAATGGAGATCTCCTTTCATTCCACTTCAAAACTATTGTCTCTCATTCTGTTGTGACGAAGATTAAAAACAAATTCGTGATTTGGATTTTTTCGAATTATCTTGGAATCTGTTGGGGATAGGGAAATTTTTTTTAGACACCTTTTTTTTGTAGAGGAGAAAGTGCAAAAAAAGTTATCATAAAAATTTCCCTATCTCCTTGGTTTTTTGAGATGGAGAAACCGGGCAAAATGGACTCGCAGAGCAAAATGAAATGGGATTTTTTTAGAAGTGAAGATCTCTACAAAAAAAATTGAAAAAATTACTCAATAATGTAGACATATTGGAGCTTCTTCTCGATTTTTTTCAGATTTTTTAACAAAGTTCTTCACTCCGAAAAAAATTCCTGAATTATGTTGCTCTAAAGAACCATTTTGCCCCTGTTTCTATTATTCTAGTTTTTCCTGGACTGAGAATAATTGTCTCCATATTTTAACGATTTGCCTCATTGTCTCATCAGTTTTCTTGAAAGATCATGGACACCCCGGTTTCTGACACCTTAGAACTAGTTTCTGACAGTATAAATGGAATGGCAACAACTATTTGCTTACTGAATGTAATTTAATTATATTAAAACAAATTAGTGGCGCTTAACGAGTTCGACAATTGATTATTAAACAATATATTGTGCATTTAAGGATGATTGGGAGGTACAATCGGGAAAAAAGTTAATTTTCTGTATGGAATCGTAAATAACAGCGTATACGAGATAAATGTCTAGGAACTAATTCAGTAAGTGGTTCAAAAATGTAATAAATGACAAAATGAGCCTTAGTAACAAAGAATTAATTAAAAATTGAAATTGGACCATTTTCCACGTTCCTTAAAATTTTTTCAAGATTTAAAGAAATGTAAAAAGTGGTACCAATCTTTTAGTTTTCAATTGATTTTGTATTTCTGGAGCTTATTCCTGATTGAATTTCTTATGGACCGACTGAATTAGATTTGACAATTGCATCTTGTATAAGTTATCAGGGTGGCGACTGAAAACTAATTTCAGAATTCCCTGACTTTTCCCTGATTTTTTCCTGACTAAAAACAGAATGCCAGGACCTACAAGAAAAATATTATTTTAATATACGTTAAAATTATTATTCATTCCTGAAAACAATGTTTTTATTAAAATCCAACAATAATACTCGAAACTGTGTTAAATTTTCAGAACTGTGAGTTTCTGTTAACCTTTTTGAAAGTTCGAACCTTGAAAAGTTCTATTTTTTTTCAATCAAATATCTATAACTTTTAAAAATATGAAGATAATAGAAAAATAAACCACAAATTTCTCTGATTGAGATTAGAATTCTCTGACTTTTCTCTGACCATTCCAGAAATTTTAACTTCCCTGACTTTTCCAGGTTTTCCAGGTCAAAAGTTAATGGGGAATCACTTTTTTGGGGATTGTACGTCCCAAAAATCCTTAAATAAAACTGAAAAATTTGCAAAAATTGTCAGTCACTGGAGCACTTGTCAGAAACCAGGACGACCACTATATCTCGGAATTCAATGGGAGATAGGAAAATTTTGGTGATAAACCTTTTTTTAGCTCTGATTCTCTATAAAAAAGGTGTCCACCGAAATTCCCCTATTTTCCACAATTTTAGAAAGATCCTACAGAAACGCAGATCAAATCAAATCTAAATCGATTCATTTTATGATTACGATTTGCTATAAACTCACCACAAGCAATCAATTCTGGTGAAACGAGCCCCGACAAATCAGGTTCTTCACCATACCAAAATATCCACAATTCTTTGGCAGCAGTTAATGACAATGGTGGTGGTGCTGGTGATGGTGCAATACCAAGATCAAATATACCACCACCACCGCCAGTTGATGGTGGTGTTGCTGCAACACGGCGCCATACACAAAGTATATCACCCGCCAAACACCTTGAAAAACTAGACAGCACTGGATCCTCAAGGGGGGTACCCCCAAATCCACCTGTCATCTCGCCCCACACGAGCTTTCGCCATTTTATCCCACAGAGGTCGGTCTGAAAATAAAGAAAAAACATCAATTAGTATTCCATCAATTGAAAAAAAAAGGCATTTAGAGGAAATTCGGTTAATTTTTATGATTTCAATGTTGGGAAAAGTGGGGTAAAATGGGTATTAAAATTTCAATGGTTCAAGATAGAAATTTTCTGATGATTCCATCGAGAAGCTGAGGGAATTTTAGGTGGAAGACATTTTTCTATAGTGATTCCTTTGATGTTTCCGAAAATTCGACTCTTTCGACTAAGATTTTCAATTTTTTTGACAAATTCACTTTTTTAGGAGTATCTCTGGTGCTATTGGTTGGAGATATTTGGAGTTGATTTTGAATGAAAGGTGGGCTAATTTTCCATTGATTTGTGTAGTCTCAATACTTTTTATTGGTTCTTCAAAACGATTATCATATTATTATTATTATTATTTAGAAGTTCATCGACATTTGATAAGGAAAAATGGGGTAAAATAGACATTTTTATCAAATAGTTCGAGGCCAAATTCAATTTTTCGGACATATCTGTGATTGCATTGGTCGTAGCTATCGAAGGTTGATCTTAAATGAGAGGTGAGCTCATTTCCTATCGATTTATGTGGTTCTAAATTTTTTTCGTCGATTTTTCAATTACCTAGAGTGCATTTTCTCGAAATCAGTTTTTACTGATATGAAATTTTCTTCATCGAATATGAAAATCAATGGGAAATGAGCTCAACTCCCATTTGAGATCAGCCACAGATCACTGCCACCAATGAAACCAGAGATATCCCCATAAAAGTGAATTTTTTCAAAAACGAAAATTTGTTCACTTTCAAATATCAACCGAAAATTCTAATTTTTAAAAAAATGTCTCAATATCAATTTTGACAAATGATTTCCATCGGGAATTCCCTCAGCTTTCCAATGAAATCATCAGAAAAAACTTATCTTCAATATTTCCATTGATTTCGAGTGATTTTCATAATGAAAACACAAAAAACTAAGATGTATCCGTTTTACCCCTATTGTCTCTTCCACCTAGCCTTCCCTTATATTAACATTTTTGCGAATGATATCGAAAATAGTAAAAACTTGATAATTTCATTTTCCTCAACAAATAACTTATTTCCAAAAGAAAAAAATTGAGAGTATCCACATGTAGAAAATCAAAACGAATCCAATTTAAAAAAAAAACAATTTCTTTATAATAATTTACTTTTTAAAAAAAACCTAAAAAATTCGCGAATGTCGGCTGATTTTATTATAATTTCATCAATAAAATTTATATAATACACATTCATCAAATTCATCATGATTTTCCTTCTTTTTCGCATTTTATTTCATCACTATAGTAATAAAAACGTGTTAACGAGTGTATTTGAGGGGTTTATTACCCTCGTAATGTCAGAATGCAGTTGGTAGCAGGAAGAATGCCGGGTTTAAAAGACGATGGCACCTGTTACACGCGCAGTCGCCTCCTTCCACTCGACCTACCCACCGTCAACGTGGGGCTAGGGGAATCCCACGATTTCCACGCTCTTATTTTAATTCCCCCCCCCCCCCTATCAGTCTCTTCTACCCCTCCGAATGAAAAAAAAAGGGAAAGAAGTGGTGGACGGCTTTTTACTCCATATTTTCCGTCAACACGCATTGTCGTCATCCAAAAACGCTTGACGCTACTCTTTTTCCTCCCCCAACTCCCGAAGGGGTGTAATGCGCACGCTCATCTAAACTACAAATATTATTGCAATATAAAAACGTTTACATGCACGTCAGAGGCAAACTCGTAACGAGGTGAGAAAATTGTCACGCAAACTGATCATGCGAGTAGGTTACTTGGACGATTTTTTTTATTTTTATTAGTTAATCTGCTGTTACATGAAATTAATTAATTAACAGGTTTTTTTTGTTTTTATTTTTATGATAAGGTATTTCGCGGGGAAATTTGATATTCCATGATTTGTTATTTATTATTGGTGATGACGTGTTTTGGAGCTTGGGGAAACCCGCGAAAAAGAAAAATCAGTAATTTTTCACCAATTTGTGATTTTCGAGGATTTTTAACATTATTTTTGTAATTTTTTCAGAATTTTATGGGGAAAACAAATAAATTTAAAAATTTAAATAAATTAGTCTGTAATTTTGAAAATTCAAATTTCTGTAATTTTTTATGAATTCTCTAGCATTTCGTAAAATTTTGAATTGTATAATATATAAACATAATTTCTTGGAAATCCCGATTTTTTTTCTGAATTTCGGAAAATTGAATTTTTTTTCAAATGAAAATTTCAAATAAAAATTGTGAAATTCCGTACATTTATCTCGCGATTTTGGAATTCTCTTGACATCTATAGAAAATCACAATTCCAATCAATTTTCATTTTTTAAGATGAAATAATCCACAATTGATTTTATCAATGATTTTTAATCGTGAAATTTGGATGCGAGGAAAAATCACCGTTTTTTTTATCATGTACACAGTTTTAACAACGGAATTTATGGATACCAGCACGCGTATCGGAGTGTTTAACAAGAGGTTGGGTACCCAGAAACCTCGGGGCGCACACCGTACACAGTTAGGTACTGTCAAGCCTCCCAACGCCTGATCAATACGAGCGAGGGGGAAAACTACGTGCAAGGCCGCCCGCGTGGCTCCACACCTCTCTCTCTCTCTTTCTCTCTTGCTCCTCTATTTTCATTATTTTTTTTGCCAATTCTTTCTCCCTATTGTCTACTTTTCGCCCACCCACAAGTGCCCATATTCACCTTCGCGGCCATCTTATTTACGCGGGAATTCATAAAAAATCAATGAAATTTCAATTTTTTTCCGCTGATTTCTAAATATTCGAATTCTAATTTTTTTTCTAGATTTTCAAAAAATTCGATTATTTCATGGGATAGTGAGGGAAATTTGAGCTGAAAAATGCTATAATTCAGTCCATTTTGCCCCAGTAATTTTCGAGTTACAGTAAAAACAAATTTTTTAATGGTGTTTTCAATAATTCAAAAAAATACAAGAGACACTCGGTTATTTTATACAATTTTTCACCTCAAATTTTCTTATCTTCTCCATTGAAATCGATAAAATTTCAAGAAAAAAATCGATGAATTCAATCAATCGAAAAGAATCAATTTCCTTCAATATAAGTGTATTAAATGAATGAGTCAATGACCGGCAATAAATAACTGATAACGACGTAGAAATATGTAATATGCCTTTAAACACATCATTAAACCACACTCCCCAACCACCCCCTCCCCCACATTGCCCTATGAAATCCATAAAGGCGGTAAAATTCAAAGTTACGTTAAAATAATTATATTCAAATAACTCATAAAAATTCAATTTATTTAAGAAATATTATTTCAACGAATGAAAAACTCCTTTCTACACAATATTTTATATACATATATATATTTTTTAGTCTCGTCTTACACCGGGGCTTTCACCGAGGCTACTCTATTCCCTCCCCCCTCTCCTCTCGCCCCTGTGCTCTATTTTCCCGAGGCATTCACTCCATAGAGAAAGAGAAAAAAATCAAAACACAGCGAAAATTCGAGTAGTAAATTCATTATTTCCTTAAAAAATTAAAAAAAAAAAATTCAAAATATTTCTATGCAAATTGTTATCATCAATATTATCTACTCCTTCATCAGCTAAAAACCCTGTTTATTCACCCCAAAAAACCGCGGGAAAATTTGAATTTTTAAATTTCGAAAATCCAAAGAATTTCACCTTTTCCACTAAAAAAAATGCGATTTATTGTTACAATTTCTCTGTTTTTTTTTCTGGTTTCACCAGTTTCACCGTGGGATCACTCGCATATATATATGTGCAATGTCGTTGTTCACCTAGCTCCAGCCACACACACATATATATTTACAAATGTTGCGATGAGGTTTTATAAACGAGAGAAACAGAAAGACGAGAAAACCACACACACACACTCTCCCTTCCCCTGTATTTTTATTCCTTTTTTTCATTTTTTATTCTTTTTTTCGTAATTCCAAAAGAGGGGAAATGTTTGTCGCATAAGGTGCCTGTGTGTTTTCAAGTGTGTGTGTATACTTTGCCTCCATAAATTCCCCAAAAATCCCTGAAAAAAAAAAAGATGAACTCCTTGAAAAATCCTTGGAGTACATCACATTTTCATTGGAATAAAGAATTGTTTCTCACGAAACGTTTTTGACGTTACTCGCTTGACACAGTTTCTCCCGGCTGATGGAATGTTACGAGTAAAGAAAAAACACACACACACAAATAGGCACCCACACACACATACACATGCAACTATTTCAATGAAACTATCGCCACTAAGTTCAGAAAAAAAATACTAATTTTTATTCTCAATAGAATGAAAAAAAAAATAAAGAAGCAAAAAAGCGAAATTCAAAAAAAGACAAGAATTTCTTATCTTTTGCGTTCGTTGATACTCTAACGTTGGAGGCGCGATAGTCGAGCCTTCAGGACATTCTAGTGTTCCCAAGAAAATACAAAAAAAAGTATCACCCATTCTGCCCCCAAAAAAATCCACCCCAATTCCCTAAAATCCCTCTAAAAATTCAAGAAATTCCCCGAAAAATCAGATTTTTTCTTCAAAAAAAAAAAAAAAGTGTAAATAATTTGTATTTCAAAATAAAAGGAAACTGTCATGACCCCTCCCCCTCCTCTCCCTCCAATCGTATGTTATGTACGTTTCTCTGCATGTATTTCCAAGAAATTTCCATTCATTTTTAACCGAAAATAATTGTGACTTCCATTTTTACGTATTTTTGCAAAAAAATACGAAAAAATGTCGAAGTTTTTATTTCCACCAGATGATGATGATGCAAATGAATTATTTCATTATGTTAAACGTAAAATAAACAGTACACGTTGATAAACCAATCAAAATTTGTGTAATTCAATGTTTAATTTTATGATGATATTGTTAATATTTACCAGTGCGAAAAAATTCGTGTGGCAGTCCTCCAAGCTGGCGCCGTTAGTCTGATGCGATGGATGCGTCATGGCTTCTCCATCGTACCAGAACGATGTTAATTTATCCCACCAACAAGTGTACCCCCTTGAAACACTGTACCACAATCACACACACACACACATAGAGAGAGAGAGAGGAAGAGAGATGAGGAAAAAAAAAAGGAGAGAGAGAGAAGGAAAGAGAAAAAACTTGGGCACCACTTGGTTGATTCTTTTTTTTTTTTCTTCTTTTTTTGCGCTCTCTGCTTTGAAAAAACCTTCTTTTTCACACAAATTCAATTGTAATCACTGATTAACATTTATTTTTTGATTTAAAAAAAATCATTAATTATTTATGATATTCCTTCGAGAATCGGAGAATTTTCACCACCCCCACGTAAATTAATTCGCACAAACTCTCACATACACATACACACACACACTGTACGCGTGTGTATTTTTGTTGTAATTGTAATAATGCACAATTCTTCTTTATCCTCGTGAAAAGAACGAAAAAAAAAAAACGAGAGAAGAAATGGAAAAAAAAATGGAAAAAAAAAGAATAAGACGAACTGATTTAATTAATTTAAAAATGAATAATTGTACATTTTTTCATCTTTTTCCATTAAAAAAAAAAAAAAAAAAAATTATTGACAAATAGATTATTCAATAATTTTACCCAGTAAAATACACAATATTGTAAATTATTAGAAAAAAAAATTTAATTATTAATTTATATTATTTATTGTAATTTTTTTAAAAATAATAATTGAGAAAAAAAAACTCCTTTTTACACAACACACTAAAAATCCGTGAAACATTTAGGAGGATTTTCACCTTTCAATGGCGACTGTAAAATGGCGGACGCGCTCACTGGGAACACAACAAGCCTCAAAACGTTCAAGCACAGAATTGCCCCCACTCCCCTTATTTTAACATTTTCACACATAGAGAGGCATATAAAGTAATGTTGTGGCCATAAGTGTGTGTGTGTATGTGTACTACTGTGATCTGTCTGTTACACTGAGAAATTTCACTATATATAGGGAATTATTGGGCGACAGAGCGGGGAAGGGGAGAGAGTTTTGGAAAAGTCACTAGTGGCGCCACTCAACGAGCGGTATTTACACTAGGGATATAGTGATATTGTTGGATTTTTTTTCTCGTAACATTGACAAAAAATATTCACAAATATTAATTGATTGTGCAACTGTGGAAAATTCATTATTTTCAAACTGATTGTTCTTCATTTTTTAATTTAAGTAATACACAAAATGGCGGCACTCGTTGTCAGTAAATTCATTTCATCCAAATGCGGTTTACTGCGTGTATTAAAGGTGAGTTTTATGAGTATTTTTCTTGGAATTATTTTTTTTTTTGGAGCACTTTTTTTTTCAATGATTTATTTCAACTTTGCGATGAACGCACGATTCTGCCGCTTCTATTTAAAATGATCTTTTGAATTTGCCGGGGGTTTTTTAAGGTTAATACCGAGAGTGTGAGGTACAAGGGACCGAGACGACTACCAAATAGGAGCACGATTCAATGGAAGTTCGAGTGGATGGGAGAATCACTTGCTTCACGTGGGTCAGTACTTTATTTTTTTCTTCTCTCCTTATTGATTTATAATTTTTAATTGTCTGATTTTCACGAATTTTAGTTGGGTGCAAGTGGAAATTTTGTTTTTTGCGGTATTCTAACACCCTCCCGGTGCTCAAGGACTACCGGCCATATTGGAACGCAACGAAACCCCCGCCTCTTTTTCATTCGCACAATGGGAGTAAACATGTTGGGAACGTACGCAAGGGCTTTGACAGATCAGGGACGGATATGTTTTTGATAGTTTGAAAAAAAAATTTTTTTTGAATTTTCGCGGGTTTGGGAAAGGTGGTTTTTGGGGGATTGGGTGGGGTGGGTCGATGACTTCTTGGAATTTTTCGGGGATTGGCGGCGAAGGAGGGGGGGGGGTAGAGTTCTTTGGGGGTGGGAAGAAATGGAGGAGAATATTAACGGTTTTTTTTTGAAAATGCCTCGGAATTCGCGGGAATTGGTACTTTTTTTTAAATCACCTTGTTTGTGGGTCTCATTTCGCGCTACAGAAAAGATATTTTTGAAAATTTCAATATCTTTCATGAATTTTGGAGATAATTGGGACAAATTGAAGGAGAAACGTTGACGTTGATTTCACTTAATTTCGTATGTTTATTAAAGTCAAAGAAATTTGGTAAATTTATGAAAATCAAATGAATTTAGTAAATCTATTGAAATCAACTAATAAATAAAGTAAATTCATTAAAATCGATTTTTTTAAATCGCTGATAATGAATATTTGTTTGGAACTAAGGGAACAAATGGTAAATTAGATTAATTTCGTTGAAATTGAAAGAAAATTGATTCTTTGAAGAAATTATTTGTTAAAGACTGTTAAAGAAATGAATTTAATCATTTTTACCACTTTTTTTCTTCTCAGAGTAGTTCACTAAATTTTTTTCTTTACTCCAGTGTTTTTAAATTCAAATTTAGGAACGAAATCGATACTAAAAATAGCAGACATTTGAAAAACTTTAGATTTTTTCTCCTTTCAAAAAATAAATCATTAATAAATATGAAAAATACGCACATGTAGAAAATTCAAAAATCTACAAATCCCCATTTTTCAAATATTTCTTGTCTAATGATCTATCTCTTTAAAAAAAGATCCGAAAAATTACCAGATGTCTGCTCATTTCATATTATCACAAACAAAATGACATTAATAACAGATAAATTTCGAAAAATCAAAAAAAAAAAAATCCAAATCCATAATTTTATCAGTAGAAAAAATGAAATTAATTCTTTTTCACCTTATTGAACTGTAAGAAAATTTTCTTGTTTTTGTTTACATTGTTAGTGATAACTTGTCACGTTACTGATAACCGATGAACATTGTTGGATGAGGGCAGCACCGCGTGGTTCGTGACATCGATCCCTGTTCCCTCCCTTTCGCAACCTTTCCCCGCGAAAACTCCTTTTTTTTCTCGTTTTTCTTTTTTTCTTTAAACACAAATGTGGAAACTTTCCACCGTAAAAAAAGGGAGAAGGGGGGGGGGGAGATGGATTTTCCCTTGGGGAAGAGTGCTAAGTATATTGATTCAATGGAGATTTCCTTCAACAGCTTGGATCCTTAAGGATCCTTAAGGATTTTCAGAAATTTCGAAGGAAATTGCGAGAATTTTCGCTGTTTTTTTATTCAAAGAAATCGAAAACTACAAATTAATTAATTTTTTTTTCTTTTTTCAAGGTTCCTGAGACCTCTGAAGCCTTACGAGCCACCGGCAGATGTTCAACAACGTCTGAGGACCGTCTGCGAGGCACAGGGAATATCCGATGATGATTCCACAAAAATTGAAGGCCTTGAGAAGAAATTTCACATTCTTGTTGCTTGTGAAAAAGAATTTAATTACTCAATTCCGAGTTCTCGACTACACAGAATCGAAACTATTGGTAAAATTGTGGCTACAATTTATTGGGAAATTTTCAATATTCGAGAAGGAATAGAATTAATTGACTATTTGTTTATTTTTTTTATTTTTTTTTTGTTAAAAAGATTGATGGAGCGAATTTCAAAGATATCTTGAGAAATATCAAGTTTAGGAGAAATTAGCAGGAGATCTTTTTTGAGGGAAATTATATTTTCTACGAAAAAGGTTTCCTGATAAATTTCGAAAAAGCCACTTGTTTCCCAGATATCTACGACAGAATCTGTGATGAATTTTCCCATAAATTTTGAATTTCTCTGAATATCTTCAAGAATTAATGAATTTTTATGAATAAATTATTTTTCTCATTTCAGGTGACATTCGAAAATTTTACGAAACTCCAGTACACGCAATTCTTCCATTTGACGCAGTGAAAAATATAGATTTACCAAAGAATCTTCACATTCAATACGATTACAACAGATTTCATCCATCAACAGACACTAAATTCGATGGAAAAACTGCATTTCCAAGAAGTTCAACAATTGTCACTGGTTTGACATACAAAAAGAAGTACAAGGGTCTGAGTCAGAAGAATCCATACGACAATTAGATAATTATTATAATTGATCTCGTTTTTTTTTTTATTTAAATAAAAGTAAAATGCACTTTACCTCAAATTTTTCGTTTTTTTCTCTTTTTCCCTCAAAAAAAAAAAACAAAATCTCTGACGCCGCAAATTACATGGGTTACGTGGTGGAACGCAAGTAGGTTGATCGACCCATCATAACCGTAGCAACCCCCTTTATTTAGCTGTCTCCAATGCCCATCAGGTTTGTACAGTACTAACTAACATCAGAACAATTTTACTATCAAAAGTTTCAAATAAAAGCGTTCCAACAGACAGTAAAAGGGGTGGCACATTGCACCATTATCGTGTTGCAATGTTAAACATAATAACTCTGGGTCATGTTAAATTTCGTGCCAGTGTTATTCATGTGATGCAACAATGCCTGGTGTATCCAGCAGCACTGGACTCATTGCTGCACGAGTTAGGCCAATTTATAAACCAAAACCGAAGGTAAATTTCATTTTTTTTTCATTCAAAAAAATGAACTTTTTTCGTTTTTTTTTGGAGCAAGGCACTTATTTCGGAAACTAAGCGAGATAGAGCAATTTTTGTAGAGACCTTTTTTGTAGAGGAGACTAAGAGCTACAAAAAACGTTTCATGAAAAATTCTCTATCTCCAATATTTTCCGAGCTCCTTTTGGGAATCAAGATAAAAAAAAGTAGATTCTCATTTTTTTAATTCGAAAATTTAGAAAATCGAATTATGTGGAACATCGAAACCAGCTCCTTTCACTCTTCGCCCATTTGCTGGTCTCTTCAATCCATTTCCCTATGGCTGCTCTGTCCTGTGCAATCATCCAGCCGACTGCGAGGCCAAGGAGTTCGTCAAAAGGGCGAAAGAATCATGGGTAATCCCTTTTTCGCTATTTTCATTCCTTGAATCAATTTAAATTAATAAATTAATAAAATTAAATTAATGAATTTTTCAGGCAACAGAGGGAAAGGCTCTGCTTCTTCCAGCAGAGATGGAGCTGATTCGGGCAACGCTATTGGCTGGAGGAGTTGCGGATTCTGCGAGTCCACAAGAGATTCCAGGACAAGATGCGACAGCAACGACAACAGTGCCTGAAGAATTATTCCGTAAATACACGGAAACCGATTCTCGTCCATTAACACCAACTCCAACTCTAGCATCTGGACCACTCACAGCCCATCGGAATTTACCAGATGAGGCACAAGCAACGTGCAATCCACGTGAACGCACTACCTTGATTCTGGATCTGAGAACAGCATCACAGGAGCAAGAAGCAGAGACTCTGAGCTGGCATGCACTTACCCTGGAGCCACCGCCTAGTCCACGACGACCAAATGAAGTGTCTCGACCGCTTGGAAATCAGCAGATTCATCTGAATCGTCCGTCTGCTGCTCCACCACCACCATCACCTGTTCAAGGTATCACTTCTGGTACATTCTCAGATCAGGGATCATCAAGGAATGAGGATCAGGATGACTCGGATGCTGATTCGTCGGAATCACCCATGAGGAGGAGGGGAAAACGCTTGAAGAAAAGGAAATGTCGGAGGGTGAGGATTTAATTGGCACTATCGGTGTTTCTTTGAGATTTTTTTTAAGGTGAAAAATCGGCCATCATTTTTTCGATTTTCTTGGAATTTATGGAAGATAGAGGATTTTTCTGGGAGGCCTTTTTGAAGGGGAAAAGCAAAGCTACAGAAGAAAGGTCGACCCAAAAATTCTGATCTTTTTCTGCTTCAGGAGATATTTACTAAATTGTGGTTTACCGAAATTTTTTCGAAATTTCGTCGATTTCGTAAAGAATTCAGGGAAATTTGCTCTAGAAAAAAGTGCAATACGATTAATTTTAATGCACGTATTCTGCGGGTCTCTAGAAGTCCTTTCTTGAGCATTTCCCAAGGGGGGGGGGGGGGAATCACTCCTTAAATTAAATTAAATTGGAAAAAAAATTTAAGATTTTCGAATCCTCAGCAGATTTCATAAAAAATCATGAGATTTCTTGAAATCTACGAAAATTTCATGAATTTTTATGAGAATTCAAGAGATTCTAGGAAATACAAAGAAATTCCAAGGTTTCATGACAGAAACAATGTATGAAAAATGAAAAAAATTGTTTAAAATAATGTTCAACAAAATTGAAAATCTTCTATGACTTTTCTCAATTCCTTAAATTGATTTTTCAAAGATTGTCACTATTTATTTTAGATGAAATTTCAAAGACTCCACAAATTTCATGAATTTCCAATCAAATTTCGCTAGTTTTTGAGTAATTCTGAGACTTTGTTCACAAATTCGAAAATTTTTCAATAATCCAGAAATTTCTGAAATTTTCGAAAGAATTCTCTCATTTTCTCGAAATTTATCATTTGAATCTTCACCAGATTTCACAAGTATAATCACCCCCCCCCCTCCCTCTCCTCGAAATTTCTTATTTTTTCTCTACCCTATAAACAGAATTTCCAAAAAACCAATGATTCTTTTTTTCCATAATCCTCAAAAACTGAACTAAGTTCGAACTAATTCCCCTTCAGTCTCACACTAATCAAGCTAATAAATCACTTCTCACCCCCAGGGTTCAGCCTATGGTCAGCAGAACGAGGTGCGGGATCCCCCCGAGCCCCCAGAGACCCAGGTATCTCAAGTAGACGACGAATCCCGCAGAAATTCCACTCAGCATCAGCAGACAGACGTAAAAATCGAGGCAGAACGTCCAATGACTCCACTCCAAGAGCACCAACCTGCAAGTTTTTTGACCCCCGAAATTCTTCGTCATCTCAGTCGTGAGCTGGACCGAGAGACAGTCGAGGAGGAGTTCAATCATCGCCGAAAACTGGCACTGGAAGAAGCATTGCGTATAAAAGAAGAGACTCAGCCTAATGTCAAGACAACTCGAATCCAATCAGTATCTCCAGTCTGTCAAAATGCACCACGTGTTTTTTCCAGGCAATCAGCTCGCTTTGAACTCCTGGATTCAGCTAGTCTCATGTCAATGAAGCCACTTGATTATTTGGGCAGATACGTTTTTTTAACGCCTGGAAGAAAACTGATTTTCGGGAGGACATTCAGCAAATTTTACGAGGACACGATGGATGGAATGCGGTATATTCAACCGAATGAAGTCATGGAGGCACTGGAAGATGTTATGGGCAAACCACTAAGCCATGAGCAAAAAGCAAAATTCCAGGATCTAATTGGGGAGATCAAGGAGCCACTGGATTACAGGACCTGGTGCGGAATCTGCGCTGTTTCTGAGAGACTTCTTTCATCACTGCCACCAAGAGAACTCGATCCTCCGTCATGGATCGAACGGGCCGATTTTGAGGCTCTTGAGAGGAGACTGTGTAATGCTAGTGTTGATGATAAACTTGTTAGGCTCCTGAGGGAGATTAGGGATAAATGAAAATTATTAGGTGATCAAAGTAGTATCCTGGAGTACGGTTGATAAAACAGAGAAAAAAATGCGGATTTGTAGGGTAGTTTTTTGATTAATTGGTGATAATCGGGGAAGAGTTGCTTCAATTTACCCGAACAAGTGATTAGACTATACGGAAGTCATATCTTCAGCTTGTGAATATGATTTTTTTTCTCGGATTTTTTCCACGTTACTGATCTCCTATCAGATAGAGAGAATTTCTCAATAACTATACGGAAAATTGAATATTTTTTTCTTCTATCATTGAGTTAAAATGCTGTTCTCTTCGCCAATAGTTTTCAAATAATGGGTCAACGGTGTGGTTTTTCAGTAATTCCATTATTTCTGTACGATTTAGGGGGTTTCTTCTCCACCATCGTTATTTTCAGGAACTTCGATGATTCATATTTCATAAACTACATGGACAAAAATTATGAAAAAATTCAGAAAAATATGAAAAAGATATCGTCTTTGATACAGCAGTTGAAAGAATAATGGGTTAACCGTACTCCAGTTCTCTGGGATACTATCTTAATTTAATTAGTGATGAAGAGATGAGATGAACGTACTCTGTCAGTTTCTTTGAAAAATCTCGGAAATTAAAGGAGATAGGAAAAATCTGAATAAAACTTCGTTTGGAATGATATTGAAAATAGCAGAAATCTAACAATTTTAAGATTATTTGGATTTTCAACGAATAAATTAAATTTGAAAAATAAAAAATGGACAATTGAAAAAATTCAAAAAATCGTAAGTGCAAAATTTCCTAACATCTGTTTTTTATAATAATTCATTTATCCAAATTAAATCCAAAAAATTATTAGATGTGGGCTAATTCCATTACCATTAATTGTAGAGAATTTCAATAGCTACAGAAAAAGTCTCAACGAAAATGATTTCATCTCCTTTAGTGTTCGAGATATTCGACGAAATAAGTGTTTCGTTTCATCTTTTCACTACTGAAATATTCAAAAAAACTCAACTGTCAAATACATTTTTTCATTTTTTTTTACTGTTGATTGATTGATTAATACAACATAGAAAAATATTCAAGTCTTTGGTTCTTCTTTTATCAGATTGTTGATAGTTTATGATGTTATTTGATTAATGTTATTAATTATTTAATTCTGAGGAAATGAAAAAAAGTGAGATATTTTTTTTTCGATACTGCGAAATCTAAGAAAAATAAAGAAATTTTTGGAAAGAAAGTAATCATCAAAATTTCTCTATTTTCAAAAATATTTAGGACAATTCATAGAAACTTGAGGAATCTCCTCTAATTTTTTCACTTCTCTAAATTCAACTCATTTCCTTTGGAAAAAATTCACTTTAATTTTTATTTTTACTTGATAATTAATAAATAATGAAACGTTTATTTAAAAAAGAAAATTATCCACTTATGACAAAGTAACACTAAAAATACCCACTTTAAGCGTATCATTTTCCACTGACATTTAAATCAGTATTTTAAAGAATTATTTAAACGTTTTCTTTTTTCACTTTCAATAATAAACAAAAAAAAAAACTGAAAGTAAAAACAACTCTGTAGTTCATGCATTAATACAGGTAATGAGAAAATACTTAAACACCTTTTTTTTTACTTTTAATTAACACTTTTTGGCATCACCTCTCTGTTATCAAATAATTCTCAAAAACGTTTAACACACTTAGTGCCGAACAGTTAACAATGACAATGGCACTTTTTTTTCCAAAAATATACACAAATGTATACAATGATCCCCGATAAATTCGAGAGGCACGATAAAATTCTCAATATTAGAACTAAAAAAATAATTCCACTTTAGAATAGAAGAAGAAAGACAATTTTTAGTTGATGAATTATTTTTTTAAATTGTTGAAAAATTGGATAATGAAGATGACGGGAGTCTGAAAAACGCTACAATACAGTCGATTTTGCCACAGCAGTTGTCGAGATAATTGAAAAAAAAATATATCGAATAATTAGGGTGACATGGGGTAAAATTAGACTTATTTCAATTTTGATGTCTTATATTACGAAAAGTACTCGACTACAATGGAAATGTAGAAATTAGGTTTCTGCTGATGATCCCAATGAAATGCTGATTTTTCGGAATTTTTCAAAAATTTGATTCTTCGGTGAAGATTTGAAGGTGAAAACCTTTTCGTTTTTGAAAAATTTCATTTTTTCGATTATATTTCCGGACTTTTCGGGCGTAGCGATTGGGAGTATATCCTGAATGAAAGGTGAGCTCATTTCACATTGATTCATAGAGTTGTTAAAAAATTTATCGATTTTTCATGAAGATATAGATCAGAAACTGATTTCCAGAAAATGGACTATAAGTAATGAAAAAATCAATGAAAATTTATTTTTAATCACACAAATTAATGGAGAATCAGATCACCTTTCATCAAAGATCTTCCCCAGATGACCCCAATGAAACCGCAGATATCCCCAAAAAAGTGGATTTTCTCGATTTTCAAAAATCTCAGCCGAAAAAACAAAATTTTCAAAAAATTCACGAAAAATAACTTTCACACATGTTTTCCACCTGAAATTTCCTCAGTTTTTTGATGGAATCATTATCAAAGCTCTATTTCAAACCATTTCTTGGAACTTTCTCTCTACTCCACTTTCCCTTATATTTTCTAATTATCTCGACAGCTGTAGAACTCAAATGAATCACATTACACTATTTTCCCCCGAAAATTTCCGATTGTTCTAAGAATTTCTCGAAAACCAGTGAATTCACCAGAATTTATTAAGTGCACTTTTTTTTTTTATCAAAAACATTCATAATCCACAATAAGTGTCTCTCGATGAATAATCTCAACATCAAAATTTCCACAGATACTCCCAGAATAATCCATAAAAAAACCTCCCAAAATTAAAGTAAAAAAATTGTCTCTCCCCTCCAATTCCAATAAAAAAAACTTCTAAAATTTACTTTTAAGGCACGACTTTTTTGAGCTTAGGCATTTTTTTTGGACAGCTGATAACATGCCTAGTCCAGTGTCTACTTTGACATGTTTCATCACAATAAAAGGCGACTTCACAGCCAAGACACTTGAACAATGGCCCTGCTGACGAGCAATTCGAGCATTCCAGTGTTTTAGCTGTATTTGGTGAATAATTGACTTTACCTAAATGCGGTGTTTCACAGTTTCTCACGAGTTCAATGGACTCCTTATTATTTCTGTTTCTCTGGACCATTGAAACTGGTGTTGAGTAGTTTTGCAGGGCGGATGGAGTTAATGCGGCAAGAAGTGAGCAAGGATCAGAGGTCCAATTGGCATTGATGGGATAATTTCTCGCAGCAATTGGTCCCTGTGGCATCATTTGACCTCTCCAAGATTGCCTGTAGATTTGATCTCTTTGTGCATCGGAGATTGGTGTCCTCGTGCGAGAATCTGTATAGACACGTCCAAACTGATCCCGCGACTGCTGTATCCTCTGATTGTTGATATCAACAACGGTTTGATGAGACGAAACCAGTTGATCATTTCTTTTGGGAGTAATAACACCGGAATCATAAGTTCCTGATGCAGTTCTCTGGTTCTCTGGGAGTCTGGAGACGTCTTGGGGTAACTGCGCCGCATTTCCGAGAGGATACGGAGGTGGCGGTGCTCTTGGTCCTGGCACTGGACCCATTGGCAGATTGTACTGGAGGGAATTCGTTGGTAAACGCTGCTGGAAACCAGGAGGAAGGCCACGTGGTCGAAGATACGGGTACTGGAGAATTGCACCGCTCCACAGGGAGGCTGCTATTGCTGGGTGATTGTAGCCGTACGGTATTCCGTATGGATCCACCTGGAAAACGTAACAGGAATCATTATTTATTGAGGAGCTCCAAGAAAAAAAGGGTTTCATTATCAATGATGTGGCGTCATTATTATTCCAAATTTTCACGAGACAGAATGAAAATGTCAATTGAAAAAATTTAATCCGAGGAAAAGTACTTTCCAAAGCTATCAAAGAAATTATTCCTTCGATTGTTTGAAAAACAAGACCAATTTCTTCCTCTTAATAATTCAATCAAGGATGAACATTCTTTTTTTAATCGGCTATTCATTCTTTTCGAATATTAATTTTTTTTTAATATTCGTTTTTCATCGAATAGAGATCATTTCGTGTCACAGGAAAATTAATTCTCGTTATCATTCGAAAAAATAAATATTCGAATTTTCGAATTATTCAATTCGATTTTCGAGTCAAGTAATAATATTCGATTCGCATGGAATAATTTGTGATTCTGCATAATTCGTACACTTTCAATTATCATTTTTTGGAGAGGATTTTAAGAGCTACAAAAAGATCTCTATGAAAATTCTTCTATCTCTTTTAAGTTCCGAGATATCCGACCAAATAGGCGTTTTGTTTCGTTTTTTTACTACTGAAATATTCAAGAAAATTCAACTGTCAGCTACATTTTTTTCATTCTTGTTTACTGTTGATAGATTGATTGATATAACATAGGAAAATATTTAGGGTTTTGGTTCTTTTTTTATCAGATTGTTGATAGTTTACGATGTTATTTGCTTAACATTATCAATTATTCACAGGGCCAGGGACTTAATATGAAAGGGGAATAACTAATAAGGTAACACGACCAATAGATAGAGGGTTACGGAAAAATTGGGGTTCATCGGAGCTTATAAAATAGGCAAATCATATTGCCTACATAGCACTTACGTCCTTTTGTTTCTAAGGTGACGATATAGAGAAACTGCAGAAGGGAGTGACGCGTAAGAAAATATATAATAACATGTTAACCATCAATTGAACTTGAATAATGAAGAAATAATTTATGAATATTGGGGAAAAAAATAGAATATACTCCAACCCCCGATAGATAGACAGTAGCATATTTGCAGTGCCATAATTATAAATTCTGATCAACCGAATTAGAGAAGAGAGAAAAATCTGATAACCATTCAATCATCTACATGACTCTCAATAAAAGAAACTGTCTATCTTCTAGTCGATGTCTATCTATTGGTCATATTACCCTCCATGTAAAAAAACAGTAATACACGTAATTGGCAGCATTCGGTAATCAGTCTCGTCTTGTTTTGTTTTTTATATTGAATTATGTCTTATTTCTAGTGTTAAGAATTTAATCTCGTTTTATATTCCAAATCTTGTCTTGAAAAGGAATACAGAAGAATTAACTCGATGCAAAAATGTATATCTATATATATCAATACAGGTCAAACTTTACGTGTATCACTCCATTTTTCTATATGTATCAGTATTTCCCCTTCCATACGAAGTTCCTCGCCCTGATTCTTTAATTTTGACAAAATGAAAAAAGTGACATTTTTTTTTTAGAATATCGGTGGAATCTATGAGAAATAGGATAGAATTATCAGATAAAAAAAAAGTAATCATCGAAACTTCTCCATCTTCCCCGATTTCCAAGAAAGTCCCCAAAAGCTTCCGAGAAATCCAGAAAAGCAAAGAAATGATATTGAAGAGCTAAAAAAATAACAAATTATCCCAAAAATCTGAATCTTACCGGATAATTCCTTGGGTAATATCGCCCAATGCTCATCGGTGGTTGACAATACTCCTGTCCCATTTGCTGTGCCGTCTGATTAACCATCTGCGAGCCACCAAGTCCAACGCCTCCATTGGCATAACCCCCAGTATTCTGCTGAATCCTCTCCTGTCCTTTCCACCTCTCCTCTCTCCACCCCCTTCCCCCCTCCACTCCACCATTGCTGCTAATTTCAATTGCCTGAGTCTTCCCCTGATTGTACGTCTGAATGTTCCCCTGAAATGCTGGACTTCTGCTCTCAATGACAATCTGCTCCTTCTTCTCCTCTGCCTGACTGACACTCAACTCATTCGGAATTTTCGCCGACATTCGCGCCAACCAATTGCCCAAGCTGGGAAACTGATCACCAATCATCAATTCCTTGTTGCCCAAATTTTTATTCTCCTCGCAGGAGGAAGAAATAATCGGCACTGGAGTCGTAATCCTCACACTTCCCTCACTTCCTCCAGCATTCAAATTTGCCGCCAAATTAACCGTCTCAATAGTGCTATCACTCGGTTCGCTTCTCTTCTCAAACTCCTGTAGAACACTCGTCGTATCAATAATCATCTCGCCTAAACTCGGACTGTCCCTCAAATCGATCTTCATCACTTCCTGAACTTCTCCCAACGTCCTAATCTCAATTGTCTTCACTTCTCCAACTTTAATCTCCGTCTTCGGTATCTCATTCAGTCCACTCTCGAGTATATCGTTCTTCATGTCCAGATCAATCTCTTCATGAATAGAATCAACAGTTGTCGTAACATCCGGGGATTTATCATCATCCTTCCGATCCTTCCCCTTTCTAGAGATCTTCAAAAGACCCCTCAGACCCTCGAACTCCTGCCACGTGTCCTCCGTGTCTTCTCCATGAAGCGTGGCCTTTGTTAGAACCGGTGGACTCTCCCTAATCTCCTGATCTTGATGATCAAACACACTCTGGTCCTTAGGCGACAGCTTCGGAGGCTCCTGCGATGATACATCAGTGATGATCGGCATAGATTTCGTTTGTCCAGAGATTGTCGACGTGACTATCGAAGGCAGTAGCTCTTCCAGATGATCATTAGCATTAATAGAAGACGCAGCTTCCGGCAATTTCTTCAGAAGATTTGTCAGCTTCTCAATCTGTTCTTCATACGAGTCAATAGTCTCCTGAACTGAATTGTCCGGTGATGTTAAAGCAGTTCTCAGCATCTCACGACCAAGTTCCACTGTTTTTCTCTTTAACTCTCGCAGTTTTACCTTCAGTTTATTCTGTTTGAATCGAAGCTTGTCGTCTTTTTGATCGTCTCCTGATGGAACAGTGCTGGAATCGACGGACTCGTCGTAGGGGGGTGTTGTTCCAGAGACTATTCGGTATTTTGACGAGTCGTCGACGATCTCCGGTTCTTGCTGACGCGGTTGATAGAACCGGAAGCCGGGAATTGGGTCCTGCTGTGGTTCCGGCTTCTTCAAGTTGCCCCAGGTTGAGGCTACGCTTGTGACGTCTTCTTGAAGCGTCTGGATCTTCTTTAAGCGGAGGGGCGGAACGATTTTCGATGGCTGCTCCAAATTTATCTCGATTTTATCGTCATCCTTCTTCAGTCTCTTCCGGCGCTTCTTTTTCGACGCAGCATCCTGGTCCGGTGTTGGAGCCTTGGACGGTTCTGTGGAGGAACTCGAGGCTGGTGAATCAAGTTTTGAGGACTCGGAACGGTCTGGACTGTGCGAAATGTCGATTACCGTTGAATTCGACGTGGAAACATTGTTCTCTGATTCTGGAGCACTTCGCTTTGTTCCACGATAGGAACCAGAGTCCGGAGGCTTGTCCAGGGTCGTTGAGAGGTTGATGATGTTGATGTAGGGCTGACGTATGTCGTTTTGCCAGTTCTGGACACCTATTCTTATTATTCCAAGGCTTGGGCTCGAGTGATTTTCTTCTTGGTTTGAGGACGTGGCGATGGAGGATGATGGAGTATCGGCGGTGGAACTTTTTGGGGGTTGGATTGGTTGGGGCTGGGGGGCACGACGAGGGGGCAGACTTCGGCAGGGGGTGTGGGGTGCTGGACGCACTGGCAGTGAACGGTTCGGCTGGTTTGGAATCTTGCAGGTGGAACGGTCTCGCAAAGCTGTTGCAAGACCTGATGACGGTTGAGGACTGCTGGAGTCGATCATTGTGAATCTCGATGCTGCTTGGTCCGCTCCCAAACGTGGCTCTGAAAAAAAAATAGAAAATTAATATTTCAATGCTTTTTATTCTAAAATGTTCATACTGGTCGAATGTAATGATAAAAGTGTCGCGTTTCATTCCTCATTTCTCATTGGTCGACAAAAATTGAGCGCTCGATTCAAATAATGGAATAAAAGTGAAGGATGAAATAATTTTTTTCAGAGTAATTATCAATCATTTGTCATAGCTTTCAATTCAACTCGGAGAATAATCATCAGAAAAATTGAAAAAATAAAAATAAATCATGGGATCTTTTCGCGTGCGATAGAGTGCACGATTGGTGTCGTAATCAGAAACGCGACGATGATGACATTAGCACACATCTAACAATACTTTTAATTTTCTCAAATAAACAAGTTTTTCAAAGAAAATTCTTTAAAAAATTTTCATTATTTTTCATTTATTGCAAATATTTTTCGTTTTGAAATAAAATTGTCAGATGTCATGAAAAGTGGCAAAAAGAGAGAATTCAACACTTTTCTTGAACATATCTCGGAAACTAAGCGAGATAAGGCGATTTTGCCCTGAGCTTCTTCTGAAAAAAATTTCTAGAGCTTCAAGGAAAGCTTTAGAAAAAAGGGGCGTACCTCCCTCACTCTCCGAAATGGTCTTTCAAAAAAATCATGATGGAGTGAAATTTATTTGTCTGAAAAAATTCACATTTTTCGGAGATATTTGCAAATCAATGAAACGTTAACATTCCATAACGTTCAAGAATCCCTCGACAAAGCGCCTGGAATTCTCCATAAAAAGGTACAATCGCAGAATCACATAAGACCCTATAATTCATAAATTATTAATAAATCTCTCGGTTAAATAAGTAGCCAATTCAAGTCCTTGTTGAGCCCATTCAGAAAGTTCAAGACAAGTCCTTACGCATAATACGAGATCGTGATCGGTCTTTACATTGTAAAAAAAAATTATAATAAAACTTCTAGGCAATGAACTACAGGAGGGGTCTATACACTCCGTTACTATTCGAATTGATCGATATTACCCAGAACGTTTTATCACGAAGAACAAGTGTCTATAACCAGAGAAATGCCCCTTTTATTTCCTTTTGTTCGACGTGAAAGAAAAAAAAAATAAGGAAAAAAATATTCTGTCAAAATCGTTGATATCATCTTTATTATTCAAGAGAAATAAGAATAAAAGGAAAAAAAGATGAAAGAAAGCTTTTCTCTCTCTCTCTTTTCACCGGTAAATACTACACGTGCTATTCTATGTTGTATTCCCACCTTTTTCTCTCTCTTTTCCATATAACAGAAAACGATATGTAATACGGTTTGACTATATCTAGAAACACCGAATCGCGTGAATAAGTCACGAGCCACCCCGACGTCGTTATATCCCACCCCTATCATCTTCTGTCTCTTTTACACACGTTTTCACCCCTCAAAAAAGGAAATAATAAAAAAAAAAAAAAAGGAGAAAATGCAGTTCTCTCGAGCTTTTTTACATCGATCCATTGTTTCTGTTTTTTCCCTTTTTTTTTATCAAAATAAACCTGTAATTTTGCCGTTTTTATCGGGAAATTACGGGATTATTGATCTGTTCGGGTTTTGGCGGTGAAATGCTATAAGACGATCGATTTTTACCCAATAATTTACGATGTATCTTGAGAAATACAGGGGCAAAATGGATTTTATGAATTTTTCTTTTTTCACCGCAAGTTTTCCGCTTTTTCTGATGAATTAATGTTTTTTTTCGGAAAAATCCAAAAATTATTAGATTTTTCAAAATTCTGGGAAGTCAATAATTCGATTTTTTTTTCTTCTCAAAATTTTTTTTAAATAAAATAATTACTCAAAAATTGTTTATCATCTCCTCCACGTCTAGGTGACGATAGCGAAGTAACACGAGCTCATTTATTACCAAGAAATCCCTCCCCCCCTCCCTCTACACTCCGTTTCTCTCTTCAAGAGTCCTCTAACTCACAAAGAATGCCTCTCACACACAAAACTTCTCTGTTTACATTTTTTTTATCTCTCTTTCTCTCGATTTCTTCTTTTTTTTTTCATCTGTTCTTTCTTTCTCTCCCACTCTGATGTTTTGACTGAGACAAAAAAACTTTTGTGCTACAGCAGTTGAAAAAAAAAAGAAAAAAGAAAAAAGAAACAAAAATAACAAAGAGTGAAACAAATAAAATACGTTTGAATTTTAACTGCCAGCGCGCGAGAGTTCAACTCATTCGATTTTTCACACGTAAATCGAAGAGAGAATTGTATTTAATGCGCTTTATTCCTCGTACTTGTTTTCGCCTAAACAAAGTGGCGCATAAAGTTCGTGAAAAAAAAAAAAAGAATTTTATTTGTCGCTTAAAAAACAAAAAATTTCATTTCTTGCGTTTAAAAAAGGAAGATTTTTATTTCTCGTCTTTGAAAAAAGCGCTTCATTCTGGCGTTTAAAGGAAAAAAACTTCATTTTTTGTGTTGAAAAAAAAAACACGTGGAATTGAAAAAATTGGGAGTTCTTACCAATTGAGCACATCACACTTTTTTTTCTCTCTCAATTCAGTCACCTCGGTATAAAAAAAACACATTGATAAAAACAACAACAAAGTAAAAAAAAAAATACAATATTAAAAAAAATTCTAACTATCGAGTAATGACTCGCGTTACTTTGGAGGGCGAACAAATATGAACTGTACGTTTTGAGTGACTAGCGTCGACTGACCGTTGGGAAATGCAAGAGTGCCGGCTCCTTGCACGCTGGGTTATACCCCCCTGTATATATTATATCGATGTCAATGTAAAGACTTCAGCGGTCACACAAATACTTCTCTATCCACAATCATTGTCTATAGTACTTTTTTCTTTTTTCCCTCGTATTTTCCACCTCTACACCATCTTCACCAATCATTTCTTAAACTTTTTTTTTTTTTCATTTGTTATTATTATTGTTACTTTTTTTTTCTTCTTAATCTATGAATAATCGAGTGCGGCTTTATCGATGGAAAAAGGGGAAATTATGCTTGTAATTGTTGGCTTTTTCTACTTTTTTTTTTTTTTTTGAAGCCGCCACGTGGTGGTCAAAGCTCTCGACGCGACTACTTCGGTAAACCGTAAAAAAATGAACGTAAAAAATTTTTATGATTGCGGAATGTGGGACGATAACTTTCCATGTAAAATAATGGAATTCTTCTTTCGAAGGACAGAGTTTATGGGTTTTTGATATGTTCTTTTTTCTCGAGTTTTGAAGAATGTAAAGGGGGATTTGAGATGGAAAAGAGGATTCAAGGGGGGGGGGGGGGGGGGTTGAGTTTGAGGGAAATTGTGAGAATTTTTGAAAAATTGAATTTGCAAGATTTTTTTATTTTTTTAAGCTTTTGGAATTAATTCTATGATTTTTTTTGGGAAAATGCAGATATGTAAAGCAGATATTCAAATTCCTGAAGGAAGACAAATAAAAAATTATTATTATTATTTTTCAAATGAAATTAGAATTTTTGAAAATTAAATTATGGATTTTTGTTTATTTTTTTTCGGTTTTTGAGGAATTGAATGAAATATTTGGGATGGAAGAGAAAATTTGAAGGTAAGGATTGGGGGTTCGAGGGAAATTTTGGAAAACTGGATTTACCAAACTTCAATTTCTTCTCCAAGTTTTTGATTAATTTCACGTTCCAGTGAAATGATAAATTCCTTTGAAAACCTTGTTAATTTCAAAGGGAAAATTCTAGAAGAAAACAGAGAAAAATGATCATTTTCATTTTTCAAAGGCATTCAATTATTCTTTATAAAGTTACAGATTTTTAAAAAAATTTCCTTCTTTTTTTGAGTTTCGCGAAATTAAAGTGGACATTTGAGTTAGAAAAAATGATTCAATGAGGAAGGATTGAGTATTTTTTCAGAATTCTAATCAAAACATTTTTGAAAGATTAAAATTTTGAAAAATCTTTCTTTTACCGTTCTCATTATTTTTCTAAAATTCTGAAAATTGTAAAAAAATATATTTTTCAAAATTTCAAGTTTTTTTAATGTTTCGCTTAATTTACATTCTCTTGGAATTCTGAAGATTTTCCGAATATTCATTAATTCAAAGGAGCGAATTCTGAAAGGAAAAAGGAGTAAAATTATCGTTATTATTTTTCAATAGAATTTCTTTCAATTTTCTTTTAGCAAATACCTTCAACTTCACTATCACTAAATGGCTAATATATTATCAGTAGATGATACAGTGAATGAAGGTGTAAATTGTGTTTGGAATAGACAGAATAAAGAGAGAATGAAAAAAAAAAAATGTAAGGAAATAATTGCCAACAATTTAACTGAGGGAAATGATAATGTCGTTGGGAAAGTATAGGGCGTCAATTTGTACTTCTCCCCACGTGCAAATTACAAATCCCCTCTTTGCCCTCTTCTCCCTCATTTCTTCGTACATCTGTTCGTTACTCACCTTGCAAGCGTTCTTCATCGCTACAATATTTTTTTTTTTTCTATCTTTTTTTTTTCCTTTTCGATATGATTTCTCCCCCTTTTCCGTGTATTTCTCGCTGAAACTGGGGATAAATAAAAAAAAATTATTGCGGGAATGAAACAAAAGTTTCGATGCAATACTCCCTCTCGCCGCTCGTTTCTGCCCTTCTTTGCCAATTGTTTATGAATAACTAATAAACCAAAGAGGATTTTACTGATTTTCTACCCCAACATTTCCTACCTATCATTAACACAAATCCCTGTTATTTAAAATTCGTGTTATTACTGGTATTAGATGTAATTTTTTAGTTATATCATAGTTTCTAGTAAATCCTCCGATAAAAATCGCTAGAAAAAATTGAAAAAAGAAAAAAATTGTGCTTTTTTCTCGCCAATTTTTGGCTTCTTTTTCTAATCACTTTTTTAAAATTTTCTGCATGTTTTTTTAGTTTTCCCGAATATTTCAAAACTATCGTATTTAGAAGAATTTGTGAAGAAATTTTTTTATGTTGAAGTTTAAATTTCCCACAAAAAATGTCATGAAGTCTATTCTCCTATCCTGTTTCATTTTCGAGATATTCCCAAAAAACCGAAAAAAGTTATTTCTAAATGATAAATTCATTTTTTGAAGAAATCGAAAATTACAGGGGCAAAATGGGCTGTTAGGTTGGTCTCAAAAATCCGTAAATTTCTTTGGCGGGAAAAATGATGATTTTGAAACTTAAATAACTAAAGAAATTCAATTCACGATAATCATTAGTTCTAATATTAGGATTAATTTTATGATAACGAAATTGACATATATCTGGCATTTGTCATTTTTCTTAAACAAATAAATTATTATAACGAAAATATTTAAGAAAATTGCACTTAGAGTGCACTGTAGTTTTGCGAATTTTTTGCAAGTGCATTTACTTTCATCCCTAAATAATTTATTTGTCAAAAGAAAAAAAAAGTGAAATTTTTCAGATGTCTGATATTATCAGTATCACGTAAGTTCTAACTTAAATATTACACAATCTAGTAAATTTCCATGTAAATCTCTACACAGACAGAAAAATTTATTACAAAATTAGTGTACCTTCTTACTAGCGCATGAGATATATCAGATGGAAGACAAAAAAATAGCACTCTCCACAAATTTGAGTCTGGAAAATGCAATCGAAAGGATCTATACACAAACTTTTGTATGTTGCACGTGATTTTTTTCAGCTCATCAAGAATTAATATGAGAAACTTTTTTTTTATTATACGACACATGAAAATCTGGTACATCACTCTCAAATTTTAGTGTGCCACTCAGTGCATTTTCATAAAAAACAGCTCAGCACTAAGTGGTGACCTCTGTGATCTAGAAAATTAATTGGTAGAAAAACTTGAGCGTTGAATCATCCAACCATGCGGAAGTTTAGGAAGAAGTACTTTGATTTGTCATTACGATATTGGTCCCGGTTTCTGACAGTGCTCCAGTAACTGATGATTCTTTTCAAATTTCTTAGTTCTTTTCAAATGTACAAAACATTGTTTAATATTTGATTTGCTGAGCTGGTTTAGCGCAACAAATGTCTCTGAATATAATTAAATTACGTTAAATAAGCAAATAGTTGTTGCCTTTGATTTATGCTCTCAGAAACTAGCTCTAAAGTGTCAGAAACTGGGACCATCGCGACAGTAATCTTCAATTTGTGTAGAATTTGCGGTACTTTGTTGTCCGCCATTCGGTACTCCTGACTCTAAGAAGAAGGAAGCTTTCTTCACAAGAAAAAGGTTCCTTAAAACTAAGAAAAAGTATAAATTATTAGTTTTAAGAAATTATTCATTGAAAGTAATGATGCGTTAATTGGATTGAATATATTCCGATTGGAATGAACTCATTTTCATTAATTATTTGGAAGAAATCGAAGATCTTTCAAGCCGATCGTCACATTTCTCGTTTCGAGAATGGATATCCTCGATAGCAGATTAATCTGTTGATTATTCAAATTTAAGATAAGAGTTTTCACGTTAATCAATGAGTCACTTGATCTGGAAAACTTTGAGTTTGTATTAAACTATTAGTATATCAATGTCATATGATCTAACAGAAATATGTGTCGAAATATGGATAGCTGCTTTCGGAGAAACAACTTCTTGGAATCAAAAAACTCTTTATGATATGAACTCTTTATATTATAAATAATGAGAAACTTGAAATGAGTAATTCTTTTTTTATGAAAAAACAGAGTTATATGCTCTGTAAGAATTTAACTTGAATAGTCAAAATAATATTGTCACAATGATTGCCATACTGTGTCTAATTTATATTTTTATCCATTTCAATAATGTCCATAATCGATTCATCAATTGCGCAATAGAAACTCCCGATCATGTTTGTATTCAATTCAAAACCGAACGGTGTTGATAATTATCAATCTTTTTTTCTTCAATTCAAATACGAATTCTTTGATAAGAGAATTATTCGTTCTGAGTGTATGTATCGGTGCGAAATTTTACTGATTTCCAATGGATTTTTCTCTTCGTGTAGTCGATATGACTGATGTTAGCTAATTTTTCTTACGAAATGGGATGTAATCAGTTCATGAGTTGGTTGCTAAATAAAAAACTTTCCTTTCTATTGATCTATTTCATTCCTTTCAATGGATTATCTTACCATCAATTCTTCTTTCTGTCATTAAAAGGAAAATTTTTTTTTTCAATTCGTCAATAATTTACAAATCGCCACCTTAGAATCAAAGGGGAGTGAGTGCTATACTTATACACAGGACTTACGCCTATTTGACTCTAAGGCAACGGAATGGTGCGCTTTGCCCTGCTCTCCACCAGTTTCAACGATATAAAAAGGATAAAATTCAGAGACTCCTGCTGGAAAATATGAGAGCGAGTTCCCAATACACAGAGAAAAATGTTTTCTTAATTTAAGAATGTGCAGTTACTTAATTTAAGAATGGCAGGTCACTTAAATTAAGTGACTTTTCTCCCTTAAGTGAACCGACTTTTCTCACTTGAATCAAGTAACTTTTTCTTTCTTAATTTAAGAAAGTAAAAGTCACTTAAATTAAGTGACTTTTCTCACTTAAATCAAGTGACTATTTCTTTGTTAATTTAAGAAAGTAAAAGTCACTTAAATTAAGTGAGTTTTCTCACTTAAATCAAGTGATTTTTCTTTCTTAATTTAAGTGACCTGCACATTCTTCAATTAAGAAAGCATTTTTCTCTGTGTATATTAGCATTCTCATTTTTGAAGATGAAACGCCCTAGTCATTAAACGCATATGGAAAATCCCTTCAGAGAATTTCTATTGATTATTTCTATTAATTATTTTTATAGAGATCTTGAGATATTTTTTATAGCTACACTGAGAAAGGGATTCGTTAACAGTTATTTTATGGATTCAGTTGCATTGAACGAATATTAGATGCCTTCAAATACTCGAGCTGATTCACTCAATAGCGTATTCGTTAAATATTAACGAATATGCAGTTGAGGTACTGGCGATGGGCAAATATCGTCATTTTTGCTTGAATGTGTTTTCCCTCGTTGAAGTAATTGATTTTACTAATTATGATGATCAATTTTTTTCGTCAATTTTGGTTAATCCGAATTATTGAGTCCATTTTCCTCAATCGAAGCTCCCTAAACGAACCAACCATTCGTTAAATATTAACAAGTATTAGTTTGGTTACCATTCTAACTACCATTCGTTAACAGTAAACGAAGCTCGTTTCAGCCAAACGAATCGGTTTAACTGTGTATTGTTTCTATAAGAATTCTATACCAGTAGAGTTTCACGTGACTCTCTAATTAATTTTTGACTCTATACAAAAAATATCTATAAATTTTGTGCTTTTTGTGCTTTATCCTTTTTAGCAATTATGCCCCTTTGTGCTTCTAAAGCGACAATGTACAATGCATCTATAGAAATTCTATCCTATATATAGGATTTTCTATAGAAATATAGATTTTCTACGCTTGAAGCGCGATCTACTCTTTTCTAACTTGTTGTTTGTTATTTGTGCTGCTTGTGTAGCTGGCCTTCAACAATTACATTGTACAGTCAATATTACTAATTTTTATGTGAAAAAATGGGCACATAATTTTTTTTCTGTTTTTGTGAGCTGCGAAAAACTTTCTATCCATTCGGGACTCGATCGAGGGATCGAACCCTGGTCTTTCGCACGTGAATCTACAGTCCAATTTACTGCGACAGCTGGACGCATTTCTAACTTGATTCCCCGAATGATTGAAATATAACATTTTGATTATTGTATTTACCCCCGCCCCAATACGTCCCAGCTTTAGTGAATAGCGCATGAATTTTTATAAGGACCCCATCGGATTGTAGAGTATTTTTCTTTCGATATAGGCAGAATTTGGAAAATGGATCAGATCCTTCTGTTTCTTTTTTCCCCAAAAATCAATTTTTTTTTAATTAGCAGCTTTTTTTTTTTTATTTTCCTGCTAATATCTTGGAAACTATCGCATTCAAGAAAATTTGTAGAGATTTGAATTTCCAGAGAAAAACAAATGTTTAGGAGTCTATTCTTCTATTCCCGCTCGTTTTCGAGATTTTTTCTGAAAAAACTAAAAAAAAAGTGATTTTTTAGTGACTAGTTCATTTATTTGAATAAATTGAAAATGTGACCTTTCAACAACAAAAAATCGGAAAATATTTTTGGCGGGAAAAAGTATTATTTCAAATAAATAATTCAAGTAAATTCACTTGACGATATTTATTACCCCTTTACAATTGAATTATAAATGAATAGTTTATTATTAGATAAGCTGAGACTGTAATAGTTGAGCGACCTTATCCAGAGGTCACGAAGAAAGTGTCGTGACCCCACTTCGACCAGGTGAAAAAGCTTTCCACCAACAGCATGCAGTTTGTGCAAATCGATTTCTCTTTCAACTGATTTCAATTGACTTTATTTACTTTCTTTATTCTCTGCTATATATTCCGTTGCTCAATTCGTATCGAACAAACAAATAATCCAATGCCACTGCTACTGTTGGCTTGACACTTAGCCTTAAACTTAAATCCTTGATTATTTTTTTTACATTTTTTTTTCTTTTTTTTTTTGGAACAATTGTATTGTGGGATCATGGCAAAAAATCCAGTGAAAACTATTGAAAGAAGAGTTTCAAGAGTTCAAAGTGGTACGAGATTGTCGAGAAATGGAGATAATAAAGGGGGCTCTACTGTCAGAGCAAGCTCAGCACCACCAAAGAAAATTCAACTTAATATTAAAGACGTGAGTAATAATTCATTCAAATAACAAATAAGCTAAGTTTTATTCAGCATATATATAAACTCTCGGCCTTTCACATTCTGTTCATCCCCTCATTTATTGCATTTTAATAATTTTTTCATTAAATTCAATTATTTTTACAGAATTTGATTTTTCTTATCAACAAACGCTTCTATGGATATTGTCGTTGAAATGTCACAAAAATGATAATTAATCATTTTTAAAGGGAAAAAATAATGAAACTTAAAGGATATGAAGTTTTCAAATAAATCACTTCTATTTCATCTTACGGATGACATCATTGACATCAATTTTGTAAGAATATCTCGGAAAAATAAGCGAAATAGGCTCTGTCCTAATCCTTTTTTCTAGATAATCTCAAGAGCATCGAAAAAGTATTGGGGCAAAAAATGAATTAAACAGCTTTTTTCGTTATTTAAAAAAAAATATTCGTTGAGGACCGATGCCATCAATATTTGATGGTTTTTGCCACTTTTTTTTCGGTATACAAAAATTTCTCTATCTCGCACAGATTTCGAGTTATTTGAGTGAAAGGGGAATGAGTGAAGCACTTTTTCGTTTTCATCCTCAGTTGTTTTCAGAATATCTTGGAAACTAAGCGGGATAGATCGGTTTTTTGCTAATCCTTCTTCGGAGAGAATTTCAAGAGCTACAGAACAATAATTATAATATAATTAATACAATTTATTCCGTTCATGCAAGTTCAATATGCTTATTTTAGCATTTAATGTAATTTTTACTGTTTAAATGGCTCCAATGAGCTTTCTAGCCTGAAGTCTAGCCAATAAATATAGAGGAGATTGGGGCAAAATGGACCTCCAATAAAATTTGATTCATGAATTTTTTTTCAGAGTGAAGGACTCTGCACAAAAACCTGAAAAAATGAGAGAAAATGCTCTAATATATAGACATTGTTGATGAATTTTTCAAAATTCTTCAGAAAAATCCTTCATTTTCAAAAAAAAAATCCCAAATAATTTTGACCCTCAGGTCCATTTTGCCCCATTTTCCCCTATATCAAGTATCACAAGCTCTCAAATTGCCGCCTCAGAATCTAAGTGGCGTAAGTGCTATGCTTATACCTAGCACTTATGCCACTTTGTTTTTGGTGGCATATAACTATGTTAAGGGGTAACGGAAGACCTAGTAAATTTGAAATTTTCAAATTCATTGTTTAATGCTAATTATGATTTTTTACATTAAATATCAAAAGCATCGACTTGCTAATGTCCTTCCCCAGTCGTTGCCACTCTTCTATCATAAAAATATTGATAAATATAGTCAAACAATTAGTTCAAAAATTCAATATATACAAAGAGTTCCGTTACCCCTTAAGTGCGATGTATGATTATACATAGCACTTACGCCACTTTGTTTCTAAAATGACGATATTTCTTCTTTTGCAGACGAATCAGGTGCGAATACCATGTGCCAAGATTCCCTCAAAGCTTCCGAGATCAGCGAAAATTATAACAGCATCCGAGTACGAGTACTTTCGCACACGTGCCCTCGATGGTCTGCAAACGAAGGAGGAAAGAGAAGCCATATTGATGGAAGCTGAGCGTGAGAAGTCGCGTCTTCTTGCTGAGTCAATGGCGCGAAAGGAAGAAATGCGGCAAATTGATGCGAAAAAACGCCGGGAAAAGCCGCTTAAGCTTGATGATTTGGAGTCAGAGGCGAGAAAAAAGACAATGCACCTTTTGGAACGAGCCAATGACCTTCGACTAGAGCAGGAAGAAGAAATACAGAGGTGCAATCGGATCATTCTGCAGACAAAATGTCGGGCGATAAGAGATTTGCAAGTGGCTGAAAAAGAGATTTTAAAGAAAGAATTGAACGATGAGGAGAAGCGCTTGCACGAGATAATGGAAAATGAGAGGAAGAGGAAAGTGGAGGAGGAAATTAGGAAGGAGAATGAGGCAGCTGCTAGGAGAAAGACATTCTCCAAATTGTTGAAGGATCAAATATTCGAGAATGAGGAGCAAAAAATTATTGAATTCGAGAGAAAACAGGAGGAGGGGAGGCTCATCAATTTAAGCAATATTGCTTGGCAGGATGAGGAAATTGCGAAAGCGAGGAAGAGGGAGGAGGAGGCTGCGAGAATGAGGGAAAATTTGATTATTGAAAACGAGAGACTGATGAGGTTCAAGCAACTGGAGAAGGAGGAGCAAAGACTCTTGGATTTGAGGTGAGAGGAGATTTTTTTGAAGGATTTTTGTATTGAAAATTTCTGAAATGAGTGGATTTAGAGCATTTTGTGGAGAGATCTTTTTTTTGAGAGAATTGAATTCTGATGACCAAAGTGTTGAAAGTTTAATTCCCTGAATCTAGTCATTTTTTGAGATTTTTGTGAATGAATGACAGGTACTAAAGGTAGTATCCCAGAGTATGATCTATAAAACAGGAGAAAATGAAGATTTGCAGGGTAGTCTCTAATTAATTGCTGATAATTCGGGGAAACGTGATTAAATTACCCGAAACAAGCGATTACTGATTTCCTATCATCTGCATGAGTAAGAGAGAGAGGCAAATAGTTACGACTACCTTCTGATTAAAATTTTTCAAGAACTATACGGGGAATTGAATATCTTTTTCTTCTATTATTTAGTTGAAAAATGCTGTTCTCTTAGCGAACAGTTTTTAAGTAATGGTTCAACTGTGTGGTTTTTTTCAGTAATTTCGTTTTTTGCGTCCGATTTAGGGCGTTTCATCCCCATCACCGATATCTTCAGTAACTTTGATAATTCATATCTCATAAACTACTCGGGCAGAACTTATGAAAAAATTCAGAAAAATGTAAAAAAAATATCATCTTTGATACAGCATCAAAAAAATAAGGAGTTAAATGTACTTGGATTTGCTAGGATACTACCTTAATTTTAAAACAAGAAATAACAGAAATCCGACAGTTTTCAGTAATTTTTTTCTTTGACAAATAAATTATTTCGAAAAAGTAAAAATATGCACCTATAGAAAATCTAAAAGATTCTTAAGTGCAATTTTTTAAAATATCTTTGAAAAAATAGTTTATCTGTTAAAAAAATCCAGAAAATTATCAAATATGGTCTAATCTCATAATCATGAAAAATACTCAAATACTGATGTAGAAATAATAATGATCCTCAATTTTCTTTAATTTTTTCATTAATTTCTTGTAAATTTTCTTTTTCAGGATTAAAGAGTACCAGCAGAAAAAGGCAGAGCGCGAGGATGCACTTGCAGAAGCTCAACGACAGGCAAAAGCCCGAAGAGACCGTGATATTTTGAGAATGGCAGCACAAGCCCAACAAGCGACTGATCTACAATCTCAAATTGACGAGTTAAATGCAGCAAGAGTTCAAGAGGAAGTTGAACGTGAATGGAGAAGAAAAGAAAAGGCAGAGGCACTGAAACTCTTGGAGACACGTAAAAAAATGTCATTAGCACGTGAGGAACAGATCAAATACAGGAAGATGCTGCAGGCCATGGAGATCGAGCGCGATAGACGTGAATTTCAAAAAATCGTACAATTTCAAAGAGAAGCTATTTGCAGAGAACAGAGAGAAAGAGAGGAACGTCAGCGTGAAAATCAACGTCATCGTACGCAAATATTGCGGCAGGTTAATGAAAAAGAGAAGGGAAAAGTTGAAATGAGAACGAAATTGTTTGAGGAAGGTCTTGCAATGAGAGCTGAAATGGAAATGAGAAAGAAAAAATTGAGAGAAGCTATGGAGAAGAAAATCAAGGAAATGAGAACTAACAATGTTCCGGAAATTTATATCAATGATGTCAAAGGAATGATTGATAAAATCAAGTGAATTATGAGACAAAATGTTCTTTTCTTTTTAATAAAGAAAATATCATTTATTCATTTAAATTTTAGTTATCTTACAGACGAAGGAAAATACATTTTCGAGAGTAATATCATTTTCTTCGGCTCATTTTGATCATTATCGGTGCGACTATTGAGTTGAGAAGAAATTTTCAAGAGAACTTTTTTGTAGAAAATTTAATTCTCTACTAAAATGATATCTTGATGAATTTCAGTAAACCCTATAGTTTCTGAGATCTTTACGAAAAAATCTGGATTTAATCCTGATAATTTGTTAATATCATCGAAGTTCACTTTAGTGAGGGAAGACTGGTTAAAATGGAGATTCTGAAGGAATAGCTTGAGATACAGATTTTCTGATGATTTCATTAAAAAGCGGACGAGATTTTAGATGAAAAACATACTATGAAAAACAAAGAATTAAATTCTTGAGGAATTCAAAAGAAAAATTCAATGAAATCATCATAAAAATCTTATCTCCAACATTTCCATTAATTTCGAGTGATTTTCATAATATGAAACACCGAAACTAAGATTCGTCCATTCAGCCCCCCTCGTCCACTTCACCCCTTGTGTCCCTTTTTACTCCACCTCTCCCCTAATGCCTCTTATACAATCAGCTCATCATTATTCACACTTATTTCCATAACATCACAACATTTGGATCCTTTTCCACAGTTTCTTCAATTTGTGCGACTGACTGTCCAGTGTTACAGCAAATTTCATCGAGACTGTAAGAGCCAGTAAAATATTTATAAATCGAGTCACGAGGCTCCTCTTCTTCATCAATATCTGTGCAAGCTCCCTTTATGTGAATTGGATACTGAAATTTGAGCATAGCATTATCAAAAAATGCACTAATCATTCTTGCACATCAGTATGACCAAAAAATATCTTTTTACCTTGTAGACACGACGAATGAGTGCTTCAATCAGACCAAATTGAACGAGTCTTCTCTCATTAATCCTCAAATTTTGAGGATTCAAACGTTGACACAGGTCTCTCATGCTTGTACCATGTGTCATACTCGCGTACATTCGATAAATGTCTCGCAAATAAGCTAGTTGTCTTGCTGAAAAAATATTCCGGATTATTGAAATAAAATCAGTGATCTCTTCTTTCTTCATGAAAATATCTCCGAATCTAGGGAAAATAGAGAATTTTTCATAGAGGCTTTTTTTCTTGTTCAGAGATTCAGAACTGCAAAAAAGAGATCTCTTTAAAAATTCTCCTCTCATCGATTTCGAAATATTCCATAAAAACTGCATTATCATATCGTCACCTTAGAAACAAAAAGGCGGAAGTGCTATTCTCATGCGTAGCACTTACGCCCCTTTGTTTCCAAGACGATGATATCTATCCAGTTTTATCAAAAACCAAAAAGAAAAAAGAAGCTCCTGATATTTACCTGATTTTGAAGCATAAGCGATACACCTCTGCTGCAAATTCTGGTCCTCCGCAAGTTCCTTGAGCTTTGGAGTAGTAGCATAGACATTGCTGTACTGAAATATTGGAATTAGCGTAACAACTCCATAATAGACTAAATTTTGTACACAACTCTTTACTAAATTGTTGTCAACATCAGCCTCAGCTGCGATTCTAGCAACATGATTGAATCCATCGATGTACGGAAGCACTTGCTGTGTCGTCAGGTCCCATTGATCACTGCAGTAAGCTTCCTTGCCCTCTAAAAAAATTGGCACTTGATGATCGAGAACTGGTTTTGGTTCTGCTGCTAAACGCACGACTTTTAAATGTGTTGTCATCGTTCCCTCCGTTAATTTGCACATCTTGTGGGTATTCAAGTCTGTCATCACTTGACGCAGCATCTCAGACAGCCTTGATTTGTCCTCTGATACTGATGAAAGAAAACAATTCTCTACTTCAAGTGCCATCTGGAAAAAAATGAAATTATTTTGCGATGGTTTTCAATCGAGATACTTTATAAGAACAGGATCTCGGAAAATATTAGGTTTATGAGAATTTAGCAAGAAACCTTTTTTATGGGGAATTAAATTTTCTACAAAAAAGGTCGGATATTGAATTCTTGTAAACTCAATGTTTTCGGAGATATCTTTAAATTAGAAAGAATTTACCAGAAAATCAGACATTTTTTTAACTACTGGCTCGTAATGAACGGTTCTCGCTTCAGCATCACAAACGAAACACAAATTGAAGTAAAATGCATTTCTTGCGTATTTTTTGTCGTCAATTTTCACGGGAAAGCCCAGGATTTTACAGTCCCTCAGAGTTCTGCGTTGAATAAAAAGGAATTTATTAATTTTAATAGTTTATTAATTTTTTTATCTTCTTTTTTTCACTCACACAGTGATTGTACTCCTCTGCAACTGCGCCTTAGGGATTATATACACAGAGACATTATCAAAAATGTCTTTGGACACATAATTGTCCGGTACCTGTTGCAAAAAAAAAAAAAAAATTAATTAAAAAATCCATGAAATTATGAAAATATCTTAATATTTTGTGAATATTTTTTGAACAGGTGGATCTTGAATACTTCGCGAAGAGACCTTTTTTTGTAGGCCATGCAATCTCCTCTTAAAAAATCCCTCCCAATAATTTCTCCAAAACTCACTGATTCCTTGAATATCAAAAAATCATTCTTTTTAAATCGAAGAGATCTTTTTAAAGAGAATTTAATTCTCCACAAAAATGGTCCCCTGCTAACTTCCCCCAAATCTCATAGGCTCCGAGATATTTCGAAAAAACAATGAATACGTCCTAACAAACCTGACAGGTGATTTTGGGTCCAGCTATGTGATGAAATTCCGAGAAGAATATGCACCTGATGGCACTCTTGTCGTCCCGCGACTCCTCAGGATCCTCTCCACTCGCAAGAATCTCTTCATGCTCTCCATTGGTCATCCGAAGTCCTCAAAAATACCAGCAGAACTGCAAATATGAATTAAAAAAAAAAATGAATTTTTTAAATTAATTTTGTCACCTCCAGAACTAAAAGGCGTAAGTGCTATACATAAGCATAGCACTTACGCCACTTGATTTCTGAGACGTTACTTTCATTTTGTTACCAGTTTTTTTAGAAATATCTCGGAATCCAAACGAGATAGAGCAATTTTCACAATGACCTTCTATGTAGCTCTTAAAATTTTCTACGAAAAAGGTAGAAACACAAATCGCTCTATCTCGCTTTTGAGAATAACTCGGGTACTAAGCGAGATAGAGCGATTTTACCTCAATCCTTTTTTGTAGCTCTTGAAATTACCTGTGAAAAAGAATTCTTGCAAAAACGCTCTATCTCGCTTAGATTCCGAGATACTCCAAAATAACTGATGAGAAAATTAGAAAAATTTGAAAACAGAGGAAACTAACCTCAAAATGAAAAAACTCCACTCACTCCGAAATTATCTCCGAATCCTCAAAATAACAAAAATGACCTTGAACGAATATCCAATAGTCGAATGGAGCAATGGCACTGTAAAAAACGTCCTTGCCTGAAACTTGAGTATTTTTTGTTTTTTTTTTGAAGGTTAGAGAAATTCCTGAAACCGAAAAAAAATGCGCGAGAAATGACAAAAATGAGACAACAGTGCGTTTATTACTGTACAGTTATGTAGAATTACGTCATTCATACCTGGATGATAATTTTTTTGGAGCAGTCGTTGATAACGCATGAAGACGCAATAATAAAACTACAGAAAAGGTATTTCTAAAACTATTATTTTTAAGCTTTAATTCCTGATTTGAAAAAACATGAATTTTTAGGAATTAACGGATTTTCTTGATATTTTGGAGCACAATGACAATTTCTGTTCACTGGCCGGCACTTGCGGGTATCATACACCCTAATATCGGTGGATGGGCTGGTGCCTACATCACGAGAAAGAACCTGAACCCTTGGTATGAGGTAAGAATAATGACAAAGGCGGGATTTGATGGAGGTGATGTGTAGAGAATTTTTTTTTCAGTTCTTTTAAAGAATTTTTGGTTGCTAACAGTTTTTCATGATTTTCTTAGATGCTAAAGAAGATAGAGAAATTTTCATGGAACCTTTTTTTGTAGCTCCTGTAATTTTCTGCAAAAGAGGTCTATAGGGAAGTTTCTCCTTTTTTCTTCCTTTTTTCATACCCTAGTAGTTCCGAAAATGCGAAATAAACACCGTGTAAACACAGTTTGAGTTTAAAAACCGTGTTTACACGGAATTGGTGCGTAATATATACGGTTTTTTTGTGCAAGATTTATGCTGTGTAAATTCCGTTTAAAAACTGTTTAAATTCGGTTCAGGACCTGTTCAAAGTTCGGTCAAAAACTGTTTGGAGTCTGTTAAAAAATTGTTTACAGTCTGTTAAAAAACTGCACAAATAAACGGTTTAAACACAGTTTAAACACCAAATTTAAATGAAATAAATTCGAAGTTCGAACCGCATTTTCGAAACCGCTAGGGATGAGAAAAAAAATTTGTACAGATTATTTTATAAATATCTTCAAAACCAACGGTTTTTGGAAAAAAACTCATGAAACCTTTTTTACAGAGAATTTAATTCTCCACCAAAATGGTCTTCTGCTAATTTCCCCTAAACTCCGTGGTTTCCCAAATATCTTTGAAAGACCATTCTTTCCAGAGCTACAAAAAACCTTTTTCGTAACTTCGAAATTCTCTAAAAGAAAAAGTTTGTAGGAAAATTTTTCTATCTCTCATAGATTCTGAAATATTTTGAAAAAAGAGAAAATTCCTTCTATTTTAATGAGGACGTTGTATGCTGACTCCTTCCAACCGGGTTTTTCCCAAAAAAATTCAAAATTACCTTTACTCCCTCTCATTCGGAATTACCCCTCCCCCCTACTCCTCAAGCCACACCATGTGCACACCAAATGCTCAGGTCGCTTAGTCCCTTCTTCCTTTTTTATATCGTTTTATTATTGTCATCCCTGAAATACGAATTTTCTTGCCGTTTTATTGCACCCGTTGGTCCGAAATTCTTAGTAAAAGCAATTACAATTATCCCGAAAAATCCCCCCTCCCCCTCTCAACTGTCCAACTACCTAGACGGGTCTTACTCTCTCTGGACGCTCAAACCTTAGCTTCTTCACCCTTCCATAATTGTCATACATACTATTGTTGTTGTAATTCAAAATTCAAAATACTATTCATGTTACTAAAATCTTGTTAAAGTTAAAGTTAATCGTTTCAGTCGTTTTTTTAAAGGTTTATTGTGAGTGAAGCCAGAAAAACAATTTTTGATATATCACATTCAATAAAAGCGATGTTACATTTGTTGCTTGATAGCAGGTCACTTACAGAAAAGTCATTGTACAACATACTCTGCTAAAACTTATAGTCTGTTTTTTGTCATCCTTTTCACATTGGATGCAATAATGTTTATTCTATGCTGAAGGACGTGTATTGGTTTTGTAAAAAATGTGTTCCAAGTGAAAAGACTCCTAAAACCACTTCATCTTTTGTTTCAGTCGTTGAAGAAGCCAACATGGACACCACCAAAATGGGCATTTGGTCCAGTCTGGACTGGAATTTACTGCTCAATCGGTTACGCATCCTACATGGTTTATCGTGATGGTGGAGGGCTAAATGGTGCTGCTCTTCCTCTCTCAATCTATGGAGCTAACTTGGCATTGAATTGGGCCTGGACACCGATTTTCTTCGGTTATCACAATTTAAAGCTCGTGAGAATTGAAAAAAAACTCCAAATTTTAGATGAAATTTGTGAAAATCGATTTCATTTTATCTTCTGTTTTTTAACGATATCTCGGAATCTAAGCGAGATAGAGCAAATTGTGTAATGACCTTTTTTTTATAGAAAATTTCGAGAGCTAAAAACGAAAGAGGTCATTACTAATATTGCTCTATCTCGCTTAAATTCCAAAATGTTAAAAAAAACTGGGGACGAGATAAAATAGATTTTTCTGAAAACTTCAGATTTTTCATAGGATTTTTTAAAAATATTTTTTCAGGCCTTCTATGAAATTGTAGCACTTTGGGGAACAACTGCAGCACTGGCAGTGGCTTTTTATGGTGTCAATCCAGTAGCTGGATACCTCATTCTACCTTACTTAGCATGGAACACTCTTGCTACAGCTTTGAACTACGTTGTTTATCGTGATAACAAAGAAACACCAGCAATTGAAGACAAGAAGAATTGAATGTCTATCAATTAATGGGATTTTGTTAAAAGTGCCTTAACTTCTTTCACTGCGGTTCATTACATCACATTCCAATTGCTTTTAAAAATTCGCATCAATATTTTTGTAGTCATTGAGAAACTTTAGATGGAGATTACGGTTTTTTTTAAAGATAATAGGATTAACACTTGATAATAGAAGAATCGGTTATGAAGAAACTATTTAAAAAATTTGCACTCGCGGTTTTTTGAATTTTCTACATGTTCGTCTGCATATTCGTCGTTTTATGAAATAATTTATTTGAAAAAAAATGAAAATTGGCAGATTCCTGCTTTTTTCAGTGTTTTTTTTTATGTTGAACAAATAATAGTTTTTAAAATAGAATAAACTTTAGTGAGTTTTTTTGAACAATTCTCTCATTTTTCTTGAATATCTTAGGAACTGCTGGAGTTGGGGAAATTCATCAAGAAACCTTTTTTGTAGAGAATTAAGTTTTATACGAAAAAAGTCCATTGACAAATTCCCCTCGATTCCCTCTTTTCCTCGCAGCTTTGAAAACTTCGAAATGATCCTATCTTAAGAAAATCACTACTGTGAGGTTTTTAGACAATTATTAGTTTTCTGAGGATATCTCGGAATCTAAGCGAGATAGAGCGATTTTTGATATGACCTTTGTTGTAGAAAATTTCATGCTACCAAAAAAATCATCATGAAAATTGCTCTATCTCGCTTACATTCCGAGATATATAAAAAAAACGGTGAAAAAAGGTAGTTTTGTCTTGAACACTTTGAGTGCTGTTAGCGCCACATCCTATAGCATTTTACCTGAGACGTATATCTATATATACACGCTAAACGATGGAAAATAAAATAAACTTTGTTGAGTTTGTTTTCAAAATTTTTTCAATTTCTCTCGAATATCTCCGAAACTGTTGAAGTTAGGGAAATTCATCAAGATACCTTTTTTGTAGAGAATTAAATTTTACATGAAAAAGATGTCTTGGAAAATTTTCCTCAATCCCCTAGTTTCTCCGCTACTCCAACTGCTCCAAAATAATTTATTTATTGAAAAAATATTCGAAAGAAAAATAAAAAAATAGAAATTGTCAGAAGTTCTCTATTTTTATTATCCCCCCAAAAAATCATCAATCATTTGTTCCCAATTTTCCTGGAACAACTGCCCATTGACATTTCTAACTCTTCATCTCACAATTCCATCCCGAACACCTAAAAAAACCCCAATTTACCCTGAGATACCCAATTATCCCAATAAAAGTCCAGAAATTGAATTTAAAAAAAAGTCGAGAAATTTAATTATAAGAAAAAAAATTCCAGAAATTTAATTAAAAGAATAAACAAACAGTCCAGAAATTGAATTAAGAGGAAAAGTCAAAAAATTGACTAATTTTCAAAAAAAAAAAGGTTTTTCATCGATTTTCCCCTCTCCTGAACTTCCCCTAGCCTCCACTAAGCGCCTCAAATCCATAAAACTCCACCATTTACAAGTGCGTTTGTCTGCAGCGTCAAAAATGTTGAATTTATCAGTATTTAGTGACTTGAAATGAGCCATTCATTGAAGAAAAAAAAATTAATTATGGAAGAAATTAACGTGAATGATGATGAATCTCACATCGAAAAATTGTGCACAGAATTGTTGTTAAAAATATTTTCGTATCTCGATGTATCAGAGAGGATTAAACTCGAGCAAGGTAACATTTGCATTTAATTATACCAATAAAACGTAAAAATTTCAACGAAAAATGATGATAATTCCTTTTTTTTTTTAATTTCAGTCTGCAAAAGATGGAGAGACATTAGCAGAGGTGGTTGGCCAGATATCAAGGAAATCAGCTGGTCTTATGGAAAGGGCTTTGACAAATTGATACTATTAAGACGTGCTGGGCCCTATTTAAATAGGTTAGAAATATGTGACACATGCAGATTACCTTTGCCAAATGACTTCGAAAAATTACTCAAGACTTATCAGAATCTACAAAAATTTACCTATATTGCGTTGATATCAAATTCACCGTTTAAATCGAATTCTGTGTGGAAATCACGTTATGGCTTGGCTGATGCTATACATGCACTACCCAAAAACTCGTTGACCGAATTGGAGATCGAGGGGGACAGGAGTCCAATTTTTTTTGTGAGTAAAAATTCATTTTTTTATTTGATGTTTAATCTCTATTTTGGGGTTCTATTTGTTTTTTTCGGAATATCTCGGGAACGAATGGGCTTAGAGGAATTTTGAAAGAAGACTTTCTTCTCTAGAATTTTCTTTTCTACAAAAAAGATCTCTTGGTAAATTATCGTAAATTCCTTACTTTCTGAGATATTTGAAAAAAGCTAAAGTTCACGAGAAAATTGCTTTTTTTTTTCATTTTCTCAAGTAACTGCTCCAGTGGCGCGCAAGTATCTTAGGAGCCTCTAGGTTTAGAAGGATTTTATCCTCATCCTTTTTTGTTCAGAAATCTCTTCTCTACAAAAAAGGTTTCTTGGTAAATTTTTCTAAATCTTCTAGTGTTCGAGATATTTGCAAATAACTAAGAAAAGTCCAGACAAAATTCCTTTTATCGTTCTCCTAATGAACGTTTTAATGTTTTATTTAATTATGAATCAACTAGCAAATATCTTAGGAGCAGCTAGGTTTAAAAAAATTTCGTTTTTACTTTTTTTTGTTTAAAATTTCCTTTTTTACAAAAGAGGTCTCTTAGTAAATTCCCCTAAATTCTATAATTGCTGAGATATTTACAAAAAACTAAAAAAGTCCCAGAAAAACTCATTTTTATCACTTTCCCTTTTATCAGTTAACAATTCCATCAACTAGCAAACAATACAGGAACGACTAGGCTCAGAAGAATTCTACCCTAATCATTTTTCGTCTACAATTCCGTCTTCTACAAAAAAAACATCTCTCAATGAGTTCCTCTAAATCCTTTTAGTTTTCGAAATATGCGCAAAAAACTTTAAAAAAAGTGCCATCGAAAAATTCTTGATTTCTTGTCTTCATCTTCCAGAATGTTGCGAAACTCCGTTCCCTCCAGTGTCTTTGGCTCTGGAACGTCACTCTCAACGAGGGTACGCTCCAGGGCCTGAAGAGACTGAAGAACCTCCGCACCCTCCGTCTCTGGAGGAACAATATTCACGAAACTTACTTCGAGGAGATTCCATTTCTGAAGAATTTGGAGATTCTCGACATCAACTTCGGCCCAATGAACGACGAGCACCTCATGAACATCGTCGATAGTTGTACCAATCTCAGAATCCTACGATTACGAGGTAACAAAGTCACTCAAAAAGAAAAAAAAATCCTTTCAAAAGGATTCGCAGAATATTTTTCAATAAATTAATAATTGAATAATTTTTTGTTCCAGATTTAAAAGATTTAACATTTCGATGTTACAAAAAATTATCAGAATTATCGAATCTGGAGATACTGGAGATTGAAGGTAACATGTTTACTCAAGATAATATAAAAGAAGTGAGTAATTTAAGATTAACTAATTTACGATATTCATAGTATACACATTGTTTATTAACTTTATATGAAATAAAGATTAATCAATGACGATTACAATTACATTAGTTATATAATTTAACCTTTTTTCCTCAATCATCAGAGCATTTTTTTTTCTTTATATTATAAATAAAAATCAAAGGATATCCATCACTTCGTCCTCTCACTGATAATTTTTTTTTTGTTTCATTGCTCGTTAATTTCTCTTATTGCATCAATCCATTCATCTTAATTATGATTTGGATACAGTTTTAGTAGGTTGGATCGATTAAAGCGATCCTAGAGGTTTATAATTTTATACAAGCGTTACGTGGGATCAGTTGCATAGATGTAGCCCTGCTGTTGAAGTACGTAAAGTCGTTTTTCTACTGCTGTTTTATCTGTTGAAAAGAAAAATCATGAGTAATCATTGAAGTATTATAGAGGAAAGTAAGAAAAAATGGGAATCCCAGTGAAATAGTTTCGAATCGAGCTTTGAGGATGATTCCATTAAGAAGCTGATGAAATTTCAGGTTGAAAACATGTGCCAAAATTTATTTTTTGGAATTTTTTGAAAATTCGACTTTTTTTTAGCAAAATCGAAAAAATTCGTTTTTTTGGGGATATCTCCAGTTTCATCGGTCGAGACGAGATAGAGTTGATTTCGAATGAAAGTTGAGCTCATTCCCCATCGATTTATGTAGTTTACATTTTTTTAAATCGATTTTTCAATTACTTATTGTCCATTTTCTGGAAATCAGTTTTTGCTCAACATCTATTTGAAAAATCGACCATTTTTGGTGGAACTATATAAATCGATGGGAAATGAGCTCATCTTTTATGTGGGACCAGTCCCAGGTAGCTACGACCAATAAGAATTTGAGATATCCTTGCAAAAAATTGAATTTTTCAAAAACAAAAAGGTTTTCACCTTGAAATCTTGACCGAAAAATCAAATTTTTGAAAAATTCCACAAAATCAATTCTGGCACATGATTTCCGTCGGAAATTTCTTCAGCTTTCCAATGGAACCATGAAGAAAAATCTATCTTTGATATTTCCATTGATTTTGAGTGATTTTCATTCGATACTAATTAATAAAAAAAAATTAATTCGATTGAATTCTTACATTTTATGAGCAGAGCACGGTCTTGACTGTGGCTCACATGCTGTGATAACGAGTGAAGGAGAATTTGGGCTGTGTGATATCGTTGAAAACACTCAGCTGGATTGCCAAACAGTTCGTCCAATGCTGCTGATTGACACTAGAAGGAAAAAAAGTTTTTTTAAAGATCACCACTTGTATTCCCTTAAATATCTCGGAATCTATGAGAGAATAAGAAATAAAAAATTATAGGAACCTCCTTTGTAGAGCAAAAGAGAAAGCCACAAGAAAGCTCATCTCAAAAATTGCTCTATCTCGCTTGGATTCCAAGACATTTGAATCAATATGGAAAAAAAAAATTACCATTTGAATCGCATGATTGTAAAGAATCTTATCAGCAGTTGCGCCAGTTTGCCTCAATAATCCAGCGCTATTCAACTGTTTGCATTCAGCAAGAAACAATCTGAATTTATCATTCATAGTGTTAACAACATCTTTAACACTAGTAGTTGGCTGTAATCTTCCAGCTTTTAATTGTTGCGTTGCTAGACTCAATCCCGAGCTAAGCCATTGCAGTGCTCTAACCAGCAGTATCACTTGCTCAGCTCGTCTTTTAGTTGCTGCATTACTCGCCTGCTCCAAACCACCCAGTGGTGCACCCAATGGGCCAGCACGTGTTCTTGCAACTTCACTGACACAATCACAAAGTGCAACAACGAAATTTAATTTAGCAAGAATTTCATTGTGTTCACGTTCAAGTAGAGTCTCTTCTGGTAGCTCAGGTGCAATGAATGTCAGTGGCTGATCATCGGATGAGCCTGGGAGAAGCTCTGGGAAGAAGCTCTGGAAACTTCCTGCTTCTGTAAAAATTCGAAAATTAAAAGAAAAAATTAATTGATATTCAAAAGAAGAAAAATAGTTTCATTTCTTATCAATATCTCGGAATTGGTGGCAGATACCACAATTTTCATAGAAACCTTTTTTGTGGAGAAAAATCAGAGCTACAAAAAACGTTTGTGTGAAAATTCTCTATCTCTCACAGTTTCCAAGTAAATTTAATTATAAAGAAAAAAATCAATTAATCCAGGGAAGATATTACCATATTATAATAAATTTGTGATGATTCTATTTGCAATACTTCAAAAGCAATTTAAAAAAAAAAAAATCTGTGATACCAGATTACGTTGCTATTTACTCTTCTATATAATCTCAAGTCTTCTATTTTCAATTTCTGAGGAAATTTATAAAATTTGTGACAGCTCGCAGCAAAATGTATAGAGTAATTTTCTAATTTAATAAAAAAATATGTGAATTTATTGGGAATTTTTGTGGAAGAACTTTTGTTAACGCGACTTTCGAAATATTCATATACAATTTACTGTATTAGCTCCGATGAGCTCACCAGCCTGGATTTTTTAAGAATAAACATTAACCATTAATTTTTTTTTGTTTACTACTCATGGGAAATTGAAAGGTCAAAAGCAACAATACTAGATGATTGTCAATTCGCTTGACAATCATTCAATACTGTTGCTTCCAACCTTCCAATCTCCCATGAGTGTTAAACAAATTATATAAACCTGAAAATGAATCAGCCTATGAATCAAACATTAAACATTAAAAAATGAAAAAAATACCTGAAATCTCAGGAAGTGTAACAGCCCTGGTACCAAATGGAATAACAGGCGAGTGCCTCAGTGTATTATTATTATCCTGAAGTGCCCTAGCAGTAGGTGAACCGAGTACAGCAAGTGGTCCAGTAAGTAACGGTGAGCTAGCACTGCTATTGACCGATGATCTTCTGAGTGGTGATGCACCACACGACAATTGTGAGTGTCTAGCAACTGGACTGACCTGCCACGTGTTCGGAGGCGGTGGTGTTTCACTCATACGTCTACCAGGTGGTGTACCAATGACAAATTGTACACTTGGTGGACTAAGTGAGCCAATATCAAGCTGCTGATGACAATGAGAATCAACGGATCTCTTTACACAGCTTATTGGCTGTGATCGAGGTACAACCGAGCTAATTTCACGACACAGTGATGTTGGTGATGATAATTGTACACTGCTGCGTTGTGTTGGCACAGGAATTGGCTCTGATATTGGTAAAAAACATGGACGTGGTGGTGATACAGCCTCTCTGCTTGTTTGTTTTGTGTATTTAACTTGCTGATGATTTGGATTATTCTCTGTATCACTGCTCAAATCACTTGGTACAAGTACAAAGTCATCTTCTGGACTTGAGCAAGGACTATTTGTTTCGGGACACGAGAGTGTTACTGCTCCCTGCAGCTGCGCGTCAATTGTTACTGGAGATGCTGGTAATTCAACTGGAACTAGATTTGGAGCTTCTGGGGGTCCTTGGAGAAATGAGTGAGTGAAAAATTCCTCGAAGGACATTCTGTCACGTGCGTTACGACGAAGAAGGCCCATTAGAAGGTGGGCGAGCTCGGGAGACGTTCCTGGTGGAATTCTGGAAAAATTTGATTATTTTAAAGAGAGTTATGGCTGTTTTTGGAGATTACTGTGAAAAGTGAGGAGGGATTGGGGAATTTTCGGAGAGACATTTTCTGTAGATCGCGATTTCTTCTACGAAAAAGGTCTCTTTCGAAGTAGAGTATCTACAAAAATTTCCCTATCTCTATTAGTTTTCGAAATATACTTTGAAAATAATAAAAATTCTATTTGGGGATGAGCTATATCCACAGAAATCTCAATTGAATTTACAAAGGAGAGTTAATTAACAAGATTTATTTGAAGAAAAACATGACAATTTGATCTTAAATTTTGGAATTCTTGAGAAATCTTGTTTTTCCCTGTGCGAAATATCGTATTATATGCACATCATCTCATATTCATCAAAAAACATCTTTATTTCACAATACTGAAGATGTTCTTCAAGTTCCATCTGCGAGACTTGAAAAAAACGGTGAGAAATTTCTAGAATTTGCTGCCTAAAGACGTTAGAAGTGCCAATACGTGCAAGAGCTTCAGTGAAAATGTTCTAAATTTGGGATTTTCCAGAATTTGAGAATTTCGGAAGGGAATTTAATTAACGGTGTTCTACTCATTTATTGGATGAAGAGACTCTTTCTATGAGCTAACTTTAATTATTAAATCAAGAGAACTGTTCTGTGATTTGAATTTTTTAATTACTCAGATTTGAATTTAATTGATCAGATTTAATAATAAAAAAATTTTCAGGGAAGTTCTTGTGATATTTTGCGATATTGGATTTTATAGTTGTTCAAGTAGAATTCGAGGCTCATGAGTTTTTTTTTTTATTATAGTTAATGTTAAAAAATGATGTCTCTTCATTATTCGAGTGGAATTGTTGGTAATGTAAAGAATTATAATTGTTCAATCACTAATAAAATAATCGTGTGCTAAATTATTCACTTTTCTTTGGCTCCGATGTGCAATTTGCCTGGAACTTTATCGCAATAAATTACAATTAAAATTGAGTTTAATCGATTAGTTTTAATAATAATATTCTCAAGCAGGCGCTTGTGATATTATGTGATATTTTTGATCTCCGATCTGCTTTGTAGTATTGGAGACTTGATAATATTAGTTTATTTCTAACACTATTAATATTGATGTCTATTCATTATTTGAGTGAAATTGTCAATAAATAAGGAATCATGTGAATCATAATAAATATGCATTGTCATCCTCGTCTTAGTACCAAAAAGGCGTAGATGCTATGCTTATGAATAGCACTTACGCCACTTTGTTCCCAAAGCGATGATATAATTAAATGACATCTAATAAGCAAATAGTTGGTGTCTCCGATTTGAGTGGTCAGAAACTACCTCTAAAGTGTCAGAAACCGGGGCTATGAGGGTAACTGATACCAAAATCGTGAACTATATTATGTATTCTTCTTTGGCTCTAATGGGTATTTGTCTAGAGTTCAATTGCAATAAATTCCAATCCTTTTAATCCTGAATACAAGGATAATTGGGGATTATGTAGAATGATAACTCACTTGGGACTCAAGTTGGCATTCTTCTCGTAGAATAATTTTAATGCCTGTGGTGTGTGGGCTTGAAATGGTGCTTTACCAGTCAAACACTGGAATACAATGGTACCAAGTGACCAGAGATCGGCTTTTGCGTCGTATTGTATTGACATTATGACCTCTGGTGCCATGTACATTGGTGAACCACAGAGTGTTGCTGCCATTACACCGTCCTGAAGGAATCTGGCGAAGCCAAAGTCGGCTGGAATCGAAAGAAATTAGTTTTTTTTTTAGATTGAGGAGGTGATTACTACTCAAATCTATGTGAAAGAAATCAAAAATGAAATTGCAGAAATTTGAAAAAACCTCAGATTTTTAGCAGACTTCATAGAAATTCATGAAATTTCGTGAAATCTATGAAAATTCAACGGATTTCTGAAGAATTCATGAATTTCTATAAGAATTCAAGAAATTCTAGGGAATGCTAAGAGATTCCAAGATTTTATGACAGAAACAAAAATGTATAGAAAATGAAAAATTTGATTAAAATAATTTTCGACACAGTTCAAAATCTTCTATAACTTTTCTCAAGTACTCAAATCGATTTTTCAAATATTGTCACTATTTATTTTAGATGACATTCCAAAGACTTTACAGATTTTATCAAATTTCTATCGGATTTTTCTAGTTTGTGGGCAATTCCAAGACTTCTCTCCAGATTTTATAAAATTTTGTGAATTTTATAAACTTCAAGAATTTCTGAAATTTTTGAGAATTCTAATGATTTTTTGATATTTCTGAAATTCCAAAATTTTAGAAATCTTCGAAAGAATTCTGAAATTTTCTTGAGATTTCTGATTTAAATGTGCACCAAATATTGCAAATGATTATTCCCTCAGTTTCAATGCAATTGAAGAGGGGAAGAATCGAATCTTATGATTTTCCACATCAAATCCATCATTTTTATCTTCAGAAAAGTCGAAATTTTCCATTTTACCTATTTTTAGAGTTATTTGATGAGGCTGAGGACATGCTTTTCCACAGTTGTGACTCAGCAAAATATTCTGTGGCTTGAGGTCTCTATGTACGACGCCTTTGTCGTTGAGTGCCTTCATGGCACCAGCCAATTGCTTCAGAAATACTCGAATTGTGTCCTCTGACAAGGTGCCTTTTGCTGAAAATTATTTTAAAAAATTATTCAATCATTTTTCTGAAGAATTTTTGGAGTAAAGTGGTTTCATACGAATTTCTCGGAAACTAAGCGAGATAAAGAAATTTTTGTCGAGACCTTTTCTTCAAAGAAACTTGAGAGCTACAAAAAAAGCTTCTATGAAAATGCTCTATCTCTTTTAGATTCCGAGATATTCAACGAAAACCTGAATAGATGCTTAGTCATCTTGTTTCGTCATTTCAATGGATTCCAATGATCCCAATGGCTCGAAATAATTTTTTTGGGGGACTTACCACCGAGATAATCTGCCAAGTCACCCCCATTACAATACTCCATAACCAGGAAGACATTATGATTTGATTCCTACAAAAAAATAAATCATTGAACATTTTTTTTTAATCTACAATTTTTGAGACACAAAATAATTTTTTTTTGTCACCAGTTTTGAAGAATATCTGGGAAATTAAGCGAGATAGCGAAATTTTTAAAGAGACCTTTCTTTGAGCCCTGAAAATTCTCTATAAAAAAGGTAATCATGAAAAATGCTCTATCTCGCTTAAATTCCGAGATAATCTTTCCGAGATATAGCCTGAAAATTTTATAGTTTTTTAAAATCATGTTTATTCAAAGATTTTCACATTTTATCAATTTCTTTGTTTGTTATTGTCATTTCAGTGACTCACCTTACAGTCCAGTAGTGCCACAACATTTTCATGATGAAGTTCAGTTAATTCCTAGAATTTAAAAGAAATTAATAAATTAATAATAAAATTAATATTCACATTTTTTAAAGAAATATTCAATTTTTTATCCTAAATTTACCTTCAATATCTTAATTTCCTTTCCCAATAAATTCTGGGATTTTGCCAGGCTCTTTTTCGTTATACTCTTGATGGCAACGACGAAATTTGCTTTCTGAAAAACAATATCAAAAAATAAACACTAGAAAAACCTGATAAAAATCGATTTAACAGTAAAATAAAAAAATCTCAAATTAATTCCCTTTTCCCTCACTTTTCTCCAAATATCTCGATAACCAATCGAGATAGACAAATTTTCGTCATCACCTTTTTTGTAGAGCAGGAAAAGCCCTTCAAAAAAGGTTCTGCAAAAAATTTTCTTATCTCCCATGGGCTCCAAAATATTCACAAAAAACCAAAAAAAAAACTACAAAATTTTTTTTTCCCCCAATTATTATTTTTTTAATTACTTTTTTTCCTTTTTTTTAATAATTAACTTACCTTTCTATGTCTGCCCTTGAAGACAACAGCAAAGGCACCATGCCCAATAAGATCCTTAGTATTGTACTCGTAATCACCAACAGTCTCCATAATTAAATCGTTTTTCGAAAAAAAAAAATTGCAAAAATCACTTGATAAAACTTTTTTCCCCGAATTTTCTTTTTTCTCCAAAAATTAAAAAAAAAATTAATGGATTTCAATATATTTATTCATCCCCCGAATTTTTTGTTATTACGTTATTAAGAGGTCAAAAGTTTACAAACACGCTGGGCATGAGAGTGTGTATATGTGTGTGTATATATATGTATATGTGATTGCATCGTGGGGATCAATACGAAGGATAAACCCCGAGTTGAATACACGTCTCCATTGACTCCTCCGAAGAAAGAATTAAAATTACAAAATAATAATGGCTTAAGACGAACGAAAAAAAAAAAGAAGAAAAAAACATAAAGTAACAATTAATAAAAGCCCTTGGGCTACATTTTGTTGTATTTTATTATTAATTTTACATTTGTTCACTTGTTAATTCCATTTTTGTTTCACAAATATGACAATTGTGTTATTGAATGAACGATAAATTTTTCTTTTTTAGTCAAGTGGAGAATTAAAACGCACGACGAGAGAGAACTGAAACTCCACGAAGAGTCGCAAAATGTCAGAAATTTGCGGTGGAGAGGGGATGAGAAACGTGTTCATGCGCAGTCAGCTGTGTGTTTTTTTCTTTTTTTTTTTTTTTTGGAGCAGACGAGTGAAGGGGGGAGAGGGGGAAGCTGCAAAGAGAGAGTTGCCTTCTAATTTTTGAGGTTAAAGTCAATATTTTGTCGGAGGTGAATTGGTTTAATCTTTTTTTTTTTTCTTCTTTATTTCTGTGGAATTTCTCGATTATTTTTTCACGGAATAACATGAGAAATTACAAGAGAAAAACGGACAGACAGAGCTGGAGCTCAACGGGTATGGCTCAGGCAATTGTTCTTGTTGTTGAGAAAAAACTTGGAATTAATAAAGCTGCACAGTTGTTTGCTGTACCTAGTACAACACTTCAGAATAGAATTAAGAAGTATCAGAGTGGCTGTACTCTTGAAGAGGCATCTAAAAAGGGTAAATTGTTTTTTTTTAGAGTTTATTTATTTATTTTTTTAATAATTAATGAATTTATTTATTTATTTAGAAGATTATTTCCTTGCAGAAGGGCTTCCTGAGGCTTTTTTAGGGGCTTCCTAGGGGTGGGGGCAGAGAGAGAGGGCCGAGAGGGGAAGTTTTTGAGAAAATGGGTGAAAGTTTTGGGTTTAGGAGATTTTGGAAATTATTTCGGAGCTCATGGGAGATAGACGAATTTTGTAAGGGACCTTTTTTGTGGAGGGTTTTCTGATCTTCAAGAAAGGTCTCTGCGAAAATTTCTCTGAATAGCTTGGTTAGCGAGATATTTTGAAGAAACGGGGATATTTTGAGAATATGAGATTTGGAGGAAAATTAATTTAATTTTTCCATTCTAATTAATTGATGATAGGTGAAATATTTTTTTAAGTTAATTTTTATAGTCATTTATTTGTTTGAAAAAATCAGAGAAAAATTTGAAATATGTGATAGTTTCATCATAATAGAATTTTGCATGAGCTGCTTAGGAAATTTCAGGTGGAAGACATTCGTCAAAGTTGATTTTTTAGGATTTTTTCTTGAAAATTTGAGGATTTTTGAAGTTTTTGAGAATTTTCCTTTGGAAATGCCTCTGGTTCTAGTTATCGCAGCACAAAAACTCGATAATGATCAGGAAGATGAGCTTATTTCTCATCGATTCATGTGGTTTCCAATTCATTCTTATCGATTCTCGAAACAATCAAAGAAAAATTCCACAAAAGAACAGAAATATCTCTGTATTTTCTCAAAAAATCAATAAAAATAATCCCAAACTCCATAAATCAATGGGAAATGAGCTCACCTATCCACTGATCTCCGAATCACTATGCTACGCCAATCAGAGCCGAAAATACCCAAAAAAAAGTCACCCAAAATGCTGAATTTTTCCAAAAATCCGTAAAAATCAATTACTTCCATAGCTTTTTCAACCAAAATCCCCTCCTTTTTCCACTGCAATCATCCAAGAAATCCCATCTCGAACATTTCCATCAAAATACCCATTTTACCCCTCCCAAAACCTTTTTCGAGTTCTCGTTCACCCCTTAAAAAAAAGATCTCCCTAAAAATTCATTTTTTTTTCCTCAAATCCGAAACAGATTCTATTCAGAAATCTTCGCTCGTGATTTTTCCCCCAAAAAAATAAAAGCCCTTTAAAGAAAAATCAATAACTCATCAATTATGCTTTCAGGCTTGGGAAAATTCAAGGCAATTTTCACTGAACTGCAGGAGAAATGCTTGGTCGAGTACATCCAACAAGTACAGAAGAACAATACTGAAAAATTTACAACAAAAGATTTGAGAAGACTTGCTTATCAATTGGCTGAAAAATGCAATGTTCAACACAAATTCAATGCATCAGATGGTATGGCAGGATTAGATTGGTACACTGGCTTTATGAAGAGGCACCCAGAGCTATCATTTCGCAAGCAAAAGAGCATTGATGATTATCCAGATCATCACAATTGTCTCGAGATTATTTTAGAAGAGGCAGATGTCAAAACTGAACCAGTTGAATCACCAATAACTTCCAAATAACAGGAAAACTCATGAAAAAAAAGCAAAATTGATCATCAATTTTTTAAATAATTCAAGATCTATAACTATTTTATTACTTTTACTCATATTTATTAATTATGTAAGTCCTCAGTATTATTCATTTCATCGATGAATTTATGAAACAAAAAGAGTTAATTTCACATTGAAATCGTTGTTTTTTCAATATCTGGGAAACTAAATGAGATAGAAGGATTTTAGTAGAAACCTTTCTTTGAGAAAAAGTTCAGAGTTCTTTTTCACAAAAGAGGTCTCTTCGAAAATTTCTCTATCTCTCATAGATTCTGAGATTTTGAACGAAAACCGAATTTGCAATTAAACACAACTCGTTTCGTTCAATCAGTTCATTACCGAATTGCTCGTAGGGGAAGACGGGGTAAAATGGACATTATCATTAAACGGTTTGAGATAAAGATTTCATGATGATTTCATTGGAAAGCTGAGGAAATTTCAGACAGAAAACATGTGTCAAAATTGATTTTTTTATGGACGTGCAAATAATTCGAAATCTTTCAAACTTTTCGAGTTTTTCTCGAATTGTTAGCAATTTTTTTCAATGATGTGAAACTTATCGAATTCTTTCAGATTTTTCGAAACTTCTTGAATTGTTTGAAATTTTTCAAAGTACTCGAATAATTGGAAATTTTTTTCAAAAATTCAGTTTTTTTTGACAAAATTTGAAGGAGTTCTTCTTCCCAAAATCGAAAAATTCACTTTTTTTGCTATATCTTCGGTTCTATTGGTCATAGCGACTTGGGGTTGACCTTAAATGAAAGGCGAGCTCATCCCCCATCGATTCATGCAGTTATAAAAAAAATTGCCATCGATTTTTCAATTATTTATCGAGTCCATCTTCTAAAAATTAGTTTTTGCTCTACATCTATTTGAAAAATCGATAATTTTTCTTTTCACAGCTGTATAAATCAATGGGAAATGAGTTCATTTTTCATTTCTGACCAGCCTCACGTCACTACGACCAACAAGAACCGCAAATATCCCCAAAAACTGAAATTTTCCAAAAACGAAAAGGTTTTCACCTTCAAAACTCGACCGAAAAATCGAATTTATGAAAAAAATCAATTCTGGCAAAATTTCCTCATCTTTCTAATGAAATCATCAAAAAAAAACCTATCTCCAGCATTTCCCTTCATTTAAAGTGATTTTCATAATACAAAACATAAAAACTAAGATGTACCCATTTTACCCCACCTCTCTCTAAATCATACCACAAAACAATCACGATAATTCATTTTTCTAATTTATTGTAACTCAAATGAATAATTAAGTTTTTTGGAAACTCAAATAATCCCAGAATTAATGGAAATAAATTGAAGTAATCATTGGAACAAAGATTTTCTGATTTTCTTTCATTTGAAGAAATTCAAAAAGTAATAAAAGCGAGTTTTCATCAACAGTTTTCATGAATTCTGCAGTTGCCAGTGGTTCTCAACCAGTGAGTCTTCGTCGTTGCTATCAATTTAACCGCGAGGAACGTAAACTAACATTCATATCAATGATAATCGTATTTAAATATTTAATAAACAATTAAAAAAGTGTTGATTAATTAATTTATCATTGTAATCATTGGATAATACAAATTGAGAGTTGAGATTTGAATTGAGAGTTGATTTTGTGGTTGGAGGAATTGCACCATGGCCTCCATTCCACGAACACACGAAGGTAATTATCAATTTTTTAAAGTAAATAATAATTATGCCAAAAAATTCCCCAATTTCATTGATAATTCGTTAATAACCAAAAAATCCATGATTTTCGAGTGAAAAAATTGTGAAAATACATTTTGCCTCTATTTTTGGAGTTTGAGGTTAGGTTCAGACGTTTTGGCATTATTGATGACGAGTCTCGACCAAATATTGACGTTTTTTTTTTCTCTTTTTTCTCTGCAGATATTGAAGCCCAAATTCGGGAAATTCAGTCGAAAAAAAAGGAAATCCAGGATGCAGTCACTGAAAAAGAACAAGTGGGCCTTGGAAAAACCGGATTCTATGATCAGGAAATCTACGATGGCACCAACAATAAATACGAGGGCTACGTCACCTCCATTGCTGCAAATGATGAGATTGAGGTGAAGATTTTGAAGTATTTGAAGTTTTCAAAAAACAAATTTTTGATTTTGTCATAAGTTTTTTTTTTGATATCTCGGAATCTAAGTGAGATAGAGCGATTTTGCATCAATACTTTTTTGTAGAGAATTTCAAGAGCTACAAAAAAGAATTCGGGCACAATCGCTCTATCTCGTTTAGTTTCAGAGATAATTCAGAAAAACTGATGATGGAATAAAATCGATTTTTTTGCTTTAGAAACAAAGTCATGTAAGTGCTGTGTATAAGCATAGGGCTTATAGACCACTTTGATGAAGAGGTTTTTGACATAGATTTTTCTTGATGGATATGAGAAAGTATGCGTATAGCACTAGGTACAGCATAGAAAAAATCAATATTTCTGAAGAATTGATAAAAATTGAGATTTAATTGTCATTTTTTCATTTTTTTACCTTAAAAAAAAGTGGCTTAAGTGGCCTATGGATCAGCATAGCACTTACGCCACTTAGTTTCTGAGGTAATGATTTGTATGATATGCATATTTTTCATTTTTTCAAGGATAATTTATTTATTGATAAAAGAGAAAGATTGAGCATTATCAGATATCTGCTATTTTCAGTATCATCGACTTATATAAAATCTTCTAAGTCGTGAATTTTGAGTATTTCCTCAATTTCCTTGAGGTTTAAGGAGAATTTAGTGGTAATTGGTTCTTTTTTTTGTTGCAGGATGAGGATTATGAACCCACATCGTTCTCCACGAAACAGAGGTCTGGGTACACGGCCCCTGCAGCTCTCCTCAATGATGTGGCTCAGGTAAAAATGAATTCGAGGAGAAAACACTTCTTTTTCTATTTCTTTTGAAAACAACTTGAGAATGATTATATTTAGAGGAATTTGAGAAGAGACCTTCCTTTGTAGATAATTGAATTCTCTACAAAAAAAGATTCCTCCGCGATTTTCGATAAACCCACTCGTTTCGGAGATATTCGCTGTAAAAACTTGTTTTTTTTTTTTTTTAATTTCACTGTTAATCTCTGAATTATTCACTTTCATTGACTTCTGTTCCGCTAATATCTCGGAAGTCATTGAATTTAGGGAATTTGACCAGGAAACCTCTTTTATACGAGAGAATCAGATCTTCAAAAAAGATCTCTGTAAAAATTTCTCTATATCCCATAGTTTCTCAGATATTTTCCAAAAACAGTCGATAATGTCCAATCCATTTAATGAAAAAATGAAATAAAAAAATCATTAATTTCTTTTAACAGAGCGAAAAAGAGTACGATCCATTTGCAGACAGGCGTAGACCAACGATAGCAGACAGAGAGGACGAGTATCGTCAGAAACGTCGTCGTATGATCATATCGCCCGAGCGAGTTGATCCATTTGCTGAAGGTTTGTAGAAACCCAATGAATTAAAAAAATTATATTATTAATTAATCCTTAATTTTAAGTGAGTCAATAAGAATCGACATTCAAAAAAATCAATTCATGCAAGAATAACTAACTAGTCTAAAATTTTACAAAATTATCGAGGCTATAATAAAATCACGACTTTCTTGCATTTTCTTTTTTATAATTTTTTTTTACTTTTTGAGAATGAGTGCTGAATGAATGTGTGGATGATTGTGGAATATTTAGTTTTTCAAAGTTTATACTAATGTATGAAATTTGTTTTCCAATCTTAGTGACGGTCAGCACATTTGGAATCATCCGCTTTCCCAGGATACCTATGTCCAAGGTTAAAGAAAAAAGGAATGAAAAAAATTACGCGACAATTAATGCAAAAGTTTTGCTGAAAGAGAATGAAACAGAACATTTCCCATTTTCTCAGCTCCTTATTTATTAATTAAATTCTTTGATCAGTTACCAATTGAAAAATTCGGAGATGTCTGTTTCATTTGACGTGAAAATTTTGCATCAAAAATAATTAATCAGTGAAGTGGTAAAACGATGTTCATTGAAAGCAACGGACATTCTGAATAAACGATTCGAGTTAGAGATTTTATGATTATTCCATTGAAAAACTGAGAAAATTTTAGATGGGAAGCATTTGAAAAATTTATTTTTTCGAATTTCTAAAAAATTCTAATTTTTTTGGTGCAAACTCGAAAAAAAACACTTTTTTTGGACATATCTCTGGTTCTATTGGTCGTAGCGATTTGGAGTTTATCTTAAATGAAAGGTGAGCTCATTTCCCATCGATTTATGTTAATCCTAATTTTTTTTATCGATTTTTCAATTACGTATAGTTCATTTTCTAAAAATTAGTTTTTGCTCTATATCTATCTATTTGAAAAATTGATAATTTTTTTTACAACTATATAAATCGAAGAGAAATGAGCTCATTTTTCATTTGACATCAAATCTAGCTCGCTACAACCAATAGAACCGAAGATATTTCCAAAAAAATGAAATTTTCCAAAAATAAAAATATTCTTACTTTCACATTTTGATCAGAAAATCGAATTTTCAAGAAATTCCTCCGTTTTCTGTCGTAAAAGGCAGTTTTTCTTGAATTATTCCAGAATCTACTGGAGATACACAAAAATCGTGGAGACCTCTTTTTGTGTCCCAAATTTCGGACAAAAAAAGGTCTCGAAAATTTTCGTATCTTCAACTGATTCAGAATTATTTTCAAGAAAACAAAAAGCAAAAATCAAAGAATTCTGTAGTTGAACCACTTTCCTGAGTAATTTTTTCATTTACATAATTAAAAGAAAAATTAGAATGAGTGGTTTTATGAATGAAAAGACAGACAAATTAATATTAACGAGAAATGAGTTGATTTTTAGATGGCTATTTGAATAAAATACGTTGGAAGAGATGTGAGCAGGACATAATGTGACTGTGCAACCAATAATGAATCCCCATCACGTACGTATTTATAAAAATGCCCTGTTGGCTACTGTTGCAGTTCTTTATCTCTGTAATCTCATTTTTTGATCCTTTAAATTCATGAAAAAAAAATCAAATTATTGAGAAATACCGAAAAAAAGGTCTTTTCAATTTGAATTAAATTCAATTAATCAATTAGCTAATTATGGTATAAACAGAGAAAAGAGCCAATTCAGTAGTCTACCTTAAGCATCAAGAAGACAGATATATCGTGGGCATTTGAATTATTTTGAAATAAAAATTCGAAGATATAAGGTTTTAAAATTTTCATTAATTTAAAAATGAATGAAAAACATAATTTTTCTCTTAAGTTATGCTTGATGTTTATTTTAATTTTAATAATTAATTGTTACGCTATGCGTGACTTTTGATTCGTGGTTACAGGTGGAAAAACACCGGACATTGGCTCAAGGACTTATACAGAGATTATGAGAGAGCAGATGCTCAAAGGTGAAGAAACTGAGGTAAATACATTTTTTATTAAATTAAATATTCCATTTTTTTCTGATAATTTTTAATTATTTGCAAAATTTCTTGTTTTTTTTTCTAGTTGAGAAAGAAAATTGCAGAGAAAGCTAAAGATGGTACATTGAAGGCAAATGGTGAGCCAAAACCAGCACCAAAGAAACGAGGCAGATGGGATCAAACTGAAGATGCGCCAGTTGTTAAAAAAGCTGCTGGTACAGCAGCTACTCCAACTTCTTGGGATAATACTGATGTAAGCATTTCTTATTTCGGAAGTATTCCGAAAACTATTGAGTTTAGAAGAATTTATCAGGAGACCATTTTTGTAGGCAATTCACTTGCTTACAAAAACGGTCTCCAGACATTTCCCCATAAACCTACTCGCGTCAAAGATATCTGCAATCAAAAATAAACAAACCCGTTGAATTTTTCCAGGTAACTCCAGCAGCAGTTCGATGGGACGAGACCCCTGGTCATGGAAAAGGTGGTGAGACCCCCGGTGCCACCCCCGGCGTATCAACCCGAATGTGGGATGCTACCCCAGGTCACGCGACCCCAGGAGCAGTAACCCCAGGTCGTGAAACTCCATCAAATGACAAAATAATGAGTCGTCGAAATCGTTGGGACGAGACTCCGAAAACGGAGCGAGAAACGCCAGGTCACAACAGCGGTTGGGCAGAAACACCGAGAACCGACCGAGTGGCTGGTGACTTGATCCAAGAGACGCCAACACCTTCCGCCTCAAAACGTCGCTCCAGATGGGACGAGACCCCATCAAATCAAACACCAGGTTCAATGACCCCACAGACACCAGCTACACCAATGACAACGCCCCACCAAACAATGATGACCCCAAGTGCAGTTACACCAACTGGTCCAAAAGCAATGGGCCTAGCAACACCCACCCCAGGTCATATGATGTCAATGACCCCCGAGCAGCTCCAAGCATATCGCTGGGAGCGTGAAATCGACGAGCGTAACCGTCCGCTCTCCGACGACGAGCTAGACGCTCTATTCCCCCCAGGCTACAAAGTCCTCCAGCCTCCTGCAGGTTACGTGCCCATTAGAACCCCAGCGCGAAAACTTACCGCAACCCCAACCCCAATTTCAGGTACTCCCCAGGGCTTCTTCATCCAACAAGAAGATAAATCCGCAAAATTCGTTGACAATCAACCAAAAGGCAACCTTCCATTCATGAAACCCGAGGATGCACAGTACTTCGACAAGCTCCTTGTTGACGTAGACGAAGAGTCCCTGAGCCCAGAGGAGCAGAAAGAGCGTAAGATAATGAAGCTCTTGCTGAAGATAAAGAACGGTACTCCACCGATGCGAAAAGCGGCTCTGCGCCAAATAACCGACAAGGCACGTGAATTCGGTGCGGGTCCGTTGTTCAATCAGATTCTCCCTCTTCTCATGTCTCCGACACTTGAGGATCAGGAGCGTCACTTGTTGGTGAAGGTAATCGACCGGATCCTTTACAAACTGGACGATCTGGTTCGTCCTTACGTTCACAAGATTTTGGTGGTTATTGAGCCACTGTTGATAGACGAGGACTACTACGCGCGTGTTGAGGGCCGAGAGATCATCTCCAACTTGGCGAAAGCGGCAGGTTTAGCTACGATGATCTCTACGATGCGTCCGGACATCGACAATATTGATGAATACGTCAGAAACACGACGGCTCGAGCATTCGCAGTGGTCGCATCGGCCCTGGGAATACCCTCGCTCCTTCCTTTTCTGAAAGCCGTTTGCCGCAGCAAAAAAAGCTGGCAGGCACGACACACTGGCATAAAGATCGTCCAACAAATCGCTATTCTCATGGGTTGCGCCATTCTCCCACATCTGAAGAGTCTCGTAGAGATTATTGAGCATGGACTCGTTGACGAGCAGCAGAAAGTTAGGACCATAACGGCTTTAGCTATTGCTGCATTGGCAGAAGCTGCCACTCCATACGGTATTGAGAGCTTCGATTCTGTACTCAAGCCCCTGTGGAAGGGTATCAGAACACATCGTGGTAAGGGTCTAGCTGCTTTTCTAAAGGCCATTGGTTACTTGATTCCCTTGATGGACGCCGAATACGCGAATTACTACACGAGAGAAGTCATGCTGATTCTAATCCGAGAATTTCAATCCCCTGATGAAGAAATGAAGAAGATTGTATTGAAGGTAGTTAAGCAGTGTTGTGGAACTGATGGTGTTGAAGCACAGTACATAAAAGACGAGATATTACCGCATTTTTTCAAGCACTTTTGGAATCACAGAATGGCGCTAGACCGAAGAAACTATCGTCAGCTTGTGGACACAACTGTCGAGATTGCGAATAAAGTCGGAGCGTCAGAGATAATAAATCGAGTTGTTGACGATCTCAAGGACGAGAATGAACAGTACAGAAAGATGGTAATGGAGACGATTGAGAAGATAATGGGAAATTTAGGTGCAGCTGATGTTGATTCGAGACTCGAGGAACAGCTGATTGACGGTATACTTTATGCATTTCAGGAGCAGACAACGGAGGACGTTGTCATGCTCAATGGCTTTGGAACGATTGTCAATACCCTGGGAAAGAGAGTCAAGGCTTATTTGCCGCAGATCTGCGGTACGATTCTATGGCGATTGAACAATAAATCAGCAAAAGTCAGACAGCAAGCGGCTGATTTGATATCGAGAATAGCAGTTGTCATGAAGACGTGTCAGGAGGAGAAGCTGATGGGGCATTTGGGCGTTGTCCTTTATGAGTACCTCGGTGAGGAGTATCCAGAGGTCCTCGGAAGTATTCTCGGAGCACTGAAGGCCATAGTCAACGTCATTGGAATGACGAAAATGACGCCGCCAATTAAGGACCTCTTGCCTCGATTGACGCCGATTCTCAAGAATCGTCACGAGAAGGTCCAGGAGAACTGCATCGATCTCGTCGGAAGAATTGCCGATCGTGGACCGGAATATGTCTCGGCTCGCGAGTGGATGAGAATCTGCTTCGAGCTACTGGAGCTCCTAAAGGCTCACAAAAAGGCTATAAGAAGAGCCACGGTCAACACATTTGGTTACATTGCTAAAGCCATTGGTCCTCACGATGTTCTAGCGACACTTCTGAACAATCTGAAGGTTCAGGAGCGGCAGAATAGGGTCTGCACCACTGTTGCCATTGCCATCGTCGCGGAAACGTGCAGTCCGTTCACCGTTCTCCCAGCTCTGATGAACGAGTACAGAGTTCCGGAGCTCAATGTCCAGAATGGTGTTCTCAAGTCATTGAGCTTCTTGTTTGAATACATTGGGGAAATGGGAAAGGACTATATTTATGCGGTTAGTCCTCTGCTTGAGGATGCTTTGATGGATAGGGATTTGGTGCATCGGCAAACGGCATGTGCTGCTATTAAGCATATGGCACTAGGAGTTTATGGATTTGGTTGCGAAGATGCACTCATTCATCTGCTCAATCATGTTTGGCCGAACGTCTTCGAGACATCGCCGCATCTTGTGCAGGCTTTCATGGACGCTGTCGATGGTCTTAGAGTCGCACTTGGGCCCATCAAGATCCTTCAATACACACTGCAGGGACTCTTTCATCCTGCGAGGAAGGTGCGGGATGTTTATTGGAAGATTTATAATTCACTTTACATCGGGGGACAAGATGCACTTGTTGCTGGATATCCGAGGATCCTTAATGACCCCAAAAATCAGTACATCAGATATGAACTTGACTATGTTCTCTAAGTCACTCTTTCAGAACGGAATTTGGAGGATTTGAGGTCTTTTTTTTTCATTTCTTAGGAGAATATCTTGGAAAGTAAATGAGATAACGCGATTTTTGGTGGGAGTTTTTTTTGTAGGGAATTAGAGCTACAGAAAAGTTCTCTTGAGGAATTTTCCTATCTCGCTTAGTTTCCGAGAGGTTCTGGGAGAATTGATGGCTAGAATAATCGACTTTTTCTGAATTGATTAACGGATGTCTTAGAACCCCTTGTTCTTGGAGATACGCGGAAATGGAGATTTTCTGGGAGAATTCATTACTGATTTTGTCTGAGTATTTTTCCTCATTTTCTCTTTTCGAATTCTTTGGAAATTTGTACGAGAGATAACGGTGTATAGAACATTTTCATGGAGTTCTTTTTCTTCGTAATATTTAAGTATGGTTTTATTTTACAATTTAATGAATAATAATTATAATAATGACGAAGTTAATTATTAAAGATCGAAGATAATTTGTGTTAGATAATTTTTGAATTGAAGGTAATAAATTGCTGTATACAATTAATGAGTTCATTTATTGATGCTTGAAATCCTTATTTTGCTCTTGAATCAAATAGTGATGATTAATGTTTCTCTATTCTATTTATAAAGAAGAAATGCCCGGGGAATCCCACATTCAGCACCACCATCTTGAAAAATCAAATTTCATGTTTCGAATGGCCCCAACATAGTTGCATATTGAACGGTTGAAATAATTTAATTTAACTGGAAATATAATTTTTTTTTTTTAATGGACACTTTGGCTGTTCAGTCCGTGTACGGCTTGGCGAATCTACCAGGCTAATCAGCATTGCGTCTGGTTACTACTCGGATGGGTGACCGCTTGCCGTACACAGATTCTTGTGTCTTTCTCGTCAGCATGACAGAAAGGCACATTAAGGCTCTGTACGAAATCTGACTGCACTGATCAGAGTTTTCCATGGTTTCCCCTGGTCCACGGCAAATGCGGGCAGTAAAAGAAAGTCGATCCATGGTTCTCGAAAATAGGGAAGGAAGGTGGCAAAAGGCAGATGAGGGGAGGGTATAAAACCGATATAGTAATACCAAGGAAATATAATAAAAAATAATAATAAAATTGTAAGGTTGAGACACATATAAACATCAAGTTTCTCATTATTTATCTACCAAATGTTCAATTTTTTCAGTACACTATTATGAAAAAATTATATTTGGGATAGTACCACACTGTAGCCGTTGCACTGGAACACATAACTGATTTCTGAGCATTGACAAGTATAAGTCTCGAACTCATCATCATCTATAGGCTCTTTTTCAAAGTAAATTGATACATCATCTGTACAGAATATGGCGGTGCGGTTCCAAAAAGAAAATATCTCCATTCCTTGCGGAGGAAGCGGCCCACCTATGGGGATGAAGAAATTCACTATCAAAAAATTGTAATTTTGAATTAACAATCAGCGCCAAAGTTTCATCTGGTTGAAAACAGATGAATTCTCTGAGACTAATTTACAAATTATCAGTCGAAATCCTTGGAAGAAGAAAGAAGTAAAGTTCATGAAGCATTTTCCATAATAATTTTGCTTCAAATAGTCCTCGCTAATATTCACCAATATTCATTTTTTTGACTCATGAATTCTTACTGTTGACACTAGAATAAACGAATAGAATAAAGAGTAAGAGATAAGAAAACGCTGATTGACAATTTCCATTTCTCTTTTTTGTTCAACTTCAATTTTTTTTTGCTCATACTGATTTCCTATAAGTGGTGAAAATTATTAGAGATACAGTAGTTTTATTGTGTACCTGTGCAATAGGATTTCTTCGTGTTTGCTATGCATGGACAATAGACGGGAGTGTCACCTTCCCAGGCTGTGAATAGATTACACGTTGTAGAATCATTGTAGTGTTGAAAATAGTCATGTTTGGTCGGTCTTATTACTCCTTGCGTGCTAACTGAATAAATAACGTTACAGAGTGTTAAAGCGGAACTTCAGCCTTTGGAATAGAACAAGAGAATGTACCAGAGTCCTGAAACTTACTGAACACAAGTTAATTGCATAATTAAATATAGACTGGTCACCATAACTTTTCAGATGTTGTCAGTGGTACTTTCCACACGCTGTGCGTAAAAAAACAGTACCTTACACGTTCGGTAAAGATTTTCAGGCCCGTGAGATCACAAAACTCACCTTCGGCTCGTTTTGCAACCTCACACTCATCAGAAAAGTACTTTACCGCACTTGTTAGGTAACATACTAACTCAGTACGAAATATTCACTGAATATCACCAGAACGATGTAGAAATGGAAAAAATGTGCAGAAAATAAAAAAATCATTGAAAAAATCGAACAACTCACTTTTTGCTATGTGCAGTAGTAGAATAGCGAAAATTATCTCAATATTTTTCATGGTTCGTTCAATCTCAAAAACTTTGAACTCGAATTATGATTTTGAATTTGACCATTAATGCTAACATACTAACAAATTTCTCATTCCTCAAACAGCCTGTTATCAATCGAACACTTGGCATCTTTCCACAAAAACTCCCAGTTCTCCAATTGGCTGAAATTTTTTTCCGTAGCTATTTAGTTTATAGTTTTTTTCTATCATCTTACATCGACGAGGTGGCAGTAGGTTCGAATTTTCATGAATTACTATTTTTACGAGTGAAAAAGAATTCTTCACTTCTGGAATACCTCCATTTCAAAAGAAATTAATTGATAAAAATTCGTAAAAAGAAAAATTAAAAAAAATCCCTCCCAAAGTCCGCCGTGAGTTTCCTCAAAAAACAATCATATTAAAAAAAAATAAATTTAATCCAAAAAAAAACAATTGAAAAAGACAAAACGTTTTTGGAATGTTGATTGTGTCACCGAAGTTGTCAAACGTGGTCAAACGCCACTTTGATGTTCGAAAACTCACGTATTTGATCAGGAGAACAGGACATGGTAAGAGGTCAACTCACCGTTTGTAAGCCCCGCCCACTATTGAAACGACGCAATCGGCACGAAGACCAGAACGATTTCTTCCTTATCGACGAATCAGGCGAGAGTACCTCTTCTACTATTCTGTGTTCCTGATCATTGTGTAGAGTTTGTGGCCCGGAATATGGCCGTCCGGCGCGTTTTATTCGCATACTTGGGATTAAATTTGATTGGTCCACCGTTGGACTCGTTCATCTTCGGGCATCATCGGATTTTCAGTGACTCTCATTGGCTGCGAGCAATTTGAATTTTCTTAACGTTGTTTTCTCCGAGTTCAGAGGCCATTGTGGCATCTGTTGCACGCCTTGTGTGGATCCAAGCGATTTTCTGGGATTGTTGGAGATCATCCGGGGTTTTTTTGAGTTCAGAAGAGATTTTTTGGAGGTAAAAAAGATGGCGGCTAATAGGGACACCCTCATCAGCGTTCACGAGCTCCTCGTCGACGTGGGGCTTCCGGTATGCCTCGAGGACATCAAAAATCCAACCGAGGACTTCATGGTCAACATTATTTCGGAGTTTTTCAAGGAGTTCAGCATCGATGTAGCAACTATCAAGAGGGTAATTTTCATGATAATAAAATCAGTAAACTTTTGACAATTTTTCTGCATTATTTTAAACAAATAAATTATTGCAATTTTTTTTTCCATTCGTAATTTTTTTTTTTTTTGGATTTTCTGCATTTGCATATTTTTCATTTTTTGAAAAATAATTTATCTTTTAGGAAAAACAAGACTAGAAATTGTCAGATATCTGCTATTTCCAGTATTAATTAATTATTTAAAAAAATTATCAATTTTCCAGACGAATTTATCTCATTTTGTCAACAGTTTGTTTTTTTGAGATATCTCGGAAAATAAGCGAGATATGGCGATTCTGTCCTAATCTTTTTTTGTAGAGGAGAACAAGAGCTACGAAGAAGGTTATCACGAAAATTTTGATAATTCCCATATTTTCCATGACATTAAAAATATTAGATATCTGGCACTTTTTGATTTTTTTCCTCTTCAATCGAATCGATTATTTTTTAATTAATAAAAATATGCAGATATAGGAAATTAAAGAAAAACCTATAGATACTAATTTTTTGAGTATTTTTTATAAAAATTTGTGTTGAAAAAACACAAAAAAACTGTCATATATGTACTAATTTTATTATCATTATTTTCCGAGATAATTCATGAAATCTACGAGTTGAAATGAATTATTGCACAAATAGTTAAAAACTATATTCTCAAGCTCTTTTTTTGTTTCTAACAGTTGACAATGGATCAATTAACAGCTCTTGATGTTACTGGCCAAGAAAATGCGTCAATCGCTCCGTTGATAAATCTCCAGGAAGCAATGGGAATAATTGGCCAAGAGATTTTCATCAAAGAATTCAATATAACAGACATAACATCACCTCGTCAGATTCGAACCAAAAAACTCATGATGCTCATTGGTAATTTTATGCTCTATACAAAGGAGAAGAAAGTATCTATCCAGAAGAGAATAAACGAAGTCCTAGGTATGCATCAAATGTTATTATAATTGTTCATAATCTCTAATCAAAGAGATCAAGTAAAAAAAATTAATATGAAATTATCAGATAAATTGATGTAATTTTAGTTATCAGCTTTTTATGAATATCTTGGAAACTAAGCGAGATAGAGTGATATCGCCCGAATCCTTTTTTGTAGTTCACGAAATTTTCTTCAAAATTGCCATTAGCATAATGGCTCTATCCCGCTTATTTTCCGAAATATTCTTAATGAATCGATTCATGATTCTCACTCACTCGAGATCGATCCTGAGCACTTTCGGAATTTTATTCCCAAACTTGTGCATTTTAATTAATTCAATTGATTTAATCCTTTGATTTTATTGATTTCTTTAGTTCTTCAATTTAATTGATGTATTCAATTCTTTAATTCCCAATATTATACGATAATATAAGTTTTAACTAATATAACCTGAATAGATTTGGAGTTAGACTCAAGCAAATTTAAGACTTTTCTCTATTTAAGTCCAGCTGAAATTCTCATGAACAAACGCTTCTACGATCTAAAATTGCCGTTAACGTGATCTAGAAGGAAATTCCCTGCAATGAGGAATTTTCCAAAATTTGACACCTCATCATTTAACTATTGACTAATATCTCCCACAAATTCCGAGATATTTAATGAAAATCTATGTAAATTAAGAATAATGATTTTTTCAGGTCGAGCCCAACAGATGCAGGAGCTTCGTAAGCAGCAGGAGGATATAATAGAGAGAACAAATAAAAAAGCCATAGAGACCCAACAGAAAAAGATTGAAATCGAGAGAATGAAGAAGGAACTCGTCGAGAGAGAGAAGAGAATTGATCAGAATAAGTTGAAAATTTCGAAAAGCGAGAAATTGATAAAGGAAAAAATGGAGAGAAAAGCTCAGGAAATCGCGAAGAATCAGGCGAAAAGGGCAGAGCTTCAGAAGCGTCAGGAACAGTCGGATCAGTTGAATGCGAGGGTTGTGCGATCGCCAGACAGGATCAGGGGGAAATTGAGGGATTTGGAGAGCGAGAGGAAGAGCCAAGAGGAGAAGAGAGAAGATCTACAGGCAGCGCTCTTGGATAAAAAGGCAATGGTCCAGCAGTACGAGGAGGCTGTGGCTCTCGTCAGAAAAGAGCATCCAAAGCTCAAAGAGGTCATCGATCATCAGAAAGAGTTCAACAATGCCAGAAAAGAGGCAGAGAGAATTCAGGGAGAAATTGATGAAGCACTTAGGACAATTGATCTTGAGGAAAAACTTGGAAATCAGGAGGATCAGCAGGGTGTTGCTAGGGCCATTCAAGAGTCAGAGCGCCAGTGTCAGGGACGGGTTGATAAATTAAAGAAGATTTATACTGAGCTTGAGACCGAAAAGAAAGCTTGCGAACGGAAGAAACAGCTTCTGGAGACTCGTTATCATGAGATTGACACGAAAACTCGAGAAATACGTGGATCAGCAGCAGATCTTGAGGAGAATATCTCTGAGTTCATGAGGCAATGCCAGAAGCTTTATGAATCAGAATTATTGAAAATTCAGGATCTGCATGATTTCATTGAGGAGCCTGAACAGAAGAAAATGCCGAAATAAATATGGGAAATTTGTCTTAACAATTAGAAGAAATTGCTCAGTATTATTCCTATTTAAGGCAAAAAAATGTAATTAGGATGTAATTATCTTTTCTTAATATTCTTTATTTTTTTTATCTTTTCATATGTTAATAATTGCATCAATAAATCGTATATCTTTATTATAATATTAAATTTCCACATTATATTTCATTTTTTTTACGACACAATTAGATAACATTCATCAAGAAATAAAATATCAATCGATGAAATTTGTGATAAATTGCTTCGTGATTTTTTGTTGCTTTGCATTGAAAAGAGCCAAAGAAAAAATGAAATTAAAAAATAGATATTTAAATACAATTTTTTTTTTTTTAAGAAAAATATTTTTTTTTCACTAAGTACAATATTGGCTCTCTCGTGTTGATTCTCAGTGGTTTATTATTTATTTACAAGTTTGATGAAATGTTACATCGATTCTAGAACAATTAAAGGCCAACGTTTCTTTTTTTTTTTTCATTATAATGAAGTGAAGACAATTTTTTTTAATTCACGAAGAAAATTGATTTTTTGTTTCTTTCAGGAATTTCATAACTTTATGTTATTTACAAATTATGAAATATACTCAACAATTTTTATTTAACCACAATTCTAACTAATTAATTAATCAGTACAGTTAAACTATTATTGAATTAAATTTACAACATTTAACAATATTCTTCAAAGATAGAACTTATTAATTAAGTTTTATTATCGAATAAAATTCAAATATTTACAGATTAATTGTGTATATTAATTTTTCCAGGTGCACATTGTCTAGAAATTGACTAATTGCCGGAAAATATCAGAGCCAATTGATAATATGTTCAAATTATGTTTTTTTTTTAGGACATGAAATTATTTAAAAAATTGATAATCATCTTTTTTTTTCTAGATTCTCTGAATTCTGAGATGGCAGTGTTCTCCAATAGATAGATAAAAATTTCTGATAAATTTGAGGAATTTATTCGACTTTAATTGATCCCTAGGACTCGAGAAATTAAAAAAAAATAAAAATAGGATTTTTTTCGTTCAATAACAAGAATTAATTCAGTTGTGTTTTTCGAGAATATTTCGAAAACCAAGGGAAATAGTAAATTTTTCATGGAATCCTTCACAAAAAAGAAAAAAATTCCTGCGAAAATTTTCCTATTTTCCTGAGACTTCGAGATATTTTCCAAAATACAACTGTTCTCCCTCCTCCTTCAACGAAATGCGACAATGAATTTTCCAGATAAATCGATTTTATTTCATCGTCAGTTTTTCGAGAACATTTTTATTTGGAAAATAAACGAGACAGAGCAATTGTGCCGAAATATTTCTTAGTAGCTCTTGAAATTTTCGGAAAAAAGGATTAAAACAAAATCGCCTTATCTCGCTTAGTTTTCGAGACATTCTCAAAACGGAATCTGTGAATAGCAGAAATCTGACAATTTTTTTTCCAACAAATAAATTGTTTTCAAAAAAATTAAAAATATGCACGTGCAGGAAATTGAAAAAACTATGAATGTAAAGTCTTCATAATATTTTTATAATAGTTGATTTGTACCGAAAAATAAAAAAAATAGTCAGACGTGTGCTAATTCCATTATCATCATCTTATAATGCTGAAGATAGCAGACATCTCGCAATATTTTTTCAAACAAATAAATTATCCTCAAAAAAAAAAAAATTGAAAAATATACACATGTAAGAAATTCTTTCAAAAAATCTAAAAATTGTTAGATGTCTGCTAATTCCATCACACCATCTTTGCGATCATTGTCATTAAAATCTGTCAAAAACTAAAAGATATATATACTTATTACCCGAATTTTTTCTGCAGGAAATTTCGAGGGCTACAATAAAGGATTGAGGCAAAATCACCTTATCTCGCTTATTTTCCAAGATATTAAAAGAAACAATGACGAAATGAAATCAATTTATCTTGAAAACTTCACATTTTCAACAGAATAACTGAATTTTCATTGAATTTTTTAAACTGAACTGACTTGCACCGATGCTGGAATGTTGTCTGAGTCATTGTGCCTGTGTCCAACCGATGAATCCATCTCAACAGTGTCTGATCCATCAGCAGACAAGTGTCTCTCGTGCTCTATCCCAGTAATATTATCATTATCATTCTTCTTTTTGCCTAAGCCACCATTAGCATCGATTTCTTCAGCATTTAGCATTGCCCGACTTCCCCGAACGCTTTCTTTCGACGAAGCCTGTCCACTCGTTTTCTTCTCTTTCTCATTACCCTGTACATAGCCATTTTTTGCCGATTTACCATCCTTTTCTTTTGGTTTCTTCGATAAACTGAAATTGGCTATTTTCGATCCACTTTTACCAGTGGACTGACGCAGTGAACCAGCTCTCGTTGGATCAGTTGCCTCAGCCTCCTCCGTTATCGAGACGAGGTTTACTTTTGGTTCACCACCTCCCTCTTCCTTCGCTACTATTGGAATATCATCTGCAAGCAAATAAAAAATTCGGAATTAGTGAAGAAAAAAAAGGGAAAAAGCATCTTGAAGCTTTCAGATTTTTTTTCTCGAGAATATGAAATTTCCAGACTCCTTATGATTATTATTATTATTATTATTATCTTTATTATTATTCCAGACAAATTGTCACCAACTTTTTTGTTTTTTAATATCTCGGAAACTAAAAGAGATAAAGCGATTTTGTCCTAAGAAATTTTTGTGGAGAATTACGTTGTCCTAATCGCTCTATCCCGCTTAGTTTCTGAGATATTATCAATAAAGTAATTGAATAAAATTGATTCGTCTGAAAACTTCAGTCTTTTCTTGTTGTTGCAATGATAAATAAAAAAAAGCGTGCGTAATAGAAAGTCTCGAATAAATTCATGAAATTTATACTTTTTTAGTTTCTAAAATTCCTCAAAAATAATTTTTTAATATCAATCTGCATCTCAGTTTATTCACTGTAATTAATTGTAGTAGCTTCATAATTTTCCAAAAATTTCTGTAATAAGCGTTGACAAAAGGTGCAGGGATTGTCCAATTTAGTGACGAAAGTGAAATTGTGAAAAAATTGCCACAATTTTGAAGATTTTCCGAAGATTTTTTGCTGCAAAAAAGTACAGACACACCATCGTGCTTTATCTTGAAACCATAATTTTGACAAAACGGCGTGCAGCAGTTTGCGAAGTGAAGAACAACAAGTGTATTTTTTTCTTTAATTGCCAAGAATAAAAAGTAAAAAAAACTATAATTTTTTAAAGAATTTAATTTTACATAAGTGGCAATTTTCATTAATCACTTGATTATTATGTACATACAATGTATCAATAGTGGCAATTATTTTTTCACCAAGTGCCTGTTCTTCAAGTACACGATATAGTCTAGCACCAGCTGACAGACGGCTTTCATTTCCTGGTGATGAATTTTTATTCTCTTTTTTTCTACGCTGTACATCATCATCTAATTTTTTTTCTCTCAATTTTTTCGGTGAATTACGACTTGGTGATCCATGACTACTTGATAAACTTTCACGTCTTGAATTATCAATTGATGGTGGTGCACTACGACCCTGATGTACATCATCATCATCAAGTGAATAATGCATATGTTTTCTCAGCCAAGCACGACGTTTTCCAGTTGATAGAGCTGGTGGTGCTGATGACAACTGCATATCCTCGGTTTTTGGCTCGATTGGCACGAATAAATTTTCATCGAGATCGTCTAATTGAAATTTAGTAGTTTTTGTCATGTTGATTTATTCATTTTTTTTAAATTGAAAAATGAACGTAAAAATTTTTTTTGTTGTCGATTTTGTTTTGCGAATATCTTTGGATGGAAGACAAGCGAGTCTAGAGGAAAATGTTGAGAGACTTTCAAAGAGAATTATAGGGAAATTAATGAGATTCTCTCAACATTTTACACTCTTGAATTCTCCAATTCCATTAAAAAAATGATATTCATCTCTTAATTGCACTAAAAATCAATTTTTTAAAACAAATCCTATCAATTTTTTTCGAATTTTCTAGCTTTCTCATCGAGAAATTCTCAAAAAATTGGAAAAAAAATGATTTACCTGGTAATTTCTTTGTTCTGAATGAAGCATTGGTGATCATGGACTTTGATATCGTTGGCGTTGCAGTTGCCGGTGATAATGCAACACCAGCACCCATTGCACTATCCCCAGGTTGTCCTGAAATTGCAGCAATTTTAAAAAAATTAGTTAAATTGAATGAGAAGCAAAAATTCAATGAAATCAAAATGCAAAGAAAAGAAGGAAAAAATGTTTACCAGAAGGTCCGGAACTGCTCGAGTTTCTTATCGCATTAGTAACAAGCATAACATCTGGGTATGCGTCATAACAGGCTCTATTGTGTACATCTTCAACTGCCTGACAGCCAACATACCAACAGTCATTGTACATAGCAAAATAAATTCCATGAAGAAATTCCAATAAAAATTGATTTGATACTGGTATACGTGGTAATAAACGTGGTACAAAGCTTGATTCACTGTACGAAGATCTTTGATGATGACCTGGTTTCGTAAAGCCTTGAGTAACAAGTCTGAAGAGAGAAATTCGAATTAATTGATGAATAAATGAGTTTTGTCTGTGAAAAAGGATTTATTTGAGTTAAACATAAATTTTTATTCTTTTGCCAATATTTTTAAAGTGAGTGGTTCTAGGGGAAAATATGAAGAGACCTTCGGTTCCGATTGGAAGCTAGGTAATCAGCAGAATTTTCGATTGTAATTTTTTTAATGGAAGATACTTAAGAAGATCTAGAGAGAAAATGATATTTTTAGCGCAAGTCTGTGTGTGTGTATGTCTGTGTATGTATAATTATTCGCATGATTAGTTCTCAAGTCATTGGCGTTTTAACGAATTTTTCAAAATTTGATATTTCGATGATGGTTTAAAAAAAGTTGTATCACTTCCATTCGGAAGCATATTGCTAAAGTATCAGCAGAAAAAGCTATATCAGTTGGAAAGTAATACTATTATCCACTTGTTTTGTGCAGAATTTTATGAGCCATAAAAAAGGTCTCTTCGTAATTTCTCGTAAATCCAATAGCTTTTTAAAATAGCTCTTAAAATAGGAATTTCTTGAAATTTATAATTTTCTTCTCCCATCATTTACTCACTTTGTTGCAACTTTGCACAATTGCTCCAACGCTGATTTATTGATGTAACTCAACTGATGATTGTAAAAAAATAAAAGTGCTGTCATGACCTTCAGCCTGTTCTGGGCATTTAGTGTCTCAACTTGCTGAAGTGGTCCCCAGCTGACTAGTTTTGTATTGCATTCTTCAAAACGTCTAACTGCACTCTCTGTCAGTGATGCTGGAGCGAGGCTTGATGGCTATTTCAAAAGGAAAATTAATTATTCAAAGTAGAGAATGGGGTAAGATGGGCACGTGTTAGTTTTGGTTTCTTATACTCTGAAAATTGCTCGAAATTGATGAAAATATTGGAAACAGGTTTTTTCTGATGATTTCATTGGAAAGCTGAGGAAATTTTCCACAAAAGTCATATGTCCGGAGTTATTTTTTTGAATTTTAAAAAAATTCAATTTTTTGTTCACGATTTAAAGGTAAAAGTCTTTTGTTTTTGAAAATTCAGTTTTTTGGGGGGAATATCTATAGTTGTATTAGTCGTAGCGCCTCGAGGTTGATCTTGAATGTAAGGTGAGCTCATTTCCCATCGATTTATGCAGTTAAAAACAAATTATTAGTTTTTCAAGTACTTATAGAGTAAAAACTAATTTTCGGAAAATGGTCTATGAATATTTAAAAAGTTGATTTTGAAAAAATGTTAACTACATGAAAATGTTAACTACATTAAATACAATGAGAAATGGGCTCGCCTTTTATTTGAGGTCAGTCCCAGGTCGCTACGACCAACAGAACCAGTGATATCGGGAAAAAAGTAAATTTTTTTGAATATCAAAGAAGACACCACTTTGAAAATTGACTAAAGATAGTAAATTTTTCAAAAAAAAGAAAAAAAAATTAATTATGATAAGTCTTTTCCACTCAAAATTTTCTCAGCTTTCTAACGGAATCATCAGAAAATCTCTATCTCGAACCATGCAATTAGTATATCGGTTTTACCCCACCTTTCCGTAATAAAACAGTGAAATTTTGAACGTTTCAATCTAATGGAGATAGGAAAATTTTCGTTATGGCCTCTTTCGCAGAGAAAAATGGGGGCTACAATGAAGGTAATCATAAGAATTGCTCTATCTCTCTCGAATTTCGAGATATTCCAAAAAAAATAAAGAAGAAATATTTACTTGACAACAAAATATAATTTTTTTAATGAAATAATTGATTCTTGTATTACCTCGTGGTAAATTGACAGCATAGCGAGTGATGGAAGCCTGAATGACATTGATTTTGGCTCACCAGCCTTGTCTACGACCTCCAAATTGTATAGACCAATGAGCAGAGTTTCCACAGATCGACAATTCTATGACAAAAAAACAATCAGTTTAATTATTATCGATTAAAGTCCGGACTGTTTGAAATTTGAACTGATCTGATAATGTCATTCCGAGGCCTATAATTATCAGTATGATGCATGCAAGCTCCACTAAAACACTTACATAACTAAAATCAACTTTAATTAATGATTCATCACAATTTTTTATTTCTTTTTTTGCAATTTACCTTGATATCTCCATGTGCCACCGCATTTAGATAGATGAAGATGAGAGTTGGAACAAATTGGAGTGTAAATCTTTGCAGTTCTATCTCTCTCGATCGATAAAAATCAAATAACTGATTGCAAACAGTGTCCACGAGCTTTAAAGAATTGTTTAAAAATTATCTTTCATTTTGTCAATGCTTTTATTGATATGTTTTTATGAAATATCTCAGAATCTATGAGAAATAGAGGATTTTTCGTGAGTGCCTTTTTTGTAGCTCTGCTCTTCCTCTACAAAAAAGGTCTCCAGGAAAAATTCTCTATTCCCCTTGGCTTCTGAGATATTTGAAGAAACCGGTGATGAGTGCTCTTTTTAAACAATCGTCTCATTGATTGTTTCTCATCGAGTTTTCCGGATTATCTTAGAATCTAAGCGAAATAGGGAAATTTTAGTGGAGACCTTTTTTAGAGGGCAGATTTATATCTTCAAAAATGGTCTCCACAAAAAATTCTCTATCTCTCTCCAATTCCGAGATATTTGAAGGCAACTGATGGAGAATCAGAATTCAATGAATTTACCTCACTGTACTTGCTTCTTTCCTCCAATAAAACATATAGAGCTCGAACAATTTCACTGTCTTGTGCCAATGTACTGGCAAAACTCTTCAATTCACTAGATGAATAATCAGCACAGTCTGCGAGCCACTCATTAATCAAGCTTTCCGTCATTTTGATTGCTTAATTAAATCCTCAAGAATTTCCAGAAAGGAAAACTGAAGACAGAAGTAGCTGCAACAACAAAAAAAAAAAGTTAATATTTCGCTCCAAAATCAATGAACCTCAAAAAAAGAGTGAAGAAAATTAGATAAAAAATAGATTTTTTTTTTTACAATTATATATTACAAATAAATTTAGTACTCACAGTTTATTTTGATCTTCCAAAGATTAGAGGTGAATTTTTTAATGATTTCATTGTAAATTTGATGTTTAAATTGATGAAGAAGTAGTTTTTGATGGAATTTAATGCAAAAAATTATTTTATTGACGAGTAGATTTTTTCCACTAAAAATTGAGCAGAGTGTGCTCTCTCAGAGGTTTGGAATGTCAATGCGGTGCACTAAAAATTTACTTGGCATTAAGGCGAATTTTCATGAAAACTGTCGTTCAATTTCAATTCAATGTTTTCATGAAAAAAATGATAAGTCTCGGGGATTCCCTTCTTTTACAAAAGTCGGTAAATAAGAATATTATTTTGAGCGGTGTTTTTGAATTAATTTTCAAGTGGAAACGTCTTATAAAACGTCAGGCGAGCGTTATACTCAAAATTGGAGCTGTGAATTACAACTTTTTTAAATTACTCGGTTAAAATCGCATTAGAGAACCAATCTACATGGAAAAATGACTGCAATCTTTTGAAGATAAAGCGAAATACTTATGAAATTGTCAATTCCATTCATAACTCTACCACTTTTCCATTTAAGATGATAGAGAAATTTAGAGAGAAATTAGAGAAAATTCTTAGAGAAATTAATGAATAACTTACTTTTATCGAATTGTTACCTGAAATAAGTCCCGTTGAAATAACGCATTATCTTACTTTGTTTAAACCATGTTTTTCAAATACGAACAGCAGGAGAAAGATTTATCCGGTTTTACTTCTTCATTATTAAATTGAAAATTGATATATTAATTAGACTCAAACATGAATTTTTCAAACTTCAACAGTTGAGAAGTGACTGTCCTTCATATTAAATCATGAGATATTGTTCTTAGTAATTACTCCGTTACAATTCAACTCTATTCGCTTTTCAAAGGAGAACTACAACAATTTCCAAGAAGTTTCAAAGAAAACTACAAATATTCCGGTGAAGGTTTATTGAGTAATATTTGTGATTCACGTACTGATAATGCTATCCAAAAAACATTTCGGGTACACGATTAATTTTAAATGAGCCATGAAATTTATTAACGATGAATTTGAATGAATCGATCCTATACATTCAATTGGTAGAACACACCAGATCGAACCGATTACTCTATATACTTTGTTTTTTTTCCCTGCGTAGAGTTCGAATTTACGTAACAATTGAATCCAGGTGAAATAAACCGAAGAAGAGATATTTAAAATATCAATCAGCAACTGTTTATTAAAACCATTAAAATTCATTATTCCCATGATTGACACGAGTATCCTGAAAAATACAAAATTCCTCTCGAAAAATAAAAAAAAAAATAAATGTTTAAAAAATCTAGTAGAAATCCTCCTCATTAACTCCACCACCTGCACCCTGTTGATTAATTATTTGCTCTTGATTCTTGTACATATCTGCAACCTGTTGGGCTGAAGTCGAGTCCTCCGGGCTTTTGTCCTCACGAATTCTGATGAACCTCGGAAATCTCAACGATATGCCCTTGACAGGATCAACAATGCCAGCCGCGGCGCAATGCACCGGTGACAGCGACAAGTCTGCGCACTTAATCTCCCAAACCTGTACAGGCTCAAACCAATGATCAGGCTGAAGAGAGCTGTCATACCGATAATAACTCTTTGGTGCAGCTACCAAATGGTCCTTCAGAAAATTCGTGTGTTTCTGGAGATCATCCTCACTGAAGCCAGTCCCAATTTTACACAGACTCTGATACTCCTCGTTCTCTGGATCATAGCAAGCCAGTAGAAAACCTCCATAAGTCCCTGTTCTCTTTCCCTTTCCAATGTATCCACCAATGACAACAACATCCAGTGTATCACCAACCCCCTCCAAGTAATCCTTCTTCAACTTCAGCCAATTCCTCGATCTCTTTGCAATCTCATAAGTCGCATCTTCCTCAAGTGTCTTTACCATGAGGCCCTCGCAGTTGCCTTTCACCGATTCCTCAAGGAAATCCTGGACCTCCTCCATTTTCGTTGTGTCAAGACAAGTCGCAAATTTCCACTCACCTTCGAGCTCATTAAAGTTCTCCTTCAGGAGATTCCGGCGTTCGATAAACGGCTTGGTGACCAAGGCCTCGTCATTCAGATACAGAAGATCGAACATGAAAATGCATACTTGGACCTTAATGTCCGATTCATTGGCGTCTTTCCGTTTGCGCGTTGAGAGAATTTGAAATGGGAGAATCTGCTTCTTCTCACGGTCCCATGCTACTGCCTCGCAGTCGAGGATACAGCTCTTCACGGTCGTTTTCAGCGCGTTTTTCAGCCTATTTATTACGTCAGGATACTTGGAAGTGTTGTTCTCTTGATTTCGCGAATAGATGGAGATACTTCCGTCATCAGCGACGTGGATTTGCGCTCTCTCGCCGTCGTACTTCCACTCACAGGTAAATTTCAGACCTTCAAATCGTGTGAGGACTTCTTGGACGCCTTTTGTCGGATGGGCAAGCATCGGTTTCAGCGGAATTCCCGGACGAAGCTTACACTTCTCCGGAAGAGCTTCAACTCCTTCGTTCAACAGAACTGGAATTATCAGATCGTAGTTCGGACATTCGCAGTATGTCGTTTTAATAATTAACGAGATTTCCTCGTATTTCTCTTTGAATTTATCAGACGACATTTTTTTACTGGCATTCAGTATCTCCGGTGGGAATTCCTGATTTGGAGGGGTCATTGCGCACGCGAGAGCCAATGCCTGTAGCACCGACTGCTCCGCCAATCCAATTCGCAATTTTCCAGCCAATGATCTTATCAGATATCTAGCTTCTGTAAATCGACAAGCGACAAAGAGCGATTGAATCCTGTCGACTTTCTTGCCGACTGAGGAAGTTCCTGTCATCTGGGCTATTTCACGGAGTTTAGTGAAAACATGGGGAACTGTCAAGGGTGCAGGCTGGAACATTATTCGTTGATTTGAACGACTTCCCTCGGCTACGATACCCAAGTCACCGACTTCTTGGGCATCAGCTTTTATTTGAGCCATTGTTCTTCCTGTACACTGGGCAATTGCTTTTATCAGAGTTGTCTCGGCAATTCCTGAAAAAAAAGAATTTATCCAATTTTAATTAATTTTATAGAGAAGATGAGTCAATGGGAGATGAGTTTGGACGATTTTCATGAAATATCGCGGAATCTGGAAGAGATAGAGACATTTTCGTAGAGACGTTCTTTTCTTACAAAAGTAGAGAAGAGTGAGAGCTATAAGAAAGGTGTTCACGAAAATTCGCCTATCTCTCCCAGTTTTCCAGATATTTGATGGAAACAAGAGTGAAATCGATTCATTAATTACACAATTGTTCCAGGAAAGAGAGAAGAAGAACCAGTTTTGGCCACCTTTGCAATCTTTCCCAGCCACTTTAAATTCAAAGTAATAAAGAAAGAATTTGCGAATCAGAATAATATTTTTATAGAATTTTGAAACCTTCATAACATATGAATCTAGCTTATAATGCTATTTTACATATCGTAAATTTATAAACAAAGAGGCGTTAGTGCTATGTAAAAGTATAGTACTGAAGCCCTTCGGTTCTTAGGAAGACGAATATTAATCATTTTATATTGTGAAATGATTAATATTCGAATTTGAATATAAAGTGGCCACAAACAGTACTTCTACCCTAATTTTCAACATACCTAATTCCATTCCTTCGTACGCTGGTGCCAATTGATTTAGACACAAATAAACACTAGCCAATAGTTCCTCAGGACTGAGAACAATAACTGATCTCAAGTAATTCGATAGAATCTCAATCATCTTCAATCTAGCACTTGTTGCTTCAATCAATTCAAGTGTTCTCGTTAGTGCAATGTAAGGTACTTTTTCACCTCTTTTCCAGCATGCCGAATCAATTGGATGATACTTATCAGCACTTGGATTATACGAATGTGTATTAGAATCTTTTTTTTCAAGTTTCTGTGTTGCCTGAGATTTTCCAAAGAACGAACTAATTGATGCTGCTGATTTTTCTGGTGATTTTTTAAATTTAATCGTTGACTTAACATCAGTCTCTGTTTTCAATTTTTTCGGCGATTCTTTATGATCTTCTTCATTTTCAGAATCACTTTTTGATTTTTTTACAGCAACTTTCTCCGGTTTTTTCGTGAAAATACTTGCAACACTCTGTTTGACTTTTGGCGATTGTTTTTCTGGTGATTCGGATTTTTTCGGAGATTCTGGAGACGATGACTCGGAGTCTGATAGTATTTTTTGGGGCTTTTTTGATGAAACTGGAGACGCTGAATTATCCTCCGATTTTACTGGACTGTCTGGTAATGGCAGATGTCCTTCGTCATCACTGGAATCTTCTTGAACAATTCTTGCTCTTTTTTTGGCACTTTTCTTCTTTCCATTGACTCCATTTGTCTTGACATCAGACTTCTCTGATTCCTCCTTTGTATTTTCTTTTGAAAAAGACAGCTTACCTTGAGTTTTCTTTGACTTGTCTGATAATTGTGACTTTGGCTTCTTTGGTTTTCCAGTGCTCGGGGGCTTTTTCGTAGGCGGAGACCTTAAAAATTATTGAAAAAAAATTATATTTAAAAAAATGTGATAATTTGTAATACCTAATGAAGAGAAAAATAAATGAAAAATCGTGATTTCAGAGCTGCATCAGTTTTTTCGAGTTATCTCGGAATCTATGAGAGATAGACGAATTTTTGTGGAGACCTTTTTTGCAGAGGAGAATCAGTGCTACAAAAAAGTTGTCAACAAAAATTCACCTATTCCGCATAGATTCCGAGATATCTTCGAAAAACCGAAGTTCAAGGTCAAGATGTTGTGTAGAAAAATGAATTCTTACTCATTTGGACTACTGCTATTGCTGCCATTTTCTCTCTTTCTCTTTCCCTCAGAGGCATCACTTACATCCTTCTCTTTGGCTTCATCAACGACGCTGAGATGAAGGCAATTATAAGCATAAATAACTCGACATTTATCAGGAAATTTGAATAAATGAGTTTTTCTCAATAAATTTGTTGTAGAACGACTACACAACTTCAAAGCAATCATTATTAATTATTAATGAATTTCTCGATTATTAACATACCTTTTGGTATTCTTAGAGTCCTCTGATGTTGCTGACTTCTTGAAGAAAGAGCTAAAAATCAAAATTATAGGATTTAACAATATTTAATTATTCATTTTTATGATTTTTTAATGAGAAAAAACTCACGTTATCGAACGCTGCGCCATTTTTGGCAGTTAACCTCGATTTTTTTTGTCATTTTCAATATTTAGGCGGGAAAAAAGCGCTACAAGATGGCGCTGTCATTAGCACTGGAGGGGGGAACGCGGGAAATTCAAAAATATAAAAAAAATGAAATTTTAGAGATAAATCGATTTCATTCCACTTTATTTTTTTGAGGATATCTTGGAAATTAAGCGAGATAGAGCGATTTCGGGTAAATTAGATAGCAGGATTGGAGAAAAATGACTCTATCTCGTTTGGAAACACTAATAATGAAAAAAAAAACAACGATTTTTCTGAAAATTTTGAAATAAATAATTGTTCCGGGTTCTTTAAATAATTGAATAAATACATTCAGTTTTTTTTCCTTTTTCTTTTTTATTAATCACTTGCAATCCAAACACATCTATTTGTTTAATTTTCTTTTTCAAGTAATACAATAAATATTTCGTGTTATTTATCTAGAATAAACAAAATATGCAGTTATTTTTTTTTTATCATTCTTCATCTTTTATCATCTAAAAATTCATCACTGTTAATTTTTTTTCTTACCATTCTCCTTTCGTGAAAAGCTATGAAAATTTGGTTTCATCATTATTAATTTTCTTTTTCTCCCATTTTTTTTTGTTTCTCATTTTTTTTTACAAAGTTTAAATGCAAGTTTCACATTATCATTAACAATTGAACGACCTAGCCAATGATTAATTGCCTTAATTTATTCCAAAAAACAGAGTTATACATCTTTTCTTCTTATTTTTTCAATTTTTTTTTCTTTCCTTCTGCTTAAATCGTTATTACAAGACGAATTTAAATTAAATTATTTCTGTTATACACTTTTTTAATATTTTTCAGTAATCACTATTACAAATGAGAAGAAAAAATTCATATGGTTCATGAGAAAATTTAGTAGCAGTTCTTCAAAAAAAAAAAAATCACACGAGTACAATTGTAGAAAAAGAAATTTCTTTTTTTTTAGGCAAGAAAAAACTTCTTTTTGCTTCTTTATATAATTGCAACTACATTTTCCACGATTTATTCGTGGCTGTAAAAATTTATCTGTACTTATCACTTATTTTTTTTCACTTACATCGAGAGATACTTTTTTTTGAGATAATGAATTTCATGGATTTAAAAAAAATCAATTTCATCGGAGAGATAGAAAAATTAGTAAAAACACAAAATGAGTTGATTCTTTTTTTTTGAATAAATCGAAATAATAGAAGAATATTTCATTTTTTGATGATATCTTTCAGCGCCAATTCTTCGATCTCTCGTGTGAAATTATGATTTTTTTGGAAAATCCGGAGAATTCATAAAATCAATAAAAAAAAAATCGGTGCATTTTCTTCACTCTGAATGATCAAAAAAAAAACGAAAAATTTCCGATCTTATTGTTGAAATAAATAGTTTTAATAAATTTTAACTGAGAAAAGATTTACTTTCATGAAGTGAGAAAAAATTGATGGATTTTTGTGAAATTTTCGTTGATTTCATAAAAAATATTGAGGAATTTTCGATGAAAAAAGTGATATAATTCATTATATTGGATTCAATTCATTATCGATTGAAAAAAAAATTATTTTTATTTCGAAAACTGCTGGGGCAAAACGGATTGCAACATACCATTTTCCAGTGCAAATTTTTCACTCTCAAATGCAAAAAAAAAGAATAAAAATCCGTCAACATTTAATCCCTCAAAACAAGTTTTTTTTCACTCAGAATAATAGAAAAAAAAGCAAATATATGAGATCCACTCTTTTGCTTCATCATCATTAATTTTTCATTCTCCAAACTTCAATAATTCGCTCTTGATGTTTAAATCGTATTGTAAAATAGAAATTTGTAGAAATGACTATGGGCTATATTTTTTTCTTTTACGAAAACACTTAATCATCCGTCATTAAGTATTAATTGATCTTACACACATCTTTTCACTGAGAAAAAAAAGATTTTTGTTTTGTAATAACAAAGTTGGAGAAATTTCCATAATTTCATCAAGAAAATCACAAAATCTGCGCTTAAGAATGCAACAATAGAACCTCTTCTTGCCCCTATAATCAGAAAGCAGTGGTGATTAACCACTTGAATTATTCTAATCACCTCAAAAACTATTGCTTCAAAATCGATTGTGTAATATCTCTTTTTAGCACAAATATCGCCATCTCCCGTATGAACTCATGAAATTTCAAAAAAGAAACCCTCCAACTTCATTACCCCAAAAATGGAAAAAGCAAAACGAGACCAGAAAAATTCCTTTCCATCTATTTTTTCGGTAATATTCCAAAAATCCACTGAAGATACAAAATTTTTCCACGAATACCTCTTTTTACAGAGCTTTTTCTGCTCCACAAAAAAAGGAATTTATCAAATTTTCTGTATTTCCAATAGATTTCAAGATAATCTCGAAAAATTCCAGCAAGAAACATCTAAAATCTCATTTATCAAAAAAAAAAAATTTCTCATTACATGAAAAGAACCTGTTTAACGTTATCAATTATCTCAATTTAATAATCAGGGCAGAGTGTAGCGAACATATGGAACCTCGACGTCATTGCCATCGCTGTCATTGCAGCACAATTCAAAGACAAGTGCCCTAACATGTGGCTCAAGTTTTTTCTTTGAAACTTTTTTCACGACCTCAGACATAGGTAGACCCATGCGTTCCTGGCACTTGGCTTTGGCCATGAAAAACGAGTAAAGCATGCAGACTCCCTGCGATAACATTGTCACCTCAAGATTGTGTTTGTCCTTGAAGTAATCGAGAAATTCCTTGAGTGTCAATTCTCCCTTTACCTCGAATCTGTCCCAAAGTGTCCACTCAATGTCGTAGTACTTGAGTTTAGGCGCTGATATTGGCTCGGAAAATCCAAAGAATGGCAGTGCCAAATTGACAAAGCCATTCTTGTAGCGTGTCAAATCATCGAAGCCCCTTGCCAATTTTATGAGCTCCAAACAGACTAAACCAGCGACAACTGACGTTGTTGTTGCAATTGCTGGAATAATTTTTCCAGCAATTAATTTGCTCTTGTGCCTGTCAGCTGCTGGAATTTTGTAATTAGCAGCACGTAAATTTGAAGCAGCCACGATAAAATCAATGTGGAAATTCTTGTCATCGTCCTTCTCAAAGTCTTGTGGATGAATGACAAAGCCTGATAGCTCTGATGGTTTTGGCAGCTCTTCCTGGAGCTGCTGGAGACGCTCATGATCGATATTACCAGAGCCATTTGATACTTGAACTTGCGAATCTGTTTCAGCTATCTTTACGCCACTTTTTGGAGTAAATTCGGGCACTACAATTCCATCCAGCATCTTCAGGATCTCTGCGCGATTTCTGTTTGGCTGAAGACCGTAAACTGCTGCTTTGAGATTAGCTGCTGCTACTATATAGTCCATGTGAAGTTCTTCGTCTGGATTGAATTCAAGTGGTACTGGACAACGCTTTGGACCAGACCAGAATGGTTGACCTGATGATGTCACCTGATCTGGTGGAAAATTGAAGAGCAATTGGCGAATTTGATTGTTGTACTGGTCCTGCCAGTGACAGCGAGCCCAGGCTACACAGTCGGAGAAATTCTTTGGGCGCTCGTCAACTAGAGCGGTTTTTACGGATTCCAGGACCTCGAGAGGCTGGACACCTGGTAGCTTCAATGTTCTATCGATAAATTGAGGATCAGTGATGTACTGGGCTGCATTTTCAGCTGCTTGACGGAAAAGACCCTCGAAATTGTCACGTGCCCATTGGAGAGTGTGCTCAATTGCATTTGGGAAGTTCTTCAGTGTGCAGATAGGAATTGATTTCTCTGGAGGATCCTGAGAGGAGCTGTAGGATTCTGTTAAGAAGGGAACTACCACCTGAAACATGAGAAAATTGATTTTAAACATTAACTTGGAGGTTTTGGATGATATTTTGAACTCTACAAAAAAGGTCACTTAATGAATTTTTCTCAACATGATAGTTTACAAGATATTCTCAGAATAATTCAGTAGTGAAGAGGTAAAACCGATTTCTTCAGCTGTTTACTTTTTAGTAATATCTCGGGAGCTAACCGAAATAGCAGAAGATTTTGTGAGGATCTTTTTGTACAGAAAAGTCGGTGTTACAAAAAAAGTTCCCACTAAAATTTTATTACTCGCTTATTTTCTAAGATTATACTCAAGAATGAATGGCAGAAAAAATATGAAAAATACTGAATTTTGATTTAAAGACAAAAAGTGCAACAATTCACCTGAGTGTTTCCTTTAGTTCCAAGTGTACCAGACTCCAACAACGGTTTCCTGTAATAAACACATCTCCTATCCATGTAAATCCTCGCATCCACATTGTCAAGTGCATTAGCAACACCATCAAGAACCTCAAAGAATTCGTCATTATAAACTCTCTCAGTCTCTGGTCCAACTCGATTTTCATGAGCAACAACATTCATTTTGGGATTCATTCCCCTGACAACTCTAGCAGCAGTTGATGCCTTTGATTTCTGTACATCAGCTGGTCTGAACAAAAATTGTCTGTTCAAATTTGATTTTTCAATGAGATCCATGTCAGTGACAGTGACACATCCATTCTCAGCTCCAACACCCAGCATAGCAAAGTTCTTGAGTAGCTCACAACCAATAGCACCAGCACCAACGACAAAGTACTTCAATCCTCCGATAATACTCTGGAATTTCCTTCCAAAAACAGCAGCTTGAGCGTCATATCGGTCACCAAGTGGCAGACAATCCTCTTCGCTCATATCACCAAGATCCTTTGGTAAACACTCGATTGCATCGAAATAGAGCCATTGATAAATAGGCGAGAATTTTCCAGAGCAAGCTTTCATTACTTCTTGAGCAACAACACCACCAATTGTTGCATTCATTGGATTCAAATCACCTGCAGAAACTTTAGCAAAAGTTGTGAAGAGTTCTTCATTAATCTCAGTTGATAATTCCCATTTTTCCTTGATTTTCTTGGCAATTTCAATGAATTCAGTGGCATCCTCTTTATTCCAAGAACGTGGGAACTTGCCTTTTGTGCTCTGGTACTCATGAAGAGTGAGAAAAGCAAGATGAAGTTGCTCTGGATGGTCGAATTTACCAAAATCAGTTATGATAAACTCAGGATTCTTAATTGCCTCTTCAAATGGCTTGAATGAGACGGTTTTTGGCATCTTTACTTGGGTGACAATTCCACCTCTCTCGTACTCGGTAAATCCTGATGTATCACCAATGGCAAAGGTATAGGGACCAAGTACCTTTATCTTCATTGGCTCGCAGCCATTCAGCTCTTTCATTCCCTGAATTTCAGAGAATGTGACATAATCTCCGTCCTCCATTCCGTGACGAGTGTCATCCAAGCACGTTACGACACCCTCTGAATCTCTTGAGATACTTGCAATCATCGCACTTATCGGAGGCTCTCCATTGGTATCAACAACGTGGAACTCGTTGCCAAAGTCGCAGAATACCTGGAAAAATAGGCAATAAATTATTATTAGTTGGGCTGCGGTTTTAATAAAATATCGCAGAAACTAAATAAAATACAGAAATTTTCATAATTATTCTTTTTATGCAGAGGGGAATTAGAACTACAAAAAAATGTTTTCTGAAAATTTCTTTATTTCCGGAAAACCGAAAGAATCACGAATATCATCACTTTTTTAAGAATATCTCAGAAACTAAACGAGATAATTTTTTTTTAAATTTTAATTGTAATCTTAATTTGATTTTAATTTTCTTCAATGAGATGAAGCAATTTTGTCTGCATCCTTTTTTGTAGAGAATTTCAAGTTCCCTTTTTATTTTCAATTTTTTTCCCTGTGCACTGAGAAAATAAAGTGATAAAAACATCTAATATTGATGCCATTGGTACTTAGCAAATATTCTTTTGAAATAATGGAAAAAAAAATTATTAAATTTATTGAATTGAGTCAATTCAACTAGTTAGTCTGTTTGAATCAACTAAATTCAGTAAATTTAACAATTTTTTGAATTATTACAAAATAAAATTTGCTAAATACCAATGACATCAACATTTGATTGTTTTTACCATGATTTTTTTTCTCAATGTATAGTCTCTTGGCTCTTTACATCATTGAGTTCCCCCTATAATAAAATTCCCTGTAATTAACAACAATTATAGAAAAAAAAAACAAAATTAAAGAATCAGGGAGCAGTGGGGCAGAATAGACCGCCAATTAAAAAAGATTCAGGATTTTTTCCAAAGGGAAAAACGGCGCGAAAAAATTTGAAAAAATCTGGGAAGATGGTCCCACATTTTTACATTATCATTAATTTCCTCCATTTTTTTTTTTGTAAAGACTTTCTCTCATTAAAAATTATCTCATTCTTGTGTCCTACAGGTACATTTTGCCCCGGTCTTCCCTATATCACGAGAACCAATTTAAAAAATTACAAAAAGATTCATAGCAAAATGGCCCAATCTCGTTTATTCTCCAAGATATTTAATATTCCCTAAAAAAATACAAAAATTACCTGGGAAAACAATCCTCTCGTGTCAGCAATGATAAGCGCAATATCATTGTCCCTCGTGATCTTGGAAATTCTCAATTGTTCATCAAGACTTGCCTCAGTGAGTACAACAACCTTGAATTTTTTGATAAATTCTTCATCAACATCACCAGCATGATATCTTGTTGGTACATAATTATTGAGCTCTGACAAACGTTGACAGCATGCTTCAGCTCTATTTTTACCAATATCTGATTCAGTTAAATAAAATTGTGACGATAAATCACTTAATTTCGTTGATTTATTGTCATGTAGTGTAACTGATTTAACACCACCAAGTATAACATTTTTAGCAATTTCAACACCAAGACCACCAAGACCGGATATTAGTACATCTGATGATGCCATACGGTGCATTGCCTCATGACCAAGTACATATAGCTGACGTGAATAGAGTCCCTCGTCAATTTCATGATGATTGTCCTTTGATGTTGAGCCGTTTTTCGCCATTGTTTTTGTTATCTCGTTTGTACCACCCGTCGTTGCAATGCGTCGCTTCTTTGCTGGGGGGTCAACGGAACTATCCACCACCACAGCACTAGACATCGGACCTTGGGGATGCCGTTTTAAATTCTCTTCGATCCTTTTTGTTTTTTTTTATGAAATTTTTTTTTAAACCAATTTATTTAATTGAATTGATTTTTTTTTGGGGGGATTTGCACTTTTTTTTTTTGGAGCTTGCTGCGGATTTTTGGGGGGAATTCACAGCACACGCTGGAGCACGCCAATCACTCGGGTTATTTTGCAAAAACACACCCAGTTGAAAAAGGGGATTTTTAACGTCACAGGATGGGGAAAAAAAGATTTCAACAATTTTTGAGGTTTATTCTGTGGGACTATTAGTTATTCAGCTTATTGGGAAACACTCGGCAATAATGGAGTTTGTGGGCTTCTTCTTTGTGTGTTTTTTCTCAAGACTTACGCGAGAGGAGCGAGCCAACCGATGACGAAGGGGAATTTACGAACGGGGTAGGAGACAAAGGGGCTAGGCAGACGGAGAATTTCGCGGTTGGTAACTGGTGAAGCGGTAGAGTCACGGAGAATTTTTTTTTAATTTTTTTTTTTAGAGGATAATTTTCGTTATTTCAGATTTTTGAGGTGAAGGCGATTGCTTTTTTTTTGTTCAAAATGGACGCAAGTAAAGGGGGGGAGTATATTTTGGCGGGAATTTTTTTAAATAAAAAATGTCAATTTTTCAGAGAAATCCATTTTTTTTTTAATTTTTTTGGTGGAACTGTTTTTTTTAGATTTCTGACGTGACAGCGACTGCTCTTTTGTTGTTTTGCAAGAGTGGAAGGGGGGGGGGGGTGATATTTTGGAGGGAATTTTTGAATAGAAGAATGTCAATTTTTCAGAGAAATCGATTTTTTAAGAAATTTTTTTGGTGGAGCTGTTTTTTTTTACATTTTTAATGTGATTGTGACTGTTCTTTTGTTGTTTTAAAGGCGAGCGAAGGCGGGGGGGGGGATATTTTGGAGGGAATTTTCAAAATGAAGAATATCATTTTTCCAGAGAAATAAATTTTTGGAGAAATTTTCAGAGAAATAAACTAAGCGAAATAGAGCGATTTTGTACGAGTCTTTTTTTGCAGCTCGAGGAATTCTCTACAAAAAAGATTTGGCACTGATTTTTTCTACTTGCTTAGATTGCGAATCTTTCAAAAAACGGCAAAAAATGAAATAAATTTATGGAGAAACTCCAGATTCTCTATTTTGTAGCGCGCTTTTTTTAAATAATCTTGATAAACGAGCGAGATAGAACCATTCTGCCTGCATTCTTTTTTGTAGAGAATTTCAAAAGCTCCATAAAAGGATTCACGTGAAATCGCTCTATCTCGCTTACTTTCCAAGATATCCTCAAAATTCTGGGAAGTGGAGTGAAGGTATTTTGTTATTCAATTTTTTGAAAATATCTCGGAAGCTGAAGGAGATAACGAAATATTAAAAACAAATAAGTTCTTTGCAGAGAAAGAAATGAGCTACAAAAAAAGGTCTCACTCAAAACTCCTCTATCTCCAATAGATTCCAAGATATTCTCAAAGAACGATATGAATACTCAAAAATAAAACAAAAAGTTTCTGATACAAACTGAATTTTATTGAAAAAAAAGGTAAATTTAACAGCTATATTCACACGTTTTTAAAAAAATCATTGGGAAAATCATCTACTCTAGCCTAACGTAGGCCAATAAAATCATTCAATACTCGTTAAAAAAAGAAATGATGAAAATCATTTTAAAAATCAATCGGGATGTTCAGTTTCATGTTTACGAATTGAGATGTAGGGATCATGGAACTTTGGAATTATTGAATTTAACAATACCAGTAATTTATCAATGAATCGAACAATTTACTTGATTGTTATTCTAACATTTTGCAAGTATTGAAAGACTAGATTTTTGCACTTGAATATTAATTATTCGTATAGTTCGCTGCTGCATCCGGAAACTGGAACCCATCCGGTAATTGGGTCCACCATGGTAGGTAGTCAACTCAAAGATAATTCTCTCCAATCGGAAATATAATCCATGGAAAATCATTGCAATTAACATGGCAGTGTGTACAGTTAGAATGTTACAAGTAGAGTAACATTCGAACTACACACAGCAATGTTAATTGTATAGATTATATTTCCAATTGGAGGAAATGATCGGTAATGGAGTACTTTGACTCAGCCAGATAAAATTAAATTTCTTTGGATTTTCTTGAATTTTTTGAAGTAGGTCACAGGATTCCAAAGCTAATATACAGAATCCCAATTTAATTTTTTCAAAAAATTTTAAGATAAAATATTAAAAACCCTATTTTTTAGTTGGCTGAGCTCTACTCCCCCATTACTATATTATCTTCAAGTTGACGACATACTAATGATATTGAGAACCTGAGAAAGCCTGAATTAAACTGGCGGAACGTCGTTCATTTGACATTGATCAGTACTGTTAACTTCAATATTTCCAACGTCCTATGATTCCTGCATCTTTATTTTAAAAATCTCCATTACTTCTGTCAACTGTAACTGGACTTCCGAGTGCTCTGTAAACTTTTTCATATTTTCTAACTGGTTCTCTGTATTTTTCCAGCGGTGATGATGACTGGGAGACTGATGGAAAGGGCGTAGTTGGCTGCATTGAATCACCAGTAGTTGGTAATGAGCTTTGACCCTCTAAAAGTGGTCCAGATAGTACAGAATCTGGTGTACCGTCTAATGAATAAGATACTGGAACAACTCTTGGGCCCAAGTGTCCAGCTGATCTTGCATGAATCTCTTCAGGAACTGTTGATGTTCTCCGCAATGTTGTTCTTTTGTAACTGATGAGATAACGGAAAAGGATTTCAATAAAAAAAAATCATTTTTTATTGAAATGGTAAAATAAAAAAAAATTGAATTCTCGTTCTGTTTTTGAAAAGTATCTCGAAATTTGTGGGAGATAGAGAAATTTTTGCAGGAAACTTGTTCGAGAATCGATAGTAAAATTATGGAAACATTTTTATTATTGTTATTTAGTTATTAAGGATTTCTCAACAAATAAGGGCCTCCTCCAAAATAATCAAATCTATCCAAAAAGTTTTGGAGATAAATTACAAAAACTTATCTCAAACTCATCTAGAGTCAAAAGAAAGTAGGAAAAATCCTTTTTTACGTACTGAGTGACGTCAGTGGGCGAGGAAATATGAACTGGACTGCCTGTTAAAGTGTTTCCATTGTCCCAAGAATTATATCTGCGATGATGACTTTTATCCTTGTATGCTTCAGCAATATTGCTGAAGCTACCAACAATTCTCTTGTCCAGCTCCTTCAGAACTTTCTCAGGCATTCCATTCTCTAGTTTCGAAAGTATGTTGCTCGCGATACTATTCTGGATAAAATAAATTAATTACTTGTTGAAGAGATTGAAGGGAAAAATTCATCAATTCTTTTTTTAATTAATTACTTTTGAAAATTCTGTGTCATTTGGATTTGTCCACACGTTTGTAGCACTTGGAAGATCATCATTTTGTCCAGAATTATTGAGCATTTCTGCGGAATACGTTGCCCGTGCTGGGATTATTGGAGATCTGCAGCAGGCTCTGGAAAATTTACAATTCCATGAATATCTCTGAAAATAATGATTTTCAGGGAATTTATCAGGAAACATTTTTCATGCAGAATTTTGTGCTCTGTGACGAAAATTCTTAACAAATTACTCTAAATCCTTAGTTTTAGAAATATCTTTCAATGTAGTACCGCCGGTATCGATTGACTATTCCGGAAATTCTGAAATTTGGTACATTTTTAGATTATGATAAGATAATGATCCAGTTAAATTTTTCAAGAACTACAGAGAATGAGTCAAAAGATATTGACACTTGAAATTTCACGAGTTTAATATTGAGCCTTATGAGAAATTGCATATTTTATCATATTTTACAGAAATGATAGTTCCGATTTGGATTGAAAGAAAAGGGAAATGACAAAAAATTGTGTATAAAACATTTTTAAACCCTTGAAAATGCAGCTTCAGAGCACGTAATAGTAGTAATTAGTAAAGAACTATGAAAATTGTACTTTTTATATTTCCTTTCTCTCTCTAACTCACTCGGGAAGCTATCTAGTGTGTTAACACTACATGAATTAAATGAGACACTATAACCAGTGACTAGGGCAGTATCGGCGGTACTACGTTAAAACCGAAATTAATTTCCGGACTCACATATTAACATCCTCAAGTTTCTTCAACAGTCTTTCATTTTCTCTGCAAACAACTTCCTGGTCTCTAACAACTTGATCTCTTGTAGCATAGAGCTCAGCATTCTCTCTTCTTAGTGCCTCATTTTCAGTTATGTAGGAACGCAACAATTGGCTGAGCTCTAGAGCATCCATTTCAGCTAATCTATCAAGATCCACTTGAGGTGGACTAACCACCTGATTTCGTTCATTTGATTCATTCGCAACATCAACTGCAGCTTCATCATCAAGGTGCAGAGCACTTCTAAGATGATCATTTTCAGTCTGCAATGCTCCAACTTCTCTTTTGAGACTCAAAATAAGTGCTTCACGTGGATCCATCACGACTATTGGCTTTGTGCGAATTCTTTTGGCTCTAGCTGCATAACGAAGAGTGTTCAATGTTTCTGAGGCATTTGAACGAGCTGGAGATATGCAGGCAATCTTGAAAAATTTAGGAAAAATTGGAAAAAAATTATTTCTTGATGTGGAACATGAGTATTTTGGAAATATTTCGGAAAGGCATAGGTTTAGAGGAATTTATCAAGAGACCATTTTTGTAGGAAATTGGATCCTCTACGTAAAAGGTCTCTTGAAAATCTTTTCTAAGTCCACACGCTTCAAAGATATTCGCGAAATAATGAGTAACGTTTTTTTTTACTGAATTTTTAAACTTTGAAAATAATTACCATTAATGTTACACCATTACCAGCAAGACTATCAGCCAATAATTTTGTTAATTTACTATCTCGATATGGTATGTGTCCAGACTTTCGTTTTCCATCGCTCAGAGACGCTATGCAGTATCCTGAAATATTTTTGAAAATTAAAAAATTCGATATAGAGATGTTAACGATAAAAAAAAAAAAAATCAATAATTTACCCAAAACCATCAAGCTCTTGTTGATATTATTCGCTTCCTCGAGGGTTTTACCTCCACTCTGTGTCTTCTTCGTCATTTCACTACCAGCTAGATCAACGAAATTTAATTTTCCCTGCTTCGAAATGAATACACCATTTTCCATCTTAAACAAAAAATATTCATTTATAAAAATAGAGAAAAAATCCGGTTGTATTTCAAGTTTTTGCACATTTTTCATTATAAATACCTGTTGTTCGGATGTTATGTGAACTGTTAGTATCGTATGACTTCTGCTCGAGTGGTCATTCATGTTGTGAGAACCTACAGATCGATTTCTCATTCCTAAAAAACAATTTTTTCTTATTATTAAAAACGAAAGGATGCATCTTCCATGTTATTCTGATTTACTAGGACATATACACGCGCCGTTTTGCACGACTGATCTCTGAGAATTCCGTAATTCGTGAAAATATTTATAACTTCCGGATACATATCGATTTCGCTTCTTGTATAATTTAATTGTTCATTTATTATAATTTAATTCTAATTAAAATAGACCGGTTGGTAGAATGAGAAGGGATTTCTTTGGAGATTGAAGGTGATCATGAAAAAAATTAGGGAACAATTGAGGTATGTTGGAGCATTTCTCTGAGATTTTTCAGAATTTTCCAGAATTACCTTCCTCCAGAACAGCCAGAAGATCGTCCAATTCTTCGCACTCAACTGTGAATAAATTTTCAACAAAAAAACCACGTGTTTTTTTGCTCCATCTCACAGCCAATGATTTTCTCGATGTATTAGGATTCAGTAGATCAATGACTTTTTCATTGTAAATCTCAAGAAATGATGCACGTAATACAAAATTACATTCTTTTCTCTCCTGAAGTATTTTGAATAGATAAACGAAGGATCTGAAGACGAGGCCATGATCCTCTGAATAAGGATTCAAATCAGTAAACTGAAAATTTAAAATTCATGAAAAAAACGATTATTTTCTTAAATTCTTACTTTCACTTGTTTTGTGGAGAATATCTCGGATTCTATTGAAAAGAGGACAATTTCTGCAGAAATTCCTTTTCTTTAAGCATAATTACAGTTATAAAAAAAAAATCTTACAAAAGCTGTGCCCTTTCGCCTCAATTCCAAGATATTAAGAAAAAGGCAGAATAATATTATTGAAAAAAAAAAAATCTCTGCAATCCACATTTTTTGTTCTTTTGTAAATATCTCAAAATCTATGAAAGATAGAGAAATTCTTGCAGAAATATTTTTTATAGGTCCACTTATTTTCGTCAAAAAAGAAGTTACTACCAAAATTTCTCTAGCTCCCATAGATTCCGAAATATAAAAAAAAAACTCACCAAACCAGGTGGACCAGTTAAAGTATGAGTTTTTCCACTTCCAGTCTGTCCATAGCAGAAAACTGTGCAGCTAAATCCTTCAACTGCCATTTCGATGAGTTTCTTCATTCCCGAATACTGAAGAATATCCTCCTGACTAGCCGCTGGCTCGAAGACAACATTGTACGAGAATAATTTCGGTTTTTTATCGATCCCATTAGCAAAACCCTCGCACTGAATTTGTCCATCACCAGGGAAATAAACGGCTGTCTGATCGATTCCTCTTTTCTCCTTTGGATTCAATGGCCTGACCCTGATGACAACATTGATGTTGTCTTCTGGCAACAGATTCTTCGATGCAATAACTCGCCTGTCTCCTTCGTGCAGTCGTTCGATACTTCCGTTTCTGAAAAATTCGAATTTAAGGTAATTTTAGTAGCAGGTCCAAATGATCTACTTTTATTTCAATTTCAACATTTTACTGTTATTAAAACGATATTCACAATGGGAAATTGTTATTGAATAATATTAGGAATATTCAATATTTTTGCGATTTTAACTTGCGCTGTCCCACAATTGAGGACTGGGATTGGAGGATGCTCAGATATATTAGAATAAAACTGATTTTTTAAATATACATTGGCAAAGGAAGGTTGCCGGAGTTTAATTTGAGAAATTATCAGAAAAAATTTCGGAAAATGTTTCTAAAAAGTTTTATAAAAATTTCATGAAAATTTCCAAAAAACTCTGCAAAATTCTGAAAAATCTCAAATATATTAGAATAAAATTGTTATTTTTTCTACTTTTCTTTTCTTTTAATCTAAAAAAATTGATACTCCGGTACCTCAGATTTCAAATACCAATGTGCCCGCTATTGATGCTTTCATGCAATTAATTGAATTAATCGTCGCTATGCATCCGATAACATGGATTTTTCATGATTTCGAAAATTAATAGACATTCTGACGAACAAGAATGTATATGGTTATCTGAGTAGAAAATAGGTCTGTGACCATGAATTGTCGCAATGAAACTGGAACTGAACCTCGTTTATGGAGTTCTAATGTTAATTTTAATTTTTTTCAAAAATTAAGTCTGGCCTCATTTGTCCGGTGCGGTAAACTAAATTTTTCAAATCTCTTCATGCTAGTCTATTGAATGTGCTAGTCTTAATTAAGGTAACACGACCAATAGATAGACACTGAGGAAAGGATAAGACGGTTTATGATATTGAGAGTTTATGTAAATAATTGAATGGTTTCAAGACTTTTCTCTTCACTTTGAGATCATAAAACTCATAGCGGAAGATGGGGTAAAATGGGCCAGGGGGAAAACGGACTGATTTTTGCTGTATTAGAAAAAAAAAAAAAAATGACTATTTCATCTCAAATTTTGGAATTCTTGAGAAATCTTGATTTTTTCTATGCAATTGTAATTAGCGATTCTGCAAAGTCCTAAATTTTGTAAGGTGAATGCTGACGTTATCCTGTATTCGTCGCTCATCTTATTCGTCGCTCTTTCCTGCAGTTTCTCTACGTGATTTGCCTATTTTATATGCTCTGATAAACCCCAATTTTTCCTTAATCGTCCATCTTTTGGCTGTGTAGCCGTATTTTATTTTGTTTTTTTCTTTATTGAAATTCCGGGAAAAATTGGCAAAAGCCAATACTCATCGGCAGGATCGATAAACGAACGTCCTTGAATCGTGACTCAAGCAAATTGCTCAACAAAAAAAATTACGAATACATTGACTGCATAAAAACTTAACTAATGGAAGAGGCAAAAGGGAAAATAAAATGAAGAAAAGAAATTGTTTCTGGGTTATTTTTGACTCAACACTGGACTATTTCCGGCATCGAAAAATCCCCTCTGTTCATTGACTCCGAAAGAGTGGTACACAGAAAAAAACGGAGATGTGCTTTGTGCCAAGTCTTCAAATGATAAATTCACTTAATTCGATTTTTAAATGATTTTTCGATGGAAAAGAAAATGAAAAATATCGAAATTCGGTGAATTTGATATCAGTTTTTTGGAAATATCTTAGAATCTATGGGAGATAGAAAATTTGTGTAGGAACCTTTTTTTTAGGAAAAAGTCAGAGCTTCAAAAAAGATGATGACAAAAAATGCGCTATCTCTCTTACTTTCCGAAATATTCAACGAAAACTGGAATATCACACTCAGTCTAAAATCAGTTTTTCTCGATTATCTCGGAAACTAAAAGAGATGGAAAAAGTTCATAGAAACGTTCTTTGTAGCTCTTATTTTTCACTACAAAAAAGGTTTCTGTGAAAATTCTCTATCTCCTATAGATTCTGAGATATGCGATAAGAACTCGCTTTGTTAATTATGCCTGTTAAAAAAAAAAATTAATAATTTTTTAAGAGTGCAGAAACCCCGTTTCTCATTTCTCTCTCTTGCCTTTTTCTTTCGCGTTTTCGCAAAAAAAGGGATTAACGTCAATCCTAGTGTCAATAATTGTTCAATGAAATATACATTACCCCGAAACTATCGTAATCGCGTGTTTGAGTTCTTCCAACCCCTTTTATTCTTGAAACTCTTCCAGACTCGACCTTCGTCAACAATTCATCGCGTGTTTTACAGGAAATTGTACGTTAATGGATTAAATTGATACATGTAATTACAATTGAATTAAATATAAACTCGATCCTTTTCCATTTAAGTCATTTTTTTTTTCGAAAATTGTGTAAACGAGGGAGACACGTCACGCTTGGTGCTTTAACCGAATTTAATAAGAGAACCAATGACTGTTCATTTTTCCAACACCTTTGTTTTTTTTTTTTCAACTGATTAAGATCTTTTTTTTACGGTCATTACGGAATTATATCTGACATGAATCAACTTATTCCGTCAAATAAATATATTCACGTTTTATCAGAGAAAATTATATATTTTTTTTTTGCAACTTCAAAGGTCACGTGACCATGTGAATGAATGTGATAAAGAATATTGTTGTTTTAAAAAATAATGTTCATTTTTTAAATCAAGAAAAATTGAAAGTTTTTGGATTTTAGTATTTTTTTAAAATTACGTCAAGGATATTTGGGAGGTACAATCGGAAAAAATGTTACATTTTTGGATAAAATCGTTGATAACAATTATACAAGATGAAATTCTCAAATCTGATTCAGTGAATCTGTGAAGAATTTAATGAGTAATAAAAATAAGCTCTAGAAACAAAAAATTAATTTGAAAATCGAAAAATTTTCATAATTTTTCACATTTTGCTGAATCAAGATTTCATCTTGTATTTACGATTCTATAAAAAAATTCAATTTTTTTTCCGATGATACCTCTCAATTATCCTTTAACTAGTTGCAATAACTCGAGACTGGACTTAGAATAAGTTCCAAAAAAAGAAAATAACCGGAAGTTTTCTCATCTTTTCAATTAAATTTAGCTCGTTAAAATCGGGTAATTAGGCTTCAAGAGAATTGCTGTTTAACGAAGTAGTTTTTGGGATATTTTTCGGATTTTAAAGGTCACGAGTTTGTTTAAGTTTATTTTATTGGTTTTTAATGATACCCCTAAGTACTCAGGTGGATAAGTGGGGATGAAAATGTCAGTAGAACTACTTGCCTTTTTTTTTGTTATAAAAAAGAACGTAAAAACAGGAAAAACGTAACTTTGCAACTTTCTATCAATTTAAAAAAAAATCGTAATTGGAAAAGATCGATGATTCAGGAACCAGTTAACGGAAAATAAGTTTTAAAAAAAAGAAATAGTCGGAAATTTTCTCATCTTTCCAGTGAATTTCGGATCATCTCGATTGGTCCATTAGTTTCCGAGATAATCGCGGATGACTGAAATAATTCCGGTTTCCACGGGTTCGGCGAGTGATAACATTTCTCCGGCTTCAAAGGTCACGTGTCAATATGTCCATACAAGTATCTATACCTCTCAGACACGTGTCGAACCCGGGAAAAATGTCGTTAAACCATTTCCCCTTATTTTCTTCAATTTTCACCTAAAAAACATCGAAATATTGGAAAAAAAATAAAAAAGTTCCATCAATTGTCTCATAAAAATAACGATAACTCGATAACCAATGGCCGTAAAAAAAGTTCTAAAAAAAGAAATTGATCGGAAATTTTCTCATCTTTTCAATGAATTTTGTTCCATCGAAATCGGCCAATTACTTTCCGAGATAATTGCAATTGAATGAAATAATTTTCTTTTTTTCAACATTCGTTTGATATTGTCTCAATGTGTTTTGGATGAGAAAAAACTCAATCGTCTCTTCCATAGGCTGAGTTGGTCATTTGAATATCGATCCACATTGTGTACAACACACGGGCAAGGTCTTTGGGATCGATATGACACGTATTAACGCGATGTCCCATGACAAACACTTGACAATATTTTTTATTTCTCTTTTTTTTTCTTCTTTCAATAGCATTATTTCATTGCACAAGTAACAATGTAAATTCCTCAGATAAAAGTGACAATTTGCCTGAATTACGTAGAGACCTATCCAAGTTAGATCACTGTCCTAGATCTAATTTCCACTTATTTTTTGTCTGTCGCTTTCTATTCTGTCTCTTCATTTTTTTTATTTTCACATTGTTGAAAAATTGAAATAAATGAATCCTCCAGTTTTTGGAGAATATCTTGGAATCTGTGGGGAATAGGGAAAATTTTGAAGTGACCTTTTTTGTAGAGGAAAATCAGAGCTACAAAAAAGGTATCTTCAGAAAAAACGCTATCTCTTTTATTTTCCGTGATATTTTATAAAAACTGGAGTAACTCAGGAATTCTTGAAATTATCACAATTTTTCGTGAAACAAGTTCTCTTGGAATATCTCGGAAAATAAAAGGGATAACGAATTTTTCGTAATTACCGTTTTTGTACCTTTGGAAATTCTGTACTAAAGAGGTTTTCACGACATTTTCTCCCACATTTTCCAAGAGATTCCGCATTTTTTCTAGTTTACACTAAACAGAAACAAAAAAAATGGGAAAAATTATAAAATAGTTGTTTGATTGATTTTTAGCAATTTTTTTTTCAATAATTGAAAAAGTTGTTGTAGTTACCGAATTTTGTTCATTCAAAGTAATTAATTATTCGAATGAACACAAGTCAATAATTTCAACAATTCAATTTGGTAAAATTCTGGAATTTTCGAATTATTATGGAAAATTTCGAAAATTCCAAAATTAGTAAAACAAATTTTTAAGACACCATGCAGGAAAGAGAAGTTGTCAGTGCTCAATTTGGGAAAATTCTGGAATTCCCGAATTCTAGAGTCCTGGAATTCCAGAAATTTACTCGACAAATTCTGGAAAATTCAAAAAATCCAAAAATTGGAAAAATCCATATTTTTTCTACAGTTTTTCTTTTCAGCAGTTAATCTCTTAATGAAAGAAATTCAGTAAATTCACCAGCTTTTTGAAATTTTCTTCAAAAAATATTTGCCAAGAACGAATAGAAATCATGTTTTATAGCATTTAGCACTTAATAATCGGATTTAATTCCATACTGTTGATAATTTATGTGAAGTATCATGAGAAATTGGAAGGTTTTTTAAAATTACAATACTACAAGATCGTCAATTTGCTACTTTTCCCTTATAATTTAAGCTTTGACAAGATACTGCCAATGTCAAGAGCCTGATGAAGCTCAAATTATAAGCGAAACGTCGCAAATTGACAATCTTTCAGCATTGTAATTTGAAAAAACCTTCCAATTTCCCATGATACTTCAAATAAAAAAGTTTTCCCCACTTTTTTTTTAGTGGAGTGAATTATTCGGATGATTTATTATTCCTTTATCGACAATGCCGGAACTGATTTCAAACAAGCCTCATCAATTTTTCAACAAGTGACAATTGGAAGGGTAGTTTGAATAGAACTTACTCGCTTCTTGAAGCACGAAGCGATGGTTTACTTCGTGTTGATGAGCCAGTTGCTTTTGATGGACTATTTCCACGCGATGATTTATTTGAACCTGGACTATTACCACGTGATCTTCTTTGATTTTGGGGATTTGATTGGTCTCCAGGACCACGCGGAGGCGGGGGACTCTTCAGCAGCACCATCCGTTGACTTCTCTTTTGCTCCTGATAATTTTAATTGGCAAAAATGATTTTTTTTTTCAATAAATATTTTCGCTGGAAAATCTAATTTTACCCTTAGTTTTTCACGAATATCTCGAAAACTGAGAGAGATTGGAAAATTTTGGAAGAGACCTTTTTTATAGAAGAAAATCAGAGCTTCAGAAAAGGTCTTCACCAAAATCATCATATCTCGCTAAGTTTCCGAGATATCTTTCAAAAAAGATATCTCGGTTAATTTTATCTTATTTTGCAATTTTTTAAATATTTTTACTGTTTTTTCTGTTGGAAATAATCAACGAGTTTTCGATTCTAATCGATAAAAAAATAGGCAATTGGTCTCAATTCTTTAAAAATCAATGGAAAAGTTGAGAGATTCAGTTAATATTGAAGAGGAAATCGTTTTAGAAATCATGAAATTCAATGAAATCGGAGAAAGTCAATTTTGAACTATTTGAAACACAATTTCCCCGTTTCTCATCGATTTCAGATACTTTCCGTTAATAAAGCACTTGAATGAGTGAATATTTACCGAGAAATGAGCGACACATGAATTTTTAGCGTAGTGCCTTTTTTTTATTTTTAAATGGTGAAACTAAACTCACGTTAAATTAACAAATGGAATCATTCCAGGTGTTACAAATTGACGCGTGACAGTGGCAAGTCGTTCATTTCAAGCTGAATGCGCGTTGTCGACTGACCAGAAGGGTAGTTGCCTGGACTTGACCCTCTCGAATAACCACCAACCTCCCCCGCAACAATAAAAATTCAATGCAAACAGTGGGGAAAAGTTGGCGCAAGTGAAAGGGAAAAAATCGTAGAATTTTTGTTTTTTCTTAAAAAATTCAGAATTAAATTGAAACAAGTGGATAGTGGTATTGCTTTCTAACTTATATAGCTTTTTCTGCTGATACTTTATAAATATGCTTCCAAATGGAAGTGATGCAACTTTTTTGAAACCATCATCACAATATCAAATTTTGAAAAATTCATTAAAACGCCAATAACTCGAGAGCTAATCATGCAAATAAGTTCAAAATTGACAGGCATTTACTGATACAACTCTCGAGTTAATATATGGGTATAAATAACATTATTTGAATAGTTTCTAGAAATTCCATTAAAAACTAATTTTCGAAAAATGGACATATCTCAAAAAGTACCGATCGAATTCACTCCAAATTAAGCTTAAAAAATCGAGTTCGCCGAGAGGAAGTTTTCCACAAAATATCAATTTTTTCTATAAAACCATTTTAAATTTATTGTGTTAGGATCATGGAACGTTGGAAGAAATTAATTTAACAATACTAAATAATTGTCAAATGGTCGACGTTTTGCCTGCTTTATTGAGTTGTAAATGCTTTTCTACTGAACTACCTAAAGAATAGTCAGTATTATTAATGTATTGTTCTAATTTTTTAATTGAAATTTCAAATTTACTTTCAATTTTGTATTATGGTTTCCAGAACCTGAGGAAACCTCAATAAACCAGACGAAACGTCTTTCATTTGACAATTATTTAGTATTGTTAAATTAATTATTGAACATGCAAATGAGAAACACAATTGACCATTTTACACTTCGCATCCAAGAAAAACTATATAAGATCTTTGATATATTAATACTGTTTTCGTTTGTAGAATTATGGAAATACTAAAGTGCATTTATGTAAATAAATATTTGAATATGTATACATAATTAGCAAAATCAATCTATGATTCAAGCTGCATTAAATAATAATAATAATAATTTTTAAAAACGTGACAATAAATTTTTTTTCGAAAAACTTCATATTTTTCTTTTTTCCTCATTTACTCAACTGTTGCCATTACCCCAAGATTTTCATGATTTTCAATGAAGTCTCATTCAATTCAGCCTTCTCCCCATTTCCTTTTTCATCTCTTCATCACCCCGTTTTTTCTTATACAGCAGTAAAATGAGGTAAAATGATAGTCCATGGCTTTTTAAATACACGAGTATTATATTTGGTACGAGTGAAATAAGAATTGAGGGGTCGATCTCCTTCTCTCTTTCCCAATGGATTCCTCGTCCTCATGGATACTTCTCGGAGAAAGAGTGGGGCCTACTTCATGGTCGACTATCCGTTACTCTCTCGTGTGTTAGTCACGTCGTGGCATGGTTCAGGCATACAACTAACGTGTTTTTCCACGAGTAATTCTGACGCTAGCGTTGGAGAAAAAAAAAAGAATCTGAAAAAATCGAAAAAAAAACAAGGAAAAATTACTCTCTTCAAGTGAGCACGCGTTCGCCGGGTCCCATGGACCAAATGGCACACAAAGAAATTCACTGAATTTCCGTTGCGCCAATTTTTCTTTAAACTACTCTGGATTTGAATTTAAATTTGAGTTAATTGTGAGTATATGAATTGTGAAAGTTCTTACTTTTTTTACATCAATTGTTTCGATTTCTTCGGCAGGATTTGTGATGAATTGATACATTCGAGTGCATCTGGAGCGTGAGTCACGGGTTGTTGAAGGTGTTATGATATGTTCATTCTTGTGATTTTTCGTTAATTGAAAAAAATCACTTTTCATCGATTTTTTTGGGATTTTTCGATATTTCTCATGGAGAAATGCGATTTTTTCGATTTTGAGTTGGAGAAATTTTTGTTGACATCTTTTTTGTGACTCTGATTATTCTCTACGAAGAACATCCTGATGAGAAACTTTTGTATCTCCTATAAATAGAGAAAATCCGGAAAATGCTGATTAACTAAAATAAGAGATTTTTTAAGATTTTTCGATTTTTCTTAGTAAAAATTGAGTTTTTATAGAATATCTTGGAAACTAAACGAGATAGAGGAATTTCTGTAGAGACCTTTTTTGTAAAGCGAAATGAAAGCTACAAAAAAGGTTTTCAGAAAAATTTCTCTATCTCTCTTAGTTTCCGGAATATCTAACGAAATGTGAATTTCGAAATGAAAACGAAAACTATTCGGATTTTCTGATTTTTTTATTCTTTAAACTTTTCTACCTGCATTTTACCTGCATTTAAAGTGACTCACTGTGCAAACATCGTTATTGGCAATTCTCGATAACGGTTATCGAATTTCAAATGCAAAAATCGTAAAAATTCTAATGACTTAAGCTGTCTCTTTGTTTTTCATTTTTTTTAAAAATGAGGAAAATGAGGAAAATTATTATTTTAAAGTAGTAAAATTACCGGTAAACTATTCTGTATTTGAAGGGAGGTAATTTCAGATGGTTTTTGTGTGGTTTTGCTATTGTGCAGAGGTTGAATGCACCATTAAAACGTAAAAAAAAGAGAAAATAACAAATCATTGGATCGTAAAAGTTCAGCAAAACGTTTTCAACAATAACGTATTTTGCCATTATTCTCTTGTTCAGAATTCCCCGGGAAGAATTTTTTTATTTTCATTTATTATTGTTGTGTATTGATGCAATTAAGTTCCGAGAAGATGTCGAAAAACCTAAGAATTATTATTTTAATTTTTTTCATCAAAAATTCATTAGAAAAACAGAGTTTTCCATTTCTTTTTATAAAATATCGTGGAATCTATGGGAGATAGAGAAATTTTTGTGGAGACCTTTTTTGTAGAGCAATATGAGAGCTACAAAAAAGTCATTTCGAAAAACGCGCTATCTCTCTTAGTTATCGAGATCTTTAACCAGACTCCAAAGGAACACCCACTCCAAAATCAGTTTTTTTCAAATATCTTAGAAGCAGGGAAAGATAGGAAAATTTGATAGAAACCTTTTTTGAAGCTCTAATTTTTCTTTACAAAAAAGGTTTCTACAAAAAATCGCCTATCTCTCATAGATTCCGAGAGATTCTCAAAGAAATTGATTATCAATGTCAATTCTTCGACAAATTCATCGATTCTTTTCTCAGAATAACAATTTACTCAATTCCCAATGACTCGTCAAAAAAAAAACATCGAACAATGGCCTGAGACAAAAAAAGTGAGCGATAGACTTTTGAAAAAGAAGGAACCGGTTGAAAGACACACACACACATAAAAAAATGAGAATATTTTTTTCTCTCAAATTTCTATTTCTTCTTTTTTTTTTATTCTCTGGCCTTGAGTCTCCATCAAAACTCATGGGCACCTTCTGAATCATCCAAGTTCATGGGATTTCTACAATAAATCATGAATTCTTCATTCGTATTTTAATGCTCAATGTCATCTGAATATAGAATTGAATTAATTGAAATTCATCAGTTTCGAAAAATCGTCAGAATTTTTTTCTTCAAGTCAATAAAGAAATCATTAATTTATTAGATGAAGAGCTGAAAGTTTCTAAGAAAGTTAATTGGAATTAGAATATTGTCAGCTCAGAAATAAAAAGGTGTAAGTGCTGTCTATAAGCACAGCACTTATGCCCTTTTTTTTCTAAGCGTGAAAATTTCGAATATTCAATGAAAAAGAGGATTTCCCACAGGTTTTTGTTGAATATCTCGGAAATTATGGGAGATAGAGAAATTTTTGAAGAGACCTGTTTTGTAGAGAAAAATAAGAACTACAAAAAAGGTAATCTCAAAAACTACGCTATCTCTCTTAGTTTCCGAGATCATCAACCAAACTCGAAACAGCATCTACTCCAAAATCAGTTTTTTCTCAAATATCTTAGAAGCCGTGAGATATAGGAAAATTTTCCCTGAATACTTTTTGAAGCTCTCGTTTTTCCCTACAAAAAAGGTCTCCACAATATTTTCCCTATCTCCCATAGATTCTGAGATATTCCCAAAACAATCTATCAACTTCGGAAAATCACCGGAAATTCGATTTTCTTTTCTTTCAAATCAATAAAAAAAATCATCAATTTATTAGTTGAAGAGTTGAAGGTCTCTCTGTGAAAGTTGATCGAATGTATGAAAAAAATATAATATTCGTGGAATCAGAGAAATAAATTCACAGCAATTGCTTCAGCTTTCTCATGTAATACTTCACTCACGTTTATTTATTTTTTTTCTCTTTTTTTTTTATTTTCATTTTCAGTTAAATGTGGGGAAAAAAAAAGAAAAGAAAAAGAGGAAGTTCCCTGGATACAATGAACAATGAGGCAGTACTCCTTACGTGTGTGTTTGTTTGCGCTTCCCGTTATCTTATTCCCTTATACTTGCACTCAACTATCTCCCTTCTTAAGCGATTAAAAAGAAAAAAGAATCCAATTAGAATGAATGCTCTAATATTGTTAACTATCGATTTGCGTTCACGAGTGAGAGAATGCGATGGTTTTTTTTGCAAAATCATCAAAATTTCGAAAATCTATCGATTTTTATACTTTTCTTTTCTTTTGCTCCAAAAGTGGAAGCTATGTAATCATCAGAATTTTCGATTGTAATTTTTTTAATAGACGATACTTGAAATGATTTGAATAGAGAAAAAATGATATTTTTAGCGCATGTCTATGTGTATATATCTGCATGTGCATAGAAGTCTCAATTACAGCAAAATGGTTTTATAGAAAAATTTTATATTTTGTCGAAAACTTCCTCTTGACGAACTACATTTTTTAAGCTTCATTTTAAGAGAATGCGATCGGTACTTTTTGAGATATGTCCATTTTTTGAAAATCAGCTTTCAATAGAATTTCTGGAAACTATTCAACTAATGTTAAGGCTTTTTTTTTTTTTTTTTTTTTTTTTTTTGAAAATTTACACTCATTTTTTTTCCTATTTTGAAAAAAAAAGTTCTCTCACCAACTGAACAATCAAAAAAGAGATAACAAGAAAACATTCAAGTGATGTTCAGTAATACTAATAATAATAATAATAAGGAAAGAACAACAATACGAATCAAAGATAATTTAATCTTATCTTCAAGTCGATGAGAGAATCGGCAATTCATTTGACACAGAAATTAACGACTTCAGTGTGTAAAGAACAGTCATACAGTGTTCTATCTCAGTCTGTCTCAATTCATCAATAACATCAATAAATTCGGATAATCCTCGGATTTTTTAATTTTTTTATCGAACGATTCTATATCTCTTGATTTTTTTTTCAACACAATATTTTTGAAAAAAGAGGAAAAAATGGGGTGAGTCTTTCTGAAGCTTTGGAGGTTTTTTTTCAATTGATTATCAATTGCACTAGCTGAATTTAACGTGTGATTTTCAACGATTAAATTGATACCTCCAGGGGGATATCTAATCTGTTGCTTATCATTTTTGATACAAGGTCGATACTTTCATGAAGAGGGTAAAAGGAATTTGAGTGAAATGGTTTTTTCACTGATTTTTTTTTATTTTCAGGTTTTTTGGGGATATCTTTTAGGCTTTTGGAGATAGAGAAAATTTTGTGAAGACCTTTTTTGTGGCTCTTATTTTACTCTACAAGAAAGGTCTCGGTGAAAATTTCTCTATCTCCCATAGATTTCGAGTGCTCTATAAAAAAAATCAATAATCGTAAAATCCGGAAATAATTTTTTATAATTTGAATTTCCAGTGTTTTTTTAAGAATATCTCGGAAGTTAAGAGAGATAGAGAAATTTTCACAATTACCTTTTTTGAAGCTCTTATTCTCCTCTACAAAAAAGGTGTCCATAAAAATTCGCCTATCTCCTGTAGATTTCGAGTGCACTTGAAAAAAAATCAATAATCGCAAAAATTCTGAAATAATTCGTTAATAATTTGACTTTCCAGTTCTCTTCGGAATATCTTGGAATTTAAGAAAAATAGAGAAATCTCTATAATCACCTATTTTGTAGCTCTAACTCTCGGCCAAAAAAAGGTTCCCACTAAAATTTCTCAATAGCTCTCCAGTAAAACGGGATCTGGTCGTTCTCCTTCACTTTATCATGAAACTTCGGAAAAATCGGGTTCCAATAAAAAAATGAAATCTTATCTCCCTATTCCGCTCAATAAAACTTCAATAACACCGGACTCCAATTAAAACGCTTCTATCTACTTCTCTTGCATCATGAGGATTCCAAAAAATGACAGAATTAAAATGACTTTTAATTTTTTAGATAAATAGATTTTATTTCATCCTCGTTTTTTCGAAGATATCTCGGAAACTAAGCGAGATAGAGTGATTTTGCCGGAAGCTTTACATTTTTTTAGCTCTTGAAATTCTCTACTAAACCGCCTAAGGACAAAAAGGGCCTATCTCCATTATTTACTGAGTTATTTAAGGATGATCTGTGTGTACAATCGGCTAAAAAGTTAAATTTTTGTATCAAATCGTTAATAACTGTTTATACGAGATGAAATTCTCAAATTCGATTCAGTGAATCTGTACAGAATGTAATGAGGAATAAGATAAGCCCTAAAAACAAAAAAATAATTGAAAATTGACATTTTTTTATTATTTTTTACATTTTTATAAATCTCGAAAAATTTGAAAAAATCTAAAAAATAATGGAAATTTTTCAATTTTCAATTAATTTTTTGTTTCTATGGCTTATTTCATTCCTCATTAGATTCTCTACAGATTCACTGAATCAGATTTGAGAATTTCATCTTTTATAAATTTTTTTTCAATAATTTCATACAAAAATTTAACGTTTCTTCCGATTGTATCTCTCAATCACCCTTTAAAAAAAAACTGATGATAAAATGAAGTGAAGGCGCCTCTGAAAATTTCACATTCATGAATTAACTCGAAAAATTTCAACATAAGTTCATTGAATTTAGAAGCATTAGGAAGGAACAAAACTGGTTCATGATTTTAAACATTCAAAATGATTTTAGCGACGAGAAATTACAAGAAAAACCAGAAACATCAAAGCATAACATTATGGAGCAGGATTTACATGAACGTGACAGAGTGGGTGTACAGGATTTTGTACTGCTCGAGGATTTTAACAGTGAGCTCGCATTCATTGATAATTTGAAAAAACGCTTCCGGGAGAATCTTATCTACACATATATTGGACAAGTTTTAGTATCTGTAAATCCATACAAGAATTTAAATATTTATGATGAAGCTACTATCAATTATTACGAGGGAAGAAATTTTTTTGAAGCTCCACCACACATTTTTGCACTCACTGACACTGCTTACAGGTAAGAAATGATTTTTCGGCTTTTTTTTCCATAAATTTAATAAAGAGATAGATTTAATTGAGAATTTATTCATTTTTTGGAGAAATTAAGTTGACGGATTTTTGGAAAATTTACAATTTACAATTTTTAATTTATCAAAATCGAAAAGCTTTTTCCCTTTAAATCTTGATCGAAAAATTGATTTTTTGCTGAAAACTCCACAAAATCAATTCTGGCATATGATTTCCATTGGAAATTCGTTCAGCTTTTCAATAGAATAATCAGGAAAAAAGGCTATTTTCAAAATTTTCATTGATTTCAAGTGATTTTCATAATATAAAACATCAGAACTAAAATGTGTCCGTTTTACCTCGGTTCTCCCTCCGAAAATCTCCCAACTCCCCATTTTTTTGAAATAGGATCTATTACTAAAAATACGAGAAATTCCGTAAAAAGAATGGGTAAAATAAAAATTCAATGATTTTGAAGGTCTTTGACGAAGGAAAATAAGGACCAATGTATTTTAATCTCCGGTGAGTCTGGTTCTGGTAAAACTGAAGCTTCAAAAAAAGTTCTACAGTTTATAGCAGCAGCAACAGGTCACAAGAAGAAGGTCGAGGCAGTTAATGGGAAACTTATTGGCTCGAATCCAGTACTCGAGGCTTTTGGCAATGCCAAAACAAACAGAAATGATAATTCATCAAGATTTGGAAAATACATGGACATTCAGTTTGATTTTCACGTGAGTTGCTTCAATTATTCTCATAAATTTTCATGACTTTATTAAAATTCATGATTTTTTGCAATCATTTTTGCCTAAATATCTTAGAAGGGTTGAGAGATGGCGAAATTTTCATAGAAACCTTTTTTGTAGCCTGCGATTTTCTCTACAAAGAAGGTTCCTTTAAGTAATCCCCTATCCCTCACGGTTTCCTAATTATTCCCGAAAAACTGAAGCACTCATTATATTTATTTGAATTTAACAATTGAAAAAATTGAAAAAAAATAATTTTTAAATTATTTTCATTTGCAGGGAGATCCAGTGGGTGGTAATATCCTCAATTATCTTCTGGAGAAGTCTCGAGTGGTCCATCAATCCTCCGGTGAACGTAATTTTCACATATTCTATCAGCTTCTTGCTGGTGCTGATGATGAAAAATTGAGAAAGCTATTTCTAAAAAGAAATTTAGACACTTACTATTATCTCAGCAATGGAACAAAGGGCACAATTGATACAATTGATGATGTCAGCCAGTACAAACAAGTTCTTGAGGCAATGGAGACTGTGGAATTGGATCAGAAGGAACAGGATGATTTGTTTGCGATTGTTGCATCGGTTCTGCACATGGGAAATGTTGGATTTACTGAAGAGGAAGGAATTGCTAAAATTCTTAAACCTGCATCTGTCGAAGCTGTTGCCTCTGTAAATATCACAAAACACCTCTGAATCTATAGGAGATAGTGAAATTTTTCGTGGAAATCTTTATTATAGCTTTGATTTTTCTCTATAAAAATAAGCAGAATGAAGGTTTGGTGGTGAAATTTATATGATATCCATTATATGATCGCTTTAGAGTCAAAGGGGCGTGAGTCCAGTGTATAAGCATAGCGCTTACACCACTTCCAAAGACGAAAATATAAATATAGCTTTAGTGTATCGGATGTGAGAAAATTTTTTTTTTTTTTTAACAAAAAAAATATTTTTCGCGTAAATCAAACATTTTCAGGATAAAAGGTTTCCACCGAAATTTCTCTATCTCTCACAGATTCCTAGATATTCCATAAAAACTAATTTCAAGGCCAGAGACTTGAACTTCTTTTACATGAGGAAATTACATGGCTACAATGATTTTACAGTTGTTGGGCTGTGACGTGAAGCAATTAGCAGAGGCATTCACCCAGAGGACAATTGATGCTCATGGAGACGTTGTAGTATCTCCACTCAACCGAGAATTAGCTATTTACGCTAGAGATGCATTGGCCAAGGCAGTTTATGATCGTCTGTTCACGTGGCTTGTTGCCAGATTAAATAAATCACTTCAGCCCGAGAAAAAATGGCAAACCGGAGTCATTGGAATCCTCGACATTTATGGGTTCGAGATATTTCAAAAAAATAGGTAAAATGAATCTGTCAAAAGTATCGATAACATATTCAAGATAATTTCGAAAATTCTGAAAAATTAAAAATATTGAAATATAAAGGATTTCCTTTTCCTTTTCAATATTGTCAGAAAAATTGCTTGACATCGTCAATTATTTTTCTTTCAATCTCAGAATTTATGGGAAATAAGCAGAATTTTGTAGGAATTTTTTTAATAAAGGCGAATTTTACAAGATTCTGCAGGAATTTCTCTATCTCCAACGAATTCTGAGATTTTTTTTTAGAAACTGATGAAAAAATGATTTTCTTTTTTTTTTGCATTCTTTAGTTTTGAACAATTCTGCATAAATTTCTGCAACGAAAAGCTCCAACAGTTATTCATCCAATTGACACTAAAATCAGAACAAGAAGAGTATCGAAGAGAGGGAATAACGTGGGAGCACGTTGAGTTTTTCAACAACAAAGTTATCTGTGATTTAATTGAAGAAAAATATAAAGGGATTATTTCATTAATGGATGAAGAGTGTCTGCGTCCTGGTGAACCAACGGACATGAGCTTTTTGGAGAAATTAAATTCAAATCTTAGCTCACATCCTCATTACATTAGCCACATGAAGGCTGATATTCAGACACAAAAGATAATGGGGAGAGATGTGAGAATTTTTTTTTTCATTATTCACTTATCGTAATTATCTCAGCAACTAAGTGAGATAACGAAAATTTTGTAGAGATCTTTTTTGTAGCTCTCATTTTCCTGTAGAGAAAAGGTCTCCAGGAAAATTTCGTTATCTCGCTTAGTTTCTGAGTGCCTTTAAGAAACCAAAAATGTTTCATTAAAAAAAATTCCATTTATTTCTAAAATTAATTATTATTATCATTTCTTAAGGAATTCCGATTGGTTCATTATGCTGGAGACGTGACGTACAATGTTCGTGGTTTTTTGGAGAAGAATAATGATTTATTATTCAGAGATTTAAGAGAAGTTATGTCCCAAACATCAAATTCAATAACTCATGCTATTTTTGATGTCAAGGATTTAACGAGCAAAAAACGTCCAGATACAGCAGTTACACAATTTAAAAATAGTCTCAACAATCTTGTTGATATACTGATGGGAAAGGAGCCATCATATATACGCTGTATTAAGCCCAATGATTTTAAAATTTCTGGTAAATTAATTGAGATTATAATAAGAAACAAAATAGAAAGAAAAAATTCTAAAAAAATTAATAAATTTATGAATGATTCAATTTTAGGTAAATTCAATGATAAAATTGTCCTTCATCAAGTCAAATATTTGGGCTTGATGGAGAATCTGAGGGTCAGGCGTGCTGGATTTGCTTACAGACGGCCTTACGAACAATTTTTACAAAGATACAAGTCACTTTGTCCAAAAACATGGCCTTCTTATTCAGGCAGTGCTAGAGAAGGAGTACAAACTCTTGTTTCACATTTGCAGTACCAGGAAAATGACTACCAGATGGGAAAGTTGGTATTTTTTCATGAGAATTAATTAATTTTGATGATTTCAATTATTCGTGAAATTTATTTTTCTTGATTTCTTTGGAAAGAGTCGGTCTAAAAGAAATCGTCAAGAGACTTTTTGTGTAGAGAATTCAATTCCCAACAAAAAAGGTCTCTTGCTAAATTCTCCTAAACCTAATATTTCCCGAGATATTTGTAAAAACCAGTTTGAACTCATTGTTCGCGAATTTTTCAGCACAAAATTATTTATTCGTTTCCCAAAAACGTTATTCGAAACTGAGGACGCCTTCCAAAGAAAAAAGAATGACATAGCGGCGATAATCCAAAGCAAATGGAAAGGCAGAGTTCAGAGGAGAAAATACTTGAAAATGAAGTACTCAGCGATTATTCTGCAAAAGTATATAAGACGTTGGAAGGCGAAGCGAGAGGCAGAGAGAAGAAAAAGAGCTGTTATGACAATTAGAAGATTTGTGGAAGGATTTGTAACGAGAAATGGACCACCAACGGACATTAACGCCTCATTCATTGAATTGGCAAAGTATCAATGGCTCATGAGGCTCTCCAAGAGTCTGCCTAAAGGTGTCCTCAATGATTATTGGCCCCCATGTCCGTATGCATGTCGAGAGGTAACATAAAAATAATTTTTTCCTTATTATAAAGACATTAGGAAGGATCTTAATTGTTTATCTGAAATATTCATGAATCTATTGGAGATATCGAAATTTTCGTGATGACTTCTTTCGTATTTATTTCAAAGCCGTTCTGAGTTTCTGCCATTTAATCGAAACTTCGATACAATTTTTTTTTCATTTAATGAATGGCAACGATCGAAAATGCTCTCATTTAATAATGAAACTGACCTTTTTTATAATTCTAATTGGCCTCTACACAAAAGGTTTCCATCGAAATTTCCCTATCTCTCTTAGATTCTGTGAAATTCTCAAACACCCATGAACAAAAGCGACTATAAAGTTTTCAGATAAATCGATTTTATTTGACCATTAGTTTTCTGAGAAATACGTAAGAAATTAGACGAAATAGAGCGATTTTATCCCTTTCATAGCTCGAGAAACTCTTTACAAATGAGGATATCTGCAAAATCGCCCTATCTCATTTAGTTTCCAAAATATAAAAAAAAAACCTGGTAACGAAATGAAATCGTTGTCTGAAAATTCTCATATTTTCGAATAAAATTAATGAAACGCAATTATTCTTCATTGAAGGCCTCCGAGCACCTGAAATCAATTCACAAAAGGCATCTAGCTCGTCTGTACCGCTTGTCTCTCTCCAAAGCTGATAAAAAACAATTTGAATTAAAAATATTATCAGAAAAATTATTTAAAGACAAAAAAACATCATTTGCAAAGAGCTTACCACCGAAATTCATTGACGAAAGACTTGGAAATGAATTTTCCGCTCTAAAGCAGAGTTTCATTGCCAATGTTCTACCAACCGGTGAAAATATTAAGGTAATCATAATAATGATGGCTATTAACGTAGTTAGAGACATTGAGTGGATTTTTATTATTAGAATATTGTCATTTTTTTTTTTTTTTCAGTACTCTACACCTGTAATCAAGTACGATCGTCATGGCTATAAACCACGAGAGAGGGTATTGATTCTAACGGAAATGGCTGTTTATATTCTTGATACATGCAAGCCATTTAAACTCAAGCATCGACTTCCCTATCAGTCAATACAGGAATTAGTGGTCACTGGAGAATCTGATAATCTTTTGATTGTTAGGATACCACCGGAACTTAAGAAAGACAAGGTCAAGATCAACAAAAAAATTAGTTCAATTCATTTTCGCATTAGTTTTTGAGGAATATATTGGAATCTATTGAATATAGCGAAATTTTTGTAGACACCTTTTTTTTAGCTCTGGATTTTCTCTACAAAAATTTGTCTATCTCCCGCAGATTCTGAGATAACCCATAAAAACTGTCTTGACGTTGTTCTTCTTTTCTATTGGATTGATCGAATTTCAATGTTTTTTACAGGGCGATTTAATTCTTGAGGTACCACACATTATCGAGGCCCTCACGAAGGCCATTGACATCACCAGCAATCCAAAAATTCTAAATATTGTTAATAAAGACACGTAAGTACATTTAAATTGAATTAAACAGTTTTGAATTACGAAAAAATTGGAGAATGTGTGGTAATCGAAGGTTCAATGATTTGGGATTTTTACAGGGTCTCACATAAGCTAGTCAGTGGAAAAGAAGGAACAATCGAGTTCACCAAAGGAAATACACCAGCAATCAGTAAAAATCGACAAAGTGGCCATCTCTTAGTGGTAAATTGAAAGAAAAAGAAAGAAAATTTACTGTATATAATTTTTTGAGATTTTCCAAGCTTTTTGAAATGATTTTGAAAATTAATTTCAATATTGTTTCAATTTTTTTCACAGAATTAATCAGTTTTCATTGATTATCTTTGAAATCTGAGGGAGATAGAGGAATTTGTGTGATAAACTTTTTTGTAACTCTCATTTTTCTCAAAAAAGAAGCTCTCCACAAAATTTCCTCTATTTCCCGTATTTTCAGGGATTTTCTCCAAAACCTAGAAATTCTACTCCACTCTCGTAATTCTACTTTTTTCTCTCAACAGATCGCAACTCCATAACATTAATGGCATGACCATCCCTGTCTCTTAAAAAAACTGATCTTCAATCAACGAAAGAACTTCAGTCAAGATTTAATATGTGAATTGTACATTGCAGCAGAAAGAATTGGAATTACTTCAATGGAACTCGAATCACCAAAAACAATTAAATATATAAATAGATAAAATAAATATAATTTTTTCATCTCTCTCAACTTGATAACAGATCTAGTGCCATTGAAACACAAAGCTGTTTGTATTTTTCTCTTTCATTAAGTTAAAAATTGTATAGAATTATTGATAAAAAGCCGAATAAATATATTGGCAATTTAATATTGAATTGTGTTATTTTCAAATAATTTCAAAATAATCTTCAACAATCTTTATTAATTAATTGGGCTTACATCAAGACTTTTCAGCTTTCGTAGATTTTTTATCCCTTTTCGTCAGTGATTTCTTTCCATCCAGTGCTTTTTCCCTCAATTCGTTCTCCATTGCTTTGTTCACTGTTTTCGTTATTATTTGTTTTATCTTGTGAGTCTCTTGGAATTTGGTCTTCTTCGGTCTTATTGGAGCATCTGTGAACAATTTACAATGACAATTAGAATTAGATCTTGAAGAACATTTTTTTGTGAGCTATTCGTTTCGGATTTTTTTGAAAATAATTATGAGATCAGTAGATATCTGAAAATTGTTTGATTTTTTCAATTAACAAAAACATTATTATACAAAGAAAATATTTCAAAAAAATGGCACTTATAGTTTCTTGAATTCTCTGCACGTGCATATTTTTCACTATCTTGAATTGATTTGTTTGTTAAAATGGAAATAAAAATCTAAAAACTTCTCATTCTGAGAATATCTTCGAAATAAATGAGTCTCGGGAAACTTTTGACGAAACACTTTTTGTAAAGAATTCAATGGACTCCAAAAAAGGGCTCTTAGTAAATTCTACGCAATCTCGTCGTTTAAGAGATATTTTGAGAATGAGTGAATAACTGTGCGACTCACTCTAAACAATATAAAATTTTCAGAGAAATTTATTTCGTTTTCTCGCCAGTTTTTTTTAATATCTCGGAATTAAAGCGAAATAAGGCGATTTGACTCGAATCCTTTTTGTATAGGATTTCAAGAGCTACAAAAAAAATTCAGGCAAAATCGCTCTATCTCGCTTAGTTTCCGAGATATCTTCAAATAACTTCATTTTCATCGTTTCCTTTGTTACCAGCCAACTACACAGTTTCTATAGAATTTTTCGAAATCTAAGAAAGATAGAGAAATTTCCCTGAGAACCTTTTTTGTAGCACTGATTTTCTCTTCAAAAGAAGGTCCCTTCGAATGTCTTTCCATCTCCTCTATTTTCCGAGATATGATAAAAACAATTTAAGATTTGACGCTTGCAATAAATTTTTTTTCCTGTTATTTCTCGAAATCTGTGAAAATTGAAATATTTTGATGAAAATAGTTCCGAAATTCTGGGTTATTTTTCCGAAAATTTATCTATTTCTCGCAGACTCCAAGAAATTCACCGGTTTTACTCCAAAAATTTTCAAATACTCACTATTTCGTCTCTGGGTCTGTCCTTTTCTATCATTTCCTCCATTCTTACTTTTATTTGCAGAAGGTTTTGAGGTCTTGACTTTTAATTTTCCCTGAGCCATTTTATTCCACGGAATTAATTCAATGAATAATCGTAATTATTGTGGTGCCAATTAACCGTTTTTACAACATGTATCTTCAAATATTTGAGGTTAAGTTCGCACGACTGTCAGGGGCGTCATCTCAGACTGCAGGGCATGTTGCAGGGGCGTCAAACTTAGACGTACGACCTCATGCAGGCATTTTTGACGTTAGCGGCAGCGTCAAATCGCGTCACGTGACAGCATTTCAAATTTACCGCTGCTCAAAAAAATGCAATGAAAAGTAGCGAGAAAGTTCAACAATCTGAGCTTTATCGTTGGAAAAAGAGCGTTAATATTGTCGTCATCAAGTATTAAAAATATTGACTTCAGATGAGGTGAATATTGAAAACAAGTTTCAGTAAATGACAAAAATATAGATTCAGATAATTAGTGCTATTTTTCATCATATTTACTGATGTTTAACCCTTGTAAACAGTCATGTTGACGTTGCTGTGTGACGCGGCGACTTATCGTTAAACTTTTTTAAGCAGCGGGAAATTCAAAATTGTGTCACGTGATTCGTTTTGACGCTGACGCTACCGTCAAAAAAACGTCTGCATGAGGCCGTACCTCCATGTCTCCGTTAGATGGCTGCACCAATCCATTCCGAATGTTTCAGTTCCTCTCATTAAATTATCCATTTATCAATTGCTATTCGAAAGCCTTTCGCGAATTGGATATTTCAGTTGTCCTAAATATTGAGGACTCATCCATTATCTATCTAATATTGACATTTTTGTTGACTTGGATTTACTTCCGGAGACTGTCACTTCATCGCTCTCCTTTCTCAGCAATAAAGCTCAAATTGTCGAGCTTTGTTTTCTGCAATTTTCGCAACATCTCCGACCATTTGGGGAAAAAAAACTATCCGACCAATTAGCTTCAAAATTTACAGGGTGTTTAGGCACATATTGAGCTAGGAAAAAAAACTGAAATATCAATACTTTCTGCAAATATTTGCAAAATCCAGCTCAATTTAAAAAAAAAAAATAAGAAAAACTACATTTTATGGTATTTTTTGAAACTGCTTCTAAAAATGGAATGAATTTTTTTTTTGACAAAGTAGGGTAAGAACTCACAGAATATTCATTCAAATTTACGAAACCCACCATCCATTCGCTGTGCGATCTGTAGTTCACGAGATATCTTTGATCAAAGACAAAGTTTAGCACTTCAAATTCTATTAGCATATTTTTCTGAAAAAAGCATTACAAAATAAAAATTGGATAAAAAACGTCTCAATAAGTTGATTTTTGAAAAAGTTATAGCTATTTGAAAATAAAAAGGCCAAGTTTTTGGAAAATTCATACCATTCTTTGGGTTGGGTAGAAAACTTTGAAAAAATTCTGAGAACCATTTTTGAAAGGGTAGAAAGAGTCGAAAAACTTTCGAAATCGAAAAGGGTCAGGGTCAGAAGTGGTCGATTTGGTATGGAATACCCCATATATATTGTCTAGAAATCATTCTTCCTCTGTAGCAAGTCCAGTGGATAATCAGCTCATTTGCTTCTTTCCATAATGAGCAAATAACCTACTCCTTTCCACACTGTTTGAGTTGTTCACTGGTTTTTTGAATATTTATTAATGATTCGCGAGATTTAACCGGATTTTGAGAGGAGCGTGGTGTGAGTCAAAAAATGAAGCGTGCACGAGATTTTCGATTTAATTGTAACTTTATTATAAATAATCAAATTATTTATCACAGCCTTAATCACTTTTTGTTTTAACAATAATTGAATTGAGATAATCAAGAGTTTTGAGAGTTTCTATTAACTATTTTTTAATTGAGAATATATGAGAAATTCTGAGAAGACTTTTTGCACTTGACGCGAGAATAGCTCTTTCGAGAATAAGGATGAGAATTCCAAGAAAATATGGCAGGTGTCCAGAATTAATTAATCTATCATTCGATAGATTGCGGGTCAGAACACCTGTCAATCAAGTGGCGCCTCGAGTGCCAAAGTTGAGTAGGTCACGGTCAGTAGGCCGATGACCGATAAAGAAATTTGAGTGGCTCTGTGTGAGTGTGAGTGCGTGAGTGTTTCTTATGGTTATTCGTCCATAACCAAACATTCTCCCCGCCGTCAGCAACTGTTGCTGACAAATTGAGTAAACTGAAACAAACAAAACAAAAAATTAATTTGTTCGAGATTAATTGAGAACTCTTGAGAACTTCACCAAGATCTATCTGAGCTGAACCAGTGCAGAAACACCAAGACTTGGGAGGCGTAAATTCCTTATTCGAGATGTCACTGCTTCCATCCATCATCGATGTCCTCTCGTGCGGGTCGTAAATCCTCACCAGAGTACGATGATGACTGAAGATGATGATAGATTGGTGCCGTGGAGATGTTCAAGACTCTTTTGTTGAGATTGGCAAAAGAGCGAGCTTGGCGATTGGTCTTTGTAGAGTTGAGGTGGCTGTTTTTATGGTAACTACTCTAGTAAGATCGTCCTTCCCAGGATGTAGAGTAGTCACCCGAGCGAGAGGCCATTTTGAAGGAGGAAACCTCTCATCAGTGAGGAGAACTATTGAGCCTACTTTGATTTCATGAGAAGGATGGTGCCACTTTGAGATTGACTGGAGATGTTGGAGATAACTCGTGGACCATCGTTTCCAGAAACTCTGAACCTTTTGTTGAATGAGTTGCCAGCGAGAGAGACGATTGATGTTGAGATCTTCTAGTGAAGGTTCAGGGAGAACTAAGAGAGGTTGTCCAATGAGAAAATGCCCTGGCGTTAGCGCAGAGACATCATCAGGATCTTCAGAGAGAGGTTCCAGAGGTCGAGAGTTGAGAATAGCTTCTATTTGAGTCAGTAAAGTAGTGAGCTCCTCGAATGTTAATAGAGAATCACCAATGGTTCTCTTGAGATGGAACTTCACTGACTTTACTGCTGCTTCCCATTTTCCACCGAAATGAGGAGCACCAGGAGGATTAAATGACCATCTGGTTCCATCGTTGAGTAAGAGTTGAGCGATTTGATGAGATTCCTGAGATGCCATTGAGAAGAGATTCTTGAGATTTTTATCTGCTCCAACAAAATTTGTTCCACAATCAGAAAACAAATTTTTGCAGATACCGCGGCGAGATATAAACCGTCGATAGGCCGAGATGAATCCTTCCGCTGAGTAGTCGGAGACAACTTCGAGATGAACTGCGGAAGTGGCCATGCAAACGAAGATGGCTAACCAGCCCTTATGAGACTTATGACCACGACCTTTCGTAGTCCTGAGAGAAACTGGACCTGCATAATCAATTCCTGTATTGAAAAATGCACGTACTTGAGATAATCGAGAAGTCGGAAGTTGCCCCATTAATTGTTGAGCTCTCACTCCTCTCTGTCGAGCACAAGGAACACACTTGAGAATAAACGATCTTACTGGAGCTCTTCCACCAAGAATCCAGTAATAGTTTCTGAGATGTCCGAGAGTAACTTGAGTCCCACCATGAAGAGTTCGTTGATGAGCTTCCTCAATGATGAGTTGAGAAAAGTGTGATTCTTTTGGAATTATCGCTTGGTGCTTATTATCGATTTTGAGATCTGCGAATTTGAGACGACCTCCTACACGGAGAACTCCCTGATGATCGGCGAAGGCAGTGAGTCGATTCAACGGATGAGAGGTACTTAGTTTCTGTCCCCTGGACAATGCGAGAAGTTCCGTTGAAAAATGAGCTGCTTGAGTAGCCTTAATCCAAAAGATTCGAGCACGTTCAATATCATCAGGAGTTAGAGGAGTCAATAGAGAAGAATTTGGGATTTTCTTGAGACGAGCAATGAATCGTTGGCATATTGCCGTGATTCTGAACAATTTGTTCACTGAGGAGAACTTGTTGATGAGATCCCAAATTCCTATATGTTGAATTTTCACGTTGAGAGTTACACCAGGCTTTTCTTCAAGATCGATTTGAGAGAGAGGAGTTGTGCTAAATACTGGCCAGGATGAGGAGTCTTTGTTGAGCCAATGAGGCCCTTGCCACCAAAGCTCATGAGAACATAATTGTGCTGCTGTCAACCCTCTAGAAGCACAATCAGCAGGGTTCTCTTTACCAGGGACGAATTTCCATTGAGACGACGTGAGCTCTTGAATGAGTTGAACTCTATTCCTAACGAATTCCTTCCATCGAGAAGGATGAGAACTGATCCAAGTGAGAGTAACAGAGGAATCCGTCCACAAATATGTTGCTACTTCGTGTAGATTGAGTGTTTCCTTGACATATTTGACGAGTTTTGCAAGGAGAACTGCAGCTGAGAGTTCTAGTCGAGGTATCGTTAGCTTTTTTATTGGAGCTACCTTTGTTTTCGAGCAAACTAATGAGATTCGAGTATCAGTACCATTCGTGACCTTGAGAAATACTACTGCAGCCATTGCTAGCTGTGAGGCGTCTGAGAATCCATGTATTTCGAGTTTTGAGTTATTGAGAATTCCAAGCCATCTAGGCACTGTCAATTTTGAGAGTTGTTCGAGATCTTCACGAAATTGTTCCCATTTATGAGTTGTCTGTGGAGAAACTTCATCATCCCAATCGAGTTTTTCGATCCATATCTCCTGTAGCAACATTTTTCCACGAATTACTACAGGAGCGAGAAATCCAAGAGGATCATAGAGTTGAGCTATTTCTGATAAAATGATTCTCTTCGAGATTTTCGATGCGTTTTTTGAAGTTGATGAGAAGATGAAGTTGTCTGATGCGGGTACCCAAGATAATCCAAGAATTCGAGTTTGAGAATCTTCGTAAAATCGAAGATCATTTGAGATACTGTCAGGAGAGAGCCATTTGAGGAGTTCTGAGCAATTACTGTGCCATTTAGCTAATGGCATTCCTCCAGCAGCACAGAGATCTTTTACTTGTTGAGCAGTCTTGATGAGTAATTCTGAATTATCTGCACCTCCACAGATGTCATCCACGTATCTTCCTTCAATTAATGAGTTAACAGCTAGAGGATACCGTTCTCCTTCATCTTCAACTAATTGAAGAAGAACTCGATTGGCAAGATACGGTGCTGAGCGCGTTCCATACGTAACCGTAGTGAGTTGGTACGTTACGATATCTCCATTTGAGTTGGTCCAGAGAATTTGCTGTAGAGGCCAATCATCTTCATGAACTCGAATTTGACGAAACATCTTAGTGATGTCAGTCATGAAGATGAGTCGATGTTGACGAGTCCACAGGAGAACGTCTGAGATGTCTTTTTGAGTTTTGGCCCCTGTATGGAGAATATCGTTGAGAGAACTACCTGAGCTGGTCTTAGCCGATCCATTGAACACCACACGCAACTTCGTTGTTTCACTACTTTCTCTGAGAACACCGTGATGAGGTAAATAGTAACTATGAGAAGAACCAGCCAGAGCACTCTGAGTCGTTTCAGGAACCCTCAACCCTCCTGATACCGAAATATCATGTGCCAAGGTCATTCCGTCTGAGCAAAGAGTGATCTGAGACTGTTTTTGACGAGTTGACCGATGAGAATCACTATTTACCAATCTCATATGATCCAAATCCTTATATTCTTTGAGAAAATCTGAGTAGAGTGAGAAGAATTTCTGATCCTTAGAAATTCGATTGAGCATTCGTTTGAGACATGCTAGAGCAGTAGAATGAGAATCTCCTAACAACGAAGTTGAGTCTGTAAGAGGTAATCGAACGATATAGCGTCCTGATGAATCGCGAGAATGAGTTGTTCTAAAATGCTGTTCGCATTCGAGTTCTTCCTTTGTCAATTCTGAGTTTTTTGAGCTAGGAACTTCTTCTTGAACCCAGAATTTTGAGAGTAATTCGTTGAGTTGATCATTAGTTGTTGTAACATGGAAAACATTACTTGATGTTACATGAGATGGTCCGGTTGGCCCGAATATTATCCATCCAAAGATGGTGAGTTGAGCTACAGGGGAATCTGGACCTCTATTAATGACTCTTGGTTATATGAGTTGTCCGAATATGTCAGCACCGATGAGAAGGTCGATCGGAGCTGTTGTTCTAAAATTGGGATCAGCAAGTTGTAATCCTTGAAGATAATCCCAATTAAGATCTTCAGCTGAGAATGTCGGTAAAGAAGAATTGAGATGATCGATTACGTGAGCAGACAATTGAATACGTTCTTTTGAGTGGATCGACTGTAGAGTGAGTTGTACTTCTCCATTGGTCGTCCCAAACGACGTTTCCCCAACACCAGTTAGGGTGATTGAGTTTTTTAATCTAATTAATTTGAGTTGTCTTACGAGTTTTTCTGAGATCATCGAAATTTCCGAACCAGGATCTAAGAGAATACGAACTTGTTGAGAATTTCCATTTGAGTTTACTAATCGAGCTAGACTAGTAGCTAAAAGAACAGCAGTTCGGAGTTGAAAAGACTTTTGTTGAGTAGAACACGAGATTGCCGTTTGGGATTGCAATTTTCACTGAGATGGCGCTGATGAGATTTCTTGAGCAGGCTCGTGATGCATTTGAGCAGTCACAACCATACGGTTTGAGTTGGTCGACGCAGCTGAAGAAGGAAGTTGAGGAGTCTGATGTGGACCAAGATGAAGCAGCGTATGATGCTGCTGATTGCATCCTCTTCGTTGAAAATACGATCATGAATTGTTGAAATTTGCCGATTTCTTGTTTGTTGAGAAGAAACGAGAATTTCGAAAGCCATTTTTAATTATTATTCAAGATTCGAGATGAAAACCCAAAATTATTCACTTGAATGAATCAAGTTATACGAGAAGACCAATTTAATCTCTTTTGAAAATAATAATTAATTCAACTTCCCTTGTTGCTGATGAGAAGCTGTTGAGAATCACTGCGAAGTTGAAGAATTTCAAAAAAATTCAAAAAAACGGCAAAAATGGAGTTGAGATGTCCTAGCAGCGCCCTCTGGTCAATTGAGAAACTGATCGATGCGTAACTAGTTGAATTTTGAATTCCGTGGAAAACACGTTTGAGATCCCCAAGTTGAGTCACACTGGACGAATTCAAATTTCGAGAAGTTCAATGTTTGAGATGAGCACCACTGCCGAAAACGTTAGCAACACCACGCTCTCGAATTTTAATGATAAAAATTATAAAGAATGAGAAAATCCAATAAATATTCAATTTATTCTGCTCGAAGGACCAAAATGTTTGAGTTGTTCACTGGTTTTTTGAATATTTATTAATGATTCGCGAGATTTAACCGGATTTTGAGAGGAGCGTGGTGTGAGTCAAAAAATGAAGCGTGCACGAGATTTTCGATTTAATTGTAACTTTATTATAAATAATCAAATTATTTATCACAGCCTTAATCACTTTTTGTTTTAACAATAATTGAATTGAGATAATCAAGAGTTTTGAGAGTTTCTATTAACTATTTTTTAATTGAGAATATATGAGAAATTCTGAGAAGACTTTTTGCACTTGACGCGAGAATAGCTCTTTCGAGAATAAGGATGAGAATTCCAAGAAAATGTGGCAGGTGTCCAGAATTAATTAATCTATCATTCGATAGATTGCGGGTCAGAACACCTGTCAATCAAGTGGCGCCTCGAGTGCCAAAGTTGAGTAGGTCACGGTCAGTAGGCCGATGACCGATAAAGAAATTTGAGTGGCTCTGTGTGAGTGTGAGTGCGTGAGTGTTTCTTATGGTTATTCGTCCATAACCAAACACACACTGAGGAGCAAATATTACCTCTTGTACAATGAAGTCAACCAAGGAAAACCTACTATCATGTTTAGCCACCCGAAAAATATACCTTCCAATCGTCTAATAAGGTAAATGATAGCACTTCCAATTTTTATTCAACAGTACACTCACAGATCTCTATATAAATAGCCCGAATCCGAAATTCATAACATTCCGATCCCAACAGCCTAACGTAGAATATCTACATTAGTACGTGTATCCTCCTCGAGAATCGTGGTAGGCGATTTAAAAGTTCATCATGCTGATGAAATTCTTCATTTTGCCTATTGCTATCCTAGGTAAGAATTTTTCCCTCTTTCATAATAAAATTCCAATCTGTTTGCATCATACTCACATTGAAATTATGCGATATTTCATGAAAATCAATTCGGATTGGAATGAATTTTTTTCTATTTTAACAGAAATCTAATAGAAGTAATTATACGTAACTCAATTTATTTCCACAGGAATAGCTATAAGGTTTTCGTCGGGGGAACAGGCTCGAGAGGCTATAATCAAGGGTTACCGAGAGACTATTGCTCAAGGCATTTCACTGAAATTCATTCTATGTGAGTTGAATAAAATGAACTATCAATGAATCTTAATTTCGTGGTAATACGAACAAATGTGAGGGTTTAATTGAGCTCGTAAAGAAGAATTAATGGAAGGCTCATTATTCCATATGAAAATTTGAAAATAACACGAACGGGAAATATGTAAATACAGATGTTCCACGTTGTTTAGTGATCTTGAGAACCTGTGGAACTCCTTCGAATTTTCATGTGTTGCGAAATTTAATTACTCTAATGGGAGCTTGAATTATTCTCTTTTCAGCCTCCTCTATTGGTGAGTTATCAAATGTGAATTGAACCCCAATTCTGAGTAAGATAGGGAAATCATTTATGAAAGGTATAGAAGATGCACATTCACGATTAGAATACTTTTTTCTCCCTTTAGGGCTAGACTTCCACTTGAGAGTATGTACTAAAATAGAGTATAATAAATGAATTATTTTATTAAAATACGGATTTATTCTTATAGGGCGAGGAGCTGATTGTCCGAACGCGGGTACTATCAACAGGGCCATGAATGTGGTTGGCGATACAAGGGTGTGCGAATTTTGTGTCTGCGGCGATGCTGCAACTGGTGCAATGCCAGTACCCGCAAACTGTGACCAAATACCATGCTTTCCACTTAGTGGCCCTGCTCCACCTACTGATATAGCAAACTCTTGGGACTCCACTTCTGCCACTCCTCCTGTCTGTAAGTGAGAGTATGAAAGTCATCCTAGTGGCTCCTTTAGTCTATTTTACCTTTTCAATTTTAGTTACGTTTGATAGAGTAGAATGAGAAGATTTTTTCGAATATTTAGTATTACCAGACAAATAAGGCAAGAATTAATTTTTGAATAAAATTGAATAAACATTAGAATTTCATAAGTTGAAAACATCAATGGCGGCCATATTGGTATTTGAAATCCGAGTATTCTCCAATCCCAGTACTCGATGCTGGGACATCGCGATTCAAATTCGGAACAGTATTGAATATTTATATTACATTGAAATGTTATAAAATCGGAAAAATCAAAATATTTATGATAACGTAGAAAAATGAAAACGAAAGTAGTTCATTCGGACCTGCCACCAAGATTACCTTAAAATGATTGCATTTGAGAGTGATTGATTATATCATAAATCAGATATAACAAGAGTAGGACTAATGAATTCTTTCTTATGATTTCAGGGACTACTATCCAAGATGCAACGCCATTTCAAGTATACACCGTCGACGATGGCTTCTGTTATGCAACTGATGTAGATAAAACTATTGGAAGAACGATGAGATGTTTTGCCCACCCGTAATCACTGGCATAATTCACATATGATTTCATGCATAGCAATTTCAATATTAGAGAAGCAACAGAAACTACAAATCCATTATCTTGTCTGATTCAAGCAGTACATGATAATCATACAGAAGCATAATAATGGCTTCAGCATCTCGTTTGGAAAATGTTATTTTCAATGATCAAAGCACTTCTTGCGAATAAGGATGAAGGAATTAATCGAATATTCACAATCATTGTAGTGTTTGCTAATCAATAAAGCTATAATTTCTGTAATTGAAATTAAAAATTGTGGGAACTCAAATAGATGCATTAGAATTAGGGTACTGTCTCCAATTATTGATCATAAGAATTATTTATAAATTCTTCTTCATGCAAGATTCTTCTAATAAGTACATCAACTCAAAACTGAATCGAGAAGATCAATTCGACTTAATTCCTTGACTGGAAAGTTTTCACAAACTAGATATTATAGATGGAAATTGTAGGTTTAAATCTGGGCGGGATTAGCCTCAGGCATTGAGAAATGTCATAAAAAATTATTTTCACAAAATTTCTGTATCTCGAAAAATATCGACAATCATCAGACTTACAACTGAGAAACGGTCACGGATTCAAATTTTGTAGAAAACAAGGAAATGCGCCAACGGAATAACCCCCAGCCTTCAAATTACCAGTCTGATGATTTTCACTGTCCAAATCATAACGCTTCATGGAGTTTGACTGAAACGAGCCTCGAGTTTACTGTCAACGAATGGTAGTTAGAATGGTAACCAAACTAATATTCGTTAATATTTAATGAATGGTTCGATTAGAGAGCTACGATTGAGGGGAGCAGGCTGAATAATTCAAATTACCCAAAATTTACCGTTTTTGACAACAGAGAGAAAAACAATTTTCATGAAAAGAATTAGAATACATTACTTCAATAAGGGAGAACACATCCAAGTAAAAATAATGATTTTATTCGGCCATTGTAGTGCCTTATTTGCGTATTTGTTAATATCTAATGAATACGCTGTTGAGTGAGGTGGCTCAAGTATTTGAGGGTATCTAATATTCATTTAATCCAATTCAATCCGTTGACTAACTGTTAACGAATTCTTTTGTCAATGGCTATAGGCATACTGCTCAAAAACGATGATTGATTTTGAAACATTAGAATTAAACGAAATAGTATGTTTCTGAAGAACATTCTTCCTCTGAGGTAAGTCCACCGGATAGGCAGCTCATTTACTTCTTTCCATAATGAGCAGATAACCTACTCTTTTCCACACTGAGGCGCAAATATTACCACTGGAGTCAGCCCAGGAAAATCCACCATCATGTTGAACCACCCAAAAATACACCTTCCAATCGTCTAATAAGATAAATAATAGCACTTCCAATTTTCATTCAATAGTACACTCACAGATCTGTATATAAATAGCCCCAATCTGAACTTTATAACATTCCGATTCCAACAGCCTAACGTAGAATATCTACATTAGTACGTTTACTCTTCTCGGGAATCGTAGTTGGTGATATAAAAGTTCATCATGTTGATGAAATTCTTCATTTTGGCTGTTACTATTATAGGTATGAACTTTTTCCCATTTTTATAATAAAGTTTCCATAGATTTGCACCATACTCACATTGAAATTATGGGATATCCCATAAGGATCAATCTTGGATTGGAATGAATTCATCCTATTGCAGCATGTATCTGATCGAAGTAATTATTCTAAACTCAATTTAATTGCACAGGAATAGCTACAAGGCTTTCATCGGGGGAACATTCGGCGATGGTTTTAATCAAGGCTTACAATGACACTATGGCTGAAGGCATTCACATGGAATTCGTTTTATGTGAGTTGAATAAAATGAATTGTGAATGAATCTAAATGTATAGAGTAAGCATTAAGGCAAATGAAATGAAGAATCGAAGGAGCATGATGAATGATATACCAATCGATAGATTAGAGCTCTCTGAGCAACATATTGAAAGATCTCATGAAAAAAATGAGCAATAAAAGAAGTTATTAATGAAAAAAACCATCAGCAATTCGGTCAACGCGCTCTTTGAACGTTCATAACTTCAATTGAATTGCAATTACTTGTTTAAAAAAATACGATTTTATGGATAATTTAATTTACTACAAAAATTAAGCGTGGACCAACCTTTAATAATTCTTCATTTAATCAATATTGATTGTTGAAGATTTTAGATTTCGAGCTTCACCAAGCTATCAGTTGATCTTTCAGCTCCGTCCCTTTGACACAACGCTCGGGTCACGTGATGTGTGCCCGAACACCCGAAATCGAAACAATTCACGCTCGATCGGATATTGTTATTACTTTTTTTCATCACATGATTGGATCTGATGTTTTCAGATAAATGAAACAGATTATTGATAAAATATGTTTATTTTTGTGCGCTAAAAAAAATTTTTTCTTTCACAGGGCAACCCAATTTTATTATTCCATATGAAATAAATAAATTTCGAAAATTACAGAATTTTAATTATAATTATAATCATTAACTCAACTACAAAATAAATCTAATACAATCACTAAATTATCACTTTTATTTTATTTTTTTATTTTCACGAAGTCTACCCATTATACAATTTGTTCTATTAATTTCGACCAAATGTCGGTTCCATTCAACCAAAAAAATTCTTGATTTCAATAAATTCACAAATTTACCAAATTTTTAGTTTCTTTTCAAAAGCAAATTTATTAAGCACTTTCAAAATTAGTCATTTCATTGAATCTGTAATATTTTCTTACTCAGTGTTGTTTCCAGATGAGATTCATGAAAAATGAATTTTTTAAAACATTCATTGCCTTCGTTTAAACAATAATTCAAGATTCCTCAAAAGACTGTCCGTTTTATTTATTATAACCAAATAATTTGACATAAATGCCAATTGGAAGAAATACCAAGAACCAGTCGAGCGTGAACGGTTTGAATTTTGAGTGTTCAGGCACACGTCCCGTGACGCGAGCGTTTTGAAAATTATTATTGACTGAATAGAGAATTATTGAAGGCAATACATATTATTGAGTCCTCGCTCAGTTTTTGTAGTGAATGATATTAGCTACGAAATGGTTATTTTTTTAACCAATTAATTGTCATTCAATTGAAGTCATGAATGTTCAAAGTGCTCTTGGCCTAATTGTTGATAGTTTTTTATTCATAACTTTTTTCGTTCATGGAATCTTTTAATATGTTCCTCATGAAACTCTAATCTATCGATTGGTATATCATTCATTATGTCCCTTCTATTTTCATTTCATTGAAAAAAATTGAGTAGTCCTACTACACTGATTGTGGTAATGTGAACAAACGTGAAGGTTTAATTGTCTTATTATTTCATATCAAAATTTGAAAATAACACGTATGGAAGAAATGTCAATAAAGATGTTTTGTATTGCATACTGATTATAAGAACCTATGGAACTCCTTCGAATTTTCATGTGTTGCAAAATTTAATTACTCTGATGGAAGTTTGAATTATCTTCTTTTCAGCCTCCTTTAGTGGTGATTTATCAAATGTGAATTGAACCCCAAATCAGAGTGAAATAGGGGAATCATTTATGAAGGGTATATGAAAACGTACTCTCACGATTAGAATACTTTTTTCCCCTTTATGGCTAGACTTCTACTCGAGAGTTTATACCTAAAGAGAGATTAATAATTAAATTGTTCATTAAAATAGTCAATTATTTTTATAGGGCGAGCAGCTGATTGTCCAGACGCGAATATTGCCAGCAGGGCCATGAGTGTGGTTGGTGAGACAAGAGTGTGTGAATTTTGTGTCTGTGGCGTTGCTGCATCTGGTACAACGCCAGCACCTTCGAACTGTAACCAAATACCATGCTTCCCCATCAGTGGCCCTGCTCCATCTCCTGATGTAGCAAACTCATGGGACTCCACTTCTGCCACTCTTCCTGCTTGTAAGTAAGAGTATGAAGGTCATTCTCGTGGTTCCGTCCGTCTATTTTCCTTTTCAATTCTGGTCACGTTCGATAGAGTAGCATGAGGAGATTTTTTCAATATTTAGTTTACCCTCATATTACCAGACGAATAAAGCAAGAATCAATTTGGAAGAAAAGCAAATTAACATTAGAACTTTAATACACATCAATGGGAGGTGGAGAAAAGATGTGAGAATCAAATATTTGATGGTAAATATAGTAACTCGCAATAGCTCAGCGGTAGAGCACCTGACATGTAATCAGAGGGTCGTGGGTTCAAATCCTGCTTGCGCATTACATATTTTTTCCGAAATTTGATTTTCTAAATAAAATTTATTAATAAAAATTAATTTATTAATAAATTTAATTGTTTAATGGCTAAAAACATCAATGGCGGCCATATTGGTATTTGAAATCCGAGTATTCTCCAATCCCAGTACTCGATGCTGGAACATCGTGAGTCAAATTCGGATTAATATTGAAGATTTATAATATTAAAATGTTATAAAATCGAAATCTTTATGATAATTCAGAAAAATGCAAAAAACAATAATAGATCATTTAAAGCTGCCCCTAAGATTACCTTAAAATGATAGTATTCAAGTGTCATTAATTGTATCATGAATTAGATATAACAAGAGTACGACTAATGAATTCTCTCTTATTATTTCAGGGACTTCTATCAAAGATGCTACGGCATTTCAAATATACACCGTTGACGACGGCTTGTGTTATGCAACAGATATCCATGTAACTACTGGACGAACGATGAGATGTTTTGCCCACTAGTAATCACCGGCATAATTCACATACGATTTTATGCATAGCAATTTTATAATTAGAGAAGCAACAGAAACTACAAATCCATTATCTTGTCTGATTCAAGCAGTACATGATAATCATACAGAAACATAATAATCACTTCAGCATCTCGTTTGGAAAATGTTAGTTTCAATGATCAAAGCACTTCTTTTGAATTAGAATGAAGAAATTAACCGAATATTCACAATCATTTTAGTTTCTGCTTATCGATAAAGCTATAATTTCTGTAATTAAAATTAGAAATTGTGGGAACTCAAATAAATGCATTAAAAATAAGTTATTGAATTCAATTATTGATCATAAGAATCATTCATAAATTATTTATCACTTAGCATTCATAGAATAAGTACATCTCAACCGGCATAATTCCAAGGAATCCAAAAATAAGTCGAGAAAATGGATTTCTCAACTCTCCATTTATTCCTAAACATTCTTTTTTATTCAAAAAATATATGTATGATAATATATATATTTGAGTTTGAAAGAGAAATCTCGTAGTTCCTCGGTAGCTCAGTTGGAAGAGTATACGGCGCGTAACTGAAAGTAACAAAAGTTACGTGAATTGTCCATTATGATAGATAATAGAGATAACTTTTGCATTTTCAATCAATTCGTAAATAAATCATTCGAATAATTGAATAAATAATAAAATTTTAACATCTTAGGAAATACTGAGAACTTATTTTCTAGCAGACACACTAAAATGTTTGTAAATATTCGGTTAATTTCTCCATTCTAATTCAAAGGAAGTACTTTAATCATTGAAAATAACATTTTCCAAACGAGATGCTGAAGTTATTATTATGCTTCTGTATGATTATCATGTATATCTTGAATCAGACAAGATAATGAATTTGTAGTTTCTGTTGCTTCTCTCATATTAAAATTGCTATGCTCACAATTGTATGTGCGTGTACAATTGTACGTGAATTATGCCAGTGATCACTTGTGAGCAAAACATTTCATCGTTCTTTCAGTAGTTATATCCATATCTGTTGCATAACAGAAGCTCACTGCAAACCTATAGCTTTCATTTTAAGACGCAATGGCGATTAAATTAGGAAATTGTGAATTATGCAATTGTAGAACTCTCGTGGCATCGTAGGGAATAATTATTTACTGACAAAAAACGTTAATTTTTTAAAATAAGGTTTATTCGTTTCAGATACGTAATATTGATATTTCTATACTTATTCAGCGCAAACCGATTAATTTACCCTTATCAAATAAATTGATTTGAGGAATTCTCTCCTTTCTTCTCAATGCAAATCCAGGGGAGTACTTCCGCGCATTTAAAAGTTTATAATTCTGCTCCCATTGGAGGGCATGATTCTTGAAAATGAGGCTGCAACGATTGAGCTCCGGAACACTCTGTCACATTTTCAATCCGATCAGGTTGGAGTAGCAGGAAATTATTCAATCAAATCAATCAACAGTGTGAGTAATGTAGCACTTATCGTTCCAAAATGCTATTGATCGTGTTGACTGAATACTTGACGTCACTAAGTGTTCCAAAGTTCAATCATTACAACCTCATTTTCAAGCACCATGCCTTTTGATGGGAGCAAAATCATGAACCTCTAGACTTGCTTAAAACCCGCAGAATTTCTCCTCTGGATTGAGTTAATCATCGAATGAAAAACTCAGTCTCAGCTAGAGATGGGCGCCCGTCACATGACGCGTCGCAAAACGGTCATATGACGGTCATGTCATGGCACGTCACGGAGTAGTTGTGACTGTGACAGAATTCGGTCGCAAAATATCACTGAATGACGGTCATAAAAGGAAAATAAATTATGAGCGTCATTTTCCAAATATATTAATGAAATTTTTTTCTTCCCGAAATTATTCGATCTCTGAGTGTTGTTGTATCAAAGATTCACATAAAATTTGTGTGAATTTAAAAAAAAATTCCATTGAAATCAAATGTATCAAATTTCTACAGGTTTATAAAAGTAACTGAATAAATGACCGTCACAAATTTACAACACTTAATTTTTATGCGACAAACTGTGCTTAGAGACTTTTTTCTGTTGTTATGAGCTACACAACTCTATTCAGTCGGGCTCGAACCTAGGTCTACCGCATGTGAATCTACAGTCCAATCCACTGCGCCAGACAACTGGACCTTTTCTGTTGTTACACTGAGAGAATTCTCGATGGTAATCTCAACAAAAATTATATTGTCGAGGTCAAATTCAACTATATATTTAGTCATCCTACCCATAATCAGATGAAAATCCTTAAAATTTAGGGTAACTATACTCAATTGGTACTCGGAGGGAATTCTCGATGGTAAATTTAACAAAATTATGTAGCCGAGGTCTAATCGAACTCTACTTTTTACTATTTCGCACAGATTTTATTGTCATATACACAACGGTGAACAACTATACTTAGTTGGGACATGCAACATGAATGTAAGAGTCCAGTTACCCAAATCCACCTCTACAAATTCTGTTTCACTAAATATTTTGCTATCGTAACTTTTCAACATTCGTTATTTTCCCATCACGAGAAATTTGGCCCTACATGAGCGAGATCAAAAATGACTATATCTAGAGTAATGTGTGGCTCAATCGGTAGCATGTCTGGTTTCGCGTTCCGACAAGCTTAGGTTCGAATCCCCCTCGATGCGTTAGACATTGCGTTTTTCTAGCGTTTAAGAATTAATTAAATGTACTTGGTGGGTTGGTTGAATGAGAAATAGGGTAGGTAGGTTGGACGAATGGGAAATAGCTGAAGAAATTCCCCGAAAAGATGAATAAATTAATATTTTTTGATTTTTTTTCACAAAATCGTTCACAGAAAATCAGTGGAGGATAAGTTGACCACGAGGGAGAATGGGGCGTATACCTATCGATTATCATAGTAAACTAAGCAATAAGAATTTAGGGAGTAGAGCTATTCGTTAGCGTTCAAGTGAATTCCGGTATTTGATTGGTAGCACAATAATTTTTAGTAACCACCTAATAGCTACAGCGTACATATTTTCATAGTCGAGGTCTTTTTCAACTCAAAATTTATAGTTCCAGAGTTCAAAAATTTCTCTCAGTGTATGAGCTACAAAAACTTTCTATGCAGTCGAGACGCGAACCCTGGTCTTCGGCGTGGGGTCTCCTGTCCCCTCCACTGCGTCAAACAATTAGCCCCACTTGGAAGTATGTGCCAAAGCGTAAACTGTAGGCGGAGAAACGTCGGCGATAGGCGGTCATTGCAGCCGTTGAACGGCGAATGGAGGGGGAAGCAGAGGGTCTAGGGACTTTTGGAGTCCCCAGGACGCTCCAGACGCACAGTGCTGCGACGAAAACGATTTCAATATGGCGGCATTTTGCTTTATCTCCCTAATTTATTTAACACCAAAAGAACATATCTTTCAGATATACACCCCTTCGTTGTTAATTATGACAGTATATTGGTGAAAATTTATGAAAATTCATAACAGTAAAAGGGCGTATTTTCAGTTCACACGCCCTTTTGCCATTAAGCATTTTCTTCATAATGGTTCGAATAGAAAAAAAATAACAGCAAAAGGACGTATTTATTGAAAATACACACAGAAAAAGCTGAGCAGAGAATATGCACTGAGCATTTCATAAAATATGATTTGACTTTTCGCAGAAAATATGCTCTGATTATCCATGTTTTATGCACACGACCTTAGCATAAAATATGTACTACTGTACATATAATATGTACTACTGTACATATAATATGCACTACTGTACATATAATATGTACTACTGTACATATAATATGTACTACTGTACATATAATATGTACTACTGTACATATAATATGTACTACTGTACATATAATATGTACTACTGTACATATAATATGTACTACTGTACATATCGTCGCCTTAGAGTGAAAGGGGCGTAAGTGCCAAAAACACGAAATTCTGGAGTGAAAGGGGCGTATGTCCACGCATCACTCCAAAATGTTTTTTATGGCCTCTGGAACATTATTTGGATAAATGAAAATTAAAATAACAAAGTGGCGTAACTACCAATTTTAAAATGAAAGGGACGTATCTCCACACTTACGCTCCTTTGTTATTTCTTTTTTAATCGCTATATAATTGGTAAAGTTAAAGTGAAAAGGACGTATCTCCGCACTTACGCCTCTTTGTTTTTATAAATTTTTTTATCTCAGGAGAATTTTTGGAGTTACGCCCTTTTGTTTTTAGGATTTTTTATTCCAATTTTGACACTTACGCCTTTTTGTTTTTACACGGAGAGAAATAGAATAGTAACCAGCTTATCACGATTATCTTGGTGAATAAGCAAGATAGAGCGACATGGACGTTAATTCTAGAGAAGGAGGAGGTTTTTCCAGTTTTTCGTGATTATCTTGGCGAATAAGCGAGATAGAGCGGAATGGACGTTAATGTGAGATCATTGAGGAGTTTTTTCAGTTTTTCGCCATCATCTCGGTAAATAAGCGAGATAGAGCGAAATGGACGTTAATATGGGATCATCGGCAAGTTTTTCTAGTTTTTCGTAAGTATCTTGGCGAATAATCGAGATAGAGCGGAGTGGACGTTAATTTGAGATCAGGGGGGAGTTGATTTGATTTTTTGCGACTATAGCGGCAAAGAAGTGAAATAGAGCGAAATGGACTTTCTATTTGGGGTCAAGGATATTATTTCATCTGGAAACTTCCTCATAATTCCATATGTGTGCTTCGCTCTATCTCGTTTATTCCACCGATACTGGCGAAAAACTGAAAAAACTCTCTTCTGATAACGTACATTTCACCTTCTCTCGCTCAATTACAGAGATGATTGTAAAAGTTGAGGAGACTACCTGCTGATCTGATATTAACGTCCATTTCGCTCCATCTCGCTTATTCACCGAGATAGTTATGAAAAACTGGAAAAACTCCCTCCTGCTCCCATATTAATGTCCATTCCGCTCTATCTCGCTTATTTGCCAAGTTAATCACGAAAATCTAGAAAAACCCCCTCCTTCTGCAGGATTAACGTCCATTTCGCTCTATCTCGCTTATTTACCAAGATAATCGTGATAAGCTGGAGAAACTCCCTTCTGATCCCGAATTACCCTCCATTTCGCTCTATCTTGCTTATTTACCGAGATGATAGCGAAAAATTGAAAAAAACTCTCTCCCGATTCAATATTGATATCTATTTCGCTCTATCTCGCTTATTCACCGAGATATTCACGAAAAGCTGGGAAACAGAACAATTAAATCATTTATCGTATAATGGTTCTTTTTTCATCATATTTTATGTTTATTTAGAACATATTTTATGTTCATTTAGAACATATTTTATGTTCACTTTGAACATATTCTATGTTATTTATAAGTTCGTATTCTGTGCATTCCCAGAACGCATGAAATATGCGCATCATGAGCATATTTTATGCGGAAAAAATTTAACATAAAATATGCTCAAATAGTGCATATTTTATGTACTAATAGCGCATGTTCTATGCAAAAAACGATAGTTCATATTATATGTACTGCATAGTGCATACAATATGAACAGAAAAAACATATTCTCTGCTCAGCTTTTTCTGTGTGTACGCCTTTTTGTTATTATAAATTCTATTGCAGGCTGGAGCAATTGAGGATAAAATTAATTACGAAAGGGCGTATGTTTTGCACAGACACACTTCTTTTGATTAATTTTATCCTCAATTGTTCCATGCTGCAATCTAATTTATAATAACGAAAAGGCGTATTTTGGTCGATGATTTGATTCACAAACTGTCAAACAATAAAAAATTAATTATAATTAACTGCAAACGAATCGCAATTGATTGGTTATAATAGAATTTTCAAAATTGAAATTTTACCCGACAATTGTATACCGTTTTGTATGTCAGACAGCACAAGGGACGTTGCTGGATGTAGACTCACAGATACATTTTACATGGCACAACCGGGCTTCCGTACAGATAGAGAAAAATTCTACGCCTCAATGAACGTACCAAAATTCATATATATGTTTTAGAGCAGAAATTTCTCAAGCCTCATACACATTCGTTTCACGCATCTATTGCATTATGAAGAATAGAGGAGATAGAAACACAGGACAATAGGAGCATTTAAATCGCTGAGAGATCTATAAATCACCACATAGTAATCAGATTTAGAAGTATAAAGCCTAAATGGATAAATAATAATTAAAACAATAGATAAATAATTAATTATAAAAATATATATAATTACTTGATATACTATATGTAGTGCGTGCACGAGTATCGAACGTGCACATGGTGCAAAACACTTTCCCGCCTTTTTGTTTCCATTTAAAAAGTCCATTAATTTTCTTTTATAATTACTGTCACAAATGCATGACAACACGACGTGGAGTTTTGATTTCCTATCGATTCCCTTGATCTCGGCCATCAATTTCCCTCTTCTTCGATTGTTGATGATACGGCGAGGAAAAACATGGGAGAGTCGTCCCATTTTCTCAATAATACATAAAATATATAGTCACCTTAGAAACAAAGGGGCTTAAGTGCTATTCTTATGCATAGCAGTTACGCCCCTCCAACTCTAAGGCGACGATATATTTTTTGAAAATTAATCATCACAGCCCCTGCATGATCGATCTCCCGCTTTGCCTTCCTCCCTCTAAATTATCTCCCCATTCAAGACTCAATAGAAATTAACTATTCTGTAATGAATGCAAATTATTACGACGGATGAAAAAAAAATGAAATCACAAAGAGCACTGGTAAAACGCTTTTTCCATCAGAGAATGTGCTGTAAATGCCGTGAGAATGTGCTGTAATTCGTCAACCACTTTTGACACTTTCATTTATCACTCACCGATAAAAATTTATTATTAAGTTGTCCATAAAATTAATTGCACTCAATTAATGGATTTTTTGCGATTTTTTTTTGAAAAACGACAATATTTTTGTTTTTCCATCAATTATTTGCAACAATGTTTTTTTTTCATCGCTCATCAATAAAATTCACATCACTAATTTCTCCCATAAAATTCATTACACTCGAACAATGAAATTTTCGTTATTTTTGATATTAAAAGTGCAGCGAGAAGTCGACACCGGCAAGAGAAGCCACTGCACTGCCAAAAACAAAGGCGAAGGGGGAAAAATGGCGGGGCAATCGCCACCAACATACACTACACTAAATTTTCCCTTTTTTTTTCAATGAAAAGACGAGGATGATGTCGTGAAAAAATAAAATGACCAAAAATTATCGAAAAAAAAATTAGAAATACTTTAATTTCTTTGTTAATTAATTAATTTTGCGGAAATTATTGAGAAAATAGTTCACCGGTAAGACAACGGCTGCGTGCACTGTAGGCGTGGCTTTAACATTCGACGTTTCAAAGTTTAACGGTCACTCGCCGCAGAGTGGGGGTCCTAGTGAGACTGTGGGGAATTTTAGTCAGTGCTGCGGACGCACTCTGCTCAGTCGATAGCTTAGAAATGTGCAATTGTTTGTTGTCTGTTGGGAAAAAAAAAGAAAAAAAATAGATAATTACAATAAGATTGATTGTTCGGAATAATCGTGAGTTTTTTATTAAATAAATAAACCGATGGATAAATTCTTTATTCTCCAATCTCACTAATCTACTTAATTAAACTCATTTTAGATGGGAAAAAGGAGGAGCTTAAATTCTTCGTCACAAGGAAAAGTAAAAGTTGAGGTTAAAGATGAAATACGTAAGAAAAAGCATTTCATAATTTTGAAAAATTCAGTTACTTATAATTATTTCTGAAATTAGTAGGTTTAGGGAAAAATGTCAGAAGATCTTTTTTGAAGGGAATTTAATTCTCTACAAAAAAAGTATTTGGATAAATTTTCCTAAATTCAATAGTTCAGAAGATATCCACACTTTTATTCTGCATTTCCATAGAATAAAGACAATTCAATGAAAAAATTAATTTTTATTTTTTGAAAATTTTCAGCGGACAGTGAAGTACACGTTGCACGGGATCGTCTCAAGGGTGCTTTGAAAGAGTTGTTGCATCACAGTGATGAAGGATCTTCGGCTGAATCGAGTGAGGATAGCCCTCCACCAGAGTATAAACAACCAGTGAAAAGAGTGTGAGTAAAATTGTGGATATAAAATCATCAGAAAAATTAATTTTATTTAATCATCAGTTTTTTTTCCAAATATCTCGGAATCTAAGCGAGAGAGAACAGTTTCATAATGACCTTTTTTGAATTTTGAGGATTTTCAGAGCTACAAAAAAGTTATCAGGAAAATTGCTCCATCTCGCTTAGTTTCCTAGATATTTCTTTAAAAGAACTAGTAATACAATAAAATGAAATTATCTAAAAATTTCATGTTTTTGGAAAAATTGAAGAATTAGAGGATTTTATGAGAAAACTGAAAATTGTTAGTTTTAATGAATAAAGAAAAAATCTCAAAATTTTCAGATGTCTACTATTTTTAGTGTTATATATTTAATCAATTTTTTTTTCCAGTCAAAAGCCGAATTATGCACAGCAGAAGCCGAAAATTCGTAGACGGAGGCCATTACCAGCAGATCCATTGTTTCACCACACTTATGTGATGAAGCTATTTGATAGAAGCGTAGATTTGGCACAATTCAGAGAGGACACACCATTGTATCCAATTTGCCGTGCTTGGATGGCAAATCAACCCAGAAATCCAAATCTCGTGCCGAAGTAATTTTTTTATCAAAAGAAGAAAGAGGATTTTTCATAGTTTTTGAGGAAAATATCGAAAATTATGAGAGATAGAGAAATTTTGCTGCAGATGTTTTTTGTAGCTCGCATTTTTTTTTATATAAGAAGGTCTCCAGTTAGATCTTTTTATCTCATAATTTCCGAGATACTCTAAAAAAAAAACAGATTTTCAAAAAAATACTATAACTGATATTTTTATCGATTTTTAATTAAACTTTCGATTAATCTACTTTTCCATAGAATTCGCAGTCCAAGTCCGGAGATAGTGAACGAAGTTCACTCTGACAATCTCCCTTTTGACGACAGTGGAGATCTCCGTGATGTGTATAAACTACCAACACCACTACCGAGAGAAGAGATATTCCCAAAAAATAGGATTCCCTCACCGATTCCCACTAAGAAGGAAAAACTCAATTTAGATTATGTAAGTTTATTTCCAGGTAACGCGTTCGTTTTCATTCTTTGACATAATATCCTCGACAAAATATGCTTTGACAAAATATTTATTTGAAAAAATGCATTAAAAACTTTCAACTCGATTTTTTAATAGATTTTTTTTGACGAATATTTTGTCAATAGACATTTGTTTCCAGATATCATCACTTTAAAAACAAAGAGACGTAAGTGCTATGCTTATACGCCACTTTGTTTCTAAGGTGATAATATGTTGTCCAAATATGAAAACGTAAGTCCGAAAGGGGCTCTGAAAGGAACCTTATCGGGAAAAAATTTAATCCAAAATTCACTATTACTTTTACTTCCAGGATGCACAAGTTTTGAGATCTCGTGAGGCTTTGATGCAGGAGCACAGATCACACTGGTTCCAAGTGAGGAAAAAGTGGCATCATCAGGCCCACAAAAATGAGCAAAGATTCAGACAAAGTGCTAATATACTCAGCACAATATTTAAAAGGTAATTTCAATAATTTCATAAGAACAAATTGGGAAAGCTAAATATCTGAAGTGAAAATTAAATATTGAAATGATAAAATGAGATTATTTTAGTCGAATTTATTCGATTTTTGAGAGTATCTCGAGAGCTCAAGGAGATATGAGATTTATCATGAGAAACTTCTTTGTAGGGCTTATTCTGCTCTGTAAAAAAGATCTCAACAGGAACATTATCATATCTCCTTTGAATTCCGAGATAATTTGCAGAAAATAAAAAAAAAATGAAAACATCAAAATTCCTTTCTTTTTCCAGGGCCCAATCAGAATTCGAATAATTTTATAATTGACAAAACGGAAGGGATAATTAACAAATTAACAATGGAAATTTTAATCAAAGACCTCTTTATTGGTATCGATCATTCTCACGTTGAATAATCAAGAATAATAATGAAAATCATTAACAAGTTTGGGTAACTTACTGATATACTTTCAATCGATTAGGACTAATTTTTTCATTAGAAAAAAAAACAGGAAAAAAGTAATAATTAATGAAAAATTTCAATTGATTAATTTTACATGGTGTTGAAAGAAAAAAATTATGGAACATTCGCCAATGCACAGTTTGATCCTGATATAAAACTAAGAAATAAATAACTTCATAAAATTCATTTTAATTATTTTATATCGACTAAATATACTAATTTGTCCCCACCCATATTCTCCTAATTAATCATTTATTTTTAGGTATAAAACAGTTCACAAAGAGCACTCAAGCTGAGTTTTATGTTTTTTTTTTTTTTTTCGTTTTTTTGCTCCTGAAGAGGAAGATCTGATTTTTGTTTTTTTTTTCTCACTTTTAGAGTCATCTCCGTTGATAATTAATTAAATTAATTGAATTCTTTGATTTAAAATGCGATCGTTGCATTTATGGGAATTCATTTGTCGGTGAGTGAAAGCTCGAGTACCTGCTTAAATGTTTCTTCCTCCAGTAACCTACGTTGTTCTTCCTCAACTTGTTGCTGCTCTGATAGCCTCAATGCAATTCGCAATTGTTCAGCTGTGTCCTCGATTGTATCATCATCATTACCAATTTCATCCTCAAATCTTCTTAATATTCTCTCATCATCGTCCGAATAATCCACTGATCCTTGATAAAGCTCCAAGCTCTCCTGTATTGCCCTATTATTTGAACAAAGCAGAATGATTAAAAAAATTGAATTAACAAAAAAATTAAATGAATTTTGAGGTAAATTTCTTCAGCTTTTCAATGAAATCAGAAAAAAAAAATCTATCGAAAATTTTCACTGATTTCAATCGATTTTTATAATACAAAACATCAAAATTATATTTTTTTTTGCAAATATCTCCGAAATGAGTGGATTTAGAAGAAATTCGCAAAAGAACTTTTTGCAGAGAATTTCACATACTCCAAAAAAAGAGTCTTCTGATGAATTCTCGTGAATCGCAAGATTTTCGAGATATTCTGAAAATAATCGAGATATGATTTATTAACTCATGTGCAACTGAATTTCCATCTTTCCAGAATGAATGAAGTTGATGAAATTGAAGAATCAGCATTTTTAATTAAAAAAAATTATTATTTTTTAAGTATTGGTGTAAGATTTAAACCCACCTGACTGTGTACACAAACGAGTGAAAACATAGAACATGCAAAATTAAAAATTACGAGAAAAACGAAAGAAAAGTGTAAATGTTCAAATTGTAAAAAGTGTAAATGCTTCAAATTTTTATAATGTTCTTTACCTCTGTAATTGTCTTTCTTCCTCTGTCATCATGTTGGGAGTCGTTGGTCTGGACGGTTTTTGAGCTCTCAGGGCTTCCCAAATGTCCACCTAAAAATTAAAGAGTCGATCAAACGATCTAATCACAAAAAAAAACTTTTTTTTTTTAAATCTTTTCAGAAAGGAGAGATTTTTTATTCATTATGATCTCTTTTGAAGCTCTCAATCTACTCTAAAAAAACTTTTCAGGCTTAGTTTCCAAGATATTCCCAAAAAAAACTTGCAAAATGAACTTGATTTTTTCTGTTAAAATCCTGACTCAAATTTTCTCAATTTTTACCTCGTCCTTTTCACTCCCAGCCTCTAGGAGACTCTGTTGAATGGCAAACTGCAGCAGATCATCTTCCTCCTCGATGCTAAATTGTGTCCTATCAATGTTACCAAGTTTGGCATATCCAGGTGGTGCCTCAAAGCAAATATCATCAACCACACACAATGTTTTCGATCCATCCTCAATTCTCTTCACATGAGGAACTTCTTGGTCCATTCCGAATATATTTCCAAAGGTGATTCTCGCATTGAGAACATGAAAGAGTGGAATTTCTAAAAGAAAAAGACAAAAAATCGATAAGAATTGAAATTTCTCCACGAAATTAAATTTGAAAAATTACCTATTTTAACTGGAAATCCAGAAGGCAGTTGCATTTGAATAAAATCTTTGAGTTTAGCAAAATGAGTACTTGAAATAGCCATTAAATCAACAATTGGCATTATCTGCTCCTGAAGACTGAGTGGATAATCCTCAGATAGCCACAAAGTTGCACGAAATTTTTGTATTTTCGTATTAACTTCCTTTGGTCTACCAATATCTCTACCATTCAATTCAACTTCAGGATCAAAATATTCCTCCGGTGTTATATTACAAGGATTACCAACATTACTAAATTCTTCGCTGCTCGTTGCACCACAATTTTCCTCCTGCTGTTGTTCAGCAATGCCCAAAAATGATTGTAATGGTGTACGTGGAGTTCTCGCTCTTGTTTTATCAGCCTCTGATAAATGTTCTAATCGTGTTTTCGTTATTAATTCTACATTACTCGCACTGAATACTTTGCACTCGTGACCATTTACAGCTTCGCTCTTGTCTGAACGCCAGCCCCAGAGTCCTGCCTTATTTCTGAAGGAAAAAAAGGAATTTAAATTGAGTGAGTAATTACTTGTGAAATCTGTTGTAAACTGAAATCGTAAATTCTAGAATTCTTTCAAAGATTTCTGAAATTTTGGGATTTCTAAATCTCATAAAATCTGGGAAGAAGTCTTGATATCACTGACAAACTAGAGAAATCCAACGAAAATTTCACGGAATTTTCAAAATTTGTGAAATCTTCGTAATTTTATCTGATTTGAAATGAATAGTGACAATGTATGACAAATCTATTTGAGAAAAGTCTTCGAAAATTTTGAAATATTTACATGACGACACAGAAAGGCTGTAGATTCTTCAAATAAAGTTCGTGAATAAATTAAATGAAGTATGGATTTGAATCGTTCAGAAACTTTAGTTAACGATTGTACAATGTCATTATTTTCATCAAATTTTCTCATTCGATTTATCATACATCTTTGCTTCTGTCATAAAAAAATTGAAATCTCTTAGCATTCCCTGAAATTTTTTGCATTCTCATAAAAATCTATGAAATCTTCAAAAATTTGTTCAATTTTCATAGATTTCAAGAAATTTCATGAAATCTGCTAACAGTTCAAGAATTGTTGAATGTTTGCAATTTGAAGTTTAGTGTACACGGATTTCAGGAGTGATTATCCCCTTGATTTAAATTAAATTTTTAAAAAAATTTCTTCAGTAGAGAAAGAATTTTGTTAAAAATTTCATAGAATATCTTTACAAAAAAGGTCTCTATCTCCCATATTTCTCAAACTATTAAAAAAAAACCTGCTGTAAGACTTGTCTCATTCAATAATTTCATGAAAAAATTATCAATTAAAAAAATTCACCTTTCAAAACTAATTTTATCAGTATCCACGTAAGTAGTTACAATTGGATTTGTCAATCTTGCTAGAATTCCTTCCTCAGATGGTGCCATTAATTGTACATTTTCATCATCAATTAACTTCATATGCTCTACATATACTTTACGTGTCTCGTGATCTACTTCCATCATCGTTGCACCATCATCTACAATTAAAATTCACATTAATAAGAGCATTAATTTTCGAAGCAATTACCATCAATTTACGTTAATCAAATTATATGATAAATATATATACATATTTAATTGAATATTCTAACAAATTCTACATTTTGATTATGACCCATGTCTATAGCCAGTTATTATATCACCTGGTCTTTCTCCCACCATGCTGAATACATAACTTCTCTGACACCTGATAGCCACAGGTGCACTTGGTACATCTATCCATTTTTTTTTTCAAAGATTTATTTTGTATTTTCATTGTTTTATGATTTAAATTAATTCCGCAAGACAGAAAGAGAGACAAAACACAAAGAGAAGAAAATAAAAAAAAGTGAAAAATAAATTAATCATTGAAATAATATAAAAATATGAACCAATTTTTAAAAATGTCATTAATTACGTACTCTGTCCTTTGAAGACATAACTCAGATTTCCACGTTGCCAATTTGTATGATCAAATCCTAAAAGTGTTGTGTCTATTCTTACATTACTTCCTTGTTTGTACACTTTGTATGTATCACTTGGACACATTCGGGAGGCCAATGGTACTGTGAATTAAAAATAAATTGATTTTAACATTTTTATGCAGAAGAAATTGAGTTTACGTTATTATTGAGATATCTCTCAAACTATGGGGCTTCAAAGAATTCATCAGAAGATCTTTTTTATTGAGAATTTAATTTTCTACGAAAAAAAAACTTGGAGTTATTCATGAAATAAGTGTTTTAAAAAATTCATCTGAATCTTAACAAAAAATTTGTTTCGTATCAATTTGTAAATACGGTGGTGGACCCAATTACCGGTCACACCCCAGTTTACGGACGTAGCGGCAAGATATACTGATAATTAATAGATAAGTGAGAAGATCAGATTTTTCAATACTTGCGAAGTGTCAAAATTAAAATCAACTGAATTGATTAATTCACTTGAGTAAAATTTTTAACATTTGAATAATTTAGTTCTCGCTGTCCGGATACTAGTGCCATTTCCTTAACTGTCTGATAACTGATGCCTTCATGGTATCTGTCAAGCGAGTGGGTTTAACGAAATTCATTAAGAAACTTCATTTTGCAGAGAATTTCGCCAGCTTGAAAAATGGTTTCTTGATAAATTCCTCTGAATCCAATAGCTTCCAAGATATTTTCAAAATGAATGAGTTATTATTCCAATTTCCCTTAAATATAAATTCTCTCACCCCAACTCGTAAATTCCCATTTCATCTCCACATAGAAATCAGGTGCCTGTTTGAGTTTATGAAGGAGTTCAGGTATTCCATCCACTCGATTGCAATATCTTTGATAATCTCTTCTTGCTAATACAATTTGTAGGATTTCTGGATTTCCGGTTCCAGTTGCTTCTTGAACGACTGAAAATAACGATAAATTCATAAACTTTTTTTTCTTGTATTGTCTTTAGTTTTGCAAATATATACCAACTTCCTCAAAATTCATAAATACCATAATAAGTGACAGAATAATCCAAAAATCGTTGCCTTAAAAACAGAGGGACATAAGTGCGTAAGTGTTTGTATACAGCACTTGCATCACTTTGTTTCTAACTAAAATGGCTTTAGTGCTGTGTATAAGCATAGCACTTATGCCCCTCTGTTCCTAACATGACATAAAAATTGTTTAAAATCATTGAAAATATTTGGAATAGGGTTTTTCTTATAATTTCATTGAAAAGTTGATGAAATTTTCCTTAGAAGACATATATCGTCACCTAGAAACAAAGGGGCGTAAGTATTATGCTCATACACAGCACTTATGCCCTTTTATTTCTAAGGTGACAATATATATGACAATAATTTCTTACAAATTTTTTGAAAAACTTCAAATAATTGGAAACGAGAAGTTCATTTACCACTCCATCCATCTTTATTTTCCGTATAGACATTAGCTTCATGATTCAGAAGGACTTCGATAGATTCCTTAAATCCCAGTGTAACAGCCAACATAAGAGGCGTTCTTCCCCTATTATCATGTTGCTCCTTATTACTCTGCAATTACATAAATAAATAAGCCATTATTTTTTACATAATTATGTAGTGAATGAATATAAAAGAAAATTAGTGTCAACCCAACGTCAGGTGATATTGCAGTCTTTGGGCTTCTCAATACTCATATGTGGCTTCAGATATACTCAGAAAATGATTAATGCCTCTTATTTTATTAAATTGTAAGAAATAACGAAGAGGTAAAAGAGAAGTCGATTATTACTTTCAATCATTTTTTGAGAATATTTCGGAAATTAATGGAGATACGCTCTTTATGGCGTAGTTCTTTTTGTAGCTCTTGAAATTCTTCACAAACAAGGATCAGGACTGAGTCTTCCTATCTCGCTTACTTTCCAAGATATTTTTAGAGAAATATTGGTAAAAAAAAATTAAGTGATTTTTGTTATCATTGTCGATAGAATATCTCGGAAACTAAGCGAGATGGAGTAATTTTATCCGAATCTTCTTTTCTGAAGAATTTTGAGAGCAACAAAAAAGAATTGGGGCAAAATCGCGCTATCTCGCTTAATTTTCGAGATATTATCAAAAAAAGATGAGAAACAACGATTTATCCTGTTATATCCCTTCATTATTGAAATAATTTCCTTATTTTTATTTTAATCAATTTTTCTGCATAATTATTCTATTATTCTTTCGTAATTTACAGATTCAGTCCCATGGAGTTGATGGATTCTACAAATTTTTAATGTTTCACTGAAAATATTGGAAAAAAGAATTATTATGAAAAATCTATAAATTTATTGTCATTGAAATAGTTTTTTTACGGTTTTCAGAAATTAAAAAAATAAAGAATTCAACTGATAATTCTCATTTTCGTGAAATTACTGAAATGTACAATAAAAATTCGAGTTGATGAATTGTAAAATTTTTATTCATTTATGTATTTATCAGAGCCATCTAAAATTTTCAAAATTTCACTGAAAATATTGAAAAAAAAAAAATTATCAAGTAAAATCTATGAATTTAATGTTATCAAGTTGTTTTTTAGATTAAAAAAAAAAATTTCAACTGATAATTATCATTTCTATGAAATGAACAGAATTTACAAGAAATAAAATACTTGAAATGAAGTGAAAATTGAAATTCTCATTGAAATTTCAATGCTAATAGCTTTTATCAATGATAATTGTCATTGAATTGACCCATAAAAATTAATTAAAATGAATTTCATAACTCCAGACACTTGTTGAGACGTTATCACCAGCAACTAACCCAAGAAATTCTCCAAAACTCTCAGAAAACAAGAGAATAAAAGTATAAACACATTTTAATAATAATGATAATGATAATAGAAAAGATTTGGATTGATAAAATAATTCACCTGATTTTTGGACAGTAGTCTGTCAAGTTCCTGATAATCATTGTTCCAAACTAACCAGTGAAGTGGATAAGTCTCTTTGATTACATCAATATTCACCATTTTTTTTTTAAATTCTAATCTCCCCTCAGTGAATCACAATTTATTACCACAGAAAAATTGAATTAATTGATTCAACAAAAATAATAGACGAAAAAAAAGGAAAAATAAAAATTAACTGAAAGAAAAAAAAACCGCTAATTTAAATAACTAAATTAATTTTTTTATGTTATCGATGAGTGTCAATATTAAATTGACAGTTGCGCAGTTTTTTTGAATTATAAAATATTATTATGACATGTGAATACATGACACGAGTGACTGAATGTTCATCGGAAACTATGAAACATCACGGAACGTTGGATTATCACTGCGCCTTTTTCACGGGAATTTTGTCGGTTTAGAGGCGTCTGGGGATAAAATCTAGGGTCCCTAGACAAAACCGATGAATTGCCGGAATTTAATGAATTTTTTGGGGATTCAAGAAGAATTTGAGGGAGAAGAATTAATTGGAAGAGTTATTGATAAGTAATTCATCGATTCATTGATTATTGGAGGGGATAAAGCAATGGATTCAATTATTACACTTGATTGAGCCTGAAATTCAAGATGGCGGTGACTAGTGAATTTTTGAAATAACGAATTCGGGGGATGCGGGAAGTTCTTTGATAAATATCTCCGAAACTAGTGAGTTTACAAAAAAATAAAAAGAGACCTTTTTTGTGGAGAATTTAATTTCCTAAAAGAAAGGTGTCTTAATATTTTTCTCTAAATTCACTAGTTTCAGAGATATTTATTGAGTAATGCTAGAGGGTGAAGAAGTTGAATCAAAATTCAAAAATAGTCCGTTGCGGATTCTCTCAAGAATATCTCGCAAGCGAGTAGAGTTAGGAAAAAAGTTCAAGAAACCTTTTTTGCGAAGAATTGCAAGAGCTACATAAAAGACTTCATGACATTTTCCCCTAAAATCAACTGCTCCAAAGATATCCGCAATAAAACCAAAATTCTTCAAAGAAAGCTGTTTAAAAAACCCGCTGCGCATGACTCCATGAAAATTCTCTCATTATCAGCCAATGAAAGTGTTTTCAAGTGGTTCAAGTAACCATAGCTACAGTCACGTCCTTCCCAACACTGATTTACTGATCGCTTGACGTCACTGATTAGACCGCCAAGATGGTTGTCAATGTTGATAAGTGGTTTGGTTACTTGCAATAAAAAGAGGAAGAAAAGAAACCGACATTTCCCCATATCATAGAAGAAAAGAAAATAAAATAGTCAAATAAATAAGGGGAAAAAAACGAGTTTATGTGTGTGTTTGGAAAAATTGACGTAGGCAATAGTTGAGAATTCGTGTAACCGGTGGAATAAAAAATTTTTAAAAGAAAAATCGAATTAAAAACGATGAGAGTAAAGTGACCGTGTGGTTTTGATTTTTTTTTTTTTTTTAAAGGAGAAGAAAAAAAAATAATAAAAACGTGGTCTGAAAAAATTCAATATTATTTTCAATTGAGGGTAAATTACCCTCAGTATTATTGGAGACTGGGGGTTAATTTGGAATGGCAGATACTGAAGAGCCGGAGCAAGAGATACGACGGGCATTGTACGTCGTACAATCAATGATTGACATTTCTGCTGATCGTTTGGAGGGATTGAGAACAAAATGTTCAACCAGTGCAGAATTAACACAGCAAGAAATACGTACATTGGAGGGAAAATTGATAAAATTGTATTCAAAGCATCTTGTAACTAAGTCAAGGCTACCTGTCGAATCTTTACCGCCTGAAATGAGACAGTATCCATCGTTGCATCAGTGGCTCAGGGTCGTTGGTTTAACGCCTGAATCTATAAGTGTAAATTGTTTTGAAATATTGATAATTTTTGAAATTTGGAAATATTCCAAGAATGGATTTGATTGATGAGAGTGATTGCAATGGAAAGCCAGGGAAATTTGAGCTGGAAACGACTACCATGAAGGTCATGTTTACTCCAAAATCTCCTCAGATTTTATAAATTTTCAAAATCTCCCCCTTAAAGCGATTTTTTTCTCATTTCTCGAGAGCAAATCGGTATAGAGAGCTTTCATTATATCGTTTTTCAATGCAAATTCCCCTGGCTATCGATTCTAGGGTCCTTGAATTAACATCTGGATTTAGAAGAGTGAATCTCTATAAAAATTGATGATTCCCAAATTCTGCAAGATTTCAGGAATGGATTTGATCGATGAGAGTGATTCCATTGGAAAGTCAGGGAAATTTGAGCTGAAAACGACTACCATAGAGGTCATGTTTACTCCAAAATCTCCTCAGATTTTTCAAATTTTCAAAATCCCCCCATAAAGCGATTTTTTTCTCATTTCTCGAGAGCAAATCGGTATAGAGAGCTTTCATTATATCGTTTTTCAATGCAAATTCCCTTGGATATCGATTCTAGGGTCCTTGAATTAACATCTGGATCTAGAAGAGTGAATCTCGATAAAAATTGATAATTCCAAAATTCTGCAAGATTTCAGGAATGGATTTGATCGATGAGAGTGATTTCATTGGAAAGCCAGGGAAATTTGAGCTGAAAACGACTACCATGAAGGTCATGTTTGATCCAAAATCTCCTCAGATTTTTCAAATTTTCAAAATCCCCCCATAAAGCGATTTTTTTCTCCTTTCTCAAGAGCAAAGCGGTATAGAGAGCTTTCATTATATCGTTTTTCAATGCAAATTCCCTTCGCTATCGATTCTAGGGTCCTTGAATTAACATCTGGATTTAGAAGAGTGAATCTCTATAAAAATTGATGATTCCAAAATTCTGCAAGATTTCAGGAATGGATTTGATCGATGAGAGTGATTGCAATGGAAAGCCAGGGAAATTTGAGCTGAAAACGACTACCATGAAGGTCATGTTTACTCCAAAATCTCCTCAGATCTTTCAAATTTTCAAAATCCCCCCATAAAGCGATTTTTTCTCATTTCTCGAGAGCAAATCGGTATAGAGAGCTTTCATTATATCGTTTTTCAATGCAAATTCCCCTGGCTATCGATTCTAGGGTCCTTGAATTAACATCTGGATTTAGAAGAGTGAATCTCTATAAAAATTGATGATTCCCAAATTCTGCAAGATTTCAGGAATGGATTTGATCGATGAGAGTGATTCCATTGGAAAGTCAGGGAAATTTGAGCTGAAAACGACTACCATGAAGGCCATGTTTACTCCAAAATTCCTTGAAATTTTTAAAATTTTCAAAATCACTCATAACAATTTTTTTTAGATTTTCAAGAACAAATGGATCTACAAAGCTTTCATTACACCATTATCCAGCGCAAGTTTCCCTGGCTTTCGACCCTAGGATCGTTGAATTTCTGTCTGAATCTACTACAGTAAATCCCTATAAAATCCGATAATTAAAAAATTCAGAAATATTGCAGCAATGGATTTGACTGATGAGAGTGATTCTATTGAAGAGCCAGAAAAATTTGAGCTGGAAACAACTACCATGAAGGCCCTGTTTCCTCCAAAAACCTCTGAAATTTTCAAAATTCCCCCAAAACATATTTTTTCTCATATCTTAAGACCAAATAGATCTTCTGACCTCTTATTATATCATTTTCCAGCGCAAATTTCACTGGCTATCGACTACCGCAACTCTCATCCTTCTCCCAAAATTTTCGAATCATCAATTTCTAACCAGTCCCTTTTTAATTCCTCAGATTGTCTGCACAAAGGCCCAAACACTCGAGGCACTCAAGGAAAAATCAGAGCATGAAATTAGCACAATGCTCGGTGAAAATAATTCAAGACACGAGGAAGAATTGAGAAGATTATGCAGAGCACTGCATAATTTACGTCGTTACATTGAGGTATTACTCCAGGGTGATGATAGCAGTGAAATGAATCTCTATTGGGACTCATGGGACAGGCATCATTTGAGAACTGGTGCATCACCAAGGCCAGTTAGGTCAAGGACAACGAGAAGCTCCGTACCTTCTGAAGACAGTATTCCCTATCATAATAATAATAACAATAATAATAATAATTTTAGCAATGATACACTTGAGCAGGCTTCCTCTGTGATTTGTTTATCAACTAGTCCACCATCTACCCCAGTTTTATCGAGACAAGCACGTGGTAAGTGAATCGAAGGAATCAATAAAAATGGCTTTCATCAGAGGGAAGTGGGGTAAAACAGATACATCTTAGCGATGAATAGTTTGAATTACGGCAATAACTCGAAATTGGAGGAAATATTGAAGATTGGTTTTTTCTGATGATTTTATTGGGAAGATGAGGAAAATTCCGGTGGAAATGATTTCAGAATCGATTACTTGAAAGTCTTTCAAAAATTCGATTTTCGGGTGAAGACAAGATTTAAAGGTGAAAACCCTTCCGTTTTTGAAAAATTCAACTTTTTCAGGGTATTTCCGGTTTTATTACTTGTAGTGACCGGGGACTGGTCTCAGACGAAAGGTGAGCTCATTCCCCATCGATTTATATGGTTGCAAAAAAATGAATGATTCTTCAAATAGATACAGAGCAAAAACCACTTTTTAGAAATTGAGCTATAAATAATTGAAAAGTCGATAAAAAAAATTTCGGACCACATAAATCGATGGAAAATGAGCTCACCTCTTATTTAAGATCAACCCGAGATCGTTACGACCAATAAAATCAGAGATATCCCTGAATAAGTAAAAAAAAATTCATTTTGAAAATCTTGATAAAAAAAGTCGAATTTTCTAAAAATGAAAAAAAAAGCTTTTTTACTCATGTTTTCCACATAAAATTTCCTCAAATTTCTATTGGGATCATCAGAAAATCGCTATTTCAAACCGTTCAATCAACAATGTCCATTTTACTCCGTCTCCCTCCATTTTTATCGTATGCTAAAACTTCCCCCAAAAATCTATGACATTAATTTTGAAAAAAACTTAAATTTTTCAGCAGGCGTAAAGTTTCCAACGACTCCACCCCCCAGCAAGCGTCACCAAACCTACCTACCAGCATTGATAACTCAACCAGACTTATTTCCCCTGACAAAATCAAAATCTCACGAGTCCCAACTTGGTAATCGTCTAGAAAACGGTGATGCCTCATCCTCACCATCAAAAAACGAAACAGTACCACGCCGTACACGTCTACCAACTGAGCCAGGATCATGCAGCAGTAATGCAGACATACCAGCCTGTGATACCCTAATACCAATGACAAACAGTCCGATAAAATCCCCGCCCTACTCAAGTGCAGACAGCGATGACAACAGTTTAAAAGGCACGATAATATCTCTACAAGTACCAAAATCCCCGCGTACACCAACAGTAACACGTGGTATGGGTCACATAATAGCTCATCGTTTCACGAAAACCTTCAAAATGATGACAACATGTGATTACTGTGACAAACAGATGTTCATAGGCACTGGACTAAAGTGCAAGGAGTGTAAATACAAGTGTCACAGAGATTGTGAGCCAAAAGTACCGCCCTCCTGTGGTTTACCACCAGAATTGTTCAATGAATTCAAGAGAACACTTCAGGCAGATGGAATGGCAAATGCATCACCGGTAATGAGTAAATCAATAATAACATCGCCAAATCATCATCCATCGAATTTTTCGTTGGACCGAAAATACAGGAAACGTTCGCATCCACATTCGTCAATGAATATACCGTTTCAAGGTGCTGATTCATCGTCGAATACATCTAGTTGCAACAGTTCAACTCCATCATCGCCTGCACTTTTACTTGGTAGCAGCAATCAGCCACATCAGTTATCGAGTAAACAGCAATTTCACTTTCCTGATGTTACGTTGAATGATAAAGGGGTTTTGATGGAGAATACACATAGGTTGGATGCTACTGTGTCTACTGATAGCGACAGGACTGTTTCGGTTTCTGGGTCTGGCTCGGTTAGCACTGACTCGGAGAGGACACCGGTCAGGGTCGATTCTCAGGACTCGCAGGTCTCTGATGGAGAGCCTGGAGACACGAGGTGGCCCAGGCAGAACAGCTTGTCCATGAGAGAATGGGAAATACCTTACGATGAACTCAAAATCGGCGATCAGATCGGCACTGGAAGATTCGGCACTGTCTACAGGGGCAATTGGCATGGAGATGTTGCTATCAAAGTACTCAGCATGGACTACTACTCGGATGACGACAAGACACTTGAAGCATTCAAGCTAGAAGTTGCGACATTCAGGAAAACGAGACATGAGAATTTGGTTTTGTTTATGGGAGCTTGTATGAAACAACCGCATTTGGCTATTGTCACGAGTTTGAGCAAAGGAATGACACTTTATACGCATATTCATCTGAGAAAAGACAAGTTCAATATGAATAAGACGACGATAATTGCACAGCAAATTTCGCAGGTAATTTGGAGAATTTGATTTAGTAGTGAGGAGGCGAAAGGGGATAACTCGGTTGTTTAAATTGTTTTTTTTTGGAAATGTTTCGGAAACAAAGAGGCGATTTTATTGGGATTCTTTTTGGTAGATCTCGAAATTGGGTATAAAAAAGGGTCTCGGATGAAATCGCACTATCTCGCTTAGTTTCTGAGGTATTCTATTGAAAATTATTATAAAGATAAATTGACTTGTCTTGTTTTTTCAATTTTTTAAAATTCTTTTTTTAAGGAATATCTCAGAAACTAAGGGAGATAGGGCGATTTAACCTTCTTTTTATTTTCGTTGCTCTTGAAATTCTTTACAAAAAAGGATTAAAATGAAATAATGCTATCTCGCTTTACTTCTGAAATATTCCATTGAGAATTATCACAAAAATGAGTCGATTTCTCTGGTTTCACCTTTTCACTACTGATATTTCTGTTGTTTTGGGGGATATCTTGGAAACTAAAGAAGATAGGGCGGCATTTCCCAAATCTTCTTTTGTTGCTCCTGAAATTCTTTACAAAAAAATATAATATAATATAAATATTTTCACCTCTGAATTGATTTATTCTTAATATTTTATTCTTTTTTCAGGGAATGGGATATCTTCACGCTCGTGGTATTATTCACAAAGATCTCAAGAGCAAAAATATATTTTTGGAGAATGGAAAAGTTGTTATCACTGATTTTGGATTATTCAGTGTAACAAAACTTTGTTATGGAAATAGGTAAATATTGACAATTATTTTGATAAAATTCAGTTTAAGATCCGATGTCAGGTTCTAGTTACCTCATATAGATTTCAATGAGCGGTAACTAGAACCTGACACCAGACCCTAATGTCTAATTATCAATGTTTCTTGATAATTTATGGTAAATTTTTGAAACAGGAAAAGCAATGGCTTGAGTATACCACCAGGTTGGCTGTGTTATCTAGCTCCAGAGATTGTTCGTCGACTGCGACCACAGCAAACGAGAGATCAAGAGGAATTACCATTCACTGAAGCTTCTGATGTTTATGCTTTTGGGTAAAATATAATTTATTTTATGATGATATTTCGTTTAATATCAGAGTTACGAGGTTTTTCATAAGAGCCGGCTTTTTTTTAGAGCGAAATGAGAGCTTACAAAAAAGGATTCTATGGAAATTTTCCTATCTTTTTCCAATTTCGAGATATTCATCCATTTTTTTTCGGCTTTTTACTAATTATTAAACATCTTCAATAATTTCAGGACCGTTTGGTATGAATTATTGTGTGGAGAATGGCCCTTCAAAGGACAACCCCCCGAGGCCATTATTTGGCAGGTTGGCAAAGGCATGAAGCAAACACTAGCAAATCTTCAAGCTTCGCGTGAAGTGAAAGTAATTAGCGAAACTTATTTTCAATTTAATCAAATGTAATAGGGGAAAGACGGGGTAAAATGGGCCTTTTAATTGAACAGTTTTAAATACACATTTTCTAATGATTCCATTGAATAGCTGAAGAAATTTGAAGCGGAAAACATTTGTATAAATTTACCTTAGGAATTTTTTCGAAAATTCTATTTTTTTGGTCAAGATTCGAGGAGCTAACTTTTTCCAAAATCGAAAAAAATCACTTTTATAGGCATATTCCCAGTTCTAATGGTCGTAATGTCCTGAAGTTAATCTTAAATGAGAGAGGAGCTTAATTCCCATCTACGTATATATGTAGTTCTATTTTTTTTTTTAAATCTATTTTAAAGCTGAAAATCAGCTTTTGCTCTATATCTTTTTGAAAAATCAAGCATTTTCTTTTACAACATAAATCGACGGAAAATGAGCTCACCTTCCATTTGAGATCAACCCTAGGTTGCTCTGACCAATAGAGCCGGACATATCCGCAACAGAGGGAAATTGTTCAAAAAAGGAAAGAGTTTTACATTCAAATCTTGCCCAAAAGATCGAATTGTCAAAAAATTAAAAAAAAATCACTTCTGGCGCATGATTTTCATCGAAAATGTTCTCAGCTTTCTAATGGAGTATCTAGTGAAAATCTATCCAATATTTCCTTCGATTTCGGGTGATTTTCATACTATAAAACTAGGATGTGTCTATTTCAACACTTGCGTCCTTTTTTTCCCCCATCTCTCGTCATGACTCGAAATAATCTCCAATTTTTATTCCAGGATATTCTCATGCTCTGCTGGTCTTATCATGCTGGTAGCAGACCAGATTTTTCAAAATTACTGACGACTCTTGAGAAGCTGCCACGTAAGAGACTTGCACGTAGTCCATCCCATCCGATTCACCTGTCGCGTTCAGCAGAATCTGTATTTTAAGAATTTAAAAGAAAAATGAGAAAGACAAATGGGAAACGAGCTGAGTTGAGCTGATTTTTAGGCAATATCTCGGAATTTGAGCGAGTTACGAAAATTTCCCTTGAAGCCTATTTCATAGGTCTCATTCTGCTCCACGAAAAAGGGGTCTAACACCTAAATTTTCTATCTCGCTGCAATTCCGAGATATTTTGTAGAGAAAAAGTGAAACAGGGAGACACGATTTCTTTCTCCGTATTTTTCCCACGAATATCTTCAAAACTAATAGAGATGCACTTTTTTTTGTCTTAATCCATTTCTGTAAAGTATTTTAAAAGCTGAAGAAATGAATTGAAGAGAAATTGTCCTATCTGGCTTACTCTTTGAGATATTTTCAAAAAAACTATTGAAAGAAAAAATCGACTTATCCTATTTCACTTTTTCTCTACTGAATTATTTTATCTTTTCTCTATTGAACTCATCTCACTACTTGGATTTTAAATTCAACGATGAAATTATGAAATTGACAAAATTTTAATCCCAAATAATATAAAATTGTAAATAATTCGTAAATTTAATTCGATTCTCTTAAATCGTAATTTAAAAATGAAAGAAAAAAAGCTTTTTTTTTCCTTCTGTTCCATTGAAATTACGTGAGACTGGTGTGTCTGTTGTACATAAAATTTATATTAATAATATGAATTTGAAAAATTATAAAAAGACATTTAATCTCAAGAATGAAACAATAGTCATAGAATTTTTTTATATGTAAAAAAAAAAATTCTTTCTCATTTCACAGTGCAGAATTTAATTGACCTCAGTCGAACGAAAATAAGACAAGAGAGTTACTAATAAAAAGTATTCAACGAGAGTATTAAAAATAATTAAACTCTTTTTTTTTTTAATATTAAGTCTTAATTTTTTTAATTAAAAAATACTAGTCAATTTTTTTTTAATTACTATTTTTCCTTAATATTTCTTCTTTCTTGGGAAAGAAAAAAAAATTAATAATTAATTAGGACTCTTTCTGCAATTCGGTGGAAAAGATCTCATTTAATTTTAAAAATAATTAAGAACAAAATAAACGATATACTTCAAGTAAAATAATCAATTGTAAATTTGGAAAAATTCGTTTCAATTGAAGAAAAAAAAAAGCAATGAAGAAAATCATGTGCTGCTGATTTGTAATGAAGACAATTATTAATTGGTAAAATTGATTAATGGAAATTGAGTGACAATGCAAAATTAAATGAAGCTGCAATTGTAAAAATTTCAAAAATCACAAAATGTATGAAAAAAATTCTTCAATCAATGTAATTTCAAATTATTTGAATTATGTATCGATGTAAAGATGGAAGTTAAGAGATTGGAAATTTTCTTGGGGCTGAAATTAGATGATGAATAAAGACAAATTGTTTCGAACAATTTAACCACTTCATTTAATTACTTAATATTAATATTGAACATTTCTTACTTGTTTCTTCTTTGCAATTCAATAGAAAAAAAAAATTCTAACTTATTTCATCATTAACTTTTTTGTAATACAAAAATCTTTTATTACTTAAAAAAAAAAATATTTTTTCTTATTTTATAAAGCCGCAGTTATTTGCTCCCATTCGTGTAGCTGACCACGAAGTTCAGCAGCACGCATTTTGTTGACTTTAATTCTTGATTCTAATGTCTGGAGCAGTGGCTGAGTGATGATGTCTGTGATGTGAGCCAATTGTCTTGTTTTCACTTAAAAAAAAAAAAAACAGAATTTCATTTTTTCATTTCTATTTTTTACTGAATTTTTTGAGTAATTACCTGCATCGTTGTGAATTGCCGTAAGTATTCCAGGACTATGTCCACAAAGATCAGCAGTACTTTCCTCTTCTTGCACAAGAATCTTTGGTAATTCAATCATAGTCTAGAATGAATAATCTCAGGATTTAATGTGATAAAAACATTTTTTCGAATTTAATTTAACTTATTTTATGAATATCTTTGAGGCGGGTGGACTTAGCGAAATTTGTCAGGAAACATTTTTTGGAGGAAATTTCATTTTCTAGAAAAATGGTCTCCTGATAAATTCTCTTAAACTCCATCATTTATGAGATAATGTACAGATTTAGTGACATTTCATTTCTTAAGTCATTTTCTTTTTTCAGTTTATTGTTAAATTCATCTGATTTTATTATTTAATAATGAAAAGTTGAATTGAATACCTTCAGACACTGTTCAGATATCGAACTTGTGTAAGTTATTTCCAGAGGGATTTCTACAGCCTCACCGTTTTGAGATTGAAAACAAGTGAGAAAAACTTCTTGTTCCTAAAAGAAAAAAAAATTAAGCTTCCAAATCTGTAAAACCATTATTGAAAATATTTGCGAAATGAGTCGATTTAGGGAAAAAATACTAGGATACCTTTTTTTAGAGAAATAAATTTTCTACAAAGAAGGTCTCTCTGTATTGTTGCCTAAATCCACGTGTTCTGGTAATATCCATAAAATACAGAGGAAAAGATGGAAATTTTTAATCAAAAATGGAATAATATTTTTAAAAATATTTCGAATATTCATCAACTTACTTTTGTGTCTTTACCTTCTGAGAATACTGAAAAAATGAGGCCAACAAAGCGAGACTCCATGAGCTGATATGTTTCCTGTGTTCCCACATCTTGAGAAATCATAAATTAATGAAAATAATAAATGAAATATCAACTAACATTTTTTTTTTACAAATGAATTATTATTAGACAAATATTTAAAAAATTTGCATTTCTATATTTTTTTCTCATTTTCTGCACGTACATAACGTGATGGTCCCAGTTTCTGACAGTGACCAGTAACTGACAATTTTTGCAAATAACTCAGTTATATTCAAATGTACAATATATTATTTAACATTGAATTGCTGAGCTCTTTCCGTCCAACAAATATGTATTAAATAAATAAATACACCGCCCCAATCTTTTAATCATTGAATAAAAGTCTTTGCGTCGAATTTATTCTCTTCCGGAGACAACAATATAATTGAATTAAATTCAATAAGCAAATACTTGTTGCTTTTGACTAATGCGGTCAGTAAGTAATTATGGTATTTTTTTTTTATAAATGATTAGTTTATTTAAAAAAAAAACAATAGAAATCGCCAAATGTCTGCTATCTTCAGTATCATTGAATGAACGTTTTTTTTCGAATGAGCATTTGAGGATGATTGAAAGGTACAATCGGAAGAAAGGTAGATTTTTGTGTAAAATTGTTAATAACAATTCATACAAGATGAAATTCTCAAATTTGATTAAGTGAATCTGTGAAGAATGTCATGAGAAATAAAATTAACCCCAGAAACAAAAAATGAATTGAAAATTGAAAAATTTTCATTATTTTTTACATTCCTTTACATCTCGTAAAAATTGGAGAAATGTAAAAAATAATCGAAATTTATCAATTTCCAATTAATTTTTCGTTTGTAAAGCTTATTTGATTCCTCATTACATTCTTTACAGATTCACTGAATCAAATTTGAGAATTTCATTTTGTCTAAATTGTTATTAACGATTTTATACAAAAATTCAACTTTTTCCGATTGTATCTCCCAATAATCCTTAATTGCTGATTTTTTTGTACTTACCAACGTGCGATGGGCATACAGTGATATGGGGATGACTGTGATACCATCCAAGGACTCTCATTGGACGATTCAACTCAGTGGTGAGTCTCTCAGCTTCTGCAGCAGCTTCCAGCAGTTGTTCCGGTGAAATTTCAACCCTGTCCTTTTTTTTATCCAGTCTACGAAGGATAATAACTGCTGAAATCATAGCCACTCCATTTCGGAACTAAAAAAATTTTAAAAAACATTTTTTAAAAAAGCAATCAGAATCAATGGGAATTTCGTTTTTTTCTGTTTCATTCTGATTATCTCGAAAACCAAACGAGATACAGGAATTTTCGTTGTGACCTTTTTTGTAGAGAATTTCAAGAGTTACAATAAAGGTAATTGCCAAAATTTCTCTATCTCACTTAGTTTTCAAGATATTGGAGAAAAACAGATCTCACAATGAAACCCTTCTAATTTCTCCCATTAATTAACAAAAATCGATTTATTTACATCTCCAATTAATAGCCCCATAACTTCGTAGTTTTCAGTGGACAATGCATGCTGGAGGCACGTCATGTAGACGTCTGCCTGCAATTCAACCTTCTCCAAAGAGGCATTCATTTCCTGGTGAATAAAAAAAAAAAATCAATTCATTTACTTATTAATCATCGATGATATGTGTCATCAATAAATGATGACAATGAGATTAGCACATTTATGTATTGAAAAAAAAAATTTTAACAAAAAAAATATTTGAAAAATTTGCACTCATAGTTTATTAAATTTTCTACATATAGGAGAGAGTGGGGCAGAATGGACACTGTACTGAAACGGTTAGAGATGGATTTTTTTTGATGATTCTATTGAAAAGCTGAGGAAATTTTAGCCGGAAAGCAAGTGTCAGATGTATATTTTTGATTTTTTTTGAAAATTCGATATTTTTCGGCATTTTTGAAGGGTAAAAGCCTTTCTTTTTTCGAAAATCCACAGTATTTCGCAAATATCTCTGGTTCTATTGGTCGCAACAATTCGGGGTTGGTCTCAAATGAAAGGTGAGCTCATTTCCCATCGATTATGGTGTTTTGAATTCGAAAATATCAATTTTTTGGATAATTATAGGCCGAAAACTGTTTCACAAAACTGTTTTACAAAAATGCCCATAAATACCTTAAAAATCGATATTTTTCAATTGAAAACCCTATGAATCGATGGCAAATGATCTCACCTTTCACCTCCCGTTAAAATTTTTATGCTACGACAAATAGAATCGAAGATATTCTGAAAAAAGGGTTTTACCCCTCTGAAATGCTCAAAAAAGTCGAAATTGACAAAAATTCAAAAAAATCAATTCCGGCACTTGTTTCCCGCCTAAAATTTCCTCAGCTTTCCAATGAAATCATCAAAAACAATCTACCCCCAATATCTCTAATAATTTCAAGAGTTTTCCATAATATTTGCCTAAAAATTTGAATGCATCAATTTTACCCCTGATGTCCATTTTGCCCCACCTCCCCCTACATATTTCTAATTTTTTTCAAAAATAATTTATTGGTTGAGAAAAAAAGGCCAAAAAAATTCGATATTTCAGAAATCCGATAAATCTTCAAATTCTCAACAATTTAAAAAAAATCTGTAAAAATTCTGAAATTCTCAATTTGTTGTCATAAACAAGAAAATATAATCGAAAATTTGTGTACTCACAAGTTTGACTCTAGATACTGACAAAAACTTCTCAAATTCAATTGACCAATTTATTGAATTAATAAAAAATTTACATTGTTTCTCCAACAATCGACCAAACTGCTAGAAATCTCTTTATTTTCAATATTTCAATTGAATAATCCTCAAAAATAAACAATTAATAATTTTCGTCTCTAACCAATGTGTTGACACAATTCTCCAGTGGCGCCACCATATCACCCCTTTCCTCCCTCCCCTCTTTCCCCCCCTCATCTACCCCCACCGGCGTTCATTGACTCAACGTCAGCTGTTGTTGAGTTGATCAACGAAAGGGTCAAATCAGAGCACGAATTCGTGTCTCCCAAGAGACACATAAAAAATTTTCTATTATTTTCATTAGACTAATTCTACAAATGAAAAATTCATTGTCATTAAAATTATGTGAGATAATAATTAAATCAGTGATGAATAATAATTGGATGTGCCATTTGATGAGTAGGGATAGTCGAACGTGAGAAAAAAATACGAAAATTAATTAAATGCAATGTAAGAATATTAGATTTTTTTCCTGTAAACTTTTGGAATATTCCATTTTTTTCTTCTTCTCGTTTATTAATTTAATTGACTTTTTTTTTTCTAAATTTATTTATTTACTTTATTTAATAGGTTTTACATGATGATGAGAATTAACTTTAAGACGATCCTGATTGTCCTGATTGTTGCTGTTGTCAGTTCAATATTGACATCGTGGAACAGCTGTGGTGCTGGTTATTTTCTCAGAAATGGACATTTTCAGCACAGGGTAATTTATTTATGGATTTTTAAATTTTAAAGACAATTTTGTTTTTTTTTTGATAGTTCGGAATTTAAACGAGATAGGGCAATTTGTATAGTGAGATTTTTTTTATAGTAATCAGGAAGAATTACAAAAAAAAGTCGTTTTGGAAATTGATCTATCTCTTTTAGATTCCGAAATATATTCGAAAAAATGAAAATGGAATGAAATTAATTTTTCTAATAATTTTGGAGTTTTATTTATTTTGTTGAAATTACTCTCTTGTGGGTGGAACAAATTGAGGAGTTCAGGGAAATTAAAGTTTTTTCTCTGAATTTTAATGATTTTGGGGAAAATTGAGGAAATTTACGGGGGAAAATATGTGCTGAAATTGTTTTTTAGGCATTTTTTGGGATGATTCGAGTGTTTCGGTGGAGAATTGAGAGGCAAATCGTTTTTATGATCATTTTTTTTTTTTTTTTTCAATTTTTATTGGGAATATCGATAGCACTAATTATTGTAGGATGAAAACTCAATCATTGGGGAAAAACTGAGCTCAATTTTCATCGATTTATGTGATTTTCGATTCATTAAACCATTCATCGATTTAGTGGAAAATAATCGAAAATTGGTTTAAAATTAGTTAAATCGATGGAAAATGAGCTCATCTTCCCATTGGTCGTCGACTTTTGATTCTGCAACCAATAAAATCAGAGATATCACAAAAAAACTTGAAATTTTGAAAAACTAATTTTCAATTCTGGCCCCAGAAATGAAATTTTGTCAAAAAATTAATAAAAATAACTCCTGACACGTGTTTTCACCGGAAATTTCCTCAGCTCTTCGAGTGGATCATTGAAAATATCTCATTTCAAGGACTTTCACCTATTTTGAGCAATTCTCATTATGCAGAACACCAGAAGTCGAACAAGAATCGAAAAACTAGTGTAGAAAAACTTTATTTTCGATGACTCTATATTTACAAATTGGCTGATGGCCAGCTGTGCGCCAATCAGAGCACAACGAAAAAAAAGTTTCTCAATTTTTTTTGTTATCGCAGAAATTATTAGTCTCACATGGAATACATCAAATTGTGGTCCATCGTAAATTCCTCTGATCTCCCAATGGAATCCCCAGAATTCAAATAATCGTAGAGGATTTATCATATCGTGGTCCTAGAGCAAAAAGGACGTAACAAGATAGGAAACGTGTACTTTTTATGCCTTTTTCGTTCTAGGACGACGATATTCTGAAACAATTTTTTCGATTTACCGTTTCATTTGAATACCGTGAAGGCACCAGTTACCGGACGGTTAAGACAATGGTACCGGTTTCCGGACAAGTTTGGATTAAAGTATTAATTTGATAAAAAATTTCAATTAAATGAATCAAACAATATACTTGATTCTTATTTTAACATTTTACAAGTATTACAAAACTAGAATTTTTCACTTGAATATTAATTATTAGTATGTTTTGCTCTTCCATTTGCGAACTGGGACCCGTCCGGCAACCGGGCCCACCATGGTACTTATGATTTTTAATATTCGAACTGATTTCAATACAGGATCGTCTTCCTAATTCTGAGCCTGGCTATCAAGAAATTGACTGCAACATCAACGGCGGATACTTAATAAGTTGTAGACGCGAGGGAGATGAAGTGTACATCCCATTTTCATTCATCCACAAGTATTTCGAGGTAACTATTGATACTAAAAATTCTTTTTCATTTTTTCAAAATTCATTTTTTTTCTCTCTCCTATTTTTTTTTTTGTAAATCATTTCAAGGGCTACAAAAATGTTTTTTCTTTTCCGTAAAATGGCCCTATCTCGCTCAGTTTCCGAGATATTTTCCAAAAACTAACAGAAAATGACGACTTATTCTGTTCACTACCTCCTCACTACTGATTTTCCACCAAAAGCTTTCATATGAGGCATTTCACGCTATTTCGATCACTTTTGATTGATGATTCTTCCTTTTGTTCATTTTTTTATATGTTATGAAACTGCTCAAGAGAATTAATGTCCCACAAGAAAAAAACAAAGAATTTTTTATTTTTTATTTTATGAACATTCTCAGTTTTGAATATATTCAATTGAAAATTAATCTTTTTTCCACAGATTTACGGAAAATTAGTGACGTACGATGGCCTGGAGCGTTTCGAATGGCTGCACAGTTACTCAAAAATCGTGACACCAAAATCCAAGTACGATTCACGCGGTGTCTTCATGACCTTTGAGAACTACAACGTCGAGGTACGTGATCGCGTAAAATGCGTAACTGGTTCAGACGGTGTACCAATGTCAACGCAGTGGGAATCCCAGGGCTACTATTACCCAACGCAAATCGCCCAATTCGGTTTGTCCCATTACTCCAAGAACCTAACCGAGCCCGAGCCGCACCGCAAGATAATCGAGGATGCGGAAAAGATAAAACCGGACTGGCTAGTTCCCCAGGGTTCAGTGATGTCGCGTTCCTACGATACCCAGACAAATACATACGTCCTAAAATACGCATCACCCGAAACGAGCACCTCCGGCATATCCCTGAGCCTGGACCACGTTCTCTCCTTCGTCCTGAAGCTCGATCTGACCATGAAGGACAACGGGAGCCTCAGTATCATCCTCCAGAATCGCGAAAAAAAGGATTCGTACCATTTGCACTACACCACGAGTTCCGCAGTTCTTCAAACGACTGGCAATCACATTTATTACGGCATTGGCAGCACCAACAATCAGTGGAGAAGACTGACCCGAGACTTGGTGGTAGATCTGCAGAAGGGCTTAAGCCTGAATGACAAGGGCAGGAAAAAGCTGTCGAGATCAAAATTAAAGCTGATTAAAATAGTGCTGAATGGCAGCGGGAGGATCGATAATCTAACGCTTTCGACAAGTGAACATATGGAGCAGTTCTATGATTCTGCTAGATGGTTTGTTGCTAATCAGAATGTGACGTCAGGTGGATGGCCGAATCCTGTCAGGAGAAAGGTGTCGAGTGGTATGGCAACGTTGGAGCCTGGATGGTACTCGGCGATGGGACAGGGACATGGTATTTCGGTTTTAGCAAGGGCCTATTATCATTCTGGGGATGATAGGTATCTGCAGGCGGCAATAAGGGGACTCAAGCCCTTTCGTGTCGCATCGAGTAAAGGTGGAGTTGCCGCTAGGTTCTTGAACAAGTTCGTTTGGTATGAGGAGTATCCAACTAGTCCACCCTCGTTCATCTTGAATGGGTTTATCTATTCGCTCATTGGACTGTATGATCTCAAGTCAGTTGCCGCTGGGAAAGATGCGGAAGAAGCTGGGAAATTGTTTGATGAGGGAATGGAGTCGCTGAGGAACATGCTGACGCTTTTTGATACTGGGTATGGGACTACTTATGATTTGAGGCATTTTAGCCTCAAGACAGCGCCTAATATCGCACGGTGGGACTATCATTCCACTCATATCAATCAACTGCTTCTTTTGAGTACTATTGATAATGACCAATTGTTTGGGAATACGGCGGAAAGGTGGATTGGGTATATGAATGGCAAACGCGCTGCTCATAATTGAGGGGTTGATGGTTTGGGGGTGGGGGATATGGGGAGGGGTCAATTGGGTTTTTCTTTGGGAATTCAGTAGTGAAGAACACACAAAAAAAAACAGGATAAGTCGATTTTTTTCGGCAGTTCATTTTTTTTTAGTAATATCTTCAAAAAAGGGTCTCACAAAAATTTTGCTATCTCGCTTATTTTCCGAGGTATTTCTCACACATGAAAGGCAGAAGAAAATGGATTTGATCCTGTGTTTTACCTCTTCGCGACTGAATCCTTTGGGATTTTTAGGGGGATTTTGGGTGGGATATCTTCAATAGTTTCTGAAGAATTTCGTGAAAAATGAAAATTTGTGGACAATTTTTTGGGGAAAAAATTTTAGCTCAATTCAATTTTTCGAAAAATGATATATGAAAAAAAAACTGTTTTTCTAGCATTCATTTTTTAAAATTTTCTAATTGAAGTCTTTCGAAATTGAGAGATAAGGATAATTGAGATGTATGAATGATACTTAGTACTACCTCCAATCCCTCGAATTAGAAATTTATGTCAATTTTAGGTTGAATACTAAAAGAAAAGATGTAAAATTTGAGATTGAGGATAATCAGAGGGTTAATTTTTTTATTGATACTATTTACAGTGCCACCGATTTTTATTATTAATTATTGAGGGATTTTTCTTTCTTAATTACAATGCAATTAACTTATTCTCTTCAGCCTGAGAATGAAAATTTTCGTAATGTTATCGTCGATTCAAGGATTTATTGATTTTTGAATGGCAAAGAATTATTTAAGATTTTTTTTTTAAATATTACTCCTAATTCTTGAATTTTTTGTGATTAAAGAACTCCCGGTGCAAGAATTTTTTTTAGTTATTAATTGAGAAGAAGAAATTATAGCAGAGATAGGAAGAAGTAATTAGTGCAACAGGGTAGAAAGTATTCCGTATCATTAACTCCTTAAAAAAAATAATTCTAAAAAAAATCATTTAATTATTTCCAGAGATTTACTATATATTTTTTAATATATTTGAGCCACGAACTGAATTGAAACATTCCAACATATCCTTTCTTTTTTTTTTTATTTTTTTCCTCTGCCGAAAAGTGAAAAAAAAATACGTATCCTATTTACTTACAAAAGAATTCAGTAGTGAAGAGGCGTTTTTTGAAAATACTTTTGAATTCAAAAGAGATACGAGAATTTATGTAGTAATACTTTCTATGGATCTCTTTTCACTCTAAAAATTCATTTTTAGAAAAGCATATAGGCAGAGAAAATTTCAACAAAAAAAAAAAAAATACAAAAAAAAAATTCGAAAATAAATTCGATAATTCTGAAAAACCTCAAATAGTAAAATATAACTCATTTTTTTTCTCTGCAGAAATTTTTGTATCTCACTTGAGTTCCGAGATATTCAAAGAATAAGAAATTGAATCAATAAATCTAATTTCACCTTTTCACTAATTGAATTCAAAAATAAATTACCAATGAGTATGTGAGAGTTTAAAATGTACTTCGAGGCAATTAAGAAAATTACTTAGGAAATTGTCAATAATTAAAAGTGAGATAAAACGAGAGAATAATGTAGGTAAAAATTATCTCAGGATAAAAAGGAAAAAAAAAGAAGAAGAAGAAGCGCAGACTTAATAGTTTAATCGACTAATTATCCATGATAATTGTAGATAGAACCTTGTACGACAATATGAACAAAAAACATATGAGATGAAACAAAATTTAGACTCATTGAGGACTAAAAGCCTTTTTTTTATTTAAATATGAAGAATGAAACTCTGCGCAGTGGTCCTTTCGCTTACTTAGAATAATGCAATTTGTATCTTTGGAAAATGTGTGAATGTGATTGAACGTGTGGCGTACTTTTAAAATGATATTGTAAAATTTTATTTTAATTTTTCTTTAATGAAAACATGATTTGAGAGGTGAATGAGCTTTTCGCGATCGTGATAAGTAAAAATTGTTAGAAGATTCTGCCTTAGGAGAATGGAATTTGTGAGGAATATTGTGGTACATTAGATTTCTCAAGGATTTTTATTCTGAAAAAAAATCAAACACTTTCTTTTCTTATTCAAAAGTGAAATTGTGAGAGAATTTTTCAATTCTCTCGAGCCTGATAGTTTATTTTGCGAATAGTTCCGAAACTATTGATTTCAATGAAAAGTATAAGGAGATTTTTTTTGTGGGGATTTGATTCTTTAAAAAAAAGTTTTTTCTTTTTTTAAATCCTCGTACATCTAGTATTTTCCGAGATATGAGCGAAAAACTGAAAAAGCAACAGAATTCATCAGATTTCATGATTTTACTGCTGAACAAGTCTTTTGCAAGATAATTCTGCAATAAAAAAGAGAAAAAATAATGATGGATTCTCGATCTATTAGAACAATCTGTACTTTTTAAATTGTATAAAATTCCTGTAGAGGACGAGCTGAATCTAACGCTAGAAAAAAAAAAAGTAACTTAGAAAATTTACGTAATTTGATAGAAATAATGTAAATTTTTTTATTTAATTTAATTCTTAAATCGAGGATTGCTGAACTTTGCGCCTTGTGTATAAAAAAAAAATAAATAAATAAAAATTATACGCTTAGATGAGTCCAAGCTTTGTGATTAAAATGCCAATTAGATTAAAAAGTCAAATAATCACTCAATCATCAGTTAATGTAACAATTATTTTCGCTAAAACGATAAAGAGAAAATTCGTAAGATGAAATGTACTTTAATGTAGATTAGTAAATGGATATGAGTGTAAAAAAAATATGTGCAATGATGAGTATGATGAGAAACTTCAATCGAATGTTAATAGTTTTTTAATAAAAAAAAATTGAAAAATTAAACAAAAACAACCCAGTCTTAATTAATTAAAGAAAATATTCTCAAAATTATTTTATTTATATTAATTATAAAATAATCTGGGAAATTCAAAAAATTACCTTTTTTCTTCAGTTTATCGACAATCTCAATCACTTGGAATAAATAATATTTTTTTTATATTTTAAACAGCCAATTTTTTTTTACATATATTATTTCCTATCTATCGTCTTTCGAGTCTAACAGTTCTTATACACGGCTTTCCATATCTTTGTTGTGCCTCATCAATAAACGCATTCTCCATCTGTCTTACAATCTCATTGAAGAATAAATTCGACAAGTGCGAATGAAGTACAGATTTAAATTCAAATGACAATGAAAAATCAATGACACATGTGTTACAATTATTCTTCAATCCTGGTGTAAATATCCATAATGTATTTAAATGATGAAATAATTTTCCATCTGTACATTCTGCTTTAACGAAATATGGCTTGTGCATTGTTACACGGGATACGTAACTCTCAGTCAATGGTGGAAAACCAATTACCAAACTGGCTTTCAAATCTTCGTCGCCTCTTTTCCATAAAATTTGTGATTTTTTACAGAATGGCAGGAAATTTTTGTAACTACCAACATCAGCCACTACGTCATAAATTTGTTCCATAGAAAAGCTGAAAGAAAAATCCTTTTTTTAAAAATTACAATTTTTTGTGAAAATAATGTGAAAAAAACATTTGTAATCATTCTCAATGGAATATTTCGGAATCTAAGCAAGATAATGCGATTTTATACGAATGCTTTTTTGTGGAGAATTTTAGGAGCTATGAAAAAGGATTCCGGCGAAATTGCCCTATCTCGTTTAGTTTCCGAGATATCCTTAAGAAATGATGGACAAAAAACTTGAGTTTTCCTGTTTTACTCCAATTTAATGAAAAAAAAAAAATAGTTTTTAAGGGAAATATAATTACCCAATTAATTTACGGCCCTCGTATTCCCTCGTTCTATTGTTCTCCACCAACGGAGTCGTGAATAATTGCCTCCATCGTCCCTTCAAGCCTCCTCCCCTCTGGAAGACTAGATTTTCTCCTAAATAAGCGGTTCTGCAACAGAAAACACTGACTTAAAAATTTAAATTTCCCGCGAATTTAGTGGAACCTTCCACCCCTCCACTTTTTCAAAAATCGAAGTACTCAGAGATTTTTCAATTCAAAGAGTCATCTAAATATACATTAAATTAAAATTAATCCTCTTTAGTAAAAATAAAATCCAAGCGCGCGAAAAAGTGAAACAGGAAAAATTAATTTTGTTTTTCATATTATTGAGAATATCTTGGAGAATAAACGAGATGGAGCGATTTTGCCGAAATCCTTTTCTGTAGTTCTTGAAATTCTCTACAAAAATAAATTAAACAGAATCGTCTTATCTCCCTTAGTTTTCGAGATATTTTCAAAGAAGAATTAACACAAGAAAATCGCGTTATTTATGTCATCATTCTCAATTAAATATCTTGGAAACTAAGGGAGATACGTCCTTTTTAAGCAAAAAATTTTTTTTGCAGGAAATTTCAAGAGCTACAAGAAAAGATCACAATAAAATCGCTCTATCTCCCTTAGTTTCCTTAGATATTTTCGAAAATAGAACAAAACAATGATTTTGCAACACAATTTCCTATTTAAAAAATTCAAATTTCCCGCGATTCCAGTGGAATCCTCACTCCTCCACTATTGCCAAAAAAGGCAATCCACTGCAACACCAGTTGACTCCAATATTTCTCTAAATCTCCTCTTAAAATATACCAAAATTTCCCCAATTTATTAATTACCTGTACATTTTGATTCTTTTACTTGAAAATTTTGTCTAAAAATTAAAACCACAAATTTCATTGAATCTCGATTCTAAAAAAATTCGAGAGGTTAGACCCCGAATCAATGATTTTCTTCACATTAAAACGCATTTTCCACCGGAGTCACTTGCAAATAATATTATTAATGTACATCGTAATGAAAATCGTTACAAGCACGTAGACAAATCATGCGAGACTGACCATTGAATTTTGAATAAAAAAATATATATCGCGTATTATTGTTTCATCATTCGTTCGGAGTATTCAACAATTGGCACTACTGCACCGAATTTCCGTGAATTCGCCTTTAGTTTATGAAATTCGATTATTCAAAAATACGAGCATTGAATGACCGTTGAATAATTCTGAGAATTACGTGTAATTAGAGCGTTGGAGCTTGATGATAAGGTGAGATATAGATCATTTTTCAAATAATTCGTTGATTTATCAGTACAACCGCGATTTTGATATTGAGATTTCATCGATTATTATGAATTTTACTGTTTATCCATTAAAAACCAGAAAAACTCAATTTTTTATACTCATTTTTTGAGAATATCTTGGAAACTAAGCGAGATAGGGCGATTTTATTGAAATTCTTTTTTGTAACTCTTGAAATTTTGTATAAAAGTGGAGTAAGAAAAAATCGCGCTATTTCCCTTAGTTTCCGAAATATTCTATTGCGAAAGAATTAAAAAATGAATCGATTTCTCTTGTTTGATGTCTCGAGTACTGATTTTTTTTTCTTTTACTGGAGAATATCTTGGAAATTAAGCGAGATAGGGAATTTTGCAAAGAAACATTTTTTATAGCTTTTGAAATTCTCTGCAAAAATGAATTCAAGCAAAATCACGCTATCTCGCTTATTTTCCGAGATATTCTATTGAGAATAATCGCAAAAAAGAGTTGATTTGTCCTTTTTACCTTTTCACTACTAAATTTTGTTTAATTTAATTGCTTAATTTCAAAAAAATCCATGGTAATGAGCCCATCAGAGCTAATACATATAGGTTTATTACATTTCAAAATGTCATACTGCCAACATTTTCTCAAAAATTAATAATCTCATTGAAAATCATTTATATCCTAATTTGTTATTTCACGAAAATTGCAGGTATATTTTTATTAATTCTATGATTTCTAATTTTTAATATTTTCTTATATCTTAAATTGCGACATTACCATCGATATCAATAATAATAATAATACTAATAATATGGTATCACAGAATAATTGATTTAAAAATTACTATAGTGACTCTTCCATTACTATTGTAATTTTTCAAACAATTAATTTCGTTGATTGTTTCGTGAAAATATCTCGGAAACTAAGCGAGATAGCGCGAATTAGCATCAGCACTTTTTTGTAGTCCTTGAAATTCACTATAAGAAAGGATAGGAGTAAAAAATGCGTATCTCTATTAGTTTCCGAGATATTCTTTAAAGAAGATTGACAAAGTCGACTAATCCTATTTTCTTACTTTTTTTGTTCGAAAATTTTCCTTTTCTCTCTCTCTCTTTCTCTTCCTATCGTTCTATGAAAATGCACCTGTCGAATTTCGTGCTCTTACATAACCCAGCTGTTCGGCTAACCCAGTCGCAGGTTTTCGTGTGTGCAAGACAGGAAAAAAACTGAATTGTTGAAGAAAAAGTTTGTTTTTATCTAGAATAAAAAATGGCAAATCTCCGACCTGCTTGCAGGAATCTACTCAATCAGGTGATTATTCAATAAAAATATTTTTGTTTTCATTATAATGAAATATTTTTCTTCTTCTTGGATCATTGTTTGTGTCTGGTTATCCATTGTCACCAACCACTGACAGATTGTTCTTGTCCCGTGATTGTTGAGTATAATTATTTCATAACTTGGAATTTCAACAAATGCTATTCAATTGACGTAGATTTTTCTTCTGCGTATTTGAGTTGAATAAAAATTTGTCATTGCGAAATTTCATGCAAGATCAAAGTATTCATAGATTTTTTTTTGATTCTAGAGATTCATCTGAGTGAACTTGGGGATGATTTCTATTTTTTTTAAATAAAAATTAATCTAGGAGTAAATCAATGAAACAGAAAAACTCAATTTTCCTTGTTATTCATGTTTTTTGAGAATATCTCGGAAATTAAGCGAGATAGGGCGATTTTGCTTCAATCCTGTTCCGTAAAGAATTTCAAGAGCTACAAAGAAAGGATTTAAGCAAAATCGCCCTATCTCGCTTAGTTTCCGATATTCTCAGAAATATATGAATAGCAAAAAATTAGATTTATCCATTTTCACATTCTTGCTACTAAATTGTTTACAGGATTTTCTACCGTTATTTTATCAAAATTAAAATATGTAAAAATTCAATTAAATTTTATTTCAACGTTCTCCAATTCATGAAGAAACCATATACAAAATTTCGGATTTTTGTCATATCTGGTTCAGAAGTTATGGATCTTTTGAAAACCATCGTTTCACATGTGTTCTTATGGAAAATTCACAAAAGCTTAAGAAACTTTACGAAAAATTCTTCAAATCGCACAAACGTTATATTTTTATACGACGATTGGGTCAATAATTGGCATTAAAATTAATAAAAATGCTTGAAAAATTGTTGGTCGCGCGTAAGTGCTGCTCACTTGTGTCTCCAAAATTTCCTAGAATACAACGCTTTTTTCAAAATAATTCTCAAACTAATTAAACAAAGATTAAAAAAAATGTCTATGAAATGTAATGATAATAAAATAATATTCGAACACTCGCAGCCTTCCATAATTCCCTGAAAATAATTTTAATGAGGAACTTAAAAATTCACTTTTTCATGTTCAGGGACTGGAACACTGCCCCTCTCATGTCGCACAGCCCCCGCTTACAATATCTGTAGAACATCCTTAATTAATTCCTTTTATCAATAGGTGAGATCTTTTCACGTCTCGGCCTCTCAGAATGCGGAAGCTAGACTGAAGACATTTTCGATATATCGCTGGAATCCAGACAAGCCCGATGAGAAGCCCTACATGCAGGAATACAAAGTAGATCTAAATGCCTGTGGTCCAATGGTACTCGATGCATTGATAAAGATAAAAAATGAAATTGATCCATCACTGACATTCAGAAGATCATGCAGAGAGGGTATCTGCGGTTCCTGTGCAATGAACATCGGTGGAACAAATACCCTAGCGTGTATCAGTAAAATAGACAGTGATTTGAATCGTAAAAGCAAAATTTATCCACTACCTCATATGTACATCGTCAAGGATCTCGTTCCCGATATGAATAATTTCTACGAACAGTATAGGAGTATTCAGCCCTGGTTACAACGTACAGATGGTAAAAAAGTTGGGACACAGCAGTACTTGCAGAGTACTGAGGATCGTAAAAAATTGGTTTGTTCATTTCTTTTTTTTTTTTTAGATGAAATGCATGAAAGGAGAGATGTTTTTCGAAAATATCTTGGAAACTAAGCGAGATAGGGCGATTCTTGTAAAGAGCTTTTTTGCAGCTTTTCTGTCTGCTACAAAAAAAATGATGATGAAAGTAGCACACATCTGACAATTTGTTGGATTTTTTCAGACCCATGAATTATGATTAAGAAAATCTTCAGAGAATTAGTCTTTATATTTTCGTCAATTTTCTAGATATGCATGTTTTTCATTCTTTTAAATAATTCATTTGTTAACAGGAGAAAGAATCGAAAAATTGTTGGATGTCTGCTATTTTCAATATTAGATTGTGAAAAAAGGTATCTATGAAATATGCGCTATCTCGCTTAGTTTTCAAGATATTATAGATAAAAAAATGATACAGAAATGGAATCCTATGTCTTATTGCTTCATTGTGTTACCTTCGATACTTAATCATTTTTTTTTCTTCCAGGATGGTCTCTATGAGTGCATTTTATGCGCTTGCTGCAGTACATCGTGTCCAAGCTACTGGTGGAATGGGGACAAGTATTTGGGACCTGCTGTTCTCATGCAAGTGAGTATAGCTCTAAATAATTATTAAGAAATTTATAAATCAAAAAATCATATGCGATTTCTTTTGAGAGTATCTCAGAAAAAATCAGATCTAGGAGATTTTATCAAGAGACCTTTTCTGTAGCCCATTGATTTCTTTGCAAAAAAAGCCTCTTGGTGATTTCGTCTAAACTCAATCGCATTTGAAGATATTTACGATAGCTCCTGCAGCAAATTTTCTCAAGCTTTCTTTTTTTATATAAGAGAATTCATGGAATCAATTTCTTTGGATTAAATGATTATTCATAATGTTTTCAGGCATATAGATGGATAATTGATTCTCGAGACACTCTGACAAAGGAGCGTTTGGACAAATTACGTGATCCATTCTCAGTTTATCGATGCCATACAATCATGAATTGCACAAGAACATGTCCAAAAGGTCTGAATCCAGGTAGAGCAATTGCTGAGATTAAAAAATTACTTGGTAATGTTATTCAAAAAGACAAGCCTGGTCTTGATACAACTGCACTACACAACTGAGTCTCTAATTAATCTAGTTATGTAGAAAATTCTCATTTCAATGGAATCCACAGTTTTACGGAATTTTTGGCGACGCAGAAATGAATCCAATAATTTATTCATAATGTATGGAGGATTTTGGTACAGATACTTGAATAAAATGTTGTAGGTAATGCTTTACCCTTTTTTTTTGGAGAGAAGTCATATTTGTTAACTTCAATTAAATTCTCAAGGCAAAATTGTTTTTTTTCCTTGAGATTCTTTTTTTGTGCAAAAATATGACGTTTAGGACAAGATTTTGTGCTTCATTATCGTGTCTCGAATCCAGGGGATGAATGACCAGACTCTGGTGAAAACATCAGGGTATCCCCTTGCACATCCAGTACTATGGTATGATACAATACCAACTAGACGGCCATTCATGACTAGTGGACTTCCCTCATCTCCCTAAAACAAAGATAACAGAGCTTTTGAATTACTTGAAATTTTTTTGGACAAATATTGATTAAGATGGACTGGAGATATTCTAGCACTCAGAAATTATATAGGCATTTTGGGATAGTAAACTCATGGAATTTTTTAGTTATCTAATGAATAAGCAGGATGCTTCAAGAAAGATCAGTAGCGAAGAGCAAAGAGAAAAAATTTACTTATTTCGAATTCAATTTGTAGAGAATATCCCAGAAACTGAGCGAAATAGGACGCTTTAGCGTTCATCCTTTCAGTAGGTTTTGAAATTCTGTACCGAAAAATATTAGGGTAAAAAGGATCAGTGCTCTTCATTTTCTGAGATATCCCATTGGACATGATCATAAAGATAAGTCAATTGTCCTGTTCTACCTCTTCACTATTGGAATAATTTCTAAGATTTTACTGACCAGACAAAATCCTTGACCCGCCCCATTAAGTGTACAAATATGCTTGCTATTGATTGACCAAGTCCGCCGACACTCTTCATTTGGTATAATCCGGAGGTCAATCTCCTGGAGGCTGTTAGATAATGGACCCCCACTCTGTGAAAAAAATGTGGATATGAAAAAATTGTTTTTTTTTTTTTTTAATTCTAAACAGTAATATTGAATACATTATATTTAATAGAAAGAACAGATTTTCACTGTCTTATACAATTTAAGATGGTCAGTTTTTTTTTCACCAATTCTCTTTCCCTAGATTCATTCAGTTTTTTACTTGAAAATGTCAACTTTATTTTGGATTCCCAACAAAAAACCGATAAATCACTAGTGATACATGTTTCCATGAAGAACTTCTTCAGTTTCACAATAAAATCATCAAAACTCTTCAATTTCAAATACTTCAATTATTTCGAAATGTTTTTCAAAAGAATTCTTCTCATTTTTAAGGGAATCCCACTATAATGACTTACCCGAGTACTTCCCCATCCAGATAAGAAAGCACGAAGATTACCCGAAGGTAAATCACTGACAGGCAATCCAATGGGTTGAACAATATCGCTGAATCTAATTTCACCTTTCACGCGGACAAGGCAGATGTGATCATCATGGAAATTAACATATGCTTCAGGGATTACGTGAAATTCAATTCCATAACTTCCATCACCCCATTCACTCAAATAATTTGTTCCAACTACTGCGACAACGTTGCCAGTGTCTCGGCTGGAAAGAATGAAAAAATGATAAAAATTGAGTGAAATATATCAATTCAATAATGAAGAACTAAATCAGCTCCGGTCGATTTTTTTCTCATTCTTTTCCGAGGAATATTTCGGAAATGAAGCAAGATAGCGCTATTTTGTCTGAATCCTCTTTCGTAGCAAATTTCAACTACTACAAAAAAATCGCAGTATCTCTTCATTCTTGAGATATCCTTGAAAAATTATTAGAAAAAAAGTTAGCATATTGCCTAACAAGTGCGGTAAAATATCTTGTGAGGAGTGTGAGGTTGCGAAACGAGACGGAAGCGAGTTTCGTAATCACACGCCTTTGAATATCATTACTGCAGGTGGAAGATACATTTTTTTATGGACAAAGTTTGAAAAGTGTTACTGACCGCTCGAGTAGCGTGCAAAAAATAGGTATTTTCCGCACGGCGTGGGGAAAAAAACTTATTCAGTTTTACCTTTTCACTACTGAATTACCAGTCAAGAAGAACATTACTTACTCCTGGAAACACTCAGCAGCAGTGAGAATCCATTTTTCATTGATAATAGCACCAGAGCAGAAATGAAGATCACGATAGCCGCTTATTCTATCCCGAAATGATACTTGATAAGGGTAGTTATGATTTGATGCGTCATGGCCACCAACTATTCTTTCTATTGTCATTCCTTAATTATCAGAAAGGAAAGAAAAGGAAATGAAGTACATGTCAAAAAATCATTGGATGTTTGAAAATGTTGTTTAGTGTTAAATCGTCTTACCATTAGCCGCAATCGCGAGCGTGCACAAGAGTAGATAAAATTTAATCATGATTGCAGTCAATCTTTTAACTGCAACTGTCATTCTCTGCACGATTTTCTTCTTCTTATATCGACACTCTGATCCATACACATTTTCGAGTACTTGATAGAAAAACATGACACCACTCAATGTACAGATAACGTGTGATAAGCTGATCATTCTAATCTCAAAAGATTTTCCACTTCGGTAGAATACAAAGTACTTTGAAGGAAGTGATGTTATTCGAAAAAAGGAAGATTTGATTGCAAGCACTTGTGGAAAATTATCCGGTAGTCTGGAGCTGTGGATATAATCGATGACTCACGTGAGTCATGTTCCTGTTGGATTCATGCCGGTAATGCTAGTGAAATATCGAACCAGGTACAAAAAGTCTTGATCAGTTGCAAAATACGCTCAATTGGAGTACCAATAACGCAACATTAAATCAGATGAAAAAAAAAACTTGAGGAAAATGTCGAAAATAAGGTTTTGGGAATTATTTCTTGACTGTTTTGCTATTTTAGTACCGGAGGAGTAAAACAGTATAATTCGATCATTAACTCTAATGATTCCTTTCGAATCTCTTTGAATATTTTTGCATATTTTTTTATAACATATGAAACCACTCGATAAACTTAAAAATATTCTAAATTTCTCAGAATAAAATATTTTTTTTTGATCAGTGAAGATGAAAACTTTTTCGAAAATTTCCATTTTTTTGATTTTATGTCTACCATTTTTCTAATTCTCAACTTATTATTGAAAAATCAAGTTCATCGAGTGGCCGGTATATACGAAGAACAGTTTTAGCTACAATTGGCACCGTAAAAAAATATTATATCTCCGCATTCGTTCGGAAACTGAGCGCAAAAAGTCGATTCGGTCCCAATCAATGTAGAATATTTTCACTTCAATGGAATCCTTTCAATGGGTTTTACGAAGTTCTCGGTGACGTCAGAAATGAATCCAATAACTTATTCACAATGTGTGAAGGATTTCGGTACAGGTAGATGAATAAAATAATGTAGGTAGTTCATTGGCATTTTTTTTGGGTAGAAACGTTCTTTATTAACTTCAATTGAATCCTCAAAACAAAATTAATGATTAAAATTAATGATCTCTTATTTGTGCAAGAGTATCACGTTTAGGATGAGATTTTGTCTTTCTTCATCGTGGCTCGAATCCAGGCGATGAATGACCAGACTCTGGTGAAAACATCAGGGTATCCCCTTGCACAGTCAACATTACGGTATGATGCAATACCAACCAGGCGACCAGTAATGACTAGTGGACCACCTCCATCCCCCTAAAACAAACATAACAGAACTTTTGAATTACTTGAAGAAATTTCGGTTAAATTTTGATTACGATGAACTGGAGATATTTCAGCAATCAGAAATTATCCAAGTCTTATGGGATAGCAAACTCATGGAATTTTTTAGTTATCTAATGAACAAGCAGGATGCTTCGAGAAAAATCAGTAGCGAAGAAGTAAAAGCGGATGAATCTACTCATTTCGAATTCAATTTGTTGAGAATATATCAAAGACTGAGCGAGAAAGAACGATTTACCATTAATCCTTTTCGTATCTTTCGAAGATCGGTGCAGGAAAAGATTAGGGTGGAGAGGATTAGTGATTAATCTTTATTTTCTGAGATATTCCATTAGGAATGATCATAAATATGAGTCGATTTGTTCTGTTCTACCTTTTCACTATTGAAATGATTTCTAAGATTTTACTTACCCCACAAAACCCTTGACCCGCCCCATTCGATGTACAAATGTGCTTGTTATTAATTGACCATGTGCGCCTACACTCATTATTTGGTATAATCCGGAGGTCAATCTCCTGGAGATTGTTAGACAATGGACCCCCATTCTGTGAAAAAAATGTGGATATGAAAAAAAAAGGTTTTTTTTTTTCCAAACAGTGATATTGAATAGACGGTATTTCATAGAAAAGACAGATTCTCAATGTCTTATTTAATTTAATTTGTTCGGGTTTCTCCTCGATCAATTTTTTCTCCATAAATTCATACAGTTTTTCAACTTGACAATCTCAACTTTATTTTGGATTTCCAGCAAGAATCCAATAAATCACTACTACCACATGTTTCCATGAAGAACTTTTTCAATTTCGCAATAAAATCATCGGAATTCTTTAGTTTCAAACCCTACAACTATTGCAAAAAAAAATTCAAAGTTTTTCTCACAAGAATTTTTTTTATGGAATCCATCTATAATGACTTACCTGAGTACTTCCCCATCCAGAGAAGAAAGCACGAAGATTACCCGAAGGCAAATCACGGTCAGGCAATCCAATGGGTTGAACAATATCACTGAATTTAATTTCACCTTTCACACGAACAAGACAGATGTTATTATCTAAATTATTAGCATATGCTTTAGGGATTACGTGATATTCAATTCCATAACTTCCATCACCCCATTCACTTAAATAATTGGTTCCAGCCACTGCGACAACGTTGCGAGTATCTCGGCTATAAAGAATGAAAAAGTGTAAGTGACTATGAGGTGTCAATTTTTTTTGTATTCAATTTATGCAAAAGTTTAATTTTCTGGAGAAGTTTTGAAGGGGTTTCCCTTTTTAAAATCTAAAAAATTCAAATTTCAGTGATATCTCCGGTTCTGTTGGTCGTAGTGACTTCGGATTGGTCTCAAATGAAAGGTAATCTCATTTCTCATCGATTATGTGGTTGAAATTTAAAAAAAATGAATTTTACAATTATTCAGTGGTCATTTTCTGAAAATCAGTTTTTACTCTATAAGTATTTGAAAAAATTGATATTTTTCTTTTTGAACCCCAAAAATCGATGGTACATGAGTTCACCTTTCATTCAAAATCAACCCCAGGTCGCTATGATCAATAGAACCAGAATTATTCTCGCAAACTTCAAATTTTCCAAAAACAGAAGAGTTTTACCTTCAAATCTTGTGTAAATTTCCTCATCTTTCTAATGGAATCGTCAGAAGAAACCTATCTCCAATTTACCCTACCATCTTCTATCACCTAACAAGTGCGGTAAGATATTTTCTAACGAGTGTAAGGTGGCAAAAAGAGCCGAAAGCGAGTAATCACACGAGTCTGAAAATCCTTACTGCACCAGTAAGGTATATTCTTTTATGCACAACGTATCAAAAGTACTACTGATCGCACGAGTAGCATGCAGAAAGGGGCTATTTTTCGCACGGTATTGCAGAAAAAACTTATTCGGTTTTACCGCTCCACTATTGAATTATCGGTCATGAAAGAACATTACTCACTCCCGGAAACAATTAGCAGCGGTGAGAATCCATTTTTCATTGATAATAGCACCAGAGCAGAAATGAAGATCACGATAGCCGTTTATTCTCTCCCGAAATGATACTTGATGAGGATAGTTATGATTTGGTGCGTCATGGCCACCAATTATTCTCTCTATTGTCAGTCCTTAATCACCAAAAAAGAGAACAAAAGGAATTGAGTGCATGGCAAAAAATCATAGGATTATTGAAAATTTTGTTTAGTGTTGAAGCGTTTTACCATTAACCGCAATCGCGAGCGTGCATAAGAGTAGACAAAATTTAATCATGATTGCAATCAATCTTTTAACTGCAACTGTAACTCTCGGCACAGTTTTCTCCTTATATCGACACTCTGATTCATACTAATTTTCGAGTACTTGATGGAAAAACACGGAATCACTCAATGTACAGATAACGTGCGATAAGCTGATCATTCGAATCTCAAAAGATTTCCCACTTCAGTAAAATACGAAGTGCTTTGAAGAAAGCGATGTCATTTCAAAAAAGAACGATTTGATTGCAAATGGTTGTGGAAAATTATCTGGTAGTCTGGAGCTGTGAATATAATCACTGATTCATATGAGGCAGGTTTCTGTTCGATTTATGCTGGTAACGCTGGCGAAATATCTAACCAGGCACAAATAATCTTGGTCAGTTGCAAAATGAGCTTAATTGAGTGTCAATAACGCGACATTAAATAACACACAAAAAAACTTGAGGAAAATGTTCAAATGACACGAGATAATTCTCATTTCAATGAAATCATCTGTTCTCTGGAGTTTGCGACGACATCGAGAATGGATCTGATAACTTATTGATCATGCATGGAAGATTTTGGAGGACAGGTAGTTAAATAAAATTTTGCAGGCATTGGCCTTTTTTAAGATGAAAGTCATATTTATTAACTTCAATGAAATTCTTGAGCACAAATTAATGATTCTACTCTCGATCCTTGTTTTCCATCAGTTTGTCTTGAATCCAAGGGATGTATGGCCAAACTCTGGTGTAAACATCAGGGTATACTGGCGCACATGGATTAACGTATGATGCAATACCAACCAGATAGCCATCGAATGCTAGTGGACCTCCATCACCCCCCTGGAACAAAGATAACAAAACTTTTGAATTACTCAAGATAATTTTGGACAGACATCGATTAAGACAGGCAATATCTCCGCATTTTGAATGGCATACACAGGGAATTTTTGGTATATCTAATGTTTAAACAGGGTGAATTATGGAAAAACAGTAGCGAAGAGATAGAACCGAACAAATCTAGTTCTTTCCAAATTCATTTCATATAGAATATCCCGGAAACTGTGCAAGATAGGACAATTTAGTGGCAATCTTTCCTTGTAGCTCTTGAAAATCTCTACAAAAAGAGATTACGATAAAAATCAAGTATCTTCATTATTTCTCGAGATATTCCATTGTAAATGAACATAAAGATGAATTACGTCGATTCGTCGTGTTTTAGCTCTTGACTACTTACACGATTTCTAAGATTTTACTTACGTGACAAATCCCTTGGCCCGTCTGATTGAATGCACAAACATGGTTTTCATCAATTGGCCAAGTGCGTGAACACACCTCATTTGGGATAATCTGGACGTCGATCTCCTGGAGTTTATTATGTGATGAACTCCCAAGCTGTGGAGGGAAAAATGTGAATATAAGAAAAAACCGCCCTTTTTCATGAACAGAAATGTTGAGTAGTAAATATTTGACGGAAAGAATATCTTTTTATCGTTCTATACGAATTAATTTGTTTGGATTCGATATAGATTCAATTTTTCGAAATAAATTGAGTTTTTTTACTTGAAAATTCCAACTTTATTTTAAATTATCAACCAAAACTCGTTTATTTCAAGTACTTTACCCTATACTCCAGTAGTAGAGTAATCCAAAAAGTATTTCACTAGTGAAGAGGTAACAGGATAAATCGGCTTATTTTTGCGATCATTCTCACTGAAATATTGCAGGAAATGAGCAAGATAGAACGATTTTACTCTGATTCTACAGAATTTTGATTTAGAACTATTCTAGGAGAATAAAAAGAATGGAATTACTCTAATTCTTTTTTTGTAAAAAATTCTATGAGCTGCAAAAATGAATTTATCCTGTTTCACCTGTTCGCTATTGAATTCTGAGTGATTTCCACGAGAATTCTCTCAATTAGCAGGAAAAAAATAGAATTTTTGTTAGAATGGTCCTCAAAATTTCCTACCAAATGTTCTAGACTTTTTTTAAATTCAATACAGCTACAACCACTTACCTTGTCACTACCCCATCCAGAGAAGACAGCATCAAGATAGCCCCAAGGTAAATTATCATCAGGTAATCGACTTGGCTGGACAGTATAACTGAATCTAATATTTTTTTTCACGCGAACAAGACAAATGTCATTGTATTTGAAATCAACATATGCCTCATGGATTATGTACGAGTCAACTTTATAACTGGGTCCCCTCTCATTCAGAGAATTCGTTCCAACTACTGCGACGACGTTGCTAGTATTTCGGCTATGAAGGATACAAAATTAATGAATAATGAATGAAAGATATGAATGCAGTAGTGGAAAGCTAAATCAGGATGAGCCAATTGGCTCCAATTTCCTTCCAGAAAAAGTCTTGGAAACTATGTGAGATAGGGTGATTTTTCTTGAACCCTCTTTTGTAGATAATTTTGAGTGTTACAAAAAAGGTTTCCACAAGAATATAGCTATCTCTCTTCATTCTCCAGATATTCCCCTGGTGGATCATGCAACCGAACAGTCAATTTTTTCACAAAATCGACCGTGATTTGATCACAATGCAATTGCATCGCAGCTGCATTTAAGTCGCATCGTGATCACATGGCAGTCGATTTCGTGAAAACATCGACTGTCTGTTCGAGTCATAGTTAGTATGGAATCGCCCGATCCATCAGGGTTTTGAAATATAATAGGCAAAAATGAAGTTATCTGTTTTAGCTCTTCATTTTTCAATTAGCAGTGAAATGATCGAACATTACTCACTTGTGGAAGCAATGTGCAGCAGTAACAAGCCATTTTAAATTGATAATAGAACCAGAGCAGAAATGAACATCATCCTGGCCATTTTTTCTCTCACGAAATGATACTTGATAGGGATACTTGTGATTTGGTGCATCATGGCTACCAATTATTTTCTCAATCGTCGTGCCTTAATGATAAAAAAAAGAATAAATGAAATTAGAAGCATGGTCAAAAACCATTGAATCTTTGAAAATATTGTTCAGTGTTAAATCATCTTACCATTAACAGCAATTGCGAGTGTGCACAGGAGCAGACAAAACTTAATCATGATTGCAGTCAATCAGTTGCCAACTGTAACTCTTGATCCAATTTCCTCCCTTTTATATTCACAGTTCATTGATCGATATCACTAGAGAGGATTCGATTGAAAAACATGATACCACCCACTATATAGAGAACTTTGGAAGATGCTGATAACGTAAGACGATTTGACAACTAAAATTTCGAAAAAATATCCACTTCAATCGATTAATTTCGCGGAAATAATATTATCTCTTTCAAAATGAGAGATTTCATTGCAAACATTTGAGGATTATTATTATTTTACTCTTTGACGTATACCCTCTCGGGTTCTTACGCACCTCCCTCCCCTTCCAAATCGCATTTGAGGCAAACTCGCCCAGGTACAGCCTCTTTTCGTTAGCGTACCACTCGGATAAGTGAAACTGTGAAAATTTGAGCTTTCAACCACCCCCCCCCCTTCCCTTCAAATCACGATTGACCCATGACTTCTGCGGACCAAACCCCGGGGGGTCTAGCCACTTGTTCTTTTTAGCATGTTTATTTAGACCGGATATTGATACACTGTAACAAAGACATTGTTCATAAAAGATGATACTTTTAAATATGAGGAGTCAGTAATTTCCTTACTTAATGATTGAAATACACACATACTCATTTGAGTTTCGCAGTAGATTAAGATCAGCAGTTCTTCGCGTAGGATAGAGATATGATAAGCACTCAAGTAGAAAGTTGAAAACAATATTTTGTAAATGATTTCCTCATTGTATTTACTATTTTAGTATCGAAGAGGTGATAAGATTTTTTGCGAAAATTAATTAATGATTGTTTTTGTCAAATTTTGGAAAATCATTATATTATGAACAATTGAATAATTGAAACTGTGAATTTTCAAAAATTAGATTGGTTGAAAGAAAATGAATTATCATTTTTTCAAATTTTGGGAATTGTGTTTATCGAAAAAATTAAATAATTAAAATTGAAATTTATTTGGAAATTTATTGGAAAATCAAATCCTCTTTGTCAAATTTTGTGAATTATTTACATTAAGACAATTAATTAGTTGAAATCCGAATTCATCAGAAACTAATTGGAAAATTTTTGAATTATTTTTGTGAAACCTTAAAAATTATTATTATTCAGAGAATATATATCAAATTATATTTAAAAGTATCTGTTATTTTTACCTTGTCACCCTATTCGATATAGTTGAGCGCAAAAACTCCCTTCTTCCTATCCCGAGCTATTGGTTCTTAACTAGGCTCAAGACAGGAAGAATAATTAAATCCATGCTATTTTCGAATTATTAGCAATGATAGTTCTGACGTGACTATATTCTAAAAAAATAATCGCCCAAAAAAAAAAATTGGAGAAGTAGAATTGTAGGCGGATTCATCAGAAATATTCAATTTATCGACTCTTTTCTGAGTGACGCTTACCCTTCTCAGAGGATATAACCATTAATAAATAGAAGAACTCCTTTTTATGGAAAAATCGCCATAACTCGAGAGCATTTTTTATAAGTCCTTCAGGGATTAGGGGTAGTCAGTGGCATTAAAAAATGAGAATTTTAAATAATTTTTTTCATCAGTAGTTTCATTCATTTCATGAAACAAATAATACGAAATTATAATATCATTAATTATCGGATTTATTTCCATCGATTTTAGTTGATACTCTACTTGCTCATAACGATATTGAAGAAATCATTAGCAACATCAAATTATTGTCAAATGGCGACGTTTCGTTAGACAATGCCAGTTTCTTCAGGCTGATATCGCTGATATCGCCTCTGCCTTCTAAAGGGAAATTATCACGACCAATTCACGTAAGCAGTTTGAGCACTACAATCCTATATCAAAATCAATGTGGAATGGCCATTGCCACTTTGCGATCTATGGAATAGAGGGTAATTATGTACCTTAGCATACCTATCCAAGATTTTTTCGAGAAAAAATTGGATAGTCCTGCACCGGGAGTCGAACCCAGGATCTTCCGATGTCGCGTCGGGCGCTCTATCGATTGAGCTATCCAGTGCTATGCCAAATTTTCATTCGAATCGTCTTGAAATCTCACCCAAACAGTCTTATCTCCACTCCGTTGGCCTTCACACAGCAAATTTAAATTAAATTCAAATTTATTATTGGACAGACTGAATGAGATACAGAATAGGTATGCTAATGTAAATAATTACCGAATACAGTCCAAAGGAGATGAATTGAGGGTTTTTAGCCATAAAAACAAAAAAAGATACTCCGGAATGCTCGAGGTACTCGAATATCGCCTTCCTCACCAACAAAACAGGGGGTACCCAAAGGTTGAATATATATTTCGAACCTCCCAGTACATATCCATGCTGAAATCGATGTGAAATGACCCTTGCCACTGTGCGATCGATAGAATGGAGTCTAAAGGAGGCGAATTGAGGAGCTTTGGCTCTAAAATCTAAAAAGTACAAACGGGAATGCTCGACGTATTTAAATATTGCATCAATCAGGGGAGAATCAGGGGGTGCCCAATGTTTGAATATATATTTTGCTTTTCCCCAGTATATTCCTATACTTAAATCCATGTGAAATGGTCATCGCTACTTGGTGATCTATAGAATAGGATCCGAAGGAGCCACATTCAACTACTTTGGCTCTAAAATTTAAGACTGACAAATCAGACTGCTCGTTCTACTTCGATATTGCATTCATCATCAAAAAAACAGGAGGTGTCCAGTGGTAAAATATATTTTGCACTGCCCAGTACATTTTGATACCAAATTCGATATAAAATGGCCACTGCCGCTTGATGATCTATAGCATAGGGTCCAAAGGAGCCGAATTGAGCGACTTCGGCTCCGAAAACCAACAGTAACATGTCAAATTGCACTTAAAAAAAAAAAAAATATTGCGCTTTAAAAAAAATATTTTTTCTTTATTATATATAATATATATATATATATTTATATGATGAAAATTATATAAATATCCCACGGCGACCTTCCTTCGGCTTGTACCTCTGCATTGTTGGGGATCTTCGTACAGGTATTTGAAGAAAATATTGTAGGCAATTCATTTGAATTTTTATTGTGAAAGTCCTATTCATTAACTGCAATTGAATCCTCAAAATAGATGATTTATTCTCTAGATTTCTCTTTTTTTTGTACAAGAATATCATGTTTACGACAGGGATCCGGTTGTGTTTTGAATCCAGGGGATAAATGCCCAAACTTTGGTGTAAACATCAGGAAATCCCATTGCACATGGATTAACGTATGATGCAATACCAACCAAATGACCATCAAATACTAGTGGACCTCCAGAATCCCCCTGAAACAAAGTTGACAGACCTTTTTAATTACTTAACGAAATTCGTTGCATACATTGATTGTGATGAAATTGAGATTTACGGGACTTCGGAGTTATCCAAACATTTTGGAATGGCAAACTCAGGGAAATTGTCATTCATCATAATGTACAAGCAGGATGCTCCAGGAAAAACCAGTAGTGAGGAAATAAACTGGATAAATATATGTTTGTTCAATTCGTTTACTTGGAAATTGAGTGAAGCAGGGCAATTAGCTTAAATTCTTTTTTTGCAGCTCATAAAATTTTCTAAATAAAAATCCTGGCAGACCCGTTGCTGGACTATTGATTGTTGGTCGTGTATATATGTCCGCTCAGTCGAAATTTTATCGGTCAAAGGTCGATGCAAATTTTTAAATCTTTTGAAAAACAAAAATGATTGATTTACGATCGTCACCTGTCCAAGTCGAGTTATTTCCTTTTTCGAAAAGATTTTAGAATTCGTATCGACCAGTGACTAATGGGAAATCGAATGAGTGCGTAATTCGACATAGATAATTGAGGGGTCCACCAGGGAGGGGGGGGGGGGAGGGCTTAAGATAAAATGATTTTATTTCCATTATTCCCCGAGATATTGCATTGAAAATGATCACAAAGATTAAGCGATTTGTCCTGTTTTATCTCTTCACTGCTGAAATTATTTCTAATATTTTACTCACATGACAAATTCCTTGTCCCGCCCAAGTGAGTGTACAAACATGCTTCTGTATTGACCAAATCTCTTCACACTTTTCATTCGGTATGATCTGGAGGTCAATTTCCTGGAGGTTATTCGGTGCTAAACCTCCAAGCTGTAAAAAAGAAAATGTAGACATGAAAAAAATCAGCACTTCTTTATTTGAAGAACAGAAATATCGAATAGAAAATATTTGATAGAAAGAATAGATTTTCATTGTCCTATACAATTCAATCTGTTCAGATTTTATCTGGAATATTTTTTTGTCATTAATTCATGAAGCATTTTACTTGAAAATCTCAGATTTATTTAGAATTTTCAACGAAAATCCGCTGAATCACTACTGACCTAATCAGAATCATCAAATCTTCTTCATCTGAAGTAATCCAACTAATTCTAAGTAATTTCTGAAAGATTCCTTTATTGCATTCGGCGACAATTACTTACCTCAGTACTTCCCCATCCAGAGAAAACAGCACCAAGATGACCCGAAGGTAAATCAGCTTCAGGTAATCTAATGGGTTTGACAATATCACTGAATTTAATTTCCTCCTTCAAATAAACAAGACAGATGTCATTGTGTGTGAAATAAACGTATGCCTCATGGATTATGTAAAATTCAATTTCATAACTTTCACCTAGTTCATTCAAATGATTCGTTCCAGCTACTGCAACGACGTTGCGAGTATTTCGCCTATAAAGAATACAAAATTGATCAAAAATGAATGAAAGATAACAATTCAGTTGATGAGAGCTGAGTCAGAATAAAAAAAAAAAAAAGCAGTTTTATTTTCTAATATATTTGAGATTTTTCCGAATTTTTCGGAATTTTTTGGAATTTTTCTGAAATTTTCATGAAACTTTTATGAAACTTTTTATAAAGTTTTTCAGAAATTTTTTCTGATAATTTCTCAAATTAAACTTCGGCTACTTTCCTTTGCCCATATATATTTCAAAAATCAGTTCTATTTTCTAATATATTTGAGATTTTACAGAATTTATTGGAATTTTTTGGAATTTTTCTCAAATTTTCCTGAAACTTACAATTTTTACGCATTTTTCATGAATAATATCTCGGAGAATGAGCGAGATAGTACGATTTTACTGGAATCCTCTTTTGGAGAGAATTTAAAGAGCTCCAAAGAAGGTTGCCACAAAAAATTAATTATCTTTCTTTGTTCTGGAGACATTCTTGAAAAATGATTATCAAAAAAAATCAACTCGTTTTGTCTTACATTTCCACGATGAGATTAACAGTCATTAAAGAACATTACTCACTTGTCGAAGCAATGGGCAGCAGTGACAAGCCATCTTCCATTGATAATAGAACCAGAGCAAAAATGAAAATCACGAATGCCGTTTATTCTCTCACGAAATGATACTTGATAAGGATACTTGTGATTTGGAGCATCATGACCACCAATTATTTTTCCTATTGTCGCTCCTGAATTATGAGAGAAAAAAAAAGGAATGAACAGAATTCACAGCATGATCAAAAATTATTGGATGTTCGAAATTGCTGATAGATGTTAAATTGTCTTACCATTAACAGCTATTGCGAGCGCGCACACGAGTAAATAAAATTTAAGCATGATTGTAGTCAATCATTGAGCAACTGTAACTGTTGGCACGATTTCCTTCTTTTATATCGATATTTTGATTGATATCAATTTGCGGGAATTCGATTGAAAAATTTGACACCACTCAATGTATAGATAAATTCAGAAAACGATGATAACGTATGATGAGCTGATAATTTGCGTGAATTTTTGCTCCAATAAAATACGCAGTTATTTAGAAGAAAAAGTATCAACGCGTTGGAAATGAGAGATTTTATGGCAAGCATTTGCGTCAATTAGATGTTGAAGAAAATATTCCAAAAATTGTTATTTTTTTCTACTGCTTCACTATTTTTAGTATCGAAGAAGTAAAATGGTATAGGTGCATTTCTTTATTCTCCAAACAATTCTTCGGTTTCCGCAGAGCTGAATCTTGCAATGAAAGCCTCGTCATGCTTACTATTGATGTAAATATTAATATGATAAAGAGGAAAACGATGTTAGCAAGTATTTTAGATATAGAAGTGGCTTACGACAACGTGGACATTCAAATTTTAACAAACAAGCTGATTGAAATTGGAATCCCAAATAAAATTACAGAGTTTATAACGAATATAATGACTAATAGATCCCTACTGTTTCTTTTTCAGAATACAACTATAAACAAACGAATTTCCATTAACGGACTTGCACAAGGGTCCATACTCAGTCCGATTCTGTTTAATAATTATGTAAAAGATGTTACCGCAGAACTATCACAAAATACCAGACTTGGCTCCTTTCCGGAAGACTCTATGTTTTATGTGTCTCGGGATAGTTTTGAGGAAGCTAAAGATGAAATGACTGAATTATTAATAAATATAGATACTTTGTTGGACAGAATCTGTTTGGGTCTGACCAGTGAAAAGTCCGCGGTTATGCTCTTTTCAAATAAAAGAGAAGATGCTAATAGAGAATTTTCATTACTAATTAATGGTAAAAATATAAATTCAACAAACGTAGTGAAATTCCTCGGTGTAATACTAGATAATAAATTGTCTTGGAAAAAACACAACTATTATACGAGAAAAAATGCAGATAAAATGATATAAATAATGAAGGCGATTTCTAGTATTTCATGGGGAGCACACCACTATTTTAATATCGAAAATACTAATTGTGTGTAGATATTTCTCTCTCACATTTTTCCGAGGAACATCTGGGAATTTAAGTGAGATAGACCAATGCTGCGCCAATTTTTTGTGGAGCTCATCAATTTTTCTATGAAATAAGATTCAGACGAAATCACCTCATCTCGCTTAGTGGCCAAGATATTATTAAAAAATGATTTAGTAAGAAAATTTGAAGTACAAAAATCACAAAACAGATTCATTGAGAATATTCAATTTATTAACTTTTTTCCGGGGGAATTGCCAATGTTCGAGAGTATTTCTCTTAAATCCTTAAACAAATCGATACATGTTCATATTTTCTTCAATCCAGTCCATGAATGTCCAGACTCTTGTGTAAACATCTGGATATCCCCTTGCGCATGGATAACCGAATGACACAAGACCAACGAGAACACCATCGGAGGTAAGTGGACCACCCGAGTCACCCTGTCCGAAAAAAAAACAAATTTATTAAGCAATCAACTCGAAAAAATCAGAGAAAATCCTAAGAATTACTCAATTACTTACGTTGCAAGCACCTTCGCCCATTTTAGTGAATGTGCAGATGTGATCGGACGTAATCATATCGTGAATTTGCTTGCATTTGGTTTGAGCAATGAGTTTCAGCTCAAGTTCTTGAAGCTTGTCTGGAATTGGACCACCAGCACTGATTCTGCCCCATCCAGAAAGCATCGCTGGATGATTGTCACCATTGAAATCATTTGTTGGCAGTGGAATTGGTGATACTTTTTCATTGAAGTCAATCTCAGTCTCCATCTTCAACAGACCAATGTCATTTGCGAATATTGCTGGATTGTAGTTTCTGTTGGGAAGCACAAGGGCAACTTTGTATGTGACACCACCTTTGGATAAGCTGTTTGTTCCAGCAACCACTGTCAAGTATGCTGCATTTTGTCTGTGGAAAAGAAGAAGCATTAATATGAAAATGGAAAAAAATTCGGTGGTGAAAAATTCTTGCAATACTGCCTTATCTCGCTTAATTTCAAAAATATCTTTAAAAAAATGAAAAAATCGTCTTCTCCCATTCTACTTCTTGGCTACTGAATAGAATGTTCAGAATCATAATTTACCCAACAATGCAGTGAGCAGCAGTCAACACCCAGTATTTGTCAATGATGACACCACCGCAGATGTGCGAATTGTAGACTCTCAAAGAAATTTGATGGGGATGTGCTCCCTCAGCTGCTTCTGCACCTCCAACTATTCTCGCTATCTCTCGTCCCTCTGAAATAATTTTAAATAATTCATTAGAATCATTAATAATCAATTGTGATGTTTATTTCTATGTCCATAAATTCAGATGTAGGGATTATGGGACGTTGGAATTATTAAATTTAACAATAGTAAGTAATTGTTAATTGAACGGCATTTCGCCCGTTTTATTCAGGCTCTCTCAGGTTCTTGACAGGAAACCTGAGTAGAACAGGCGAAACGTCATTCAATTGACAATTCCTTAATATTGTTGAAATTAATAATCCCAACGTCCCATGATCCTTACATCTGAATCATTGATAATAATAATAATGCGATTTCATTGGTACTCACCGGAAACACCCAGTCCAAGGATCAAGAAGAGACTTCCTACAAGAAACAGCTGCATTTTCGAAGAGTTAATCAATTGCACTGATGATTCCAATTTTCTGCCGCATATTTATATCAAAACTTTTTGATTGCACTGATAGAAAGAGCTCAATCTACTTCACTTATCAGCGATGACAGAGATTCGGACGATTGCAATGTAATTCATCATGTGAGATATTGTTTTTGGTATAATAATCGGTTATTGTTTCTGCCTCAATTTCAAAGTCATTCAAAATCGTTCATTGACGTGTGGAAATGATTGATATATGGAATAAATACAAGGAGATTTTTTTTACTCATTTGGATCAGTAACGAAGAGGTAAAACAGGATAGTTGAATTTTTTCGTACAAATAGCTTTAATATTCTAACATTTTTCAATTATTATTAACATATCGTCGTAAAATCCCTATCCAGCTTATTCTCCTAGAGATTCTGACAAAAATCATTGAGAAAAATTGATTTATCCGGAAGAATCCGATTGCACCTCTTCACTACTGTAATGATTTGAAGATTTTAGCGATTTTAATATGAAATATTGTTTTGCTTCAGTTCTTCTTTCTCAATTAACATTAAAGATAATTGCCTTTGGCTCTCCCATGCAGGCACGTTGGACTCCAGTAAATCAGCTACAGGCAGTCCAATTGGTCTCACAATATTGGAGATTCTAATCTCCCCCAAATGTGGACATGATCAATATCATTCTAATTTCGGACTTAATAACTGAGGGGAAGATAATTACTCCTGAATAGAGAAATTGTATGGATTTTCTTGTCCATTAAATTTTTGAATTAATTCCATGTCATTGTAATGTCACTACGTGACATGGTAATTTTTTGTGATTATTATCATCAGTAATAATTGTAGGAGAGAATATTTTACTCATTTGATGAACGTGGATAAGACATCGATGTTTGATGATCGGATAAATATTCTTATCAGCTTGATTGTTCCAGGGTTTTGCCCATTCCCGTGTTGATGGTAACGAAGATTTTTTTTTTTTTTGTTATTAACATAACGAAGATTGATTCTGCAAATTTGGATAAAAATCAATGAAATCCGATTTTTTGGAAGTATTCAATTTATCGGGACAAGAGCATTTGAATTGAATTGAATCAGTAGTAAAGAGCTAAAACAGGATAAATTGATTTATCTTTGTGATGATTCTCACTGGAATGTCTGGGAATTAAGCGAGATAGAGTGATTTGACCCTAATTTTTTTTTCGTGGAGGATTTTAAGAGCTACAGAAAAGCCTTAAGCCAAAAAAGGCGTTCATCAAACAGTTTTGGAGATATTCTTAAAAAACTATTGAAGGAAAATCAGCAGTTAATTGGAAACTACCTTATAAATCCTCATTTTTCTCTGTTTAATGGACCGTTCTCTGAAATACTATCTTAATTATGGAGAATCAGTTCAGTTTTTTTTTTTTTTTAAATTTGTTTTTTAATCAATTCAGTCGTGAAGAGATTTCAATGATATCTTGGATACTAAGCGAGATAGGTATTTCTGTCAGAATCTTCCCTGTAAAGAAATGTCAGTGCTACAAAATAGACTCTCACAATAACTCGGATACTCTTTGTTTAAATTAATAAAATTCAATAAATTCCACGACTTTTTCACTCATTTGAAAAAATATTTGCTAAGGACTAATGGAATCTATATTTGATAGTTTTCACCTTTTTTCTTTTAATATGTAAAATTGTTATCATAAAAAAAAAACGATTCATGCATGAAAGTTTACCCAGGAAAAATTATTACCTGGGGAAATTCTCTTGAGAAGGAAGGCAGTTACTTGTGAATATATATATATATATATATATATAATATGTCAATGTTCGACTATAAAGTAGAAAACACCCGTTAGCTCCTGCGGTGAATCGTCAGATCAGTCATCGGAGGACAATAAATTCTAATTTTATTGGGGACTTTCCTTTTTTTTTATATTTAATTTTTTTAGAATAATCATCAAAAGTTATTGCTCGGATGATCTTTGCTCAGAACACGTGACCTCGAAAAGCCGAATGAATTTGATCTGAAATTCGATGATTGAATCTTAACATCATAAAGAAAATCTGTAATTTTTTATTCTTTCTTTGCTAGAGACTTCCGACTGGGAGTTTTTTTTCAAAAGTCATTCATTAGCGAAGAGATCAAAGAGGATGAGTTGATTTTTTTTGTCAATTTTTCAGAATATCTCGGACAATCATGGAAGTACGCCCTTTTTGCAGTGAGCCTTCATTTTTATTTCTTGATATCCTTTAAAAAAAAATATTCGGGCAAAAAGGGCATATCTCCACTAGTTTTTGAGATCATCTATTGAACAGGAGATTCATCCTGTTTCACTGTCTTCACTACTGCATTAGAAAATTCTAAATTTTTTTTTGGCAGCTGATAAAAAACGAGTGAAAAAGCATTCGACACCCATAGAAATATTGCGATTTTAACTGAAATGTTTTTGCATTTGTTTTGCATTGATATTATTAGCTTTATGGTGACTACATACTAATGGTGTCAAGAACCTGAGAAAACCTGAATAAACATCGTTCTTTTGACAATTACTTAGTATTGTGAATTTCAACTATTCCAACATCTTATGATCCCTACATCACAATTTATGAACATGGAAATGAACACCCCAATTGATAGAACAATGTTTAACAACCCTCGTGGAAATCGAGTCGTCAGATTCTGTAGAAAAATGACAGACGCTGCAGAATTTTGTAGAAATACATCAAAATTGGCTGACAATTTATGTCAGATTTCATCAAAATTCGGTCAGAATCGGACATATATCGATCATATTTGACACTTTCCATCAAAAATTGACGATTTCTATCCGTAAATTGGAACAAACAGGTCAGATTCCGTCATATTTATTCAGAAAAAAAATGTCATAATTCGACAAATTATCGAAGAATCTGTCATAATTCGGGTGTAAATAGGGATGGCAAATTTGTCAAAAAATGTCATAATCTGAAACATTTTTACAGAATCTATCATAAAAATATCATACTTTGATGGTTTTTTTTGTATATCAATTGGTAAAATAATTTTACTGCGGTGTATTGACTTTAGTTGTCAAAATATGAAAATGATTCACCATCAATTGGGACATCATCATATGTTATTACACTTTCCCTTAGAAAATTGTATCATAATTCGAAACTCCACTAGGGGGGCTATCAAAGGGGTATTATTCTTTTGAGCCATATGGGGAGCACCCACACGGATAGTATCTAAAATGCGGTGATTTAGTTGCCTAACACGATCCTTGCACGATCGAATTGTCACAGGAAACTTGCTCGCTGGTTTGAACTTATGACTTCTAAATTGATAGTGGACTTGCGAACTAGTTTTCTATGATGCGCGCTCTAGCGGCGCTTTCAGAACTACCAATTTCACTCATACACATAGCATTATATCACATATTATGATACTTAAAAGATGACATAATCTGTCATGATTTGACATTATATATTCTATTCTATCACGTTTCATCATGATTCTACATTTTCCAATATACCTCCAAGAATTACTGTTTCTCCGAATATTAAATTATATGACATATTATGATAGAAAATATTTAACGAAATTTGAAATATGCTGACATTATTCTTAATTTTTTCTCATTAATCGTCCATTTCTGACAGTTTATGAAACACCATGAAGTGGTGAAAAATCAAAGAGGAAGAAAGGTCATATTATGGCAAAGATTGTCATTTTTCGACACTTTTAGACGTGACATGATATGGCAAAGAAAGTCATAAAGCGACAATAAAAGTGTGTAATTTTATGTGAATAAATGACATTTTTGGCCATGATGATGACATGAAGAGTCAAATAATGACAATATATGTCATCCAATCGATTTCTCATAATACGACATTCTCCGTTAAAATTCGTCACAAAAATTTGAACGAAACTTGAAGAATTATGTCGAATTGTATACTATTCTCTCATTGTCTGTAATATTTCTCATTTTATGACATTTTTTGACATTGTTTGACATCATTTATCAAAATCTGCCGAAGCGATTTCCACGAGGGAAAGATAGTTTTATTCGTCCTAATACAACACACATCAATTCACATGATTTTAAATTAAATAAAAAAGTAAAAATACATGATTTTAGTAATAACTGTGAGTTTCCATATTATCATGGATCCAATCGATGAAGTTCCAGACTCTCGTGAAAACGTCAGGAGCACCAACGGCGCATGGATGTCCCCAGGATACGAGACCAACGATAACACCGTCCGATGCGAGAGGACCACCAGAATCACCCTGTAAAAATAGATTAAAGAGGTAAAACGAGATAAATAGATTTTTGTGTCATTCATTTTTCGGGAATATTTCAGAAGCTAAGCGAAATAGCGCTTTTTTTCCTGAATCCTTTCTTTGCAGGGAACTTCGAGAGCTGCAAAGGAGGATTAGCGCAAAATCGTTCTATCTCCCTTAATTTCTGAGATATTTCCTAAAAACAAAGTAAAAAATCGGCAGTGAACAAAAAAAAATTTATTTATCTTTGTAATTATCCTGAAGACAATAAGCGAGATAGTGCGATTTCATTTGAATTTGCTTTTGCAGGGAATTTCAAGAAATACGAAATAGATTTTCACAAAATTTCCCTATCTCTCTTAGTTTCCGAAATATTCCCAAAAACAATGGAAAAAAGTCTGTACTGAAGAGTTTAAAACGAGAGAAATCGACTCATTTTTGTAATCATTCTCAATGAAATACCTCGAAAACTAATTGAGACAGAATAATTTTGTTCGAATCTTTTCTTGCAGTGAATTTTGAGAGTTACTAAAAAGGATTCATTCTAGCGGAATGAACTATGTCGTTCAGAACGCATGAATAAAAAAAAGAAAAGGGTTCTCAGAATCGCCCTATCTCGCTTAGTTTCGAAGATATTATCAGAAAGATCACAAAAGAATAAATATCCTATTTCATCTGTTCATTAATTGAATTTCTTGTTCCTCTTCATGAAAAGATAATTATATGTGAAATGACCATTTCCGCAGATACTCACGTGACAAGCTCCCTCTCCTCGTTTCGTTAGAGTGCAAATATTGCCGGAAGTGATCGTATTGTGCACCGATTTGCACTGATCCTGTGGAATTATGGACAATTGGAGCTCTTGGAGTTTCAGAGCCCCCAGACCACCAAGTCTTGTTGAGCCCCATCCAGTGAGGATCCCTGGGTAATTTTCCTTATCGAAATCTTTGCTCGGCAGTGGAATAGGTGCTATTTTATCAGTGAATTCAATGTCCTTTGCTGTTCTGACCAGTCCAATGTCATTGGTGATTTGGGCAGGATTGTAGTCTTTGTGGGGAATTAATTTATCGATTCGATACGTTACACCACCTTTAATGACGCTATTTGTTCCGACAACTATTCTGGTGAATCTTGCTAGTCTCCTGCGAACATGATTATTCATTTTATTAGGGACGAAATGAAACAGGACAAATCGACTTATTTTTGTGTCACTCTCAATGGAATATTGCGGAAACTAAGCGAGATAGCGCGATTTTGGTTCAATCCTTTCTTGTAAACGATTTTTAAAAGCTACAAAAAAAAGATTCAGGTGAAATTGCCCTTTCTCGCTTAGTTTCCGAGATATTCTTAAAAAAAAAATTACAAAAAAAATCGACTTCTGTTTTACCTCTTTGCTGAAAAATCTAATTTTACTCCTTTAATCGACTCAGGTTTACGATCATTCTCAATGAAATATCATGGAAATTAAGTGAGATAAGCGCTTCTGATTTTCAGTCGAAGAGTTAAAAAAAGGAAAAAAATTGTAGAAAAAAGGCACTTACCCAGTGACACAATGTGCAGCTGTCAAAACCCATCGCTTGTCAATGATGACACCACCACAGAAATGCAAATTAGTTATGCCTGATCTCAATGATACCTGATATGGATAGGCTCCTTCAGCAGCTTCATGTCCACCAACGACTCTCCCCAAGTCTTGGCCTTCAAAGAGAGAATTTCAATAAAAAGAACGTGAGAATTTTTTTTTTTAATTATAAAAACGTGAGAATTCATCAGAAATATTCGGCTATACTTACAAGAAATTTGAGAGCCAAGGCTCATGAGAATTGGGACAATTATGAAAAGCTGCATACTGAATTGAATGGTACTACTCAAAATTCACGTTTTCTTTATGAGATGAATTCGATTCATCCAAATATTTATATGTGCGATACACTCATCTTGATTAGGGATAAAGAGGAGAATTTTTAAAAAATAATGAGGTGTGAAGATACTGACGAATTTAATCTGATAAATGTATCGCATGTTTTTGAACTAAATACGAGAGATTTTTCTGATAAGGCAGTTATCCACAATGTGATTGGAATTTATTGGAATTTTTCTGATACATTAATGAGAGATATCTCGGACCTTGGGTTTATTTTCCATTGTTTGGGAAATTATGAACTGTTAGTGATTATTGAAGATCTCCACGTGTTATCATTCGAAGTCGTATCGAATTGTAGAAATATTGAAAGAATTAAATACATTTTTTAGGATTTTTTGGATCAGCAGTTTGAGCAGGACGTAAATTCAGAGGATATTTATCGATACAATAATGACGCTTTTGTAATATTAATTGTCAATTAATTTTATTTGAACATTGAAAATCAATTTTCAATTGATATAATACAATTTTTATTCTGTTTACTTTTATTTACAATTTTTTGCATTAAAAAATATACCTTTTAATCTATGCAAAATCCTTTTTTTCAGTCTACTGCCTTTGTCCTGTTTTTGGAATTCTTGTAGAAGATTAAGGTATGGAAATTTCAACTCCAAAGAATCGTCACTTAGAATTCAAGATGAAAAATCTTTGCTAAATAATAATTGAGTGATGAGAACTTCAATGGCAAAAATCATCACTCAGAATCTTAGATGAAAAATCCATAGCTTAATACGATAGAAATTCTCTATATTTTACTGTCCTTTATATTTTATTCTATTCTTGCTCTCACTCTTCGATTATCTTGTCGCCCACGACAATTCATTTCTCATTCAAATTTTCAGAGCCCGGACTTGCGCATATGAGACATCCCTGGTGGATCCATTGTTGAGCTATTGATTGTTGCTTGTTTTTCTTAATAGTTCCCATTTATAATACAGCATACATACGAATGAACATAGTCGAGAGTTGAAAATCATCGAAATGCGTAAGACTGATTCCTCATTGGTCAATTAAAAAAAAAAATCTTAGAAGCCATGTATATAACATTTATGAATTTGAGTTACAACAATAACCATTTGTATAATTATTCTTTGGAGCTAGTATTTTGCAAAGAAAAGTCAGTACTTGACATGCTTCGCTAAGGTAATTTCTGAAGTTTGGAGTTGGATGTTTATGCCTTATTGGAAAGCATTTGTAGGATGTTTAGGCTTATTGGAAAACATTTCTTTATTGTTGTTTGTCTATCCATATCCAAATGTCCATTCAGTCGATCGCCGCCTGTCCAAATCGATTCATTCTCTTTTTTTTTAATTTCAGAATTTGTATCGACCATTGAACGATGGAAGATCGACTGAGTGAACATATCACTATAGGTAATCAACGAGTCTTCCAGGGATGAGTGCGATGTGGTGGGGATTAAAAGAGGTGTCAAATATAGAGAATGTTTCTGAACGAACGAGTCAAATATAGAGAAATTGCACTGTATTTTACCTCTGAATGTAATTTCAATAGAAAAATCCGATTCATCCTCGGAATTTCGCCAAAATATGAAGAAAAAAGTGAGAAGAGAGACTCTAAATCGATTCAGGACGAAATTAATCGGGAAGTTTCTAATGAATCCTTTTAAAACTGAAGAGTTTGAAAAAAATAGAGCTTTTGCATTTATCATTCTTTATTGTTAGTTAAATATTCATTCCAAAAAAATAATCCAAAATCAGTCAATTACAACGTATTTTCTTCCACAGTTGTCGAGATCCAATCCACAAAACTAGATACTCTTGTGTAAACATCAGGAGCTCCTCGTGCACATGGTCGTCCGAAGGAGACAATACCTATTTGCTGGCCATTTGAAACGAGTGGACCGCCAGAGTCTCCCTATAAAGAAGACGAATAGAAGGAGTTAGATTTTCCTCGATGAATCCAATTTAAATCAAGTGATTTTGCATAAAGACCACTTACGTTACAAGCACCTTCTCCACGTTGTGTCAAAGTACAAATTTGGGAGCTCCTGAGGAACCAATGAGTCAGCTTGCATTTCAATTGAGAGATGACAGTCAGGTCGATCTCTTGAAGATTATCCGGAACTTTTCCCTGGAACTGAAATAATTTGTTAATTCAATTCATTGAGTAAAGAAAGAGAGCATTTTTTTTTGAGTGAAGAACATAATGGAAAAATCTGAAAAAATTTGTGAAGATGCTCCAAGTATGTCTGCATTATTGAGTAATTTTTTCAAATTATTAGATGATAATGCCCTCCATTCGGATTGTTAGAAAGTTTTGCGTTAAACTGAAATAAAGTTTTCAATTAAATCCATCAAGTCCCAAATGGACGCATTTTTTTCTTTCATAAAGGACATTATGAAAAAATCTAAAAAAATTCGTGAACATACTTCAGGACTACGACATTGTTGGATAATTTTTTCAAATTTGTAAATAATTATGCCCTTTATTCCTGAAAAAAATCGTATTTACGAATTTTTCGCCTATTTTTTGAATGTGTACCTTAGTGTGTCCCCATCCACTGAGAACTGCGGGATAATTAGCATCATAATTGCCTTTGGTTGGTAATTTAACGGGTTGGACTTTGTCACTGAATTCAATATCTCTGCTAACACGAATCAAACCCACATCATTCCAAATCAGTAATTGATTCCATTTCTGATGCCATTGAATGAAATCAGCGTCATAGTACACTTCGCCCTTTGATAATAGAGTAGATCCAACGAGGACTTTGATCATCGATGGAGATTGTCTGTGATTGTAAAACAGTCATTAGTACACACGTGCGAGAGTATTCAAGAGAATATCCCAGTGCATTTCCACAGAAATTCAATTAATTCATTATTCGAAATGAGATATGAGCTGAATAATAAAATCGGATTTTTCAAATTTGTCTCAGAATATCTCAAAAAATAAGCGAGATAGCGAAATTTTTGCAGAAAAATTTCATCTCCAAAAAAAAAAAAAACGTTTGTGCCGAAATACTGCACCCTCGCTTAGTTTTAGGAATTTTTGAAGAAGTAAAACAGAATAAGTCTATTTTCTCAGCCGATTTTTTTCTGAGAATATCTCGGAAACTAAACGAGATAGCGTGATTTTGATACCTTGATCCTTTTTTGTAGAAAATTTCAATAGTTACAAAGAAGGATTCAAAATCGCCCTATCTCCTTTAGTTTCCGAAATATTCTCAAAAAACGAGTTTCATCCTGTTTTACCTCTTCACTATTGAATAGAATCGCAATAAAATATTCCAGAATGCGCCGAGGCTGTCCCTTGAATTTTCGCATTCATTTCTTGATGATAAGAGGATTTAATAAAATTATTCTTCAGCTAACCCGTAGAGACAGTGGGCGGCAGTGAGGATCCAGCGTTCATTGATGATGCTTCCACCGCAGAAATGTCTGCCATATCCTCTCTGAAGAGACACTTGATAAGGATACTTTCCCTCAGGAGCATCTCCCCCACCAACAATCCTCCCAATGCTCCCGGCTGTAAAGGAAATCAATGGATTGTCACTCATCAATAACAATTCAGTAGGGAAGGGGTAAAACGGGATAAATCGATTTTTTCTTTCTCTAATTGTTTTACCTTCTTCACTACTAAATTATCAATAAATGTAAAAATTCTTACCAGAGCTGAGTGCCACGAGGGCTCCAATAACCAGTGCTATACCCGCAGTATTCATCTTCATGCAGACTGAGCATTGTCTTTGATTTTGTCTCTTTTTATACCGAAACACATTTAATTAATGAAATCACGATTGATAAGCATGTGAATTCCGTATCGAACTGATCTATTAATTGAAGAGTATCGGAATTATATCTGATTACATGATAATAGCAAAAAAAAAACGTTCTCAATTCCCGAAGTCTTCAGGGGTCGAGGAAGGTGGGAGTGATGATAAGACAAGACAATTTTTCTGCTTTAAAAATAACTTTATTTATTATCATGGAGTCCATGGTTCGAATTATCATCAGTCCAAACAAATTAAAGATAATTAATCAATTTCATTTTTCATGGTTCCGTTGATCCAATCGACGAAATTCCAGACTCTCGTGTGAGCGTCGGGTTTGCCAACGGCACATGGAACTCCCCAGGATACAATACCGATTAGAACATCATCTGCTACTAAAGGACCACCAGAGTCACCCTGAATCAAAATAGTCAATTAAAAACTTTTGTTCATGGAAATTCTCAAAATTCATGAACTCCAGTTTCTTTCATCTTCTCCAGCTTTTTCCGGGAGAACCAGCAGGAATGCGAAAAAAAGTCAAGGAACCTTTTTTGTAGAGAATTGAATTTTCTACAAAAAAGATCTTGTAATTTTTCCTCTCATTTTCATCGGCTCCTTCAGGAGAAGCTGAATAAGCCAGAAATTCATGATTTATGAATACTCACGTGACAAGTGCCCTCCCCGCGTTTCGTCAGAGTGCAGATATGATAATCAGTTATAGTCTTGTAAACTTTTTTACACTGACTCTGAGAAATAATCGATATTTTGAGCTCGTAGAGTTTGGGGGCGACTGTACCATCAAGCCGAGTAAAGCCCCATCCGGTGAGGAGTCCGGGATAATTCTCTTTGTTGAAGGGAGCCTCCGGCAGTGGAATTGCTGAGACTTTGCTATTGAATTTCATTTCTTCCGTGACTCGCAACAATGCGATGTCGTTTTCCGCTGTATCGAAATTAAAATCTCTGTGGGGAATAGCTTTGTCAACTCGATGCTTTACACCACCATGGACTAGACTGTTGGTTCCAACGACGACTGTTATGTCTCTCGGTTTTATCCTGAAATCATCAATTTTTTAACAATTTTCTGTTGAGGAAATTGGGGAATCCATGGCTTACCTTGCGATGCAGTGACCAGCAGTCAGGAGCCAGCGAGCTGCGATGATTACAGCTCCGCAGAAATGTGAATTACTCGCTCTATATTGCAGCGAGACCTGGTAAGGATATGCACCATCTGGAGCTACTTTTCCCCCTAGGATTCTCTCAGAATGTTGACCTTTTGAGAAATTTAAGAGTGAAAAAGTAGAGTCAGTCAAGTTTTTTGGACTTTCATATTTTTGAGGATATCTCCGAAACTAAGGAAGATCGGGCATTTTCAATTTCTATTAAAATAGGGCAATTTCACCCTCACTTTTTTCTGTAGCTCTTCAAATTATTTACAAAAAAAATGGATTCAATTAAATCGCTCTATCCCTCTTAGTTTCCGAGGAATCCCATTGAAAATGATCACAAAAATAAGTAGATGTATCGTATTCTATCTCTTAATCATTCTCTTTTTGAAAATATCTCGGAAACTAAGAGAGACAGGGTGATTTTGCTTCAAACCTTCTTTGTTGCACTTAAAGTACTATAGAAAAAATATTCAGTTACATTTTCTTTTTAATTAAATATTAATTTTTTTTGTTATATCATAATTCTGTTGCCGTTTATTTTTAGTAAAGATCGCACAAACTGCGTGAAACTTTTTTTGTAACTCCTCAAATTCTCTAAAATAAGATTCCAGTGAAAATAACGTGATCTCGCTCAATTTCCGAGATATTTTTCACAAACAAATTACAAAAAAAATTAATCCATTTCATTTTACTAATTGAATTTTTCTTCACAATTAAGGTTCTTAGGACAGAATTTCAAAAAATTCGTCTTCAATCCAAGAAACATTTCAGCTGCAGACTTTATTTAATGCTACATACCCAAAACTGCGAGAAGGAGAGAGAGAAGTGAAATCGCGATGATGAGAATCTGCATTTTAATCAATTCTACGTTTCCTAATATTCACAACAATTAGTACTTTTTATACACGAAATTCTGTCTGACACGACATATGTAGAGTCTCCCACGATTAACTGATGAAGAATAGGGTCAATCATCTTATCAACAGACGCAAGAGTGTCTCTTGCGCCATTTGAATGTTTAACTTGTGTACGCGTTTCATATTTTTGGAAGAAACGAGAGCATCTTGCGCCATGTGAATGTTTAGCTCGTTTACACACCTCATATCTATGTCTACCCATGAAGAATAGAGTACTCTATTTGAAGGTCAGTTTTCGGTTCATTCTTCGAGTGTTTCCACATTTTTCAAAATTACCAAAATTTCCCTCCAAGCATTTTCCTTTGCCATTCTGAAGCATTAAAATCAGTTTTATTATCTCAAACCATTCGAAATTCAGTTGTTGGCTCATTCTTCGAGTCCTGTAGAGTACTACTTGCTACTTGCCACTTGCTTCTTGCTCTTGTAGGGAAGACAGGGGCAAAATGGACCTGTAAGACACAAGAATCCGAGATTTCTTTGAAAGTGAGAGCCTCACGAAAAAATCCGAGAAAATTCATCAATAATGCAGAAATGTTGCAGCATCTTCTCGAATTTTTTCGAATTTTTTCGCTCCGTTTCTCCCTTCGGAAAGGAGCCTGCATTATTTCAACTTAGAGGTCCATTTTGCCCCACTTTCCCCTATTTACCTTGAAGGTACGGGTTTCGTGCCACCATTTGATGCTTGTTATCAGCGACGAATTAAGTCACGTGATATGTAGTAACAACAGAAAAATATATCATATTATTGTACGACGATATATATCAAAGAAGATCATTTCTGTGATAGAAGATTAATCGTTAATTAATTGATCAATTCTATCTGTAAATGCTCACTCATTCTATAACAAAATAATTCAAATAATGGAATCACAATCGATAAGCATGGGAATTTTGTATCGAATTGATTTATTAATTGATGAGTATCTGAATTATATCTGATCTTATGATAATTGTAAATTACATTTCTAATTCCTAACGTCTTCAGGGTTTGGGAAAAGTGAGAATTATGATAAGACAAGACAACTGTTCTGGTATAGAGATCACTTCATTTATTATCATGGAGTCCAGGGTTCAAATTGTCATCAGTCCAAATAAATTAAAAACAATTAATTAATTTCTTTTGTCATGGTTTCGTTGATCCAATCGGCAAAATTCCAGACTCTCGTGTAAACATCGGGTTTGCCTACAGCACATGGAATACCCCAGGACACAATTCCGATTAGAACATCATCTGCCACTAAAGGACCACCAGAGTCACCCTGAATGAAAATATTCAATTAAAAAATTTTGTTCATGAAAATTTTGAAAATTCAGGAAATCAAGTTTCTTTCATCTTCTCTGGCTTTTTCTGGGAGAATCAGCAGGGATACAGAAAAAAGTCACGGGACCTTTTTTGTAGAGAATTAAATTTTCTACAAAAGAAATCCTGTGATTTTTTTCCTTATTTCCAACGGTTTCGTCAGGAGAAGCTGAATAAGCCGAAATTCTTGATTTATTAATACTTACGTAACAACTGCCCTCGCCGCGTTTCGTCAAAGTGCAGATATTGTTATTAGTTATAGTCTTGTGCACTTCTTTGCACTGACTCTGAGGAATTATTGATACTTTGAGCTCGTAGAGTTTGAGGGCAGATGTGCCATCGACTCGAGTTGAGCCCCATCCGGTGAGAAGTCCAGGGTAATTCTCTTTGTCAAAGGGACTCTTTGGCAGTGGAATTGCTGCGACTTTGTCATTGAATTGCATCTCTTTGGTGACTCGCAACAATGCGATGTCGTTTTCTCCTGTATCGAAATTGAAATCTCTATGGGGAATAGCTTTGTCAACTCGGTGCTTTACACCACCATGGACTATACTGTTGGTTCCAACGACGACTGTAATGTATCTCGGTTTCATCCTGAAATCATCAGTTTTTTGATCAATTTTATGATTAAAAAATTGGGGAATCCATGTCTCACCTTGCAATGCAGTGTCCTGCAGTCAGGACCCAGCGAGTTGCGATGATTGCACCTCCGCAGACATGTAAATTACTCGCCCTAGATTGCAGTGAGACCTGATAAGGATATGCACCATCCGCGGCTGCTTGTCCTCCTACGATTCTTCCTAAATCTTTGCCTTCAGAAGAATTTCAGAGCAAAAATGTGGATCAATTCAATTTTTTCAGGCATTCATTTCTTTGAGAACATCTCGGGAATTAAAGGAGACAGGGCGACTTTATCTCAAATATTTTTATAGCTCTTCGAATTCTCCAAAAAAAGAAAAACAATAAAAATTCAAAAAAAAAATGAATAAAATCGACTTATTTTACTGATTTTTTTTTAGAAAATCGTGGAAACTAAAGGGAGTAGGGCAATGTAGCTTTGATTTGATTCATTAACAATTGCACTATCTCGCTTAGTTTCCAAAATATTCTTCAAAAAGTAATGCCAAAAAGAATTAACTCAATCATCCCTGGATTTTGTCTCCTATTAGAGCAATTCTATTTTCAAAGTGCTCTTCCGAAATAATTCAAACAATTGGAGTTTGTCCAAAAAAACAAAAATCCGGTTGTTTTATTCAATGCTACGTACCAAAAACGGCGAGATTAAGAGACAAAATAGAAATCGCAATGATGAGAAGCCGCATCTTAATTAATTCTCCAGAATTCCCTGATATTAACATCAATCAGTTCTTTTTATACGCAGTATTTCAGTCTGATACCACATCGATAGAATCTTCCAATAATAACTGATAAAAATTACACACAGAATGAAGATCAATCATCTGATAAGTTTACACTCCAATTATCCAATTGATATAATATTCTCAAATTACGAGGGAAACAAATGTTTCACTTCTTTTTTTAAACAACTTTATTATTAAAAAATACAATCTTCTCTGACAATGATGATGATGAGGAAGAATATGGTACTATGAGCGGTCGTGAGCAGAAGGCACAAGCGAAATATTAATAATTGAGAATTCCAATTAATGCATTAGTAGTCTACATTATTTTCATAATTTAAAAAAAACGGTAAAATCAACGAAAATATGAAAATAGTGATTTCTTTTTTCTATGCACTCAAACAACCGCTTTTGCGCAAGTCTTTCAGGTAGACCTCGATACTTGATTTCTTAAATTATCTACATTTTTATCATCTTTTTGACATTTGCTTTTTATTAGAATTAGAATTAGAATTAGATTGATATAATAAAAATGAACGCATCTCTACACACAATCACACACACACATACACATACATACATACAACGTTTACGGATGCACCATGGTTCTGTTAGTACTATGGTCTTATGACAGAGTTCAAATTTATAAAAATAATATGCTTGAAATGAAGAATTTGGGTTTTATATTCAACTGAGTAGAGAAAAGGCAAAACAGAATGAATTCATCTTTTCTGTCAATATTTTCTTCAAAATATCTTGGAAACTAAGTGAGATAGGGTGATTGTGCTCTAATTCTTTTTGTGGTTCTTAAAATTTTTCTACAAAAAAAGGATTAAAATAAAAAAGTCGTATCTCACTTAATTTCCGAGATATTTCCTCGAGAAGAATCCTATTTTACCTAATCGCTACTAAATTGTTTCTTCTTCCCTCATTTTTTTTCAAGTTTCTTGCAATTAACTAATTCTCGCCACTTTTCCACAAGAATTCACAAATAATACATACAAATACATATAATTTTTTTTTCTCTATACTCAGATTATTTACAATATATAATAAAATGTTAGTGAACATACTAGTCTCATCATCAATGATGTTAGAAGTACTTAAAAAAGAGAATGAAAATACTTTTAACTTATAAATTGAGACATTTTTCAATAAATATAAATACGAGACTCTTCATGGATCGTCAGTCAAGAGTCACTCCACAATGAACAATGATTCGAAGGAAAAAAAAAAGGAAAATTATATAAAATTTGAGAAAATGGAGTTCTCCATGTTCTCTAGATTCGAACTATATGTTACAAAGACTTTTTTTTTCTACAAGTATCGAGAGATTGAGAAAGATATGAATTTGAACATTTATTATCAGTTAAATGAATGTTCAATTGGCAGTGGAGGTGTTATAGGTGGTAAATGATCACCGCACGTTGGGAAGTTTGGTGGTACTGGTGGTAAATCAGCGTGTGTACCAACGTGAAGAATCAAATTCATTCCAATTACTATGTGGAACAGAAAATGGCAATGGAAGAGCCAGTATCCTGTAAAATTAGAAGAAAAAAAATTAAAGTAAATGAATAAATTGACAAAATTAAGATAATTTTTCCTGTTTTCTAGAAGATTTAGATATGATTTTTCGAAAATTTTATGATCCTTTACTGACCTGGATTATCAGCTCTGAATCTGAATACTACGTATCCATTATTGGGTACTGCAATTGTATCCTTCGAAGGCGGTAAATTGAATTCCCTGTGGAGGAGTCCTCTCCTGTCCAAGTCCAGAGCGTGTTTCAAATTAATTTTCTTCACATTTTTATCTGGTGAACGGCCCATACCAACGACATTAAATGCATAACCGTGAAGATGGAAGGGATGCGACAAATTTGGCTGTTGAACTGTAATTGAAAGAGTTTTTCATTATGCAAACCACAAAACTTTCAATAAGTCGATTTTTTTGATATGTTCCTTTTTTTTTGATATCTTGGGAATTAAGCGAGAGACTAAGGAGCGATTTTGTCCGAATTCTATTTTGCAACGCATGGAATATTCAACGAAGAAAGAATTAGGACAAAATTTTGTTTAAATTATTTTTATAGATCTTAAAATTCTCTCTCTCGCAAAAAAAAAAAAAAATGAGGATAAAGTCACGTTATTTCGCTTAGTTTCCAAGATACCCTTCAAAAAAGATCAGAAAAATTGACTTATCCTTTCAATCTTTTTTCGCGAATATCTCGGAGAGTAAGCGAGATAAGGCGATTTTTAAAAAACACTCTAATTTCAAAAAAAGATTTGTATTTTCTATATGTTCACCTTTTATAGGCGTATCTCCATTAGTTTCCAAGATATTCCATTTATAATGATCACAAAAATATGTTGATTTGTCCTACATTTTACCGCTTGATTAAATTTCAAAGAATGATTAATTAAAGAAACTTTACCTTCATCAACGAGAACGACTTCCACGATGGCATTGTGTGGAATATCGACTTTATGCGTGCACATGCAATTGGCACCACAATCAGCTGGCCTATTATCACCATTACAGAATTGTTCTGGTGGAATATCGTCAATCTGTGATAGAGGTGGTGCAGGTGGGAATGTGAATGAAATCTCATCCACGAGAGATATCACATGATCACCAGTTGGTGCAACTGCAATTTAAATGAATAGAAAGTTTCATTTATTAATCAAGTAACTTCCATTGAAGCAATTTTAATTATTTACAGTAGATTTATCCAACTAACCCAAGAACCGGTTGTATGTATTGGGTTGAAATACTTCTTCTGGTCTGTAGAAGAGGAATCTGAAGGGTAAGAAAATTTTAACGTCTGGACGAGCTTGAAGAATTCCTTCGTCAATGTGTTTAGCATTTTTCAACTGATTTATGCAGACTGCGTCTTCTCTCGGCATATTACAAATAGCATCCAGTGGATTAAGAACCTGAAATGAAATTTTTTTTAAAGATTTAATTGGGAAGTTGCTGAAGTCATGAAATTACTGCATTTTAATTAAGAATTTCACTTATTGTAATTCAGTAGCGAAGAGATGAAGCATGAGAACTATTTTTTTTTTAATTCATTTTTTCTCAAATATGTCGGAAACTAAATGGGATAGGGAGAAAAAAAGGCATATCTCCATTGATTTTCGAAATATTCTCAAATAAATGATGAATATGAAAAATTGATTCATCCTTTTTCATTCATCTTCGTTCCTCAATTGCATTTTACATGAAAATTTGCTCCAAATGAGTGAAAATGCTTGAGATCTTTTTTTTTGAGAATTCTAATGACTCAAAAGAAAATTCAAAGGAGGTCAACCGGGAAAAATCAATTTTTTTTGTGATTATTGAAGAATATCTCAGAGAGCAAGCGAGATCTTTGGACCTTTGTTACAATTCATGAAATTTTCGATAGAAAAGAATTTAGCCAAAATAACCATATCTCGCTTAATATTCAAGACATTCTCAAAAAACGATTGAGAAAATTGACTTATTATATCGATCTTTTTAGAGACTATTTCGGAAAATAATGAAGATATGTCCTTTTCGGGTGATTTACTTTTTTAGCAGTTCTTTTTAGAGGTGTATAAATAGCTTCAGTCTTGCTCATTAATTAGTCATTTTAAAAAAATGAAAAATATACAAATTCCAACGTTTCGATCTCATTCTGAGATCCTCATCAGGCGGTTAAAATGCACTGAAACTGGCAGTTCTTGAAATTCTCCACAAAATAAGGAGATAAAATCGCCGTATCTCGCTTACTTGCCGAGATATTCTTAAAAAAAGATTGGAAAAACAACCGACTCATCTCATTTGCCTTTTTGCTATTAAATTGCATTAAATCGAAAAATACTTACAATTCCCTGTGGAAGTCCAAGGTCGTACGTAGGAGGTGGCGAAGAAGGCTGATAAGGTCCTCTGGCGTATCTCAAAATGGCGAGCTGCTGGGCCCTTTTGATACCACACTCTCCCAAGCCACGAAGCTGAACCCAATAAGCTCCAGGTGGCTGATCAGCGTTGATAACGAAATCGTAACGCTCACCAGAGAATGAAATAATCGTGTTAACTGGTACTGGATGAACGGGCTCTCCATCAGTTGCTATTAGCGTTAGCGAGTGCCCTTGGAATGTTATTTGTGCTGGACAAACTGAACCGAAGGAATTGATCAAACGGAAACGATAGCGCCGTCCTGGAGTTATCGTGAACACTTCGAGGGGAGTGTTTGTCATGAAACCGGTGTTGGGATCCTGGAAAAGAAAATGGTGAATACTTCTCTTATCCGTTTGGCAAATTTAATCAGTAGTGAAGAGGTAAGAATATTTAGGCAAATAAGGAAGATAGAACAATTTCGCCCTAATTCTTTTTCCGTTGATAATTTGAAGTAGTACAAAAAAGAATTGGGGTGACATTACCCTATGCTCCTCATTTTCCAAGATATTCTTAAAACGTTGAGATCGATTTCTCCGGTTTTACCTCATCACTACTGAAATTATTAAAATTCTGCTAATAATTCTTAAAAATACAGGGAAAAGTGAGATAAAATAAAACATTTCGATGAAACGAATTGAGGTGGTTTTTTTAAAGACAGTTTCATTGAAAAGCTGAGAAAATTTCGAGTGGAAAATTCCGGTTTCACTTATGGCAGTGATTTTGGGCCGATCTTTGATTTTGAAAAGGTAGGATCATTTTCCATCTATTTATGTGGTTCTAATCATTTTTTGTCGATTTTTGATTGACTTAATGCAGTTTATTTTATAAAAATCACTAAAAATCCATAAAAATTCGTTTAGAGCTACATAAATGTGCTACATGATGGCAAATGATCTCGCCTCATTAAAAATCGTTACCAACTGGAATTTTTCGAATTGATGAAAGATCAGATCTCCATTTCTCTCCTGAAAAAAATGGAATTTCCAAAAAATCTATCAAAAATGAATTTTGACATGTTTTCTTTCAGAAAGTTTCTCAGTTTTTTACTAGAATCACAAGAACACCTCTATCTCGATAATTTTCCCCGAATTCTAGCAATTGCCATAACATGAAACATCAAAACTCGAATCGGTCCATTCCACCACAATTACCCTAAAAAAACCCTAATCCTCCAAAAAAATAACCCAAAACTAACTCTGAATTGTCCTTTTCCATTAATGAGAACAGTTTCTGGGTCCTGTCCAGTATTAACAGCAAGTCTTCCTGGATACCTCTCAGCAGCATCCTCATGCATCCAATCGCTGATGAGAAGCACATGCGTCGTGAGATCATAATCATAAAGATTGCTGTTGGGATCCTTATTTGGCGGTTGTCTTATTACGATACTTCCATAGAGACCGTCCATCTTCTGGAGACCAGTATGGGCATGCCAGAAATGGGTACCGGCGTTTCCAGCTGTCCATTGATACCTGGAGGTAAGGATGGTCGATATTAATCAATTCATCGAATTTTTCGATATTTTTTTTTAAATCGATTCTTTTTGCTCAATGTTTTTTGTCGATAATTCATCAATGTTTGATATTTTTCACTCAACATTGCCGGAATTTTTAAAACTCGAAAAACTTAGTGTTAAATGAACGGTATTGAATTAAGATCAACGCAAACACTTATTCGCTATTTTATCAGACGTGAAATTTGAATTATTTACGAAAGAAACAATAATGTCTTCTACATTTTTATTTGTTTCATACTTTTTATTTCACTTTTTGGTATTAATTATTATAGCTCAATAATCAAAAATAATAATTGAAGAAAAACATTAAATTTTTTTTGGCTACTGAAATATACAATAATCGAATCGAATATCGATTAATCGATCTCACTCGAAACTCTCATTTAACCGGTTTTAGTTCAAGGAGATCCGCTTTCAATCGATATAGACCAAAATTTCGATTAATCGACGTCAATATTCGATTAATCAATGCGATATCTCCCATTGAATTCGAGATATCGTATCACATTCGATAGTTCCATTTCCCCTGTTTCAGTTTAAAAGGATTCGATACATCGATCATTCTCGAATATCGATGAGTCGATGCAATATCTCACATTAATTTCGAGATATCGATATATCATTCGATAGCTACGTTTCACCTGTTTCAATTCGGGGGAAAACGTTGACATCAAGAAAAATCGATTTTTAAACAATCGATTTTTTATTCAATCATTGAATATCCTTACCTGAAGGTATTGCCACTTTGAATCGGACACTGCGTAACATAGGGCACACCATCGTAGTACTGCGAGCCTCTTTGCCATATTCCATGCCAATGAAGTGTTACTTCCATTCCCTCGAGATGATTCTCAACGTCAATAACAACTTTATCACCTTCACAAACTTGTATACTTGGTCCTGGTATCATACGATTTGCCGTTAATATTCCACGCTCTACACCATCAGCTAATACACACTGACAATGGCTCCAAACAGTATTTGTTGCATTTGGTGTACAGACTTGACAGGCACTGAAATTGAATTAAAGTGAAAATGATAAATGAAAGTTGTGATTTTATCATTACGATGAAATGTGCATTATAATTCATCATAATACTTTGTGCTCTATTTAGATAATATAACTTACGCTCCAAGTACAGTGTAGTATTCTAGTGTAAAATGATAGTAACATATTCGCGGTGGCTCGCCATCACGACATGCTCGTGCACATTCATCAGGCGCTGATAGAGTTGGATTTCTCCTCAATTCAGCAGTTGCACGCTCACTGTAATCCAGTGGTCTTGTTCTTGGTGGTCTTACTGTGACACCTAAACTACCAAGATTATCTATTCCACCAAAGCCACTTTGAAATGTAGCACTCGATGGATGAGTTTGTACTAGGCCATGAGCTGCTGAGAAAAAACGAGATGTTTCGTCCTGATTGAAGACATTTCCGGTTTTCAGAGATGGACTCCAGAAGGATGAGGCTCCTGTTTGATCTCCCGCAATCTCTGAAAATTGAAATTTTTATTATTATTATGATGGAGGATATGATGAATTAATTGTTTTGGGAAGGGGAGAAATATTTTACTTTGATAGTGAAGAGATGTAATACAGGATAAGTCGATTTTTTCAGGCAATAATTCTTTGAGAATATCGAATTTAAAGAAAGTGAGCCGGAATAAATCTTTTTTTTTTGTCATTTTTAAAGAATATATTACTTAAATTGAGAGGAATAGCACAATTTCTGTAGAAAACATTTTCGTAGCTTTTGCAATTTTCTACGAAAAAAATCGCTTTATTTCGCTTAATTTCCGAGGTTTCTTTAAAAAATATTGAGAAAGTTGACTTATTCATGATAATATATCGAAAAATACTGGAGATACGCCCTTCACATCCCAAACCAGTTTTGCAACTCTTGAAAATCTGAAAAAAAAAAGACAGAATCATCTTATCTCGCTTAGTTTCCAAGATATCTTCAAAAAGATCGATGAAATCGATGTACGCTACTCTTTTTTTTTGAAAATATCTTGTCAACTAATGGAGATAGGCCCTTTTTGTCCCAATCCTTGTTTATAGCTCCCAAATTCTCTACAAAAAAGGGTTCAACATAAATTCCTCTATCTCGCTTAGTTTCCGAGATAATCCATTAATAGCATAGTCAGAAAACTCGATTTTTCCGATTTTACCTTTTCCCCATTAATTTGAATTACGCAAATCACGATTAACATCTTAACCCAATCCCCTTTCTCTCAATTGTTTTTAATTATTAAACATTAAAAATTCTTCCACTTGAGTCATTCATCCGCAACAAAATTTCCTTATCTTCATGCTCATGATTCGATACGAAGGAGAATGTCCAGAACAGGAGTTGAGAATAAAAAATAAAAAAAAATAGCGGTACCCACAAAGTCAGAGTGGGCGATGGATAAAAAAAAATGTTTATGTATCAATGCACTTGCATTATAAGGTTTCTATGGCATATAGGTCCGGGTATAGAGTAGACACTAATGTGTCGTAACATGTTATCGTGATTGTGCACACAAGATATGTAGGTTCTAAAACTGGTATTATTGAAAAAATCAGAGGAAAAGAGACACATGTGTAGATATTTTTTTTTCTTTTTTTTTACTGAATAACATGTACAAGAGAGTAATTAAAATCGGCATTTTATATACATTGTAAATAAACTATTTTGGAGTCATTAAATGTTAATTTTGTCATTGATTGACAAATTTGGGAATTTAAGACATACTTGTCTCTCATTTTGTCAATGAAAAATTGGAAATATTTATATTTTCATCTTAGAGACAAATAGGCGTAAGTGCTGTGTTTATACATAGCACTTGTGCCACTTTGATTCTGAGGCAACGATATATATTTTCTTTTTATTCATAGAAAATACGTAATGGATTTTCACAACCTTTTTTTTTCAACATAAATTTTAATGATTCTGAATGATGTGTAATTACTGGGTGCTAAATATCACAAGAACCATAAATATGAAGAAAAAATTTGAAATATTTCAACTTTAATGCTTAAAAAATCATCGATTAATCCGTTTACGAATCCGGAAAAAGTATCGGTAAATAATAATTAAGATGTTGAACACAGTATAAAATGAGAAGGCAAAAGAAAAAAATGACAAATTTTCCCCTTTCAATTCCTGGAAGTGAAATGTTGTATTTTACAGTGTAAAAAATAAAAGAAAAGTCAAACCAAATCAGTTAAATCTAACGATATTTCATGTTTCGTCAGCTGTCTCTATTCGTGTGACACAGAATTTAACATAAAACACCTGTTTTTTTTATACGAACCGGAATTACCAGTAAATTAAATTACCCAGAATTGTGTAGAGGAAAAAAAGGAGAAGAAATTAATTTTCTAGAATAAAATTGTAGTTCTTGAGAATAAAGAATTTCCAATGTTTGTGAGGTACAATCACTGTATATGTGTCAGTTGAAGTGTAATAACTAAAATTCAATAAATAAAATTGAAATATTAATAAAAAAAAGTTTGAAGAATTATGAGTTTGCTAAGAATTTATCATTGAAGTAAAAAATATTTTTTAACAGAAATAATTGAAAATAATATTTGTTAAAAGTTTGGTTTCATTTTAGTACAAATTAAGGAGATTCAATGGCTGCACATGAGTCAAATGATGTGTAATAATTACAATTTAAAGGAATAAATTTAAAAAAAAAGAGAAAATAATGTAATTTTGCAAAAACAAAATGAACCTATTGGTTAAAATGATGTGGGATTTCCTTTAGATTCTAGGACTTTACAAAAAAAAACGGAAAAATTCACTAACAATGTTCACATATTGGCTCATCTTCTCAAATTTTTTAAGATTTTTTCATGAAGTCCTTCACTCTGAAAAAAAAATCCTGAATCATGTTGATCAGCATTGAAATTTCACATTTTTGAGAATCCAATTCTCAATAAATTCAACACTGATTCACACGTTCATTAAAATTCCATGATAGTATAGGTAACGAATTAAAATATCCTATTCTAAAAAGTCACTTCATACATGTCGAATTTAATGCTAAGATCTATTCCCTATTCCTCATTGGTTGAACAGAGTTGAATTTTTCCAAGTAATTATCGATCATTGCTAATAATTTTTAATTCAACTCGAAGAATGGTCATCAAAAAAATTGAGAAAATGAATTTTAATATGAGAATTATGAGATCAATTTCCATGCTTCAAGGGGCAAAATCGGTCTCACTATGAAAAAAATTGATTTCCATTATTATCTACTATTGAACGCCCTTAATTGAGTGACTGTAGGATAAATTTCAAAATTGGAATAAAATAAGATGTTCATTTGTTTCTGGATCATTCTTCGTGAATCACAGTGACCTTTTTTTCCAGCAATTCATGATCTTTAACATCAGAATCGTGAGGCTCCTTGACTCTTCCTAGAAGTCAGTATTGACTATCTGAATAGACGAAAGGTCAGAGGAGAGTCTGAATGTTTCATGGGAGAAGTTTAATGTGTCTCTACATGTTTTCAATCGTGAGACAATGCCCATCAGAGAATTAAGAAAAAGTAAACATTTGCTCTTTCTCTTTTGTTTCAAATATCAGGAGATGTCGAAGGAAAATTGACTGTTGCTCTTGGGAAAGATATTGATCGAATTATTTAGCAATTAAATCAGTTGAGAATAGGGAAAACAGAATAAGTCCATTTTTTTCGTCATTTCATTGAGAATATGTCGAAAACTAATTGAGATACGCCTTATTTGAAATTACTTTACTAATCCTTCTTGAAATTTTCGACAAAAAGACAGGATCAAGCCTGAATTGCTCCATTTCCCTCAATTTTCGAAATATTCTCAAAGAAAAATGATGAAAATGAAAAATTGACTTATCTCGCTTTACTTTTTGGCAATTGAAATGGATTTCGAGTGGAAAATCCTTTGAAATTAAAAAATATCTCTGAAACTCAGCGCCAGAGCGTTTTTTCTGTCGAAACCTTGTTTTTACCCCTTGAAATTTTTTCCAAAAAAGCGCTCTATCTCGCTTGGTTTCCGAACTATCTTCAACAAAATATCGAAAAAATCGATTTATCCTGGTAATTTTTTTTTCTAAGAATATCTCGGAAATTGATGGAGATACGCCCCTTTTTCCCTCCAACGCTCTTTTTTAGCTCTTGAAATTCTCTACAAAAAAGGCACAGGATTGAAAAGGCTTATCTCTTTTAGTTTCCGAGATATTTCATTGAGAATAAGATCCAGCGTTTACAGTTGTGCAATTCAAGTGAATGCCAGGCGTTAATGCTGTGCGTTTTGATGACCAATTCAGTGTGAACTTGGCCTTGTCACAATTTCCACATTATCTGTTCGTTTCAATGATGTTCAATGAGCACAGACTATCCATTGAGAGAAGCTGATTCTTCATTCGTTCAGTGGAAAAAAAATTTTTTGTTTTTTTTTGAAGAAAGTTTCTGATTATTTTTATTCTCATCGACATTTTTCTGGTGCTTGGCAATTTTACGGTCGTGGGATCTTGAAATTGATCATTTATAGGGGAAAGGGCGATGGATTATGCATCGAGTAGGGGTCAAGGGTCAGGCCGTGAATAGGTGAACGAATTGCGATGCTAGCGTTGTTGTCTGGTGCAATAAATAGAGAATTTTTGGATTTTAGGTGGAATTTCATCTTTTGGACAATGAAAATTGGATGAAATGGGATGAAATGATTTCATCAGAAATTCGAGAAAATTTTCGGTGAAAACATGATCTAACATTTAATTATGAATTTTTTTTAGGACTTCGGTGCATTAATAATGGAAGAAAGGTTTTTTTCTTTAAATTTATTTTAGGATTTGACATTTTTCTGAAATTAATAATCAGTGAAAGTGATTGAGATATGACATCTCAGACGATTTTATTGAAAAGCTGAGGAAAATGATGGATTGTTCGGAAATTTCATTGATTTAAAAGACAATTTAAAAAAAGTCAACTAGGAAAATAAGCTCTTTTTCGTAATTTTTGATGAGATTGCGAAATTTTTGTAGAAAACCTTTCGTTCATGATTGTTTAAAAATTTGGCAAAAAAGGATGAGAGCGAAATCACTCTATCTCTCTTAATTACCGAGATTATCCTCATAAAAATATCGAGAAAATCGCTCTATCTTATTGATTTTTGTTATTAATATGCTCAAAACAAGAGGAGATACGCCCTTTTTCTACAGAAAAGTATAAAAGTAAGATCGCTCTATCTCTCTTAGTTTCCGAAATATTCTCAAAAAAATGATAAGTAGAAATAGTGATTCACCTTGTGTCACCTCTTCGCTACTTATAAGAATTTTATGATCTTTTTTTTCTCAGTCAGTTCCATTCTCGTAATGGAGTGAGAATTGATGGATCAGTCAGAGTTTGACACACTCGCTGACGCACGTTTCCAAGGAGAAGAGAAAAATTGTCTTCATTCACTCCATATAAGACTGATGCTCTATGACTTCTCACGTTGTTCAGAATACAATAAAGAATAGATATGAATTTTTTAATTATTCGTATTTGTAATGTTCTAGATGATTGGAGGGATAAAACGGAAAGTTTAAGATATGATTTATTTTCATTTTTATTGTTCTCATGACATAATGAACCATGATTTCTATCTACTTTGTCACTAAAATATCCATTTGTCAAGAAAGTACTTCCTGATAAATAAAAAATACATTATTTCATTCAAGGTTTAGATGAAACGAAAGATAAATTCAATTCAATAGTGAAAATGTAAAACAGGATAAATCGTTTTTTTCAATAATCATTTTTTTTTTTTTTGATCCATTTCCATAGATCTCGAAATTCTCCACAGAAAAATTGGAGTAAAAGCGCGCAATCTCGCTTAGTTTTCGGAATATTTTCTAAAAATGATTGATAAAAAAATCAATTTTTTCTGTTCCATTTCTTTACTACTAAATTGTAATTTTCTTCATTAATTTAAAATTAATAACAAATTCTAATGAAGTCGTCTCGTTTTACCACTCAGCTTCTGTATTAAATTACAGTTGTTGAATTACAGAATAAGTCGATTTTTCCATTCATAATTTTTTAAGAATATTTAGAAAATTTGGTACAGATACGCCCTTCTTGCCCTAATTCATCGTCATAGCTCTTAAAATTCTTTAAAAAAAAAGATTGGGCTTCAATCGCCCTATTTCGCTTAGTTTCCAAGATATTTTCAAAAAAACATCTATTCATTCTTTTTTACTTCTTCACTACTGATTCATAATTTCCTTCATTTATTTAACTTTAATGAAAAAAACTGTAATGAAGTCATCTCATTTTACCACTCAACTCCTGTATTAAATTACAGTTGTTTATCAACGTTGAATAATTCTTCTCTGAATATAGATCAAGAAAAAACATGTCAACATTTTCTTTCTCCTTCTGTTTGTTCTTTAAACCAGAACACTCGATGTTTATGCAACACTCAGAATATTGCCACTGTGAGAAAAGGGTATCAAAGTGCCACTAAAAATGTATATATATGTAAATTAAAAACAGCAACCTTGAACTTGACATGATACCACTCTATCTGCCTCTTGTGTCTCATTATTTATGCATGAATTATGTATTTTATGAGGCACTCTGTGATGAGTGGTAGTATCGAAAGGTCGACGCACCGTCTGCCATTCTCGGCCATTGAAATAGCGAGCGGCCTTCACCATCCAATAATACATCTAGTGAATCTTTGGATCATTCGACTGAGATATTAGCAAGGAAAGAAAGAAAGAGATAAAAATGTTGAACTATTTGAAATGCTTCTGAGGATGATGATTAGTGAAAGGACTTGGGATAGGATATCTTCGATGATTCCATTGAAAAGTTGAGCCAGATTGTAAACTCTTTAAAAGCTCTAATGATTAAAGAGAGAATTCGAAGAAGTTAAATCAGGATAAATCATTTTTTCTTGCCATTGTTGAAGAATATCTTGGAAATTATGCGAAATTTTTGTAGAAACTTTTTTTTTATAGGCCATCAAGTTCTATGCAAAAAAAAGACAAGAACTTAATCGCCCTATCTCGCTTAGTTTCCGAGATATCCTTAAAGAAAGCGAATATCGTAAAAACTAATGGAGATACGCCTTTTTTGCCCCAATTTTTTTCTGCAGCTCTTGAAATTCTCTCCAAAATCAAAAGGATTAGAACCGAAAGGGCGTATGTCCTTTAGCTTCCGAGATATACCATTGATCTGTCTGTCGTTCTCAGCCTTTCAAATGGCAGACAATCTTCATCATCCGACCACAACACGTCCGATGAATTTTCGTGTCATTCAGCTGAGTGATTCACAAAGGGGGACAAAAATATTGATGAACTATTTGAAATGTTTGTGAAGAAAAATAACAATTTTTTTTTATTATTTCAACTCTTTCATCATTATTATTTTTTTACATCATTATTTCTCATGATTAATTTTTTTTTTTTATTCTCATTGTGTCTTTAGCCTCTGTGAATTTCATTTATCATTATGAATAATGTAGGAGTTAATAATAAAGAATGAATAATTATAATAATGTGATGGATTATTAGAGTCTAGTAAAGTGCACTTGTTTTTATAATTATTTTTGAATGAAACATGAGAGTAATTGTTTTTTTTTTTTTTTTTTTTCATGTTTAGAGTTTATTGTGAAAGTTTTATGTTTAAGGAGAATCGGAAGATATTTGTTAAGTGTTTTATGCTAATTTGGTAGAGTTGAGAGAAATGATTTTTTTTTTTTCAATTATTTTTACTGATTAATCGTTAGTGATTTTTTTTTTTTACTTTCTTTGGATTAATTGGATGAAAGTAACGGGTTTTTGATATTTATATTGTTAATTTAAGTAAGCATGACGGAGAAAAAGAAAAAAAAATGGGGCAATTTTCTATCGAAAGTGAACTCTGATTGGTACAATGGCAACGGTTAATGACCACTGATTTCACGGATTTCTGAAGGAGAACTTTTATACGTAATGCAGAAGAATAAAAAAAGCGGAATCAATATTCTATTATTCGGTTGAATTATGAAATTCTGTTACGATGATACTTATTATTATCATGATTATTTTTCAAATTAATTAATTAATTATGAATTAAAGGGAATTGTATTATTTAGAAGGAAATTCGAAAAATTGATTTTGACACATTTTTCTCTAGAATTATTGGAAAAATTTTATTTCGAGAAATTCCAAAATTTCCAAAAATCAACTATGAACCATGGTTTCGACCCAAAATTTCCTCATCTTTTCAATGAAATCATCAGAAAAATCCTATCTCCAACCACTTTATTGTTACCTCCCCCCTCCCCCTTTTCCCACCCTCTCTGGTTTCCCAAAATGAAAAAAAATAAATAAAACCCCAAAAAGTTCAATACTTTACTTCTTTTAAAGAAAAATTCAGACCCTGCGATGTCGTTCTTTCAGTCTCTCTTTTCTCCATTATTATCATTCTCTTTCTTGGCAAAACTTTCTCAACCACTCGCCGTTGGCCAGACTCCCGAGGTAGCCCCGAGGGGCAACTAAATAAAATGCTCAAGTAAACTAACGCTTTTTCATCCATTCAACGCACATATTTAATCCGCATGAAAAAAGAGATAATAATGAAAAACAAAAAGAGTTGAAAGAAAAAAAAAATTGTCATAGCTGAAATAATTGATATTACCTGGACAGTTGCAATACACACGATAATGTGGCAATTGCCCCAGTGTATGTTACGAAAGCAGGCCAATTCAGATCGAGTTATGGATTTATTTATGGAGGAGAAGAAAAAAATCATGAAAAAAAGTGAGAAAATTGTTTTTTTTTTCACTTATAGTATTATTATTATTATTTTTATTCCATTTCTTTCACAAGAAAGTATTTCATAGATATTGCAACTTTGTTTGCATTGATTTGTGGTTAATGTGAGCATTAATATTTTTTATGCTAATAGTACATATGAGAATGACGTGGCACACTTTCTCAGAGTTTTATTAATTGAACATGTGGTGAAGCGAATTTTTCAAGAAAAATTATATTATTATGACTTGTGACCAGAAATTTTTCAATTTGTTATAGGGAAATGGACTTAATTTGAATTATTATCATAATTTTGGAAATTAAACGAGAAACGGTGATTTTGCTTTAATTTTTTTTTGTATTCATTGATTTATTTATTCATTTATCTGCCTTTTATTAAGAGCCGACAGATACAAGATCAATAGCAGAATCATGTTTATCTTACATAAAAAGAGGAAAAATAATTTTAACCTAAGAGAAAATGAAATTGAAAAATTCCCTAATTTTTTAAAGATAACTGCAATTTTGATGGTGTGGTAAAATTTTTGTAGCTTCCAAAAAATTCTAAATTTCAAGTGTAAAACATGGATCATAATCATTTTGAGCTGCAGGTTCATTTTGCCCCAGTCTCTCTTATAGATATATATATTTTTCTAACATTCATGCTGGACTCACTACTTAAGATCTAAATTTTTGCTAAAAAATATTTCAAGAGCTACAAATATAGGATGAGATCAAAAAGGGCGTATTTCCATGAGTTTTTATGAATTTAGCTCTATCTCGATTATTTTCCGAGATATTCTTAAGAGATAGTAGCAAAAAAAATCGATTTGGCGATATTTTCTCCGAATATTTATTAAATACCGCTATTCTACTCACATTTTTCACTTTTTCACTGAATTATCCAAATTTCATTGGAACTTTTATCCACAGAATTTTCAACAGAACAACCCAACCCAATGATAATAATAAATTCAAAGTTAATACTGATAGACACGATATCGTTCTACGTTCGATAAATGTAAAAATTTCATCAAGCAATCTACTACTATTACAACCATTGAATTCAAATTATCAGGAGCATTTTGTTGAATGTGTGTCTCGATGCCTTCAGGCGTCAAGTGATGCAGAAAGCGTGACACGATTTTTAAGTGAACACCAACAGAGAGTATTCAACAAGCGTCTGTGTACTACCACTTGTTAGCACCGTTAGATCAGAAATTGAGAGTATTATGAAAAAAAATATGACTTCCTTAATTTTTCGAAGAAAATTCATGAGTCAATAATTTTGTATCTATGAATGGATTTACATCATTACATTATTTACGCCTCGAGTTTCATCTGCTTTCATATTTCTTCTCCTTTTTTTTTCCATTTTATTTTATTTTATTTGCACTTCTATCGAGAGTGCGAGTGTCTTTTTTTACTGTCACGATTAAATTATTTTATTCTCTCTATTTTCTAGACAAGAGTGGAGCTCGATAGACACAGGAAGTAGGTCAGTAATATCATTTTAACATGCAGGAAGTTATTAACGAGTTGACGACCTCGACTCTTCATTCATTTGAACAAACGAGTTTTGCTCAGTTTATTTCTTTTTTTTTTTCATTCAATTCAAGGGTAAACTAACGCTCGGCCATTCCCCTCGAGAGTTTTGGCCATGCGACGTAAACTTGAGGCCAAGTTCGAGGCCTAACGGGCCTCAATATGTAATGATATTACGTCAATGGGAATTGGCCTTTTCTTTTTATTTTTTATGGTGAAAGAAAGATGCTTGAATTGAGAGTTTTTCGAGTGGCCTCGATTTTAATGGACTTGTTAAGATTTCCCACTTTCTTGTGGTGTTCTTCAAAAATTTGGAGAATTCTGTACCTGTTAATGATGAAAAATTATTTTTGATTCGAGACGAGTGATTTATAACTTGATATTATTTTTAGATGATGAAAATAAAAGAGAGTTTCATAGAAATTCATTTTTACAATTAATTTTTGTGGTTTTTTTAAGGAGAATTCAATTTAAATGGATCAATGAGTGAATTCAGGAAGAATATTGCGGAAAATAACGGAGATATGCCCTTTTCATTCTAATCCTTCTTTACAGAGAATTTAAAGAGCTACGGCAAAAAAATCTCAATCGCCTCATCTTGCTTAGTTTTCGAGATATTCTTAGAAATATCTCATATAAGTAAGTGAGATAGAGCGATTTGGCCCGGATCCTTTTTTGCGATTCTTGGGATTTTCTATAATAAAAAAAATTGGACCGAAATCGCTTTATCTCACATACTTGCCGAGATATTTTCAAAAGTATCTGGTTTGAGTAAGCGAGATAGAAAGGAAAAATCATCTCGCTGGTTCCATTTGCCGTTACAGGATTCAATAACTTGATTTTTCTATCAATCGTTTTTCAAAGATATTTTGAAAAATCATAGAGATATTCCCTTTTAAGTATATATATAAAAAAAAAGATATTCCCTTTTCATGTCGATCTTTTTCATAGAGAATTTAAAGAGCTACAAAAGAAGATTGATGCAGAATGTCTCTATCTCGCTTAGTTTCCGAGAAAATTCTGGTGCAAAATACTGCGATAGCGCCTTATTCACATTTTCATAATCTCGATAATTCAGTAGAAAAGGAAAACCAGAATCAGACAAGTTTTCTACTCATTTTTCTCTAAATCCACTCGTTTCAGAGATATCTACTGCACAATCAAATTTTTCACAAAAAAAAAAAAAAAATTAAAAAAGTTGAATTTCCATTATTCCGCAAAGAACTCTGAAACTACTTGGTTTATGAGAATTCATCAGGACATCTTTTTTGTAGAAAATCAAATTCCCCACAAAAAAGATTTCTTCATAAATTCTCATAAAGCCAACGGTTCTCGGGATATCTCTCTGATAACTGTCGAATTTCTCAATTTCCACTTAATCCTCATCAAAGTCTCTCTCCAAAAAATCCCCCAAAAGAAACATAAATAAAACATGGAGTATACTGAGCACTTCAAATAAAGTATTGAGATTGCGCTTGAGAGTCGACAGGTTCTCAGTGGCACGTGCCAAGTAGCGCGTAAGTGGGAGAAAAAAAAGGCCGCATAAGATCTCGAAGATGTTACACGTTTTGCTTTCTCGTGTGAATACTAATGATATTTTCAATCTCTTTCTGATTGAACACAAGAAAACTATTTATTGCCTCAAAAATCCCGCCTTTTATGTTGAAAATAATATTACAACTGGAAATACAGTAAAATTGAGCAATTTCCTGTTCTTTTTTTTTTTTTAAAGTTTTATACTATCAATTTTATATAATTTTATTAGAATTCCAATTTTTTTTCCTCGAGAATGTAAAATACGCGAATAAATAACTGCAACAATGAAAGAAAAAAAACACCTTTTTTTTTGTTTCTTAAAGCAATAAAGAAACAGCACAAAGTCTTAATGTTCTCATCAGCGTCAAAATAAGAAAGCTGACCTGCTGGTTTAGTGCGTGCATGCGTTGCGATAAAAAGAGAAAAACATGAAAAGAAAAAAAAAACAAGTGGAGAAGCGCGTATCTATGACGCTGAAGCCGGAAGATGGCATTTCACTCGTCCTGAATGATTGCCCCCCCCCCCCCCACCCCTCCCACACACAACTTTTCAATTCTTTTTTTTGCCTCTTTCCTTTTTTTTGCTCTCTACGCCGATTCTGCTGCACAGTGAGACGGCCCCTGCACGCACGACTCAGGCGAATAATACATATTTCTTTGCTTCTGTCTTTCTTTATTTCATGTAGTTTCACGTGGAAAACAACGGGAACGTGCCAGGTGAAAATATGTGTTTTCTCTAAACTTTTTAATAGTGAAAAACTATTTTCGATTTGGCACGAGTTACGTGTAGCTTATATTATTTCTAGACGATAAAAAAAAAATGAGAGAGTAGGTATTTCACTGAAAATTTATGTTTTTTCATGAAGTTTGTGGCTGTTTTTTTACAGGAAAATTCAATTTAAATGGATTGATGAAAAAATTCAGGCGAATTTCGGGAAAATAATAGGGATACGCCGTTTTCATGCGAGAATTTTTCCACAGGGAATTATCAAGAACTCCAGGAAAAGGACTGGGACAAGAATTGCGTATCTCCATTAGTTTTCGAAATATTTGAAAAAAATTAAAAAAATTACGTTCAGAAAGGATTATTGTAATTCAGCTAACACTAATACAATGACATTTAGATGTTCATTTATTTTTCAGAACTCTGAAGAGAACGTGCTTTCAATTAAATTACGTAGTTCAGTTGCGAAGCTGATATGTATAACAGATATATAATCATTCATATATAACGATAAATATGAAAGAATATATGATACTCAGTGTATGACTCAATATATTATCAAAACATACAATTATATGTTGAAAATATATTTATACTAATAAATAATTTTGGCACTATATATGGCCACATATTTTCATATATGCTCAGATTTATTTTTCCAATATATCGTTTTTTTCGTACGGGTATTACTAAACTTGTACAGTTTTTATTGCAAAATTTATTATTCTTATCATCAATCACTTTTCTTTTGATGTTACATTGTAGCCATCTTAGCATAACCCCACCCGCACATCCTCAGACGTTCTTTCTACCGACTTACTATTATTCAAATTGTCCAATCACTAACAGCTATGAAGGAGGATTAGGGCAGAATTGCCTCATCTCCATTTACTTTCAATCTTTTTCTTAAAAAAAAACAATTTATCCTCTAATAGATTTTATTTTTATCTTCTAATCATTATTCGAGAATATCTCGGAAACTAAGCGAGATAGGGCGATTTTTTTGATCCTCATTTGTAGAGAATTTCACCAGTTACAAAAAAGAATTCAGAGGGAAGAGGGTGTATTTCCATTAGTTTCGGTGATAGTCTCAAGAAAAATGAGTAGAAAAATCGTCTGATTCTGTTTCTCTCTCTCTACTTAAGTAAGAACATCAGCAAAAATTGAAACGCATGATTAATTATGAAAAATTTCTCTGATATTATCGAATCTATTTCCGAATTGTCTACAGAGTTTCAAAGAAGTTCACCCTGCCGATTCTGAGTGATTAATTATCAAAATTTTCCATTTAACGCAAGCTCTTATGCATAGTTATTTATTCGTTTACCCTTTACAGCTTTGAAACGCGCAACCCATATCAAATGTTTGATATCTATATTAGTTGATTCAAGAATAATTGAGGCATCAAATCTGATGAAATTCTACTTTGCCAGTTTTTAATAATTGAAAAAAGGAGAGAAAAAGATTTTGAGCTGTCTCTGTCCAAGACAGACAATTTTCGAGGTTAGCTCTCCTCCTCCCCCCCCCCTCCCCCCAGAGGACTGATGTTCTACCTTAATTATCACGACGAAAATGTAAAAGAGGCGCTATTGTACTATTTTCCACCTCAAATTTTCCCAGCTTTCCAATGGAACAATTCACAATCATCTCCTTCAATCTCCCTAGAGCCCATAATTACCTAAAATCATTGATTTTATGAGGCAATTTAATCTAATGAAAATAACAAAGTCTCTTTCGATCCAGTCTACACGATTGGCAGTGTGTTCTAATGAATCAATTCCACGTGCCCAAGAATCTCTTAATCTCCCGTTTGCTACGTTCTATTACGTCACTCCTGATGATGGGAAAGTTCAGGCTAATTCCACCTCCAGCAGTGAATGATGAATTAATTCATTTTTTTTTCTCCCTATGGCTAGAGAGAAACAAAGGAAGAAAAAAAGGGACAATTGATGGAAAATTCTACTCTCTTTCACGATTGCATTTACCAATGGAAATCGCATCGTGAAATGAGGGTGTGGACCAAGTGGAAGGTTGTGTCATGAATGGAGGCCGATACGGAACAACGGCTCTACACTTTCCCGACCTCGAATCTGTCACGATTGTTACCTTTTTTTTTCTCTTTTTTTTCTAAATAAGAAAATAAGGAGTACTATCGAATTCATCGATTGAAGAAAGTTAAATTTAGTTTAACGGGACTTATTGTATTGGAGAAATGAAAAGTTCTAGTCTCGGATTTTTTTAATAGAATTTTTCGATGATTTTATTGGAAAGTTTCAATATAAAATGAGAGACCAGAAATGAATTAATTTTTCTTTTATTCCCTTTTTTTTTGAGGATAGTTTTGGAGCTGATGGAGACACGCCTTTTTTTATCCAAATCCTTGTTAAACACTAAGAAAAAAAAATTATGGTCTCAAATAAATGCATTTTGCGCAACTAAATGTGAAAAGTTTTTCTCGAAAAGCATTGATCATCTATATCTACATTTAGAGACAATTAGTATAATTACTTGTGCAAAGTACATTGATTATATTTATTTGGGACCAGATTTTTTTTTCTCAGTGCAGACCTGGGAATTTCCTACAAAAGAAAAAAAGAACAGAAATTGCCCCATCTCGCTTAACTTCCGAGATTTTTAGGAAAAGTGCAAAGAAGGACATTGATCCTTTTTAAACGTTGATTTTTCTTTTATGCGCATCTTTTTTTGTAGCTTCTGAAATTCTCTACGATAAAGGATTAGAGCGATTGCCTTATCTCACTTAATTTCCAAGATATTGAGGAAAAATCCAAACAAAAATCACTTGTTATTTCTCCTTATTACTCCTTCTTTGAGAATATGTCTCGAAAATTGATGGAGATAGGCCCTCTTTACTCTCATCTTTTTACTAAATCTTACAATTTTCTAAAAAAAAAGTATTTAAGTAAAGTTCCCCTATCTCGCTTAGTTTCCAAGATATTCAGAAGAGAAAGCAAAAAAGTACACTGATCCTGTTTTAAAATGATTTTGTCCTGATTTTCGTTTTTTGAGGATATCTTTGGAACCAAGCGAGATACATCCTTTTTGGTCCAGAATAAAAAAGAGCATATGTTCATCAGCTTTCAGGATATTCTCCAAAAATCATTGAAAAAAATCGACTTAGCCCGTTTTACCTCTTCGCTCCTAAATTATTCAGATTAACTGAAGAACAAGACATGAGAAAAGCATTTTCTCTCTTGCCCTCGGATAAACCAAAAAAAAAACCAGTCCCAACAAAGGTCAGAGGCAAAAAAAAAATTCAAAGACCTTTTGTGTTAGCCTCCACTGACCTACCTAAACAGCGTAAAAAGAACCAAGAAAAATAAAAGTATGAGTACTGGAATGTGGTGCAATTGTGCGTGATGACGACAACTAAGACGACAACACAGTGGAGAGACTAAAAGAGGGGGAGGACATCGACTGTGGCCCATTAAATGCCGGAAGTGTGGCAAGATATACTTGGCAAAATGTCTACTCAATTCCCACACAGTCTCACAGAGTCACCTGAATATAATTAAGGTTTTTTGCTAACAGTATGTCAGAATAAAAGAGTAGAGGATAAAATGGGTAAGAACACAGTGATTTGTTTTTTTTTTATTATTTCTCTATACATCATAAAACTGCAGTTTTCTCTTTCTTTTTCTATTTTGTCGGTTTGTTTTTATCTCTTTTTTGCTTTGCACTTTTGATTCATTATGACCAAGGTACTTTCGCTCTCTTAGGTGACTTTAATGAGTATCTATGAAAGCTCCAGTTGATTTTTTTTTTCATTTATTTATTTACTTTTTTTTTTTTACCGAAAGAGAACTCAAGGTGAGTGGTCTTTTGTGTGTGACCCACAGTGGGTGTGTTACGTATTAGCTGCCTAATAAGGCCTACATCCAACAAGGAGTATGAGAAATTGTTTGTTTTTTTCTTCTCTATTTATTCTTTTTTAAATGATTATTTATGCCGAGATGATTCAGTGAACTAAAATTCGCACAATTGCTTATTTTTTTATGGATCAAAAACATTCTTGTTCTATTTTATTCATAAACAATTAAAAGAGCACTACATCGATTGCTTTTAAAAACAATTTTTAAAAAAGGATTCATGTTTAACATCATTCGATGTATCGATTATTTTGGAATATCGATTGATCGATGCGATATTTCGCATTAAATTCAAGACTAATGATGAGGAGATAAAACTATACTGCATCAACTTAAGATCGATAATTTCTTAAATATCGATTATTCGATTCCATATCTCGAATTGAATTCGAGATATTGCATCATCTTCGATAGTTTCGCTTCACCTTTTTTTAATTTGAGTGGATTCAGCTTAGAGTAAATAGCTTTCAAAGTATCGATTAGTCGATTCGATATCTGGCATCGAATTCGAGATCTCGAATGGAATGCGAGATATCGCATTGATAAATTGACATTTTGGAATTGATCGATTGGAGAGGGATTGATTCCCCTCGAACTAAAACTGGTAAAATGAAACTATCTGATGATATGGGAGTTTCAGAAGCGATTAATCGATGTTTTAAAAGTATCGATCGCAAGCTGCTTTTTTTAAATGAAAGGAATATTGATGCGCTTCAAATTGCTAATCTTTCTCTCCAAAAACCACAACTTTCGATCGTTCGATCGTTTTTTCCAAATATCGATTAATCGATACGATATATCACATGAGATTCGAGATATCGCATTTCATCAATGGTTCAAGTTCACCTGTTTTAGCTTAAGGGATCGATAGTTTTTCAAATATCGATGAATCGATGCGATATCTCGCATTAATTTTAAGACATCGCATTTCATCCATAGTTTATTTTCATCAGTTCTAGTTAGGGGCGAATCGATGGATCGATTATGTTTCAATGTCGATGAATCGATGCCATATCTCGTATTGAATATCGAGATATTGCATTTTATCGATAGTTCCAGTTCACCTGTTAACAGGACCAACAGTTCTTCAAATATCGATTAATCGATCTGACATCTCGCATTGAATATCGATGTATCGTATTTTATCGATATTTCCATTTCATCAGTTTTACTTTAAGTCGAATACCTAAAAATAATTAATTTTTACACAATCCTTTTTTTCCCCAGAATTTTTGAGAAATTCCTTTCTTCATCGCCTCATGACTCAGTGGTTTTTTCTCTCGATAATTGCCATCGACGTTATTCGGTTGGAATGAAGAGGAGAAAAAAAGTAACTAATAAAAAGTCATTAATTTTGTTTTTTCAATCGTATTCAAAAGTTTACGTGAAAAATCAATGAAACTAAATTCGAAAGCGATTTTAATCGTTGTGTCCTTTCTCCACGATTTCCGTATACAAAAATTGCGCCAATGAATTGAAAAAGAGGGATAAAAAAAAATTGGAGAATTGAGGAAGAGAGAGATAATAAATTTTTTTTTTTTTAGACGAAGCAGATCGAATTGTGAAAGCAATTTATCCCAGCAATTTGCTTACTTTTATTACAACAAATAAAATTATTTATAGACTGTGATTTCTTTGGGTTCACAGCATTACCTCATTGCCACTTAGAGTATTATTGATTGATCATTTTTTTTTCACTTTTTTTTTTCTTGATATTTTAACATTCTCAGTCTTGAAATTCAGACGAAAATTTTCAATTGATCTATTGATTTTTTGCTCTCTGTTTGAATAATTCAGGACTCCAACTGTTTTTATAGAATATCTCTGAAAATAATGGAGATAAGGCAACTTTTGTAGAAGCCTTTCTTGTAGAGGGAAGTTAGAGATACCAAAAAGGTTCCCTTAAAAATTCTGTATTTCTATTAGTTTCGAAGATAATTTGGAAAAACTGAATTTATGATAAATTGAGGATTCATGTTTTTTAAAAGGATTTCAGAAACCATAAGAAATAGAGAATTTTTTGTGAGAACCTTTTTCGTAGCTCTTAGAATTCTCTGTAAAAAAATGTAAGTACAGAAAATTCGTTAGCTCTCTTAGTTACCAAGATATTCTCTTCATTTGCTGTTGAATTAATTTTTTTTCCCTTGAAAAATAGTTTTTTCAGACTAATTAGTATTCAATTAACATAATCTCAGGCGAAAAAAGATGTTTCGTAATTTCCACAACTTTCAATTCTCCAAAGATAATAAAAAATAATAAATAAAAAAATAACAGGAGTGCAATTATTTCGGCTTAATAAAGTCATCACATTAAATTCATCAGACATTTCAAAAAACTCAAAATGAGAGAAAAAAAAAAAGGAAAAGAAAAAATGATAATAAAAGGTGAGAGAGTTGATTGGAGGAAGTGAGGAGAAGGGGCGAACACAAAACGAGTGATTGGCAGTTGAGAAAGAAGAGAAGAAAAAAAAAGATATGACGTCGTTAAAAAATTTTAACGACCGAATGTACTGCACTTGATTGATAAATATTCAATCTGAAGGAGACAGTATATAATTTGCAAATTCATTAGATGTCGATTTTCTCCGTGAGGATGCGGATGAGTTTGAAAATGGAGTGAAAAATTCAGCATTCAAGTTCACCTGCAGGCAATTTTTTTTTTTTTGGATTAAAAAAAAAATTAGTTTATCACCAGTTTCTTAGGAATATGCCAGAATCTAAGCGAGATAGAGCAATTTTTATGAATTTTTTTTGTAGCTCTTGAAATTCTTTACAAATAAGAGTTGATGAGAATTACTCTATCTCGCTTGAAATCCGAGCTATTCCTAAAAAAGGGAATTATTTTTTTTTATTTGGAATTTAAAAAAAGATGATTTCACTTTGTCACTAGTTTTTCTAGGAACATCTCGGAATCTAAGTGAGATAGAGCAATTTTCATGAAATCTTCCTTGTAGTTCTTGAAATGGTCGACAAACCAGATTCCATAAAAATCGTTGTATCTCGCTTAAACTCCGAGATATTTTTAAGAAGAGAGACAAATTTTTTACACATTAAAATTTTCAAGAAAGTTTTCATTTTTTATATTGTCACTGTTTTTTTTTTCTTAATATTTCAGAATCTAAGTGAGATAGAGCGATTTTCATGAAACTTGTGTTGCAGCTTTTGCAATTCTTTACAAAACAAGTTTCATGAAAATTGCTCTATCTCGCTTAGATTCTGAGATATTTCTAGGGAAGTGATGATGAATTAATTAATTTTTAATGAAAGGAAATCAAATTTGTTTGAAAATAGAGTTTTTTGATATTTTTTTGGAGTTTCACTAGAATGTATCGAATTTCACGAGAATGTGATACACAAAAAGAGGAGCTAATGTCACGTGCAGTGGATTTACCTACTTCTAAGCAATGATTCTCTCTGAAATTGAGAGCAGGAACTACTTGGTTTTTTCATTTTTTTTTTTGATTTTTTAGAGGTTAAGAAACCCGTTAAATTGCGGAAAACCAGTTCTCATTTATTCGAATTCTCTTACTGCCACTCACGAGTTGTAACTTCTTTTTAATAAATCCATAAATTCATTTTTAGATGAGGATTCTTCTCAAATGGGAATTTAAGAGTCATTAGGCACTGCGTCGAGTCCAAAAAATGAGGAAATGATTTTTTTTTAGGGATAAATAAAAAAGATTATTTTTCATTTACAGTTTTTTGAGATTATCTTTGAGGCGAGTGGGCTAAAGGAAAAACTTTAAGACACATTTTTTGTGGAGAATTAAATTCTCCACAAAAAAGACTTCCTGGAATTTTCTCGTGAACTCAGTAGTTTTCGTGATATTTATAGATTATAAAATACACAATTTTCTGGACCATTTTCATTTTTTTAAATTAATTTATAAATTTTTATGAAACTCGATTTTTCCTCGATAATAATTAATTTTTCATTCCCCTGATTTTTCCATGAGTTTCCCAAACGTAAATGGAAGAGTATAAATTAAAAAATCCATGAATAATTCATAATTTCCTTCAGTTTCATTTTTTTTTTTCGCAAGAATTTTTGAATATCAGTGAGAAACGTGTTAATTGAAAATTCAAACTTCTAGGTCGATACGATCGGATGAATTAACACGAATGAAAATAAACACCTTAAGGCTGAAAACTTCACGGTGCCTGATTCTCTTTCCACGAAATAAAATACGATGAGAATAGAGAAAACGTAAGAGAAAGAGAAACTTCCCATAAAAAGACATTTTTTTTTTTCCCTTTACTTTTCATGAATTGCTATTTTCTCATTCCGAACTTTTGGGCAACCACGTCATTAAAAAATTCATTTCCTCTCCCCCTTTTTCTCGCATTTTCATCATCACAAAGAAAACTCATTCGCAACGAAATCCAATGAAGACAAGAATTTCAAACTTTCAGAAAAATTATTATTGTTATTATTATTACTAGCAAAATCATATTTCAGAAAAATTGCTTTTATTTCGTCAGTTTTTTTTTTAAATATCTTGGAAAATTTCAAGAACTACAAAGAAAAAAGATTCTTTTAAAATCGCTCTATCTCTCTTAGTTTCCGAGATATTCTTAAGAAAATCACTAAGTAAAATCGATTTATCTCGAAAAATGATTTTAAAATTTTCACATAAATAAATTTCATTCCATCATCATTTTCTTAGAGATATCTTGGAATTTAAGCGAGATAGAGCAATTTGGCAGAAATTCTTTTTTTATAGTTTGCAATATTTTCCGCAAATGAGAATTCTTGCTGAATCGCTCTATCTCCCTTAGTTTCCAAGATATTCTCAAAAAAATTAACGGAATAAAATCCATTTCATGAGAACTTTTTTCAGAATTTTTATCTTCTTCTAAAAAAATTTTTTTTTCTTTTTCTCTATATTCAGAGGTATTTCACAAAAATTCAAAAAATCCCTCAATCTCATCAATTAAAAAACGCACTAAATTAAATCACACACTTGATACATCACTAGACACTTCAAGGATCAAGTCTTGAATCATCAAGAACAAGTGGAAATAATGGAAAACTGGAAGAAGGCAATAGATAAACCAAAAAAAAAAAAAAACTCACCCTTCTTCCTTTTAGTACTGGACTGAACTCGAGTTCCACAGCACACGTGTAGCACCCCGAGGCCAACGCACAACGCTACGAAAAACTTCATTGTCTCCAATTAAACCTCAATGACTGTTATAAAAAAAAATGTTTTTCGTAAAAAAAAAAAAAGAAATAAATTTTAAATTTAAAAATTAAATTGAACAGAACAGAAAACTTGGTGCTCCACAGTCACCGTCTCAGCAGCGACTGACTTAGGCTTCCTCAAGCAGCTCCATCAGGTATATACTGTCACTTTTCTCCTACGTTGGCTTCGACTTTACAAAACCCGTCTCCTAGAAGCCTATGTACCTTTATAATCCTCTATGTATTCCATCCACTATCACTGCATGAAAAATCGAAAAAAAAAACAAATATTTCGGTAATTCTTAAGAATTTTTAAAAAAATTTTGCCTATTTTTTTGCAGGGGGAGAGACACGTGGGTGACTGAAAGGGCTGATCGAGACAACTCCGGAATTGTAGCTGTGCTGCAGATGTATTTAATACCTCATCGCTCCACCTCCATCTACCAATACCAATTGCTCCTGCCCCAATTTCATCTGGGTACCAATCGCACACAAGAGTTACGTTTGCATTCACCTCCTGGTTCTCCTGAGGTATATGGAAAAAAAAAAGAGAAAAAAAATTTATTATAAAAGTGTTATTGCAGAGTTTAGTTGGGTGGGGTACGTGACTTGCTCCAGGGAATTCTGTGGACACTTTGTGCGATGCTTTTTTTTAACAGTATCTAGGGAAATTGTGGTGTTTTTTCGATCGATAAAAGATTTGGGGAATGACGTCTGTTTTTTGGCATCAGGAACTGGTTTCTATCTTTTTTTCTCAATTTGAGACCAATTTTTTTATTATTGAGGGATTGAAAACCATATTTTGGACGATTTCTAGGGATTTTCGATGGGGTTGGGATGAACCTGCGGTTGCGGATTTTTTTTGCAGTTTCTAGGGGAATTCTGAGATTTTTGTGAGGTTATGAGAAACGTCCATGTGATTAGGTCCATTTTTGGCGGAGGCGGAGGAGCAGGGAGGTAGCATCAGATATCTCATTGCATCGCTTTTTTCTCAATTTAAAATCGATATTTTTATTATGGAAGGATTAAGGACAACATTTTAGTCATTTCTGGTGATTTCACGTAGAAAAATCCTGATGGCCTCCGCCATTACACCGTGATCACAAATTCGCCGCTTTTCATGGAGTTCTTTCCCATGGCGATTTTCTCATGGCGATTTTTTCCATGACTTTTTCATAAATTTTTAATAATTTCTATAAATTTATGGTTATGGAAAATTTTTCCATAGCAAAATTCGCATTGACAAATTCTGCCATGAAGAAAGTACAATGGCAAGAAACGCCATGGAAAGGAAAGCTATGAGAAAAAAGCCATGGGAAAAAAATGGAAAAAATCACCATGGGAAGAAAACCTATGGAGAAATGGCTGCGGGAAAAAATGGAAAGAATCACCATAGGAAGAAATGCCATGCAAAAAAAAGCCACAGATAGAGTCATCATGAAAAAATTGCCATGGGAAACGAACGACATAGAAAAAAAACCCATGGAAAGGAAAGCTATGGAAAAAAAGCCATGGGAAAAAATGCCATGGACAGAATCGCCATGAAAGAATTGCAATGGGAAAGAAGTCCATGAAAAGCCGCGAATTTGTGATGCCGATGCCATGGCGGTCGCCATCAGAATTTTTCTATGTGTTATTCTATGGTTCAGGTGGGCCTGTAGACACTTTCGGCATATTTGGCGGATCGGCCGATCAACATGATCGACTATTTCACAAATTCGATCGTCAGTCAACCACAACTCGATTAAAAGTAGCTTTGTACAATCGAGTTGTGGTCGATTAACGATCGAGTAAACCTTTTAAATCCACAACTCGAGTGTAGAATCCGACTTTTAATGGAGTTGTAATCGACTGATGATCGAATTTGTGAAATAGTTGATTAGGTTGATAGAATGACGATCGAACAATGATCGAGGAATTCGCCAGGATTGTTTTTTTTGCATTTGCTAGGGAAATTCTCAGATTTTTGTGGGGTTATAGAAGATTTGGATGATTACGTCTATTTTTGTTGCAGCAGGCGTCCGTTTCTATATCTTTTTTCTCCAGTTAAGATGATTATTTTTCATTATTCGAAGATTAAAGACCAATTGGTGATTTCTGGTGATTTTTGAAACGGCTGAGGCTGATCTGAGGATTCTCTTGCCGATGTCTTTGAAGCGAGTAAGCTTAGAGGAAAAAGTCAAGAGTCCTTTTCTTTAGGGCATCAAATTCTCTCCAAAAAAGAGCTGACATTTTTTCCTAAGCCCACTCGTTCCAGGGTTGCCTTTCGAAATATTAAAAAAAAAGTTGCATTCATCTGAAAAGAAAAACTACTCCTTAATAATTTCTTTTCCGTAATTGCTCAATCACCGAAGCAAAATAATATTCTAATCAAACAATTCATCCATAAATATTCCTCGACTTGTAAAAAAATTACTAAATTGCACTGAATTAATTTGAATTATAACGAGCAAAAAGAAACATCACGGAAGTTGCATTTGAGATGATGATGATGATAAAGTCTCTCGCAGAGGTGTGAACATATCCTGTTAGATTTCCAACATTGACAATAGTCATTGAGAAAATATAGAATTTCACACACAAACACACATGAAAAAAAAAAAAAAGTGATGAATGAATCTCTCTGATCAAAGGCAAAATGAACATCTGCAACGGATGAAGGAACATAGTAGTAGAGCCATTAAAAGGAGAGAAAAAAAGGAATTCCCTCCATGAATTTGTAATTTTGATTGAAACCGTTAGATACATTTCACTGATCTGGATCTACTGATGGTTTGTATAAACCTGGCAAAAGCCACACGTCTACGTGACTCCCTGATACTTCCTTTCCATTTCTCAATTTTACTTTCCTCTTTCATTCATTTCTTTCTTTCTTTCCCATTGCCATCATCATCAAGTGTATCACGCATTTTATTTTCATTCCATAATTCACAAACATACACACACATAAACGTAGATAATCAATTTTTTTTTCTTCGTTTTTTCAGTTGCTGCTACGAATTACTGCTGAAGTTCTCCTGTAATTTTCATTTATGGTTTTTTTTTCTATTCACCTTGGCAATGAGACGTGTACACATTATGTATGGCGTTTAAATTCTTCAGTGGCTCTCTCGTATTATCATGGAAAATGAAGAAATGAAAAATATATTCACGAATCATTTCTCCCTCATGAAATCACCTTTCTCTGCTTAATATTATCATTATGTCCAGAATGAAGTTTAAGCTTCATTTAAATTGAAAGAGGTAATTTTTTTTTTTTTTTTGAAGAATAATGAAGAACTGCTGGTTTCTTAATTGTTGCGGTTCTTTTTTTTTTATTGTTACGGGGAACTACTGCAGATTAGCGAAGGTTTTTTAATGGCGCATATCTTGCAGATGGACAGGATATACTGTTAAAGAATGAGTCAAGTATTTATGAGAAAGGAAAATAAGACGGTCATTAGTCTCGCCATGGACATGAAAACTTACTCGGTATTCACTGTGATTTGTTTAAATGCACGCTTTATCATACATATGTTCTTTTCTAAACGTTGAAAAACATGATTTTTTTAAAAAGGTAATTTTATTTTATTGGATTCTAGGGGACACATGGAAATTATTGGAGATGATTAATTTGGAGGAATAAGCTCTAGGTAAATATATTTCTTTTTTTATCATTATGAGGAAATTCTGCTATTGGACTACCGATGACAAAAAATTATAAGAATTTTTAATTAACAAATTATGAAAATTAACAAAATAAACCTGTGGATCTAAATAATTCGCAATGTTTTTTTGCACTGAAGGCGTCTACAAAAAAAATTCAAAAAATTCAGTAATAATGTCCATATATTAGAGCATCTTCTCAAATTATTTCAGATTTTTTCATGAAGTGCTTCACTCCGAAAAAAATTGTGAATCATGTAGTCACGTATATCCATTCTGCCCCACTTTCTCCTATAAATTATTGAATTTTCTGATTTTTCAAATTGGAGCCTCGAAATGCCCTTTTTCCTTAATAATCGAAGAAATGCAGTGAGAACTTAAAATTAAATTTTCCATTAATTCTACTTATTTTTGAATAATTTTTCTCTTGACTGACGATTCAACTGAAAATTATCAAAAAAATTGTGAAGATTGACGATTAAATTGTTGAATATTTCAATTTTTTTTTTTTTATTAAAACGTTCATTCTCATTTTCTCAAAACCCATTAATTTTAATGAAAAAAAAAAAATCTCTCTTAATTAACAAATGCTCTGATTAAACTAGAAATTGTGGAAAAAAAGGTAAATGCTCAAAACGTAAAAAAAATAATGATAAAATCATTAAAAATTCACCGAGGGCCAGAGACTAGAAAAATAAAAATAAAAAAGAGATTGCTATGGAAAGGGAATTGCTGGCAGTGCCACGATGTTGTTACTGAGACCGAGTGAAATGTACTTGGCACGCGACGCATTCTAATGTCCTAGTTTTATCTTGTGTGTATCCATGTATTTTTCTGCCTTTCCACAAAGTATCCACAGAGTCTTGATATTTTCTCCCACGCATCCTATGATTATAATACGATTTTCATTCACATTGATATGAATTTTATCGAGGGTGATACAGAAAACAGCCAATGGCACGATAATATATCTCTTCGAGAAAATTAATGATTCGTTGGAATAAAGAGGCAGAATAAGAAAAAAAAAAATTGGAGAAACAAGTAGTGAGTGCAATGTAACGTATGGCTCGTACGTATTAGCAAAGGCGCGCTCACTTGGAAATCGAGAGGAAATCCATTAGAGCAGTAAGAGGAACCAATGCAAATCGACGCTCGGTCGAGCCGATCGGTAACCGTATAATTCTAAAAACCTGCAGTCCATGCTGGGGCACGACACTTTTACATACATAAAGTTTTTTTTTTTTTTTCTCGTTTTATTTCAGAATTATTATCTCACTTGTGAATTGAAGAAATGCTATATACTATCAATTATATTTAATTGAAGTAATATCATGTGAGTGCATTCCTTCGTAATATATTTTGCTGCAACTTTTCTTTTTGGATTAGAATTTTTTTTTTTGAGGATTAGAAAGCTGTTTTTGACTTGTGGAATTATTTCGAAATTATCGCGGGGAACTTTAGATTAAGGAGAATTTGGAAAAAAAAACTTTTTTATGGGGAATTTTTCGTTCTGCAAAAAAAAATTCGTGAAAAGTTGTGATGAGCCCATAGGTCTTGGAAATATTTGCGAAAATTGGAAAAAAGATGAGTTTTTGGAGAATATATTGAAAATTATGGCACAGAAGAATTTTGATAATTTTATGATTTTTTTAAATATTTCACACACTTTCTTCTTATTTTTTCAAAATATTTATGAAAATTTCCCTATTTCTCTCAGATTTCGATATATTCAATGAATCAATTATTCGGAGTCAATTCTATTTTTTTCTCATTATTTTATGATTTTTGATTTTAATAAACAGCAATCTCTTTTAAGTTGTTTCAATCTATAGTTAATAATTTATTGATCTAAAAAAAACAATTTAAAAGGCTCTTGAAATTATTTCAGAGTCATTAGCATTTAAGTTATCAGCATGTTTTTCGTCAGTTACTGGTGCATAAATGCAGAGGTTGATACATGATGCAATAATGAGACACTAAAACTAGAAGTAGTGAATGTAGCATTTGATGTGTAATACAAAAATTTCCGAGCCATTTCTCTCTTTTTTTTTTTTCTTTAATTTTTATTTCCGTTTTATTTTATTATATTACATCATTATGCTATTAATCGTCACAACTAGGTAGTCATCATTTTCAATCTCACAATTTGCTCAACTGTAATTTGTTTTCAATTCATTATTTGCAAGAGTGAATATTTTCTTCTGGAGGTACGAAAAAAAAATGATAAATAAATTATTATAATTCTTGTGAAAAAGAAAAAGTTTGGTATTTTTTCTTCGTTTCAATGAAAAATTAAATTATTTATGAATTATTTTGTAATTAATTAATTATTAAATAATTTTGACACAATTACATTGTTAATACGTGTGAAAATTCTCATTTTTCAGGCAATTTTTATCATGAAAATTATGATAATTATTCATTGAAATTAATTCAGTGATGAAAGATGTGAATTTTGTCTGTTCAGATTCATTAATAAATATCTCCGAAACTTTGGGATTTAGCAGAAAATATCAGGGAACCTTTTTTGTAGAAAATTTAATTTTCCACAGAAAAGGTCACGTGACATTTTTTCCTGAATCTCATTGCCTCTAAGATATCTTCAAAATAATAAAAATTTAATTTTTTTCAATGATTTCTTCGTCATTTCCCTTCAGAATTGTTCAATCTTTCTTATTGCACAACGTAAAATTCGTAGAATTCTCTAAATTCATTTAATTCATAATATCTTCTTTTATCGATTGAATTAGCCAGAATAACTTGTTAATGAGTGAAACTTTATAGTTAGTATTAATAGCAGATGATAATGACACATTCGATGATCTCAAACTTTCGTTTCTCATTTTATTGAATTTAATTTAAATAATTCGTTAAAAGTGAATTGGATTAACAAAACTAGTCTCATTGGAAAGGCAGGGAAATTTGAACGTTTAAATATTCTATAAAAATCATGAATTCTTGTAAAAAAAAAAAACTTTCGGTGCAAAACCCATAAAAAATTATCAGTTAATTTTTTCGAATTTTTTTTTCGCTTTATGACTTTGTAGTTAATGAGAATTCCATCGCATTATACCATTTTTCAGCGAAAATTTCCCTGGCTTTCTAATGGGAATATTCTCATCAATCGCCCGCGAAAATTCAAATGAAAAAAATTCTAATTCCAAAGATAATTTCACAGAAATAAAAGAATTAAAAAAAACGAAAAAAGGTTGATTGATCAAAGTTTGATTCAGTCAAGTCCAGTACTTTCATCCACTTAATATCTAAATTCACTGCTGCTCCCAATTACACTATCATTCAACGAATTACGTTCAATACTGAAAGAGTGAAATTTTCTAATCAATTAATGTACGATAGTATTTGAAAATATTTTTTTGAATTCCAATTTATAGAGGGAATTTTCCCATGTAAAAAGGGGGGATGAAATTTATATCTGTTCTAACTCATAATCATGTTTACAATGTTTTTCACTCTTCATTCAATCATTATTGTAATAATCTTGGAAATAATTGAAAATAATAATAGTAATAATTAATTTATCAAATAATTGAGAAATAATAGAATAATTTATGGAAATAATAATGTTTATTTATTAATTGATAAATTGTTTATTCAATAGTTGATTATTATTTATTAATTATTATTATTATTATTATTATTATTATTATTAATTATTATTATTTATTAATTATTCACTATTATTATTGGTAACGAATAATTATTAACAACTTTTTTTATTGAAAAAGTCTGAAAATTAACGTGAAATAACTAAATTTTCCAATTTTCCAATCTGAAATTTCTAATTGCTATTTTTTTTATCAATTAAAAAAATAATTTTCCATTTATTGTTATTATCATCATGAAAATGAAATGAATCTTAATGAATAAATTTCATCTTTATTCCATTTTTTATCATTCAATGATTTGAAATTCATCTCTTTCTTGACTCAAAATCATTTTGATCATTTTTTTTCTCTTTTCATTCATCATCATTGTAATAGTATGGACATATGAAAACCGATTGATTCAATATATATATCTACAATCTATCTTTCTCACTCTGTAATTCCATCGACAAATTATTTCCTCAAAGTTAGACATATATGCACGTATTGAGATGGAAATTTCTCAACTTTCCTTCCTTCTTCTCTATTCATCTGAAAAGCGGAAAGGAAAATTTGAATAACTTCTTTATTTTTTAGAAAGTTTCAATTTTATTATTTTATTGTAAAAAAAAGTACATTTTTATTTTTTGAAAATTTTTATTATCAGTAATATTTTTGAAAAAAATATTAGAAAAAATATTGAATTTTGTTTTTTCGAAAAGTAATATTCAATTATTTTCAATTCATTAATAAAGACGAAAAACTTTGAAATCAATTTTTATTTGAAATTTTTCCAAAATATTTTGAAATTCAATGAAGATACGATTTCTTTTTGGTGTAATCCTTTTTTGAACTTCTTTTTTTTTACAAAAAGATTTTCTATGAAAATTTCCGTTTTTCCCTTAGTTTCCAAGATATTTTCCAAAAAATAAGACGGATCCCAAACTTGATTAATTTTGCTTAATTTATTTCATTTATTCGCCCCAAAATTTGTTCCTCTCCACTCCTCGTTTTAATTACATAGGATTTTTTTTTTTTTGGTGGAACTGATGAAAGTGTTCATTTAATTGAGATAGACGTGTGCTTTACTCATAATAAATACGAATAAATATCAGAACTCAAGCGAAACCATGTGAACAAGTTAAAAACAATGTTACAAGTGAGAGTGCACCTAAATCGTATTTGACTTTTAGTTCCAGTTCCGTTCACTGCAGTTATTAATCTCATTATATTTATTCTTTTTTTCATTTATATACATAAATTCCACGTAATATCGTGGCCTTCATCTTAGAAGTGGGTAACTGTGGGTCTCAACCACTTCTAATAGTTGAACTAAAAAAAAAAATAATTGAAAAAATCATGAATTATTTATTTTTAGATGAAAATATATTCCATTAAACTTTATTAAACTTGTGAAGGGAATTATTTTCACAAATATTATTTCAACTAAAAATTAAATATCAATTTTTTTTTTGCATTTTACATATTGAGTCATGCATTTTTTCGCAAAAATGAAGAAAAATGAGTTTATCTTTTTTTTTTTTTTTATTAAATGAGTTTATCTTTCATCGTCGATATCTCTTCGGTCAATTGCTTGAAAAAAAAGAAAAAGAACTCAAAATTTTCCGTCTTTCGAATACTAAATTTCATTTATTGAACATTTTTTCATATTTGCAACAGTTTACCCAATAAATTGTCTTGAGAACAAAAAAAAAGTCACTGACCAAAAAATATTTTAAGTAGAAAAAGACATACTTTGTGCTAATGATCAGACTCTCTTCCCTGTTATTATTATCATCAATGTTTTAGTAATTAAATTTTTTTGATAAAATCATAAAGATGAATGGAATTGTCATGTACGATTTAAAAAAAAATCCAATTGAAGTTCGAAGCAATTATTCTCAATCAATTAAAAATGATTTAATGCATTGTTTAATTAACTTTAAGTCATGGAGAGTAATGAATGAAGACATTTTTGATGTAGCTCCTTGAAAAAAAGATACATATCTTCAAACACTTTGATCATGTGAATTTAATTTCTCATCATTTACCTCCACCTCTCTCGCCAAGATTGCGTGTTGCCTTCTGGGCAATCGAATTGATTTTGATCAATTCACTCTTTCTTGTTAACATTTAATTTTTTTATTATTATTTTCTCTAATATAATATTGAAGTTATTTTCATTCTTTTATTATGAATTAATTCACATACACTTCACCTTTGATTAAATCTCTCAATTTTCATGGCTCTAACAATAAAATAATTATTTTATTATATATATCTGTAGTAATTATGATCGAGTGAAAGCATTTTTTTTATGAGTCGTGAAAAATAAAAGAAGATGAAATTGAGTGGATTACATTATTTCCATTAATTTTCTCATTTTATTTTCACCGCAAAAATGTTTTTTTTTTTTTAATTAAGAATGACAAGAATAAGAATTAAAACATTCATGTGCATGAGAAAACGCAATGCATGTAGCAGATATCAATCAGAAATGTGGTAAAAAAAAGAGAGAGAAAAAAAAGGAAGAATGTTTAAGTGAAGTCGGAAGAGTAAAAGTTTGTGATGCTTATCGAGACATTTATACCTGTGACGATGATGTATTCACCATTTTTATATATATATTTTTTTCTTCCCTCTCATAAATGCTATGCATGACAAGAATTTACTATTCTCAGTGTATTCATGCCCATTCTGTCAATTTAAATCAAATTTTCAACTTTTCTCTTCGTTCCCTCATTCAAATTCAAACGAAGAACGAACGTGCCATTGTCAGTGCACGTTTCCCTCATTCTTGCAGTTTTTTTCAGAACATTGTATTTTAAATTTTCGTCGGGGCTCAATAAGAATACCGGCATCGGAAAGCTGGGGAAATTTGAGCTGGAAACGAGTATAATGAAGCCCTATCTGCTCCACTCATTTTTTTTTTGAATATTTCAAAATTATTTTTTTTGAAAAAATTTGGAATTGAGCCAATTTTGGAAGTTTTGAAATGTAATACGCTTTCATTATACTCGTTTCCAGATAAAATTTTCTCAGCTTTCCGATAGTAGTATTTTCACAAGCTCAATTCGAGTTCTGATAATTTTAGAAAATTAATAAATAGACAAAACAAGTTTTCCCACAATTTATGCATGTCGTGATAAACATGTGCATTCTAATAGCTAATTCAATGCTCTCACTGTTCTGATTTGTGACCCACTCTGTTTTTCAATTGTTGCGCAACAATTTGCAATTATGGAAATCATTAGTGTCTCTCTCTCTCTCTTTCTCTCTCGTTTGAAATGTTATACCTTTGACTCAGCTTTGTGTTGTTTATTCCAGTAATTTTTTTCTTTTCATCTACTATGAAATTAGGCTGAATACTCCATTTAAACTGGAATAAATGCCTCCAAAATTTTTTGAACATTTCCCTATTATTAACCTCTCAAAAGAGGCATTAAAGTCTCCATTGATTTAAAACAAAATGAATGCATTTCTGCACGGAGATCATTAAAAAAAAGGGAAGTGAAAGCCGGTTGCAATTCACGAGATATTTACATAGTGATAATATTATTGGGTATCGATATAATAGTACTCGAATTTCATTAATTATACATAACTACTAATTAAGCATGGAGCTTATGACTGAGATGCAACAGTCACCAACAAATTTGCATAGGAGAAAGAAAAACAGAAAAAAAATCATTTCTCTGATCTATATAATCTGTAATTTATCGATTTATCATCGAATAATTAAAGTGGCTTGGAGTGTGGTGTTGTCATTAATATTTGACAGGTGGCTCAATATTTTTGTTTGAAGAGCTATAATTTGCGTCAATGAGAGAAATGTTATGAATTTCCGGAATTACGTTTTATTATGCGGAGATTTGGTGAGTCAATTTGATGTCGATTTTAACATCAGTTTTTTGAGAATATCTTGGAATTCAGAGGGGATAAAGCCATTTTTGAGTAGCTCTTTTTTTTTCTTTTTTTGGGGGTGGGGGGCGCTAGGACTCTAAAAACAGTTATTACGAAAATGCTTTAATTTTTTTTTTAGAGTTTTTAGGTAATTTTCCAGTAGCAAAGAGATAAAACAGCACAAATCGATTCATTCTTGCGATATTTCTCAATAAAATCTCTCGAAAACTAAACGAGATAGGGCGATTTGGTCCTTTAGGGCTTGTTGAGAATTTCAAATGTTACAAAAATGAATTGCGACAAAATCGCCTTATCTCGCTTAATTTCCAAGAAATTCCGAAAAAAATCAGGAAAAAATGGATATATCTTTTTTTTTTTTAATTAATTTTTCTATTTTCATTTTTCATAAAATATCTCGGAAACTAAGCGAGATAGGGACATTTTTGATGAGCCCTGATTTAAAGCCTCTGACATTTCTTTAGAGAAGGATTCGAACGAATTGTTTTACATCACTAAACTTAAAAAATTCAACAAAAAAAATTTGAGTGAAAAAAAGTGCATATGTAAGAAGTTTAGATGCAATTTCTGTAATTATCCTTTCTATCCTATTTTATTGACTCAAAAAATCCACAAAATTATCAGATATATGCTGTTTTTTTATTCATATTTTTTAGCACCATTTCCATTCGATTCCAATCAAGTGCCCCTCAACTAAAAAAACTTATCGCGAGAATTTCTTGACTCCGCATAAATTGATAACGAAGTGAAATTGACTTACTCTACTTATAACGATTCGAAAAAAAAGCGCAAGAACTAATTTCCGCTTGGAAAAATGGTATTTCCTAGTTACAAAGATTCGAAGAACATATATGTATATGAAAATCGTATTCCTATAGAAATATGATTTTGATAATTATAATTTGTCTACTGTGAATAATTGAGTGAACTGGTCACGCTGACGCACCTCAAAATCCCTTTCATTTTGTTAAACGCTTAAGTGTTACGCTCTGAATAATTCTACATATTTATAATTTTTTTTTATCAATTCATATTTTAATAAGACCAAAAAAAAAACGAATTGATCTCGTCTTTTTTTTTTGGTGCAGTAGAAAGAAAAGAAAAGAGAGCAGTGCTAAAAAAAATGGATGAAAAAAATGGGGGAAAAAAAAAATTCTTCATTGTTTCATTGAAATTTATCTATTGTATATTTAGTCAGGTGATTGGCTTTCTATCTGATAAGAATTTTTAAAAGGTGTCATTGGTAAATGGCAAAAACATGCTGGACTTCGCGCACGATTGAACCTACCAGAACACGAGATTTTTTTTTTTTAATCATTTTTCCAATAATTTTTTTATATTTTTTATTGATAGTTTTACTTTTATTTTCTATACATACACTCCAGCAAATCTCTCAAATTTCAAACAATTCAAACAGCCAATTTACCACGACTTTCACCAATTTTATGTTATTCTCGATTCGACATAATCACGTGAATAATTAGTTTAAATACATGTGTTTGACTTTGTAAAAAAAAAATAATGCTCAAAAAAAAAAAAAATCACACAATTTCTTCATATTTTTACGGACATTATCCGCGGATAATTCTAGACAGATACTAATAATGGGAATCGTATGGCAATTAGTGTGTCGTAGAATGCACCTGAATGTGTATTTTTTTTTTCTGTTTTTTTTTTTTGGCAAATAATTCCGGGCGGAATTTCGAAAAAAAATTAGTTCCAACGAAATTCGTGACTCAGGGGAAATAATATGTGGGAATTCATTTCTCAGTGGCCCGGATATGTCTTCATTCGTGCAATTCAGGAGAGAGAGAGGTTTTTTTCATTCAGGAAATCAATTAAATCGATGCTTCAGTGGTGAAAAGGTGAAATAAAATGAGTCAATTTTTTAAAGTTATTTTTCTATTAAGAATATCTCGCAAACTAAGCGAGATAGAATGATTTTCTAAGAAACATTTTTTGTAAGCAATTTTAAGAGCTACAGAAAAGATCTCCTCAAAAATTTTGCTATCTCGCTTGGTTTTCGAGATATTCTCAAATAAAAAAATTTGGGATGAGTTTTGATGAAAAAACTTAAATTTCACGGATCTCAGGAAGTGTAGGGGCAAAATGGGTTACATTTATGGGTTTTTTGGCTGAAATTTCCCTGGCTATCCGATGACACCGACTGCACTTTTTTCCCGCGAAAATTTGAAATTTTCAAAAAATAGTGAAAACTCCACAATTTGTTGGGCATCTGGGGGGGGGGGGGGGGGGATTATTTAATAATAAGGGAAAAAGGTAATTAGGTGAGCAGGAAGCATGTCTACCAGTGAAAAAAAAACAGTGAATCCATAATGTATTTATTCGATGGAAATTAAATGAGTATTTCTAATGTTCACAATGTGAAAAGAAAATGCATTAATGTGTATTTAATTATGTTATAATTTTAATTTACACGTGTTTCTTCGAGAATTCATGAATTCATCATGTTTGATTTTCCCCGAGTCAGTGAGTACGTTAAAATACTTGAGTATTTTATCTCATGCGATTAGAAGGTATTCCACGATAAAACGTAAAATTTAGATGAAAAATGTTTGTTTTTTCGATTCGCTCTGAATCATTGAAGAAATAATGAAATTATGTAAAAAAAAAACAGGAAAGGAGAATAGAGGAAAAATATTTTAGAGAATTGTTTGACTGAACTTGAGCTATTAATCAATCTCTAAAATCGTTTTCTCTTTTTTTTTTCCTTTCATTCTTAATTGACTGACGGAGGAATTCGAATCTATCCAGATTGCGGAAGGCAAAATGCAAAAAGCTCGAAACGGAAGGAAATGTGTGTTTAGTATTCATTCGTGTTTGATTACTGTCATTAATAGTTCTCAGTGGAATACAAGCGTTGAAAATACACGCAAGGAAATGTGAAAATACGTGAAGTAATTGAGGTATTGTAACGAATTTAGTAGCGAAAAGGTAAAAAAGTTGTTTTTTTTTGTTGCAATGATTATTTAAGAATATCGCGGAAATCGAGCGAGATAGGGGGGATTTCGTTCGAATTTCTCGAAAAATATTCCAAAATATTATTCTAACTCGGAAAATATTATTTTAATGGAAAAAGCCGAAAGGAGGTGGATGGGGGAGGAAAAAGCTAGCTTTCTAATGAAAAAAATTGGATTTACTCGGAAAATATTATTTTTTTTTTTGGAATATTCTCGAAAAATAATCAGCAGAAAAAATCAAGTATTGAATTCTTCATGAATGGAGTAGTGGTAGGGTAAAACGGGATACGACACTTTTTTAATATTTTTTTTCGAGAATATTTTGGAAATTAAGCGAAAGAGAGCGATTCGACCCAAATATTTTTTTTGGAGATCTTGGAATTTTCTAGAAAATAAGGATTTGAGTATAGTCGCTCTATCTCGCTAAGTTTCCGAAATATTCTTCAGAAAAATTTGATGAAAAAATCGAAACATTTTGATTTATCTGTTTACTCATGAGTTTAATACATTTTTTTGTCAATATTTTATCAAGAATTTCCCGAAAATTTCTGTAGCTCTTGAAATTTTCTTCGAAAAAAGATTGATACAGAATTGCTCTATCTCGCTTAATTTCCAAGATATTCTTGCAAAATAATCAGCAAGAAAAATCGAATATTGAATTATTCATCAACTCAGTTCTGACGAGATAAAACGAGATGAAGCGATTTTATTCTAATCCTTCTTTTGTAGCTCTTGAAATTTTCCATAGAAGCATTAATACTAAATCGCCCTATCTCGCTTAGATTTCAAAATATTCTCAAGAAAAACTCCAAGAAAGAAATAACTTTTCTTTTGATATTCAATCAAAATTCCCGAATTTTTCAAAAATCTTAGAAATCCTTTCTTCACGTTTTCCACCGTAAATTTCCTCAGCTTCTCAATTAAACTATCTTTTAAAAAATTCACCTCTAATCGTTCCATTGGAATATTTACTTCCCCCTAATTACTATTTCGCAAAAATTCTCGTAATAATTACATTTACTAGAATTCATCAAGACCTTTCTTGTAGTTCGCAAAATGACCTGCAAAGAAAAAATATCTCTTGATAAATTCTTCCAAATCCATCAATTCCAGAGATATTTAAAAAATAACAGATGTAATAACACATGAACTTTATTCAAGCCATCAACCTTTTACCACTTCACTACCAAAGTAATTTACGTAATTCCCGCAAATTATTCGGTCTTCGTGCTTCTCACTTCTTGGGCTATAATCATCACTTCAAGGAAGATAATACTCATTACACGATTAAAAATAATGAGGAAAATTGAATAAACGATCATCTTTAAACATTCAACGTTTCTTTTATTTTCATTATTATAACATCAAATAGTTGAAATGAATTTTATTGTTTTCACAATTGTGGTAAAAACCTTGAAGTGTTGTTTCGTAATGCAATTATTAAAACCACAGGTACTTGAGGTCATTCAGAAACCCTCGGGAAAGTTCGGGCGAAAGTTAATTTCATGATATTTACATATCACACATAACATTGTAAATGTCTACAAATTTATTTTATTATTACGATCTTTCAAATTGTTATTTATTTATTTGTATTTTATTTACCTCAAACCTATTCATAATTTTCAACAAAGTTGAAAAATTCCCCAGATTTTCTTTTTCAATTATTAAATCCTTTTCGAAGATTCCTCAATTTTTTTTTCAACTATCGAATAATTTTTAAAAATTCCCCAGATTTTTTCTTTCAATTAATCAATAATTTTCTGAAATTCTCTAGATTTTGTTTTCAATTTTTCAATGATTTTGGGAAATTATCCAGATTTATTTTAATTATTCAATTTTTTTAAAAATCTCCTAGTTTTTTTTCAATTATTCAATAATTTTTCTAAATTACTCAGGATTGTTTTATCAATTATTCGATAATTTTTCATTCATTGTGTTGAATGACTCGACTTCATCGTAATTTTTTAATTATTATTTCTTCTCATAATCTGTAATTGAGTGCATTAATTGTTAGTTACAATAATCCACCACTTTGTTACTGTATTATTATACAACTCTGTTACTATTATTTGACATATCTCATCGAAGGACACATAAAAGTGAATGTACTGGAAATTACCTGTGTTTCTTTTTTTTTTTTTTGTTTTTTTTCAAGGCAGAGGCTGAAAAGCCGGTGATACTCTTTCGTTCATGCCAACTGGAACACATTCCTCAGTGACGATTAGAAGAAATCGTTCAAGTAAAAAGGTGTCGAACATGCTTGAGAATAAAAGGGAAAAAAAGATATGACAGAAAAATAGATCGATTGGTAAATTAATTTTTTCTTCAAATATTGATTGCACATTTTTTCTCAGACATTAAGAAATGTTTCTTTTTTTTTCTGTTGCGTTAATGTTCATTAAAATAAAATATTTATTGTCCCGACCTTGAGTGGCCCTGATCGAGTGGCATTGACAGACAATTATTTTTTGCATTATCATCGGCAGCCCTCTTTACTCAAACTATAACGAGGTGAAAGTCTTAAGTTCAAATGTTATAATTACTGACGTTAAATGCCGGATATCAACCGTAGCTCTGTCATTTTTAATAATTCATTTTTCCTTTCATCAAATTCCTTTTTTTCCGTCGGTTAAGGCTCGATTGTATTTGAAGCCCTTCAATGCGACGTTTGAATTGTGGCGCGAGGATGAATTGGTCCGTGCTGCTGCGCGCGCATCCAATTAACCAATCACAAAGCGCATCGTCTCACTATCAGCGATCCATTACCAGTAACATTGAAACTATAGGCGAAGGGGAAAAGATGTTCTAGAATGAGAAACGAGATTATTTTTCGTTCATTCTGTTTTTTTTTCTTCCTGGATTTCAATGAAATTCTGTTTAAAATCTTTTAATTAGATGTTTGAATAGTGGATCGAGGATGAAGAAGTCGGCACTGCTGCACGCGCATTCAATTAACCAATCACAGAATGCGTCGCTCCACTGTGATCTACACATTGCCAGTAACATTTAGACCAATAAGCGAAGAGTGAAAGGTTCATTAGAATGAGAGATGAGATTATTCTTCATGTTTGCCACTTTTTTTTAAAGGGAATCTCAATGAAATTCTATCTGGAACCCTTTAATCATGCGCTTGAATTGTGGCTCGAGGATTAAGCGGTCCGCGCTGCTGCGCGCGCATCCAGTTAACCAATCGCAAAGCACATCGCTTCACTGTTAACTATTCATTGCCAGTAACATTGACACCAATAAGCGAAGAGTAAAAGGTTCCCAAGAATGTGAAATGAGTTTATTTTTTATCTATTCTGTTTTTTTTTACTGGATTTTAATTAAATTCTGTTTGAAAACCTTTAATTAGACGTTTGAATTGCGGCGCGAGAATGAAGAGGTCCGTGCTGTTGCGCGCGCATCCAGTTAACCAATCAGAGAGTGCATCGCTTCACTGCGAGCTATTCATTACCAGTAACATTGACACCATTAGGCGGAGAGTAAAAGGTTTCTAGGAATGGGAAATGAGATTATTTTTCATCTAGTTCGCTTCTTTTACTGCATTCCAGTACAAAAAATCGGGGAAAATAAAGCGCAAGAACTGGAACAATAGAGAATGAACATTCTGATGAGTCTATCATCAAATAAATATTTGAATTTCAAATATTAAATGTCTGATTCGATTCCTGGACCTAAAAAAATTAGAAAAAATTCGCAATTTCTCAATTTTTTCCGGTTTTCTCATTTTTTATCTTCCATTTCTAGCATTTCTATTTAAATACATTTATCTATCACATGTTTTCATAAATAATTTTTTTTTACCCCAGAATTGCGTAAACAAGTACAACGTCTGTTGGTTAGTCAATTTAGAATGTTACCAATTTGAATTGCATAAATAGGGAATAAAATTTTTGCATGACATTCTGTAACGTACGGTTTACAAGCTACGTGTTTTCTCGTAACGCTTTTTTTCATTGACTTCTCTCACTATCTCTCTCTCTTCCTCTTTGTTTCTTTGAGTATGAAGATAATATTATGGATGTTGAAGTGAGTGAAAAAAGGATCGGAAAAATGTTTCAACTTTTCATGAAATGTTCCAATTTTTTCTAAATTTTTTTCTAGTTCTCATTTTCTCAGACCTTTTTCCCACTCAATCATGGAGACTCGTAAAACTCGATATGCAACATGGAAAGTGGTAGGTTGACACATTGGAATTCGTACTAATAGTTAATTAGTTCCTTCTTTGGCCTTGCATAATAAATAAATTAATTTGCACAAATTTTTTTAACGATTTGGAGGAAAAAAACTTCGTAAATACTTTAATCCAGTTTTAATTGACAAATTATTCATTATCACCTCGATTTTATTCCACGAATTTCATCAAAAAAAAAAAAAAAGAAAAACTTAAAATTATTCCGGATAATTGGTGATAAATGATTTCTAAATTCGCGTAACGTGCCAAGTCAATTTTTTTTATTTATTTTTTTCATTTTTTTAATTGGAGTGGAGGAATATAAAAAAACTTAACATTTAGTGTTGCAATATGAATTAATAAATGCACGCGATACTATTGCAGTATTTCGATACACTTCGTGGTGTAGAAAGGGCTGTGCGTGCGTTTATTTAGAGCGGCATGCAATGTCTCCTTGATACTACGATAAATTCATTTTAATTCACGATCATTCAATCTTGAGAGAATAACTGATTTTATTTTTTATTAAATAACAGAAAAAAATAAAATACGTCTATCTTTTGATATTCATTTTTTTGTGAAAATATATGGTAAAGGAATGGTCATTCGCTCCTTTTATCAGAGATATTCCATTCAGAATGACCTCAGACTACTGAGCTTATTATTATTATTTCAGTAATAAGATCTCAATTTTAATCATTTTTCAACTTAATTTTTGTCGAAATTCTTAAGAAAATCTTTAATTCGCGAAAGAAAATAAAAATGATATGAAGAGTTAATTTAATGGGGATGCACTCTTTTTGGCCCTAATCCTTTCTTGTAGCTCTTGAAAATCGTCAGAAAAAAGGATTTGTATAAGAAAAGCGTATCTCCATTAGTATTTGTGAAATTTCTTCTTCATATTACTATCATATATTTTTATTATTTTTTCAGCAATAAAATATCTATCTCAATTTATTTTTAATTCAATTGATGCAAAATTTTCAGAGAAATCTCCAATACCAAGAGAAATCACCATTAAATTCAACATGAAACATTGAAATTATATAAAGAAGTTATTTAATGAAGATATGACCTTTCTGTTCTAATTCTATTTCGAAGCTCCTGAATTTTTTTTTTTTAAAGAATGAGGATAAAAAGGGCGTCTGTTCATTAGTTGTCACGATATTTATTATTATTATTATTATTATTATTATTTCAGTAATAAGATTTCAATCTAAATCAATTTCAAATTTAATTAATGTCGAAATTCCCAAGAAATTCTTAAATACGACAAAGAAATCCCCATTAAATTTACCACAAACATAAAAGTTACATAATTACGTTGAAAATAGTTTGAGTACAGCAGGAAATGTTGGTTTTTCTATTCAACTAATTTCATGATTCATAGTCCATCCAGTGGACTCATTGAGAATTGAGGACCTATTGATGGATTGATTTATAGTAACGATTGATTTATCGTACCTATACATCTCCATTTATTGGCTAACTTGTGTGAGAGAAAAATCAAATGGCCACTACTTAAACTGGAAAATTAATTTTCTAATTTCTTCAAATTAGAGAGCTGTGCAAATACACTGAATTGAGTAAAAAAAAAGGAAAAAAGATTAAAAATAGAAAGGGATACATTATTTTTATATGATTTCATAATATTGCAGAAGGTCGTATTGGTGAATATATAAATCGTAGAACGACATTTTTAATGACCACTTGCTTCTATTTTTTCTTTTACCCCCACATTTATTTTCCACTTTTTTTTCTAGTGCCATTGAACGATTATATTGCAATGAACGAGTGATATTATTCCTGGAATCCTAATGAATTTTTTTATTTAGGATGAGAAAAAAATAGCAATTGATCATTATGACGTAAGAAATTGTTGGGAAAAAAAAAAACAATTAATTGGGGAGTATGATGCACTTTGGGAAAAATTACGATTTTTATTTCATCATTTTTACCGAAAGTTTAGAACTGATTAATAGCATTTCTCTGGGTGATAAACTAGACTTATTACTCAACAATTTTATTTGCCTTTTTTTAAGGAGAAATGCTGGTTTATTACTCGATAGTACGACTGGATCAATGAAACACCTTTTTTTTTTATTGATCTACTACAATTTATGTTTGACGAAAATCAGATAAATTGACGGGGAAAAATGGTACTTTTGGAGATTAAACGACGAAAAAAAAATTAAATGGAATCTCTTAGATTTCATGATTTTTGAAATTATGAAGAAAAATGAGAAAATTTATTCTGACACGTATTTCCATCGTTAATAATCATATTGCGTTTTTTTTGCAATTTTGGTTGAGATTATTTCACGTAAGAGCAACTTGATAAAAATAGAAAAAATTGTCATTGGGAGAAATGTTTCATGATTCGAACGAGATTTCCTGGGGAACATAAAAACGGACTTACACGTATACGAACATGCTAGGTACTATAGCTACCCGTGGGAAAATGCATTTCTATTAGGTACTTAGACCGAGAGAAATTGCAAACTTTAATTCAACAAAAAGAGGCAATTTTTTGACAAAATTAAGAGTAATTGATTTTTTTTGTGCCAATTTTTATTTTTTGATATTTCGGAAACTAAACAAGACGACGTGATTCTGCCATGATCCTGTTTTGTAGAAAAATCAAATAGCTATAAAAAAGAATGCAAAATCGCCCTATCTTCTTTAGTTTCCTGTTTTAACTCTTCACTACTGAATGAAATCGCAATAAAATATTCCAGAATGCGCTGGGGCTGCCCCTCCAATTTGTTCATACGTTCCTTGATGATCAGAGGATTTAATAAAATTATTCTTCAGCTAAATCGTAGAGACAGTGAGGCGACAGTGAGGATCCAACGTTCATTGATGATGCTTCCCCCGCAGAAATGTGCCAATTTTTTGTGCCAATTTTTATTTTTTGATATTTCGGAAACTAAACAAGACGACGTGATTCTGCCATGATCCTGTTTTGTAGAAAAATCAAATAGCTATAAAAAAGAGGCAAAAGCGCCCTATCTCCTTTAGTTTCCAATATATGCTCAAGAACGTAGATTTATCCTGTTTTACCTCTTCACTACTGAATGAAATCGCAATAGAATGCCAATTGTTCATACATTCCTTGATGATCAGAGGATTTAATAAAATTATTCTTCAGCTAAACCGTAGAGACAGTGAGGCGGCAGTGAGGATCCAACGTTCATTGATGATGCCTCCACCGCAGAAATGTCCGCCATATCCTCTCTGAAGAGACACTTGATAAGGATACTTTCCCTCAGGAGCATCTCCCCCATCAACAATTCTCCCAATGCTCCCGGCTGCAAATAAAATCAGTTGATTGTCACTCATCAATAACAATTCAATAGTGAAGAGGTAAAATGGGATAAGTCGATTCTTTTTTTCTCTAATTTCTCGAGACTATCTCGGAAACTAAGTGAGATAGAACGATTTTGCCCATCCTTCTTTGTAGCACTTGAAATTCTCTACAAAAAAACGCCTCCATTAATTTCCGAGATATTAAAAAAAAAAAGAACTGTCACTTAAATCGTCAAATTTCACAATTTCCAATAACACAAAAATGTCAAAGTCATTTTCGCTTTCTCACCTTCATTCAATTGTCTCTGAACCTCTCAATGAGTGAATCGACACATTATGACAGAATTAAAGGCAGGAAAAAAAAATGATTGAAACTATATTAGTTAGCTAATAGGTATTTATCAAAAAGTGTATTACTCTCACTTCTGATGAACAAAAGACCTTGCTTGTCGAATGCAGACAACGCCCTTGTATTGAAGCGATTTAGAAACTTCAATGGGCTGGAGAGTCGATTAATCAAACGTATCCGCGAGCTCATGGTCACTTCAATGATTCTTTTCTTTTTTTTTTCATCGATGGATATAATCGTTATCATAACAATCCATTGTTTAATCGCCGAAAGTAAATCGAATATTTTTCGCATTCTCTTTATTCTATCCTTCGCAATAAAAACCATGCGCTAGATAACTTACTGTCTCTAGGCTGAGGTCAATTTTATTCTTTTTTTTTTTTTTTTTTAAAGTCATTTCCGTGCTGGTTGAGGGGCTGATTGATTTTGAGAGGATAATTATTTAATGAGGTGGTGAAGGGAGATAAGCTGGAGGCGATTGAATTTTCATGGTTTCAATGTTTAAATTTGAGTTCAATTAAATTTATTTAATTTTTGCTTCAATAGAAAATTATTGGAGACTTTGATGGCAATTTTTGTCGAAAATTTTTGGGAATTCGGGGAAATAGGTGAGTTGTTTTTTTCAAATGCTTAAATTAGCGGCTAAGGACTTGACTCTGAGGAATAAATGATGAAATTCATTTTTTCTACAGTCCTTAACAATTTTTCTCCAAATCCAGAAAAATTTTTGATTTATCAAATTTATTAAAATCCATTTTTCTATTGTGGAAAAGAAGCATTTGCTTAAAATTACGGCAACAAATAGCGAATTAGATGAATTTCGTGAAAATATAAAAAAAGCTAATTGATGGAAAAAATCAATTGTTAAGGACTATTGAAGCAATCCATTTCATGATTTTCACTATTTTTTTTAGTGGATAATTCAATTATTCTCGAATGAACTGCAAAAAAAGGCTTCAGGCAAAATCGCTCCATCTCACTTCGTTTCCGAGGTATTCCCAAAAAATGAACGGAGCTCATCCTGTTATACTCCTCCACGACTGAATTTGAACTGTATTTTCCTTTCTTCAACCGAAAAAATGAAAAAAAAAAAACGATTTTTGTCCTATTTTTTTTCTGTCAAGTCTTTCAAAAATGAAAAATTAAAAAAATCATAATTTGTTAATTTTTTTCGTTAATTACGAATTACAAAAGTAGGTAAAATGGAGAAATGGAAAATTTCCTTTAATGCCAAGAACTTTCGTCACTCCATAAATTAGCAGAACAACGAAATGTGTGCCTCAACAAATATGGCATAGTTATGCCAATTCATCCGGTTGTAATAATTAACCGCTGTTCCCTAACAAAACCCATAAAATTCAATCCTCCATATTCTCGTTCTGGAATTAAAGAAATTCAGACATTCAATAATAAAAAAGAGAATAAAAAAAACAAGGAAATTCAATATTTGTTGTACAGTTATAAATTAATCCATGCTAGAGAATAATAAAATAAACCGTAATAGAGAACAGTAATGCGTGATGCACTGTAACAATTAAATCAAAACTACTAATTACCGTGTATTGTATCACATGCGGGAATCTCACGTCATTACCGTTACTGGATTTGTCCATTACTCCAACGAAACCGTACTCCTTGTTTTCAGAGGCTACAATTTTTTAAAAAATTCTCTTTTTTTTTGCCTCATGCTGAGGAACTCTCTTTTGTTTAACGCAATAATAAATAAAGAATATTTATTTTCTTTACGTTTTTATGCACTTGCTTATGTTACTATGATTTTATTAATCGTGTTGGAAAATTATATAATGCATTTTTCAATTAATTTAATTAATTAATTAAATTAAGGTAGTATCGCAGTGTACGGACGATAAAACAGAAAAAAATGAGGATTTGTCGGTTAGTTTTCAATTCATTGCTGATAATTCGGAAAACGTGATTCAAGTTACCCGAAAAAGTGATTAAACTATTCGAAAGTCATATCTTCAGGTTGTGAATATGATTTTTTTTGTTTCTTGAATTTTTTTCACATTGCTGATCTCCTATCATATGCATAGGATAGAGAGAGAGGCAAATAATTATGACTACCTTCTAATTGACATTTCGCAATAACTATACGGAGAATTGAATATTTTTTTTCTTCTATTATTTAGTTAAAATGCTGATCTCTTGGCTAATAGTTTTTAAATAATGGGTCAAATATGTCGTTTTTTAGTAATTTTCTTATTTCTGTTCAATTGAGGCCGTTCGATTTCCATCATCGCTATTTTCAGTAAACTTGGAAAATTATAAAGAGATTCAGAAAAATCTGAAAAAATAATCATCTTCCATGCGGCCACGAAAATATAAAAGATTAACAGTACGCGAATTCGCTGGGATACTACTCTAAATTTAATATTGTTTTTATTTATATATTTTTCTCCGAATATCTCGGAAACTAACCGAGATGGAGCTATCTTTCCTCATCTTTTTTGAATCTCTTAAAAAGCTCTATAAAAAGGACAATGGCAAATTTTCCTTTATCTCGCTTAATTTCCGATGTATTTACAAAAATCATGTTTTACCTCTTCGCTATTGAATTTCAGGACTTTTCAAATTCATCTTTAAAATGTTTTTTTTTTTTTTCAATTCGAAAATATTTTTTATTTATTTATCAATCACAGGATGAATCACTCGATTCATTAAAAAAACTTAATCTGAATTTCCAATTTTTTTCCCAAAATTCACAATTCATATTATTATAAAATGATAATATCCCGTACAAAATTGTATTTTTCCTCTAATCTCAGTGGCATTTACGTCAATATGCATTCAGCATACCGGTTCAGATATCTCGACTCCCTACATAATAAGAGAATAAAATAAAATTCAGTCAACACATTTAGGTATGGATAGTTGTGCATTGAAAATAGCGATATGCGTGCCTCATGCCTATGTAACCAAAGGTATCTTTTAAACTTGATGATATAACATGTATGAACTGTTACTACCATTACCGGCCATTAATTTTTCAGAATAACGACAACACACGGTATTAGCATTGCGAAATTTTTTAGTTTTTCAATTATTTCGAGTTCAATAAAATCTAATAGATTTTCAAGAAGAAGAGAAAAAAAAAGAACTCGCATGAGTCAGGATAAAAATTATATAAATTAATTCTCTTCCATTCATCCACTGAGACTCGTTTTTTTTTTATTCCTCAGAATCCTGGGAAATTATAATTTTATTGAAATTACAACAATTTTTTTTTTTTTTTTATTCACATTCACACTTTTACTTTTATTGATGGAGTTGTAGTTGTAAAATGTGTTTTGTTAACTTGTGTTGGATAAAGTGGGTGTGGCGAATGCCTAACGTACAACGGTACAGTGTTACACACCTTTCATGACGCACTATCGCTTATTCTATATTTGTTAATATGTTTTTTTTTTTATTATTAATATCTAGAATTTAAGGAATAATAGAAATATTTTATTTTATACATTACGTTGAAATTGCCATTTCCTTATATATATATAGATATATACAATTGAATGATAATTTTATTCGCTGATTGCTTCAAATGTTTCAGCTTCATGTTGTCATCTTGGAAACAAAAAGACGTAAGTGCTATGTTTATAGATAGCACTTACGCCCCTTTATTTCTAAGGCAACGATGTAATTTTAAATATTTTTTTTTTTATTGTAATTCAAATATCTCGAAAACTAATGGAGATACGCTCTTTTATGCCCCAATCCTTTTTTGTAGCTCTATAAAATTCTCTACTAAAAGGGAGTAGGGCAGAAAAGGGCATGTTCAGGGAAAAATCTGAAAAAATTCCAGTAGATGCTTGAACATGTCTACGTCATTGTATAATTTTTCCAAATTTTTGGTTAAAGGTGCTCGTTCAGAAAAAAACATGTTCTCAGAAATTCTGTGACGAAAAGGGAAAACAGGATAATTTTTTTTTTTTATCATTCTTTTTTTTTTAAGGATATTCCGGCAACTAATACACCCTTTCTGCCCTAATATTTTTTTTGTAGCTCTTGAAATTCTCTACAAAAAAGGATGAAGGTAAAAAAGCGTATCTCTATCAGTTTCCGAGATATTCCATTGATAATGATCACAAAGATCAGTAAATTTGTCTTATTTCACCTTTTTCCTACTGAATTTTGAATTTTACAAAAAAATTAATATTTTCTTGACAATTGAAATTCATTGAAATAACATATGATGTAATAAATTAAACTTTCAGCTCTATTTATTTCAAAATAATAACCGCACAATGTAATACAGTATTTGGTAGTGAATGAAGAATTTTCTTCACACAAATATCGTGAAATGTCCTTCAATAAATCACTTTCTATACTCAGAAGAAGTAAATGCAGATAATTTAATACTAGAAACATTGAATAATCATTCTTCAAAGAATTCAGGAGATTCTATTGCTTTGAATATTCTCTTCTATCACAATCCGATGGCGAAGAGGTCAAAAATCTTAAGTCCATTTTTTTGTTATTCATATTTTTGAGAATATTTTGGAAATTAATGGAGATACGCCCTTTTTCCGTTAATTTTTTTTAAAGATTTTCAATGTCTCGACAAGACAATATTAAATCAAAAAGGGCGTATTTCCATTAATCTCCGCAATATTCCATTGAAAAGATGTGATCACAAAGAATAATTGATTTTTCTCCTTAATTGAAAATTATTCATAATTAATTTTTTAAAAAACCTCACATTATTCATTTTGGTGATGAGCAGGTTTGCATGAGAAATGATGATTTATCCTTGATTTGTGTAAAATAGCTAAATTCAAATATATCCGGTATTCATAAATTTTAAATAATGATAAAATTCATGTGAATTTTATGCATTTCTTCAATAAATTGGAGAATAAAATTTCATCGTGTTTATATATATATTCTATCAGTCACATTTTTCCACATTATAAACTACACTTTCGAGGGATCCCAATGTGATATCTAGGAGACATCATAAATACAGAATGGATATATTCGAGTTCTACGATTTTTTTTAAGATAAAAAATTGGATATGAAATCTGCAGTGAAAGTATTATGGAATCACGAATTTTGTACAAAAAAAAATTTCTATAATTCAATTATTACGATCAATTCACGAATTATATAACTGAGAATATAGAATTCATATCATAGAGAAAAAAAATGAGCATAATATGATTTTCCAAATTCATTTCCCTGCCTTTTATAAATTTCATTGCTATGTTATTTCCTATTTCAACAAAAAAAAAAAAAAAAATCGGTAGAGTATCACTATTATCAAAATATCTCCAAAACGACAAAGTTCATCAGCATTTCTCGAGAAATTTCTTCTCCAGCTCTTGAAATTCTCTACAAAATAAAAAAATTACGAATTTTTCCCCTGAACCCACTAGCTCCAAGAATATTCCCATCAGAATCCTAAAAAAAAACGATCGTTTATCCTTTTCCTAATTCGAAATTCTCTATTCACCAATACGATTTTGAAAATATCTCCAGAACCATCAGGTTTCGAGTAATTTACCACGATACCTTTCCTGTAGATAATAGAATTTTCTACAAAAAAGGTCTCTTTCCATTTTCCACTGAACCCACTCGCACCAAAGATATCGACAAAAGAATCTCCAATCTAAGCATTTTTCCAACAATTGTCCTAACTTTACCACAATTTATCCTATTCTAAAAAGTCACGTCTACTCTTGATTCTCCATTGGTTGACTAGAACTGTGTCCTCGATTCAATAAATAAAATAGAAATAGAGAATAAAACCTTTTTTTATAGCAATTATTACCCTTTTGTAATGTGAACTCAACTCAAACAATAACTATCAAAGAAATTGTAAACAACCAAAATTTGGACGAAAAAGGTGAGAGATTATTGTCCACGCTCTCTACAGAGAAAAAAAATTCTGGTCACAAAGAGATGTATTTTGTGCAAGTAAATACACTAATCTTTTATAGGCATAGATCTAGATGATCAATGCTTTTTTGGGACGAAATTTCCATATGGACTTGCATAAAATACATGTCTTTGAGACCAGAATTCTTTTTCCTCAGTATAGAACGCGCAATCAAGTCATGTGTGGGAAAAAACCTCGTCCTTCATGAAATCAACAATGATCGCAATTCGAATGGTTTCAATCAATGAAATTCACTAGACTACTTAAATTTCCTTAAACGTACAGCTAATGAAAAGAATTGCATTAGGAAAGAGTTAAATGGAACTTGGTATTCCGATGAGACGTGTTGACCTCTTTGAATCACTTCTTTTTTTTTTTCTTCCTTTTTTTTCAAGTTCATGGATGGTCTCGAACGTCTGTACAACCAACAGGTTGCATCATCAACGGCCATGGCAATCGTATGCCTTCCCTATTCGTTCTCGTGCCACGTTTATGATGTAACAGCCATTGCTCTCAGTGAAGATCGTTGCACTTGCCCCTCGAGGTTGTGTTACATCTCGTCTTGTCATTTAAAACCTGTGAACAGAACAATTATAACGTGTGATGTCATTAATTCAGTTTCAATGATAAATTACGACTGCATAATGCCTTTTTCCTTGTTTTTTTTTTTTTTAATTAATTTCTATTGGAAATTATTGTCAGTTTGCAATTAATCGGAATCATTATTACGATTGATGGAGATTGCAATTTGTCGGATATTGAAAAATGTGAAACATAATTAACAAATGGAATAATTAATAGTAAATAAATGCAATTACAGAATTAAACTGATAAAATTTCTCGTTTTTTATCAAACATTAATTCCTCATTTCTTATTGAGAATTTCTCGAATTTTCTTACATGAAAAAAAAAAATTTAATTAAAGAAATGTCTCCGAAATAAAGCGAGTAAACTGGAACTATCGAATAATATGCGATATCTCGAATTTAATGCAGCATATTGCATCGATCAATCGATATTAAAAAATTATTGATCAAAAAGCATACAACGTGCAAAAACAATCGCCAACATCAATATCCTTTTTTTTTCAAACAGGAACTTTCGATCGATTATTCTCACAGATCGGCTAATCAATGCGATATCTCGAATAAAAAAAAAAGCAATTAAAGGCACACTGCATGCGCCTATGGGAACTTTTCTTGCAAAAACAGCTTTTGATCGTCATTTTTTCACATATTCCATTAATCACATTTAAATTCGATATATCACATAACTTCCTTAACATCAGTTTTAGTATACAGGGAAAAGTATAAATGCTTTTTCTTCAAAAATGCTTTCAGAGAGAATTGATAGAGCATTTTCAGTTGAAAGAAAAATCGAATTATTTTGGAATTTTCTTGGAAGTATTGGGGCAAAATGGGTTGCATCATAGAGATTTTCAATCTATTTTCTTTCTGGCTCTCTAATACTGCAATTTGTCTGAAAAGAAATCTGAAATATAACGAATGAAATATTTAATAGTAAATAAAAGCAATTAATGAATTAAACTGACAAAATTAATTAATGAATTATTTTGTTTTTATGAAAATTTCAAGTTTTTTTTTTTTATTAATCATCAACTCCTTATGGTTAAGAATCTATGGAATTTTCGCTCTAAAATAGGAACAAAAAACATCAAATAAAACAAATAAAATTACAAACGGATTTTAGCTATTTCGTGTCGTACAAGAGGCCTTATACATTATGTATTTGTGTGTAGTATATAGTCACGTTAACTCGTGAGCTGACTGCACTTGCTACGGGGATAGACAGAGTAATTAATTTTAATTGGGGCTCTTGACGATCAATGAGCTCTTTTTCATTCCCGGAAGGTTGAAACTCGAATTTTTCGTGTATCAAGTTAGTACGTAAATTCAAGTTTTTCTCTTTTTTAGTTTTTATTTTATTATCTAGTCTTTTTTTTTTGTATTTTTTTCTTTTATCCTGATTTCTTTATTCTTGTTTCACTCCAAAGGGCAAACGTGGAGAATAGGAACTTCAACACATTTCACGTTGTTCCACATATATATATTGTGCTCTGGTTATGTAGTATTAGAGACCAAGTTTTAACCAATTGGCTGCCGTGAATGGAGAAAGTTTATTCGTTACTGCAGCGATAGATATGCTGAGTTATTCTACGGTTAAATGTTTCTGTTCTATTATTGTGGAAAAGTTAAACTGTTGAAACCTCATTTGCACTAGATAAATACACTTGTATGTATTTTTTTATTTTCATTTAAAAAAATATGAGATTGAATACTGTAATAGGTGTTTCTTAATGATTTCTTTACAGATAAAATTCACGTTTAGGTCAAGGATTCACAGCGATTACACATTTTATAAGATTTTAAATTTAATTTTTTTTGCAATTTAATACAACAGATTTTATTGACATAGAATATACATATATTACTAGAAATTAACAATGATCATTTGATCAATCAAAAACCGAAATTTTTACGAAAATATAGTTCCAGCCCAGGAGCTTATATATATATAACTTGATAACATGATAGTCATTCGTTTGATGAGTGATTAGGAGGAATGTATCTGTATCTGTATCTATCTATTATTTTAATTTATATACAATTATCATAGTATAAATGAGCAGATGAGAGGGATGAGAACGAAATATAAACTAAATTTTTTTTCTGCCTATTTCAGTGTAAATTTTTTTTTAATTTTTTTAATTTAAAGATTTTTTATTAACATATATATACATAGGTACAGTATTATATTATACAGTAGTAGTTATGATGATGGTAGCGTAGCCACAGCCCAAAGGCTTTTACATACATATAAGCGATTTTTTGAGTTTTATATAAACTTAAGAGTTATGGTAGAGGAGGAGAAGGGGGATAGGGAAAATTTTTTTGATAAAAAACCCCATATCGTGAGAAAGTTGGTGATGTTGTGAGGAAGTTATAGTCCTCTCTATTTTGGCAGTTTTATGGGACCATCTCAGTGGGTTTATGGGGGCATAGTGAGGATATCAGTGGTTTTGGGTGTGTTTTTAGGGTGTTTGCGAAGTTTGTTGCCAGTCGGTTGATGAATTCGTAAGTGTAAATTTTCCTAGAAATTTTGGGTAAATTGATTTTGTGCTTTTTTCGGGAGCGGTGGAGCAAAAGCAGTTACATTTTTGGGTTTTTCGAGGTATTTTTCCCTAGCTTTTCAGTCTCTATTTTTATTCACCTCCCGCGAAAAATTGTATTTTTTTATTTTTCATTCGAATAGAAAAATGAATATTCGTATATCCACATACGGAATATTGCAATATTCACAGGTAGAATTCGCGTTTATATCAAGGATCAATGACGACTATACATTTTACAAAATTCTAAACGTGAATTTTTCTTAATATTTTGGAAAAATGGCTCTCGTCGGTTCTTTGGCAGTAGAGAGGCGAAATGGGTAGCTTCTTAAGAATTTTATGGGTTCTTTTCCCCTAGTCTTACACTCTCGCCATTTTTATCTACGTCCCGCGGAAAAGATTAAAAGAATCAAAAATTTTAGGACATGTGAAATAACGGAAAGAAATGCAGTGCAACGAATTTCTCGATTAACTCTTGTCTCTCGTCTTTCAGCCTTCACTTTCATTTCCAATTCAGTTCTTCAGCTCTTCATCTCTCGGCATTTTTTTCTCGTTAGTCTCTCATTCTGATTTTGACATTCATGACGTTTATTTTACACTCACAGTGACGTAGATTTGAATCAAGAATAATCTGTAGTGAGACAAGTGAGTAATTAGTAAACTTGTTATCTCATGAGTGCTTAATATTTGTCATGTCACTCATCACCTTTGCCTCTTTCTCTGCGTCAAAAAAAAAAAAAAGAACGATACAGTTTAAATGGAATGTTCTAGCAGATTAATTGAGAAAATTAAAAATTAATTCAATTGACCATGAAACTTAGCAACAGCTATAATTATGCAAAATTAACTAAAAAAAATTGAAAGAGAAAATTTTAATTTTTTTTTATTTTCCTGAGATTGTGAAATTTTTTTTTCCTAAATTGAATGAGAAAAAAAAAGGTAACGATCGTTTATAGTCGATATATGTCACTGTCGACTCCCAATTCATTAGAAAGGCTTTTTTTCTCATTTTTTTTTCATGACCTTTTGGATAATTACATTTGGCCAATCGCTGCTGTTTTTTTTTTTTAAAGTGGAATGCTGTTTTGACTGCTTTCTGGAGTTGAAGTCATAATGTAGAATTGTGTGTCAGTTTAATCAAACAGGCTGATAGTGACATTTAATGCATACTGAAGAGGAACGAGGTGAATGGTTATGTGTACACGTATAACCATTATCTCGTTCTCTTTGACGTTTATCACGTTCAGGAATTATCGCAATAATTATTATATAATAATTATCGACAAATTGGTGAAAATTTCACTCGGTATAAACTATACGAAGTTCAACAGAGATTCATATCAGTTTTAATGAAAGTATTAGATTAATGTGAGAATTTTTTTCTGTTACTTTCAGATAATGTGACTGGATTCTTTTATTCAACTAGACACAGAAAAACCTGAGCGTAAACGACGCTCAGAAGGGCGTAGTCACTGCTCATGCGGGGGGTACTTCAAGGTCTCACAATCGAACGTGATGTACGCATTGGGATAGTCATGAAAAACTGAAAACTCCCTGGTGAGCCCATATTCACGTCCACTCCGCTCTATCTCGCTTATTTACCGGGATAATTGCGAAAAACTGAGGAGACTCCCTCCTTTTCCCTTATTGGCGTCCAATTTACAATTTTTTGATTATTTATCAAATTTTCTACGAAAAAAGATTTGGTGCAAAAACGCGGTATCTCTCTTAATTTCCGAGACAGAGTGATTGATGGAAATTCAAGGCAATAAAGGATTTAGATGTGCTCACAAGCAACAATTGATTCGCAAGACTTATTGTGAATACCATGAGACGATTGAGTGATGAATGTTTCAACGCTTCTATCTTTATGAATTTGACGAATGCTCTGTATTATTCCATAACATCAATATTTTCGGATTTTTGTAGCTTCCAAACTTTGCGATTTTACTTGACGAGAAGAATGTTTATCATGAGATAATTGTATGATTTATATAATATATATAGCATATGGAAATCCCTACTAACTTTCAGCAGATTAATTTTTCATTTGCATTTTCTCCCTATTTCAATTTTCACAACATTCATTTAAGACGATGGGACAATTTCCGTAATCCCTTACCAGTAAAGGTTGTCACTTTTTGTACAAATCAGCTTACAGATAATCAGTCATCTACCTGCAAAGTAGTCACACGTAAGTTATAGTGAGTGAGAATTCGTTGAAGTTAATAATATTTTTAAATCCTGACCTATAGATTTAACCATTCCTGTCTGTTAGGGAATCTACCCTGGTATAGTGGCTTATACGGAATTATATGAGAAGGGAGGTCTGTCTCAATCATTGATTAATGCTCTACCTCATCTCAAGCCAGGCGATATTGCTGATGCTGTTGTATATGCGATTACAAGACCAGGAAATATCCGAGTATGTTAATTGATCTCTTGATGGAATTCGAAAAGAGTTAGGTACTCATTGTCATCATTATTATTATTTTCAGATAAATCGGTTGGTGTTGGAGCTTCTTCATGCCAACTACGGTTAAGAATTGATACTCAAAATATTGATTAGTATAAATATAAAATGAAAGATTCAAATTCATTTTTTCAGTGAGTGTCATGTACGATGCAATTTTTTCAATTGTTTTGTGTAAATTTTTTTTTTAATTGAGAACTTGAGAGAATCCGATAAATTTTACATGAATGTCTTAACTCGGCCTCTTGACTGATCAGGCACGAGCCTTACCTACTTTCCCCAGTGACGATGGATATATTATAAGCATTAAATAGATCTCCGCTGCACTATCATTTCCGTAAATTAAAATGAGTGGATAATAATAATCCTCGTATGATACAAATTCTTCTGTCAATCCTCTACCTGTGTGCTACTGGTGAAAACAGGCCTAGACTGAAGTAGCTATTGATTTTCAATTCAGTAGCAGAGTGGTAAAACGATGATTAATGACATGATACTGTAAATTCTTGAAGAAACACATTTTTTTTCTCACATTTTTTAAAACAAATAATTGCAGTGGAAAAATTCAAAGATTCAAGTTACATAAATTAGTCGTTAAAATAATCATTAAAAAGAATCAGAGAAATTTCTTTATTCATGCAACAAAGTTTCATGAATCATAAATATAAAATTTGAATAATTCATGCTATTTTTAAATACTAAACGTTGACAAATTGAATTTGCAACTCCATTCCAGTTGAACTCTAGTTCATCAGCAAAAATTAAATGAAACTATGTTGTGATATTTGAAAGCTGTCCAAACATTTTACACCCACTTAACTAGAATTTCAAACTTATTTAATTTATCTCTATTTTATGATTTATTTTTCAACTTGTCCCTGCGGGTATTCGTATCGCATCTCCCCTGATACACTTTACGCTAAATTCACCTCCAGTATTTAACTTTTCTTATTACACTATTTTTTTTTCTTTCTTTCTTCATTCTTTTACGTCTTCCAATGCTCTGAATTGCAATCCAGGAAACGGGTATTTATCTCGCAATCAATTTAAGATAAATGAAATACTTCATGTTCTATAAAGATTTAATAGTCAATTGCAACAGTATAAAATTCATTGATTGATGGAAAAATAGAAAATTAAGAAAATTGTTGGATGTAGGTGACCTTAATGTGAGAGAGGTGAAACAGGATAAGTCTATTTTTTGTGATGATTTTTTTGAGAATATCTGAGAGACTCATGGAGATACGTCTTTTTTTGCCTAAATTCTTTTTTTCTAGCTTTTGAAATGCTCTACACAAAAAAATGAGGGTAAAAAGAAGCGTGTTCCCGGAAAAATATGAGAAAATTCCAGAAGATTCTTCAGCATGTCTATATTATTGCCTCATTTTTTCAAATTTTTCCCTGAAGGCGTTTGTTTGAAAAGCAACAGAATAAGTTGATATTTTTTATCAGTCTCTTTTTGAGAATATCTCGAAAACTACTGGAGATACGCGTTTTTTACAGCTCTTGCACTTCTGTACAGAAAAGGATGGGAGTGAGAAGGGCATATCTCCACGAGTTTCTGAGTTACTCCACTGAAGGTGATCACAAAGATCATGTTAAGATAGAAATTTTGAAAGCAAAAAAAAACCAAGAAATTTGTTAAATCCGTGAAGGAGAAGTGAAACAGGAGGAAAATATTATTTCAACGAATTAAGCCAAAATGAAGGTTTGGCGGTGAAATTTATATGATATTCATCATGTAAAGATACATTTAATGCATTAAGTATAAGAAAATATTATTTCAACAAACCGACGGTAATGGCTGTGTGGTTAGAGCGGGGGAGAGGGGTTTGGCATGCTGAGGTCCTGGGCTCGAATCCCGGTAGGTGGAAGCCAAAATTGAAAAAGCTCTAATTTCACAGTTTCACTTAACCGAGTGGTAGTCTTGCAAGAGACGACTGTATCTGGGCAGATTTTCCTCAAAAATGAGGTTTTCCCTCGTCTATCTGCGAATGCGGTACAGCCGGTTGGGTTGGGGATAAAATGCGTAAAAACTCGAAAGGGTATACGACAGATCTCGAATTAAAAAAAAATATTTTAACGAATTAAGCCAAAATAAAGCTTGTCAGTGAAATTTATATGATATTCATCATGTGAAGATGCAATGAATGTATGAAGTATATTTTTTAAATATTCTCTTTCTACGAATATCTCGGAAGCTAATGGAGATACGCCTTTTTCCGCAATTTTTTCCACAGCTCGTGAAATTCTCCGGAAAAAGATCAAGGGAAAAAGGAGCATGCTCATAGATATAGAAATCTGAAGCGAAATCCAGATGCTCCAGCATATCTACACCCTTGTCTAATTTTTTCAGATTATCCCCTGAAGGCGTTCGTTTGGAAAAAAATCTGCTTTCAAAAATCCCGTAACGAAAAGATAAAAGAGGATAATTTGATTTTATGTATCATTCTTTTTTTTGGAAATATCTCGAAAACTGATGAAGTAACACCTTTCTTGCTCTAGTCAGCTCTTGAAATTCTCTACAAAAAAGGATAAGAGGGAAAAGGGCGTATCTCCATTAGTTTCCGAGACATTTCATTGAAAATGATCACGAAGATAAGTAAATTGGTCTCATTTCACCTCTTGCCTACTGAATTTTGGATTTCAGAAGAAAATTAACATTTTCTTGGCAATTAAAATTTATTGAAATAACATATTATGTAATAAATTCAATTCTCAGCTCTACTCATTCCTGGATAATAACCGCACAATTTAATACAGTATTTGGTAGTGAATAAAGAATTTTCTTCACACAAATAACGTAAAATGTCCTTCAATAAATCACTTTCTATACTCAGAAGAATTAAATGCAAATAATTGAACACTAGGAACATTGAATGATCAATTCTTCAAAGAATTCAGGGGATTCTGCTGAATTTTTATTTATTTTTTATTCTAGGCTGATGATTTATGGGACACCAAAAAAAAAAATGAGAAAAAATTGGATCTTATGGAGAGAGAACTCTGTGGTTAAATTGAACTCACAGGGAGTTCACTACTCTGCTCCTTTCACCCGCAGTTGCGGTCGCTGGTGAGTAAAAACCACTCGTTCCGCTTCTTTGCATTTTATTTTTCAAGATCAAAAATCATGTACCGATTGATGCTGCATTCAATCTCATTTCTCAATGATATTTCTCTTGAAATTCAATGGATATGTAATGAGTTAGTGATGATGAACACAATGATCATAAGTTTTTATTTTATGAATTGGAAATGGAGAAATTGTTCGTTTAAATGCAAATTAAATAGTTGTTTATTTTTTCTTTTATTTTTCCTCATTTCTTCTGACATTTTTTCCCTCATATGCAAGAGACATAATCTTAAAAAAAAGGAAAATGGAATAAAATTATCAGAAATAATTGACAATTATATAATATCCGTTTTCTTATATTTTATCTACTAATAAAATAAAACAAACTCAATTTATCCTCATTTCGGATAATTTTCTTGCAGATATCTCGAAATTTACTGGAGATGCAGGAAGAACATTCATATCCTTTTTGTAGCTGTTTTTTTCTATTAAAAAAGGTATCAGTGAAAAAAAAAATCAATGAAAAGAAAGTGAAAATTTTTGCATCTACATTATTTTTAAAAATATTCAACAAAAACGGCAAAACCATCTGAAGAATCCATTTACTTATGCAAATCATCTGCGCAAATTATTTCCGAGTTCCACACGCAACTTCACACTTCAAATTACTGATCTCAAGTACTCGTTGCACAACCTTCATGTCACAATTACTAACTTCATTCAAAGTCTGCCCGGAAAATATTCTTCTCGTTATTAAAAATCATTTGGGAAAACTTCTCCTTCTTTATGCCTTTTTTTTCGTAATCCAATGGGATTTTTATGGCCAGTTACCATAAGAATATCAATCAATTGGACGTTTCCCTTTCTAAGACCTGTAACGAGAATTAGTTGTATTGCGCCATGGGCATTAACAATAAATGGAGTTGGTCTCTCAAAACCTCTTGTAAATTTTGTTTCATTTTATTCGCATGAAAAATTCAGATAAAAAAATCATTAAATGGAACTAATGGAAAAATATATTGTTGTCATCTAAAGGTGTCGAGTGTCAATACCTTACCATTTATGACATTACTTCAATGGCATTCACCTGATTTTGGTGAATTCCATGAGTACCATGTGTGGAAGACCATTTGGATTCCAGTCATTTTTATCTATTAAAAATTCATTCATTTCAGTCAAGCGCCGTTTGAATTGTACCGGCAAAATGCGGAGGTCCGCGCTGCTGCGCGCGCATTCTTTAGGGTACGGTCGAGCGTTCCTATGCATAGCTGCATAACAGAATGATTAGATTGACCCTTTAACGCTTATAGGCGTTTTCCCCCACTCTGTGGCCTGTTGAGCAGACGGCGCATATCTACGTTAGTGTGTATCCGTGAGCTCTGGTGAGCAATATAGAACCTACTATGAGGCTTCCGTTTGTTTTATGTCCAGGTGTATAAAGCTCGATTAGCGCTAATCGTCGATTAGCTGACGGAGTCCGTAGCCATTTTAACCCATTGCTTCATACGGCTCGTCCCCACTCTCTAACGCTGAGTGATGAGTCTGTAGTGGGGATGGCGGCAGCAGGGCCGGACGCGGCTCGCTCCTCAAATATTCGGGAGCATCTATCAATTTTCTGAACAAATCTAAACTAATTTTTTTTTCTCTAACAAATGATCAATGTGGTGTATCGGAACTAGCGTAAAATAATAATTTACTCCTTTAGTATTCTCATCAGATAAAATCTTACAACACAATGAGGAGCCGTCTATGATCATCGGCATTGTAACGGCACTGCGCTGATAGTTGGTGGGAGGCACACTTACACACTACATTTATGTACCACACTCACACCGATACAGGGGCCGCGCTGATTGGTTTTACCCCCAGTTGCCTCACACCGAGACGATTTGCGACGCTTGCGAAGCAATGGGTTAAGCTGTTTTTGACCGTTTTTAAGCACGCTGTCTTAAATTCTTCCTAATCATGCCAAGTTAACCGACTGAAGTTAATCGCTCAAAATTAACTTCACAGGTCACTTAACCAAGGCAGCATAGTTAAGTGACTACCGCTAATCGGTGATTAACTTTATGCACCTGGTCCTCAAAATTTTATTGGGTATGTTATTGTTAGTCAATAATTTTGAGCTTTCACGTTTCAAAATTCCTATTTAAATAACAAAGGAACGGGCACTGAGAGAACCCATCAGATGTGTGTGTATCACGGTAATGACCGAGCCTGAGTCTCGTAAACTGAGGTAGTGGGAACTTAGAGCGCACGCAATTGGCTATCCCCACTCTAGCACAGTAGGTATGAGTTAGTCTGACTTCAGCGTTAGAGGGTTAATTTCACCGTGATCTTATATGATTATTTTGCGAAACAAAAAACACAAAACAAATGAATGACATAAATTACGATCTAATAAAAAAAAAAAAATTCGATCTAAATTGAAAAATATACAAAAAAATAGATCTTCACTAGATAAAATTCAGTATTCAGTGTGACGTTCCAAGAACTTCAGAATATTTCGAAAACCATTAGATTCACGACAGTTTACGACGAAACCTTCTCTATCGGTCACAAAATTCCCCACAAAAAATGTCTCTTCCGAAATTCCCCTAAATTCCTTCTTTCCCGAGTTATTCTTGCTAAGACTGAACCAAAAATTTCCATTGAATCCTAAATCATTCAGGAGCCACTCTATCATTCCAACAATTGCTAGGTGATAATAATAAAAGCAAGGAAAAAGGCCTCAGTTATACAGTTTCACTCATAGCCAGAAGAATAATTCAACATTACTGTGCATTATCATCGACTAGTAATCTCTATTAGTTATTTTCAAAGCGTCTACTATTACGTATAACCAAAGGTATAACTATCATTTTAGTAATTCGCTAAGGCAAACTGTTCTTAGGAATGATTTAACAAAGTAATACATATGTAAATGAATCTATAATGGCAATGCACTTCACTTATTTGGTGAAGGTAATAAAATCCTGATTATTCAATTTTTTTTTCCGCGAATTTAAAAATTTTATACAAATTATTTTATTAATTTTTTTTTTCTTTAAAATTCTATCTCTTCCACATGAAATAACTCTTAATTTGGAGAGAAATAGGAAGGGGAAAAATTGTGTATTATTTAACTTTAAAACGTCAGAGTGGCAATCGATTGGAATTCCAAGTGTTGCACGTTCCCACAGATGTTTTATGGTGCGTAGTCGTTTGAAAACAGCACAAATCTCCACTCCTCTCTGTCTGCGAATGATCTCTTGTTAGCAAACACCAGGATCTATTCTTCTGTTATGGCAAGGTTGAATAATAAAAGTGAGAGAGACAGAAATAAAAGATAAAAGTGTCGATTTCATTCGATTTTAAAGAATTCTTTTTTTCTTTTTTTTTGTATTCAGGATAATTAATTGGAATTTTTTCGCTTCATTAATTTGCGAATTTTTTTCTCAACATTCGAATTTCAGAAGAATTCTTGGAATACTCGTGAGGTCATTTCCGCTGGAATTTCACAAATAATTCATCATGACTGATCTTAAATAATGCATTTAAACGTGGATAAATTTATTCTCTCGTTAAAAAAAAAATACTTTTTGGTAACATTTAACAACACTACTTATTTACAATTAATGATTAATAAACAACTGCCAACGGTTTCATTGATCAAAGTGGCCTTCGGCAATCAGCTTGAAAACAATTGGAATTAAACATTCACGACTTTCTAATTCCACAATGAGACCTCCTCCAATCTCGGGACAATTGGATATCATTAAATTCCCCCTAAAATTCAGGCATTACTTGTTTGTTCATATTGATCGAGTGAAACGGACATTGTTTGTAGGAGGAATGGCATTACCAATGAATTATTGGTTTTATTCAAATGCAAGTGACTTTGGATTTTTTTTGAGAATTGTCATCATTAAGAAAATATGATTGAAGTGACAGATAATAGCAGACATCTGCCAATTTTTAAGTTTTTTTTTTTAAATCGATTTAGAAAGGGTTTTTTTTATTTATTTAGCCTTTAAACCGATACAGCTTGTCTCACGATATGTATCAAGTAATACAAAAAATTAGTGGAAAAATATATATATAACCAGGAGAGACCTGAGCAAAATGGACTCTAGTTCAAAATAATCTAGAAATTTTTTCGGAGTTAAGGAGTAAATGGAAAATTCGGAAAAAAATTAAGAATATGCCAATTCGTCTACATTGTTGGTGAATTTGTCCAAATTTTTTTGAGGAAGCGTTTATTTTAAAAAAATCCCAGATCGCTTGATCACACGTATCCATTTTGTCCCGGTCTCTTCTACATATACACACATAACAATTATTATTATATATAATAATAATTATCATTATATATAATAATTATTATTTGTATACGCATGTAAGATGATGATGGTAGCACTTTTTCTATATTTTCAATGTATATATTGCTTCAAATAAGAATTTATTAAGAATTTGAATGTTCTTCATTTTATTGTAGACTATAATTGATTAGTTATAGAATTCCATTCGGAAGCGCTCTGTCAATTTTATTGGCAGAATAACAAATATCGCAAGAATAGTGTGGTTGTCGAATTACGCACAAATTTTTGGGCTTCTGCTTATTTTCCCTCTTAACAAGTAAATTATGGAGAGAAAAAATATGCACATGCCAAAAAATGCAAAAAATAGTCGAATGCTCGTTAATTTCACTATCAAAAAATGGTGGAATTTCGTCTTTTATCGATGATTTTTCAGAAAAAATGATGTTGGATCATCTCTAATGATTTTTGTTGAATTCCCAGTAGGTCCAAGTAGAGACTTTCTTGAAGCGTTAAAGGGTACAATAGCAGACAAAGAGGCCCTTTCATGAGGGGACAACAGCCGGTGGAGCCATTGTGACACCTGGCTACACCGTTATGCAACATTGGTGACGGCATAACTTTCCCTGCAGGAACTGACACTTGGCCTTAGGCTGCTGAACCATTAAGATCTAGAGTCGTGACCTCTACAATAACTGCGCCAATTTTATCAGGAGACATTGACTGTGTTTTATATCTGTAATAAAAATGTATTGAGATAAAAATTTGTGTAAAAATTAGGAGAGATTTATTTAGTTAAAGATATCTCGCAAAGTATTGGGTTTGGGAGAATTTATGAAGATAGTTTTTTTGTAGCTCTCGAAATTTTCTACGAAAAGGCTCTCTTTATACTTTCTCTTAAATCTACTTGCTTCAGAGATACTCACAAAAGAGTCTGTCAACAACATTTTTTCACAATTTAACTCCTGATTTTTGGAGAATCTTTTGTTTTCGTTATTTTGAAAATATCTCAGGAGCTATTAGGTTTACGGAAAAATGGCAGGAAACCTTTTTTGTAGCCCTTGAAATTTTCTACAATAAACGTATCCTGTCACTTTTACCTAAACCCATTTGCTTGAGAGATACTCTTAATCCAATATTTTTTTCAAAAATCTCAAAAATTGAGTAATCAAAAAATTATAAAATTACCATGAATTTCAAATTTTCTCTACTCTCAATTTTAAAACAATCTATTTTTCATACAAGGCGTTGGTTACTCTCATTCGCTCGTGTAAAAAGCAGTGAAGGGGTGTACCAATAGTGTCTCACATTACCTGGTGTTAGGTAAGATAACATATGCTAGCGTTAAAACACCAAGGAAACCAAACAAACTGTGCCTGAGACACAATACTTAAGATAAACTAAGCTTACATATCCATAGCAGTATTTGCTTAGGCAGTTGTGGCTTGTTGCACGAGTTAAATCGCCAGTGCTAATTCCAACCTCAGGAGTTACCTCGGTATTTTGCCTTGCCACCCGCGTGAAAGCAGTTTGTCTTAATTCTTTTTTTTTCCACTCTTCTCTCTTTTTTTTTCTCTTGATTTCAAGGAACGTTCCCAGGAGATTAAGTCATTGAATCTCATTCATTGACTCGATCTTTTTCATCCATTCACAATTTTTTTTATTTCTTCACTTTTCTTCTTTCACCTGTTTTTTTTTTGGCATTTCGGTGAATTTTTTATTGGGCGTTTTACACAGTCTCGCAAAACGCATTGGACGGGAAAAAAACGGCAAAATGGACCTGATTCACCTAGATTTCTTATTTTCGGTAATTCTTTTTCAGGAGAAATGCTACGGTGTGACGAAAATGTTTAATCGGGCGTTTAAATTCATTTTACACTTCTTGCGGTTTTTTGTCTCTTCGTAATATTGTTTCATTTCTTCTGAATTTCAGAGAAAAATTTGGGGCGATGTGCATGAAAAAATTTAGAAAAAAATTTTATTTAAAAAATAATAGATTTCTTCTTTTTTATCAAATGAGATTTTCTTGATAGAATATCTCGAAAATAAAACGAGATATCGAAATTCTTGTAGAGACCGGTTTTGTATACCTGAATTTTCTTTACAAAAAAGGTCTCAGCGAAAATTGCGCTATCTGGCTTAGTTTCTAAGATCCTTTTGAAAGACTGATAGAGAAAAAATTTTCTCTTCTTTTTTCAGTAAATTATTCATTAGAAATTTGCACGAAATTATGTGCATGAATCGGATTTTTTCATTATGTCTCCCAGAAAAAGCTGAAAATAATTGATCCCTCAAGAATCTACCAAACCCTTCAATTTTGGTTTTATTAATTATTTTGACGCACAAAAAAAATTAATGAAATTCATTTCCATTCATTTCTCGGATTCTCCACTTCTCCCATTATTTCCTAATTGTATCGAAATATCTGTATAATTAGAAGCAACGCTGATTGGCAAATGGTATTAGCTAATATGCACCTGAGTAATTATTCCAATTATTATTTTTTTTATCCTCCTCTTTATTCCCACAATGCTAATTCAATGATCAATATGTTTTTTTTTCGATCTCCCCCCAGCAATTCCATTGCTCCACAATTAATGAGACTATTGAAACGAAGAGATCTGGATGGAACGAATAAAAAAAAAAGACGTGAGAAATATTGATTTTAAACTTTAAAATAAACATGAAATTTCACCGAGGCATTTTTCATAGTGACTCGTGATTTTGATGACATGTGAAAGAAAAAACATTATTAAAAAATGGAGAAAATTTTTGTAGTGATCTATGTGTAGGCGGAATGACGTGTAGCCCCAGGTGAAATTAAACGATCATAAGAGACTCATGATGTCTGAATTTTGTTATTTTTTTTGTCACAATCACTCTTTTTTTATTCACCTCATTGTCAAGCATTAGAAATGCCTGATTTATTGTTCTGTCGATGGATAATAGTGATCAGCAAAGGGGGACATGTAGTGACTTAAATTTTCTGTCGACACTCCAATTCAAGTTTTGTTAAGATTGCGTGTTAGAAAGGTGAATTGACGATATCTATATATGATCAACAGTTCATTTAATGAATCCACGTGTTCATACGTTTATTTTCTTACTCTTACTCCTTACGTTATATTTCACCAATTAAATATCTTTCACTTTACACCCTGAATAAAAAAAATCTAATTGAATTCAGCCAATTAACGGTATTTTTATGATTATTTTTGATCATTACGTTTGAATTGTGGCGGGAAGATGTGGGGTCCGCGCCGCTGCGTGCACATCATCTACGGCGCAATCGAGCTGTTTGCATATACATTGCTGCATAACAGAATTATCAGAACTATCTTTCCCAAAAAAAATCCCAAAAAATATGAATATATTTATGAGAATTGTTTCTCAAACTTTTAGAAGAACGAGCCGTATTTAATTTAATTTCTTTGTGTAATGTATATGAAATCTAACATTATACGTAGTCCAATATAAATCCAGCTTTAATCAGGAAGTGACGTTCCCCCATTCATCCCTTCCCGATTAACATTTGTCCTTCACGACTCACGGTGTTAACACGTGGAAAAATCAAGATGCAATAAAGCATTAATTATATTAAAGAAACTTGGCCGTAATTATTATCAATCCATTCTTATTGGTACTCAAAATCTCAGATATAACACTTTGAATTTTTTTGTTTTGTACTATCGTTCTTCCAGAACCTGATAAAGCCTGAACAAAACGGGCGAAACATTATTCAGTTGACAATTACCCGGTATTGTTAAATTTAATTATTCTAACGTCCCATGATCGACTTATCTAAGTTTATGAATATGGAAATGAATAACACAATTGATTATATGGATACAATTGTGACGGGAAAACGCAGGGGTGCGATTCTCAGGAACTTGTGGAAGTCTGGAAGGTAAGTTCACAATTAGGTCCGCAAAGAGCTAGAGGCTGATCAAATTCAATGGTGAGCATGCAATTCATTGAATTATAGTAAGCCGTGGGCTAATGAACAGTCAAAGTCTAACAATCGCATGAAAATGCATCATTACACTCTTCATGCATTACAATGTGTTTGATTATGACCATAATAAATGATTTATTAATGCCTTTCAGCTTTGAGTATTTGTCTATGACACTCCATTTATCCCATGGCGTATCGTCATTCAATGAGCTGCATGATCACCATTGAATTGTATCAGTCGTATCCCTTTGCTGGTTGTTGTTTGTTTGTTATTTGTGCTGCTTGCGCAGCTGGCCTTCAACAAATTTATGTTATACAGCCAATGTTACTAATTTTTATGCGACAAACTGTGCTCAGAGACTTCTTTCTGTTGTTATGAGCTACACAACTCTATCCAGTCGGGCTCGAACCTGGATCTACCGCATGTGAATCTACGGTCCAATCTACTGCGCCAGACAACTGGACATCCCTTTGCTGGTTGAAGCATGAACTCATCTTCCACACTTCCGCAAGTCCCTGAGAATCGCACCCCAGAGGTCCGCGCTGCTGCGCGCGCATCATCTAGGGCCTAAGGGTGAAGCCACAATGGACGCAAACGTAATGCAATATAAATTGCGTGCGCAGTGCACCTTAGTGAATGTATGCAATTGGTGCGTCCTATTATGAGGTTATTTGGCTATTTTGAACTGTCCGTCATGAATTTCAAGTCATAAACAGAAGTTCCAAAGCTAGCACGAAAAACTGATCAAGATTCGAAGATCTGCACATCATCAAAAGTGATATCTGTCACATTATCCTTGCTTACATGAACAGAAATGGAGCCAAATGAATTGTTGATATTACCTTATAGATGTATGTCTTCAAATTTAGTTTCTACAGGTTCATACATTTTTTGTTTTTAGAAGAAAAAATCCTCTTAATGATTCACAATTATCATTGACAGTTTAAAATAGTCAAATCACCTGGAAAAAGGACATCAATTGCGTACGTTTAGTCTGATGCGTGAAGCGCGCTGCACACGCAATTTATGTTAGATTACGTCTGCATCCATTGTGGCTTCACCCTAATCTAGTCATCCATATGCAAGACTGCAGAACAGAGGTATCAGAATGACTTCTCCCACGAAAAATATGTGCAAATCCTAAATATAATATGTGCAAATATGTCTAAAATCCTAAAATATGTGAACGAAATTGCGGCGTAAAGATGTGCAGGACCGCAGGGCTGCGTGCGCATCATCTAGAACACAATAGAGGCGTTCCCAAGCAATCATGCATAACAGAATTATCAGGATTATCTCTTGCAAAAGAAACAACCAGAACCTGTGAATAAACTTGATTTTTATTTGAATTATATCACAATGTCGTAATCAGTATGAAAACTCGTTACTCCAATTATTATTTTATTAATGCGAGCAATGTATTCCTCCTTTATTCGCCGTAAAAACGAAATTCTTTAAATTCATAAAGTTCTTAATTCTACTTAAACTGACACCTTTATACATAAATATATAATTATCTTATGATACTCCTTCTACCGATGAATCTAGTTACATCTATCTCTCGGAAGAAATCACATGCTACCATTTAACGAAGCTCAGGTGCTTAATTGCCGGAGAAAGTATCTACGAATGTAAGATATATAATTAAACGAAACGCTTAGAAATTGAAGCATGTTTATTGGCTGTATTGCTAGTGATGTGTCGATTCCCTTCTGGGATGTGCATATTTATGAAAATATAGAAATTAATTGATAATTTATAGATTCAAATGAATCATTTTAAACTCATATCATTCTACTAAGATGTTTGAAATTGTTTCATCTTAATGCGAAACTTTGAAACTAATAATTACTTGAGTTATATTATGTAATATTTACATTTAATGGCAACACATCATACCGTGACTGGCTTCTATGGTTTTTCCATCATTATCTTATGTTAGAAAGTTGAGAATTGAATAATGAATATGAAAATTCAAAAGTAATCCATTTAGCAATAATTTATTCTCAATTTTCTTTATTTACTGTTGATGAAAATTTAATGAAAATTGTTATTTTTTTATAAAATTATTTGCAACAAAAAAAATTTGATTAAAATACTGAAAAAAAATTGATTTAATGAGGATTGACGGAAATGCATAATTCACTTGATTCTCATCTCCTTAATTATTATTCACGTTAAAGAAACAATGTGAAATGATCTCTCGATACATATTTCACGTTTTTTCTGCTTCTTCTTCTTTTTGTTACTAAAAGTGAAGTCGACAAGCCATTTCCCTTTTCACATAATTATGTGTTATTGGAAGACAAGTGAAAAGAGCTATTTCCTCATTATCAATCTCATTTAACGTTTTAAATGGAAGCAATAGTTGTAAAATATAGTGAACTTTTTTTTCTCAATATTTTGATTTGAAAAAATTATAAGTAAAGTGAATAAATTTGCAAAAACTATTTAAAAAATTGTTAATCATTTTTTTAAATAAATCAAGATTCATTCATATTTATTGGCAATTTTCTTTTATGATGACCAATTTAATGAATAATAGAACAATAATTTTTAAATCGTGGATTTACATAAATCGAGGAGTTTTAATAAATAAAATTCATTGTAAAATTTAAAAAAACGTGGGAATTTTTGTAATAAAAATTCTGAAACTTTGCGATATTGTCCTCAATTACAATTGTAACTTTGTGCCTTTGAAATTTTTTTCTAATATGGTAAAGACTTCTCACAGTGAGGCCAATTACAAGAGCTATTGCAATTGAGTCGAATTATTATTACTATATGTCATCATGTGGGACCACAAAAAAAATGTTAAGAAAATCTCATTTAGTCAATTAATGAAAAAAAAAATTACATGAATGGGGAAAAAGACATTTATTCAATTGATTCTATGAATTTATCTAGAAAAACCAGTTTCTTTTATTGGATTAAAAGAAGTGATTAATCATTCTCAATTCAATAATAATGCTGGAAAAATCGGTGAAAAATGGATCTTTGGAGCAGAATGGTTCAACTTTTTTTTTTTTGGAGTGAAGGGCTTGATGGAAAAATCTGAAAAAATTTGAAAATATGCTCAAACGTGTTTAGATTGTAGTGTAATTTTTTCAAATGTTCTCGTCAAGGCCTTCACTTTCAAAAAAAAATGTCCATAAAATTTTTTTTCATAATGTTGCCTGGAAATTTTTTTATTCATTTTTTTTGGCACACTTTAGCACTTTTCTATCTCTTTCCTGGTAAATTTTACGCAACTCTGTATTAATGAGATGCGAAAAACCAGAAATGATTGTAGATCAGTGTCCAATGTTCATTAAACATTTGCCTTTTCCTTTCTTTTTCGGCATTTGCTCAATTGAATAGCAGGTACTCTTCAGTCTCAGCTGGAAGCCACTAATTTGATGCAGGATGCGTGACAACTCTGCTTTCCCCTGCCATTGTGCCAACATGAGTTGATGGATTCACGCTAACGATACGTATTACGTCGGTCATCCTGGAAATGAGCCGTGAAAAAAGTGCAGAAATCAGTTGTTTAATGTGCGAATGAGACTCCATAAATAAATTGTGTGAATAAGCCTTTTGGACAAAGAGACGATGGATTCACTGTGTATTAAAATGGAGATTTTAATGAAACGGTGAAAGAACATTTTTCGTGATGATTTCAGTGAAAAACTGAATAAATGTCAGGTGGAATAGATGGATCATAATTAATTTTTGAGTTTTTCCTCTCGAAAATTATGCTTTTTTGGACAAGACTTTGCTTTTTTTAGAATTTCTAATTTTCTCAGAATCATCTCCGTTTCTGCTTCGGTCCATGGAGGGAAGTACAAAAATGAAATGATAGGTCCGGTTGATAATATCGAAAATAGCGTAGATCTGACAATTTTGTTTTTCAACAAATAAATTATTTTAAAAAAATAGATATACATAGGTACATGTAAAATTTTTTTTTAGAAATTAGAAATGCAAATTTTTTAAATATTCTTTGTATAATAATATAATTGCTTAAAAAAATGCAAACAATTGTCAGATGTATGTTAATTTTATTATCACGACTAGAAAGTCAGGAATCATAACCGCTTGAATATATGGATTATGTATAGGGGAGAATAATTTGGAGTTTTTCATTTGAGAATGCAGGAGTCGACGAAAAAATTTGAGGAAATTCACTAACATTGTCCACATGTCGGGGCATCTTCTCAATCTTCCCTTATTTTTTTGCATCGAGAAAATGGGAAACAGACGTTTTCAACTAATCAAACTCAGTAATGTCGTTTTCCGCTCCCAGCTGCAAAAAATGATTGAATACCTAGTTGAATTAAAAATTAAGAATCATAGATAACATATAAGGTGTATTAAATATTGTAATGTTCTGTCTTTCACAAAATTTTATGGGCTTTTGTATCGTGGTTTTACATATCGCTCATCACCTGAGCAATTAAATCGACTTCTCATGCTTCTTCTTCTTTTTGGCTCTGTCCATATTAGAAAATCCGGCAGTCAACTGAATAAACATCAAATTAGTGACGGAAAAAAATTGTAGGCACTATAACTGAATTGGAATATTTCTTTTTGACCTCTACCATTAAAATGATAGTTATGACAGTACAAAAAAAGGTAATTATGCCGAATAGGGCCCAAAATGAAATCAATTTAAATTTTGCGTCAGGAGGTGGTAAAAATAAACTAATATGTCGGTGTCAAAAATTTGAAGGTAAATATCGGAACTCGCAATAGCTCAATTGATACAGCATCAGACTTAGAATGGTTTTTACGATACTAGGGTGAAGGTATTATCATATTTTTTCTGAGGATTCAATTCTGGTAATTATTGAATTTTATGAAGGGCGTTATTGTACATAATTACTGGAAAGAAAATTCCCTCAGTGTGAAAATGAGGCTTTTCAGAGAGATAAACTCGATGAAAGGGTGCATTAGTAACAGACATCAATGGTATTGTATTTCTCCAGTCCTTTAATTCATTGGGGAGTTCGAAAGCCATTGCCACTGGATTTACTAAACTGCAGTTGATAAAGCCGAGGCTGAAAACAACCGCAGTCCCATTTGCAACGAGGTAATCCCTTTCTTAGCCTCGCTTTCATTATCCACGAATTAGTGAATCCGGCATAATCGTAAATTGTTCGAACTTGCTCAATTTCGAGGTTCTCTCCTCATTAAATAATGAGGAGTTCAGTATTAACTCTTCGCTTCGAGGTTTTAATCGTTGTTTTGATAATCTCAAGATCTGAAAAAAATTACTTATATTTTTTTTCATCAATTTCGTAGAGAAAACGAATTTGAGTCGATTTTTTTTTCACAACGGAATCAGTCAATTTTTTGTGATTCTTTCTTTGAGAATAGTTCGGAAATTAAGCGAGATAACGCTTTTTCGTTTGATTTTTTTTTGTAGAAAATTTTAAGAGTGACTTGAAAAATCACTAAATAAAATTCCATTTTGCTTAGCTTCCTGAATATTCAATGAAAAATGAAAGAAGGAAAATCAATAGCGAAAAGGTAAAAAAGGCACAAGTTCAATTGTTTTGCTCATTCATTCGTGAATACCTCGGAAAATAAACGAGATAGGATAAATTTTGGGAAAATCTTTTTCATAGCTTTTGAGAAGAAAAAATCATCAGAAAAACAATGGAAATTTGCAAAAGTCCCTTTTTGCTCCTTATTTTAAGAATATCTCAAAAAATGAGCGAGTTGGGCAAATTTGAGGAGACATTTTTCTTAGCTCTTGAAATTCCCTGCAGAAAAGAATTCGAGCTAAATTGCCTCATTTCGCTTAGTTTCCAAGGTATTCTTAAAAAAAAAAACCTCACAAAGAAATAGACTCATGCAATTCCACTTTTTCACGACTGAATCTGATTGAATAGAGTAGATGACAGTGTCGTCAGCCATCGCAAATGCCCCGCAAAATCCAAAGTAACTGGATATGTCTCTGGTACAAGGGGAGCGAGAAACAGGTCCTACACTCCCTTGCGGCACGCCAGAAACAATTCTGGTCTCCTTTGAAACGCGATCACTATCGATTACCGCCAGTTGAGACCCAACGAGATAAGACGCAGGCCCTCGCACAAACGTGATTTCAATCGCGGCGACTTTTCAAAGAAGTACTCGTGAATGTTTGGATTGACGAGATTAGGAGGGTCAAGGAACAGAGAAACTGTGGCCCGATTACTATGAAAATCGCTGATTGTGCAATTAACTAAGATTTTTGGAAACAAAATTTTATAAAAAACGCGCGGCTCTCTGAAAAAATTTGAAAAAATTCAGCAGTGATGTAGACATGCTAGACCATCTTTTGGAATTTTTTCAGATTTTTTCATGAAGTCCTTCACTTGAATTATTGAAGAGATCCGAGCAAAATAGACCTACGAGGCTAAATGGCCTAGGATTTTTTTTGAGAAGGAAGGAGTGCACGAAAAAATTTGAAAAAATTCACCAACAATGAAAACATATAGCAGACTCTTGTCAAATTTTTTCAAAAATTTTTATCATGTCCTTCACTCCGAAAAAAATCAATTCCGGAAGTTTTTAGTGTAGCGTGTTTTTGGAATACGGAATTTCATTTTCTCTTTTTTCTTGCCTTTGAAGGGATGAAAGAGAACGGAATTTGGAGGATGGAATTTCGAAAGTTCCCTCTTTACTCTCAGCTCAGAAGATTAGTTAAGGAGAGCAATTAACCTATGTGGCCAATGCACTTTCACGATTGCCGGCTATGCATGGACGTACGTGGGCATCTCGGATTTTTTCAGTGTTTCATAGGTAAGAAAAAGAAAGTGGGAATTATGTGTTTCATTATTATTTTCTGTTCAAAGTGAATGATTAACGAGTGGGCGGAAAATTTCAGATGAAACTAATATTTTTCGCATTTTTTAGAGGTCAGTGGACTGACGAGTGTGAGGATCAATGGGCTGACTAAATTAGGTAATTACTCCTTAAATAATGGTCTTCCGAGAAGATTCCCATGATTTCTCTTGAATTTTAATTAAATTAATCAAATACGATAGTCCCTTGAAAATTCACCAGGATTTTTGAGTAGAGAAAATGTGTCCAAAAAAAATTGAGAAAAATTAGGGAATTATGTGAAAACATTGAAATATCTTTCCAATTTTTTTTCAGATTTTTTTGTGAATCTTTTGATTATGAAAAAAAAACACTTTGTCACTGCAAGATTTTTTTAAATTTCAATCAGTCCCTTCACTTTCCGAAACAATTATTCATCCCCCTAATTCCAGTTTTTATGAAAAAGTAAATAAGTTTGTCAATTCTCAAATCATTAATAGCTTTCATTACAGTGAGAGAAAAAGCTTGAAAAAATCAGCTTTTCTGATAATTTTCAATGGAATATCTCGGAAACTAATGGAGATACGCCTTTTTTGTCATGATCCTTCTTTCGTGGAACTTTCCAAGAGTTACAAAGAAAGATCCACACAAAAAGTGCATATCTCTATTAGTTTCAAAAATATTCCCAAAAAATTCAGCAAAAATTGCGAACAATTTGGGATTTTTGAAAACAGAATTTTCATCAGAATGAGCGGCTTCAGAAAAAAATTGAAGAAAATTGAGCAATTATACAGATATGTATGGCGCATCTTCTGGAATTTTTTCAGAATTTTTTGGGAAGAACTTATCTTATTGCCTCATCTTTATCCTCATTCTCGATTGAATATCTCGGCAATTAATGAAGATACGCCCCTTTTACAGATCTGATATGATCTTTTCTGTAGAAAATCTCAAGGGCTACAAAAAAAATCAGGACAAAGAAGGGCATATCTCCATCAATTTCCAAGAATTCCCGAAAAACCCGAAATTTTTACGATTTCCCTGAAAACTCGTAGAAATTCGCCTGAAACTCCGCAAAAAATCCAGGAAGGCAAATAGTGGAGTGAACGATCATTGCCAAATCCCAGTTTACGAAAAAAGAAAAATGAAAGCACGTGAATAGTTGATGCAATGAGATTTTTTTCCTTCGAATGCGATCGTTTCGCTAATTTGACTGAAAGCAAGTAAAAAAAAAAAAAAAAAATGTTGAGAGAGAAAAAAAAAGAGGTGACACTTGGCTTTCACTTCCTCGTGTACCAAGATACCCACGCACGCTGTCGCACGTCAAACGTGACGAGTATTTCCTTGCAATTAGAAACAAAAATAAGAAAAAAAAAGGCAAATTGCAAATGTATCGCTGCTTGAAAAAAAAGAATGAGATAAAAAAAAACAAGATGCACTACAAGGGAACAAAGAACAATGAGGAAAAAAAAGTAATTCTTTTATTTTTCATGTTTTTTGGCTCTTTTTTTTTCTCTCTCTCAAAATAATTAATTATAAATTATAAAATATTACAATTATTTTAATTAATAATTTCTCGTTGGATCACTCCAATTGTTTGACGCAATGCCACACGTAATATGAACTTTCCCACTTTCTGTGGAGTTTCACATAATTTTTTTTTTTTTTTGCTTTTTTATTGTCAAACTTCCTTCAAAATTATTGTGTCACTTAGTCATCACCACCTGTCATAACGCCCATAAATTCTGTAACAATGGTAATTAATTTTAAATAACTGTTCTGTCGTTTTCACGCACTATAAATGAAATTGCGGTAAGAATTATGAAATTTATCGTTTCAATAGTCCTCAATAAATATTTTTTTCAAGTGGTTAATAATGTTAGCACTATTTTTTTGATGGCCGATCAAATGTGATATTTTTTTACATTTTTCTGAATTTTTTCATAATTTTTGTTCGTGTAGTTTATGAGATATGCATTATTAAATTACTGAAAATAGTGGTAGGGGGATAAAACGCCCTAAATCGGATAGAAATAACGAAATTACTAAAAAACCACACAGTTGATCCATTATTTGAAAACTAATGGCGAAAAGAACAGCATTTTAACTAAATAATAGAAGAAAAAAATATTCAATTCTCTGTACAGTTATTAAGATATTTTAATTAGAAGGTAATCATAGCTATTTGCTTCTCTCTCTATCTTGTGCATGTGATAGGAGATTAGTAATGCAAAAAAAATTTGAGAAAAAAAAATTATATCCACAAGCTAAAGATATGACTTCCGAATAGTTTAATCACTTTTCGGGGAAATTAAAGCACGTTTACTCGAATTATCAGCAAGTCATTGGAAAACACCCTACGAATCCTGATTTTATCTGTTTCATCAGCTGTTGGATGCTACCCTAAATTCGATATCTCATTAAAATCAATTTTTTTCATTTTGAAAACAAATATTTGTTTGTAACTAATGGAACAAATTGTGAATTAGGCAAATTACGGTTGCAGAGAAATAATTAATTGTTGGAAAAAATTATTTGTCAATGACTATTGAAACAATAAATTTCTCAATTTTTACTGCTTTTTTTTCTCAGTGTCGAGAAAAATTACTTCATTGGGTTTTTAATTTTTTTTTTAACTTTTACCGTCAAAATCAAGGGTTCCAGAGCCATCAGCATCAATTTCTTCAATCATTTGGTCCAATTCTTCATTCGTCAATTTATCATCAAGTTCGTGGAGAATATCACGGAATACTTCAGTTGTTATGTAACCATTGCCCTCTTTATCGTATAAGCGAAATGCCTCACGTAACTCTTGTTGCATTGCTTCAGTATCCTCCTCAACGAGAAACCTGGCTGCGAGCGTGCAGAATTCCTCGAATTCAAGTTCACCAGATCCTTTGATAAATTCAGATAAAATCATTTCAATTTAATTTTGTATTTAATTTTTTTTTTTAACATGGCTGTAAAGAAGGGAGTGTGTTAATTATCATGAGCGAGTGATAGGAAATTATTTTTGTGGTGTTGCTATTTTTTTTTTTTGGTTTTTTCATTTAAAAAAAAATAAAAGAGAAATTTGGAGATAATGTATGAATTATTTTGAAGATGTCTCGAAAACAGTTGAGTTTAAGAAAACTTTGCAAGAAATCTTTTTTGTGTAGAATTTAATTTTCTACAAGAGTGAATTGTTGATCAATTCTCGTAAAGCCAATTGTTTTCGAAATATTTTGAAGCGAATCAATGTGAAGCACTTTAACTCTTTTATTTTTATCATTTTGCCATAACATTCAGTTGACAATATCTTCGAAACTACTGAGCGTAAGTGGAGTTGTCAAGAGACTGTTTTAGTGGAGAATTAAGTTTTGAAAAATCTCAGTGAAATCTCAATGCGAAAAAAATACCGATTTTTGAAAAACCACAATTTGTTTAGAAATTGTGATAAAAGCTGAAAATTAAAGAAAAAAATTGAAACTTTTCGCAAATCCCAGAAAATCTAAAATTCCAAAAAAATACCGATTTTTTAAATCACCTCTAAATCATCATTTTTTCCTACAAAATCAGGATTTTCCACTGAAGATCTACAAGAGATCTTTTCTACAAAAAAAAATCTCTCAACAAATTCACCTGAACTCAATAGTTTCTGAGATAATTCCAAAAATCTAAATTATCACATAAAAAATTCCCAATTTCTTTCCACTGATTTACTCAAAAAAAACTGAATGATTCCCCAAAAATTTTGAGAATCAACCAAACATCTCCTCAATTCTTCAAATTATTATTTTCTCCCAAAAATCAATTCAGAAGCAAAATAAATAAAACATAAAATGTAGTTCTTTTGCTCATCTTTGTCAAGAATATCTCAGAAATTAAGCGAGATAGAGTGAGTTTTTGTGCGAATTCTTTCTCGTAGTTCTCAAAATTTTCTACAAGAAAAAAGACTCTTACAACAAAGTCGTATCTCCATTAGTTTCCAAGATATCCTTTAAAAAAATGACAAAAAAGACTTTTTTTTGCTACTGAATTAATTATTTTCAATGAAAAAAAAAAAAAAAAAAACTCATGACATCTCTTACCATCTTCATCAACTTCAGCTATGATTTCAGCCAATGTTTCTTCACTCAATTCGTATCCCAGCATGGCTAAAATTGTTCCCACCATATCTGTGCCAATGCAGCCTTTCTTAGCTTGATCGAAGGCATCAAACGCCTTTTTCAGCACTAAATCAAACAATTAATCCCACGTCATTCTCAATTGAAAAAAAAAATCCAATAATTTATCGTAAAAATAAAAAAAATGTAAACTCACACACGATTTGATCCTTAGTAAGGTCATCCTAAAACCCACAATCAATTAATTATCATTTTTTTCTATTTAAATTACCTCAACTCTTACCATTTCTTATAAAAAATTTCTCGATAATTTTCACGAAAAATTAACTAAATTTACGAAGTCAAAATGATATTGACTCGAATGTGAATTCTCATCAACTGACGACACAGTTACCGATAGTTGTTGGCAATATGCGAAACTAACTGGCTTGTAGCAACGTTTTTAAACGCTTTTACAGTGCTTGGTAGACTTATTTTTCTGGCAAATGCATGAAATTTTGAAGTGCAAAAAATTTTCAAGATTTGGGATTTCCTTATAGCGGTTTACACATTTACACGAGGTTAAATATTTTTCATTTAAAATCGAGAGGAGAAAAAATCTCCATTTTTTGATCATTAAAAAAGCCTAAAATTTTCATTCTCATCTCATAAAATGAGAAAAAAAATCAAATTTACATTTTTTTTATTTTTTAAAATATATATATTTTTTCCAATTGAAATATTTTTTTTTTAATTAATTGTCATTTTAAAAAAGGGGTAAAACGTGGAATTCATGTGAATTTGATTGAAAAAATGTTTATTTTTTTTAATTTTGAAATGTTTTCTTTTTGTTCAAAAATCATTTTAAAAAATTATAATTCAAGACTTTTTAATTAATTAAATTGATGAATTATTTATTGCGCTACAATTTAATGATATTTAACAAAAGTAGAACAACTCGTATTACTCAATTTCACGTAGGAATGTTCAAACAGCAATAATTAATTTAATTTTGTAAATTCCCACTATTCATCTTACGTTAGCAATGTGAATAGAAATAATCTCATTGTTTCACACAAAATTTACGTATATCTTCTGCAGAATTTGTAGAGTTTTCATGAAATCTGTATTAGTGCAGACTCGAGAGTATTCATAATTTTGTTAACTTGGCAGTGTCACACTCCTGTCGTCGTGGATGTAAAATTTTCTAACTTTAAGACAAATAGAAGTGAGGGAAAATTTTATGAAGAAGGAGGTGAAGAAGAAGAGTATGATAATCGTCGTTTATGCTTCGTTACAATTAAGTGATGATGATTGAGCGCCAAATTTCCTTTTTCTGTGGTTTCTTATTTTCCTTGTCCCTTTTTTTTGTGATTTTTTGGGGGAAAATTATTTTTAATTAAATAGTGAATGCAATAATGATTAATTTGGAAACTTGTAGTTATGTGCTTTTTTGATATTTTCAACATAAATTCAGGAGTGAAGAGAATTCAGTAGTAAAATATGACAAATCACCTGCTTTTTTGGGTAATTCTCAAGAAAATCTGTCGAAAACGAAGCGAAATGATGGGATTCCATCTTCATTCCTTTTTTTTAATGAATTTCGAAAGCTACAAAAAAGGACACGTTTAAAATTGCCCTCGCTCAATTTCTGAGATATTTGCAAAAAATAAAAGACATAAAAAGCATCAAATTTCTAACAAAAATTCAGTAAGAATATTCAATTTAAATGGAATATATCGGAAACTAATGGAGATACGCCTCTTTTATTCCAATTCTTTTTCTTAATGCAGAACTTCAATAGCTACGGAAATAAATTAGGTCGAAAAGGGCGTATCTCCATTAATATCCTAGATAATTATTTATGTAAAATTATTTTTTGACTTTGATAAGTTCTTTAAACCTGGAATCTATATTTCAATGAAGCAAAAAAAAGATAATCACAAAAAAAATTAAATAATATTATCAATATTTTTAACATAGAAATTTTTCAATGGAATATGTCGGTAACTGAACAAAATTGAGCGATTTTCTCCTGGCACTATTTTTCTAGAAAATTCCAAGAGATTGAAAAAGGGATTGGGAGGAAAAGGACGTATCTCCATTAGTTTCCAAGATATTCTTAAATAAAGAGTTAAAAAAAAAACAATTATGTTTTCAGACGAACCGACTTCAATTCGGAAACTAGGCGAGATAGAGCGATTTTGTCTTTATCCTTCTTTGGAACTCTTTAAATTTTCTACAAAAAGGATAAAAATCATCCTATCTCGCTTAAATTCCAAGACATTTTTTGAAAAAACTGGTGATAAAATGAAATGAATTTGTCTGAAAACTTTAAATTCTTGGGAAAGTAGATTTATCCTGTTTCACCTCTTCGCTCCTGAATCCTCCAATTTTTCCACATTTTTCATAATTCATAATCCCTCAAGCATGTAACAATCATTCTTCTCACCATCTCCATCATCTCCAAAGACCTAAACTCTCAGAATTACTCGAAAAAATCTCATGAAAAAACTCATCGCCCCAATTTTTTAAATAATTCACACTAAATTAATCATTTCCCCTCGAAATCAATCACTATTGCACACAAACAGAATGAATTTCCTCAAGAAAAAATCCATCAGCATCAATCACAACTTCACCCTCACCTCCCCTTTCCCCTGCTCCACATCCCTGAAAATCATAAAGTATTAATTTTCCTTCGTTTCAATTTCATTTATAATCTCAATGGAGGTGAATAAAAATGTAGACCTTTTTATTCGCATAACTTCCCTGTAAGGAGTGAGAAATGAACGCGATAACTTCGGGTTTGGTATCAAGCTGTGAGGCCCCTGGGGGCACAGTATCATATCTTAAAAAGAGAGGGGCAATGGATTTTCCTTTTATTTACTCTCTCCCCTTTTCTCTATCAAATTGATGGAATTCTACTGTTTTTTTTATTCAAACAAGTATATAGATACGTACTGTGCATCTATAAGTAAAATGAGATATGTTTATTTTGCACAATTATGACATTTTTAGACAAATCGATTTTATTTCATCATCCATTTTTCGAGAATTTCTTGGGCACTAAGCAAGATAGAGAGATTATAGTTGAATTCTCTTCTGAAGCTTTTGAAATATTTTACATAGAAAATTGCGATGAAATCAGTCTATCTCGCTTCGTATCCAATATATTCTCAAAAAAAAATGATGAGATGATGAAAAAAATTAATTTGTCTCAAAATTTTATATTCTTGATTTTCCATGAGACAAATGCACTCGGAAACTAAGCGAGATAGAGTGATTTTGCTTGATTCTTTTTTTTGTAGAGAATTTCAAGAGCTACAAAAATGAAGTTTGTGCAGAATCGGTTTATCGAACTAGTTTTCGAGATTTTTTAAAAGAACTGGTGACAAAAAAAAAATTAATTTGCTCAAAAATTTCATATTCTTGATTTCATACGAGATAAATGCACTCGAAAACTAAGCGAGATAGAGCGATTTTATTGTGGTCCTTTTTTGAAGCTTTCAAAATTCTCCACAAATGAGGATTCAAGCAAAATTGCTCCATCTCGGTTAGTTTCCGAGATATTTTCCAAAAACTGGTGGTAAAATCGAAAAATACTGATTTTTAAACACATAAATTCTATTGCATCATCAGTTTTTTAAGAATATCTATTATACTGAGCAAGATAGATCGATTTTACTGCAATTTTTCTTGTTGATTCTGAAATTCTCGACAACAAAGAATTGAAGCAAAATTGCTTCATCTCGTTTAATTTCCGAGATATTCTCAAAGACTGGTGACATAAGAAATCATCAATAAATTTATCTAAAAATGTCATATTCTCGATTTTTACACAAGACAAATGCACTAGGGAATTCGGTGAGTTTGTCTCATGATGTAATTCATCGTCAAGACTGACAAACAAGAGTGGAAAGTGGATGAATTAATTGCACAATTATTATCATTGTTAAAATGCTTTGGGGTATGCTGATGACAATCAAAATCTGATAAATTTAATGTCTCGTGGCATTGTTTCATGCCCAATTGATCAGTTGGAATTCCATAAGGGGGGTTTATCCGGGAGTTTATTGTTGAAGTTACCTTGAACCTATCTTGACTGACGTTTCGCATGAAATTCAACGAATTAATCAATTGGACAGGTTTAAGGAATTTCGTTGAATTATCACAGTTACATCTGAGATTTTTTCAAATAAATTGATTAATTCGTATTTAAATATTTGATTTTATTACAAATTAATTTGATACAATTCACAGGTTTTTTGGGGGATTTATCCGGTAATTCACATTCAGTCTCGATGGGACAATCGTGATTAATGCGTCATTGCTTCAACGAATTCTGAAATTGCAAAGAAAAAAAGATTAATTTCGTTCATTTTAGGTGCAGCTTTTTTTTTGATGATATCTGAAAGGCGGTGAGAGATACAAAAATTTTCGTAGAAACCTTTTTTGTAAAGCAGACAAAAAGCTACAAAAAAGATTTCAACAACAAAAGCCGTATCTCACTTAGTTTCCGAGATCGTTTTAAAAAAACTGAATTTAACGAAAAATTGAATTTTTTTGATAAAAACAAAAATAAAATGAAAAATAAACCTTCAAAATCTAGAGTTCCAGAGCCATCAGCATCAATCTCCTCAATGATCATGTCCAACTGTTCGTCTGTTAGATTTTCATCAATTTCACATAAAATTTCACGGAATACATCAGTCGTGATATATCCATTGCCCTCTCTATCATAAAGCCTGAATGCCTCTTTCAATTCAGATTTCAGTGCCTCTACGTCAACATCTTCCTCCATAAATTTGGCAGCGACCGTACAAAAATCTTCATATCTCAACTCTCCACTTCCTTCAAATATGAGAAAAAAAAAGTAAATCTCAAGTACTCTATCAAATTTATTTTCCTTGAGAACTGAGAAGAAATAAAAAAATCTTACCAAAGAGATCAACTTCGTTGATTGCATCATCTAGTTCAGCCATTGCTTCAGCCTCAACGCCCATCATGTCCAAGATCGTTTGAACTTCACTGGTCTTGATAACACCTTTTTTCTCTTTGTCAAATGTGTCAAATGCCATTTTTAGTTCTGCAAAAGACAAATTTATTAAAAAAAAAAAAAAATTATTTTAACAAAAAATTCTTATTGCATTCTCTCCGAGGGATCTTGAAAACTATGAGGGTGAGGAGGTTTTTACAGGAAACCTTTTTTGTGGAGAACTTAATTTCCCACAAGTAATGTCTTTTGACTTTTTCCTTGAAAGTCAATAGTTTGGGAGATATCATTGGAATAATGGATGAGGAACTGTTAATTCAAAAAATTCGTAATTCTTTGCTGGACTCACGTTTTCTCTGGTCTTTGCTCAACTGCCCTGGTTCCTAAAAATGAAATTTCCATTGATAAAAAAATTACCACTTCACTCATATTCGTATTCAGTAATGACCTACCATCATCTTGACTGAGTAGAATTTAAAAAAAATTAATAATTAAACAAAAAATGATCCAAAAAGGATAAAACTTGTTATTTAATTACACTGAACGTTCCGAACGATTGCTACTTGTGCACTGTCACCTCTTAATAGCATTCAGATTGATTACTTATTATTGCACCAATTGAGAATGCAAGTGTGTGCAATTGATTGGTTTCTATTTAAAATAAATACATTAACACAATAGGAAGCAATCCAAATAGGATTCTAGAACGAATTAAAAGGGTCTAGGTTGATTGATGCAATTATTTTGTTGTTTTTCATTGAATTATTTTAGTTCGAGTGATAATCAATTTGTTGAACATAATATTTACTATCTTCATTCTTAAGACGAACTTGAATATTAATTTTTTTTTGAAGAAAAATAATTTCTTGACCAAATGATAATTTTTATTTTGCGACTGATTATTTTCAGAGATGAATATCTTCGGAATGAATGGGTTTAGAAGAATAATGAAGGAAACTTGTTTTGTGGAGAAATTTGTAAGCTGCAAAGAAAGTCTCTTGATGATTTCTTGTAAACTCAATAGTTCTTGGAATATTGCTAAAAAAATGGATGAGAGAATGTCCAATCAATCGAAAACCGACTAAAAATGCAGAATCATCGAAAATAAATTCCCATCCATCCAAAAAAAGTACATAAATTTTGCATTCGCCCAGAGAGATGAATAAACTGAAACAAGCTTAAATAGATATTGGCATATCAATTTTATAGGAGAAAAATGGATTTCTTGAAGAATTGATGATTCACATTTTTAGACTGATTAGTTCAAGAAAAATTTTTTTTTATAGAGAATTTTATAAACTACAAGCGTAATTTCTTCACAAATTTCCGTAAATCCAATGGTTTTCGAGATATCGTTAATATAATGGATGAGAAAATGTCCAATCAATCGCAATTCAATTGATAATTCATAATAATCCAAAAATCGATCTCATAAATCTGAAGAAGCGCATAATTTTTCGATTTCTCCAAAGAGATAAATAGACTGAAAATAAAAATTCGAATATTGATCTTATAGGGAAAGAATGAAATTCTTGAAGAATTGATAATTTTAATTTATCAGACTGATTATTTTAGGAGATGAATATTTCTGAAATGAACTTGTTCAGAAGAAAATATCAAGAAACCCTTTTTTATAGAGAATTTCATAAGCTACGAAAAAGGTTTCTTAACAAATCCCTTTAAACCAAATAGTTTCCGAGATATCCTCAACATAATGGACAAAAAAATGTTGAATTAATCGAAAATCTCTCATTTATTCATTTTTTAAAATTTTTATTATTGCTTCCAAACCCAAGAGTGGATTTATTCAACATATATCATCACAATTACATCGAAAATCAATTAATAATCCAAAATCATCCAAAAATCATTCTCATAAATCCAAAAAAAAAAGCTCATAATTTTCCAATCTACCCAAAGAGATAAATGAACTGAAATAAGCAATCAGTCATAAAAATTTGGCACCTCTCATAATCCTCCATCATCATCAACATAAAATAATAGTGTTAACGTCTAATAAACACATGAATTATCGTTAACACAAATATAATCATGTACTAAGCCCCAAAGCTTATAGTATTTTAAAATTAGTTGTATATTTATTTGAACTATCTAGCTCATTGCCAAAATGTCAAATTCCTCTTTCTCCTCCCAATCCTCCCCCCCCCCCTCCACCCCTTTTTCGTACGCTACAATCTTGATGCTGCAATTGGCCAAGTCGAGATTCTCGAAGGCCTCAAAACACGATTTTGAACGTTGGCCCAATCGGATAATTCATCGACAGACGTCTAACATGATAAAAAATCTCACGAGTAGACACGAGAAAAAAATAGCATCCCCTCTACTTTTAGTCAAATGAACTTCACAGTGATTTTCAGTTAGACTACGAAGTTGACCTAAAAATAATCATTAGTTAAACTCAAATATATATGTATCATTGCCTAGGAATGAATGGGGCGTAAGTGCTATACTTATGCACAGCACTTACGCCCCTTAGCTTCTAAAGTGGCGATATATATATATATATATATATATATTTACCAATACACATCTGCCCAATCCATGTATTTCAATGCGTGTATCTCTAATTATCTCTACTCCCAGGTTAGCAAAAACGTCGAATAAATATTTTGTACCCTATTGCAAGTTCTAATTTTGGATTAAAGCCGCCGTACTAACCGTGAATAAAATCCGGGACAAATTCATTTCCTCTAACTTCGAATTTCTAAATATAATATTAATGTCAATGAGAAAATTTATACGGTTGATATATTTTGAACAATTTATTAGATAAAAATTGTAATGAGAAACAATATATTTTTATTAAATTTTTTACATCATTTTTCTGGGAAATTGAAGGCAATTAAATTTTCGAGAGTTTTAGGAACAAATTAATTGATTTAATTGCACTGAAATTCCAATTATCCGGCGATATTTACGATACTAATGACCGTGTTGCACTGGTTTCATTAAATGCATGTGTCACTTACGCCTTTTCAACTCCGAGGCTGTTGCCTATCTTCGGAGACATTCATTTCCGACAGTAAAATACGTCAAGACTCTATTTTTTCAATAATGTAATTGAAGAATGTGGTAATATTGTCTTATTTTTCATCAAGGCGTTTGAAATTTGGCGCGAATAGAGGGTGACTCCGCATCCACCTGCGCGCGCACTCTGCGCCACGTGATCACCTCATTCCCGTTAATTTCCGTAGAAAGAAAGTTCAAAAAACGAAAAAAATCGATCCAAATTAAGAGAGATACTGCTCAAGTTCCAGTTCACTTCCACCCTTATTATCTACAGTTTCCGACATAGTGCGTAGAACTCTTCTGGGTAATGGTGGTGGAACTTCGGCCCTCGATCTCACCGAGTACCTCTCCAAACCACTTCTTTTGATCGTATCATAATAATTCTCCTCGAACGACAAACGACTCCTCCTTGGAATTGGCGTCAGATACTCATCCCTCCCATTCTCCTTCCCCTTGTCCTCCTTCCAGAGGACTCCTTTCGGCAGAACCATGGCGTGCACTTGTCCTCTCTGCACCATGATAACCCTAGAACTCCCCCTGATCAACTGAGGGTTCTTCAGGATCAAGAAAAAAGAGACGACGCCTCCGATTACGAAGAAAAAAGTGATCACAGCTCCAAACATGACGAACACCCAAGTTTTGTCGGAGTTCCTCAGCCAAGTTCTCTCGGGAACTCCTGGGAGTGTTCTGAGTGCAAGGCAGTTGAAGGGCGAGAAGCCTTGTTCGGCGTCAAGCAGGCAGAACACGTAGGACGAATCCGTTCGCAAGGAGTTCAGCATGACGGAACTCCGTAAGTTCCTAATGCACTTGACTTCAAAGTAGCCGTTCCGTAACCAGAACAGGGTCAGGGGATTCCCCGTAGCTTTGAAGTTCACGAAGACACTTTCGTTGCAGTATTCTTTGACGTAGAAGTCATTGATTCTTCTTGGAACTCTTGCCTCCAGCTTCAGAACGTCACCACAGATGTTTTCATCGTGCTCAACACTGCTTATTGTCGTTGGTGATGATTCCTCACAGAACTCTGCTTCTGCGAAGGACAGTCCTGCGTTCTTCTCGGGACTGCGACATTCCGGAATCGTTTGCATGAGATTTGGGTGAATTTTCATGAACTCCGGCAGCCATTTTAGTTCGCACGTACAGTTCCAGGGATTCCCCGACATGGCTCCTCGGAAATTCGGAGTTCTTGTTAGAATCGGAGCGAAGATGTTGTCTGGAAGAGATGTTAGGAGATTGTCGCGGATGAATATCTGCTGGATCGAGTACAGATGCTGGAATGCGTCTATGTCGATGGTGGAGATCGAGGAGGAGTCCAAGTAGAGGGAGAGGAGGTTCGGGAACGCTTGGAACATGTTTGAGGTTAAATGGGGCATTTTGTTCCCTTGCAGTGATAGTAATTGGACGTTTACTAGTTCTTCACCGGTGGTCATGTTGATGAGGATTTTAGAGTCGATTATCGAGTGATCCAGTTCGATTATTTGTAGGGTGCTTGAGGAACTCTCAAGTGCGTTGAATTCGAGTTCTTTTATGGTGCTCTCGCGAAAAGTGAGACTTTTTAAATTTTGGAAATGTTCAAAAAATGATCTAGTGAGTTTTAGGATTGTTGCATTGAGGAACTGGAGATTTTCGGTTTTTTGGAAGGACGAAGATGAGAAGGGTGTTGGGGTGATTGTATTTATGGTAGAGGCTTCGAAAATTAGTTGGATTATTGGGAATTCGGGGGTTAATGCGTCCAATTCTCCTTCGGGAAATTCGCAACTTTTGAATTTTAGGAGCATCAGTTGTTTCTCATTTGGGCATTCGGTCTGGAAGAAACAAATTTGAGAAGAATTAGTGAGGGAGGAGTCAAATGAGATGAGATGCGATTTTATTAAGGTAGTATCCTAGATAGAGAGAGAGAGAGAGAGAGACAAATAGTAACGTCTACCTTCTAATTAAAATATCTCAATAACTATACGGAGAATTGAATATTTCTTTCTACTATTATTTAATTAACATGCTGTTCTCTTCATCAATAGTTTTTAAATAATGGATCAACTGTGTGGTTTTTTAGTAATTTCGTTATTTCCGTTCGATTCAGGACGTTTCATGCTCATCACCGCTATTCTCAGTAACTTTTATAACTCATATCTCATAAACTACACGGACCAAAATTATGAAAAAATCCAGAAAAATGTAAAAAAAAATTATTTCTGACATGGCATCGAAACGAAAATAAAGGGTTAATAATCCTCGAGTTCGTTGAAATACTATCTAAGTCCTGCTTTAGTCAAATAATTGCAGTAGCGACGAGGTAATGAAAATACGTCGATTTTCAGGATGCAGTTTTTCGAGCATATCTCGAAAATTAGATAAGACAGAGCGATTTTGCATTTAATGATGAAAATTTCAAGAGCTATAGAAGAATTTTTCTTAAAAAAAATTTCATCTCGTGCAGTTCCCAACATATTCAATGGACAATGGAAAGGGAAAAATCAATAGTAAAAAGTCGAAACACGATGAGTCCACTTTTTCCTTAATTTTTTGACAATATCTTGAAAACTAAGCGAGATAGAGCGATTTGGCTCTCCATAAAAAGGGGGCCTATCTCCATTATTTTCAGAGATCTTCCATTTAGAATTATCACAAATGCTGATTTTTCGTATTTTATCTTTTCACTACCAAATTTCTTTCTATTATTTTTCTCGTTACCTTGAAAATTGTAGATATAAATGCTGAGGTGAATTTTCCCACATTAATTTCCTTCGGGATTAATTCACATTTAATCTCTCTGCACTCATGAATTCCACAGTAATTATTCAAATTAATTAACTCCAAATCCACGAAATTCTCGTTGACATTTAATTTCTTCATAATTAGACTTTCATTGCTTGAATTTCTATTTGTTGAGCTGAAAATTACTTCTGAATGAGGATAGAGGAGATACCCGGAACCGAGGATTACAACGATGATTGCGGCAATTTTCATTCTCTTCGAATTTCTTTAAAAAAAAAATAATTAATAATTATTTTAAATTATAAAATGAACAATTAAATTTTCGTAATTAATTAATTACGTTAATTGAATTAATGACTCACTTTTCAGAATTTGATTTAACGGAATTCTTGCAGTCAAAATGCATCCTCACGAAATGAGGAGGGATTGAATTGCATTAATTCAACAAATTGCGATTTATCTATCGATAAATGCAACACATGTTGCATTTACTGCTATCTACCCTTCTATTTCACCTGGATTAGGTGTTTTTTCAGGGTCAAAAGTTTAATTCGAATGTCAATAGCAATGTGAATAGTATCGAAGGCCAGGGGAGATAAAAGACCGAGAAGAAAATAGACAAATTGAAAAATCAAAGCCATCAGTTTTTTCCGGTGCTTTTTATTCGAGTTATCTTCGGAGATGAGTATCTCAGACGCCGTTGGGTTTAGGAGAATTCATTAAGAGACCTTTTTTGTGGGAAATTAAATTTTGTACAAAAAAGGTCTCCTGGTATTTTTCTCTAAATCCCCATTGTTTCGGAGATATTTTTACGAGAATCACAAAAGAAATATCAAAAGAAAAGTTCTATTCACCTTTGATTTTTCAATAATTTTACATTTTTCCATTATTTGATAAGTATCTCAGAAACTACTAAGTTTCGGGGAACATGTGAAGAAACCTTTTTTGTGGAGAATTGAATTCTCTACAAAAAAGATTTCTTGACATTTTCCTCTAAACTCATTTGTTTCAGAGATCCTTTCAATTTAATCAGCGCAATCGTTCCGAAATTATCGATTTTTTTAATTAATTTTTTTTTTTCAAAATGAAACGTTGAAAATTGTATTTTTCCCGGGAAAAATCGTGGGGATTATCTTCCTCACGAAGATAATCATTTGCATCAGTAACCACTGAAATAAAAAGCCGAGTATGTATTTTTCCAAATATTTATTCATCACTTGGTTTTTTGGAAGGAAATATCCACCACATACATGTAATATTTTTTGAAAATTCAGATAAACAATGACAGTTAGATATTTCATAGAATGATATTAATCTAATTGTAGCTAAAATTACCTAAATCTCTCGATGCATAATTAATCATTTTTTCTATAATAATTAACGATTAATGAATTTTCACAATACATGAATAATTCTCAAAAAACTCAATTAATGTTTAAAAATGAATTAATTCTCAACACGATTCACATAGTATTTCATTGACATAATAGATACATATATTTTTCATTTAACATCCATAGATTATAATCTCTTTATATAATTAATTATTCTCATTAAATTTTCCATAATTTTCCTTAATATTAAACTGTTTTTTTAAATATTTTATTTATTTTTCATTTTATATTCATTTCAGATTGTACGACAACGGTCAGTGAAGTGTTTTTATCATTTTTTTTCTTACATGCAAAATCGTTACATTAATGTATTCATTTATTTATCAATTAAATAAATCAAAAATTCATGTTTTTTCTATAAATTTTCCATTAATTTTTTCTACTCGATGACAGATGAAAATGACTAATTACTCATTATCTATCGCTATAATCGTGCGATTGCTCTGCGCGTGCATTCTAATGCTGAACAATGATTTTTTTTAAATTTATCCTCATTTTCTAAAAAATTTCTAATCCTTTTTTCTTCAACAATTATTTAGATTTTACGACTTTTGGGATAATTGAAAGATATTTCATAGCATGACTCGAGGGCTCGCCGCTCTTTTTTTCTCCTCAATCGGAGAAGAGGGGGTAATATCGTCAAATTTACGGGAACATGAACTGCTCATTGAATCTTTTCATTTTTTTAATTTTTTCTTTTCAGGAATTTTTCACGCACTTCGTTGATAAATGTAAGACACCTGTACAAAAATACGCGTTTACTAATTATTTAATTAGTTCATTTATGAATAGATAACGGGGGTACTGCCGATGACGTCATCGGCAGCTCGATATGTCTCAACGTGGATTTTTATTCTCTCTTTTTTCTTCTTTTGGAAGATATGAAAGTAATTTTAATTCACAATTTTCGAGGATTTTTTTCACTTGCTACTCTTGTTACTAATTAAATTCGGTAACGAAGTGGTAGACAGAGGCGAGTATAGGATTACCATGGGACTCTACTCTGTTTGTCACTTAGCCACTGGATTTTCCGGGAGAAAAAGTTGTAATTAATTTTTTAGTGTAAATAAAAAAAAAAATAAAAAAAATTAATGAAGATTTTTTTTTAAATTTTTTCTTTTTCAAGTTTTAATAATTTATTTTAAAAAATAATTTGTGGAGGAAAGTGGGGTAAATTGGGGGCATTTGGATAGAGTGGGATTCATTCTATCCCTCCCCCTCCATTCTGCCCCACCCTTATACCATAAATGACAATGTATTTTTTAATTGGAATTTAATTTAATTAAAAAAGTTGGAAGGTTTTATGATTATTCTTTTGCGCATATCTCCGAAACGAGGGGTTTTGAGAAAAATTGTCATGAGACCATTTTCGTAGCTAATGAAATTCTCTACAAAAAAGATATCCTGAGAAATTTTCGTGAGCCTCTTCGCTTAAGAGATACTCTTAAAATAAGATGTAGGTATTTTTTACGATTTTACTAATGAATTAATTAGGGATTTTTAATTGATATGCCTCGTACGTATCCTATGATTAATTAATAGGGCCATCATAGAATCGCATTTGGCGTATCACAGTGAAAAATAAAGTTAATAATTTATTCCTGTCGTCGATTGTTCATTGGGAACTTTTTAATTCCCAGTAAAATTCGTTTTTCACTAAAAAAATTCACGTTTTTCTTCTTCTTTTTGCTCATAACTCGGAGATATGTGAATATGTGCTGTACTCATTACATTAAATATTAATATAATATATTAATTATCTTACTTGCAACAATAATATACTTGCGTATGACGTATAGATTTGTTTTCATTAACAATTAATATTTTTCTTATAATTTCTCAAAAAACTTTCTATTCTTTCTCATTATTTAATTTCCCAGAAAATAATAAAAAAAAAAAATTCGATTGGGATTCAGGAGATATGTATGCGATTTTTATGGTCAAGAGATTCTAAATACTTTTTTTTTTTCATATTACAATTTTACAATAATTAATGATATTAAAAAACGTGATATGTATTTTGATATAAATATATATTTATATATTTAAATATATATAGTTTTTTTTATCTTTAATCTCTACTAATAAATTTCATTACTTTCATGGTTGACTTTTTAATTAATAATAATAATGATTATTTCAGTAGTGAAGGAATTAAATAGAATTCGAAAAAATTGCTTGCACTTTTTTTTTGTAAATATCTTTGAAATTAACAGATTTAGGGAAAAGTGTGAAGAAATCTTTTTTGCAGAAAATTAAATTTCCAACAGAAAAGATTTCCTAATGATTTCTCGTAAACCTAATGATTTCCGAGAGCCTTTTAAATTAATCAGCAAGTGATTTTTTATTTTTTACTTTCCATTTTTCTTCACTACTGATTTCTAATGAAATTCACTAATGGAATAAAATGAAAAATGGGAGGAAAATTCTATTTCTCTCTTCGCTCAATAAAAAGCATGAAATTATAATTTTTTTGCCAAAATTCGAGATTTACATCAATTTATTATTACATCTAATTTAAATAAACAATTATTACAACTATTTAATTATCAATTAATTAATTGTGATATGATGTAGTTCAATTAGTGCACTTTTATTAATCTACGAAAATCTAGAAAATTTTAATCTCAAAATTCAATCACATTTTCAACTTCCTATTCATTTTTTCTCATGAATAAAATAATTTAAAAAAATTAGTAGCTTTTTTTTTCTTCATCAAAAACAGTAATTAATAATTAGCTATTCATAAAGAAAAGAGAATCTCTATTTCAACGAATATCTTATATGAATTAGTATTTTTTATTAATACAAAATATTTCATTTCATCAATTTTATAAATTGAAATAAATAATAAATTAATTCAAATGAATTAAAATATTTTTCTCTATTTTTTTTTCTTGTTCCTTTTCATTTGAAGTTAAAGGGGAACACTCAAGAATAAAATTGAAGTCTCTCAGATCTTTTGCTTTGGTAGTCGCAAGTGTTCGTTTCCTGTTAGGTGTATTACGTTTCATCAAGCTACTGTCATTATGTAATTTCCATTTGATATTATAATTAAAGGAAATATGATACAGACTCTCAAAAGTATTTCTATTTTTATCCTTTTTGTTGAAAAATAAATGATTAATTTGTCAATAAATATTATTTTTTTTTTTTTCAAAGAAAAAAATAATTAAATCAATTTTTTTTAATAGTAATAAAATTAAATTTTTTTTTTTCTATCCACTAATGAATTATTTTTTTCAGGAAGTTGAAACGCGCTTTTGTGATATGTCATATGTGTAGAAAATTCGGAACCACTTCCGATTACTACTAAATTCATTATATAATTACTTCTATTTTTATTCTTTTTCTTAGGTAAATGAAGATAGATAATAGATTTAAATTAATGAGAATATATTGGCAACGATTGTGATATGTATCGTTCGGGTTGATCAAAGAATGTTAATTTTTTTTTTTTTACTTGTGACAACAATTTCTCGTATCGTCGCTATCGATACGAGAAATCGCCACTTTTTTCCTATCACACAGCCACAATTGTAAAAAAAAATGGAAGAAAATATTTGAAATTTGGGTAAAAAAAAATTACGTGGCTACCGATTGTCAAAGTTTGAAGAATCTATAATTTTCAAATAATTAAAAAAAAATCGTAAAAAAATCATAATTCATCATTATCGAAAATTTCGCTTTTTTCTTTTTCATAGAGTCAATTTACGAGAGAACGAGTCCAAGTGCGAATATTATCTGCAGTAGTTGAATAGACGAATTGAACAGAGTTATTCCAGAATTCGATACTCTACCAGCATTTTTACCAACACAGCCCATTTTTTCTAATGGAATATTTTGTATTGCGTATTCATGATTATCAGGCATCATTGTACATACTGAGCGCTTCTTTGACATTATGTCGTCGTCTTTGTCTTCGAGATTCTTCAACCAGGCGGAAAACCATCGCAGATCACAAGTACACATCAAGGGATTGTCTAAAAAAAGAAAAAAAAATTATTTAATTTTTTAATTTTATTTTTTTACAATTTTTTGAGATCAGAAATCATTTTTTTGATTAAAAAAAATGACTGACTTCTCACTTTGATTTGAAAATTCATGACAGCAAAATTAGAGCACATCAGACAATTTTTTGAATTTTCTTGAACAAATAATTTTAAAAAAATTGTTAAGAAATTTTCATTTATAGTTTTTTAAATTTTCTACGCATGCATTTTACAGAAAATAAAATAAAAAAATGTCAGTTGCCTGCTATTTTCCGTATGATGAAACTCCGATCAATTTTCAATTTTTTTTTGGTTTTTCGTACAAGAAACATTTTCACTCACCGGTTATATCGATCATCGTCAATGTGTCAATAACAGTATCCGTAATTTCCTCTGGAATATGCGTCAATTTATTATTCTGGAGATTTAATGTCTGGAGTGAATTTAAATTCTCGAAGATCATTGGGGGTAGAACTTTGATCCTGTACCACAAAAAAAGGGCATTCATCAATTAACATTAAAATAATTTAGTAAAAAAGAGATAAAATACGTCAATTTCTTCTTTCGACGATTTTTCGAGAATATTTCGAAAAGAAATGGAAATACGTCTTCAATATGCCTTCAATACGCTCTCAAAAATTATCCACAAAAGAGTATTAGGACAAAAAGAGAATTGCCCTATCTCGCTTAGTTTCCAAGATATTCTCAAAAAAAAACTTTTTTTATTCTTCATTTTAGTTAAAACGAAATCAGCCAAAAAAATAGACTTGTAGCTCCACTTTTTTAATTCTAAATTACAAAAATGGAATTAAATTTTTAAAAAATTATTACAAATTTTTCTGCAGATTGAGGAAAGTGATGGAGTCTCCGTAACCAGTGAAAACATCCTCAGGTAATATTGTTATATTATTTGATCGCAAATCAAGATGACGAAGTCTGTGAAGTCTTCTTAGAGCATCACTTGGTACTGAATGCAAATTGTTGTCTCCAAGTCTCAAGTATTGAAGATTTTCTGCAGAAAATGAATTAATTTTCGTTTGAATAGAGAGAAAAACAAAAAAAAATCTAAAAAAAAAACGTAATAATATTGTCATCTTGGAGACAAAGTGGCGTAAGTGCTATGTACATAGCATGGCACTTACGCCACTTTGTTTCTAGGGTGACGATAAATTTTTTATTCTACTCCATGAATATTTGAAAATATTTTTCCATAAAAAAATTGAATACTCGTGATTTATAACATTTACTTCATTTCTATTACGTAGAACGACACCCAGGATACTTTTATTAATTAATTAATTAGAAAATAATGAAAAAAATAGGCATCCAATAGTTCAAAAAGCTGGAATGCTGTTATTTATGTCCAGTGAAGTTTCCAAGTACCTGGAGGATTCCAGAATTAATTAACTTCATGGATACAACAAAAGAAGGAATCTCTTAATTGTGATTTATGAGTTTGAAATTCAATGCAAAAAAAAAAGGGGTAATGGAAAACTCAGTTTTCCCATAAACTGGGGCATTTGATGCTTTTAGAAACTTTAACTTTGACCGAAAAAAAAACTTCGATTTTTTTTCGCTTCAATTTACAGAAGAGTAGGAAAATGGAGAAGAGGTAATTAAAAAAGTCATTCAGCTTATATTGCGAATATCTCTAAAACGAGTTCAGTTAAAAGGAAACATCAGGAAATCTTTTTTGTAAAAAAAATTTTATTGGCTACAAAAAAAGTATCTTCATAAAGTCTCTTTAATCCAACGGTTTCTGAAATCCTCTAAAAATAATCTACCTCGGTTTTTCAATGGTTTTATCACATTAATTCTTTTTAATGATAAGAAAACAAGTCTTTTTTTATTCACTACCGAATTATTTTTCCAAGAAGGTGAAACGCGCTTTTGTGATATACATAGAATATTCCAGAGCCCTTCTGGTTACTACTAAATCCATTATAAAATCATTTTCATCCATCATTTTTATTTCTAGGTAAATGAAGATAGATAATAGATTTAATTTCTCATTTTTCGAGAAACAAAAAATTTTCGTAATAAAAACGTAATTCAAGATCCTGTTAAAATAATTCGCCTCGAATTTTCAAAGTTTTTATTGTCAATAACGAAAGAAATTTAATTGGAGAAATCGGAAATAATGAGTTTCAATCAATTTTATCACTCGAGAGTCATCAAAATGCAATTATCACTCTAATTGCATTGATTGTTAATTGATAATTAATTTTGTCAACAGCTTCAATATGCTCTTCATCATTATTGGATTAATTAAATAATTATTCATTGGAAATTCAGTTGATAAAAAAAATGAAGTGTTGAAATTATATTAATTGGTAAATATTAGTCTCACCTTCTAGACCCATGAAGGCATCAGGATCAACGTGGGTGATGAGATTTCCGTCTAGCTCGAGGGAATTTAATTGTGTCAGATGAGAAAACACACGTGCTGGCACTTCTCGTATTTGATTGTGAGCTAAGACGAGGGAATCTAATCCTTTCAAACCTGGAATAATATATTTTACATTAAAAGTATTAGGAAAAGTCTTTTTGTTTTTTTTAAATTAAATTAAGTGCAACCGAATTATCGAATTTCGTGCGATATCTGGGATTTAATTCGAGTTATCGTATCGATTAATCGAATTTTTTTAATTGATCGATCAGAAATAGATATGAAATCAATTTTTTCCCTGTAAATTAAAATAGGTGCAATAAAACTTTTGAATTTCATGCGATATATCGGATGTGATGCGAGATATCGCATTATATTCGATATATTGCTTCGATTAATCAAGTAATTGAAATCTCTTTACACTAACGAATGGGCAACGGAACTATCGATTTTTTTGCGATATCCATTTTAATGCGATATATCGCATCGATCAATCGAATATACGAAACCGATCGATTGGAAGTTGAAGTAATATTGTTGTTATCTTTTCAAACCAAAAGAAGTGCAAAGGAGCTTCATCCAGTTCTGAGCGAAATCTCGAATCTAATGCGAGATATCGCATCGATTGATCGAATATTGGAAATTGACCAATCGGAATTTCATATGAGATTCATTTTTTTCCTTTAAATCGAATAGATGCAACCCTATCGAACTTCATGCAATATTTCGAATTTCATCGCATCGATTAATCGAAAAAATTTCATTTCCGAAAATTTTCTTTTTTTTGGAGAGAATATGTTAGGAAAAAAAATTAAGAAAATCCGTCAGAATCCACTCATTTTTCTCACAAAAAAAAGACACTCAAAAGCCACTGAAAAATTGTGAGCCTAATAGCATCATCAGGATTGTTAATTTGCGACCTCATTTTAACGATAATATCCAGCTTTATAATTTATACGAGAGGAACCAAAAGAATTGGCTAACTAGGGGTCGTTTCAAACTACTTGCACCATCCTCCTGACCATTACTTCTTTCATTACACTTTTTTTTACTTTCTTTGCCATAAAAATTTTCTTTTTCAAGACTCTTTTTTTTTATTTTCTTTTCTCTTTTTCTTCAGAGACATTTAAGAGGCCACAATGCGGTGAATATTTATGAGAATATTTTAAAATACATTTTCAAAGGAGGTTCACTGTGAAGCAGTTGAGGGCAATGGTTTTTTTAAAGGGGAAAACTTCCGAATGTTCTTTTTACGAAGAAATGGACACTCAGTAAATAAAAAAAAAACAGCTGAACATTATTTTTCATGGAAATTTTGTTTTCTGCAAATATCTCGGAATTTAGTGAAGATAGGGTTTTTTTATGAGAACCTTTTTTTTTGAAATCTTGATTTCCTCTAGAAAAAAAAGGTCTCCATAAAATTTTTGTATCTCATACCGATACCGAGATATTTTTAGAATAATGGAAATATGTTTTTTTGGAGTTTTTCAGAATTGCTCAAAAATTCAGGAATTACATTCAAAATATCTCCGAAACGAGTGAGTTTAGAAAAAAATGTCAAGTAGTCTTTTTTTTTAGAGAATTCAATTCCCCCAGAAAAAGTTTCCTGATAAATTCTCGTATCTCCTTCCAATTCTGAGATGCTCTCAAAAAATTGAATAAAGTGAAGTTTGCTTGTAAAAATTTATTGAGACATCAATGAAAAAAAAAAAAAAAAAAAACGGATTTGTTGAAACGATTGGAAATACTACTCTTTTTCAACGGGAATTCAACTCGTGGCATTTGTGACATACAGGTAATCCACTGGAGAACTCTACTAGACACCATAAAACGTTTTTTTTTCCTGGTATTATCATGGCTCTTCTTTTTTATTTCCATTCATTTTCTTTATTTTTTTTTTCCATTTATGCTTTCTCTCTCTCTCTACTGAGCAGTGGGATTTGAGTGCGAGTGGCCTCAGGGGTTGAATTATCTACTGTAGTTCGAAGAATACACGAGAAAGAATGGATAAATGGAAGAGCGAATAAATGAAGTAGGTGATAAAAAAAAAGGGAATAGAAACTTTTCCGAATTTTCTAAACTTGCGTTTTTTAATTTATTAAATTAATCGATTCAATTCGTCAGTTCGACTAATTTGATTCTTTGATTTCTCATCATTATGCAATAATATGACTTCTTTTCATTTAAGGATGTTCTATCGGTATTTTATCAAAATTTAAAAATGTACGAATTCAATGAAATTCTTTTCCAAGGTTCTGAAATTTCATGAACAAACGGTTCAGCGTCTTATGATGCCATTGAAAAAAGTGATATCACGAAAGAATAATAATACTATACATACGGTCGATGAAACCGAATTGTAAAAAAAGGAAAAACTAGAAAAAACATTTTAGTTGAGCAGAAAAAATTGGCAATTACCTTCGAAGTCGCCCTCTTCAATTGATGTTATTTTATTCTCTTGCATTTCAAGTTTCTTCAGTACATCGAGGGATGATAGTGCTGCTGTTGGTACACTTGTCAATAAATTACCACCCAAATTCAGTCGTTTCAATTTTCGACTGAAAATAATAATTCAAAAATGACATTTTTTCATGAATATCTTGGAAAATAATGGAGATAGAGAAATTTCTGTGAAAACTCATTTTCTGGAGGAAAACTTGAGAGCTACAAAGAAGACTTTCCCAAAAAATTCCAATTTCTCCATTATTTTCAGAGATAATTTATAAAAACTGGAAAAAAATCTGTCGTGTGTTGATTTATTTAAAAATATCACGAAAACGAGTCGACTCAGAAAAAAATGTCATGAAACCTTTTTTTTTGGGAATTAAATTTCCTACAAAAAAGGTCTCTTTATATTTTTCTTTAAACCCACTCGTTCCAGAGATATTCACAATTTATTATAAGATAAGATCTATTCTTTCATCACTTCATTATTTATTTAATTCACTTTTGTGCTATTTCCAGTGCACAAATTTAATTACAATAAAAAAAAAAGTCATTTTTGTTGCACTTACTCGTCGAGACCAGTAAATGCATCACGATCAATAGCAGAAATCTTATTCTCGTAGAGATTCAGTATCTCAAGGGTATCCAATCCAGCAAATGAACGTGCACGTAGATCTTTGATTTTATTCCGATTTAAATTGAGAATTATTAGTGAGTGGAGATTTGCAAGTGCAGCTGATGGTACTGATACCAGTGAATTCTGAGAGAGATCCAATTGTGTTAATCCTTTGCCTGTGAAAAATTAAATAGAGCAAGAGTGGTTTTAAAAATTCATCATGAAACGTTTAACGAAAGAAAAAAAGTAAGTTCTTCTCGAAAAAAAGGAGAAAATTGATTAGGGATGAGAAAAATCCACACTTTTTTGCAAGGTTCAATTCCTACAAAAAAAAGGAAAAAAATGAGCTGTGAAAGGATTAAAAAGATACTTCGAAACGAGTGGACTTAGAGAAAAATGTTGAGAGACCTTTTTTACAGAGAATTCGATTTCCTACAAAAAAGGTTCCTAATAAATTTCTCGAAACCCAATAGTTTCCGAAATATTTTCAGAATTATAATAATTTAATGAAAAAAAAAAAATTTAAGGTAGTATCCCACTGAACCCGAATATAGTTAAATCCTCATTTTTTAAATCCTGTATCAAAAATAATATTTTTTTATATTTTTCTGAATTTTTTCATAATTTTTGTCCGTGCAGTTTATGAGATATGAATTATCAAAGTTACTGAAAATACCGGTGGTGGGCTGAAATGCCATAAATCGGACAGAAATAACAAAATAACTAAAGAAGCACACAGTTGACCCATTATTTAAAAAAAAATGACGAAGAGAACAGCACTTTAACTAAATAATAGAAGAAAAAAATATTCAATTCACCGTATAGTTATTGAGAAATTCTAATTAGAAGGTAGTCGTAACTATTTGCCTCTCTCTCTCTATCTCATACACGTGATAGTAGATTAGTAATGTAAAAAAAATTCGAGAAACAAAAAGAAATTATATTCACAAGCTGAAGATATCACTTTCGAATAGTTTAATCACTTTTTCGGGTAAATTAAAGCACGTTTTGCAAAATTATCAGAAATTAATTGGAAACTACCCTAGAAATCCTCATTTTCCCTTGGATACTACCTTAAGTAATTCAATTTAATTTACCAATAGAACTCAATGAGCTTTCCTCAAGTGTAGCCAAACTGCTATTATGAATAGTCAAATGCTGTACAACGAGTCCAAGAAATATAAATCCCTGTAGTTTTGGTAAATTATTGTGTCGTAATTTAAGATAAAATATTATCGTATTCTGTTGTGCCTTTAGTGCAGTCATAGCTGCACTTATGTGTACATGATCTGTAAAATCACAGATAATATCAAGTCCAGATTTCTTGACAGAACAGGAGCATGGCCTTATTGATCCATGTGCAGGACATTGCTGTGATGTTTGTGCCTTTGCAAGACCAATGAGTGTCCATATCACCCAGCAATACCTCCATATTCTCATATTAATTTTCATTTTTTTCTCTCTCTTCTCTCAATGACAGTAAAAAAAATAAATAAAACAAGTGTTTTTCTTGATCTATTCTTGTTCCTTCCACTTTTCTCCTTTTTTTTTTTTCACTAGCTGCTGGGGCCCCTGGGGTACTCAATCTGCTACTTGCAGTTATTCTCGATCATTCCCATGTTGTTCGCCTCTGGAATACAAACAAAAATTCATTTTATTCTTCAATTACCTCGGAGGTATCGAGGAAATTGAGAAAAGCTCCCCAGTGAATATTTCCACTTATGAAAATATATTTATTATTATGGGGTTCCGAACAATTTATGGAAACAATTTTCTCTTCATTCAGATAAATTAAATCCCCCCCCCCCCCCTTTTTTTCCTATTCACGAGTCTTTTTCATAGGGAATTAACAAAAAAATTCTCCATAAAAAAAAAGCTGATGTTCGTAGCAAATATGATGAATAATAAGGTGAAATTTTTTTTTTTTTAATTAAATTAAGGTGAAATTAAGGGGAAAAATTGGTGATTGTCAATTACTGTGGTTCTGAAGAATTAATTGAGACAATTCCCTCTAAATCCATGAGATTTTTCTCTCCCTTTATTTTTTTTACATTTTCAAGTTACTTTTTCTTCATATCGTCGCCTTAGAAACAAAGGGGCATGAGTGCTAGGCTTATACACAATATTTACGCCTCTTTGACTCCGAGGTGATGATATTATTTTGAGAATAATTCGAAAACTAAGGGGCGTAGAGGATTATATCAAAAGACCTTTTTTGTAGAAAATTAAATTTTGTGGAAAAAAGGTTTTTTGAACTTTTCCCCTAACCTACTCTTTTCCACTGAACCTATCATCTTCATAATTGATATTATGAATAATAACGTAAATTTGAGTGAAAGAATTTGTGATTATTAATTTAAAGGACTCAGAGGTATCAATGGAGATCATTTCTTTTGAATCCACACATGATTTTTTATTCTCAAGTAATTTTTCATTAATATTAATCAGCCAATAACTGAAAAGCCATTGGGCTGAGAGGATTTTACCAAGAGACCTTTTTCGCAGAAAATTGAATTCTCTATGAAAAATGTGTTGACTTTTTTTTCTCAATTCACTACCTTTTAATCTGCCCTTTATGATTGTAATTATTATCATGAATAATAGAGTGAATTTGAGTGGAAAAATGAGTGATTGTCAATCCATGGGACTCAGAGGAATTAATAGGGATTATTTTTTCAGTCAAAATTTCGACCAATGGGAGCAGGGGATTTGACATCGTGTGGTGTGTATGATTGCAAATCAATTCAGATGAAAATGTCAAATCCATGCACCCATTCACGAAAATTAGAATTAAAAAAATAATGCCCCGAATATCTCTCGAGCTGGAAAATTAATTGGGTATTTCCCTCGAGTTTTTTTGCTCAGCAATGTTTGCGTTCAGTCAAACTTCACGCACGTGTTGCTGAGCAACAAAATTTACAAAAAAAATATCCAATAGTTTTCAAGTGCTCGAGGTATTATTATAATTAATAATTCCCCTTAAATCCACAACAAAAAAAAATCACTTTTCCTTTTTTTTTATTTTCAAGTCATTTCTGACTCATATTATCAGTTCTTCTGCGGATAAGTCAGAAATTATTGGGCTCAGAGGATTTTATGAAGAAACCTTTTTTGTAGAGAGTTAAATTTTGTAGAAAAAAGATCTCTTGAAATTTTTCCCTAAATCCATTTCCTTTCATCTGCCTTTCATGTTCGTAATTAATATCATGAATAATGAAATAAATTTAATTGAAAGAATTGGTGATTATCAGTTCCAATGAACCTCATCAATCAAAAGCCAAAAATTATTAATCAGGAATTTGATTGCCTCTCAACTCTCAGTACTTCAGAGATATTCGAAATAATCCATTAGCGCTCTTAAAAATCCCCTTCATTACTGATCTCTCTGATATGAAATATTCTCACTGATTTCAAAATGGTTCAATGAGGAATCGTAATGAAAAAAAAATCAGTATTCTTTCCTAATTTGGGATTATCCCGAATTAGGAATGAATTTTCCAAGATTTTCTCAAAATGAACTCCGGCAACCTTTTCTCTCGCATACGTGGTTTCAAGAAAAAAAATAAAAAATTTTCCTTTACAATTTTTAATTTTCCGGGATTTTCATGAATTTTCCAAGATTTGTCCAGACTGAGCTCTGGCAATTTTTCTTGCCCACATATCGTCCAAGGAATCAGTTTTTTCCACAATTTGAGATTTTCCATAAATTTCCTGAATTTTCTAGAATTTACTATAAAGTGATGATTTTCAAAAATTTTCGAGGTTTCTCAATAATTGTCAATGATTTTCCCAAATTTCCTTGAATTGTCTACAATTTTCCGGAACTGAAATTGAGAAACCTTCTTTGGCACACATGATTTTTGAAAAATCAATATCATTCACAATTTTAAATTTTCCAGAATTTTCCAAAAAATTGCCCAGATTTCTCCAAACTGCACTTTGACACCTTTTTCTTCTTCTTCCTTCTTTTCTCGTACGGTTTTTTGAAAATTAGCTATTCTCTCCCTAATTTCAAATTTTCCAACATGAAATCCCAACCAATGTCATGAATGTATCCTCAGAATAGGGTGAAATAACATTTCACAAATGAAGAAAGTCCCCAGACGCTGGGTAAATGTTCTTGCAGCTTATGTATTTGAATACGTCTGAACTACAGTAGAGTCCCCCTATAATTGGCCCTCCCTGTGATTCAGCGAGAGTTAAACAGACGAGTTTGCTATTCTGTCTTTCCATAACAGTTCCCAGAAACAAGAGAATGGAATACTTCCTCAAGACAAAATCCTTGGGATTTGTAGCAGAACAGCAGATGCTAGATCCATTTCTCTTGAATCAGTCTTATTCTATGTTCTTCTGTTTCAAAACTTTGTATTTTATGAAGAAGGCTCTAAACGACTCCCCCCCCCCTTTTTGGTTGTCCCGAGGGACACAATTTGACGTGAAGCGTTGTCGGGAACCTCTATATTTCTCATGAATTAATAGAACAGGATAGAAAGAGAAATTGAGTGAAGAAGAGGTAAAATGAGTTAAGTCGATTTTCATTCCTTTCCTTGAGAATATTTTGGAAAATAAGCGAGATAGAGCGATTTTGCAGGAATCCTTTTTTGTAGCTCTTGAAATTATCTACAAAAAAGGATTCAAGCAGAAAGAGCGTATCTCCATTAGCTTCTGAGATACTCTTCGATAAAGATCAGAAAAAAATGAATCTCTAAAAAATCAGTAATTTCTTAAAATCATTTTTTTTTTCAATGTTCCGGAAAGTAAGCGAGATAGGGCGTTTTTGCTCCAATCTTTTTTTTTAACTTCTGAACCTCTTCAAAGAAGAGCATAATAGTAAGAAAAGCGGATCTCTATTAATTTTTGGGGGAATTCAGGAAAAAATGACGATTAAACCAATGAATTGACACGATCATTAGTAAAATCAAGAGTAATAGCGCCAATTAATTTTGGTCCAGCTCAAAGAATATTCATTCAACTGGAAAATTCATTTCTTCACATTGGAAATCATATTCAGAACATCATGATCCTCTATTGTGAACATTCAAACTTCATACTAAGACTTGACAATTAATTTCACACTTCAGTGATCCGTTGAATACAGAACTAAACGAATCGTATCTCATTTCACACAAAAAATTCATCAAAATTTCCGTGGTGAAGAATAGGATTCACGCAAAAAGAGACGTTTTTGTCGTTTCCCCGTTTTTCTTTACAACCTAGGAGAGAAAAAAAATCAAATACTTTTGTTTAAAAACTGTAAATTTACCTCAATTTTTATTTAAAAGCTGAATAATGTCTGAAAAAAAATCCGTATTCACTCGTTTTAATATCAAATTTTTTTTTCTGCTCAACACTTTTCTTCTTCAATTAAAAATAGAAAAGAAAAAAATTTCACTCTTTATCCACTGCCGAGTTTCCAACAATTGCTGCTAGATAAAAAAATTCAATTTCACAACTATTCTTTGTTTCAACAGAATTACAAAACACATCATGTGACATCATGAGCTTTTTTTAGCAAAAAAAAAAAAAAAGAACAGAACAAAATTTTTTTTATCATTTGTTTTTCACTGCAGACGAAAGGAAATCCTTTATATTTCTATCAAACAAGCACTAGTTCCTTCACAAGATAATGAGTAAATAAAGAAAACTTGCACAATTGCTTCACAAAATAATGAAATTTTATTTTTTTCGTTTCAAACACAAATAATTCACTAAAATAAAAATACACAATTTTTTTTTGTTTCTTTTTTTTTTATCACGAATTATTCATTTGTAGATGTTTGATAGCGTCAGTGAATTTTTTTAGATTCATTAATAATTATCTAAAATAATGATTTATTATATATAAAAATTTTTTATTTTTTTATTAATTTATATATGAAATATTAATAGAACTGTGCTGGGTAGAGCGAGGTACCGTGTTACTTTTGTGCGTTTTAGCCGGTTGACCCGTCACTACTGGTGGGGGTGGAGGGGCGAGGGGGAGGGGAAGCTCAGGTCTCAGTTCGCATCATTTCATTCCCTCGCGGCTAAACTAATGGATAACTTCCGGTTTTGGGGAATTACGAGAGTTACGCATCACGCATGTATCTGTAACTTCCCTATTTTATTTTTCCTTCACTTCTTTCGTAAATTGATATTTGATATTGTTTGCGCGTGAATTATGGGAATAGAAGATTGATGGGAGGGGGGGGGGGGCTTCATTTTTTTCGTGGATAATTCATTGGGGAAAATTGATGGATCTTCATTGTTGTGGGTAAGTTTTCTTCTATTGAATGCTTCATGAATTCAGTTGTGGAGGGGAAAATCACGATAATTCGATTTTTCTTATTGATGATTTTTTTTTATTAAAAATATCTTGAAAAGTTAGAGAGAAATTGAATAATTTGGCGAATTCGCCTATTTTTTCGAGAATTTTAAAAGCAACAGAATAAGTTTGAGGCGAAATCGCTGTATTTCGGTTGGTTTCCGAGATTTTTTTGTAAAAAACAATAAGAAAAAATCAATTTTACCGAATTTACGTCTTTACTACTGAATTGAGAATGATTGGAAGGTGCAATCGGAAAAAAGTTGAATTTTTGGACAAAATTGTTGATAACAATTTATACAAGGTGAAATTTCCAAATCTGATGAAGTGAGTCTGTAAAGAATGTAATGAGCAACAAAATAAGCTCTAGAAACAAAAAATTAATTGAAAATTGAAAATTTTCCGTTATTTTTTATATTTTTCAAATTTTAAAAGAATGCGGAAAATAAAAAAATTTCAATTTTCAATCAATTTTATGTTCTCAGGGCTTATATCATTCCTCATTACATTCTTCACAGATTCACTGAATCAAATTTGAGAATTTCATCTTGTATAAATTGTTATTAACGATTTTATACAAAAATTTAATTTTTTTCCCCGATTTTATCTCCCAATTATCCATGATAAACAATTCAATATTCTTTTTTTGTTCATCATTTTGCAAAGAGTATTTTGAAATCCAATGAATATATGCCCTTTTTGCATTCATGTTTCCTCGTAAAAAATGTGAAGAGTTCAAAAGCGGTTCAGGCAAGAAGGGCGTATCTTCATTAGTTTCCAAAATATTTCCAAGAAAGATACTGAATATTTGAAAAAATAATTTATCAAGTTTTATCTGTGAATTATTATAAATTCTGAAAAAAGAAATTTGAAAAATGTCAATTACGCCCTTCCACAAACAAAAAATAATATTTCCTCAAGTACTGGAATGATCCCATAATTCTAATTCTATTTTTCTTCTTCAGATAAATTTATGGAGAAAATTATCACTTCCTTCGGTAATGGACAATTGCAAATATCAAATATCGTATGTTCCGATCGATTCCAGTTATCCTCACTTGCATTAGTCATTGGGGAAGCAGTACTGTGAGCAACCCTCATCAGACAACCCGATATAGCTTAATAATGATCATCCAAATGCAGGAGAGAAGACTCCTCCAATGCCCATTTATGATTCAGTAGTGAAATGGTAAAAGGTGATGGCATAAAAAATTATTTCTTCACTATTTTATGAATATCACCAAAATTATCAGATTTTTGAGAATTTATCATGAGACCTTTCTTTTAACCAAGAAAATGTTCTGCAGAAAAGGTTTTCGGTTAAATTTTGCTTAACCCTTTAATTTTGAAAGTATTTAATGATAAATTATAATTATGGAGATTTTCAAAATCATTATCTCCAAAAAAAAACTGAAAAATAAATGAATTCTGATTAATTTATTTTTTAGTTTTTTTCGTTCAGATTTTCAATTGAATAAAAAAGAATTTGGGCTCAAACTTTTTCGTTGAAAAGTCCATTTTCCCCCAGTTTTATTTTAAAAAAATAATAATAATGCTTTATCAGTGAATTATCCATATGAAAGTGGAATAAAAAGTTGACATATCTCTGAATTATTTCTCTTCCCTCACTTCTCATCGATTTTCAACGCATGTTGAGGACCAAAAAACTCGAGAATTCAACTGTTATAACACAAAATAATTCTAATGCAAGCGACAGTTTACAACTCATGTGATCATTGTAAAGTTTACATACACATGTCACAAACTAGTGTGCCTCGCACATCTCCAGTTGTACAAACAATTTTCATACAACTGAAGTTTCGTTCACAATCGTGAGTTTTCAATCTAATGAGAGGTAGAAAATTCAATTGAAATTGTGTTGCAGTAGAAAAAGGAACTGGAAAATTTCATTTACAGAGAAACAATATTTTTCATTAAGAGTGTTTTTTCTCACAAATATTACTTTTGTTTGAAAAAAAAATTGGATTCATTATATCTCTGAATTTAACACAATTTCACGAGTATACTTCACAATTTATTTCATTTTAACAAATGGATTTATGAGGGAAATTATGAAATTGGATAATTTGAAAAATTCTCGCTTTTTTTTTGGGGATATCTCTGATATTTTATTTCCATTTGTTGGAAAATGTCAAAAAATGTTTTTCGTAGGAAAATAAAATTCTCTACAAAGAAAATTGCTCGTTATTGTTCTTTAAACTTATTTGATCCGGAGATATTTCCAAAATAAAATAAAGATTACATTTCTCGAGGAAGAAAAATCATGAAATTCCGAAAAATCAAAATTCTGAGCCGAAGAAAATCAAGAGAGACGATTTCAATTTTATTAAATCCTTCAATCACTCAAAATGAAAGAGGAAAATTCCAAGAATTCTTTTTTTTCTACAAGAAGAAAAATAATCCAAATATTCGACGATTTATTCGATAGAAACGAATAAATTCACCAGTAAAATGATGAAATGGAAAAAATTCTATTTTCCTTTGCAATTATCTCTAAAACGAGTGGATTTAGTGAAAAATGTCATGAAAACTGAAAATTGAATTTTCTACACAAAGGTCACCTGACATTTTTCCCTGAACCCACTCATTTTAGAGATGTTTTCAAGATAAAATGGAGATTACATTTCTTAAAGAAGAGGAATCATAAAATTCCTAGAAATCAAAATCCAGTCAAAGAAAATTAGGAGAAATGATTCCATTTTCACTGAATCTTTTAATCACTCGAAATGAAAAAATCCATAAACTCCCTTTTTTCCACACGAAGACCAATAATCCAATAATTCCCAATTTATTTAATGAGAAAATAGATTAATTCATTGGGTTCATCAAAAAATGTGAAGAAATCTTTCCTGTAGAAGAAAAAATTTCTACAAAAAAAAATCTCCTGATAATTTCTAAATAATCGGCTCCTTTCAAGTATATTCCTGAAAAAAAAAAATAAAATTATATTTTTTCCACAAAGAAAAATCATAAAACCCCCAAAAATAAGAGTCTCGAGTCAATGAAAATCCGCAGAAATTCTCTCATTTTCATTAAATCCTCCAATCACTCCAAATGATAATGGAAAATTCCGAAATTCCTTCTTTCTTCCCATTCCACGAATAGCAATAATCCTTGAAATTGAGGAATGAAAATAACCATGTGATAAAATTTCCACACTCATTCAGTGCCTCAAATCGACTTGCACGCCTTCAAAACTGAGTTTCCTCTACTTTCCATTCCAATTCCTTCTTTTCTCCCTTGTTCCTTTTTTCCTTTTCTCTTCTCCTCAATTTTTCTCATTTCGCTTGTAAGCGCACAAGAGTATCCATGGGGGAGTGGATCTCTCTGCCATTTACGACAATTGCAAATTTCAATTGAACTAGTACACTCCCACACACACACACACACACACATACACATACATGTAGAAAAACGAGGAGAAAACCAGTCTCTCAAAGGCTCTCTCACTCAGCCTTGGATCACCATTCATTCGTTCTACCTTCTTCAAGTCTCCGTTTCCTCTAACCCATTTTATTTACTCAACTGGTTGAAGTACAGTGAAATTGCAACGTTCTGAGCCACTCTAGACAATAAAAACCTTTCTGTTATCCTCTGGGAGACATGAAAATTTCAAGACAATGAACATTGCTTATTGCACGTGCTATTAGAAAAGGGCTGGGGTAAAATAAGAGAATGAGGTGAAAAGTGATGAAAAAAAAATGAGCGGAGAGGTAAATCTGAACGAATTAATATTACTTTGTCATTTGTTGGTCTGAGAATATTTCCGGAATTAAGGGAGATACGCTTTTTTTACTCCCACCTTTTTTTCGTGAACAATTTTAAGAATCACAAAAATTGATAAGATATTATTGATTTTCTATAACCGTTGTTTCAATAGTTTTTTTTTTAATAAATGATTTATCCAGTTTTGCTTATTTTTTTTTATTTTATTTTTTTTAATGTCATAAAATTTTTAAACATTTTCCCTAAATTTCGGTTTTTTATCCAAGATATGACGTTTTTGAAAAAACGAGATCTCATAATTATTCAATTCAAATTTCTTTTCCATTTTCTTTGACGATTTTTCTTCGATTTAAATTGAAAACTCTTATCAATGATTGATGAGCACTTCAAAAAATTGTTTTATCCTTTATTTTTATCTTGTTTTTTGAATCGACTGTAGACTTTTGACCAATCAATGAGGGATGAGGGAGAGACGTGGGAGTTTTAGCATTACATTGGATATTTATAAACTTTTCAGAATAGGATAAATAAACAAAAATAGGCAAATCCGAAGGAGCCATTGATTCAAATAAGAAAAGATGGAGGAGGGTAAAATAGCTTTATCTCGCTTAGTTTCCGAGATATTCTGAAAAAAAACTACTCGAAAAACATAGAATTTTCATGTTTTGCTTATCAAATTTATGGAAGAAAAAACAAATTTCCAAAGGAAATTGTTGGAGAGTCCATTTTGCCCCATTTTCACCAGCATCTCAATGGATGCAAGAAAAATTCATTATTGATTCTTTCTCATTGTTTTTCATTCGCCAATTAGATAATAAACTCAGAGAAAAACTTTCAAAGTAATTAAGAGTTCCAGCCCCCATTTTTCCAACTTTCCATTATCTTTTTTTTCCGTGGAAAGTTTCGAGTTGACAATTAGGTGACAAAGAACGTAATTTGGCTAGTTCGTGATTCTCGTTAGAGGCACGTTAATGACTTTGTCGCGATTCGATCAGCTCATATGCACTGAATCTAGCGTCGAGTGCCTATTGCTACGTGACCTGACCTATATTTTCGGATAATGATGGAGAGGAAGCATAAAAAGCATGGTAAAGAAACGTTTTAGAGTTCATATTTCCGATGTGAAATATGTGAGGGAAATATTGTTCTGTTGTGGCTTTATATTTTTAATAGAAGCTCATGAAAAATTCATGTAAAGTCTCGTTTTGCAGAAAATTAATTTTTATCTATTATTATTGTTATCGTTAAAATTAATCAATTACGAAAAATAGAGACATTGTTTTTTTACGGTAATTCTGATTTTTATCATGATGAGAGCAATTTCATGGTTGAACATTATTTTTTGATCGAATTCATCAATATTTTAGATGCGATAATTCATCAATTCTTCATTTCTTATTTTGTATTCAAGAGGAAATAGAGATTTCGATAAAAAAGGGGAACGTGGTTCTTTTTATCATTATTTCATTGAAAAAGTGGGGGAAATTCTGGTGGGAAGCATATGTCAGAATTGATTTTTGAGAATTTTTTGACAATTTTATATTTTTGGGTGGAAGTTGAAGTCAAAGCCATTGGATTTTTGAAAAATATTCAGTTTTTTGGGAATATCTTTGGTTTTATTTGTCGTAGAACAAAATTCGATGATCAGTGAAAAGATGAGATTCTTCATCGATTCATGGAGTTTCCATCAATTTTTCTCGATTGTTGGGAGACTTATGGTGTTAATAATTCTTCTAATTATTCAGTTGATCATTACTTGAAAAACCAAAGGAACTCGCCATATTTCTCTTTGATTATCTTGGCAAGTTGTTTTCATAGTTGCTTAATCGGGAAGGAAAAAGCAACTATTCCAGCTCAAAATTCTCTGTATTAACATGGAATTTTGAGTATATTCACTGAATGATGTTAACACGTGATTTATAAAAAGATCACTAAATATCGTTCAATAAATAGTGTGACCTTTTACAAAATTCAATCATAATTTGCCCGAACTAATTCTAGATGGATAGAGTGAGTGGTGTTCGAACGAATGAGACTCGCCAGACACCATTAATCGATCATAAGAAAATCGATCATTACTGATATATATTTTAACAGTTCCATAGACTCTTATTTGATTTGATAAACATTAAATTGTCTCTGGAAGATTAGAAAAATGATATTTCGCTGGATTATCAATTTTTCCAGGATAAGTACGTTGAACAGTTCGATCACTAGACGAGTTTGAACACTGTTCAACTCACCCTAATTTTCTGTAAAAATTATCTCTGTTTTCCCTGAATTAAGTAATTATTTCAGAAATGAATTAATACCAGTCGTAAATCATTATTAATGTCTGTGGCCATTTTTCTCGTTCACTGACTCGATTCTCTCAACACAAAAACCCGTCAAAAAATGGTTAATTAATAATTATTTAACGGCATGTGTTAATCGGCTCAGTGTCGGTTTTCATAATAGCAATTGATGATCTCACGCAAGATGAACTTGATGATGTTTCACCAATGAAACCCACGCGAAGGAGGTGTTGAATCCGTGAGATCACGCTAGTGTCATCCCCAAATTGCCTCTGATGTCAATATTGATCATTATCTCACCGTGATTGACCTCTTAATCTCGGGGTAATTCAGGATGACTCGGCAACCTGCCCATTTTCTTAACATATGGGGTGGAAAGGGGGGGGGGTAAGACTGACTTTCATGAGAAGGCTAATAATTTCCTCAAAAATGGTTAAAAATTGATTTTAGATCAGACGAATTGATGGGAGCTAAGCTCATCTTTCCGCTGGTCATGGAACTTTTGCACTATGACAATCAAAACCAGAGATATCCACATAAAACTGGGATTTTTCAAAAAAGAAAAGGGTCTTCCCTTCAATTTTGGACCAAATCAGTTGAATTTTCGAAAAATTTCCAGAAATCAATTCGGACACATGTTTACCACGGAAAATTTCCTCAGCTTTTCAATAAATTTTTTTTTTTTAATAATTTTCAATGAAATCATCTAAAATATCCTATCTTAATTACTTTTACTGATTCCAAGTGATTTTAACTGTGCGGAAACTCTAATTTCAACTGGAATCCAATGTCGTCATTCTTCAACATGATTCTCGATTGAATATCTCGGAAACTAAGCGAGATATCGAAATTCTTGTGGAAACCTTCTGCTCTGATTTTCTTCTACAAAAAAAAATATTTTTAGGAATTCTACTACCTTTCTTAGTTTCCGAGAATATTCTTCAAAAATAAATGGAAAAAATTCGACTTATCCTCTCTTATCAATTCAATCTTCCAAAAGCGTTCAATCCTCAATAATTTCAGCATTTCTCACGTAGAAAACTTCCTGCCTGTACTATTCCAATAGTCCTCACCACTTTCTCAACCGAAATCAATAATTCTCGAGCCACAAAAAGTAGAAGGCAGCTTAAGCCCATAACTCGCAAATTTCAATGAGTCAACATGAGCTATTCCAGTAAATTCAAATTAGAAATCATAATTTATTCTATAAGACAAATTAAAGTCAATCAATATTTGAATTTCGTGGTCACTGCCTTTCAATAATTGAAGGAACGCAATAGAATTTACATAGCATCAACGTTTCGACTACATTTTCAGGATGCAAATTATATTCATTCGGAAATGTACATAGGAATAAAAAAAAAAAATTCGAGGAAATAAATGAAACATCAAGTTTTTTTCGAATCATTTTCTAAGATATTTATTCATCTTGATTTCCTGAATATGTTCTATTATATTGCATGAGAATAATGTTACATTTAATCTTTCAAGTTTTTTTTTCTAGATTATGACACGCACACCTTACAAATTGTGAGTTCAATCTAACAAATATCTATGCATGACACATATTCATGCGTCATCATTTTTCAAAACGAAAAAGGAAATTTTTCTTCTCTTAAATCATAAACAGTTGTTTCTATTAATGGGGAGAAATGTAACATATTGTGCACGATATTTTAATACGAAACATTTATTTTCCGTTTATCTGGGTTTAGGTAATTAGAGAGTATTTTTTGTTTATCTGCGTTTAGGGAGAGAGTGCATTAAACAAATAAATTTATTAATAAATTAATTTTTATTAATAAATTTTTAAGAGAATCAAATTCCGGAAAAAATATATATATGCAGCTCTGATTGTTCTTGCCAACAGATATTTTGTATTTTGAATATCAAGTATTAAATTTAAGCATTACAAGATTTCCATGTATTCGATATCGATTATCGCAGTTCGATAAAACCTCGCGCCGTATTTTTTTAGATAAATAAAAATATTAAAAAATGGATAAGAATAAACTTCATTGAACTCTCTCAATTATTTCAGTTATTAAAATGCTGTGTACCAAGAAAGTCGAATTTCAAATATTTGTAAACTATGAGACCATAAATGATTTCACAATTTTTTCCCTCAAATATATTTTTTTAATTTTTTTAATGATTATTTTTCGATTTAAAAAAAACTCAATTAAAAAAATAATTACTCAAAAAATGATTCTATTCTTTATTTCTATCTTGTTTTTTTAATTTAGTGGACAATTTTGCTCAACCAATGAGAAATGAGGAATAGATGTGACAGTTTTAACATTAAATTTTACGTTTATGAACTTTTTTGAATAGTCATAGGGTTTTTTTCTTGAAAATTTTTTCCCTATCCCCGAATTTCTACTCTCAACCAAACTCTCAAGTTCCATCAAAATCCACAGAAATCATTCACATATAAGTAAAAGCCCGAGGGCTGTAACTATGTAAATAGTATCATCTGTGTAACGGTAAATATTGTGTTTAGTTACTCTACTGTAAATAATGTTAATAAAAATCGTTTGAATTTGAACTTTTCAGAATAGAAAACATCAAGATTGAATAAAATTCACTTAATAAAAACAATCAAAATTAATGAAAATCATTGGGATAATTATCAGTGACAACGAGTGAACAACTCAATTATGAAATGTGATAATGATCATTTCGCAAATACATCCATGCTGAACAATTACAGCCCACGTGGATCAATGCATTCTCAGGTAGACTTAAACGAGGCCACATTTACCTCAGAACTCGCTCCCTTATTTTTTTTTTCAATTTTTTTTTTTTCACTGCCTTCCATGAAATCCGATAACGTACGTTAATATTTGCAGTGTTTCATGGTATTATCCAGATTAACTAAGAATCGATAGTCTTTGTCAGACAAGGTTAATTTGAGAAGTAGTGAATTTAACAGGCTAACTCTCTAATTAGCTTGTAAAAATTGCACTCGATCAATTTACTTCACGTGACATAAAAAATTATTTTCTCCTTCGATCATTTGCCACTACATTTAATCCTGCGAAATTATTCAATGTGAATTACACTCGTAAATAGAGGAATTCATTAGTCAAAACTTGAGAGAAGACAAATTGACTTTCAAATCTTTGATTATTTGGAATAGAATATCTTGGAAACTAAGAGAGATAGCGAAATTTTCGTTGAGACTTTTTTTGCAGATATTTTTCTGCTCAACAAAAAATGTATCTACAAAAATTTTGTTATCTCTCTTAATTTCTCAAAATTTTTTTGGCAAAGCACTGAAAAAAAGTGTTTTTCACATCTTTATTTCAACTAAAATCTCAATTTTCCAGGAAAATTAAATTTTTGATATATTTCTGATTTTCGCAATGAAATTCCAATTCTCTTTGTCTATAATAATTTGAGAAAAATGAAAAACATTCAAAAAATGGGAACAGAAACACCTTTCATTTTACTGAAAAATCCCTAAAATCTCTTCCGTTTGGAGTATATCGGAAACTTAGCAAGATATTTCAACATAATTTTCTCAACAAATTTATCAATTTTCTTAAATTCCATAGGAAAAAAATATATGATATTTATTTCGATTGAACTATCTTGAAAACTTAGCGAGATAACGGAATTTTTTGCAAATACATGTGTTTAAGATCTTTTTCTTCTCTCCAAAAAAGGAATTAATCAGAATTTCTGACTCTCTTAGTTTTCGCAATTTTCTCTCGCAAAAACACGCAGATAAAAGCAATTAATCTCCATTAAAAATAAATTCTCAATTTTCAAGGAAAAATTTGAAAATTTCCATATTTTCGATTTTCGCAGTAAAATTCCAATTCCCTCCATCTAGAATAATGAGAAAAAAAGGAAAATGGCGAAAAAGCTCAATTTTCAAACAAAATTCCGAATTTATTGTCTCCATAAGTTTTCACAGAAAAAAATTGGCAAATTGCTACCAAAAAAAAAGGCTGAAAAAAAATAAAAGCTCTATCCACTCATTTTTCAAGTGTCTAAAATTTCGAATAATCTCGAATTAACTTCCGGTGTTATTCGCATTATCCACAGTGAAGTTTATTGTGCTACCATTTTATTTTACCTTATCTCTGTTCTTTTCGTGATAATAGAAGCTTGGGCCTCTTGAACTATTCAATTCATTGGCATCATTATACCACTGGTTATAACAAAGGAACTGAGTGCTTTTTACGGACTCCGATATTTCTCGACACAAAAAAAGGGGAGAAATATCTTAAAAATGAACGGAAGCAAGAAGCAATGGAGTTTGAAACAAAGAGAAAAAAAAGGAGCAGTTATGAGAATTCTATTGCGTAATAAAAGGTGATAATTAGCATCAAAAAAATTAGTTGTTTGAACGTGACGTAAGTCACGTTTTTGTGCATGGTCGATAAAAAATTGGATTATTTCTGTGTATGCTCCAAAAGTAGCCTCAAGGCTACTGGATATGCCGTCATAGGGGTTAGCAGGTGGGTGGGAAAAGGGTGTGGGTGTTGGATTGGGTGGTACGTGACCCCATAAAACGACCGAAAGACTTATTCTACGTGTCACGCATAATATTAGAAGTTAGTAGAGCGCCTTTTATTTATCATGTTTACGTAATAATGACATTACATCTTCGCATAAATTCCCTAGAATTTCATGAATTTATCAATAATTTGCCCTTTTCATTTTTTACTCGTTTTTTTTTACTGTAATGAGAAACTCGCGTGATTTCTTAAGTTCTTGTTTTCAGAAAAGGCGAATTTTCTAGTTTTTTAAAGTTTATTTTGTGGCTGATAATTAGCAAGTAATTGAGGCATTATCAGAAAAATATCCGGTTTTATTTTGATTTTTTTTTAACGAGATACCGATTTTTTTCATTTATTTCATTCTCGTATTTTTCACTATTAATTACAATTTTTTCAGTATTTCCATTTTTTTTGGCTTCATTTTCAACTAAAATTCTCTTGTAAAAATAAAATTGTCCAATAGTCAGGGGAATTGTCGTTGAAAAAAACTCTGTAACACAATTTATCAGCTTCGTTCGATTTTTCTTGATAAAAAGTAAAGTTCCATTGATAAAATTTATATTTTATACGTATCCAAAAGTTTTGGAGCAGCAGCTCGAAACATGAGGTTCTTCAATTTTCCTGGAGACCTAAAACTACTCTCATTCACATTCAGTATATAAAAAAAGGGGGAAAAAGAGAGAGGGGAGAGGGGAGAAGCTTTCAAATATACCAATATCAATCGATATCAATTATCCCTTTTTTTCCATTATTTCCATAAAAGCATTGCCTTTTTTGTTTGTAAAAAAAAGGCAAAAACAGCGAAATTAGGTAATTCACGTCATGAAACTTTGGAGTATCAGTTTTCATCAGGGACATGTGTTGAATCCAATTAATTAATCATTGAAAGCACGTTGAATCATTGATATTGATCACGAACTTTAATTGAACAATTTAATTTGGAAAACTCAAACCAACGAAAAACAGGAAATAAAAACCCTCTGAATTTTGCTTTCAATAATTTTTTTTTGTTTTTAATAAAAAAAAAACTATTTTTTTTTTATAAGTATCATTTTTTTTTGTTTCTCGCTCTGAAAAATGTGCATGAGTCTTTGATTGATTTTCAGAGGGCACAAGTCCTTGTTATGTATAGATTTCCATTGTACTCTTCTGTTTGTTGAGTTGAAAGCGATGGAAGAAAAAAAATGAGCAGTAGAGTACAGAACAATAAAAAAGAATTCTCGATGGAAAAATTGCACAGCACGTTCACGTTTACAAAGCAATCGGCATTTTTCCAATGTTTTTTTTTTTCGTTTTTGTACTCTTTTTTATCCTACAGTTCAGCTGTGTCCTTTTTTTTTCATCGTTGTAGTGGGCAGAGATGGAAATGTGTATATCAAATGTCAGAGTTGGTTCGCGGTTTGTGAATTAAAGGGCGAAGACATTTAAGCAGCATGAAATGCCGATGAAAAAAGAATTCACGTGTTAATATTGGAAAAAAAAGAGAAAAAGCTTTTGATTGAAACTTCTCAGTTTTTTTACTGAGAAAAAAATGAAGATAAATACTTTTTTTCCATTCTAAAAAATATTTTTCCTTTATTGAATAGAATTTTGTTGAGGGAATTCGACCTCGAGTACAGTTAACTGTTTTTTTTTGATGCCGTATTAAAGATCATATTTTTATACATTTTTCTGATTTTTTTATAATTTTTGTCTATGTAGTTCATGAGATATTAATCATTGAATTTACTAAAGATAGCGGTGCTGGGGATGGAATGCCCTAAAGCGAACAGAAATAACTAAAAAATTAAAAAATTACTAAAAAGCTACACAGTTGACCCACTATTTAAAAATAATTGGCGGAGAAAACAGCATTTTAACTAAATAATAGGGGAAAAACATATTTAATTCTCCGTATAGTTATTGAGAAATTTTAATTAGAAGGCATGTGATAGGAGATTAGTAATGTAAAAAAAATTCGAGAAAAAAAAATTATATTCACAGCCCTAAGACATGACTTTCGAATAGTTTAATCACTTATTCAGGTAAATTGAAGCATGTTTTCCCGAATTATCAGCAATTATTTGGAAACTATCCTACAAATCCTCATTTTGTCCTGTTTTATCGATCGTACTCTGGGATACTACCTCAATACATTTACGAACAAAAATATTCGAAATTCCAGTAGTAAATCCTGTTTTTGATCAGACGCGTTTTATGTGCAGTTGTTAACATTGAAAATCGCTTTGCAATTAAATGCCCACTCAAATTTCTTTTTTTTCATCCATCAAAGCACAAGTAGTAATTCCTATCTTCAATCAGACTATTTTTTTTCAATTTCCCTCTTCATTAAGTGGTGAATAAAAAAATAAAAATAACTGCAATCTTTCAAGGTTCTAAAATTTTAAATTTTCAGTTAATTTTCATGAGTTAATAATTATTTTAATGTAAGTAGTGGAGGTCGTCGATGATCAGACGAGTTATTTCAAATATTCACTTTTTTTTTCATGCAAAAAATAACTTTCATGTAAAAATAGATTTATAGCTATTTTGTCGATTTTTTCTTCTTTAACTTCAAATGGAAGTGTCTGATTCATTACTTATCTCGTCATCTCCTCGAAAATTCTAGTGGTATTTACTCGGCATTAAGTGCTCAGCTATATTGAGCCCTCTTGTGTATTCCCACCACTCAAACGTCGAGTCTATCAATCAATAACTCGAACTATTTTGTAGTTGGATGTATAACGAAATTTCTGTATTTTTTTTTGTTCTGCCCTCGTCTATTTTTTTTCGTATTTGATGTTTGTATTATTCAGCATGAAATTATCAATTCAATGGGCCATTGAATTAATGGGTGTGTTCATCAGAATGTATTTTCAACGATTCCATAAAAAAAAAAAAAAAAATTTTGTAGGAAAAACAGGTGTTCTTTTTTTTTTACTTTTTTTTCCAGTTTAATTTCGTTTTTTGATGGAGCAATTTTGGGAAATTCTGTTTTTTCGACTCTTTGAATCCTCTACAAATCAATTTAAGCAGAATCACGCTATAGTTTCCAATATATATTCTAAAAACGTAAAAAAATGGAAAAATTGAATGAAAAAAAAAAAAAAATTAAAAATAAAATAAAGAAGTTTAATGGAAAAATATACCGGAAATTAAGTGAGATTGAGCGATTTTGTTCTGATTTTATTCCATAACCCTTGAAATTTTTTGCAGAATAAAAATTCAAGGAAAAAGGGCATATCTCCCTTACTCTCCGAGACATTCTGTATAAACTAAATACAGTGACTTTTGACATCTCCATTTTACAATTGCTCTGACCCTAATTACTGTGGCCCCTTAAGTGGCATCGATGACACACCAAAGTTCAAGCTTGAAGACTAGTTCCCAAAAGCCATTGGACTATGTGCACAATCTCGCTTTACCATCTATTGCAATTACCCCACGAACAGGAGAAATGGAGTCCTGTGGTTATCGACGAATCCCTGGGGACGTAACGAAGGATTCACGAGATTTATTAGAGGGAAAAGATGAAAGAAGAACGATTATTTTTGAACTTTTTTTTAGTTTCCCTCAATTGATCTTAAAGTAGTTTGAGTGTCCTGACACTTCGATTTTCCTGGTTCGTGGTGGAGACACGTCGAGGCATTAAATTCGAATAAAAAAACTTTAATTTTTTGGGTCAATTCCAAATAAATCGGGAAATTGTGAGAAAAAAAAAGGTAGATTTTCTGTCAATGTCTCAGAAACGAGTAGATTTAGGGAGAAATGTCAGGAGACTTTTTTCGTAGGAAATTCAATTTCCTACAAAAAAAAAAGCTTCACTGATGCATCCTCTTAAACCTAATAGTTTTCAAGATATTTACAGAAAAATGATAGAATTGTGGAAAAAAAAGTCGAATTTTTAAGGAAACTTTAAAAAAGTAATTTTTTTACATATTTTCCACTTGAATATTTCCTAGCCTTTCAATGGATTCATCAGAAAAATTTCATCTCAAGTCGTTTTATATCAATGACGATATTTTTAAAGATCATTTCCTCATTAAATTTATCTGGAAAACCATTAATTTGTTGTTTCAACTCTAAATAAATCGGGAAATTATGAAGAAAAAGGATGAATATCTCCGAAGCGAGTGGATTTATCAAAAAATGTAAAGAAACCTCATTTGTAGAAAATTCAATTCTCCAAAAACAAGGTTTCTTGATGAATTCCCGAAAACCCAATAGTTTCCAAGATATCATTAGAATAGTAAAAAAAAATTCTAAGTCAAAAAAATTCGAATTAAAAAAAAATTGAGAAAATAAATTTTTTCACATGTTTTCTATCAAAAAAAAAATAACAAAATTTCAATGAATTCGTCAGAAAAATAAAAAAGTCAATGAAAATACTTCATCATTCATGTGTGCCCATGAAAATGTAAAAATGTCACTCGAACGAGCAGAGAGCCATTTCATCCAAACTGGAATAGATTTTTTAATTTTCCCAGTTTCGAGGCAAAGAGACAGAACAAAAACGAATGAAATTGAATCACTTGGACTCCAGAGGCACCACACAATTTCTCTATTTCCATGAAATAACCCAACAGAATTGACTCAATGCAGTAGCCTGGAAATATTCATGCAAGAATATTGTGCAAAAGATGTCTGGAAGCCATTTTTTTTTCCGGTTTTTACGATAATACAAAACACGCATGTGGTATCACAGTTTTACGAGAAACTCTATAAACTCAATGACTGTTTCTGCAGAAATGCCACTGATAAAGATGGCTTCATTTCCTGAATACGTTTTCACGGATGAGAAATTTCTCTTTCCGAGGCATTTCTGCTGTGAACAGAGACTGGAATGGGTGATAAAAATAGCGTTGAATTAAAATAAAGAAAATTTTAGTGGAAGCCTGGATGTATTGAAGATACTGAGGTGTTTTGTGATGAAAAATTCTATGGTGCTATTCTGGTGCTATTGGGTAATAATAAATTTTATATTTGGAACAACTCAGAATGTTTTGAAATGAAAGGAAATTGGAAATTAGCTTTCCAGTGGAAATCTCAGGATTTATTAAATTTAAAATTGATAATTTCAGAGATGATTTCAATGATTTTGAAGATATTTTTGGAGTAATGGGATTTCAGAGAATTTATTACGAATAATTATTAATAATAAATATTAAATCTTTATCAATATTTTTAGGGAATTGAATTCTCTTTTAAAAAAAAATTCTCTACATATTTTTCCAAATCTAGTGGTTTTTGAGATATTTATGAAAAAATGAGTGAACAATTTTTTTCTTTATATTTGGCTATTTTCAACATGTTTTGGGAACTATTGAATTTGGAAGAATTTATTGAGATCCGTTTTTTGTAGAAAATCGAAATCTTCATTAAAAGCACTAACAAATGTGAAATAAAGAAATGGTTTCAGAGAAGCCTTCCATTTCGGATCCATTTTCTTAAAAAATAATATAATAAACAGAAATAAAAACAAAATATGACAATGGCATGAACACCCAACTCTAAACTTCCGCAGTTGTCTTAGCGATGTATGTCAAGCACTGATTTTCTCTCGCAAAATATTAGCTCCAAAGAATAATTATACAAATGTTTATTGCTGTAACTCAATTAATGAACTGCTATGTACATGGCTTCTAAGAATAAACACTAGAAAACCAAAAAAAAACCAACAAATGCAATTTCGATCTTGATTGCAGTTTATTTGAATGGCGTCTAGTTCGAAGAAATGATGTACATAAGAGAAGTGCAAAGATATAATAAAAAAAAAAGAAGGAGAAGAAGAAGTGCAAAGATGTATATAGGCCTGTATGTAGATGAGTCCACGATGTGAAGCGTATCACGTCTATATTAAATCCAATATTAAATTCATATAAAGGATATCGTGTGATTTGTGAATATCCGTACAAAGAGAGAATTAAGGAAATACACATGACAATAGGTGTGAGCGAAAGGATAAAATGAGAAGCTGTCTTCTTTTCGAAGGAAATAATGAAAAAACTTATCACGAAATCATAAAATTCCAAAAATTTCAGTCAGCATTATTCAGAAGTAAAGATTCCCTCGATAAATAGTCATTTTCATTTTTATTATTTTGTGACATTGTTTTTTACGGCAATTTCGGTCGTATATAGCTCTTTGTTCATGACAATTTCATCTGAACTGAAATGGAGAGAAGGCCTAAAGAGCTTGAGTATTTAAACTTCTAACCTATTACATCTGTAGAGTAGAATGACCAATAGTTGGACGGTTAAGGAAATATGGGACTTCATTAATTCGTATGGAATAGGCAAATCACGTTAAAAATTTTCAGAAAATAATGATGTACAGAAAAATATACAGTGAATCGACTAAAAATCAATTGAACTTGAATAATGTAGAAATAATTGAAGGAAATCAAGGAAAACTGGAAAATAACTTAAGCCCCAAATAGATGGACAGTTGTATATTTGCAGTGGTATGATTCTGAATTTTGATTGATCGGTATGTAATAAATAGTTCATAAGTCTATATGAATGTGATAATCAGGAATTGACGTGAAAAGTATAAGAATCGTTCATTTATTTATGAAAATTCTCGATAATAGAAACCGTCAATCTTTTGGTCAGTGTCCATCTGTTGGTAGTGTGACCCTCATAGTATGCCTCTTTTTTTTTTATTGTCGAAACCTTCTGAAATCCGTGGGTTGAGGACAAAATGTTAAAGATCCTTCTTTTTGGTCTGAAACTTGATTTTTTGGAATTACAAGGAAATAATTTTGTAACAATCGTTCCTTTACTCAAAAATACGATTTTATATTTTTTTTTCAATTTAAAACTTTCGAAAAACAGTTGTAAATAGTGAGAAAACCAATTTAAAAATAATGAAATCCCATAATTTGTTTTTTTCATCATTTAGCAGCGATGATTCCCCGGAGAAATAGTAATTCTTATTTTTCATTTGAACATGACACAGTTTTACTGGTCTCATTTCAGCTTAAATATTTCATTGACGTCTTCATGGTGAGCGTACAGGGACAAGTAAAAGCTTGAGGAGCTTTCGTGCGTGCCAGAAGATAGTGACGTAAATTGAAGTAAGAATAAAGAGGAGTGAAGAGGGGGGGGGGGGGGGAGGGAAAGGGAACGTTGGAAACTGGTTGGATATAATCTTCTGTCTCTCCGGAGAAAAAAAGCGAGAAAAAAAAATTACGAGTGAAATCTCATTCAAGATTTCAATTTCATTCGACATTCTGCGCGTTTTATTGTTCATGAATGTCAATTTTTGGATTTTATTGAGAGGAATAAATTTGATATATTATTGAAGTAGTCAAGTGGTAAAACGGTTTATTACGAGTTCAAGTTACACTTGGTTTTTGGTAAGTTCTGGGAGAACTAAGAGAGAAATTGAGATATTCTTAAGGAAAAGTTTTTGCAAAGGGGAATGAGATCTGTGAAGAGAAGTTGCACTGGAGAAGATGAAGTGAAACGGAAATTTTGGGGTTTTGGGGGAATTTGAATGTTCTAGGGTAATAGGAGCTCTGCAGAAGGAGTGCGAATATTTGAGACGTATGTTTGATGACTTCAGTGAGAAACTGTGGAAATTCTGGGATTTTTTAGGAAAATTTCAGTCTTTTACTCTGAGTATCTCAGGAATAATGTGGAGTAGGACAATTTTGAGAGTTTAGTTTTGGTTTCCGAGATATTCACTGTAAACTGTTGAAAAAATCGATTTTTTCATAAACTCAGTAATAAATGGGGAAAACAGGAAAATTCTATTTTTTTCATTGCGAACAGTTTTTAGAGAATTCGAAAATTCTGATGATTACATAGCTTTCATTCAAAAGGAAAAACCGACTTTTTATTCTCAAACAATTTAATCCTCTTTTAAAACTCGATAATTCCAAGGACATCATTTATTGAAACGATAAATTTTCCTTCTGGACCCAACCAAGGATGAACTTCAAACATCCCCATCCATTCATCAATAGACCAATGAAATCTCCACTGCAAAATGGGAAAATACAGTCAATTTGCTCGAATAGTTTTCTAGATAAATAAACAAGCCATATTGCCCTTGGTAAATTCAATATTTTCTCAATTGGATTAACACAGTGCCTCTGCGAACGAATTTTATCCAAACAATTGATAATTTCTCCTGATATTCCAATTTGAAGGAAAAAAATCAACACTAAGAAGGAAAACTTGATTTCGTCAACGTTTTTCAAAGGATATCTCAAAAATTAATGGAGATACGCCCTTTTTACTTCAGCATTTCTTTTTAGAAAATTTGAAGATGCACAAAAAAGGACTCTGATGAAAAAGGACTATCTCCTATTACTTTTCGAGATATTTTCTAAAAAACTGTTGAAAAAATCAATTTTTTCTGTTTTGCTCCTTCATTACTTTTTTTTCTATAGACAATGTCGAAAAATAATGGAGATACGTCCTTTTTTATCCTCATCCTTTTTTGTAGGAAATTTGAACGCTAAAAAAAGGCTCAGGGCTGAAAGGGCGTATCTCCATGACTTTCACAGATATTCTCAAAAAACTGTTGGAAAAATCGATTTTTCCCTCTTCATTGATGTTTTTTTTTCAACAATATATCAGAAACTAATGAAGATACGTTCTTCCTTATCTCATCCCTTCTTGGAGAGAACTTCAGAGACGAAAAAAAAAGTACAGGACAATAAGGCTATATCTTCATTAGCTTCCGATTTTTATGAAGATTTCTGGTTTTATTTCAAGTTGATTGTTCATTCAATTCATTGGAGGTGTACTTTCAATGTTCTTATTATACTGTAATGACAATTTATGTTTCACCTTTTCAGTATTATTTTTTTTTCGAGAATATATTAAAAACTGATGGAGATACGCCCGTTTAAATTTACTCTTTTTTTTTTGTAGAAAATTTCAAAAAGTACAAAAAAAGAATTCTGGAAAAATTGTCCTATCTCGCTTATGTTTCAAGGAATTTAAGGGAAAATGCATAAATAAAAAAATTTCGAATTATCCTATTTTATTTTTTTTTCCTACTCGAATACTCATTTGAAAATCTCATCAAGACCACTTGATCTTCAATGATATTTTCTGTCTCCGAGTATTTTATCATTGCTTTGTATTTGTTGTGTACCACTCAGGAATTCATTTCCTCCGAGAATAAAATACAGGCGTCTTGAACGATACCTTCCAAGTCTATTGGGATTTTCATGCAAACACAAGAAAATTCCTTCGTGTACTTTGACTCAAATATCCTCATGTTTGTTCACTGATACGTTTACATTACAGCCAAGAAAATATCGGAAAATAGGAGTTGAAAAAATATTGTTTCTCTTCAACCTGGTTTACGAAAAATTTACATGAGTATCTTAGTTTTAAATTCTCTGTGGACTCTTGCAATGTAACATTCAATATATTCTGGAACTTTGATGCAGAAATTTGGATTCACTCCTCTATTTATTTTGGATCTTTCATTTCTTGATGAGGAAAAGTCTTCGGCCAATTTAAGGTTTTTTTTGTGAATTTATTTGAATTTTATCATGAGAAGAAAAGTTTTTAATTAAATGGAGATTATTCTGTGAATATCTTGAAAATTGTTGGGTTTATATGGGAATACATCCAGGAATTTGCAATTGAGGTGGTTCTATCAAAGTTTAAGTAATCCAAAGATTTTCTTAAAATTTTGTGCAATAATTATCAATGTTATTTCTGATTTTTGTGGAAAATTTCAATTTTTTTTCACACAGAGTAAATGGTGTAACCCCCAAAAATGATCAAATTTGACAGAATTTCCGATTGTTTCCTCAAAATATAGTCATGAGATTTTAATTAAAAAAATATGTAGGAGTTTTTCCAGTATTTCAGAGTAATTCGGAATTAATTCACATTTTTTTCACCGTGTATTTTTTCTTTTTCTTAAATTTACAGACAAGAAAATTTGGTAAAATTTAAGATTGAATGAGAAACAATCGCCTGGCTGGTGCTTGAGATAACACTATCGTTTTTAGGATTACCCTTAAGGATTTAATGAAATTGGAGATATTAATAGATTATGGTTAGAAGATGATCGCATTAAAATTTTGAGCAGCTACAGGAAACTAGTAAAAAATATTGACACTTGAAGGAGGCATTATCACTATGTTAATATATATGAAAAAAAAAAAAATTTAGTTTAATTGCGGGTTTTTGTCAACCTACCCGATCCACCCGACAACCTAAGGTTGCTTTATAGCACTTACGTCACTTGATGCATAAGAGCCCAAGTATAAAACGCAACTTTAATCGTTAATCACTTGCAAACCAATCAGATGAGAATTTAGGAATAAATAATACATAATTAATAGTCGTGTTCTTTGTTCTCATCATTTTGATGAGTGATGAGAGCGCATTAAGTGTTAGTTGCATGTTTTCAAATTCAAAAATTAAATCTTAAACGATATGAAAGTTAGGAAAAACGTCTATTCGTCGAATTTATGTTTCAGTAAGAAGTTGAAGCATGACATCGAAAAAAGTGGTGGAATCAATCAATATGTTCCGTTTAAGTTCGATACAATTTCCAGTTATGTTTTTCAGTTTCAAATTATGCAAGTGATGCTTCATACGCATGCGCTGCCATCACTCATCATAATGATAAAAGCAAAAAGAAATATTTTTTGGGTAAATCCAACTTTTTGACTGGAAAACTGACATTTTTCTCTTCCACTCGCCTAACGACTAGTAGTATAATAATATTAAGAACGTCTTGCATGAATTTCACAGCAATATCATTGAACTCAAAGTGCTAACGAAACACCTTAAGAAGTTCGTTTAGGGTTGCAAGTTTGGTGCTATTGTTTTGCAATTCCTACAGGACGTTCCTCATGTGAATTTCATTATGTTGCCACTATTTTTTTTTAGAATTCTCATCTGATCGGTTTTAGAGTAATGAATAATCAAAATCTTATGAATTAAGTGTATCTTAGCACGAGACTTTTCTTATCGACTCAGGCGGTAACAAAGTTTTTGTGCTAAGGCAGGTTCGATGCATAAGAGCCCATGTATAAGCCGCAATTTCAATGATTAATTGCTTTAAAGCCAATCAGATGAAAATTCTGAAAAAAATAGTACATAATGAGATTAACATAAGGAACGTCCTGTATGAATTTCAAAACAATAGCACCAAACTTGCAATCCCAAACGAACTTCTCAAAGCTGCAATTTATAGGACAAACTAAAAGTAGACAAAGAATTTTTTATTAAAAATACTCATTTTTTCATGCCACTGAGTGCCTCTAACTCCTCTATATTTAACGATATCAGAATCAGGCAAAGTTTCAAGAATAATAAAACTATTGACCCAATTCTAGAATTTCGTTATGTAAAATCACGGAAATTGGTAATGAACAACTTCTCAATCTGGAAATCTCTGGGCGGATAAACTTCTGCATTACGTCAGGCTTCATGGTGTGAAGCAAGAGACAACATTGGATTTTCATGTTTTTGCTTGTAAATCTGCTTATAATGATAATTTTAACGGAAATAATTTGATTGCTTGGGAAAAGAGGCAACACAGGGGAATGTTGGACCGATTCTCCTTCAAAAATGTACAAAATTATTAGATTTAGGAAATTTTAGGAGGAGACCTTTCTTGTAGAGAATTTTGTGGTCTACATAGAAGGTTTCCTGATGAATCCTCATGAATCTGATAGTTTTTAGAGATATTCGCGGGATAATGGTGATAATATGTTGCTTTGAAATTAGTGATAAAAGAATAGAGAAAATTATTGTTGATTCTCTCATGAATATGTTAGAAAGAAGGATTTAGGAAACAATACCTACAAACCTGTTTTCTAGAGAATTTTATGGGCTACAATAAAAGTCTCTTGATAAATTTTCCTAAGCCCTTTAGTTTTCGAAATATTTTGAAAACAACAAGAATAGAAATCGATTATTTCGAAGTCATTGAAATTTTTTTCGCAGACTTTTTCGAGAATATCTCTTGAACGAATAGATTTAGAGAAAAATTTCAAGATATCTGTTCAAAACGTAACTAAATTCATGTGCTCAATCAATCGCCACTCATTAGACAATTAACTGAAGACCACGAAACCCTCCCCCTGTCCCCTTCTCTCTCTCTCTCTCTCTTTGACCCAAAGGGCTCAAAAGTCAGTAGTTAGACGGTTCACAACAGAAACATAACTCCTTTGACAAGTAGCAATTGTACTCTCAACAGATACGCAACAGCTTGAAATTATACTATGTCGTCACCTTAGGTACAAAGAAACGAAATTGCTATGTATAAGCATAGCACTTACGCCATTTTGTTTCTGAGGTAACGATGTAGAGTCTTACCGAAATATCACAACTGTCTTTCTGTTAATCAACTATTGAGTGAACATTCAAAATAATTAACTATTTAAACTAAACATCAAAATTCCTTATTGTATCTCAACAACAGACAGGCGGGCTTTTCTCCGTTTGAATAAACGGTTTTGCTGTGTGGTTTGAATAGTGCGTCTCTTTAAACTAGTTCCTTCCCACTATACTAATTGCTTTCCACAGACCACCAAACTGACTATCCACCTAGAAATTCATCTAGTTTCAAACAGATCTTTTTTTTAGAAGAAAGTTGATAGTTCTATACTTCTTTGCACTAGTAGCTGAGTCTCAAGAAAGAAACGAACAGAAAAAATACCAAAAAAATAAAATTTCTAATTCTGGTATTTGAAGCGAATTTGGAGAAGAATTTAGAAATTATATTAATCATTTGTAATTTATTTTTTAATCAATAATATATCATTTGACTAGCCAACAGCTTCCGAGATAATTTCAAAAATATCTGCATCTGATACAGGCACTTGTCTCACCTCCCCCCCCCCCCCCTCGCACCAAAAAAAATAAAATTCTCTTCTCCAATTATCATAAAAAAAAACCGCACATCATTAATCTCCACCACAAAAACAAATAACATAATCAGTTCTCAAAAATGCCTCATCTTCTCTGATATTTATATTTATATTTCCCCTGACGTTTAATTCAAATATCCGGAACATATCGTGCAATATTCTCGACATTTATATTTTTCATACTGTTTCACTCCCCCCTCTCCCCCTCTAAACTCCTCTTCCTCATTCTCCCAGGGTCGCCCAAATTAAAATTTCATCACGACGAAAGAGGGAGATAAACATAATCCACAAATTTTTCAGTAGTAACGTCCCCTCTGTGGTAAGACCCGACGAAATATCGGGGAAATTTCTCATTTCGTAGTCTACCAATGAATAGCACAAGTTTAGTTTAGATTTTTTTTTTTTCATTCTCCCCCTAAAAATATTGTCTGAACAAAAAACTCATTCTCCCGGAAATTTGTCAAAAACGCTTTTGCTCTGAACTCTTTTTTTTTTTTTTTTATCAAAAAATTCAGGTGCAAACGGAAAATTCATGAATTATACTATACTCCATGAATTTGAAATTTTCTTTGGACTCTTGTCATGAATGAATTTTGGAAGAGATCTTCATTTGAATTTCCACGAATGCAACTGGAATTTCAAACAGGCATTTCGTTGAACGGAAAATATATGCAAAATGACCTTGACTATTCGCGGTAATATGAATTATTCGACAGGATTTGTCTTTTTTTACTATAAGGCCAAATGTTAAAAAAAAAAAATTTCTTTCTTTTTTCAAATATTTTTGTGATGGAAGTTTTTCTACTGCGAATAGAGTGCAATGTGGGAAAATGTGGGGAAATGTGCGGTCGAGTGAATGCAGTCGATTCAGAGCACAGAAATAATTGAAAAATATTCTCTATGTGTATTTCACATTTTTCGTTAATTAAAAAAAAAAAGGATTGAGGGAAATTTCATGCAGACAGTTGAACTTAGGTACAAAGGACTTCATGAAAAAAAAAACCCTTTAATGAACCTGAAGCCTGTGTTCGACATTTTCCTTACTTCTTTGTGAGAAAAAATGCTCTAGGAGTTTTTTCCCGAGGATCTCGAGGGAAATTTACAGTTGTTTTCACAAGACAATCTTGAAAGTGCACGAAATTTCTCGATCACGTAGCAATTTTATTTTGTTGCAAAGATTATTTCGTTATGCATTCTTATATGTGTCCTTGTCATGCTGTGACATGGAGGGAGGAAGGAGAATTGTGAATGAGATTCAAGGAAACAGAGAACAGTTTTGATAAAAGTTGAGAATTTTTTTTGCTGATTCAGTTGAAAATGTCTCTGGAGCAGTTCGGGTCTGGAGAAAATGTCAGGGGACATTTTTTGTAGAAAGTGTGGACAGTAATAAGCAATAATGTCTTAACAAACAAAAAAAAAAATTTGTTGACAGTGTTTTTTCAGTAAACAAGCATTTCTGAACACGAATCCATCTACGAAATTTCGAGAAAAAAAATTTGGTTCAAACGTTATTGCTTGTTACTATCCATTTAATTTTCTACAAAAAAAGTTTCTTAATAAATTCTCTAAAACCTTTTGGTTTTTGAGATATTTTTGAAATAATAAACATGTAATGTTTGGGTTTCGAGAGAATAGGTTTTAAGAGAATAGGTAGATTTAAAGGAAATTTACCAAAAATCTCACTTGTGGAGAATTTGATGATTTAAAAAAATGGACCTCTAACGAAATTTCTTAGAGATGATTGTACAGGAAAAATACTTGAATTTTTGTATAAAATCGTTGATGAGAATTTATACCAGATGAAATTCTCGAATCTGATTCAGTTGGAGATATCTTTGAAGCGGATGGACTTAGAGGAAATCTTTAAATGAATTTTCCTGAACTTCTTCGTTTTAACGATATTTTAAAAATGCTCTATGCGTGAGTTTTGAAGTAACGAAAAGAATTTTTTATGAATATAGATTTATTAACGAGTATCTTCGAGATGAGTAGGTTCTTTCTTCTTCATTTAATTTCCCATAAAAAATATCTCTTTATGGACTCCCTTAAGCCTCGTAATATTCGAGATATTTTTTAAAAAGTGGTGAAAAACAACTTTTTCTTTGTTTAATGTTTATTTAACTAAGACTCCAGGCTAATATGCCCATCGGAGTCACTAATACGAGATATATATTTCTTAATTAAAATCGCATTGAAATCCTCTCATACAAAACATAGTGATGCCAATAGTTTATGAAGAAGAATTCTCCAAATGTTTCTTTCAAATTAGATATGATAAAAAAATTTGGAAAAAATTTAGTATTGTAGAAAAAATAGTTTTTGCTTTCTTTCTTTAAAAAGAATCATCACATGCTATCACGATTGAAAATCATCTAAAAAGCAGTCCTTCGAATTCATACAGTCAATTGCATTATAAATAAGGCTTTCATTTAGGCATTCATTACTTTGTTAATTTCGTGATTTATCGAATATTGAAAACAAATTTTTGAATGAATTCACTGATTCTACTGGAACCATATCAGCTGGCAATTCATTTCCTAAAGGAGCAGCCATTACAAAGAAAGATCTCTGGTTGGACGATTGTCTTCACGTTTGTAGATAAATTAGGATGTAATTTTTGTCAGATTTAACAGTGAATATATTCGAAAAGAGTGGATTTAGAGAAAATTCACACGAGAGAATTAATAGCCTACCCTAAAAAATTCCTGACAAATTTTCCTAAACCCCATAATTTTCAAGATATTAAAAAAGATGAAGAAATTCTTCTTGAATACATCCAATTTTCCCATTCATCAAAATTTCCACATTTTCTTCGCCTCTAAAAAAATTCAGTTGTTGATCAGCCCGCACTCGATGCAAATTTACTCTACCAGGAAACCCCATAAAACAACATCCATTGAATTTCTCTCTCGAGAACTGTAGAATATAAATTTGCTAGCGTAAAATTATTTTCATCTAAAATCCACGAAAACTAAAATGATTAAATAAAACTGTCCTGCAACTTTGAAATTTCCTAGTCATTTCAATGCCACAACTTTAATTATCCTCGGGCAATAATTTAAAAAAAATTCATAACACAAAAGTTAATGAATCAAATTATATTTTCCCCATGAATAATTAATTTTATTTTTCCATAATTAAACACCAACAAAATTTCCACAACAAAAGCGAGAAAAAAATCCAAAATAAAATACATGATTTTCCACTGAATTTTTTAATCAGCTTATCTTGTTTTTTTTTTTTCGTTTTTTTCCAAGTTTTATTCTCATTTTATTACTGTAATATCTTCACATGAAAAATTGATGGCACGCAGATGTTGCAGAAGTATATATAACAGGATTAGGGGGCGTGGAGGATTACACGGGGGTAGTTTTAACAGGTTTTCGACACCTATACCAGGATAGTGTGGTGGTTGCCTCGCAACAATCATCCACCATCCAATTCTCCCCTCATTCTCTTCATTTTTCTCCCCCAGTGCTCTCCAAGATTCATCCAGCATCTTTTCACCAACGACTGATTCAGAATGAGAAAATGTATTTTGATTTCTTTTGCTCTATTTTGTTGCCCCAATTACGGGTTATTATGTAATTGAAATACGTGGGATTGAGCTCATTACGTAACGAAGAGATGGATTTTTCACAGAAAAAAAAAGAATTTTTTCTTTTCGAAATTCAAAAAAATTAATGTTCAATTGAATTTCGAGGATATCGAGATGTTGAATAGATGAATAAATAGTAGAAGTCAAGCTTCACATTTATTTCCTAAAATCGTGACGTTTCGCTCCTGATTAGAAGCTTCTTCAGGCTCTTCAGATAAATGTAAATTATCACAACAATATTGAGATTAAAGAACAGTCCTGTTGCACTATATAAGTCTTCATTGTTTTTTCTATTGTTGTTATCTACGATTTAACAGAATACTATTTTAATAAATTAATAGACAAATTGACACAAATACAACAATACGAGTTTAACAGTCAGGAGACAAGTGGGAGTAGACGCCTTCAGCTATTTATTCACCTTCTACTATTTATTCATCTGTCCAGCATCTCAATCACCTCAAAATTCAATATTCATCATCATGGACGACAACAAAAATATTAATGTTTAATGTTTATTTATTTAAGAGGCTCTAGGCTAGAATGCCCATCAGAGCCAATGAGATTGAAAATATACAAGAAGTAATTACATTGAATTGTGTATGAAAAATATATAAATAATTAATAGAGCAGCAGTTCGGCTGTTCGGTCTGTGTACGGCTCGGTGGATCTACCGGGTTTAAGCAGCATTGCGTCTGGTTACTACTTGGATGGGTGACCGCTTGCCATACACAGATTCGAACAACAAACTGAGCGGTGAGGTGCGACTATAGAGAATTAGTGCGCCTTTCTCGTCAGCGTGACAGAAAGCCACATTAAGGCTTTGCACGAATCCGACTGCGCTGATCAGGGTTTTCCATGGTTTCCCCTGGTTCACGACAAATGCGGTTCAGTAATAGAAAGTCGATCCATGGCGCTCGCAAATAGGGCAAGAAGGGGTGAGATGTAGGAGCAGGCAGGCAGTTAGACTGGAAGAAAACTGGAATAGGGTAATGGGAGGACGTACAAAAAGAGAAATCTATGTACAGTGCCGGAAATAATATAAGAAAAATTGAATAATTAATAATTATTTGAATTATAATGAAAATCAAACTTTGAGGTATCACAGAATCGAGTAGTTCTCAATTAAATAAAATCAATACAAATAACTAGAAATCAAAATTATATCTTTTTTGAGAAATATCTCGGAAACAGTGGGATTTATGAGAATTTATGAAGCGACCGTTTTGGTTGAAAATTTGATTCTCTATGAGGAGATTTTTTGACATTTTATCCGAGGTGAGCTCATTTCGAAGATGATTAAAAAAAATTATCAATGACCTAACGACCGTTCAATATTTAATCATTCTTTTTTTTTTTAATTACCTCTAGGTCTATTTGGCAGAGAAAGAAGAAAGATGAAGCATACAAAGTGTGAACCGAGTAAACGAAAAAATAAATGTGGTGAACCTTTGAGTGCAGATACTTAACTGTTTGCATTAAAATTTTGAAAAAAAAATGAGTAGAATTGCTAGAATTTCCAGGCTTAATGGAGCAATCAATTGATGGAAATTGGGTATGATTTTACAGTTTCTGCATCATTTCTCCTCTGGCTACTGTGTAGGCAGGAAATTTCCGTACGAAATGGTTGATATTTTCGGAAAAATTTCAAAATAATTTTTTAAAAAATATCCAAGTTTTTTTTTGAAAATTCCGAAAAATGTCCAATATTGGAATAAAACTGTTTTTTGAGATGGATGTGGGTGAAAAATTGTTGCCAGATTTTAACTCAAAACAATTTTGAAAAAAAAATCAAAGAAAATTATAAAAAAATTCAATATAATTTGGAAAAAAATTTTAAATTTAATTTGAATTTTTTTTATTATTATTTTGAAAATTCTGAAAAATGTCGAATATTGAAATAAAACTAATGTCCAAAATGTCTGTAGACGAAGGAAGTTTGCCGAATTTTAATTGATGAAAATGGCTTCGATCTTGAATGAAGTTTGAAGATTTTTCAGTTGAAAAAAAAAATTTAATGAAAAAAAACTCAAAGTCAAGAAGACCCGCCCTTTCGTCCTCAGCCTTTCAAAAAAATTCTCATTCAATCACACCTAATTTGTCTCTTCATTTAATTATTCCAATAATTCGAATGATTCAAAATTGAAACTCATGTCAGGTCAAAACTAATTCCCCACGTTTCGATTAAAATTTAAAGGGCAAAATCCCTTTCTACCAAAATACAGTGTTGTGTCCAAATTGAGTTTCCATGTCACGTTACAGGGCTTTGTCGGAATACGTACACTATGAATGTACCAGTTTCCTCCGTGTTATCCACTAGACCATGTGTCCCACCGGTGTTCAATAATGCCAAACACGTATACATATGTATATGTTATATACATATACAATACACTATGATTGAGTTATCCTGCTGAACTGTCCAGAATTTCCGGCAACTTGAATTGACGAATTTGTCAGTTATAAACGCTTATGCTGAGTTCATTTTTTTCCTTTTTTTTTTTATAAATGTGGAGTCAATTTATGTAGATTGTGGAAGGCAATTTACAGGTGAATAAATACGTTATGTCGATATTGAGAGAGAGCATGAATTTCAAAGGATTTTTTATGAACTAAATTTTAGAGGAAAGTGGTGAAAACGAGACGAAGCTTTATGCGGAGTTTTTGCAGTATCTAGGGGAATTTGGGGAAATTGAGTAATTACAGTAATGGGCCTTTTTGTAGAGGTAATGAGCCTTTCTGGGGAAGGACAATTGGAGCTGGAGGAAGAGGAACATGAAAGCAATGACTATCTCATGTAGATTCGAGATATTCAAGTGGTTAAATAGGTGGGAAAATTCGGTGCGCAGTTTATTGGAAATATATTGGGGATTGTTGAGTTTATGGGAAAATGTCGAGAAACTTTTTTTTTTTTAGGGAATCTAATTTTGGATAAAAAAAGGTTGCTCAGTGATTCCCTGCAAACTCATTAGGTCTTAAGATATTTTCGTAATAATAGGAATAAGAGAATGATTTGAGATTTTTTCGCAAATATCGTTGAAGTAAGGGATTATAGGGCAAAATTTGAGGACAGCTCCATCTGTAGAAAATGTAATTGTTTACAGGAAAGGTTTTCTGATAAATTTTCTTAGAGTAGCATACCTGCGAACTCGAATACAGTTAACCCGTTTTTTTATATGCCGTATGAAAGATGATATTTTTTTACATTTTCCTGAATTTTTGTCTGTGTGGTTTATGAGATATGAATTATCGAAGTTTCTGAAAATAGTGGTGGTGGGGATGAAGAGCCCTAAATCAGACAAAAATAACTAAATTACTAGAAAACCACACAGTTGATCTATTATTTGGAAACTATTGGCGAAGAGAGTAGCATTTTAACTAAATAATAGATCAAAAATATTCAATTTTCCGTATAGTTATTGAGGAAATTCAAATAGAAGGTAGTCGTAACTTTTCCCCTCTTCTCTATCTCATGCATGTGATAAAAGATGAGTAACATAAAAAAATTCGTGATCCAAAAAAATAATAATATTCACAAGCTGAAGATGCAACTTTCGAATAGTTCAATCACTTTTTCAGGTAAATTGAGGCACGTTTTTTCGAATTATCAGCAATTCATCAGAATCAAATCTACGAATCCTCATTTCTTTCTGTTCCATCAACCAGACCTTGGAAAACTATCTGATGGCCAATAGTTTTCCGGAAATTTTCATACTGTTAAAAATAAATGAACAATTCAAGATTCTTCTGTAAATATCTCTGAAACAAGCGATTTAAAAGGGAAATATCAGGAGACTTTTTTTCCTGAGTATTTAATTACGTATGAAAGAGACAAAGGAAGACTCACAAAGAAAATGGAGAAATAAAATAATCAAAGCAGATGGTGAAGACTGGAGTTACAAGGCAAAAGACAGAGACGCTTGGAAAACATTGGAGAAGGTCTTTACTCGTTGGGAGGTCCGCACTAATTAAATAACAACTATATGAACGTTCCATAACTATACTATCGACCCTCTTTCCTGATGTTTTTTTCATTTTTTCTTCTGATAGTTCAAATTGATTTACCTCCAACTTGATAAAAATGGAACTGGGATGCAATAAATGACTGAATTTTGAAAAGATTTCCATTTTTTCAATGAATTTTGCTATAACTCGTAAAGTTATGTCATTACGGGAATGAAGAGGCTATAATAATAATAATAATAATAAACACCCTTGTTTATAGTAGCCGTATTATGGGCTTTGAGGTCTCGGTTACTGCATGCCGAGCTTGCAAATGACAGCGAAAACTGTCAAAATCAAATGTGAAACGACTCAACTCCGTCAACTTTACGATGAAAAATAAGACGAAATCCAAGATAAAAAAAACAAGACAGCTTCCAACTTCTCAGTTACCTATTTTTTTTTTATTTTTTATTTCTCTCAGTTACCTATTCCGGTAGAAGTTAAACTCAGGCAAATTTAAGGCTTCTCTCCATTTAAGTGCAGCTGAAATTCTCATCAGCCGATAACATATATTACTTTGGTACTTGCCCCTCTAATAGGGAATATAACCATTAAAAAATGGAAGAAGAACATGTATTACTCGTTTTTTTTAAATGTATCAGTATTTCCCCTTCCATACGAAGTACCCTGTTCCTGATAATCATTCAATATTTTATTTGTGAAGAAATCATTGCAATGAATCTTCTACTCAATGATTTATCCTCTGAATTAATAATAGGATTGAATAAAAGAGAGCAAAGCGTATACAGCCGTCCGTGTAAATTCTCCAGTTTCTTCAGAGATAGTGCCATTATTTTATTTGCGATGGTATTAAAAATAGATAAATTCACGTGAACTTCACGAATAAAACTAGGAAAACGTAAAACTCATTCCAGCTGATATTATACTTGCATCTACATATATTTGTAGAAACATACGAATATCCGGAGAAAGAGAGAATGGAAAATCACATACTGCATGTAAAATCGAGATATTTGAAATAAGATAGAGACAGGCTGTATGACGTCATGCAGACGAGCTCTGTACATCTGATGTTTCCTGGATTTACTTCCATTTCATTGAGATATTTATTGATAAGTCAGACAAATAATAGAATCTGAGTAACTCTACAATGAGCTGATTATTCAAGAAAATGTCAAGAGAACTCTCGAACAATAGAACGAGAGAATAAATATGAAATTATATTTCCGTAGTGAAGTAATCAAACTGAACGAGTCAATCTAGAAATTCATTATTTATTTCTTTTATTCCATTTTATTCTGACTACAATCGAGCTCGTTTCAATATTATCATTGAAATGTGAAGTTTCTTGTGGATTGTGAGATATTCGAGAAATACTTTATTTAATGGGATATTGACGTCTAAATGAGATCAATAGAAGAATTGAAGATAACTTATTTGAAGGGGATCTTGAAAATTACTGGATTTAAAGGAGGGGGGGGGGGTTGTAGGTTTGGGAGTAGTTTCTTTAAAATAATTTTCATTATTTTCTTGCAAAAGGAAGAGGATATTTTATACCAATATGAATATATTCAATGAGATATTGTGAATTTGTCATGAGATTTTCTGGGGAAATTGACGAGATGCTCCATTGGATGTCATCATCAAACCTGACTATTTGCGTACATTCTGGAAGACACAGATTTCATCTGAAATCAATGGAATTTTGAGATTATTTCAAGAACATGTTTCTTTTTCACATGAATCTCAATTCAGGTTAACATTATGGCTTAGAGTATTATTTCTTTTGCAAAAAAAGTTGTGAAAAAGTTGCAAAAATCATACTCTTTCGAAAAACCTACAAATATATATATAAATTCATATACAATTAAGGAAATTTCACTTGCAGACATTTTCTTTAGGAAATTCCTTCCGAGGGATCAAATCGCTTAGTACCCTTTCATTTGAATATCTCTAAAAAAATATGATGTAATTGTGCAATTTTCGAGGTGATTGTGATGTTCATATCACCTGAGAAACAAAGTGGCGTAAATGCTGTGTATAAGCATAGCACTTACGTCTCTTTGTTTCTAAGGCGACGATATAAAAGAGAGACATGTCTTCGAAGTAATATCAAAATTCCATTGATTTCAGATGACATCTGTGATGTTCAGAATTTTGGCAAATAGGCAAGTCTGATGATGTCCTCACATAGAGAGCAGACTGTATTTCGCCTATTTTCGGACGAAAGCATATATGTAAAATTCTCCTGATCCCATTGAATATATGTATAAAGTATCCGCATAGATTTAAGTGATGAAATACATTTCTTCCTTGGGGAAAAAAATCATCAAATTCATTGAAAGAACCAACTTCCTTTCTGAAGAGAATTTCGCTAGTGACCTTGTTCATAGGAAATTAAGTTTTTTACAAAAAAGGTTTCCTAACATTTTTCTCTAAGCCCACTCATTTCGGAGATATTCATAAGATCGTTTGAAACTGATTTTAGTAGTGAAGCACAATTTGAAGAGGTAGTTGTGGAAAATATCAGAATTATCGATGATTAAAATTTTTTGGAAGGTTGAATTGATGAAAGAAGATGACGAGTGGAAAGATGAGCTCGTCCCTGATCTGTCCAGGCTGTTTTAAAATTAATTTTGAACGATTTTCGAGGAAATTTCTGCCTTCCTCGTGAAAATCTTTTGAACCGTGATATTCAAGAGATATCCAAGAAATATTTGAGTCAATGAGACATTATTCACTTTTATTTATATTATTTCGAAAATATCTTCAGGAAGTCTTGGGTCCAGGAGAATTTATTCCCGAGTCGAAATATTAATGCTCGTTTGCTTCTCCAAGTCGGGAGAATTTGAAGAATCATAGGAGGAGCATACCTCCTATCATATTAATGTATTTTGAGTGCTCGTTTCATTCTCCTCGATGTAGTTATTTCCTAAAATACATCGAGGAGAATGAAATGAGAATGTTAAGGAGAGCTCATTGAATCCTCGTTGAGCTCTCCATTTTTCAGATTCTGGGATGGGTGGGGAAATTTCAAGATTAAAATGGTAAATTTTCTATAAATTTTTAAGAGTTAATTTCAGATCCAAAAGAAGTGGAAATTCCTCATTGAATATAATCAATGTTAGAAATTGCCATCTTCTACAAGTTTGAAACAATCTCTCAAGAATTAACGTCAAATATCCGGCGGACTTCCTCGGTTTACCATTTCAATTAATAATTCCAATTAGTCAAAAGAAGAAAACAAAAATATAACAAACATGGAATCTATTGTTTTCATCGACAATTATGGATATTCCATCACAAGTATTAATACATCACTGTTCCCGAATGTAACTATAAATTAGTAATGAGAGAACGTGGAGAATCAATTGAGGATGACAAACGGATCCTGAGACGTTGGAGTATCGAAGGAGATTCATGCGAGGACAAGGAGTAGTAAACGAGCGTTATTTTTCGGTTGGAGAAGTAAACGAGAATCAAACGAGTGTTAAAATTTCGACTCGGGTTAAGACCTTTTTTTGTAAGAAATTAAATTCCCTATAAAATATATTTTTCCATAAATTTCCATAAATCCAATACTTTTCGAGATATCAGGGCAAGAAGGTGCTTCAAAACTCTTCACCTCCAATTTTTCAGCGATCTAAGTAAGTTTCATCGAGCGATTCCAAATGTCCGTCAAACTATTGAGACAGGCTTCTTTCAATCTGGTGAATTTTAAATTATTGATCAACTGAATTTTGATCGGAAATAAATAATATTAAATTGAAATGGAAAATAAGACAAATTAGTAATTAAGAAGCCTTCACCGAGCGCGGCCTGGGTCAATGGCTGCTCGGGCTCTATTGGTCAAAGTTAATAATAAGAATAAAATGTTGGGCGCCAATTGGTTTTATGGGAAACCAATAAACCATTAAACAATTAGAAGATTGTCCAAGATACGTCGATCAAAGCGGAAAATGGCGAAGAAACAAATAAGATTGGGTTCGATTTGGGTGACCCGAAAATTATGAAGTTGCAGAGCTACAAGAGTGGAAATCAATGCAATTTTACTTACAGTTGGTCGATTAATATCTGGATCTCCAAACGAATGCAACGATGTCAATTTGGGTAGTTGCAACCATTGAATTGTGATTTTATAGATAATTGATAGTAAATCAGTGAAATAATAGTTAATTGGCACTTTTTATGATCAAGGTAATAGATTTATTAATATCAAAGTAAAGATTGAGGCGAAACGATAATTAAATAGAGTTTTACAAATAAATGCACGTGGCGTTCTTAATAGAATTAAAGAGTGGAAAACGTGCTATTCGCAATGGCGCCGGAACAACGAGTGATTGGCATCGCCCGTTGCGATCTCTGCGTGGTCCTCTTGGCCCTTCTTGATCGACAATTGGGCATATACGCCCTCTTCAACTCTTGACCAATACTTATCTATTATCGCAAGAGATGTCGAGGCAATCTCATTTGATCAACTCTAGACTTCTGTCTCAATTCTCCCCCTTCGAACCTTGACATCTCGGGTGACATCCTGGAAATACTGGACCTGTAAAACTACAATGATCAACACTCCCAGTCACTGACCCAGTGACCCAAGTTAGCTCTGCAATGTTAAAACTTAATCGATACGTCAGCTGAATATTCTCTTATTAACTATAACTAACCAATACATAGATCTTAATAGTACAGTATACGTTGATCAAGGTGTTGAACTAGCTTTGATGTTGCCTTGAGGAGATCTCGTCCTGGATCTCGTGGCCATCATCTCAGTCTGAGCATTCTCTGAAGATCTTGTGGAGAATTTTATAGACCAATGGTGTCCTCGGCTTGACGTTCTCTTTGTCTTTGACAGTTGCATCCGGACGTCTTATGCTGCTGAGCTGCTCGGAGCAGCAGTTGGCGGTGCATTTTCCCTGATTGAGAGTGGAGCTCATTCAGTTCATCTCTTCGGGTGTTCAGCTCAGGGTTCTGCTTCCTGTTTCACACAAAATCTCAGCACGTCTCTTGATCAACATTCAGCTCTTCTTCCGTCAAAACTTCGTGGTCTACATTGTAGATCGACGTGGTGTTTCTGGTCTTCCCAATTCCAGTTCTATCACCTGATTGAACAGACGTGATGACGGTGTGGGCAGTGTTCCAATGGGAATTCGTGATGCCAATGCTATGCCAGTTGAATCAATCAATTTTGTTGTTTTGGCCTTGGTTCGATCGACCTGCAGTGGGTGATTCCTTACAGGGACGTCATTCATGACCTCATTGTCCCTCGAATCCGTCACGGCATCATCACCTGGACGAGTTTTGATTGCAGTTCATGGACAATCTGGGATATTCTGGATGTCTTTGATTAAATCAACTACTCCTCGACCAGTGTGATTGATCGAATTTTATACCTCTGGGGGAAGTTTTAGCGAAGAGTCCTTGGACCGTCAACGATACCTCCGAGCTAATGTCAAAGTGTTGATCATGTTGATCAGAGACTAGGTCCTTTACAGAGCTCACCGTGCTCCCGTGAGTTTTCACGAGTATCTCCAGGACACAGGCTTTAGCCACCATTGCGTCTCTATCGATGGTTGATCGGATGTTGAACTCACTGTGTTGATTTATCGGCTGCTACTTCTTCTTGCTACTCTTGAGTCAGATACATAATACTCCCGACAAAAATTTTTTTTTTCGGACTTATTGACTAATTCTACGATCATTGGTCCCAATTTTCCTTAACATAAGTTGAATCTACATTTCTACCTGTACCTTTCGCGGAATAACCGGCAGCCTTATTACTCAAGTTTTATTCAGGTGATAAACTCTCAAATCTACTTTTCATCTCAAGTGATATCGTCTATTTTTTCCGCGTCAGCCCTGGCGAGCTTGCTCACTAAGTACTCCTTGAACATATCTCATCCATTGGCGTTTCCTTTCACAACCGATTCGTTCACGCTGAGACCAACCTACGACGTTGGCTAGGTATTATTGATCATTGACCGCCGGGATCAAAAACCCGATTTTCATCCTCAATTCGTGAAGAAATATTGCCGTCAGAAGTGACCTTCTTCTTCACGATTTGAATTACTCGGATTAGTTCTTCTGTGTTTCTTCTACAATAGATACGACGCGGTGATGATACATGTGATGACTGTGGCAACCTACATCGTGGGCGCCACGATTCCAGTATTTCCGCGTCGATCGATCTGTCTACTTTAATGGAATCGTTATTGACTTGATCATTCAGTAAGATTATTATCACGGCTGGTTCCGATTCTCCCGTATTGATCGACTTAACCATTTCAGGATCGTCGTCATCAGAAATCCCCGGTTCTTCTATTAATTCGGTTATAAAATCAACTTTCAAGTCAGGTTCTATTACCGCCTCGCTACGAGATTCCAAATCATTTGATCTGTCCAAGTGTATTACTTGATTGATGTTAAATTTCAAATTGTCTTGACTGATATTTGGAATTTCGTTTTGTTTGATCGTTTCCTCATCCTTGCCAGGGTCTTCAACTCTCTGAGGAGAAGTAGTTGAGAATTTCATGCATTCCCCGTTACATCGCTCCGAATGATGTTGATTTATCGATCGAAAGCGCTTTTCGTCATCGTTAGCACCGCTATATCCCCCTGATAAACTCTCCCGTCTAGGAAGTGAATTCTTTTCTTTACTGGCCGAGCATTGGAACGATGACGGGAAGTCTTCGCGATTGAATAGTCGGGTTGTCGTGCGACTCACATTTCGTGTCCGATCACGGGCAAGTATTTGAACGAAATGTGGAAGTTTACTACTCATGCTTATTCCCGATTGGTCGATATACCATTGTTGAGACGGTGGTTGAATATTTCCGACAGTATCCGGGAATGAATTGATCAATGGAGGATTGTCAGGGTTATCTTGATTTAGATAGAAATGATCGCGGCGATTTTCCATCTCGGATTGATTGTTAATCGCGGATAATCTCACGCTATGGGTCTCGCTTAGATGGTTGGAGAAATTGGTGCTACGAAAGCTGAAGTTGTTTGGCTGATCAGTATTAATGATTCTATTGAATCGACTTTTCACGTGGTTGTGCTTTTTGCGGTGGCGATCAACCCTACCAGTTGACTCTATCGATTCGTCAATTTCACTATGGTCTCCGTCATAGTCACTGTCGGCTAGATGACGAGAGTCATCTCCCCTTTCAGACCATTGCGTCTGTTGTTCAGTATTATATCGCGATGAAAACTTATCGTGATCTAATCGCACCGCTTCGACTTTATCGACCGTCTGATTCTTTATGCCGGCAAGAGTATTTTGTATGATGTGTACCACGTCTTCAGTTCTCGTTTTCAGTAAAGCCGATCTTTCGGTTATGCTAAGTGACCGTGTGTCTTCCAGAGGCATTAGATTTTTCTGTGGATGAATTCGATCGTTTGCAATGGTTTTAGGACGCCATCTATTAATCGGTCTACCGTAAATGTCTACCGATAGTGTCGGATCGTGTCCGTTCAATGGATCGAACTCATCGTCGCTCGGAGTCAACTGAGAATTGTTAACGTTGACCAGTTGTAATTTATCTCTTCTTCTCGCCATGGTGAGCTGCGTTCTTCAAAGAGTATTTCGAATATTTTATCGAGTGCTAGAACGACTCGCCAAAACTCGCGCCGATTAGACGTTCACCTTCGATCGAATTACTGTAGTTAAATCCGGTCTGTGAGTGTTAGTCTCACTTTGTCAATTTCGGTTTGACTATCGCAAGTTGTTCCAATAGTTCTGTCTTGATCGGTAAATAATTATTGATACTTGAATTGAGCAAGGCTTCCGATTACTCGCGATACCCCGCCCAATTGATTCAAAACTACTCAATTAAGTGAATGTAACTTGAAGTTTAGTTGGTTAATTGAAAAAATATAAAAGTATCCATAGATTAATCGATCTAATCTACTTCAAATAATTGTGACTTATCCCCAATCATTTTGAGATGAATCACGAAAACGTGAATTAGTATTACAACAATATGCAAACTATTCGAATTTTCCATTCCGTTACGAAGCAATATTCAATAACAGTTTGGAGATTAATTTTATTCGATCCTCATTATTCGTTGACCAATTCAATTAATCATTTAATTTATTTTAATTATGATCAAGTAATCGAAGCAATATTCAAACCACCTGATCATCTAATATTAGGAATTGGAATAATCATCAATTCCCATAAAAAACTTTTAATGAATTTAATTATTTTGATCAAGTAATCGAAGCAATATTCAAATCACTTGATCATTAAATATTGAGAATTGGAATAATCATCAATTCTCTCAAATTAATTTTAATGAATTTAATTATTTTGATCAAGTAATCGAAGCAATATTCAAATCACTTGATCATTCAATGTTGGGAATTGGAATAATCATCAAATCCCGCAAATGAATTTTAATTTATTGAATTCGTTTGACCAAATCAAGAACAATATCAATTGATTTGATCAACCTAAGTTTATCGAATAGGACCAATGATTTGTTTCAATTGTTCTAAACAAATTATCCTAAAGCGATAGAAAAGTATTTGAAAATGTAATAAAAATAGAAAAGTAATACATTGACTCGTTGTTCCGGTTTTAATTGATTGTATTCAATTTTTAGCTTGTGTATTTGACCCATTACCGAAGCAAGATTCAAGTAATAGATCAATGAAAATAATTGTTTATTAAAAGTAAATTTTGTTTAATTATTTTTAAGATAGAAATTTATGCAATTTTATTATTATTAAAAATTGTCAAATTTCAATCCAATTGATATTGGTTTCATTTCCAATTTAATTATACAATAATAATCTTAATTGGATTTAAATTGTTTAATTTAAATTTATAAACAGTTCTTTTCTTTATATAATGTTCAAGTTTTTATTGAAAATTGCATTTAATTTCAATTTTAATTTAATCAGAATTAATTTTTATTGTAATTGTACATATATTTTGATCAAAAATTATTGTCACGACTGTACAGGCCAGCGTGTTTACATTCAGTGGCTAGCGCCGGCTCAAGTGCCGTTGCTAAGGCCGTTGCTATGCAAAATTTTGACCGACGAACGTTGGACAATGTAAAATCTAATGTGAGGTAATTTTCCTCAATTTTATTTGAAATAATATTTTAATTTTATGTTATGAAAATATTCCCAAACGTGCCCCACGTTGGGCGCCAAATGAGACAGGCTTCTTTCAATCTGGTGAATTTTAAATTATTGATCAACTGAATTTTGATCGGAAATAAATAATATTAAATTGAAATGGAAAATAAGACAAATTAGTAATTAAGAAGCCTTCACCGAGCGCGGCCTGGGTCAATGGCTGCTCGGGCTCTATTGGTCAAAGTTAATAATAAGAATAAAATGTTGGGCGCCAATTGGTTTTATGGGAAACCAATAAACCATTAAACAATTAGAAGATTGTCCAAGATACGTCGATCAAAGCGGAAAATGGCGAAGAAACAAATAAGATTGGGTTCGATTTGGGTGACCCGAAAATTATGAAGTTGCAGAGCTACAAGAGTGGAAATCAATGCAATTTTACTTACAGTTGGTCGATTAATATCTGGATCTCCAAACGAATGCAACGATGTCAATTTGGGTAGTTGCAACCATTGAATTGTGATTTTATAGATAATTGATAGTAAATCAGTGAAATAATAGTTAATTGGCACTTTTTATGATCAAGGTAATAGATTTATTAATATCAAAGTAAAGATTGAGGCGAAACGATAATTAAATAGAGTTTTACAAATAAATGCACGTGGCGTTCTTAATAGAATTAAAGAGTGGAAAACGTGCTATTCGCAATGGCGCCGGAACAACGAGTGATTGGCATCGCCCGTTGCGATCTCTGCGTGGTCCTCTTGGCCCTTCTTGATCGACAATTGGGCATATACGCCCTCTTCAACTCTTGACCAATACTTATCTATTATCGCAAGAGATGTCGAGGCAATCTCATTTGATCAACTCTAGACTTCTGTCTCACTATTTTCTTTAACTTCTGCTTTGCCCATTTCGATTATCAAGCTCCTCTCGAAACTCCTGCAGATACGCCAGAAGCATCACCTACTTATTTCCAGAGAAAAGAAGTGTTGAACTGCACAAACTCTGATAACATCCAAGTTTCATCAGAACCATCAAAACTATTTGCTTCTGCACCATTTCCGATGATTCTGGGGTATCCAGAAATTCCAGAAATGGTCTTGCGGCTATAGAGCTGTCAGCATGAAGCCACAACATACTGCGTTGATTCAAACAGTAATGAATATATATTTTCAATTAATTATCAACTTTCTACATCTCGTGAGTTAATTCGAGTGTTCATTGTACATACCTTCACTGATAATTCATCAAGCATAGAAGTTTTAATTTAGTTTGTAATCATGATTTAACGCTTTGTTTATTTCTAGATGCTTGGATGAGACTTTGAATTATAATTCAATGTTCATTAGGATTTTGGTTTGATTAGATGAAGATATTTCAAATTTAACTTTAAAGGAATCGTAGGAATTTTGATGAATAAACAGCTGCTGCAGTCTTTGGAGATGAAATCAGGAAAAAATGTGAAGAAATTGTTCTCAAAAGAGTTTAATTTTTTTACAAAAAAGGTTTATCGATGAATTTTCGCAAAGAATCGTTACCCATATAGAAAAAATATATATAAAATACATATATGTCATTGATACATTATATCATAACTTTAGAAACAAAGGGGCGTAAGTGCTATGCTTATAGACAATAGTTAGGCCCCTTTGTTCCTAAGGCAACGATATACATGTGCATATATATGTGACATATATTCAATATATCTATTCTTTATATTTATATATATATGCTTCTACATGTATAAATTGTCTAGGCTATACACTTTGCGAGTCCACACTGAGAAGAAAAATAGGAGTGAAAACAAGCGAATATTGCGGCAAATATTTTTTGCGAAATAATTTAAGAAATTGTTGAATTTAGTTAATTCGAACAGATTAACTAGTTGAACTGACTAAATTCAGTAAATTCAACAGCTGTTTTCAATTATTTCAACAAAAATAATTTTTAAGAGCCAATGGCATCAATATTTGATTGTTTTTACTATCATTTTTCTCTCAGTGCAGTGATATTATTTTGATATTCATACAGAACATACCTTACTTTGCGACTCAGTTAACAAAATACTTCTGAATATGGATAGTCATGTAGATTTATTTTATGCATCGACTGATTACTTACAAACGAGTGCAATGAAGTATCTAGAAAAAGTTGCGATCGGAATAACGGCAAAGAAGATCTGTAAATCAGTGATCTCTCGTCTTTGAAACATTATTTATGTAGCATATACGTTATTATCAAATGATTTCTCATAAGTTATGTTTCACACAATATGAAAAAGTATATATATGACCTAATAATTGGCTTTTGAAGCGTTTGAGTCTTTATTGAAAATATTAGAATGAAACTAAAAAATACCCAATGTTATCATCATTAGATTATATTGTAACTGAATATTATCCTAGATATTTCGAAAATAATCTGCACCCGATCTTCAGAACTATTTTCTACTCCACGAAAATATCAAATATTCAATATAAAAATGAGATTAATGAAGTCTAAGTAGTAAGCCGGAAACTTTGATAAAATGTTCATATAACAGTCTCAAAAACCAGGCAAATTTTCAACGTAAATAGAGTTGCAAAGTTAATGTACAGTTTTTCCTCTTCAATATGCAATTCACTTTTCTCTCTGAAATCCTCAATTTTTCCAAATCCTCTGCTGCAATAATCACAAAATAATGAGTCTACCATTGCAGTGTAATCCTCATTACCACTAATCGATTTCATTTCATCTTTAATTCACTTTCACATTGAAAATTCCTGAAAAACATTTGTCTGGCATCTAATTTTAGGAAATTCAACGTTATTCCTCTGAATTTTCGTGAAACTTCATTAAAGTTGAATGGAATTCAATGATGTAGAACTCAACTCGTCTGGAACAGTGGTATCACATTTGCTTGCACTTATTTCAAGTGTATGGATACCCTCAAGACGACAATAGTGGGGACGGTTTTGTTCCCTCAGTTCTGATGACTTTTCCTTTTATTCAAGTGGCCATATAACTTATTATCAGAGAAAAAACTGCGAGTCCAATTTTTTTTCTGTGCGGAATGAATATTTTAGGAGAAACCAATTCTCACATGCTGTATACTATTGTTAGAAAGTATGTAAGAATTCGCTTTTTTTAGAATATTCATTCTACACAGAAAAAAAAATTGGATTGGAATCGTTTACGCTGGTGATAAGTTACATAGCCACTTAAGGTAATATCCCAAAGTATCGTCAATAAAACAGAAAAAAAAAGGGTTTTGTAGATCAATTTCCAATTAATTGCTGATAATTCGGAAAAACGTGCTTTAATTTACACGAAAAAGTGATCAAACTATTTGAGAGTCATATCTTCAGCTTGCTAATATGATTTTTTTTTCTCGAATTTTTTCCACATCACTAATCTCCTATCACATCCATGAAATAGAGAGAGAGGCAAATAGTTATGATTACCTTCTCATTGAAATTTCTCAATAACTATATGGAGAATTGAATATTTTTTTTTCTGTTATTTAGTTAAACTGCTGTTCTCTTCGCCAATAGTTTTTAAATAATGGGTCAAATGTGTGGTTTTTTAGTAATTTTGTTATTTCTGTCCGATTTTGGGCTTTTTATCTCCACCATCTCTATTTTCAGTAACTTTGATAATTCATATCTCATAAACTACACGAACAAAAATTCTCAAAAAATTCAGAAAAATGTTAAAAAATATAATCTTTGATAAGGCATCAAAAACTAAAGGGTTGAAAAAAATTTGATTAATTAATTAATTAAAACAATATTGTCAGAAAAAATTTTATGAAAAGTTTTATAAAAATTTCATGAAAATTTCCGCAAAATTCGGAAAAATCTCAAATATATTAGAATCAAACTGATTTTATTTTTCTTTAATATTGAATGAAATGAAAAATGACTATCATGAAAAAAATTTCTCTTCAATACTTCAACCGGATTAGTGCAGAATAGAAATTGTTTTCATCATAAATTATTCATTGAGTATAAAATAAATCCGAAGATTTATCGGACATAACATTTTTATTTGTAGTATTTATTCAAAAATCATTGTAAAATAAATGTCAGCACTTTATCTTATTTTTACTGCCTCTTGAGCATCTCAATCATCTCTCATAATTCATTCTTCATTTCAGATCAATGGATTTCACGTGAGTAATAAAATTCTGAATTTTGTGGTATTTTTAGTTTCATTTAATTGAATATATGGGATGGAGTTATGCCGGTAATTTTCATTACACGCTAATTACTTCGGAGCAATGAAAAAAAAAAAAAAAGTAATTTTCACTGAGGATATTAAGTCTGACGCTGCACCCTGTTCGTGCGGAAATTCTGCAGTGCTTTGTGTAAAAACGGATTAAGTCCATTGTTAGAATTGATTTTCTGAGAATTTTATTGGAAGTTTTGGAGTTTTGGTTGAGAGAATTAAAAGCCTGCTCGAGAATTATTGATTTCTGATGGGAAAGCGGGGGGAAATATTGAAATAATTTAGATAGAAAATTTTCATCGTGAGGAATATCGTAATTATCGAGGATTGGAAACTTTTCGAATATTAAATTGGTGAAAGAGGATAAGTCGAATTTTCTTCCATTCATTTTTGAAGAATATGTTCTGCATAGTTTAAACCGCTTGGAATCAGTAAAAGTAATTGAGATAGGATATTTTAGATTATTTCATTGAAAAGCTGAGGGAATTTCCGGTGGTAAACATGTGTCAGAATTGATTTTAGGGAATTTCTCGAAAATTCGACTGATTTGGTCGAGAGTTGAAGAGGTGACTCTTTCAATTTTTGAAAATTCCCAGTTTTTTGGGGATATCTCTGAATCTGATCGTCTTAGTGCTGAAACTCGATGACGAGCAGCAAGGTGAACTCATTTCCCATCAATCCATGTGGTTTTAAATTAATTTTTAACCATTTTTGAGGAAATTATCAGCCTTTCCACACTGACAGAAAAAAATTATTTTATCAGAGAAATAATTTCTTGCACCAAATATATATTTGCTCGACGCGAAATGATTGGGAGGAGAATACTATTTATTCTCACAAGAAATTATTAAGGAAGTATTCTTATAAATAATACTCGGAATCGAGACACATCTCGTAACAATAAATAGTATTCTTCTCCCAATCATTTCGCATCGAGCAAATATATATTTGGTGCAAGAGATTATTTCCCTGATAAAATAATTTTTTTCTGTCAGTGCATGAAAGTCTGTTTCACCCCTCTATAATTCTCTTCAAAGTCGTGAAAAATTGATTAAAACCACATGAATCGATGGGGAATGATCTCATCTCTCCACTGATCGTCAACTATTTGCTCTAAAATAAATAAAATCAGAGATATTCGTAAAATACCGAAAATATTTCAAAATCCGAAGAATTCGATTCCAACTACCACCCAAAAATATAGAATTTGTTTTTTATTAAAAAAAAATATATAGAATTCTGAAGAAAAATTCACTGAAATGAGTTCTGACGCATATTTTCCCCCAAAATATCCAGAAATCAATTATAACACGTGTTTCGCGCCAGAATTCCTTCACCTCTTCAACTAAATAATCATGGAAAAAAGCCCATCTCCATTTTCCCCAATTTTCTCACCAAAAAAAAAAAATATCGAATAAAATTCACTCACGCGATGTCCCGTTATTTCTTCAAATAATAATCGAGTTAATGACTCCTTTTTCTCATCACAATATCCACAACACTCCCATTCCACCACTTTCCCCTCCCACTAATTCAAAATTGGAATATAAAATTGAATTTCTTTTTACTCTTCCATTTATGAATTTTCCTCTTTTTTCCCCTACATTCCCTTGAATAATCTTCAGTCTTTCAACCCTCTTTTTTAATCCACCCCATCACGAGTCTCGTTCTCATACCCTGAAACCATGTTTCAGCCTCGTTTTCCTCCATTTTTATTCTTTTTTTTTTCCCCCTTTTATGCTCAACCCCTGGTTCTCTGGACAAACACAGGCATTTCTAATTATACAACGCAACATCGTAATATCCTCGGAGCATGCACACACACACACATACACACATTGTACCCTGATGCGAGAAAAAAAGTTGCCTTTTTTCCTATCCACGTGAAGCAAAAAAAAAATAAATTTGTATATATTCTAATTTATTCAGCGATTAAGTTAACACTGTTATGTTAACTCGATGACCTTGTGAATAATTCAGATGTACATTGATAGTTTGTTCTGAATGATGAATGTAATTTCCCTTCAAACTTCCAGCATTAATTATTTTCATGGAAAATTAATCTACGACGTGCATTAGCAGGACCGCATATAATTATTCATGATGTACACGTTTGAAAGCAAGATTTTGGGGAATGAACATTGTTTGTTTGATGTGTGTTTGGAGAATGGGGAAATGGAAGAGTTTGAGGATTTTTGTTTTGCCAGTAGTTTTTTTACACTAGACTAGTCAACATGAGCAATGTAGTGATTTTCAGGGATTTGATGAAGGCACCAGTTATCGGACATTTAAGGGAATGGCACTAGTATCCGGACAATGAGAATTAAATTGTTAAATTAATAAAAAAAAATCACTTACGTGAATTAAACAATTCAGTTGATTGTTATTTTGGCACTTTGCAAGTATTGACAAATCTAGTCTTCTCACTTGAATATTAATTATCAGTATATCTTAACGCTATGTCCGTAAACTCAATAATTTCAGAGATATCTGCAAAAGAATACTGGTAAGAGCAGATAATTCAAAAATCAGTAGTGGAATTGTTGGAAAAATTCTTGTAGATACTCCAGTGAATATATTTGAAGCGAGTGGGTTTAGAGAAAAATATCAAGAGACCTTTTTTCTATAAAATTTTAAGGGTTAAAAAAAAGGTCTCTTAACAAATCCTCCTGAAACCCATGATTTTTGAGATATCTTTACAATAATGGAAACGTGATTTTCAGAGTTTTCGTTCTGTTCCACTTAAGTACTTGATTTTAATGTAGATTCTCGTTGGAATATCTTTGAGGCGAGTGGACTTAGAAAAAAATATCAAGAAGTCTTTTTCGTAGAAAATTCAATTTCCAACAAAGAAGGTCTCTTGCTAATTTCGCGTAAACTCCATAGCTTCAAAGATACTCCTAAATATTCAGAAAAAATCTCCAATCACCTGCTTTACCAAAAGCACATAATTAACTCATCCAAAAATATTTAAAACCCCCTGAAAATCTTCGTCAGCTTGGAACAAATCTGATAATAAAGAAACAATCGAGAAAAAAATTTCACAGCTCATTCTGAAAAATCAATAAATTCTTATCTCCATGTTTCTATTTCTCCACCCCGAATAATATATATTCATTTATTCTGAAATATTTCCCCCAAGTGCTCGACAAATTGTACCAAATCCGTAACACAAAGAGACGATAGAAAAATACATAAAAATCCCCACAATCGATTGGTAAATTTCATATTCACGTCGTGTAAAAAAAAAAGCTTTTTATTAAAGTTATTTCTTCAGCTCCAGAGGTATTCGTTTGGCACTTGGAACTTGTAATTCTTTGTACTATTGATTTTCTTCTGGAGACCTAGATGGTCACGTTCGTCAGGGGACAATTCAAGTATTGCTGTACTTATGATGAAGAGAATTCAGTTAATTTCGATTTTATTTGTTTTAGCAAAGCTCTCATACACGATTTGTAGGTACAGGAAAATGGAGAATATTGGTGCAACTGATCCTGTTCTGATTTATGGTAAGAATTGTTGAGAAATATAGCGAGTGCTCCCTGAGGTGATATTTCAAATTTTCTTCCTCATGAATTCATTAGTGTTTGAAGGGGAACATCTCATGATTTAATGGTTTTTTTTTTGAGTAAAGGCTTTACAGAAAATTCTGGAAAAATTATACAATAATGTAGACACGTTGGAGCATTTCCTCAATTTTTTCGATTCTTCTTACTGAAGTTCTTCACTTTGAAAAAAATTCTTGGATCATTTTGCGTGATTTCACAGATTTCTTCGGGACGAAAGTCTATTCGAAAGATTTTGAAATTATTCTAAAAAAATAGAGACATATCGGGGCATCTTCTCATTTATTTTCAAATTTTTCTATAAAGTCCTTCTATTCTATAAAATAAATCCTGAATTATTGCGAATGATTTTACGATTTTTTTTTCAGAGTGGAAGACTATCCGGGGAAATTTGGAGAAATTCTACAATAATACAGACATGTAGGAGCATTTTTTCATTTTTTTTGCCAAAATTCCCATAAAGTCCTTCAGAATTTTCATGAAGACTTTCACTTAAAAATTTTTTTTTTGGATCATTTTGCATGATTCTACGATTTTTTCTCAGACTAAAAAGCTATCTAGAAAATTTTTGGAAAAATTCCACAATAATGCAGGTATGTTTGAGCATCTCAATGTTTTTCAAGAAATTTTCATAAATCTATCCCTTCTACAGTGGTCCATTTTGCCCCGGTCTCTCCCATACATCCTGAATATTCGAAATACCAATTTTTCACGATTAAAATGAAATATATCTTCAAAGTCACGAAAAAACAAACCTCAGAATAAACGTTCAATCCAATTTTCCTGAATTCTAAATTCATATGAAAAATTCAAGGATTTATTCAGCGAATTTAATGTCGTTGTTCTTGAAGCTGTTACTTGACACTAGAATGAGACTCTACAGGTAGCAGAGGCCTCCAATGATTGATTTCTTCCTCAAGGACGTCCAACGAAGCTCACACAATTTTTCTCATAAACTTTTATCTCCTCTTTTTTTTTTGTTACTCCATTTTGTGCTCATGGTGATTGATACTTTATCACATTACTGAGACAATAATGCTGCGAGATGAAAAAGTTTTTACGATGAGAAAGGAAAATTCTTTAACCAGTGTCTCTGTTACGTTATTTGTTTTTCCTTCTGCTGAGGGAAAGCAAAGAAAAAAAAAAGGAAAATAGTGGAGACAGAGGAAGTTGGTACAAAAGCTTTGTGAGGTCAAATGTAAATGGTTGAATCCGTGTGACTCGTGAAAGAGCACACAAAGAATTGGAAAATTCATGCGACAGTTCCTCTTTTCTTTTGTCATTTCATCCATTTTAGTTCCTTTTTTTTAAACTTAGTTTTTCTGGGGAAATCTGAATTACAAAACTGTTGAATTCTGAGGTTTTTGGTGCTTTTTCAAATGTTTTTAAGAAACTAATGGAGATAGGACCATTTTTGTCTGGATCCTTTTTTGTAGCTTTTAACATTTTCTGAAGAGAAAGATTAGGATGAAATCGTCCTGTCTCGCCTAGTTTCTGCTTTATTTTTGAATCCTTTCAAATATATAAATTTGCGAAAAAGGAGTGTTATCGGTAAATTAGAGAATTCTGATTTTTTAAAAAATATATTACTTTTGAAAATATCTCAGAAGCGAGTAGGTTTAGGGAAAAATGTCGAGAGACCTTATTCTGTAGAGAATTCAAGGTAATATTCAAGTAAGGTTGATAAAACAGAAAAAAATGATGATTTGTAGGGTAGTTTCCAATTAATTGCTGATAATTCGGGGAAACGTGGCTTAATTCACCCGACGAAGTGATTAAACTATTCGAAAGTCATATCTTCAACTTGTGAATATAATTTTTTACTGTTTCTCGAATTTTTTTTATATTACTAATGTCCTATCACATGAAATAGAGAGAGAGGCAAATAGTTACGATTACCTTCTAATTAAAATTTCTCAATAACTATACGATGAATTGAATATTTTTTTTTCTATTATTTAGTTAAAATGCTGTTCTCTTCGCCAATAGTTTTTAAATAATGGGTCAACCATGCGATTTTTTAGTAATTCCGTTATTTCTGCTCGATTTAGAGCATTTCATCTCCACCACCGCTATTTTCAGTAACTTTGATCATTCATATCTCATAAACTACACGGACGAAAATTATAGAAAAACTCCGAATAATGTAAAAAAATATCATCTTTGATGCGACATGAAAAAACTAAGGGGTTATCTGTACTCGAGCTCACTGGGATATTACCTTAGTGAACCGCAAAAAATGTTTTGTGACAAGTTCTCATAAACTCACTCGTTTCAAAGTTATTTGCAAACTTCTCGTGACAGTTCCTCTTTTCTTATTTCATTTCGTTCATTTTATATGAAAAAATTCTTTTCTTTCCTTCTTTTTTCCAACGTATCTCGGAAAATAGGCAAGATAGTGCCATTTTATTCTAATCCTCTCGCTTATTTTCGGAGCTTTTTTTGCAGAATATTTTTCAGAAAATATTTGGCAATAAAATAAATTTTTGTGAATTAAAGAATTCTAAACAATTTGTGATATCTATTTCAAAGAATATCTCTTAAACGAGTGGGTTTCGGGAAAATGATCAAGAAACCTTACTTGTAGATAATTCAATTTCCTACAAAAAAGATTTCTTATAATTTTTGCCTAAGTCCACTCGCGTCAAACATATTATCAAAATAATAAACTCGTGATATTTCAAGACTTTATCATCTCCCATCATTTTACTCCCGAATGAATATTTGAAATGTCTCCTATCTTTGAACAAAAGCAGCTGCACTGTAGCATATTTACCTAGAAATTTCCATGACTCTCGACCAACCCCACCCCCTCAACCCCATTTTCATCCACCCAATGTAATATTTAAAAACCCTCCCACAAGACCACAAGAACGATTTTTCGTCTTTCTCCAGTAAAAAAAAAGTAAAAATTCCATTTAATTGTTGATGAAGTGGCTGAAGAGAGGCACTTTTTTCACCACAAAAATCTCGAATAAGAAAAGAACAGCAATCAAAGTTTATTCCTTCAGCAGTAAATAAAAAGTAAATAAAGTTCATTCTTTTCTCTCCTATTTTACTGAGGCATAAAATTCCCAATGGAAATTATATCACGGAAAGTTTGATAATTTAAAAGTTTTTTTTTCTTGTTTTTTTTTGTCTTTCTTTCCTCGTTCTCAACATGCAGATAATAATAATGTAACTGTTGAAATGCAAATTGAAGTAATATCATCGATGAAATGCGAAAGTTAGCTCACCAATGAAGGGGCAATTCATCGCACTTCTATTCATATATATATATCTCTCTATATCTATCTTTCACTCCCACATCATTCGAATAGTTTCCAAAACTTTCCAATGCTCCTACAAAAGATATTCCCATTGGGTTTACCTCTAACACATCGCAGGAAGAACATATCATCAAACAACTACGTGAACTTGTTCTCTTTCCCAGCCAATTTGACATTGAAGAATCGAACTTGTGAGAAGTGTCGGGAAGAATCGAGGCAGAAATGTTGGAAAATTTAGACGATTATTCTGCACTGGGAATTTTCGAGTAAAATAGACTGAAGTGAAATTGGACCTTTGGGGGGAATAGAATAAATCGGATTTTTTTATGGAGGGAAATTCTTCAGGAAAAAATTTGAAAAAAATTTGACTATAATGGAGACATATTAATGCACTTTTGAGAATTTTTTCAGATTTTTTTGTGGCAATCGTCGCTCTGAAAAAAAATCTATATTATTTTTTTATAGAATTTCAATAAATTGATGAAGTTTAGGTGCAATTTAGATTATGAAGATTTTTTTTGTCTTAATAAATGAAAATAAGAAACAAACTTATGAGGAATGTTGGGAGAAATTTTGGAAATTGTAGATAATTATTCTAGTTAGACTGGGAATTTGGAGGTGAAATAGAACATGAAATTGAACCTTTGGGGAATAGATTGAACCATTTTTTTTATCAATGTAATGTTTTTCACAAAAAAATTAAAAAAATTTGACAACCATAGAGACTTGCCAATTGTTTGCATTTTCGAGAATTTTCGCAGATTTTTTTTGTGGAGATCCATACTCTGAAAAAAAAGCCACTTCACTTTTGTAAATTGATGAAGTACTATTGTAATTTAAATTATGAGAATTTACATTTGTTGCTAATAAATAAGGACATTTTTTTAAATTCGTTTTTTATCCAGACCTGTTAACTACAAGAGTTTTTGAGAACGTCGCACTTAAAAAGTACTACTTATTCATGAGTGAAGTAATACTCTAGTTGGAAAGCAGGAAAAAGGTGGAGAAATGCTCCAACAAAACTGTTGAATTAATGAAAAAACTTTATCTCACTTTTTTTTTTCAAGATTTTTTTATCCGGAAAATTGGAAATGTATTGAATTACTGGCGTCGATGATTGCTCATGCTTCAATCACGATAGAACTTGGTTGAATTAATTAATGACATCATTGAAAATCAATTAAAATTAATTAATCGAGTAAAATGAACAAATATTCGTATAGAGAAATCACTTTGCATTTGAATTAATTTAAATAAAGCATCTGTGTGCACTGCCATATGTCAAATCATTAATATTTACAGTAAGAACTGCAGTTTCATGCTTTAATTGAGAAAAGAGGAGTTAAATAAAAAATGAACCGGAATATTCTCCAAATCTCTCTGGAAGAAGTGAGTTCAGAGGATAATGTCCGAAGGCCTTTTCTTGTGAAGAATTTCAAGAGCTACAAAAAAGGTATCTTGCTAAATTTCCATAAACCCAATAATTTCAGCGATATCTGCAAGAGAATCTTGATAAAAGCAGATAATTCAAAAATCCGTAGTGGAATTGTTAAGAAAATTCTCGTAGATTCTTCAGTAAATATATTTGAAGTGAGTGGATTTAACGAAAAATGTCAGGAAACCTTTTTTCTATAAAATTTCAAGGGCTGAAAAAAAGGTTTCCTGACGAATCCTCCTAAAACTCATGGTTTCCGAGATCCCTTTAAAATAATGGAGACGTGATTTTCCGAGTTTTCCTTCTGTTCCACTTGAGTACTTGAATTTAATGTAGATTCTCTTTGGAATATCTTTGAAGCGAGTAGATTTAGAAAAAAATGTCAAGAGGCCTTTTTTGTAGAAAATTTAATTTCCCACAAGAAAAGTCTTTTGGAAATTTCTCGTAAACTCCATAGCTTCAAAGATATTCTTAAATATTCGAAAAATCTCCAATTTCCATCATCTGCATGACCAAATTCACATAATTATTTAATCCACAAATGAACGAAAAAAAGGCAAAAAAAATTACACATTTCCCTCAAATTGATAGAATGTCCAGATCCTTTTGCATCATAAAATAAAATAATTCACCAGACCTGAAAACAAAAATGGTAATTGATAGGAAAAACTCCCAGCAAAAATTTGCAATTCAAATTATTCTTTTCATCGTTAAAACCTAATTATAAATAAATGAAAATTTATAGTTGAAATGTTGAAAAAAAAAAAGTGAAGAAACATTTGATAAACCACAAAATATGTGAAAATTAAATTGATGATGATGATAGTTGAGTTATGGGATTAGGGCACGTATAATTTTAGACAAGCCTCTCTCACATGTAAACTTCGATCGTCCGATGAAATTACGTCGAGCTATTCCAACAACGCCAATCACATCACGTCCATTTAATTTTCCATCTCGTACATTTCCAACATTTCTATTTAATATAAATGAATGATATTTTGCATGAAAATCATGAATAATAACTGTACAGTCCATTAAATTCAATGGATCAATTTCCCAGGTTTTCTACTCTTTTTTATTCCAGTTCTCAGGAAATTCTTTTTCAGTTGATTGGCTTCATTGATACGAATTGAGGAAAACTTTTTCTTCCATTTTTGTCGTCCCTTTTTTTTTATTGATCACTGGAGAAATGCAGGAGGTGGGGAAAGAGGATTTATCCTGATAAAAATTGTGCTCTTAGGAATTTCAATTTTTAAGTCGAGAAAAAGTAATGGATTTTTTAAATTTCATTAGTTGACCTCAGTGGATTCGAGAATTTCTGCGGTTTTTTTTATCATTTGATAAGATTTCGGGGTAAAATGGATAGATCTATAGTGTTTTTCAGACACGAAATTTTATATTTTTTCAAACAAAAATATATTTTTTTTAATTCATGGAAATTAAAATGAAAAAAGATCTCAAAAATTTCACAGAAACGTCGGTTTTTTGAGAATATTTTTTAATCCATAGGCAATGGAGAAATTTTTAATGATATTCTATTTAATAGCTCGTCTTTTTCTCTACAAAAAAGGTTTCTCTTGAAGTTCTCTTATCTTCAATAGTTTCTGAGATAATTCAGGAAAACTGAACCTAAAATCCAAAAATATTGATCGAATTCGCTCAAAATCTTGTTTTTTAAAAATATCTAAAAAACTACGAGAGATAGGGAAATTTTTGTTATAACATTTTTTTGTAGCTCTGGTTCTGCTCTTTCCTCAAAACTTCACTGTCTCGATTATTATTATTATTATCAGGAAATACTTGAGGAAAACTGATCCTAAAATGGAACAAAAATAATCAAATTCTCTTAAATTTCAGTTCTTCCAAAATATCTCAAAAACCATGAAAGTCAAAGATTTTTGTAATAATCGTTATTGTAGCTCTCATTTCCTTCTATGAAAAAGAAATAAAAATGAAATTCCTCTATCTCAATAATTCCCCATAATAATTCAGGAAAATTGAACCTAAATTTAACGAAAATTGATAAAATTCCCTTGAAATTAAGTTTTTCAAAAATATCTCAAAAATCCCAAGGGATACAGCTTTTGCCACACAAGCCTTTGTTCTAGCTCTCATTCTTCTTTACAAAACTGATCTCACCTGAATTTTTCGTTCTCCAATAGTGTCCGAAATATTTTCTAAAAACCGAAAAATCAAGAATTATAAAAAAAAAATGTTCAAATTTAGAAAAAAACATATTATTTCTCCCATAACTCGAAAAAAATATATTTCAGTCCCCCAATCCCCTCCCCCCCTCTCCCAAAAAAACCACCCCTCATCAATCATTAATAGTGACCTCCATCTGAAATTATCGTACTTTCCACAAAAAAATCCGAAGAAAAACAATAAAAATAAAAGTGAAGAATCATCAACAAGTAGGAGCTACTTTCAATGCCTCGAAAGGATAATGGAAGCCCAAAGCGAGGCCACAAAAGAGGGAAAAGAAAAAAAATACCACAGATATCAAACTCTAGGGGCTCCACAATAGGGACCACTTGTTACGCATTCTTTCTACCCCCAAAGTCCTCTCGCCAGTACCTCACTCAACAATCTCACCGATTTTCACCTTTTAGCCTCGCAATTCCATTGTTTTTTTCGAAACAATAAATGAAAAGAAACGAAGTACACTCTCATTCTAACAAAAGAAAAGATCGCTCTTCCGTTACGATCTGAAGAATGACATTAATTAACTGTATTAGAGTACGAAAAAGAAGTGAGGATATTCAATAAAATGACAAAACATTGAATCAAAAGAAATTAGCTGAAATTATTCTTAGAAATGAGCTATTGATTTTTTTATTCTTATTTTTTTTTTAAATAAAGGACGAGGCTTTTCTCGGAGGAGAAAGGAATCCGCGCAAAAACGCGAAAATCCTCAATTAATAGAATTAATTTCAAAAAACTCACCTTTTCGCCAATTTTGTTTTTTTTTTTCAAAATTTGTTCAAAAAATTCACCAATTAAAATTTACAAAAAAAAAATTTCAAATGATTTTTTCAAAGAAACTTTAGAAACACGACACTGGGAAAAAATCAAAAAAGTCAACCCCTTTTTTCTTAATTTTTTCTTTGAAACACAACTTTTTATTACGAAAAACTCTATTCCCGGGGTTTTTTCACACTCGTGTACTGGTACACCGTTTGATATCGCAATATTTCCCCTTTCTCGCGTTACAGACCGAGAACTCGTTGTGTGCTTTAGATAAAAGTTAACTTGGCGAAGAGGGATAGGGGAAGGGAGAAAAGAGGGGGGGGGGGGATGAAAGTCCGTAGGAAGCGCGCGATTACAAAGCGCCGGCGCCTTTTCCCTCGTGCACCTGCGCATCCTGTAAAAAACTTTATCGTTTTCTTTTCATCGAAGGTATTAAAAGAAGAGTGCAAAAAAAAGGGGAGAAAAAAATGGAAAGCTCTAACAAAAAAAAAAGACTAGCCAAGAGATGGGGGATGCCTGGAGTCTGTTTGATGTCATCAAACGTTGGATACTTCATATTTTGCAGGAAAAAACATTTTGCCGAAGAGAAAAAAGGTTTTTCATGTATTAATTGAAAATTCAAAGATTTTCTGTGGAAGATGATGGAAAAACAGCATTTTACGCACGGGTTTCATGAATTTTTTGGGGTTTCGGGGTCTGACTTGGGCTTTTTTATTTGCTCTCGGGTGTATGGGTGTCAGGAATTTTCTTCGGCAGACGTGAATTTAACGAGGAACATTGTCCGTGTTGTTGCACGCAAGTGTACAATGGTGTTGAACGTCTGGCTCTTTCGGTGGGATGAAGAGGGGGTGAAAAGAAGGGGGAGGCTGCGAACAGCGCCACCAACTGGGTCAATACTGTCGCTTACTTTCCTGCGCCTTCGGTTTTCTTTTCTTCTCTATTATTTGCCTTTTTATTTTCTGTTCTTATCAACTTCACCTGGAAGATCACCCAGAACCTTCCACCCTTATTTTTATTCTGGCTTTTTTTTTCGTTTTTTTTTTCACCGATCTCTATCCGAACGCAGATTCATTGCGTGTACGTTGATTATAGGGGTGGATTTATGAAGGGCGAGAAGAAAAAAAAACCATGTGAGGAAAGGAAACTTGCGGGAATTTTGGGAATTTAGCAGAATTTTGGGGGATTTTTTTGGGAAAATAAGAGATTGAGAAAGATTTGTTGAGACTTCTTTTGTAGTGCGAAATGAAAGCTGCAGGAAAGGTTCTCATGACGAATCCTTCATCTCTGATAGTTTACGAGATATTCGAGAAAAAGTTTGAATTAACATTAAGTTTTTTTCGTTGTTGTAATTCTTTAATGTGGAATTTTGAGTTAAAATAGTATCGCAACGAACTCGAGTACATTTAACCCTTTATTTTTTTGATGCCGTATCGAAGATCATATTTTTTTACATTATTCTGAATTTTTTCATAATTTTTGGCCGTGTAGTTCATGAGATATGAATGATCAAAGTTACTGAAAATAGCGGTGGTGGGGATGAAACGCCCCAAATCGAACAGAAATAACGAAATTACTAAAAAACCACACAGTTGACCCATTATTTAAAAACTATTGGCGAAGAGAACAGCATATTAAATAAATAATAGAAGAAAAAAATATTCAATTCACCGTATAGTTATTGAGAAATTTTAATTGGAAGGTAATTGTAACTATTTGCCTCTCTCTCTATCTCATGCATGTGATAGGAGATTAGTAATATAAAAAAAATTCGAGAAACGAAAAAAAGTTATATTCACAATCTGAAAACATGACTTGCGAATAGTTTAATCACTTTTTCGGGTAAATTGAGGCACTTTTTCCCGAATTATCAGCAATCAATTAGAAAATGACCTACAAATCCTCATTTCTTACTGTTTTATCAACCGAACTCTGAGATACTACCTTAAACTGTTTTTCCAATGAATCCAGAGGGACTAACGCTTTTTTATCAAAAATTCTAGGACTTAGTGAGAAATTATTAATTTTTTTTTTTTTTTTTCATTTAATAACAACTCCAAAAATATTGCCGATCGGAAAATTTATAGGAAAACCTCTTTTTATAAACGATTTTATGAGCAATAAAAAAGGTCTCTCGATAAATTCTCCTGAACTCGAAATTTTCCGAGATATTCCCAGAATAATTCCCATGAACACAATTTGAAGAGTGGGAGGAGGAGATTGGGGAAAATTCATTGTATATTGTTTTGAAGATAACTCAGAAACTATGAGATTCGGGTGGATTTATCGAGGGACTATTTTTGAAGCCACTTCATTTATCTAGAAAAAAAAAGGTCCATTGGCAAATTGCCCTGAATCCACTCGTTTTCAAGATACTCCCAAGATAATCACATTCAGCAAAACGATTTTGAAATGGCAACATTTCGTTCATTCCATGAAAAATTTCGTGAGGAACCGAAAAGGTCCCTTGTTTAATCCTTCTAAACCTGATTATTTCCGAGATATACACAAAATAGCAGAATATTCCAAAATTTTTGAAATGATCCAATTGGATCTGATCAGATCTGAACATTTTTACCGAGAGAAAAAAAAGACACGTCAAATCAGTGATGAAGATGCAGAACATCTGATGAGAATAGGCTTACCATGATGGCCCCAGTTTCTGACACTTTCGAACCTATTTCTGACAACATAAATCGAAGGCAACACCTATTTGCCCATTTAATGTAATTTAATTATATTGATACATGTTTGTTCCACTGAACATGCTCAGCAAGTGAATATTGAACAATATATTGCACATTTAAAAAGTGGATAATAGTATTGCTTTCCAACTGACATAGCTTTTTCTGCTAATACTTTAGCAATATGCTTCCGAATGGAAGTGATACAACTGTTTTAAAACCATCATCGAAATATCAAATTTTGAAAAATTCATTGAAACGCCAATAACTCGAGAACTAATCATGAAATAAGCTCAAAATTGGCAGTCATCTAACTGATACAACTCTCGAGATAATATATGAGTATAAATAACATCAGTTAAATAGTTTCCAGAAATTCCATTAAAAACTGATTTTTAAAAAATGGACATGTCTCAAGAAATAACGATCGGATTTTCTTCAAATAAAGCTTAAATAATAGAGTTCGTCGAGAGGAAGATTTCCACAAAATATGAAATTTTTCTATAAAACCGTTTTGCTGTAATTGAGACTTTTATGCATACACAGACATACACACACAGACATGCGTTAAAAATATCATTTTCTCGCTATTCAGATCATTTTCAGTATCTTCTATTAAAAAAAATCACAAAAATTGCGAAAATTCTGAAGATTACATAGCTTCTATTCGGAAGCAATAACTGAGAAATTCGCAAAAATTGTCGGTTACTGGGGCACTGTCAGAAACTGGGGCCACCACGGTATCTTACAATTAGAAAATTTCGGCTATCTCGCTTAATTTCCAATATATTCTAAAAAAGAATCATTGGAAGAAAAAAGTGACTTTATTCAAATAATTGACTTCTTGCTACTGGAATAATCCCAGATTATCTCAAAGATATCTCCAAAATATGACCTTGAGGGAAATTTATCTGGGAACCTTTCTGGAGCCCATAAAATTTCCCATAAAAAAGGTCCCTTGCGAATTTTCCTTAGAGCCAGTCCCTACTGAGATATTTACAGAACAATCTCCATGAAATTTTATGAATTATGAAGAACATCGGATGCAATTGAATAATTGACTGAAGAAGAATATATATATTTTGTTTATTTATAATTCAATATATTTCCAGCTCTGATTTCAAATACAAGTCATGTACATGCTTCAATCACTCCCATAAAAATTTAATGTAATTTGAAAATGAAAAATTTGATAAAAACTCAATGAAAGGAAAAATATCTAGTATTAATTAATGAAAAATTCAATTTTTCTCGTTAAAAAAAAAGGAAACTTAGAAGTAAATGAATATAACTTTAGAATTAATAGCTGCAAAACAATTCCACATTTACAAATAGGAACTGACACAATTTTTACAATTATTATTTTCTCACACTTATCACATTATTTAAATTCTCCATTTAATCCAAAGAATTTAAATAATATTCATTAACTTCATTTGAGCAGAATCAATTTGAATTTTACATTTACATATTTTCTAAATAATCTCCATTTTAATTATTTTGTGCACCTCCAATTATTATTTTTGTTTTTCTTTTTTTTTTTTTTCATTATTAGTCAACAAATTCTAAAAATTCAGAGACAACACGTTTATTTTGTTTATGAACAAACGCTATCAACTAATTATAATTATTTACCTCATTATTCATTTTTCAATGAATTAAAAAAATAGTTTTTATGGGGAATTATTAGGCCAACTTAATAATATATATAATATATATATATTTTTCTCATAATTTCATCAAATATATTTTTTTTCTCTTAATATTTGATAATTTTTTTTTTTTGAATTCAGTATTGAAAAGATCAAATAATTTTTTTGGAATTACGAAATATTTGATTTGAAAGAAAAGTGATTATAATCAATTTTTTTGTGATGGAAATTTTCCATGGGAAATTAATAATTCCAGTAAATGCCATTTTGTAATTACTTTTGATACAATACCTCAGAATTAGTTGGAGATAGAAAATTTCAATGCAAATCTTTTTTGCAGATAATAATATCTACAAAAAAGATAATAACAAAAATTTATGTATCTTTCATAAATTCTGAGATATTTTCAAGAAAAAAACCACTAAATTGGAATTTTAGAAGAATATTGGCTTAAAAAAATTTGTGATATCCTTTTACTCAATCGCTGCAATACTGAATTATCAAAGAAGAATCCAAAATAAAAATGAAAGCAAACAAAAATCGCATTCTCTTGGAAGAAATGATTAAAATTCGTGAAAACTCAATCAATCAATTAAAATAATCAATTAATTTCATCTGTAAAATATAACTATTTTTACCTAATAATACAATACTCTATTGACCTATTTATTAATTAGGTACCTATTTAATTATTAAAATATGTTTTTGTTTTTATCTTTTAATGTTTAAACATCTGTTAATACTGTAAATCATGTTTGACTGAGAAAACTGTTGTTTTTAGTTATCAAACCAGCTGAACTCTCTGACATTGGTATAACTGCTGATTTGTCACCACTCGGTATCTTTGTACGTGATTTAATGTTCGGTTTTAATCCCTTGAGAAAATTCTGCAATATTTCAATGAGATTAGCAAATTAATGAATTAAATCAATTTTTTTTTTTTTATTAATAGATTAATCAATGAAATTACCTCTTTTATTGATCCTGGTGTTGCAATGACGTAGTAAATTGCATAAGCTGGTATCCAAATCATTGATGAGAGACTCAGGCAAAATCCAATTACTTCAGCCCACGTTGGATATTCATATTTACTACCGTATTTGAGTGGTTTATATTGTACACATTGGAAGACAAAAATAAACTGGAAAATTAAAATTTTTTCATTTAGTGAATTAATCAATTACGAGGATTGATTTTGATTGATTTTATCCTATCAGTTCTGTGAGGATATCTTGGGATTTAAACGAGATAGAGCAATTTATATGAGGATCTTTTTTTAGAGGCAATTCTGGGCTATGAAAAAATTTGGGATAAAAATTGCGCTATCTCGTTTAGATTCCGAAATATTTCTCAACAACTGCAGACGAAATAAAATCGATTCTTCGTAAAATTTCATTCTTTTTGTTTTCAAATCGATTTTATTTTATCAGTTTTGTGAGGATATCTTGGAATTTGAGTGAAATAGAGCAATTTGTATGAGTACTCTTTTTTTTATAGAGAAAAATCAGAGCTACGAAGAAACTTATGGAGGAAATCATTCTATCTCGCTTAGATTCCGAGATATCTTCAAAAGAAACACGTGACAAAATAAAATTCGTTTGTCTGAAGATTCCGTTTTTATCAATTTTTTGAGAAAATCTCGGAATTGAAGCGAGGAAAAGGTTTCCACAAAAATTCTTCCATCTCTCTTACATTTTAGAATATTTTTTAAAAATTTGTAACGAAAAAAATTAATTTGTCTGAAAATTTTTTCCTTCTTAAATGAATTTTATTTGCGTATTAGGTTCTCGAGGATATTTCAAAATCTAAGCAAAATAGAGCAATTTTTATGGAAACATTTTTTGTAGAAAATGTCAAGAGTTACGAAAAAGGTCATCATAAAAAAATTGCTCTATTTTGTTAAAATCCCGAGTTATTTTCAAATAATTGGAGACAAAATAGAATCGATTAAAAACTTTACATTCTTTAATTTCTTTATTCTCATAAGAAAACAGTGAGAATAATTAATAGTCGGATTCACTTCCATGTTGATGATAATTAATTTAAAGTTTAAAATCTATTAATAACTATTGATCCGACTATTAATTACTTTAAATTTTGAAGTATCATGGGAAATTGAAAGTTTACAAAATAAATTACTAAAAAATTGTAAATGCACGACGTTTCGCTTATAATTTAAGCTTCTCCAGGCTCCTAACATTTTCTTAAAGAGCCTGAAGAAGCTTAAATTATAAGCGGAACGTCGTAGTTCGCCAATCTTTGAGTAGTGTATTTTGTAACTTTCCAATTTCCCATTATACTTTAAATTGAATTTTAAGAAATCTTAAAAAATGGAATATTAAAAAATTAACTCACTGCCATAATGATAGGAGCCAGAAATGTCCAACAGATATACCAAAATTTATTGAGCTTAATTCCCATCATTTGATGAATGCAATCACAAAATTTTTGACCTCCAAATATCCATGAAATTGCTATTGTTTGGAAGAAACAAACCCATAGAATTGACATTCCACTTGCTGAATAAAAATCCATCAATTGAAAGATGTAAACACCGCCCTGGAAATTAATTACATTAAAAAATCGCATCGATTCCCGCTGGAAAAGCAATTATTTCATAAACTTACGTGAGTAACCATTGGAATTCCCAGGAGAAACATTAAAAGACAGATAGCAACGGTGAATTTTTTCCTGTGGGGTCTCAACGACTCTGACCAATTGTCAACAACTCCAGTGATAAAAGACTCGACAATACAGAATTCGCTGTCAATTCCCAGAATCTAAAAAAAAAAAAGATTTAATATTTTAATTGTTCATAGGAATATTGGAAAAGTTAGACATCAGTTACACAACATTGAATTTTTGAAAATAATTTTTTTTTTAATTCTCTTTTTATGGAAAAAAATAAGATTAAAATATTAGTTACATTATATTGTCGCCATAGAGTGAATGGGGCGTAAGTGCTATAATTGAAATGAAAAATCTCAAAAAACAAAACGGCGTAACTTCAAATACTCTCATATGAAATGAAAAAATTATAACAAAAATGTAAAAAAATTAAAATTATAGAAAATTATAGAAAAAATTATCCAAATAATGTCCAGGACGCCATAAAAAACATTTTGGAGTGATAAGTGGAGATACGCCCCTTTCACTCTAAGGCAACGATATTCTCATATGAGATGAAAGAATATCTCGTAATTTGCGAAAGATGCAAAAAATTTGGTGAAAACCTTTCTTTGTAGAGCGGAAAAAGAAACTACAGAAATGGTTTTAACAAAAAAAAAATCGTATCTCGCTTAGACTCCGAGATATTTCTTTAAAAAAAACTAAATCCCCTTGGAGTGACCTTTTATCACTCCACTGAATTTCTGCATTTTTAATTAGAAAAAAATAATTGCAGATTAATTTACAATTAGCATGACGAAGAATATGATGGCCCAGAGTGGTGCACCAGGTAACTTGAGGACAACCTCAGGATATGTTAGGAAAACGAGGCCAGGGCCACTTTTAACGACCTCTGAAACTTCAGTGCTCTGTTCTAATGCAATGTGACCAAGTATGGAAAAGGTCACACATCCAGCTATAAGACAGGTCAGTGTATTGACCACGCAAGTAATCAATGCATCTCTGTAAATAGATTAAAATCCATTAATTTAATATTATCATTATTGTCGATAAACATACGTTGATTATTCCATCGAATTTGAGTTAAATTTAGAGTGTGCAGTTTTTTTAGAATATCTTGGAAACTAAGAGAGATAGAAGAATTTTTGTAGAGACCTTTTTTGTAGCTCTTTCAAATTCTCGACAAAAAGATTTCTTGTGAAATCTTTGATAAGTCCACTCATTTCCAAGATATTCGCAAAATGAAGAATTTAAGGCAGCATCCCAGAGAACGGATGATAAAAATGAAACAAATGAGGATTTGTAAGTTAGTTTCTAATTAATTGTTGATAATTCGGGAAAAGGTGCTTCAATTTACCCGAAAAAGTGATTAAACTATTCCACAGTCATATCTTCAGCTTGTGATTATAATTTTTTTTTTCTCGAATTTTTTTACACTACTAATGTCCTATCACATGCATGAGGTAGAGAGAGAGGCAAATAGTGACGACTACCTTCTAATTAAAATTTCTCAATAACTATACGGTGAATTGAATATTTTTTACTTTTATTATTCAGTTAAAATGCGGTACTCTTCGCCAATAGTTTTCAAATAATGGGTCAACAGTGTGGTGTTCTAGTAATTTCGTTATTTCTGTCCGATTTAGTGCGTTTCATCCCCACTACCGCTATTTTCAGTAAATTTGATGATTCATATCTCATAAATTACACGGACAAAAATTATAAAAAAAATTAGAAAAACATATCATTTTTGATGTGGCATCAAAAAAAGTTTGAGTGTACTCAATTTCACTGGGACACTACCTTAATTATTCTTATATCAAATTTGAAAAGTGCAATTGTTCCAAATGTCTCGGAAACTAAAAAAGATAGGACCTTTTTTGTAGCCAATAAAATTCTATAAAAAAAGGTCACTAATCAAATTTGAATGAATCCACGAATTCTCAAAATGGAGGATTCAATGATTTTTTAAATAAATTTGATCACTTACTTGTAACAGTTGTGATGAAATTTATTATAGGATCCAAGTGCTGGTAATGCTCCGGTTCCAATGCTATAAGCAAAGAATATTTGTGTAGCACCATCGATCCATGGTCCTGATTTGAGTAATTCATGCCATCTTGGTGTTACGTAATAAAGTAATCCATCGCTTGCACCATCGAGTGTAACAGCTCGTATCAATAATATGAACAGTACGAAGTACGGAAATAATGCTGAGAACCAGATGATTTTACCACTCTGATGGAGGCCACGTCTTATTATGAAGTAAATCAGGAGCCATCCGAGTGTCAAACAACCAAGTAATTCCCATTGAAGTCCACCAATTTCATCGATTCCTGATGTTATATGAAGCACACGCCGTCTTTTGGGATTAAATAGAAAAACAAATCGTTAATTATTATTCAGTATTTTTTTCGGGGTCAAAGACGGGCAAATTTTCTTTGGTCACACTTTTTCTGAAAAACTCAGATTTTTTTTCGATTTGAGATTTTCTTGCATTTTTCGAAATTTTCGAAAAAACAGAATTTTTCAGAATTTTTCCAAATTGAACCTCCAATGAATTTTCTTTCACCTATATATTGTCTGAAAAATGATATTTTTTCCTAATTTATGATTTTTTTGAATTTTTTTCATGAATCTCCGAATATTTGTAATTTTTTCTGAATTTTTTCTTCTTTTTTTTTAGAAATTTCCCAAAAATTCTGGAAAAATGTTTATAAATCTGTAAAAATTGCAAAATATAGTACAGTATGTCTATATTGTTCTGGGTTTTTTTTTCAAATTTTTCGCAGTGTTTTTCATTTCGAAAAAAATCCTGTCGCTTCTGTCAGAAGAAATTGATTTTAGGGGGTAAATTTCGATTTGAACGAAATATCAGGAATTATCAGGGATTTGCGTTGAATACATCTACTTACTCCCAGTATTCCTCAACTGGTGAGGTAGAGTGGGTGGCATTGCGTTCGATGGGATGAGACGCATTCACACTAGCTGAGTAACAGGATTGCGTATTCCACCAGTTTCCTGGAGTTGAGGGATAAAGAAAGGATTTTAGTGGAAATTCTTTGACTATTGATCGTTGAATGGGGGGAGATTTACTCACCGCAGTCACTCCATGGCAAGCCGGGTAATCTGGTGAATGTGCTGATGAGGTAGAAGAGAGTCCAGGCGATTATAATACAATAATAGACATCAAGGAAGAAAACAATCGTCATTGTTGCGTATCCAACTCCTGTAAATTCAAAATCAGATTGAAATCATAATATAATTAGATATTATCTAAAAGTCATTAAAATTATTAGTGTGAAGAAATTATCATTATTGGGAGATTTTTAATTTTTCGAGAAATGCTAATTTGAATAAAGTTAATTATATAAATTATGAATTTTGAAATTAAAATTTACTTAAGAATTCGAAAATGTTTGGAAAACTTGAAAATATCACTCTTTTGGGAGTTTTGGAAAATCTTCATATTTTTCAAACAAATTAAGCTAATTTTAAGAGTTTTGACCCAAAACTCTTTGAATTTCTATAAAAATTACTTTTTGTTTCAATTCCAGACAATTCCAAATTTTTTTTAAATTTTTGAGGTTTTTTGACATTTTTGAATTTTTAAGAAAACCATAATTCTATAATTGAGTATTTATCCAATGAGCCTTTCAATTTAAATTTTTTTTCCAAATTCCGCTAAAATTTCGAAAGTTACCATTGTTCAAAATGGCTCACTTTATTACTCAAATTTATGAATTTCTAACTCAAAAATGTCTATTTCTCTTAAAAATACCTTCTTTCAAATTTTCATTCTAAATAATTCCAAAAAAATCGTTTTGGAAATTTTAAAATTTTCTCAAACATTTTTGAGTTAAAAAAAAACCGTCATTTTAAAATTAATCATTCCTCCTAATAATAAAAAAAAAATCATTCCTCCAATAAACCCTTCAATTTCTACATTTTCCAAAACAAAAATATCTCAGGAACTCAAAAAATTGTAAAAATGAGAATTTTTTAAAAACGTTTACTTCATCACTCAATTTCGCGAGTTTTGATCCCAGGAAAGTCAATTTCTCATTAATAAAAAACTCTCTCCGTCCTTTTCATTCCAAATAATTTCAAAAAAAAATTAAAAATATCAATTTTTGAACTAATTCTAATTTACCTTGTAATAAAGGGCACAATTGTCCAACAAGTGTCATTCCACCAGAGCCAAGATACTGTCCAATAGCAACTTCTTGAAAGAACAATGGTATACCACAGAAGATCATAGCAATTCCATAAGTAACAAGAAATGCACCACCACCATTTTTATAACACAAGTATGGAAATCTCCAGACATTTCCAAGTCCAACTGAAACACTGATGCATGAGAATAAAAAATCAAGTTTATTATCCCATCCACCGCGTTCAGCATCTTCACTGCGATCCTCAATGCCTCCACGTTCTAGTACAGTTGGTAATGGTGCACTTCGTTTTGACACAGCACGCGATGATTCACCACCGGCTGATATTACTTTTGCCTTGAACTCTATGAATGTTTGGTCTGGATCGACCGGCTCGTGCTCTTCACCCCAATAATACATTTTCTCGGCCATCGTAATTTACTGGAATAAAAAAATCATTATTAATATCGTACTGCCACTATTTGCGCATATTCATCGAAACATGATTCAATCAATTATTCATTTGCATTAAAATCAAATTGCAAAAACGAGATAAATCGATTTTTTCTGAGTTTTCGTTGAATATTTCGGAGCCAGTGGAAAATAGGGAAATTTTTGTAGAAATCTTTTTTGTAAAGGAGAATTGAAGCTTCAAAAAGAGTTATGGAAATTTCGATATATTTTACGGATTTCAAGACTTTTTTTTTAAGTGAATTTAAAGAGAAGTTGGTTGACCTAGTTTTACTTTAACGTCAGCTTTTATCAATTATCTCGAAAAATAATTGAGATAGAGAAATTTTTAGGGATTTTTTTTGGAGAATAAAATTAGGAATGTAAACATGGTTTTTATGGGAATTTAGATATGTTTGATGGATTTTGAGATATTTTTGAAATAGTGGTGATTGAAAAATTTTATATTGAAATAGGAATTATAGAATTGAGAAATATTTAGTTTTTTGAAAAAGCGTAAAATTTTGGAAATGAGTGGGAATTGCTAGAAGATTTATGATAATTCAAGAATTTCAATTTTTTCGTTGATTTTTATAATCTAAATACGCTATTTTGATCAAAAACTCACTATCAATATCATAATTTGTGGAAATTGAAATTTTTTTTTAATTCGAAAATGTCTAAATAACATTGAATCTTCATTTTTTTGAAAATCTATTTCGAAATCAAAATTTTCGAAATCCAAAGATTCGAATGAATTTTTGAATTGAACTCAAAAATACCTAATGTCCATAAAGAATGCCTCTTACTATTCATTTTCAAACTCAAAACATCGAAAAATTTTCGAAAAATCAATTTTTGATAAACTGCGCAGCTCCAAAATTCCCCAAAAGACCGTGGGAAAAATCTGAAAACCAATAAAATCATTTTTTCTCCATCACCCAAAAAAGCAGAAGCACCACATCAAATCCCTCAAAATCTCTTCATCCCCCATTCCCAAAAAATCCCAAAAACCCATTAAAAATAATGCGCAGAAAATTCAAAAATAAATACAAAAAAACCTCTACCACGTGTTACCCCACATATTCCAACCCCTCGAGTCTTCCCCCAAAAAAACAATTCCCCTTCATTCAAAGAAAATTGAGAAGAAAAAAAAAACCTCTCTGAAAACGAGAAGGGGGTGAATACATTGGCAATACGTGTGAGATTGAGTCCGTGTGTGTCTTACGGGGATGCTGAAACGGCAAAATCAATAGTCACGTTTTACATCATGCCTACACAAACTCACGTGCTACATGTTGAAGTCCACACATACATAGACACACACAGAAACACACTCCTGAGGCGTATCTTCTTCTTCTCTGAAGGATAATCCCGAAAAACTGATGAAATTCAAAATTTAAATTTTCCCTGAATTTTTTCAATTTCCCTTAAATTTTTCCTTTTTACATTTTTTTTATTTAAAAAAAGGAGCGAAGACAAGCAGCTGCTGTTTTTTTAATGCAAAAGCGCATGAACATTCGATTCATGATTTAAAAAAAATTTTAATTGAATTTTTCATTTTTTTCACATATTATAATCGGAATAATTAATTTAATCCAATTAATTAAGATTAAACTGACCTTTTTATCCTGTTTCCTCCTCTGAGGAGCATAGATACTGATAATTCACAATTTTTCAATGAATGATCTATTTAATTACACTTCTTGCGGTTTAATAAAAAAGAAATTTTGACCTTTTTTTCTTTTGAATTTTTTGCGAAAATATTTGGTAATACTGCGTATTTATTTCGGAAGTGTGCACTCCTGCGACCTACCTCACAAGGATTGTCGGTATTGAATAAAATCCGTGTTGTATGACTGAGAGTGTATTTCAAAGGGGAGTTGGTTGCAGCCCCCGTTTTGTAAACGCATGCGTAGTAAGTGTCCTTGATTAATTCGAGTGATATTTCCCAGGTGATATTATTGCATTTATTGTGAAATCATTCGGCAATTTGAATTAAGGGCCATTTTCCGCTTTTTTTTTTGAAATTCAAAAGATTCTTGGATTTTGCAGTTTTTCGGGGTGATTTGGAATCAGTGAGGGGTGAAGGGATTTTTTGGGGGTTTTGGGAAGTGCATTTTAGGGAGAAAACATTGTGGGGGTTTTAGAGTTTAAATTTTATGAAAATAATCAATAATGTTGGGCTTGTGCAGTTTTTGCACTCCGCAGTTTTTTAATTGCAAATTTGAAGGGCTTTGGGGGGAATTGAATTAATTAATCTTCCTAATGGTGCTTTTTTTTATTTTGTATTTTTTCAGGGTTTCCTGAAGAAATTTTTGGTTTTTCGGGATTTTTGTGAAATTTTTCGAAATTTATGGGAGATTGGAGAATTTTTATTGAGACCTTTTTTGGAGTGAGAATTGGGGATAGAAAAAAGGCCACGAAAGTTTCGATATCTCTTATGAATTTCAAGATATTTCGTAAAAACTCAAAAATCAAGGGAAATACAGAAATTTTATTGATAATATTTTCTGTAGAAATTTTTCGTTCCCTACGAAAAAGGTTTCTACAGAAAAAATTGTATTTTTTTCATATTTTGAGATATTTCATGAAAACTAATTCCAAAATCTTAGTTTACTATTAAACTAATTCCCCCTCGAAATTAAGATATGTATGTTAAAACGGAAAAATTGTGAATTTTTTAGAGTTTAAATTTTATGAGAATAATTAATAAGTTGGGCTCGTGCTCCACTTCTTTTCAATGCAAATCTCCAGGTTTGTGGGTGAATTAATAATTAATTTTTTCGGTGGTGATGTTTTTTAGCGCTGTTTGAAGAAATTTAAATTTTTTATGGAATATCTCGAAATTAGGACCTTTTTTATGAAGGATAATTAATGCTACGAAAAAGGTCATCATAGAAATTTCGATATACTTTTTTTTTATCGCTTTCTAACTATTTCCAAGAAACTCAAAATGATGAAATTGGACAATTATTTTCATATTTATAATCTCATCAGTTGTTTGTTAAATATTTCAAAAATGAGGCCGATATATGGATTCCGCTTATTCTGCTCCTTTTTAGCAGTTCTTTTTTTCTCTCTACAGAAATCTCGCTACCTCTCTTAGATTCCGAAAAAATCTAAGAAAAATATTTAAAATAATCTAGAAAAATTTGATTCCTTCATTATATTAATTTCCCTTCAAAATTAAAATTTTCAAAAAAAACACTCCAGTGATAAACTCCCTTTCTTTACTTAATTCAAATATTTATTTCTCCTAATAATTTTTTTCCATTTGTAAAAGTTTTTTTTATAAAATCCCCTATAAATAATCCGATTAAAAAATAATTAAAATCCTAAAAAGTTTCGTGACTCTCGGTCGAGCTGGGAGCCATCATTGTGTGACAATTTCTCCTATTTCTCATTAGTTGTGCAGACAAATTATTTGGCATATCATGAGCATCCAGATTATTGAAGTGTTTCAAATAATTCTTCACGTTGTGATTATTTGAATCCTTGAAAAAATCCGGTGGTGGAATCCAATTTGTACCATTAGCAATTGATGATATTTTGGTTGGTTGGACATTGTTATAGTCTATTGAGATTTCTGAATGGCACTCGTCACAAATTGAGCCAATTTCACTCTTATCAGTTGCCTCAGTCATTCCATCGTTGAATGATTTCGAAACTTCTCTATTTTTCCTGAATTTTGAAGGGAAATAAAATGAATCGTGAAAATTCGAAAATCACGTGCAGATTTTCTTTGAAAATCACTCGAAAACCATTGAATTTATGAAAATTTATCAGAAGACTTTTTTCATGGGAAATTGAATTTTCTACAAAGAAGATTTCGTGACATTTTTCTTCAAAATCTACTCATTTCGGAAATATTCATAAAATAGTAAAAATATGATTTTTTGTAAATTATTTTTTTTTTAATTTTCTTCTGTCTTATCTATTCAATTACGAAATTATTATTTAATGATGATTTGCTGCTCATTAAAAAATACCTTCTTTCAGCAAGTTTCCTCAGAGTTCTCCTCATTATATTAACAAATCTTGAGGAAAAATATTGAAATTTAATCTTCAGGAATCCAATATGAAGAGAAAAATTCAAAAATGCCAGAGCCATAGTCATTGATAAAATCCAACTGATGAAATTAGGAGAAACTGGAGATGGTGGTACTGGTGGAGGATAATAGGATTTCCATACAGTCTGCCACCAGGGCACCTGAATTTCCGGATTTTCTGTTCCCTAAAGAATAACATTTGAAGCTGTCAGACAAATAGATTTGTCTCCAGTTTTCTTTTACAATATTTCGGAAACTAGGCGAGATAGAGCGATTTTGCCTGATTTTTTCTTTTAATTTCAAGAGCTACAAAAGAATATGGGAGCAAAATCGCTTTATCTCGCTTAGTTTCCGAGATATTTTTGTAGAAAACCTCAGAAACTGAGTTGTAAATATGTAAAAACGAAGAAATTTAATTAATTTTATGAGAACATCCCGAAAATAAGGAAAATGCGCCTTTCATACCTCACAATCCTTTTATGTAATTTTCAAATTTTCTACAAAAAAGAAAAATTAAGGTGAAAAAGGCGTATCTCGCTGTTTTTCCAACAAATCAGGGGAAATTTATTTTTTTGGTCATTAGTTGTTTGAAAATTCCTCGGAAAGTAAGCGAGATAGCGCGATTTTGAAAGAATTCTAATTTGTAGACGATTTCAAGAGCTAGAAGAAAGGATTCATGTAAAATCCCTCTATCTCGCTTAGTTTCCGAGATATTCTCGAAAAACTGATGAAATAGAATGCATTTTCCTTAAAATTAAAGAAAATGTCACAATTTTTTAATTAATTAAATTAAGTTACTAACTTGACTCCAATGCAACCAAATGCTGCAGTAAAGAATCCTCTGGAAGATCATCCAGTACCAGAGTCCAGCATTTATGATGATCCAATTGATAGCCATCTTAAAGAAAAAACAAATAAATGAAAGAATCGAGGAAAAAATGCAAATAAATGATAATTCTCACTTTAATAATTAATTCCACGATTTTATTAGAAATTTTGAAGTATCTCAGGTTCAATTCTTTTTTAATGAGAATAAAAATGCCAGTTATAACCAGTAATGATGGAAATGTGTGTATGAAATCAGGACCAACTGCTACTTTTACATATTCCCAATAAACTCGATGCTGCAGAAGAAATATTTCTTTTGGCACAATTACTGTTGTTAATATTTGTGTACCAAGTGCATTAAAACAGGACATTGCTAATGTCTAACCCTTTGTCTGTCAAAAAAAGGGACAAACAAATTGAAATAAAAAACTTTCGATTTTTCTGTCTAATATTGAATAATAATAATTGAATCAAAAAACAATCGAAGGTGATAATTTGAATGTTGTCATTCTTTTATGGTAAACGCACTGCGAAATGAGTGGATTTAGAGGAAAAAGTCGTGTGACCTTTTCTTTAAAGAATTTTATAAGCTACAAAATAGGTTTTTTGATAAATTTCCGTAAATCTAATATTTACCGAGATATTTACAAAATTATATGATAAAATGAAAGGATTTGCGAATAAATTCAACGAATTTCTTTAAAAAATAAAAAAAATATTATTATTAATAATATTTACAGTGAATTTATGTACAATATTGAGTCTCATTTAAGTCAACAATTAATTAATACTAATATAATCATAACACAATGAAGCTTTATTTAAATTTAATCAATTTCATTGATTTTCTCATAATCAAATGAGAAAATAATCAGGACCAACGAATGATCCACATTTTGGAAAATCTTGGGGTGCTGGTACCATTTCACTCGTATCACCAACTTGAAGAATTACATCTAGGCCACGTGTCCACTCTAAAGCATGCTCGTCACGCAACATCCAGTATCCTTGATAAAAAAAAGGAAAAGAAGCATTTAATTTAAATGTTTGATCGATTCAAACTATTAAGTTTTCATAATTATTACCATAAAAAATTGCAGAAAATTAGTCACGAGAGGATATCTCGATTGATTAGATGGTAATAAATTATGGAGCATTATTTTATTAATAAAATTAATCTATCAAAATTGATTTATCGAATGAGTTATTAATTTTGTGGAGAAAGTGAATAATTCATCCATTATCAGAGTTTTTTCATTATTTTAAATATATTTGGGAAAATGAGTGGGTTTAAAGGATTTTATGCAGAGACCTTCTTTGTAGAAAATTATAGTTTCTACAAAAATGGTTTCCTAAATTTTTTCTCTAAACCCATTATTTTCAAAGATATATTTGATTTAAACGGCATCAACTGAGACTCGTTCATTTTATGAATCAAGTAAATGAAGGAAGGTAGTATCCTAGCGAACTCGAGTGAAGTTAACTCTCTATTCCTTTGATGCCATATTAAAGATGATATATATTTCTACATTTTTCTGAAGTTTTTCATAATTTTTATCCGTGTAGTTTATGAGAAATGAATTATCAAAGTTACTGAAAATAACGATGGTGGGGATGGAATGCCTTAAATCGGACAGAAATAACAAAATTACTAAAAAATCACACAGTTGATCCATTATTCAAAAACTATTGGAGAACAGCATTTTAACTAAATAATAGAAGAAAAAAATATTCGATTCACCATATATTTATTGAGAAATTTCAATTAGAAGGTAGTCGTAACTATTTGCCTCTCTTTCTATCTCATGCATGTGATAGGAGATTAGTAGTGTAAAAAAAAATCGAGAAAAAAAATTGTAATCACAAGCTGAAGATATGACTTTCGAATAGTTTAATCACTTTTTCGGGTAAATTGAAGCACACTTCCCCGAATTATCAGCAATTAATTGAAAATTAACTCACAAATCCTCATTTTTTGCTGTTTTATCAACCATACTCTACGATACTACCTTAATTACATTGAATTAATAAACTTAATTAGCTCACCTGGATTATCAGCCTTGAATCTAATAGCCACTGCTCCAAATTTCGGAACTATCACAGTATCTTTCAGCGGTGGACACGCCAAATTTCTTTTAAATAATCTATCATTCTCATTCATTTTTTTGATCTCATCGAGTCCTCTGCTGCCTCCAAATTTCCTGGCACCAACGACATAAAAACTGTAGCCATGCAGATGATAAACAAGATCATCGCGGCCAGCTTGATCAATCAGAATAATCTCAACTGTGCTGCCCAAAGGAATGCGCTTCAAATGAACGCACTCACATTCAGGTCCATTTTCCTGTTTTTCACAGTGTCTTGTAGACGTTGGATCGCTCCCAGAGCACAGAATATCATCAGGAACATCAGAACTCTGGGTCAGGAGTGGTGATGATGGATAAGTAAAACTTGCATTGCTCATGCTCATCATTTTCGTCTCGTCTTCACCTGAAAATTCAAGAGAAATCTTTAGTTCAAAGGATCAAGTGCAGATTATCCTATAAATATCTCAGAAACTATTGGGTTCAGAGAAATTTTTACGAGAGATCTTCTCTATAGATACTTCAATTCTCTACAGAAAAGGTCTCTCGTAGCGACTGCTACAATGTATAACACGAACGAGAAACCGATTTATCATTACTTTCTCTTTTTAACCCTTTCAATATAGCGAAAAGAATGAGTTCAAGTGTGCTTCATAACCGGGAACAGTGATTTTTTCTTTTAGGCGATTATCACGACGAAATAAATTTTTTGCCTCAAAAGCTGTAGGTCTCAGAAAACGCATAAACGACCCCATAAAGTTGCGTCATTAACAACAATGATCTTAAAAGCTTTTTTTAAAAGCCATTTTGAAAAGCATTGATGGGACAGAGTATGTCCCTTTCGGTGTAAAAAGATTAATATCTCTTTTCTTGCTCTTTACAATTGTAAAACGTATTTTTTTTTTAATTTTCTGTCGTGTGAATATCTTGATTACTCGATATCCTCAAATTATGAATTTCCAATGCAGTCGCGTCTCAATAGTCACAGAGATTACATCCATTTTGCAGATTTCACGAATATTATATATTGTTGTCTCAGAAACAAAGGGGCATAAGTTCTATGCTCATGCACAGTACTTACGCCACTTTCTTTCTTCGGTGACGATATAATTTTACTCCAATTACAACACATTTATAGTAAATGCAAATAAAACTCTAGTTGCAGTTGTTAATAATTGATAGACATTTTTCGATCATGGATAACAGCAAATTGATGTTTGGATATTGAGAAATAAAGATGTTTCCTGATGAATATAAGAAAATATGCATATTTACTACTATGTATCGCACAGAAAAATTCAATATTTCTTGAGAATTTCAAAATTTGAGATTCAACGGTTTTTTCTAAATTCATTCGTTTCAAAGACATTCGTACAAGAACTGCGAGAATTTTTCCATACAATTTCGCAACTGATTTTCATCTATTCTTCATTTCTATTATTTCAAAAATATCTTAGAAACTATTAGGCTTAGAGAAATTTATCAAAAGACCTCTTTTGTAGCTCTTGAAACCTTTTCCCTCTAAATCCACTAGTTACAGAGATATTTATAGTATAATGGTTACATTAAATTTTTTTTTCTTCTTATCTCCACGATTTTTAACCATTAAAAATTAATAATAATCAATTGAATTACCAGGAAGTGCTGAGACTATTGTCCGTTGATTGATTGGCAGATAAATAGTAACATCGACTTTTGGTATTTTCAAAGAGGCTGAAATTCCTCTCAACGCTTTCACTTCAGTAATACAAACATTACCAGGCAATTCACACTTGTCAATTGGATTTGTTGTCAATTCAGTATTCATTGGTGTTTTAATGAACAATTCCTCTTGAATAACGTTTGAATCAATTGATTCATCATATTTCAGTGTTGCAGAACCAGTTATTGTACTTTTGCATGATGCTGCAGTTTCTACAGTTATGTTGTAATCACTTTTCTTTTTACTAGCGTTGAGGATAAAATCAACTCTCTCACCTGAAATGATAAATTTTACGAAAATTAAAAAATTGTAAAAAATCGATATTTTTTCGTGATTTTTTTTTTTTTGAGGATATCGAAAACTAATGCAGATATGCTCTCTTCATCCTGATCCTTTTTATAGACAATTTTAAGATCTACGAAAAAGGATTAAAATAAAATGGCTTTATCTCGCTTAGTTTCTAAGATATTCGTAGAATAACAGATAATGGATAAAATCGATTTTTCTTAAAATTAAGAAATTGAATTAATCAGTAGTGAAGGGGTAAAACGGGATAAGTCGATTTTTCCATGATTTTGAAAATCATGACTTATCTCGCTTAGTTTCCGAAAGATTTAAATAAAATAATTGGTAAAAAAATCGACTTATCTCGTTTTACCTCTTTATTGCTGAATGGAATAAAGCTCAAAAGGCGAAATTTAACGCAAATTCTTATTTACCATTAGCGAGAGTGAATTTATCAACTTTGACTGGTTCAATTGGATTTCCATCCAGTGCAATCAAAATAATCGAGTGCTCCTGAATTGAGAATGTAACAGGACATGCTTCAACTCCACCAGCATTTGCCAATCTGAATCGATATCTTTTACCCTGTTCAACATTGAAAATTGATAAAGGCACTGGTGAACCATGCGGCTGACGACCTCTTCCATTTACGAGCAGTAATGCTGGTTTCTTCGATTGGACACCAGCTCCAGTCACGATGTTGTGGTGCCATTGGGAGATGAGAATGACGTGATTGGGGTCGTCGATATCATAGAGATTACGATGTGGCTCTTTAACATCCGCCTGGCGCACGATCAATGATCCGAAAATTCCGTTTGCTACGTCAGAGCCTGAAGATCGAAAAAAAATTAGACATTATACAATACTGTGATGCTTGGCGTATTGTCGAAGGAAGGTGAGTGGGAAGGATTTTAAGTGATATTTAGAAATACCATAGATAGAACATACATAATGAAGGGAAAAAAAATTCAAGTCCTCAATTTTTACATTTCTTTAAATCTTGAAATATTTAAAGGAATGTAAACAATTGAACATTGATATTTTCAAATTTTCGATTAATTTTGTGTTTCTAAGGCTTAATTCATTCCTCATTATATTCTTCATAGACTCACTGGATCAAATTTTGGGATTTTTTCTTGTATAAGTTATTATTAATGATTTTACAGAAATTTTGTTTTTTCGATTGTACCTCCCAATCATCCCTAAGTTCAAATATAATTGTATTTGTTCTTCTAGGCTTCTTTTGCATAAGCCTTTGTTTATTCTATTTTTTTAATTGTGTAAAAAAAATTTTAATCTCCCCTTGTTCCACTACACTACCACCTGAGCTATCGAAAGTTGCCATACTTCAAAATTGAATTTCAATTCCCATAATTTCATCTCCGCTTATCTTTATTAGGCTAATCACAGCAGATTTAAATTTCTGGAGGGAAGAAACGCGGAAGAAATTCGGTAATGCCTGAACGGGATTCGAAGCCCAGTATTTTAACTAAATGATCGGTTCAATGGTCAAACGTCAACCAACTGAGAATATCATCATTTTTCTTTAAGAATAAGAAAAACAAGGCTTAACTTCACGAGAATATTTTTTACGAGGATAATTTGACCGGTTACCATCACCGACTCACTTAAACATTTTATTTCTCAAAATAATAGTCTTAACCACAACTAATTCTGCGTGAATCAACTATATAGTTAACATTAATGTTTATTTATTTTTATTGAGTTGACATTAAATGAAAACAAAAAATTTATGACATTGATGCATTATCTACCACTTATAGTGTAATTAAAAATTTTTCGAGCGGGTAAATTTTTCCCCGCAATTTTTTTCCGTTCGAACGAAGTAGTTTGTCATCCAGCTTAAAAGTGCATTCAACGTCTTTTTTTTCTACAACTCGCCTAACCGCCTCCATTAAGTTACCCAGAAAATCATACATATTTCAAACATTGAAACTAAAAAGTGATTACAAAAAAAAAATCCTTATCTCGCTTAGATCTACCGGAAATTGATGTCGAAGAGAAATTGATTTCACTGCTTCGAAAATGTCAATCATCTCTTTAAAACCAGTTTTTATTAAATATCTCCGGATTTATAGGAGACGGTGGAATTTTCGTGGAGATTTTTTTTGCAGCTCTCGGTTTTTTCAACAAAAAAGCGCAAAAATTTCCCTGGTTCACCTACATCCTGCTGGAGAGGAGGTCTGAGTGAAACCTACTTCGTTCGTTCCACTCAGATAATCATGGGTTTGGAGCCGGTTCTCCTCGATTATCTCAGAATCGAAAGGTGATAGAGTAATTTTCATAAGGAGCTTTTTTTTTGTAAATCTAATTGTTCTTTATGAAGAAGATAATTGCGGAGATTTCCCTCGCAGCAATCTAGCACATACTGGTCTCAAAATAATGTGGATTTTCACTCGATCCATTAATTTGAAGGCCTGCTTCAGGCTATTTGCTCAATTTCTCAGAAAATGAAAAAGATAGAGAAATTTTAGTAGAAATTTTTTTGTAGAAAATAATGAGAGCTAGTGAAAGGTCTTAATGAAAATCTCTTCATATCGCTCAAATTCCGAGATATCAGGAAAAAACTGAGTTGAAACCATAACTCATATTCACACACAAAAAAAGCTGGCCATGATTTATGAACTTCTTGTCCATAAATCATGCATTAGTGTCTTGAGCATGAAACTTGCACTATTAGTAACGTAAATATAAACTAATTACGCATCCATCATGTAACATTTTCCGTGTATAATTCGGGAGAACGTGCTTTGATTTACCCGAAAAAGTGATTAAATTATTCTAAAGTAATATCTTCAGCTTGTGGATATAATTCTTTTCGGTTTCTCGAATTTTTTTTACATTACCAATCTCCTCCTATCACATGCATGAGATAGAGAGAGAGGCAAATAGTTACGACTACCTTCTAATTGAAATTTCTCAATAACTATACGGTGAATTGAATATTTTTTTCTTCCATTATTTAGTTAAAATGCTGTTCTCTTCACCAATAGTTTCTGAATAATGGATCAGATGTATCATTTTCTAGTAATTTCGTTATTTCTGTTCGATTTAGGGGGTTTCATCCCCAACACCGGTATTTCCAGTAACTTGAGATAATTCATATCTCATAAACTACACGGACAAAAATTATGAAAAAATTCAGAATAATGTAAAGAAATATCATCTTTCATATGACATCAAAAAAACAAATGGTTAGCTGTACTCGAGTTCGCTGGGATACGACCTTAATTATCATCTAAAACCAGTTTACGTTAAATATCTTGGAATCCATGAGTGATCGCACAATTTGTGTAATGACTTCTTTCGTAGCCCTTATTCTCCTCTACAAGGAAAAGTCTCCACAAAAAAATCCCCAATACCCCATAGTTTCCCTCAAAATAGCCCCAGAAACCTCAAAACCACCTTTTCTCTAATTTTTCAATCTTCCATCCAATTCTCCAACAGCTCCAAACAAAAATGAGCATAAAATCCTCATTACCTGAGTGAGAGTGCCACAGATGTGTGCCAGGTACTGAAGCTCGAAATTTGTATTGAAACGTTGTGTAACTAGGAATGGGACACTGCGTTACTAACGGTACACCATCCATCGATGGTGTTTCCATTTGAATTTGCCCTCGCCAATGCATAGCAGCTGCTTTCCCTGGTAATCTATTGACTACATCAACTACCAGTATATCATTCTCGCATACCTGCAAAAAATCAATTTAACAATTGAGATTAACTCTATTCTATGATGAGAAGTGAAATTCACTAAATTTCCTTCATTTATTCAGTCGATTTGAAATTACTTGACCTGAATACTCGGCCCGGGTAATTGTCTATTGGCTGTCAATATACCACGACGATGTCCATCAACGGATACACAGTGTGTTGATAAACATGATGTCTCATTCATCAAGCAGTCACCGCAGGATCTTCAATGAAATCATCAACAAATAAGTAAATTTTAACGGATCTTCTAATTTAAAAAAATTAAAAATCAGGATTTTCTCGGATAATTAATCATCAGAGGTCAATGACGATGGTGCCATTAGAAAGCTGGGGAAATTTAAGCCTGGCAAACACTATGATACAATCCATTTATCTTCATTAATAAAGAAAATCCAACAATTGGAAGATTTAATGACTAAAAGCGGATTCAACGATATTTGTCGTAGGGTTTTTTTCTTATAAATTTTTCCCTATCTTCGGATTTCTACTCTCAACCAGACTCTCAAGTCCCATCAAAATTCACAGCAATCACTCAAATAGAAGTAAAAGCCTGAGGGCTGTAACTATGTAAATAGTATCATCTGTGTAACTGTAAATATTGTGTTTAGTTACTCCACTGTATATAAAGTTCATAAAAATCGTTTGAATTCGAACTTAACGATATTTAAATATATGTAAAAGTCCAAGAGTAAACGCTATATGTACCTTCTCTTGTATGCAGTCTGAAAACTTGTAAATCTTCTTAAGTTGATTGTATTTATGGTAATAGGACCCTTGAAATCGAAAAATCGAATCGAAATTTAACTTTAAATAATTTTTTTTTTGATAAACCAATTCGACATTGGGTTTTTCTCTAGCTTTTCCCTATTCTTACTATCAGTTCTCTTCTTTTTTCATTCATTATGTACAAATAATATCCTCAAGAATAAAAAAACGTGAAAGCTTGCGGGCTGGGACAATATTCCACCAATCAACACTGCTAAAAATTTTCGTGCGGATTTTCCGTGCTAAATCCCAGAAATTTTTTCAAGCGAGTCATATTTTTCTACTAGAATTTCAGAATATTACGTCATTGAAAAATAAACACATCTTCGATTTTCAAATAATTCTACGTCAGGATATGAATAAAATTTGTAAATTTCAGTTTGATTGCTTCTTGAAAATTTAGTAAAAATAGGAAGAATTCAAAAAAAAATGAGAATACAAGTCCTTTTGATTCCGAATATTCATATTCAGTTGAAAATTCAATTAAGTTGTAGAATTTCCGTCTCGATTCTACTTGAGACTCATAGATTCATTTGAATTTCCTCTGAAACTCATAGATTTCATAACTATCATCTCATTAAAAAAAATTCAATATCACTTTTATGAAAATTCTCATCAAATTGTCTATGAAATTTCTCTTTTCTTCTAACATATGAAAATGTGTACACTGCTCAATTCTTAAAATATTGATGCAATGCAATACTTTCATGTCTGTTAATGAAAAATTTGCTGAAGTTAAAAGTTCAAAAGATTTAACGATGTCTCCGAAAATGTTTGAAAAAATCAGGCTGTATTATACGATTTTTCAGCTCCAATTCCTCTGGCCATCGAATGGAATTATCCTCATCCATAAATTTCTACGTTTTAATTTTCACAAAATGGTAGGATTTGAAGAAAAAAATTCGAAATTCGAGGAAAAATCACAGTTAGATAGGCTCAATCTAATCAAATTTAATGCACACATATCGACATTATATTTTATGGAGAATCGTCCATAGAACTATTACATAACGGTGTAATGCAACCGTTAAACCAAGTGAGTGGTCCCAAGTGCAGCAATCTAATAGCCGTTAGCACTGTACTGTCTGGCCTCTCTTGCATTCAGTTACGTTAGCACTGATGCAATATCCCTTTTTTTCCATAAAACTTTTTAATTTATTTATTGCTGAATGACATAATAAAGAGCTGAATAAAAAGCGATTGATTTATTCCGCGAATATTGAAATAAATAAAAAAATTAATTCACTCGAAAACCAGTTTTTCAGGAATATCTCGAGAAATAAGGGAGATAGAGAAATTTTGAAGAAATCTTTTTTGTGGGTCTCAATTTTTTCTACAAGAAAGGTTTCTACAATAATTTCTCTATCTCTCATTGATTTCAAGATATTAAAAAAAACATCAATGAAGGAATTTTTTTTTATTTTATTGATTATCTCGGAATTTAATAGAGATACGAAAATTTGCGTTCAAATCTTTTTTGTGGAGCGGAATCTTTCCGAAAAAAAAGGTCTCCAGTAAAATTTCACTTTCTCCATTATTTCTCGAGATATTTAAAAAAATTGAAAATGGAAAAATTGAAAAAAATGAAAATGATAAAAAAGAGGAAAATGAAAAAATGAAAATTGAAGGAAAAAAAAAAATTCTTACTTGCTGAGAGAATGAAATGGCTCCAGCGTCAATTTTACACGGCAAATCATCGGCCAATCGAGGTGATGACATGGCCTATCACAGGACAAGAATGTTTGTTCTGAAAGTCATAAAAATAATAATAATAGCAATGATTAATGTTGATCGAAGAGAAAGAGAAATTTAGCAGATAAAATATTGTCGGAATGTTGAAAATTTTTCAACTGAAATTTTCTATTTTTCTGGGAGTTATTTATGTTATTTTTTTTTACTTCTCGAGAATAACTTACTCGGCATGTAATTACAAAAATGTAAAAATGTTGCTGCTGATAATATCATGCTGACAATAACACCTACACGCTGTACGTAAATCCATGGATTTTTTGTTTTTGATTTTAACATTTTTAATGTATAAATTTCTTCGTTATTTTATTTTATAAATATTGTTTTTTTTTTAATGCGAAATAATAGCAATTAAATCCAATGCTTTTTTTTCTTCGTGAAGTACATTATTGAATTAATTCAAAGAAAATATGAGTTTTTTTTGAATAATCTGAAATTGTAGAAAAATAATAATAATAATTTGTCGATTAAACTTTGAAAATTGGATAATAAAAATAATTTCATCAAAAAACCAGGGAAATTTGAGCTAGAAAGCATATATGATGATCTCTATTTTACGAAAAATGGCAATTTTTACCTCAAAAACATTTCATCCCCTAATCTTCGGAAATATTGGGGCAAAATAGGTTGCATAATAGGGTCTTTCAGCTCAAATTTCTGTGGCTATCGAATGCCATCACTTTCATTATTCCATCAGAATAAAATCACAAAAAAAATAAAAAATCAAATAACTCATCAAATTCCAAAATGATTAAAAAAGATTTTTTTTAAGAATAATTTGTTAATTAAATTTTGAGAATTGGGTAGTGAAAATGACGTAATCGAGAAGCTAGGAAAATTTGAGTAGGCAAGCATTATATTGACGCCTAATTTCCGTAAAAGTCGAATTTTCACTCGAAAAACATTTTTTGCCAAAATTTGCGGAAATATGGGGGGGGGGGGGCGGGGAATGGATTGCGTAATAGGGGTTTTCAGTTTGAATTTCCCTGGCTATCGAATGCGATCACTTTCATTATCCATCAACTCCAAAATGAAATTTTTTTTTTTTTTTTTAGTAATAATTTGTTGATTGAATTGTAATAATTGGGTCATAAGAATGACGTCATCGAAGAGCCAAGGAAATTTGAGTTGGAAAGCACTACATTGACCAATTATTTCCGAACAATTGCAATTTTAATCCCCAAATCTCCGGAAATAACGGGGCAAAATGGATTGCATTAATGTGTTTTTTAGTTTAAGTTTCCCGACAGAAATAAAAAAAATTTCCTGGTTATGGAATGCGATCACTCTCGTAATTCCATCATGCCATCACAAATACAAAATAAAAATGAAAAAAAATTGAGCAACTCATTAAAATCCAAAACGACCAGAATTTTTTTTTTTTTTATTGTTTTCAATTATTATAACGTAGAAAAAAGAAATTAATTCGTAAGTTGTATGAAAAAAAAAGGTATAAAATAGCGCTAAAAAAAGATCGAAAGCGAAACTTGCACAAAGTTTAGAGTGATTAAATCGTTAAATCGTTAAAAAACAATTAATTAACAAAATTTGAAGAGAAAAAAAACCCGGCACTCGAAGAGAACACAGGGCACACAGTTCGGCTTCTCCAAGCCACTACCACAAAACTCCGTATAGCAAGTTACCCAAAGACCCAATGATGACTGTTACAAACGAAAGGAAAAGGTGAAATTATTATTCGAGTAAATTGGCCTTTAAAAAAAAAACAGCACTTCCATTTTTCGGTCCACTCGTCTCCCCCTCCCCTCCCCCCTCCCTATCTCGCCCAAGCTGCCGAAAAAACTTTTGGTTTCAATTGGATTAAAATTTGGAGGTGTATATATTTTTGAGAGAAATGAAAATAGTGAAAGTTAACTGCACTTTTTTTTTAAACTTAAAATAAGAAGAAAGAGCATTTCTTTCTCTTGTATCCTCTCTCCTTCTGACACTCGAAAACTTTCATCTCCCGACCTTTCTCTAACCCTCCTCCTATCCCCTCCCCCGCAATCCCCCTCCTTGACGCCGATAATCTCAAATGGACCGCAGATGATTTCGCTTTCGCTCGCAGTCTCCAATGGTGTAAAAATCGCCTTTGTCATCGAGTGGAAAACAAGTACCATTTGTGCGAGAATGCGTGAATATATTCGCCAATGTTACAACTTGCGGAAAGACACTAACGAGACTCTTACTTTCTAAAAAAAAAAACTCGTTTTGTTCATCATAATTCGATGATTAATTGTTTATTGAATTGATTATTTCCTTTTTTCGAGAAGGTTATTTTTTTCAAATTTTTGAGTTTATATATAACTTTGTTTTTTTTTCGCTTCTACCATATTGTTGCCTTAGAAACCAAGGGATTTAAGTGCTGTGTATAATCATAGCACTTACCCCCCTCTTTTTCTAAGGCGATGATATTTTTTTGATATCTTTGAAATGAGGAGATATTCAGATAAAAATATGAAGAAAACTTTTTGTGGGAAGTTAAATTTTCTACAGAAAAAATTTATTGATAAATTTCTCTAAATCTCAAGTTTCTGAAATATTCGCAGAATAATAGAAATATCAATGAGTAAAAAATCAATAAAATCAAGAGAAATTTCCTTGTATTCTCGATTAAAATTAATTTTAAAAAAGCAATTTTGCTCATAAATTAGACAGCCATTTCCCGAAAGTAACCGTACTTGCATGATTAATCGTTATTAATCGTTAATTCGTTATCTTTTGTTTTCAGAAATGTTTTATTCATTTTTGGCTCCGAAATTTTGATTTTTTTTTGCTTTATCTCGTTAAAAATATCCCTGAAATGAATTGATTGAGAGGAAAATATCGAGATTTTTTTTTGTAGAAAATTTAATTCTCCATAAAAAAATATCTAAATATATTCTCTTAAGTCCCTTTGTTTTCAAGGAATTTTTAAAATAATGAATCGTTATTTTCTTTTTCGCAATTAATCATTGAAATTAATTGATATTATTTTAAAAAGATCTCTCAAACGAATGTGTTTAGGAGGAAAGTGTCAAGAAACCTTTTTTCTGAAGAATCGAATTTTCTACAAAAAAGGTTTCTTTACAATTTCCTCTAAATCCAATAATTTTTTTTCCCTCGAATTAAATATAAAAAAAAACGAAATGTATTCTGTCAATAAATTAAATATCCACTCTCCGAAGTAGCGAAGAATTTCTTCAATTTTAATTATCGAAAGTTCAACGAAAAAAGTGGTCCTGATTAGTTCTCTCTCTCTTCATAATTTCTTATCCCCAAAAGATAATTCATTTCCTTTCATTTATGTTCTCCTTTATACGAACAACATTCTTTCCTTCAACTCAGCCATTTATTATTTTTTCTAACTTTTCATCACTTGTCACAGCCTGAATTTTCACAACTCATGAGAAGAAGAAAAATGCGCAATTTCTCAAAAGAAAAAAAAAAAAATTGAAAAACTTCCGACTTTCGCATTAAAAAAAAACAATTCAAGAAATTTCGGTGAATTTAAAAAAATTTGAAAAAATCAGGAAAATTCGGCGCCAGACGGTTCACTGGTAATTGCAGTACTGTTGTGTTGTGCAGGTGAAAAATTTTCAATTCCTCATCATTACCAGCCCGTACACATCACTTTCACCATTTCCTTATCCCCTTCGACCATTGCGTTTACAATTATTTATTAATTTTTTTTCTTTATTTTTTATTGAGGAAAGAAAAAATGAGGAAAATAGGCTGAAAATCGAGATTATTTCCATGAAATACTTTGAATCACGATAATCCATAGTAATTAGTTGATGAAACAAATAAATGCAAAAAATGGAGAGAGAAATTGAAGCTAAGATGTGGCAAATATCAATTAACGACATAAAAAAATGTGATAAGTGTAAAACGAACGTTTTTTTTTTTTTGCTTTTTTATTTATTTAAAAGAAATAATATTTATTCCAATAATTTTCTACTTTCTCGTTATTAATTAAGAGATATTAGGATTTCTCTAGAAAAATATCTGCACGTCATTTCTTCTATTCACGAACAGAATAAATTATTTATTTAATTATCAAGAAAACACGAAAATGTGACATTTTTAGGATTAAATTCGATCAATAAAAATATCTCAGAAACTAGAAAAGATAGAGAATTTTTTGCAGAGATCTTTTTTCTACCTCAGTTTTTCTTCTACAGAAAAGATCTCTAGGAAAATTCCTCTATCTCGCTTGTTCTCCAAGATATTTTTAAAAAACTATCCAGAGGAATGAATTTAATAAATAAATTTAAAAAAAAAAAACATTAAACATCGAATTCCCAAATTTGATAAAATATCTCAGAATTTATGGCAGATAGAGAAATTTCGATAGAAACCTTTTTTGTAGAACAAACCTAGAGCTACAAAAAAAGTCTCCACAAAAATCCTTCTATCTCGTTTATTCTCCGGAATAACTTTAAAAGAAAACTGTGAAGGAGTGAAATCACCTAAATAAATGAATTTTAATATTAATTTAATAATAAAAAAAAGATATTATTTTACCTGGTATTGGTGTTAAATAAATAATAGTTGCAACAACAGATCCAAGACCGACGAAAATAGCAATTCTATAAAACATTTTCGCCTGAATGAATTATCACAGAATTTAATCCTAATTATTTCAATGAATTACATGAAAAAATGTCTTATTTTTTATGAATTATTATTATTATTAATGAAAATATATTAATATAAAAAATTTAACACGATGAAGTGAGCAGTGTCGTAGTTGCGGGAGTACTAGCCGCTCTAAAGAGCAAGTTCATTGCCAGTGAAGAGAGAGTTGGGATACCCGTTTGTTGGATTTAAAAAAAAAAAAAAGGAGAAAAAGGAAGGAATTGACATGAGAAGAGAGATAAAAGTAAACAGGAAGGATTTGCGAGTTATAAAACTTATGCAGACTGGAATAAAACTATTTTTTTTTTTCATTTCTCTCTTAGTGTTCTCGTCTCTTAGGAGGCATAAAAAATGTATATTATACTGTTGGGAATGGTTAACGTGTTTTCTCGAGTGTTTACGATGGCAAATTGTACAGATATCATCAGATGATTCAAACAATTACGTGATTTTCTGCATATTTATTTCATTCAAATGAATGAAAAATGAGGAATTACGTGGGTGGAACACGTGCTGCCTTTCTGGAGGACTTCAAGTCATTGGAACATTGATTTTAATTTGTAAAATTGATTTTTTTTTCGTGATTTTAAACGAAAATTAATCATGAAATGATAGAGTGAGAGATAATTCGTGAAATATTATGGAAATTATATTGTGAATATCTCTGAAAGGAGTGAGTTTATAGAAAAATGTCAAGAAACCTCTTTTATGGGAAATTTAATTTCTCATAAAAAAAAAAGTCTCTTCATATATTTTCTTAAGCCCAATAGTTTCTGAGATATTCACGAAATAATGGAAATAAAGGAGAATTTCAAAAAACAGTAATAAAATGTTAGGAGAAAAATATCGCAGATTCTTTTGCCAATACCACTGAAACCAATGGATTTAGAGAAAACTATGAAGAAATTATAAAAATCATTAAATAGTATTTAGACTCTTCTCTTTGATCTCTGATTATGACAACCATATAGATTCATGCAAAATTTACAATCCGGGTGCTGCGTACATGCTCCAATAAAATTTAAAAAATATTCCCAAAAAACATTCGAAATATCTTTTCAAAAAATACTTGAAAAATTCTGAACTATCCCAAATATTGAGATAAAACTGATTTTCGAAATATATGTTGGCAAAGGAAGGTTGCAGGTGTTCAATTTGAGTAAATTTCGGGAAAAAAATTTGAAAAAAAAATTTTCTTAATGAAATTCTCAAGATATTTTTAAAAAACATAAAAAAAATATCTATGCAATGTAATGATAATAATATCGTCGCCTTAGAATTAAAGGGGCGTAAGTGCCAAAAACTCGAAATTCTAGTGTGAAAGAGGCGTCTGTCCACTTATCACTCCAAAATGTTTTTTATGGCCTCTGGAACATTATTTGGATATTTGAAAATTAAATTGACAAAGTGGCGTAACTACTAATTTTAAAATGAAAGGGACGTATCTCCACACTTACGCCTCTTTGTTATTTTTTATTTAAACGCTATATAATTTTTAGAGTTAAAGTGAAAAGGACGTATCTCCGCACTTACGCCTCTTTGTTTTTATAATTTTTTTATCTCATGAGAACATTTGGAGTTACGCCCTTTTGTTTTTAGCATTTTTTATCTAAATTCTGGCACTTAAGGCCCTTTGTTTTCAGTTTTTCTTCAAATCATTAGGCAAAACTCAATAAAAACACTAAAAACAAAGGACGTATCTCCGGCACTTACGCCCCTTTGTTATTAGTCAGTGGGACTTACGCCTATATGTTATTATTTTTTTATTCTTTTACTAATATTGCGTGAGAGACCTCGGAGACTATTGGAGCAATAATAGTAGAGATACGCCTTTTTATATTACACAGAGAAAAATTTTATCTTAATTTAAGAATGTGCAGTCACTTAATTTAAGTGATATGCCATTCTTAAATTAAGTGACTTTTCTAACTTAAATCAAGTGACTTTTCTCACTTAAATCAAGTAACTATTTTTTTCTTAATTTAAGAAAGTGAAAGTCACTCAAATTAAGTGACTTTTCTCACTTAAATCAAGTGACTTTTTCTTTCTTAACTTAAGAAAGTGAAACTCACTTGAATTAAGTGACTTTTCTCACTTGAATTAAGTGACTTTTCTCACTTAAATCAAGTGACTTTTTCTTTCTAAATTTAAGAAAGTAAAACTCACTCAAATCAAGTGAGTTTTTTCACTTAAATCAAGTGACTTTTCTTTCTTAATTTAAGTGAACTGCACATTCTTAAATTAAGTGACTGCACATTCTTAAATTAAGAAAACATTTTTCTCTGTGTAAAAAATAAAAAAAAATCGGAAAAAATGGCACTCACGTCCCTTTAACTCTAAAGTGACTAGCGAATGTTTGAATGCCCGCAGCGTTCCATAATTCCCTGAAAATAAGTTTAATGAGGAATTTAAAAACTCATTTTTTCATGTTCAGGGATTGAAACACTGACCAAATTACTACCCCTCTCATGTCGTACAGCCCCCACTTACAATATCTGTAGAACATCCTTAATTTTCTTTGGAATAAATCTAAAAACATTATGAAATTAATTCAATCAATTCAAATTAGACGCACGAATCCCGCCAATAAAATCGTAGTCACATGCGATACGACATTGAATCCACGAATCCTGCGACTCCATGAAAATTCTCCCATTTCCCGGTGTTCTATGTGAAAAATATGGCGGATGCCGAGGTGAGTAAAATCACGTGGAATTCTTAAAATAATTAAATTGAATTGAATTAAGAATGTTAAAAAAAATTAATAATACATTTTAAATTAGTTATCAAAGGCACTGAGGGATTTACCAAATCGTGTGCAAACATCTAGTAAAAATGAACGACGTGCAATCATCAATAATGTCATCAGTGTGTTGTCAAACCCAGGTATGTTGTACACAAACGATTGAAAAAAAGAAAACACAAAAAAAAAAAATTAAAGTTCAAAAAATTATTAAAGTGTGCCACACATTTTTGCATAATTGAAAAATCATATTTTTTCTTATCATGTATGTAATGTTCCTTCGAGTGTCAAAGTGGCGGGAATTTTGAATTTTTTTTTCATGGAATAAATTATATTTTCAGGTATCAATGAGAAAATCGTCAGTGGAATATGCAAAGTTGTATCGATTACTCTTCATCGATACAGAGACACAGCCTCACAATCTTATGTTAAAAATTTGATTATTGAATTATTAAAGCATCAGCCTGATGCTACTATCAAGGGAATGACTGGAGTTGTTGTTGAACAGGCTACCTGGCATCAGAATGTTGTTCCAACGTGAGTATTTTTTTTATTGGGGAAAGGTGAAATGTTTTGCTTTTTTATTTTTTTTTTCTAATTCTTGAGGAAAGTGGAATAAAATGGGGATTATAATTAAAACGTTTGAAATAGAGTTTTTCTGATAATTCTATTGAGAAACTGAGGAAATTTATCATGGAAAACATGGGTCAGAATTAATTTTAAGGATTTTTTTTGAAAATTCTACTGTCCAAGATGAAAATTTGAAGAATATGGAGGTTGCAGACAAATTGATCTTTTTTTATCCCATTTTTTTTTGTAAATATTTCGGTAAATAATGAAAGTATGCCTTTTTTGCTTTAAGACGGTTGTGGAGAGCGCTTCAAAAGCTATAAGAAAGGATGAAGGCATGATTGTTCTCTTTTGCTTAGTTTCCGAGATATTTGAGAAAAACTGTTGATGGGATGAATTCGATTTAGTCTGGAAGCTTCATAATCTTTTTTTTAAATGATTTTATTGGAAAAACTGAGGGAATTTCCGAGGAGAAACATGTCTCAGAATTTAATTTGAAGGATGTTTCTTGGAAATTCCACTGTTTTAGATAGAAATTGAAGGATATGACATTTTTAGACAAATTGATTTTATTTTGCCACCATTTTTTTTTATATTTCGGGCTCTAAACGAGATAGAACGATTTTGCTCCATGCCTCTTTTCTTTGTAGAGAATTTCGAGAGTTTCAAGAAAGGATTACGGCAAAATTGCTTCATTCAACGTAGTTTCCAAGATATTCCCAAAAAATTCACGATGGAATAACATCGATTCGTCTGAAAACTTCAAATCGTGAAAGTTGGACTTCTGACTCTGTCCGTCCCCAAAATTTGTCAGTTCGTTGGAGTTTTCTTAGGACCAGTGGAACGATGAGCTTTTTTCTCATCGATTTATGTGGTTTTCTCAAATATTTTTTGATTATTTTTAAGAAAATGAAAGTGGGAAAACGGATTTTCATAGAAATCTTTCTGATTTTTTCAAAAATGGCTAGAAATTGATTAAGAATCACATAAATCAATGGGAAATGAGCTCACCTCTACATTAGTCCTCGTGTTTCATCTCTTCAACAATTGAAATCTACTATATTTCCGGAAAACTAAACATTTCTAATAATTTCAAAAAATTTCAGAAGATGTTTTCAATTCTCGATGAAATCCCTCGAATTTCCCAAAAAATCTTCAATTTCCTCAGTTTTTTAGAAAGCTATCGAAAATACCCTATTTCAAGTAATTCCATTGTCTTTAAAAAAAGCTATATCGTGATCCTAGAGTGAAAAGGGCCTAACAAGATAGGAAACGTGTACTATTGACACCCCTTTCACTCTAGGACAACGATATTAAATTTTTTGCAGAACCCATTCAATACTCAATTACTCCCCAAACCTTAAAAAAAATTCTAACCATTCTCTCTTTGATTCCAGCTGCAGCACATCTACAACAGCCTACCTGGCCCTCCAGTGGTCCACCCTAATCCTCTCTTCTCTCTCAAAGCTCCCCTCTTTCCCCACATCCCCCGAGCTTCCAAAGCTCATTGAGTCCCAAGCCCTTCTCTCCGCTTCCTCCCTCGCAAGTCCTCCGCGCTACCTCCCCCCAAAGCTTTACACCCGACTCACGCGTCTCTGGACCTCCCTCTCCCCAGACCATCTAAAAACCTACATCGACACCCTAATACCCCTACCCCCATCCTCAGGCCAAATCGTCCTGGCAAGTCTCCTAACTCGTCACCTGATCGCCTCCAACAACCCCAGCCTCGCCGACTCTCTAAAAGCTCCCATCATCAATACCCTCATCAAAACGACAATCAGCAGCAAGACCAAGCCCGACTCTTATCTCCTCGCTTCAGCCTCTTCCTTCCTGAAAAGACTAACCGACGAGGACTTCAAGACCCAAATTCTCCCGGCCCTTCAAAAGGCAATGCTCCGAAATCCAGAGATAATAATCGAATCAGTCGGTCAAATTCTCTCGCATCTCTCTCTGGACCTGTCACCATACGCGCAGGATATCTCTAAGTACCTTTTCGCAAATCTCCACTCAAAGGAGGACTCCGTGCGATCAGAAGCCGGCGAAGCCTGCAAAGAGTTGTCCCTCAAGTGCTCAGACCCAAAGGCCTTGGAGTCTCTTCTTTCCTCTTTATTCGCAATATTCCATGGATCTGAGGGGAAACTCACTCTGGCTGCCCACAAGATCTCGGTCCTCCAAGGTGCTGGTTATCTGAGCTACAACGCAGCAACCGGAACCTCCGTGGAGCAACTGGCACAATCGGCAGTCGGTCACTTCATCAAAGTCCTGGAGACCGAAGTCCACGAGAAGACACTCATTCACGCACTGGAGATGCTGACCCTCTGGTGCTCGAAATTCGTCTCTGATCCACCAAAGTCACTACTAGAGGCATTCAAAAAAGGGATCAACGCTAAAACATCAACTCCTGGAACACGAACAGCTTATATGAAGGTCCTGTTTCACCTACCGATTGCTTCATCTGCGTCGATGATCACTCCTATCTTGTCACAAGCAATAACAAGAGCGGTTCAACAATCCGCACAGTCTTCAGTCGTCACTGAAGCCCTAATAGCTGCTCATTTGCTACTGAAGCTCGTTATTGCTGGTCAAGTTGAGAACGACAAGCTTAGTGTACTGTGGTCGTCGATAGACGATCAGGTCTTCTTTTCTGATAAATTCCTGGCGTCCTGCAGCGACGAAGAGACAGTCTATCACCTGATGCAGTTCTGCGCATTATTGATATCCGAGTACTCTGATAAATTGAACGAGAAATCGCTGAATGCAGTTCATCGAGCTATTGTCGTCTGCTTGACGACCCCGAGCTCCTCGACGAGAAAAAAATGTGCTGTTCTATGCAAGAAGCTGTTCATGGGATTGAGTTGTTATGACGCGGGACTGGAGTGTCTGCTAAAAGAGTTCAACAAGTACATCAGCACTGAAAAAGAGGTAAAAGACGATTCCGGAGGTTCGAGTGAAGCTAACGGAAGGGCATTGGCCGATGGACTATTAGCGATTTGCTCAGCAACGTTCCTGACAGAAGCACCATCACTGGAACTCGTCGCTGACTCCCTGATCCCCTCGCATCACCCAATAATCCTGAAATCCGTGCCAAATCTCTGGGCGACCATCTGCAAGCTTCAGAACTTGACACCAGAAGGTTTTTTCAAGAGTTTTGAGGCCCCAATCCGAAGGACCTTCATCGAGAACTACAAAGCAACGCCATCCTACGAGAATTCCCTATCAACAATCGTTCGTCACTACGAAAAAATAGTTCCGGCATTGGTCCAGAGAGTAACTAATGACTTGAACGATCCAGAGATCATTAAAGTCACGAAAGATGAGTATTTTACGTACCTGACACCAGACGGTGAGCTCTACGACAAGTCAGTGCTACCAGGTAATGACGACAACGACATCCTGAATTCGATGAATATGAAACGTGAGTCAAAGGCTTATTCGTTCAAGGAGCAGCAGGAGGAGTTGCAGCTGCGGCGTGAGCTGTACGAGAAGCGGAAGAGGGAGGGAAAGATAAAAGAGCAGAAGCTGACGCCGAAGCAGGAGGAGGCGATAAAAGCGCAGGTCGCAAGAGAGAATGCTATTCGAAAGCGTCTGAGGGATTTGAACGAGAAAATAACGACTGCCGTTTCGATGGTGAATGCCGGAGCTGTCGGGGACTCCTGCGAGCTGGTCCTCCATTTTAGGGAGATCCTTCCAAGTGTTCTGAAGGGGTTGAGCAGTCCATTGGCGGCGCCGATTCTCTCCAAGCTCTACATCGATCTTGGAGAAACGCTGCACGTGGATGATGCTGGGCTGATATCCTTGGTCGGTCACGTGACATTACGACAGCTGTCGCCCCAGTGCGATTTGGATCAGGCATGGGAAGAGGAAGAGCTGGAGAAGGCCATCAAACGAACGCTTAATCTTCTTCATGGAAATACCGTTAAAGAAAAGAGGCTGATGAATGCTCCAACATTCTGCTACGTTTTCCCGTTCATCTCGAGAACGCTGACTACCTGGCAAGATGAAGGAATCATCACCCACGGTCTTCAAATAATTCAGGAACATGCTAAACAGCGAGGTGAAAACGATCCCAGAGACCCCCGGCATCCGCGGCTTCTTCCGAGGAAACAAATGCTCGATTTATTGATCGAGCTGATGAGCAGTAATACCGGAAGAGTGCAGTCGCATGCTGTCGCAACGTTCCTTGACGTTGCGCATTCAGGAAGTGGAGAAATCGGCGAGAATGGAAAGGTAACTGCGTCAGCACAGGCTGATGAAATTGATTCTTTGATCAATGCACTTGAGAGTCCACTTTCTTCTGTGAGAGATGCTGCACTGCGTGCTCTGATGATCGTCAAGAAGAACTTCCCAACAGAGAAATCAGACTACGATCAGCTTCTTCGACTGACGCGTCGATTATGGATATCCAAATTCGATGTTTCTGATGAGAACAAGATCCTGGCGAATGATATATGGCAGGCAGTTGGCTTCGACTCATCGAACGGTGAGATCTTGTGTGAAGAGCTGATTCAGGACGTTGGACATCCCGTTGAGCCGATTCAGCAGGCAGTTGCTTATGCTCTGGCTAATCTCATCGAATCGAATCCTCACTTACTGCCGAGTATTCTGGAGAGTCTCTTGAAGCTCTATCAGGATAAATTAGCGATGATTCCACCGAAATTGAATGACTTTGGTCGTGTCGTTGAGCAGCCAGTGGACATCTGGGAACCGAGGAGAGGTGTCGCTCTAGCTCTGGCTCAACTAGCTTCATTACTGACGCCAGAGACGATAAATCCACTAGTCCAGTTCTTTGTTTCGACGGGTTTGGGTGACAGGAATGCGACAGTTCGTCAGGAGATGTTGACAGCAGCTTTAGCGGCTGTTGATCTTCACGGTAAAGCCAACATTACATCGCTGCTTCCGGTGTTCGAGGACTTCATGGACAAAGCACCGAAGATAGGAAGCTTCGATTCGATCAAGCAATCTGTTGTGATCCTCATGGGATCACTCGCAAGACATTTGGACAAGGATGACCCTCGGATAAAGCCGATCGTCATGAGACTGATTGCGGCTTTATCGACACCGGCGCAGCAAGTTCAAGAGGCGGTAGCCAACTGCCTGCCTCACTTGGTCCCTTCCATCAAGGACGAAGCCCCAAAAATAGTCGACAAGTTAATGGATCAGCTTCTAAAATCCGACAAATACGGCGAGCGCAAGGGTGCTGCTTATGGCTTGGCTGGAATCATCAAAGGCATGGGTATTTTAGCACTGAAGCAGCTAGACATCATGACGACATTGACAAATGCTATTCAAGACAAGAAGAACTACCGTCATCGGGAAGGTGCTCTGTTCGCATTTGAGATGCTCTGCACAATGCTGGGGCGATTGTTCGAACCCTACATCGTTCATGTGCTCCCTCATCTTCTCCTTTGTTTCGGCGATTCGTCCCAGTACGTGAGAGCTGCTACAGACGACACGGCAAGGGTTGTCATGTCAAAACTATCAGCCCACGGAGTGAAACTAGTGCTGCCGTCACTTCTTGCAGCTTTGGAGGAAGATTCTTGGAGGACGAAGACAGGATCGGTTGAGCTGCTTGGAGCGATGGCTTACTGTGCACCTAAACAATTGAGCAGTTGTCTCCCCAGCATCGTTCCGAAGTTGATTGAGGTGCTCTCAGACTCACATACGAAAGTGCAAGAAGCCGGGGCAGAAGCTCTAAAGGTTATTGGATCAGTCATCAGAAATCCGGAAATTCAGGCGATTGTCCCGGTTCTTCTGAAGGCGCTGCAGGATCCGTCTAGAAAAACGGCGACTTGTCTCCAGACACTTCTAGACACTCAGTTCGTCCACTTTATCGACGCGCCTTCTCTGGCTCTCATTATGCCAGTTGTCCAGAGAGCCTTTATGGACAGATCAACAGAAACCCGAAAGATGGCAGCACAGATTATCGGAAACATGTACTCATTAACGGATCAGAAGGACCTGACTCCTTATCTTCCAACGATAATTCCAGGTCTCAAGACGAGTCTTCTTGATCCTGTGCCTGAAGTCCGAAGTGTTTCCGCAAGAGCTCTGGGTGCGATGGTCAGGGGAATGGGTGAATCTAGCTTTGAAGATCTTCTTCCTTGGCTGATGCAGACACTAACTTCAGAAACGAGCTCAGTCGATCGCTCCGGTGCTGCTCAGGGACTGTCTGAAGTCGTCAGAGGACTGGGAGTCGAGAAGCTGCATAAGCTGATGCCGGAAATTATTAGTACGGCGGAGAGAACTGACATCGCTCCTCATGTCAAGGACGGTTACATAATGATGTTTATCTACATGCCAAGTGCTTTTACAACAGAATTCACTCCTTACATTGGGCAGATTATCAATCCGATTCTCAAAGCACTTGCTGATGAGAATGAGTACGTCCGGGAGACTGCGCTCAGGGCTGGGCAGAGGATCGTCACGCTTTACGCTGATTCTGCGATTATGCTGCTGCTTCCAGAATTAGAGAAAGGACTATTTGACGACAACTGGAGGATCAGGTACTCCTCCGTTCAACTATTAGGTGACCTGCTCTACAGGATTTCCGGAGTCTCCGGAAAGATGTCTACGGAAACCGCTAGTGAAGACGACAATTTCGGTACCGAGCAGTCTCACCTTGCCATCATCAAAGCCCTAGGAGCTGAACGCCGAAACCGTGTCTTAGCTGGTCTCTACATGGGTCGTTCAGACGTTGCTCTAATGGTCCGTCAAGCAGCTCTCCACGTTTGGAAGGTTGTCGTAACGAACACTCCACGAACACTTCGCGAGATCCTGCCAACGCTCTTCAGCCTGCTTCTCGGCTGCCTAGCATCAACGAGTTACGACAAGCGTCAAGTAGCAGCCCGAACTCTCGGCGATTTGGTCCGTAAGCTAGGAGAACGTGTACTGCCAGAAATAATACCGATTCTCGAGAGAGGACTGCAGAGTGATCAACCGGATCAGCGGCAGGGTGTCTGCATTGGTCTATCAGAGATAATGGCGAGTACTTCTAAGGACATGGTTCTGACGTTCGTCAACAGCCTCGTGCCGACAGTGCGAAAAGCCCTCTGTGATCCCCTTCCAGAGGTTAGACAAGCTGCAGCAAAGACATTCGATTCGCTCCACTCAACCGTTGGTGTCAGAGCACTTGATGACATCCTGCCGACAATGCTGCAGCAACTCAACTCAAAGGATCCAGCAATCGCCGAGAATACACTCGATGGTTTGCGTCAAGTAATGGCTATCAAGTCCCGGGTCGTTCTGCCTTACCTAGTACCACAATTAACGTCACCCCCTGTCAACACAAAAGCTCTCTCCATTCTGGCAAGTGTCGCCGGTGAAGCTCTAACCCGCTTCCTCCACAAGATTCTCCCAGCTCTTCTAACAGCTTTATCAACAGCCCAGGGAACTCCAAACGAGCCGCAAGAGCTTGAATACTGCCAAACTGTGGTCCTATCCATAACCGACGAGGTCGGAGTTAGAACCGTCATGGACCAGCTAATGGATGCGACAAAATCCGAGGATGTCTCAAGAAGACGAGGTGCAGCTACCCTCCTCTGCGCATTCTGCCGCGATTCCCGTGCAGACTACAGTCAATACGTCCCTCAACTCCTCCGTGGACTCATTCACCTATTCACAGACGAAGACAAAGAGGTTCTGCAGAAGAGCTGGGAGGCACTTTCAGCCGTTACGAAGACCCTAGAATCCGAACAACAGATCGCTCATCTTGGGGACATCAGGCAAGCAGTCCGCTTCGCGATATCGGACCTAAAGGGTCAGGAATTGCTTCCAGGCTTCTGTTTGCCGAAGGGAATAACACCGATCCTCCCGATCTTCAGGGAAGCGATTCTCAACGGCTTACCAGAGGCCAAAGAAGCCGCTGCTCAGGGGTTAGGGGAGGTCATCAAGCTAACTTCCGCTTCGGCCCTGCAGCCTTCAGTCGTCCACATCACAGGACCACTCATTAGGATCCTTGGAGATCGCTTCAACTGGTCAGTCAAAGCAGCTGTTCTAGAGACTCTTGCGATTCTGTTAGGTAAAGTTGGGGTAATGCTGAAACAGTTCTTGCCGCAGCTGCAGACAACTTTCCTCAAGGCTCTCAACGACAGCAATCGGCAGGTGAGGCTCAAGGCCGCTTATGCACTGAGCAATTTGATCATCATTCATACTAGGGTTGATCCACTTTTTGCCGAGCTACATGGTGGTATCAAAAGCGCTGATGATCCTGGAGTAAGGGAGACGATGCTGCAAGCACTCCGAGGCGTCCTGACACCAGCTGGTGATAAAATGACAGACACCATGAGAAAACAGGTCTTCGTCACGCTCTCCAGCATGCTTGGACACTCGGAGGATATAACGAGGAGCGCTGTTGCTGGATGCTATGGCGCTCTTATTCGGTGGCTCAGTCCGGAGCAGATTAATGCTGCTTTCAATGACAATCTCCTCTGCAACGACGTCAACGCTGATTGGACACTTCGGCATGGAAGATCAGCTGCGCTTTTTGTTGCGTTGAAAGAGGCACCCAGCATTGTTTATGCGCAGAAAGAACAGGAGAGAGTCTGCAAGCTGATTCTCAGCTATTTGGCAGCTGATAAAGTGCAGATTGTCATGAATGGAATCAGAGCTTGTGGATATTTGTTTCAGTATCTCATGCTCGAGGGAGAGAGCATTCCTCAGGGAATACTTGGGCCTTTTGTTAGGTGCATGAATAATAATAGTAATGAGGTCAAGCAACTGATGGCGAGAGTCTGCATTCATTTGGCGAGAAATGTTCCTAGTGATAAAATTTCGTTGGATCTGATGAAAGCCGTACTACCGATGTTGGTTAATGGAACCAAGGAGAAGAATGGATATGTTAAGGCTAATAGTGAACTTGCACTTATTGCTGTACTTAGGCTTAGACAAGGAGAGGATGATCATCAGGTAATTTGCCATTTTTTTTTGAGTCATGTTGAATGATGTTGACCATTAATTTTTTTAATACCATATCAAAGATGACATGTTTTCACATTTTCGTGAATTTTTTCATGATTTTTGTTCCTGCTGTTTATGAGATACGAATTATCAAAGCTACTAGAAATAACGGTGTTGGGGATGAAACGCCACAAATCAGACGGAAATAACGAAATTACTAAAAAACCACACGGTTGACCCATTATTTAAAAACAATTGACGAAGAAAACAGCAATTTAACCAAATAATAGACGAAAAAATATTCAATTCTTCATACAGTTATTGAGAAATTTTAATTAGTGTCACTATTTGCCTCTTTCTCTATCTCATGCATGTGATAGGAGATTAGTAATGTGGAAAAAATTGGAAAAACAAAAAAAAATTATATTCACAAGCTTAAGTATGACTTTCGAATAGTTTAATCATCTTTTTGGGTAAATTGAAGCATGTTTTCCCGAATTATCAGTAATTAATTAGGAACTCACCTACAAATCTTCATTTTTTCTGTTTTATCGACCGTACTCTGTCATACTATCTTAATTTCTTTTTTTCAGCGATATATGGCACTTCTGGATGCTGGAGCACGTGAATCATTATCAGACGTTGTTAGCAAAGTCCTGAGGAAAGTGTTGAATCAACCAGAAGGAAAAATCGAAGAATTGGATGATACACTACTCACCTGAGAAATAATAATGACCTCGAGGCTCAAAAAAAAATCACGAATCAAATTGAATAAATATAAAATGATATTTAAAAAATTTAGATTGATAATAATTCCATTGGAATTGCTCAATTATAAAATTTATGATTTATTAATTTTTATAATAATTTCAATAATCCGTATAATTCCAAAGATAAAATGGAAATTTAATTATTATTTGAACTTTTCCATTGATTGTTTAATTAATTATTACAGTTATTTAATTAATAATTTTATTATTAAAATTATGGAATTATTTAAAAAGACAAAAAAATGGAGAGAAAATTATTTTCCACCAAATTATTATTACAACATTATCAATCAATTAAATTAATTAAATTAATAAAATTAATTTAATTAATTAATAGACAATTTAACTGTGTTTTCAATCACATTTTCTATAATTTTAAATTTTTTTATATTTTTATAGAAAATTTTTTTCATTTTTGAATGAAAAATAAATATTTAAATAATCATTATTAATAAATTAATGGAAAAGTTTGAAAAAATGGAAAATTTCACGTTTCTCGAAAATTAAATGATATTGAATGAGCCTCGAGTATTAATTCAAAAAAATATATTTCTCATTAAACATAAAGTCACTTTTTTAAATGTTTATAAACGGTCCTATCTGTGTCACAAATTCATAAGTTCACTGAATAATTGTGATGAGTTTAACAAAAAAAAGAAGTAAAAAAGAAATGAGAAAAAATTTGTTATACTTTTGTGAGAGTGAAGATTATTGATTGAGAGTCATATTATACATACTAGGGTAATTCCCAAGAGAGTAAAAGATGATGTTTATTCATTTCTAATCCTTCAAAATGATCATTTTTTTTTAATCTATAAAAATAATTAGAAAAAAATCCCTAATTTTTGAAAAGTTGCGGCTTTTTTTAAAAGAAAAAACCGAAAATAAGACGATTTTTTATTCTTCAATTTTGTTATAAAACCAAGGGATCTCAAACAAGGATTAAGGGTCCTTTGGGTTTTACCGCAGTAGGATTAACTGTAAACGATACCATAATCCAGGATGACAATGGCATTCCAATAGCTTCACAGGGGGTAAATACTGTTTTTCCTGTATTTTTCACAAATTTCTTCATGTGGTTTCTTTTACGTTATCCTGTGTGCCTTTAAGTGGCCCTCTTGGTGCCATTTACTAAGTTTTACGTTTATTTTTCCAAACGACATTTGGCTCCTCCACGTGTCAGCTGGTGTCAGGCATCCCATCAAGAGTCTATACAGAATAACGTTAAAGAAAAAAAATCCTTCTCAACTCTTATCTCAGTATAATATTTACATTTATTTTATTTATTATTTGCCCTTGAATTTTGGAACATTTAACACGTGTATTTGGACAATATGCTCGACATCCTGACTGTTTTGTTGAAATTGTAGTAATTTGAATATTTAGGAAAAAAAAACATTTTTTTAATTTGAAAGAGAAAAAAATTATGGAAAATATAATTTTAACAATAAAATGAAGATAAAATCAAAGGATAAAAACGAGGAAGATTCTATTTTAAATTAATTCCACAGCCTTGATAGAGTTTCAAAGCATTGATTCAAAATAATATGAAATCACGTGAAAAATTATCAAAAAAAAAATATTTTTTTCTCTAATTTTTTAAAAATATAATTCTTGCAATTATGGGGCAAAACGGATTATTTCCAATTGTTTCCCATTTTTTCCTGAAAATTTTACTTGTTTTTTTCCTGATAATTCCATTCAATTCTTTCTTAAAAACCCGAAAAATTAAGTTCTTCCCTCAATATTTTGGAGATAAAAAAGGGGAGGGAACTAACTATAAATGCCTCCATCATAGAAATCTCAAAATTTTTAATTAAAAAACGCCATTAAAAACCCCATGCTGCCCCTTAATTTCTCTGAAAAATATAATTACAGTGAATTGTGGAGAAAAATGAGAAAATTGAAGAGTGAAAACAGGAAATGTTTGTTTAAAATTCTCAAGGGTTTTATCTCACTGCAATTCGGCCAATCAGAGAGCGTGGGTGGTGCCCAGTCTCCACCAATGCCATTGCAATATTTCAAATGCCAGAGGAAGAGGATCCTTGCGTCTTTCCGACAACTTTAAATTCATTGAGACTACTGACATCGGTCAAACTTGACTCGTCCGTCTTTTATTTTTTTTAATTTAATTGTTTTTAACCAATTTTTTTCTTACATTTGAATTATTCCTCAACGTTCCCGCCAATTTTTAAATCGCAAAGGAATATTAAAATACGTGAAACTGAATATTACCGGGAGTTTGCGGCTGAAAAAAGTTTTTTTTAGTAAATTTTGAATGTAATTTTTCGTGAAAATGAATTTGGAAATGAGAAAAAGAAATTTTGCCAATTCTTTTGGTGATAAATTTGAGGATAAAGTTAATAATGATTCGCACTATTTTGGAACTTCTCCGATGACCTTGAGACGTGGACAAAATTTAAATAGTGGTACATTACCAGTTAATGTCAGTGTTCAATTGAACAATAAAAAATTGTGGGAACAGTTTCACGCGCAGACAACGGAAATGATTATCACGAAACTTGGAAGGTAAGTGAACTGTTAATTGTTTTCTTTGAATTGTCTCAGAATTTATGGGAAATAGAAATTTTGGTGATTACCTCTTTTTTAGAGGAGAATTAAGAAAGAAAGAGCTGCGAAAAATGTAATCACAATTATTTCGATATTTCCCATATTTTAGGAAACATTTGTTAACAAATGTAATTTATATGAGATTTTTCAAAGTTTTAAATTCCTTAAAAAATTTAAAGAAATTTGTGGTAAAAAGATGCAAGACAGTCAACTTTGATCTACTTGGCTTCTAAATTCAAAAATATCTATCATTTCGATTATTTTGCATTTTTTCTTCTAGTTTTCTTCTATGATTTACCTAAAATTTTTCGAAATTTCATTGATTTTATCAAAAAATGAGAGAAATTTGCGTTAGAAGAAGATGCAATACAATAACATTGAACCAACCAGTTTCAAAATCCCCAAAAATCAATTTTTTTGATAAATTTCCATTTTTTTTTTAATTGAACTAATTTCTAAAACTAAGAAGATGATGAGCATCAAGAGGATTCATCTTTGAAATTCTCTTCTTTTTTTTTTTTTTAATATCTTGGAATGTGAGTGAGATAGAGGACATTTCGTGATAATCTTCTTTGTACAGAAGAATTAGAGCTACAAAAAGGTCACAAAAATTTCGATATCTTCTATATTTTTCGAAATATTCGTTAAAATTTAATTTACCTGAAAATTTTCGAAATTTCGGCGACTCCATAAAAAAATTAAGCGAAATTTGCGCTAGAAAAAGATGCAAGACAATCGAATTCCATTTGTGCGAATTCAAAATCCCCAAAATTGTATTTTTTCAAACATTTTTAATTTTTGCCAAAAAATAATGATTGAATTGATGAGGATAAAAAGAACTCATCTCCGTAATTTTCAGTTTCTACAAAATATCTCGAAAAATAAGTAACATTGCGAAATTTCGGTAATGACTTTTTTTATAGAGGAGAATTGGAGCTAAAAAAAAATTCATAACGAAAATTCCCATATCCCATATTTCCCGAGATATTCGTTAAAACGCGATTTATTAAATAATTTTCAAAATTTCGTCAATTCCCTAAAAAATTGGAGGAAATTCGCCCTAAAAACGTGCAATACAATGAATTTCGATCCACCCACCCCCCAAATCCCTAAAAATCAATTTTTGACCACTTCCAATTGTTTTTCTACCTCAAAAGCCACCGGGGCAAAACGGACCATCGAATTTTCCTAAATTTCCACTAAACTCATAATTAAAAAAAAAATAAAATTCACCCAAAATTCTTCATAAATTCTTCAAAACCGTGAAAAATCATTGGTCCGTTGAAAAAAATTGATAAAAGAAAAATATTTTAGCACTCATGCATGAAGACAATTCTCTTAATTACTTGAATCCCACGTAAACGCTCATAGAGATCCGCACAGAGATAAATCTTTCTGTGATCTTTTTTCTCTCTTTTTTCTTTCCTCAATTTTACCATCCACTCATCCAAAAAATCAACGCGGGCACGTCTTCCCTTTAAGTGTCCATGTTATTCAGGCGTCTTAAAACCCTTGTTTGTCGAGACACTGGGACTACACAACGATGGACTGCCGGCGCCTCAAGCTACTTGTCTTCTTTGTCCCCATCATGCCGACACCGACATTGAAACCTCGAAAATCCCTTTTTTTTTTCTCTTTTCGAAAAATACAAATTACTTTCTCGGCCGAATGAGAAAAAGGTGGAAAAACCTCAGTGCAAACAGAGGAAAAATGTCCTTTCAAGTTTGACATGTTTTTTTCCCATAAAAATCTCTTCTTTTTAAATAAAAAAAAATTGCTTTAAAAAAAAAATGATTTTTTTTTTTAAGTCTATTATCTTTTTCAATCTTCCCTGACAATTATTTCATCGTTTCCGGACTCACCCACAGATGATTAGTCATCATTCTAAGAACTTTTTCTAATCAATTTTCCACCCACAACTGAATTGCAACTAAAAAGAGAAGAAAAAATTCATTAAAAAATGATAAAATTTCGTTAAATTTTCAGGTAAAAAAAAAATGTATATTTTTCGAATTTTTCTTCATCCGTTCTTACCTCTTCAGGGTCACTCCCAGGTATCCCTCGACCTCTCACCCCCTTCTACACCCTCACTTAAGCCAATTATCTACTTGAAAAATGTCGAAAAACTCGTGAAAATTCAATTAAAAAATCATTAGTGACGAGAAATGAAATAGTAAATTGGTATTTGTCCTTTTAGGCGGATGTTTCCGGCCATTCAGGTGTCTGTAAATGGCCTATCTCCAAATGTAAAGTATCATGTACTTCTGGAAATTCTTCCTGCTACACAGAGAAGACACAAGTACATTGGTAATTGTGAAAAATCAGGTAATGACGATATTAAGAGGAAAAATAGCGGCTGGACTATTGCTGGTAATTCAGAGGCACAATCACCAATTCACAAGAGACTATATCTTCATCCTGACAGTCCAGCTACTGGTAAACACTGGGAACAACAGCCAATCAGCTTTGCCAAGCTCAAATTAACGAATAACACTGTGGATCATCATAACAATGTGAGTTTTTTTTAATTTTTAATTTTTTCTTTGGGATACTGAAAATAGTAGACAGCTGAAAATTTTGATTTTTTAATAAATGAATTATTTAGAAGAAATTAAGAGGTAAAAAAAAATTGTACACCACTCTAGAACCTTAGAAAAAGACCAAACTTTGGGAATTTTTTTTGAGGATCTGAGTAAATGGGTCGTGTTCATTTTTTCAGGGATCACTGAACATATCGTTGTCTTATAGTTAAAGAGGCGTAAGTGCCATTTTTCCCGATTTTTTTTCTTCGAAATAACGAAAAAGCGTATCTGCACTATTATTTCTCCAGTAAGCTTTCCAAGGCAATGGGCATTATTAGTTTATTATTATTAAAAGGCTTTAAAGGCAATATTAGTGAAAAAATAAAACATAATAACATATAGGCGTAATGCAAAAAAAAACCGTAAAAATCTGACCATTTTTCTTCTTTTTTCATTCTTTCAACAAATAAATTATTTTTAAACAGTAAAAATAAAAGAACTTTTCTATTTTTTTTTTTCCAGATTGTTTTGACATCAATGCACAAGTACATTCCAATAATTTGGATAATTCAGTCCGACAGTGCAGGAAGTATCAGCAACATTTATCATCAACCATCAGCGTGTTTTTACTTTGAGGAAACTGAATTCATAGCAGTCACAGCTTATCAGGTGGTTAATCAATTTTTGAAAATAATTGAACATTTCTCATTGCGATTTTAATACAGAAATACTAAATGACGTTTTTTCATTCTAAAGATATGATTATTTGGAGGAAAAAAATAGGGAAATTCGTGAAAATGGTTTCAGTGGAATATCCGGAAAAATTTCCGATGAAAATCATTTTAAAAGCAGAATTTTCTCGTGAAAATTCCATGAAAAAATGAAAAAGTTCATAAAATCTCTTTTTTTTCATTAAAAAAATGAATTCTTCCATTTTTTAGGAATCACTGGGGCAAAATGGGTTTCCTCGCCGTATTATGAATTCAGAATTATCCGGATTCTCTAATAATACTATTTTTAATAGCCTAACTCTTTAAGTTCTCAAATTATTTTCTTAAAAAATCGAAAATTAATTATTATTTTTTTTCATTTTCAGAACGAAAATATCACAAAATTGAAAATAGACAATAATCCCTTCGCCAAGGGTTTCCGAGAGACTGGCCACTACCGATGCAAAAGAAAATACGAGGAAAACTCGGAAAATTCACAGGAGGATGAGCCACAAACGCCAGAAGCACCGGAGGTCAATGAAAATAATGAAAAAATTGGAAGTGATGATTCAAACATTGAAAATGTAACATCAAAGTGTCCAGTTCGTCTCCACAGGCCCTGGACAGTTTCCGCCCCACCAAAAATTCACAATTCACAAGGTCCCGCCCTTTTTCCACCACCGCAAATCCCCCCCAATTTCCCTTATTTCCCTCATTTCTCGCATTTTCCTTTTTCTCATTTTCAATTTGCTTCGCATTTTCAAGGAAATCAAATTTTCCCAATGCAAAAATTCTATTAATTGTATAAATATTAGCTATTAATCAAAATTTGTAAAAAAAAATTAATTAGATAAGTTTGAATGAAAAATTGCAGTTTTTCCCTGATTTTTACATTTTTAATGACAAAAATTTGAGGAAAATCAGTAAATTTGTGAATAAAAATTGGATATTCTCTCGAAAAAATGAAAAAAAAATCATTTGAATAATTTTCAAATGATTAGATAAAAATTATAATAATTTTTAATTTTTCAAAAAATATTAAAAAATAAAAAAGTTACTGATTAATCAAAATTTTATTGTAATTCGTTAATTTAGTGAAAGGCTAGTGAGGTAATGGAGAAAAAAAAAACTGAAGTTGTGCAATTATGTAAATACAAAATGTCAATAAATAATTCTACATTTTATCCTCTTTTTCATAGATCATTTTTCAAACATTTGTTTCTATTTTCTTTTTTTCATAATGAATAACTTGAAATTGATGATAATTATTTAGAAAATGAGGACAGTAGTGACGGGCGTCACCGAGGGCCTTTAGAGTGGCCCAGACGACTAGACTCAAGGACTCCTGGATGCCCTCCTGTTCAAGTGTAATAGACACAAGTGACGCCAGTGCTTGAAAAAATTTGAAACACACGCGTCCAAAGTTCGGGAGTCACATGAGAAAAATCAGAAGGAAATGCTAGAGCACTTGCTTTGAAAATTCTATTTGTTTCTGATTAATAACAAGTCTCGGTTCAAACGAAGCAGAGCATTTTAAAGAAAAAAAAAAAGAATTTTTCTCTAAAATAGAAATTTTCATCCTGTCAAACCCTCAAATGAAGAAGCCTCTTCATTTTCACTCCAAATTTATTTTAATAAAAAATAATAATACAATTTTACACTACAAACATCTATTTAAACTTAAAAATAATCAACAGATGCGTAATAAATATGACACGAATGCGAGTTAACGGGTTACATTCCGTTACACCTGAATTGCTTTGAATATTAAAATGGTATAATCGTATAAATTATTGATAGGAGAATGAGAAGAATGTATTATATTACGTGACGTAAATAATCAATGATACTAAATGACACAGTTCAATTTATGAAAGGAAAATGATTATAATTTGGTATTCTGAAGTTCAACAAGCACATACGCCTTTTGAGAATCAAGATGACGAGATAGGTGATCAAAAATAGTCTTATCAGAGAGCCAGGAAAAAATGAGGTGGAAAACTCACCCTCACGACCTCTGTCTGATATTTGCCCTTGAAACTTCATCTCGCTGTATCTCCTGAAGTTTTTGAAATAAACCAAGCTTCATTATAGTCATTTCCAGCTCAAATTTCCCTGGCTTTTCAATGGAATCATTTCCAGATCTCTCCCAGCACTCAGAGACAACATCGTTCATCGCCAATGCCATTATTGTATTTCGGACAATAAGGCGGATGTGTTTTGTGCAGACAGAATGATCCCCTAGAGCCTGGAGGTGTGTGTTGGCCCATGATGAGATGCTCACCAGGTCTACTGTTTATCCTTGGACCAGCTGGACATCTACGTGAACAGGGTTCAGCAGTTAGGCCATCGCTACTACCGCCTATACTCTCAGCCATATAGCAAACAACCCAAACATGACTGCACAACTGTACATTTTGACGATTTTCACAGAATGGCTGGACTTTCCCACCGTTAACACAAAAATCAACGTGGCCAACTCTCCCAATTTCACCGTAATAACCAGCATTCGTGTGAATTACTTCTACAAAGTCGGCGTCACCACTGTCGAGTCTGCGAAAGTGAAAAAAATCATTTATTATAAAAGTATAGAAATTCTGTACTTATTCTTCATTAAATATCTCAGAAAATAATGGGTTTAGGGGAATTTATCTAGAAACCTTTTCTGTAGCTTATAAAATTCTCTACAAAAAAGGTTTCATCAAAATTCTTCTAATCTCAACCGCTTTTGAGATACTCGCAATTGAATGCGGAATTTTTCCGCTTATCCAACGAATTTCAGCAAAATTATCCATTTTTCGTGATTATTTTCATTGTTTTTTTTGTGTCACAAACCTGTTCACGAGGCCAGGGCGAACAAGGGGCTTGGCCGGGTCAAGTCCAATGATCCTCCGCATCCTAAAAAGCAGATAATTCGCCATGATTCCGCACAAATGAGCGCCGAGTGAGTGGCCAACGCATGTTGTCCGGGAAATTGGCATTCCCAGGTGTCTCAATGTTGTCAGGGTTTTGGCCAGGCATCTCGCTACTGGTTGAAGGTTCGAGACAGCGGCTGGATAGCACGGTGCAGCTGACAGTTTGCCCCAGTCCACCATGAAGACATTGTAGCTTCCGTTTCTGAGATAAGCGTCTCGTAATACCGCGATTGGAAGGGTATCATCGCCACCTGAAGATTTTTCGATTTATTCAATACCTTAGACCACCTTTAATATTCTTAATACGTACACTGAGGAAAAAGTGTATTTTCTAGGAATAAAAATAATTTTTTGACTAACTTCTTTCTTATTTGAGATGAACTGTATAAGGAAATAAGATGAATTAATTGAGAGGAATCAATAGCTTTTTCTCAGAATATTACTTCATTTTAGTTCGAAATAACACCAGATCTGTTCTCATTTTTTTATTATTTTTCGCTAACTGATAACGATAAATAAATAATTGTTTGTCCGAATCTTCCTTCTGCACTAATTCAATCTCGATTATATTTTCCAATAATATTTTCATGTGGAATCTTCATCAAATAATAATGTATTTGCGCGAAATATGAAATGTTGGTCCAAACCTAACTCAGTTTGGATTAAAACCGAAATGCATTTCCCAGGAACTTTCCTCCGAAAAAACTTATCTTGTTAATTGATGGGAACATGTTCAAATTCGTTCTAATCAGACTTGAGGAATAAGCCAAAACATTAATTTCTCAATGGTAAACAATGCTTTCTCAAACGAATTCTCGATCGACGCAAACTACATAGTATTCCTAGAAAATATTTTCTTCTCTCAGTGTATAAATGTATTCAAACACTAAACATTAAACTTAAAAAGGATCATTTCGAGCAATCAATTATCACGAGAAGAATAAATTAATAAGAAGGATAATAAATGTTTAATGTTTATTCTCAAAAGTGAAGCTGGTAAGCCTATGGAGTCAGTGCAGCAAATTGCATGCAATGAAATTCTTCTATAAAAATTCCTTTAAAAATTCACATATTTCTTATAAGAATTACAAAATCCTTTTAGACATTTATAATGGTTTTTGAAGGATATCTCGGGATTTAAAGGAGATACGTAAATTTCTATAGAAATATTTTTTGTAGCTCTTGAAATTCTCTGCAAAATCGGTCTCTTGGGTTTTTCTCCTAAACCTACTCGCGTCAAAAATATTATCAAATCAGTCGCCACAAAATTTTCGTTTCTTTTTTGGACTAGAATAAATAAGAAAACACCGACTGCCCATTCTTTAATGAGTGTCTCAGAAAATATCAGGTTTACGAAAATTTATCAAGAGACCTTTTTTGTAGCCCACAAAATTCTCTAAAAAAAATGTTTCTTTCTAATTTTCTCTAAACCCACTCATTCCGGAAATATTCACGAAATAGTCCCCAACAAATTCTTCAACTTCCCAAATTTTTATAATCGAAAAAAACAGTTAATGGAAGAAATTAATAAATGAAAAAAATAAAGAATTAATTACCTGCATATCCATGAATAAGTATAACATTCTCCAGTGTTGGTTCATAATCAATTTTCAGCCAGTCGCCCTTAAACTCATCAATCAATTTCCTCTTTTTCTCTTTACCCGGTGAATAAAGATAAACATGAATATCTGGATCTGGGCATGCATCTTTATCATCTCCTCTTCTCCACGTACAATCCTTCTTATCATAACTATTAGCAGCACCACTCTCGATAGCGTCTTGAATGGGTCCTTTTGCAAAGCGCGTCAAACTCTTCTCAAATTCCGTTAATCCCGAAATATTTTTAAAATCACAAAAAACTACAAAAATTACGAATTTCACAAATTTTGATAAGTTCATCTTGTTAAATTTTTTTTCTTCACAATCAAAAAAAAATTGAATAAAAATTTTTTAATGTTGGGAGATACGAATGAGTGAACGTCTCGATGATGACTAAATTGAGAAAACAAATGCTCACTGGTTATTGTCGGTTCGTTGATCACCGGACTACGACTCTTTACCGTTTTATTTATTTTCTCTCTTTTTTTTTTTCTTTAAATGTCTTTGGGATACCTTTTACCCAGTTATTCTTCGGTTCTTAATGCATTCGCGATGAGTCAGGTGAAAAGGGGAGGGAGTACTTACAGGTCAGTTTTTTTTTTTTGGGAAATTTCGATGTTTTTTTTGTTGCTCATAAAAAATGTCTTTTAATGAAAGAAATTGTGCCACTTTTTTTTTTCGTGAAAATTTCGAAAAATAAAATTTTTTCCTCGGGCAACAATTAAGTGGAAAATAATTTACTCAAATTTATCTTTTTTTTTTATTATCATCATTTTAATGAGAAATCATTTGTTTTTTTTTTTTGCAGAATTTTAATATTTTAAAATAATATTATCTGTTCTTTGTGAAAATGAAATGAGAGTTTAAGATGTTAATCTGGTGAAAGTTTTCTATTTTTATTTTTGAGGGCAAATTTGGTGAAATTCTCAGACACAAATTTTATAACAACTTATGAATTATTACACCACAAAATTCTGCTCTTTGAAGATGAGAAAGTTATTTAAATTGTTGAATACAGAAGAATACGCAATTATTATGTAATGGGCGAGAGAAAAAAAATTAGTAGGAAAAATTAATGAATTGAAGAATTTTCGGTATTTTTTTTTCTTCTTGTATTTCTTCAATGAAATTATCAATTAATAACAGAAAAAAAAACGGTTTATCAGGAATAAATTTAACTACTTTTTACAGTACACCGACACAATTTCCATAAAACCTCACAAATTCACATAAAACATAGAAAATTATGATAAATGCACGCGAAAATATTCAAATCAGTTTTCTTAAAAGAAAAACATCAAATTTTTCACGATTTTCGAAGAAAAACAATTCGTCAGGGGAATTAAAGTAAAAACTATAAATAAACTATGAATTTGAGATAGAAGAATTCGAACTCAAATTAATTTCCAACAAATTTCTTTCCAAATGTAAAAAAGAAAAAAAAACATCAAAAAACTATCAATGAAAAGAAAATGTCAAAATATAAGAGTTCAAGAACACCACAATAATTCACAAACATAATTCAGTAACAGAGCAATAAAACTCGTCACATTGATTCCGATTTACTTTCATTTTTTTTGTCAAATATCTCGGAAACAACTGCATTTACCACAGCAATCATAAACCTTTTATGTACCTCTTACTCCGCTCTACAAAAGAGGTTTGCATAAAAATCCCCTATCTCCCTCTGTTTCCGACATATTCTCAGAAAACCGCAGTAGAAGAGTTTCAAACACCAAATGAGAAAAATCACATACAGATAATTCTTCGAATATCTCCGGAAACCACTGGGTTCACAAGAATTTACTAAGAGACTTCCTTCGTAGACTGACACATTTCAATTTATAAAAGAGAAATGGATTAATTTAGCATTCTCCCCAAAGTTCCATAAGCACATACGCCTTTTAAATATCTAGATGACATGATGAGTCATTAAGAATACTCTCGTCGAAGAACCAGGGAAGAATGAGGTAGAAAATACACCCTCACGACCTCCATCCTAGATTTGACCTTGAAACTTCATCTCGTTATATCTCCGGAAGTTCTTGAAATAAACCAGGCTTCATTATAGTCATTTCCAGGTCAAATTTCCCTGGCTTTCCAATGGAGTCATTTTCAGATCTCTCCCTGCACTAAAAGACAACTAAACGTCACCATTTTTGGATTTAGCCCTCGAAATTCTCTTCAAAAAAAGGTCTCTTGCAAAATTCCCCTAAATCCACTAATTTCCAAGATATCAGCAGAAAAAAAAATAAACCCCTTACATCGAATTAACCGGAGAACCTAATTTACTTAATACTTAAATTATCAATTTCCTCCTTAATTACAGTGGCAAGTTGTGCTTTATCAGCTTCTGACACTTTGGGTCCCTTGTCAGTACTTCCCAAATTCGTATCCTGTCTAGCACATTCTTTTTTATGAAGAAACCAGTGATACCTCTGGCATTCTCTGTCACAGTACTGTACAGCTTTGCATTTACTACATTTTTTCATAGCCTTGTCCTCACCGCATGTAACACAAATTTGTACTGTATCAGAAAATCCACGTTGTCCATTAATAGCAGCTGATACAACTGAAACAGCTGATGGTGGATCACTACCAGCTAATGTTGCTATCATTTGTCGAAATATTGTACTCTCTCTGAATGGAAATTCACGTACAATTTCTCTCAACAAAACCTCCTGATACTCTGGTCTAAATGTCTCATTTTTACCGCATTTTAATAATTGTTTAATAAACAATTCAACTAAATCATTTTGTATTTTTTTATCATCTGTATTATCCAAATTTTTATCCTTCAATTCAACATCATCACTTTTTGCTGAATCTTCATTCTTCAATTCCACTTTGTCTTTATCAAGTTTTTCTTTTCTAGCCTCCTGACGTTTTCGCAGCTTTATTAATTCGTTTATTATGCATGATAAGTAGTGATACTTGAATGCCATTATCTCGTTTGTATCTGCACCTCTTGTCATTTCTCTGTGACGAAGAGACTCGAGAACCTTCTGAATCTGGAAGAAAAAATATTTTCATTAAAAAATTTTTATTAATTTTCTTAAAAAATCTTAATTACGTTATCAATCGATGTTTATCACTTATGGTGAAATTTTTTTTATAACTCTATTCGTTTTAAGAGAATTTATATTGAGATTTCTTTCCTGTTTTTCGTTTTAATTTCACAAAGATTTTATGTTGAAAATAGCTAATTTCAATCGAATTTCAATGAAATCGCATAAAATATTTCTATCAAAGAAATGAAAATGTAACAAACACTATAAAAATCAATCCTGCATTGTATTATTTTTGGCTCAGATGGGCACTTCCCCTCGAGTCTAGTTTGAATAAAGATAAAGATAAATATTTTTGCAAATGAATGCAAAAGAAAATACAAACAAATACCTTTGGAAGATGATCTAAAAGTCCACTACATCTCTGCAAATTAATTGCTACCCTAACCGGATGTACATTGACCTGCATGATAAATTTATGAAATGAATCAGCTAGATGTGGTGGTAGCATTGGCTCAGTCTGTAATCCCTGTGGTTTAACGTAGTAATCAATATCAGCCTTTGGTATATAATTATTGATAATAGCAACGCAATTGTGATTGCCAACAAATGCAGCCATTTGTGCTGCTGTTCTTCCAACTGAATTTGTTGCATTTATTTTGGCACCATAGGTTGATAGTAAATGACATAATTCAGCATTACCACTCAATGCAGCAAAGTGCAGAGCTGTGTAACCGTGCTCGTGATAACAAACATTGACATCAGCTCCCTGAAAAGAATGAAAACATAGGATTATCTCGAGAAGTTGAAGAGGTAGAAAAGTGCAGATGATTTTGTTGAAAAGCTGAGGAAATTCTACCCTGAAAAACACTATAATCAAGTACATTTATCTCTTCAAATTCTCTAGTTACACTTAAAAACCTGTTTTGCCCTTAAACACTTGTTTTTGCAGTATCTCCTCGAGTTTTTGAACAAATTCAACTTGATTATAGTGTTTTCTGGGGTAGAATGTTCTCAGCTTACCACTGGAACCATCAGCACCTATGTTTGCCCTTGTTTTCTCCCGTAAATAGTCAAAAACTCCAAAATAAGACAATTTATTGATATTATTCTAACCTGATCCAATAGCATCTGTGCAATTTCTTTGTTTCCCTTATAACACGCGTGCTGAAGTGGGCTCATTCCATTTTCATCAACAAAATCAATTTTAATTTTACTCGCAGCAAGAAGTGTTTTAAGCTCACTAGCTTCATTATTTGTTATTTTTTTAATTATCTCTTTCTGAACTTCTGTACAATCCATTGTTGACGGCGCCATTTTTTTTCACTATAGTCGTACTAAGGAAAGCTTTGACACGGGGAATGTTAGGAGCTAGGTTCCTCCACCACTATGTTTTCCCATGAGTTCGGCTCCCTCACCCCAACATTCCTCGTGTCAAAGCTTTCCTTAGTACGACTATAATTATATATCACAGAAATAAATAATAAATAAAATCAAAAAGTATTACTCTACTCATAGTTGCTCAAAACTTTTGAATTAATCCCGCCAAACACTGGCGAATGAAAGTGAAAAAAAGATGGCGCAGTTTGCCAACTTTTCATTGGTAGTTGAAATTCAACGGTTTTTTGAGGTACTGCGTCATTCTCAACCGCCATTAGCGTCTTCTTTTTGGCGGCAAACATCAGATCCCGCCTTTCCACGGACGAGACAACATTAGCTCCTTCAATTTTCTTAATTTTGCAGCAGTTAATATTTTTTTCTTTCTAACTAATTATTTCCTCCGGTTACATGAGTGAAGCTGATGATAAGTAAAAGGTAAAAATCTCCTATTCCGTGAAAGTACTGGGGCTAATTTGATTGATGAATTATTTTTAACGAATTTTTTGTCCGACAAAAGCGATTATTGGGCTCTTTCAATTACTGAATTATTTTATTTGTCGTTTTTCTTCCTGAGAATAAAAAAAGAGGGAAAAAATTATATCTATTAATGCACTTTAAAGTAACATTGAGAATTCTTAATGATTCCCTCTAAGGCCAAAAAAACGAAGCAGCTGATCATTAAACGGTAATTCTTTCAATTCATGGTACTCCTGTGACTATTGGGATTAATTATTCTTTTTTTTTGGTCTCTATTTCTCACTTGAGATTAAAAGGGGGGGGGGGAATAAGTCATATTTATTGATTCATCACGATGAGTGAGAACAAAGAGGGGATTGAAATTTTCGTTGTGGAATGGGATGAAGAAAATAAGTATGATAATGGTGGTTTTTTTTTTCTGCACCACCATTGACATTGTTTTTGGCAGCAGAGATTACTTCGTAGAGAGAAATGCGCGTAAAGTGATATAACCGGGATTTTCTGATTCATCGAATTTTTCGTTTATCATTATGATTTCTTTATAACTTTTCTGTTATTATCACGGATTTCAGATAGTTTTTCCTATAATATGAGATATTTCAAGAAATATGTGAAGCGCTGCCATTGCAGATAAATGCAGAGGGGTCGTTTCTAATATCCCAAAATGATAGAATTATTTCGAGTAATAAGAAAGCCAACAACTGGTAAGTGTTTTTAAAAATGCTCTCTTTTTTCAAATTCTAATAGGAGCCCGACTGTTCTCATTCTCTCCACTCCCATTCATCAGGCTGAAGATTCTTGCGACTGCTATCATTTACATTCAACGTTTATTATTAGAGGGCAATTTCGAAGAATTTCGTATTTTTTTGAAAAAAAAAAATAGTTGACAAAAAATAATATTCTCAGAGATTTTTTCACTACAATTACTTATTATAAAAGAAGACTTGGATGAACGAAAAGGATTTGGACTGAGTATCATTTTGTTTTGACTAGCCGAATATGATCGTGTACACGATAGTCTATGAACATCCTTCCTTTTTCATGTTCAAATAAGTAGCTTTTCATCTAACACAGGTATAGGTCACAGGATTTGGGACGGAAATGAAATTTTCCAAATTTCTAGCATATATTAATAGGCAATATTGCATGGAGAAGAGTGTCGGTAAGCTAGGATTAAATTGATGAATTTTTTCATTCTGCTGTCGAACTGGTCAAAGATGAATCTGCCAAAGTCGACCCAGAGCTGGAATTTACGTGTTATAGCATAGGACCCGAATATTTCTGAAGATCCCTCTTCGGCTAGGTCGACAATAATCTATCATTATCATTCAAGGTTGTTCGGCTAGCAATCTCAATTATGATTGTGTGATCAGCGAAATTCTTTCGTTTCTTTCATAATGAAATTAACTTAACACATACCTAAGTACCATTATTATTACTTTTTTACCCCTCCACAGTCACCAATGAAGATGCAATCACTGTAAGTATTCTTGTGCTCGTGTATCACTTTTGGGAGTGAACTTCAATTACATTTATTCTATCTATTAATAATTGCATTCACTAAAAATATTATAGAGAATTTCTAAAAATTGCTAAAAACTTCAAATCATCCCCGCTTTGTTCTTTTATCACTCAATAAACGTCAAGAAACGAATATCTATGGAGCTCTAATGGAGGAAAAGTTAGATTTTTCCGGAAAATACTCTTCTGATGTAGATATTCCCATACTCTACTTACAGGAATCAAGTACCTCCGCGGAGATTCATCGGGGAGTGGAGCTTCTCTTAGAGAACCTCCTTTCCAGGAAGCTGCGTCGGAGATTCGTCGGGAAGTGGAGCGTCTCTTAGAGAACCTCCTTTCTAGGAAGGTGCGTCGGAGATTCGTCGGGAAGTGGAGCGTCTCTTAGAGAACCTCCTTTCCAAGAAGGTGCGTCAGGAAGTGGAGCGTCTCTTAGAGAACCTCCTTTCCAGGAAGGTGCGTCAGGAAGTGGAGCGTCTCTTAGAGAACCTCCTTTCCAGGAAGATTCGTCGGGAAGTGGAGCGTCTCTTAGAGAACCTCCTTTCCAGGAAGGTGCGTCGGGAAGTGGAGCGTCTCTTAGAGAACCTCCTTTCCAGGAAGGTGCGTCGGGAAGTGGAGCGTCTCTTAGAGAACCTCCTTTCCAGGAAGATTCGTCGGGAAGTGGAGCGTCTCTTAGAGAACCTCCTTTCCAGGAAGGTGCGTCAGGAAGTGGAGCGTCTCTTAGAGAACCTCCTTTCCAGGAAGATTCGTCGGGAAGTGGAGCGTCTCTTAGAGAACCTCCTTTCCAGGAAGGTGCGTCGGGAAGTGGAGCGTCTCTTAGAGAACCTCCTTTCCAGGAAGGTGCGTCGGGAAGTGGAGCGTCTCTTAGAGAACCTCCTTTCCAGGAAGGTGCGTCGGGAAGTGGAGCGTCTCTTAGAGAACCTCCTTTCCAGGAAGATTCGTCGGGAAGTGGAGCGTCTCTTAGAGAACCTCCTTTCCAAGAAGGTGCGTCGGAGATTCGTCGAGAAGTGGAGCGTCTCTTAGAGAACCTCCTTTCCAGGAAGGTGCGTCGGAGATTCGTCGGGAAGTGGAGCTTCTCTTAGAGAACCTCCTTTCCACCTTCCCAACTCTATGGGCTGCGAGAGGAGGCCTTGGAGCAGGTAAAAATTCATTGCACAGATAATGATTTTAAAACTCAGGATTCCTCCATAGATATTCGTTTCACATTGTCGACTTTTTTTTATCATTATTATTCCCTGTTATCTTCTGTTGCTAGTACAAATTCCGGATGCCTAATGTGAATAGAAATTTGAAGTTTCTAACGATTTTTCCAGGTGATTTAAATCTTTTCACATTATTATAGAACATAATATTCATTACTTTTTCAGTCTTCGTAATTGATAAATTGCTATTGTCAATGTTAATGTTTCGATTCGAAAAATATTTTTATGCAGAGATAATGACTTGGTTGATGCTCTGAGAGTGCAATTATCGTACTGAGGAAAGCTTTGACACGGGGAACGTTAGGAGCTAGGTTCCTCCACCACTATGTTTTCCCATACGAGTCCGGCTCCCTAACGTTCCTCGTGTCAAAGCTTTCCTTAGTACGACTATATTTTGAAATATATATGGGCACAGGAAGGTTGCCGGAGGTTAATTTGAGAAATTATCAGAGAAAATTTCAAAAAAAATTTATAAAAAGTTTTATAAAAATTTCATGAAAATTTCCGCAAAAGTCTGAAAAATCTCAAATACATTAGAATGAAACTATTTTTTTTTTTATACCGGTACTGTATTTGGGATTTCCGAGTTCTTCCGTAGCGATTGAAAAAGAGGAGAAGAAGGATTGGAACAATGAGTAGCCATTATTTTTGTGGGATAACGTACAGGGTATAACAAAACTACAGGTCATCCTGTGATACGTTACGTTCAGGGATGAATTCTGAATCGGAAAGTCCCCTGGTATTTTTTGATCAGACGTATTCCTGTTGAATTATTCGTGCAGTGGAGATATCACTAATACCGACACATTGCATAGGAAAAATCAATATTTCTTGAGGATCGCAAAATTTGAAATTGAATTATAATTTTTTTCATTTTTTTCCACCACGCCAATACGATATTTTTTGCAAGACCCTCGAAATTGGCTGAGTTTACACGCTCATTAATTCGACAGGAATACATCAGATCGAAAAGTGTCCCGTGACTTTTCAATTCAGAATTTATCTTTAAACCTAACATATCACGGACGACCCGCAGTTTTGTTACACCTTGTATATTCATGAATATGCTATAAAAAATGATATGGCTAAGTTTTAGGAATGAACGTATGAACATTGACACGAATAGATTTGATTGAATAGTTCCTTGAAGCTGTAAAGAATTATCTGCAAATGGAGAAAATAATAAAATACTCTTTTCTATCATTTTTGGACCAAAATCAAAATGATTCAAGCATGAAGCTTCTTCGATTTATATCAATAGTACTTTTTTTTTGCATGGAGGGAATGAGCTTTATTGCTTCTCACGTTCACTCATTTGTTAGCTCTTCTGTACGTGTTATCTCTTTGGATGGCTGTAAAAAAAAAAAAAAAACGATAAATCTAGTCGGAGAATGGAGGCTTCGTGTGAATTGTGTTAACGTGGCCGCTTGATAATATAATCTATTTCGGGATCTAGATACCTCAAGAGCGAGTATGTAACCATCAGTAGTCTAGCCCTGAAATCACTATTCAAGTTTAAAGTTTTTGGGAGTAGACAGACCATGAAGAACACTGGAGAAATTTTGATTATTTTACTAATGTTTCTAGTAGAAAGTGAGTTGTATCATTTTCTTCAATAATTAATTTGCTTAAGCACATCTTTGTTATTTTCATGTTATTTTCGTGAGCTTCAGCGAATATTTAATAGTGAATAATATATTCTATTGTGCTCAGCTTTGAAATTTTTGCAGCCAGTGGCATTATTACCCAGAAAAAACTGATTTATATTTAACTAGGGAGGATAAGGAAATATAGGTAGATGAATTTGGATCTCCTTTGCTGTGCATAGATTTACCTCGATCTTAATAGATCTATCCAAGTCCAAACAGATCTAAAAAGGTGTAACATAGAGTCAGCAAAAAATTAAGGGAACAGTAAATTTTATCAGTTTTTTTCGTCATTTTCGAATGGTTGTAACTTCGCCAAAAATCATCAGATCGGAATTTAAGAAAATGATAGGAAAGCTTGAAGTCTCTACTTTCGAAATCTTGAGATGAAAATTTGGTTTGAGCATTCGTTATAACGAGATAAGAGGGTTGAAAGCGGAAAAAAATTTTTTTCGTTTTTTTTTTCTTTTTTTCAAATTGCTTCACGGACTTTAAAAAAGAATTAAAAACGCGTTGATAAAGAGGGAATTAAGCTAAGTTCTCTTGCTGTTCATATCGTCCTATACATAAGTTCCAACGTTGGTAATCATTTTCGTTCATTATTTGGCGGTTGAGAAATTCGAAAGATTATGGTATATTCTGGATTACTTAATAAACTTGTCCTCGAAGTTTTACTACAGAAGTTGATGTTCCTCCTTAGGGAACAAAAAAGTGCTCCTTCAATTTTTGATTGGCTTGCAAATTTAAGGGGTGCTTCAACACACAGTAAACTCAAGAACAACGTTGAAACATTCGCAGCTTTCACAAAATTCGCGAAATTCAGGGGAATTTATATGGAACATCCTTTTTTTCAATACTTGATTACTTTATTTATTTTCTTCAGACGAGAGCACAGAATACGCAGCTAGACATTATTATTTTGATGATTGCAAGCAACTCAGTGATGACTTTCTTGCTTCAACCTCCAACAACGTCTACCATTGTCCATGTAAGCCAAGGAAGCTGATATTCAATTGCGAAGGTACATAATGGGTCCATCCTATTTTCAATAATTTCCTTATGTTAGAGCAATGATTATATATTCATGGAAGAATACAGTGGGATGTGATATGTTATTTCATCTTAAGATTACAATTGCATCAACGTCAATGGAAAATTAGTATAAGCGAATGAAGAAATGATTTGAAAAATAAAAATTTCCAATTACCTTTTTCATTCTCTTTTACCATTGATTCTATTTAGCTCGTTCGAATATCAAATGTGAAAATTCATCAGTCGAAGAAATCAAATATTAGGACGAATGACTGTTTGGAGGAAAACTATAATAGAAAATACTATGTAAACTTTCCCACTCTCTTTTTCCAAATATTTCGACCTATAATTTTTGAACTACCATGAGAGGGTTCATTTCATCGTCAGGCAAAAAGCTTTGGCGCTGATTGCTCATTCAAAAGTATAATTGTTCGACTATCAATTCCTTTATATGCACAGGGGCCGATTATAGTGTCTCGTGTAGATTACGGAGTTCACCGGAGTATGAGAGAAATTATATCAATCACTGCAATGGAATTAATGTTAATCATTTCCCCCATAAATCTTCGAACAGAACTTTGAGTTGTTTATGTTCAACTAGACATTTTCTGTTTTGCTGCACTGGCGAAAGTCTTCTAATTGACTTTTCAATAAATGATCATCTAAGAACACTAAATTAGTAGATCATTAGAAACGTAATGTTTATATGTCTCTTAGCATAACAATTTCATGAATATTTATGTAAAATTTCCTCAAATAAATAAAAAAAGTAATTGGAATAAAATTATTCTTTTCTATGAAAATCCTTGCAGAAAATTTTTGCGGAAAGCTTTTTGCAGGAAACTTTCGATAAAGAAAATATCTATTTTCTTTTCAGTTGCTTTCTTTATATTCATTTATTCCCCATGTATAGAGATTATCCATGGATAATGACTTGTAACAGTTTTAATAAACAGTTGCAACTGTTCATTAAAACTGTTACAAGTCATTATGCCCATTACTGACTCGAGTATTTTCAAAACTCAACTCGCGTAGAATCAAATGTAATAGTCACACGTAGTATTCTCCCGATTCTTTTAACGTACCAACATATTTTAGGATATTAAACAGAACGCAAACAATGCTGCCAGAGACAACGGCAAATTTTTCTTCAAATTGAACACAAACAAAAGCAAATCCAATTAGTCCATCACAAATATCATAAAAAGTTTCACAAATAGACATCAACTCTTATTTTGCCACGTCATGCAAGAAACTGCTGCAAAAATTTCGTCACCATCTCTGCTATGAAGACGATAGCAGAGAGTGATAGACCGATTCCCAACAATTCGAAAGCGAAATCCAATTTATACAGTCGAATTGGTCGATATTTCGGAGATAACCGTTCGATGTCATCGGCCCGACGTTTCTCCATTGAACGATGAGTCTCATCCCTCAGCCATTGCCCGAATAATCCAGACTCGATCATTCTTATCCACATGTCGTTGACACGATCGTAGAGAGCCCAATTCTGACGACACTTATGACTCAGGACCACTTGGCCCAGTGGTTCTTCGACTAATTCCAGTGGAGATGAAGCATAGATCTGATAGGCGAATTTCTCAGTTAGGCACACGTTTTTATCACCATTCAGAACATAAGCCATGCATATGTCATCAGGTAAAGGTATTACGTGACACTGTGGACATCTCAATCCAATGGATTCTGCTGATCCGTCTATGCAATAGAACTTGTATCCCAGTTCCACTAATTGGCTGATGGTTTTTATGGGTCTGTACCTCTCTTGCTTCGTCAGAAATGAAGCAATTTTTCCTTGAAATGTACCATTGCTGATGATCATCAGTATCAGTATTGTCGCAAAATAAATGCGAAACGAGTGGTTTTTTATCTTTATCAGAATTGATGAGTAAATGAGTAGCCTTGTCAAATCCAAAATTGCTGAGCCGAAATCATGAGTCTTTAACGCAAGAATTGAGCAGAAAATTGCTAGCGCTATGAATGCTAGTATCAGCACTTGAGTGTTCCATAAATGGAGAATCTTGTAGAGTGTTGATTGTTCAGGACTCAACTTCACCACCGCTACAATTTCGTCACTCTGATACGGAAACAAAACCTTTATCCCCGGAAATTGATCAATGGGAAAGAAGTCGTATGAAAGATCAGAAAATCCATGTATGAGGTGGTCAGTTATGGAATTGTTATCTCTGATTCCAAACCAATAGGTAGCATTCAATGCTTCCGTTAAAACTCTCATAATTTTTGATTTTGGTGAATCGCTGAGTGCTACTTTTCTGTAAGTATCAACAGTCAAAGAGGATCTCACGACTGGGTATACTATCGGAGAAAATCTGATGCAGAAGCCGTTCAAGTATTTTGTCTTGTCGTAATTCAAATTCAGGCAGGAAAAATCTGAAATTTACATATTTGATATTCTATGTAATTTTATGTGGTCTAAGAACCTCGGTATTTGCGTATTAATGCGCGCACATGATTTATGCAAATGTGCGTAATCTCTTACTTCTGAAAGTGGGAGGGAAGGGATGAGGCCTGATATGCAAATAGCGAGGTAATAGTGGTGTTCGTTCATAAGTGAACCGACTCAAAGTAATTCGGACTTACTTTGAATCGGTTTACTTATGAACGAACACGGCTAATGGACAGATAGAGTTTCAAGGTAATATTCTAGTGAATTTGAATAGTTAATCCCTTATTTGCTTAATGCTGTATCAAAGATGACAGTTTTTTTTACATCTTTCTGAATTTTTTTATCTTTTTTGCCCGTGTAGTTTATCAGATATCAATCATCAAAATTACTAAAAATGGTGGTGGGGATGAAATGACCTGAATTGGACAGCAATAACGAAATTACTAAAAAACCACACAGTTGATTCATTATTTGAAAACTATTGGCGAAGAGAACAGCATTTTAACTCAATAAAAGGAGAAAAAAATATTTAATTCTCCGTATAGTTATTGAGAAATTTTAATTGAAAGATAGTTAACTATTTGCCTCTCTCTCTATCTCATGCATGTGATGGGAGATAAGTAATGTAAAAAAAATTTGAAAAACAAAAAAAATTATATTCACAAGCTAAAGATATGACTTTCGAATAGTTCAATGACTTCATTGGATAAACTAAAGGACATTTCCACGAATTATCAACAATCAATTGGAAACTGACCAACAGATTCTCATTTTTATCTGTTTTATGGAACGTACTCTGAGATACTATCTGAATATAAAATAGTAAACTTGTTGAGTGGGAATAATAAATTACTTACGTGAATCGAAAGATTGATAGAAAATTCTTGAATCATGGAGCTCCTCCATTCTCATCCAGGGTTTCGGCGCATAACTTGCTATTGGATTCGACGTATACAATGTTGCAGTATTCATTGAATTCTCGCAGATGTATATCGAATTGAGAATATCCATTCCCCAAATTATGATCTTTGTGTTTTCGAAGTTCTCGCATAATCTCCCGTTTTTTTCAATTATGAAAAATAAAGCCATGTGATCCCACCACTGAGTCTGCTTCAAAGACACCAAATCTGATTGTAAATCTTTATCAGAGGCACTCATTAGCACAAATTTCCGGGGTTGGAAATCCTGCAACTCGTTATTTCGTATATTTTTGAAATTTTTCATCCGAAGAACAGATGGCTTATCAATAGACTCATTGAAATCTCCGATTATAAGGATGGGATCGGACAAACTGTCACTTCCATAACATGATTCGAGTATTGTTTTCTGAAATATGAAATTCATTTGATAATTTATTCAAATTGATAAGTTTTTTGGACCAAAAACACGAAAAAACGATGTTTCTAACCGAGCGAAGGGAAAAAAAATAGTTTTTCCGCACGTTGTACATGAAAAAAACTGTACCTTACTCGTGCGGAAATGATTGTCAGACCCGTGTGATTACAAAACTCGTCTTCTACTAGTTTTACAAGCTCACACTCGTTAGAGTAGTACATTACCTAACAAGTGCGGTAAAGTACTTTTCTAACGAGTGTGAGGTTGCAGAACGAGCCGAAGGCGAGTTTTGTAATCACCTGAGTCTGAAAATCTTTATTTCCGCACGCCGTGCGGAAAGTAACCACTTTCCGCACGCTACGCGTGCGGTCAGTGGCACTTTCCACACGTTGTACGTAAAAAAATTGTACCTTACGCGTGCGGTAAAGATTTTCAGACTTGTTAGGTAATCTACTATTGCACGTGTAAAGTACTGTTTTTCTGCGCACAACGTATGGCAAAATACTTTACCGCACTTGTTACATGATACACTATGATTATACGAACCATAATTCTTTCCCCAACAGAAAAATCATTAGATTTCCACGATTTTTGAATTTGTGTACAGTCACTGAGAACAAATACTGAAGGAGTTATAAACGGTAGTAACAGCCTATTAAACCACATAATTGATATTGTTATTCGAAAAGTCGTGCACATTTATTCACGAATTATTTTAGAATTTAGACCTATCCGAAAGATCGTGACGGTGGGAATGATAAACTCTGTTTCCAACCGCACATCCGAGACTCTAGATAATAGAATTACTAGATTCAATACTTTAATTTATGTTTTCTTTCATCACAATCGTGCACTCAATAATTTATTGGTGAATGAATCGAAAGGTTTTCTAATTAATGAATTTCATTTGATATGTTATCCGTCATGTCAACATTAATTTTCTGATGGAACAAAATTGATTGTCCGCTGATGGCCGTTCATAAATATATTAAATGAGTCCTCAGACGTGGTGGGCATCTTCGGACATAACAAAAGGTTTATTGACAATTTTTTTAAAAATTTCTAGTCGCTTACGAGATATTCTTAAAATGAGACCGATTGCACGCTCTAGCACACGAAAAATAATCTCCGAATTGTTTGTTCAGAATTTATTGTTTCTTCAACTTTTCTTTTTGGTGATTATTCTTCAAGTTAAACTGAAAATTATTACCAATGATCGATGATTCCTTTGAAGAATTGTTTCATCCTTCATTCCAGTTAAATGAAAAAATGAATTTTCTTGATTTTTTTTTTCATTTTTAATTCGAGTCAATTATTATACAGAACGTCATGTTATTTTTGTTTTGTTTTTGTAAATACACAATTTTAATACAATTAACAAGCTTTGTTTCATTAAAATAAGAATTATCATTTTTTTCTTCTTTCTTATAATTGAAAATACAATCAATAAATTTAAAATTCTACGTATTGTCAAAGAATTTAAATAATTATATTTAAATTTGATTTTCTTTAAAAATCGTAACAGTTCAATTTATTAGTAATACACAATTAGATTTTTCAAATTATCAATGAATGTGGAAATGAGAATTATGAGTTGAAAAATTTAACATTATTGCACTGGAGTTATCTAATTACTTTTTTTTCTCCAATTATTCATTTCAGCAGTGTGATGTCTTCGGTGTAAATTGATTTTGTATATATACATGTTTTTTATTTCTTATATTACTGAGAAAAATTAAAGATTCTTTAAAAATAATGATTAAAATTCCGAACAGAATTTCAATTTCAAATTGAAATTGAAAAATAAAACTACGCCTACTCAGTCTTCTTTCTATGAAAAATACAAGGTAACAATTATCGAAAGTTGATTATTAATAATTCTTAAAGCTCATATGATTTTTCTATTATTTGTTGATTAAAAAAAAACTTCAATTCTTTTGTCCAAGTTAAAACACTGATAATAACTCATTTTTTATCGTTTAATAAATCCTGAATCTGTAGATGTGAAGATTAAAAATAGATTGTTTAAAAAGTTAAAAATATTTAACATTTTCATTCGGAAAAATAATAAATTTGAAGAGAATTTCATAATTGTATCCTCGATTTTTCCCTTAAATTCCTAAAATGTCTTACTTCGTAATTGAAATTCTTCGTAAATGAAAAGAAAGAAAAAATTGATTTTTTACTGTTAAAAATAATTAATCTTCTTTTCTAAATCTTAAGATATTTGAAACTGTGTTACGAGAAGTTTCGTAGCTTTGGCAATATCATAGGCACATGATCGAACCTGTTGTAAACACCTGTCCATGTGTTCAGCATCGCTCGTACAGCGTTGAAGACCAGCACACTCTGCCTGAAGTCTTCCAGTGTTGCCATTCAGTTGTCTTAGGGCCGATCTGATGTTGTCCTCGATTGGATTCTTCAGAAAAATTTTTTTCATTAATTCTTCTTAACAAAAATATTATTCTCAAGGGATAATCTCTATTCCTCATGAATTACCTGAGGAAATATGGCAGTCAATTCAGCTACAGCGACCCTGATACGCTCAGCACATGGTACAAATGCTTCACGGTGTCCTGGATCCTGCATTGCTCTCCACAATTCTTGAATTCTTCTTGTTACTTGCTCTGTACGTTTATTTATCTCGTCACTGGATGGTAGAGGTGCTGCTTGATAGGACCAGAGACTCTGGGTTGTATTTGGTCTGGCTAATGAATCTCCATCTCTCTTCGTCTGTAAAAAATAAAAGTAAAAAATCAGATTTCTCGTACTACGTCATCGGGTTAACGACATCAGAAAAACAGAGATTTTCAATTTTTAACAGCAATCTTATTCTAAAAATTTAATAAATGTCGAATTTAATGCTAAAACTGTCACGTCTATTCCTTATTGGTTGACGAAAATTGGGCGCTCCATTCAACAAACAGAGTAGAAATGAAGGATAAACGATTTTTTTTTAAGGAATTGAGAATTCCAGCTGTGTTGGTCATTGCAGAATCGTTAATAACAATTTATACGGGATGAAATTCTCATATCTGATTCAGTGAATCTGTAAAGAATGTAATGAGGAATCAAATAAGCCCTAGAAACAGAAAATTAATTGAAAATTGAAGAATTTTCAGTATTTTTTACATTTATTCCAATTTTTCAAGATTCAAAGGAATGTAAAGAGTAATGAAAATCTTTCAATTTTCAATTAATTTTTTATTTCAATGGCTTATTTTACTCCTCACTACATCCTTCAAAAATTCACTGAATCAGATTTGAAAATTTCATTTTTTATAAATTGTTATTAGCGATTCTATAGAGAAAATTTAAAGTTTTTCCGATTGTACCTATCGATTATCCTTAACGTAATTATCGATTATTGGCGATAGTTTTCAATTTAACTCGAAAAATAATCATCAATAAAAACAATAATATGAATTTAAGAGGTCTCGTGAAAGAAAATTTTTGATCAATCTCACCTGACTAATGGAATTTCCCCAGGATCCAGTTTTTTTGAGTCCCTCCCTTGTCTCATACATGGAAACTGGTCTCTGTCCTCCTCTAGACATCGTGCACCTTGGATCCCCCACCGATTCTAATACTGGTTCCTGTTCCCCACCAGCATGTCCATTGATGACGTCCTCAGGTAGCTTCACCTTAACATGCCCCTGAATGGCAGTCTTTAGTTCTCGATTCTCTTTTGTCAGTAGATCAATCGTTCTTTTGAATTCTCTGATTTCTTCCTGAAGATTCTTTATCGTTGACTCGGAGATACTCAGCTGCTTCTTGAGGACATCGACGATGGAGGGAAGACCCTTGGCCATTGGAGCCAGTGCTTTCTGCAGGAGAACAATAAAAATTAGTGGAACATCGAGGAAGCGATTGGAGAGGGATCAGCGAATTAGGAGCATCATCAAAAAAAATGAAGAATTATTTTAGCAGTGAAAAAAAAATGGAAAATTTTCATTTCAGGATTTGTTCGGCTTTTTGAAAATATCTCGAAATCTTTTGGAAATACAAAATTTTTCGTGGAAATCTTTTTTATAGAGTTAGTCAGTGCTACAAAAACAGTATCCACAAATTTTTTTCGTGATCAATAGATTTAGAGATATTTTCAAGAAAATTGTTTGAATATTTGCAGCTCTGAAAAATTAAGAAAAAAGGTTTTCAGTCCTTGGAATATAGGAAGAAGTATAGGAGCTATCAAAACGTCAAAAATTGATTAATAAAATGAGCAAATCTAATTCATGCAAAACAAAATTAGAATGAAACGACTGTCTAAACTATTCATCACTTGCCTAGAAACATTTCCTACAGAAGAGCCACGTGCTCAGTCGTTTCCTTATTTGTTGTTTTCCTACAAGTTCTGGCACCTTCATTTACCAAGCATAATATAGAGTTTTTTTTTTGTTTTTAAATTACCGATTATAGACCCAATGAAAAAATGAAAATAGTGAAGATATTATCATCTAAACACACGACAAATGCTGCATTCTCTTTTGCCATTTAATGGTGTACGAAATTAGGATAATTTACCTCATTATCTATGTTGGTGGAATGAATACTGGAGATGTCTGTGGTCAGTGCAGCATAGTCGTCGTCTGAGGCAACGCTGTCATATAAAGGCTCATCGTCTGACATCTGCGAGCCATATTTCTCTTTTCTCAATGCTGATACTACTGGATCTAAATTTTTAAGAGAAATAGGTTTTATTGATTATCTCGAAAAATTGAAGAGATAGGAAAGTGCAGATGATCGCGTTGGCTTGCTACGAAAATTTCGATAGTTTCATACTTTCACTCTGCCAAATAAATTTAAAATTAAAAAAAAAAACATAAGAAAATTGGTATTTCAGACTATTTGAAATAAACTAGAAATTCGGAAATTTTGAGATTTTTCGAGATTTCTTGATACCTGGTACATTCACTATTTTTCTTAAAAAAATCGAAATTTCTCTGAAATTCAAACTCCAGCAACCTCTCTTCGCCACTTGAAACATTAATAATCAGTTTTATTCCAAACGATTTGAAATTAATCAGAATTCTGGAAATTTGCAGATTTCGAGATTTAAACCTCTTTGTTCAGCTTACTGTGTTTCGATTGGGCAGAGGTCGGTCACAGGATTTCAAGGCTAACAGAGAGAATCCTAATTAAATTTAAAAAAAAAAGTTCTGGAAGTTTCTCATCAATTGAACACAAATAAACTTTTTCGAATGAAATTGAGATTTAAGAAAATCATCACATTATTTCTGAAACAAAATTTTGAAAACGTTCAAGATTACAATCATTGAGTTGTTAAAAAATAATAAATTACTTTTAATTTTTTAAACGGAGTGAACACCTCGACTAATTCTTATTTAAATTAATAAAATTTGAATTCTCTAAAATTTGACTCAATGCGAATTTAGAATCGACCTGTTATATCTAATGGAGAAAAAAAATTGAAGATAAAATATTAAAAAAAAACTATTTTCTAGTTGGCAGAGCGATACCCCCTAATTGCTGAAATTTCCGTTATAATCAAGTCCAATTCACATTAGAACATGAAAAAATTCACTGAAAATGCTGTACCTTGAAGAGGAGTCGTGTTCGACACCATGTGCCTTCTCCCAGCCTCAGTCAGAAGATCGATAATCAATATGGTGAACTCCTTAGGTGTAAATCTCGCCAATTTTTGCCTCCCTTGATTTCTTGTTGATGATAAATGTGGATTTACTGGTAAAAAAGGCACTGTACTCCTTTCTGGAAGACTCGCGTGCGACAGCCAAACTAATTTTACAAATTATCATCAATAAAGACAGTTTTAAAGATTATTAGAAGCAATGAGGTTCATGAGATAATGAGTGAAATGAATTTCTAGATGATTCTACGAGACAATGAAATTTTTTCAATTAATTAAAATGAGGAATTTGAAGTTAATGACAATATTTTTTAAAGAATTGTTATTTTTTTCGTTATATAATTCATCATTTCAATTAATTAAAAAAAATGAACTTCACAAAATTTACAGAGACAACACGTGAGGCCTAATCTATTTAATAATCTAATTCAATCTAAATAATTAGTGAATTAAATAATAATTAACAATACTTTTTCTCTTTTATTGTTGCTTACCTGTCCTCTGTAGATGCAATAAAAAATTCATGCACATTAATTAAATTAAATTAAATATTTACGAGACAATTTAACTAAATGTACCCTATTATGATGTTTGAATTGATGAGATGACTAGATTAATTAATTATTAATGTTTAAACATTAATTAACACTCAATTTACGAAATTAAGACACTAAAAATTTGATTTTGTCCTTTAGTTTTATTTTCTAGTGTAAATTTTTTGAAAATTTTTTCAACGATTTTTATTTACCAGAAAAATTTAGATTTTTCTCTTTTTTTTTCTTTCTATTGATTAAACTTTTGCTTTTTATTACTCACTGGCTTCAGTCTCTCTTCTGTCGACTTCGTCATACACATCCATTGCTAATTCCTCGAGTAAATTATTTTGAAGAAGCTGCAAACGATTTCTAGCTTCAAATGCCAATTCATTTCTCTCCAAATTAATTGACCAATCTGGTATAATCAAGTGCTCTTGAGTACGATGATCTGGTTTTCTTGAGCAAACAAAATACGTTAATCTGTCAGTAACTTCGTACATACATTCCACCAATCTTTCTGACAATTCCAAGTGTCCTGACATTCTGCAAAAAATGAAAAATTATTGATTTAAAAAAAATACGAAAAATTATTAAATTTTCAGACAAATCAATTCCATCAGTCTTTTTTAAAGATATCTTGGGAACTAAGCGAGATAGAGCAGTTTTGTCTGAATTCTTTTTTTCAGCTTTTGAAGATAGCTTTTCGACAAAAAAAACTGCTTAGGTCAAAAAGGTCGTATCTCCATTATTTACCGAGATATTAAAATAAAATTTGGTGACAAAAAAAAGGCCATTTTTCTGAAAATTTTATATTTCTTTTTAACAAAATCAAGATATTATCAAATGAAATTGAAAATAGAATCAATACCTTGCAATTTCCGTTGGCGTCTGTCCACCAGAGTCAATCAGGCTCGGATTAGCTCCATTGGCAATCAGCAGCTCTACCTGAAGTGCCTGACCAGCTCTAGCAGCCACGTGAAGTGGTGTAGTACCTTTTTCCTTGTAAAAGTAATTTGGATTAGCACCCTGTGCTAATAATCTCAGTGATGTCTCCAAATTTGCTGTTCTCACACTGCTGTGCAGCTGTTTACTCAATTCTTCGTCACTGCAGAATTCGTCTTTGCTTGGACGAAGAATAAATGACAATTGTTGATGTTTAGCGCGTATGAAATCGGCTTTCATTGGATGAAGGGAATCCTTTGGCTGGGGCTTACGACGATTTATCTTTGAATTACTCGGATCCATGAGCGAGTGCTCCCAAATACTGTTTGCACCATTTTCGTTGAGAGTGTGGACCATCTGCAAAAAATAGGAAATTTTGAGAATTTCTTTTGGATATCTTTGGAGGGAGTGGGTTTAGGAAAATTCTGCAAGATACCTTATTTATGGGAAATTTTGAGCTCAAGGAAAAATATATCTTTATAAATTCCTCTAAATCTAATGGTTTTCGAGATATTTACGGAATTAGGTGGATGGAAACGGAGCTTTTTTGAAATACAAAATTTTCAGAGAAATTTCAGATTTTATTTCATAATGAGTTTTTTGAGAATATCTCGGAAACGAAGCGAGATAGAGCGATTTTACATCAATGCTGTTTTATAGAGAATTTCAAGAGCTACAAAAAAGGATTCGGGCAAAATCGCTCTATCTCGCTTAGTTTCTAAGATCCTTTTAAAATACTGATGATGGAATGAAATCTGAAAACAAGCCTGAGAAATTCATAGTTGTCTTGTTTTTTCATGAAATTTGATAGGCAAATACTTACAGAAAGTAAAAATGGATTCCAAACACCTTTATGCAATGATTTAATATGTGAAACATGTCTTCCAAGGCTTCTGTGTATACTGCAGCATTCATCGCATAATAAAATAGCACGGTTCACCGATGCCCATCCTGGCTCTGTGAAAAAAAGATGAAAAAATACCAGTTAAAAGAGAATGAAAAGAAAAAAAATGAAATGACAAATAAAACAATTTTGAATGTGAGTGAACTGAGTTTATGTGGCTGAAACGACCAACTTCCTGCCTGGATTTATTTATATACAATTCCTGGGAGCTGGGGACACAAGCCCTGGGGTTCCTCGCCACCCACAGTAAAAAGTAAAATCATTTCAGAAATAATATTTTCATGATAAAAAATTCAAAAAACTCAATTCCTTAATTGTCAATTAAAAAAAAGTAAATAATTAACATAATTAGAGAACAGAAATAAAAATCATGTGATGAAAAAATATTTTCGGAGCAATTTTGGAAATATTTCTCCATTTATTTTGAAATTTAAAAAAATTCGAAAATGAATATTTAAAAATATTGACAAATTAATTAATTAGTATTTTTAAATGTAATAATTAAAATTTCATTTCGAGTCGAGAATTTTTATTTTTTTGCTAAAATTTGATATCACAATTTTTTTTTCAAATATTTTTTCTTAATAAAAATAAGAAGCAGGATTAAATTGATGATAAGAATTTTTAAAAATGAAAAAAATATATAATTATTTTACCAAGAGCTCCACAATCAGCGCAGAGATCGGAGGTAGCTTTGTACTTGGGTCTAGCCATAATGTTAAAACTCCAAAATCACCACAAAATAACTCACAATTAACTAAAATTAATTAATTTCCACATTTTAATGATTTTCATTTGAAGGAAAAAAAAAATTAAAACTTTTAAAATTTATAAAAATTCATGAATAAACACAAACGCCATTAATTGGAGCTTATTTTTAAGTCCAACCCAGGTATTTTTTGACAGGTTAATGTGTCTGTGTGTGTGTAAACAAAATGGCGAAGACGTCCATTTTGTCGCCATCTGTTGCGCGAGTGGAAAACGAGAATTTAGGGAATTTATAGGGATTTTTTTTGGATTTCAGAGAATTATTCGGTGGTAAGAGAGAACTTCACGTCGTTGATTCCTTTTCCCTCGAGAATTTCCTGAGGGATCGGTACGTTCACAAAATTTATCACATTTAATTCCAAATTTATTAATGCAATCGTTGATTAAATAATTACAAATTATTGATATTCGTTTAATTTGATGTTTTGTGATTTGGAATTTTTCATTATTTCTTTTATTAATCCGTAATTATTGTTATTATTTTCAGGTCAAACATGGGCCGTCGACCAGCGAGATGGTGAGTTGTCATGCACTTTGTTTATTAACATTTTTTCATTGAATAATCAATGTTTCACTCGTTTTCACTAAATTAATTCAATTATTTTTGATTATTAAATTAATTTTGTGGTAATATTATTTTTTGTCAATTGTTCCAAGATTTCGGAGGTTAGAATTTTTTTTTTGCTGATTTGAGTCATTCGATTTCATTGTTGCATTGCAAGTTATGATGAAATATTGAGTGGACTATTTTAATTATTTGTTTAATCAACACTATCTCATTTGTTTTATTAAAGTCAGTCTTATCGAAGATATTGACAGAATGAATTAATTGAAATCGAGTCATTTTTGTTTACTCCAATTGAATTTATGATACTGAGAATAGCGAACATCTGATAATTTTTAGATTTTCATTTCTCTCCCAACAAATAATTTATTTTGAAAACAATAAAAAATATGCACATGTAGAAAATTCATGAAACTATAAGTGCGAATTTTTCGAACATTTTTTATTTCTAATTTATTTGTTTGAAAAAATATCAAAAACTTGTTGGATGTAGTAGAATTTCAGTATCATTTGAATTTTTCCAACTTTGAAGTTTATGAATCGAAGATAATGAAATTGACAAACATCTGATAATTTTATGTATTTCTTTGAATTAATAATTTATAACAAAAAAAATATATGGTTGGCTCTGACACAAAAAGACGCAAGTGCTATTTTGTTTCTAAGGAGACGATAGAAAAAATGTTGATATGCTTCATTTTCTTTGATAACTTATTTGTTGAAGAAATAAACGAAATTGTTAAATGTCTACTTTTTTCAGTATCATTTGAATCAATTTTATTCCATCAGTTTTTCTCAAATATCTAGGAATTTTCTAAGTGAGATAGAGCAATTTTGCCCTGATATTTTTGGCTTGTGACAAAATCGAGCTATTTCGATTAGTTTCGAGATTTTTCAAAAAATCTGATAACAGTGGAATTAATGTGGAAAATTTGATATTTTCTAAACTTTATTCCATAAATTAATTAATTTTTTTTCCTCCTGTTACAGTTATCGCTACTGCAAGAATAAACCATACCCAAAATCGCGGTTCTGTCGTGGTGTACCAGATCCAAAAATTCGTATTTTCGATCTTGGAAAGAAGAAAGCAAGTGTCGAAGATTTTCCACTCTGTGTTCATCTCGTTTCTGATGAATATGAACAGCTCAGTTCAGAGGCACTTGAGGCAGGACGTATTTGCTGCAACAAATACATGGTTAAAAATGCTGGAAAGGATCAGTTCCACATTCGTATGAGACTTCATCCCTTCCACGTTATCAGGATCAATAAAATGTTGTCCTGTGCTGGAGCTGATAGGTAAATTTAAGTTTTCTCCTATTTTTCTAGGTCGAAAATAATTTTAAAAAAAGTTTTTGAAAAATTAAAAAAAAAAGAGCATTCATTTTTTCATTGTAAATTCATCAAAGAAGCTGTTGCCATTGAAATGCACTTTTTTAGTAGAGTTTTTGAGGATTTGAGTAGATGAAAATTATAAACAAATTTGGATTTTATTTTTTCGAGAAGATGAAATTGTGGATATCGCTGAAAATATTGGATTTAGGGAAATTCTTCAAGAGACCTCTTTCAAAGAGAATTTCAAGAGCTACAGAAAAGGTTCCATGAAATGTTCTTCTGAATCCACTAGTTTCGAAAATATTCGCAATGTTAAAAAAAAAAGAAGAAAACTAATAAAATAATTTCAATTAGGCTCCAAACTGGAATGAGAGGTGCTTTTGGTAAGCCCCAGGGTACAGTAGCACGTGTACGTATTGGTCAGCCAATAATGAGCGTCAGATCATCAGATCGTCACAAGGCAGCAGTTATCGAGGCACTCAGGCGTGCAAAATTCAAGTTCCCAGGACGTCAAAAGATCTATGTCTCTAAAAAATGGGGATTCACCAAGTACGATCGTGCTGAATACGAGGACCTCAAGGCAGCGGGTCGTCTCGCACCAGATGGCTGCAATGTTAAGTATCTTCCCGAGCATGGACCACTCGATCAGTGGAAAAAATTCAGAGAGTACTTGGCAAATGCTTAAGTACTGACGATTTTTTGTAAATCGAGAATTTAATAAAAAGAAAGAAACAGAACATTTTTAGGGATTTTTATTCGAACTGGAAGAGTTAGAGAGGTCGGAGTGGTTTTTTCGGAGCGCCAGGTGAATTCTACTCTGGAAAACACTATAATGAAGTTGATTTTACTCGAAAATTACGAAAATTGCTTCAAAATGAATTTTTTTTTTTGTGTAAATTTTTTTTTCTAGTTCTCAAATTCCCTTGGCTATCGAATGAAACCACTTTCAACCCCCTCCTCCGAAGCCCTCTTCAAATTCCTCCCAAAAACAAGAGAATTCCGCATTCTTCGCTGCTAATTTCTCGCTAAAATTAATTTATTCTTTAATCATGGCAACTGGAGAGGTCAAAAAAGAGGAAATCCCCCAGATTCATCACACTTATGCCCTCTGCAAGGCCACAGATATGCCCGAGGACATGAAGCAGGAGGCAATTGAATTGAGTGTAACAGCAACTGAAAAATACTCCGATAATTACGAATTGGCAGCTAAAATGATTAAAGAAGATTTGGATAAAAAATTCGGTCCACCGTTTGATGTCATCGTGGGTGAGGCCTATGGCTTCTTCGTAACTTACCAGAAGAAAACGATGCTGTACATGTATACTGGTGGAAATATTGCAGTTCTGATCTTCAGAACTGTTGCAGGATTCAATTCTTGAATTGAAAAGTTCAAATGACACTCAAGTAAAATTTTGAAAAAAATCAATAAAATAAAAATGAACTGAATTACATATTAAATTGAGTAGAAAACCCCTGAAAATTTCGATTTTTTACATTAATTTATTAATTTCATACATTTAATTCACCTTTTTTTTAATATCAAATTTAATTTACTTAATCTAATAATTAAATTAAAATATTTTCTTCCACATTATTTGTGTATAAAACATTTCTCCACATTTTTATTAAGCTTAATAGTTTTTCTTTCGTCCTGAGATGATTTCATTTCCTTCATTACTTAATTATTAATTGTTTCGAGTGAATTGTGCCTTTTTCTTACTTGTTTCGTTGATAAATTTGATGATTGAGTGGAAACACGAGGTACATCAACGGTTTTTCAAAGTTATCTCGGAAACTAAGGCAGATAGAAAAATTGTAATGGGACCTTTTTTGTAGCTCTTAAAATTCTCTAGTTAAAAGGTTTCCATGAAAATTCCCCTATCTCCCGTAGATTCTAAGATATAAAAAAAAAACGAAATCCAATCAATTTCTTCTATTTTTTCACTGAAATCAGTTTTCGTAGAATATCTTGGAAACTAAGCGAGAGAACGAAATTTTTGTAGGGACCTTTTTTGTAGCCCTCGAAATTCTCCACCAAAAAGATTCATTTAAAAATTACTCTATCTCTCATAGTTTCCGAGATATTAGGAAAAAAGTGTTTTTCTTGATTTTTCCCTTTTACAGGAGCTCTAAGCTGATTTCCATATACAAATCGCTAGATTACCAGCACAATACATGTATAAAAGATGCTTCAACTGATACGTTATCTCAAATCCATATCCTTCACCAACAACTGTGTGCCATGAGGCACCAAATTTTTTATCCATCGTTTCTTTTATCATTCTTGATACATTCTCATAATTATCAGCGTATTTTTCAGCTGCTGTTACACACAATTCCATTGCCTCTTGTTTCATCTCATCTGTCATATCACATTTCTGCAAAAAAAAAGCAGAAAATGAAAAGTAAGGACTTTAAAAAAATAGGACAGAGAATAAAAATTCAGGATTTTTCAAAAAAAATTGAAAAAAAAACAGAAAATAAAAATTCAAGATTTCTTGAAAGAAAAAATTTAACTTTCAATTTTTTCTATTTTTTAAAGAGTTTTACTTGTTTACTAATCAATAATTCACAAGTATCGATGAGATTTGTAATAAAATTCGAAGAACTTACTCGACAGAGGGGATAGGTGTGGAGAATCTTGACGATATCGTCTTTCTTCACTTCCGTCATTTTTTGAAATTATTTAATCGAATCTTTATTTATTTTTTTACTGAAAAATTCCGATTTTCTATTTCTTTTGAGCCCACGACAGACTCGAGGCGACTGTGAGTCACTCGGGTGGGGGTGTTGTTGTTTGGGGGATGTTACCACCCTTAATTAGGGGTCCAGGGATGAGGAGAAAGAAATCTGCGCATGTGCGCATGATAATGTAAATATTTACTGTTTTGAATTAATTTAGTGGGAAAATTGATGATAGAGAAAATAATGATAATAACATTAGCACAAATCTGCTAATTTTCTCAATTTTTTTAAACAAGTAAATAACTATAAAAGAATTCATATTTGAAAGAATTTGAACATGTAGTTTTTAAATTTTCTATACATGTATTTTTTCTCTTTTTTTAAATTTATTTTTCAAAATCAAGGAAAATTTAAAAAATTTCAGATGTCTGCTTTTTTCAGTTTCATCGAAATTAACACAAATCTAACAATTTTCTAGATTTTTTTCGAATCATTATAAATATAATATTCAAGAAATTTTGTACTTGTAATTTTTCTACATGTGCATATTTTTTTTGTGAAATATTGTAGCTGTTTAAAAAAAAGACTGCAGATTATCAAATTTCTGCGATTTTTAGTATCATGAAAAATTGTGGAGTGCTCATTAAATTCAGTCTTTTTTTTATTAATTTGTTTATTTAAAAAAAAATTATATCCTCCTCTTAAATAATTAAATAAATTTATTTTACAACGAAATTCAATTAATCGATATGTTGAAAAAACATAATTTCATATTATAATTTATTTTAACAATTTGTTCACTGTAATAATTCAATAATTACAAAAATTATCTATCTAATTAATTAGATACAAAGTTTTTATAGTTAATTAACGTGATAATTCTACACTTAAAACTATTTGAAATTTTATTCAACACGAATATAATGATTAAATTCACTTGAATTGTTAAGAATTTCATTTTTTTTTGTCCTTCACATATAAAAAATCTTAGCTGCACCTACATAAAAATTTATATTACAATTTTTTTTTTTTACTCAATGTTTGTTCGATTTTTTGTTGGAAATTCCAATGTACACTAAATTTTTAAAAATCATCCTTCACTAATTTTTGTTGCGTCAGAAATTGTTAAATTATGTCTCATTCAAATTTCCCTTTTCATCTGATTATTTCTGCTTATTTCGAGAATTTGAAGAGATGAAAGCTCAATTTTTCATTTTTTCAATTCTAGTATTGATTCTGAATCTTTCTTATTAGCGGTGATTCCGACATCATATTAGTGTAGACGTTTATTCGCCTTTGTCAATGGGAATGACAGTTCATTTCCGTGTCATTCTCAGTCTCGACAGCTGGAATATCATCGTCAATGTCAATGTCACAAATCCTGTGATTTTCATGACTATCATTGCCTGTTGCCGAGTCTAATAAAGGTGAAAGTTTTTCAGCTTCACTGTCTTCGTCTTGTCCTTGACCCTAAATTGAAAAAAAAAACAATTAAAATTTTTATATTAAAAAATTTAATTCTTGATGCACTTTGCACTTCATTTTGCGAATTTGTCTGAAACAGGTGCATTCAGAGGAATTTATCAATAGACATGTTCATGAAAAATTTTCCGCTCTATAAAAAAGGTTTCTTGACAAATTTTCGTAAATCTGATGGTTTTTTAAATAATTGCAAAAAAGTACAATTAAAAAAAAAATTCAATAGTTGAAAATCGTTGAAAAATGCGATTTTCATCAATAATTAAAAATTCTTGAAAGAATGGATTTTTTTTAAATAATTGAAGATTATCAAAAAATAGATTTTTTGAATAATTGAAAGTTTTTGAAAAAATTCATTTTGTTCCATAATTTTAATAGATTCTTCCAATAACTTTTTCATTAATTGTCTGAAATAAAAAAATTATACCTCATAAAGGGCAGCAGGCTGTTTTTCATTGACAAGCCTCAGTGTGTCCCTATTCCTGACCACATTTTTATCACGACTGTGTCCTGAAACTTTAGCCCTAACACCTGGTGATCTACCATGGAGCTCTTTAGCAGCAGCTTGAGGTTCATCACGTGCTAAAAGTACTGACATTCTAAATTCTGGAGTTGGACATGAGGCTGGTCCAGTGGTTCTTGATGATACAGCACCAATATCTCCATCCTTCTGATTGAGATGCTTCAATACTGGAGTACGTTCTGCTGATCTGAAAATTTATCTCCAATAGAGTCAGGATAATTCTTGAAAATGCAAAGAAAGTAGTACCTGTTAAGAACTTCTGCTGCTTGAATAGCACTGGCGGTGTCTGTGTCTGGGGTATCTGGTGATTCAGGAGGTAGAGCAGCTGTTCTTGGAGTGTAGGGACCATTGAGAGCCTCGATGAGAGAAACAGCTTCATAACCCGATGGTATATTCTCACAATTTCCCTAGAAAACCGTCAAAAAATTGCATTTAAACACTATTTCTACATCCAATTTTTACATTTTCCTGAATATTTCGAGAACCTGAAGAGATAGAAAAGTGTCGATGGTTTCATTGGCTTTCTGAGGTAATTCTACCCTGAAAAGTAGTATAATCGATGTAATTTTGCTCCATAATTCCGAAAGATACAGCAAAAAATTGTTCCAACACCGAAAACCTTGCTTTTGTTGCATCTCATCGAGTTCTCGATTAAAAAACAATCGATTGTAGTGTTTTCTGGGGTGAAATTTTCTCAGCTGTCGAATGAAACCATTTTCAATCACCTACTCTTCATGATTCTCCGGAAAATCCCTATTTTAACACAATTCGATATTTACCTCAGGAAGTGGGGGATTTGAAATAACAGCACCAGTAGCTTTCTGAAGAGCCTTGATCTGTAAAAGTGCCCTGAATGGTGCTCTGCATATTGGACAATTGTTGGCCTGATATCTGAGTGAATCAGCGCAACCATAGCACAAGCACAAGTGCCTACAAGGTAGTATCAATGTGTCTCTAACATCGCACATGCAGATAACACATTCAGAGCCATTGTCCTCAGTGTCATCATCACTGCCTTGTTGCTTCGCATTCTCCGTATTTTTGTTCTCAATCCCATAGATCTCCTGAAGCAAGTAACATAGTCCATCGACATATAGCTTTTGTTTGAGTGCTTTTAGAATGTAAGATCCGTCAGAGTGTTTCTCAACAACTGCTATTGTTGTGTGAGACTGTCTGGGCTCATCCGATCCCTCTTCAGCAACACAGTGTATGGCAATTGGTATTATCTCTCTCTCCGTATTGTAAACCAAGTCTTCCTCGTTGTACAAGCTTGGATCGAAGATGTGAGAGCTCTGGGTGAAAAGCTGGTTGGCGCCTTTCTTGTAGTGATAAGTTTCTGAGTTCATCGATGGATCTCGTGGAGTGTATCTGAAGAAATAATGGAGATAGAATGTCGAAAGTGGGTTTATTGAAAATCTCGGGAAATTCTAGCTCGGAAAACACTACAATAAAGCCAATTTATCTTCTCAACTTTCCAAGTTACAGTCAAAACCCGTTTTACCCCATAATAGCAAGTTTTTGGTGTATTTCCTCAAGTTCTTGGAATAAACTAGGCTTCATTGTAGTCATTTTCAACTCAAATTTTCTGGGCTTTTCAATGGAAGTATTTTCAGCCTTGTAAACTCAACATTTTCAAAATTTTCTTCTTTAGAAATCGAAAAAAAATAAGAAAATCATGTGGATTTCCTTTGCAATTGATTAATTAATTGATAAAAGTTATTGATAACTTACGTGACACCTTTTGTAGTAACTTCCTCGCTACAGAAGTAGTAAATAGTAATTGCACATCTAACATCACAATCAAAAGTAAATTCAATATTAAATTTCGTTGATTTTTTATCAACATCATTTTCACCAAAATGTTTAATGGCATTGATTGTGTCATTTGATTCGGATGATGTTGCATGTTGATCTGTACTTCTCGTTAGTCTCAATGATTCTTTTCTGATGTTAACGAGGCTTTTCAATGTCTTTGTTGGATCATTTGCTTGTGGTGGAGGATAGGGAAATGGAGTTGGACGACTTCCTAGGAAATTTAAATCTGCATTTTCACCAAAAAGATAGGCCTCCGGTTGTGGAGTGTCGAAACGTTCTCCACCCATGATGAAGTGACTCCCAAAGTAGCTGCCTATTAAAAACAATGTTTTTCTTAAATTAATAAAACACCTTTGACAAAAAAAAATCGTAGAAAAGTTAGAAGAGAGGGATTTTTCCATCATATCTCGAGAACCTGAGAAGATAGGATGCTGCGAGTAGTTCCATTAAATTCCCAGGAAAATTCTACCCCAAAAAACCCTATAATCGACTTTCTTTTGCTTCAGAACTCGAAGAGATATGAGGAAATTCCCATAACCTGTCGAAAAAGGGAATTTATTTAAGAAAAATCAACATTACCTGATCTTGGAGGGTACTTATAAGCATGAGTCGAGACAATGTCCACCTCCTCGACTCCAGCATTCTGTCTGCTCGTCAATGATCCCATTGTCCCCAAGGAATCCTCGTTGATCCAGAAAAACTCGCAAATTTCGAGAGAAAACACCAAAATTCGGGTCAACTCTCCAAAAACCTCTGGAAATTCCTCCTTGACAGCTGATACACATACAAGCGTGTTTGTGCACTTGAATAAAGTCCACAGCAAATTTTGCACACTTGGAATTGTGTATTTGGAATCCCGGAGATCTCTAGATAATCTCCAAAATCACTGGAGAAACCTTTCAACTCCTTTATTCCTCGGAAAAACGCAGGAATTGCCTTTATTTTTTTTAAGGGAGTTGAAGGCTCTGAAGTGGTCCAGGATGTCAGCTGGACAGTTTCTGGTCCACTGGATGGTCCTGCACTTCCATTGGTCGACCGCAGAGTTGAAAAACTAAAATTCCCTAGACAGAGCACAGCTCGAAAGTCTCTAGAAGTCACTATTTTCGACTGGCGCCATTTTTGAATTACTTTCATTTGAAAAAAAGCGATTCTGTTCTTTTTCATGTCATTGAGACTCCAATTGATCTCATAAATTTACAGAAAATAATTGATCAATTAATTTGATCATTAATTAATTAAATTAAGTACTGAAATTTTTTTTTTCACTTTTATTATCTTTCTGACATAGTTTTTTGTTGATATCTCGGAAACTAAAGGAGATAGCGAAATTTTGGTGGAAACCTATTTTGTAGAAGACGATCAGAGCTACAAAAAATGTCTCAGCCAAAATTACTCTATCTCGCTTAGTTTCCGGGATATTTTGAAAAACGTGATTACAACATAAAATTTATATTGAAAAAAAAAAATGGTAAAATCGTCAGGAGGTTGTGGCCTCTGGATACGAGATGGCGTCGACATCACTGGCTGGACGGTCTCGCCACCTCGTGGCGGGAAATTCGACTCTTGACTCAATTTTATTTAAAAAATGATTTCCACGTGAGAAAATTGAATCCTTCATTTTTTGAGTCTTTTAATAATTTTTTGACGGATTTTCTGAAGGAATTGAGACACTAGCATGTCCAGAAACTGCGTAGGGAAGAGGGGCATAACCTGTCATCCAGCCACCACGTTCGAAACAAAAGCATTCGACAGTTTTTAGTGTTCGCATGAGAAACGTCGTTACTCCCCCGATTACCAAAAGCTGATGACCTGAAAGAATGAATTATTTAGAAAGGGTACCTCCCCTTTTTATCTCAGTTAACATATCTCATACAATAATATCCCCGAAAAATGCTCTCAGACGAATATAAAGCTCATTCATGAATTTATTTTTATGAACATTTCATCAAATCCAAAAATATCATTCTTCGGTAACGTAGATAAAAAAATCACAGTATAAATTGAGCATGAATTCAATTTTTCAGCTTTCAATTTGTTCTAATCATAATCACATCTAATAGAAAAATATTATTATCCATGAACGCTTAGAAAAAAATCACAGTAGGGTGAGTGGTCAAGTGGTCGAAGGATAAGACTCGTCAGACACCAGTGATCGAACATAAGAAATTCGATAATTACTGATATATTTAACAGTTTTATGGGCTTCTCATTTAAGTTGTTGAACATTGCATTGTGTTTTGAAGATAAGAACAATGAAATTTCACTGAATTACCAATTTTTTCCAGGATAAATGCGTTAAATAGTTCGATCACTGGACCAGTTCGAACACTGGTCAACTCACCCTACTTGTTAATCTGCAAATCAATAGACGAATTAAAATGATGAATTACTGAGATATTAATGGATTGAGATATTTTCGATTCACATAAATTTATAGAGATATGATGACTGAGATGTAATTAGCCGAGAGAAAAAAAGAAGCCAGCATTACGAAGACAAGGACAAGATATAATTTTTTTATTTAAAATTTTACCTGAAGAACACGTCGAGTGACTGTGCCTGGCCGTGCTTATTTTCGAGAATTCTCGCCAGGTCCGAAGCTCCGGATTCCAAACATCAACTGAATCGATACTTTCTGTCATAGAACTGTTCTTGATTGATTTACCAGCTCCTCCAATTAGATATAATGTGTTGAACATAACGTGGAAGGTGGCGAAACACCGGGAAATACGCAAAGGCTCGATGTTTATCCATCTTGAAAGAGAAATTAATATTGAGAAGAAAAAGGCTTGACAAACCGATGTAAAACAAAAATTGTAACATCTCAGGAAAATAAATTGTATTCTATTCTGCAATGAAAAGAAAAGGAAAAACATTTAACGCAGAATCCAAATGCTACGGAAAATAGTAGAAATCCGATAATTTTAAGTTTTTTTAAAAATCCAGTTATTCAAAAAATGAAAAAAAATGCAAATGTATTCTTTTTCCAATACCCAGTAGCTCATCAGGAACTAGTACCTGATCACTTCATGTATTTGCATATCTATATCTATAAATTATTCATGAATATAGACATACAAATATGTGAGTGAGCAGCTATTAGGTACTCTACCCTAGTTTTTTATAATAATATATTTTTGTTCCAAGAAATCCAACAAAATTGTCAGATGTATGCTCATTTTATTATCATGAATTAGACCGTTCTGAAGAGCCTAATTTTGTGAATATCTTTAAAGCGAGTAGGTTCAGTGAAAAGAATCGAAATATAGTGGCTGAAGTAATCGTGAAATGATTAAAAATCACTAACTAATGCAATTAATTTTCTTAATTAGATCTTATTGCAATCGCGTCTTGTTGGAAGAAACATATACAGAAGTAGCGCAAAAGATATAGAAAGATATAGGCTTATATACAGAGTGAGCTAGCGACGTGAAGCGCGTCACGTCTCCTTCGGAACTGAATTTGAATATTAAATTTGTATTAGAGGAAGATACGCGTGACAATAGAAAAGAGCGAAAGAATAAAATAAGAAGGCGCCAACGCGTATTCAGCCTCGAGTATTTGCCTACTTGTCCACATGTGTGGGTGTATATGTTTAATGATCGCTACAAAAAGACTTTTCTTGCAGAGAATTCCACGAGTTACAAAAAAAAGTCCTATTGTATATTCTCCTCAGCTTCATAGTTTCCGAGCTATTCACTAAAATAGTGTAGATCAACTTTGTTGCAACTCACATGTTCTTCGAAGAATCATAACACTCAACTTCTCTTGAAACCGGCTCTCTCCTAGATACTGTTAGCCCTCCACCCACCCAAATATAATCCCCGTACTGGGCGCTAGCCGGGCCCACTCTAGCAGTGTGCATAGATGGAGCTGCTCTCCAGGTGCCCTCGGAGGGATCGAACACTTCGACGGACTTTAGAGCGCTGAAATAAACCATTATTTTTGATTCATAAATTTCAAGACAGTGACATTGATTTTTAGTTACCATTGGCTTAGTAAAAATTTGATTTATTGCATACCGTGCAGAAAGTGTCCACTTTCCGCACGTTGTGTAATAAAATAGTGTGCTTTACAAGTGCGGTATTAGTATATTTCGATACAAGTACAACAAGTCTTTCACGTGGTACTTTCATTACGTTGTACACAAAGAAAAACAGTTTCTCACACATGCGGTAAAGATTTTCAGACTCGTGTGATTACAAAACTCGCCTTCGGCGTTTTTTGTAACCTCATACTCGTTAGAAAAGTACTCTACCGCACTTGTTAAGTAATATACTATTCAGACTCGTTTGATTACAATATGAGCCTTCGATCCATTTTGCAGCCTCACTCTTGTCAGAAAATACTTTACCGCACTTGTTCGGTAATTTACTATTGACATTGATTTTACGTTCTACGAATTGCAAACGGTGCTTGTTTTCATTTACTAGTCAATAAAAAGACTTTTGTTTATGAGTAAACGAGAAGACACTTTTTTTTATGTCTGCGAGGAGAACCTAGCAGCAATGTCGAAGGAGTATAATATGTAACAAGTGCTGGAAAGTACTTTTCTGACAAGTGGGCGGTCGCAAAATGAGCCTAAGACGAGTTTTGCCATCACAGGGGTCAGTAAATACGTTCCACACATGTAAATTACCGTATTTTACTGGACAACGTTTTATTGGGCTACGCGTATGGTCAGTGGCACTTCATACACGGTGTGCTATAAAAGTATTTACTGTACTAGTTAAATAATACACTACTATTGTATAAATATCTACTTTACATTCCATTTTTATCCTGTCCTCCAATTGCATAAATCCTCTCATTAATCACGACAAGTCCAAAGTTTTTCCTCGGTGTTAATAAACTCGATTCATTGAACCAATTTCTAGTTTCAGTATCGTAACTCCATACAGTTCCCACAACGTCAACTTTGCGATTAGAGCCTTCACTGGGATTAGCACCACCTTTAAAGCCGAATTAATTGATTTTTAGGAGAAATTATTTTCTCCAGGATATAACAGAATTTAGGATGGGGCAGATAGAGGATTTTTTTGTGAGGACCTTTTTCGTTTGAAAAATCGAGAGCTACAAAAAAAAAATTCTATAAAAATTCCTCTATCTCCTCCAAATTTCGAGAAAATCAATTAAAAAAAAAATAGGAAACATTGAAAAATTCACTTCGTCATCGGATTAATTTACCAACTAAATACACTCTTCCCTTCAAATAAACAACAGAATGATGATGCCGAGGTTCTGGTAATTCTCCAATAAATTCCCAAACATTCTCATACGACTTGTATCTATAAATATCTTTTCCAGCATTTCCAGGGCTTCCATATTCCGCATGTGTATCGATTCCACCGAAAATCAGAACAGTGTCACCATGATTTTTATTTGATTTGTTGAGTCTCGGGGAGAATGGATCATCTGTATCAGTGTCGAAAAATTGAGACACAGAACTCGTTCGATCGTTGAAATCTAGGGGATTTGGTGGGTGGATTGTTTGGATTGGATCAGGAGCTTTTGGGAGTTTTCTGGTACGTGGAGTTGGCTGTGGGGTCTCAATATTTACCTTAAAAAGAGTCGCTGTATTTGAGGAGGCAATTCGTTTGAGGGGATTTTTTTTTTTTACGAATTTCCAAATTTCTGGTTGATTTCAAATTGTTTGAAATCAAACTGACTTTTAATGTTTCAAATGGCCAGAGAAAGTTGCCAAAGTTCAATTTCAGTGAAAAATTTGGGAAAAATATTGAATTTACCAAAAATCTCACGAAATCTACAAATTTCTAGATTTCTGTTTAGTTTTAAATTTTTTGAAATAAAACTAACTTTTTTGTTTTTTCCGAGAGAATGAACACTGAGAAAAAAAAATACTGTTCTTCAATAAATGTATTTTACACAAATAAATAGGCTAATTCTATAGATATAGATATATTTTTTTTTCTCAGCGATGTTTTTTTTTCGGGATTATCATGTTATCAAGTTAATTAATGAGTATCTCGGAAACGAGTGAGCATAGGGTGAAATGTCAAGATACACTTCTTATAGAGAATCTTATGCTCTCCAAGAGAAGTTTCTTGATGAATTCTCCTAAACCTCTTAATTTCCAAGATATTCCAAAAATAAGTGAAAAATAAGGCAATTTTAATTTTTTACTCGTTTCGGATCTCCTCCACCAGGAAGTCTCACAGGCTCCAACGGTCGCTGCAAATTATCATCATTACGATTATCATTGATCGATGGAATCGACAACAATTGAGCAATTCTCCTCACATTCTGATTCTCCTCCGATGAATTTTTTCGAATCTACAAAGCAAAATAAAAAATATAAAATCGATTTTTTTAAATAATCTTTTTTTTTGACACTATCTCGGAAGCTAAGAGAGATAGGGCAATTTCATCTGAATCCTTTTCAACAGCTGTTGGAATTTATTAGAAAAGAAAAATATTCTTTCAAAATCACGGTATCTCGCTTAGTTTCTGAGGTATTCTTAAAAAAAAGAGATTATCAAAATAATAATAATAATAATTTTGTAATTGTCAAACCTCTTTGAAATTTCGACGTGTCTTATATCCCCTGTAAAGTGCCTGAATTGTTGTAGCAGCTTCTTCCTCAGATTTTGATGAATCAGATGCATCCTCAGTGATAATATAATTTCCACCCTTTCTTTGACGCAATTTTTTCCAATTTAAATTGCAATTTGATTTTAACTGATCGTATCTAATGTCATCTTGTTTATCACGTGTTTGTGGCATCTCTGCAAACTCTCTTACACCCTACAAAACAAATTGAAGTTGGCAAACTTAGCCGGATCGATCGTCCCCGGCAATTTAAACTCACCGATAATTTATTCACGTTAATTCAGGTAAAATTTGTCGGGAGGAAAAACTCGATTTCTCACCTTGCCAACTGTCTCTATCACTTAACTCAATGTTTTTTTTTGCAATTAATTTATTCATTTCATTGAATTAAAATCTTAATTAAATTTATTGTTATTTTTTCTGGTTATTATTATTTTTTTTTTGTTTCTCAGGGGAAAAGGGAAATTTATTGGCTCTTGAAGTTTGATAATTTCACATCAAAGTTCGTTGTTCCTCTACTCACCATCTTGGAATGACTTCCCAAGCTGCTCAAGTACTTGCTGAGAATTTCGGGTGGCATTCCAAGGTTGGGTGGTAATCCTTGAGCTTGCTGTTGACCTGCTAGTGATATCCTCGGGCATTTCAATGATCGTACATTGTTGTGGCTTGATAAATTAACTTGACCTGAAATTCAATAATTGCGACACTTGGTTTTTATGGATTGTTATTGATTTATGCAGTTGATGATTTTTTTTGTGGAAATCGTTGGAGCGAATAGATTTGAGGGACGATAGCAGGAAACCTTTTTTTGTAGAGAATTTAAAGAGCTACAAAAAAGAGTTCATAAAAAATTCTCGTAAACTCAATAACTCTGGATATATTCATAAAATAATGTAATTCTGATTTTTTTTAAGGTAGTATCACAGAGTATGATCGATAAGACAGGAAAAAATGAGGATTTATAGGAGAGTTCCCATTCAATTGCTGATAATTCGGGGGAATGCGCTTTAATTTACCCGGGAAAAGTAGTAAAGAGATTCAAAAGTCATATTTTCAGCTTGTGAATATAATTTTTTTTGGTTTTCGAATTTTTTTTACATTACTGATCTCCTATTACATGCATGAGATAGAGAGAGAGGCAAATAGTTACGACTACCTTCTAATTAAAATTTCTCAATAGCTATCTGGTGAATTGGATATTTTTTTCTTCTATTATTTAGTTGAAATGCTGTTCTCATCGCCAATAGTTTTAAAAATTAGGTCAGCTGTGTGGTTTTTATTAATTTCGTTATTTCTGTCCGATTTAAGGTGTTTCATCCTTATCACCGGTATTTTCAGTAACTTTGATAATTCATATCTCATAAACTACACAGACAAAAATTATGAAAAAATTCAAAAAAATGTCAAAAAATATCATCTTGGATACGGTATCAAAAAAAATTAAGCATCAATTATACTCGACTTTGCTGGGATATTATCTGAATCAATAAATCTGAATCTAAACGAGATAGAGCAAGTTTCATGATAATCTTTTTACGGCCTCTCCTTTACAAAATGATTTACCTTTACAAAAAAGATCATGAAAATTATTCTTTCTCGTTTTGTTTCCGAGATATTAGTAACAATGATGATAAAATTAAAATTCAATTTTTATCGCTTTTATTCACCTGAAGACGATGATCTAGGATTCTGCGGATTTTGATAATTCAGTTGTGATCTGATGGGAGTCTCTGTACACTCGTTCGATTGAGCCTGGGATTTATCAATACCTCTTGCCTTCAATTCCCCTATTTTAGTTCTCTGGTACTCCTCAAGGTACAGGAGAAATTCTCGATAAGTTACGTAGTTCTAAGGATTGAGGGTAGGGAAATTATGTCATTAGAAGGGGAAGAGTTTTTTAAGTCGGGAAGAAAATTGGGAATGGTTTAACTTTACTTTTTCCTCGCCAGCCCAATTTCGGTTAGCAGGCTCGCTGAGCCCCAGCAGTTCAATCCAGTGATAATAGTCCTCGGTTTGATCCCCGTACCAGTACTTTATGATAACGAAACTGGAAGTAAAGAAAATAGGGGATTTCCATTATTTGGATTTTCTTAAGAGTCACAGGTGGTGCCACTGTGCCGATTCATTTTTTAATTTTTAAAGGGCTAGATAATGAGTCAGAAAATGTTAACACTTAAAGTTTCACGAGCTTAACATTCAGTCTCATGGGAAATTCCACATTTTATCATATTTTACAAAAAATACTGTTCAGATTTGGATAAAAAAGAGGATAATAATGAAAAAATTATATATTATACATTTTAGACACTCAAAAATACACTGAGAAAAGAAAAATTCTTGTAGCAAGAAAATTGCAAATCAACAAAATTTTCCTTCACAATTTTCATATCTATATATATTGAAATTTTCTGGAGTGAAGTGAACTTTTGTCAACTAAATGAATTTTCTCACAACAAATTTGTTTTTTCTCTATGTACAGCTCCAGAGCCTGTGATAGTAGTAATTAGTAAATAACTATGAAAAATGTACTTTTCTGCTCAGAGTGCTGGAAAAATGGGTGTCTAACTCCGTTTTGCTCGGTTTGAACGCATTTTTCCAGAAGTCAGAAGTTCCCAAAATTTTCTATTCTTACGAATATCTTTGGAATGAGTGGATTCAATGAAAAACCACAAGATACTTTTTTTGTAGCCGGTGAAATTTTTCACAAAAAAAGTTTCCTGCAAGAATCTCCTAGATTCTATTGTTTTTGAATTATTTCAAGTAAACCGTATGATTTCTTGAATCAATTATTCTCCACCACTTTGTCAGTAGAATATTCATGCCCATATTACCCCATGCAATTAGTGACTCTTTCCGGGATAAATCACAGCAAGTTTTGTCTTTGAGAAAAGTAGTTTCAGGTAAGTTTCCTGTTCATGAAAATTCATTAAAGTGAAATTACCGAGGATGACGCGAATTTATGAATCAACGAAGCGGCGAAACCTGATTGGTGAATGAGAAAATGTGGATTCCAGGTTAATGCAGGGAAAGAGGAGGTAAGTTGCACTTTCAAGTACTCATGGGATTTCATCCCTCGTTCCTCAATACGTACGTGCCTCTAAACTTGCTTGTGTAAATTGTTAAGTCGAGGACTCTAGAGACATTTTCTAGTAACAAGTGCGAGCGTTTATGAATTTAATTTGCTTTAATTAAAAAATATTTTCGAAAATTTAAGGTAGTATCGCCGATTCGGTCGATAGAACAAAAAAATGTGAGGATTTGTACTCTAGTTTTCCATTAATTGCTGATAATTCGGAAAAACGTGCTTTAATTTATTCGGAGAAGTGATTAAACCATTTGAAAGTCATATCTTCAGCTTGTGAATATAATTTTTTTGTTTCTCGAATTTTTTTTTACATTACTAATCTTCTATCACATGCATGAGACAGAGAGAGAGAGGCAAATAGTTACGCCTACCTTTTAATTAAAATTTCTCAATAATTATACGGAGAATTGAATATTTTTTCCTTCTATCATTTAGTTAAAATGGTTTTCTCTTCGCCTATAGTTTTTAAATAAGGGATCAACTGTGTGGTTTTTTAATAATTTCGTTATTTCTGTTCGATTTAGGGCGTTTCATCCCCACCACCGCTATTTTCAGTTATTTTGATAATTTATATCTCGTAAACTGCACAGACAAAAATTATGCAAAAATTCAGAAAAACGTAAAAAAATATCATCTTTGATACGAGGTCGAATAAATTGAGGAATTAACCGTACTCGAGTTCGCTGGGATGCTACCTTAAATTTCAACAGTTTTTGATAGAAGTTCATCGATGACTTTACTGTATTTCTTCACGAGCAGCAGAAAAATATGCGAACTTACGCAAGACCATCGTCAACCATTTTCTGAACCTCCGGATAAGACATGAGTTCCATGAATTCCGGATTCTCCGGATTTCGTTTGACATCGACGAGCTGCCAGGGTGCGATAAGTCCAAATCTCACGCATTTCAACACATCCAATAAATTCTCTTTTCGTTTTTCCCAGTCGTACATGAGCCATCGTACTGCTGACATCAAAACTTCCATTTCACTGTGAAAAACACAAAATAAGAATTTTTTTTATTATCGATAATATCGAGAATGTCTATGAAACCAGTAGAAAAAAACATTAGAGGAAAATATCAAGAGATCTTTTTTATTGAGAATTCTATTTTCCACAAAAACAACCCTTGACATTTTTTTCTAAATCCAATAGCTTCCCCGATATTTTGAAAATCATTGGGAAATATTGGTGGAGCATCAGCAGTTTTTTCAGAATATTTCGGAAACTAAGCGAGATAGAGCGATCTTACCTGAATCCCTTTTTACACCTCTTAAAATTAATTAAAATGAAAGATTTCAAAAAAAAAAAAATCGCTCTATCTCGCTTAATTTCCGGGAAATTCTCGGGAGACTGATAATTAAATGAATTAGTTTGTTCTTGAATAGTTAATATTCTTGAAAAACCTCACCTGTTTACACTAATATAGTTTGATTTGAGCAAAAGACAAAGTTCATCAACAGAAAGCTCAAGAAAATCCTTGGTACTAACAAGCATAAGAAAAAATTTCATTATCCTCGGTATCATGAGCTCCATAACTGAAGTATTTCCAATTTTCTTGGCTTCTTGGTACAATAGAAAAGCCGTGTCCTCAGAAAATAACTCATCATTCTCGATAAAAGCCCAACACTGCTCTTCCAACTCTGTTAAAACAAATATTAATTTAACTTCTGTTTTATTTCTCTATCCTAATATCATCAGAAGGATCTGAGGATAAGTCTCTTCTACCTTTGATTCCAAGTACTTGTGATGCTGTAAATATCTCGAGAATATTATCTCTCCTTAGTAGATGACAACTCTCGTTACTCGAGCTTATCATCCAGTCGTAGATGATGGAGAATGCTCTTGATGTTACGGTGCTCTGGATATAGATATATACATATTTTTATTTTTTTTTAAATAAAAATTCACGTTATTCATGTTTGTTCTGTTGAGACAAACATTTGATTTCCCTGAGGAAATTTTACTGAGACTCACTGGCAAAACCATGAAAATAGTGCAAATACTCCTTTTTTTGTGAGAAAGGAGTACGAGAGGATTTTTATAAATAGAGCTTTTGAGTGGAGATATTAAAGGGGAATTGAATGGAAAATTTTTTTTTATTGAAAAGTGAAAAAAGAGGTTTGATGTGACGTTTTTAGAAAATATCTTGGAGAGTAAGAGAGATAGGAAGATTTTTTAAGAGACCTCTTTTGCAGAGAAAAATTAGAGCTACAAAAAAGGTCTCCATGAAAATTCCTTTATCTCTCTTAGTTTCTGGAAATATCTTTGAAAAAACGGATTCTCCAATGAAAGTTACAAGGAAACATGTTCCTGCCTCTTTAAGGTAGTATCCCAGTGAACTCAAGTACGGTCAACCCCTTATTCTTCGGATGCTGCATCAAAGATGATATTTTTCTACATTTTCCTGAATTTTTTATAATTTTTTTCCGTTCAGCTTGTGAGATAAAAATTATCAAAGTTACTGAAAATAGAGGTGGTGGGGATGGAACGCCCTAAATCAGACAAAAATAACGAAATTACTAAGAAACTACAGGGTTGATCCATTATTTAAAATCTGTTAGATAAGAGAACAGCATTTTAACTAAATAATAGAAGAAAAAAATATTCAACTCACCGTATAGTTATTGAGAAATTTTAATTAGAAGATAGTCGTAATTATTTGCCTCTCTCTCTATCTCATGCATGTGATGGGGGATTAGTAATGTGAAAAAAATTCGAGAAACAAAAAAAAATATATTCACAAGCTGAAGATATGACTTTCGAATAGTTTCATCACTTTTTTGGGTAAATCAAAGCACGTTTCCCCGAATTATCAGCAATTAATTGGAAACTAGTCTATAAATCCTCATATTTTTCTGCTTTATCGACCGTATTCTGGGATACTACCTTAAAAAGTGAAAGAGATGGTTCGATGTGGAGTTTTTTGGACAATATCTCGGAAACTAAAGGAGATAGTGCAATTTTCGAAGACACCATTTTTGTAGGAGGAAATCAGAGCTAATGAAACTGTTTCTACAAAAATTGTCCTATCTCCTTTATTTCATGAGATATCAGTTAAAAACTGACCCGTCAACGAAAATTATAGGGGAAAATGTTTTTGCTCCATTAAATTCAAAATGTTGATGTGAATTATCGTTGAACCAGTTGGATTTCTGGCTGGATACGATAACATTGGCCGCAGTGAATTCAATCGTTGACGTATATCGCTCAACAGAAATGAAATTCCCAAGGCTGGATGAGAGTGATAGGATCCGATCAATACGTAAATGTTTGAGAAAATTTATTGCATATATACCTCAGTGAGGTCGATCTCTTTGCAATTCTTCTCATCGAAGAAAGTGCTGTAGCTCTGGAGGACCAGAAGGTGACAGTGGAACTCATCGTGACCCAAATGTACTATACAATCTGCATTTCTGAATAAATTCAAATTTATGAATACAGTGGAAAATTGAATTAAAGTCAATTTTACTTTGAAATTTGAATATATACACAAATATCTTCGAAACTAAGGGAGATAAGGAAATGTTCAAAGAAACCTTTTTCATCGAAAATTTTGAGAGCTATAAAAAAGGTCTCCACTGAAATTTCTCCATCTGCGTTAATTTTCAAGATATCCCCCAAAAAATGTAATATTTCCCCCTATTTACTTGTAATTGGTGATTCTCCTCGACAATTCTTCATAAAGATCCGTTTTTTCCGGCAGATTAACACTTTCCCAATCAATTGGCTGCTCGGCTGTAAATCCTAGACTAAAATCATGAAGCAATGAGAATAATGAAGAAAGAAAAGGGATTAAGGTAGTTCTATAGGATTTAAAGTAAATCAATAGATTTTCTTCAAATTTTTTCAGTAAAAATAGTACATAGTGAGCTTATTAAGATAATCCTAGTGGTTCAGTCAATCTATTTCTCTTTTCAATTTTTAGTCACGTTCGATCAAGTAGCATGGGGAGATTTTTTTCAAAATTTAGTTTACCCCGTGATACCGGACAAGTAAGGCCAAAATTAATTAAAAACAAAAATTAAATTAGCATTAGAACTCCATAAGCGAGCTTCAGTTTCAGTTTCATTGCAAGAATTCATGGTCACAGCCCTATTTTTTCCTTATATCAGCATATATATGCAGTATCACTGAACCCAAAGCGCTAACGGAACTCCTCAAACTTCGTGTTCACAAAATTGGATGTAAAAAAATTTTTTAAAAATTAATTTTTACATGTGCTGCGTGTAAACTTCATTGAATATCAAATAAATTAAATTTTGATGAGAACGAAAATCGATAACTAATACATGTCCTAAGAATCCTTTTCATGGAAGACCTAGTGCTTCAATCTTTATACAACTTCCTTGAATAGAGCTACTTTAATCCTCTCGAGATGAGAAATTTAATACTTTTGTGGCAAAAAAAAAATTATTCCACAACTTACGAGGCCAGAGGCACTTCATTTCCACCCTGATGACGATGGTTACCACTCTGACTACTCTGTTTCACTTCCATTTGATCTGTCTGACGTAGTTTGGATCTCTGCGGTTTAGTTCTTGGCACGTACTGAGTCGGTATTCTCGGTAGTTTTCTCTGTTTCTGCAAATGATCAATTGCAGAAGGTGTAACACCAGGTGGAAGTTCCTTGGGCTCTCCAATATCGTTAATTTCTTGTTTATGTGGCTCGGTTTTTATGTTAACTTTTGCGTTACGTGGATCAGCAACTAGGACACTCACTTTCTTCGATTCGAAAACGACCTTTGAAAAAGAAAAAAAAAAAGGAAATTTTTTAAAAATTAATTCGCCCTTGTCAAATTTTTTTGAAGATTATCTCAAAAACTAAGAGAGATAAAGAAATTTTGGAACAAAAATCTTTCTTTCAGAGGAAAATGAGAGCTACAAAAACTCCATCACAATACTTCTCTATCTTATTCATTTTCTGAGATTTTTCAGAAAAATTTAAGAGAAAAGTGAACAAAAAAAAACATTTTTTTCAATATCTCAGATACTAAACGAGATAGAGCGATTTTACAGAAACCTTTTTTTTAAGTCTAGTTCTCTAAAAAAAAAATGTTTCTACAACTTTTCCTCTATGTCTCGTAGATTTTGAGATATTCAATGGAAAACTCATTTCATCTTGACATTCTGTAAATTTGACTAATAACTTCATCATTTATTCAATGTGCAGCTTTACCTGATTCGGAATGACCTTTAAATTTCCACTTGGAGTAGCCTGAAAGGGAAAGACTCGTCTGTCCTCTCTGTCATTCACAAAATTAGCCATATGCCCAATGACATGATTATTCCTCTGTCTCTGGCGTCTCAATGTTTCCTTCCTCGAGTCGATAGCACGTGGATCATGAACAATATTGACATTCAGTGATTCTCTCCTGACTGGACGACGATGCGGAGGTCTTCTTCTGCGTCCTGGAAGTAATTTTGGGACGATTCTCGGACTTTCCAGTGAGTCAGTTTTTCTAGAAAGCAGAAAGAAAATCAATTGATCGAAGAATCGAAGATTTAATTAGGAATATTTCGAAAATTGAGCAAAATAGAGAAATTTTCATGGAGAGTTTTTTTTTGGAGGATGACGCCTCTTTATTTCTCAAACAATTACATCTCGGTAAAAATATCGGGTAATAATATATCAGCCAAGAATATCTCATATCAAAAATATCTCGACGTTTACTTGAGTTTTTATGGTCAATAGATTTTTCGTTGAGATATTTTTAACTGAAATTTTTTTAATTAAAATTTTTTTGTTGAAATATTTTTGGCTAAATATTTTTTTCGAGTTATTTTTGTCTGAAATTTTCATGTTCAGATATTTTTATCTGAGATATTTTTGAGAATTTATTGATCTGAGATTTTTCGAAATATTTTTTTATCTGAGATTTCTTTGAGATATTTGTTGATCTGAAATTTTTTTGAGATATTTTTTGATCTGAGTCTTTTTGGAAATATTTTTCTTGGATATTTTTTTGTTGAGATATTTTTGTTTGAAATTTTTTCGATGAGATGTTTTAGTCCAGATATTAACGGGCCTTTTTTTTGTGACTTTACATCTCCTCTACAATACCAAAAATCTTCTATCTCGCTCAATTTCCGAAATATTCATCGAAAAATTGAAGAATATCAAGTTTATTCCAATAGACTCAACTGTTGATTGGATGGAACCGTGTGATCGGATTTTGAGGCACGAACAAGGGTCTTTGAGGTTGTCGAGGAACTGAAATTGTTCTCAGTTGATTCGTCTTGGTACAGAACAACTACATCACTTTTACTATTACTGCCTTTAACTGACAATAATTTTGCTTCGGTGTTGACTAAGAGATTGGTAAAATGTCGTCAATATGGGGATTATAATAAGAATATCTCAAAAACCATGGGGTTTAGGGATATTTATCAAGATACTTCTTTTGTAGAGAATTTTGAGAGCTACAAAAGAGGTCACTTGGAGTTTCCCTCTAAATCGTTTAGTTTTGGAGATACTCTCCGGAAAATACAAAATTTTTGAAAATTTCCATTTAAAAATTTATAAAATGTTCTAAACGTGGGGATTATACTGAAAATATCTCGAAAGCCATAAAGCTTAGGGGGTTTTATAAAGAGACCTTTTTTGTAGAAAATTTCCAGAGCTAAAAGAGAGTTCCATAGAGTTTTTTCCCCTAAATCCACTCCTTTCAGAGATATTTAAAAAAATAAACAGAATTTTTTTTTAATCTCCGTTTTGCTAATGAATTTCATTTAATTTATTCTGATCGCGTGTTTTTTAATGTTTCCATTCATTTCTTTACCTTTACTGTGACGTCTTATCGCTTTCAATATCCTCGGTGTTCCTTCCTTTCTGATGAAAATAGCCGATAAGTCATTGGCAAAAAGTTAGTCGAAAGAAAAATAAGAGAAATTTAAAGAAAATAGAAATTTTCATAGAAATTCTTTTTTAATTACCGAAGCTTCTGACGAGTATCCTCGAGATGAATTATCTGGAGATCATGAAGACAGGGGAAGTTGAGTATGAAAAGAAAATTGTCGTTCACATAAATTCAATAGAATTTTCTTTTCGATTTTATTATAAATTTTCTTTCTGTTTTATTTTAATTAAATAAAAAAATTTTACCTCACGATTTTTTTCAAAAAAATTATCCGAAAGATTGGGAAAACTCGTGCTTCGGCGAAACGTTTTGCTTCTGTTGGGATCTGGCAAAATTTTTATGACAATTTTATTAAATGCAAATTCTTGCGATTCAGAAAATCGTAATTGATTGCACAAAATTATGGCGGATGACACTTACATCACTTACGTAATTTTGATCCGGGTAATTTGTTATAACGCGAGATGATACGAAGAGCTGTGGGTATGACAGGTGCTCGATTGAAGTGGGTCAAGGTCTGATGAGTGGTAATAATCGTTTTTCTCGATTCTGATAAAATTTTTCTGAGTGAAAATAAAACAAATTTAATCGAGAAAAAAAATGTTAAATTTTTTTTTTGTTCTTTAGAAAATATCTCGGAAATAAGTGAGTTCAGAGAAAAATGTCAAGAGATCTTTTTTGAAGATAATTGAATTTTCTACAAAAAAGGTCTTCTGACTTTTTTCTCTAAAGCCACTCACCTATGAGATATTTGAAAAAAAAATAAGAACTTAATTTTTTAACGCGAAAAAGATGAAATTCTTACTTTATTTCGTAAAAAACATGTGCTCATTCCTCCGACAGTCTAGTCACTGTAAAATCCAATTTTTCCCGATAAAAAAAAAACATTCAAAAACTATATTTTTAGGCTAAAAAAATCGTAGACCCGTAGTAACGGAAATTATTAAAAAATATATTTTTTTTCTTTAGTGGAGGGGAAAAAAACAATTGAGCATTTTATCACTACTTCAAGTTGCTTCAAATGGCATTACGAGTAAATTATGTTGACAAGTTTGTTACTCTGTAACAATTAAATTTCCCTCGATGGAAAATACACAGAGAGCGGTGAGTGAGGGTAGCAGACAGAAGGATGAAACAGTCCTTGTAACTCGAAAATTTACAAGGCAACTTCATGAGTTGAGTAACTCTTGTTGTTCAGAAGTGGATCATGAGTCAAAGTTCAGCTTTAATAAGTGATCAGTCGTTTTATGGCTAAATTAGCATCTCCATTAAATTAAATATAGAAAAATTGACCGAATTCCTTTTTTTTGGTTTCTTAGGAAAACTTCCAAAGGTCACATGTACATTATTTTAAACGAATCTCGAAAACAATTGGGTTTACGGAAATTTATCAGGAGACCTTTTCTGTAGGAAATTGAATTTTCTACGACAAAGGTCTCTTGACTTTTTCTCCTAAACCTACTCGCTACAAAGATATCTATAAGAGTATTTACAAGAATTTATCTATTTGAAGAAAAAAATTAAAATAATTCATTAATTTAATAGTTTAATGTGTAGATTAGATTGGAAAAATATTTCTGAAACTAGTGGATTTAGGAGAAAATGTCTGGAGACCTTCTTTGTAGAGAATTCAATTCTCCACAAGAAAAGTCTCTTGATAAATCCCCGTAAACCCAGTAGTTTCCAAGATCTTTTTAAAAATGAAACAACTAAAATTACTCCAAGAAGAATTCAATTAAAAAATAATGTATTATCAGATAAATCTATTGTTTCTCTCTTTATTTTTCCCCATGAAGAGCAAAATAAAACTCCGAGTTTTCCAATTGCCATTGAAACTTTGATGCTTATACCTCTGTAAACCGAAGAAGAAAAGTAAAATATCATAAAAATAATCATAAAAAAAAAGAGAAAAATTTAATAACAAAACTTGAGCTGAAAATAGTAAATAAAGTGGAGCAGCAATTTACAGAGATCTCTTTCATCCAGGATTTACTGTACTAAACTACAGTAAATAGGAAAAAGAAAATGAGGGAAGAAGAAAAGAAATAGAGGGTGGATATATGCGTTTATTCGTTGATACGGTAGCTCTAGTAGATCGAGAAGAGGACAGCGTTATTTACAGGGTAGAAAACACTGGGTAAAATGGAGGGGGGGGGGGGGAGCGCCCTTTTGAACGGGCAACTGTACTCGTGGTACTCATGCCCGCGAGGGAAAGGGAGAATTGAAGGCGAGCGAGACGTGGGAAGAGAGAGAGAGAGAGTGCGGTTGGGTAGGCTGCATCGATCGCCACTTGCGTCCTGGTGACCTCGACCCAATGCCGAACCCGCTTACATCAAACACTTCATCTACTCATTTCTACCCTCATCTTTTCTATCTCGATTTTACCTGGGAATCCCCTTTTTTCAAAACATGTTTATTATCGCCAGCATTAGTACATAGCATCGCCTTAAAATAAAAGGGGCATAAGTGCAATTTTTCTGATTTTTTTTTCGTAAAATAACAAAGAGGCGCATCTCCATCATCATTGCTGTAATATACACATTGCTGTAATAGGTTTCTCAAGGGCTTTTACACAATATTAGTAGAAAAATCAAAAATAATAACATATAGGCGTTAGTACCACCCACTAATAACCAACGGGCGTAAGTACCGCAGATACATCTCTTCGTTTTTAATTTTTTTAATTGAATTTTTCCTAATCATTGGAAAAATAATAATAAAAAAGAGACGTAAGTGCCATTATTTAGATAAAATCGCAAAAAACCAAAGGGCGGAACTCCAAATATTTTCATGAGATGAAAAAATTATAAAATCAAAGAGGCATAAATGCGGAGATACGTCCCTTTCATTTTAACATTGATAGTTACGCCACTTTGTTATTCTAATTTTCAATAACCCAAATAATGTTCCAGAGACCATTGAAAACGCTTTGGAGTGATAAGTGAACATGCGCCCATTTCACACGAGAATTTTACATGTGCTCTAAGACATTTCTTACATTACTGCCCTAGGCATGTAATATACTATTTCTGACGAGTGTGAGGCTGCAAAACGAGCCAGAGGCGGGCTTCGTAATCACACAAGTCTGGAAAATTCTACCGCACGTGTAAAGGACGGTTTTTTTATGTACAACGTGTGGAAAGTATCACTGACAGTACGTGTAGCGTGCGGGGAGTGGCTATTTCCTGCGCGGCGTGCAGAAAGTGGTGACTTTCCGCAGATCGTGCGGAAAAGTAATATATATAGCGTATAAATGAATTTTCCATTTTCTTTTTCTGAGTGTGGTAGGCCAGACTCACGTAAAGATTGGTGAGAGAAACATTAAAAGTTCAGTTGTACTGCATAATATCGCTCAGCCATTTCAGCGGAAAAAGACGATAATCAGGTGAAAGGGCTCACCTAAACATTTTATAAGACACATACATACTCGTTGAACTTCGTAAGTTTCGTTTAATTGTAATTGGTCTAATGACCAATTAGAATTGATTGATTCAAAGACAATAGGGATTTTTAGGGGAATGGAGATTATCATTTTAATTATTTAAGGGTAATTTGGTGAAGTTGAAAAGGCTCTCGGTGTTTATTTTGAAAATATCGCGGTAATAAGAGGGTTTGAGGGGAAATTTCAAGAAACATTTTCTATTGAGACTTTTTAATTTTGTGCAAAAAAGGAGTCTTGCTGAATCCTTGTAAGCTTGATACTTTCCGAGATATCTTTGAAAAAAACATGAGATATTCTGAATGAAAATTCAAGATTTTTAAATGGAAATAAAATTTTCCAAATTTTGCAATGGGACGTAAAAAATCGGGCATTTCAATGAACTGTCTTAAATAATTAATGGAGATACGTCTTTTTTTTATCTCAAATCTGATGTACAGAGAATTTCAAAAGCTACAATAAAGTATCGGAGTGAAACGAGACCGTATCTCGCATAATTTCCAAGAAATTACCAAAAATTCTTGAGTTGAAAAAAAAACAACTTTTTCCTGTTTTCCCTTTTCGTTACTAAATTGCAAAAAAACAAAGGAAAAAATCAATTTTTCCCAAATTTTAAAAAACTCCCAAAGTTTCATTTACTCCATCCACCCCCTCCCCCCTCCAATTCTGAACCCCTTTACCCATGAAAAAAAAATTGGTAATTGAAAATGGTAAACGTTTTGAATGCATTGATTCGATGACAATAAAAATAGAAGAGACAAATTCAAACGTGGACGCTCCACTTTTGGTCCATTTGTACGAGTGGGTGGAGAGTAACGTAGCACACTAGTTCTCTTCATCCTCTCCTCTAGCCCCTGGCCTCTATTGCCGCACGGAAGAGAAACAGAGAGGGGATGGAAAATTTGCAAACGTAGGTGTATAGTCGAATGGGGAAATAGAGGCGAGGGGCTGAAACCAAAAGATTGGATGACTACAGAAATGGGGAAACGGGTCTGCAAGAGGGGTAGAGAGGAGGGGGGCGCCACTGGCTGGAGTTGCCAAGGTTACAACAGCGTCACAACCTCTCCTGGACCAGTAACATCTGCCCCCACTATTTCTCCACTGCCACCACTCCTGAATACTGTCTGTCGTTGACACACCCCTTAATTTTACATTTTCGCATTGGTTTTTTTCTTTCTTTTCTATTTTTGCAAACTCTTTTTCGTTATTTGTTCTTTTTTCTGTGTTACCCCTGCCATTTCTCCTGCGATTGTTCTTCTTCTATCACGCCTGATGCTCTTGCACATTAACTCTATGTGAGCTTTGGAAAGAAAGCTCAGGGATAAATCCTCGGGTTTCTTCGAGCACTGATGGAAGAAGTTAGCTGCATTTGTTAAAGGGTTTTATGGGGGAGGGGGGGGGGGATATGGTGTTGTGGGGCTTTTTGATGGAAGATGGGATTTCTTGGGGCGGAGATGCTCCTTTTCTTTTTTTAAGTGGGAAAATTAGGAAAAAAGGCGAAAATTGGGGGATTTGTTGAGTTTGGATGATTTTCATGATCTTTGTGGGATGCTGAGGACATTTGGGGTTAAAAACATTTCTCACGATCAATTTTTTTTTTATAATTTTCAATTTGTTCCAACATAAAGTAATCTATGATGTGCAATTATTTACAAAGGTCATATATATTTAGAGGGCTGAGACTATGGCGACAGCCTGGAGGCTTTACTGCATATCTATAATAGGGATTTGGTGTTTGTGATATAGTTGAATTAAAGGAGGTAGAGATAATCTGGGGAATTAATTAATGCTGAAAGAAAAAGAAAAAACCCTATTTCTGAAGAATTTTTCTTTTTTTTTCTACTTTCGATAGTTTTGTTCTTCGGTTGAAGACTGGCGGTTCAATCATTTTCATTTCACAAAATTTCCAGATTTTTCGGAATATCTCTGGTTCTGATGACACTTTTTTGGCAAGGATTCTTCTTTTCAAAATGGGAGAAGTTTTGAAAAATGTATGAAATCAGGAAAATTGAGATAGAATAATTATGATTATTTCGTTGAGAAACTGAGGACATTTGGAATGAGGAACATCTTTCATTTCTGTTTTTTCCTTGAAAATTTTCAGTTTTTTGGGAATATTTCTGGTTCTCATTACTCTTCTTTCTCGACAGAAATTTTGCTTTTCTTTAAAAGTTTGGAATATGTTGAAAATTGCATGAAATCAGGGAAATGAATTGAAATACGATATTTTTGACGGTTTCGATGAGAAGCTGAGGAAATCTGGGATGGAAAACATGTGTCATCAACTTGTTTTCCTCTTAAAAATTTGAATTTTTTTATTGTAGCGCTAAAATTTGATAATCAGTGGAAAGCTGGGCTAGTTTCCAATGTATTCATGAGGCTTTCAATCAACTTTCAAGTGTTTTGAGAAATTTATACACTTCATCAAAACCAGTTTTTCTCTTATGGGTTACTCAAAAATTATCGAAAATTGATTTAAAGAAATCCTATAAATCAATAGAAGATGACCTCAGCTTTCTGTTCACTACCGAGTTATTGCGATACGACAATTGGAACCAGAAATATCCCCAAAAAACTCAAAATTTTGGATTAAGTACAGAATTTGATTTTTGATTCTCCCTGAAAATAGTCGATTTTTCGAAAAGCTCGTAAAAACGAATTATTACACATGTTTTCCACCCAAAATTTCCTCAGTTCTTCAATCAAATCGTCAAAAAAAATCTATCTCGCACCCATTCATGAGAATTTCCATTTTCTCTCACTTTTCCTCATGAGTCAAAATTGAAGAAAATTCAATAAAAATCCCTTCATTTTTTTTTACTCAAAATTCATATTTTTAAAAAAGTTCACTCGAGTCTCAAAAAAAAGACAATATTTTCACCAGAATTTCAATAATAAATAGCACTTTTCATGATTTTTTAAAGAATTTTTTCTCGTATAATTTCACCATTAAATTGACTCTAACGTTACACGGATTCGACTACTGAAATATTGATTCGTTACTCTCTATCTCCTCTCTTTCACCGCTATTTTTCTTCTTCCGCTAGAAAAAAAAAGGAAATAAAACCGAACTGGTCACTGGTTCGTAATCGAGTGGGGCTACAGACACCCAGTGATTGATTGATTGATCTAAAATCGAGAATCTGGATATTTTTGTGCGGTCAGAATAGTTGAGGTCACTGGGTTTTTATCCAGAAAATAAAATAGATAGCTCCACTGCGTGACGAGTGAATTTTTTGAAAGAATAGCACATTCATCATTCATCATGTAACAATGATTTATCATTATTTTCACATATTTATATATTCTTTGAATTCCTTTCGATAAAAAAAAAAGAGAGGCAATAATTTATCAGCAAATTTTTCGAATTTTCGGGTGAAAAAAAAATTCATAAATATGCGGTTTTTTTTACCGATGCGGAAAAGAATTACGATTTTTTTCTTCTTCACAACTTCTGGGTCATATTATGCGTCATTGTTATTGTACAACAATGGTAGAAGCTTTTGTACGAAACGTCTCGAATATTGGAGAAATAAAACCGTTACTATGTTCCGGAAGGAGTTGTCCTAGTTCTCCTTTTTTTTTCTCCCATTATTTTTCTTGTTTCATTTCTTGTAATTAATCCCTCGAGCATTCCTCGGGAGTGGAAAGGACGTGAATTAAAAAAAATTAAATCCGATTTTTAATGCAAAAACAAAAAGCTAAAAAAAAAATTGGAAAAAACACGAAAAAGTGGAGTTTTGGTGAAAAATAAAGCAACTTTTATTTTTTTTATTGAAGAAATTTGTGAAAAAATCTGAAAAAATTTGGAAAGGTGCTTCAGTATACCTATACTGTTAGTGAATTTTTTCAATTTTTTTTGAAGAAGCTTTCACCCTAAAAAAAATTCAGGATTAATGTTTTTTTCTATTGGTCACAGAAAATTGAATTTCAATGAAATAATAGGAGAAAAAATTGACTATAAAGTCTTCATTTTTTTTTATTCGTGCAATTTATGACTTTTGTGGACTCTGACACTGCACGCGATTGCACTAATGCCGGAATAGTTGAGTAACATATTGTGTTAGTGTAGTAACATTTTTGGACTATTGGAATACTCACCCTATTCCCGTAGCCAACATCTCCAGCCATTAGTTTTCAACCCTCTCTCCCGATCGATTGAACTCGCTTGGGACGTTATGTAATCTCCAGGGGCAATATAGCACGATTCCTCATACTCACCAATTTGTGGGTGAAATTATAATAGTTTATGCTTCGATGTAGATAATCGATTTACTTAAACTTTTTGATGAAATTATATTTTGTGAATTTAATGTAAGAATTTGTCGAGGATTTTATCGTCAATTAAAAAAAAAAAAATCATTTTATTTTAATTATAAAATTTTCCTGCGGATTTAATCGAAATTCCCGCATTTTGGGGTCTGGCAGATCATGCAGAGGATTTTGTGGGCTACGAAAAAGGTTTTCCGATGAATTTCCAGTAATGGAATAGTAATAAAAGGGCATAATTGAAGAAACTGTTAGAAAATGGTCTATGAAAATTTTTTGATATCATTCCGTAAAGATTTCTGAAACAAGTGGATTCATCGAAATATGTCAAAAGACCTTTTTTTATAGAGAATTTTACGAGCTACAAAAAAGGTCTCCTGACATTTTCTCCTAAGTCCGCTTATTTCGGAGAAATCCTCAAAATAATAAGAATTCGGCTTTTTCTCACGCCAGCGCCATCTCCAGTTCCTCGCTCAACTGAAAATCCGCCATTTCGTGATTTCTCTCGCGATCCCCCACAAAATGGCGGGCTCACTCATTCCCGTACGACTATACCATACTCATGCTCATGCTTTGATGTAGATAATCGATTTACTTGAACTTTCGAATGAAATTACATTCAGTGAACTATTTTTTCTTCTCCGTTATTGTTAATTATTAATCCCTATTAGGTTATCTACATTCATCTATACAGTACTGTGTATTTTAACAAGGTTTGTATTCTTTTTTTCTTCTTTTTATTAATAGGTTTGCATTCCATCGATAATTCCGAAGTTATACTAGTTATTTTTACTTCAAATTTTTTAAAGGCTTCTACAATATTCTTATATTTTGATACCACATTTTTTTTCAACGCGATCGATCGTGCACTCTTGCACACGAAAAATGATCTCATGATTTTTTTATTAAAATTTATTTTCTTCATTTTTTCGATGATTATGTTTCAAGTTAAATTTAAAACCATTACGAATGATCGTTAATTACTTCCAGAAATTATTGTATTCTTCATTTCTATTGTTTTTTGAATAGAGCGGACAATTTTGGTCAACCAATGAGAAATGAGGAATAGACGCGAGAGTTTTAGCGTTACATTCAGGGTGTACACAGAGAAAAATGTTTTCTTAATTTAAGAATGTGCAGTCACTTAATTTAAGTGACCTGCCATTCTTAAATTAAGTGACTTTTCTCACTTAAATCAAGTGACTTTTTCTTTCTTAATTTAAGAAAGTAAAACTCACTTAAATTAAGTGAATTTTCTCACTTAAATCAAGTGACTTTTCTCACTTGAATCAAGTGATTTTTTCTTTCTTAATTTAAGAAAGTAAAAGTCACTTAAATCAAGTGAATTTTCTCACTTGAATCAAGTGACTTTTTCTTTCTTAATTTAAGAAAGTAAAAGTCACTTAAATTAAGCGACTTTTCTCACTTAAATCAAGTGACTTTTTCTTTCTTAATTTGAGAAAGTAAAACTCACTTAAATCAAGTGAGTTTTCTCACTTAAATCAAGTGAAGTTTCTTTCTTAATTTAAGTGACCTGCACATTCTTAAATTAAGAAAACATTTTTCTCTGTGTATGAACTTTTGAGAATAGGATGAATGATGATGATGAATGATAATTCGTGAATTATTCTGAGAAAAATCCTCTTTCATTGGAAGAACTTTATTCTAAGAGCAATACAATTTTATCGAAAGCATGACAATAAAGGTACATTCAGCAAAAAAAAAAATATCGCCTTAGTAACAAAGTGGCGCAAGTTCTGTGTATCAACATAGCACTAACGCCCCTTTGATTCTAAGGTGACGATATTTTCCGGGTAAATGGACCTTTTCTGGGTAAATCGGGTATTTTCCACCACGCCGACCTTTCTTCGGCACTTCCTGTTGAAATAATATTTTCCGGATGAATTAAATATTACAGTATTAGAACTTGTCGAGATCAATAATATTTAGTGAATTTAACATGGACACTGATCCAGATTTGAGTCATTGATTTTTTTCAGAAGAAAAACACAGTTTTTTTTAGGGAAAAAATGTTTTAATTTCTGATGACATCTCTATGGGAAATTGGGATTTTGTTGAGGGATTAACCAAGAGGGGATGAAATGTAATTATGGACTTTTGTTATTCGAAGCACAATGTCTTGAGTGCTAATTAAGCAATTAATTAGCCTTTATCAACAACGTGTGTCATCGTTCACGTCGTATGTGTCATCTCTAGTTTCCTCTTGCAGCCCTTAATGCCATTTCATACCTAACTCTAGCGTATGCTTGTGCAGCGGTTGGTGAATGTTGCTGGTTATGACAAACGTGCATTCATAACGAGTATTGAGAAATAATTCACTGAACTTGTGTAACAGAATTAGTTTTTTTGTTATTGAGATCTGTATTTTTTTTCTGACATTAGGAAAGTTTTGTGAGGATTGTATTAAGAATATCTCGAAAAATATTGGGTTCACGAGGATTTATCATGAGATCTTTTCTGTAGAGAATTTCATGGGCTACAAAAAAGGTTTCCTGATAAATTTTCCTAAACTCAATACTTTTCGAAATATTACCAGACTGATAGTGATAACAGTAAATCGAAAAATCAAGAGTTAAATATTAAAAAAATTTTTGTAGATTCTTTTGAAAATATCTTTGAAACGAGTTGGTTTGAAAAAAAAAATCAAGATACATTTCTTGTAGAGACCATAATTTCCTCCAAAAAAAAAGATTTTTTGAAATTATTCCTCCTAAACCTAACAGTTTCTGAGATATTTCTAAAATAACCTACACATAATCTTTGGATTTTTTTTCCTTCACAATTTTGAAATAAAGAAAAGTTATTTATCCTACCGAAATCTCCAAAACTATCAGATTTATTGAAAAAAGTCGAAAAATCTTTCCTCTACACAATTTCATAACTTACAAGAAAGCTTTTCTCATACATCTCCGCAAAATCTAACAGTTTCCGAGATATCTTCAAATTCATTCAAATTTTAACGATTTTTATTAACATTATATACAGTGAAGTAACTACACAATTATTTACAGTTACACAGATAATACTATTTACATAGTTTCAGCCCTCAGGCTTTTACGTATATTTAAGTGATTGCTGTGGGTTTTTGTAGAACTTGGGGTTGTGGAGAGTGGGAATTCGGGGATAGGGAAAAATTTATAAGAAAAAACCCTATGACAAGATATCTTCAAAATAATCTCCCTCCAATTTTCAAGCTTCGCTCCCACCACCGATTTCCCACCAAAAAAACTGAAAAAAAATCGTCCACCAATGGAGAAAAAAGCCTTCCAAAATTCCCAACCGAAGTTTCTCCACATTCAAAACCCCACCACAAAAAAATATTCAATCCAAAGATGCATTCATATGAAATTTGAGCTTATGAAAATCCCGGGCAAACGCGACCCGGTGAACTCTGACCTTCGTTCGGATTTTCACGTGGGTGTAATTTCCTATCTGCAGCAGTTAGCATCTGTCGAAAAGGTCAAAAGCGCAATATTTCCCGAATCCTTCTTCTAATCTCCAAATCTTCCGGGTGAACAGAAGCCTTCCGCTATTGCACCAAAAGAATGTTCAAAACGATTTGTTTTTCTTCCTCAATCAAAATATCGGTGGTGAGTACAGAGAGCTTGTAATCTTGATGGCGAACCCGTTTACGTAGGATCAAAGGTCTCCACCTGCAGTGGATAGAATCGAATTGAACTGAAAGACAGGGGGGGGGAGGGGAAGAGGGTGGAAAAAAAGAGATAAAGTACTTCCCTCAGAGCAGTTTGAAGGGGGGAAATTGACGAGGTGGCGAGTGAAAGAAAGAGGGAGTGAGAAAGCCTAGCCAGTTGAAGCACTTTGATTAATCGAACTCTATTGGATGATGCCCTATATACAGCTTTCGAATGCCTCGGCTGATTGACGATTTCACGATGAGAAAAGAAAAAGGAGGGAATGAACGAATTTAATTGAGCGAAAGAAAAAACTTAAAATCTCAATTTAAGAGTCAATTTTTCTTCGTATCATCCTCTCTCATTTAATTAAGGTAGTATGCTAGAGTACGACCGATAAAACAAGGAGAAATGAGGATTTGTAGGTTAGCTCTCAATTAATCGCTGATAATTCGGGAAAATGTGCTTCACTTTGATTGGCGGTCGTGTACCCATATCGATATGTCCATTTAATCGATCTCTCGTCGGTCAATGGTTGATCCAAATTCTGAAATCCTTGAAAAACAAAAATGATTGACATTTCCATTTTTGAAAAAAAATTTCAAATTTGTGTCGATCAGTGATCGATGGAAGATCGACTGAGTGAAGATATAGGTAATCGATGGGTCCGTCAGGATAATTTATCCAAAAAAAGTGATAAAATTATTCATAAGTCATATTTTGAACTCGTGAATATAATTTTTTTTTGTTTCTCGATTTTTTTTCTACATTACTAATCTCGTATCACATGCAAATAGTTACGACTACCTTCTAATTAAAATTTCTTCTGTTCTCTTCATCAATTGTTTTCAAATGATGGGTCAGCTGTGTGGTTTTTTAGTAATTTCGTTATTTCTGTTCGATTAAGGGTGTTTCATCCCCACCACCGCTGTTTTCAGTGACTTTGATAATTAATATCTCATAAACTACACGGAGAAAAATGATCAAAAAATCAGAAAAATGTAAAAAAAAATTATTTTTGATGCGCCATCGAAAAAAATAAGGGGTCTGCACTCGAGTTTGCTAAAACACTACCTTAAGGCTCCACTTTTCTTCACATCATTCTTTTCCATCGAATTGAATTCATCGGTGAGTTGAAAGAAATAGAATTTAATCAATTTTGGATTCATTTAATTCATGTACACCAATGCCCGAACAATTACGGGGGAATTCAATTTTGCAGAAACGTTGGAATCAAACCACCGATTTCATCACAGCTAAATTTAATAAAAAAAAAATATAAAAAAAATGAATTCAATAAAATTGAGTATTGGGAAAAAATCTAAAGTGCGAGAATTCAATTCATTCTTGTTCTGTGTTCACTGTATTTTGCGGGGATAGTTGCATTTGCCGCAAAAGTGAGCCACACACACAGTAGTGTGCCTTCCGGGAGCTCTATCGACCGACGTTCTCTCATCCAACGGTTACTAGCTGGAGGTAGTATAGTTATGCAGCCACTGGTCTCATGCGAGTCTCTTTTTTTTTGTTGAGTTCCTTTTTTTTAGGCTTTTTTTTTGTCGCTATTATCCTGGTGAATCTTGACATTTTACTGGCGATGATAAAGCCGGCCTGATGGTAGTTGGGGAAGTTTGCGGTTGGAGTTTAATGCTGAGAATAATTTTACGGTAGTGTTGGAGGATAATATTTTTTTTTTTAATTATCAGGTAGCCTTGTTTTTTTCAATTACTTTTTTCGTGATTATTTTCGAGTGACCGAAAACAATTTTTGGTTTTTCAAGACTCTTCTCAAAATATCTCGAAACCTATTGAGTTTAGGGGGAAATTTCAATGAGCCTTTCTCGTAGAGAATTTCAAGAGCTCTAAAAAAGATAACCTGTCGAATTCTCGTCAACTCAACGGTTTCTGAGATATCTACAAAATAATAGTAATGGAGCTAGATCATTGAAGAATTGGAGAAAAATGTTTTTTAATGAATAACTTGAGAATGACTGGATTTGAGAAAAATTATCAAGATACCTTTTTTGTAGGAAATTTTAAGAGCTCGAAAGAAGATCCCTTGACATTTTCTCGTAAGCCCAATAGTCTCCGAGATATTCTCAAAATAATCAAAAAATTTAAGTTTAATCTAAAAAATTCATGATAAATCCATGTTTTAAAAAAATTATATCTAAAAATAAATGAGGCAGCGTATTTTTCAAGTCTTCACTCCATATCCCCTACTCTCTCTAACGACGTAATTTCCATTCCCTCCGTCAATTCTCGCCATAGATCATGAGAAAACCGTAGAGACCAGAATGAACACTTTGCATCACCAAGAAGATGATGAGAATGAAAATAAAAGAAAAAATAATAATAATGATATGCCTCATTGTTCGATAAGCTCTTGAGAAACATAGTGGTGGGGGAAAAGCGAGCTGGGTAATGTTTCCGCGACGAAAGCAACATTACTTTATTCATGCCCCCAGGATGCCTGAAATCAGCTTGCTTCAGTGTTACAGCACGTCACGAGTAATTTCCATATGCAAAGTATCCTACCACAGCACTAGCTGTAGAGCAAAGTGGAATTGAGGTAGACTGGATGATAGTGTTACACACAAGCAACTTGTCGTCTCTCTCTTTTTTTTGTTTTACTTTGGACTGTTGGTGGTCAGGAAGCGGAAACTTTCACAGAAACTGTAGTACAACGAAGTTCAAGTTCCACCAAAAGTCTCGATGAAGTTTTTTCCCACATTGTCGCCATCTGTGGGTTTCGATTCAATTAAAAATCCGCCATTTTGGGATCAGATATTTCATGCAGAGGATTTTATGGGTTACGAAAAAGGTTTTCCGATGAATTTCCATGAATGGAAGAGTAATAAAAGGGAATAAATGAAGAAATTGTTGGGAAATGGTCGAGGAAAATTTTTTGATAGATTCTTCCGTGAAGATTTCTGAAACGAGTGGATTTATCGAAATATGGCAAGAGACTCTTTTTTATAGAGAATTTCACAAGCTACAAAAAAGGTCTCTAGACATTTTCTTCTAAACCCACTCGTTTCGGAAATATCCTTACAATAATCAGAATTCCGCTTTTTCCAATGCCAGCGCCATCTCCAGTTCCTCGCTCAACTGAAAATCCACCATTCCGTGATTTCCCACGTGACCCACCACAAAATGGCGGACTCATTTACTCGCGTAAGACTAAATTTCATCCGCAAACAATTAATCCCTCAAACTCTTTACTCTTTCACTACCAAAATAATTTCCCGGGGGAAAATGAAAAAACACGAAACTAATTCTCAGTAGAAAATCCACCATCCGGTCAGACATTAAGAATTCAAGTGCGCAAGTTTCATTCTACCAACTACTACCAATTCAATATCTGACATCGAGTATGAATTTTAATAAAAGAAAAAATCTTGTGACCCCTTTTCGATCGATTTTTCTCCACTATTTTTTCTTTCACCCCATAAAGAATAATGTAATTCACCTTTTTTTTTTTTTTTTTAATCCATCCTTCTCTTCCGTTTTTTCCTGCAGTTTGCAAAATGCAGTTAGTTATCCATTCTCTTCTCTTTCGAATACGATTGCTAACGCAGATTGGTAATTGAGACTATCGTTGTAATTGCATTCGCTGAAGGCCCGGACTATTCCACCTGTGCTGAAGAACGAGGAGGTAAAGGAGGGGGTAAAATGGGTGGGTAGCACGTACTGTGAATTCACGCTCCTCGAATACCAATGAACGGTGTTCTCGTTAAACGATAGAATACTAGTTTCAAATTGTTTTCAATGTGGGAGACAAAATTTATACTTTGTTTACTGTTGGATATCGGCGGGTAATTATGTAATCGCGCGGCACGAGGTGAATTTTTTATGGCTTTTTTTTTTCTATTGAGAAAGTGAGGGAAGGGGTCTTTAACCGGGGTGACCCCATTTGGAATTCATTTTTACGAATTAACGAGAAATTTTATGGGAAATCTTTTTCTTCAAAGATATGTTGGAGACTAAGGGGAATAGGGTGATTTTGATTTGTTCCTTCTTCTAGAGAATTTCAAGAGCTATAATAAAGGTTTCTACTGAAATTTACTTATCTCGCTTAGTTTTTGGGTTATTCTCAAAAAATGGATCCAATCAAATTCTCTTCGAGGATGAACAAGAAATTGATAGGTCGTATTCCAAAGTACGGTCGATGAAACAGGGAAAATGACGATTTGTAGGTTTGATTTCAATTAATTACTGATAATTCGGAAAAAAGTGCTTCAATTTACCCGAAAAGGTGATTAGACTAATCGAAAGTCATATCGTCAGCTTGTGAATATAATTTTCTCTCGTTTCTTGAATTTTTTTCACACTACCCATCTTCTATCACATGCATGAGATAGAGAGAGAGAGAGAGAGAGGCGAATAGTTACGACTACCTTCTAATTATAATTTCTCAATAACTATACGGTGAATTGAATATTTTTTTCTTCTATTATTTAGTTACAATGCTGTACTCTTCGCCAATAGTTTTCAAATAATGGGTCAATTTTGTGATTTTTTAGTAATTTTGTTATTTCTGTCCGATTTAGGGCCTTTTATCCCCACCACCGCTATTTTCAGCAGCTTTGATAATTCATATCCCATTAACTACACGAACAAAAATCATGAAAAATATCCAGAAAAACGTTAGAAAAGATTATCTTGAGCTTCCAAATTTCTAAACAATCTTCAATAATCTTAAATTTTCTTCAAAGATATCTTAAAAACTGAGTGAGATAGCGCAATTTCATCTGAATCCGCGTTTGTAAAGAGTTTCAAAACCTAAACAAAAGGTCTCGACTAAAATTTCTCTATCTTTCTCAGTTTCCCAAGATATTCTCAAATAACAATCGAAAAATCGACTTATTCTAGTTCTATCCCTCCACTGCTGCACTTCTTCTGATTTCAATTCACGAAAAAATAATGATGACTTCTTGCGGATATCAAATAGCCCAATCTGTGAATACTGCCCCCACGAAAAAAGTTCTATCCTGAAATAGAGCTGAAAATATATCCTCGAATATGAGTGAAGATAGATTTTAGAATATAAGAAGAAATAACTCCAAGATATACGACATTTTGCCGTTTTCTTATATTTTTAGGATATAATTTGGTCTTCTAATCTAGATTCTAAGACCAAAATCATAATTTTTTTTTATAATTTCTATTATAAATTCTGAAATTGAAACTAAGCCTTAAACCGAAACTGAGGTGGTAAAAGAATAATCCCAGTTACCACTACCAAAATACAATTTTGTTTCCAAAATAATGAGGAATTTTAGTTCATCACATTTGTTTGATAGCAATTACTATCCTCTTTCTAAGACGCTTCCCTATCGCTTCGTGACCCGAAATACCATTTTTTTCGCATGAAAATTCTACCGACCTGAGGGATTTGAACGCAGGACCCTACGATTAGTAAACCTACGCTTTGTACCACGGAGCTACGCACGCCATTTTAATTTCGAGAACATGGACTGCCTACATACACTCAAATACTTTTTATATGTTTCCAACTATTGTATTTAACTTTGCATGTATTCTATTTACCTTAATTATAACGAAATGTTAGATTGAAAATCATGAAAATTACAATTTTTTATATGTAATTATTTGCGAAATGTATTCTTTCCTATATATTGATACCTTGAGCTTTAATAAAAGAATATAGGACTCTCCTTAGTTCCTACTATCTCTTTTTTTTTTCATTGAAATCCTATTTTATATAAAATTTCATCAATTTCAATACATTTTCTTGACGTGCCTTAATTTGTTATAATTTTCGATATATCCTGAAGATTTATTTGTGCTTAGAATTTAATTTTAACTCACAAATATATAGCAGCATATATATTTTTATAAGTTCCGTTATATTCTGTAGATCTATCTGTGGTTACATTCCAATCATGAATAATATATATATCTTAGTATATATATTTTCATAGTTTCTTTTATAATCTGAGGATCTAACCTCGATTATAATTTGATTATCTTGAGCAAATATATTCCATCTTATATCTTTATATATTCTGAGATATATCATCAAAGACACATCGGAGGATATATCTTGTTGTTATAATTCTAATTATATCATAATATAATTTTTATTATAACTGGATATATTTAAAGAAAAATATAATCTGGAAGATATAACTGGACATATCATAGGAATATAAGTGATTATAAGAAATTATATCTGCTCACATTTTAGATTATAACTTTTTTCGTGGGGGTGATCATAAGGCTCAACGTATCATAATTCCGCTGACTTTTTCGCGGGATGATTCACGAGGTGTCCGATGGCTAGACGAGATTCTTCAATTTTTCGAAATTGATTGTAATCACAGCAACGGCCGATGAACGTCCGAGCTGTCGCAAAAAGCCTGATGCATCAAAGTCTTCGAGATAACGTGAATAAAGCCAATTTATTTCCACGAATTTATTTCTGCGCATTCATTCGTTTTTCTTCTCTTTTCATTTGTGAAAGGAAAGGCATTCTCTTTTGAACCTCTTTTTTTTATGGTTAAATTTTCCTCCGGGTTTTACACAATTAAACCTTTGTAAAATTTTCGACGGGAGCTTCTCATGCTGGCGGGCTTCAGTAATTGGAGCTTCATGGAAGAGTCCATTGAGGCAATACTTTAGCATGTAACTGATGTACAATAAACGAGAGAGATAATCCAATTTTTTAAATGTTCTCGTGTTCTAGGGGTCTTTTGTTCCGAATTAAAATTCATTGGGTGAGGAGAGAGAGGGGGGGGGGGGGAGGAAAACTTTCGTAGTAACGATGACACTATCGTGGAGAACTCCGAATGAATGAAGTGGGAAAATTGTTATTATAGTGGGAGTGACATTCTTTAATTTTAATTAATCATCTTGAGAGGAGACAAGGATAAGGATTTTCTTTAGGACTAATTTGAGAATTTTTGGTGAGATCATTTAGGAGAAAATGTCGGTTTTTTCTTTGTAAAAAATTGAAATCTCTGCACAAAAAGGGTCTCGTGATAAATTTCCGTAAACTCAATAGTTTCTGAAATATTCACAATATTGATTCGACAAAACTAAAGGAAAACAGAAATTATTCGTTATATCGAGTTATTCGTAACAATGAGGTTTGTTATATAGAGGTTAGATTGAACTCGATTCTTTTTTTTTTCTTAATCTCAATTTCCTAATAAAAAAAAGTCTTTTGGAAAATTCTCTGAAACGCAAAAGTTTCTCGGATATTCGTAGAATAATCTCACGTGATTTTTTGAATTATTTCTTCTTTTCTACTCGACAAGGGAATTATATTGACATTACTTCACGAATATCTCCGAAACAAGTGGGTTTGGAAAAAAAAATCATGTGCCTTTTTTTTCTATAAAATCAAACTCCCCCACAAAAAAGGAGTCTTAATAAATTCTCGAAAGTCCAACGATTCCCAAGATATTTTTAAAATCTTGTCTCCTTAATCTATGATGTGCAAATATTAAAATCGATAAAAATACTTAATCCCTAAAATTAATTGTTCATTCGCCTAATAAACATGTCTCTCCCCCCCCCCCCCCATATTTTCCCAATAACATAACTTTATCCTCCACTAACGAAGAAATACATCAACAGCTTCAGCAAGGAATGTGCAATCACCATTAATTTCCCAACAAATCGACACAATTATTGAACGCAATAGACCACTTTCTGCATAAAAAGAAGAAAATTCTTCATTCCCCCTTTAAATTTTCCTTCTCCAGAAATTCAATAAATTCTCCATTTCTGTGTTCACAACGTCTCCCCTCAATTCCTGCTGAATTTTCATTCAAAGTGCCACCGCAAAAAGCCGAATTTCCGCCATGAAATAACAAAGTTAAAAATAAAATGAGAGAAAAAAAAAACAAGAGTCAAAACTTGTTTTCATGCATGAAAACGTAAATTACGAGAGAAATAAAATCCTGTGTTTTCGAAAAAAAATAAAAGGCAAAAAAAATATTTAAAAAAAAACATGTTGGACTCATACAGAGAGAGAAAAAGAGAGAAGAAGAGGAGAGAACAAGGCACAAAAAAGAAAAAAACGGAAGAATACAGATATAGAAACTCTTGTGAAACTTGTTTTGCATTCGACTCCTAGGAAAAATGGCCGAGGATAAAACAAGAGCTGAGAAAAAACGAGAATTTAGAATAGATGAACGAGAACCACTAACGAAGCATCGGTTTTCCATCCTCGGTTTCCCAATTTTTTTTTCTTCTTTTTTTTCCCCCTCTATTTTTATTATTCAAGAGGGGAAAAAAGGAAAATTTAGGAGAAACTAAATAAATTGGAAACAAATAGAGAGTACAATTGGACTAATTGGAGCCTTCCAAAATTTAAATGAGAGCGAAAAAAAAGGAATTTGTAGTGAAGAAAAGAGTAATTGGAGGAATTATTGGAGAAAAATTATGAGAGTAATTGATTTTTATTGATTAATTTGAAAGTAAATTTTTGTTTAGTGAAAGAATTTAGAAAAATATTCAGAGTATTTTATTGAATTTGGGTAGTTTGCCTCCGGAATAGGAAAACTTTTCGATGTCAAGAATGCAGAGTGACACTCGATAGTGAAGAGGGGGGGGGGGGGGGGGGAGTCGATGGGAGTAGCCTCCCACTGTTGCGCTGGGGTTGACCTAAATTCTCGGGGATTTGGAGGGAAAAGATCAGGGGGAATCTATCGTTTCTATCAATTTTTGGGTGAGGGGACAATTTGAGGGGTGAGGAGTTTTATGTGAAGTTTATTGCGTGATAATATTTTGTGGTTTAGTAGAAGTTTTTTTGCTTTGAAAAAAGGGTTTGATGATGTTTTAATTGATTATTTGAGTTGATGTGAGGAAATTAGGGGGAATGAGGGGATATAGGGGATTTTTTATAATTTAGTTGAGAAATTGAAGAAATTGAAGAAATTCCAATAATATCGAAAATAATTTCCAAAATAATTTCTAGAATTCTCGAAAATTTTAAAGAATCTCAGATTTGGGGGAAAAAACCTGATTTTCAAGTAATTATGTGGACCAAAGAAAGCTACTGAAGTTCAATCAAAAAAACAATTTCAATAAGTTTGGAGAATCTCCGGAAATCTCATGCTAAAAAAAAAAAAAAATGATGTTTTTCGGCACTGAAAAGAAAGAACCAAATAGCTCCTTTATTCGTCATTTTCTTCTTCCCAAATCTCTCGGAAACTAAGCGAGATAGCGCAATTCTCAGAGCTCCAAAAGAAAAATGAACCACAAAATTGCTCTATATTTTGCTCAATTCCCGACAATATCCTCAAAGGACCACTAACAATCGTCTCTAGGTTTCCACCCCCTCCCCCTCTAAAACGTCAGCCCCACCGGAAAGACAAAATTCCAGTCACAATAAGAGGCCTGCGATGAATGTGCGAGGACGTGTCGTGCCAAATATTAAAGATAAAAAAAAACATGGAGAAACGAGGACCACAACATTCGGAGTCACTCATTGAAAGGGGTGTGTGTGTATGTGACAGTCGGAGAGTTGAGAATGGGGAAGGAAAGAAGGAGGGGGGGGGGGGGGGTTGGAGGATATGGGGGTGGAAGGAATAGTGTAGTTGTAGTAGAAGGGGTAGTTTAGCCGGGATGTCCCGGGCTAGGCGCGTGCTGGTGCTCTCCTCTCACTTTGGTGTCGTTCCGGGATTTGCAGACCCGTTGCTACGGCAACCAGTTGCGTGACGTCACTAGTGACGTCACGTTTACGCCCGTTTCGTGATCATAACCGTGGGTAATGCGATCTCGATGTGCGTCTCAGATACGAAGTGTGCTTCTTTTTTTTACCTCTTTGTTACCCCAGAAAGTGTTGGCAACACTTTCTGGGCTTAGATACTTTTTTTTTGTTGAGACGAGAGAGGGGCGAGGGGGGAGGTGGTGGCTGTATCTGGGTCATCAGTTATCTAGATACTTCACGGCTGACAATCGGGGCAAAAATGCAGGATTTCCCATTGCTGGGGATTTTATGAAATATCTAGGTTCCTTTTTTTCTCTTCTTTGTTGGAAATTCCTGACCTTGGCTCGTATCAAAGTAAGCCAGGCATGTGATATCCCTCGTACTCGTCGACGAATTTCACGAGCCATCAGGCACACCTGGTCATCCGTATGTGATTTTGGCTGACCTCTAACATTTTCAGACAGTGTAATACAGGAGAGAATTTACTGCAGATTTTTAGGAATTTTTTGTTTTGATTTGCCTTTTCGAGTTATGAAGCGATGACATAAAGGGGAATTTTTTTCGGAAGGAAAACGTTACTGCAGAATTTTGAAAAAATTTGTGAAGATTGTAGACATGTTGGAGCATCTGCTCGAATTTTTTCAGATTTTTCGGTGCAGGCCTTCATACCGGAAAAAATTCTCAATTCTACATTGTTCACTTCTCAAAGAATTATCATTAATTCCTGAATTATTCAAGGATTGAAGTCAAATTTCTCCAGATTATTCCATTCAATATTTCAGCTGTCATGAATAGACATGTGACGTCACTCTCCTACGGTGATCAGTCTAGGGTTAATAATTCCCCCAGGAAGAATCTTTCCATTGCAGCTGTATGACCACGTGAATATTGTATAGCATCAGCTGCAATTGCATTCAAGTTTGATTCCAAACCTTGGAACCTAAAGACAATGGACACAGTAGTTTCCGTAGAATCTCTCCTTATTCGAATTATCCCCGAGGCTTCTCCAGCAACAGCTCCAACGAGTAATTGGATATTCTATCCATGAAAGCTGGCTACTCCGACCCAAAAGCCTCGGCAAAGTACACGAATACCTTCACACACTGAGACAGATGTCTAGTTTAATTGTACTGAAATCGAGATATTACCTCCGGCGTCTATCCAAATTATTCTAATTTATTTTACGTTAATTGATTATTTGATTAAAATTAAATTCATTGCAACAGGATGTAATTAAATTCAGTAGAAAAAAACGGATTCAGGAATTAGCATCATTAGTCTCAGAAAGAAAACATTATTCACATAAATTGAGATATTTTTAATGCTTCCTGATTAGAAGCATCTGTCAGAATATAAAGATTAAAATGTGGAATGAATTTTAAATGAAAATTGACATGAATGTGAATAATCTCACGAAATTTCCAGTCATTTGACCGTTTTGTATGATCGATAATGAGGGAAAGTGAAGTAGAAATAACATAGCATTTTATGAGCTAATACAAAATTTTGAGCTTTTAGGTCCAACAGAAGATTAAAATCTGAAAAATATCTTGCTTTCAAACAAAGAGAAAAAAAAAAAAATTTCATTTTTTGAAAATTATTAACCGTCTGATAACTTTGTAATAAATGATTAATGTTGATGATTAGGAAACACGTGAATATATCTATTACATTGTTAATTAATACTCAATTAACCAATAGGATGCCATTTGACTAGCATATATAACAAATACATGCATATATTCAATGACAAATAATTAATATAATTCTCTAATTCTCCTTCAAATTAGCTTTTAATGGTAGGAAGAAGGTTCCCCTCCATCATAAATAACAATTTTTGCCTTTTTCTGTTCTGTTCTTCCTAGACATGTCTAAGAAAAAGTGTACTCAAGGACTCTACTCACTTCTGACCATTCTACTTTGAGATAGAAGTCATTTTTTGGTATTTACTTTTTTTCAGAATATCTCGGAAACTCATTAAAATTTGCTCTTTTTGCATTTACTCTTTTTTATAGCACTTGAAATATTTTATAGAAGAACATTAGCGCGAAGGAACTCTATTTCGTTTAATTTCCGCAATCTTAAAAAAAAAATCAATTTATCTTGTTTTACCGCTTCATTACTGAATTTACTTCTTCACATCATTGTTTTCAATAGAAAAACTAACAAGAGATAAAAGACCCCTACATTCATTAATCTAACCAGATTCACAGGGGAGTGTAAAGGCGATTACTATGGTTTAATAATGAGGTTAGCCTTTATGCTAAACAGTTTTACATAGAGCGATGTTTCCTGCCTTCACTTTGTCGCAAATGTGATTAAAGCTACAAAGTGCATGGCACCATCTGCGGTGGCTATCAGCAATTTTTTCCACAAGGAAACAGGAAAAAAAAATTATCTATTATTTTGGAGAGATTCTCTATTATTTTAGGAGTCTCGCTTAAAAAAGATGGTTTTAACAAAAAAAAATGATAATAATAATGAAGGATGCGAGATGCATGAGAGGCTAGTAAACGCCTCGTCGATGAAAAAAAAAGGAAAATCTGAGCAAGAATGAAGACTAAAGTTTCAGGTAAAGTTACGTAATTGCAAACTTTTGAATTACACTCTCATTCTTAGGGCAGCGTATCTCGTGAAGAATTCTCAGCAACGGAGAAAAGTTCAACGACAAAAAATGTATTATATTCACTCAATAGTTTTCTACTTAAAAAGTTTTTTAAAAATGTTGCTGGATAAAAATGTTTGTGAATTGAATAATTCATTTCGGGTAAAATCTACAGAGAATTATTATTATTATTATTCTTTATTCTGTTTATCTCAACTGTTTTGGAGAAGTCTGGTACATGCTAGTGGCATTGTGTAGCGTCAGCTTATTCTTCGCCTGTTTGTGAATGATGGACTGAACTAGTTATTGATGTCAATCACAGGCGGAAGTTCTTCGAACAAGTTACGTAAATCTTCTAATAATACGAGGGAGAATGAGCTTGGAGGGTTGGACGTGAGTTCGGGGAGATTTGGGGGTGAAAGACTCGAGGGACAAACAGATCAACAGAAAATTGGGAATTTGCAAAAAAATGTTCGTTCCTTTGAGACGAATACATTTATTTTATTCCTTTCTAGGTAAATATGGAGAAGAGCGGCCTTATATAATAAAATTAATTTAAATTACCTCAGGAAGGGAAGTGGAGAACATACGATAATATATCAGAATCAAAAATTCGATGATAAATAGTGGAATTCACAATAGCTCAATAGGTAGAGCACTTGACATGTAATCAGATGGTTGTGAGTTCAAACCTCGCTTGCTCATTCCTCATTTTTTCCAAAATTTGATGCTGTGATTTTCAAATTTTATGAAAAAAAGCTCCTAATCTACATATTTACCTCAGACTCTCATAAGAAAATAAACATATATATTCATTATATAAATTTGTAGATATATTTCAAGGCATTGATGTTAGGATCGGCAAGGAACATTTCAATACTAAATTCTCTTAACTTCAGCTCTACTAAATTCTCTTAACTTCAACATCAATATTATTCTTTAATAATCGAATACATGGGTTATTGCCATAATACACGATTCAAGTCTTCTTCTGGATGCTCACACTCACATGTAGAGTTTTCCAACAGTAATAAATTTGGTTATGTACATTATTCTCCTATCTGCATTATTTACAGAGATATGAGACATTGAAAATTTCAGAGAAATCGGGGGGTGTTTTCGACTCGAATAACTCCGTGAATATTGGAGATAGGTGAAGATTCAATGATCCGAATTTATTTTGATTCAAAAGATGAACACTTTTTCGTTTGAACACGGTTTTCGTATGTCCGACGGTTTTCACGCTATAGCGCCATGAAGGACACACCGAAGATTCGATTCGTCGAACTGTCTAAAAACTCCTAGCATATAACTTTTAAAGAAAAATCCTCCAAGTGGTCTCATTCGAGTCGCATCATTTCACAAGAATACGATCGAAAATTTGGTAAAATACTTTCTACAATAGGGTTCCGTCGAGTTTTACTCTATTTTTGCTATTTCCACTTTGCTCGGAAGTTATGTACTATCCTGAATACGAGTGAAACAGGAAACTGGAAAGAGTATTACCTCCAGTAGTTTTCTGTTTATCACGAGAATGCATCTACCCTTCTTGCCTCGTTTGTAATCCCAATGTTTCCCAGTTTTCTCGTATCAGGAGATTTTATGTAGGCCACCACATGTGTCGCTGCTACATTATCCATTATTTTCTCCGATGTTTCTTGCATTCCAAGAAATATCTACTTTTATAGTGGGAAAGAACAGTCATTCTTTTATTCGTTGAACACTTCCTTGAATTGTCTCGATGGTAATTTTATCAGGTCATATCCTAATATTGATACATTTTGTATTTATTGCATTAAGACTCCAGACAGATGCCCGTTGAAACCAAATAACATACATAAAATATATAATAGCAATGCATTTGTGGTTGAGTGGCACTAAAAATCTCTAAATTTGCAACAAGATAGTAATAATAAAACGATAAATGTCCAATATTAGCACACAGTTTCCAGCAATCGACTGATTGAGTTTCCTCATAACGAATTAGAAATAATAAGATACATATCAATTATAATTACAGATGGCTTATTATAGAATAATCGTTTGTAATAATCGATAATAGAGCACGTTTCGCTAATGGCTTATTATAAAATAGCCTTTTTTATTAATAAATAAGTCAAACACGTGTCGCTGAAAGCAGCAAACGTATCTGCTGCTCTAATATCCTGATGAAAAGTTCCGACAATTTTTAGAGTCACTAAGAAATATTGATAATAGCCATCTAGTCAAGCGTTCGGGGCAATCAGTATATTGGATAGACCGTTAGTAATTGTAATTGAAATTTATTGCAATAAGACTCCGGTCAAATGCCCATGGTAGCCATACAAAAATACATAATGGTTGAGTGGCAATTGTGATTCTTCACATTATTGATAAATATATTCGATTGACTTGAAATTTCAGATATATCAAGGATGCTAATAAAGTTGAGAAATCGCCAATGCTACTAAGCAGCTCTCCATCACATTAAACACCCTGAGGAGTGATATGATTAATGTTAATTAAATTTGAATCCAAGTCGTAGAAGTTAAATCCGAATCACAGAAGCAGTCTTTTGACTTAGTAAATGAGAAGAACCTTGGCTGAAGCTCTCGTCCGTATTGGCACTTCTGATGCCTCAAAGTAACCAATTCCAGAAACTCGTCACTATTATGGGAAAGGACTGCTGATATTTGTCAAGTTTTGCGAACGGCACTTAAAGGCTACTTGATTGATCAATTGTGCTTCGTAAATTCCGGTGAAAGCTTTGCAGATGCAGCTCGTTTTCAAATAGACCCGCATGGCCAAGCTTCATCGCTACGTAGATGAAGCATGCGGTAAGGAGCCCTCGATCATTAATCAACAGCCAATCAAGATGAAGCCTTGCTTCAGAGATTTTTTTCATATGGACGATGTTCTGGGATGAACCGAACGCAGGCAGTTGATATCGATTAGTTTGCGAATATCTCGGAAGCCATCGGGTTTACGGGAAATTATCAAGAGACTTTCTACGTAGGAAATTAAATTCTCAACAGAAAAGATCCCTTTGTAACAAGCGCTATATCGATACACATACAGACACATGGACAAGGAGCTAAACATTTCAGACGCAAATCCGCGCTGTCTCCATTATCATTTAATTCTTCCGCTCTAATCTATTGTCACGCGTATCTTCTTTTCATTTCCAAATTTAATATTCAGTTTGGCAATAGACGTGACACGCTTAAATAGGTTTATTTTACCTCATATATCCTATACAACTTTTGTGCATAATTCTTCTAACTAGATGCACAACAATAAACTGTAATCAGGATAATAATTATATTTGTTAGTGATTGTTGAACCATTTCCCGAACAGCCCAATCATGACATTTTGACATATACCCGTAAACCCAGAAATTCTACTTCTGCTATTTAAATTCAGCAGCAACCAGACATATAACGAACGACATCGATTTTTTCACCAAAGTAGATAGAAGATTCCTCAAACTAGGACAAGTGAAACAGACCTATCGAATGATATGCGATATTTTGAATTCAATGTGACATATGGCTTCGATTAATCGATGCTTGAGAATGATCAATTGAAGCTTCTGTTTTCGGAAGAAATAAATTTTGATGCAGGCGCACTTTTGTTTGCTAGAACATGCCATAAAAGTTACGTGGACAACTGAAAATGAAATCAAGCAGTATTGTTCATTCCAAGTTTTGAAAACTGTTCAATTCCGAGCGCGGGTCCTAGATCAGTCAGGATACGGTATTTCGGTGGAAAATGGTCAAATAATGATTGTATTCAAAGATGATGATATAGAATACGTGGTTGCTGCGAAGAAAGCGTTTTATAAAGCCTTTCCATTCCGAAACGATCCAAAATAACAGTCCAAACACCTGAATAACCACCAGAAAATGGATAAAAACACAAAAACAAATAATCATTGCAACTATCTTAACAAAGCATCTCGTATATCGAATTTTTTGTAAATCTCCACTTAGATCGGAAAACCATCATTTGTTCATTGATGAAAATGTGATTTTCTAACTCTACCCAGGCCTCTTAAAAAATAAACACTCATCAAAAAAAGATACATGGTTGCTGATTTTTAAAATTAAATTTACGAATACTATACATCCATCTAACTAAAAAGTTCTAAACAAAAACTTCCTTACTTCTTTTAGTTCCGGAGATATTTCCCTAAGAATGAACACAAAGATAACTCGATGTTTTTTTTTTTGGTAAAAATGAATGTTTCAATATTGCGAATTATTCGTGGAACATCAATAAACTTTCACGAATAAAATTCACTTACAGATGAGAAAGCACTTTGTGCATTTATCCCCTCAAAACAAAATACAGAAAGGCAAAATAAAGGAAGTTTGTATATAGGTTATGTCAGGGAGCTACAACCAGTGGACCGAGAGGTGGCAGGAGAGGAGAAGGGGGGCGTCAACATTAGATCGATAAAGTAGGGGAGTGAGCCCCAGAACTCTCTGCCACCCTCTCTCCAACGGCCCAACCTCAAACGCAAGATCGTGCGCTACTGTTAAAGGTCAAGGTCAAGCTATTTCCGGCACGAGATATATTAGTAAGTGTTAAGAAAAATATTATCATTTTCTCTTTGTTTATTTTCGTTGATTTTCATTCTATTGTTCCGCCTAAGTGCGAACTAACGAGAATCATTCTGTTTTTTTTTCGTCGAATTAATGGCAATTTGGAGGAACAGGTGATAGTTGATTGAGGATTTTTACACGAGTACTGCGAGACGAGGAAAGACGAGAGAATAGCGTTGATTAAATGATTGAGTTAGGAAACTGAACGCGTTTTTACTCTCGATTTAATGCCGTTGATTTTCTTGCCAAAGAGATTTTTATGAAGGCTTATTAGATGATTCAATTTTAAGTGCAGTTTTTGGGGACTATCTCGGAAAGTTGAAGAGATAGAAAATATTTGTTGAAACCTTTTTTGGAGAGGAGAATGAAGGCTGTAAAGAAGGAAAGATACAAAAAAAATTTCTGTATCTCTGATAGATTTCGAGACATTTTATGAAAAAGCAAAAATTCATGTTTTTTTTATTGAGGCCTTTTATATACCTGGGCAGGCACAAAAACGCTTCGATTTTCGGAAATTATTTTGGATTCAAGTGAAGGGAAAAATCTTGTTTTTTTCCTACACTGTTTATTCACCATTGAATTATCTAAAAAAAAATCAGAAATATTTTTTTTCCCCTTGTAATATCACTATGTATAGTTGACAATGTCGGACGGCCAGAAAGAATGGTGCTGCATGGCCAACATCAAAACTCCTTGAAGATTGATCAAATCTGAAAAAAATATGGTTAGAGAATGATATAGTAGTTATAGTTTGTCGGGAGGATTTGATTTTTTTTTAATCGAAGAGAAGGAAATTCTCCAAGTTTTTATGAAATTGTGTGAAACTTTGAAGATCTTTTCTCTTTTATTTTTGGGAATCAAAATCCCCCTGACAGACTATAACCACTATATCATTCTCTAACCATATTTTTTTCAGATTGGATCAATTTTTAAGGAGTTTTGATGTTGTCCATGCACCATTCTTTCTGGCTGTCCGACATTGTCAACTGTACATAGTGATATTAAAAGGAGAAAAAAATATTAAAATTTTTTTTCAGATAATTCAATGGTGAATAAACAATGTAGGAAAAAAAAAACAAGATTTTTTCCTTTACTTCACATTTAAAATAATTTCCGAACATCGAGGTGTTTTTGCGCACACCCAAGTATATTTTAAGCCTTAAAATGAACGATTCTTTGACATTTTCTCTTTTTTGATGATTATCTCGGAAACTATTGAAGATAGGGAAATTTTCATGGAAACCTTTTTTGAAGAGAAGACTGAGAGCTACAAAAAAGGTTTCTACGAAAATTCGCAATCTGGCTTAGTTTCCAAGATGTTTTACGAAAACTAGTTGTAGGACTAAAAACTAATTAATTGTTACCACTTCGACACTGAATTCATTATTATGCGAATACTCAGGTGTTTCTGTGGGCAACATGCACTGCATTGGGTCTCAGGGTCGCAGAATCGTATCCTGGTGGAATCGATTCAGCAACTCCAAATGCATTTACCGGATGAACATATTTTTTCATTAAAATTGAAATTCAATTACAGATGTTAATAACGTTATAAATAGAATATTTATAATTAAATTATATTCGTCATTATATTAATACCACAGATGTACTGAATATGTGAACTGGAACGATTAACGTTACTTATAAATTTTCAATTTCATTCATTTCATAATGCGCAAAGTACATTAGCAATTGAATAAAACGGAATTACATCAGAGAATAATTTAAAAAAAAAAAAAATTGTTGATTTTTTTTGCAATTATTGGGGAAACGAGTGAGTTTAGGCAAAAATTTCAAGAGACCTTGTTTGTGGATAATTTTAGGTCTAAGGAAAATGTTTCTTGACAAATCTTCGTAATCTCAATAGTTTCTGAGATATTTACAGAAGAAAAGTGATTGAAGTGAATATTTCCAAAAACAGTTGTAAAATGGTAAAAAAAATTATTTGAGAAGTTTTCGCAAATAACTTCGAAATGAATGGATTTAGAGGAAAATGCCAAGAGACCTTATTTATAGGAAATTGAAAACTCTCCAGACAATATTTTCCTGACATTTCCCCCTTAACCCACTAATTTTCAAGCTATCTCCAAAATAAACCGTTCAATTTTCCCGATTTTCCTCAGCCCCTAAAAAATCTCCAGAACCCGATAAAATCAATTTCTATTCCCACATCCAACAGCAGAAAAAAAAAGAAGAATCATCTAAATTTTCCCATTTCTTTCGTATCTTCTTTCGTCCACAGAATATTATTTATATAATGTGAGACAGAAACACATTTGAGACAGACGCGCAGTTACCGAATACGGGTCACAGCGCCTCGTCAATAACGGCGCACAAGGCACTACGTCGACGCAAGTATACTCCCAGTTCCTCTTCATCTCTTCCCTCCCCTCCCCCCTCCTCTTTTTCAACCGATTTATCCATTTCTGTCTTTCCCACTCTCATTCCGCCCCTAACTTTGTCGCCCCGTTTAAGATCGACTTAACAATGGAACCACTGACACACTTTCTGGCTAAGACACCCCCTCCCCCTCCCCCCTCTCTTTTCCACCCTCTGCCACTACTACTTTCCCACTCCACCTGAGTTTCACCCTAAAACCTTCTCTTTCTACAATTCTAGTGTTTCGCTCTACGACCCCTTCAACTTCACCTTCAAAAGCTTTTGTGGCAAATAGTACTGAGCGTATCTTGACGCTCGGAATTTCTGTTGTTATTACACGTTTCAAAGGACTGGGGAGGGGGGGGGGGTGAGTTAAATGGGCATTGTCAATGGACATTGTCTTCCGGTTATAATTTTGATGCTACGACAATGCGAATATTTTGAGGGAATTATCTATTCAATTTTGGTGGAAATGTGAAATGAGATAAATCGATTTATTTTTGAGGATGAAGGAATATTTTTGGAGAGCAAGCGAGATAGAGCGGTTTTGCGGGATACATTTCTTTTTGAAGAGAATTTAGAGAACTAGAAAAATGGATTTAGGTTAAATCGTGGCAGTTCGGTTAGTTTACGAGATATTCTTGAAAATATGAATTACGAAATTTTTTTCAAGCAAATCACTTCGAAGAGCTGTAATTATCCTATTTTGATGAATGGCATAATTGAATCAATGGATGAAATGGAAAAGAAAAGTGAGGCTTTCCTCTCCAGTTTGAATTTTCCAGGATTTTCCGAAATTTTCTAAATTGCACTCCAGTGGATTTTCTCTTTTCATATGATTTTTGAGAAAATCAGATTTTTTTTTAAATTTGGGGTTTTCCAGGATTTTCTAAGATTTTCCCAAATTGAATTCCGCCAATTGTTTTTTGCCCATATAATTTTTGGAAAATCCGAATTTTTTTCTCCTTAATTGATATTTTTCGGCATTTTCCAGGACTTTTCATTGAGAATTTTCCACAATTATCCGGGATTATGCAAAATTTTCTTACGTTTAACACTAGCAAGCTTTCTTCGCCCACGTAGTTAAAAAAAAATCGAGATTTTGTGCCTAATTTCAATTTTTTCGCAATTTTTTCGAATTTTCCACAATTTTCCTCAATCAAACTCCGGCAATCTTCTTTCACCCACATATTTTCCTGTAAAATCAAGAATTTTTCCCTCAATTTGAAAGAAAAAAAAATTATTATTGAAAGCGATTAAATTTCAGATTTGGAGCATTTTTAATTATTCATGAAAACGTTAACGTCAATTTTTATGTTCATCCCTCGTTAAATTAACGTCTCATTAAACTTTTATGCTGATCATAGAAAATAGCAGATCCATAGTTTCCAGATGACAAATAGGACGTTCGTTTAAACTTTTCCCTGAGAAATTCATTCGAATTTCTCTTTTAATCTTCTAATTCTAGAATTTCTTTTTATATTGACATTTAATCTCATCTCCGAGACACAACATTCTGTTCTGGGTTTTAGTGCACGCTCTAGAAAGGTCAGTGGAGTTGTAAACCAGTGGATTTTACGATTGAAGCACCCACACATTTTCGATACTTGCAATTCTCTGGAAATTTAAATTTTATTTATTTTGTTTCCATTAAATGTGCACTTTTTTCTTGTGTGAATGAATGAATTGAGGAATTTTGGGGTGAATTAAGAGAATGAAGTGAATAAATAAATCAATGTATCTTTGAATAAACGATACACAAAAGATAACTAGAGGATTCACGTCATATTTTGCTGATAGCTTTGACGCGAGTGAGTCTAGGAAAAAATACTAAGAAACCTTTTTTCTAGAAAATTTAATTTTCTTTACAAAAGGTTTCTTGGTAAATTTTCGTAAACCCAGTAGTTCCTGAGATATCTTTAAAATAATATTAATGAATGTGAATATTCAAAAAAAACATTCGTGAAATGATGAAAAAAATTAATTTTGCTTCTTTCAAAAATATCTTTGAAGTGAGTAGGTTTAGAGAAAAATGACAGGAGAACTTTTCCGTAGAAAATTCAATTTTCTCTGCAAAAGGTTTCTTCCTAAATTTCCGTAAATCCAATATTTTCTGAGATATTCGTGAAATAATCTCCATGCATCTAAATCCATTCATAAAACGACAAAAATTGAACAGTGGAAATAATTGCTCATTGTTCATCTCCAATAAAAAAATAGAATTAAAAAAATTGCTCTCACAGCTGAAGCGAGAAGAAACTGAAAATTTATTTACCTTTTATTTTCCTTCTCCCTCTCAGAATTTCATGAATTCTCAGTGAGAAAGCAGAATATTGCTGAATATCTTGTGTACCAAGAAAAGCGATGAAAACTCTCTAAAAAAAATAAAGGCCAATGAATAAACTGGGGCGGTTTCATGATACACCTACGCATGCCCGAAATGTGTAAACTTTTTTGCATTGATTTCGTACGAATCCCAATTTTTAAAAAGAAAATTCCCCTTTTTAACTCGATTCTTTTAGGGGCAAAAACAACTGGTTAATTATTAATTGAAAAGTTTGAAAGCCCGATTATATGAACCACTGCAGCCTCACGCCCCCGCACAAATATTAAAAATAGAGGGGAGAAATGAAGAGAGAACTCTCAAGAGTTTCGTAAACTCAATTCAAAGTAATTTAGTGTGCTGCTTCATTCAAGTAACTCGAGTGGCTGTCGTGGCTTGCAAAGACTAAACTCAAGTTCTCCCTGGGCATTGATGAAGCAAGTACAGCCCCCAAAGTCTCATTGACATGAAATACCACATTGTTTGTAGTACATAGATTAATTAATATCGTTCGCATTATAATTGAAACAAGTGCATTTGTACTTGAAGTCTTGAAAATTTTTTAATCAAGAAAATTAGACTGAGGAGATATCTGAAAATTTTCGCCTTTTCTATTTCTTCAATAATAAATTGTTGAAAATATATGAAATATGCAAAGAAATGCAGGAAGTTCCAAAAAAAATAATTGCAAATTTCTTTAATATTTTTCTTTTGAATAAAAAAAATTATAATTTCCAAATAAGTAACGGTTTATAAAACAAAACATCTTGCAGACAAAATAATTTTTTTTCATATAAAAAGCGGAATTTCCATAGTTTCATCATTTTTTCTAATTAATTGAGTTTAATTCAAGTATGAGGAATATTTAGAATCAAATCACACAACAGTCTCTCAAATTAATCCTTAAATTTTCATCACAGAATTTAATGAATTCAAATCACAGTTTCTTAGTTTAACAAAATTCGATTTAGGGTGAACATCTTGGATTAGAAGTTAGATATAGGATTTTTTATGGAAACCTTTTTTGTAGAGCGGAACGAGAGCTAAAAAAAAATAACCACAAGAAATCCCTTATCTCCATTAGTTTCCAGGATATCTCCAAAAAAAACCGTTTCACCTCAAAATTACATAATTTCACCTTTTTTCTTGGCGCAGAAAAGGGGCGGTGGGAGGCACCTCTTGTAAACATCGGAATGAGGGGAGAGCCTTGGAGTTAACGAATGAGCACTGTAATTTATTTAATAATCAATTTAAGATGTAAGATTAATGGATTAACGGAATCTTTTTACGATGAAGTAGAAATAGAGATGCGATGAGAGAATGGGCGTATGTGTTATTCGGGCCACGGGAATAACGAAACGTGTGGAAATCTCAGGAGAGCGTGGGGTCACATGCACGAGTCAGCAATATTTAACGAGATTCGCTTCCAGAAGTCCCCAGTGCATTTGGCTTTATTCTCTCCGTCTTTTTTTTTGCGATATTCACAGGAAATTCTCGATTTTAGATAGTGACGAGAAAAAATAACCCAGGAAAAAAGGCATTATGAAATATTTCCAGGTAAATTATCAGCTTGAAAGACTCTCAACCCTTTCTTTGATGGAAAATTGAATGTTGGCACCTGTTCGTTTCTATTAAAAAAAATTTCATGAAGCGTTATGCAATTTTTTTTTTAAAGTAGTATCATAGATAGGGCCCCAGACTTCAGTTATTATTTCGTCCGGTTAAGTTGCTAGGCAACCAGTCGGATTCCAAATGTGTTAAATGTAAAGTTGTCAGACTGTTTCACACATTTAAGTAATTGAAATGAGAATTTTCCCTGATATTCTCCTTCAATTTCCCCCAAGATCCCGTCCAATTCCCCCTGAAATTCCCTCCCAAATCCCCCTAAGATTTTCAACATTCTGACCAATTTTTTCCTACACAATTTGAATTGTGCGAACGGTTGCCTAGCAACTATACTGGACGAAATAATAACTAAAGTCTGGGGCCCTAATCATAGAGTACGGTTGATAAAACAGAAAAGAATGAGGACTCGTTGGTTAGTTTCCAATTAATTGCTGATAATTCGGGAAAAAGTGTTTCAATTTACCCGAAAAAAGTGATTAAGTGATTAAGTGATTCAAAAGTCATATTCTCAGCTTGTAAATATAATTCTTTCTTGTTTCTCGAATTTTTTTTACATTACTAATCTCTTATCACATGCATGAGATAGAGAGAGAGAGAGGCAAATAGTTACGATTACCTTCTAATTAAAATTTCTCGATAACTATACGGGGAATTGAGTATTTTTTCCTCTATTATTCAGTTAAAATGCTGTTCTCTTCGCCAATAGTTTTTGAATAATGGGTCAATTATGTCGTTTTTTAGTAATTCCGATATTTCTGTCCGATTTAGAGCATTTCGTCCCCAGCTCTGCTATTTTCAGTAACTTTGATAATTCATATCTCATAAACTACACGGACAAAAATCATGAAAAAATTCAGAAAAATGTAAAAAAATATCATCTTTGATACGGCATCAAAAAGATATGGGTTTAACTGTACTCAAGAGTTACCGAAGAATTGAGGCGTTAATTTTTCCGGTCTTCTGTCCTCCACTCGTGATTCACAATTCTTATTTGTTTAATTCGAGAATAGAACAAGTTAATTGCGCAATGGGCACACGCGTATTAGTTACGTCTGCAGTGAAAACAAAACGCACTTACAGCACGTACTTCAGGAACTCGACCGTATAAGCACGACGATTTATTTTCGGTCTTGGCTATGGGTGTGAAGCGCCTCGGTTGGAGATAATAAAAGAGAGGACATTGTGTTTCATTGAAATTAATAGAGGCATTGGATACGTTGTTATTTCTTCTTGATATTACTCAAAAATTCGACGGTTTTATTCAGTCAATAAAACCCAAATTTTGGTCTGAACATCAGTTTTACATTATTCTGCAAATATCTTTAGAAATAATAGGTTTAAAGGAAAATATTAAAAGGCCTTTTTTCATGGAGAATTCAATTCTCTGCAAAAAAAAGATACATTTATGAATTCTCGTAAAGCCAACAGGCTCGGAAATATTTGCAAACTAATGGTGATAAGAGTAAATATTCAAAAAATCGTTTGAAAAATCATGAAAAAGACCCTTCTAACTTCTTTCATTAATCCGCAGGAAAGCGAATAGGAAAGAATTCGCGTTACAATTAGAAAGAGCAAGAAAATATATTAGAAAGAGAGGGAATAATGATTCGGCTATTCACCCACGGTGTGTATCGAAGCAATCGTTACATCTAGACATTTTCCTCTAAAACTTCTCTTTTCCTAGATATTTTTTTTTCCTTTGTTTGGGTATCGTTCTTAGACCAAGTCCCATTTTCCCAAGATATCCTTGAAAGAATCAGCCTAAAAACCTAATCATCTCCAAAAAAAAGCTCCCAAGTGAATGATCCATTTTTCAGGGATCCCCAAATATTCTCCAAAATCACTGATTGATCAATTCCATCAGTCAAACATCGAGGAATCACTAAATCCAATTTCGATTGTCCTCTCACGAGTCAGTAATCGTCCCATTGAGAATCAGGGATTTTGAATATCTCAGAAGGCAGTAGCTGATCGATGTTTGCACAAGATAATACACGCGAAAATCCCTAGCCTTCACTATCAAATGCTCAAATATACGGAGACTTCTGCCATTGAATGAGAATCGATTGTAAAATCCTCGAAATTGCCCAAATGAAAAAAAAACGGCAAAAAGAAAAAAAATATTAATTGAAATCCCGGAAGTAAATGAGAATGACAAGAGTTGGCGTCACGCGAAGGTGAAGATACAGTCGCCATCTTTATTTCCCATACCAGTGGCATTATATCCTCAAACCAATTCCCGCAATCATAACTTTCAATTTAATTCACAAACCGTAAAAGAGAACCTACGCTTTTGCAAAAGCGGCTCTTTCATCATCTCGATAACATCTCTCTCTCTGCCCCCTACCCTGTAACGCCTCCTCCAATCTTTCTCTTTGTTATCCTCTTCTCAACGATTCTTTATCCTCTACACCCGAAGACGTGCGCGCTTTCACTAGTTACTTTTTTTTTTCCTTTTTTTACGTTTTTGTTCTATTCTTTTCCTCACTTTTGCACTTTTCTTTTTTAACTCAATTTTTTCCACATCTTTCCTTTTTATCTAGCAATTCCTATCTTCTTCCTCAACAAATCCAGTGCTCCGAGTGAATAGAGTGATTTACGCCTTTTTCAAGAGAAAGATTCAATAAATTTTATTTAATATGTTTTCTCAATTAAATCGATTCGTGATAATAGGAAAAAAATCGCAATTTTTTTACTGTGGCCATCTTGATGTCAGATGATGCAATCAAAATGGCGACGGTACATGAAAAGCAAATTTTCCAATTGAATCAATTAAAAAATTGGAGAGAGCAAAATGACCTACCTCTTCTTCGAGAAAAAAACTTAATACATTCTATATAATATTTTCTCAATCAAATTGATTCTCAATAGTGGTAAAAAATCGAAATTTCAATTGCCGGGAGCTCTCGACTCGATCAGCTGTTCAACCATCGCCATCTTGATGTCAGATGTTGTAATCAAAATGGCGCCAGTACACTGTTAAAAATTTCTGTCTGAATTTTCCATGCAAAATCACTGAAATTTTAAACAAGTTATATCTCTACTGAAATTCCAGATAATTATGTCATTGAAAAATGAACAAATCATCGATTTTCAAATAATTTCAAGCCTGAATATCAATGAAATTCGTAAATTTCAGTTCAATTGTTTCTTGAAAATTTAGAAAAAATAGGAAAAATTCAAGAAAAAATTGAAAATTCAATTCATTTTAATTCTGAATATTCATGTTCAGTTCAAAATTCAAGTGATTTGTAGAATTTTCGTGTCAATTCTACTTAAATCTCATAGATCCGTCTGAATTTCTTCGGAAACTCACAGATTTTATAAGTATTTTCCCATTAAAAGACATTCAGTATCATGTTTGTTAAAATTTTCATCGAATTTCCTATGAAATTTTAATTTTTTTCTAACAGTGTACTTGAAAAGCAACTTTTATTTTTAAATCAATAAAACAATTCCAATCATTTAGAAAAAAATTCAGTCTCCCTTATTCTTTTGCTCTTTTAAAAATAGAATGAGAACTGTTACAAATTTTTATGTTTCCTATCGACAGCAGATCTTCGACTAAGTAGTTATGTACTCTGTTAAATATATCAGTAAACACGTGTCAGTCACGCGAGTCACGTTTCTTCCCGCCTCAATTCAACTATCGCAATGAATATACATAACTGTAAGTAAAAATTCTTTTATTACTATTATTATTATCATTATTATTATTATTATCATTTACTCTACCAATTTTAGAATTACGTAATGAACTGTGTATTTCACATCCACGTTAAAAATAAAAAAAAAACTTGAATTTTTTTTTCCACCTAAATTATCTAAAAATAAACTAATGTTAAAAAAATCAAGTGCGTAGTGTGTGTTTTTCAACGTCACTAAAAATTCTTCTATGACGTCTTTGACAACGCTTGGAATAGTGTATTAACTGTCAAAATAATTTACTTTACCATTGCTGATTCATCTGCAGCATTGCGTGCCAAGTGTCTTTCCATCGATGTCACGAAAACCAGCCAAATATGTTTGGTCCCCTCCCTCTCTCTCTATATATATTCAACAAAATCATAAATCGTTCGGACAAGAGAAAGAGAATAACGTATTTCAATAAAGAATTCTCGTTTTCTTTCAGTTTTCCATTTGTTTTTTATTTTTTTTTTCCATTTTTTTTTTCAACAGTCAAATTTATTATTTGTCATATGTGAATGCGACAACTTGAATTTCTGTCGAGTTTCAGTTTCAAGGTGAAACACTCGTGTAACGGTACAATGTACAATTTTATGAGTGATGGAACTTTCGATTCGGGAGAAAAATCTGAGGCAAAAATAATTCAAGAATTCAAATCAATTTATTTGACCTTGTCATTAGTTTTTTCAAGATATCTCAAAATCCACTGGAGATAAAGAGATTTTGGCAGAGATCTGTTTCAAAGAGGGAAGTCGAAGCTACAAAAGAAGTATCCACGAAAATTTATCTATCCCCAATGAATTCTGAGATATCTTCAAAAAACTAAAAACAGGAAGAAAAATCGATTGATTTTTCAATTTTTTTTTTAATGTCGTCTTTTGACATAATCTCAGAATCTATGAGAGATAGGAAATTTTTAGCAGGAACCTTTTTTGCAGAAAATTTCAAAAGCTACAAAGAAGGTCTCTTAAAAAAATTTCCTATCTCGCTTAGTTTCCGAAATATTCAACGAAATAGCTGGAAATCTGGGAAAATCGTTAAAAACTCACATTTTGGGATCGGAATTTGTTGAAGAATTCAATGACATTTGAAGCAGACATTGAGCGACCTCGAGAACTAACGGAAACACATCCTAAATGCATATAATACGACTAGTACACTCAGCAACGATCTAATCATCTAAATATACACGAGAACTCGTGAAAAGCTACGCAATATGTTAAAATCCTCGTGGTGCTGAAGAATTTTTAAATGAATGATATTTAAAAAATGTCAGGGATGATGATGATAATAATAGTTGTCCGTTTCTGGAGTTAGATGCTTTCTCAATGTCCAAGGACATGGATGACACAATTTATTTAACAAATATTTGAAAGTTACTTATTTTTAAATCAAATTTTTCGAGAAAAAAAAATAGATATTTAGGACGAATCTATTTTTATTGGCAAATATTGACGATGAGACAAAATTATGAAATAAAGATTTGTGAATTCAATTTACATTGTTGGAGAATTATTGACATTTTCTATTGAAAATGGCAAAATCGATTTCAATTCTACTCGAGAATGGGCACTTCTGTTGAAAGAATCGATTATTAATAATTGATTTATAGTTTTCAAAGTCAATCACGAATTGATTTTTAATAGTTGATTTTTTTATTTATTTACAGAATTATATTGTTGAAATTTAAAAATCAAAATTATCAGAAATTCATATATTTTCGAGTTAATCACTTTTTTAACTTAATTTATGTATTTTCACATTTTAAATTAAAAAAAAAATTGATGTAACCAAATTCAAAAATTGTAGAAAAAGTTAATTTTCTGGAATATTCTCTTCTTTAAATACAAGGAAATTCCTCACGACTGGAATCTAATTTGAAGTAGTTAACAAATATTTACATTAATAACAAAATTTAATTTTCAAATTAGTATTATGTAAATGTAACTTTAACTTGAATTTTGAAGCGTATATTTTGCATGGATCGTTGTTTTACCTTGTAAAGCAGTTTTAATTGAAGAAAAATTATTTTATAAACCTTTACTTATTGGATGATTGTCATTTTTCTCAGTTGAAATTAATTTTGAACTTGGGAGTCAATTAAAATCGAAAGAATCGACTTCCGCAGACCATTATCGACTTATTTAAAAAATACAGTATCTATAGACATCGGCACATATAATCTTATATTATATTATAGGGGAAAGTGGAGCAAAATGGACCTAAAAGTTGAGATGACTCCAGATTTTTTTAAAAAGCAGCGGTTGCACCAAAAAATCCGAAAAAATTTACAAACAATATACATATGTTAGAGGATTTTTTCAAATTTTTTCAGATTTTTTCGTCGAGTCCTTCATTCCAAAAAAACTCCTTTATCATGTCACTATGAGGGTCCATTTTGCCTCACTCTCCCCTATTATACTATTATAAATTTCAACGAATTTATGAATAATTGTCAGTGCCTGAATATTCAATTCACATAGATATACCGATAGTTTGGAGGGTCCATGTAGGCAAAGTTTCCAAAGGTTGTTGAACATTTCTTGTCTGAGTGTTGAGTGTATCGGGCATTTCCAACGGAAGTGGTCAATGTCTTTTGTGGGATGTCTACATTAGTAGCATTAGGGTCGACTCGTGATTTTTATCAATGTTTTGAAGTAATTTTTAGAAAATTTCAGTAGTGAAGAGGTAAAACAAGATAAGTCTCTTTCTTTCCTCATTAAGTTTTTTGAAAATACATGAGAAAATAACCGAGAAAGAGCAATTTCGCCCTGAAACTCTTTTGTAACTCTTGAAATTCTCTACGAAAACAGATGAGTAATATCACCTTATCTCGCTTAGTCCCCGAGATATTTCCTTCGAAATGACCTCAAAGATAAGTCGATTTATCCTGTTTTACCTCTTCACTGCTGCTTTGAGATGTCATTATTTCGTGAGATCACTTTTTAAGGATGATTGGGAAATATAATGGGAAAAAGTTCATTTTTTGTATGAAATCGTAAATAACAATGTATTTATCCGGTTTCCCACAAAAACAGATCATTTGGACCTGCCAGACAAAGAGAAATCTCGTATATACAACTAACGAAAATCCTATTGTTGAGGTCATTTTCGTAATCATCACAATTGATTCTAGTACACAGTACTAAATGCAATGACAAATGTCACTACGACTATATTAATGGTGTTAAAATTTTACTATTTTCAGTATCGTAAAGATATCAGATTTTCCTTTGCAAAAATAATCCAATTCGCTTGTTGTTACTTTCGGGACTCTATGCTGTACACAGAGAAAAATGTTTTCTTAATTCAAGAATGTGCAGTCACTTGATTTAAGAATGTGCAGGTCACTTAAATTAAGAAAGTAAAGTCACTTGATTTAAGTGAGGAAACTCACTTGATTTAAGTGAGTTTTACTTTCTTAAATTAAGAAATAAAAAGTCACTTGATTTAAGTGAGAAAAGTGACTTGATCTAAGTGAGAAAAGTCACTTAATTTAAGTGACCTGCCATTCTTAAATTAAGTGACTGCACATTCTTAAATTAAGAAAACATTTTTTTCTGTGTATAAAAGTTTCTATAATTGACAAATGATCATACTGATACTTTTACTATGCAAAAATTATACACTGAGAAAAAAAATAGAGGTAAAAATAATCAAATATTGTGGCAAATGGTCCTTAGCAAATATTTTTTTGAAATAATTCAAGAAATTGTTGAATTTACTGAATTTAGTTAATTCAAATAAATCAACTAGTTGAATTCAGTTAATTCAAACAGATTAACTAGTTGAATTGACTGAATTCAGTAAATTCAATGACTGTTTTCAATTAATTCAACAAAATATTTTCTAAGGACCAATGACATCAATATTTGATTGTTTTTACTATTATTTTTTTCTCAGTGTAATCACTGAATTTTGATCATCTTCTTCTGTTGCAGTAGATTCATATGGTTTAACTTTCCACGTCTAAAGTTAGCATTACCAAACCTAAATGGTTGAGGTCTTCTTCAACTATCATTTTTTTGTTATTAAAATTATATTTTTCTCTCTGTGCACTAGGATATTACCTCAATGCCATTATCGGTCATATTAGCGTTCCGTTCATGAGATTTCAGTTCAATTTAAGTGGATAGAAGTTTCAGATTTGCTTGAGTCTTCAAACTTTTGACCTATTCAATTCTTATAATATGGAACTCATATTATCGCGTAAATGGTAAAGGTCGAAGAATTAAAAAATACGAAATAAAAATTAGAAATTAAATAATTATACGGTCAGTAAAATTAAATTCTAATTTGAGATGTTCTCTACGCATCAATAGGCATTTCCCACATTAACTCGTTGAGTGGCTCAATTTTAAAGGCCACAGCTCCTTCTTCTTCTCAAATCATCCGGAACGGTTTTTATGACAATGACGCGGTCAATGTCCACCGATTTGAATCAAGGAAACTCCTCTCATCAACTTCATTTCCTGCTTTCGAATTTTGTGTTGATCACTTTATCAAGTCGTTGAAATATCCAGTTTTTCTTCATCGCCGATGAGATTGTTTATTTAACTCTTTGCGGAATGCGGATGATGTGACAAGGTAACAGTGACGCAATTCCAGTTTAATATGGCAAGTGAGAGATACTCTCGAAATCAAGAATTGGAAATTGTGAATTAGTCTACCAGTTTAGGAAGCCGTTTTTCGAGAATATCGCGTAGACTAAGCGAGATAGCGCAATTTCACCCGAGTCCTTTTCTATAGCTCTTAAAATTGTCTACAAAAAAGTATTCATCCAAAATCTCTCTATCTCACTTAATTTCCAAGATATGCTCGAACAAAGATCGACTAGCAGTTCTTTGCTAAGAGTTTTTGAAGAGTATCTCGGAAAATAAACGAGATATCGCTATTAAGAATGAATACTTTTTTGTAGAGAACTTTAAGAGCTACGACGAAGATGTCTACAAAAATTTCGCTATCTCGCTTAGTTTTCAAGATATTTTTCAACAACTGATAGATAAATATTTTTCAATTTTGTTAATTAATTTTTCTTAAAAAATTGGAAACTCCTGGAAAAATGGCTTTTATTTTCCAATAATAGGAACATGATTGCTGGGTTTGATCAATTCTACTCAATCCTCTCTCTACCATCTTTACCTCAACATTTTCTTTTATGGAACTTTTTTCAATTTTTTTTTATTGCAAAAGAATATATCCTTGATTAAATTCCACCTGAAGAAATGCTCGCAGTAACCAGAAATATTTTCAATTCACGATTTCTTCCGTAACTCGAACAACGAAATAATCTTGAATTTCCCGAAATCCTCATGCTCTCCTGTTACTTTCTAGTTCCTTCAGTGATTCGAATGTGGACATTACTAAGTTGTATTGTGAAATTACGAGCGTGTGTCGTGAGATATATCAACGTATTTCTGTCTGTACAGTCAAAGAAGAAGTTAAATTTTCGTATAAAATCGTTAAAAACCATTTATACAAGATAAAATTCTCAAATTTGATGAAGTAAATCTATGAAGAATGTAATGACGAATAAAATGAGTCTTAGAAACAAAATATTAATTGAAAATTGAAAAATTTTCTGTGCTTTTTGCATTCCTTCAATCTTTCAAGTTTTGAAGAAATTTTCAAAATCACAGAAAATTTTACGGTTTTCTATGAATTTACTGTTTCTAGGGCTTATTTTATCTCTCATTACACTCTATACACATTTACTTCATCAAATTCGAGAATTATGTCTCGTATAAATTGATATTAACAATTTTATAAAAAATTTCAACTTTTTTTTTTACTATGCAGATAAAAACATCTTAAATGTCTAGTATTTCATGAGAATTAAACTGTGTTTTTAAGTGGTGATTATGTTTTTTTGACACTAGACATTTGTGTTCTAACGATTATGATTATGTCTCAGAGAGATTAGGATGGATTAGACTAGATTACTGTTAAGTTTCATCAGATAATAAAAGAGATGGAATTAAGTGAATTTGTAGCGAAATTCTAGACGGAACTCGTTTATTTCGATGGATTTTCCCATTTTTCAAAGGATCTCAGAAATTAAGGGAGATACAACAAAATTTCTGAGGACCTTTTTTGAAGAGCAGAGAAAAAGCTACAAAAAAGGTTTTCCAACATTTTTCCGTAGCTCTCTTGAATTCCGAGATATTTAGAACGGTAGGAAAAAGTCAAGAGAAGAAGAAAAATTGAGTAAAAAAATTAATCTTGTCTTCACACGTTTGCAAATTTAGTCACAACTAGTCAACGAATTAATTAATTTCTATGTACTTATTTATTGAGTTTTTGGCTTTTGATATTGTCAATTTGTTGAGTATTACAGTTAATTAGAAATGGATAGTGGAAAAGAGAAAATGGAATTTTCTCCCTGTTTCTCAATTTTAATTTCAATATTATGACAATTTACCCTTATCTAAAAAGCCTGAAGGAGGTCCTGATCAAGGGCAAAACGTCGCGAATTTAGAAAATAAATCTAAAGATTGACATTTACAATTTATTTTATTTGGTCTAAATATCCCAAATAAGCTCTAATTGAAAAAAAATTAATAATTTATTTCTTTATTTAAGAGGCTTCAGGCTAGAAAGTCCATCGAAGCCAATAAAGATTTAATATACACAAGAAGCAATCACATTGGATTGTGTAGGAAAAATATATAAATGATTAATAATTGATAGTTGCATTACAATAAAAATAATTGAACTTTTCGGTATCACAAAAATATTAATTAGTTCCTAGTTAAATACAATCAATACCATTAATGAAAGCTATTACTCAAGTCCAATTTTTACAAATGACTAGCAATCACAATAAATGCAGCTATTAATTGTTCATCAGTTATTGATCGCAGCACTGATCTTTTGATTCATTCAAAATTGGAAGCGCAGTTTTTCAAATTGTTCTGTCGAACAAGAAGTTATCTCAGAAGGCAATTAATTCCAGAAAATTGATGCAGTTGTAAGAAAAGACTTGATGTAATGAAAGTCTCGATGTATGAACATAGAGTAAAGCAATACAATTATTATGACTTATATTATATTCAAAACTTGAAATTGAAGTTCAAGCAAAAGTCTTAATTCAAATTCGTTTATAGATATCTAAGAAACAAGTAGATTTAAAGAAAAATGTCACGAATCCTTTTTTATAGAGAACTTAATTCCCAAAAAAAAGGTCTCCTCACATTTTCCTCTAAATCCACTCCCACTAAAGATACTGAACACATAAGATGGACGTGACGATTGGAGCTATTGCTGCACTACTTGTCCACTGCTTCCACCTCTTATTTCATGTAAGTTTCATTGCAAAAGTCTTCAAAATGATGGAAATTAGGGGCGAACTAACTTCTAGCAATAAAAAAAGTATGGAGATTTTTTGATTCAATGAATAATTAATGGAATCGTTAAATTTCTTGGAATATTCTCAACAAATTCATTAATTTTTGAACTAGTGTTGGAGAATTGTCAAACTCTATGTTCTTCCTGGTCTCCTGTTCCTTTCTCGGTTCTCCAATGACTTGAGTGGGAAAATTACAAACCCGTATTGTAAAATTCACAGCCATTTGTAGTGTAAAATTCAAGAGCCACTTTGTAAATTTACAAATCTCTTCTATATATCCGAATCCCTTGGATTAGGAGCTCAGGAGGTGTCAGCTGATGTTGGAACCTTGGCGTACGAAATTCTTTCGATGCTTCTTGAGCCCGGGGACAAAGGGCCCACTAACGTCACCTGGAGCACTTAAATTTTCGAAGATAACTTTTGATTATCAACTTCGTGGCTTTAAAATTCGATTTTCATTGAATTTTTTATGGTGTTCAAGAAGATTTAGGCATCAGTACAAAAAAGACCATAAAAATCTGCATTTTTTTTTTCAATTAAACATGAAAACCACAGAAAGTCATCACACAATATTATCTCATTTATTTAATTTTCTAAATTATAAAATTAATTTAATTGTAAAAAAAATGAAACAAAATGAGTCAAAATTTCACACTGTGTTAAGTGTTATCTCGGAATCTAAGCGAGATACAGCAATTTTATGGAAATGTTTTTTGTAGCCCTTTCCTTCCTCTACAAATAAGTATTCTATAAAAAAAATTGCACCTCCATTATTTTCTGAAATATTTGCAAAAAACTAATGAAATAAAGATAAATTAATTTTTTTTTTATCTTTTATAATTACAGTAATTTTTAATTATGGTTGATTAACATCTGTTCTCTCCTGAAGAAAATCGCCCCCCCCCTCCCCCCCATCTCAGAGGTTTTCTACCTTCACTCTCTAATTTCGCATAATATAACAGAAATTTTTAATCAAATTTTCGTATCTTTCAATAATATCCAAAGTCGAGGACTTAATTCAAACGAAAAAAAAAAAACATTGAGTTTAATAAGTAGAGTACAAAGAGCGTCTCGCATACTCTCGCTAAACATTCTCGTAAATTTACACTCACGACACCCCATCTGGTTTGCGTCAGTGTTACGCTGCATAACGATGATTAACGATGGACCCTCGCTAATTACGTCGAGCGATATAACGCTCTTGTAGAATATCCCAACGACTAGACACACATTACACAATATAACTCATTGCTTGTTACATATATTGCGTAATAAAATTTATAAACACAAGATGATTTCTATACAAACGAGAAGACATCAAACATCGTGTTTCTTTAGGCATTGAGAGAAAAAATTCTTTCTTAATAGAAATTTCATTAAGGATCTTCTATATGTATTTTTGAAGAATTGAAAGAAAATGAGAATGTCATGATTGTTTTTTTTTCTTTCAGATTTTTCAAAAGATCAGGAACCTATATGCATTTTTTCCCATATCGCGTAAAGAAGTTATAATTTTTTTTTAACGTTAAAAAAACGTGGTTAACCATTGTTCTCATAGGACATCTTCGAAATCGTATGAAGCTTCTCGAATAACTGTCAAAATTGACAGATAAACTTTACCATTTTATTCAATGATTAATCGATTTTCTTCAATTTGTTTTTCGCTAAAGAGAATTTGGAGATCAAGAAATAATCCGGAGCTATTAGTTCAAATATAAAAAAAAGTAGTTTCAATTTTCCAAGGGGAATTCTCTATGGATTTAGAGGAGAAGGAGTAAGATTAAATGCGTCCATTTTGAGCCACTTGAGAAGTAGTCTGGGGAATCCACTGAGGGGCGGAGAATTGAACAATACACATTTGCGCTTTTCCCACTCATGTCATTGGGGTGACTCAAAAGGAACAGGGAACTAGGAAGACTTGGGGGACACAGAAATTCAGTAGTGAAGTGATGGAGAATTGGTACTTGCCCCTCTCCTAGGGGATACAAGCAAACAGGAATAGAAAAGAAGAAGTGATGTAGGACAATGAGAATTGTTGAATAGAAGTAATAAGAGACACTTAATAGAGTTTCTTTTTCATGATTCCAGTGGAGAGCTGAGAAAATTTGACGCGAAAAACATGTGTCGAAATTGATTTTTGGAAATTATTCGAAAATTCAAGTTTTTTTTGAGAAGTATTGAAGGTTAATTTGAAATTCCTAAAAAATTCAAATTTTTGATAACGAAGACACTCGAAATTATTGAAAAAATCAATAGAATGCTCGATTTCTAAAGATTTTTCAGAAATGTTCGACGTAAAAACTGATTTTCATTAAAAACTGTATAACAAATTCAAGAATCGATGAGAATTAATTTAGAGAAATATAAATTCGTGGAAAAAAGGGATCACTCCCCCACTGAACATCGAATTTCTATGCTGCAATTTTTAGAACCGAAGATATTCCGAAAAAAAACAAAAAAAATCGCATTAAAAAGTCAATTTTTGACTTGAAAAATTCGAATTTCTAAAAAATGGCTTCCAAAACATGTTTTTCACCTCAAATTCCCATAGATTTCCAATGAATCCATTGAAAAAAATTTCATTTCCAACCAGTCCATCAAAATGTTCATTCAAACCCGTCTTCCTTTTCCGCAAAAATCTTCAACATAGAAAATAAATCCTAGAATTTAGAATATAGGTCTCTGAATTCTCCAATTCAGGTCATTGGGAACTAGAAAGGAGCAGGATATCAGGAGGGCCCAGGGGATTTTCTCTCGAGTGCATTTGAATCCCTAAACTACAATTCCGCAGATTTCTCGTCTCGAGCATTCGAAGGATAGAGAAAACGTCCATAAACTCAGGAAATGGTCTGTCGATTCCACAATACAGATTTGGTGCTCTCACAATCCAGGTCAATGGGAGCGAAGAAGGATCAGGAGATCAGGAGAGACGCTGGGAATCCTCGACTCCTGTTTTGAGGTAAATTCATTTCTCCTTCGAGAGTCCTTTTATCCCCATTTCGTTCTATCTCTCTTCAGAAACTGAGAAAAAAAGGAGAATTCACAGAAGATGCATTGTAAACGAGAATCATGTGATTCTACCAATTTTCCGTCTATTTGAGCAAAGATATTGCGAGAAAATAAAAAAAACGGCAAAATCCTAACTCCTCGAGTCTTTTGGGATATTGGAATGACCTTTTGCAGCTATTTCGTTCTATTAAAGAGATTATTGAAAATTAGAAGATCAATCCCATTTTTGATTATTTGTTTTTCACGAATATTTCAATATGAGTTGAAGATAAAGAATTTTTGACAAAAACATTTTCTGTTATTCGGAATTCCCTGTAAAAAAGGTCTGAATCGAAGCCAATTCCTCGTATTTTGGGATGACAGAATCGATTGTCATTCTACTAGACAATCCACTGTTCTGTTGAAATAATCGATTATTAGAAATCGACTTATAATTTTCGAAGTTGATCAAGGATCAATTCTTACACTGAGAAAAAAATAATAGTAAAAACAATCAAATATTGATGTCATTGGTCCTTAGAGAATATTTTGTTGAATTAATTGAAAACAGTTGTTGAATTGACTGAATTTAGTCAATTTAACTAGTTAATCTGTTTGAATTAACTGAATTCAATAAATTCAACTAGTTCATTTATTTGAATTAACTAAATTCAGTAAATTCAACAATTTCTTGAATTATTACAAAAAAACATTAGCTAAGGACCATTTGCCACAATATTTGATTGTTTTTACCCCTATTTTTTTTCTCAGTGTAGTATTCAACTTTTCGATTTATCTGCAAAACGATATTATTGAGATTAAATCATCAAAATTATCACAAATTCATATATTTTCAAGTTGATTACTTTTTCAAACTAACATATGAATCTTCACAACTTCAATTTCAACAGAAAAATAATTGATTTAATGAAATTAAAAAATTATAAATAAAATTAATTCATTGAAATATTATTTTCTCCAAATGCAAGAAAATTTTTCACGACTGGAATATAATTTAAAGCAGTTAACAAATATTTACATTAACAACAAAATTTGATTTTCAAATTAGTATCATCTAAATGTGACTTCAACTTGAATTTTGGTGCGTATATTCTGATTGCTTCGTTGTTTTACCTTGTAAAGCAGTTGTAATTGAAGATGAATCGTTTTATAAAGCTTTACTCATTGTATGATTATAATTTTTCGCAATTGAAGTTATCTGCGAATTCAGGAATCGATTTAAATTGAAAGAATCAACTCTAAAAATTCAGTCTGAGAATCGAAACGTATAAAATAAAAGACAGAATAAAAAATCAATTCTTCAATAAATCTTTCGATTCCTGCTTGTATTTCCACTGAATTCACTGGCGACACGTCTATTTCATCGTATTATCTCAAGAATTATCAAGACAAAGTATGATTTTATCGTAAAATATTTAAATAACATTGTGACAAAGGTCAAACGATTCTTCTCAATTTTTTTTTTCTTTTCAACAAGAAATATATTCGGTACACTCGACCTTGATTTATACATGGGCCTGGAACAAATTAAATCCATTTACCCACCAGAATCTGATGAAATGCAGATTAACCACCGGCGTATTGCTGTAATATTCCCTTGGGAATGGGGGAGAAAATTAAATCCAGACAGAAACTGAAACCCAAAATTTTCAAATTAATACATTGAATATAAATTTCTTTTTTAATTTTAAATATTTTTTTTTTATTTTTACTCGATTCTCTATCTCTTTTTTTTCACGTGTTAATGAATAATACATGCATTTCCGATAGGAAATGAACCACCGGTGTATGATAATGTGATAAAATATACATGAAGAGCTCTCGATTCAGCCGGACGAGTGTGCAGATAGTATTTGCATAACCTCGAAGTAATTATTTATTGAAAATAGGACAAAAATTAACGATAAAAAAAACGAAAATAATAGGGGAAAGAAAAATGGAAAATTCTCAAATTAATTAAAATTACCCGCCAGTTACTGGGTCAATGATTTCATTATTTTCCGAGTAATTAATTCTCCGTCATTAATTATTTTCAGAAATTAAAAAAATTAATTTCTCATATTTCACACAATTTTCATTGACAAGTAACAATTAAAAGCGTGATACTCACATCTGTATCGATTCCTTCTGAAAACAATTTTTTTTTAAGTATTAATGTCCAAAATAATTTGATAGATCGATAATTTCCGAGTATCGATTAATCGATACGATTTCTCGCATTAAATTCACGATTGACGACATGAGAAAACTGTATCACATCAACTTAAGATCGATAATTTTTCGAATATCGATTAATTGATGCAATATCTCGCACTAAATTTGAGATATCGGATCACACTCGATACCTTTATTTCACCGTTTTTAGTTCAGAGGGAACTAGCAATTAAAAGCGCAGCTGCATCAATATTTCTATCTTCCAAAAACAGCAATTTCAGATCGATTATTGTCAAACATCGATTAATCGAATCGATATCTCGAATCAATATCTAGATTTCGCACATCATTCGATGGTTCTATTTCACCAGTTTTAATTCAAAGGGATCAATTTCCAATCAATCAATTCCAAATATCGATTAATCCATGCGATATCTCGCATCCAATTCGAGATATCGAATCACCTTCAAAGTTCCATTTCATCTGCTTCAATTTGAGAGGATTCGCTGTTTGAAATTTAAAAAAAATGGTAGATACGCCTTTTTTATGCTAATCATCACTGCCTTGACATTAGTGGCAAATTAACAATTCAAATTTGCCGCGCATTCTCGAGAAAAAGAGCCATTCCTTTGTTTTTTACAATTATGAGACGAATTTTTTGATAGATGAAGGGTCATTAGTGTCGTTGAGTCGTTGAAGAGATTATTAGGTGCACAATCCTGTAATCAGTCCTTCGTAGTTTCGTGTGATCCCACGATCACCCCTGGGTGAGACTCCCTAAGCTGCCTGTAATCAAAGTGTCACCTAGTACAACTCATTAAGGTCAAGAGTTTGGTGCTATTCTCAGTTAATCAATGAAAATGTGGATAATATTTATACGCTAAGAAAATTAATAAAAAAGGGAATATAGAACGTGACTACCAATTTTAAAGAGGGCAGTGGTGTTACTTTGGTTGGGTTTACAGTGCTGATAAGAAAAACCATGAATTGAAATAGTAATTTCTGGAGAGAGTGGGTTTTACACAGAGAAAACTGTTTTCCTAATTTAAGAATGTGCAGTCACTTAATTCAAGTGACCTGCCATTCTTAAATTAAGTGACTTTTCTCACTTAAATCAAGTGACTTTTTCTTTCTTAATTTAAGAAAGTAAAACTCACTTAAATTAAGTGACTTCTCTCACTTAAATCAAGTGACTTTTCTCACTTAAATCAAGTGAGTGTTCTCACTTAAATCAAGTGACTTTCCTTTCTTAATTTAAGTGACCTGCACATTCTTAAATTAAGAAAATTTTTTTCTCTGTGTATGATAAAAGTGATACTTTACTGATTAAAGGCCATCAGTTCAAATAAATATATCGGAAATATTTTTTTTTTTTCAATATAAATTGCAAATATCTCCGAAACGAGTGGGTTTTGAGGAAAAATATCAAGAAATCTTTTTTGTAAACAATTAAATTTGCTACAAAAGAGAGTCCTCGACATTTTCTCCCAAACTCAGTTAATTTCCGGAATATTCATAAAACCAATTTCGAGTTCATTCTTGTTCATTTCTCAATTGTTGAAATATGTCCAAGAATTTGAGTGATATATTTAGTATAATTTTTTTGTGTTTAGAACTGCAGCCAAGTGTCGACACCTTTGACATTCATCCACGCTCTTTGCCGTTAAATAAACTCGCTTCTCAAATATCTATCTATTTTTTCAATTTGTTTTTTCATGAAAACATGTGAACAGTTCATTAACACCTGTCACTTTCATAACATAATGACATGAAATTATTGCTAATACTTACTTACCAAAATTATATATAATATTTCGATAATATTGTATTATAATAGATGAATAAACAAGGACAAACAATGTTTTGCGCATTATTATTATCAAAGTGAATAGAAATACGTATTTAATTATCACTGGAGGTGCAAACTCATTAGCGTTGACTTTGAAATAAACCGCGTAGAAATGCGGAAGCAATCTCTCTTTCAAAGGGAAATAATTTTACGGGTTAATAACTCTCGTCTTTTGTCTAATTAATGTGAAATATTAATAAAAAATTAGGTCAAATTAATCGGTAGAATTAATTGATTCTGTACGTAACAAATAAAATGAGATAATTGAATTAATTAACTCTGAATCGATTTAACATGGGATATCTCAAAAACAGCAACTTTTGTTCAATCATTTTTAACAATCGATTAATCGATGCAATATAACGCATTGAATTCGAGATATCGAATATCATTCAATACTTCCGTTTTACCTTTTTTATTCGGAAGCGATCAACATCCAATCAGTAAATCTCGAAATTCTGATTAATCGATTTCATCATTCGATTAATCGAATTTCGAATTGATCGATAATTCGATGTCATTTCACCTGTTTGAGTTTGAGGGGACATATGTGTTAATTCAAGAGAAATTCGAAACTTTGATTAATCGATGCGATATCTCGCATTTGAATTCGATATATTGCATAGCATTCAACAATTTTCGTAACACCATTATATGGAAATTTCTTGAAATAAATTGCAGTTATAAATAAAAGGTGAACAAGATATTTAATTAATTAGTGTATTTTCCATGAAGATACATGTCAATACTTCAATGTTCAGTCAACGACTGCAGATCAATAAGATCATTAAACAGCCCTTGACAACCAAACATCCACCTATCGTTCTATTCTCTTCAACACTTCCCCTCGATATGTGGATTACATCAATTTATTTACTCAATGAAATCCCCAAGATTTCGAGGCATTTCTGATGTTTTGGTCTTGATAAACCCTTCGTCAGAATATCTGCTCCCATCTCGTCCGTAGACACATATTCCAACTTTGGACCTGTGTCACTTTGAATAACATCTCTCACTGCGTGATGTTTCACGTCGATGTGCTTTGTTCGGTTGTGAAAAACGGGATTCTTAGCCAATTTTAAAGCTCCATTGTTATCACATAGCAATCTCCCTTTTGCCAAGCTTTCGAAACCCAGTTCTACCAAGAAACGTTGCAGGTACACAGCTTCCTTTGCAGCCTCATTAAGTGCCATGTATTCAGCCTCCGTCGATGATAAAGCAACTGTCTTCTGCTTTTTCGACTCCCACGAAATCGTACATCCTCCCAAAATGAAAACGAATCCAGTATACGACTTTCTGTCATCAATGCAATTCGCCCAATCAGCATCCACATAGCCCAACAGCGGCTTTGATTCCTTAATGTACTTCAATCCGACGTTTTGAGTGCCCTTTAAGTACCTGAGTACTCTTTTTGCAGCAATCCAGTGCGTTTTGTCATAACATGAGTTATATTGACTGAGATAACTCACAGCATGGCAGATATCTGGCCTTGTACACACAGAAAGATACATCAATGAGCCCACGAGTTCTCTGTACTGTAGATTCTTCCATTTATCTATTTCTGTGGCATCTTCACATCTCCTTAGTCTCGTTCCTGATTCGATTGGAGTTGTTACTGGCTTAGAGTCAGTCATTCCAAATTTTTCAAGAATATCAAGTAAATATCCCTTTTGTGTCATGGTTATTTCTCCATTACTTCTTGAAAATTCTATTCCTAAACAGTAATTCACGTTCCCCAGATTTTTAAATTCGAAGACGTTGGACAGTTGTTTTTCGAAATCAGTAATTAATTTGTTGTGTTTTGAAACGACTAAAATGTCATCTACGTAAATGGCGACGATGAATATTTCTTCCCCTCGTCCCAAATAGAATACACATGGATCATTCTTCGATTGTTTCAGTCCGAACTTTTCTAATTCTTCACACAATTTTTCGTACCAGCTTCTTCCAGCTTGACGTAGACCATACAAAGCCTTCTTCATTTCACAAACTTGATTTCCTTTTTGAAAATCTCGGAGCATAATTTTTGTTTTTCTGCTTATTTCGCTGCCTTCAGGTTCTGTTCTGATGATTTTCTTCATTATTTCTTCTGAATGATCTGGTACTTCCATGTAAATTTTCTCGTGCAAAATTCCATTCAAATATGCAGTAGTCACATCAAATTGTTTCATTTCAAGTTCATATTGTGCTGCAATTGAAGTGATCATTCTTATGGAATTTTGACGTGCTACTGGAGCAAAAGTTTCATTGTAGTCTATGCCGGGACGTTGAGTGAAGCCTCTTGCAACAATTCTTGCTTTCCTTTTCTCCAACATTCCATCAGCATTGTATTTATTTCTCAGAACAATTCGACTACCGACGATTTGTTGTTTTTCTGGACGATTCACTAAAACCCATGTATCATTCTTGATGATTGATTTCATCTCTGATGCCATTGATTCCAGCCATCCTTCTGAGTCTTTTCCATTTAATGCTTCTTTCAATGATACTTCTGCAAGTCCTGCAAGCTCACTTGTTTCCCCGGCAATATCTCCAATGTCTTCAACTAGATGATAATCCTTTCTTGGTCTTCCCCTGAGTCCAGTAAGTATTTTAGCAGGTCTTCCCCTTCCTCTCTTCATTCGTGGAGCTGGATCAGGGTTTTGTTGATTATCAGCACTTGTTTCAGGTCCAGCATGACGATTCCCAGGTTCAATTTCCTCGTTCAGTTGCTCATCTTCATCCTCTGAATTAATTTGAATCGTTTCGTCATGATTCTCTTCTTCTTCTTCAGCGTCAAACCAGTGCTCATTCTCTTCATCTCTAGTTGGAATTTCTCTTGTGATCGGTTTCATTTTTATTTCAACTTCTCTCGTTTCTCGAGTTTCGTTGAATGTATTTCCTGATTTGATGGTTTTAGAGTTCATTCTTGAATTAGTTTCTTGCTCATTTACAAATTTCACATCTCTTGTTGTGTCTATTCTCCTTTCCTCAGGAATCCAGACTCTGTAAGCCTTGGATTGCTCAGAATATCCAACAAAAATACCCTTCGTAGATCGAGCATCAAACTTCCCAGGGTTCGGTTGCCTGTTGCGAGTGTAGACACTGCAACCAAATTCACGAAAATAAGATACGTTTGGTATTTTCCCTGTCCACAGTTCATGTGCAGTTTTCCCATCCAATGCTCTTGAAGGACATCTGTTTCTTGTGTAGTTGGCAGTATTGATAGCTTCTCCCCAGAATGACGATGGTAAACTAGACTGGATCAGCATGCACCTGGCCATTTCCACTAAAGTACGATTTCTCCGTTCAGCTAGGCCATTCTGTTCTGGTGTGTATGTCACTGTCAGTCTTCTTCCGATCCCATTCTTCTTCAGGAACTCATCAAAATCTTTATTATCATATTCCTTGCCATTATCAGACTGTAAATATTTAATTTTCTCTCCAGTCTGGGTCTCAGCAAATGCTTTATACTCTGTGAAAGCATTGAAAACTTGATTTTTCGATTTTATCAAACGTACTTCGCACCATCCAGAATATTCGTCGATAAAAGTTACAAAATATTTAGCCTTTCCATTTGATTCGACTCTCGCAGGTCCCCAGACATCTGAATGAACAATCTCCAATAATTTTGATGACTTTCCTTCTCTTTTTGGAAATGGAGACTTCGTCATTTTTCCTTGAATACATATTTCACAATCCAAATTTTCTATCGATTCTCCAAGTTCAAGTCCCTTTATTTTTCCCTTTTTGTGACCATCCTGAAGATCTCTGTAGTTCAAATGACCCATCCTTCTGTGCCATAATTCTTTTGTACTCAATTTGGCTGTATTCATTTCAAGTTTCTCTGCGGAGTTGCATTCATCAAATTTTTCCTTAACTAAATATAATTCATCCGATCTTTTAGCCTTGAGAATTACTTTTTCATCTTTATTAACGATTGTGGCTGAATTTTTGTCAAAAATTACTTTAAATCCCTGATCTGTGATTTTTCCAACTGATAATAGATTCATTCTCAAGTCGGGTACATATCCCACATCCTTCAGGTTTACATTTTTGATATTCCCATCCAGTTCTGATGCCAACTGCACAGTGCCTTTTCCAACAATTTTTGTCGATACATCGCTGGCTAAATTCAATTTTCCACATTTGTTCCTGTTCAATTCAGTAAAATTCTCTTCATTTTTGCATAAATGTGATGTGCAACCACTATCTAAACACCAATCACTTCTGTTATGCTTCAAGACTCCTCCCCATGCTTTTTCTTCCACCGATTCTTCACATTTGGCATAAAAACTCTCCGTTTCTGCATTATTTGCTTTATTTGAATTTTTGCCCTTCTCTGGACACTTCGCAGCCCAATGCCCTTTCTTGTGACAGCGGTGACATTTGTATGGGAAATTCTTCTTATCATCAGAATTTTCTCTCTCTTTTGATTTCTGATAATTTTCCTTCGACTCGAATCTCTTCTTAGCTAGCATAGCTCCTTGAGTTGTATCGTGAGATTCACATGTCTTCCCATCATTTATTGACAGAATTTTTTCACGTAAAACCTCAGGTTCAGGTAGTGTGTCTCGAGATTCGATGGTACAGCGAAAGACTTCATAACTCTGTGGAAGACTTTGCAATAACATAATCACTAATAATTCTGGATTTACCTCGATTTCCATTTCCAGCAATTTGTCAATAACATCGAAGAATTCATTTAGGTGTTCTCGAATATCTCCATTTTCCTGCAGTTTCATTACGGTCAACTTCTTCAATAAATTTGATTTCCTCTGTGGTCCCTTTGATTCGTAAATTGCATTTAACTTGTCCCACATCTGTTTCGATGTTACGCAGCCTTTGACTCGTTTTAATTCAGACGGACTGATGTTCAAGATGAGGTCGGACTTCACTTTTCTATCATTTACTTCCCAAAGTTTGACAGCTGCCCGTGATACGTCGTTATCTTCCACAGCCGGTTTCGCTATTTCTCCAGAAACGTACCCCCATTCATCAAATTTTACGAGTAATGCTTCTACCTGGATTTTCCAAGTGTCGTAATTGTCTTTCTGGAGTAATTCTATCTTCACTGATCCGTACCCCGTCATTTTCCAAGTGTCAAGAAAATTCTTCCGTGTACTTCCTTCAGTTTATTTTATTCCTCCGTTTTTATTTCCCTTTTATTTTGGTCGTGAGACTGGGCCCATAACCTCTTGAAATAAATTGCAGTTATAAATAAAAGGTGAACAAGATATTTAATTAATTAGTGTATTTTCCATGAAGATACATGTCAATACTTCAATGTTCAGTCAACGACTGCAGATCAATAAGATCATTAAACAGCCCTTGACAACCAAACATCCACCTATCGTTCTATTCTCTTCAACAAAATTCGATGGATCCATTATTTTTCAATATCGATATTCCGATAGCTCCGTTTTAGCAGTTTTCCTTTCAGGAAAATATTCAGAACAGAATTGAAATCCGAATTTTGCAATAAATTCGATTGATTTCTGATAATCAGTTTTTATGGAACTTCTCGAAATTTATAGGTAATAGAGAAATTTTCATCGAGAACTCTTTTGCTGCTCTTATTTTCTCCTACAAAAAAAGTCATTACCAAATTTCCGCTATCTCCCTTAGTTTTCGAGATATCTAAAAAAAAAAAAATAATGTAAAAAAAATATCAATTTAATTTTCTGTTGATTTTCGTTGAATAGACATTGCGAAAGCATTTGAATCTCTTCCATTCAGATTCTGAGTGGATTGGCAATTGCCACTGGCCTTCGTCTGCAGCCGAGGTGGGCCAAAATCACTGAAAATTTTTGCATCAAATTAATTTACAGAAGATAAGAATAATAAATTAAATTATCAAGGAAAGAGCAAAAAAAAATGATAATTTAAGTGCAGAAATTCTTTCATTGTTTTTTTTTTTTTATCAATTCACCACCTGAGTTTGCTCGGAGTTGACAAACCTATAACCCAGATAAACGCGCCTGTTATTCAACGTAATTACCTTGACACACACACATTGTACAACACAATTCAACAGACAGTAGTGAATATAGTTCAGCCTCCGGGCCTACTACATCAAACTGATAATAAAAATTGAGGTTAAACAGAGTCTCTGATCTGCTCTGAATACAAAACAAATGTTATTTTATTGCAATTTTTTTTTTTTGTTTAATTTTTTTTTTTCCTGAAATTATCAGTGAAAATTTTTCACATTTCTCTTTGTTTTTTTATTTCAATCAGTCACAAGAGTCGTGAGAAAATGCCAGAATGTTGTTTAAGTTAATTAGAATTAATAGATAATGAAAAAAAAAAAAGAGGAAAAAAAAAGTATTTTGAAGTTCACTAAATGGATTTCATGTGACTTTTGAAACACGAATGAAGCCTCACGTGTAGAAACGTGACATTGATAATTCGTTAGTTAACTTTGTACTGCACACGTGACTTGTAGAAATTATTAGAAATTTTCAATAATTTTTTTCATTTTTTTTCCTATGAATTTTTTTTTTGTAAGCTATGAATTGCATATTGTATTTTTTATCGAAAAAAAGGCATGAAAAATTGTTCGTTTTCTTTATCACGATTCTTTTTTACAATTTGCGAGAATAAAATTGTGAAAAATTCTTTTAAAAAAATTAATTAAAATATTTTAATTTATTTTCCTACAATTCTTATGATTCAGAAACGTGACATCGATAATTCATTAGTTAACTCTGTATTGCACACGTGATTTGTGTAAAATTATTCAAAATTTCCACGAATTTTTTTAATTTTCTTATTTCTAACTATTTTATATTTTTCAATCTATTATTATGTGTTTTCCACACGTCACACTATAAAATTCAAATTTCTTTTTTTTATGAAAAAGAAGTCATGAAAAATTAATATTTTTTTTCTCACGATTTTTTTCACAATTTTTGAATGTAAAAATGGTCAAATATTCTTCGATAAAAATTAATTCCAATATTTCAATTTTCTTTTCTTTCTCTCTCTTTCAATTCTCATGATTTAGAAATGTGACATTGATAATTCATTAGGTAACTTTATACTGAACACGTGACTTGTAGAAATTAGTAAAAATTTTCAATATTTTTTCTTTCTTTTTTTTTCCTAACGATTTTTTATGTTTTAAATACATGAAACTGAGAATTTGTTATTTTTTGTGTGAAAAAGTCATGAAAAATTGATAAGTTTTCCTTTTTCACGATGTTTTTTTTACAATTTTTTAAAATAAAATTGTAAAAAAATCCTCGAATAAAATTAATTAAAATATTCCATTTTTTCTACAATTCTTACAATTTGTGTGAAAAAATAGGAGGGAGGGGAGGGGGGTGTAGTAGAATCCCGGTTGAAATTCCCGGGGATCTGGCCTCGACCTAATTTTGCCATTCCCGTTGGAAAATCACTACCGACCCTGACCGGAGTGTGAAAACTCGCTCATGGACATAATCATCATCCATTTCACACCTTCCAGGCATTTCACAATCGATCTTAACAATTCTCTTCACCTCAATTTTCATCATTACATATTTTTTTTTTCCATTTTTTTTCTTTCCTCATTTAATATTTTCTCGTGAATTATCAATTTTTCCTCGATGAGCTATCTCGTGTTATTACGTCATCAAGTGAATTGCCATTTTTACGAGTGACAATGTAATTATTGGCCATGACAGTCGTATGACAGTGTCATTAATTCACTTGCGAGGACATTGAAATAGAGAAATAATGAAATAATATTTTAGCAAATTATTAAAATGTTTTTTTCCATAAATTTTATTTTTCCTCAAAGTTTGTTTCCTGTTTTTCTTCAATTTCTTATTCCTCTTGTTTTTTTTTTTTTTTGTTGATATTTTTCTTTCCTTCTCGTATCGTTAATTCCATACACCAGGCGCACCACGAAAGTAGGTCAAAACTGAGGAAAGAATCGATAGAGATGTGTTTCATCCCGAATAATAAACGTCTACGTTTCGTTATTGATCTCTCTAAATTTTACTAAAAAAAATTTCAAATCACTACTGTATTATTTCAATGAAATATCTAGAAAACCCTTACATTTAGAAGAATTCAACGAAAAACCTTCCTTGTGGAGGATTAAATTTTCTACAAAAAAAAGTATCCTGACATTTTTTGATAAACCTATACTCTCTCTGGAGATTTTTTTCTCAATTTCCTCAAAATTCAATGATATAATTTATGTGAAAAAGATCTCAGAAACTATGGGGTTTACGAGAAAAACTCAAGATACCTTTTTTGTGGGGAATTGAATTTCCTACAAAAAAGGTTTCTTGACATTTTCCCCTAAACCTATTCGTTTCGAAGTGCGGATAGAATTTTCTCGATTTTTTTTTACTATTTTTATTCTTTTACAGATCCACTGACTTGAAGCACTAAGTGGTAGGGGAGAGTCCGAGCGTGTACAACGATGACACTCGCATCAGACAGCAAACAAATGCGGGTATTGTTACGATAAGATACATAGATAAAGAAACAGTTCCAATTATCTAATAAAAAAATGAGATAACTCCGTTCAATTTTTATTATATTTTATGTTTTATTTTTATCTGATTTGGAGCGTACACGTGTACTCTCGCATGTGAGACTACGTCGCTAAGCCCATGTCACGAATTGAAGCATTAACTTTTTTTTTCAACGAAAAGCATCAATTTTCGATGCTTTAAACCCAGGAAAAAAACGAGAAATTGATAGAAAAGGATTTTGGAAAATATCGTGTAAATTCTATCGTGAATATCTTTGACGCGCGTGGGTCGAGGAAAAAACATCAAAAAACCTTATTTGTAGAAAATTCAATTTCCTTCAAAAAAGTTCTCTTGACTTTTTCCTTTAAGCTCAATATTTTTGAAGATATCTATCAAATAAACTTTCCTGGAACATTTCAATTTCTTAAAACTCAATTTTTCTTGAAAAATTTAGTTTTTCAGCCGGAATGAAAGGAAAATACTAGCCAAAAAGAGGAATTCCATTAATTTCACTACATGATAACGTCAAAAGCTCAATTGGGTCAATTTCCCCCAATGTCTCACGTCAGTTACAGATGTATCCCCAAAAATAATCAAAACGACGAGAAAAAAGTGAATTGAATGGAAAAAAAATAAATAAAAAACCTGAAAAAAAAGAAATGAAAATGTACGTGACACTTTGACGTGATAGTGTATTAAGAGCGCGTTAGTCCTGGAACATTTCTGGGATTTTCACTCTGGTTAGTGTGACGTCACGGGAACAAGTACGTGACGCCCCACGTGTAAACGCATGCGTAGAATTATTCTGGGTTAATAGGTTACGTTATCGATCGGCTTTTTGCTCAACACGAACCCCGGTATCCATCCACTCTCCCCTAGTTTTCTCAGTACACCTATCATTCTTATATACAGCCTGGAGGGTAGATTTATTCGTCTCGAATAAACGTTTTTTTTACTCCCTAATAAATACGGTAAAGTGCCTTTATTGTGATGAAATGCTGTTTATTTGGGAAAGAAAATCTCTGTAAATAATTGAGATAAAAAAAAAAGTATTCAGCAAAAATTATGCATTTTTTAATGACAAGAATTTTCAATTTTTTTCTTATTTTCCTGCGTCAATTATTTTCCAAGATATTCACAATTTCGTGAAATTTCGAAATTCAACAAAATTCCAACTATTTTCCAATAATCACCCATTTTTTAATATTTCTGGTGAATTATCCTCGAGGATACGCAGCTATTTTGCAGGAGGGCGGAGTCTGGATCGATATCCCGGCCCTCCAGGCTCACTCCCGTTATCATTCCCACTCACCCTCTCTCTTCACCGTTTTCCAGCAGCTGCGAAGGGGGGGGGGGGAGAAACTTTTCGAGGGATTATATCCGTCCTTCGTAGAAACTGTTTCTCAGCTTCCTTGATGGTCGTACACGTCCTTGCCTTGTGAATTATGTTTTTTATCTGATGAAAAGAGACGTATTTTGTCGAGTGGAATGAGAGAACACATGGAGCCCCTTTTTTGGATACATTTTACGCAACGTGACAATTTTTTTTATAGGTTTTTCTCGAATTTTATTATTCCATTGGAAGACCGGGAAAATTTGCGCTAGAAAACACTATAATCCAATCCATTTTGCCCCACTAGTTTCCGAGTTATTTGAAGTTTAATTTATACAATTGTGACGTAGGAAACTGCGCGCGCAGCACGCCGGGCCCCTACCCGTTCGCGCCATACTTCAAACGTCTCGCTAGATTCACTGAATTTAACCCAGAAGCAACTATTTTTTCACTCCCTTTAAAATTCAGTTATCAACCAACGAAATAGATTGAATCTAAATAAAAACGAATATCAAATTTTCCGATAATCCTCGAGCGGAATTGTATCAATAAAACTACTCATATTGCCTGTGAACGGTCACACCCATGGGAATTGTTACTACGTAACTATAGAACACATAAGAGGGAGAGGGTAAACTCCCTCTTTTTTCGTGAACTTATCCCCAGGGACTTTTCTTCAGAATTGGAGGACTAAAAGTGTGTCGAAAAAATTACACAGACCCTCACTAAATCTAAATCAAATAGACCTACTTACTTTTCTCATTCATCCTTCAAGAAAAAAAAAGCACTAAAAAAATCGAAGAATTTTCAATTAGAATACACAAAAATAATTGCACATTTTTCCCTCAACAATTATTATTTTTAATGTCAAAAAAAGAAGAAATCAGGGGTTATTTTCAGTGGCATAAAATTGTGAAAATAATGATCTCCAAAAAGTCAACGATTATAAATACATCGAGACTTGAAGTAGATGGTGACGACGCATCTTACGTTCTATTTTTCTTTCCTTCCACGTTCTTTATTTCACCATTATTTTTTTTACTCTTGCATACAGAGAGACATGTGACTGCACTTCAGAGTTTTTAACTGGTTTAAGAATGACGACGCGTGTACACTGGCCAACGATCTCATTATTGTATTTGTGTGAGGTTAATCTACATTTGCTACGTAAATGAGGAACAAAAATATTGAACATCATGAGTTTAGCTGGAATTGGAAAATTTAAAAGGTAAAGAATTATGTTCTCAGAATTTTCATTATCTTGAAATACACTTCACATGAGTACACGCGAAAAATAGCTTCGGATTTCATTAGGTATCGTTATATCTAAAATGATAAAATGATGATCTACGTAGATCTATGAAGATCCAAAGTGACGTAAGTGTTATCTTAATAGAAATAGCACATATGCATAACTCTTAAGCTACTTTGCTTCTGGAAGGACGATATATCTCTCTCGATCTAGCCAAATCTATCAAGATCTGAGAAAATCAGTGTACATCGCTTCTAGTAGATCTGCTTACGTATCATCACTTTAAAAACCAAGTGGCGCTAGTGCTATATGCAAGGATGGCACTCATGCCATCTTCACTCTAAGGTGACGACATGAACAGATCTAATCGGATAGTCACCTTGGATTCAAAATGGCTCAACTGCTATCTTCATCCACAGGATTTACACTGCCTTGTTTCTAAAGTAGCAAGATCCATTTACATATAGTCGCTTTAGAAAATCGCAAATTGGTGTAAGTGCTGTATATAAGGATAGCACTTTACCTCTAAGATGATAATATCAAATTAGATCTGCTAATATCATCGTTCTAGAGTCAAAGTGGCATAAGTGCTATCCTTATATATAGCGCTAGGGCCACTTTGCTTCTAAAGTGAAAATATGTAACTAGATTTTGCCACCTTAGGAGGAAAGAAGTATGAATTTTGTGTACAAAGATAGGACTTTCAGCATTTTAAATTTGAGGTCACCTTAGAGTCAAAGTGGCATAAGTGCTATTCTTATATATAGCACTAGCGCCACTTTGTTTCTAAAACGACGATATATCTCTTCAGATCCAGGAAAATCTATGGATATCAAAGGAGACTTAAATTGATCCATCTATATCTCATTATATCTCTTTAAATCTATTCCAAAATGTAAATCTACTTCGATATAAATCATTTTTTCCCGGGGTAATGAAATCAGCTGCTCAATACCGCTAACAATCCCAAAGCCCTAGTCCTATCAGATTTACTCTAATTTATCTTCGTTCACGTCAGTAGCATCGACCCACATGAAAAAAAGCCCCCGAAACTCAATTTCTTTTTCTCCACTTTCATTTCTCGTCATTCTCTCTCTCTCTCTTTCGTCTCTTTCAAATGTATAAAACAACATGAATATTAAACTAACGTGTAAACAACGAAAGAGGGTGAAATAGTGTTTTATTTTTAACTATAAGGGGGTTATAAAATGAAAATATCTCGCACACGAATGAACAGAGTATACGAGTTATTCAATCTACTGGAGGTTATGTTTCTCCTTGAAAATTGATTCTTTTTTTTTTCCTGACTTTTTTTTTCATTCTCCCGAAATGTTGAGTTGAATTAGAATCAGAGTGAAATATTGAAGACGCATTATTCAACGTCTCGAGAGAATTAAACGAAAAAAAATGTTTCTACAATTTTATCAGGTTTTTTTTTTCATCTTTTAAGAAAGAAATTGAATTATTCACTTATTTATTTGCCCATTATCCGCCACTTTATTTGAACATGGAGGAAAAAAATGTTTCTTTTTTTGGCTTTATAAAAAACGTTTTATTCCGTTGATTTCATTTCTTATTAGAGAAGAGGGAGAAAAAATAAAGCGACATTGTTTGACGACTCTTTTGTACGAATACGACACTGGGGAGACATATTGTGATTATTATTACTGTTTGTACAGTATCGGGCGGATCTTCAAGGTCACGGAAGCCTAGTAGACGTGGTAGACAATTTCCAGGCTACCTTGAACGTTCAGTCATGTGTTTTAGTAATTTGCAAATGATTATCCTTTGAATTAAGTCGTTTAGAAAATAAAATTCGCCTACGAGAGAAGAAATTTAGTAGTGAGGACATTAAACAGTATGAGCTCTTCTTTTTAGGGTTATTGTCTCAAAAATATCTTGAAGCCCTTTTCGGAGCTTCTGGAATGTATTACGAAAAAGGATTCGTGCAAAATCGCGCTATCTCGCTTAGTTTCTGCGATATTCGCAGAAAAAGACTGGTGGAAGAATTGAGTCGTCTTTTTTGGCCTCTTCACCATTGAAGTGTTAGTACAAAGTGTCAAGGTAGTATCTCAGCAAACTCGAGTACAGTTGATCCCTTATTTTTTTGATGCCATATCAAAGATGATATTTTTTTACATTTTTCTGAATTTTTTTTATAGCTTCTGTCCCTGCAGTTTATGAGATATGAATTATCAAAGTTACTGAAAATAGCGGTGGTGGGGATGAAACGCTCTAAATTGGACAGAAATAACGAAATTACTAAAAAATCACACAGTTGATCCATTATTTATAAACTATTGGCGAACACAACAGCGTTTTAACTGAATAATAGAAGAAGAAAATATTCAATTCACCCTATAGTTATTGAGAAATTTTAATTAGAAGGTTGTCGTAACTGTTTGCCTCTCTCTCTATCTCATGCATGTGATGGGAGATTAGTAATGTAATGGAAATTCGAAAAAAAAAATATATCACAAGCTGAAGATATGACTTTCGAATAGTTTAATCGATTATTCAAGTGAATTAAAGCACGTTTTCCCGAATTATCAGCAATAAATTGGAAACTGACTTACAAATCCTCAATTTTTTCTGTTTCATTGACTGTGATATTTCTCTGGGACACTCCTTCAATTCAAAATATTCAAGTCGAAAATTTGAAAGTATTGGGTATCTTGTCACTGCAGATGACTGTACACTAGATGCCATCTGTCTCTCCAAGTTTTTCCACTTCTCTAAACTTTGCAAATAATAGAATGCACCCGTTTTCTTTATATGTGACATTGACTATTTTCCAATTAGAGAATAAAATTCAAAAGAAAAAAAAAAGAATTGAAAAATTGCAAGTTTCTTTTTTTTTTCATTTTTGATGGAAAATGTCAATTTTTTTTTCGCTCTTTCACTTCATAAAGAGATTAGGGAAAATGTCGAGACATTGTGTGACGTTTGGATAAGCCACTGTCATTCGATATGTATTGAGAATCGAGGTGAACGTCAATATCATTTGGACGTTTATCGATAGAGAAAAAAAACCTGTCAGGATATGCTGCTGTGGTGCTAGTAAAGTCATCAGGGAGTGTAATTTTTCAAATCCGTTAGAAATTCGAATTACTCTGAAAAACGAATAAAAAAATCCATTTTACATCAAAAATTAACCCCGAGAAGATTTCGGTTCATTTTCGATTGCAACCCAGGAAATTAATTCTCGGGCATTTCCGGAACGAGTGAATTTAGAGAAAAATGTCAAGAAACCTTTCTTGTAGAGAATTTAATTGTCTACAAGAAAGGTCTCTTCACTTTTTCTCCTAAACTCAGCAGTTTCGAAGATATTTATGAAAGAGTCCAGAGAGAGATCGTCCCATTGACGTCACGATGGCTGCGCGCGCAGCACGCCGGTCCCCAGTCGCCTCCCGCCAAAATTCAAACGTCTCACTCAACTATTTCATTATACAGTAAAATTCAAGTGCGATAAATGATGAAAAGAATGTTGCGCTTTAATTTGCTACGAATTACAATGAATTACCAGGTCTCCGAAGAATTACCTGGAGATTAATCCTAATTACTCAAAAGAAAATGTAAAAAAATCCGCAAATTAACCTTTTTTCCGTCTTTTCGTCCCTAAAACTCATGACCCAATTCCTTCAGTCTCCTCGTCATCAACCAGGACTGCTCCCTGGAGGAGTGTCAGTAGCTCCAAGAGACTGGAATAGTTAAAGAAACCCTCTAAAAAAAAAAAAGGAAAAATGAGTGGAAAAAAGGGCGCCAGGGTAGACCAGGGATATTTCTCGTTACTCACACGAAAGAATGGAAATGAAGAGGATTAAAAAAGAGAAAAAAAAGAGGAAAAAGCTAGGGACAAAAAAATGAAACAAACGCCAGAGAGAATGTATTAAAGATAATCCCCTTTCGTAGCGAGTCTCACTGAAGATTAATGCTCACTCTACGGCAGTCAGTAGCAATGAGTATCAAAAAACGAGAGGATGAAGAAAAAAATTTATACCGCATAAAATATACAATGCCTGTATCACTCGTGTTTTATTTATCACGAAATTTTTCACAACATGACAATACCAACAGGAGAATGCATTAATTAATAAATAGAGGACAGGAAGGGTAGGGGGACGGCCTTTTTGATGTGGCCTGGCTACTTGGCTGCTTGTGGTACCTCGGGATTAAATTCACTTATCATTTCACGAGATTAAATTGTTTTTTTAATTTTTGAAACTCATGTAATTAAGGATTTCATTGAAAATATGAAATTTGAAGCAAAAAAAAATGTCAAAATTGATTTTTTAATTTTTTAAAAAATTTCTAAAATTTAATTTCAAGTTCAGTTTTTGATTAAAAAATTGCGCGTTTTTTAATAATAAAATCCTAATTATTTAGAAAAAAAAGTAATTTCTTTAGTTATTCAACAAATAAATTTATTTCTCATTTCATTGAAAATTGCAGATTCACCGTTCTCTCGTACACCTTTCGTGCACAGTTATTACCATCATAGCGGTAGCAAAGAGAAGCGCAATTTCCCGTCGAACGGTAAGTTACGAGTTAAAAATTCAAGAGCTTGAAAATGAAAAAATAAAAAAAATAGGAAATAAAGGAAAAATGAAGGAAAGAAGGAGGGATATATATTTCTCTTTAATCATAACGGGCAGAGGCCTTCAATTAGATGAACAGTTAAAAAAAAAGGATAATGGATGGAAAGAGGTATTTTTTTTTTGATTCTTTGGATATCACTTGAAGCGACAAAAGGAGCATAGGATAACCGTATCCCGTTATTGTGTCAACGATGTCAGCCTTGGACCGTTCCGCCAATTACCGCACGCAGCCCGAATAACGAATACTTTAGAATAAGTAAGTCTTCCATGTCATTGCTGTATAGATACCTTGACATGGTAAGAAAAATTGTAAAAATCATGCAGACAGACCTGGACAGTCCCTGTGCCAATGCGCGAGACCATAACATCTTCATGAGTTTCTGAAATTCAGGAAAAAAATATTTCTTTCTTTAGAATACAGATGAGGGAGTCGAGATTTTTTTTAGTGCTGATAGACTTATTTCAGGAATATCTTGGAAATGAATAGGCTTAGGAAAGAATATCAGGAGATCTTTTTTGTAGAGAATTTAATCTTCTATGAAAAAGTATTCATGGTAAATTCTCGTAAACTCGATAGGTTCCGAGATAATTACAAGCTAATAGAGATAAAAGTAAATATTTAATGAAAACATTCGAGAAATAATAAAAAGATGCTTTTACGTTCTTTCGCGAGTATCTTTGGAGCGATTAAGTTTAGAGAAAAATATCAAGAAACTTTTTTTTTAGAAAATTGAATTCTCTACAAAAAAGTGTTCTTAATATTTTCTTCTAAACTCACTCACTTTCCTCTTCACTAAATAAGTCAGAGCAGAGTAAAATGAACCTTCATAAAAACATGATTAAGGAATTTTTTTTCGTAATGAAGCATTCATAAAAAAATCTGAAAAAATTGGAAAAGATGCTCCAATATTTAGACTTTGTTGTTGAATTTTTTTACAAATCCTTCAGCAGACGCCTTCACTTAAAAAAAAAATCCCGAATGATTCTGAACAGGTGGTCCATTTCGCCCCAGTTTCTCCTATATCAGGATCTACTCGAGGACTCCCCCCCCCCCTTCTTCCCCCCCAAAAAAAGAGCTTCCCTCAAAAATATTCTTCCAGAATCATCAAAAATCATCCTCGTTTCTCCATAACCTCGAAAAAAAACCTCAATTCATCAAATCATCAATGAACAATAAATTTACCACTAGAAGGTGAATCCTCTAATTTCCTTCCCTCTCTACTAGCATCCAGAGCGCAGTTGCACAAAAGATCCCAGAAAAAGGGGGGAAACACCCAGGGATTCTCGTGTCCCACTGGCACTAATGACCCTTCGCCCAACCTACATAGCCCTTTTACCCCAACCTAAATTCGACATGGCGGATTTCTCTCCCTTTCCCTCTCTTTTTCCCACCCGTACACTCATTCTAGACCATTTTTTCTCCTCTTCTCAGTTTCCTCCATAAAACCGAACTGCGTCGACTCGTCCTGTTTCAGTCGTTACGTCACGCACTCCGGCCTATCTATCTCCCTCTCTCCCTCTCACTCCCACTCGTGCTACGATAGTGTGCGCCCTCTACCCTCCTCTTCTCCCTCTCGCTCTATCCGAGAACTTGAATTGGACTATACGAGACCGAGAAGAGGAACTCAGTCAGTCTCCGCTGGTACACCGAGTTGCGTGCACTGCTGTCTCAAAGAAAGAGAGGGAGAGAGAGAGAGATAGAGACACACACACACAACCTTAAATATTCTTCCCCCTTGTGTTTACTCCAATCAATCGAGTAAAAAAATACAGAAACTAGTACACGCGTGTTTACACAATACAATAAATTTGCCCCATTCCCCAATTAAAAGGCAACCTTCAACTATTTTTTTATTGAATTTCGTAAATATAAACATATACATATACACAAAACGTTTTTTTTATTTAATTTTCTCTTATTTAATAACGAGGACTCTCTGGACTTTTTCCCGAAGTTTTAAGTTCATTTGTGGGGGTTTTTTTTCTGGTGAATTATTTCTCCAATTTTTTTCTATTTTTTATCTTTCAATTTAATTGTGCTGTGAAAATAAAAGAGGGGGACTCGGTTGGACACGTGAGAGTGCAAGTGCTCGGGGGAAAAACAACGAGGGAGGATTTTCGGAGTTTTTTTTATTTACTGAAGAGTGAGTACATTGTTTGAGTTAATTTAAGAATGATTATTAAGTTTTTTTCATTTATTGAGAATTTGTCGAGTTTTGTTTGGTTTTTTCGTTAGGTTTTTTGGGGTATATCTTGGAAACTGAGGGAAATAGAGCGATTTTAGCTGAATTCTTGATTGGAGCTTTTCAAATTTTTTCCGTAAAAAGGATTTGAGTAAAATTTGGTTATTTTTCAAAAACTGGTGATGAAGGTTAATTTTTTTTGAAAACTCTGTTTTTTTAATTTTTTTATATAATCACCTGTAACTTCTTTGATTTTCATCCAAAATTAAGTTTCAAAAAATGAAATCGATACCAAATGATCTCACCTTCCACCCGAAATCATCAAAAATTATCTGCACTAATTATCTTTCGACATATTCACAAAAAACAATATTTACGAAAGAAACTACTTTTTTTTCGTTGAAAAAAAAATACTTTTTACATGAAAAAAACTCATGAATTCCCATCGTTTTTCCACATGAAATAATTCACATCGCAAATGTGCACTGAGAGAGAGAGAGAAGAGAGGTTACTAACACGCAACCAAAGTGCAAGTGAAGCGATATAAAATTATTCAAACACTTCCTTTCTAATCTGTCAGTCAGTGTCTATCAAAATTTCTGTATCAATTAATCTACAATAAACATCCATGACAATCCTTGCTCCATATTATACATTATGTACTCCTCAAAAGCAATTACCCTCGATTATCGATTATCCCTTCTCCCCCCCCCCCCCCCACTTTTATGCACATACTGGTGTATTCGCATGCAGCAATGAAAACACTATTGTTATTGTTTAATAACTCGATTTCACTTCTCTCATTGTTTTTGAAATAGGAGTGACTAGAACAAACTGGACCATCGGGGCAAAATGGTCCGGGAATTTTTTTTTCATGACAAAAAAGGAAGAATTTCATGAAAAATTCACAAATAATACTAGGATTTGCTTATAAATATCCACATTGTTGGTCTATTTTTCTAATTTTTTAAAATCCATGACTTCAATTTCAAAAAATTTCTGAATCATTTTCATCTGCAGGTCTATTTTGCCTTATTTTTTTCCATTTTCATTAAAAATTCAGGATTACTTTGTAGAGTTTATTTCCACGTGAATGCAGTTTTTCTCGGGAGTTTCTGAATAAATGAAAATTCTTTGGGAGTATTCGCCGAGTTAAGGTTCTTTTTGCAAAGATTTCTTCAAGAGTAGAAGTGGAAAATCTTCGGCAAACGGGTTTGGATCGATTGAGTTGGCTTGCCTGTTCAGGAAACTGTGTGAGATTGCTTTTCTTTTAACGGTTAATGGTAAAACGCCCTCTCGAGCACTTCGTCTCTGAGAATCGCGTGTCTGCAGTTTTTTTTTTTACTCGATTTGAGGAAAAAAAGGACTTTGGGATTGTTTTTAAAAGGGACGCCAAGAATTATTGGAGATAGGGAAATTTTGGTAGAAACCTTTTTTATGTGAAATTTTTAGAGCTACAAAAAAGGTGTTCCTGAAAATTTCTCTATCTCGCTTAGTTTCCAAGATATTTTTGAAAAAGTGAGGGTTGAAGGAAAAAGGTCGAATTGTTTTTTTTTTGAGTTTTATAATTTACGGAATCAGGTTATCAATGATTTATTTAATTTTTTTTTTCTCTTTGATATCTTTAAAGTTGCCGAGTGCATTTATATTCATCCACATTGGTCACTGTCGGTGTACGTGACAGAGGGAAACCCGCAGACTGTCCTTCCTAATCCGAAACGAGTAGTTCGAATTAATTTTAGATACTGGCTAACCATGCAGGGCTTCTTGTATTATAACGTCGACACTTCGACTTTGAACTCTTATTCTCTTCACAATTTTGTCTATTCTCTTTTTCTGAAGCCTTCATTCCTCTAAATGGAGAGGGTAAACATTCATTTATTTTTTATGATCAATTTCGCCCTTAAGGTAGTATCCCAACGAACTTGAGAACAGTTAAGACTCTATTTCTTTGATGCTGTATCAAAGATGATATTTTCTTACATTTTTCTGGATTTTTGTGCGCGCAATTTATGAGATATGAATTATCAAAGTTACTGGAAATAACGGTGGTGGGAATAAAACGCCCTAAATCAGACAGAAATAACGAAATTACTAAAAAACCACACAGTTGACCCATTATTTAAAAACAATTGGCGAAGAGAACAGCATTTTAACTAAATAATAGAAGAAAAAAATATTCAATTCACCGTATAGTTATTGAGAAATTATAATTAGAAGCCCGTGATAACTATTTGCCTCTCTCTCTATCTCATGCATGTGATAGGAGATTAGTAATGTTAAAAAAAATTCGAGAAACAAAAAAAAATTATATTCACAAGCTGAAGATACAACTTTCGAATAGTTTAATCACTTTTTCGGGCAAATTAAAGCACATTTCCCCGAATTATCAGCAATTAACTGGAAACTAACCTACAAATCCTCATCTTTTTCTGTTTTATCGACCGTACTCTAGGATACTACCTTAATCCTTTTTCACTCGAATTTTTTTATTTTTTTTTTGTACTCGAGTGCATCAAATTTCATTATATGGCGCTACTGTCGCAATTGAAATACACGGGCGTCTCCACTGGGTCATGCGAGTTGATCTTGGCTTTACGTTCCAATTCTCACTTGATATTGATCCGTGCTTTTCACTGTAATCCAAATATCTGGAGGGGTTTTAAACATTCATGTATAATTATCGTTCATTACAGTGATAATAAATAGTATTCATTGAGTATCTCAGAAACAATGGGAAATAGGAAAAATTTGGGGGAGAGCTTTTTTGTGGAAAAACATGAGAGTTACAAAGAATATCACCACAAAAATTGCTCTATCTCTTTTAGTTTCCGAGATATTTGAAATAAACTGAAATTATCCATTTTTCTTTGAATTTTTTCCCAAAAAAATTTCAACTGACTAACTTTTTGTTTCAGTTTTTTCAAAATATCTCGGAAAATATTGGAGATAGAGAAAAAATAGTGGAGACCTTTTTTGTAGCTCAGATCATTCGCCACAAAAAAGGTCATGTTCATTTTTTTCTCTATCTCCCATATTTTCCGAGATATCTTTCAAAAAGTAGTTACTAATGAAAATGGACGTTATTGATTAATTTAATCAATGAAACAAGTGACTTAATTAATTGATTCTCGCGTTCTAATTCTCTGTGATATCGATCTGGGGTCTATTAAAGAAACTCTGGGGACTCGAAATAACCCACTCACCCTTAATTCATTACTGTCAACTCCAAAACACGAATTGGGGACGTTAAAACAGGAGTCACATGAAAGTTCAATTACTTTTTTTTTTCCTTTTTTTTCTAATGCAAAATGAAACAATAATCAATGCTTATGGATAATAGAGAGGCAAATGCGGGTTAACGAACACTTTCACTGATTTTTCCCTGTCACCGGAACTCAATTCTCGTGGTTTTAAGTTTAAAGAGAAAAAAAATAAAAAAAAATCATCCAAAGAAATAGAAAAATTAATGGTTACAGTACGATTATCGTTACGCCTGTGAATTCAGGCATTAAATCAACTTGATTTTCGTTTTCTTTTGTGTCTCAATGCAAATCTAAAGATTGACAAATTCTTTCAACGTCTTACTGGAGTGACGAAGTATTTTTTTTTAGGTTTCTTACGAAATTTTGAGAATTTTCATTATTTTTTCAAGAATTTCGCGAGAATTATCTCATTGATATCTCCGGAAATAATAGATTTACGAAAAAATGTGAAGAAATCTTTTTTGTTGAGAATTCAATTCTCTTAAAAAAACGTCTCTTCATATTTTTTCCTAAACCTCAGAGTTTTTGAGATACTCTTTATTTAACATCTGAAATTATTCTTCTCATCTCAAAAAAAGAAATAAAAAATTTTGTTTACTTTGGAAATTCACGCAGTTATTTTTGTTCACAAATTTCGAAGACAGAAGACGAAATGAAGTAACACAACGCGCCATTATTCATGTTTAAAAGCTTTGAGAAAAAAAAAAAAAAAAGAAAAAAAAAATGAAAACGAAAACGAAACTGAATAATTTTATTTTTAAATATAAGTAAAGTAATATGAATGAGGCCATTGCGCAGGGGGTTGATGGAAGATGCCAGTGTGACTCAACGTTTGAATATTTCAAGATGCAAAACAAAGTACGAAAATTCATAGAGTTATAAGAACGACTGAAAACTGGCTGAATCCAGAAGTGCACTTTTTTTTTTTTAATCTTACGACGCAAAGCAATATTTTTACAGCTATCCGTGCTGAGATGACTGATTTTTTTCCTTTTAATTTTCTTTTATTGCAAGGATAAACACAATAGTGGGTACGCGCAAACTTTGACCCATGCCACTGAAGAACTTTGTCACATTGTGGTTCACGGTCAGCATTTAATGCGTTTGCTGAAGGAATAAACTAGAAGCTACGAGAAGCATCTGGTCGATACAAAAAAAAAACGAGTGATTACTTTCGTTTTATTCTAATTGATGATAATCGAATTATCTTGAGATTTCTGGGAGATTTATGAGAATTATTAGGATTTTCAGGATCCTGACGGTTTCACTGGAAAACTGAGTGGATTCTACCCCGAAAACGTATATAATGCAACCCGTTTTGCCCCAGTAGTTTCTGAGAAATCGCGAGTTTTGAGAAACGCGAAAAAAACGAGTTTCGATATATCTCGAGAACCTTTGGTCCTAATGCAATTGCATTATACCACTTTTTGGGGTAGAATTTTCTAGGCTATTCAATCCACCCATTCTGCCCCTTCTATCTCCATCACGAAAAAAATCAGAACTTGAATTTTCAGAGGAAACCCGAAAATAGTAGTTGCCCATCATGAACAAGTTTGTCGAGTTTATCTGTGTAAACCTGCTCATTCTCCCCAGTGGATTTCGTGCAGTTTATTCCCATACTACTCGTCCCACTTGGTTTTCAAAACGTCGATGAACATAATTTATTAAAACATCTAGTGAACTACTTCTGCTATTTCCCATCAAACAATAGGCAAAGAAGAAAAATAGCGAAATAATTTCTCTAGTAGTTTATTTCTGGAGAGATATACTTTATGAATTTTTGAATAAGCTTGAAAATAGCTTGGCTGCAGAATTGATGAAATGAAAAATCATCGAAGAATGATAAAATTATTTTTAAATACATCTTGGAGAGTCATAAATTCATGAATTCATGTGTGAAAAAGTAGAGCAGCTTGATTCAATTCATCTTCGAAATTTTTGAGAGACATCTTGGAATTAAAGCGAGAAAGAGCTACAAAAATGGTCTGAATGCCCTATCTCGCTTAGATTTCGAGATATTTTTTTGAAAGAGAGAAAATAATACATTGCACCAAAATCAAACAAGTTTTATCTCTCACCCACTGAATTGATTCCAAATATACTTTTTAAAATTCTCCATGAACTCAAATGTGTACAGAGTCAATTTAGAATAGCAAAATCGTCTTCTACCTAATGATATGCGGAGACGAGTGTGGTTTTTATCTATTTATAAATGTGGGTCGCCTCTACCGATTCTACTCAACACTAAGTTTCGTCATCGTTCAAGCATCTTCCAAACTAACTTTTGGTGCACCATAACTAAAAATAATTATTGGAGTATCGTATCTTTTCCCCCGATTCATGACAAATTGAATTGTCGAATTGGTTTCAAAAAAGCGAAATTAAGAAGTCAAATTCGTTGGGAATTTAGTTTTTCTTTTTTTTTTTTACTCTCGGAAACTAAGCGAGATAGAGACATTTTCATAGAATTTTTTTGGTAGAGGAGAACAAAAATATTTTCAGAAAAATTCTTCTATTTCACTTAGTTTTCGAGATGTTGCTCAAAAATTGAATGAAAATTTGCAGAATTTATCATGAAATGAAAAAAAATCTTTTTTGAAGAAAATTTTGGAGAATAAGCAAAATATCGAAATTCTTGTGGGAAATCCTTTTTGTAGCTCTCATTTGTCACGACGAAATTTTGTCAATTTTCAGTATTTTTCAAGATATTCTCTAAATAAAGCAAATGAATGGAAAAATTAAGGTAGTATCCAAGAGTACAGTCGATAAAACAGAAAAAATGAGGATTTGTAAATTAGTTTCCAATAAATTGCTGATAATTTGGGAAAATGTGCTTTAATTTACCCAAAAAAGTCAATAAACTATTCGAAAGTCATATCTTCAGCTGGTGAATATAATTTCTTTTTTGCTCGAATTTTCTTACATTACTAATCTCCTATCACATGCATGAGATAGATTGATTGATTGATTGATTCATTTTATTACTGTACAGTATGTTGTACAAAATACATAAAGATGAGAAAAAATAGAAAATATCAGATATAAAGCAAAAATTAAGATCTAAGTAGTAACAAATAATTGTGTTTCATTATGCATAAGTGCAATACAAGTTCCAATAAGATTAAATAATGAATAGAATAGGTACGGACTCCCAGGAAGCAGGTGAAATAGAAAAGAGTAAAGAATAGATAGGCAAAGTGAAAAGTAAAAGCCAAAAATAGGCAGAGAAGAGGTAGAATCAGCAAAGAGAGAGAGAGGCAAATAGTTACGACTACCTTCTAATTAAAATTTCTCAATAACTATACGGTGAATTGAATATTTTTTTCTTCTATTATTTAGTTAAAATGCTGTTCTCTTCGACAATAGTAACTATAAGCACAAAAATTATGGAAAAATTCAGAAAAACGTAAAAAAATGGCATCTTTGCTATGGCATAAAAAAAATCACTCGAGCTTTCTGAGATACCACCTCAATTGAATTCCTCGCAACTGATTGAAAAAAAAATAAACAAAATTAATTGGGACAATTGAGATAGAATGCAGGATGTTTGAGTTGGTTAGTCAGTGATACATTGGAATGCGTGTGACATTTGAGGGATGATCTTAAATTAAAACAGTAGCTGATGTTAGCTTGGCAAGTTGAGAAAAGTTACCACACCAGTATCCCCGGTGTTTTGGCAGAGTCAAAAAGCGTACTGAAAAACACAACTGGCTTGATCCAACAGTGTTAACATAGAAGCGTCCTCCACTGTTTGCTATGTACTATTGGCCAATTTATTTAGCCGCAGTTACGAGCTGCGGCTGATAGAATCGTTGCGTATTGTTTCAATTGGGGGGATTGAATCGAAACTTTTGTGTAATTCTTCTCTCGTTTTTTTTTTATGGTTCTCGAGGACGATAGGATTTTACTGCTTGTGAAATAGTAAATGAAAGTGAGGAGGGGAGGGGGGGGGCGAATGGAAATGGGTATTTTCCACTTGAATTGAGGAGATTAGGAACGGAGAGGACAGACGAGAAATCGATTTTTGGGAATTTTCTCTGAATTATGGAAAATAGGGAAATATTTTCAAAACCCTTCTTTCTAAAGGAAAATAAGAGCTACAAAAAGAGTTCATTACGAGAATTTCGATATCTCGCTTTCTCACGATTCCGTGATATCGTGGTAAAACTTTTTTTTATTACTCAATTTATCAGAAAATTCAAAATTCGTGATCACATGTTATTGAGCATGTAAATGTGCATTTAAAGAATTAAATGGGAAATTCATTATTTTATTCAATTTTCTGTTTTTTTCTTCTCAAATCTCCTTTTTATGGCATGAAAAAATTTTCCAACGAATATTTCCGTACATTTCTCCGAAAAATGCATGAAATTAAAAAACAAAATCGACTTTTCACCAATTTGATATTGAATTAAAATTAATAATCAATTAGTAAAAATTCGTCAATTTTATCACTTGTCGTTTAAAAAAAAAAAAAAAAAATCAATTTAATCAGTGAAATGAAATTGAATCAAATCGGAAAAAAGACTTGAATAATACCGGTAATATTCCACTCGAGTAGTCTCAGTGCTAATGCATTTCTCGTTATCGAAATCACGTCAATAAAGTCTCACTAATTACACTTGCGAATTGACTGTGCCAGTAGAGAGTCCAATTCAAATGTCGTCAATTAAAAATCGATAAGAAATTGTCACAAAAAAAGAATCTGTAATAATTTATAGAATTTAAATTGAAAAAAAAAAATTAATTTTATTTTTGTCTATTTTCCGGACTTAAAGGTGATTTTTCCGTTCTTAAAATTGAAGGAAATATTTTTTTTCTTCTCTCTTTGAACGTACGGCATTGTTCGTAAATGAATGTATGGCTCATAAATAATAGCGTTGATAAGAAAACCCACTGGACGATTATGACTGTCGTTTAATAACCTAACTTGCGCGTGTACAACTCTGTCAAGGTCATCGAGGTATAGCGTTATTGTATCAACTGCGATTGTCATTCACGTCAGAGGTGGTCATTACATTTACCTTTGAGGCCACTATTTAGAGAATAAAAAAGAAGAATTTCAGAAGAGGTGAGGTGGAAGGTAAGATTCCAGGGGAGCGGTTGAAGATAGATTTTTTTCGATGATTCCATTGAAAAGCTGAGGAAATTCTAGATAAAAATCATAGGTCACTCGAATTTTGGGGATTTTTTGGAAAAATTCGGGGGATTTTGGGGGTCAAACTGTTTCTTTTTTAATTTAAGTTTTTAATTCAGCAATTTGAGATAGTTTATTTGAAAATTATCCCATTGAAAAGCTGAGGAAATTTTAAATGAAAAAGTTAGGTCACTCGAATTTTGGGGATTTTTTGGAAAAATTCGGGGGATTTCGGGGGTCAAATTGTTTTTTTTTTTAATTGAAGTTTTTAATGCAGCGATTTGAGATAGTTTATTTGAAAATTATCCCATTGAAAAGCTGAGGAAATTTTAAATGAAAAAGTTAGGTGATTCGAATTTTGGGGATTTTTTTGAAAATTCGGGGGATTTTGGGGGTCAAACTTTTTCAAAAATGGAAATTTGAATGAAGTGATGTGAAATAATTTTTTGATTTTTGATGATTTCATTGAGAAGTTGAGGAAATCTTAACTGAAAAAAATAGGCCACTCGATTTTTGGAAAATTCGGGGATTATGGGGGGACAATTTCTTTTATTTTTTGGAAATTTCGAGTCTTTGGTAACTCCGATTCTAATTGTCGTGGCGCGAAAATTCAAAAACGAGAGTGCAGAGTAGCTCATTTCCCATTAATTCAAGCCATTCTGAATCACTTTTTTATCTTACTAGAGAAAATATTGGATAAAAAATGATTTTCATAGAATAATAATAGTAATAATTCTTTTAAAAGTGTAAAGAAGTCATCGAAAACAACATGAATCGATAAAAAAAAGATCTCATCTCTTTACTGGCCATCGAATTTTGGGAAAAAAACAGAAAAAATGGAGGAGTCAAACTCCAAATTTTTTATTTGAAAAAAACGAATTTTCCAAAAAAAATTAACAAAAATTATTTAACCTCATGTTTTCCGGCTCAAATTTCCTCAGCTTTCCAATGAACTCATCGAAAATATCTTATCACCGAGAATATTAACTACTTCCTCAATAGTAACTATTTCCTAATAGTAAATCAGTCAAAAGAATTGAGAAATATAAAAAAATCTCTCATTTTTCCCCTTTTTTCCATCTTCCACAATCACGGAAATGGGAGTACAGTACTCAAGGTTATTCTCAACTGGGTCAAGATGTCTCTTTAACCACTAACAGTTCATTTTTATCACACAACATCAAATAATTTAATTTATTATTACCTCCTTATCGTAAATAATAAAAAATAAGAAAAGAAGAAAAAAAAACAGGAAAAAAAAACGGAGTGTAATAATTGTGAACAGTCAATACGGAAGTTTTCCTGTGAACAAATGATAAATAATAAATAATTACTAATTTCCAAGAATTTATTTAGGGAAAAAGAAGAAAAAAACATGTGACAATGAAATTGAATGAACAAAAATAAATTGGGTAATTTAAATTCATTGTTTCTACTAAAAAAAGAATCATTGTTTGAAGAGAAAAAAAATGTCATAAAGATGATGAAAGAAAAAAAATCGTTAAATTTGTTATTAACGTCCAATGATTAGAAGAAAAAAAAAAAATTTAAGCCATTGGGAAATTATGTCAGACGATTTAATAACGTGCACTGGCAAATGGTGCAGGGGAATTTATCGTTCACGCCAGGAAGACAACGAGTCTTGCCAAATGTTTATTCCAATTCAATTTAAAACAATAAAAATTATTTTATGGATATTTATAAAAAAAAAATTCAATCACCTTATTTTTTTTTTTTGATTGTAAAATTTTCCGATTTTTCTACATTTTCGTGATTTCATTTTAAAAAATCAAAAAATGGAATAAAAAATAGACTTTATCGATTTTTATCATTTTTTTAATTTCATTTATTTTTATTGAATTAAAAAAAAAATAAATAAAAAAAAAATCAATGAAATTCATTCAAAATTAAAAATTTGAATAAAAAAAATACTTTATTAATTTTTTTCCTAATTTTTTTGTCCATTTATTTTTGTTAAATAGAAAGAAAAAATTGAATTCATTATTATTCAAAAATAAGCGGGGAATAAAGTGAATTATTCCATACGTTTGTACTTAACTATTCGTTCGTTTGTATTGCGTAACGAGTAGTCTTCTGGCGTGTGTACAAACGAAGGCCTCGAGTGCGACCGTGGCCGTACACAGCTTGTTACACTGCCGCCACTAGTCTCCAGTGGTTATAACCCATGTTATAACAGACACATGCCTCGTGCATCGTTGTTGAAATAGAAGCTAATGGAAGAAAAAGTCAATGAGAAATTGGAAAAAAGAATTTTTTGTTTTTTGAATTTGCAAGGTTTTCCATTCAAATTATCGTATTTTATGATAATTTAATTAAAAAAATAATCAACGGGTGATAAGGAAATCGAGGAAATCCTCGTGCGAGCGATAAGAGCGAAGGTGATTTTTTTTTAAATAAAAATTTTATTGATTTGATCGAGAAGTGAAAAGGGAAAAATGCTCTAAAAATGATCTCTCCGTTATTTTTGAGAATATTTCGAAAACTATTGGATTTTCGAAGAAATAGAAAGAGACCCTTTTTTTAGCTCATGAAATCCTCTAAAAAAGAGGTCTCTTCAATATTCATAATTTATTCCTGTGAACTAAAGGAATTAAAGAATTGATTAAAAAATCATTGGTTCATTATTTGAAAAAGCACTTGGAAACTATTGGGTTTAGAGAAAAATATCATGAGACCTTTTTTGTAGAAAATTAAATTTTCTACAAAAAGGGTAACTTGACATTTTTTCCTAAACCCATTATTTTCTGAGATATCTACAGAAGATTCCGCAGAAACAAAAATTTTAATTTTTATTTATATTTCTTCCCAAACGCTCATTTTTCACCTCAAAAAAAGCAGACAAATTACGATAATTAGATGTGCACTTCCGCGGGAAGTCAAATTAAGTTTGCATCAACCAAATCAGAAGATCAAAAAAGGAAAAAAAAATTTGAAATCCTTGATTTCCATTTCCTGAATTAAGTTTCGAATTTTTGTCTTTTTTTCATTCATAAAAATGAAGTAAAAAAAAATTGCCAAGGATCAATTTAGAAACCATGACGCAGCTAATCCGGTCATTCATACATCTCTCTCTCTCTGTCTCTCATTTAATTCATAATTTCAATCTCTTCTTTTTTTTCCTGAATTATTACGATAAATGGAGAAGCTTGAAAAACCCTTGTTCAGATCAAGTGCGTGTACTCACTAGATTTCATTCATTTGCCGGATAATCGTCTTGTTCCTGTTTGCAGTTAGTAACTCAGGGCCGTAACAATCGGCGCGTGCTGGCTACTATGCTAGTGTGCAGCAAATAGTCAAGGTCCCGGTAAACTACGTTTCCTACTAAACCCGGAATGATCCGATTTCACCGGTAAAATTCAGTTTTTTTTTATCCTTTTCTTTTTGCATAATTCCCAATTTAATTCTTGACGAAATGATTTTCGTCGACAAAAGCAGCATTATCACAGAGGCCATCAACGTAATTGGAATAAATTGGGAGTCATTATACAGCTGACGAAATTTACGATCAAATGAAAAAAAATGCAACCCATTTTACCCCAGTACTTCTTGAGTTACGGAAGAAAATATGGAGATGTGAAATTGATGGGAAAAAAGGGAGTTTTCTTGCTTTGGGGGAGGATATCTCGGATAATTAGCGAGATAGAAGATTTTTTTTAGGGATATTTTACTTTTGAGGGGAATTTCGAGAATTATAAATGAGGATTGGGGTGAAATCACCCTATCTCGCTTAGTTTCCGAGATGTTTTTCATAAAAAAACAAAGAAAAATGAGCATATGGAATTTTTGGAAAAATTCGTTTTATTTTGTAATGAGTTTTTTTTGGGAATGTCTTGGAATCTTTGCGAGATAGAGCGATTTTGCTGGGATTTTTTCTTGTAGAGAATTTTAAGAGCTATAAAAGAGGGTCGATACAAAATATAACCCCATCTCGCTCAGTTTCCGAAACACTTTCCATAAAATATTAAGGAAAAAAAATGAGAATATGAAATTTTGAGACAAAATTTATTCCATTTTGTCACCAGTTTTAACGAAAAATCTCGGAAATTAAGGGAAATTTAGCTCAAATCCTTTCCTGGAGAGAACTTCAATAGCTACAAAAAAAGAATCAGGGCAAAACCACCCTATCTCGCTTACTTTCCAAGTTATTTAAAAAAAAAACTTAAAAAAAAAGAATATGAAATTTTCAGAAAAATTGATTTTATTTCAATTTTTTTAGAATCATCGGCTCATCAGTTTTTTTTTCCAATATCTCGGAATTTGAGTGAGATAGAGCGATTTTACTGTAATTCTTTTTTGCAAAGAATTACAAGAGGCACGAAAAATTTTATCTGTTTTCCCTCGTCACTGAATTTTTTTCGAATTTTTCCGGGTTTATAAAAGCAAAAAGTGCATTGAATCCTTGGATAATACCCAACAATAATATTTTTTATTGTTCTCCTACATAACATTGTTTCAAAAAGTCTGTGACAATGCCAAATGGGCAACCTAGTGACTAGTAACAATCCAATGTCTGTCGAGCAATTTTGTTTACACAAATTGATACATGAAATTGTTTTGTTATGAGTATCAAATTGAGACATATAAAAACTGATGATTCAACCGAGAATGATTTCGCGCTTAATTCATTTTTTTTTTCATTTTATTCACAATCTGGACAAAAACAGAGTGTCAATGAACCTTTTCCTTCCTCGTTCCTTTTTTTCTCTCCTTCTTTTTTTACCTTTTATTCACAGTTTCTTTTCGTGTCACGCCTTTTATTTTTTTCAGCATCGTTACGGTTAAAGAAGACAGCCGGAAGTCAGATTAGAGGTGAAAGACAAGAAAAAAAATGATTCGTCAGAGGTTTTTTAATCTTTGTCTAAATTTTTGAAGGGTCATTGCCTGAAAAATGCATGAAATCCATAAAATCCGGAGTTTTAGTAAAATATCTCGGAAACTAAGAGAGGTATGAGAATTTCTGAAGATACCTTTTTTGTAGAGAATTTTAAGAGCTACAAAAAAGGTATCTACCAAAATTTCGATAACTCTAATACTTCTCGAGAGCACTTCCAAAAATTACTGGAGGTAACGATCAATGTAAATAGCAGACATTTTACCATTTTTATTTTTTTTTCTCATCAGATAAATTGAATGTAAAATGGATAAAATACATGCACACTTCGAAAATTCAAAAAACAATGAGTACAAATTTCTCCAAATATTTTTTTGCTATAATAAAGACTGGGGCAAAATGGACTTGCGGTTTAAAATGTTTCGCAATTTTTTTAAAGAGTGAAAGCCTTTCCCAAAAAATCTCAAAAAATCCACAAACAATTTCCACATGTTGGAGCATGCTCTCAAATTTTTTCAGATTTTTCTACCAAGTCCTTCACTTAAAAAAAAATCCCGAATCATAATTACTCTCGAAGTCCATTCTGCCCCAGTCTCCCCCAATAATTAATATTATAAAAATTTGTTTTCTAAAAAATTCAGATCATTTTATGTAATATTGAAGCGAAAGCACCATTAGCATTACATCGTGTTAAACCGGTAATTTTCCGATCCATTCAAGGAAAGAGGGAAAATTTTGAAAAACCTCCAACTTCATTGACCCTCAAGAGGAATTTTTTCACACTCTATAGACTCAACGACTCCAAACACATTTGCCCCCTCCAATTCCCTCCCCCCCACTACTTTACCACTCATCCCCACTCCGATGAAAGTACCAGAAGGAGTGGAAAGCACATCCCTACCACAAATTCCTATCCACATTTCCCCCTCTTTTTCTCTAAAAGCGTACAAAACGCATCTGAATTCTCTCTCTCTCTCTCTCCCACTTCTTCCTCTTCTTCATACGGTTTTTCGCCACTATCGCTATGTAAGTCACCCACATGTTACCCAGGCGCTTTCAGTCTCGCATCGGCACTCGGGAGTGACGGGACGATTTGTTAAATTAAAAAGAAAAATCATTGATAAATAAATAATAGTTTTTTTTTGCTAAATAATAAAAACCGATGATTAAATGAACTTCGGATAATCAAAAAATTAAATTAAATTAATAACAAAATCTTTTTTTTTATAAAAAAAAAATTATTCCATCACTTTGCTCTTACAAATGCAAAATAATTTACTTTCATTTTCTACTTTTATAAAAATCATTTTTTAACATTTTTTTCTTTTTTTTTTTTTCTTTAAGTAAACGTGAAATTTTTTTGTGTGATATAGAAATATTGGAGTTAATTAATTTAATAATTTGGTTTATACGGAAATTAAGAGTGAGCACCTAAGTTTTTTCCCCTCAGTTGTACCTGTCGATCACTGATATCAAATTAAAAAAGAATTAATCATTACGAAACAAGTGAAATTGAGTTTGATTAATTTAATTACATTAATAAAGTGTGATTACGAGAATTTTTTTGATAATTTTAGCGAAATTTTGAGGATTTAATTGTTGTGCCTGTTACTATTTGATTTTCATAATTCAATTACGTTTGACGGACTCAGAGAATAACTGAGACTTCACGTGAGTATTTGGAGTAATTGATGAATAATTAGATTAATTAATTACTGAAGTGATAAAATGAGAAAATTCGATTTTTATCAGGTTTTTTTTCTTCTTTTAATGGAATCTCGGAAAGTAATGGAGATACGGAATTTTTAGTGGATACCTTTTTTAAAGATCTTTGTCTACTCTACAAAAAAAGTCTCTACAAAAATTTCTCTATCTCGTTTAGTTTCCGAGATATCTTCAAAACTCCGAAATTCATTTCCACAAAAAACAATTCTTAGATAAAAAATTCAATTAAAGAGTTCAGTTTTTTACTGTAAAAAAATCGAGAAATTTCCCTTTTTAATTGTTTTTTATAAGAGAACACAAGGAAATACGCGGGAGTTTCAAATTTAATCCAAGAATTAATTTTAAAAAATGAGAGAAAAAAAAAGAATCTTATCTTGTCTTGTCTTGTCTGTTTGATTAATTAAAATCATCGAATTTTCGAGTTCTTCAGTAACTGGAAAAGGGGGAATCACACTGTATTTGATTACGTGGCAAAGTAATTTGAACGCATGCGTATTGCGGATAAACTTATGAATGAGTGGTAATAAGCTGCAATTATATATTTATTTTTTTTTCCATCGAAAATAACTCAATCTCCGTTTTAATTTGCTGGGGAATTTGAGAATTGGAAATTTGATCAGTTGGAAGGGGCCATGGAGCTAATCAACAGTGATGCTTAATTAATGTCACTAATTAACTGCTCGAATTACGATTAAATGTGAACTACCTCCACCAATATAAAATCACTGTGGGAAAAAATGATTAATTAAATTATTTGTCAATTTTTTCGGATTTTCTTTGAATTGGAGAGAGTGAGAGAGAAAAATTCATCGATTTCCCTTCACTTTTTGCGAATTGAAGGAGAGACACGTGTGCGTTGAGAAAAGTCACGCTCGTTTAACCTTGAATTTTTCATTCTCGTGTGTACTACGTATGTTGTAATATTCACGGGCAAGTCGATGGCCTCGTCATCGTGCGAATTAAATTATTAATTATTTTTGGAGCAAAAAAATGCAAAAAAAATGGTTAAAATTGTTTTTTTTTTCGTTTTTTTTGAAATTTCAATTTTTTCTTGTGCTGTTATTTTTGGGGGATCTTGATGCTCTGACTAATCTCACTCGAATCATCCTTGATGTGATAAAAAAAAAATACAAATAAATAATAATTACGTGACAGCATTGTTTCTCCTGCCAATAAAACGATGTTGGCAACTCGTCACGAGTGATGGCCCGATTCTTCAATTGCGTAATATTAACGCGCACATAGTCTAACTTTATGGAACTGAAAAAAAAAAAAGAAGATAAATTCCTCTTCATTTTTTTTGTAATGAAAACAGTTTTATTTTTGTGATAGTGAATTTTTTGGGGATTTTTGAGGGGAAAAATTGGGCAATATAATTAATTCTTGAGGTGTAAATTTTGAGATAATGAAACATGTGGGAAATTCTAAGGAAAATCATTTATTTTCCATGATTTTGAGAATTAGTGGGGACGAAATCAAATTTTTTGCAGCATTTTTTACTTTTTTTTTTATTTTGCCCATATTTTTGATAAAATTCTTCAAATTCTAATTTTTTCTTCTTCTTTTATATTTCAAGTTATCACAATTTTTCATGAAAAAAAATAACAATTAAGATCATTGAAATGCTCAATTTTATCAACATTCCGATTGTACAAATACTTCAATTTTTTTTTTTTTTTTCCAATATAAAAAGAAGAATTCTCATAACACATATTTCAGCTGCGTCACCGACGAACGTCTGTTTGAACAGTCTGGTTACGTAGAGAGTCCATTTCATTTGATAGTCTCATGTGTTGTGTCTTTCTTTTAATTTAATTCTTTATTTTTTTTTACTGACGCAAATATGTCCATTTCCGTTTCTTCCAGTGACATTTGATCATTCTCATTGCCCAAATTTTTCCATGATCATTATTCCTTGGAAAAAAGTCATTTATTTCTTTGGAAATTCTCTCAATTTTATCGCACTGTCAAGTTCAATTATACAGTCTTTAATATTTTAACGTGACTTGCAGACACACGTGGACGTATGCCAAGTCAATTACATGGTTCGATGAACGTTTAATTAATTTCTTTATTTTTTCTTTAAAAAAAATTAAAAAAAAAAAAATTCAGTTCAGTCCATTTAAGCTCAGCTGAAATTCTCATGAACGAACGCTTCAATTACCGAAATTACCGTTAAAGTGATGTCACGAAATAATAAATTGAGCAAAACCTTTTTTTAAAAAAAAAAAAAAACTTTTAAAAAAAAAAACTTTTTTTTATTTAAAAAAAAAGTCATTAATCGAAGCAAAAATCATGAATCTAAAATATTTTTCAGTCTCAATTATTACAACTGCAATCAACGTTATTCATGAAACTTTCCGTGTAAATTATTCATCAGTATCAAAAAAAAAAAAAATTAAGTCCGCTATCACTGGCGCTTCATGCGCTTGCCCGTACCAGGTTATCTTTGATAACAACGTTATCGTGATGTCCCATGTTGACGCCAATGTAACATTAGCAAATAGAATGACAAAAAAATTCTCAATTTTTTTTTTTCGCTGCATGACCGTAATATTTTAATGCATTCAGTAAAAAATGAATGAACAAAAAAAAATCAACAATTATTTGTGGAAATTAGTAATGAAATCTTCTATTTAAAGTGAATCTTTGAAGTACGCTTAAAGCGTAACTCAGTAGTGCCCCTGGAATGTAAACAACGTTGGCTGTTTCGAGATCCGCATACCTTTTTCCTTCTTGTTGCAAACTGTTTTGATATTTAAACGAAGTTTGAGAATTCTGGTTTAATGATTAATCACTTGGTTTGTTAAATTTTTTTTTTTTTTACTTTAATCGTGAACTTTATGCAGGCACAAAGACACACACACACAATGCCTTAGTATTTGACCTTTGAACTTTACCTCGAATTATTTAAAAACACAGTGGAAATGTATCGATTCGCAATGAAGAGAATTCAGTGGTTGAGGGTCGAATGGGGATTTTTTGAGAAAATATAAATAATCCAGTAAAGGGAGGTTTTAACTCGTCATTTGCATGATCTTCTTGATATTTTTAAGATGAATTCCTTTTTGGTAATTGTGTATAATAGAGCCCACATTAAAATTAATTTAATTAATTTGAAAATTGCCGCAGGAAGGGAGGTGGCGAAAATGATGTAATATATCTTGGTCGAAAATTTGAAGGAAAGTATAGGAACTGGCAATAGATCAATTGGTAGAGCACCTGACATGTAATCAGATGGTTGTGAGTCAAACCTGACTTGCACATTCCATATTTTTCTCTGAAGATTTGACTTTGATAATTATTTAAATTTTATGGGCGCTATTCTGCACAAATACTACACAAATAGTGAGCTCGGTTTTTGACACTTTGGAGCTAATTTCTGACAGCATAAATCGAAAACAACAAGTATTTGAATTTATGGTTTAAATATTTTGATTTTGGTTTGTTGTTTTTAGATCGATTTGAGATTGATCGGATGTTGAGATACATTCTGGCGCCCATTTGATTTTTTGGTTTAGTTATGAATTTTGTTATTGGCCATTGGATGATTTCAAGCGTGCTTAATTTTTGAGCTTACCATTAGGTTCAGGAATTACGTCACAACTATACGCTCATTGAATATAATTTGATTATATTAAGCCTCAGAGTACATTGGGGGTCATTATGACCCGAAGAAAATTTCTGCCCTAAAATACGATGAAATGGCTTTTTCATGATACTTTATGAAATGGCTTATAGGCTTTTTTATCCAAATTGGCCAACTTTAGAAGAGAGGTCCAATTTCGATTAATTTTTTCACCATCAAAAACTAGTTAAATCAAACCAATGATGATTTTATTCGAAAGTCCATTGTTCTATCTACAAATAATCTCATAACATAAATTCCGGAAAAATGCATAGTTTTTGAGAGATAGCATTCAGAAAATGGAGTGGGGTCCATATGTTAATGCATAGTTGTTGTGCTGAATGAGTTCAGCAATTGAATATTCAACAATATATTGCGCATTTAAATATAACTGAGAAATTTGCCAAAATTGTCAGAAACCGGGATCTAAATGTTATTTGTTTTAACTATATCTTGTTACAAAATCCAAAAAATATGGCGAAGGTGTAGAAAAAAAATCAAAACTACTCCAAACATCACTTGTTTGCTGATATCTTGGAAATAGCAAAAGATTTGAAAACAAAGTTCTCAATAAAAATTGAAAAAATTAAAATTATCTATAGAATAGTTTTGCTGCACTTTTTGCTCAATTGCAATGTTAACTGAGAAATTTAGTATTCAAATTTGTTTTGAACAGTTCAGTCGCGTTAAAAATTCTAAATTCCTAGAAACATGAAAAATTCATATATTTCATTTTTTTCCAATCATATATCCTAACCACGGAAAATAAATTGAAGAGCACGGATTTTAAAAACATTAATTTATTCAAAACTTATCAAAAATCGAATTTTTCAGATTGATTTCATTTCGTAGCCAGCTTTTTGGAAATATCTCGGAAACTAAGAGAGATAAGACAATTTTACCCTATTCCGTTTTCGTAGACAATTTCAAGGGCTACAAAGTAAGATTTGGGCGACATCACTTTATCTCGCTCAGTTTCCGAGATATTCATCTGAATTTTATTTATAATTCTCTCTTTTCAGAATATCTCGGATTCTGATGGAGATAGAGGCATTCTCGTTATGACCTTTTTTGTGAGTCTGCCTTTCCAAAAAAGACCATTACGAAAATTCCTCTATCTCTCTCAGATTTCGAGATATTTCGAGAAAAACCATTAGCAGTTAAGTGGCTGAACGAATTAATTTCACTGAAAATTAGTTTTTCTCGAATAACTCAAGATCTAGTGGAGATAGTGATTTTTCTTATAACCTTTCTTGTAGTTTAGCCTCTCCTCTTCGAAAACGGTGATTAAAAAAAATTCCGAGATATTGAAAAAAAACAAAAAAAAAAGTATGTGTTTTTGAGAATATCTCAGAAACTAAGCGAGATAGAGCAATTTCGCTCGAGATCTTTTCCATAGCTCTTGAAATCCCTCACAAAAATGAATATAAGTAAAATCGCTCTATCTCGCTTAGTTTCCGAGATATTCTCAAAAAAATCAAGATGGAGTTAAGTCGTTTTTTCTTCAAATTTCAAATTTTAAGAAAAATCCTCAATTATTCCTGCCTTCAATGATTGAGTAGCATAATTCAATGTAATTAATCACTTTCGTGTCAAAGAATGTCATGTGCCATGTTATATGCTCACTTGGCACTAAAACTATCAACCCCCTTTACCTTCCCAATTCTTTTTTTGAAATATATATATATTTTCTTTATTTTTTCTCTTAATGTGTCTCAGTTGAGCATAAAATTAGGCCTCGAGCGCGTTAAAGGAACAGCCGGGGATTGAGAGTTTGAAGATTAAGAATAGATCATTTGGGTAGTCTGACATCCGTTACACCTGCCATTACGTAAAAAAAAGAAGAATTCTTTCGAAGTGACAATGCGTCGAAAAAAAAACAATTTCAAAATTTTCCAAATAATTCATTCATTTCATTTTTCTCTTCACAAACTGAAATTTTCCATAGATTCTAATGCATATAAATCACGACGCCCATTTTATCGATCTGTCTGCGTTCCGTTCGCGTTTTTTTTTACGTTTTTTTTCCTCTCTACTCTTTCATTCGCACCTCTGTCACGCCCATATAGACCTAACGTCTGGATTCCAAAATCTTTTTAATGTTGAAAATAATTTTTTCTCATTAATTATCATTAAAAATGAGATAGTTGGCATTTTCATTCAGTTTTTTTTTTAATATCTCGGAAACTAAGCGAGATAGAGAAATTTTCTTAGTAACCATCTTGTAGCTCTGACTCTCCCCCACAAAAAAGGTAATTTTCAAAATTTCTCTATCTCGCCTAGTTTCCGAGATATTTTGAATATTTCCAAGAAAACCCAAAATTTCTAAAGAAAAGACGCGGTAGTGTCTGGCGCCAAGTTAACATTTCACGTTTTCCCAATTTTCACGTCTAATTCCCACAAATTTCCCAGCAAATGAAGACGCAATAAAAAAATTCTCGTCTTCTCACGAGTCCGTAACAAAAAACTCTAAATGTTATATGGATTAAAAGGAGAAAGGGAGACGCCTACGGAAGTCACTGGGAGAACGTGAGCAGAATGGAAGAGAGTATCGAGTGCACACGGTGGGGGGTAGGGGGGGGGGATGAGGTGGAAATGGTGTAAGGCGAGAAAATGGGTGAAAAAAAAAGGGAAGAAAGGGGTAAGAGACGCCGGGGCGTGGTGGCACAGTGAAGAGATGGGGGGGGGGGGGGGGGACGTTACGAAGAACCATTAACTGTGGAAATACGAGAGTCGTGTGTCATTTTTTTCGGGGCTCTAACGCAATTTTCTCCTTTTCCCCCTAGTGTTGAAGTGTAATTGCCCGTTTTGTTGGGTTTGCGAATTATTTTAAAGTGTGAGGAATCACTGACTCGTTTATCATAGAGTATCTCGGGAAATTTAGGGGATAGAAGGGATTTGACAATTGCTTTTAAAAGATGAGATTATTCTACCCCGAAAAACACTATAATGCAATCAATTTCCGGTTATTATTAACGGAGTTACAGGGACTATTGTGAAGATTTTTTTGCCTTTGGGGATTTCAACCCCCGAATTACGTCGAATGTAACAAGCTTTTTTCAAATACTTCTATTCAGCATCGTTTGACCTACTTTTCAGGCGATCCGTGACGGCATTCAGATGCTCGGCTTAAACGTTTCAGTACAGTGGAAAGATGGGTGGAAGGAGGGGGGAGGAGGGTGGGAGTGCGGCCGAGAGGGCACAATATATTCTTCTCGGTGTTTTGTTATCTGGAGCAACGGTTTTAGTACCGTGTGTCTGTTCGTGGGCCGTGTCGTTATTGATCTGACGTTGGTCGCCTGGACGGCTAGGAAAATACCAGAAGAGTCTCTTCATTTCATGTTTTTTTTTTCCACTGTTTTTCCTCTAGTTTTTATGGTCATTTACAGTCCACAAGCTCTTGATATTGCGTTACGCCCCTTCAGATTAGAGAAAAAAAATCGACTGCAAGAAAAAACCCGCATTTCTGTCTGTGAAGAATTCAACGGGTTTTCCTGATACTCTAAAAATCCGGGGAATCCCCGAATTTCATCATCGAGAAATGATGCAATTCGGGGAGTGTCTCTCCTCTTCTCAGGAGCAATAAACGCGAATTAAAAAAACGAGGAAAAATATCACACCGATCTTTCATCTGAGAGTACTTATCTCAACCCTCGGTGAAGGGGTGCAATAAAAAAAAAGGCGCAGAGGAAAAATTACAGGAATAGTAATAATGTGCGAGTTTCCATATTTCTCCATGGCCATTACCATTTTAGGCCCCATTTGTTCCTTTTATTCCTTTAGAAAAAAGACACTTTCATGCATCATCACAATTAATTAATTGACTCCCCCCTCCCCTCGAAAAAGAAAAATTTTCTGATTTTTCGCAATTTTTTTTGGCTCAAAAAGCGGAATTCATTGCAGCAAGATAAATCAGGTGATGAGCGAGGGGTTGGAGAAGGGTGGGGGGAAAGGGGAGAGGTGACAGAAGGGGATGAGAGGGGGAGGGATGTCTTTTTTATCCCCCTCGTGGATTCACACATGCTGCAAGGCCGTGTATTTTTAACTTTAGAAACTTGCCAACCGGCCGCAAGGGGATCAATACCTGGGCGGTCTAGCTGTCGGCTTTTCTACCCTATATACGGCTAGCCCGTGAGCCGCCACGACGCCGCCATCCCTCTCTCTCCCTCATCCACAATTGGCCACCCACTCTCTTTTCTTTGCTTTGGGTTTTGAATTTTCCATGTGTCTGTGTATGTTTGTATGTCTTGTGGCCATATTCGTCTCGTATTTTGCCACCGTAACCTGTCCCATGTCTCAAAACGTGGAGGAAAAGGGGGTCACACACATTTTTCATTCCCTCCTTACAGAGGAGGCTCTCCCACGCCCCCCCCCCCTCCTCAGAGGTAGCACACTAACAATCGATCGCGTACCGCAGCAGTGACCCGGAGTTATCCCGGCAATAAAATTCGATGGATTTTGTTAATAAAACATTTTCAGCTGCGGTTTCTTGAAGAATATCTTGGGAAGTGAGTGAGATAGAGTAATTTTGGTAGAGACCTTGTTTGTAGAGCGGATTTTTCTCTATGCAAAAGGTTACCAGCAAAATTTTTCTATCTTGCTAAGTTTCCGAGATATTTAGGAAAAACTTAAATTTTTCAAGGAAGAGACGCGATCGTGTCTTGCGCCAAGTAAACGTTTCGAATGTCTCCAATTCGTGCGCCTAATCTCCATAAACTGCGGAGCAAATGAAGACGCAATAAATAATGTTTAGCTGCATTTTCATTGAGAATATCTCGGAAAATAAACGAGATAGAGAAATTTCTGCAAAAACCTTCTTATTAGCGCGGATTTTACTCAACAAAAAAATAGTTTTCATGAGAAATGAAGGAAAATGATCTGCTTTAGTTTTGATAATTCTAATTTATTGGAGAGTAATTCCAAAAATAAGAGAGATAGAGAAATTTTTGTAAAAACTTTATTTGTAGAGCAAATTCTCCTCTCCGAAATGGTGTCTATCATAATTTCTGTAGATTCATGAAAACGGACGGAGGGAGATGTTTTACTTTAGCTTAGACTTTTGTTAATTCTCGTTTTTGGAGAACAACTCTGAAAATAAGAGAAATTGAGAAATTTCCGTAATGGCCTTTTTTGTACAGAAAAATTGGGGCCACAAAAATTTCCCTGTCTCTCTCGCTTTCTGCAACATTTTCGAAAAACTACAAAGTACTTTTCTGAATAAAAAACTAATAAAAACCCTGAAATCTTTGAATTACAGGTAGAGAATCCTCTTCACCAAAACCAGCTGAAGTAAAAACCTGGCCCTAGTGCCGTGTATTTCAATTTCCCAAGATAAGTACCCAGCCAAACGATTCATCTCTCAAAGCCAAAAATGGACATAGAGGTTCAGGTGGCCCTGAATTTCGTAATATCCTATTTATACAACAAATTACCACGTCGTCGAGTTAACATATTCGGTGAGGAGCTTGAAAAAGCACTGAAGGATAAATTTAAAGGCCACTGGTATCCAGAAAAGCCATTCAAGGGTTCAGCATTCAGATGCCTAAAAACAGGTGATCCAATTGATCCAGTACTTGAGAGAGCAGCAAAAGAGAGCGGTGTACCAATTCAGGATATTCTCGAAAATTTACCAGCTGAATTGGCTGTTTGGGTTGATCCTGGTGAGGTCAGTTACAGAATTGGTGAAAAAAGTGCTGTAAAAATACTTTATTCCGAGTCATCTGATTTGCACGAGGAAAGTTCAGCTGATCGTGAAGTAACAAAAACATTTAATCCAGAGGCTCAATGCTTCAGACCAATTGAAGCTGTTGGTACGTCATTGAGTGGACTTAGCTTATCACCAAAGTCAACATCACCATTTCCATCATCATTGACAAGCAGTGCCAGTAATTGTTCAACAAATAATCAACAAAATGGACATGGTTCTGGCTCATCATCAGCACCATCACCAACACCAATAACAAGTACATTCAAGGGATCACCAAGTCCAGTACCAGCTTTTATACCACGTACTAAAGAACCATTGACATTTACAACTGCTACATTTGCTCAGACTAAGTTTGGCAGTACCAAACTGAAGACTAGCAGCAAGAGAGCTAATAGGTAAATTATTATTTTTTTTCAATTTTTTCTCGGATTTCTTCTATAGATATCGTCTCTTTAGGAGCAAAAGGACGTAAGTGTTATGTTCATACATAGGACTTACGCCCTTTTGACTCTAAGGTGACGATATCTTTAAGAATGATTAAAAGGTACAATCGGAAGAAAAAGTTGATTTTTTGTATGAAATCGTAAATAACCATTTATACACGATAAATGTCTCAAAACTGATTCAGTAAGTATTTGAAGAATATAAGAAGGAAGAAAATGAGCTGTAGAAACAAATATTTGTTGAAAAATGAAAGATTCTTACTATTTTTTACATTTCTTTGAATTTTAGAAAATGTAAAGGAATGTAAAAAATGATACCCGTTTTTCAATTTTCTAATAATTTTGTGTTTCTAAAGCGTATTTTATTTCTCATTATGTTATTTATAGACTCACTGAATCAGATTTGAAAATTTCATCTTGTATAAGTTATTCTTAATGATTTTATACAAGAAATTAATTTTTTTTTCGATTGTACCCCCCAAACATCCTCAAAGCGAGTAGGTTTAGGAGAATTTGTCGAAAGATATTTTTTTGGAACTCGAGAAATTCTCTACAAAAAAAGTCTCGTAATATTTTTCTGATTAATTCAATTAAACCTCGGGTTTTCGTCAATTATCTCAAAAACGAAAGAAGATAGAGAAATTTTTCCTGAGACCTTTTTTGTAGCTCTTTCCTTTTCTCTCTAAAAAAAAGGTGTCTACAAAAATTTGCCTATCTCTCCTCTCGCTCTTGAAATATTTTTCAAAAAATAACGAAAAAACCTTCAAAAACCAATAAAATCAATGAATTCTTCCAGAATGTCTCCAACGGAATTCTCCAACTACATAAAACAGCGTGCAATGCAGCAACAAATTCATCATCATCATCACCATGGACCGCATCAACAGCCCGGTGGTCTACCAGTTTCACAAAGTTCACCAACAAGTCGTTCATTATCACCAGGTCTAGTTGGTGGACAAGGACCCCAACAGCCCCAGCAAAATCAACCAGGTCAACCACAACAACAGCACACAGATCCAAGTGCATATTTCTTCCCAGGTCCCTATCATCCACAATTTTCACATCGCAATATATTCGATTCATCAAATCACACTGGTTATTTACCAGATATTTATGGTGCTAAATTTCCATCATCCTACCTTGATCCAACAAGTATTGGACATCAATTTTATGGAGGTGTTAATAATAGTACACAGGCTAATAATCATGGACCAATTGGTTCAACAACAACTAATGTCAGTGGTACAACACAACAGGATAAAACAAATATTGTTGATGGTTTAAATAATTTTGGTATAACACCATATCCAGCTAGCCAGTATCAGCATCTACTTGTTGCTAATTAATATCCTGGTAATCTGGCCCCAAATTGTCCACCTCGTCCCTCATCAGTCGTTTGAAGAAGCACGAAAATACGAATTTTCCGAAAAAAAAAAACATAAAAATTTGATCATTTTTTTAGTAAATTCATTAGAATTTGGAGCGAAGCAGTTGTGAGAATTCTTTTATTTTCTTGTGATCAGTCCTGAAAAATATTCGACTTCTTGCTTTTTCATTGTCATAATTATTTTCTCAAAATTTACAATTAACTATTTTTTTTTTTAATTTTTTTTTTTTTCGAAAAAATACAACAAGTCTTTTGGGCCAGAATGAAGAAAAAAAAAACAAGCGGTTAAATTGAAAATAAGGGGAAACAGATATTACCAATGTGTAATAATTTATTTTTTCACTGGAATAGTAAAAATGAAGAAAAAAAAAAAATAATTATGTGTGAAGAAGAGTAAATATATCTGTAGAGCCTATGTAATTATATTCAAATGCACTCACTTTACGGGTTTTTATTTGTGTAAACGGTATGGGTAATGAAATATTGCGCCTTTTTCGTCATTAAATTGATTATTATTTGTGAAAAATCATTGAACTGAAAAGAAGAAAAAAAAACGAATCATTATTAATGTAATTAAATTTGTCTCATACCGTTGACAACAAAGACTCGTCCTTTGGTACGATCTTACATTTTATTTTTATAAAAAAGATTGAAAATAAAATTGAATTAGTGTAGAAAAATGTTTCGACGTAATTTGCATAATTCTACGATAAAAATTTTGTTTTCTTTCGAAAAATTGCGAAAATACGATTAATTAATAAATGAAGAAAAAAAAAAAGTACAAAATACTTGAGAAAAAAAAAAGTTTGTGAAATTGTCATTCTTTCTTAATTCCATAATTTGCGAAAAAAATTAATTAATCAATTAATTAATTTCAAAAAAAAAAAAGTACAAAATACTTTAAAAAAAATTAGAGAAAATGCAATTTACGTCGAATCACGTTGATTACATAATTCCATTATCTGAAGAACAAAAAGGTGTCAGACAAAAGGCACCAGGTGCTAAAGTATTAATGAAAAAAAAAAAATGAATATAAAATGAAGGAAAAGAGAAAACAAATTCTGAGATGAAATTCTCATGATAAAAAGTGAAAAATTTACGATAAAATCAGTTTTTCTTTGATATTTAATTATTAAAACGACTGGACGACAGAATAAATTTCTTTTTTTTTCTCTTTCGTTGGCGCCAAAGGGTAAATAGAAATGATGATTAAATGAAATTAAAATCATGGGGACAGAGAGACACACCGCAATAAAAGAAGAAAAAAACCCTAGTTTAAATATCTAAATGAAAATGAGAAAGGAAAAGAAAAAAAATTAAATTAAAAAAAAAAAAACTTAATTGTAACTATTAAACGATACGTACGACTGTGGTAGCTATGCTAGTACCTGCTATTGTTAACATGAAATTGAGATGAAAAAAGAAGCAATGACACATGAAAAGAAACACGAAGACATTTTGAATGGAAAAAAAAATCACGTGTCTGATAGTGTTTCTTTTGATTTTGAAGAGATCAAGAATATCGAGGATCGGTAGTGACAAACTGTTTTTTAAGAGGCACTCGAAAAATAAGGCAGATAGGGAAATTTTTGTAGAGATATTTTTTGTAGCCCACACTTTGCTCTACAAAAAAGATATCGTGCAAAATCTCTCTATCTCGCATAGTTTCCGCGTGCTTTTTAAAAAACAACGAAAAAAACGACGAAAATTCGCTGCAACCTTTTTTTAATGCGGGTCGATTAATAAATAATGAGAATCAAATGGATCTCGTAGTGAGGGGTTGAAGAAGGGGTCGAAATGGGGCTGAATTCGTTAGCTCATGCGATGAATCAAACTCGATGTATGAACTTAAATTAATCCGGCGAGAAAGTATCAAAGAAAATTAAATTTCTGGAAATAAAAAACCTCTTTTTTTTCTTCAGGGGGAAAAAAAAAATCCGATTCCAGAGAAAATAATAATTTAGTCATACATTGAAAAGACAAAAAAAAAAATTAAAATGAAAATAATAATTAAACATAGTATTATACGTTAACAGTACGAACCAGTTTTTAAGCGAATTTAAAATAATGTATAAAAAAAAAAATTATTGAAACAAATTTAAACGCATAGTTTTCCAATGCATCAACTGAGTGTACTTGTTGAACGAAGAATTAAATGATGGAGAAAAAAAAACACAAATTAAGGGACACACGAGATAAAATTAATGATAATTAACTTAAACATTGAATTAAAGAAAGAAAAAGTCATTTCTCGCATGTACCCAAAAATGATTGAAGAAAATGATAATCTGTCTTTTCAAAAATATCTGTTTGTAAAAATCTAGAGGAAAAAAATCCAAAAACCCAAAAAAAAAAATCGGTATTGTCTAATTAATTAATTGATGAATAAAAAAAAATTAATCGTGAGTTTAAAGAAATGCAAAAATTAATTAATAATTCAGAATAATTAGCAAAAACATTTAAACACGATATATATTCTTATACTTAGCCCAAGTGACGATGAAGAAAAGAAAATAAGTAAATTAAAAAAAATTTGTGATGAGACAGGCAGGGTCAAATGATGATTTTAAAAAAAATGAGAAAAATTATTAAAAAGAATTGTGACTCTCTTTGCATGTAAATAGTCGATTATTTAAGCAAATAGCCGTCTCGCTAACACGATGAGATCGATACACAAATGATGAAACATGAAAATAAAAAAGCTGTGAAATTTTCATGGAATTATAAAGTATAATGTATGAAAATTCACCAAAAAACATATGCAGAGCGAAGAAAAAAGAAAAATAGCTCAGAAAAAATACGCAAACGATGAGAATAATGTGAAATGATTAGATTTGTAATTATTATATATATTTTTCAATACCTACCTACTTGCTGTATGTGAAAAAAAAACAAAAAAGAAAAAAAAACAAAAATAATGAAAATGTTATTATACACATTATGCTATTAATGAGGTAATAATGTATAGGAAAATTCAAGGACACGCATCGGTAGTTTACGCGCACCTTCGAGAGTGTTGCCGGTCTCACGTAGAAGGTGAACAAGTGCATAGGCTCTTTAATTATTAATTATTATTATTTTTTTGTAATTAATTGGAATGAGAAGATGAGCAGATTCTCGAGAAAATTGCAATAATTTCTGTTTTTTTATAAAAATATCTCGGAAATTGAGGGAGATACGATTAAATTATAAAGACCTTTTTTGTAGAACAGATCGAGACCTACAAAAAAGGTTTCTACCAAAATTTCGAAATCTCACTTAGTTTTCGAGATATCTCGAAAAAATTGAATACAAACAATTTCAATTAATTTATTCTAATTTCGAATTCTTCTGATTCCAATCAATTCACAAAATTTCTCATGTAACTTATGATTATTATTTTTTTTTTCAATGTGATTGTAATGAGTAAAACTGCGTGAGCTCCCCTCCCCTTTTTTTACCATCCCCATTTGTTTTTTAAAAAATAAAAACAAACCCCTTTTTATTATCTTTATATATATCTATATATATATATATTGAGTGTGTGAAAAGTGAGTGCATGAAAAAAAAAGAAAATTAAAAAAAAAAAAATTATTGAAAAAAATGTGTTTATTCGGAGCTTGCGCCACTTTTCTTATCTAAACTAATGACAAAATTTATAACGAAAAGAAGAAAAAGGAAAAAAAAAAAGAAGAACGTTTAGACGAATTTATTGTACCAATTTTTGTATAGTCAGATGAAAAGAAAAAAATCCCTCGATTTTTTTGCTGTAACTTCATTAACGTTTTTTTTTCTTTTTTTTTTTAATTGTTAATTAATGAATTTATTATTTTGATTTTTTTCTCTCTTTTTCCTTGTATTTTTGTACGATATAAAATTAATAAGAAGCATCAGTGTTATTTTTTTGATTTTCATTGCTCAGTTTTTGAGCAATTGCGCATATATATATTTTTTTTTATTAATTTAATGAACATAATCATTTAAAAAAAAATCGTAAAACTTATTATTACTATCATTAAAAAAATGAAGAAAAAAAAATAGATCTAAGGAATTTTTTCATAGTTTGTTATTGTTGTTTTGTATGATAAATTGGATTGGAAAATGAATTTTTTATTAACGACTGGACACAGTGACTTTCAATAAAGAAAAAAATATGTGTTTTAGAAAATTAAATAAATTATTATTATTAATGATAAACATGATATATATATATAAAAAAAAAAGAAGTTTAATCATTGTGTTCAGATTGTTAAAAAGAATTATTAATAATCTATATTTTTGTTAATAATACAGTGATTTGATAACTGCAATTGATTTTATTTATTTTATTTTCATCTAGTTGAAACACTTAATTGATTAATTATCATTTTTTTTTTTAAATATTGACGTGAAGTAAAATACTGATTTTTTTGTTGGATTTTTGAATATTCAAGGAAGAACCGGAAAAAGTAGAAATTGAAGTTATTCTAATTTTTTTTATAAACTGTAATTAATTCTTCGTATTTTTATATAATGTTCTTTTTCGAAAATTTAAGAAAAAAATCAATCATTTCAACATTCAAAAAAATACATTTTTCAAAGTAAGTCCAAAAGAAAAATCAGTAAAAGAGTTCAGTGAGCACAATTATTTCTTGAGGGCGCGACAATGTATGTATGTGTGTGTGTTTTTTTTTAATTAAAAAGAAAAAGAAACCTCTAAACACTAAAAATAAAAGTTATGTAAAAGTGTCAAGGTCACGTAACTGCTGGTGCAGAGCGTCAAATTTAATTAGCAAAGAATTTTGATTAGATATTAATTCAATGGCGCTCTTGAGTCCCAGTTAATGAAAAAGAAAAAAAGGATTTAAAAGGAAAAAAAGTGGTAAAAAAAAAATTAGTTGTTGGAATTTTTAGTAGTTTAACGTAACGAAATATTCTCGGTAGTTGAATGTTGTCGTTTTTTTCTTTATTGAATATTTTTTAATCAAATGTAGATTAAATAATGAATGAATCAGCGTGCTACGTAATTAATCAGTTTGAATATTAAAAAAAAAATCAAAAGTAAATAAACAAGATAAAATCTGTTGATTTCTGTTTTTCGCGATATCTTGAAATCCATAGGAGATAGCGAAATTTTTGTAATGATGTTTTTTGTAGCTTTAATTTTCCTCTACAAAAAAGGTCTCCGAGAAAATTCCGTTATCTCCAACAGATTTTGAGATATTCTGGAAAAACTGGAGAAACTCGTTTTCTGAGTGAAAATTGAGTTTTTTCAGTTTTTTTTTTTAAATCTCGAAATCTATGGAAGATAGAAGAATTTATGTGGAGACCTTTTTCGTAGACAAAATCAAGATCTATAAAAAAGCATTCCACAAAAAATTGCCTATCTCACTTAGTTTCCGAGATATTGGAGAAAACCCAGAAGCAAAAGTTCGTCATCTTGTTTTTTTTTCTTATTTTTTAATAAATAATTCAAAAAGCCCGCTGATTCGTATCCACCAATCGTGAAGCTGCTCGAGTCCGATACACGATGAAAAATCCAATCGGAAAAAGGCTCGAGGCTTCAAAAACGATTTTCGAATGAAAAAAAAGGAGAAAAAAAATTTAGATAAAAACTTTACTATAAATATTATAAATATTATAAATATTTGCCACAATATAAATATATTAAATTAATTAATTATATAGTGAGCGTGTGAGGAGCAAAAAGAGTACGATGATATCATGAAATTATTATTCTTTGTTACTTCTTTATAATTAAAAAAAATTGACAAAAAACAATAAAAAAAATTGCTATTAAATGAAAAAAAATATTTAAAAAAAAAAAGGAACTAACAAAGTAATTGTTAATTGAGTAATGAGAGTGTGAGTGAGGGTAATATCGTATTATAAACACGTAATATTGGGTAATTGGGACGAGATGAGGATTTTATTGATCACGGTGGAAGCCTTGAAGCCTCGAATTGCATTTCATCGATCACTTTACTCAATTTTTTTTATTTTTTTCATTTTTTTCTCCTTCACAATTATTCTCTCGTTTTGTTTTTTTTTTCTTTTTCATCCATTGGAGACACGTGACACATGGCAACTGGGGCTTTTCAACGGCTGGAGAAATCGTCACAAGTACCTTTTTTTGCATTCAATCAAAAATTCATTTTATTTTACGAGGGAAATCGTAGAAAAAAAATTCAAAAAATGAGGAAATTCTGAACTTCATTCACGGGATATTTTCAGTTTTCTTGAAATATCTCGGAATCTATGAGAGTAGAAGAATCTTTACACGAACCTTTTTTGTAGAAAAAAGTCAGAGCTACAAAAAATGTTTCTACAAAAATTGCTCTATCTCTTTTAAATTCCGAGATATTGAGGAAAAAGTAATGAAAAACTGAAATTGATGACTCGAAATCCTTCATTTTTCCTCAAATATCTCGGAAACTAAATGAGATAGAGAATTTTTCATGGAACCTTTTTTGTAGATCATAATAAAAACTACAAAAAAGGTTTTATTAAAAACGCTCTATCTCTCTTATTTTCCAAGATATTCTCGAAAAATGTCTTCTCGTTATTTCACATTGACTCAAAATTCTCTCGAAAAATCACCAAAAAAAAAGCAAAAAAAATCACAAATTTCATCAAAAAGAAAATCCATCATGCTCCACATCATATTTCCTGCAAAGTGCATTAAACCAGAATAATTTGCCGGCTCTGCATTAATTAAAATGCATGGACTCAGTTGTGGCTGCATTAGAATCACATGAATCGACGTAATCCGAACGCATGGAATTATTTCTCCTTCACTTTTATTCTATTCGATATATTGAATTTCAAGGAAACAACAAAAAAAAATATTTAAAAAAATCACTATAGGAGTGTCTGACGTCCATCGATAATTAATCATTTTTTAATTTTTTTTTTTAGGAAAAGGCAATTAATGATAAGGCATGAATCATCCTAGAACATTCGAGAATTCATGCACATTTCATCATTTTTATTTGATTAATCAAATAATTCTCAAAATCATTTCTTCATTTTTTATTTAAAAATATGGAAAAAAATTGAACCCAAACGTGAATATATTGAACAAAAAGAAGAAAAAAGAGATGAAAATTAATAAAATATTAAGATGAGATAAAATCTATATTTTACCTCGATAATTCTTGTATCACGAGACAAAAAAGAAATAATTAATGAAATATCGTAAACGTGTATATTCGATTTTATATTCTAAAGTAAAAAAGTAACTTAATCACATCTATATTTATGTATACAGAAAAAAAAAAATAGTTTCTCTAGAAAAAAAAAGTAGATTGATTCAATGATGAATCGGGAGAGGAAGCTCTGAAGATTTAAATGTTGAATGAGAGATTGATGAAAAATTATGAAATCGTATCTGTTCTATAAACAAAACGAAAAAGACTAAAAAAAGGAAATTTTTGGAAAAAAAAAATAATTTCTGGAATTTGCAAAAAAATCGAAATTTTCGAAAAAAATATAAAAATTTGAGCTGAAAAATGCTACAATAAAATCCATTTTGCCCCACTGCTTCCAAAATAAAAGAAAAATGATTATTACAATTTTTCACTTCGAATTTTAAAGAAAATTCTAGAAAAATATTTGAAAATCGATTATTTATGATTTTTTCAATTTTTTTTTTGCGAAATATTTATTAAAAAAATAATTAATTAGCTGTGTAACTCTGTCATCCATTTCTTCAATGATTTTCCCTTTCAATAGTAATTATAAAATTAATTAGCAGTAAAATGCAATTGATGAAATTCGAGAGATTCATTAAATGGCGCTTAGGAACAATAAAAAAGTAATTTTAAAAAAATAATTCGAAAAGGTCGTCCACGAGTTCTAACTGCGTTTATTTTCACGAATTTTTTCATAAAATAAATAAAAATCAAGAACAAAGAAATAATAATGAAGAAAATGAGAAACAAATTAATTTAATTACGAGGCAGAAATGACAAAATGAAGTTTTTTTAAAAAAAAAGAAAAAAAAATGATAATACCAAGAAAATACTCACTCGTAGACGTATAAGGGTACACACTAGTCAAGTACTTAGACGAAATTATAGAGTATAGAATTAATTATTAAAAAAAAAATGCATTACTAATTTAATAAAGCAAAATCCATATATATTATTACTAAGAAATTAAATAAAAATTGAATTAATTAATTGAATAATAAATGTAGAAGTAGACGTAATTTTCTACAGAAAAAAAAAAAAGATGAAACTTTTTGTGCATTGTATACGCATTGAGTAACTATGAACTTTAGAAAATAATAATTTGTGATTTTTTTTTTTTCGTTTTTTTTTGTTTTGGCTAATTATTCCTCTCAAATGTGTCCCTCCATTTTTGTGTAATGATGAAAAATAGGCGATTGCAAAATTCAATTTTTAAAAAATCATTTTTCAAATAAATAGAATCGAAGAATTTTTTGTACAATTATGATTTTATCGAAGAAAATGAGAAATTTAGGCTGAAAAATTGGTTCAAGAGATCAATTTTGGTTCATTTGTTTCTGAAATAATTTGAAGAAAAAAATTAATTGGTCATTTCTTCAATTTTTTTCTATTATTACCGAGAAGATCAATTGAAATTTGCTTTTATTGCATAATTTTTCAGCTCAAATTCTCCACTTCTTTCGATGAAACCAAAGAAAAATCGAAAATCGTACAATTTCAGTGTAGAATTTTTTTTTACATACATATTTTGAGAATGAAAGAAAATGGACAGTTGAAAATGGTTTCATTGAAAAGCCAGGGAAATTTGACCTGGAAACGACACCCATGAACGTGCACTTTCCTCCGAAAGTTTCGGAGTTGTATTACCTCTGTCTTAATTACTAATTTTTCATCATTAACACAGTCACATTCGTCCTGGAGTTGTCTCCGTATTACTTCTTTCGTGTTGAACATATCTGTATATGGTTAAATGAAAAAAAAACACAAGCTGTGCTTATGCTATTAAAAGTATTAATCGTATGACTATTGATGTTTGACAAAAATAATTGTTTACGAGTGTAATTAACTGATGAATTAATTTTCGCAGTAATGAGGATTCTTCAAAAAAGGAGTTCATTGAATAGGCAAAAAAATTTGCGCTGGAAAAGGCTACAATGACGTTCGTTTTGGTCCAGTGATTAATCAAGATAATTAGTTAATTAGAAATGACCAATTAATTTGTTTCTTAATTATCTCGAAAATTACTGGACCAAAAGTCCCCTTCATTATACTCGTTTCCAGCTCAAATTTTCCGTACTTTCCAATGAACCCAACGAAAATCCAAAAATCCGTCAACTTTTTGAAAAATCAAAAAAAATCGATGACTTCATTTTTTTCGATAAAAAAAAATTCTCAAAATGTTAATCACTCGTTTTTCTATCATCGAAACAATTACAAGACACCAAAACAAATTTTGAAGAAAAACTACATTTCGCGTCAGAACAAAAAAACGTTCAAAATAAATCCACTAAAAAAATGAACAATTACAAGGATCGAAGAAAATATTACACAAATGAAACATTCATCCTCGCCGAAAAAAAAATCGTCACACAATGAAAAAACTGAAAAAACAATTGTTATTGAACTATCATCCATTCAAAAAACAAGAAATCTCTAATTTTTAAGAAAATAAAAAACAATGAAACAAAGAAAATCTTGAAAAAAAAACATATTTTAAAAATTACTGTTGAATTCAATGTCGATATGTCGTATTTGTCTCTTTTGAAACTTACAAAAATCTCTTTGTATTTAAATGAAAGGAGAAAAAAAACGGAAAAACCCAAAAAAAAAAAAAATACCAATGAGTGTGTACTAACGTTCGATAGCCAGTGCGTGTTTCTATAGTCGTACTTAATTAAACGAGAAAAAAAAACATGAAATTAGAAAATCCCAAAAGAAAGATTATTAATTAATTTAGAAAGATCTTGAGCGCAGCTACACTTTGTACATGATTGTTAAAGATTAAAACCAAACAAAACAAAAAAAATAATAACACCGAAATGGAAAAAAAATGAAATTACGATTATCATAAAAATTAAGTAATCTAGGTGGCGAGGACGATCTTTCATTGATTCTCAGATGAATAAATAACCGGAAAATGAAGGAAAATAATTAATAACGAAAGTGAAAACATGAGATTTCAGTTTGCCTCCAGTTTTTTTTCCGAAATATCTCGTGAATTAATGAGAATAGGGAAAAAATTTTTGAGACCTTTTTTATTTTGGAAAAAAAATGTTCTTAAAATTTTTTTTCTTATTTCTCGAAATTTTCGAGATATTAAAAGAAGGCTAAAATTAGAATCCACTCAATTTTATCAATTTTACAAAATTGAAACTGAAATAAATGTGAAACAAAGGGCATAAGTGAGCAAAATTGAGTGTTGAATCGATCAACGAGGGTATAATGGGGTGCCTAAGGCCAGAAATAGAGTATAATTCTTCAAAAATAAATAGTGACGTGAAATTATTAACAGACATGTCTGCAATGGGATTGAATAATGAGAGAAAAAAAAAAAAGTTATCAAAATATTGGGAGAAATGAGGAGATAACTATTGGCCTAATTCTATGTGTCATCAGTGTATTACGTACCTTAAAAAAATGAAAAAATAATAATAATAATAATAATTCATTGAAAATAAAGAAAAAAATAATTTCAATTTTGAATAATAAACAATTTACCTACCTTAAATCGCCAAAGTATTATATGCAAGTTAAATCTTGCAATTAAATTGGGAAAAAAAATAAAAAAAAAACAAATATTCTTCAATTTTTTTCACTAATTAGACAATATTTTAATAATTTAAATCGTGTGTTGAATTTTAAAAAGAAAATTTATAAAACGAGGAAAATATAATCCTTTTGTTTTCATAATTAATTGTAGATTAATTGATATTTAATAATAATTTTTCTTCCAATTAGTGTCAGGTATTTAATTGAAATTTCAATTAATAATTGTAAAATGTAAGAGACGTTAAACGGTCTTCATATATCTATTATAATTAATTAATTAGTGAAAAACTCAAGGTTTTCATTGAAAAGAAGAGGAAAAAAAAAAAACAAAATAAATGAGAATGAATAACAAAAAATATATAAATTTCAAAATAAAGATGAATTAAAAGAAAAAAAATTAAGTACATATATCTATATACATATGTGTATAATAGTCTATAATTTTTCATATTGTTGTACGAAAATTTTTAAGTTTATATTAAAGAAAAAATGTTTTTGTGTAATCATAAAAAAATGCAAAAATTCGCAACGAACAAAATAATTTATCTAGTTATTTACGTTTAATTGTCTATTGAATTTACCTGCCTCAGTTCATTTTATTTTCTATGATTTTATCAATAAGAAGTAGATAATTTGGGAAATTCCAAATTGAATACCGTTATTTAAAAAAATAAATTTCACATTTTCAATAGAACAGCATTATGCTGATAAATCGATTTCGATGTGCAAGTTCACAGAAACGTTGATGGATGGAGCCTATGTTGAAGTTGTTCTGAAGCAGACATCTGCAGAAAAGGGAAATCGGTAGTTCGATGGTTCTCGCCGATTTTTGAATGAAAAAACAAGGACGTGACTTCTCAGTTTTTCGGCTTTTGCGGCCATTGTCATTATTGATATGTTTGGCTTCCGGATGGATGCTGCGTTGGGTTTCAGCGTTGCGCCGACGTTTCGCTAACGTTGCAGTTTGCATCTTCAGGGCTATGAGTTCCGATTCTGAGCTCCATGGTCAAGGGGTTGTCCGTTTTTATAGGCTCTCCTTTGAATCGATAGACATTATATTGTGTTTCGAATGTTAGAGAGAATGTTATTTCGCTGATTTACCTAATTTTTCAAGGAAAATACGTTAAATAGTTCGATCACTAGACGAGTTTGAACACTGGTCAACTCACTCAATTTTTGCAAAAAATTATTTGCTTGATAATTTTAATGTAGGGGAGAGTGGGGCAAAATGGACACTGTTATGAAACGCTTGGGGATGGATTTTTTTTGATGATTCTATTAAGAAGCTGAGAAAATTTTAGCCGGATAACAAGTCTCAGATGCATTTTTTTCAATTTTTTTGAAAATTCGATATTTTTTAGCATTTTTGAGGGCCAGCCTTTCTTTTTTCGAAAATCCTCAGTTTTTTGCAAATATCTTTGGTTCCATTGGTCGTAGCAATTCGGGGTTGGTCTCGAATGAAAGGTGAGCTCCTTTCCCATCGATTTATGGGGGTTTGAATTCAAAAATATCCTTTTTTTGACTAGTTAGAGGCCGAAAATGGTTTCACAAAACTGTTCCACAAAAATGCCCATAAATACCTTGAAAATCGATATTTTTTAATTCAAAATCATATGAATCGATGGCAAATGATCTCACCTATCACCTTCCGTTGGAATTTTCACGCTACGACGAATAGAACCGAAGATATTCTCAAAAAACTGAAAATTTTCAAAAAAAAAGGGTTTCACCCCTCTAAAACGCTCAAAAAAGTCAAAAAAATCCATTCCGGCACTTGTTTTCCGCCCAAAATTTCTTCAGCTTTCCAATGGAATCATTAAAAACAATCTACAGCCAATATTTCTATTGATTTCAAAAGTTTTTCATAATATTTGCCGGAAAATTTAGATGTGTCCATTTTACCCCTGATGTCCATTTTGCCCCACCTTCCCCTATAAATTTTTTTATCAATCAACACTTTTAGGCTGACATAATAACAGCCTGGAATCTGAAGAATCTATCAAAAAAATTTTGAATTTTTTAGATCTGACTAAAAAAACTAAAAATATAGATAAAAAAAGTTTTAATTTTCGGGACATTTTTATTTTTACCAAAATATTATAGGAATTAGCTTTTTATAATTTTTGGGCCATAGTAAAATTTCTCAATAATTCAGAATGTTTCTATCTGTATCGGAAGTAAATTTGAAGATCGAAATGAAACTGGACGAAATAATTTAAAAAATAATAATTCTTTCTCCACGTTCATAATCAACACTTTTTTTGCTAATAGAATGTGAATGCAAATAGTGAAGTTCGCCGAAAGGCAAAATGGGAGGGTATTTAGAAATGAATTTCAAAAAAATCAGAGAAATTCTTAGCATATCTACATTGTTGGCAAATTTTTTCAATTTTTCACGTGGAATCCATCACTGCAAATAAATTTTGGCCTATTTTTCCCTGCTCGATTGTCATCAAGGTCTTAATTTGATTCAATTTTATTCGACACGTGCAATGATTATACGTGAAGGCCCAAGGCTGAGACTGTGTACACAAATTTATCAGTTGTAATTGTGAAAGAATTTGTTCAAGCCCTTCTATTATGTGTTAATGAAAATTGTTTGAATTTGAATCTCCAGCGAAACGTCGTAATTTGACAATAATTGATGTTGCTAATAATTTTTCCAATATCTCTATAAAAAATCATAATATTTAAACACAGAAAAATGGAAATGAATCCGATGACCAATTAAAAGTGAATATCCCACCTCCTATGTAAAGATATCTTCAAGATTTTTTTTTATTCACAATTGAATGATGTTTGTGTTTCTCGTTCCAGATATTCAATGACAGATATTACAAAACTTTTTCGAAAACACCAAAAAACATTATTTATTCATTCATTTTCTGAAGCATTTATTTCTTGAATTGAATGAATTAATTCGAATTAACTGGAACTAGAGATGTAAAATGACGATCAATTTTTGAATCAGTCAGGTCAGTCGTCAATTGACCATTTTGTGACCATTTCTGACTTGACCGCCATTTTCGTGAGAAATTGACCGTCAAATTTTCAAATGGTCAGTCAGAAGGATTGAATGTCAAAATCCATGTATATAGATGACCGTCAATTTTATTTTCGGTCATTTTCATGATTTTTTTAAATTCAATGGAAATACGTATAGAAATCATTCATTTACGGAAGTCGTGTGGTACTTCTCATTTTTGATAAAATATCGACGATTGAAATACCCACATCAAGACTAAAAAACGAAAATCTAGAATGAAATCCAGCTATTTAGATGGACAATGACCGTCAATTTGTTCTTGGGTCGTATTTTCTCATTTTTAGTGGAATTATATTTTTAAAGAGGAAATTGCTTATTAAAGTGAAATATAATTATATCACCGGAATATTTTCTCATTTTCTCAACAAATTGTAAAGTCTGCATAAATTTTGCACTTATCCTAATAGATTCAGTTTACTCCTGTATTACAGATAGATATATTTTCCATAACATTCTATCATATTACTTGTGTCCTGAATGTTTTTGACTCTAGTAACAGAAGTCTTTAGCTCAATGCACGAGTCAATCGTCTCGGAAGTCTGACACGGGAAATACAAAAATTTATTTACAAAAATATCCATGAGAAAAATTCGTTAGTTCTATTTAGATGGAATCTGATCGTCGAAACGATCTTCAGTCAATTTTTTGACCAAAATGGTCAGTCATTGCCAATTGGTCATTAACGGTCAAATGACCGTCATTTTTGGATCCCATCACTACTTGGAACTCATCAAAATGCGATATGCTGCGTTTCGCGAGCGTTCAAACCCTCGTGTTAATATAATTACTATTGTTCTGATAAAAAAAAGTTGAACCTCAAGATTGTTCATCACAGCAAACCTCGTAGTTTTAAGAATATTGAGCTCAAAATAAATTATTGATTTTGAAAAAATAGCATTGGAAAGGTTTTCCGTCAGATAGCTGCCGGCCGATGAAGACAGATCGCGGCGTATGGGCCCCATACTCGAAGAGTTAATAACATTTTCCACCACAGACGAGTCTATTGGGTAAGCAGCTTATCTATTTTTTTCATGTCAAGTAAATATCTCAATATTTTTCATTCTTACAACCAAACATTAATTACCGTACAATAAAGTTAACAGAGGTAGAACCTTGAAGTCAGTACAACGTTGAGCCACCCAAAAAATATACCTTCCAGCCGTCCAATGAGGCTCTAGCACGTTCGATTTACAATCAACATTACACCTACAGATCTGTATATAAACACCTCAAATTTGAATTTCAAGACATCCAAGTACAACAGCGTAACACAAGTTCATCATGTTGACGAAACTCTTCATTGTGGCATTTGCTATAATTGGTAAGAATTTTTTTCTCCACAATTACAATCGAATTTCTATCAATAACATTCGCATTGAAATTATGTAAAATTGCATAAAAATCAGTTTTGAAGTAGAGTATATTCATTCCATTTTAACCCTTACCAAAAAGAATTAATTATTCTTAACTTAAAATAATTCCACAGGAATAGCTGTAAGGCCTTCAGCCGGACAGACAGCTAAACAAGTCATAGACACAGCTTACAATGCCACTATTGGAGGAGGCATTTCACTCAAGTTCACTTTGTGTAAGTTGAATAAAATGAACTATCAATAAATCTAAATTTAGTGGTAATACGAACAAATGAAAGAGTAATTAAGTTCGTAGAGAGAATTAGTTGGGATCTCATTATTACATATGAGAATTTCAAAATAGCAGAAATGACGGATGAATGGATACAGATGTATGCCATTAAACAAATAAATTTATTAATAAATTAATTTTTAATAATAAATTTTTAAGAGAATCAAATTCCGGAAAAAATATGTAATGCACAAGCAGGACGGATTAACCGGAAGTTTATCTACTTGTTATAATGATAATAACATTTTTTCGAACTCTTTCGAATTTTTACATCTTTCAAAGTTTCATTACTCCAATGGAAGCTTGGATTAACTTGGTTTTTCAACTTTTTGCATTGTAGAATTATCAAATGTACATTGAATGCCAATTTGAACTAGAATATAGAAATTATTTGTGAAATGGATATGAAGATGCATGATCAGTACTAAAGTCCTTAATTATTTTCATTAGGGAGAGCAGCTAATTGTCCAAGCGAGGCTACTGTCACCAGGGGAACGGCTACGATATCTACAGTCCAATATTGCTATTTTTGTATCTGCGGTGCTGCTACACCTCCTACTGCTGTTCTCACCGACAATTGTGATCTTGTAGCTTGTCCTAGCACAACTCCTGCCGCCGTGCTAAACACTTGGAGTCTCACTACGACTCCCACTCCCACTCGATGTAAGTGCGAGCATTAAAAATGCGTTGCATTCAAATGTGAATGATCATATCGTTGTTCAGCTATAACAAGGGCATGATTAATGAATTCGTTTTTCATTATTTCAGGGAGCAGCATCAGAGAAGCTGTGGGGTTACAAGTATACAGCGTGGACGACGGCTTCTGCTATGCAACAGCTATAAGCGCAACTACTGGAAGAACGCTGAAATGTTTCGCACATCGGTAATTTTAGCGACTTTAGTATCAGATGATCATCAAAAACTGCAACTCCATTTATTATATCTGGTCGATGCAATGCATGATGATCATCCACAAACATAATGATGAGTTACTCATCTTATCTCAAAAATGTTATTTTTTAATTATAACAACATTTCTTCCAAATGAGAATAAAGGGATTAAGCAAATGTAGGTAATCATTTTTTAAGGTCTGTTAATCAATGAAACTATAGTTTCTATAATTTTTTAAACTAAAAATAGTGAAAAATGAAATGAATCCATGTAAGGATAACTTTCTATTCTCAATTATTAATCATCAGAGTAATTTATGAATAATTACATCGATACCGGTTTTTGTAATATAATTATGGATGAATATTATCTAACAAGAACAATGTCAACTTATTCACCTCAATCTTTACTTCCTCCTAATTTCCCATAAAAAAAACTCAGAAATCTATCGATTAGTCACTTTTATTGAATCTGGGAATAAAATATGGACAAACGGATTTTTTTTTATCTAAAATTTCATCCAAGTGACGATTTTTCGATTTTGAAATTTTCGTCACTTGATATTCCACTATTTCAAGAACAGAAAAAGGAGTGAAGAATGAAAAAAAACTGATTGTGTCTCGATTAAAAAATATTTATTGAAGATATCTCAAGAAATTTTTTTGAAAAATTTGAAAAAAATTAATCGAAGGAAATCTTCAGGAAAAAGGTAATGAATTTCAATTATTCTCATAATTTAAATTGTCATGCATTTATTATGCAGTATTGAAGAGTTACACAAATTATCTTACACTCTACAAAGTCCTAATGACAAAAGCGGAACCTTTGTTTCAAAGTTTTTCGTTTCTGAAGAAAAAAAAATTTTTCCAATGATACAAAAACTTGAGGAGAAAAAGAAGAAAATTATTAAATGAAAAAAAAAAAGAATATTAATTAAAAATAAAGTCCTCAGTCTACCTGATTGATTCATCTTTATTGTCATCAAGCGTGTTAACATCTGGTAAAAACACATGACAATTATCCATTTCAAGTAAATTGGAAGCTAATTTTAGTAATTAATCATTAATAATTAAACACTTTTGAATAATATGAATTATTACATAATTAATCAAGTTCTAAATTAAGAATTTGCCTCTCACTTTATTTTTATTCCTCAAACGGAATAGAAGAAGAGAGGGGGGGGGGGGGGAGGGAGAAGAAAAAAATAAATTGTAAGTTAAAAGAAAAATAATAAAGAAATGAAAATACATTAGTTTTTTCTTTAGCGATCCTCAGAGTCTCGCGGAGAGAAAAAGATAATAATACAAAATAATATGATATTATTTACAAGTTATTTTCTCGTTTATTCCAAAAAAAAACGATTCTGTTTATTCAACTCTTTTATAATAATTAATTTTCTTCCGATGTATCAATTTATCATCGCACGTCAGAGTTAATTGAGCAGTGAAGTGAATAAATGAGATTAATTAATCCACCTTATCACCCAGTTTTTCTTCAACTTGTCAAAAATTACTGGAGATACAAAAAATTTCATAGGAACCTTTTTTGTAGAAAAAAATTAGAGCTTCAAAAAAAGGTATCCACAAAAATTACTCGATCTCTCTTGACTCCCGAGATATCTTCAAAAAAAACTGAAGATAAAATCAGTAAGTCATAGAATCGCTATTTTTGAAATATTCCGATAAAAATCGAGATTTACGAAAATTCATTGAGAAATCTTGTTTATAGTCCATGAAAAAGATTTCTCCTCAAATTCTCCTAAACTCTCTCATTCAAAAAATATTCCAAAAAGAATTTGAAAAAAAAAAATCCCAATTACCTCTTCACAGCTCAACTAATCAATAAATTTATCCTTAAACAATTAGTACATATATTTAACTTGCTCCCTCATGTATTTTAACATAATGTATTTTCATAGCTTTAATATTGGGATACTTAATCTTACAAATTGGACAAACACGTCCATCTGCTCCCTTAACAGCATAACTTCCCAAATCAGTTTTTTTATAAAACTGTTTATCACTTTTTTCATCATTCAAATCATCACCATGTTCATTGGCAAGATGACTGTCAATTGCACTACGATTAAACATGTGCCTGGAGCATAGTGTACATCTGTAAAGTACATTCATATGTATTTTTTCATGTGCCTGTTTAGCCAATGATGTGTCAAATGCTTCATCACAATCGTCCATTGTACAGTAATGTTTGTCACCATTGCCATGAACTTTTGTGTAATGTTGCTTCATATTAGCGGTATTTGAAAAAACTTTGTGGCACTCGGTGCATGGGACACCATCGCCTTCATTGACTTCACCCTCGTCAACCTCAAGTGGTTTGCCAATGCTTGTTTTATGAACATTCTGACGATGCTTGTACAATGAGCTCATACTTGGCAGAAGTTTCTTGCAAATACCGCAGGTAACTGGTTTCTTTGATGAATTTGGTGTACCAAAGCTGCTCCCCGAGGGTTCACCAAGATTATAGGCTTTGCGAATAATGTCAAAGTCTAATTTCGGTCTCTTTGGTCGTGAGTCATCGTCGGTTCTGACTGGTGAAACGGCCTGTGCAACAGCAGCAGCTGCTGCAGCTGCAGCTTTTCTCGCTATAGATCCAATAGTCTTGCGCACATAATGTGCCGCTGCTTTGTGCTTCTTCATTGATGTCTCATTGTTGAAGACTTTCTTGCAGACAGGACAGGGAAACGATGTCGGCGTTATTTTCTTGAGCGAATGGAACTTAATTCCCGAGGCAGTTGACTTGTGGAGTTTTTTGTGCTTCCAAAGAGCTTTTGTCGAGCTGTAGTACTTACCGCATATGTCGCAGGAGATGTCGATTGGTCGAGTGACATCAGACAGTATTGGATTCTCCTTGTGCCATCTCATGTGCTCCTCCAGAGCTTGGGAGTCTGGAAAGACGTTTGTACACAGCTCACACTGGAGATCACCGACAAAGGATTTTTCGCTCTTGTGCTTGGTGCAGTGCACTTCCCAGAGGTGCTTGCGCAGCTCAGTAACGTCAGAGAATGTCTCGTCGCAAACGGCACATTGGAGATTACCGGGAGACGCTTGTTTGAAAGTCGGCGAGGGAAAAGATTTTTTGGCCTTCGCTGGTCGTGGAGTGAGGTTCAACTCATTTGGACCTTCCTGCAGTTCCACCTGCACTTGGTCCAGTGGATGCGGTAGTGTCCTGATGCTGAGACGCGAGTCACGACGGAAATGATGGCCTCGATGAATCTTCAATGACGTCTCGTTGCTGAATCGTTTGCCACATATGTCACAAGCAAGATGATCATCCTCTGCCATTCCATGCTCTTCCTGCAAATGATGATTCAAGCCCTCCTGCGTGTCCAATACCTTCTTGCACTGCAAACACCGAAATCCTGTTCCATCAATCGCAACGTCCTTCGGATGAGCTCTTTCCGCATGCTGATTCCAGAGATCCTCACTCGTAAACGTCTTTGGGCACTTTGGACAACTAAATCGTCCCTCAACAATGTGCACTGTTCTAATGTGTCTTCTCAAATTCGGATAATTAGCAAATATTTTCCCACAAGTTACGCACTCTGTACTCTTACCATTATTTTCAGTGATTGCATAATTAGCCTCGTCATCAATCTCATTGTTTTCTAGTCCCTTCACCTTCGAGTGATGACTCCTGTGCTGTATCAATTCCTCCTTAGTCATGAACTCTTTCGGGCAGACTGGACAGCCAAATTTCATGGTAACTTTCGGTGAACTCGAATTGTAGGTCTTCCACTTGGTCTCCAATTTGCCACCACTGCGATGATGCTGATGATGCTCCAGATACTCGTTGGAGTGCTTGAATTTCGCGTTGCAGGTGAAGCAAACAAAGTCCTTGCGATTGTGCTCGATGTTTATGTGTGATTGGAATTTCTTGAAGACGAGGAACGTCATGCCACAGTGTGCACAACGGTAGGACGTTCTTTCATCTGGTGGAAGGCGCTTGCAGAGATCCTCGTGCTTCAGCATGTTTGGCTTGTAGCGATATATCATGCCACAGTAGTCGCACGTGTGATTGTGCGCTGGATCACCGTGACGATATGGGCCCTGTATTGGTTTTTGTTTGGGTGGAGACTTGGGTACACTGCTTGTCAGTGCCTCGTACTGTTTGTCCGAGTGCTTTGATAAGTGACTAAGTAATTCTTTACGATTTGGCAATGGTCTAAGGCACATGTTGCACGTGAAATATTTCTCAGTACCGTGTTTTGGTACAACTAGGGCTATTTTCATAGCACACTCGAATGATGCACCACAGTGAAGTTTGTAAATTGAACGATCTGGAAATTCAGTTAGGCATGCTATACAAGTGTATGGACGCAAGTCTGGCATGTGCTGGCGTATGTGATTCAGTGTACTACGACGATCACTGAATACTTGCTGACACGAGTAACACGAGAATGTCTTCAATTGGCTTATTATGTTCTCTTGAACCTGGGTTAATGGTGAATTTTTCTCCATTGATATCAACTCGTCTTCGACATCTTCAACCATTTCAATATCCTCATCATCACCGTCATCGTCGTCGTCAGCATCAACTCCGTCTGATTTATCAGTAGCTAAATTAAATGACAATGGACCATTACGTCTTGCTGGATTTTTTGATGATGATGATGATGGATTCATTGGTGCACCACGGTGATATCTCTCCATGTGCTTTGTGTATGAAAATTTTGAATGCAAATGTATCTTACAGTGTGGACACTTACGTTTGAACACTTTTACACCACGGAAATGTGTGTTCTGACGGCGTTTTAATTTTTTACGATGCGATGAACGAAGAGGACTGTAGGTGTCAGGTTGGGCTGGCTCGAGAATCTCTTTTGCTGCTACTGCCATTGGATTCAGAAGAAGCTGAGTGCCAGGTACTGATTCAACGTCTGGTGAAGAAGAAATTTTTAATTAGTTTGGTTGAGGAACATTTATTAGTGAAAGAGTAAAAAAAATGAATCGAAGAATTCTGGATAAATTATCCGGGAAATATCTCGGAATTGATTGAATTCAGGAACATTTTGGAAAAAATAGACTTTTTTTGTGGAGAATTTTAAGAGAGACAAACAAAAAGGGTCTTTTAATAAATTTGACTAAATTTCGTTGTTTTGGAGATATTTTAGAAATAAACTATTTGTGATTTTTAAAGGTAGTGTGTTTCCTTAATTTGATAGAGGATTTTTACCTGAGGACGGAGGACTGGATGAGCGTCTACGTTTTGAGACTCTTGGAGTGTCAGCTGCCTCCTCTGGGGAACCGTCTGAACGTTCCATCGTGTCCTGGTACATGTCCGATTCTTCTGGGTCGATTGGCTCCGATTTTATATTCGTTATCTTCGGAATAAATTTTTGATTACATGGATATCATAATTTTATCTTGAAGAATTGCGTAAATGAAAGAGGGGAGAAGATCGTTTCAATGAAATTTAAAAATATCAATCATTCCGAAATTTATTTTTTTGAAAATATCTCGAAATTCATCGTAGATAGAATTTTTTTCCGAACTCTGATTTTTTTTTCCAAAAAAATGTTATCATCAAATTTCTCTATTTTCTATAGATTTCGAGATATTCCATAACAAAGTTTCCAAAAAATAATGAAAAAACTATATATTTACAAATTTTCCCGCGAATATGAAATAAAAAATAAAAAAATTCAATTAAAACATTTTTCAAAAAAAAATTCATCAATTTTCCTGAAATTAAAAAAAAAAATTCCTGAAATTCCCCAAATATTAAAAAAAAATGCGATAATCCCATTAAAAATAAACAATAAAAAAATTCCTGAAATTCCTCAATTATTCGAAAAAATTAGTTAATCCCATTAAAAAATAAACAATTAAAGAATTCCCATAAATTTTTCCAAAATTTTATATCTTACAAGATCTCCACGCTTGGCTAGCCATCTCTGTAGCTTCTCCTGTGACCTCAGACATGATTCCCTGTACGTGTGCCACTGATTAACACTCTTGCTGCAGCTACCGCAAATAAGAGTGGTCAATTTATCATCAGACGACACCTAGAACAATTTCAAAAAAAAAAAATCGCACCTGTGAAAATCCCATCAAAATTCATCCAAAAACCCAGCCATCAAGTAATTTTCATCATCAAAATGGATCCAGCGAATCAGATAAAGTCCAACAGACGCCATAACCTTCCACTGTAGAGCACGAAGCCCATTAGCGCCAGTGAAAGTGGATGGATGAAAAATAATTGACGACAATTGAAACATCATTCCATACAATTCCCAATTGAAGAAAAAAAAAATTTAACAAACCTCAATTGATAAGCAAACTTGTATTTTCTCAGCCAACTGTAAATTGGACTCTTGCTGTCCAAATATTGGTGAATTGGCCTCGTCCATTGATAGACAGAGTCTACACACATTGTGAAAACTCTCCAATTCAATGACTTCATCCATCTCTTATTGAGACGTTACAACGTCTCTCAATTCTATTATAAAAATTTATTGGTCCAAACCTTTTAACAAACAATTTGGCAATTGAAACAACAACTACTTGTTACTATCTCAACACAACAACAAAAAAAAAAAAAAAAAGAAAATGTTCTGTAATTAATTAAACACCACTTTTTTTTGTACAATTCAGTATGTTATCAACGATGTTAACGTTCGTGGTTGATCTGAATGAAGTCTGGATGAAGGTTAGGGACGCAACGTTTTGTTTGATTGCCGACATTTGAACGCGCGGAGCTACCACCGAGGCATCAGGTATCGCATCGAGCGGTCCAAGCTGTTCAGCACACACACGCCAGACTCAGTACAAATTTAACTTGGTTTATGAACGCAGAGATTGGTTTCTTTCTGCTGAGGTGCGTTCAGAATGAACGAACTGGTAGAGGTTTGGTAAATTTTACCAAGCTCTCAGGGTAACATGACCAATAGATGGACGGTTAAGAGAATATTAGATTTTATTAATTCATATGAAATAGGCAAATCACGTTAAAACGTTACAGAAATGAATGATGTACAGAAAAATATACAGTGGATCGACTAAAAATCAATTAAACTTGAATAATGTAGAAATAATTGAAGAAAATCAAGGAAAAACTGGAAAATAACTTGAATTCCCAATAGATGGACAGTTGTATATTTGCAGTGGTATGATTTTGAAATCGGTATGTAATGAATAGTTTATAAATCTTTATGAATGTAATAATCAGGAATTGACGTGAAAAGTGTAAGAATCATTCATTTATTTATGGAAATCCTCAATAATAGAAACCGTTTATCGTTTGGTCAGTGTCCATCTATTGGTCTTGTGACCCGAAGTCGTAAGGAATGGACGGATTAGTGAATTAGACGCATATTCCAGTTGAATTAAGAAAACCTGATATCAATTCTGGGTTCTGCTGAAAAAATGAAAAAAAATATATGACTATGTCAGTTTTGTGTCCAATAAAAAATGTGCATGAAGAGAATTACGGAAAAATTCTTTTTTTCGTTAGTAAATAATTTTGAATTTGAAAGTTTGCGTTTCTTCAACATTTTCAATTCCTCTGGAGAAAACAATTGATCATAGAGATAAAAGTAATGGAAACTTCTTGCAGAGTATTAAATACCCTACAAAGAAGTCAGAGGCGGTACTTCATCAAATCTTATTGCCTAAAAAATTAAGAGTGCTCGAAGCTGGTTTTCAAAAATCAAAACGGAACTTGATTCATCTACGTACATTCCGAACATCGAGTGCAAGCTTGGTAAAATTTACCAAACCTCTACCACTTCGTTCATTCTGAACGCACCTCTGTTGTGCCTAGATGTTGACGGAGAGGGGGGGGGGGGGGAGGGAGCAGCGGAGTATTGGCGCTTGTCTGTAGGGTGGCGCTGAATGGTTGTTTGATGCGCGGGAAAGTGCGCAGGAGTAGTATGGAATTAGCCGCATTTTTTTTCAAGGGGTAACGGAAGACCCAGTCAATTTCAAATTTTCAAATCCATTTTTGAGCAATAATTATGATTTTTTTTCATGAACTAACAGAAGCATCGACTTCCTGATTTCCTTCATCAGTCGTTGCCACTTTTTTATAACGAAAATATTGATAAATACCGTCAAATAATCAGTTCAAAACTTCTATGTATACAAGAGGCTCCCTTACCCCTTGAGGATATTCTTCCAGTATTTTATCAAAATTAAAAACTGTAAGAATTTAACGAAATTTTTTCCCAAGGTTCTCCAATTCATAATTGACATTAAAATTAATAAAAATGATTGAAAAATTGACACTGGTGCATAAGTGCTACCAGCTTGTGTCGCCAGAATTTCCTAGAGTGCAACTCTTTTTTCAAAATAATTCTCAAACTAATTAAATCAAGAATAAAAAAAGTATCTGTGGAATATAATGACAATAATATAATATTTGAACACTCGCGACGTTTCATGATTTCCTAAAAATAATTGAAATGAGGAATTTGAAAACTCGCTAATAAAAAGAAAATTTGAAACCTTATTTAGTTGTTAATGTTTAATTGTAATTGAAGAAAATATAATGAGTATTAAGTTAGCTGGAGGTATTGTTAAAATTGCTATGTAATTTTTTTTTACATTTTGTGCCAAATCGTATGTAGTTTCCGAATATATGTTTATTGAAACATTTGAGAGTTAGCGGCTTAATGGTTTGATTAATTAAAAGGCGTCTTTTTGGGAGAGAGTTTAGGAGACGAGTGGTAGGTGGCGCTGGCGATGCCTTTTGAAAGGTATTTTTCAGGCGATTGCAGAAAGGCGGTAAGTAGTTGTGGGTAATGAGGTATTTGAAGATTATGGGGGATGAGATTGTGAAGGAGTAGTCATGATTATGATAAATTAGTTATGCCGCAATTTTTTTCTGAACAGGAAAAATGAATATGAGTGAAAGATGATGGGGAAAATAGAAAACATCTGACAATTTTTAGACTTCTTTTTTTATAATAAATTAATTATTTTTGAAAAATGAAAAATTTGCACATTTAGAAAATTCCCTGAAAACTACGAGTGCAATTTTTTTAAATAGTTTATTTTTATTTTTCTAATTTATTTGTTTCCAGAAATTTCTAAATTGTCAGATGTATGCAAACTTGATTATAATGAATTGAAAATGTCTATTTCACTATAATAATAAAATTTCTCGAATTCTTCAATTCTCATTGATTTCATTATTATTTTAATTTCATTGATATACATACAATTCGTCGACACATTAATTGATTCATTGATTCTATCAATTTTTATAATTCTAAATCAATAAAATAATTTCATAAAATTATAAACTTGTGCACTTATACTTTGTGTACCACAGTGCAGCTGTTTTTGGTCCTCCAAACAAGTTGCTCCTTCCAATTTGGAGCTCAAAGAAACTATTAAAAATGATTTAACATAACAAAATCATTCTCCATGCCGTCCAGAAGAGGTGAATCCCATAAAAAATCATGAAATAAAAAAATGAAGTTAATAACATGATTTTCCTTCAAAAATTTCCACAACAATTCCCCTAATTTCAAATCGAAAATCAAATTAAATGTAAATAAAAATGGAATTTCACCGATTCGATTCACCCCTTAGCTTCTGCATTTTTCAAAACATCTACAGATATATATTCACATGAATTTACATCTATCTCCATAAATGCACATATATTCCATATATTTTACTCCTCATAATTTGATAATCTCTTTTTTTCTGCAATTTTTCTCTTTTCTCATTCAATGAAGCGACTACTTCTATGATTTATTTGAACATATATTCATTACTTAGGTCCCGCCCTTTTTTCTCCATACTTTCAGGTAACCTGCACCTTTACATCGATATTCTTCCATTCTTTCATTAACAATAATCTCTATCTCTCTCTCTCCAGTTCAATTGAAAATAATCGAGACTCAGGTAGTTTGACAGTGTGTCGTGAAACAGGTACTCTTCGATTGCTCTTGAACGTAGTCCTGAACGTTGAATTTCGTTTCGTCTGGATCGACACTCTTCCTCGCCTTCAGGTGTCTATGAACATTGGAAATGAGGAATTTTATTGATACAAATGATTTAGGATTTATGTCACTAAAATTTTCCCTTTCATAAATTGTATTCCCCCTATAATAGGGGAGAGGGCGGCACCTTTGAGCAAAATGATTTTTTTTTTAGCTGATAATATAATTGTGATTAATTATTTTTTTTTCAGTTAATGGAGATGTATTATGAACGTTCAGTATCTGAAGTATTGATTCGAGATGAAAAATATTAATGATTAACTATTTTATCATGTTAAAATCAATTATTGAAAAAGCAAGAAGTGCTTGAAGGTGCCCCGCCTCTCCCCTACTATCAAATTGTAACAGCAAGAATTTTTAAAAAATGAATTGATACAAATATTTTAAATTTAAGAAATTTTGATTTTTTAGGGAATTTATTGAACGAAATAATCCAGAAAATTTTGTGCAAATTGATGCAAGTGAGTTTAGGAAAAAATTTCAAGAGACCTTTTTTGTAGAGAATTTTAAGAGCTAGAAAAAAGGTATTTTGATAAATCTCCGTAAATCCAATAGTTTCTGAGATATTTTTGAAATAATTAAAATATTAAAAATCAGAAGGAAAATGGCGAAGAAAACCTTTCTTTTACATTTGTTTTGCGAATATCTTTGAAGCTATTGAGTTTAGATGGAAATGTCGAGAGATGTTTTTTGTAGAGAGTTTTAAAAACTACAAAAAAGGTTTCTCCATGAATTTCCGTAAATTCGATGGATTCCTGAATATTCTCTAAATAATTAGTCTTTGCTCGTTAAACTGCAGAAGATTTTTTTTTTCTAATTACCTTGCAATTGCTAGAAAGGCCAACTCAACGTTCAGCCCAGACTTGGCTGAGGTCTCCATGAAAGGAACATCGTACTCATCTGCCAGACGTTTTCCATCTTCCTTCTTCACCATTCTCTCCGGTCCACAATCTGCCTTATTTCCTGAATAATATATTTTTCTTCAATATCAACATATTAAATTCCAATTATTCACATCAAATTATTTTCAAGCTTCCTAAAACATTGGTGAATCTATTTTAATTTCGAAAAAATTCCGAGATAAATTTTATAAAAGTGTTCTTCAATTTTTTAAATAAAATGATAATTCAATTATACATAATGATCATAATATATAGCTGAATTATTTATAAAGTAATTGATTAAATTAATTCATTAATTAATTTTTCAGAATTATTGACTTTTTTTTATTTTTAACAAAAATGGAGATATTAGATGAGAACAGTTTCTGGGAAAGATCTCGAAATCTGAAGAAAACAGCGCAATTTTCATTGAAACCTGTTTTGACGCTCTCCATTCCCTCTACAAAGGAGGTTTCCACGAAAATTCCCCTATCTCTCCTTGATTTCGAGATATATGAAAAAAAAAACTAATGATAAATTGAAAAGAAATCATTTTGTAATTCCTGAATTGATCAATTTTCGTGAAATATCTCGGAATCCAAGCTAGATGAAACTAATCTTCATAATAGCCTTTTTTGCAAGTCTCAATTTCGTCGACAAAAACGATCAGGTCAAAAATTTATGAAAAAAAAAAAATTCTAAAAATCTACAAAAAAAATGAAAAAAACCTTATTTAGAATATCAATATTAATATACAAAACCTAGTAGCATAATGACGACGTCGTTGTGTGCATACTCCCGGATCTCACCAAGCCATGCCCTGATGTTATCATAACTAGTCTTGTTCGTCACGTCGTAGAGCAATAGTAACGCTGAAAAACCAGTTGGTTGGCTCATCCATTATGTAATCACAGTTGGGTACACAAGTTAATGCCAGTAGGATTTAAATTCAAATATCGTTTAATAAAACTGTTTTGTATAAATTAAACTTAATGTCAAATGGGAAATTAAGTGAACGATACTAATTAGAGCTGTGAGAGGAGAAAAAAAATTGATCATCATTTTTCCCTTTTCTTCTCATTTCCTGTCATGATAGGAAGCGCATATATTTTACAAAAATACTAGCAATTAGAAGCGCCTGCATGAATAGTTCTTCCTTCCAAAAACAGCAGTTTTCGATCAATCATTTACAAGCATCGATTAATCGATGCGATATCTCGCATTAAATTCGAGATATCGAATGTCATTCGATAGTTCCGTTTCACTGGATTTAGTTCAAAAGAAAGGATCGATCATTTTCAAGGATCGATTAATCGATGCGATATCTCGTAAATTCGAGATGTCAGCCATCATTCGATATATCGAAACGAAACTATAATTTCATTTCACAATTTTCAGTTTAAGGGAATTTTTTAAGTGTATAAATGGAAAAAAATTAATGTCACAATCGATTAATCGAATGCTGGTGCGCATGATCGATTAAATTATTCGATTATCTCAATCTTACCGTGAGCGTCTCGATAGTACGCGTGAGTTACGCTGCGGAATCTCTCCTGTCCCGCAGTATCCCATATCTGGAGCTTCACTCTCGTGTCTCCAACTGTCACAACTTTATTCTAAAAATAGAAATTTTTTTTGTTACACTGAGAGATTATTCATTGTTGAGAGATTAATGAGATGGCGGGTTATCGTTTCGTGTCTTCAGAGTGCAGATGTCGCACTAATGCGAGAAAATGCCTCTTTCCGAACATCCAAGAAGAAGGGAAATTCTTGGTTTCAGGTGGGGTAAAATGAAGATTCCAATGAAATAGTTGAGGATGGAACTTCTTGAACTATTCCGTTGGAATTCTGAGGAAATTTGCGGTGGAAAACATGGATCAAACTTGATTTTTGTCTTTTTCTTTGGAAAATCGACTGAGTTGATCAGAGATTGAAGGCCAAATTCTTTCGAAATTTTTTTTTTCGTGTTTTTTGGAAATATCTCTGATTCTAATTGTCGTAGCGCAAAAACTTGATGACTATTGGGAAGCTAAGCTCATTTTCCATCGATTCATGCGGTTGCTAAATGATTTTCCATTATTTTTGATAAAATTATGGGGGAGAAGAGGGAAAAAGTGTTTTTCATAAAGTCACTTGTAAAATTTTTTATTAGTCTTTCAGAAATTAATGAAATTTGACCAAAGACCCTATGAATCGATAGCAATGAGCTCACCTTTCCACCGGTGATCGAATTTTTGCTCTGCAGCAATTCAAACCAGAGATATTTTGCAAAAAAATGGTAATTTTTCGGAAATGGAGAGAGTAACGCCTTCGATTCTGGCGGAAATCCAATCGAAATTTGGAAAAAAATCGAAATAAACAGTTCTACCACATGTTTTCCACCGGAATTCTCCTCAGCTTTCTAATGCAATCATCAAAAATTTATTTTTTCCAATGATTCTGCTAATTTAAAGTAGTATAGTCAAAAGCAATTGAGTCGTCGAGTGTCTAGAAAGGAAAAAACGAAAAAAAAATAAAAAATATCATTTATAATTGGGAACCTTCTTGCTGACATTAAAAGCGAATTCGAAGAGAAATTAGCGAATTATATTAATTATTTGTCAATTATTACGTGACCAATAGTGTGCCAGTTGACTAGTCTATTCACGTCTGTGGCAATGCAGCAACAACAACCATTTATTACGAACATTTATTATCAGACGCTCAATAATTTTCATGTTGGACCGTAAATTTTGGCTTTTTCCCCCTTTTCTAAAGACATTTTCCACATTTTCATCTTCTGCCGAACCTAAAAACGTAAAATCGCCGTTTCTATTTTGTTTTCACTTATTATTGATCGTACAAAACACTCAATTGACTCGAAATTTCACGAGATCAGTCAGATTCATATGAACTTTCATTTAAAATTCATTTCATATTCTAATCTCCAAATCGATTCGTGACCATACTACTTTAAATCAATTTTCATTGTACAGAGCCTCAAATTCCACCAAAAATTCAATATTTCATCTTCAATCTCCATTTTACCCCGACTCCTTTCATGCAACGAAAAATCTGAAATTCATCATTCAATGAATAAAGGATCAACTAATTAATTAATTCAAGAGAATGAGCGATAAATTCATTCAAACAAATTTCTCACCCTGAAATCAATGCCAACAGTGCTTATGTGATTGCCACGAAGAAAATGACCGTCACGAAATTTAGTTAGTAGACAAGTTTTTCCCACTCCACTGTCGCCCAATAGCATCACCTACCATACCACAAAGAAAAAAAAAAGGAAAAACTTTCATGAATATATAAATAAAAGACAAAAAAACGGAGTCTCGCTCATTTTAATCATTTTATTTTCATTGCCAGAGGGAGAGACACGGGTCATGAGAAAAATATTGCCTCAACTCTGTCACGATTACATTAATTATAACTCCCATCTGCTCATTCGCTGCACCATGAAGTTTCAATAGAGTTTCAAACTGTATATTTCACGGAGGAAATAAAAGAAAAAAAATTAAAAATAAAAAAAAAAATAATAATTCGAGTTTTTATTTGCATTGCTGCAGGATATAAAGCAATTTCATGAGGAGCAGAGAAAAAGATAGCTTCAATTGAGTTTACAGTTGGATGAAAATTAACTGAAGAATTTCGAGAAATATGCAGTGTTGAGTAATTCAATAGAGGGGACACACATTGTTGAAATGGGCGGGGATTAAATAATAACAGATTCATTGGACTAATTTCACTAGATTCTCATTATCCAGAACATTCCAAGGATTGTGGCAGTTACGACCTTTTAACCCAAAATAACGAAAAAAAAAAATAATAGGTAAAAATTTGTTAAAAAATATTGATTGATCCATTTCTGGCTGCTTACGATATTTCATTAGATCTTACGTTTGCTAGAATGAAATCGCAGAGTGATATCATTGTGCTGGAAACAAAAGGGCGTAAGTGCTACGCTTATCCATAGGACTTACGCCTTTTTAACTCTAAGGCGACGATATATTGAAATCCCGTAATACCTAAATCTGATTGGTTGACGAATGGCGTGGCATATTCAAAATACAAAATATTTGTTGACAAGAACAATCGGAGCTACCCCCTCTCGCGGCACATTTGAGTTTTGACCTTTCGGTACTCGCACTCAGTTGTTCAAGCACTGTGCCGCCCATATTGAATGAAATGCGACGTTGCTATGTCGCAATATAGTAATAAAATATATTTGTAATCATGATAATAACTGATCATTACTCATATTTACTTATATTCTTATTAACAAATGTTAAGGTTTACTTATTTATTGAAATGGAAAGGATTAGAATTTTCTGTTGGCTGTGGGGTTCCCAGTGAAGACTGGCAACGTTGGAGTAAAAATTGAGTCGACCATTCAACTCGCATAATGAGCACTGTGCCGCTTTTTCACGATCTTGCTTAATATAAATACATCGTCACCTAAGAGCCAAAGAAGCGTAAAGGAGGAGAAAAAAATTAATATTTTCTTATACTTAATACATTAAATGTATATTTACGTAATGAATATCATGTAAATTTCGCCACCAAACCCTCATTTTGGCTTAATTCGTAAGTTCTATGCTCATACATAGCACTCGCATCCCTTTATTTCTAAAGCATCGATATTTTTCGTATACATTACAATGTAATAATTACATGAATACTTGTCGATAATAAATATATCTAACGATAGTAAACATTTCAAAGAGAAAATTGGTAAAGTGTGAAGTCACAATCACCTGCATACACGGAGAGAAAAAATCTATGAAAATTTGTGATGAAGGTTCCGGAAAAAATACCGGACTGAGCAGTAACCGTGGAACGATTCACGATCGATTCCGAAAACCTCCGAACTGAATCGATTGACGGACGGGTGCGATAGAAATTATTGCTCAGTGCGGTAAAAAGTAATGCGAGGAAGAGAAAATAAACATCTTCGTTCCGCAATTTATTCGTTTTTTACAATAAAAATTTTGTGGGATACAAGAATAAATATTATATATGTAGTCCAGTTATGGGAAAAATTACTGACCAGTCCAGTATAATGCACTCATTTCATACATATTATGAGAAGTTTTTTACATTTTCATTTCTATAGGAAGACTTTTTTACTCACAAGCCTCTATGTCCCACGATTGCCAGACGGGGCTAATAATTTTTCATGGATTTTTCTCTCTGTGTAGCGATTTATCCTGTGATTTTTGTCAAAAGGACAGCGTTACGCTCATAGCACGAGTAACGAAAGGTTAATTACCCAAACTTAGATGACCAAAAAATAAATGTTTCGTAATAATAGTTCGTCCCATTAATAGAAACAATCATTTGTAATTTGAAAGAAGTAGAATTTCCTTTTCTGTTTTGAAAATCATGAAGCATGAAAACATACATAAATATTTGCTTTGTCGAAGTCACAATTCGCAAGGTGCGCACGAAACGCGCATTATAATCGAATAAAATAAAATCCAATATTAGAAAGTAGCATGTATCAGGAGTAAAAAGAAACCTTGAAATGTAATTCAGTAGCCTCGGGTGGGGCCTGCGGTTCACTGGTAGAATCATGGGACGACTGTCCCCTTACAACCTTGCCTCTCTGTGTCCCTGGGGCATTGGTGGGGGTGGAATGGGCCCGTGAGGCCCCACCAGCGTCCTCGTTAGCCGTCCAATCAGACGTGCGGCAAGTGGGACCAGTCTGCTTGATCGTACGCGTCCCACTGTTTCTACCGCCATCCTCCATAATTCTCATGCACTCCTGATATCAGGAGCACCAATTTGCTCTTCTTCTTCTCGGCCACTCCTCGTCGTCCAAGTCGCAGTTATATGTCGTTTCACTTACTATATCTCTCTCTATCTTTTTTTTCTCCTTAATTTCACAAATCTTTTATTTACATTTTTTTTTCTCAAACTCTCTGAGGCCTTTTTCCTCGGCTCGTTTTTATTTATCCTCTCTAGTTTTGTTTCTTTCTTTTATTAAGAAAAAAAAAACCACCAGAGAACGCACTTCTCTCTACCTCACTCTCAGCGGAGCGTTTGAGGTCAATCAACTCTGTTCCATAAGCCTGGTAAAAGGCAACCGGCGCGCACCAACCAAACGGAATACGACCTCAAGATTCGTATGTAGGCGAAGTCACTTTAGGCCGTTTTTCTTTAAATCATGTTTAAAATCTTCAACATTAAACGGGTGAATATAAAAAAGAGTATTAATGATTTTCATTTTCTTTCTTTTTCAAAATTTCTCTCGCCGTTTCATTGCTCGTATAAACGGTAAGTGCAATTAATTATTGACTCTTCTAATGCAGGCGTTAATTATTCAGATTTTTTATGATAAACAGAAAATAATCTGCCTCTGTTTCTCTACTCCCCGAGATCTTTGTGCGTTCCGTTTCATCTTCTCTCTTTGCCTCTTTTCTTTTTTCTTTTTTTTTTGGGAGAAAAGGCGGAGACGAGCCGGTAGAACCCACCCACGCGTAGCCACATGTGAACGGAAAAAAGGCAAAATAATAAATGTAAACGAGAGAAAGAGAGAGAGATAGAGAGTGATGGGGCCTCGGTTGAATGAATAGCCTCATTGTGTGTGTGTTTCATGTTTCTCCTTTTTTTTCGGGGAGAGATATAGAGAACGAGATGGATTATGTATTTTGTGTTCACCCGACTGGTGGCGCCCTGAGTCTACTTTGCCTCAACTTGGCGCTTTTGTGTGACACACACACACAACACACGCACAGGCGCTCACGGGTTTTTTTGTGTGCGGCGACGTTGTAACGCCGTGTGCCTTCGCTTTTTTTTTCTCTACTCTCTCTGTCTCTCCCTCTTTTTCTCTATCTCTCTCTCTCTCTTGTTCACAGCGCTTTGTGCTCGGCCACTGACACGATACTGTCACGTGACTCACGTGACTGGGAGAAAAGCTGTTGCATCACTTTTTTTTTCAACATGTTTTTAGGTTATTTTCCATTTTCGTGAGTCGAAAGGGGGAGAGGGGAGAGGGTTGATGAGTTTGTTAGGGTTTTGAGAGAGAGAGATGGGATGAGTTACAAGTGATTTCAGAGTATTTTGCAATATTTCCCCGAGTTTCGAGGATATTTAAGCCACTGTGGGAAGAAAGATGAAATAACTTTACGAATTTACCTCTTCACTATTGAATAAACTTTGAAAAAGTGACTTTTTCACACTCAGAGTAACTATGACATTGCTAATCATTGACCGACTGTCGAATCAACATCAGTACGATGTTAATTCAATATATTTCATCGATCTCGCAACATTTTAATCATCACTGTGTGAAATAATGACGTCACGTGTTTATGAAAAATGTTGCTTAGAGTGGGATTTGAACTTGGAACGTTCGGGTCTCTAGTAAGCGACACTTTACCGACTGCGCCATCAGCACTTAACGATTTTAGAGTAAAAATATTTGAAATATTTGGGACAAACAGATTTAAGAGGAGATGATAAGAACTGCCGTATTCGATTCTCGAAAAAAAATCAATTTTCTAATAATCGATATTTTTTTATGTCGATTTTTTTTTCATCGATGCATAAAAAAAATAATCAGATTTTCAATTCATTACTTATTAACAAGAAAGAAAATAACTTTGCAATTTTTTCGTATTAGGATTTGATTAATCATAAAAAAGAAATAGGAAGTATGAGGTGTGAATAAAAAAGCACAAGACATTATTGTTTCTCCCGTAAATAATCTGAATTTCATGCATGATAAAGTATGGAACGAGTGTATGGATTGATGGCCAATCAATATTGTTCATTTGACACTTAGTTTTTGAAATTTGAAAATTTTGTCAATGTTAAGTGGAAAACATTAAAAATTGATGAATGGTTAAGAATAAAAATCGAACGAAAAAAAATCGATTTTTTAAAGAAAAATAATCGAAAAATTCAATGAATCGTTTAATATCGCCCATTATTACTGCTGTGAAGACTACACTATTTTCATTACAATTCCTGCGATAATAATGAAAGGAAAGAGAGTATTTTTCTCTTTTGTGAATTCGTAATAAACAATTTCATGAATTCTATTATTCGTCGTGTTCGACAAGGAAAAACTCGGAGAATTTCTCGCTGTTTTCACTCTTTCCGATGAAAGCACGAGACTGAGGGAGAAGTTTATTAAATTTTGATTGCGCAAAAGCTCTGTAATTTAATTGTAAACGATGTTTTTAGAGCTATATTGGACAACTGCTAAGTGCCAACGAATATATACCACAGGTAAATTCGTTTTTAACAGTTTTCCCGGTAGTTTAAAGTTCGTTTGACGAAGTTTCATGGGAGAATTTGTAATAGTGCAAATATTTTCGTTGAAGAGAGCTTTCGACGCTGGGGTTTTGTGAGAATGGTAGAGTGAAATTTGGTATTTTCAATTGCAAATTGGGTAAATTTTTGGTTTCAATTCATTTTAACGATTATTTTAGGGTTTCCAAGGATTTTTTATGGTTTCAATTGGCTCAAGGGTTCAAGATCAACTCCCAATTGAAGCTGAGATCATTTCCGATCGATTGATATTTTTGGAAATTAATTTCCGATGGAAATTGAGGGATTTATACTGTAAATAAGCGATTTTCGGGAAATTGTCGGTAGCTCCCTCAATTTCCACCGGAAATTTATTCCCAAAAAAATGAATCAATCGGAAATGATTTCAGCTTCAATTTGGCGATGACCTTGACGCGCTGCAACGATTAGAACCGAAGATATTTGCGTAAATACTGAAAATCTCAAAATTCAAAATTTTATGAAAATAGAAGAAAAGTTATTTTTTCATAATTTCTATCAAAAATTTCACTGAAAGCTCAGAACAAGCACCTCCACCCCCCCCCCCCCTCCCTCCAACCCGTCCACCCCTCACAGACACGTAAAAAAATATTAATTTTTATGAACATTCCATCAGCTAAAAAAAAAATGACTGAAAAATCACAAAATCAATTTTTTAAACACGTTAATTCTCGTCATTTTCTTCATTTAAAATTCGACTAAAAATCTAATGAGAAAGTGCATGAAAAATTCCTCGGAAGCATCGCCAATCTGATGTGCATATTTCAATGAAGAACAAAAAAAAGAAATCCTCGAAATATTTAATAAGAAAATACGATGTGCACGAGGCAAAAACTGTCGGGAACATTCTGTCCGGCTCTTCATAGCAGTAATAGCAGCAAAATAAATGATAAAAGGGGGAGAAGCAGAGAGAGAGAGAGAGAAAGCGCGAGCCCTGAGGGTTTCCTCGTGTATTCAGGAGGGGGGGCTGTTTGTCAAACCGACTTCACTACGTATCGAATTCGTGCAGGCACATACGGTACACACATCCCCTTCCTTCATCCCCCTCGTGTCCAATGCTCTTCCTAACTATCCAACATCTCGAAACGAAAAAAAAAGCTCGCAGGCACAAAGGCTTGACTTTCGTCTCGGTTGCCTTGTCAACGCCCTATTCAAGGGTATCACCTCGTTAAATTTCTCCGTAAGTTTAGACTTTTTTTCCTCACGAATGCAGGTGAAATAAAGTTTGAGGACACTTTACGTTTAGTTCATGGAATTGAGGAGAATTCGTTAGTTTACGAGGAGACAGAGGAATTTTTTTGGAAATAGCTTTTTTGGGAAATTTTTAGAGCTATAAAAAATGATTCGGTGGAAATTTGGATAACTCAATATTTTCGAGTGATTTTTGGCGAAAATTGGTGGGGAGTACCAATTTTTACATGCTTCGTTAAAGATTCATTTCTCCTGGGGGGAAATTTAAATTTAAAATCTTTCGCGCGTAAATTCTATTCCAGGACAAAATAAGGAGATTTTTTACGGTGTAAAGATCTTTACGAAAAAATATGAAAAAAATTGTAAAGACACTTCAACATTTTTACATTGTTGAAGAATTTTTTCAAATTTTTCCTCAGAAAATTTCTCTCCGAAAAAAAATTTCACTGCCTCTAATCATTGAAATCGTAATTTAATAATTAAAAAATTTTTCCATCATTTTTACGTTTTTCCAATCCAATTTCAGCAAAACATTTGTTGTTTTCTCTTTTTGCTCGCAAGATGAGGCAATTTTCTCGATGCAAGAAATTGAAAGATGAATTTCATCCTCCAGAAGGTGCGAAGAAATTGAAGGTGTGGCCTTTCCAACTGAGAGAATGAAGGGGGTAAGGAGGGGGGGGGGCGCTATCGTTTTGAGAATCTCCATTGACAACATATCATACTCGATCTTATTCAGTATGTAACGAAGTTTCTGAGGGGTTGTGTTGGTAAACCACCTGAGCCAATGATTCGAGTCTTGGACAACCCTTTGCTTATTGATCTGATGTTATATCTGTAAATATAGTACAAGGGATGGTGATAGTAACACAGTTTACGTAAGGGAGAGCTAGAGCCAATGATCGTTGAAATAAAAAGGTAAGTTCGAGAATAATTTCTAGTTCCTTGTGGATATCTCGGAAATTATTGGATTGAGGAGAATTTACGAATAAGAATTCACGAAGGGTCCATTTTTGTGGAGAATTGCATTCTGTATGTAGAAAGGTTTAAAAGATCCAAGCCCCTTAACTCACTCATTACCAAGATATCGTGGCCTTAGAACCAAAATGGCATAAGTTCTATGTATAAGCATGGCACTTACGCTAGTTTGACTCTAAGGCGACTATACACTTGAAACGAAGATAAAAGTAAACTTTAAGAGATTATTGACAAATGGACTATTGAGAGTAAGAGACCTTAAGCCTTGTGCGTTTCACACGAGTTTGAAGAACAGAGTTGATCAATTTGATGTTTTTAATATTCCATACACTAGACAAGAGATTTATCAATTGTTCATAGCGACTTCTCCAAATTCTTGAAACTTTTCACCTGAAGATATTATATCAGGAGATACGTTTGCTGTTTACGGTGGAATTTGTTCAAATTATCTGTTAACAAAAAAGCCTATTTCTTAATGAGCTATCTGTGATGGTAATTATTATGTAATTCATTGCAAATTTTCCACGAAAGAGTTTAATTGGTTAATTCTTGCACTTAGGAAAAAGTAGTGCGCCCAGTTCTCATAATTTGACTTGATATATAAAAAATATATTTTTTTTTATATTTACACATTGCCATTTTCAATATTTTTTAAATATATTCTGAGATATATTTTTGATATATTTCATATCTATTCTAAATATATAAAATATATACGAGAATCAGCCAAAAGTTGTATATTAAGAATATATTTTTTATATACATTTGATATATAATTATATATTTTTACTATATTTTTTATGAATATTTTCTATATCCCAACATATATTTTATTTATATTTGATTTCCATGGGGGTGGGCCGCTTTCGAAAATTAAGTCTCCGGCCCTATTAATGTCTTGTTATAAACTCAAAAATCTATAAGGCTCTATTCGTACAATCAAAACAAAGCGTAGATCTAATATGCCGCAAGAAACACGCAATAAGTAGGCTTCCTTAACATTGTACGAATCGCACGAATAACCAGCAACAATTTGTAATATCGCTCAACCACAAATGATTTACTATTCTGTTCTTAATATATGTTGTCTTGTTCTGATGAGCATTTGCGTGGAGTTGGAATGCAATAAGTATCAATGTCAATATTATGCCCTCTTGAATAACTTTGAAAAGATGTGTGGTGCTAATAGCCGTAACGAAGAAAAATAGAGGGTGACTGAAGTAAATATTCATGGTCATAATCTCCACCATCAAAATATCGACGGTTCACCTTAATTTTCGTTTCAAGTATATCGTTGTCTTGGAGTCAAAGTGACGTAAGTGCTATAGTGGGAAAAAAAAAATTTTGTTGTAAGAAAATCTACTTCACTCAAGAAAATTTCAATATATATAGATATAGAAAATGTGAAGAAAATGTTGAATTTTCTTGCTACAAGACAATTTTCTTGCTACAAAAATTTTTTTCCCTCAGTGTATGCTTATATATAGCACTCACACTGCTTTGGTTCTAAAGCACCGATATTTATGTTTTTTTCAATACTTTTCCTTCCAATTATCTTCACCGTACTTCGGCTATTCATTGGCGCAATTGAATACACGTGAATAAAATAAAATTCCTCATTTTTCGCAAATACTCCAAAAAATATCACATTTACAAAAAACTGTAGAGAGTTAGATTCTTCATGAAAAAAGTCTAAATGTCTAGATCCACTCATTTCCATGATATGCAAAAATCATTAACAAATAAAGTAAAGATTATTCTCAATTCTCATTTTTTTGTGAGTATAAGCTACATCTCCATTGAATTCTCCGCAAAAAAAAAGCGTCTTAGACATTCTGAAAATTCCCCCTTAGTCCCAAATGTATTCAACGTTATTCAATAATGCAAAATTTTATTTGATAAACGTCCCCAAAGAGAGAAGAATATTCCCCGAATACTGAAAAGCCAAGTTACAATATTTTATTCGCAAAAAAACGAATTTCCCAATACAACGAAGTGGAGTTAGGGAAGAGATTACGCTCGAATTTCCGGATAAATTCAATTTTCAAATCGAAATACAGAAAAATACCTTCTTCCGCATTTACTCATGTTATATAAAATTCAAGTGATGATAATAACAATGAAATATGGTGAAGAAAAAAGCATCTATTTGGTGGATTAGCTGTATTTTTCTGGTGAAAATGAAATAGCATAAGGAATTATAAATAATTCCTTTTAATTTTATAATTTCACTTTGTGTAATCCAAGTGAATAATTCGAGATACTGAAATAATTCGCTGTAAATGTAAAAGGAATATGTAATTGAGATTGAGTGCATTTGAGAGGGAAATCGATTAAACGTATTGAATCGCAACTCTGCAACACGATAAGCTCTCGTTCTCTCCTGTGTAACCGTGTATATTATATATATATATCTACATATATATTCAAAGAGTAGATAGAATTCGCGTATTGCCGAGAAAATGAAGAAAATGAAGTGGAGGTGAACATTGTAGGAGAAAAAAGTACAGATGATGAAGGAACGTTGATGGAGAAATTCATTGAATCGCGAAATAATGAAAAAAATTCAATTATGATTCCCGGACATTCGCAGTACAATGTGGAATTAAGTTTTTTTTTGTCTCAATCCAGAAACTTGAAAAACGTCTTTTGCATTTGAATGGAAACCTCAGAGTGAATATTATGAATATTTTCGATTGTTGCTACTACGTACAATGAGCTGGAATTATGCAAGATTGAAAGGTACGGCGTTCCAGCACGTCCTCACTCACTCAAGTATTTAATTGAGGACTTTAAAAATCACGTCACACAATGTACTGATTAATAGGCGGATCATTTTCTCGCTCCGGAGGAACGAGATTGGTTGAAGGGCTTTGGAAGATTTCAGTTTTTTCAAGAATTCATTTTTCTGTGAATTGATTTGGGTGAAATTCTTGACTTAAAAAGAAAGTGCTTTGACGTTTTCGAAAGCTATGGGAAGATGAGTGGTGGATTTAAGCTAATCTTTACAGATTTCAGAAGATTTCGAGTAGATCTGGATAGAGTAAATCAGATTTTTTGAAGATCTGGAAAGATTGAAGCAGATTTAGATCAAATCTGCATGGATTTGGACAACTTTAGAGTAAGCCTGCTTCAAATCTGCATGAATCTGAACGAATTTTGACCGAATATATATAGATTTTCAGAAAATTCATAGATCAGGAAGAAGAATTTTGGCATTTTCAAATGTTGAAGAAATGTTAACGGTTCATTTGGGCAGTTTGACCAGATTTAGTAAATTAGAGAAAATTTGGAGGAAATTAATTGGTTATAAAAAAAAGTTTTTGCTATTTTTAAGGGATATATGAAGAATAACGGTGAGTTCACGTAAATTGGATCAGATCTGCAGAAATATGAGGAGATTCAAACCAAATCTGCACAGATTCAAGGAGATTTGGACAAGTTAGGACCAGTTTGGAGGGAATTCATAGATTTAGAGAAACTGTTTTGTTATTTTTAGGAATTAGAGGAAGACTAAGTATAGATTAGGGCAGATTTAACTAAATTTGAAAAGCTAGGCCCAGTCTGGAGATAATGTATGAATGAAACTGAGAATGAACTGTTTTAGAATTTTAAGTGCTAAAAGTACATAATAAGGACTCCAAGCAGATTTTGACAGATCTAAGCAGATTTGTGCAAGGTCGGGTAGATTTGATTAAAATTAAAAAATTACAGAAAATTATTCTTCTCGTTTTGATTCTAATTAAATGATTCCCATTAAAAAAAAAAAGAATATTTGATGATTCTACAATAATCTATTCTCCAAATTACTGAAGAATCATTAAATCAATGATTAAATTCTTCAAAATTCAATAAAATCTATATTCCTGAATGAAATCATGCAAAAGTTCAACAAGTTTTGTTTTGCCGTTTCACCAGAGATTCGAGAAACTATACATGCACGTAGAAGCAATAACCTACTTAATACGTAACTTCGAAAAGTAATAAACCGAGATGTTCCCTCTTCTTTTTTTCGAGCCACAAATCGTAAAATTGTTAGGTTCACGAATGAAACAAGTTTCATCTTACTTGGGTTCGTGATTTCCAAAACATCATTACATTCACTTGAGTTTTAATCTCATTAAACAAAATTTTGACAGTTACAGGCATTTTGCGATAATTCCTGGCACCGGAAATGCGGAAAGTACTAAAGACGGTTAAGGCGTAATTTCCGGTGATAATTCAACGCTCTCGGTAGTTTCATTGATAATGAAACACAAAAATGGAGTTGCTATTTATTCCCTTTGTTTCTACTTCCCGTTTCGGAAATGGACGTCTTTTCAAAGTGGTATATGGTAAAAAATACGGTCGAGTCGTTGAGTGTCTAGAAAATAAAAAAAAAAAGCGAAAAACACCTAGAAATTATTATTTCGTGGTCCTAGAGTCAAAAGGGCGTAACAAGATAGAAAATGTGTACCACTTGCGTCTTTTTCCCTCTCGGACGACGATTTATGATTGAAAACTTTTCTCCTGGCATTAAAAACAAATTCGGAGAAGAATAAGTGAATTATATTGATTATCTGTTAATTATTACTTGACCAATAGTATGCCATTCGAATAGTGTATTCACGTCTGTGGCAATGCAGCAATAACAATCATTTATGACGAAGTCATCAGACGGTCAATAATTCAGCATTGAAGAGGTTGAACAGGATAAATCCACTTATCTTTGAGGTCATTTCGAAAGAAAAGTGATATTACTTATCTGTTTTTTTAGAGAATTTCGAGAGTTACAAAAGAGTTTTGAGGCAAAATTGCTCTTTCTCGGTTATTTTCTAAGGTATTTTCAAAAAACTTAATGAGAAAACAAAAGACTTATCTTGTTTTACCTCTTCACTACTGAATTTTGGTATTGGATCATGAATTTTTGCTTTTCACCCTTTTTTTAAAGACATTTTCCACATTTTAATCTTCTGCCGAACCCAAAAGCGCAAAATCTTGCATTGACCCATAAGACGCCGTGTTATTTCTATTTCGTTTTTATTTATTATTGTTGATCATACAAAAGGCTCAATTGACTCGAAATTTCAAGAGATTGTTCAGATTTGTATAAACTTTCATTTGAAATTTATTTCATATTTCGATCTTTGAATTCAATTCGTGACCATACCACTTAAGGAGGAATTTCAGACAAGAAAAAATGGGGCAAAATGAACTTGCGCGGTAATATGATCGAGGATTTTTGGATCAGAGTGAAGGACTTCATGAAAAAATCTAAAAAATTTGAGAAAATGCTTCAATATGGACACATTTATGGTGATTTTTTTTCAAATTTTTTCATATAATTTTTTTCTTAAAAAAACATCCCGAATCATTTTGAACCTTAGGTTCATTTTGCCCCAGTTTCCCTTATTTACAGAAACGCGTGCGTTACACTGGAGCATCATCCGGACAACCCTTTGAGTAGAATTTAACGAGAAAAATTCTAGGAAAGAGATGATGCAATGCAATGAAAATGTAGATTTTATCGAGAAAAAACTTTTTCAATCTAATAAAATTCGTAATTGATTGTTAGATTTTTTCGCTTGATTTAATCAACAAGATCAGTGGGATAATGAGGGATTACGTGCGATCGGTCTCATTCAAGAACCGGGAGAATTAATTGGTCGATGGAGGAAAAAAAATGCCCTTCAGGTAAATCCGGAGATATTCAATAGTGAAGTTTCGTGGAACTAGATCAGTCAATTAAACTTTTAGCTGAGTTTCCATAAAATATATTGAAATTTATGAGAGATAGGGAAATTCTACAGGAACCTTTTTTGTAGCTCTTGTTTTCCTCTGCAAAAAGATATTCTTCCAAATTTTCCTCTCCCTCATAAATTCCGAGATAATTCAAAAAAACCCATGAGAAACTCAAATTAATTGAGTTCACCCAAAAATACTTTTTTTTTAAATATCTCCGAAAAGAAGCAAGATAGCGAAAATTTGGTGATGACCTTTTTTGTAGCTCTCAAAATTCTCTAAAACAATGGTATTCACAAAAATATCGCTATCTCGCTTAGTTTCAAATTCATCCTCCAAAAACCAATGCACCATAAAAATCAACGAATTCCTTAATTTTTCGGTTTTTCTCTGTTTCATTTATTTTTCACTCATACGTATTTTTTGATGAGAATTTTTCTCATTTCCTGTCGAGTGAGCACAAAATTAAAAAACTCATGGGGTGTAATAATGCGGCTGGGGTGAGTTAACAGGGATTCTGCATTGAAGCTGAATATCGTTCCTCCTACATGATATCGTCGCTTTCGCAACAAAAGGGCATAAGTCCTGTTTATAACTATAGCACTTACGCCTCTTTGTTCCGAAGACGGCGGATATGAAATGTGCGTTGAAATACACGCGTCAATAACGAGAGATATACATGACACGATATAAGCCCTCACTCGATTATATTAAACGCACTAGCGCTATTCATCGTGCAATATTCAATAGCAAGATTTAACAGGGCGATTATTGGTCCATGGTTGTGTTATTACGAGATTACAAATTCGTGGAACATTTTATTTGAAATTTGGAAATTGAAGGATTCAATGAAATTAATTAATGTTTATTTATTTGTCAGTAATTTGTGCATATCTCAGAAAATATGGAGTTGAGGAGAAATTATCAAGATACAATTTTTGTAGAAGAAAATGATAGCTACAGAAGAGTTCTCTACAAAAATTGCTCTATCTCACTTAGTTTCTGAGATAATTTTCAGAACCGAATTTATCACGAAAATCACTGAAAATGGTCAATTTCTCATCAACTGTAAAGGATCCCGGAATCTACGGGAGATAGAGAAATTTTTATGAAGGCTTTTTTGTAGCTCTTTTTCTCCCTTACAAAAAAGGTCTCGACGAAAATTGCTCTATCTCGCTTAATCTCCGAGATATTTTCCAAAAACCGAGTTTGTCTCGAAAATCATCATTAAAATAATAAATTCCACTTCTTCAACCTTATAAGTTTAACCTTATAAGATCTCGAAATTTAGAGGAGATAGCGAAAATTTAGAAGAAATCTTGTTTGTAGCTCTCATTTTTTCCTACAATAAAGGTTTCTGCGATAATCTTTCTATCACCTATAACCTCTGAGATAATCGGTCTGAAAAAAATGATTCCACAAAAAAAAATTAATTCCTGAGTTTTATCACTTCACTGCTCAATTAACTTTTATTCTTTTCCCATTAAATCAAGTACTTAAAAAAAATTATTATTCCCCACGATTCAAGTGCGAGAGGCACTTCAAATCGCAGAAAATCACGGTAACAATATCCTTCAGCGATGAAAAAAATATTGACTTCTTTAATTGACCAATTAACGTAAATCCCGAATATTTTATTCTACTAAATTCAACATTTTTCTCTCGTTACAGTCGTTATCCAATTAGCGAGGCTATTACTTCCGGTGTGTGTGCACCGTACACATTCTCACAACATCAAATCGCTTCGTTTTAATTGGACGAATGTCCATTGAATCAAAAAAAAAAAAATCGGACAACTAAAAAAAGAACAGAATTTCCAAATTTGTTTGGTTTTAAATAAAAAATCAGCAAAATCTGATTTTTTTCACTTTTATTTACCACCAATTTTTTTTTTAATCCACTTATTTTCTAAGTTTTCACTTTCAAAAATTTCGCGGGAAAATCTCGACGTTTGAATTTAACCCGAGGCGCACAGTACGGAGGGAGTAACGTTACTGTGTGCAATAATTTTACTCCACTACCTGAGAAGACGCCGCAAACACAACTCGTGTCAATTAATGCGCATGCGTTACGAAAAAATAGATATTTACAAGTAGAAAATAAATGAGTTCTTTTCTCAAAAAATTTATTTGTTTTGTGTTCTATTGAAACGATGTTTTTTCACGGTAATTAAGTGAATTCATGTATTTACTCAACTGTTTTTATTCCAGTATTGAAACAGTTGGAAGCGCTTTTTTTTCTATTTTACACTAAAAAGAAAAATCCCAAATTGAGTTTTTTTTTTATTTTCAAATTATTATCTAATGCAGTTTCGATCATAGATTCATCCTGCAGATTATGCATACATATTGACATATTCATATATATTGTTATTCTTGAAGAAATAAATTCAAAGTCCAGGGCAGATATAGGAAATATTTTTTTCCCTCAGTGTATAGCCATTTATTTAATTGTCGAGGAAGATTGGAAGGTCATAGAATGCAATACTAAATGATTGTCAATTTGCGAAGTTTCGTTAATAGTTCAAGCTTCTCCAGGCTCTTGACATTTCTAGTATCTTGTCAAGTTAATAATCCTTAGTAGATTCATGTCGAGTCCCAACAAAATTGCAAAGCATCCTAACAGTAAATACACACTCAATCTTCAACTTAAACATTCAATTGTCGAGCTCGTTCAGCGCAGCAAAGTGTATTAATATAATTCAATTACATCCAATAAGCAAAATAATTGTTGCCTTCGATGTATGCTGTCAGAACATAGCTCTAAAGTGTCAGAAACCGGGGCAGCCAGGGTCATTTGATTATTATTTCTCTCTCTTTTTTCTTTTATTGAATGCTTTCAAATCATCTAGAAGGTTTATTCAGCAAGAAGGAAGAAAAAAAACAGTGATATACATATTCACAGTTTTGTGCACTCATTCTGACAATATTTGTTTCTTATTCATTATCATCTCTAGTTAGGGGTCTATATATGCATACATTGTAATGCAACTTATTATTTCAGAACGATTTAAGAATTATTTTTTCTCTATATTCATCAGAACACAAATATTCTTTAGGTATCCGTTCCTTTATTGATTAAATATAAATTATAAATATAACAATAAAACTGAATTTAATTCTATTCAAATGAAGAGAAATTAAATAAATGATACCAAATAAAATTATTGTTTTTAGAAATTGAACGGATAAAATATCAGCAATTATTTCCGTTGGATTAATTAATACAAAAAAAATGTATTTATTGAATATGAAGAGATGAATTCGAAAATAATAATTTTTACAGTCATAAAGTTATGAGTCATGATATATATCGGAATTTTCCAGGGAATTTTTTCAATTTTCTCCAACTTTGGATCATTTTTCCCAAAGTACCTCGGAATTCGGAGGAGATAGGAGAATTTTTGTAGTAACATTTTTTGTAGAGTGAAGTGAGAGCTACAAAAAAGATTACAACAACATTTTCCCTATCTCCATCGGTTTATGAGAAATCCTATAAAAACAAATTGCCGGTCGGAATTGACCCATTAAAATTTTCTGTTACGACAAAAAAAAAATCAGTGAAAAAGTGGAAACCTAACGAATCAATAATTTCTCGACTAAGTTAATAAAAAAAGACATTCCACGTCTCTAAACGCTGGTCTCTGTTCTTCCAGGCGCTTAATTACCATAAGTTACAATCTTCCGCAACAGGTCGAACAAAAACTCCTCATTTACTCCGAGCGAATGAAGGAAAGAAACGGTTTAAAAAAAATTGTGCAGAAAATAAAATATGAAGGGATGAGTGAATAATGAAATGAAAAAATATTTCTCTTCTGCGCGTGGAATTATCAACAATATTTGTCAATTTCACGTGGCTTTTTTCTGCTGATTGAAACGAATGCGACTTTCCATAAACAAAAAAAGTCAATTAATTTTGAAAAAAAGAGCGCTTCTGGCAATTTTACTCTATTGATACTAGAATCGTGTTTACTCAGGGTTGAATAGATGAAATATTTTTTGTTTGCCGCTTTTTCCTATCAAAAAATTGATATAGTGTTCAAGATATTTTCGAAATAATGAAAATTTCATTTTTTTGAAGAAGTTATTTTGATAAACTTTGAGGATGAATATCTAGGAATCTGAGAGAGATAGAGCGATTTTTGCAGCTCTTTATATTTTCTACTAAAAAAGTTTCTTGCCAAATTTTCCTGACGGTTTCCAAGATCTTATCATTTAATCAAGCTGTAATTTTTTACTTTTTTCTCATTTTGTAAAAACTACTCAATTAAGGTAATATCCCAGAATACAGTGGATAAAGCAGAAAAAGATGAGAATTCGCAGGTGAGCTTTCAATTAGTTGCTGATAATTCGGGAAAACGTGCTTCAATTTGTCCAAATTTAGGGCGTTTCATCCCCACCACCGCTACTTTCAGTAACTTTGATGATTCATATCTCATAAATTACACAAACGAAAATTACGAAAAAATTCAGAAAAATGTGAAAAAAATGTCATCTTCAATACGGCATCAAAAAAATAAGGGATCAACTGTACTCGAGTTCGCTGGAATACTACCTTGAATATCTGCAAGTACCTCAGAATTCAAGAGAAATAGAGCGATTTTTGTAGAAACCTTTTCTTCAGCTCTGAGAATTCTCTACAAAAAAAAGTCTCTCACCACATTCCTCTCAATCCACTACTTTTCTAGATATTTTTAAAATAGTAAAATTTTTCTTGATTTATCACTTTTCTCTGTTTAATCACAAACAAAGAATTCATTATTTCCCTCGAAACTTTTTCAATACCATGAATTCTTCAACTTTTAATTAATTTTTTTTTCCTCGATACAGAGAAGTGTTACTCGTGCAGCATTGATACTGCTAAACGTTTTTAAAAGTATAATCTCGGTCTTTGACTTTATTGGATTTTTATTGGAGGCAAAAGCTTGGGGGCAAACTCTCGCAGATTTTGTACGGACGAATCCACTTATTCCCCTGAGACTCCCTCCATTTCTTTTTCCTTCGTATTCAATCCCCCCCTCCCTCCGCCCTTTCTTCTTCCCTCTTAGTATGACGCTTACATTACTGTTGGGTTTTATGATAATGGGGATAACATAACGAGGGGTGCAAAATATATAGGGTGCGACACGGTTCGTTATTGACTGTAATATGAAATGAAAATTTCAGGGAAATTGCGAGAGGAATTAACATGAAAATGAAAAAAAAAAAATCATTACTTCCTTTCGCAAAAATTACTTTTCTTATAGTATCTCGGAAACTAAGCGAGATAGCATAATTTCAGTAGAGACCTTTTTTGTAGAAAATTTGAAAAGACACAGAAAAGGTCACTACACAAATTCCGCTATCTCGTTTAGTTTCTGAGATAATCTCGAATAACTGAATTTTCCCGTTTTTTCAAGTCGCTATCGATGTTTTCCGTAACTCGATAACCACCGGGGCAAAATGGATTCCCTTTTTTTTTATTTTGACGCAAATTTCCCTGGCTATCGAATGTGACCAGCTGCACGATTATTGGTTGATCAGTTCTTGCGTGAATTGCACTTTTTCAAAAAAAAATGAATATGTCGTTTTAGTGAAGAAATTGTAGAGCTTCTAGGATTCTTAAAAGTGTTCATTAAAAATTCAAATTCAAAGTCATCCGTATGTATCTCTTATCTTAAGGCAACGTAATAACGGCAGCATTGCGTGCCAGTGATTAACATGTAGAGTAAGTTCTTGCAAGTTCTCTCATTAATTCTAGGCATTATTCAGTTGGAGTAAATCTAAAAATAGGGCAAAAATAGAATAATTTATTTGGACAATATTCCTTTTTGGTTTTTTTCGGATAGAGAAAAAAAATGTTTATCAAAGAATACTTTATTCTGTTAATATCAGGATGAAACAACAACTGCTTGTACATTTGTGGAGGGGAAAAATAACACACGAATCGTGCAGAATGGCCAAAGCTATCGGGCGTCCCAGTGAGCGGACCCTGGAGGCCGGAGTTTATTAGCTCAACCCCTCTTTTACTGAAGGCTTTGACTCACCCATGAAAATACTTCGTTATTTACCGAAAGCAACTTTTTTTCTACTAATTATTTTCCTCTGCGGATTTTTTTAATCGGAAATTTTGATTTGCGTTTTTTGAATTCGTTAAAGTACATGAGATAGAGTATTTCCAATGATTTCATTTGAAAGATGAGAAGGTTTCCGGTGAAAAACATGTAAAAAAGAATATTTTTTCAAAAGAATTTTTCGAAAATTTCGCAAAAAAGAGTTTCTTTTTTACAATTCATTATTTATTTGTATTGAGTGATGCTCAATGTTTGAACAAAAAAATCGATTCTTAAATAATCGATCTTGGAAAAATACGATATTTTGAAAATCGATTTAAGAAAAAAAGCGAAATGAGAAAATTGAGGATTTGAATTTTTTCAATGAAAGAAAAAATAAATAAACTATCACATCAATTCTCGATTATCGATTAATCGCTGTAATATTTCGCACATAATTCGAGATATCGCAATCCAACCAAGTTCCGTTGGACCTATTTTAGTCCAAAGGGAAATAAATCCTATTTTTCCTTTTTCTCCCAAAAAAAAAATCAATATGATTTTCCCAAAAACCATCGAAAAAGTCGATTAATCGAATTTTCCAAATTGATCAACGAAAATTGTTCAAGAAAGGAAGAATCGATCTCACAAAAATCGATTTTTAGAAGAAAGTAATCGATTTTACAAAAATCGATTTTTAGAAGAAAAGAATCGATCTTGCAGAAATCGATTCAAGATTACCCATCACTGGTCGTATTTTAAAATTGTTAACATTTTTCATCAGCTATTCACTGATTGAATTGACGAGAAATAGTGGAAATAGAGACCCTGAGGAAATGAAGAGATCTAGATCACGCTAGAAAGAGAGAAAAGAGACGAGTGATAGTGGGAGGGGTGAGATGGTAATAAATCAAGTCAGCTGACAGTACCAAGTGGGGCTGGACCACAGAGTATCTCCCCTCAATTTCATTCGGTTATTTTCTATCTCTCTCTTTTTCTCTCAATTTCCTTTTTATTTCGGATTTATCAGGTCTTTTCATTGCTGAAGCAAAGAAGAATACTCTTTCATCAATTAGCCTCGTTGAACACAAACATTTCTCGGTATTTTATAACGTGAGAGTTTGCATTGATATCGACTCAGAGGCCACACGATTCTTAGTTAATTAAATAGACTTTGATTAAACGCAAAGACTCACAGGTGCGCCAATAAAATCATTCACGATTCCTTATCCCTGGTTAATTAACGAGACTTGAGTACAGAGAATTACAGTAAAGTCAACTGGCTTGTCTATTACATTTGCTTGGATGGACTTAATTTCCATTAAATACTTGTTACTGATGAAGAGACATTTTATTGGAGATTGTTCGAAGACTATCAAGTATTTCTGTAATTTCATGAAAGTGTAATTGAATTTTTCCTGTCGCATTAGATATCAATATAATTAAGCAATGAAGAGGTGAAACATGGGACAAGTCCATTTTTCTTGCTACTCATTTATTGATAGTATCTCGGAAATCAAGCGAGATAACGAAATTTTTGTAGAGACTTCTTTTCTGTTGCTCTTCAAATTCTCTACAAAAAAAGGTTTCGGCGAAAATTGCACTAGCTCGTTTGGTCACCGAGATATTCTTAAAAGATGAATAGTAAGAAAAATAGAATTATCCTGTTTGATCTCTTCACTGCTGAATTGATAAACGGGATTTTTAATTCTCCTGGGAAATTTCAGACACACGCACTGAATATTCCAGGCTTGTTTCTTTTTTTTACGATAAGGAAACTTCAAATAATTAAGAACGTTTTTCATTTGAATTTTTAAAAACTTCTGATTTAAAAAAAAACAGGCAAAAACTCAGATAATTCATTGCATATATCTCCTATTTTCCAGAGAATTGTAAAATTCTGTTCAACATAACTATTGATATTCAACTGTGCCCATGAAATTTTATTGTAATGCCCATGAAATAGCAGTAAGACTCCATCTTTTACGCATGAATATTCAGTAGAAAAACCTGAGAATTCAAATACTCACTGAATTTACAGAATCTCTCGTTTGAAATTTCATGCTGCAATTTCTAACAGTACAGAGGAATGAGTAAACACGTCTTAGAATGTATATCCTTTCAATTTCTCATGATTTCAACTCATTGTAAGAAGCAGTAATTATTCTTGAAGAAACGAAATACATGGGTGAGTGAAACTTTTGCGGCTCATGGAAATCCACGGTGAAAACTAAACCGATAAGTCATGTAGAAAGTTGCTTGTAGTGGTTTTGTGTGTATACCAATGGAATATTCGTCCTCGTTGAAAATCAAAAGGTCGTAATACCATTTATCGTTTCAGGATTATTGCAAAACGATAAATAACAATTTACTAATAAATTATTCCTCGAATTTTGAATATTTGATGATGAAATACGCATCAACGAGAATAACGAAGAATATTATGCTGCATTAATCCATGAAAAGCTACTAATTACATTGTATATATTATTGACATTGCCGAATGATATTTTGTGATAATTGATTCCTCCAATGTAACATTCAGCTCGTGCCTCTTTGTAATTTTAATGGATGAAAATGATTGGACAATTTGCAATTAAATTCTCGGTTGAATGATTCAGAAATACATTGAAAAAAAAAAGTCGTAAAAATAATCAAATCAATTGTTTCAATAAAACAGAAAACATGAGGATTTGTAGGTCAGTTTCTAATTAATTGCTGACAATTCGGGAAAACGTGCTTCAATTAACCCGAAAAAAGTAATTTAACTATTCAAAAGTCATATCTTCAACTTGTGAATATAGAATTTTTTTTTGTTTCTTGAAATTTTTTCTACATTACTATTTTCTTATCACATGCATTAGGTAGAGAGAGAAGCTAATAGTTATGACTACCTTCTAATTAAAATTTCTCAATAACTATGAGGGGAATTGAATTTTTTTTCTCTATTATTTAGTTGAAATGCTGTTCTCTTCCCCAATTGTTTTTGAATAATAGGTCAACTGTGTGATTTTTTAGTAATTTCGTTATTTCTGTCCGATTTAGGGCGATTTATCCCCACCACCGCTATTTTCAGTGACTTTGATAATTCATATCTCATAAAATACACGGACAAAAATCATGAAAAAATTCAGAAAAATGTAAAAAAATATCATCTTTGATGCGGCATTAAAAAAAAGGATTAATTGTACTCGAGTTCAATGGATTAGGTGAAATCGACAAATTTTTTGATTTTTAAGAACAGATATGTGTTTAGAACTGATGAAACTAACGGTAAATTCAGTGAATTTCGTTAAAATATGAAACAAATTAATTGCAGAAAAAAATTATTTGTTAAGAACTATTGAAACAATTAATTTCAACAATTTTATTCCTTTCTCTTTTCTCAGTTTTGAGAACTCCCCATAAATTTTCAAATAAATTCTCAAAATTTACTTCTCACATGTTTTACAACGGAAATTTTCTCAGCTCTAAAAAAAAAAATTTATTCCAAGAATTTATCGCTCATTCAAATTTTAAATTTCAATAAAATAAAAATTAATTATTATTTAACCAACTGTACTTACCGTGAAGCCAATGCCAACGGTTGCGGCGAAATTTCCGGTTTGAAACGTGCCAGTATCGAACTGCACGAGCAACGACGTTTTGCCAACACCGCTGTCACCCAATAGTATCGTCTGGAAAATAATAAAAATGAAAGAAAATTATTATATGTTGGTGAAGAAAAAAGAGAAAAAAAAAAGTGACAGAGTCGTAAAAATATCAGAATTTCGAGTTACACAAGGTGGTACATGTTGGCAGGTGCATTCATATTGTGTCCATGTGCGAGAGGATATATGGACTCTGTGGTTATAAATAAAGCAAGACCATCAGAAGTAGACGTTACAATGTTTCGAAATTGGAAATAAAAATTGAATTATCTTGAGAAATGCGGGACCTCAATTTAGTTTTTTTTTTTTCAATCAATTAGTACTCAACTTTGAGGCGAGGGAAAAACGTTCCATCAATGCGCAGAGAACGGACTTATGTCCTTTTGGAAATATATAATTTTCATAATGCAAATGAACAATGAAAAATTGAAAAGAATTTTAAAGAAAAAAATTTGATAAAATTTGATTTTTCTTGCGAATTTCGTTTTTTGAAAATATCTCAGAAACTAAACGAGATAGAGAAATTTTTGCAGAATCCTTTTTTGTAGATAAAAATGGGAGCTACGAAAAAGGTCATGACAAAAATAGCTCTATCCCTCTTAGTTTCCGAGTGCCTTTTAAAAAACGTGATTCAGAGTGGGTTATTCCTAGTTTTTCAAAAAGCACTCGAGAACTAAGAGAGATAGAGACATCTTTATTGAAATCTTTTTTGTAGCTCTCATTTTCCTTTGCAAAAAAGGTCTGCACAAAATTTTTCCTAAGTCTCATAGTTTCGGAGATATTCCCGGAAAGGTAATCAGAAATCGAGGAAAACAGAAGTAATTCATCCCCTCCTTCGATTGATTTAAAGAGGTAGTCCTCGGAGAGGACAGCAATCTATCCCTCAACGACTTGCAATCCCTCAGACCTAAAAAACTCATTCGATTCGAGAACGAAATCACTCGAATTCGTCACGCCTCGAGGTCAACCTCAATTTGCTTCTTTCTTTCTCTCGTTTCTTTTTTTTTTAGAACACTTTACCTCAATTTTTTCATTTGAATATACATTTACATATTCATCGCTTATTCATTCAAAGATTTGTTCACTTAAATTATTGACACTAAAATGGACAATTAATGAACATCATGAAGGTTTCACACAGAATTATTATGAAAACAATTCAAACTTGTTGTAAATCGTACAATCATTCAAATTATCAATGTAATTTGAAAAGTTTTTCATTAACATGAAAGAAGAATTGTACACAAAATAGATACAGACACTAAATGAATCATCGTACACTGAGAAGAAAAATAGGGGTGAAAACAATCAAATATCGTGGCAAATGGTCCTTAGCAAATATTTTTTTTAAATAATTCAAGTAATCGTTGAATTTACTAAATTTAGTTAATTCAGATAAATGAACTGGTTGAATTTATTGAATTCAGATAATTCAAACAGATTAACTAGTTGAATTAACTAAATTCTGTAAATTCAATGACTGTTTTCAATTAATTCAACAAAATATTTTCTAAGGACCAATGACATCAATATTTCATTGTTCTTACTATTATTTTTTCCTCAGTGTAGATTCAGCCCTAAGGCTTTTACATGCATATAACTAAAGAGTGTAATGAGTTTTCAGGATCTTGAGGATTGTGATCGTAAGAGGAAGTGTACATAGGGAAAAATGATTTAAAAGAACCTATGAAAAAATTATTAATAATGTAATTAATGTAATTTGAATTGGTCTCGGCTTTATGGGCACTTGCCTACAGTTGAGAGATAAATATATTTTCTCCTCGAAATTCAAGGAAACATTAAATGCCCGAGACATTTGAATAATATGAATTTATATGGAGCGAATGAAAAAGTCAATAGGGGTAGGTGTGGAGTGTAAAAAATTAGCATGTCGAGGCTGAGTATGTCAGCCCCAGTCGAGGGGCGTGTACACCTAATTCACCTCTTTTCCCCACTATAACATCACTATCACAACTTCCTGCCTTTCAGTCCCACACCTTTCTACACAATTTTGAAAATGAGGTCGAACTTTGAAATTGCAATTTTATGCATACGTGTTAGAGTTGAAGCTCAATTTTGGATTTTGATTTAATGTCATTTTGAATGAAGTGTGATTAACGGAAAATTAATGAGTTTTGAATTCATTTTTACGTTTGATTAATGAGCTTTAATGGAAAAAATGGGATTAAAAGGAAAAGTCGTATTTTTAATAAATCGGAAAGTGCTGGGGCAAAATGGCCTGTGTTCTATCATTTTCGTATTTTTTTGTTTTCAATGAAATCCACGAATTTATTCCATTTATTTTCGTTTTTTATTTTTCTTCTAAATTGAATTTTGGAAATTAGTGGAATTTCGCAATTTCATCAATTTTGATTCAGAGTAATTGAAGGAAAATTAATGAGTTACGCATTGATTTTAACGTTGTGTCAATCTATTTTATGGGAAAAAATTGAATTAAGCGGAGAATTTGGGATTTGAATAACTCAAGAACACTACTGGGGCAAAATGGATTGTCGTATATGATTTTTTAGCTCAAATTTTTCAATCCTTTTAAAAACAAATCTGGAAAATTTTGAAAAATCTAACAAATTCCGTTAATACCAATTCGCAATTGAAAAAAACAGGCTTTTGAGAATGAATGAAACAATTAATTTCATCAATTGTCATTTTCATTGAATTGTAATTAATGGAAAATTCATGAATTTATTACTAATTTTTTACAATAAACCAATCCGTTGTTTTTTTAGGAATGAGAAGAGAAAATCGTCTTTCGAAAAACTCAAAAATTACTGGGGCAAAATGGGTTGTATGAAATCACTTTCCTTATTTTTCAAATAAAATCCCATAAATTTAGGAAGATCCAAAAATTTCGCCCATTGAATTTCGTAAATTTTCTAAAAAAAAAAATGTTTCCCTTAGAAAGTGCGGAAATACAATTCACTTTCTCCCAATAATTATTGTAAAAAAATTCAAAAACTAAAAATGACCGAAAACCTTTTTTTTTAGCAATGATTGGAGAATTGGCGAGGAACGAGATTTTATCAGAGCGTTTTCCGATGTGCGTTCAACATAATTTGTGGGCTCACTCTGTTATCACAATTCTCTCCACAATTTCGAATACGAGGTCAAAATGGTACTCTCTGTATGTGCATTAGAGTATCAAATTTTTGATTATGATTAACCGTAATTTTGATTGAGTCGTAATCACCGGAGAATGAATGACTTTCAGCCAAATTTTTCCGCTTAATTAACCGTTTTCATTGGGAAAACTAATGCCTGATTTCAACACCCTTTGAAGATTGCGTTTGACACATTGGAAATGATTCTTCATGAATTTCAGTAAAATTGTAGGATTAATTACACGGGATATTGATAACGACATAGAAATCGCAAATTTCCGTAGTTTTTCCGTTTGAAAAATTGAGTTTTTCGAGAATATCTCCGGTTTTTCATGACACAGCTCATTTTTGGTAGCGCCGAAGAGAAGGCGGATGGATTTTCGATCGATTTCCCATAAATTGAATTAATTTTTGATCAAAATCGTGAAAAATATTCCATTCAAGCGATTTTATTAACATATCGTCTTAGATTTAAAGGGACGTAAGTGCCTAAAGGACGAAATTCTGGTGTGAAGGGGACGTATGTCCATTTATCACTCAAAAACATTTTTTATGGCCTCTGGAACATTATTTGAATAATTGAAAATTGAATTAATAAAGTGGCGTAACTACCAATTTTAAAATAATTGTTATTTCGTTTTTAAATGCTATATAATTTTTAAAGTTAAAATAAAAAGGACGTATCTCCGCACTTACGCCTCTTTGTTTTTATAATTGTTTTATCTCATGAGAATATTTGGAGTTATGCCTTTTTGTTTTTAGGATTTTCCATCTAAATTTTGGCACTTACGCCCCTTTTAATCTAAGGCGACGATACAATACAAAACTGGATAATAAATATCACTTACAGTTACAGCTAGACAAATATTTACATAGTTTCAGCCCATAGGCTTTTACCTATATTTAAGTGATTTTGTGGTGTTTTGTGAGGCCCGTGTGGGGTCTCAAGAAGCCGAAAATTTGGAATTGGGAAAAGTTCAAAAAAAGAAAAAATCCAATGATAAAGTCAGAGAAAAATATCGACCAAAACGGATGCTTCAAAAATAATTGATATCTCCGCCAATTCTTAAAGAAAATGGAGTCAATTATATATGAAATCGGGGTAAAATGATCTCAACTTCTATTTCCGATCATCTATAACACAGTCCGAGCATTGAAATTCGAGATATTAGCCGAAAACTGAAAAAAAGGCAAAAATTTCGCCAATTCCATCTCTTCTCTTTCAAGTTTTTTAATAAAAATACTATATAAAAGCTTGGCCACCCATTCTACCCCACCCCTTAGTGTCTCCTGATCTCCAACGGTTGATCCTCTCTCCTTCCACCATAGAAATCGTCGAAACTCCACGTCTGCCCCGTAATTTCTCTTTCTTTTCTCTCCTCTTAATATTTGAATTTTTATACATTTTATGCATTTTTTTTCTTTCTTTCTCCCCGAAGATATGGAACGTCACCCAGTGAATGCTGTGAAGGATAACCCAGCCACGCTTCACTCATAAAATGCAGTAGCACTTGTAAAACCGGTAGCGTGAAGACAAAGATTCATGCCGGCGCTTTCAACTTTTCCGGGGCGATCACTCCACCGTCTTGACTCATGTAGTTTTAGGTTTTTTCTTTTTTTTTTTTTACACTCATGTAAAACGGCTGTTTCCGTTGTGATGATGATAAAGAAAAAGCGGAGAATGTGAGGACGAGATTGAGTGTATTTTTCATGCTTTGAAATCAAGAGGAAAAAGAATTTTTTAACAGAAAAAAAAAAAAAACATTTTTTTTTCTCTTTGCCTTGGAAATTGCGAATTTTTTTTCCATTTTCTGTGGGGAAAAAAAAGGGAAATTGTCAATATTCGGAGTTGCGAGTATTCAGCATACGTGATGTGTGTGTGCTAGTGTCACGGAATGGCACGAGATATCACATTACTTCTGCGACTGAAAGGGAAGGAGCTGCCGACTAAAACAGTGGTTCTCAATTTCAAACTCTTTCGTTTAATGATTTTTCGTTCAATTATTTTTCTAAATGCGGAAAAAAACAGAAAAAAAAGATTATCCTCTAGATTCTAAGAAAGAATCATTGCAAACAATTTTTCTTTTTTTTCTCTTCAAATTGTTGAAAAATTCGGTTGAAAAATCCGAGAACGAGAGAAATTATTTTTTTTTGAAATTGGTTTCTCCCAGATATCTCGAGATTCATGACAGATATCGAAATTTTTGTCGAAACCTCTTTTATAGCTCTTCAAACTCTCCACAAAAAAGATCTCCACAAAAATTTCCCTGTCTCTCCCCATTTCTTGCAAATTCTCAAAAAACCGCGCGAACTCCAAAAAACTGATGAAATTTCCTCAATTCATTTCTTGACAATATCTCGAAATTCAAATGAGATATCGAAATTCTCGTTGAGATGATTTTTCAAGCTCTGATTCTCTTCTCCAAAAAAGCTTTCTACCAAAATTTCAATATCATTCTCAAATTCCAAAATATCTTCAAAAAACACAAATTTTACCTATTTGCTTTGTTTTTTATGTAAATCGAAATTTACTATGCATTAGGTAAAATTATTTTATTAATTCAACGTGATAACCTATGTTTAAATGTAATTTTTGCTGTTTGAATGGCTCCGATGGGCTTTCTAGCCTGAAGTTTCATCAATAAATATGAGAAAAAAAAAATTCCCTTTTTTCCTCATTTTCTACTTTTTTTAACCCAAAATCCTCTCCCATTCTCCATTTTTTTCTTTCAAACAATAATTGTCTTCCTCAAAATGTGTTACCAACAGAATAAAGATATTCCTACTTCAACAATACCCGGATTATCAGTATTAACACAGAAACAATCGTTTCATTGAGATCCCAGAGACGCATTATACGCGGTTGTTACAAAAGCTGACAATAGCTCGCCTGTGTCCCGGATTCTGTCCCGTGTTAGAGAGCTTGTAACGTAACAGTGTGTCAAGGTAATCCTCGACTAACAAAAAAAAAAAGCAGAGAGGTGAAAAAAAAATTACTTCATTAAAATTTTCGCTTCAAAGACTTCCATTAAAAAAAAAAAATGCATTTTTACATTAAAAAAAAATTATTAATGAAGATCATTAAATTTTTCGCCGATTAAAACGAAGTGAATGAATTTCTTCAAGTCAATAAATAATAATAAAATTGAATTTTGAAATTGATTCTAAATAAAACGTGAATTTAAAGACTCGTTTTGTCGCGCGTAAACGAACACATAATATCAACAAGGCCGTAGTAATTCGTATGCAAATCTGCAACTTGTCGATCCACACTTTATTAATAAAACGAGAGAAAAAAGTTAAAAAAAGAATTTCTTTAATTTAGTAAATGTTTTCTAGCAATTGGCAAAAGATTTCTAGTTTATTTTCATTCAATAATTTTTTTTTTCATTTTTTTCTTTTTTTCATTTGAATAAATTCGTAATCAGGAAAAACGTTTTAACCAATACAGCATAAACATTGAAGCGAGTTGAGATAAGCTGCGGGACTATCAGCACGAGACGTGTTTACGTGAGAGTATGCAGTACTGACGATAATCGTGAGTTACGTCGTTGAAAAATCAAAGATTTCATTTGCAATGGAGGAGAAAATTGTTTTGAGTGTTGTGGTAGTACTACAGTGAGGGATTGAAATTAAAGGTTGGAATATGAAATGAATTTTGAATGAAAGTTCATATAAATCTGAACGATCTCTTGAAATTCCGAGTCAATTGAGCCATTTTTATGGTCAATAATGAATGAAAACGAAATAGAAATAATACTGTGTCTTATGGGCTAATGCAAGATTTTGCGCTTTTAGGTTCAGCAAAAAATTGAAATCTGGAAAATGTCTTTAAAAAAAGGGGAAAAACTAAAATTTACGATCAAATATGAAAATTATTGACCGTCTGATAATTTTGTAATAAATGATTGTTGTTGCTGCATTGCCACATACATGAATACACTAATCAAATGACATACTATTGGTCAAGTAATAATTGACAAATAATTAATATAATTCACTAATTCTCCTTTGAATTCGCTTTCAATACCAGAAATAATGTTTTCGATTATAAATAATAATTTTTAGGGGTTTTTTCTTTTTTTCCGTTCGAGATACTCAACGACTCAACTGTCTTTTCACTATTCTTGGTAATTTGGCACCTATTTTTGGGAATTTTTTCAGTTATGGAGACCTATTTCTGCGATAATTGAGAATGAAATCCCTCAGAAACTAATTGAGATACATCCTTTCGGCCTTAGGCCTTCAATGTAGGGAATTTCAAGAGCGAAAACAGAGGATTCGGGCGAAATCTCCCTATCTCACTTATCTTTCGGGATATTTGAGCAAAAATAAGTGACAAAAAGATGGATTTTGTCTGTTACATGTGTCTGATACTGGTAAAAGTTGATTTTTCATTTTTTTTTCTGTCTATTTTTGGGTGTACATTAATGAAATGGTACAAAAAGAAGAACTGAAGTTTTAAACGTATTTTTCAGGGAATTTACAGGGAGGAGGTGAAACAAAACGCGTTGAACTGTCTTCGTGAGTTTTCTTGATGAACTATGGGGAAAACTGAAGGAAATAGAGAAATTCTCATGGGAAACCTCTCTGTAGCTTTTGAGATTCTCTGCAAAAAATCATTTTCATAACAATTTCTCTATCTCACTCATTTTCCAGGGTACTTTTGAAATACAGTAGAAAGTGGAGAAAATGAACAATTTTCTTTAAACGTGATTTTTTTTCATTAAAATATTTCGTTTTACCCCTACCGTTCAGTTAGCTCATTTTCTTATCCTCAATCGCTCTACTCCTTCCCTCTCGAATTTTCCTGATTTTTACTTGGAATTATTTCTGAAACAAGTGATGAATGGATGAGGTTTGACTGAATCTGTCGAAATTAATCAACTGCATCAGCCCTCAAAATTGCCTTCCCATAAACCTTCCAATGAAAACTGATTTGCGGATTAAAAACAGAAAAAAAACTCAGCACATTATGATGAGATTCGATAAGTATGAAGTCAGCTTCGCGAAAACTTCGGAAAACTTTTGTGGAAGACCTCAGGGAAAAGTTTTCCACTTCAGCATTTTTCATATCAATGTACTCCTTCTTTTTTTTCTCGCAATTTTTCTTATTCAAGTTTGGATTTACCGTAGTAAAAGCAGCACTAGTAACTCAATTTGTATGCGGGTAAAGTGACTCCAACCAGATGGGCGCTTAAGGCCAGACAGACCTCGCCAGGGTTTCTCTCATACGTTAGAGAGAAGATATATTTAAAAAGCGGTGGTTAATCGCATTCCACTGGGACGAAACACCAGTGGATACACCTTTTCCTAATGTACAGGGAACCGTAACGTCGGGTTGAACCCACGAAAGTGAGTTAACTCGTGCACCAATGATTTATTTGGATTCTTAGTTATTTAATTGATTTAATAAGTTTCAGACGCTCCTCAAATTTCTGTGGGGTCTGAAAATTTGTTGCAGATTGTTCGAGGACTATCAAGTGTTTCTGTAATTTCATGAAATTGTAATTGAATCTTTCCTGTCGTATTAGATATTAATATAATTCAGTAATGGAGAGGTGAAACACAGGACAAGTTCTTTTTTCTTGCTACTCATTTATTGAGAGTATCTCGGAAATCAAGCGAGATAGTGAAATTTTTGCAGAGACTTCTTTTCTGTTGCTCTTCAAATTCTCTACAAAAAAAGGTTTCGGCGAAAATTGCACTAGCTCGTTTGGTCACCGAGATATTCTTAAAAGATGAATAGTAAGAAAAATAGAATTATCCTGTTTGATCTCTTCACTGCTGAATTGATGAACGGGATTTTTAATTCTCCTGGGAAATTTCAGACACACGCACTGAATATTCCGGGCTCGTTCCTTTTTTTTTACGATAAGGAAACTTCAAATAATTGAGAACGTTTTTCATTTGAATTTTTAGATACTTCCGATTTAAAAAAAAAACTGGCAAAAACTCGGATAATTCATTGCATATATCTTCTATTTTCCAGAGAATTGTAAAATTCTGTTCAACATAACTATTGATATTCAACGGTACCCATGAAATTTCATTGCAATGCCCACGAAATAGCAGTGAGACTCCATCTTCTACAGACAATTTCACATTAATATTCAGTGGAAAAACTCAAATAAAAAATTCAAATACTCACTGAATTCATAGAATCCAGGATTTTCGCAAAGTAAAGGACTTCTTGAAAAAATTCGAAAAAATTGAGAAAATGCTTCAACATGCCTACATTGTTGCGTAATTTTTTCAAACCTTTTCGCAGAGGTGCCTTCACTTACAAAAAAATCTATCTCCCCTAATTAGAAAAACATTGTTTATGCATTAATTTTTTCTACATTAAATGATTTGCGCTTCATATCGTCTCATCAGAAGCAAAGTGGCATAAGTGCTATGTATTTATACACTGTAAGCATAGTACTCATGCTTCTTTGTACCTAAGACGACGATATAAATACAAATTAAGCATGAAATATTAAATTTCTCATATTTTTCAACAAATATTTCCATTTTTTTCTTCATAAATAAGAAATGTATCAAAAAAAAAAAATACTCGAAATTTCTGTGTAATTCCCTCGATTTTCACCTTCCATTCATCAACTTTTTCTTCCATAATAATTTACAGTCAACTTTTTCTGCAATACAACAAGTGACATTCGTGATCTCGAAGATAAGGAAAATCTCTATCTTTTTATTAAACCCAAACGTACAACTCACTGGTGCAATTATGCCTTATACGTTGCGTCAAGAATAGTAACAAGTAGAGGGTCTCTCTCCCTTTCCCCCTTGATTTCCAGTATTCCCAACAAGCGTATAAGCATGTGTGTGTGTGCGTGTTTACGTGTGTGTATGCGAGTGGACTCAGTAAGGAGGAGCAAAGAAAGCGTTCACGAGAACCGGCTCGTGACGATAAGAGGCGACCCCCTACCGGTTATATATCGAGGCTCTTGAAGCCTCAAAAACTCGTCATTTTTTTTTCACACTTTAAAAAACAATTTCTCAAATTTTCCACTCGATAACACGTAACGGGATTAGAATTACTGATAATTAAAATCATGAGTTTCTTTTATTTTAAAAAATTAATAATTTCATGCAATTTGATTTTCATTTTCATTTTTTATGAATATCATGGAAACTAAGCGAGATAGGGAAATATTTGAAGAAACCTTTTTTGTGAAGAATTTCAAGAGCTACAAATAAAGTCTCTGCTGAAATTTCTCTATCTCTCTTAGTTTTCGAGATACCTTTCACGAACGAATCAAATAATCGACTCTCCTTTTTTCTAATCAATTAAATAATTAATAAAAAAAAATTTTAATAATTTTTTTTCATTAGTTATTTACGCTGGGAATAATTTGACCTTGCTCGTACATAATCCGGATGAAATTATATACGATGTAGAGGAGAGAATGAAGGAGAATCCGAGGAGGCCCCGAAAGGGAAGAGAAAAAGAAACAAAAGTAAAGAAAAAAATATATATATAAAGAGAGATGGGAATTCAAGAAAAAAAAAGAAACGAGTTGAAAGAAAACGACTTGGGGGCCGTCCCTGGCATTCACGATCATTATTCCACTTGGCGTTTTGCCAAGGAGGGGAATCAACGCTTCGGGACCTTGAATCAATGAGTCGAGAGAGTCCCTTCGATTTCTGCATTTTTTCTTTTTTTTTCAATTTCAACTTTTGCCTGAATTTACTCGTTATCATTTAACACAATTTTTTTTTGAATATTTCCATTAATTCAAGAATAAGGTAGAAAAAGTTGCAAATGCGAGGTTTACCTTGTGCGTTTCGGTTTCGTCTTTTGTGTAGTCACGACGGGGGCTGCCTGAATGGTATCCGTTATCAAGCAACTCGGCAGGCGGCTTGTAGTCCCGGTAACCAGTGGGCGAGGGCGCTGATGTCACTGACAATTGGTCGCCCGGTGTCAAATGATTAATTTGATCCATTTCAGAGTCAAAAACTTCCGAGTTGAGGCTATCATCACGTGGCATTTTCTGTAAAATGAGAAATTAGCGGATTTTTAGGGTTGCGAATGAAGTGTTAATGGAATTATGACAAAAGAAGAATTGTTGAGTATTTTTTTATCATTTTGAATACCGTGGAACTCCTATAAATTCGAACCACTTAAATTCCAATTCTCCAACTTTAAAGGGGGAGTTACTTCTCCTACTCTACATCTCTTCTTTTCATCCGAGGAAAAGAAAGAAACAGTCGACAGAAGAGCTTTCTTTCCTTTTATTGGACGAATATTTTCTAGGAGAGGTACTCGATAAATTCTAATTTTTAGAACTCTTGTTTCGTCCCGTGGTTTTGAACTTTGAGGCAGTTCTACTGTATTCCAAATTTCATTTTCAGGAATTTTCTTTTGAGAATGATCATTTTTTAAGCCTCTAAAGTTTCGATTAGGTCGAAAAATCTCTGGCTTTTTCATTAAATTAGTGCTCATTAATTTTTCACTTTTCTTTGGTTATGAATTGTTATGAAATATCTCTGAAACAAAGGAATCTGAAGGAATTTTGATCACAATCACCAAAAAAATAGTCCACTGTTATATGAAAAAGGATTGACTTTAATCGAATTCGGAAATTATTGATATTTCTACAAGTTCATCATTCAATGGTGAAAAATAAGAGAAATTCTGCTAAAGGATGGTTCAATACGATTGATTTTGTACCATTATTCAAGTCATTAAGTGAAACTGATAGTTTCCATCGCTTTTATTTTCCTCGGTCTTTACTACCTATCCAAATCATTCGTACTATAATTCTGTTCCCAATAGAACCATAGAAAATGTCAAAAATTCATCACTCTTCACCATTCAGAACATAAATTTTTCCAGAATTATGAAAGAATTCAGCGAAAATTTCTTCATCCTGACGTTCTGTCAGTTGCACTCAAAAATATTCGGGACAAAAACACAAAAGTTAACTTTGGAACGCTTCATGATTCCGAGTGTCATCCTTGCGCAAGGGCCATGCTAATTTTCTCTGTATCGTTCCAATTTTAGTAAATGTACTGCCGAAGCATACCGTCAATTCGATAGCACTATTCTAATCATTGAACAAGATTAATATTCTCCTTCATATTACTTCTCCTGGCCTTCATAATAGAATATTTTCTTTGATAAAAAAATATTTCCCTATTCCAGAGCTTCTGATTACAAATCCCATATCAGGTTCACAAAATCCCGTACGTAGAGAGAAAAATATAATTATATTAACAATAAAATTATAGTGTAAGACTACGTTAAACATTTAGATTCGGTAATGCTCAATTTAGACATGAAAAGTCAGTATCATCAAGTAATGGATCCAACCGCACAACCAGATCATCAATTGGATGATCACAATTTAGTGATTAAAATTTTTGCCTAGTGAGATTATCAGTATGATCATTTGTCAATTCTAGAAACTTTAATACTGCTCAGAGTCACGGAAATAACAAGAATCAAATTGGGTTATTTTTGCAAAGGAAAATCTAACATCTTTACGATGCTGAAAATAGTAAAATTTTAACAACATTAATATAGTCGTAGTGACATTTGCCATTGCTGTTTTTACGAATCAAAATCTTCGCACAAAGACTTGGTGTCATCAACTAAACATCTAGCACTGTGTACTAGAAGAATTGTGATGATTACGAAAATGACCTCAACAATCGGATTTTTGTTAGGTGTATATACGAAATTTCCATCTGTCTACAGTATCACTCGGATATAAGTAAAAGTCCAAGGGCTGAAACAATATATATAGATCGCTAACCGCAACTGTAAATAACCTTGTCATCCAGTCATAGGTTAACCTTTAGAGTGCCGAAAGGTACATCTCCCTTAGAGAAGTGGCAAAAAAGGTATGTGGTATCCTGTATTTATCATCCAGCAAAGTCTCGATCACGCGTAACACCGGTATACTGGTTTTACAGCCCTTTGAACGTTACTAAAAGTGCTGAACTTGTTGAATTTCTGCCGGTCTTTCCTATCGATCCAAACCATCCGCATAATTCTACCCATCCAACTAAACCAAAAAAACATCAAAAAATTCATCACTCTCCCTTGTTTTAGTCCAGCTTTACCACCAAAACCTCAATGTTTTTGAAATTATAAAACAATTCAACGAAAATGTCTGTCCCCTTTCGTTCCGTCAATCGCCCTTAAAAAGAATTCATACCCACATTTTAAACCCCCGAAGTGATCGCATCAGGTAAAAAGCAATTGCCAAAATAAACCCGAGTTTTCAATTCTGTATAGCTGGTGTTGGCGTTAACAAGAAATAGAGAGGGGTGGGGCAGAGCACCCCTGTGATCTCCCCATCGGGGCGGTCTGAAGGGCGAATTGAAATGGAGGGCGAGCAGAGCTATGAGTGCAAGTGTTTTGTGTACGGCGAATTGGGGTGATGAAGGGAGAGAGGCTTGCCTCATTTGCAGAGTGCTTGATTACTTAATTGACTTGTTGCGAACAGAAGTTGAGCAACAAATTGTCTCGCGACTTTGCACATGAGGGAGAACGTAGAATTTCATCCGTTCCAATTAAATAAATTCAGAACTTGTTGAGATGATGCAGTTTGTTTTGCAGTTCAGTTATTTCGGAGTGGTGTAATCCAGTAATGAAGATGTCAAACAATTATTAACTATGTTATCATCACAATTTATCAACTCTTGGTATGATACCTCGAATTTGTTCAATATTCAACAAGCACTATGATTAAGGAATGCAGCAGACTCTCTAAAAGTGTCTGCTTTTGGGGCTGTAGTGGAATGTATTTCCAAGAAATTGAGTCTCCCACTATTATACCGTTATAGTCAATTCGGTCATGCATTGTATGAGCAGGAACTGTGTCCACTCTTTCCCATGGTATCTATTCTGAATCTGACCACTGTGAAAAACCATTTACCTACAGATACGTTCAGAATCTTTAAGGATAGATTATAAGTCCATTAACCAGTGGCGATGAGTTAACCACAGATCTTCCGGTAAAGTTCGGTGAAGTCGACTTCATCTTGGAGTCATGGTGTCACTCAATCCTTGAGTGAGTAACACCTCGCATTGATGATTCGTTAGAAGAATCAATATCGAGTTACTTATTTTGCTGCAATACATATCGTCTGTTCAGAATTATAACAGCGTGACTGCTGTATACAAAAATAGCACTTATGCCACTTTGACTCTTACGCAGCGACATATTTATTCATACATCCATGAGGATACTTAAAGGAAGTGTGACAAGAATACTTGTTGCGGACACATACAGAGGGTATTGAAAAAAAATTCCTTCCTGTCCATTGGAAGGGGAGGGTGTTCAACTGCTGAACTTTCAGATGAGGGGAATGTATCCGTTTCGAAAGTGGCCACACAGAGAGAGTCAATCGTAATATAATTTTCATCATTAATAAGGTAATGTGATATATCTATTTTTATTCATACTATCGTCACTCAGTATCTGCTCTGAAAAATGATCTTCATGGATTGCTTCTTTTCTTTGTCTTTATCAACTGAACATTTGATAAATATAGCCTGGAGAGAATTCTGCATTGGAGTTGACTCGTCTGCACAAAATTAGCATTTTTTCTATTTTTTCCTAACCTTCCATCTCCACAATCAGTGACCAAAAAAGGCTTCATCTAATATTTAATAGGTCGAATAGAATTATTCTATGTTTTTTTTTTCAATTTTCTCCGAAATATTTCGGAGAATAATGGAGAAACGTCTTTTTTTTTATCACATTTCTACAGCTCTCGGAACTTTCAACAAAAATGGATTTAGGCAAAAAGGGCCTATCTCTTTATCTTTATCTTTATCTTTATTTGACCAAAATTCCAGACGAGGTGTTCATCAGAGCCTAAAACTATACATTGCATGAACTATTATAAATTAACAAGAAGGAATGACAACTTCCGTATAAGTGCATCAGCATACTTTGATTGATGAAAGTAATATCATTCATAGAAGTCAATATTTAAAAATAAAAGTTGACAACTTAATAGCTCCTTGAAAGTGAACCGTATGAGAAAAACTTTACAGTAGAAATTATTTTCAAACATCTGGGTATCTTGCTTCTACATCCAGGGGAAATTCCAACTAGTTTTAGTCTAGAAAAAGATTTATCCTATTTTACCTCTTCACTACTGAATTAATTCGTAGATGATCGTTCCAGTTTTAGGAGTCAGTGTATTGAAATATTATAGGCAACAGCGTGGATTTGGCCGTTGGGCGGGTGTACTCATCCTAACAGAAGCTTAATGGACGGACTGGATAGACAAAGCACTATCGAGTATATCGGAAACATCGGATAGAGTCGACGTTCAATGTTATTGATGATATCGGTGTTTCCGGATGCACGGGGATAAATTCAGAAAGGCGGACACAAAGGCCAGTCAACCTTTCATGTCTTCAAAAAAACAACGGAGAAAAGAGAATTTCCACTCTAAAAAAGTAGGGAATAACGAAAAAAAAAGTGGAATTAAAAGACAAATTCATTTAGCGTCAACGTCTTTCTCTCATGTTTTTTGTCTCTTTTTAGATTTTCTTTTGAATCTTCATGAAAACGGAAGTTTCTGCAAATGAGTAAAGAAGATTTGGGGAGGAATTACGGCAATGGGAGATTCAAGGGACTCAGTGACACAGAAAAAGATTAGAGATGACCCATTTCGTCTATTTTTGATCCGAAAGTTATCATCAAGAACTGAGATTTGATGTAGCCGAAGTGGTGAGAGTTCTTTGGTTTTACTTTCCGAGATTTTTGGGATTTCTGGAATAGAAATAGAGAAAATTTCCAAAAATCTGTGAAGAATAATATGGTCACAAATGGAATTTAAATATCAAGATATGAAATAAATTTTGAATGCATGTTTATAGAAATCTGAACAATCACATGAAATTTCGAGCCAATTCACCATTTTGGATGTTCAATAATGAATGAAAACGAAATAGAAACAGTACGGAATCTTATGAGTCAATGTAAGATTTCACGTTTTTGGATTTGGCAAAAGATTGAATTCTGGAAAATGTCTTAAAAAAGAGGAAAAAACCCAAAATTCACGATTCAATATTAAAATTATTGACTGATAACTTTGTAATAAATGATTGTTGCTACTGTATTGCCACAGACGTGAATAGACTAGTCGAATGGCATACTATTGGTTAAATAACAATTGACAAATAATTAATATAATTCATCAATTCTTCTTCGAGTTCACTTTTAATGCCAGACGTAAGGTTTCAAATCGTAATTCATAATTTTAGAGTGTTTTGTTTTGTCATTTTTTTCTTTCTAGACACTTAACTACTCGACTGACTTTTGACCATACTACTTTAAACTCCATTTTCTCTGTCATAATAACACAAGTCAATAAAAATATAAAAAGCATATTATGAAATTTTCTGAACAGTCTGTTTTACCCCACTCTTCTCCATCATAACCTAAATACTTCTAATTTACGATTTCTCCCGAGGTCTGAGCTACGACGCTATCCGAAAGATCCCAGCGACTCTCTGGTCTCCTGTTACATTCTAGTTCTCTCCAATGACTTAAATGTGAAAATTACAAAGCTGTATTGTAAAATTCACGAGCATGTGTATTATAAAATTCATGAGACACTTGCTGAGTTCATAAACGCTCGTCGTATTTTTCAAGCCCTCGTATGAGGAACTCATGAAATGAGGGGTTTTTGAAAACTTTGGGTGAAATTCAGCGGAAGTTCTCATTTTTCATAGAAATTGTCCGTCTGTTGTTCATTATTGATATAGTTGTTTGACCCGCGTGTTTGGACGTTGTGAAACATCAGCTGTTTGGATATGGGGCTACAATGGAGTGGAGATGAGCACGCGAGGACGGAAATAGTAAAATGAACATCGAGGGTGGAACGGACGAATTGGATATTAGGCAGAATTTGATGTTCCAAATTATGAGAATTGGTTGGAATTAGCGAGAGTATTTGGGGATAGAAAATTTTCGATTATTCGGTTGGGAAAGCTGAGAAAATATAAGGTAGAAAACATATGTCAGAATTTATTTTTAGACTTTTTTTGAAAGTTCGACCATTTTGGGTAAGCAATGAGAGTCAAACCCTTCGGTTTGTTATTGGAATTTCCAATTTTCTGGAGATTTCTCTGGTTGTAATAGTCGCAGCACAGAAACTCGATAACTAGCGAAACGGCGAGCTCATGGCTTCGAATTGAATTCATGTGGCTTTGAATTGAATTTCATCAGATTCTGGAGGAGCTATCATGGGAGAAGGAATTTTCATGAAATATTACCGAAATTGATGGAAATTGATAGAAAATAATAAAATCGGTAGGAAATGAGTGGAACTTTCGACGGGTCATCGAGTTTTTGCGCTACGAGGATCAGAGCTAGAGATATCCCCAAGAAATTGAAAAATTTCAGATATGAAAAGGGTCATTTCTTCAATTTTAAACCGAATCAGTCGAATTTCGGGATAAAATCCCAAAAATGAATTCTGACATATTTGCCATCAAAAATTTTCTAAGCTTTTCAATCAAATCATCGAAAATATCCTATCTTCACTATTTCTACCACTTTTAAGCTATTTCTGCTCCGTGAAACCTCAAATTTCGGCTTAAATAATATCGTTTCGTTCCGCCCTTGATGTCATCATTTTGCTCCGTCCTCCCCACATATTTTCTCCCCTCTAGATATTCTAATTACTCTGAAACGGCGTATGCCAGAGAACTGAAACTCTGGAAACATTCTGCCCTAATTGAGACGGATTTCTCGTGAAAGATTGATTCAACAAGTTTCGACATACAGAATTGTTGATTCCCTCCAGAGAATGTCATACAATACGCCCCTTTTGCCGCACAAGTTTCCAAGATAATGGAAACATGAAAATGATCACTGAAATCGGGTCAAAATGGAGTACCGAGTAGCACTTTCCAGAGGAAATTTCCAGGAATCCGTAGAAGGTAATGCTGACGTAATTAATTAAATTCACAACTTGTTCTTCTATGATTCAACTCCATTTTTATGTCTTTATGGAATATTTCAGCAGATGAGGCACCACTACATGCACCTTTCTATAAACTAATTCAAACTTTGACCAATCACGATTATTTACTCTGATTCAATTATTTGCTCTTATTCTTTTCCTAAAGGATGCAATAATTCACAGAATTTCTCTATTTCCATATAATTAGGGGAACCAGAGCAAAATGATTTGGGATTTTTTTTTGTTGAACAAAAAAGCCTGTACGAAAAAAAAACTGAAGAAAATCACAAATATAGTCATGTTGGAGCATCTCCTCAAATTTTTTTTCAAATTTTTTTATAAATCCTCCACTCTGAAAAAAAGGCCAAAACCATTTTACCACCGGCTAGATATGCTCATTCCAAATTGATAGATTATTCTAACTAGTCTATTTTCAGTGGCACTTGCACCTCCAACTCCCAATACCTCTCAAAACCTGATCTCCACAAACGCGAGACCTCCACAGTTTTTCTGGTCTCCTGTTCCATTCTAGTTCTTTCCGACGACTGAAATGTGAGAATTACAAACCTGTATTGTAATATTTACAATCTATCCCTAAGTTCACAAACTGCTGTTCATATTCTCCATTACTCGAGGGAAAAATACAACAGATTTCCACTACATGTAGAAGCCAAATTCGAATCAAAATGATTCAAATATTACAGCTGACCTTTCAAATCAATTGTTCAGCGATTTTCATCAGATTTACCTTGAAATTGTTAGGACCAAAGAAAGAAAAGATCGAGATATCAAATTTCAATTTCAATTCTCGATTGAGGTGGAATTCAAGGGATTTTCGAAACTCGCAAACAGTCACGTTCACATCGTCAATCTTCGCTAAAGTCACGCCCTTATGCCTTCACGTAGTCAAAAGTTCAGTTACACGTGTATACTGGACTGTCGATAGGTTTCCAAAAAAATTGGAAAGCTTATGATATTTGATATCTGGAAGATTGATGCTGAATTTGGGTCATGATCTTCGGCTTACGATCATAGTAATCCTATCCTATTATGAAAAGCACATGATGTCGATGAACACTTATCGATTTAGGGCAGACCGAAACAAAATGGACCTTAACCATAATGGCATGGTTCCGAAATTGTAGGCCATTTTTTTTTAAATGTAGATTTCACTGAACAAATTAGATAAAAAATAGGAAGATGCTGCTGCATGCGTATATTATTGTGGAATTTTTCTCAAATTTTTTGATAGAGGCCCTCACACTGTAAAAAAATCGGACGAATTAATCTGATAATTCTTTACCTAATTCTTCCATTTTTTTGATGGGAAATCTGATAATTCATGTTCATTCTAATAAAACCCTTCATTCGATTCGCTACTTCGGAGATTCGCCCTTCTGCTTCCGACAGAGGAACCTTCTTCTCACCTGCCTCTTGATTCATCTTCGCATTGCCTTCACTCCCATTTCGGCTAAGAGCAGGCGGTGGACGATATTTTAGCGTCTAATCCCCGTAGAGATTTGTTTGGTCAATTCTAGGAACCATTTGGTCCCTTCATGTCAAGAGAATGGAGATCGCACGGCACTACGAATGTCCGTTAAAGAAACTAGTAGTGCTTTCTGAATCATCATTACTTTCAACGCTTGATCTACGATACAATCTCGAGTACTCCGGTGTCTTTCTGCTTCCCTGGTACCTTCTAGTCTCTCTGATGATTTTAATGCGACAATAACAAACGTTTATTGTCAAATTTACCATCTGGTCTCTAAGTCTATGAGTGTAGGTTCTTTTTTGAATCATCAAATTAAAAAGTTTCACATTTTTTTTTATTTGTTTTGAGGAACTAATGCGCAGAGTGTTCAACAGCGTTTACTGATTTCAGGAGATTTCTGTCTTTTTCAATTTTTCAAAGCAAAATCAATTTATTAATGCAATTTTTGTTGTTTTTACCGTTTTTTTTCAGTCTTTTTGCACTTTATTTGTGGAAAGCTAGTGATATTTTCATTGGAAAAATATGAAAAATTGTTTTTCTAACGGTTCTTTTTCCAGCAGATGATGCGCATTGAGGATGAATGACTAGGAGAGACAGAGCTAATCACACAAGAACTTTTTTTAGAGTAAAGCTCTTTGCGCAAAAATCTAAAAAAAAATTAGACAACAATAGAGACATGTTAGACCATATTCATAAATTTTTTCAATTTTTTTTGTCGAAATTTTCGACCCAAAAAAAATACTAGTCCGTTTTGCCCCGGTCTCCGCTGATATCATATGCCCTCCTTCATCCGCAAAATACGTGACTAATTAATGCAGTTAATTGTGAGGATGTAGGCATATCTGTAGGGAAAACGGGGGTAAAACGGACCAGTGGAATAAAACCAAACAGATTTTTTTTCAGGGCGAAGAAGTTTACTGGAATAATTGAAAAAATTGGACAACAATCGAGATATGCCAGGGCATATCCGTGAATTTTTTCAGATTTTTTTGGGACACCCTACATTTTTAAAAAAATAAATAAAATTAATTTTAGATTATAGGTCCATTTTGCCCCTGCAGATAAGTGATGATAAATGAAGCGGAATTTATGAGTAGACATATTTTCAAAATGATATTCAACAGCTAAAGCCTCCTAATCCCACTAAATCGTCCATATTCTGGAAGCATCAACAAAATATACCCAACGCTAACTCGAAAGCGTCGATTCATCGCTCCATCTAAAACTTGATACCCGACAAAACGCTGCGACTCTCAAGCGCTCATGCTCTCCTGCTCCTTTTCAGTCTTTTCAAAGACCTGCGTGCGTAAATTACAATGCTGCATTGTAATATTCTCAACGGCTTCGTGGGTTTACAAATGTCGGATGATCGAATTTTTTCGAGGGGGAATGAGCTCCGAAGAAAAATGGTGCGTTAGGAATTATTTTTCGATTTTTCGAATAAAGAACTCGCGGAACTTTGAATATTCGAGTCGAATTTTTTTCTCTACGCAGTTCTCTGCGTCTCAATAATATCTCAATAAGCCTTTGATAATTAACAAAAAATATAGAAATTTGTAAAAAATTACAAAATAAACAAAATCACAAAATTTGAAGAAAAAAAAATTTTCTTAGCTACGATGACTATAGTTTCAGAACATTCTTGTATGAAACAATATTTTCAACGCATTTCACAAATTTTTTTCACTTAACGCTATTTCATATTGTTAAGGTTTTTTTTACGAAAATGATGAAAATCATCATGAAAATTGATGAAAAATAAACACTCACATTCAGCGATGCCGAAGCCGTCACGGTTGTCATTCCAACTGCATTATCACTAGTTCCCCCTCTCATGTCGCCTGAAACTGCCAACAAAATTCCGCTGAATTCCCGAAAATCAAAATTAAACGAATGATAAATTAATTTTTAGTTATAAAATTTTAAATGTCAATCAGTCAATTCCACATTGTGAATAATTGAAAAACTTCGGTTCAATGAAATTATGACAATCATCTTTGGAATTTCGTTTTCCATACCTTCTCTATAAATGAGAGGAGACCAGGAAAGGACAGAGAGGTTGAACCAGAATCAACTCGTACAGAAAAACGAAATATTGAAAAAATATATTTGATCATATATGGAAATATGTGGTCATATATAGTGCCTAAATTATGTATAAGTATAAATATATTTCCAACATATAATATAATTGTATGTTTTGATAATGTATGGAGACATACATTGAGTATCATATGTTCTTTTATATTTATCGTTACATATAAATGATTATATGTCTGTTATACATATCAGCTTAGCAACTGAAGTACGTAATTTAATTGAAAGCACGTTCTCTTCAGACTTAATAAAAATAAATGAACATCTAAATGTTATTGTGTTAGTGTTAGCTGAACTACAGAACTAGTTAACTGATTCTGTGGATTAAGGAGGTGACTAAAGAGAAAAAGAAATTTGCTTTAGTCAAATGGATTGGTGAAGAGAAAAACCATCAATATTCGCCCGCTATTCCCGTTGAATGGATCCGTGATTTTGATTATGAGAATTTCAATGTCGATCGTGGAGATAATGACATTTCTTACGTCGCTGAGTGACGTGAAAGCGAAAATAGAAGCAGCTACAGACACGATGGAAGTGCTACAACGCTCAAGTAATCATGGTATCATGTGAGATTACAATGCGGTCATACTTTGAAATCGTGAAGAAATAAAATTGATACAGAAAAATATGTGCTGCCAATTTTGAGTAAAAATAAAAAATGATTTGATTGTTTCATAAAATGCATTTGAATTTGTTGTATTTGAAAAATATGAAATTCATATATTGTCATTATAATCGCAGTATATAAATTACATATATTTATTGGTCCTATTCAAAGTTATGTGAAACTCATATATTTTTGGATTCATTAAGTATAAATAAAATGCAATATATTACTATTTAAATACGAAAATGCATTATTTCATATACTGAATAATATAATAAACTATGCATAACTCATTGAACGAATATTTGTATATAAATCCATATATTTATCAATATATGATTAAATATATGATAATATAACGATTATATATTTCTGAATACATTTTCTCCATATATGGTTGTATTGTACGGGAATAAGCATCAAACGGTGGAACATTAGTAAGAAGATCACGTCAACGTTTACAATATTCGAAAGAAGCTTTGGAGAAGCTTCTTATTCTCGAGCAACAACCGGAGATTTAAAAACTGAAGTGAATGATCGTCTTGGAGAATATATACCCAATACAAAGAAGCAAAACGAGGAAGTTAAGAAACGATCCAATGAATTTCTATCAAGGACTCGTGAAAAAGAAGAAGAGAAAAAATATTCAATTACCATGAAAATTTAATTATTCATCCTGAAAATAAATGATAAATTGCTATGAAATATGTTCAAGTTCAACCGCAAATGTAAACCAAAAATTTGCTACAAGTAAAGAAAATGTTCAGTGAATTTTGAGTATCAGCCTATTAGTTAAATATACATTATTACCCACGTACTGGATAATTTTACTGTACTGGTGTATTGTAAAAGTACTAGAAATTTACAGACTGTATCGATGATAAATTAATTATTTCATTAGATTATTCGTTTTTAGAATAAGACTCCTAGAATGTGTTGTACAAAATTATAACTGATCAGCCTTATACTACCAATTGGTCTAACTAATAGATTTCATTTAGTTTTCATGAGAGTGCTGTAATTGTTTTCATCAAAAATATTAGGACCCTTCCACATCAAAAATTTCTAAGAAATTCTCCAAAAGCGTTTAGCGCTTTTTTCCCAAAAAAACCAACGGTTCTTTTCCAATTTTTAACTGTAATCGAGTTTGCTGCGATACTACCTCAATTATACTAACCAACAATTCCACCTACTAGGATCATATTGGGGCATAATAATTAATATAAATTCCTTTCTTCCATCTATCCAATAACGTATGTTTGACTGATAATCAAATGGTCGAGGGCCACCTGAGGGAACAACAGGCACAAAGAGATTGATAGGGTTGGAGTTCAAGGAAAGCTATAGTGGCATTCGATCGGTGGTAACAGAGGCATCGAGGTAGGCTTTATGTACAACAGTTTCCCCTCTTCGTTCAGGTTGCAAGCGCACGCTTGGAGCTCTCGCCATCAAAGCGCTGTCTATATTTAGCTCGGCAGCCCTCTCGAGCCACTATAAACCGCCCACACTCTGAGTATATACACGCATTTACGTATTTACATTTCACAGTGAATTAATAATTCAAATTGTGGAAGACCTGAATGGTATCATCATATTCATAAATTTGTTTGTTGTGGGTAATTCAACTTAATGAAGTTTGTGATGAATTTAAATGCGCAAAAAAGTATAACAGATTAATGTTAAGATTAAAGTTGAGGAAATTACATGTTTTCTACTTGTTGCATTATCTCAGGGACTATAGGAGCAGAATCGACAGTATTATAGTGTTTTCTGTGGTAGAACTTTCTCAATTTCATTAAAAAAAAACGTCTAAATCCGGAAAATCCCTGAACTTTGTTGGTTTTTGACGGAAAATGCTGCCGATTTACGCTCGTTTGTTCTTTCACACTTAGGGCGAGACTCAGTCGATAAACTCTTTTAAAATTGCAATGGATACTTCATAAACAAGTGCAAAAGTTCACAAATACGTCGAATTAAGGATGAAAAATAAATCCGTTGAGGAACGTGACATATCACTTAATCAGCCTTGATACAACTCCATCAATACCCTTGCGATTCATTTCACGTCAAAAATGATTGAAAATCTTGAGGGAATATTCACCTGATTTATCAAATTTGTCAGATATTCGCGAAAGGAAATATTATCAATTTTTCTAAGTAGGTTACGTCGATTTCATGTCTCTCAATGATCACACACGTGACACAGAAACTGCAGGCACTTTGATTAACAGTATTATGCGAATTTATATAGGTTTAATAGCAATTATTCGGAATCACCAAAATATTCTGGATTGCTTAACTACAATAAAAGAATTTATTCACAATTTTTAACAATTTCTGGATAATTATTTTCCTTGAAAATTTACACGACCAAGTGCAGAGTATAACACTGGACTTTCAGCGCATGCGCATTATAAAATTAGTGTGAACTCGATACTTCAGGTATTACGTCATGTTCGTGTCGCCGAAGGCCAACACGTGCCGCCAAAATTGGCGGGAAATTGGGGAAAATCATAACCTTAAATTAATTCTTTGTTCTGTCAATTTTGAAGACAAATTGTCGAGAATTTGAAGATTAAATTAATTTCCATTTTTTAGTGTATGGATCCTCCGGGGAATTCGAACAAAGCGCATGCCTCTTCAGTCACAACATTCAGCAGTCGATAATGCAACGGTGACGTCACAGTTGCATTTAGAAATGGCGGGAAATATCAATAAGCCTTGGCATTAGGTTGAAATTATTTGACTCGAATAGAGGAGAAAGTGAGCTTTTTTTTGGCAGCGATTCAAGTTCTCTCTATTTCCATTGCCCATTTACTTTCGGGAGTTGATGAAACTGATGAATTCTTTGAAACGGGAGAGAAAAATAAGGTGGAATGAGGAAAACACTGTTTCCATCAGTTCATTGGAAATGTTTCTTTGAAATATTTTTTTGGATGCCGATTACGAATACTGGTCCGAATATTACAGCAACGGAATATCACGAGAATATCTAGTGACTTGATAGAACATTACCAAGAAAAAACATTCAAAGTATAGAATATTACTGATCAAAATACAATCGAACCATGATAACGTAGTAACTTCTATAAGTAAATGAAGTTTTGTGTTTCCTTCCCCTCAGAGCCTGAAACCTCTTTCACTTAAAGTACAGAACCTCTACAACTCAAACGAATAATTTGAGCATTGACCCTCTGTAATTCAATGAAATATTTTGGCGAATTCAATAACTCAAGGTATTTATTAGTGACTCGTCGCAAGTGAGCCTGTAAGCAGACGGTTCTATGTAGAAATTTGTTGTATCGTTTTCTTCTTATGTATTATGAGAGATAAAATATTACTAGCATAGAAATATCATTGGTTCTCGAATATCCGACAAAAAATGAACTCAAATCGTAGTTTCAATAGGCTTGAGCATACCACAGCTGCCCCTAAAATAAAATTTAGTGTACTCGTTTTATTGGAACTTTTTCTATATGCTTTGGTTGTCTAGGGGTCAGTAACTCGGCGCGAGGTCAAAAACAACATCCTAATTAAAATTTTGAAAAATTACAACCAACTTTTTCCTGGGAAGTATAACCCAAACTCAAAACCAAACTCAACAACTCAAAATATCAAAATAAATGGATGATTTCAGACTCTATTTTTCCTGTGATGATTGTAATTTCAAACTATTTTGAATTTAATGTGAATGTGTATATTGTAAATTATAGAAATTAATAGCAAAAAATTAAAAATTCTTGGAAAAATTCATGAAAAACTGATTTTTTGGAGGGGACACCTATAGTATGCAAAAGCCTTTCAATATTGTTACAGAAAAGGTTTTGTGAAGATTCATAGATATGTCTTCAGAAATCTTGAAATATAAAGATGTATAATATTCATTGTACATACATTGTATTGTATATGATAATGTCTGCCTATAACTATATCCGTTGTATGAAAATATCAATACTTATGAGATATTCGAAAGAATTGAACTTAAAAGAAATTAACCCCTAAAGTTAAAAAAAAACAATAATATTTGGAACTAATAACATTTTTTGCAATAATATTTTGACTCAGTATTTTTTACTGTATTGTTCAGATCTAATACCACTATATGTGTTACATGCAAATGTCAATATTTCTAAGATATCCGAAAAAATTGAACTCGACTAACATCAACACTTTTAATATAAAAAAACACAATGATATTTGAATCTAATAACCTTTTTTAGAGTAATATTTTGACGTAATATTTATTCCTGATACCAATGGATCAAGGGATATAGTGAACGTTCGTAAATTTACAGGATTAGTGGGCTGTGATTTCACAACACAGGTTTGTAATATTCACGTTTATGTCATTGGAGTAACTGAGAGGGAACAGGAAACCAGGAAGGCTTCGGTGCTTGGGGATTGTTTGAATTGAGCTTCGGAGAGAATTACATTCAGACTGACTCTCTAATGTGTGTATGTAGTTTCGAGAATGAGGAACTTGATCATGTGCTATAACGATGCATCTGATGCATCCAGAAAGAAATATGATGATACAGAAACTCAATGCTGAAGGCCATTTTCTGTATTATCAGATGAATGCTTCTTGTCCAAACTCAATTTATGCGTAATTCATATTCTGAATGAATTTCTCTCATCGTGACATTTAAAAATGTAACTTGTATAGTCTTACCGATTGTCCTGAACTGCGATTCATTCAAATACCTAACATACATCATTTTTTATTTTTATAGTTGTTACTTGTATGAATGTCCATATTTACCTAAATGTATAATATAGACATATTTAGCAGAATAAACCTAATGTTTTAAAATACATTGAATCAAAAAACAATGAAAAATGGAAATTACCCTGAAAGAAGAGATATAAAATTATGAATTGAGTCTAGGTGACACGAAATCGATTCCTAAAACCTGGAAAAAGTAGGATAGAAGAAAAATGGATGAAACATGGAGGATTGAGCTCAAACATGTGAAAGCTGAAGAAAATCTTGTATTTTCGACTCCATCTAGTATTCTGTTCTATTCCGTGATATCCGAGGTGTTTTTTTGTTGCTTAAAGATTGATGGAAAATATCAGAATAGTGTCACATCGAATTTCCATTGGAATTTGATGCTGTATATAATAAAAATTACTTGAAATTTGTGAAAGAATTGAGACAGAATATTTTCGACGATTCCATTGAAACATGAGAAAAATTCTATAGAAAACATGCATCGCAATGAATTATTAGGCCTCTTAAAAAAAATCTAGTATTTCAGCCGAGAATTTAGAACTGAATTCTTTCCATTTTTGACAACCTTCGGTCTATTCGAAATAGCTCCGATTCTAATGGTCCTATGGCGAAATCTCGACAACCAACGGAGAGATTAGCTCATGTCTCATCGATTTATGTCGTTTCGAAGTAATTTTGAATCATATTTTCAAAAATTAGGATGAATTCTATGATAATCATTTCAGCCCGCACAGCTATCTCAGAAATAAGGAAAAATTGATGTAAAACCACAGGAATCCATGGGAAATGAGCTCACTTTTTCATTGGTGCTTGAGTTTTCGAGCTGCGAACAATAGAAACAAAAATATCCCCATAAAAATGAAAATTTCTGAAATTTCGGATTAAATCGAAACAATTAGATTTTCGAATTTCGATGAAAGCCCCCAAATTTCTAAATAATTACTGAAAGCAGAAATTTTCCTCATCATTCAATGAAATACGGAAACTCCACTCAGACAAAAAATACAACTAATTTTCCAGAAATTATCAAGTTATTCTGCGTCCTCTCTTTTTACAATTTCCTTCGAAAACTGATAACCGACAGAGAGCCAACAGCAACGGGTCAGAGTCCGACCCAACCCGCATATCCCGTGAATGCCATCACGGCCGATAAAATCACACGCCACTATCAGGAATTACCAACCCTTATATACCAAAAAAACAACTGAGAACAGTAGATAGCAACGTGGGTGGGCGTTTTAATGACGTAGAGTTGCGCAAGTTCGACTAAAACACTGTTTCCCCAATAAACAAGAGTAGTGATTCCCATTGGCATCCGAAAGATGGCGACGCTGTTTCTCGATGTGGTATGACGATCGAGCGAATACAATAACTCGCGTCGTATGGATTGCCGTCTTTTTCATTCAAATCGCATCAATACATCATAACAATACAAGAAGTTCTCCATTTGTCCTTGAAATTGTTCCCAACTGTATTAAAAAACAGAGTGCCACAAAGTTATTAGCAACTTTCTGTCTAGAATTATCACTGCTAAATGTAATATTGAGAAATGAGTCAACTAGCGAATACAAGAATGCTAAAAATAGTATGAAAATTTTTCGAGAAACTATCGGCTCTTCAAGCTGAACATTGTGGAACATTCTGGAAGGAATTTCGTCTGGCCACATCCACATGATCCGACTGGTTTGCTCCTGATACCCGTAAAAATGGCGTTCGCCTGAGTAGCACCAAAAAACAAGTCAGCATCACTCTGAGCCTCGTTGCGACTCATCCACTAACTGCCAAAAAAAACATCATCATCATGAGCATCAATTAGTCACTGTCCAATTCATCAGCAGCAGCAATTGTCTCGTACCTATTATCATTTCTCCTCGTCAAATTTATAGAGAGGAGGTGGCTAAACGCCTGATAATCTCCGCCTTTCGAGATTCCATGTAGTATTATCTCGAAGCGACGCCAAAGCAACTGTCCAAAGGTCGTGGAAAAGATTGGAATGAAGCCGAAGCACCGAATAAAACATGAAGAAACATGTGAAAGAGGTAATACTGTTCTCCTGATATCGAACGATTACAAGCAGCCTTGTGCTAGCTCCTATTTTCTTCTCCCTCCTGATCATAGAACAGCTCTTTGACTCATGAGCTCTGATACACTCGACAAAAAAATACAGCCACCACCTCGTGAAGTGTCTCCTGATACAGCAGTTGGCCTAGCCATTAAACCAGAACGAGGCTGAGGGACATTAGCTTTTTGCAAGTGAAGAGGTGATATTCTACACTCTCCTGATATTCATCCTTTCGTACGATCAAAGAGGATCACCGGTTACATGTACTTCAATGCCACTTTCTCATGTGAATTCGATAATAATTTTTTTCGCCTTCAGCGTACTCCTGATAATCAACTGCCAACGGCAACGACAGCGTCTGCGTCACCTAAAACATCAAGTGACGCGCCATCTTGCACGTCTGCGTCTCGCCGCCCATGCGATCAGGAGATTATGATTTGTTCCATGTTTTACTGGCGGACAAAAGGGGAAATTAAGAGTGATGCTGCGCAGATGGTGACGAAGTTGTTGTTTTTAGATAGGGAATATTGTATTTTGTACAGGATTTATGGTTTCGATGGGTGTAGTTTTGCTTGGGAATTGTGGCGTCGATGATTGGATTGGATTTTGGGTTCTTTTTTGGTCGAGGCGTCACTGTATGTGCGAGGACAAAGGCGCTGGGCCTCGGAGATCTTCAATGAATATTCGAATACTTAATGCGTTTTTATGAACGTTAAGATGCTATAATTTTACCAGATCCCAACATTTTCTAGTCACTTTTAGAATTTAGTGCTAGGATGAGTTTTTCGAAGTTCAGAATCAAAGAACTCGGAGGATAAACGGATCTCATGTCTGCTGAAAATTAATTCCATTTACTATAAACATTCTATGATCAATGAATCATTGCAATTTGTTCCTCAACCCATATCCCAGAAAATTCGAAAAGGCATTCGATGATAGGAGGATAGTTTTTATTGTGAGAATTTCGAATTCTCACTGCTTATTCTGCAACTATCCTCGACCTCCAAGAATGCGAAGTATTTCCTAAAAATAGCGAAAATGATACGAGAATGAAAGAAGTGAAACTGAGAACAAAACGAGTACTTTGGATAACTGATTTTTCCACTCGGGATTCTGCACAGTTCATCTATGAATCGCATAATCGTCGAAATGAAGATGTTTGGTGCATCATTAGAGAAATAGGACAAAGGACTCATGGGATTTTTAGACGGATCTTGCAGATGTGCTGCTTGAAGAAGCTTCATTCAAGATTCATCATTCGTCCATAATAAAGCTCATAATATCCAGACAACTGCCGAGTTTTAATGATTACCGATGAATGAGGTCATGAGGAGCTTCAATTGTTCGATGAGTTCCCCGATATTTTCAGCATTCGACCTTCTTTCATTAAGTTTCGATCGAAAATGCTCGTTACCCCCATTCAGATCTCCAAAGATTCCTCTGAAAACCCAGAAATTGCTTATTTTTATGATGTCCTTTGCAGGTGGATCTATTAAAACACAAAATTGAACATTCACAACCACAATTCTAATCGTTCATTCACTTATCTTCGAATTCATAACCTAATCACCAACGCCTGACTACCAGATTCTGTCGTTGAACAAACTGAACATTCAGTTAGTCATTTCGAGGTTTATCATCAAATTTAAAAATGATTTCACTCCTTATCTAAAACATAATTCTCAACATAGATTTCCCATATCGCCTCACAATAAATGCTAAGAAACCGCAACTTATTTGAATCATGACACATAAATCAGAATGATTCATGCCTCAAGTTACAAAAGGCCCCCTTTCAGTTCCAATTGAAAAATTAAAACCATCCATAATGTATAACCAATTCCTGCTGCACTCAATGCTAAAAAGAGAACGCTTTTATAACGCACCGACTCTCGCCATTTATGGAAGAAAACGAGGAGAAGGCTCCTATCCACTCTCATCGAGGTAACATGTCTTGGAGAAAGTCGCCCAAATGAATTCAACCGTCTATTCAGTTAAAAAAAAAAAATGAGTTAAAAAGAGCAATTTCTACTAGCACCATTCATTTGAGTTTCTGTCGAAAATCAATTTACATCACTCCTCTATTCTATTAATCATTAAATATTCACGTGATAAATGATTATATCCTCAAGTTTAAACATGACCATGTGCTTCCGTAATTGGCTTCCATGGAATTTCACTGATTCGATCAATGAATTGGAGCGTTTAGCTGAATTTCTTGCGATTCACGAATGCAGATTCTTCACCAATGTACTTTATTCCTTTTAATTTCTCTTTTTACTTCTTATATTTATTCCTCCTTTTTTTTTTTTTTTTTCGTTATTCCCCACGAGATGGCCGAGTGTTATGTACGGTAGATAATCGTGAGAGTTCTTGTGTTCTCGGTCGACGAGGCACGCCGTGGGTTTCTTTCTCTAACGGATGTCAGTGACCCTCTCCTCCTTCCCTCCTTCACCTCCTTTCCTATCTCCTCTATGGCGCTATATACTTCTGTGTGTTGGACGCGCCGCGCGCTCTCTCTCGCTGAGGAAAACTGAGAGGCGGCATTGGGCTCAGCGCGAGTATCGATTCGTCTATTCCATAGGAAAAAAAATAAAACGGAAAAAATGTATCGGGCTTTATTTTTTCTGGGTCGATTCATCTATTAGGCATATCCTTGGTTCTATAAGTCCTTCGGGATTCAATGATTTCCACTCGAAAAGTCGAATTTCGAGTTCTGATAGGCTTTTTGGAAAAACACCGAATAAAGCATCAATAGTCTAATATTTTTTTGTGTCCTCAGAATTATTGCTGGAATCCATTTTGCCTCAAGATACTATTTTACTTATCTTTCATGTAATGACAGCTTTCGCATGAAACAATGCTTAGTCTCATGCGGCAAAAATTTCTTTGAAAATTACAAATTCCAAAGTTTGCATTTTTTTTTTAACGCTGAATAATGCCCCCTCGGATCAATAGATGAAGTTCAGATGTTGCGATAAAATATAATGAAGTTTTAAAGATATACATTTTAACATGTGGGGATACATTGTGAATTTGCATGCGAGACGCTTTTTTTGGACCGGTTGAAGTAAGAGAGAGATGGGAAATTATTGATTCGCAGGTGGCTGCCCAAAGGGATTCGCTTACAATACGATTTATTACACGGGACCACCTGCCTTACCAACGAAAAATCTCAATCGACGCCGCGACTAGGCTCAAACGATTGCGGCTTCAATTCTTCTTCTTTCTCTCTCGTTGAAACAATTGAAAACCGGATGAGACATCGTCTTGCTCTTCATTAGCGTCTTCTGCATCTGTTTGTCCACATTTGATTTTCCGTAAACAAGGAGAAATTCAATATACTTGGAGATAATTTGACGGACAAAATGGAGTAGGATTTGAAAAATCTGGTGGAGTCTTTTTGGGTAGGTGGTTATTTTCGTAAATCTCTGGCTCCAAGGTCCAAGTGAGACACATAGTCTCACGTGGCGAAATAAATCCCATCTATTTTTGTACACCGCACTATTATCCTAATAGCATCGCACCTCGGTTCTAACCGGACGTTGTTTCAACACTTTTTTTCTACTCTTTTTGTACTTGTATTTATTCTGTTCTAAATCTTGAGGAATTTTCCGGGAGGCAATGTTTCGGAATTTCGATATTCCCATCAATTTCGCAGCTTATCTCTGAATTTTTCTAATTTAAGAAGCGAAAAGAGGCGGAATAACTACTATGATGGGGATTGGAAGTCAGTTCAATTGACGTAAGCATGGTTGTTCCCTTGGTCACTGGAAAAACCGATGATAAAACGTATCATGAGCAATTGCACATGAATAAGAAAGGAAAGGATGAAAATTCTCAAAGTCTCTAGTAATGATAAATTCGAATGAAGCCCAAGTCGAACAATAAGACGTTTTAAGTTGTGCTTATGTCGTCGTTCTCTTCAAATTCGTTCGTTCTTACTTTTTTTTTCATCGATTTCACAGAACTTCTGACTTCAGTCAACCCTACTTTACCGTGAATACAAATATTGTCTTTTCCTCATTTTTGGCAGTTCTCGAAGCTCCTTTTCCTGATGGATAGTGATGAAAAACGGAAGATTTGTAGCATGAATTCAAATTTGATAATAAAAGTAGTGCAGAAGCTTGTTTTTGGTGTTCACAAGAATTGAGAAAATTGAGACAGATATGAAGGCCAAAGACTAGTCATCATAAAAATCGTTTATTGCTACATTTTGAATAGAAGGTTAGATCCTTTACTCGGACTTATTGGATCCAAGGAACAAAGGACATTCAAAAGTCTCCAGTCTTTCGTTTCTCTTCACACAGATTGTTTCGTACTCAAAAATTTTTCAATATTACCCGAAAAATTATTTCTAATAGTCTACCCGTTGTATAATTCGTACTGTATGATTGTATGTGCCGAGGTATGATCAGAATATTCAAAAATTGTGACGAGAATATTCATCGCTGATGAAGTATCCCTGAAATTCGTTCAGTTGAACAATTCCATTCGAATCTCCGTGGAAAATAGGACTTTTTGGGAAACGGAAAAAGAGTCAATTTTCAGCCGGAAATCTCATAACGCCGCACTAATAAAGTGCGAAAACGTGGAAAATATCGAGGAGCTCAGCTTTTTGGTTGAAAAATCACAGCGATTCAAAAATGAACTACCAAAATGCTTCAATCTCACTCTAGTTGTGATGTATTTACAGAAAAATGATTGAATTTTGTCTGCAAAATCGTCCTGCAACGGTTTTGGCGACTCATTCAAAAATTTTCTGAAGCAATGTATGAAATTACCTTTAGTCCCTCATAATTTATACTTCGGTGTGAAGATCGGAGCGTAGAATCAACAGTAACTAGAGAAATTCCCTAGGAAATTAGTTCAGCAAGGTTCATTAGGTTCCATTAGATTCCTACGAAATGACCGAGGTCAAGAGAATCATCAGGCCTTCATTTTGTCTTTCCGGTTGGAACAATCGTCTCACGAACTTCGGAAGTGAATATTCTAGTGAATACTTCTTATATTCTTCCAGAAAATCCTCAAAAACAACGGAAGATTAAGAAATTTCCGGCAGAAGCGTTTTGATCTGTCAGAGAGTCATCACAATTTTTCTCGTAACACTCACAGATTTTAAGCCGTCCTTGAGAAACAGCCTCCTCAAATCTTAGTAAGCAGAATGAACTCCCAAGTTCAAAATGCAATGAGGTAATGAATGAAGATAATTGAATCTCATTAACAGACGAGTTCTCATGGAATATCTCGAAAATTAATTCAGCAGTAAAGCGGAATAACAGGTTGAGTAGATTCATTCGAAAATAGATATTTATCTCAAATCGCAAAAATAATCGCTATTTATGATAAAACACATTTTCAATGGATCATACTTAACTTGTTACTCCACTTAATTAAGAAATTGTGCTGTTGAATATTTATTATGCAATTATTCATGAAAAAAGAAGCACTACCAAAAAAATTCACAGGTTCTAATTCTCGTCCTAGAAACTCCTGGAATCAAAAGAAAATAGCACTATCTCGGTAATAATGAATTTCTGGCCTTCAGAATTTGCCTCAACTATTCATCAAAACTCCCAAAACACATTTAAAAAAACAAAGAAAAGTCCCAAAAATCTTACAACAAAAAAGCCGCAATTTACCCCAGAAATAACGGGAAATTGTCGCCCGAGTAAATTCATCTGATTCGTTCGAAGTAATCGACTATGAACAAGTATCCACCGCCTATTCTCTCTGTTTCTCTTAAACTGAAGCGCCAGGACCTACCAGGAGCACATGATTGCCGTGTGTTTTTGCATCAAGGACATCCTCTCTGCACAAGCAAAGCCTCGAACACACATCCATATCCACGTTACATTCATTCTATTCACATAATAAGGAAGAAAATATTGAAGACAAACTTCTCAGTGAAAAAGCTCAAGGATCAACGGCGAGTGGGACGTTTGTATACGTAATTCGCTAAAAAGGACCTGGAAGGATGTGACGTTGCTCCTACGAGTAATACAGATAGTGCGAGCGTAGGACAATGGAGTCCTCGGGTGTGGAGCAGAGAAGCAGGAAATCGGGGTAGTCGATTTTGCGTGACGTTCTGTTCTCATATATGTATATATATGTGCAAACAGAGGAAGGGAAGGTGGACGAAAGGGGAGCTCAACTCTGCCTCCCCCTTCTGGTTCTGATGGTGATAGTTTTGTTGTAGGCGGACGGTGGTTTTTCGATTTCATGGACACGCTAGTAAATCACGCAATGTAGCTCACTTCGAACGGAAAATTTACGCACCAATGGATTTCAGGGATTTGGAGAGTAATATTTTTTTGTTTGTTTATGGTTATGGAAAGGTCATTGTGATTAGAAATTACTGCAGGAATTTTTGATGAAAAGTGTGGAGTCCTACTGCTATTTCGTGGGCGTTACAATGGAATTTCAGGGGTAGAGGTGAATGTCAATAGTGCTGTTGAATAGAATTTTAGGGATCCCTTTGGAAAGTAGCAGATACATGTCAGGGATGGTTTTTACTGTTTGATAATCAGTTTCGACAATTGGATGGTGAAATACAAAACTGGCGTGTAGAGTTATTGTATTCATTTTTTGCTTTGGTAAATGATTATGATTTTATTATTAGATGAGTCATTATATCACATCTTTTTGGCAGCTTTTGTTTTGACATCAGATGCTTCTAAAAATTGAAACAAAGAATGGTTTCAAAATTTTTCAAAGTTTTCTTATTGTAATGCTTGTAAAAAAGTAACGAATTCTGAATATTCAGTGAGTTTGTCTGGAATTTTCAAGGATTGTAAATTTTGATTCGCCATTATATTAATATTGAGCTGAGGCGACAGGAGAAATTTGAAGGATCATTCGTTGGAAATTTGCGGGCATGAATGACGAACTGCAGTTGATTCTAAACAAATAGTTCCCCAGTTTTAACAATTTTCGATTTTTATTGTCCTGATTTGGGAACCTAATCACGGAGATTCTAAACTTCGGAATGAATCGGAAACAAGCTGATTATCATAAGGATTTCCGTAGGTACTTGGAATCAATGAGTTTCGAACATTCTGTTGTGAGCTTCTCATTCGAGAGATTAGAAAATACAGAACGTGTGCAGGCTTAGACGGTCGTTTCTAGATTCCACAATACAGGTTTGTAAATTTCACACTCAGGTCTTCGAGACTAGAAAGGAACAGGAAACTAGGAGGACTCTGGAGTATTCGATGTTGTAGATTGAGTTCCGAGGGAAGTGATGGAGTTAGAAAGAGACGCAACCAACTGTGAATTAAAATGAATTTTTTTGCAATAAAAAAATAATGATGATTATCAGATTTCTGATTCCATTGATTTCATTTCAAAAAATCGTGAAATTCTTTTTGAAAACGCCAAAAAGTAGTCTATTTAGACGCAATATCTCCGACATACCGTCGAAACCATTTTTACCTTTTTGCATGATGTCAAAGAATACTGGGGCAAAACGGGTAGTATTCCTTTATTATCTGCCTCAAATTTCCCCCTCCGATGGATCCCAGAAAATTTTGGAAATCAACTTTGTCATCGCCGAAAACGAGATTCATCTCAATTTGACCGATTGTTATTCCTCCATCTAATTACGTTTGTAAAAAAGAAACGCTTAAAATATTTAGAGAAAAAGAAACGAGTTGGGAAGGTCGAGAATCAGTTGCGGTATGGCAGCCTGCCAAAAAAGAGAGCGGTTGGAGACGCAGAGAAGCCACCCGCAGTGCCCACACTGGGGTCAATTTTATTTCGAGACACACTCTCATCATGTAAGCGTCTAAAGCCACTTAGTGTTTCATATATTGCTGTAATTACTGAAATTTTCACGGCCAAACTTCACGCTGAGGCAGCGGGAAAGAGACGGAAATCGGAAGGAATTTGAGTCGAAATTTCTAGATGTCATTCTTCTTTCGAATTTCGAAGTGCAAAAGCTCATTTTGGAAATCTCACTTTCGACAATTACTCGTTAAAACCGAATAATTATTGAATAACGCGGCAAAATGAAGCGGTATCACATAATAATGATTAAAAGAGGCCTTTTTCGGTCATTACTTAATTCCAACGGAGAAGGAAGAATAAACTTAATAGTAATTATTAATTCGTGAATTCTTGTTTTTTCAAACTTGATCTATGCATAACTTATGCTCTAAACGAATTTCTCTCAAGGATCAGTCAACAAAATTTGATTGAACCAGGATTTTCTTTTGGGTATGAAGCAATCTACATAGAGGGAAATTTCGTATGCACACCAAACAAAAATTCTTTTGTTGAGGTCATTTTCGTAATCATCACAATTGATTCTAGTAAAAAGTACTAAATGTTCAGTAGATGTCACCAAGTCTTTGTGCGAGAATTTTGACACTTAAGAACAGCAATGGCAAATGTCACTACGACTATATCAATGCTGTTGAAATTTTACTATTTTCAGTATCGTAAAGATATTAGATTTTTCTTTGCAAAAATAACCCAATTCGTTTGTTGTTACTTTAGTGAATCTATGCAGTATTAAAGTTCCCATAATTGACAAATGATCATACTGATGCTGTCACTATGCGAAACTCGTAATCACTAAATTGTGATTATCTTCTTCTGTTGCAGTAGATTCATATGGTTTGATTCTCTACTTGACATGTCGATACTAACTTTTCGAAAAGTATGAATCATGTCTAAAGTTAACATTATTAAGTCTAAATGATTGAGATGCTCCTTCAACAATAATTTTATTGTTACTAAAATCATATTTTTCTCTCTGTGTACAGGAGAATTTGCAGACATCTTAGAACGTCTCCTCCAATTCTTTCTCAAATTCCTCTACTTTAAGAGGAATTCCTGAATCCTTTTGCCCTGGATGTTCATTTCATCCTTATCTCGAGTACCAATTGCTTCTCCAAACACTTGATCAAATAAATGCTTCACTGCGGAAATCAGCGAGGCCTTTCAACACGATCGAAGGGAGAAATAATAATTTCACTATAATTATACACTATCCAATCGAAATATGAACTACTACAAATTTTGAAATTAATAATAAATGGATAACATGCGAGCTGCTTAACCTGTGACCTTGGCTTTCGTTATAACCGGCTTGTTAATAACGTTACTCTAGGAGGCATTGCCCGTTGATTCCAAAGAAAAATGTCTGTATGCACACTCAACCGTGTTAATACTGTGCTAACTAGGTGAATAAGTGGAATCTCCTCTTCTTTATTTTTCACTTCCATTCTCCTGTGAATTGGAACGGAGATTTTTTCAAAATAATGTTCGAGAACTCGTGGTTTTGGCAAGGATTGACTAATGAACGAAATTCATCATGAATTTGACAAGACGAAGATGCATTGATCTCTTTAAATTGATGTTGACATTGAAGTTGATGGATTTTACGGGATTTCCACGATTTTAATTGAAACATGGGCGATCGTGATCAAATAAATGCTGTTGTTCATTTTTGATGAATTCGTTATTAGGATCGATTCAATATTTTAGTGTGGTAAAAGGTATTTCGCGAATAAGTAGCCGCATCGTTCTTTATTTCAACTGCAGCATCAAGAATTATTAAAATGTTCACTTTTTTCTTCAGCACTATCTTCAAGATGGATTCACTTATCGTATGAAAGATTCTCATAGTTTTGCAATTTTTTGTTTCGAAGTTTGGAACATCCTTATATTAGAAGAAAGTCTGGCTAAGGAATTTGTGTTTTTGCACAATGACATCGTCCTAACTAATAAACTAATCAATTTTAAGAACATCTTTTTCCATTGAAAAGCAATTGATCGGACGTATTTCATAGATTTTTCAAAAAAAATAAAGTTGCAAATTTTGGTAGATATTCAAACGAATTTTGACCACGAAGAATTTACGATTTCAAGTACCGCAAGAGCAAAACTGAAAATTTTCCCTAAATTTTTGATTCTTTCTTTATCAAAATATAGATTTCAGATTCAAGAACTCATCGAAACGTCTCCAAAATATAATTTCCATATTTGCCATTATAGCAACCATAGAAAAAGCACAATGATCACGCCTCTAATAAAATGAAGGAGCAGAAGAAAAATTGAAGCGAAATTCTTCATAAACACAATAAAGTGCATTATTACAGAAGACCTATAGGGTCAATTGGTAGAGTATCAGATAGGTAATTTGAAGATTTTCAATTCAAACTTCACGTGGGCATTTCCTACTTTTCCCAAAATTTTATTCCTCGACAATTTTTCAGTTGGAAGGCTGAACTGAGAGAATCTTTTGAATGATAGAACTAAAAATATAGCAGGAAAGACCTTGACTATGAAATATATTAGCTGCGAACAAATTTTCATCAAGTATGGCAATCAGATAGTACACATGACTATAATTTAGCTGTTTTAGTTATAATTCTAGATGCGATTATTGATTTGAAACAGTTCTTTTCCAGTTTTAAGGAATAATCATGCTAGTGAAAAAACAATCCCTTCAATGTGGCGATTGTCAAATATTTTGAAAGGTATTCTGCGAGCTCCACTAACAGATTCAGACAGAAGATTCCGCCTTTTCCTCAATCATTGAACCTCAAAAACGGAACTTGCAGAATTTCAGAAACTATCGGGGCAAAATGGCCAATCTCCCTTCAAATTCCCCGAAGAATCTCCCCACTTCATCCAAACTGAACCCAGAAACTCCAGTTTGTCCCCAGAAACTGGCGCAAGGCTGATTACTCTTAAAAATTTCCCCAGAAAGTCCTTGGGGATTCGGAAAAAAAACGTAGAAGGGGGTAAGCGTAAGCAGCGCTTAATACAGAGTCAAAAAAACACGAGGATTAGGGGGTAGAAGGGGTGTAAGTGGTGATTGTCGATCCCTCATTCATTAGCTCTCTTTCTCTCTGGCCCTTTCCACGCCAGGGCAATATGGCGAACGGGGAAGTGGATGCGCGCGACGCCAAGCGTGCTTCACTACACTCGACCCCTCGTTCTGCCTTCCAGCGGTGCGTGATCACCGAAGAGCCACCGATCATGTTCTTCTCTCTCTTTCTCGCTCTCTCTCTCTCACTCATTCGGTCTTTTTTTTTCATTCTCTACGTCGGTTGGGAATGGGTAACCGACAATCAGCTGCTCTCGATCCGAGCGGCAGCCTCATTCGCTTTGTGCAGTCTATTTCACGTTAGGCACTGTGCTGCCATCTCTCACTCTATCCTTGTTCAATGCCTCTGGGCTCAAAGCGAATGTTGTACTTCTCACTCGCGCACAACATCATTTCACTCCGACGCTTTTTATCTTTCATAACCACGGCAATACGTGAGTCGTGATTTTTCGGAGTTTCTTGCGGTTCAATTTCAATTCATGGGGTTGTTTGGGTTTTCGGGGAGGGGAGCTAATTACTCGCGTAATTAATTATTTTAGAATTCTTCTTTTTTTTTTCTAAGAATTTGAAATAACGTCAAGTTCAATTCATTAGTGTTTATAGAATAACTTAAAGGCAGAGCGAGATAGCGAATTTTGCGTAGATACCTTTTTTGTACGAAATTGTAAGAGCTACAAAATAGGTATGAATAAAAATTCCGCTATCTCGCTTAGTTTCGGAGATATTCTATGAAATAGTGGTGAATTCAAGAGCTCCTGAATTTTCCTCAATTATTTCAGCAATAGACGTGGCTTATGTAATTTATCAATCAATGAACATGCAAAAAAAGGCACTGCAGTGAATTTGTTCAGTCTCGAACGAACATCCTTAGTTCGGCCCGTTTTACCCCATAATTGTCCATTTCCGCAATTAAGTAACCGGTGAAAATGGAAAAAATTAAGAAACATTAAAAAATCGCACATTGCTATTTTGCAAATATTTTTAAAACCACTAGGTTTATTTGAAGACATCGGGAAATCCTTTTTATAGAAAATTTCATGAACTACGAAAAAACACCTCCTGACATTGTTCGATAAATCCACTCGTTTCCGAAATATTTCAAAGATAAGATATACGTAATTTCCAGGTTTTTAGGGTTCAAAAATCCCGGGAAATCCCCTTAACATTGGCGCCTTTCAGTGACCGCAGGACTGAAGGAACGTAAACTAATGGCAATGTCCTGTAAATTCCCATTCACACTTTGTGCCCGTTTCCTCATCTAATTTGACGACATTGTCCTCCATTATACCCGTGCGAAATAACAAGAAAGAGAGAGAAAAAAAAGGCGAAAGAAACGAGAGAATGAGAGGAAGAACATACGAGAGATTACTGGCATTAAAGAGAACAGGGAGAGTAGATGTGTTACAAATTTTTGACCCCTTGGATTTTTCTATGACATACGTCAGTCATGTGTGAGACCTGGAGTATCTATCGGATCGACCCTTCGCCGAGTCTCCCATGGAGAGAGAGCGAGAGGAGGAAAAAAAAAGGACTCGTCTTTTTCTCACGAATAGCGCAACGGATCGAATTACTCGTTGGAATGTTCGATTGTATTTTTACGGGAATTGAAAAATAGGCCATGATATGCAAGTAAAGCATTCTAATGCGAATATCTTTGAGGCGAGTGGGCTTAGAGGAAAATGTCAAGATACCTCTTTTTTAGAGAATTTCAAGAGCCACAAAAAAGATCTTTAAATCTTTTTCTCTAAACCCAGTAGTTTTCGAGATATTCTCAAAAAACGCGGACTGGCTGGAAATTACCGAAAAAAGATGATGGAGACTGTTTTTGTGAATATCTTTGAGGCGAGTGAGTTTAGGGGGAAATGTGAAAAGACCTTTTTTGTAGCTCTTGAAATTCTCTACAAAAAAGGTATTCTGATATTTTTTGATAAATTCACCTGCCTTAAAGATATTCACGAAATAATGAAGAATCGGTCCACCAATCAGAAAATGTGTAAAATTTACAATCAGGATATCGCCTATTCCTCATCTCCATAAAAACGGCTCAAAATAATTTAAATATCTTTGAAAAACCCCTGAGTTTAGCGGTAAAGAATTGCTGTTCTGTTTCTCGCCTTTGTTCTTTTTTTTTGGGTTAAAAATCACAGCAAGAGGGAGGGGAAGAGTTTCGACACTAGAAGGGGGAGCCACAGACTGGGCCAATAAGGAGAACCGCATAGAGTCGTTAAGGGATACGCTTAATTAATACGTCAAGTAGTGAGCCATTAGCACGATGAAATATGTGTCAGTAAGATAATCACTCATTGGTAATAATTTACCGATTATCTCTTAATGAGTTCAAATAAAAATTCTCAGAATTTTGTGATTTTCTAATTTTCACGGAAAACCCAGGAAAAAATGAGGCAAAAAATGGTATAATGCAATTGCTTTTGCCCCAGTAGATCTCCAAATGTCATAAAAATTTCAAAAACGTGTGAAAATAGTTTCTTTCCATTATCTCAAAGGCAATTGCACCAAATTCCTTTGCATTATACAGTTTTCCACCTCCTTTTTCCCTGGATATCCACTGAAACTCGAAAAAACCCCAATCCCCCTTAAAAAAATCCCAGAACACAAAAAAACAAAAATAATCTCATTTTCCGGTTAAAAACAAGTTCTAATTGGATTACAATTTTATTGGGACAACAGCCGTCACGTGACATCGCCCACACGATCGTAAAGAGAAAAGGAGAAAAGAAAAAAAAATCCCCAAATCCCTGGGCTTGAAAAAACACCCGTTACAATTTCATCCCTCCAGGGAGACAGTCCCTTAAATTTTACATCCACTAAACTCCAGTCCGCCTCTTTCTCTCTTTCTCTTTCTCTCTCTCTCACGCGCATACATTTATTCTCAACGCCCTGCAAATTCCAGGTAGAAAGAGGGGTGGGAACCCTCGAGAACCTGAATTCCCAACCCCAAAACACTTCTAGAGTTCAAGCCTTAGAAAATAAAAGAGACAAAACAATTGGAAGAATCTTTTCTTTTTTTTTTCTTTTTTTTTTCAATGCTTTTACGTCACGAGAAATGCAGAGATTTCTAATTCGAGGAAGAGACAAACTGAATTGTTAAAACAGTGATAATAAAGCATTGAGAATGTGTCTCAGTGTCTGCGGTCGGGTCACGTGCTTGACCCAGATAAGAAAAACACACCGAGGTAGACGTACTATTCAACTTGGGTATTAAGCTGTACAGTTCAATAGCCAATAAAATATTTGTTTGTCGTTTATTTAGATTCACAATGCATAGCCGACTATTCAAATGTTGGTCAACGCCTTTTTTTAAACGTTTACTTTATTTTTTTTCACTTTTTTTTTATACTGATAAATTTAATTCTCGGATCGGATAGAATTTGTTTCGGGGATATCTAATAGGCGAGTGTGTTTAGGTGAAAATGTGAAATGACCTTTTTTGTCGCTCTTGAAATTCTCTGCAAAAAATATTTCTTGAGGTTTTTCGATAAATTCACTCGCCTCGGAGATATTTACAAAATAAATATAATTTTTTTTCTAAAGAACTTCTGTCTATTTTTGACTTTTTCAAAGAGTATTGCGGAAAATATTGAGTTTAGGGGAAAATGTTAGGAGACACTTTTCGTGGCAAATTAAATTCTCTATAAAAAAGGTATCTTAACATTTTTCAATAAACCCAATGGTTTTCGAGATATTCGGGATACAAACCTCTGGATTCAGTGAAATCATCTTTTTTTTTAGTTTTCTCTTCGTTGGGAGATTAAAACGGGGAAAACTGATGTTTTCTCTGTGAAAATTAATGGTTTCGTGTCTCGTTGAGTTTCGGAAGGGTGATCACGTTCCGGCGCCAGTCAATTTATCAAATGTATTCTCATTTTCATTGTTTATTGAGCTATAGAGACGTCACGTGGCGTTAATTCCGCTGGAAGCGATTTTTAGTGGCTCTGTGTCTGGGATCTTTGCTGTCATTGGTTCATCGGCGCTGGTTAGAACCAATTGAAGCGTTGAGACCGGTACTGACGTCACAAATGAGTTGATAACCCTCGAATCGATCGTTTTCACTCACCCGTTTACGACAAAATTTAATTGAACTTTTATTAGTCGCTAAATCAATGAAAATGGTTTTTTCAAATGATGATGAAAATACGGATTTTCGAGATTTAGAGAATTTTATGAGTAAGAAACGGAAATTTACGCTGAAAAACGATATTATACGATCGATTTTGCCCGGTTCTAATGGCTTTGGGAATTTCCGGAGAATCCGAGAATTTCGGGGAAAAATTCAGGGTAAAACCTTTTCCATTTGCGGAAAATTCAATTTTTTTTTTGGAACATCTCCGATTTTAAGTGTCTTGGCGGGGCAAAGTAAGGTCAAATGTGAAGAGACGCTCATTCCTCATCGATTTATGAAGTTTTAAATGAATCTTTAATGATTTTCGAGAATAATATGAAAAAAGAATGGTTTTTTCAGGAAATTATTCACAATTTCTTCAGAAACAGTAAGAAATTTATGCGCTATCACATGAGTCCATTGAAAAACGTCTCATTTCTGAGTTGGACTCTGGATTTTCGTGATTGGACGAATTGAATCCGACAAATTCTCAAGCAACTGGAAATTTTCGAGGATGGGAAGAGTTAATGAGGCTCCAATTTTTCATTAAAACACCTGTTTCACCTACAAAATTTCTCAGATACTCAATAAGATCAGCAAGAAAAATTTGATCTCCCTCACTTCAACAAACTTCAAGCGATCGGGAATCGTTTCCGTGGAATGCCTTATAATTAAGGCCATGAAGTTCCATGTTTCAAAAAGTCTGGTAAAGTTGCTGAGCAACCAAAATCTGTAAATATTGAAAAATGAAGCTGTTTCATCGTGGAAACGTCAAAAATATCGTTTGACATTCGCAATTTAACTAATTGAATTCGCAATAAACTAAAAATATGGTGATATTTTTGAGGATACCTTGAGGTGCACCTTTAGGTATATCTGGAGTTGCACTTCTCAGGACACATTGAAGTGTACTTCTGGGAAAATCTTGAGGCTGTCTCGGTTCTCTGGGAAAGTGTATCTCAAAATGTCCCCGGAAGTTAACCTTAAGGTGGCCCTGAGAATGCACTTTAAGGTGTCTCTGAAAGTGCACCTGAGATGTACTCAAAAGTGCACCTCAAGATGTATTTGAAAGTACACCTTAAGATGTTCCCAAAAGTACAGCTCATTGTCTCTCCCATTTAATAGAAGACTTCAGAGCGCCTGTTTGATGTTGGTATGATGACCTGTTCCATTTCACAATATTCATCAACTTCGATAGCTCAGCAACTTTACCAGATTTTTTTAGACGAGGAACTTCACGGCCTTACCTATAATCTCCTAGGAAATAATTGAAAATGGATGCGAAATCAGATGAATCAATGGAAAACATCTGATCTCTGAATTATTACAATTCAAAAATTTAGAATCCGAAACAATTTCAAAACAGTAGGAATTTTCGGGAATGAGAAGGGATATGGGGTAGAATTTAAGCTAGAACTCCGAAAAAAACGAACTCTAAAAGAAAAATCAATTCAGGCACCTATTCTTCCCCGAAAACTTCCTCAGATTCTCAATGAAATGATCAAAAATATTCTATCTCTTCCACTCCAACAAATTCCGCGCAATTTTCTTGTCGCCAACCCTCAAATTCCCACTGAAATCCAATGTATCTAATTCCTCAGCTGGAATTTCCATTTTAAAGTAGTATGATCACGAATCGAATGCAAAGATTAAAATAAGAAATTAATTTTAAATGAAAGTTTATATGAATCTGAATAATCTTGCGGAATTTTGCGTCAATTGAGCCTTTTGTATGGTCAATAATAAATGAAAAGTCAATAGAAATAACACGGCGTTTTATGGGCCAATGCAAGATTTTACGCTATTAGGTTCAGCAAAAGATTAAAATCTGGAAAATCCCGAGTGGAAATTTGGTAGGGCTTGCCTGATTCAGTATCAGTTTAGGATCAGTAGGAATAAGGTCCACCCTATTCAGGGTACCCTGATCCAAACCTTATCATTTTCGCACCAGGATTTCCTCAACATGGGGAGGCTGATCAAAGACGGATCCTATTCTTATCTGGAAAAACTGAATTTAATAGTGTTTCGACAAGTCAAGGTGAGGTTCTCCTTAGTCAGGAAACCCTGATGAGAAACTTATCAGTTTCGCACCAGGGCTTTTTTGATACGGAGATACTGATCGAATACGGATCCGGTTCTTATCCGGAAAACTGAATATCATAGTATTTTGGCAAGTCAAGGTGAGGTTCTCCTTAGTCAGGGTACCCTGATGAAAAAATGATCAGTCTCGCATGAGGGCTTCCCTGATACGGGGATACTGATCGAACACGGATCCTATTCTCATCCGGAAAAACTGAACATCATAGTATTTTGGCAAGTCAAGGTGCCCGAGTGGAAATTCGTCAGGGATAGCTTGATGTAGTATCAGTTTAGGATTAGTACGAAATAAGTCCAACCCTATTCAGGTAGTACTGACTAAAACTTATCAGTTCCACGTCAGGCTGTCCTTAATAGGGAAATACTGATCAAATACGGATACTATCCTCATCCGAAAAAACTGAATATTGTAGTATTTAGAGAAGTCATAGTGAGGTCTTCGTTGATCAGGCCTCACTGATCAAAAACTTATCAGTTCCGCATCGGGCTTCCCATGATAGGGAAATACGGATCCTATTCTTATCCGGAAAAGCTGAGAGTATTATTTTTTTGGAGAAGCCAAAATACGATATTCGTCATTCAGGCCTTACTGATCAGAAACTTATCAGTTTTACATCAGGTTTTCATTAATAGAGAAATGTGGATTGGATACGGATCCTATACTCATCCGGAAAAACGGAATATTACAGTACTTTAAGGAATCAAAATAAGAAATTTCTTAATCAGGTCTCACTGATCAGAAACTTATAAGTTTTATATCAGGTTCTCGTTAATAGGGGAATACGGATGCGATACTCATCCAGATAAACTGAATATTATAGTACTTGGAGGAGTCAAAATAAGGAATTTTTTAGTCAGGTCTTACTGATCATAAACTTATCAGTTTCATATTAGGTTCCCATCAATAAGGAAATGCGGATTGGATACGGATCCTATTCTTGTCCGACGAACCCGAATTCTATAGTACTGAGATGAATTAAAACAAGGTATTTCCTAGCCAAGCTTTACTGATCAGGAACTTATCAGTTTCATATCAGGTTCTCATTGAAAGAGGAATACGGATTAAAAACGGATGCTATTCTTATAAAAAAAAACTGATTATTATAATGCTTGGAGAAATAAAAAAAAGGTATTTCTTAGTCAGACCTTACTGATCAGAAACTTATCAGTTTCAGATCAGGTTTTCATTAATAGGGAAATGCGGATTAGAACCAGATCCTATTCGTATCCAGAAAAACTTACTAGAAGAGTATTAAAGAAAATCGAAACGAGGTTATCGTTAGTTAGGCTGTACTGATGAGAAACTTATCAGTTTCGCATTAGAGTTGCCTGATTATGATAACTCTCATTATGATGAAAAACTTCAAGTCCGATCAGTTCATCCTGATCTGGAAGTGATCAGGATATTATCCGGTTCCCCGAATGTTTATTTATTTTCATTAATTTTGTTATAAACTTTTAATATTCTATTCCAAATCAAGAATTAGGATTTTATATTCTAATGCCAAGTATTTATCAATACTTTTTCTATCGAAGAGGTTGATATAGATCATGAAACCACCCGTTACTATAGCCAAGCAGTGGTCCAGTGGTTAGCGTGACGACTTAGTATGCGGAAGGTTCCAGGATCGAGTCCACCCAAGTGCAAATTAATTTCATAATTTAAAATCTTCAATTTCAGTAAAAAAATGACCCCTAATGTTCAAATATAGCATATAAATATCGTTAAGATAATTAATGAAATCATTTTTTGATTTTTCAGTTAATTAATTAATATTTACAGTTTCTTGAGCCGAATCAGTTAATAATAAGGTTACCTGATACTATTAGCATCAGGATACACTGATACTATTAGCATCAGGTAGCCTGGTACTATTAGTATCTAAAACAGCGTTACATCTGTGATCAGTAACTTATCCGGATATTGGATACTGGTAGTATCCGCATACCTGATGCTATTAGCATGCGGATGCCTGACACTATTAGGATGAGGATGCCTGATCCTGAAAGTATCCAAAACAGCGTTACAGCCCTGATAAGTAACTGATCTGATAGCCTGATCAGTAACTGATTTCAAATCAGTTTTGCCGGATCAGTAACTGATCATAAGCTTACCAGAATTTCCACTCGGGATGTCTCTGAAAAAAGGGGAAAACAAAAATTTACGATACAATATGAAAATTATTGATCGCCTGATAAATTTGTAATAAATGATTGTTGTTGCTGCATTGCCACAGACGTGAATTGACTAGTCAAATGGCATCCTATTGGTCAAGTAATAATTGACAAATAATTGATATAATTCACTAATTCTTCTTTGAATTTGCCTTTAATGCCAGGAAGAAGGTTTCCAATCATGAATAATAATTTTTGGGCGTTTCTTTCCTTTTTTTCTTTCTAGACACTCGAGGACTCAACTGTCTTTCGACATACTATGTTAATAAATTTTTTTCTTCACAATCCTCAAAAGCGAACCCCCATAGGCTTTTCCTCAAAAAAATCCCCTCCAAACACCTCATCAGGAAACCCCCTGAACAAATGGATTAGCGATAGCATTAATGTGCAAATACGTCTTTATGAAAAAAAGCCTATCAAATAGTGATTTAATTGGTGCGTTGACACCTGCCTTTGTTCGCCACTGAATTAAAAGTATTTTATTGGCATCGCTCAGTCCTTAAGGGCAAAGTATCTGTACACATACACGATATCAGCAGGTCCCCCACAGTCCCCTGGATTGTTACCATCACGTGCGCTAACGCTACAGAAAACCGAATGAGGGGAAAGAGAGAGATTGTGTGTGTGTGTTTCGTTGTATCGCAGTGTGCGTTGAAGTTTGTGTATTCATACGCAGAGAACTGGGGGGGGGGGGGGGGGATACGCCGAGTCTCCCCCTCTCCCTCCACTTTGGCACTGTGGGAATTTGTAATTGCGCGCCGGAGAGTGCACGAGGGGGTACAAACGAGGGGAGTGAATGAATGATGAACAGATCACTTTAAAAAATAGTGTGAAAAAAAGAGTTTTCACCTAATTTTGCTCTATCGATTAATTGAAATTTCTGAATATTCCAAAAATTTTCGTTTTTTTGAAGAGGATCTCGGAAAAGAGCGGATTTAGGGTGAAATGTCAAGAGATCTTTTTTGTGGAAAATTTAATGCTCCACAAAAAAGGTCTCGTGGGATTTTCTCTCAAACGTGATAGTTTCTGAGATCTTCATAACATAGTAAAAATGCCAATTTTTCCGACTATTTCGTTAGACTTCTGATCTTTCGAAAATATCTCGGAAACTGTTGGGTTTAGAGGAAAATGTCAGGAGAGCTTTTTTATAGCAATTGAAATTCTCTGTAAAAAAGGTATCATGGAGATTTTCCCTAAACCTAGTGACTCACGAGATATTAATAATCTAAATTCAGAATTATCTTCGCCAGTGAAAATTGGAGTTTATAAATGATCTAGAGGATATAAATAATCTGCAGAAATGTGAAAATTCAACTCACCGATGTTTGCGTCAACGTATAGATCCGTAATTGGCAGCAAGTGGTGGCTGTCTTCCACAAATGGGCTTTAATTCCATTTGCTCAATCAATGGACCGTAGAAGAGGCGACGAAGCATCGGTAGATGATGTTCATTTTCCAATACTCCCTTTCATTTCTGTTGGCACAATTTCAATGAAATCAATTTATTTATTGTTTTCCTTTTTCATTTGTGAGTTAACCACAATACAGTTTCAATATTGTCAAAGAAAGTCAATTTTAAAGAGAATGAAATTGAGAGATTTTTCAAATTTCGTTAGTTCCAGTAAAAGAAAAAAAGAAAAAAAAATTTAATTAAATTGTAAAAATCTTACAAATCTATGAATTGTCCTTTCATTCGAAGGAAATATTTCTAAAAAAAGGCAAAGGTCAATATTTTGAGGCTATTCTTTATTAAATCAGATACTGAGTGAAATCAATCCTTTTTCTCTGAATTAAGGTAGTATCGCAGAGTACAGTTGATAAAACAGAAAAAAATGAGGATTTATAGATTAGTCTCTAACCAATTGCTGATAATTCGGGAAAATGTGCTTCAACTTACCCGGAAAAGTGATCAGAACCTTCGAAAGTCATATCTTCAGCTTGTGAATATAATTTTTTTTTTATTCTTCGAATTTTTTCTACATTACTAATTTCCCATCACATGCATGAGATAGAGAGAGAGGCAAATAGTTACGACTATCTGCTAATTAAAATTTTTCAATAACTATACGGTGAATTGAATATTTTTTTCTTCTATTATTCAGTTAAAATGCTGTTCTCTCCGCCAACAGTTTTAAATAATGGGTCAACTGTGTGGTTTTTTAGTAATTTCGTCATTTCTGTCCGATTTAGGGCGTTTTATCCTCACCACCGCTATTTTCAGTAACTTTAATAATCCATATCTCAAGAACTATACGGTCAAAAATTATGAAAAAATTCAGAAAAATGTAAAAAAATGTCATCATTGATAAGGTATTTAAAAAAAGGAGGGGTTAAATATTGTACCTGTGTGTCTTAAACATTCAAACGATCATTCTTCCCCATTGACATTTTTGTAATTCTCCCCTTAACACTAAAATTCGCCATAAAATTTAAAAAAAAAATAATAAGCGAAAATTCCTCCATTTTTTTTCATTTTCAAAATATTTCATAAAAATTTATTGAAAAAAAAACTTATGAAGAAGAATTGGATTCAAAACTTCTGATGAAAATGGAAGCCAACTACATGGAGAAGCTTTCAAATAACGTTAGACTTGAGAGCAATGACTCGTGTTGGAACTATTAACAATACAATCCGGAAAACATTCACTGCAATATGACATAATTTATCTCAGTCTTCAAAACTTGAAGGAACGACCATCGCATTCAATATTTTTTACCCTTTCTCCCTCTTCTTTTATTCTCCACGATGTTTGCGATACAGTGCAAGGCACGTGGGCGGGCCCCGGAGATGATTTGAATAGTGGAAGAAGTGTTGGTTGCTTGGGAAGAGATGAGAGAAATAAAAAAAAAAACAAGAGTGAAGGAGAGAAAAAAAAATTACAAGAATTAAGAGAAACGAGAAGAGGAGTTGAGTCGACGTGGTGAATTATACTTTCATGAGACTGTGCCCTCCCTCCGGCCTGAATCGGTAATTAAAGCGTATGCTGAGAACTCTTTATTTCGCGCAATTTTATCGCTGCAATTGTTACAATCAATAGCCCACAGAAATCATGAACTATTGGAAGAATTTGATAACAGTAAGTTTTGTATTTTAGTTTTTGGAGAATATCTCCGAAACTGAGAGAGATAACGTATTTTTTGTATGGATCCTTTTTGTAGCTGTTGAAATTCTCTATGGAAAAGGTATTAACAAAAAATGCGCTATCTCGTTTAGTTTCCAAGATCCTTTCCAAAAACTGAATGCAAAGTGGAATCGATTTCTCCGTTCCTTCCAGTTTTTTGCGAATATCCCGGAAATTAAGGGAGATAACGCATTTCATGTAGAGATCTTTTTTGTAGCTCTTGAAATTCTCAACAAAAAAGGTCTCCTAAAAAATTTCGATATCTCGCTTAGTTTCCGAGATAGTTTTCAATAACTGGATTTGGAGTGAAATTCACCATTTTGCCCCTTAATTCCTTAAGACTGCACGGATTGAAGAATGTAGATTCTCAAACAGTAATAACCCTCTGAAATAACCCCATCTGAAGTACTCCACCTTCATCACCCTCAAAAACACCCGCAAAATCGTAAAAGTCCGTGAATATCCCCCAATTTCATTTTTCTCCGATCAATTTTTACATTTTTGAATGTGTGCGTTCGATCAGCTCTAAACTGTGTGTATTTGGTTTCTGAAGGTGTGCGAGAGTAAGACCGGACCGACCAATGCGAAGGCACCAGACTGTGAAGACCTACAACCGCGGTACTTGTTGATTTATAGCTATCCACACCCGCGGGGAGCAGTTACCTTCAAGAATAAATGTATGCCAAATATTTTCTATTTTCGTATTAACACCTCAATTATTTCACCTTTTAAGCATTCGAGTAATGCATTTGCAACGATAATGAACTCCTCAAGAAGCAATGATTCGTGTAATTAATCAAGAAAGAAACCTGATTCCATTGATTTGCATCCTTCTAACTAAAAAAAACTGATAAATGAAGAAAAAAATTCAATTTTTTCAGTCAAATCTTTCATCTTCTAGAAGAAAAATGAACGAATTCATAATTTTTTCCAACCAAAACTAAAAAGATCCTTTTCTGTTTTTTTTTGTTTTATTTTTTTTATCCACAAATATTTTCTCCGTGTACCTGAAGAATTGCAAAGGACACATATAGAAAGGGAAGAGAGTGAAGGCGAGTCAAAACCCGTGCGGTTGGCGTACGTGCGAGTCTTGCCGATCCTATGATGCGATAAGCAATTCCCCTTCTCTCTCTCTTTCTCTAACAACTGGCAAATACCCTCGAACCTCTTTTTTTTTGTTTCTGTCTCTCCCTCTCTGCTCGCCTGTTGGCTCCTGAGTCGAGTGAAAACGAGGAGAAACGGTATACACTTGGGTGTATGTGCACGAATGCTCCCCACGAGCCTCGAAAAACGAGGATCCCAATCCTCTATACCTTTCTCTCTCTCTCTCTTCCCAACAGCCTCGCCCCTCTCTTTGTCTGCCTCGTTCTATCGGCTCTGCGCCGACGGCGAGGCGTTCTAACACATGGTGAGGTCACACACACGCATACATACATACACAAACACATACAAATGCATGCTCACACGAATGTATTATTTCATGTACGACAGTGGGAAGAGAAGAACTGAACACTTGCGCTCTTTCAGTCCGGTTCCCTCTTTGCGGTCCAAGAGGCTCTTTGCCTCTTCTTCTTCTTCTTCTTCCTTTTTTTTCTCTACTTTTTTTCGTTTTATTCTTGCGGTCTTTATCCTTCGCCCGCGCGAATGGAGGCGAGAAGGAAGGCCGACACAGTCACAAAGGCATACGAGTACTGAGGATATAACATGTCGTTCCTCCGATATTGTAAATTCTCAACAAAAATTCATTCATAACGTCGAGAAAACCAAAAATTATTCATCTCAAGTATTTCAGGAGGACACGAAATGCATTAGATACTCTTATAAAACACTCGTTGCCAATTTTCTGCGGTGAAAAACTTAGAAATATTGACGAAAATCTATTAGAATTAATGTAACACGTGATGACGTCACGTGGGGAGTCAAGTGGAATGCCATTGGTTGGATCGAGCGGAGCCTTGCGGTCATTGGTTAATGAGGCTTAACGCAGCCAATAAGAACGCTATGTGACGCTGCGTCACGGAATTGTGTTTTTAACTTGATTTTCTCTCGTTTTACTACTGCATAAAGATATTTACAAGGTCAGCCTGTAAATCGCAATACGGTTTACATTAAGAGAGAATGAAAAACCGGAAATTCACCAGATACTAAGAAGGAAAATACGACAATGGATAACTGCATGGCGCCTGTTGTTCTTACAATTCCATAACGATCCCCTTCACGGTGTCCCAAAAACTTCAGTCCACGTGTTTTTGTACCCCAGTGAAATTTACAATAAGGCAAGTCCAACCCCTGGGCAATAGGAAGGTGGCCAAGACCGGAATGACGAGACCAGGATCACACTCACGTACATATTGAGACCAGATGCCTCTTTCGTATTTTAAATTTTCTCACTCTGTCTCTCTTTCTTTTTCTCTCTTTGTCTCATTAAAAAGCTTTCAATTATTTCGAATTTCCCGCTGGATTCTCACGTCCATTTTGTGTTTGGATGATGCAAGGATAAATTTCTTATATGTTGACTTCTTTTTGTCTCTTTTTATCCCAAGCTGCAGAATTTAATTCTACATTTACTCATTGAATTTATCATCGTGTTGTGTGCCTTTAACTTCTTCCTTTTTAAGAAGAACGACGCAAAAACTAGTCGCGTGCTTAGCTAAACGCCCGAGCGTCCTTGGGGGCTTCTTGCATCGTTGAGCAAAACATTGGGACGTGGATTGAAAAGGTGAGGTACGTGGGGTTATTGATGTATATCTGTATATATGTATTTCTTTTTTTTCTTCAATTCCAACGGAAATAGCAGAAGAATTATAAATTTTCTTAGTCCTGGACATAACTCCCTAGAGAATTTCCCGTTGCGCCAGGTTATAGCTCGTTTGTGCGAATGCAGACGGAATACCTCGATTTTTCGTGGGAATTGCTAGAGTTTTCGGTGTTTTCTGGTTACGAACATCTTTGGAAATTGTCGAACGCGGAATTGAACTAGTTTTTCTGAAGAGTCTAAGAAATTTTTGATAGAAATCACTAGACAAAATGGACTCTCCCAGTTAGATCGCTGATAGGACCTCTCAGGACATATGAGGACTGCGATTTTGTGGAAAAAGAGATTTACTTTGATCGAATTAATTTTAGAACATCCTACGAATGTTCGATATTTTGCGAGACTCTGCAGGTCTAAGAATTCGACTCGGAACACTTCGATTTTTTGATTATTTTGCGTTGGCATTCACTGGTGTTATCGGCTTTTCGCAAGCTCTGCCATGATTATATCATACCTCAGGAATTGGCAGAAGCTGCTGATCAATAATGCTTCACTGAGTTGAAAGGATATCCTCCACATCTATTTATTTACATGTCCTTTCATAAATCCCATGATTTTTTTTCCAGATGATCATTCTCAATGTTGATGGTCTCTTCAAAATTTCCCTTCTACTTTCATTTTTGTCTATTATCCAATATTTTAATATTGCAAAAACTTCTAATAATTGTTTGAATATCGTGACACAAACGGAATCTCAATAAAAAAAATCTCGAAACTGGACTTTATCAACGAGATTCAATAAACTCACCTCCCCATTCGGCTTCCAATGATTTTACAATCTTTATAGCCCTAATCGCTTGTTAATTGGTCATCCGCCATCTTCCCCAGAATTTTACGATCCCAACCACTGAGAAACAGGATTATAAACTCCTGGAAGAGTCATCGGGGTCCATAAATTAATCAGTATCTCCGTGTCAATAAAAAAATAATGCAGAAAGGAGTGAAGTATTTTTATTTCCATTTTATAACTCTTTCTTTTTTGCGAATCGGATTCAAATGAATTCTCACATATCATCAAATGCTGGAAATAGAATAAAGAAGATAACCACATAGCTTCTTTTGCGAATAACTTGGAACTGAATAGGTTTAGGGAAAAATATCAAGACACCTTCTTTAAAGAGAATTTCAAAAGGTATGAAAGAGATTTCTTGACACATTTTTCGAAAACGCACTCATCTCTGAGATATTTGCAAAAATGGATAATTTATTCTGAAATTGAAACAGTATGGTCACGAATCGAATTTAAAGATTTAAATATGGAATCAATCTTGAATGAAAGTTTATATAAATCTGAATAATTTCATGAAATGTCGAGTCAATTGACAATTTTGTATGATTAATAATAAATGAAAGCGAAATGGAAGTGAGACGGCGTTTCATGGGCCAGTGCAAGATTTCACGCATTTAGGTTCGGCAAAAGATTAAAATTTGGAAAAGGTCTTTGAAAAAAGGGGGAAAACACAAATTTGCAATACAATATGGAAATTATTGACCGCCTAATAACTTTGCAATGAATGATTATTGTTGGTGCATTGCTACAGACGTGAATGAAGTAGTCAAATGGCATCCTATTGGTTAAGTAATAATTGACAAATAATGAATATAATTCATTAATTCTTCTTCGAATTCACTTTTAATGCCAGGAAGAAGGTTTTCAATCATGACTAATGACTTTCTATGTTTCTTTCCTCATTTCCTTCCTAGTCACTCAACGAAGCAACTGTCTTTCCACCATACTTCTTAAAATATTGAAAAAGAACTACCAATTGATTTACAAAGTGAACGTTATTCTCCTCTTTTATTATCACTCCAGGAGACAAATAATTCCTATTCCCCACTCATAAGGTTTACATTGTCAATTTAGCGTTAAAGAAAAGGGAAAAATTGTGCCCACGTGTCAGAGTTGAAAACCCAAGGGCAGAAAGGAAAAAAAAAAAGAAAACGTAAGAATAAGAATATCACGAGAATAAAAGAAATAAGCCTCACCTTTTATATATATAATAAATATACCTAGCATAACGACTGACAAGCTGCTAGAGAAAGAAGCCAGAGCGCGAGCCAACGTCGCCGGCGCGTGTCACGGGGGGCAGCTGGCAGGCCCTTTGCCTTTATTGTGCCTCAGCTATACTTATATATAGATATATATAAAAAAAAAAAGAAGTTGTGAGCGGGAAAAACGGTCCCCAGAGGGAAGGAACGAGGCCCACATAATGGCCTCAAATGGTCAAATTATAGACCGATATTCGAATGTCTTGGCGTTATGGATATCGGGATCAGACTTTGTAACGTATATTTATAGTGTGAAATGTTTTTAACGTTCTTGAGAATTGAGAAGAGTGTTGGCTCAATGGTTTTATCAGCTTTCATGAATTAAAATTTGTAATTTTGGAATAAGTGAATTTTGAGGGGTAATGAAATTTTAATGCAATCGCATTTGTCCTCGGGACTTTTTGAAATTATGGAGAAAAAGAAAATGGGCTTGGAATTGGAATTTTATGATTTGGAGAGTTGAAATTGCTTGGAATTAGGAGGAGTTTTTGAGATAGGGGATTTTTTATGGTTTCATGGGAAAGCTGAGGCAATTTTGCATAGAAAACATGGGTCAGTTGATTTTTCTGAATTTTTTTAAGAATTTGAGTTTTAGGGAAGAAATGGCGGTTAAACTCTTTCCATTTTCGAATCTCACATCATTCCAGGATGGTCCACGAACAGTCAGTAATTATCGCCACTCACTCCTCAAGTTATAGGGTTTTTCGAGCGCTTTTCCTTATCACTTATCATTCAGTCCTCTCTCTTCATATTAGCTATTTACTAGAAATCCCATGTAACATATGTATAAGCCCACGGACTGGTACTATGTCTAAATAGATCTCATGGACACATGGCGCAATTGTTTACTGTTTCCTTGTTATTATGTATCAGCGATTTCTGTTAGTCAAAATCTGTTAAATTGGAAAAATTTCAATTCGATTCCTATTTTGGGGGATATTTCTAGTTCCAATGGTCATGAATGAACATCTCGATCATCAGCGGTGAGTTTAGCTCATTTTTGATTGGTTTTTGCAGTTTGTCATTGATTTTTGGGGATTTTTGAAAGATTTGTGAGACATTTATGAAAATCCGTTTTTTCTCAATATCTGTTTTGGAAAAATGAGAAATTAATTCAAAACCTTATGAATTGATGGGGAATGAACTCCTTTTCCAGCTCCTTTCTGAATTTTTGTGCTACGATGATTAGAAACAGAAATATCTTCCAAAAACTAGGAATTTTCGGGAATGTATATGTTTGAAAACATGTATATGTTAAAAATAAATATGTTCATTTGCTAAAATCATCCTATCAGAAGTTTCGCTTCCAATTAGAAGTTTCTTCAGACTGTTTAGATTAATGTAAATTGTCATGATCAGGGCCCGGAACTTGGTATTACTAAAAGTATCAGCGGCCTATCTCATACCTTGATTACGGAAATAATTCAATAATAAGACATGTCAAATTTCATACAAATTCATTATTTACATTTGTACTATCTAAAATTTAATTGTGAACAGTTAAAAGAGTAATGTGCGAGAAAAAAAGACTTCCCGTTCGATAGAATATGATGGAGTGATCCAAGACCAAGAAAAAAGGTCTTGATAACCTGACCCAAGTCCAAAAATTGGTCGTTCTAAACTTCCATTTAGACGGCCAAACTGTTCTCAAACTGAAAAATATTTTGAATAAGGATAATAAAAATTTTCATTTCGCAAGCTGTAGTGAAGCTGTCCTAGAGTTGCACCTAGTGGAATATGACATCGAGCGAAGACCTAAAATGTCCTAACTTTGACAATTATCAATTGACGTAGCACAGCTTCGACGACAGAAATTATCCTTTTTTATGACTGTAGATCGATACATTTATTCTTTTCTAATTGATTGATGGCAGGGCCCAGGGTGGGTGGTTTAGGTATTCGAAATTTGGATTTTTCTGAATTGGGAAGATACCTCAGGGATAAGAGAAGAAAAAGACATAATTTGGAATTAATGAAAATCTCTTCGTTATGTATGGAATCTTCTTCAAGCTTTTTTTCGAAATTTTTCCTTTCCAGATTCATTAGAAGTACCTAATTCATTCCTGAGCTGGTGCAAATCTGGAAAGGGACAATTTTGAAAAACAGTTGAAGAAAAATAAAATAAGACATACGGGGGATATAAAAAATACTTGTGGGAGATTCATGAAAGACATGAGGAAGATATGAGAAATACTTCGGAGAGATCTGGAGAAAAGGCTCGAAGAGCACTTTGGGTCCAATGAAAGAGGACATAATGAAGTGATTTTCATGAAATCTCAGTTTTTTTTTCTCATCCTGAAGTATCTTCCCAATTACGAAAAAGACGAAATGCAGGTTACAGTACTTTTTTTCTTGGCCGTGGTTCACTTCATTATATTCTATCAAACGAGTACCCTTTTTTCGCGCAAATTGCTGATTTAATCGTTCATGAATTAAATTTCAAGTAGTGCAAATGTAAATGACGAATTTGTATGACATTTGACATTTTCTATTATCTATCAATTTTCGTAACCAAGGTATCAGCTAGACCACTGATACTTTTTGTTATATCAAGTTCCGGGCCCTGATGATGATATTACTAAATTGGGAGAGCGGCTTTGTTGCATTTTATCACTTTTTATTTTTTTTTCAACGATCGCACAATCTAACATCTAATGAATGACCAAACAAACTGATAAACTGAAATAAAATATTCAATGATAGAGAGACTAATGGAGGATACAAAAATAAGTTGAATAATAAAAGATGAATTTTATATTTTTTCTCTATCTAATTTAAACAATATGTACAAGCCATAAGTTGTGAATTTGTAATTATCGTTAGATAAAATATAAAAATCTTCCCTGAGGAGGGTTTCAGATACATAGCTCATTTATAAATAAAAAAGAAGTGAAATGGCAGGAAGAAAACGCTAGTGCGTTGAAAAAAATCGTCGACAAGTACGCGCCCCGATTTTATTGGAAAAAAAATACGAAATGAGAATAGTACAAGTCCGCAAATCTCTTGTGCATTACTTTTTCAAATTAATTCATTATCTTATTATACTAGATGAAATTGGCATTGTACAATGAATTAGAAAAATTGAATAGTAAAAAAATTGAACGAAAGATACGTACTTGGTGTACCAAGTGAAAACATAGATTGAAGACCCACCAAGTGCGTTTCTTTTGCTTAATTTCTTTACTATCCAATTTTTCAAATTCATTGTACAATGCCAATTTCATCTAGTATCCGAATAATAAGATAATGAATAAATTCGAAAAAGTAATCTGCACAGGAGATCTGTGGACTTGTACTATTCTCTTTTCATATTTTTTTCCAATAGAATCGGGGCGCGTACTTGTCGACGTTTTTTTCAAAACGCACTGGCGTTTTTTTCTGCCTAAAATATAAGGATCTCCCCTGAAGAGGGTTCCAGAGAGGAATCGAAATGTGGGGACGAGATGTTTATGTAGTTTTTCTTCAGTTCACACATGGCAATTTATTGAAGCAAAACTAGCAAAAAAATCTCCAGGAATTCAGAAATTTCATTCATTAACAAGAGCAGATTTTTTTTTTTTAATAAGAGTAGATTCTTTCCAAAAATTTATCAATTATGAATTCTCATAATTCATCAAATCCTACGATTTGAAGTTTCATCCTCTTCTCACCCCAACCCCTCACAACCCCATTTCCCCTCAAAAAATCCTCAACTTCCAAATATTTCGATATTTGTCCCTCTAATAGGAGATATGTGCACTAAGGAATGGAAGAACTTCCAAATGTTTCCTCAACAGAATTATTTCATAATCTTCACGGAAAACCGAATCTTCCGATTAGTTTTGTTTGTCAAGCCTCGTTCCACAGTTGGAATCAATCTCTCACTCTAGAGTGTCCACGTGTCGCCCACGTGAAGCCGTCCACTCAATCGCACTTGTCCTCGAGTCCAAAAAAAGAACTTAATAAAAAAATACTAGGAGTGTACAACAATGCGGATGATCATAACATTGTCATTAGGCATTCAGTTGGGATTTCGGGATACCGCGTACTATAAAACCCAACGTTATATATATACATATATATATATATATATATACGGGTGTTAGGCACGTGCCAACAACACTGCGTCCCCCTTTATTGTCACTCACTCTCTCTCGCTCTTCACTCGCCTCATTCTTCTCCCACCACACCTACCACTTCGAGCCGCAGACAAACAAATAATTGACCTTCGAAAATCCTTTCAAAAATTTCATTTTTCCATCAATCTCCATTTTTTTCCTCTTCATAAAAAAAAAAAAATTTTTTCAAAAAAATTCTATGATTTTTCAATAATTTATTGCAACGAGTGAAATTTTTATTCAATTTAAAAAAATTGAATTTGTCCAATGAGAAAAGAATTAAGAAAGTTTTACAATCGTGTCTACATATTTCCAGCGGTGTTGCATGACCATCGCGTCAACTGAGTGTAATAGACTCGAGCAAGGCCATACGGTAGGTGTAATGGAAAAGTATTGTCCCATGCCATAACCTAAACACCATTTTCTAATTCTCTAAATTCGCGAAAAAAGTATTGACCTCTTTCGCAATGTTTTCACTCAAAAAATCATTAAAATCAATTTTTTCGTAAATTTTTCAGGAAAAATTCCCGAATTAATGGGAGAGAAAGATTTTCGGCTGTGTCTCAGGGTCAATACATTTCCATCGAAGGAAGATACCAATCGACCGAGTCTCCGTGACGACACTCCACTACAGTCAGCTACGTAATTTCCTTTTTTTTTTCTCTCTCCCTTCAGTTTTCTTTCTTTTTTTTATCTTTCATTTTTCATTTACTCTTTTTAACCAGGTGAAATGCCACACAGAGAGCCTCTGATTGGTCTCCTCGGTACACAAGTACTCGAGAGAGTATATGAGGAGAAAGAAGACTAAAAAAATTCAAGGATTGAGAGAAAAGAAAGAAGTAAAAAAAAAATAAGAGTCTACTGGTAATCGCGTGACAGAGCATTTTTTTCTTTCATTCTTTTATTCTTCTTTCCTTCTTTTCGTTTCTGTTATGTCTCTGGACATTGGGGAAATTGAATTCATTGGAATGCACTGTGTATACGAGTTTTGCGATAAGTTTTTTCTCAGAAAAAATACGAAAACTCAGCGCCACCACCTGTTGCCTGAGTTAGCAGAAAAGAACGAAAAAATTACAATTTTGTAAGATTTAATAAAAAAAATATTGTATATTTCTACGGACATAAATCCTTTAAATTCTCGATGAAATGTGCCTTATTTTTTTTCCTCATATTCTTCATTCATTCAAAAAATATTCGTGATATCGACTGTGAATGTGCCGTCAGAAGTCGAGACCCCGACGTCCTTGATTTGGCCCGATAAGCACAGCTCAAAGTATTATATTCACACACATAAACCCATTTAAACTCACGTATCTCCAATATTTATAAGAAAAAAAAAAATAAAAGAACCTCGTACATAAAACGTGAACAAAAGTATGTGGTATTTAGCTTGTGTTATCTGAATGAAAAAACAGAGGCTCGTGATACTGTGTGGCGTTCAGTTGTCAAACGAGATAACGTGTGCCATTCAAAATGGTTGGCGTGCCTCATTTGAACCCAACAATTTCCAGTCTTTTATGCGAAGAGTTCGAAGCAGAACATTTGATTGTAATATGGAGAAAAAAATTGAGAATTTTATTGAGAGTGAATGGGTATATGTAGGAATTTGAAAAAATTCAGCAACAATGTAGACATGTTGGTGCATTTTCTCAAATTTTTCCAGATTTTTCCGCAAAATCCTTCACTCCGAAAAAAAATCCTGAATCATGTTGCCCGGAGGTCCATTTCGCCATGTCTCAAATTTTCAGAGTTAACGATTTTTATAATTTCATCAATTTCAATGAAGAAATACGAGAATGTGCGCAATAATCTTACGCAAAGAATACAGACCTCATTCTCCGTATTCTCTTCCTCCTGCCCTTTCTTTTATATCCTCTGGAGTGACTCGAGTGTCTCTAATCTTTGGGTGAGGTTTACCGGAGTACTTTGGGGCGTCCGAAAGGACGTGGATGATCGCGCATAGGCAGCTGCCTTCCCCGCAAAGGATGAGACCAGATGGCTCCTTTGGGTACCTTCAAAACGTAAACTCATATACAGCAATGTTGCCAGCGCCAAAGCGATGACCGCATCAAGACGAAGGACAAACACGTAAACAAAGGAGAAGAATATTCATTTCGTTTCGTGAATCACTCTGTGATTATGCAATGTGTGATGAATTTTGGGGGATCGAGGAGGAAGTAGAGGAGTGGGAATGGTTTCATTCAATTCCTGGGGAAATTTTACCCCGGAAAACAGTGGTTTAGGTTACTTCTGTGTTGATTACTTCCGGAAATATCTTTTCCTAAGTTTTTGGTAATTTTTCGGTGCCTTTTTACGGACATCATAGGGTTTTTCGTTTCAAAGTCATAGGGTTTTTCATCAGTCTTCCCCTTATTCCCAATTTCATGATTAGCATGCCCCACACGGGCTCCGTAAAATTCCATATAACAGAACGCAAAATTACGCTTTTAGCTTCAGCAAAGGATTGAAATCTGGAAAATGTCTTTAAAAGAAAGAGGAAAACAAAAATTCATCATTCAATATAAAAATTATTGACCGTCTGATAACTTTGTAATGAATAATTATTGTTGCTGCATTCTCCGGCCGTGAATACACTAGTCGCATAGCATGAAATTGGTTGAGTAATAATTGATGAATAATGAATATAATAGAAGGTGTTCAATCATGAATAATAATTTTTCGGCGTTTTTCGAGTTGATTCCTTTCTAAAAACTCAGCGATTTAGCTGTCTTCCAATCATACTGCTTTGAATATATCTAAGAGTTTAAGGTATTGTCATTTAGTCATTATAATACATGTTGATCAAATTCTTCAAATCTTCATGCGAATAGAATGACTATTAGAAGTTTTCCATTGGTCGCCTCCGCTCACATTTCTTCTAGCTACAAGAAGACCTCGCCCTGTTTTGCTTTATACTACATTGCCTTATCCTGTCATATCATTTTAGTTATTGCACTCTGGGCTTGATCTGCACTACAACTTGGAAATGAATACCTTATGACATGACCTTTGATAGTCTATTTTTTTAAGTTATTTTTTTGTTACTACTTTATATCTGATCATGGACTCTATACTGCGTTGACACGTAAAGTGTTATTATACATAATAAGATCATGATCTTACTCAATTATATAGTTTAAGTTATGATTATGTATCAAGTAGTGCAGTCACCTATAATTTTGTGCAATTTGTGCTGCTCTTTGTTCTAATTTGCTTCTTATTTCGTACAACATGCTGCCAAGCAATAAAACCTCAATCAATCAATCAATCGTTCAAGCCAACGAGAACTGCAAGATGCGTTAGTGTCATTAACGTAGAAATAACCTCAGAATTTAACAGTTTTCGAACTTTTTTGTAGAGAATTTCAAGATTTCCATGAATCCCCTTCAACTTCTTTGTTTAAAAGATATCTTTTCTGAAATCCAGACGTTTTACACCATCTGCAGGTTTTATTTCAAAAAATTGAGGGTTAGATGCAGAAGTCCTGTGTAATAGCTTGATAATAGTTCTCAGTTTTATGATTTTCGTTAAAAGTATTGGTATGTGTTGGCTCTTCGATTCAATCACTCGTGAGATAAGGTAATTACTGCTATTGGCGCTAATGGAGGCTTCGTACAGAAGCGAATTCAGTGCTAATGAGTAACTGAAAATCCCATTGGCTCTTACTAAGATTTTCAGTTAATCATCTCATACTTAATAATGTATTCGTATTTTTACGATGGAATTAAATAAATAGAACGAACTAGCGGATATTTCTGAGAGGTTAAACGGCCGGAAACGGTCGAAATATGTTCCTCGTTTAGCCGGATACCACAATTCTTTTTATATCATTCGATTCGATGCATCTTACAGGAATAATTATTCATTTATTCTCGAGATAATTATTCTATTTCATGTGATTACATTTTAAGACGCTTTCTTTCAAGAAAGGAACTGGAGGTAAAATGGAGACTGAATTCATTCTTCATTTTATCTCGATTTCCTTTAAAAACTTAAGCCTTCTTCAAGCTTGTTCTAAAATTCAAGCCACGGCTATTAGAACTAGGAATATTCTTTAAAAAATCAAGAGTTTTTTTAGAGTGGGAAGGGTTTGACCGACATTTCTTGACCTTTACAACAAAAAAATGTCTTCCCTCTAACATTTCCTCAGCTTTCAAATGGAATCATTGAAAATATTCTGTCTCCCATCGTTTCAGTGGGATGTCTGTCTCACCCCATTTTTCCGAAAACTCCAAATTAAGAAGAATCTTCAAAGAGAGAAAAATCTAATTTTATTAAAAATAAAATTACAGTTGAAGACGACCTTCACCATTTAGATTTGGTATTGCTTATTTTAGACATGAAAAGTTAGTATCATCATGTCAAGTAGTGAATCAAACCATATGAATCTACTGCAACAGAAGAACATGATTACAATTTAGTGATTACAATTTTCGCCTAGCGAAATTATCAGTATCATCATTTGTCAATTATAGAAACTTCAATACTGCTTAGAGTCACGGAAGTAACAACGATCGAATTGGGTCATTTTTGCAAAGAAAAATCTAACATCTTTACGATGCTGAAAATAGTGAAATTTCAACAACATTAATATAGTCGTGACATTTACCATTGCTGTTCTCACGGATGAAAATTCTTGCAGAAGGACTTGGTGTCATCCACTAAACATTTAGTACTTCGTCCTAAAATCAATTGTGATGACCCCGAAAATGACCTGAACAATAGCATTTTTGTTAGGTGTACATACGAAATTTTTGTGTTGAAAGAATCTATTTTCACATGAAATCACTCAAAAAAGAATTCCCGCCAAAAAATTGTCATTCTGCCCCTTCAATTCCCTCATCTTTCCTTCCCCCAAAAAATCTACGAGTCTAAAGGGTTAATTACCCTCAATGATCGTATCCTGATTGCCACTGATAACCCCGAGATAAATCCCTGAAAAAAGAAGAATTCCAAACTCTTCATGAACCCAATTATCTCCACCGGATGACAGTTGACCATAGGGGAACCGTCAATTCCCAACGGCACAGGCTCAACTCGATGCTGTCTGTCGCGTTGCATTACCGAAGAGAGCGTTACGAATTAAAGGGGTACCGAGGGGGTCGCTTGGCCACGCCCTCCCTCTCCAGTGCCCCTTAGCCCCTCGGTCAAAATAGAATCCTAAAAATTTGAGATAAAGCTGCCCTAAGATGACCACAATCACCGAAATTAATCGTTTCTAAAAAAACACATTCCGAGATTTGGTCAAACCGTGATAATCGATATCGTATACATCGAAATCCTGTCACACTTGAATTTCATTGGTTGATCAGAATTCCACAAGTTGCGCGGGATATCGAAAAAGACTGAATATTTCGGTGTGAGATGAATTTTAAATGCGCGATTCGATTACGTGCATGATATATTACATTTCTGTGAATTATGGATTATAGGTAATGAAATAAAACGCAGAGCTCAAGCAGAACATTCATCCATTTCAATTATTCCGACCTCTTTACTGATTGAAATGTAGCTTTCAATTTTATAAAAATATGTTGAGTTCATGTAATAGAGTCTTGTAAATTCACAAAATATAAATTCGGGATCGGGGCAGGCTTTCATTTGGGTTTTGGGATAGGATCCGAGGTTTTTGGGTATAGATAGTACCAATGGAATCAGAGTTATTCACAAATTACTCATTTTTGAATTTCGTCAAACTATTAGAATCAATTTTATGGGTTTATGATAGTTTCTAAATATCCATATGAGCTTTCCTCTGAGAGTACGAAAGCCTCTGAGATGATCCAATGTGTTTTTTCAGTTCTTACGAGATAAAATAGCATTTAATCGTTCAGTATTGTAATAGAATTAAACTATAAAGGATAAAGAGGATCTCTCGTACAGGAGTAGGAATGAAAAATTAAAGAATCAACTACAGAATGGCAGAAAGAGTGACTCTTCTTCAGAGAACAATGAGGACTAGGATCTTTCGATCTCTAGTTTCCTTTCATGAGTTGTATATTTTCCGCTTGGCGTATATTTACTTGACCCTTTCTAGGCAGATTCTAAATGTATCAAATCTTCCCTTCTCAGTCCCTGCTTTTTAATAAGTGAAAGAAGTTGATCGAATCGATTGAGCACTAACGTTTCGACTCCACTGTGAAGCCATTTTCAGGATACAATTTTTATTCATTTTCTTTATTTTTATTTTAGTTCAAATAACTGTCTCCCAGAGTCATTTTCCTATGGCAGTGGAGGTACATAATTCAACGTTAGCACTTACATTCGATAATGAACTTGGAATTAAAAATGGTGGTAATAGTTGATGCAATAGTGAATTCTTAATTTTGTCACATTTTCAAAAGACGGAGAAACAAATTGAATTAGCGTATTATGTATGACACTGGTAGAGAAAACAACAATTCTTCAAACTTTTATATGAAATTCCCTAAGTTTCATTGTATTTTGTAAATGTTCATTCATTTAAAAATCTACACAGAAATAAACGATGAGTTGCGAAAATAAAATGTCGAGAAAACAGAATGAAGTCCTTCCAGAAAGACTCCACACATTCTCTTTCTTCGATCCATAGACATAAATCATAGCGCTTTATTTCAAATACGTTAGTAAATTTCTAGATTATTTTTGCTCATATTCCAATACATTTCTTCTCATGAATAGAAACGAGTATTTATTATATGAGGAGAATTTCCACGTTGATTTTGAGAGAAAAAATGATGACACCTTAAAACATGCATAAATATTGGTTTGACTGAAGCCACAATTAGCAACGTACGCGCGTCATGATTTAGTTCTTTTTGATTCCACAAAAGCGCGAATCATCGAATCTTCCTTGAAGGATTTTTCCATTCCTTCTTTGTAGTTTCTTTTTATGTTGCCTCTTTTGTTTGGACGACTTGGGGTGTATCTTAATAGAATGATGAGACAGACGGTCTGTCTGCGGTCAACTTCTCTCTTTTTTTTTCCAACGCTCAGACACTGACACAAGATTTCAAGTATTTTTTATATGTTACGTACATATATATATGTGTAACTGGGGACCACCGGAAACTACCCATCACCGCCCCACGCTCTCTTGCTTCCGTTCCCGTGACTGACTTCTCGTTTTTTGTTGTACACCTAGAGGTAACATTGACGCGCATTTACTCTGCCGAAATAACAAAAAAAAAAGGCAAGAGAAAATGTCATCGTTTTGAACAATAGGAGTAAGAGGAATTGGATGGGACGAAGTTGAGGAACTGGTTCGATAATGAGACAAATCGCTTTCTTCGGAAGTTTTGAAAGAAAGAGAGAGGGGGTGTCCTTGTGCCTTTGTGTTTGGCGGTAAATTGGGACAGGGAAATAAATTATTTTGAGAGTTAATGGAATTTGGGGTCTAATTTTGATTTTTAATATTTTTGGGGAAAATTCGAAAAATTTCATGATGGTTTTTTAAAGTGGTACGGACAAAAGGCAGTTGAGTCGTCGAATGTCTAGGAAGGAAGAAACGAAGAAAACACCCAAAAAATATTATTTATGATTGAAAACCAACTTCCTGGCATTAATAGCGAAATCGAAGAAGAATTAGTGAATTATATTAATTATTTGTCAATCATTACTTAACCAATAGTATGCCATTTAACTAGTGTATTCACGTCTGTGGCAATGCTGCAACAACAATCATTTATTACAATATTATCAGGCGGTCAATAATTTTCTTATTGGATAGTAAATTTTGTTTTTTCCACCTTTTTTTGAAGAAATTTTCCAGATTTTAATCTTGTGCCGAACCTAAAAGCACAAAATCTTGCATTGGCCCATAAGACACCGTGTTATTTCTATTTCGTTTTTATTTATTATTCACCATAGAAAAGGCTCAATTAACTCGAAACTTCATGAGATTATTCCAGATTCATATAAACTTTCATTGAAAATTCATTCCATATTTCAATCTTTACATTCAATTGTCAACCATTAGTGATCATGCTATGCATGAAATTATGATGTCAAGGAATACGAATCTTCGATGGCCAAAAAAAGAGGAAAAAGTCCAAATTTTCCAAGAATCTCCCAACCCACGAGTCATCAATTTCGTTTAAATATTTATCAGCATTGATCTCATATGCATGAAAGCTCAAGCACGAAGTTTACCGCCTGTATTATCGTCTTGTTACATGAAACTAGTGAGCTTCTGTCGAAGGATCAATATAGCTCGTGCTCTTCCAATAATAGAGGGACACAAAGCTAAAAAAAGAAGTGAATGACAAACAAACAAAAAAAAAATGGAAAAAAAATCGATGTTTTCCCTTTTCACTTCGAAACTTTCACAAGTTAAAAATCCTTTGAAAACCCCATTTTCCAATCGCTGAATTGAAATTTCTGGAGATATTCTCCAATAATTGTTTTGGAGCTCAGTAAAGAAAAGAAGAAAATCATAAAAATCAAGGAGAGATGATTTTTTTTGAAAATCTCCGAAACCGTCAATTTTAGGAGAAAGGACCAGGAGACCATTTTTGTAGAAAATTCAATTTCCCACCAATGCGGTTTCTTGATAGTTTTCCCAAAACCTGACGGTTTTACAGATATTTTTCAAAAACGTCAAAATCAATATTTTCTACTTTTCTACTTTGCGTTACAACTTCACCACTGGAAGGTGTTATGTTCAGCTTCCGTGAAGTGCATATATTTTTTTTCCACGACTTTTGTATACATTCATACAAGTATTTTAATACCGTTAGACTTCCTCCACGAGTGTAACTAATAAAACTTAAAATACGTACAAATATTCTCATTTATTCCTCTGTTTTCCCATTAGAGTACAGAATTTATTACCAATTATTTCCTCATGCTTTTTTTTCCCTTCTCTGCATGGAAGAAGCATCAGTTCATTACCTCCAGTGTTCTCGATGTGAGGTAAAATATTTTTAAAAATATTTTTAAACAAAAACTTCTGTTTATTCATTTTCGTTTTTTTCATGCGTGCTGGATTTGCATTTAATTTGTCGGTGAACAGTGGTTGACTTATGTAACGCCCCACGTAACCGATGATTGGCACGCTCCGAGGCAGTGAAATCAGGGGGAGAGAATATCGGTGCATTGCATTATTTCTTTTTCTTTTTTGCATAATTAAGTAATTACATAAAGATTAAAAAATGAATTTCTCAATGTAAATAACTGCTCTACTTTACAATTAATTTTCTGGAGAGTATCTCGAAAACTAAGCGAGATATCGAAATTTTCAGGGATACCTTTTTTGTAGCCCTCGAAATTCCCTACAAAAAAGGTTACTACCAAAATTTTCTTATCTCCCTTACTTTCCGAGATCCCTTCAAAAAACTAAAAAATCTTCAAAATTACCAAAAAATATTGAATTCCAGTTCACTTGCAGTTTTCCAAAAATATCTCGAAAACCACGCGAGATATCGGAATTTCCCCAGAGACCTTTTTTATAGACTTTTCCAAGATCCACAAAGAAGGTCTCTTCAAAAATCCCTTTATCTCCCTTATTTTCCGAGATATCCTTGAAAAACCGATAACAAGCCCCCTCTCCACCTTTCGAAACATTAATTCCTCTAACCCAGAAAAATGATTTTCCGCAATAAATAGGAAGAATAGCTAACAGGTGAGATACATTTGGTATCATAACCCCCGGGTGAAAGCGTCGAGCTGAGACAGGCTGTAATTCCCCCCCAGTGAAACTGGCAGAATAAACAGAAGACGAGAAGAGCAAAGCGAGAGAGAGAAAGAGAGAAGCGAGAGAAAGGAAAAGAAAAAAGGAAAAAAAAAAAGAAACGGTAGAGGCGCGCGAAGGCCTCGCACAGTGCGCGCATTCTCCACTGTGTGTGGTGTGTGCGCTTCTGGCCAATGTACAAGGTATTTTACTCAAACGAATGCATGCCACAATCTCTCAAACAGGTACGTGTCCCTGGATTTTTGAACGAAAAAAAAAAAATTCTTCAAATGAGAAGATTGTTAAATCTTATAAATCAAGAATTTCAAAAAAAGGGCGCGAAAATTATTCGAAAAAAGAAAACTCGGCGAATTTTTTATTTCTATGCAGAGAGACACAGAATTTGTGTGGAGGCAATGGAAAAAAATGGATGTGTCGTCGCCAGAGTGCGAAACACAGCGGCGAAGAGGAAGAAACGGACGTCGGAGCTACGACGGATCGATAACGCTCGTTTTAGGGACTCTCGGACAGAGCGCGGGGGTGGCACGCGCAGAGGGGAGGTTGAGCTCCGTTACTATGGAAACGGAATTATCGTAGACGCCAGTGTGCTCGAAAGGGGGAGGACTACAGAAGAAAAAAAAACCCGGGGGGGGGGGGGGGTAGGAGAGCACTTGTAGTTTTGTCTCTTTTTAAGATTCTCGTGTTGGGCTCCTTTTTCGCGATGTTTTTTTTTTCTTCGTTTTTTTTTACTTGCCCAGAGGGGGAAAACTCTGGTCGGGCGATCGAAATGCTGGAGAACGCCTTCGAACCCCTCGTAGACGAGGGAGAGGACACACAGGGTGGTAACAATACCCTGTGGGTGTCTATTTAATTAATGAAATTGGATTTTGCCTTTTTTTGGGGAATTATTTTTGGAGGAGAAGTCTTTGGAAAGGGGGCTTTTGGGGGAAGTGGAGAACGATTCTAGGGGATTCACGATTTCTGCGGATTTTTTCGGGGGAATTTGAGGGACTTCAATGATTTTAGTGGAAAGAGAGGAAAATTTGAGGTGGAAATCCTCCAATTTTTCCGTTGGAATAAAATTCTGAAGATTCCCAAAATTTGAGTACATTTGAACCTATTTTTTCTGCAGAGAATCTCTCGCCTTTTCTGCCCAACGAAATGCAATTCGCTAGAACAAAATGACGATTCCACTTCCATTGGAAAAGAAGCAGCCTTTCAATGATGGATATATGCCCGTTTGATTATCGTCCTCCCCAAAATTTCATTGGAAAACTCGAATTTTTCGTCGTTCAGTACCTTCTCCTTTATTTCATCGAATTTCTAGTTTGATTCGCCTGAAAAAGGACATTCAGCCGAGACCATTAACCTTAAAATTACTGGGTAATTAATAATGAACTACAACAAAATCGATCCCCTCATATTTTTAAACAAAACCCAATGAAAAATTAAGGTTTAATGACGATGTTATCGATTGTACTACGTGGGACGCTGGAGAGCGGAAAGTTCCACTCGTGTGCATGTGAGAGGCGGCGATAGGCTGCGCAAGCTTGCTCCCAAATTCGTAGCCTTCTGCGCAGACTAAAAACCATGATTTTTTATCTCAACAAGTAATTGACGGATTGCAAAAATTCTTTTTGCCCCAGAATCCCGACCATTTCGCAGTCTTACCTGATTTTTTTCATGAAAAAATCTTGAAAATTGAAGGAATTACGGCGGTTTTTTGTCAACGCACTTTGGAAAAATCACTCGGGGAAAACTGCAATTTTACGGAAAACTATTGGAGTTAGATAAAAAATCCTTTGGGTTTTGAGCATGACACTTGGTCCTCTTCGTTGTGCATTTACTCTTTGGGCTGAGTGTCAATTAGTTTGGAAGATATTGACACTGCCATTTTGACAAGGCCACGCCCTTTTTCAGAGACGAAAAGTTTCCAAAATTCTATCGATGGTTGAGAGTCCAGGGGCTTTTCTATTGGGGGAATGGTTTTTTTGGGACAAATGAGGGGAAATTCTGGGGTTTTTCGGGATTTTTTCGACGGCCGTCCGAGCGCTGACACCTCGCGAAACACTGGGGTCGAGTGATAAGAGTTTGTAGTTAGATTGCGAGGATTTAATCCGAATTTTTGAAGGTTTTTCCAAGGGACTCAAGCCCTGTAAATTGTGTAATCATTGGAAGCCGATTGCGAAGATGGGTTTATTGAATGTCGTTGATAAAGTCTAGATTCACGATTTTTCTTTGTTGAGACTCCGTTTGTATCACGATGTTCAAGCAAATGTTAGGAATTTTTTGCAATATCAAAATATGCAATAATAAATGACAATAAAAGTAGAATGAAAATTTCGAAGAGACAATCAACATTGAGAATGATCATCGAGAAACAAAAATCATGGAATTTGTGAAAAAACATGTAAATAAATAAATGTTGAGGATATCCTTCCAACCCAGTGAAGCATTATTGATCAGCAGCTTCTGCCAATTCCTGAGGCATGATATAGTCATGGCAGGGCTTGCGAAAAACCGATAATGCCAGTGAAAGCCAACACACAATAATCAAAAAATCGAAGTGCCCGAGTCGTATTTTCTAGACCTGCAGAGTCCCGCAGAATATGGAACATTCACAGGATGTTCTAGGATTAATTCGCTCAAAGTAAATCCTTTTTGCATAAAATCGCAGTCCTCGTTTGTTCTGAAAAGTCCTATCACCCATCGATTCCAGAGGTTTTCAAGACTCTTTACGTGATGGAAACATGAAAAGACTCATTTTCTCTCATGATTATCATTTATTTAAAACAACAATTCAATTTCCTAGGGAATTTTGATGAAAAAGATTAACTGGAGAAATTCCCAGTGAAATACTCGAGTTCGTGCAGTTTATTACGGTAAATTCAGGGTTCGTTGTTTCTGGAAGGTTTTAGAATGTTCCGACGATGAATAGAATCGTGCAGAGAGAGAGAGAGGTCAGTGGAGGTACAAACAAAATGGTAGGACACCGGATCCCAAAAGGATATAAAGAGTGGAGCCCCAGGCCGAGGCACTGGGCCCTAAAATACCCGAACAGAGCCGGTAATTTCGAATTCCATAAACCTGTATTATGAGTTGATCTTCATTCTGGCGAATCTTTAAAAAATCGCTAATACGCCGGTATCTGCAATTCTTCTCTACTTCTCTGAATTTTGAAAATATCGGAATTTCGAAAATGTAAGAGCATCATCGGGAAGTCCAGGAAATATGCGCTGAAAGACATTATGATGCAATCCATTCTGCCCCAGTTGTGTCTGAGGTGGTTGAAACAATAAAAATAGCCGAATTTGGAAATTCAGAGACAAGGAACAGTGGGAAGGTTTTCGACTCTATCTGGCAATAGCCTCATCCACAAGCTAATCAGTTACGATATTCCTTTACATCTGTGTAAAATTCTGAAATCGTATCTGACGGATTGCCATAGACGAGTCCATATTGCCTCCTCTCTCTCCAACCCACAGCTCATTCTTGCTGGAGTTCCCCAGGGCTTTGTTTTGGGTCCTACTTTATTCAATCTCCACATTATTGAACTATTCTACAACCTCTCAGAACGGACGAACATTGCCGCATTGGCAGAAGACATTCCTCTCCAGAATTTCACCAAACTACGCCATCAAGGCTTTGACAATCTCCACCGAAATGACGACTGACAAACTTGCAGCATTAAAAATAAAAGTCAACGAGATTAAAACTGATTGTATCATACTTGCTACCTCACGAGTATTTATCAAATCTCTTTGTAGAAAAAGCAATTACACTGTCATCTTTCCGAATGTTAATTACCTTGGGGTCACGCTGGTCAACAAATTACGCTGACGTATCTACATCAACAAATCAGTTAATAAATTGAAGACGATACTATAGTATCCATAGATACTCGAGTCAACATTCTCCAACGTATTTCAACGTATCCCAACGCCAGTATGTACGTTGAATTAATTCGTTAATGTACATTGAAGGCATGGAGTAGATGATAAAGTCTATAAACTTTACCATCTCCTCAAATTCAAAGCTCTCTACAAAAATCAAAATAAAACTACACAAAATGCCAGTACACCGAGTTTTCACCCATGCTGCAGCAGTATGGCACAATGCAGCTCATTGTCATATGCAGAAACTCCAAATAGCCCAGAATCAATTGACCCTGGCTATTCGCACAATCAAAACGAAGAGTGAATCTGATGTACCATAATAAGCACACAATAAGGAAACTTACTTTATAATGTACGAATAGCCATGGTCAAAAAAAAGCCAGAAACAACCCGAGTGGAAAAATTAGTCGTTCTGAACTTTCATGTAGTTGTTGAAACTGACAAATATTTTGAGTAGGGGGGTAATAAAATTTTCTATTCCTTAAGTTGTCTTCGATCTGTGATAGAGTTGCACCTCGTGAAATATGAAAGTGAGTGAGGACCTAAAATGTCCTCAATTTTACGATTCTTGATTAGTGTACGACAACTCTTACGCCAGAAACTGTTCTTTTTATGACCATAGACCGATACATCTATCCTTTTCTGATTGATTCACGGCAGGACCCAGGATGAGTGGTTCAGGAAAGAGAGGATATGGTTAAGAAGGAGTTTTTCATTTTTCAGGAAATTGAGCCTCAAGGCTTGAAAAAGGGTTTTCAATCTACTTTCCCCTCTTATAAATTTCACTTCCTCAGCAATGCTCATTATGTTCTCTCCACGAAATCCTCAAATACTATATGTAAATGTTTACGGGCTGGGACTATAATCCAAAAACCACATGTTTACATTGCGCAATCTGTTAATTAATATTGCCGTAATGTAAAAATTATATTTATGTTAATAAAAATCGGTTGAAAGTTAAACTTAAAGCCAGAGACAAGGTCTCACTTTTCCCGGAAGTAATGAATAAATGAATGATTCATACACAAAATTAAAAACTTCAATAATAACAATTTCGTAATAATAAATGAGTTTCTCGGAATATTTCGATGATATTTCACAACGAATTTCCATTGAAAAGGAATAAAAATACTGCGTAAATGTCTCGATGAATTCACGTATGTTAAATTTTCTTAAAAAAACATCGTGTTCAGAGCACACTGCTGACGTGTTACAGTCATTCCGAGTGATAAGAATTGTGTGATAGTCACGATGTAGCGCCTACGGGCCTCGTTGTAAACAAGACAATGTGGGTTTTGTGTCGATGGAGAAAAAAAGGATTTTAACATCGCAACTCTCGAATGTGTTCTGTAACTTGTACGACAAATTTATTGTGTATAACACAATTATGCACGCAAGAACCATAAAATTTGGCTGTTCAAACAGTTGAGCTACTGAGAAACACGCGAATCGCAATTCTTACGGCAAAATAAGTTATGTACTCACCAATTCATGGAAATGACGCCATTTTTGTGATGTTCCGCCATTTCATGAATCCTTCCGCCATTTTGTGATCATCTCGAGATCATCATCCTTCAGGTGTTTCCCGCGTTTTTTCTGGAATTATAAATTTAGAGAATTAGTAAGGCAAAAAAATTAATTCCATTCGTCAAAACGTTTCGATTTTTCTTGTAGCAAAATTTTGAAATTCCTGTAATTCCATTGAAAAAATCGGAAAAATTCTGGCTAAATGCTGTAATGCACTTCATTTTGGTCCTTAAATGTTTTGAATAAGTATTAAAGCCGAATTGAGTAAAAATGTTTTTTTTCTTTATTTATTGATCCGAGAAGTGCTGGGGCAAAATGGATAGTGTCATGAAGTTTTTCGATAAAATCGATGAAATTTCATGAAATCCGGGAGTCAATAATCGCCAAGAACTGAATTTTTCTCGTAAATTCGAACAAAGAATCTGCAGAAAAAAATATAGCAAGAGATATTTACCTTGGGGTATTACAAAAACGTCCCTCGTGGCTCAGGATGCGCTGCATAAATACATCGACTGCATGCTAATGCCCACGCGCGGTCGTGCATCGAGATCTGTGGATAGGAAAATATCTTGAATCAGTGGTGTATCGACTCTGTACACTGCATGCACAAGATTCACTTGAGACATTTACTTTTAGTATAAATGACGACGTAAATTCAATTTGTTTATCCAGGCGCCTAAAATCTTAACGAGAAGAACCATTGACTTAACTCCGATAGATTCCATCGTCGAACAAACGAATAAAATTGTAATTAAAAAAACTTTAATTAAACTGAAATTGTGTGTCTCTCATTAGAATAAACGAATCCAAATCGTTCGAACATATCGAAAAAAAATTTAATTCCCGAAAAAAATAGGAAATCAAATTTCTTGATGACTTCTTCGGGATCCAAGTGCAAAAATCGCAATTTTCGACGGAAAATTTGCGAAAACTGTTGCGTAATCCTCTCGAAAATGCCGGACTCGCCTTAACCTTGGAATCGCAATAGAATAAAGGCAATGAGCATGAAAAACATGAGACTGCCAGTGTAATCCATGACAAATGGTTCGGAAAAGTCTGCAAAAAGAATTGCATCTATAAATGCAATAGTTTTAAAGATACAATTGTGACGAATTTGTGGATTCGAGTGACGCGCGTCTCTGAATTATAATTCAGAGACGCTCCATAGTGCCTGCAGGCACTCGCCTCCTTTCCGTGGAAATTAATCATCCACCGATCTGCAAAACTCTTAAGAATCTTAAAAAACAATTAAGGGATTTCCCTATTCAAAATAATAATAACAATATTAGATCAAGATAAAACGGACTTGTGGGGCAAAATGATTCAGATTTTTTTTATGATCAAAAGCGTCAATAAAAAATCTGAGAAAATACACCAACAATGGAGACACGCTGCAGTATCTTGTTGAATTTTTCGGAATCTGCCCCAAAAATCTTGCCATAATTTGAAAAAATCCTATTCCGTAGATAAATTTTTCCAGAGTTCACAGTTCAGAGAAGCACATGGAGGATGCACGGATGGTTTTAGTTTTCTGCTCGAGATCAAGTTTGCTGATGTGAAGTTTATGGGCACTCAACAATTGCCCATTATCCCCGAATCCCAGTCCCGAGAATCTGCGGAAGACAGGATAATAAAGGGATCATTATAATTTTAATCATTATCCTGAGTTCTCACTCTCTTATCTGCGAGTGTCCTCAGCGAATTGTGTGAGGAGAATGAGGAATAACATTGTGAAAATTTTTCAGATTCTTCTCAGAGATATTGTCTCATGATGATCCCTCTGGGAATGAAAATTATACCTTTAAATTATCGAAGAAAAAAGAGAAAATGTTGAAAATAACGTATGACATTCTTAATGAATGATTCTTAAAATTCGTGATGCCCTCGCATTTTTGACTTACTTGATTTCGAAAAATATCAGACATATGCGTTAAATATTGAGAGTTCGTTTCTTTCTTCTGCAATGAAAAACACAAAAAAAAAGTGAAGTGTGACTGTACAGACGCTTTTTAAATTTCAACTGTACCAGGTCAAATATTGATTTTTCCAAAATTTTGAATGTGTAGATTTTCAACAGCGACCAATGTAGAGAAAAGAAATAAATGAAAGTGAGACGATTATTATGCACGGAGAGAAGAAAAATAGTAATGATTGTTATGTTGTAGCAATGAATACTATATATCACATAGTACTGGGTGCTATGTCACCATAATACGCACTACATAGCAATGAGTCCGATGGACACAGTAATGATTACCATGTTGGACATAGCAATGATTACCATGTTAACATAGTAGTTACTGCAATGTGACCAAACCCGAAAAACCATTACGATGTTAAACATAGTAATGGTTACTATTCTATTTCTCTCCGTGTATGTTTTCGTAGAAACAAAGGAGATTTACTCAGCGTCAACGGTGTTACAGTTTACCCAACAAATAATCAAAATCTCGGATGAATTTTCATAGAAAATGCTGCATGAATCCTGAGTGCAGAACCCTGAAAATTCAAGTGGGGTGATTGGTCTAGTAATCGAACAGATAAGACTCGTCAGACACCAGTGATCGAACATAAGAAATTCGATAATTACAGTTATATCTAACAGTTTCATAGGCTTTTATGTAAGTTGATGAACATTATATTGTGTTCCAAAGATTATCAAAATGATATTTCGCTAGGTTACCAATCTTTCCAGGATAAATACGTTAAAAGTTCGATCACGAAACGAGTTCAAACATTGGTCTGAATTCACCCTAATCTCCAAATCTTCAGAACTTCTCATAAAAAGTTTTCCGAAGGAATTCTCAACAACAAGCATTCATCAAATTCGAAAGGATACAACGGATTCAACTGCTACAAACTTATTACGCCTAAAAGAGACAAGCCCAGTGCACAATAAACCGGATGCAGGATGGAGCCTTCGATATTCCCGAGACATTCTATAACTATTGCTATCATCCGTGAACCTCGCCTCTCAAGCACAAAATCACTCCAGCATGAGATGATTTTATGTTCTTCGTTTTATTTTAATTTTTTTTTATTTGCCAACCGAGGTCATAGCGCGTATTGTTGCGTGACGATTTGCGGTTTTACGCGATTACATCCACTGCCACAATAATATTTTAACTGTCAAAATCTTGAGACACGAACCCTTGCTATCTCGTGTAATTGAATACATTAAAACTGGCATAACCTATTTTTTGCAAAACCAGTTGACGTCTTGTACAGAATGAACAAGAAGAAGAAAAAGAGGTTCGTTCATGAATCCTTCGACTTTCAATGATTCCATTTGGACAAAAGAAACGAAAAAAATTCGCGGGAAATTCAAAATGATGAAACCTAATGAATGAATTTCCATCAGATGATCTACGAATACGGAAAAATCCTAGAATCTTTTCGTCATCAAAAATCCCCAAAAATCCTTTTTTCCCCCTTTTCTCCTCCTAAAAACGCGTCCATCCTCAAAAACATCAGAATCTTCCCTAAATCTACAGAAAAAAAACCCACCAATCCACATGACTCCTCCAATTAGAACAAAGAGAAATAACAAGTGTTCATGAATTACATATTCTCATCATCTCCACCTAATCCCTGGCAAAAAAAAATTCGAGGCAAACACACAGGCGCCCCTTGCTGCAGTACCAAACCCGAGAGAGAGAAAGAGAGAGATACCAGAGCTTGTTCCCGAACCGTAAAAAAAAAGAAAAAAAAAGCATGAAAAAAAAAACCTATAAACCCGTGGTGAAACGGTAGAACTCTTTTCATGCAGAGAAAAAGACGCAAACTCCAACACTCGGTAACCGGCAGCGTCACTAGTTAGAGGGGAATAGTGAGGGGCAAAGGGAAGTCAGGAGAGGGGGGAGAAGGGGGGGACAACGACGACGACGACGACGACGAGTAAAGCGTAAAAGAGAAGAGAATCGTGTTCTCTCCCCCTTCGTCTCTACTGAGTGTATATTCTCTCTCTTCAGTGTAAAACCCGTAGAGAGGGAATAGAACCGCTGCGTAGCGTGGTTAGAGTAGAAGCGGCATCGTCGCACATACACACAGGGGCCAGGATATTTCAATACCGACAGTCAGAAAGAGGGGAATATGCGCCCCCCCCTCTGCTCCACCCCTCTCTTCCCCACCCCGCTTGGGGTACTGTTTTTCCCCTCGTTTTATATCACTCGGCGCCCGAGGCCGTGGATACACACACCGGTGTGAGTGTACCCGTTTTGCGCTAACAGAGAGAGGCCCCCGAATACACAGGCCAAAAAGAGAGGGGGCGAAGAGGGGGAGAAGGTAAAACTAGGGGCTGGAGGGGAAGGGGAGACGAAAAAAAGGCAATTTAGTCCAAAGCGATACCAGAGAGAAGGGAAAATCAGAACACCACTGTGTGTAATTCCCTGTCTACGCCCACTCCAGTCACTACGTCAGAAGGGTAACCAAACACAGTGGGACGTGGTCTCAATTTTCATTGGTTCATTAAATTGTAGTGGGAGTTGTATCATCACAACGTATACCAACGTCCCACCAATCCCCACTATTACACTCACTCCACAGTGGAGGGTATTTTTTTTCCTGTCTTCCCCTCCTCTTCCTATTATCTATCTCACTCTGTCCCTTGGGTATTTGTGCCGAAAGAGGAAGAGCCACTGACTCTCTCGCTCTCTCTCCTCTCTCTTCATGCGCATTATTCTCCTCTCTTTCTCTCTGTTGCTCTAACTGTGCGCGTCTCTCTGTGTCCGCGATCCCGGAGTGAGGGACAAGAGAGACACTCTTGTCTCGGGATCCGTCGAGGTTGCACGCGTTTTACAGTATATAATAATATAACCTCGAGAGTATACTTGTGTTTTTCAACGTACATTTTTTTTTTCAAGTACACAATATATACTCGTGAGCCTAGAGAGAAAGAGAGAGACAATTCAAGATACTCTTAACCTTTAAAAAAAAAACCGTTCATTTTTTACCAATTTTTCTTATGATTCAACATGGTAAACGTGAAAACAAGGTGTTTTTCAAGAGAGAGATGAAATAAAAAAAAAATGTGTGCTCAATAGTTGAGTGAGAGTGTAGGTGACAGACCAGTGTTGCCGGATTAATAATCGTAATAATTAAAAAAAGAATTAAAATTCACGATAATAATAATAATAATAATAAAAGAATCGCAAAACGTACTTTACAAAAAAAAAATGACAATTAAATATCGTACCGAAAGCAGTGAATACGTGAGGAGTTGAGGCAGTTTTTTTTTTTTTTATTTCACCAAGTAGAAAATAAAGTGAAACAGAGAAGTGGCAACGCTGTACAGGCGCGCGCAATTGCCCTCTCTCTCTATTAATTCTCCATCTCTGTCAAACACACATTAACTTACACGAACCACCAAAGGGGAACACTCGTTGGGGTGGCCTCGTCCCTCTACAGCTTTTCACATTGTCCCCCCCTCCCTCCACCCCCCCTCTTTCTCCGCCTCCCCACTACTTTTGTGAGTGTCTCTCGCTCCTGCACACGTTCTCCATATCCATCATAACCCCCTACCACAACTATCTGCTCCCCTCTTCCCCCTCTCCACCCCCTCCCCTTCTCGGCCAACATTACGAACCGGGTCGGGCGAGTCCAAACGACGATGTTTGCCGAGGGAAGTACGGCAGGAGCCCTCTACGAACACTAGTACGTCTTGATCCGGTGAATGTACCAGACGCCGCGTGTTTAAAAAAAAAAAGAGAAATAAAAAGAGAGAAAAAAAATTTCCTCACCCATTTTTTTCTTTGCCAATATATATATATATATACATATATATATAAACGTAGTATTACGTTGCAGCTATGGTGAAGCACACTCCGGATAGACTCGATTTAATTGCATTCTCTCATTTAAACACACAACAAATTTTATAGACTCATGTTTATTGTTAAATTATTGTTTTAAATGTTTTTTCGTCTTTTTTGATTTAAAAAAAAGGCGCTTGGAACTAAAGTGAAGTGGAATATAAGAGAATACACAGACGTTTTTTGATATATATCCAGTGGAGAATACACACACACGGAACGGCCATGTTTGGTGTTTACGAGACGAGAGGGAGAAGCTACGGGCAAATGCTGACGTCACGAGGGCTAATGTTAAATTGAAAAAACGATAGATAGCAGCACTGTCAATGCACAACTGAGAAATTTACACAAAAAAAAAAAGGATAAAAAACAATTAAATTCATAGAATTCTACGGTGTTTCTTCTCTCATATTTCTTGTGAAAGAAATTATTAAGGATATTTTTTCGCCAGTTTATTCAATTTAATTGTGAAAATTAATGGATTAATTCAATTTAATTGATTTTTCCTTTAAAAATCAGTTTCTTTTTTTTTTTATCATACTGGTGAGAGAAATTACTCCGGCCAAAAGGGTGAAAGTTTTTTGGTGAAAATAGTGGGGAGTGGTTTTAAAGTGGAATTCATTTTTTTTTTACAATTCCTCCTTTTTTTTTTATTCTTCTTTTTGCCTCTCTTTCTTTCTCCATCCAACCGATGGGACGTGCGTGTCCGACACTGATCGTGCTTGCCGGTTGTGTACTGGAGTTGAGTACCATTCTAAAAACATTCGGTGTGTACTGAGGCGCACACATTTTTATTTCGAAAACTATTATTTGTCTTCCTTTTTTTTTTCGGTGTTTGTCGTGTGTGTGTGTGTCTATATGTGTTTGTGTGTGCAGCTATAAAGAAAAAAACATCCGGCAATGTGTTGGTATTTATGCGACTCGTATAAACAGATTTTTTTGCTCTCCGGTTTTTTTCGTTGGGTAAAATTTGTGAAGTGAAGTGTTAAAAAAAAAAAAAAATTTTGAATTTAAAAAAAAATTAATAAAAAAACAGGAAAATTTAATCACGTGCTTATCGATCCGGTCAGACACAAATTGGATTACGTGAGTGGACGTCTGTGTGTTTTTGTGTGTGTGAGAGAAGAGAAATTCTGGTGATACTTCTCTATCAATTGGGATTTACAGTGAAACTATTTTCACGGATTTGGATTTTTTTTTTGAATTACAAGGATTCTCCTTTTTTTAATCAAACATTGAGAATGGATCTTGGGGACAGAGTATATGCCGCCGAGCGGATCACCAAAAAGAGAAAAAAGCGGGTAAGTAGGGAAGGGGGAGAAGAGGGGGAAAAGGGGAGGAGGGAGGGAGAAAGACCAACTGCCGCCAGACGGCGATAGGCGACAGAACAGAAAAACGAGAGAACGGGGTTTAGGTGTTTGTCTATGCGCAATGTGCCGCATATACAAACACACATACACAAAACTCTGTTTCAATATTTCTCTTTTTTTTTCTCTCTTTTTTCATTTTATGTTCCATTACTACTCTGAGACTGCGAGGTATCAGGAGACACTGAGTTTTACCTCTTTCGAGGAATATTAAAACGATGGAGAAAGAGTATAAAATTGTTTTTACATCAATTTTCAGAGAAGTTTTTGTTTTTTCTGGAGTATTTGGGAAATTATGGGCGGGAGGTACATTTAAAGAGAGAGTTGTTTTGTTGGTCAGGAAATTCTCTACAAAAAAGGGTTTCACATTCTTCTGTTGAAAGATACATCGTCGGAAGAAATGGAAATTTGAGAAAAAGAAGGGTAAAATGTGTCCTAAACACGTGACTTCAGTAATTTAGAAATCTCTTGGAAACGAGTGGATTTAGAGGGTTTGATGTTCAGACCTTTTTGGAAGGAAATTTAATTCTCTACAAAAAAGGTATCCTGACAAATTCCCCTAAATTCGATAGTTTCGGAGATATTCTTGAAAATACGAGAAAAAAGTCATCTGCTCCGAAATTCTGCGAATATCAACAATGAACAATTAAAGTAAATTAAGGCTGTCGACCTTGAGAAATTGGAGTAAATATCTTATTCCAAGAAAAGCTCGAGATCTTTGAAATTCGAATGGACATTCGCAGAAAATTGCGAGTGGAGTTGAAGGAAATTCAATGAAATTTCGAGCTTTTCTCCTATTTTTTGATATCATTTTTTAAAGAATTTGAGTTTAATGATTTTTATTTTATTTCCAGGGAATGGTAGAGTATTACGTAAAATGGAAGGGCTACAGCAACAGGCACAACACGTGGGAACCAGAGGAGAATATACTAGACGTGAGGCTAATTGAGCTGTACGAGGAGAGCCAGAAGGGCAATGACGTAGTCACAAGAAGGCCCAGAAGACGGGACACGCGATACAACGTAATAAAAAATTATCTCTTAATGCGCAAATCGACAAAAATTTCCTCTTGAAGAATCTTTCATTAATTAAAACACTAAAAAAGTCAGGGAAATTGATTTCAAAACTCTGAAATGTGATGAAATTAATTTTCTGTGTATGAATGAATTAATTAATTATTCGGGGTAATTAAACTGATGTTTTTCAGAATTTTTATGAGTCCATCGAAAAATCTGGGAAATTACCACCGAAATGCCAGAATAAACAATTTTCAAGTTATTAGAAACACATCTTTATTTCCCGTATTTTTAATTGTTTTTTTCAATTATTTCGAGAACGATGAAGGAAGAATCAATTGTATTATAGCGTTTTTTCATCGTAAATCTTTCGATTTTTCTAATGAACTCATAATTTTTCTCAAAATTCATCAATTCAATTAATTGAGAAAAGGAAATTTTTTCGGAATTTATCAGTTTCATCTTAAAAGAATTGCATTATTAACTTATAAAATTTTCATTTTCCCACAGGAGCAAGTCCTGGCAAATTTAGTAGTAGAAGAAGAGGCAGATGGAGACGAGAGAGTTGGTGAGGACAGTCAAGATGAGTCAGGGAGTACCTCAGCCCAACGATTAAATCCAGTAGCTGACGATGACACAATTGCTAGTTCCTTAGATGGACACGAATCACCAATACCACCAGAATTATCAGTATCAGCATTCAGTATTGATTCAGACAATTCAAATAGCAGCGTTGACATACCACTGCTACCAAGACGAGAGCCATCTGGTACAAAGAGAAAAGCTGAGGTATTGAGTAAAGAATCTGGAAAAATTGGTGTTACAATAACTACTAGTCCAAGCAGTGGTGGCAGTAGTCCACCACCTAGCAAATTACCAAGATTATTACCACTTAAGGGAAATGCTGCATCACCATCTTATCACGTGGGTATTTTCTCGAAAATAATCGACGATTTAAGTGCAAGCGTAGATACTGCGCCTGCACTTGAAAGGATCTCGGAAATTATGAGGTTTAGGAGAATTCAGTAGTAAAGCAGAATAACAGATTAGGTCGAAAATAGTATATTATACACCTAGGTTGGGAGAAAATTAACCGGGGCAAAAATTTCCTTGACTTTTTTTCATCCGTGGTGTGTACAATATTTTTTGTATCGAGAAAGCAAAAAAAGGACCTTTTTAATCGAGCAAATTGAGGTTAGAGACGTCGCTTTCCGCTCCCTACATACCAAAAAACTCAATTTTTCAGAAGACCTGAAGAACTGTATAACGATGATGCACTCGTGTTTATGCGCTAAATAGCTTAAATCTTCGCCATCAAATTGATAAATGTGAACCTTACCTGAAATGCATGTGAAAAAATAGGGCCTTTAATGGACATATCTAGCAAAATTCTTCCTGCAGAACATATGCCCATACAATTTGGAGCGATTTGTGATAAAATCTCCTTTTCGACAAAATCGACTTAACCTGTTATTCCGCTTCACTACTGAATTCGTCAAGAAACCTATTTTGAAGAGAAATGAGTTTCCTACAAAAAAAGTCTCTCGACATTTTCCCCTAAACCTCACCTATTTCGAGATATCTTTAATGACAATCGCCACGAAATTTTCCAATTTTTCCCAACTTTTTTTCTTTCATCATCAAAAATTTTCCTCGACAATGAAAATAATGGAATTTTGCATTTTTTTGAACAGAATCACAAGGTCAATGGGCGGAGGCCGTCTTCGTCAACGGTAAAATCGACACCGGACGAGCCGTTACCAGCAGTACCAACGACGCCAGCACCAGCTCTTCAAGACAAGAAGCGCCCCGAAGCTGACGTACCCCACGGTCCACCACCCTCCCTTCCACGTGCACCTCCAGTCTCATTATCACCCCAAATTGACACAACACTAGAGCCTCCATCAAAGAAACGCACCCTTGAAAAATCAAATGGCGTTACAACTGAAACAAATGGCCACAAATCCCTGACTCCAACTGATGCTTACACGAATAACAACAGGTTAACGTCAATTGTTAATGGACATCACAATAATAATTCAACAATGATAAAACAACCGGAATTAATTAAATCCGATGTTTATATACCACTTAATAGTCCTGGTACTGATTATTGGCATGCGAGAAATCCAGTTGCCGATCAGGTATTTATAACAGACGTTACAGTTAATTTAAAAACTGTCACCATTAGGGAGTGCAAGACTGAAAAGGGTTTCTTTCGGGAAAGAGATCCCAAGAGTGATGTCTATTAATGATAATTGAAGGGGATACTAATAATAAGGATTTAATGATCAGTTGTTTAATTATTTTTCATCAATTATTTCAGTTATTTCAAAAAAAATTTGTTGATAAATTGTAATTTTTTCTTTGCATTTTCGGAAGTATCTCAAAAAAGAAAATTGAAGAGAGAACCTTCTTGTGAGGAATTCCATTCTGCACGAAAGAGGATCAGGAGTTTATCTCTCTGAACTCACTTCTTCCCGAAATATTCGAAAAAATATTGAAAAAATTAAATATGAAACAGAAAACCCGAAAATTTCGGGTTTTTGATGAATATCTCGGAAACTATTGGTTTTAGGGAAAATTACGAAATTAACTTTTTTTTTCTTTCAATTGAATTCCTAATAAAAAAGAGATATTTTGGTAAATCCTGCTGAATCTATTCGTTTTTGGAGATATTTGCGGTGGAAATTGCAAAATTTTGGTAAAAATAAAGAAAATTCAATTTATTCTTCAATTACTGTAATTAATAGGCAGAATAATTAACCGATTGGTCATAAAGTTCTTCAAGTGCGAGATACAAAAAGGGAAAATGAGTTTAAAGAAATTACAGTCTAAATTGTAATTCTAATAATGAATGAATTGATTGAATCATTGATTGTAAATATAAATTATTTTCACACGAAAAAAAAAAAATTCGAATATTAGAGCATCGAGTTCATTCGTTTTTGTTTAATTAGAAAGAGGTGTCATTGTTATTCGATAGTTTTTTTGTCTTTTTATTATTATGGATTCAAGTATTAGAAAAAAGGATTCTGGATAATTTTTGATTATTATTTTGTAAATAGGATGCTTGAGTAGAGATAGAGAAGCGAGATCTGAGAAAAATGAAGGATTTTTAATGAAAAAAAAAACATAATTCCGTTTTTTTTTAACGAAAATGGGAAATTGGGGTTTTGACACAACTGGAGATACATAATGAATTATGAAAAACGGAAGTAGTGGAGGATAAATTATTATTATTGAATGAAATCGAGAAAAAATGTTGAAGAAATTCAATTTGTGAAGTAACTTGTTTTTAAAACTCTTTTTTATTGAATATCTCAAAATCTAAAGGAGATAGAGAAATTTTGGTAAGGATCATTTTTGTAGAAAAAAGAGCTGTAAAAAACATTATGATCCAAAATTTCTCCATCTTTCATATTTTTCGAGCTATTTCCAAAAAAAAAAGAGAGATGAGATAAATTCCCACAGAAATATTAATTAGAATTAATTCAACACTTTTTCATTTCATTCAATTTCTCACACACATACACATACACACGCAACTTCAATAGAAACCTTGCACATTTGCCTCAATAAATTGTTTATGTTTCATTTTTTTTAAACTAATTAGTTATATTTTGTCAGTCGATTTTTAATGAATTGTTGGAGCTTTTAGAAAGCAAGAGAAAAAAAAGGAAAACGTTTCTCTGAAAATTTCATTTTTCTTTAATTTTTCAGAGTGAACGTTTGATAATGTTCCTTTTGTTCTGTTCTCGTTGAGTTATTTCTAATTAATTCATTTTTTTTATATCGTCATGAGCGTGAGTCTTGATAGAAAAAATAGAAGAAAAACTAAAGTAATAAGAGAAGAGATATCATATCTTTGAAAAAAGAAGTGAATTTAAGTAATTTACAATGACCAAATTGTTATAAATTACCAGGACTAGATGCTAATGAATTTACAATTTTATTTATATTTAAAAAAAAAAGAAGAAAAATTAAAATACAAATGGAACTTTATAATTTAAATAATAAATGCATGTACACACCACTGTGTGACACTTGTGCACTTTCAGAACCAGTAAATCCGTGATATAGTTGATTATTAAATGAAATTAAAACATAGTTTGTACAAAAAGAAAAAAATCAGCAAGAGAAGAAGGAAAAAAAATATGAGGAAATTTAACACAATTGCTAAATCATATATGATGCTTATTTATTATGATTAATAAAATCAACTTTTTAGGTTTTTCTTACATAAATAGGAATAGTATTATGAATGTGTATCCATGATGGATTTAATGATTGCGACAGAAATGATGTTTAATCATGATTTGTTTTTTATTGTCAATTTGGGTTCGTAATTTTAATGAACCAAAGATCAATTTATGTTAATAAAACGAGGAGATGAGGGAATTTTTTTTTAGACTTTTTGTGAAAATATCTCGAAATCTATTGAAGATTAGAAAAAGGGTCATTCCTTTTTTTTCTCTATCTCTTATTTTTTTCGAGACATTAACGAGGAAAAAAAAGTGAAGAAAATGTGGAACTTATCGAATTTCATCACTTCCTTGTTAAATTGTTCCACTAGAAATATATATATATATATATACATATATATATTGATAAAACAAAATTCATCTCCTTGTCTCTGAATGAAAAAAAAACGACAAAAACTATCTCATGTTGACTTGAGTTACACAATTACACTGAATTAAATGAGAGTGACTTTTCTTCAATTGTAAAACGATTCAAAAGATTCAATGAAGAAGTATGAAAAGAAAAATTGTTGTAATGTATAATTGTAAATGAGGATATTTTTTCCAACTGTAAAAAGTGTAAATAGACGAAATGAAATTTCCTTGCAAGTCATAAGCGGGAATGGGTAAAAAACAAACAAAAAAGAATAACTGTAGATTTTCATTATTAACCTTCTAATTTACTTGTAAATAATGTGAAAACTGTCTTTTTTTCAGTTGTAAAAAAAATGATAAAAATTATGGAAGTGTATGGAATAACATGGGAGAAAGATTCTCTTCACATTTAACATTAATTTGGGGAGAAATGGGGTAAAACGAGGCCAGTTCACAAAAAAAAAACTGTGAACTGAGGAAATTTCAAATGATAATTCTTGATTTTCTTTTTTAATTTTGATCCTTGCATGGCATTGAATTCTCATTTTTCTGAATTCCACAGTGTTGTAATAGATGTTCAATTAAACTTGCAATTCTTTATAATAGCCACCTTTTTTCTTATTGATTTTCCAAGAAAATTGAGGAGAATATCGTTGGAAATTTGATTTTTTTAGTCTAACATGTTTTTCTATCTATTTTTCTCGTAAAATATGAGAGATACAAATTTTGTTATGGAATACTCTTTAGTGCAGAAAAATCAGAACTATAAAAAAATTTGATATCCCATCAATTCCGGGATATTTCATAAAAACTATTAAATTCGTGAAATCTGTGATTTTCAGGAATTCATCAGTTTTTAAAGAATATTTTCGAATCTATGAGGGATATTAATATTTTGGTAACTCTGATTTTTCTGCAAAGGAAAGCATTTCACAAAAAATTTCGTATCTCCGTTAAATCCCGAGATTTTCGCCAAAAATCCTTCAAAATCTTGATTTTAACCGAAAAAGAAAATGATCTGTGAAGTTTCCTCATTCTTTCATTGCAATAATTATCGATAAAAGAAGGCAGAATAATTATCACCCTCAGAAGGGTCCCATTTTACCCCAGGGCCTCATATCCCATCTTCCCTAATGAAAAAATTCTCACTATTTTTCTTCTTTCATTGAGAATAGACTGTGCGCGTACCTTCGATATTTGTTTCTGTACTTATAGACACTCATTATTATACTAAACAGGAAAAAATGAAAGGAAAAAAAAACAAAAAATAATAATAATGAAGAAATGCGTGAAATTTTTGCAGTAACACATAATTACACATACACAAAAGTGAACACATGGCATATAGACGATATGTAAAACCCCGTTAGTACCAAATCCAACAGTAATTTTAGTTCTGTCTGGTACAGATTCCTTATATTTCAATAAAAATCATTATCTTGAATTAATTTGTCATTTTTTATACCCAGAGAAAAAAAAAGAAAGAAAAAATCTAATTTTCGGAAAGGAAGATCCCTCACCTCAATTATTCATTTTAATATTTTTTGAAGAAAAAAATGAAAAGATTTTTCATAATTGTTTTTTCAATTTGGAAAAAAAATTGAATGAATTCTTCAAATTTTATGAATATTATATAATACATTTCGTTCTAATAGGTTTCGAGCTGACGCAAGTCATGAAAATGACTGAAAATTTTTTTTTTTCCAATGCTCCAGGAATTTTGGGTGTTAGGTGCCAAAATCCATTAATACTGAGCGATTTTCCCAATGAAATCGAGAAAGATAAGAATACAAATTTTTCAGACAAATCGATTTCATTATGTCGCCAGTTTTTTGTAAGGAATACTTTGGAATTTAGGCGACATGAGGCGATTATGTCTACAACATTTGGAAAAGACTTTCAGAAGCTACACATTATTATTGAGGAACAATCGTACTATCTCGCTTAGCTTCCGTGATTTCTCAAAAAAGTGATTATATTCTCAAGAAAAAATTGATGCAATAAAATCCTTATCAATATCTTTGGGATCATGTGACGTTCGCGGAAAATTAATTCAACAATACTAAATATTTGCCAAATGAAAATCCTTAAAATCGGAGTAAATTGAAAAAATTTATTGGAATGAGCAAAATTATTAATTTAATTATTTTTTACATATGACTCAAGGTATTGGGGTTGTATGTGTGGTCTTCTTTGTGACCGATGCATAGGCTCCAATATCTGTTTATGTTACGAATGACGTCATGTAAACCATAGGAGAAAAGAGAACCATGGAAATCAAATTTGTTCGTTAAAAGGAGTCAGTCTTTGACGACACTTCGTATCGAGAAGTATTTAAAATAAATGCTCAGTTTCCAACTCAATAGTTTTAAAGTTATTTTTCTGCCTTGCCTTTCTTCCATATTCCAACAAAATTCTTCAATCATATTGCCCAAAAGTGCAAAAAATCCGCATAAGTTTTGGAAATATTGAGAATAATCGTTGGATGAATACTCACCGATTACTGACTGAACTCTGCACCTTCCTCTGCCACCAAGATCGACATTTATGACTTCACTTCACCAAAAAACACTGAACAGAAGAAGATCGCCAACTCTCCTGCGCAAACGGAACGAAAAAAAGAACGATAACGCAAACTTTCCTCAAAACTTGAAACTATCGCGCACTGGTATTAATCAAATAATGAAATGAAAACTCCCCCCCCCCCCTTTTCAATCAGTCCCCTTCCCCTTCCCTCACCTCTCCTCCTCGCCCTTGGGACTGACCCATCAGTCCCGAATAAATGAAACACCGCGAGAACTCCCAGAATTTGAAAAATCGGTGGGTTTGTGAAGAAAACAAAAGAATTGATGCGTTCTCCTCGGCGTCAACTATTAGACTGATGACTGGGGCCCACCGAGCCCCCTTCCCCTTTCCACCGGCCAATAAACATTCTCCCCTTTTACTGAAAAACAAATGAAACTAGCAAAATTCTGGTAAACCGAATGAAACAACGAGTTTCATTGACTTGAATACATGCAAAAGACTGAGTAACGTTGTGTCACAACAGAACCCCTTCCCTCCGCACTCTTTTGTTTCTCCCCTTAATCCAATGTTTGTCAACACATAACAAATGAGCGATCAGAGTCAGTAGTTGGGTTCGAGTGACTGACAATGACCACTTTTCATAAAATACAGTAGAACACCGATTATCCGAACGTCCGTAATCCGAAACGTCTATTATCCAAAAGGAAATGGGATTTATCCGAAAGTCAATAATCTGAATGGTGATTTGAGTTATCCATAAATATTAATTATGCAAACAATAATTCTGTTCATTCGAATGCTCAGTTATTCGAACGATTTCAGGGTATGTATCGTCACCTTAGAGTTGAAGGGGCGTAAGCGCCATTTTTCCCGATTTTTTTCATCAAAATAATAAAAAATCCGTATCTCCACTATTATTGCTCTAAAAGGCATTCCAAGGCCTTTTACGCAATATTATCAAAAAGAAATAGAAAATATTAACATATAGACGGAAGTACCACTGACTAATAACAAAGGGGCGTAAGTGCCAAAAATTCTCACGAGATAAAAAAAATTATAAAAACAAAGAGACGTAAGTGCAGAGATACATCCTTTTTACTTGAACTTTAAAAATTTTATAGCGTTAAAAAAAAAATAACAAAGGGGTGTAAGTTTGGAGATACGTCCCTTTCATTTTAAAATTGGTAGTTACGCCACTTCGTCAATTCAATTTTCAAATATTCAAATAATTTTCCAGAGACCCTAAAAAACATTTTGGAGTGATAAGTGGCCATACACCCCTTTCACATCAGAATTTCGTGTTTTGGCACTTATGCTCCTTTAACTCTAAGGCGACGATATAGTTAAGTTGTCTGAAGAATTACTTCTTCCGCAGACTCAAGCGACATGTGTCTTTGAATTTTGATTATTTTCAAATACATATTCAGCTTCGTTTTATACCATTCAATGATACAATGGTTAATCATGGTAATTCACCAAATAATGCTCTTGTATTATTAATGTTCATTGAATTCTTAAATATGTATATTTTATGATTTTGAAAGAATCGACTCTTTTTGCTCACGAAATATTAGTATTCGGCTCTACTGTCCGTCAATAAACATGAGAAATAGAGGATTTTATTAGGATTCTATTTTGTATAGAAAATTTAGACAAACTATTTCTTGATTTTTAAAAAAACATAGAACTTTTTTTTTTATTAAAAAAGTAGAGTTCTATTGAATTCAAATAGTATAATCACAAGCTGTAGCGGAATTCTCTTACGAACTACAATATTTTATTCTATTAACTATTTACTTACGTTTTCATTTTTCAATTACAAACAATACAAACAATAAAAATTAGAACTACAATAATCTACGCAATCAATCCTTCAAAAATCATGTCTCAATTTTTTTAAAAATTGAACTCTTGTGCCAATTCAAGACACGTAAAATTGATCTCGACAAAAAAGATAAGAAAATGATTTCAAGTATTTCTCATATTTTGTAATTTTAGGAAATTAGTTTTTTTTTTATTTTTGAGTTTTTTGGGATTTCGGAATATTAGAATTAAGAAATTTTAGAATTTCTGTCATTATAGAAATTATAGAAGCACATTATTCCTTGTGACGTCCTTGATCAACAATAATTTGTTGTGTATTCATTCTTGCCGTTTTTTTGAATATCATTGTGAAATCAATGAATGGTATTCTACGAATTTCAGGATTGATTCAGGATTGATTGATTATCCATTCAATTCAATCGTCCATTTTCCTCAAATATCTCCTAAAATAAGCAAGATAGAGCGATTTCGCTAGAATCTTTTTTTGTAGCTCTCTAAATTCTCAACATAAGAGTCTTTACGCAAAAAAAAAGGCGTATCTTCATTATTTATCGAAAAATTGACAAAAAAAACTGGTGACAAAATGAACTAAATTTCTCTGAAAACTTTATATTCTTAGAATATCTCAGAATCTATAGAAGATATCAAAATTTTCATCGAAACCTTTTTTGTAGCTCTCACTTTCCTCTACAAAAAAGGTTTCTACAAAAATGTCTCTATCTCGCATAGCTTCCAAGATATTCTCAAAAATCAGAACGAAAACCGTCTTAATCTCGTTGAATCGGCTTTTTTCCCCGAAGACTGAAACGTCAAAACCGCTTGAAAGACCAAAAGAAAAACATTTCCACTGCCGCCACCTTGTAAACACACTTTCAACTAATTTTTCCATATCCATAGATAAGAATAATCCGCCAGAAGGCGCTGATCATCCTCCGAAACATTAGCACAAATATATTTTCACGATAATTCCTCCCTCTCATTGAATTTTATCATCAGTCGTGAATTAATTTTTTTTTTTCAACGCGACAGTGAACTCTTGCTTGATTTTTTAATTAATAATAACAAGTTAAGCAGGTAGATTAAAGTGAGCCGGGTGTTTGTGTTAGCTTTCTAACGTAGCCATATGTGCTGGAATTGTCATCACAGAAATGTGGATAAAACCACAAGAAGTACTTCTCGCCAATGCATTCTGGTAATATCACAAATTATTTATTTTTTTTCATTTTTTTTCTCAACATCCTATAGATCACAATGCTTTAATAACTGTTTACATCCATCATGTGTCAAAGACAGCTGATTATTGAAAAAAAAAAATGCATTATCTTCGTCTCTCCAGAATTTATTTCTCTTTATCTTTGAATGAAACTGCGGAGCTACAAAACAACGTTTAATAAATATTCGTTTTGTAAAAATGCGAGAGACATGCAATGAAAAAAGTATATAACTTTGGTGATAAAGACTTTTTTTTTTCCTTATTTTCTTGTTTTTTTTTTTTTTTGGGAGGATGCTTGAAGCACGACTTCTCTGTAATTTGCAGTTATATAAGAGAAAATTTGAAATAATGAGAATTGCAACTTTTTTTCTAATCTTTTCATTTTTGGAAATACGGAATTTTTAGATAAATCTCATTTTGTCACCAGTTTTCTCTGATATCTCGGAAACTAAGCGAGATAAAGTGGTGAGATCTGAATTCCTTTTTTGTACAGAATTTCGAGAGCTACAGAACAAGATGAGGATCAAATTGCTCTATCTCGCTTAGTTTCCGAGATAATCTCAAAAAACTGATGATGAAGTAGACTTGATTTCTCTGAAAACTTCGCACTTGTTAATTTTCTATTTTTTCCATCAATAATAGGGAAGACAGGGGCAAAACAGACCCATCAGGCAAAGTGATCCATAATTTTTCTAAAAATACGAAGCTCCCCACAAAAAATTTTAAAAAGTTCACCAATAATGTCAACATGTTGGTGCATCTCCTCAAATTTTTTCAGATTTCTCCGTGGACTTCGACACTCCGAAAAAAAATTCTGGATCATTGAGCTTCGATCTCCACAAATCCAAAAATCTCTCATAGTACATTACTTAGCAAGTGCGGTAAAGTATTTTCTGACGGGTGTGAGGTTGCGAAACAAGCCAAATGCGAGTTTTATAATCACGCGAGTTTGAAAATCTTTACCGCACTTATAACATACAATTTTTTTAATGCACAACGTGTGGAAAGTGCCACTTACCGCACGCGTAGCGAGCCTGAATTGACTACTTTCCGCACGGAGTGCGAAAAAATTCTATTACCTAAACATGAACATAAAATTCAGGATAACAGAACAAGTGACAGTCTACTTCGTCCTCCAACGACGTAAAGGCCATGGAAGAGCAAAGGGTCTGACATCAATCCTGGTTGGAACCCTAGACAGCGTCTTCGACACAAAGCCGCCACCCTTTAGAATCCTCCACCAGACGCCATCCTCCGAGGTTTACTGGGGTAACGCTAAATTTCCCTAAATCCCTTCCAAAAACCCTCAAGTAACTGACAAACCCGTTTCAGTCGTCGCCTGTTCCCTGACGCACGAAGAAATCCTCCAAGACTGGGAATGGCTGCAATCAAACCTGATGGACACCCTGAAGTCCTTCGACTCGGAGGACGAAATAACGGAGTTCGTCTGCTGCAAGATCCAGTCGATAATCGCGAACAACGTGCCAGACTGTCAATTCGCCGAGGAAGAAGACCCCGAGTCCTTCAAAACGGCATCCTTCACGTTCCACCAACTGTTCAGTCTCCCGAACGATGACAAGCTCGTGAACTACTACTCCTGCAGCTACTGGAAAGGCCGTCTGCCCCGTCAGGGTTGGTTGTACCTCTCCGTCAACCACATGTGCTTCTACGCCTACATCCTAACAAAAGAAACGAAGCTCATTATCAGATGGGCAGACATCCTGGAACTCGACAAGAAGAACTCCCTCCTCTTTCCCGACAGCATTCGCGTCGCAACCAGAGACAACAAGGAACACTACTTCAGCATGTTCCTCCGTAAATCAGAGACCTACTCACTGATGGAGCAGTTAACGAACATTGCGATGAAGCGTCTGATAGACGAGAAGAGCGGCTTCAACGAGGACCGCGATCTCCTTAACAAGCTCTCCAAAAACGTCCCAAAAAAGAAGTCCTTCCTAAAAAGAGACCTAGACGCCCGTGCCCATTCAGAAGCTTACCGTCTCCAATTTCGTCTTCCAGGAACGGAAAAATTGGACGGTTGCATTGATGCGACCCTCTGGACCCCTTATAACAAGCGGCACGTCTGGGGAAAGATCTTCCTCTCCCAGAACTACCTCTGCTTCGAGTCGCGCGTTCGGCAAATGGTGAGTCTCGTAATTCCCCTGCGCGAGGTGCACCAAGTCGAGTCAGCGGATCAGTCCCCGAACGCTTCAAACACAAACGATAAATCGATTCTAGTGACGACTCCACGCTCCTCTTTTCTATTCGCCCAGATCCAAGACCGTGACTTTGTTGTCCAAAAGATATCGGAGCTGCTTGCCAAGACCAAACTCGTCCCTCCGAACTCCGTCGCATCGACGGTATCCACTGTTACATGGTCGCCGCAACCCCCGTTAATGACGCTCTTCAAGGCACCTTTGAGCACAGAAGCTTCTGTCAAACAGGAAGCTAAAGAGAAACAGTGGGAGATTCATTTCGGTGAGTACGGAAGAGGCATAACGATCTACCGAACAACGGAAACAGCGAAACTAGTGATTCAGGGGGTTCCACAGACTCTTCGGGGGGAAGTGTGGCTGACGTTCTCAGGAGCGATCAACGAAATGGCGATGAACCCGGGTCTCTACAAGTCCTTAGTTGACCAGTCTATCGGGAGGTCCTGTCAGGCGAATGAAGAGATCGAAAGAGACTTGCACAGATCCTTACCAGAACATCCGGCTTTTCAGTCGGACACCGGCATCAGTGCGCTTCGTCGAGTCCTCTCTGCGTACGCTTGCAGAAATCCTCAGATCGGTTACTGTCAAGCCATGAACATCGTCGCGTCAGTCCTCCTCATCTACTGCTCAGAGGAGTCAGCCTTCTGGCAACTGTGCAACGTCTGCGAATCACTCCTCCCCGATTACTATGATCGCAGAGTAGTCGGTGCTCTCGTAGATCAAGGACTTCTTGAGGAACTTGCAGCTGAACATCTTCCAAGTCTTCACGCAAAGCTCCAGGAACTTGGGCTCATCAGGGTCATCTCTTTATCCTGGTTCCTGACGATTTTCCTCAGTGTCATGCCAACGGGAAGCGCCGTCAACATCATGGACTGCTTCTTTTATGACGGTGCCAAAGTCATCTTTCAAATAGCGTTGACTGTTCTCGAATGGAACCAAGAAAAGCTTCTCAACTGCAGGGATGACGGAGAAGCCATGCAGATCCTCACCGATTATTTGGGAGGTGTTTTTAACGATGAAGGACCGGTTCTTCCGAGGCCGGTCGACAGTGCAATTCCTCCTAGAAGCATATCTGTGCAGACGCTCATTTACGAGTCCTATTTACGTTATGGAACTCTAACGATCGGGAGGATCGAGCGACTGAGACTAAAGCACAGACTCCGAGTCGTTCAGAACCTTGAAGAAGGGATCGAGAAGAATGTCATCAGGAGCGTGATAACAGACAAGTACATGACAGCAGAAGAACTCCAGGATCTACTGAGTCTCGTGCGCGAGGAGCTAATGAGTCAGAGGAAAACGGAACCTGACAGATACGATCCAACTCAGCCTCCTTACGAGGCTTACAAGGTTGATTTTGAGCTGTTTAGGATTTTGTTCGGGGGCTTGTCGCCCTGGGGAAAGTGCACACAAGCGGAATCACTTGCTGCACGATTGTTCCGGTTGATGGACCGAAATCGTGATGGTTACCTCAATTTTCGGGAGGTTGTTCAGGCGATTGGGATAACGTCTACTGCTGATGCTGCACAGAGATTGAAGCTTTTGTACACGCTGCATCTGCCTCCGCTGCTCTCGCCGGTGGAGATCGAGTCACCGACACATTCGGATGGGGCGGAAGTCGCTGCTGAAGCTACGGACTTTTTTGATACGATGGAGCAGAGCTTTGCGTCTTTGGAGATGCTGCCGAGGGACGAGGAGTTAGATGCGAGCCTGAGCAGGTCGACGAGCGTTAATTCACAAGGGGATCAGAGCTGGGAGGTCCAGAGCATGGGCAGCTTGAGGTCCATGATCGATTCGAAAGACAGCCCGTTGGATTTTAAAAGTGTTCCCAAAATGTCGCAGAGGCACTTTATTGCGTTGTGGAAGACATTGTACGATATGTTTCCAGCGCAGCCGGAGGAGCAGGATGTTTATCATTCTATCGCGTCAATAGGTGAGTGTTGAGTCTTTCTGCAGAGATATGAAGTTTTCCGATGAAATGATATTGTTCTGTCTTTTCTGAGAATATCTCGGTAACTACGCCAGATAGAGCGATTTTGCTGCAAATCTTTTTTTTAGCTCTTGAGATTCTACATAAATGAAGATTCATCACTTAACTGGCATTTTGGCGTCACCAGTGCCTCAGCACTTTTTTAAGGGAAATCCTCATAGCTTCGAATAGAAGTTTGCGAATAGATGAATGAATGTGCCTTAAAGTTTGGGAATAACTGAATAAATGAGGTACTTACTTCTTTTAGGGGATATAGCCATAAAGGAATAAAGCTGGCTGAATGTGCCTTAAAAGTTCAAATTTATAAGTGAGTTGTATAGAGATAATCCAAATGAGATACTATCATTTATTCAGTTTTTCAATTTTTTAACCGCTTCAAGCATAAAGTTAATTGTTGCTACCTGTTTTATCCTCTAAAAGACACTCTAGAAATTTGGTTTGGGTATCCTTTGAGAATATCTGAACCCAATTATGAAGAAAAATATTAAATAGCTTCGTTGCAATTAAGGATGCTCGGTTGGGGTCACACTGACCCCAAGGTGCCAGCTTAGGATTATGGAAGAAAAAATTATAGCAAAACCGCAAGAACTAGTGACAAAGTAGACTCAACTTATCTGAGAACTTCATATTAATTTTTTTTACTCATTTGTCTTGAGAATGGGAATTATTGTGTTTTTGTTCCAGGCACATTATTACTGCAGTTAGGAGATGTGGGGAAGAAGTTTTATGGAGATCGTGAAGAGTCTGAGGACAGCTTGCTTCTAGCAGCTTCGAAGGCGCAGACTGGAACTCAGATTGAAAGGGTGAGAAAATGATTCTTTGGAAAATGTTTATGATGAAACTCTCAGGCTTCTTGGAATGTTCCGGAATCTGTTGGAGATAGGGAAATCTTTGTAGAGATCTGTTTTAAGCTTGCATGGTTTTCTGGATGATAGTTGGGTGGGCAATGTGAGTCGAGGACACTCCTAAAATCTATGGGCACTAAACTTCAAATCACAAAAATTCAAAGATTCTCGAATTTTTAATAAATTTCCCTGTCTCCAATAGATTCGGAGATATTCCCAAAAAACGGATTCTTCATCAAATATCGTGTTTCTCGAGTGAAAAGAACGGAACAAAACTGAAAAGGTGTACCATTTACGCCCTTTTCGCTCTAGGATAACGATATGATTATAAAATGAGCACACATCTGATAATTTTGTGCATTTTTTGAAAGGAAAAAAATCTGAAAACTGTCAGATATTCTGTTATTCTCATTATCATAATTAAAATGATGCTGAAAATCACAGACACCTGACAATTTTCAGATTTTTCTTTCTTTCAACCGATGAATTATAAGAAAGGCGAAAGAGAAATGTATACATGTCGAAAATGTAAAAATCTGTAACTGCAAATTTTTCAAATATTTATTTTTAAATAACGTGTTTCTTGAGATAAAGTGCACGAAATTTTCAGACGTCTGCTAATTCAATTATCATTCATTGAATCAAACATTTTCGTCTCCATATTTCATGCCTAATCTCTCATTAAACAATAATAATCGCTGATTAAATAATTCCGCAGTCTCCCGATCGTAATGGTAATCCATCGACTTCATCAACGGGACCAGATCCAGAATGGGCAATATCAGTTGAGCAATTTTTAGCATCAGCACTAAACGGTACACCAATAACTGATTTCTTCAGTAAAAGAGCAAATCTCACGGAGGCCATTGGAATTCTCAGAAATCGGAGATTTAATAGAGTTCATTCTTTATCAGATACTCCAGTACTTAAAGTATGACACAGGTCTGTAATCGTCGTTTAATTGTGTTTGCTTATTTTCGTGCAAAAATTCATTGAGAAATGCATTGAAACGCATTTTTCAGTGGATTTAATTGATTTATTGGGGAACGTAAAAAAAAGGAGGTACACGCAATAAAAATCAGTGTGATCTACCAATCGTTGAATATTCATTAATCGTAGAAATTTAGATTTTTCAATTTTAGAATTAAGATGATAAGTATTAATATCAAGTCTGGGGTCCGTGGAATAAATTTAACGATTGGTTATTTCTGAGGTTTTCTTTTTCTTCATTCACTGGTGCAAAAAACAATACAGAGAAGAATGGGGCGAAATGCATCTACCGAAATTTATTCAGATTTTTTAAGGAAATTCTCGTTTTTTTTTTTAGATAATTCATCGAATTTAATTTTCTGCAAATTCGGAAATTTTCCAAAATTTTATTTTGCGATTGAAAAATTTGAGATTCTTTCAATCTGGTCCATTTTGCCCCAATCTCTTCTAACGAATACTCAGGGTAAAAATTTTCATCGACTAAAACTCTCACGACTCAGTTCTTTTTTCAATAAAAAAATTCCAATTATTTTAGAGCCTTTTTTTGACACACGTCTTTCTATTTTATAGCTTTATATATATATTACGTAATTCATAATAATAAAATAAGACAATTATGTGATTTTAAAGGGAATAAGGAGCATGAATGAGATAATTTCCTTATTAAATAATTCCAATGCATAAATTCTATCACAGAATTTTTTTTTTTCTAAGATTATTTACGAAAAAAGAAATATAAGTTTTAGTTTAACACTTTTCTTCAAATTTATAAATTCACTTGTGTCAGTTAATTGACACGTGGAGCCAAAAGAAAATAAATATCGTGCTCATTCGTAAATCTACTGCAACAAGGATTAATTACTTTAGAGATAATAGCTTTTATTTTTATATAAAGAGAGAAAAAAATAAGATGATGAAATCAAAAATGTAATGTTACCGAAATAATTTTTTAAATAATTGAAAATATCTGATTTTTTGTTTAATGTATCATATTTGTATATAAACGTTTGAATTTACTCAATGGTTTTTTCATTTCATTATAATTAGACAAATAAAAATTAATAATAATTATCTAAGAAAATTCTCTCTTTTTAATTTTTAAAGAAATAAAGTCAAAATTCTATATTTTTTTTAAGATCTTTTATTTTATGGAATTAAGTGACGTATAAATTAATAATTCTTAGCGAGGATTCCATCCTTCTTGCCAAGTCGAACGATGCAATCGTCTGATTCACCCTGGAATAAATAAATAAATTCAATATAATTCACAATCTATAAGAGCAATAAATGTTCAATCTTCAGTAGAATTTGTTTTTGTAGAATTTCTTGGAATTTATGGGAGATAATGAAATTTTGGTGGAGATCTTTTTTGTAGTGGAGAACGAGCGATACAGAGGTGTTTTTCATCAAAAATCGCTGTATCTCTCTTGGATTCCAAGATATCTTCGAAAAACTGATTGCATAGTAAAAAGTTCAAAGAATTTCGAAAAATTCGATATTTAAGTAGCATTGCATCATCGGTTTTTCGCAAATATTTTAGAAAATAAGCGAGATAAAGCAATATTCAAAGAAACGTTTTCTTTAGGGAAAATTGCTCTATATTTCCATTAGTTCTCGAGATTTTGAGAAAAAACGGTATTTTCATTACTTTATTATTTTGTTTTATGAAAAAAAAAACTAATTAACAACAATTACCATGCGACGAATGGCTCCGCAGATTGCATACATCTTGTGTTGTCCTGTCATACGTCCAGTGGTTGGATCAACATCAGCCAAAGTCAATTGGATTGAGGCATGATCTTTGGCATGAATGATTCTGTTACTCGAGGAGCTGAAAAAAGCACAATTATTGTTTTCAGAAAAAAATGAATCCACTCCATCAGTTTTCTGAAAATATTTCGGAAACTAAGCTGGATAGCGCGATTTTATGGGAATATCCTTCCGTGCAGCTCTTTCACTTCTCTCCAACAAAAGGATCAATGCGAAATCGCGCTATCTCGCTTAGTTTCCGAAATATTCTCAAAAAACTGGTGACAAAATGAAAGAAATTTGAATTTTTCAGATAAAACGATGTTATTCCATCAGTTTTTTGAGAATATCTCGGAAACTAAGCAAAATAGAGCGATTTTATTCGGATCCTTTTGGAAAACTCTTAAAATTTCCTATAAAAGAGTATCGACACAAAATCGCCTTATCTCGCTTAGATTCCTAGATATTTCGGAAAAACTGGTGACAAATTGAAATTAATTCAGACGAATCGACTTCATTCCATAAGTTTTTTGAGAATATCTCAGAAACTAAGCGAGATAGAGCAATTCCACCCTTCTAAAACTTTTGTGTAGCTCTTGAAATTATCTACAAAAACAAGGTAAAATCACTCAATCTCGTTTAGTTTCCGAGTTATTTTGAAAAAATTTGAGACAAAATGAAATTAATTTGCACTCAATAAAAAATAGATATTTCTGAAAAAACGTCAATCATAACCTCACTTTCACTCCATTATCCCCTCCCCATTTTTTGAAACGATAACAACCCCCAAAAGAACCCTATAACATCTACTCCTCAATTATTAAACCAATATCCCATTAAAGTCCCAATTTTTAGAGATTTTTCTAGCGAAAGTGTTGAAATAAATGAATGAAGAGCCACGTGCGTTACTCACCACTTCCTCGGCCAGTAAAGATCGACGAATTCCCTTGCGTCGTTTTCCATTTTGTCTTCTGAGGAAACAAGATTAATTTAAGTTAATTAATATCAATTTTTTTGCATTAAATAATTAGTAGAAAATAGAAAATTAAGAATTTATTTACGTTTACGTACAATGCGGAGAGATCACTCGATAGGTTCCAAACCGGAAAGAGGGAGCCAGGAAGCGTCAAAAAATTCGATTAATCGAGACGAAGGGTAGCCAATATCACGAGTGATTGGCAACAGTGAACCGCGGGAATTTTCAAATTGTAATGTTTGGTGAAACTGGATCATAGATTTAATAATGAATCCACATTTGTTCCTTGGATGTTAATAGTGCGTTCTGCAAGAAAAGTTTCTGTAAAAATTTCGCTATTCGCTTAAATTTTGAGATTATAACTAAAAGCAAAACTCCATTTTTCGTTAAAATTCTTTTTTTTTCCAAAAAAATTTGCGAAACCATTGAAGATATGATTTTTTTTATAGGAACGTCTTTTGTAGTGCAAAAAGCTCTCTAAAAGAAACATTCTCATAAAAATTTCATTATTTTCCTCAAATTTTGAGATAATATCTGAAAATGAAACTTAATTTTTGGTTTAGATTGTTTTTTTTTCAAAATATCTCAGAAATCATTGAAGATACGAATTTTTTTTTCGTTAAAGCTCCTTTTGTAGTGAAAATTGTGCTCAAAAATGCTAAAAAAAAACCATCATCCAAACTTCGTTATCTCGCTTCATTTCTGAGATAATAACCAAAAACAAAACTTCATTTTTCATCAAGATCCCTTTTTTTTTCAAATAATTTTGCAAAGCCATTAGGAATATGAGATGTTTGATAGGACTTTTTTTGTGTAAGGTAAAATACTCAGTAACTGCTCACGCCACGCATTTGTATATCTATATTTATAAATTATTCATAACTATAGGTATAAAAGTACCTGAATGAGCAGCTATTAGGTCCATTACCTTAGAAACAAAATGCGCTTTACAAAAAACATTTCCATTAACATTTTCTTATTTTACTTTAATCCCAAAATAATACCGAAAACCAATCTACGAAAGGAGATTACATGCATCTGCTGCTTGTTCTGTCATAATAATCAACAGTGTGTTGTAGTGTGCTGCCCCCTCCAAGCATCCCAACCAACTATTTTTCACGCAAGTTGGCCTCGTAGAAGCATCGAGCTGTGTCCGTAGTCATCAGACGACCGATCACGGCCGCTGATGTGTCTCAGCGAGGCACTAAAAAGCTATTATGTACCTCAGCCGCCAAATCCACCGGAAATTCACTTCGTCTTGTCTCTAAATTCAATTGTCACTTGTCCAAAAAATTCAAATCAATGAATATCTGAATCAAGTGTTATAATTAAATCAATAATGAATTTATTTGACAGAAGGTAGCGTCAAAGTGCATCGACACAATGTGCATCTGAATAAGTATTTGCATCAAATACATATTTCATTAATTTTCATAATTTTATTATTCGACTGAAATAATGTCAATGAAGGTAATTCAAGATTTTATTACAATGAAATTACCAAATATTTCATAATTTTTTGCATTTTTTTGAACTAATAAATTATTATTTAAAAAATATTTGAAAAATTTACACTTTTAGAATTTCTAATTTTCACTTCGATGTGCATTTTTTTTTTAAGATTTAATTTTTGAAAAAATATAAATTATAAGAATTGTTAGACTTTTGGTATTTTCAGTATCATGAAATTTTTCATATAAACAATTAAAGAAAATTATTCGAATTTTCCGATTTTTTTTTTTTTTTTTTGTGGTTGAAGATTTAATGAATGTTCTTTAAATTCTTTTTACTTGGAGAATTGAATTAATGAAAGAAAGAAATTTGCATGTTTGAGATCACCGGAGCAACTTTCCACAATTCCGCTGAGTCTCATAAATAATTCATGTGTTTTAACACGTGTTAATTCTCAAAAGAATAACACGCATAAATTCATGTGTCACTCTTTACTCTCGAGAGAGCACTGACGGAATACGTTAAGTAAACATTGTTGCGTTATTTTTTTTATTTTTTTAAAAAAAGAATATTGGTTTTTGTCTTTATTAGAACATAAAATTGAGGGATTTTTGAAATTTTCGAGTTCATCATCGGTTTTTTAAGAATATATCTGGGAAACTAAGCGAGATAGAGCGATTTTGCCTGAATCTTTTTTTATAGCTCTTGAAATTCACTCCAAAAACGGATTCAGGTAAAAACGCTCTATCTCGCTTAGTTTCCGAGATACTTTAAAAAAAGTGACAAGAATTCGATTTTTTTTCGAAGTAATGGAAAAAAAAAATAAAAATGATGAATTTTTCCTTGAAAAATAAGGAATATCTCAAAAAATACGAAAGATAGAGGAATTTTTATTGAGACCTTTTTTATAGCGCTCATTCACCTCTACAGAAAATGTTCCATTGAAAATTTCTCTATCTGCAATAGATTCCGAGATATCTGCAAAAAAACGATTAATTTGATCAGGGTAATGTAAAAATTTTTTTTGTTGTCTTCAATTAGAAAGAATCTCCATGGGACGTGGAGCTGCATCTAACTGCAGCTCGTGGTGACTCCAAGAGGCTTCGGGTTCTCCTCGAGTCCGGGCGCGTCCACGTCGACTGCAAAGACAAGGTCAGGCTCAGAACTGCAATATTTTACTGCTGAAAATGCATTTTTAATCAATAAAATCATCTGCATTTTACTTCACGTTAGTTTTTTTTTTTTAATAACTGGTCAAATAAAAGAGATAGAGCAATTTCTATAGAAACCTTTTTTGTAGCTCTAGTTTTTCGCTACAAAAATGGTCTCTACTGAAATCTCCCTATCTTCGCTAGATTCTAAGATATTACTCAAGAACGAATTTCCACTTTTCTCCAATCAATTAATAACGGAATTTCACTCTAAAACCGGTTTTTTGAAAATCTCTTCAAATCTAGAGCAAATAGAAAGATTTTCTGTATGTACTTTTTCGTAGCACTTATATTGCCTGCAAGAAAATCCTGCAGGAAAATCATCAGTTTCTCTTGAAGCTAGTATTTCAGCGAACTCAAGTACAGTTAACCCCTTATTTTCTGAAGGTGCATCAAAGATGATATTTTTTTACATTTTTCTGAAGATATGGCTTTCGAATAGTTTAATCACTTTTTCGGGTGAATTAAAGCACGTTTGCCGAATTATCAGCAATTAGTTGGAAACTCACTTACAAATCCTCATTTTTATTTATTTATTTATTTTACGCCAATCGGCATTATACACAATATAAACCATATAATGAAAAAGTAAAAGAAAGAAAAAGAGCATGAAATTTCATAAAATTCAGTAAATGCGAAATGATATAGTAATATAAAGTTAACAAAAACAAAGAAAAAGGAACAAACATTAACATCTTCAACAAGATGTAAAGAATTTCATAGTTAACCATCAGTCATATAACATTTTTTTTGCACTTCAACTTCCCGGATACGTTTTAAGAATGAGGAGAGTGATACTCCATGAAAATCTACGGATTGACACACATAATTAACGTTTTTGGCAATTTTTCTCTGCTTTATCGACTGCACTCTGGGATACTACCTCAAACTTCAAATTATTTTTAACGAACTGCGAAAAAAAGGGGATTAATTTCATTCAACCACTTTGTTACTGTAATCGTTCTACCACATGTTATTCGATGACAATAACAAGGCTGTAAAGTAGCTTCAACCCACATGCAATTGTATCTCTTCAGCAGATCGTAAAGTGAGTGCGTAATCACGTTGTATCACTTACGAGATTCAACTTTGAATCTTCTGAAGTGTTACAATGAGTTTTCCAAAAATCAGTGAATTTCACTCCAGAATCTCTTGTAAACTAGTAGATTACACAGAGAAAAATGTTTTCTTAATTTAAGAATGTGCAGTCACTTAATTTAAGCGACCTGCCATTCCTAAATTAAGTGACTTTTCTCACTTAAATCAAGTGACTTTTTCTTTCTTAATTTAAGAAAGTAAAACTCACTTAAATTAAGTGACATTGCTCACTTAACTCAAGTGACTTCTCTCACTTAAATCGAGTAACTATTTCTTTCTTAATTTAAGAAAGTAAAAATCACTTAAATCAAGTGAGTTTTCTCACTTAAATCAAGTGAGTTCTTTCTTAATTTAAGAAAGTAAAACTCACTTAAATCAAGTGAGTTTTCTCACTTCAATCAAGTGACTTTTCTTTCTTAATTTAAGTGACCTGGACATTCTTAAATTAAGTGACTGCACATTCTTAAATTGAGAAAACATTTTTCTCTGTGTAACGAAGATGAATCTTCAAATTTCCGAAAACGGTCTCTCGACAATTTGACGTGAATGCAATGAATAATCTTCCAAGATATTCGCAAAAAAAAACAGAAATTTTTAGAATTCTCTCTTTTTTGTCTGAATTTACTACATTGTAAACGTAATTGCAATTGTAATTCATTCCATAAAGACTCCAGGCAAATGCCCATGGGAACCACACTGTGCGGACAATGTATAGCATTCTGTAATATTATATCAGTGGTTGAACAGCATTATAATTCTCTTCGTTGACAAAAGCTTATGTAGACGCTTCTACAATGTTTTTTTTTTTCATTGAAAAGTATTAACCCTTATGGGCTATTTACATTCTGATATAAATTTGTAATATCATACATCGTGAATACACATTCATACATTTATAAGTATGCAATCAACTTATGAAAGCCTTAAGAAAACTGTTTCATATGTCCATTTTTCGAAAATCAGTTTTTAAAGAAATTTCTGTAAACTATTCAACTGATATTATTCATACTCATACATTATCTCGAGAGTTCTATCAGTTAGATATCTGTCAATTTTGAGCTTATTTGCATGATTAGTTCTCGAATTATTGGCGTTTTGATGAATCTTTCAAAATTAGATATTTTGATGATGATATGAAAAAAGTTGTGACACTTCCATTCGAAAGCATATTGCTAAAGTATTAGCAGAAAAAAACTATAAGTTTAAAAGCAATACTACACAGAGAAAAATGTTCTCTTAATTTAAGAACGTGCTAAATTAAGAAAGTAAAATCCACTTGATTTAAGTGAGAAAAGTCACTTAATTTAAGTGACTTTCACTTTTTTCAATTAAGAAAGGAAAAGTCACTTTATTTAAGTGAGAAAATTCACTTCATTTAAGTGACTTCTACATTCTTAAATTAAGAAAGCAAACGTTACTTGATTTAAGTGAGAAAAGTCACTTAAATCAAGTGACTTGCACTTTCTTAGTTCAAGTGATCTGCACATTCTTAGATTAAGTGACTGCTTATTCTTTAACTAAGAAAACATTTTTCTCTCTGTATTATCCACTTGTTACCATTATTTTTTCTCAGTGTAAAAAACATCGGATTATCCATCGATTTAATTAATCAAATTAATTGAAATGATTTACTTGATTTAGGATGGAACGACCCCGCTCATATTGGCGGCGGCTGGGGGCCATATTGAGTCAGTAACAGAGCTATTACAACAAGGGGCGGATCCAAATGCCAAAAGGCTGGTAAGTTGTGTGTTCTGTGACCCCTGAGTTGTGTTAGTTGCCGCCCGAAAAAGAAGAAAAAAAAAAGGAAGAAACTGTAATGAATGGCTGTGAATAAATGACTCTCTGCTCTTCGCCTGTTTCCCTGTTATTTTGAAGTGGTATTCCACAAATAGAATTTTTTTTTTCTTCATTTTTCTACCAAAAAAAAAAAAAGAAGAGGAAGCAACGTCAATTTAAAATAAACCTAAAGTAATTAAAATGTTGAGAAAAAAAAAGATTTTTTTTTTTTTCAAGAGTAAAGAAGATAAAAATACATTCGAGTCAATAAAAATAACAGGAAAAAAAAATATATGAATAGACTCGAGAAATTCTCCTGTCGTTGACCTCCACGTTCAGAGGAACCACACGTTTTACAAATTACGTAAAAACTGGTAACTTGGAGTCTGAAAAAGAAGCAACTCGGTGAACCATTACGCAATGTGCAAACACAACGGAGAAATGATTTTTTATTATTAACACGCGGATGATTTTACTGTCGAGATACATCCCCCCCCCCTTCTCCCCCCCCCTCTTCTCAACGTGTTCTCAAGCGTTCTTCATCTCTGTCATTTTTATTTATTCTCGTCAATTTATTTTCATTGATAGAAATTGTTAATAAAAAGGGATTTTGATGGAATTTTTTGGAGTAAATATTGGAGAAATCAATGATTTAAAAAAAAAATTCGGCGGAATGACAACAAAAGAGGTCCATTTTGCCCCATAAAAAAGAATTTCCAAGCGTAATTTGATCATTTCTCTTTTTTTTTCAATTTTATGATGGATCTAATGAAATGATGTAAGATACAGTTTATTTTGTCGATTTTATTGAGAAAATGTGGGAATTTCACATGAAAAACATGTGTCAAAATAGATTTTTGTGGATTTTATAAGAATTTTACGATTTTTACAGAAAATTGGAGTTTTGCCTTTTTCAATTTTTGAAATTTTCTATTTTTTTGGAGGAATAACTACGATTTTAGTTGTCGTGGCCAAATAATTCGGGGATGAGGTGACAGAAGACATCATTCGCCATTAATTTATGCGATTTCACATTAATTTTTCGATGATTTTCTAAGTAGAAATAGAGGAAATTCTGTTTCTTTATCGAATAAACTATAAATTTTCCAATAATCATCAAAAATTAATTTACAAAAAACATTAATTGATGTCAAATTGGTGCATTGATCTTGCCTTTCCATTGGTTATCGATTTTGCAGTAAATTCGTAAAAATCAATTCTTATAATCTTGCTCCAAAAATTTTGTCCGCTGTCATTCATTATTAAACACATCACGCTATACCTCTGCGAATCCTTCGATTTCGCGAAAAAATGCCTGAAATCGTAAAAAAAAAAGAAAAATTATCAGAAAAATTGATGCAAAATTGTCTGATTTTTTCGAAAAATCTCGGAATTCAAGCGAGATAGAGTGATTTACATAATGCGCCTTTTTCTCCTATTTCTCGAAATAAAAATATGAAAATTGCTCTATCTCGTTTAGATTCCCTGGTATCCTTGAAAAAACCCAAGACGAAATAAAATCGTTTTTTGTGGAAATTTTAGAGCTGTAAAATAAAGATTTTTCTCATATTAATGAAAATAATGATTGATGGAAGAATAAATCCAATCAAAGAAGCATTGGAATGAAGTTTCTTGAAGAAGTGAAATTCCACGGAGGTCACTTCGAGTAAGTTTATGGTTTTATTTCACATTTTTCTTGACGTAGAAGGCGAGGCGTCTGGATTGAGCGCTCTAGAATTTCAGCCGGCTTTGTAATGGATACGTATTATGCCCCTCGCCCATCAACCACGTGAATATTAATGTTGCCGTGACGAAATCTCATATCAACAACAAATGTAACACTAATATTATTTACAAAAGATTAAGTCATGAGAGATAAAACTTTTAGTGAAATAGGTAAAGTGATTATCTTTTTTTTCGATTTCTGTGAAGATAATTTTTTATTTGGTGCTACGAAAATTGATAAAAAGTAGAAGAGTAGAATAGAAAAATTTTAAAAGGGAAAAATCAATGAAAATGATCAATATTCGATTTGTAATTTAATTGTATTTTATAAAAAATCTAGAATATTTTTAGCTTTCAATTTTTAATAAAAATTGAATGATTAATTAATTAATAATTAATTCTTATTGAAAATTTATCCTAATTATTTATTTTTTACGATTATAATTCAATAGAATTCAATGCAATAATTAAAAAAATCAAAAAATGAGCCTATTTTTTTTGTTAATTCTTTTTCGTGATTATCTCGGAAACTAATCGAGATACCGGCATTTTCATGGAAATCTTTTTTGTAACTCTTAAAATTCTCTACAAAAAAGGTTTCCATGAAAATTTTCGTTTTTTTTATAGCTTCCACGATATCTTTGATAAACTAATTTTTTTCCGATTTATCATTACAATTCTGAATTTTCCAATATTTTGTTTCAGACAGGAACAACATCCCTTTTTTTTGCGGCACAGGGTGGATATGTTGACGTTGTTAATTTATTAATCGAGCATGGAGCCACAGTCGACTCCAGCAGCATCGTAAGTACTCAAAAAAGCTGTGAATCGAAACCTGATCATGGCAAAAAAAAATAAAAAAAAAAATTTCCACAAAATTCCATTTTTTCACCAGTTTTTTAAAAATATCTCGGAATCCAAGCGAGATAAGGCCTTTTTATCCCGATCCGTTTTTAAAGAGAATTTCAAGAGCTACTAAAAAGGATTCGTGCGAAATCGTTCTATCTCGCTTAGTTTCCGAAATATCCTTAAAAAACTGATGAAATAACATCGATTTGTCTGAAAAAATTTTAATTTTTCCAAAAACATACCTCTAGATGTTTGTTATATCCCCTATATCTCAGAAACTAAAGGAGATAGAGCGATTTTCGTTGAGACCTTTTCTATAGCTCCAACTCTCCCCTCCAAAAAAATTCTCTACAAAAATTCCCCTATCTCCCATAATTTCAGAGATATCCTCCAGAAACCGATTGAAAACCTAATTGACCTACATAATAATTATTTTAATTTAAAAAATTAATTTACATTAAAGGATGGGGGCACTCCCCTCTTTGTTGCCTGTCAATGCGGTCATCTGGATGTTGTCGAGAGTTTGATCGAACGAGGGGCTAATGTTAATGCGCACATGAAGGTAAAGTATTTCTATTAATGACGTAGTAAAACGATGAAAATCAATGATTTTTCTTCAATTTCGTTCTTTTTTAATTATCTCGGAATTTATGAGAGATAGAGAAATTTTCGTGAAAACCTTTTTTGTAGCTCTTAAAATTTTCTACAAAAAAAGTTCATATAAAAATTTTCGATCCCTCATCGATTCTGAGATATTCCATGAAATCTATATTTTTATAATGTCTTTATAAAATCTATATTTTAATTATGAGCCTGGAGCCTCATAATTAAATAAACATTAAACATTAAACATTTTTAATTTCATTTTTATTATTGCTTCTGAAACCCTGAAGTGGGTTTATTCAGGATAGCAAGAAAACTATTTGTAATAAAAAAGATCACATTCCAATTTCTTTAAATTTAATATAAAATAAAATTCAATCTTTTTCAAATTGAAATAAAATAAACTTCAATTCATTTCAATGATTTTGCGTAGGATGGAGCAACAGCGCTATTTATAGCATCGCAGAATGGTCACGTGCGAATTCTGGAGGTTTTACTTGCACACGGGGCAAAGACCGATGCAGCAAGAACAGACGGGGCAACTCCCCTCTGGATCGCCGCACAAATGGGCCATGATCATGTTGTTAGGAGGATGCTGAAGGCCGGAGCCAAGGTCGACGCCACCAGACATGTAGAGAAATTTTTCTTGAACAAAAAAACATCAAGAATTTCTCTGATTTATGGCATCAACTCTTCACTGCCATTTTCCAACTTATTTGGTCGTTATCTCGGAAAATATTGAGTTGAGGAGAATTAGTGTGGTGACCTTTGTTGTAGATCTCAAAATTGCCCACAATAAAGGTCTCTTGATAAATTGTTCTAATCCAACTCATTAAAGAGATATTGACGAAAAACGTCGAACACGATTTGGATGAATTCTAAAAAAATTTCAAAAATTCAATAAAAAAATTTAGAAAATTCTGGAAAATATTGAAATGAAAAAAACAGATTTTTAATTAATTATGTAGGCAAAGTAAGGTCGCTGGAGCTCAATTTGAGGAAATCCTGGAAAATTTTGAAATCAAAATCGCGCATTTTAAAGCAAATGAGAAATTCTGGAAACTTTAAAGAAATTAAAAATTCTGAAAAATCTCAGTTGAATTGAATTTAATTCTCTACTCTTATCATTATTTATTTAGGATGGCGCCACACCATTATTCAAAGCCGCCCATAAAGGTCACACCGCCGTAATTGGTGAGCTCCTGAAATACCGTCCATCCCTCGGAATTCTTCCGGTAAGATCCACAAAAAAAAAGAAATTTTCTGACAATTCGATTCTAGTCTTTCCCCAATTTTCTAGGAATATTTCGGAATCCAAGTGAGATAGAGCAATTTCCATGGAAACCTTTTTTGTAGCCCTCAAAATTCTCTACAAAAAAGCTAATGACACAAATTGCTCTATCTCGCTTAGATTCCGAGATCCTTCCAAAAAACTGATTGTAAAATATCATCGATTTGTCTGGAAATTTCGAAATTGTCAAAAAAAAAAATTGAATTTCGATGAAAAAAACAGGAAGTGATTGTTGAATAATTAAGAATGTTAATTATTATTTACAGAATGGTGAAAGTGCACTGCACGCTGCAGCCTTGACGGGACACATGACCGTTGCACGGCAACTAGTGGGGGCTGGCGCCGATCCACTTTTAGTCAATCAAGAGGGACTTACGCCCCTTCAGCTCGCAGTTCGACATTCACAGAGTCAGGTTGCCAATTACCTTAAGGATAAATTAAGAACAAGAACTTCGACTCGTTGAATTGAAGAAAAGAAAGAGAGGAAAAGAAGTGGAGAAATTATTTTATATTTTTTAAGAAGAAAAAAAAAAGTGATAAATAATGAAACATTTTTATATTTTAATGGCCGGGATTTGCATTATATTTTTCATTAAAGACAATGTATATATACTTTATAGAAGGAAAAAACTAGAATTAGGTGACAACGAAACTAACTCTACATTTTTTTCAAGAATTAATAATTAATAAGTGGGTGAAATGAATTTTTAGAGAATATCTCGGGGAATAAATTTTCGTCTAGGAAACAAAGTGGCGTGAGTGCTATATCTAAGTATAACATGTATGCCACTTTGTTTCTAAGACATTGCAATGGTAATGTGATTAGCATACAGTTGGCAATTGTTTGAATCAATTTAAATAAATGAACTATTATTTTTTAAAAAATTCCAAAATTCGCGCTCTTTTTGAATTTTTTACACGTGCATATTTTTTTTTTTTTTTCAAAAATAATTTATATATTTTTAAAAAATCTAAAAATTGTCACATGTCTGCAATTTTCGGTATCATGAAAATAATATAGAGAAATTTTCGTAGAGACCTCCTTTGTAAAGAAGATATAGAGCTACAAAAAAGGTTTTTCGCAAACGAAAAATTCGCGAAATTTGCTATTTCCATTATTTCTCAAGATATTCAATAAAAATTGATTGAAAAATGGAGTCGTCTGTTGACTTCCCACTGAATTTTCATATTTATTCCCTTGAAATTGTAGTCACAAGCACTTGAACACTCTTGAAAAAACCGTCCCTCAATTTCTTAAATTAATTAAATTAATTAATATTTTTTTTGTTAATATTTAAAGACTGTCTATTGCCTTAGGAGCCATCTTGAAGTGTTCACGAGATGAAAAAATTTCATTTAGATAATTAAAAATTAATTAATACGCATTCTACGCACTAATACCACGAACTTATTTAACTTATTTCTTTCAATAATAATAATAATGATAATAATAATAATAAACAACTATTTTCTCAGTCTTCCTATGAATATTAAATGGATAAGAAAAGATGGGGCAAAATCGATTTCATTAATAATGAAGAAAAATTCAATTTTCAGAAAAATTTTATTTTGCACCAATTTTTTCGAAATATCTAGGAAAATAAGCGATATAGAGGGATTGTGCCCTGATTCTTTTTTGTAGTAAATTTCAAGAGCAGCAATCTCAAAGAAAAGTAGCAGAGAAAACTGCTCTATCTCGCTTAGTTTCTGAGATATTCTCAAAAAACTGCTGAAAAAAAAACAATTTAAAAACATAAGTTTTCTAAAAAACTGTCAAAAAAATCTGTCGAATCTCATTTTTTTGCAAAAAAATGCACATCCCATTTTGCCCCATCTGCCCTGATAATTGTTAATTGTGTTTGTTGCATAATATTAAATGAAAAAAATTATATAAAACCGATTAAAATAAATGCCATTGAGAGAAACCTTCGATTTCTTTATTTCACTCATTCACTGTCCTCCAATTACATGCATAATACCTCAGAAAAAAGAGGGCACAAGTCCACAAACACTGTACATACGCCCTTTTGACTCTGCTTCTATTACAAAATACTATACACATTTGTTCTTAAAATTATATCACAGTATTCACAAACGATAAAAATGAATAAAATGTATTTTTTTCCACAATGAATCATTAATTTTTCATGAACAAAAGAATAATAGAAAAATAAAGATGATAAATCATTCCTTTTCTTGCAATAATTCTATCTATCTTCTTTTCCTTTTTATTAAGAAAAACAGACTTTACACCGTTATTACGTGTATAACTCTTGGTAATATAAAAGAGACTTTAAACTCAAGACACCTTCGTCCTCGTTTTGAAGCATCTGTCAAGTGATGATTTCCTTTCATTATAAAATTAGCAAAAAGAAAGATAAAAAAAAAAACATCTTATGCTAAATGAATTCATGTGACTTGTGTGATGTTAAAAAGTGTATTAAAAAGTGTGTCAAAACGTGGATAAAAGAGAAGATACTATAGACGCAATTTTGCTACCAAAAATAAACTCAAACATTTTATCATGTATCAGTACAAACGAAGATAAGACTGATAATTCTATCCACCTTTTTCTCAATTCTTTTTCTTTATCGCTATTATTATTATTCGAGAAACACCTTTGTTAATCATTTGTGAGTGTGATCGGTGCGATTGAAACTCGTGGAGAATGATACGCGATCGTTTACCGGATTTGTGTGCAGTTGGTTTCATTTTTTTACTTTTTTTTAAAGAAAATTTGAATTGTAAAAAGCGGGAAAAGTAGCGATTTTTCTACGATGATATATCGTGAATTATTGGATTGCTAGAAAATTATTCAGAGACTTTTTTATGGATTATTTCGGGCGATATCGTCGAAATGATTCATAATAAAGTGCCGGATAATTTGTTTTTAGGGGAATTTTGAGAAAAAAAAAAGATTTTTATGAGATTATTTCATTTTTTTATTTTTTAGAAAAGGAGAAGTGACTCGAATTTTGGGCGGGGACTCTTGCAGGATGTTTGCGTTCAAATAACACAAAATAAGAGGGTCAAAGACATTTTGGATCAGGTGAATATTTGATTTTTTGATTATTTCGATTATTCTGAGTTTTTTAGACAAATTGATTTTATTTTGCCAACAGTTGTTTAAAGATATCATGGAATTCGAGCGAGATAGAGCAATTTTTCTGGTTACCTTTTTTTTGAACAATTTATGAGCTCCAGAAAGGGTTTCCATGAAAATCGCTCTATCTCATTTAGATTCGAAGATATCTTCAAGAAAGTGATGACAAAATAAAATCAATTTGTACTATTTTGTTTGTTGTATCTCAAGGATTTTTTTTTATTATTTTGATGCTTTTCAGGCGGAAAAAATAAGAACAATGTTAGGACTACTGAGGGATAATGTTGATATTGTTAAGACTTTACACAATGATGGATTACTGCATACAAATCCAGGTAAATATGAATTTTCTTCAATATAAAATAAAAATTTTGGAATTTCGTGGTTTAACAATGTCATTTCACTGAGCTATCAATTTTTCAAAAGTATCTTGGAATGTGTGGGAGATAGGAGAATTTACCTGGAAACCTTTTTTGGGGAGAATTTCAAGAGCTCCAAAAAAGGTCTCTATCAAAATTGCTATATCTCGTTTAGTTTCTGAGATATTCAAGAAAAACCGATTGAAAGTGAGTTTTTCTGGTTTCACCATTTTTTCTTGCTGAATAAATCTGATAAAAAACTAGAATTTCAGATATTCAAACTGAATTGGAAGGTCGAACGTTCATAATTTCTCAGACAGCATTTCGCATTCGCACCAATTTAAAAGGTAATTATGATTTTTTCATTGCACCACGTGCTTTTTCTTTCTCTTTTTCATTTATTAAAACGATGTTTCGAACGCTGCACGTTTCTCGAGGACTTTGGCGTGTTAATTAAATTAAGATCACGTACACAGTCACTCAACAGAACTACTGGTGTGGAAATAGTTCTATTTATTTTCTCATTGCTCGATGGATTCGGAGAAGTAATTCCTGGATAAGTCAGTGAAGAGAGTCTTCTGAGAACGATTCTCGGGGTTCGAGTATTGTCGATACCATGAGTTGGTGATTTCAGGTTTGGAGTTGACTTTCCTAGAGGCTCTTGAGCATCTTCAATTTCTTCGTCCAATTCTCCTTTCTTGCCGTACAATCTAAAAAAAAAAAAGAAGAAAATAACAATAATTAGAGTGAAGAAATCGAAATATTTTCGCGGAAACTTTACGCGGAATATTTTTAAATCTAGAAGAAATAGCGAAATTTTTGGAGATACATCTTTTGTGTCTTTTTTAAATGTTTTTTTTTGTCAGAGAACATATAATATACTCAATATACTCAATTTGTATTGAGGAACTTCTCTGAAAATAACAGAACAATTAATTTTTTCTTAGAAAATCTGAAAGTCTGCAATTTTTAAAGAAATTGATCTTATTTTCTCACCATTTTTTTAAGAAATATCTCGGAAACTAAGCGAGATAGAGAAATTCTCATGACCTCTTTTTTAATTTTTTGAATTCTCTATAAAAATGGTCACTATGCAAATCGCTCAAATTGTTGATTTTATTCAAGCTAAATTCGTAGAGGAGTATCAGAGTTACAAAAAAGATGTCTCAAAAAATTTCGTTTTTTTTCAGAGATTCCGAGAAATGAAGAGTATGAAGTTTTAAATTTGATTTTATTTTTTCACAAGTTTTTTCTGAAATAGCTGTGAATAAGTGAGATAGAATGATTTTGTTCCAATATTTTTTTTTATATTGAATGTCAACATCTAAAAACAAAGGGATAAGGGCAAAATCGCTTCATTTCGCTTACCCTCCAAGAAACTTCTGAAAACTGATGATGAAATAGAATGATAACGAAATTAGCACACATCTGACAATTTTCTGAATTTTCTCAAACAAATAAATTATAATAAAAAAAAATCAAAACAATTTGCATCCACAGTTTTTTCAAAATTTTCTACACGTGCATATTTTTCATTCTTTCAAACAATTAATTTATTGAAAAAAAAGAGCAAAGATAAAAAATTGTCAGATATCTGTTATTTTCAGAATCATAATCGATTCATCTAAAAACTTCATAATCATGAGATTTTCTCTTCCCCAGTAATGAGCCTCATTCCCACCTGACATTGCGCTCCATCTCGCCCTCAGCCTCCGGAAACTCGGCATAAACCTGGGCCATCTGATCCTTGCTGAACTCCATCCCAACTCTAACAAACGTCCTTCCAACATCCGCCTCCAAAGGACTCCTCTTCATTTTCTTCCTGAGTTCCATCAAAGTAGGCAGCAAAACACTGAGTACATGTTTCTTCATTTTCTCCAGAACGACATTAACCGAATTATTAGTATTAGCTGCCCCCTCCTCCTCCTCCTCAACTTGTCTCCCCGAGTGCCCTGAAACCTGCATATGTTCACTTGCCACAACATACAAAGCATCCCTCAAAACACACGCAGCTCCTCTTTTCTTAACTTTAATCCTCCCACTGATAAACCCATTAAAAACCTGTGTTATCAGTGTGCAAATGATCTTGAATTTCCCCTGAATCTCCAAGTTCTCCAGCATGAAATCATAAATCAGCCTCCTCTTCTCCTCATTCTTTTCCCCAGGAAGAATGAGTGCCTCTTTTTCCTTCTCCCTCATCTTCCTCTTGCAAAATTTGTTCTCCTGCTCAAAATCATTGTAATGAAGAATGCACTCGAAGAACTGTTGCGACATCAATTCCTTGTTTTTCATCAGCAGTCTCTCTTTAATCAGAAAAACCGTCATCTCCCGAATTGTCTCGTTCTCATCCGCCAGCATCGTCAGAATATGGAAGAAAAACGTGCCCTTCACCTTGATGTAATCCTCGACGAGTAATTGTATGAAGATGACGACGATTGCCTCCCGAACGATCGGATTGTTGTCCTTCATGCTGATGCACATGTCCGGAAGATAAGGTTCAACGAGAGACGTGAACCTCGTGCAGACATCTGCCAATGCCTTAGCAGCATTGACCCTCAACGCAGCATCCTCAACATCTCCATTGGAGCACAGTATCTGTGCGAATATCGTCATCATCTCGTGAGCTATAGCTTCACTTCTCATTGACTGCTGTCCCAAAACCGTTATCGTTGCTGCCTGAAGTCTCCGCCTGTCGCTGATCCACTCCGGTATCATCTCTGCATCAATAAGAAACCCTTGAAGAATCCGAAGAGCAGAAATGTCCAATTCCCTCTTGCAGAGAAGCGATGCATGACCTAAAGTGTAGATAGCTCTAACAGAAATTGTCTCGTTCTTCGGTTCATTCATCATCGATGTTATCACAACCTCAGCAGATTCCATCAGCTTTCTCATCTCCTCGTCAAACGTCCTCCCACCTTCACGGCTCTTATTCAAGTGATTAGACACTTGGTACACGATGTCCAGCATGATGCTGATCAGCCCCGAATGAACGTGGAAGTCGTGCAGATATTTCACAAAGTCCTCGCATAAAGTTTCTAAGAACTGCTCGTCGAAAGTGATCCAACAGCTTCGCAAGACCTCAAAGATTGGTTCTAAAAAGTCATCGGATTTCAGGAATTCGTGGTAATTAATGAAATGCTGCTTCATGTTGGGGAGTGGTTTGGACTCGGATATTGCGGAGAGGAGGATCCAAGCCTCCGTGTTGTGTTCTGTGTTGATGAAGGATTGGATTTTTCTGATTGTCGAAGTATCCAAGCTGTTGTCTTGGATCCAGGCGTCACAACACTTGGCCAAGTGCTTGCGCATCTTGTTGCGCGTTAATTCACGGAGGATTTTCCATGGTACTTGATCATCGTCTGATGATGATGATGAGAGTTTTCCGATCGTCAGCGACTCCAATGCTTTCAATGCTTCAATCTGCACTTTAATCTCGACATCGAACACCTGAGGAACAACGGATTTCACCCAAATCATGTGTAACCCAGGATAATCTGGGAATTGCTGGAGAATATGAGTTAGCGATTGAACCGCAGACATGCGGACAGTCATTGTTGCGTCTCTGCAGTGTTCACTCATGATCTTGATCGAGTTATCCAGCATCCGTGGGTTAATTACCACCAAATTCTTCAGTATCTGAATAGCGGAGATTCGGACAGATGCTCTTTCATCCTCCACCCTCTCCTCCAGCAGAAAAATCATGGAATTCACGTCTGGAAGAAGGCTAATCTCCTCCGAAACATGCTCAATCGCATCGTCAAGGTCATCGACATTCGGCAGATCCTCGTCATCCCTCTCTCCAAATAATTCATCGACAAACAGATTTTGCGGATTTTTCGTGTAATCCGAAATCGTGGAGATTGCTTTGGCTCTGACGAGACTGGAGACATCGTTGCAGTGGCACAAAACATCCGCCAACAGGATCTTCTTGACATTTCTCTCTGTCGAGCTCTGACAATCACTGAAAACTTCGAACAAAAACTTATTAAGCAGTTCCTGCCCAAAAATCCGGCAATTCGTCTTGTTATTGTGAGAAAATCTCAGAAGATTCCGGCAGATCTCCCATCTGACTTCTCCCCTACACAGCATCGTCAACTTGACGATCATCCCAGCTTCTTTCCTTCGATCCTCCGCTATTTTCGAGCAGTTCATCATTATCAAACTGATCAAAATACTAATTCCATTTTCCACAGCTCCTTCATCTGCATTGGCTCTCAAATGCCCTAAATAATTAATCGTATTGTCCCGAACAGTCGCCAAGGTTCTCCCAGGAAGATCGTTGTAGCAATTGTGCGTCATGAACGTCAGGATATTCTTTACAATCAGTTTAACTGTCGTTTCGATAGTTCCATGACGCTCACGGCAGAGGGCAGTAAGGGCTGCGTAAGAATTTTGATTCAAAGAGGCTATAGAAGCCGCAGATTTCTTTGGTGATTGTGTACTATCAGGTACGAGCTTGGTGACGTCAATGAGGGCAGCCACTGCTGCTTCTAGGGACCTCGGAAGTTCAATTAAACTGAATCCATCGAGGAGAACAATCATGTCGTACATGATGATATTAAGGGCTTCGATCAGCACTTTCTTCTCCCCAATCGAAAGCGAGTTCTCCTCTTCGTCCCGGAGGCTCTCCTCACCCTTGCCTTTTTTAGGGCACAGGAGCTCCGAGAGCCGCAAAGTGTCCAGTGACTGCTGGAACAGGTTCTCGTGGAAGATCTGGTAGACATTAGCGCCCGGGATCGTCAGAAGCGTCAGGTACATGCTCGTCGCCAAAAGGCAACACTGTCTGGCGTCCTCGTCACGCTCACGCTTCTGTCCTGTCGTTATTAGATACCCCAGAAGTGCCAGCAACGCCTGCGTATCGATCTCCAATGCGCAGAGCGTCTGCCACGAGGGCTCCGGCTCCTCACCGCTCTTATTCTCTTGGATCCAGGTCTTTATGACCTTTGTAGTTTCTCGGAGCAGCGACTCCATGTCCTGGACCTGGCTCTCGAGGTAGAGGACATAGTCGTCCGGGATTGGGTCAAACATGAATAGGTCATTGTCCCAGGATGCCTTTATCCAGTCCTTACTCAGCCGCTCCAGTTTAAACTGGTCGAATATTCTCAGTGGCTCCATTTGTTAGAGCCTTGGAGAATGTTTGTTTTGGTGATGAGGCTATCGACAACATAACCTCGATTTTTCGAGTCTCCCGCTTCTAGTGCTTTGGAAAAAAAATAATTTTTTTTTTTTAGTTTATAATTTTTTTTTGAGATAATAGGAAATTTATGGAAATTTTACCTTTTTCTTGGGGTTCCCGGAATCCTTCACGCTGGATGGAAAGAACTGGGAAAGGATATTCCAAACTTTGAAGAACTCACGCTGGATGCAGCGAGGGAAGGCGCTGCGCATGTGCGGATAAGAGTACTACAGTATGTTACATCGTTTGAATTGTTCTCGGGAATTATGAGGGATTATCATGAATCGTTGATGAAGTATCATGCAGAGTGCTCGTCTATTTTACATCAACAAAAACGATTAGGTGAGCTTAATTAATGGGTTTTGAGGCGGTGGAGGTGGGGGAAGAAATTGGAGGGGGGGGGGTAGCTTATTTTCCGGAGGTTTTTGAAAGAGAAATGGCGGCAAAGAACGAGTGTTTTGATTTCAAATTTAGATTAAGGGGGGGGGGGATTTTTTGTTGGAGGGGGGAGGTTTAATTGCTGGGGGTTTTTGAAAAAGAAATGGCGGGAAAAAAGGAGGGATTTTATTCTAAATTCGGTTTTCATGAGATATCTCGGGAACTGAGGGAGGTGAGGAAAATTTCATGGAAACATTTTTGTAGAAGGAAATGAGACGTAAAAAAAATATTTCTGTGAAATTTTTCTATTTCAATTATTTCTCGAGTTATTCAAAAAAGACTGATCGAGTAATTGACATTTTTTAAAAATAATTCTCTATTTTTTAGTTAGGAGGGATCAGCGCAGTGAATGTTTCGAGTCTGAGCCCGAGGAAGCAGAGAAAACGAGCCTCTTCGTTGATAATGCAAGTATTTTTATTATAAAAATGGTAAAAAATATTTTACAAATAATTTTTTTTTTTTCTTTAGATTTTAGAAGAGAGTAGAAACGCCAGATTACAATTGTCAGAAATGCGAATGAGACACAATGAATTGTTGAAGCTTGAGAAATCACTGGTGGAGATTAGAGATATGTTTGTAGAATTGGCATTTTCAGTCGAGAAACAAGTAAAAAAATATTAAATCATTCTATAATTTAATAATGAAATGAACATGATTTTTTTTACTAAAAAAAGTGTTCGCACTTTTTTTTTGAATATCTCCGAAAGGAGTGAGCTTGGGAAAAGATAGAACAAAGATGTTTTTTTGTAGTAAATTTCATTGGCTACAAAGAAGGTTTTTCGATAAATTCTCCAAAACTCCATGATTTTCGAGATATTCTCACAATAATGAAAAAAAAAAAAAAACTCCCCAACATTTTTTATGCTGATTTCCTCCAGGAAATTCATTATTTTTTTTGTTTTTTAAGGGCGAACAATTAAATTGTGTTGAGCATTTTGCCGGTCAGGCGACAGACAACGTCGATAGTGGAAAATGCGATATTTCAAAAGCGGAGAAGCGAAAAAACCGAAATCGAAAGGTAAATTTCAAATTTCAGTCGAAATCTAAAGAAATATGACAGAATTCCATTTCGTCTTTAGTTGGAAAATAGAAAATTTTCCATGATGACCTTTTTTTGTAGCTCCCCAAAAATTTCTCTATTTTCCGTCAATTTTAAAATATCCGATAAAAATTAATTCAATTGATTGATCTTTCCACTACTTAATTTTTTAAATTATATAAAAATTCATGTTTCTTTCTTCTCATTGCAGAGGAAAATCAAGTGCTTCAGCATTCTCGCAATCGTCGTATTAATATTATTACTAATAGCAATATTTCTATAATAAAGCAGTGAGATTATATCGTCACCTCAGAGACAAAGTGGCGTAAGTGCTGGGTAAAAGCATAGAACTTACGCCCCTTTGTTTATATGGCAACGCTATATAAATTTATATTACACATTACTGATTAAATATGAAGTATTTGCAACTACTCCAAAACCTTTCATTTTCAATCCACACTCAAGTGTCGCAATCCATCGTGGATGCCTCACTTTTCTGTGATTTTGAAATTTTCAAGTAATTTTTGAAGAACAGAACCACACCCTTTGCACTTGGCCTCGTCTTGTCATCCTGATCCGTGCAGAGGAAGAATATCTCCAGGATTTTATCGTACTCAGGACCAATTTCAATCGCTGGAAGTGCCGGACGAGTTCCTGGAAATTTCAATAATTTTATTGAAATGAATAATCAATTTTCAGAGATTTTTTTTTGCTTTACTAACAAATTTGGTTGAATATCTCGAGATCTGTGGATGATAAGGTCAAGAACCTAATAGCTGCTCATTCATGTATTTGTATAGAGAAATGGATTTTTATTCTTTTCAATTTCGAGAGCTTTTTTCTCATAAGATCCCAATTTCTCTCTTGTTCTCGTTTAAAAGATTGATCTTTTAGTGGGAAATGCATTTTTTAACGAATTGTTTATCAGCTTCAACATTTTCATTCACGTGATTTTGTAGAGTATAACGATATTTAGCTGTGTATTTGTGTATCTATATTTATTGAATAATTCATAAATATAGATATACAAATACGTGGAGTGAACAGATACCAGGTCCTAAGCAGCTACTGGGTACTTTATCTTACAGAAATTTTTGGAAGAAACTTTAAAAAAAAAAAAAAAAATTGAGAGCTACCAAAAGTGTTTCGAGAAAAACTTCCTAAAAGCTCTGTATATAATTCCTAAATTTATTCAGTTTTGAAGAAAATTGAAAAAATTATTGCATTTATTCATTACTCACCATATTTCGCTTTTATCTTCTCCTCCAGGAGGAGCAAACTATCGCTGAATGATGAATTAGGGTCACTGTTTTCTGATCCAATACTGTTTTCGAAAATTGACCCCTCCAGCATTGATTGATCGAATGATTCATCTGCTTCGAAGTGAGGCGGCGATAGAGCAATCATTTCGTATAAAATCAGTCCATAAGCCCACATATCTGTTTTATTGGTGATTGGACCTTCCTCTGCAGGTGGCAAATAGGCAAAATTAATAAAAAATATTTGATTGATGGAAATTAAGTGGATGAATTGTTACAAATAATAAAATCCAGTTAATTTCAAGATTTTTTTAGAAGGTAATAAGATTTTTTAAACATTTTATCTTGATCTCGTTGGATTTTCGAAATATTAGCATTTTCTTTTTTTTCATTCTTTATGTTCCGTGAGCGGAAATATTAGTAATTAATAATGTAATAACTCGAAAATTGAAGATTCTCAATTGCCAGAGTCAGATGTAGGAGAAATTTCCAGAGGAATTTCAGAAAATATACACTTTACCAAAAATTTTGAAAATTTACAGAAAATCTTGAAATCTTTCCATTTTCAGATTTTTGGTTGAATCTCAAATCATTTGAGATTAAACTGATTTTGTTTTAGTCAATTGATTAGATAAAAATCATAATAAAATGCAAAAAGTTTGGCAGCGGTGGGATTCGAACCCACGCCTCCGAAGAGACTGGTGCCTTAAACCAGCGCCTTAGACCGCTCGGCCACGCTACCTTTTTTTGAGGACAAAGGGATGGAAAATTTTGAGTGCTAAAAATCCAAAGAATTCAAAAAAATCCTGAAAAACTATATTCATTTTTTTTTTAACAAAAAAAAAATATTTTTCTTTCACCTGAAATTACTTCCGGAGCATTCCAGCACTCAGTTCCAGTGTAGGTAAAGTCTCCAGCAGCTTTGTCCAGTTCCAAATTCTCATCCAAGGGCACAGAAACTCCGAAATCACAGATTTTAACGATTTTCAGGTCTTTGGAGACTAAAATGTTGTAGCTCTTCAAGTCTCCATGGAGAATGTGGGCTGTGTGGTGAAGGTATTCAAGTCCTTTTGCTATTTCATACCCAACTGTCTCCATTTCTTTGGCTTTGAATGGAGGCTCACCTATCTCCACTCTTTCCTCAATCATATCACCTGAAAAAGACATTATTTATTGAATTTGGAGAGAATTTCATTTTTAAAAGAAAATATGAAGTTAAGAGAACAATTCTTGGGACAAAATAATCTGAGTTTTTTTTAAAGTGAATAGACTTCTGCGTAAAAATCTGAAAAAATTCAGCAACAATGCAAACATGTTGAAGTATCTTCCCAATTTTTTTCTGATTTTTACGCAAAGTCTTTCACTCCGAAAAAAAAGATTATTCTCCGAATTTGAAGAGAGTTTTTTTGTAAAAAAAATCTAAAGCTAAAAAAACCATTCTAAGGGCAGAATAATCCAAAATTCTTCTGGAGAGTAAACAACTTTTCCAAAAAATTGGGAAAAAAATCGCCAATAATTTCAGCATGTTGAAGCATCTTCTCAAATTTTTTCAGATTTTTCTGCAAAAGAAAAATTCTTTCACTCCAAAGAAAAATTCCTTTATCATTTTGTCCCGAAGGTTCATTTTTCTGATTTTTAAGAATTTTTTCCTTTCATTATAAATTTTTAAGGACTGAGAGAAAAAATTGTTTCACCTAGAGATACATCCAGTTTCTCCATAGCTAAACATGGTACCCCAGTGTCTGATTCAGTCAAGGCCCGAAATCCAACGATATTTGGATGCTGCAATGCTTTTAGAATGTTTCCCTCGAGTCTGATACGATCGTCATACTTTTTGTCTTTCGTTATACTCGTATTTCTCTTTTTGATGGCCCAGGGTGACCGGATAAGTCCCACTTTGGGAGATCTCTCCAGAGTGAACACATTTACACCTAAAAAAAAGGTATAAAATTAAAGAAAAAGGTATCATCTTTAATGTAACATTTATTCTGAATAATTAATGCTGGATTGGACGAGAAAAAGAACAATTTAATTTAATTTCTCAGATTTTCAAAATCTCAAATTTCTAGACAAATTTAGTATTCGATTTTCGTATCAGTTTTTCGAAGATATCTCGGAATCTAAGTAAGATAGAGCAATTTTGCTCGAATTCTTTTTTGTAGCTCTTAACACTCCCTACAAAAAAGCATTCAGCCAAAAACGCTCTATCTCGCTTAGATTCCGAGATATTTCTATAAAACTGGTGAAAAAATAAAACAGATTTGACTTCTTCATTTGTTAAATATTCTCAATTTTTTTTCTCATTCACACTCAATTATCCTCGATTTATTTCCGAGTTATTAAAGCAAAATTTAATAAATTAAAATGATAATCTCACCACAGCCGTAACCTATTTGCTTCAAAAATGGAGAAGCAGGTATTTTAATAGGTGTTTGATGCTCCGAATTTGCCTCAACTCTGCTCCGAAATTTCTTCGACGTTGGAGTCTTGAATTCCGCCATTTTTCCAAAGAAATTCACCCAAAAATGTTATCTTATCTTCAAAAAATAACGGAGAATAAATAAACACCTGTTGTGTTTATTGGCAATGAATATTGAGCCGTTGGAGTGATTTTGAAAATCCAGTGACGCTTCAGTCCGTCAACATTCAACATTTTCACCAGTACGTTACCGAAAAGTCCCTAGAATGTAACGATTTTTACTATAGTCCGGTGATTTAAAGACTACTTGGTCGGTTACTTATATGGGTACCATGATGGACCTAGTTACCGGACATACTCCAGACTAGATTTTTCAATACTTGCAAAATGTCAAAATGAAAATCAACTGAATTATTTGATTCACTTAAGTCAAATTTTTGATCATTCTAATAATTTAATTCTCACTGTCTGGATACTAGTGCCATTCTCTTAACTGTCCGATAAGTGATGCCTCTATGGTAGAACACCCCCCATTTGGCAATACCGTGGTAGTCCCAGTTTCTGACACTTTAGAGCTTATTTCTGACAGAATAAATCAAAGGCGGCAACTTTTTGCTCATTACATGTAATTCAATCAAAGTTAGTAGAAAAGAGGTGAAACGAGATAAGTCTATTTTTTTCTCATTTAGTTTTTAGAAAATAAGCGAGATGAGGCTAATTACACCCTGAACTTCTTTTGTAACTCTTGAAATTTTCTACTAAAAAAGATGGGTAATATCGCCTTATTTCACTTAGTTTTCGAGATATTTCCTTCAAAAAGATGACGAGATAAATCCATTTATCCTGTTTTACCTCTTTACTAATGAATTATATTAGATATTATTGGATATTATTGACAACGTTAAGGAAAATTACGATTTTTCCAATAATATCTGTGCATGATGCATTTTCTCTCATTTCAAAATTCTCAAAAACTGGGATATAGTTATGGAATAGAGTATTCGTAAAATAAATAAAATGCACCTAATATCTGAAATTGATTTTTTACCCCTGCATCTTGTTTTCATTCATGCTGTTCTAATTTTTCTGAATGAGGAAATAGAAGGAAAATAAGCGGAAAAACGATTATACCAGACCACGTTTTACCTCATGCGTAAATGATGCGATTGATAATGTCCGCAGGTACTTCCTGATTCACTTTTTTTTCCTAATGTTATTCAACGTCACTATATTTCTGTCTACATTGTTCAAACTGTTCTCGTCATTCGTCAATTCTCCAATTCTTCCAATTGCTGCGAAGACAATAGAAGATTCAACAATGTTCGTTTACGCTCTATTAATCATTGCAATTCCTCAAGTTCTTAGTGCATCACAAAATGGTATGAACTATGATTAATTATATATATCTATCTATTCTGATTTAATAGCTTGATTTTAGGGCTGTTAAGGAGGTTTTACACAATTCTCAATATAACAACAGTGATTTGAAAACGTATCTGAGAAAAAAAAATTGGAAGAATATGTTCTAAATCCCTAAGATCTTGTGGCGTCAATCGCTAGAATGCAAAAAATTATTTAATATCAAATAGTTGAAAAAGTGGTAACTTTCCGAAAAGTTCAAGAAAGTATGGGCTCCTCTCTTGTAGAGCTGTAAAGAAAGAAAATGATCTTATTTATCATGCCTGACATAAATTATAGCAAGTTGATCGAGAGAAAATGTGCTAAATTGAATGAAATGCAAACGCAGGAAGTGCCCTTTTTAGATAATAAGAAGTTTTTCATACTAACATAAATTTTAGAATGTGATTTTCGAATTATATCATGTAGAATAGTCCAGTTTCATTTACTTGAGGGTAGTACCATTTGTTGATATCATTTTAGTATGGTACGAAAAACTTGAATATTTTCCGAAATTTTGGTTTACAGTTGTGCGTTTGTCCCATATATATTATACACTGTATAAGCATAGTAACGTACGAAAAGAATTTCTTCAATATCATTGATTATCGATTCATTTAAAGGACCAAATGATACGGAATTGATAGCAGTGGACCAATCTCAGCTTCTCCAAGATAGAAAAGATGTCAACTTGCCTTCTGTACCACCTCTCAACTCTTCAGTCATTCTTTCAAATCAAACAGATATAACTGTCGAGAGTGGAGGAATCACGCAATTCTTCAGTCCTGTTGTAATACTACTGAAACTTATACTGACACCCGTAATTTTAATTGTTAATATATTATTATACGTTATTCAATTTATTCTCGTGGTTCTGCTAACAGGATTGACGAACTTTTTACTTGCTCCATTGCTCTATGTTTTGGGATTAGGTGCACTTGTTGGGGGTTTAAATAGCTTAACTATGGTGATTTATACGATTTTGGATCATCTCATTTGCTTACTGTCTCAACTGTCGGTTGTACCACTATGCAGTGAAGGTAGATAAGTGAGAATGAGGGAGTTTTTTTTTGGCTAGACTCCGACTTGGAGTGTGTGCCAATGAATGAATGCGAGAGTCGTTAAAGCCCGGAAAATAGATGTTTAGATCTGATAAGATCAAATTAGATCTGATCAGATCCAATCAGATCTAATTATATCTGATTAAATCTGATTGGATCTGATCAGATCTAAACATTTTTTTCCCGCAAGGCGAGTTTTATAAAAAACCTCGACAATTTTTCCTGGTTCAAGGAAAATAGTTTCTTTAACTACAAGATTTTCCTTTTTCACTAATATGATAATAATTTGAATTTAATAATTATATTTATGCACTTTTTGCATTCCAAAAAATACCTCAAATATTATCGCACTATTCAGTGCCTGTTGCGATTGTGAAAAACAATAATTGTCTTTTTATCATAAGGAAAACTTGAACTGTCACTATATGTATAAGTATAATTCATCGAAAATAAATGAATCCAAATGAAATTTGCTCAGTATCTCTTTGAGGATCCCTTCTGATAAGGTGAAAAAATCATGAGTCTTTTTCTAGGAAATTCTCAGCTAAATGTCATCAACAGCTGCGTACATTTATCGAGAGCTATCCTTTCATGGGCTATTTCATCGAATGATCATTTTTCCACCTCCCTTTTTCTGTAAATATCTCGGAATATTCTGTTATTCATTCATAGTATTCAAATTTTTTTAAATACAAACGCGTGGGGTGAATAAGCGGAAAAACGATTATACTAGAACACGTTTTACCTCATGCGTAAATGACATCATTGATAATGTCCGCAGGTGCTCCCTAATTCGTTTTCTTTAATGTTATTCAACGTGATTATATTTTTCGCTCACATTGTTCAACCTGTTCTTGTCATTCGTCGATTCTCCAATGCTTCTAACTGCTGTGGAGACAATAGAATATTCAACAATGTTCGTTTACGCTCTATTAATCATTGCAATTCCTCAAGTTCTTTGTGCATCACAGAATGGTATGAATTATAATTAATTATATATATCTTTCTGTCTTGATTTGATAGCTCGATTTTAGGACTGTTAAGAAGATTTTACACAATCTTCAAAATAACAACAGTGACTTGAAAAATTATGTGAGAACAGAAATCGCAAGAATACGCTCTAAATACCTAGGAACTTATGGCGTCGATCGTTGTAGTGTAAAAAAATTGTTCGATTCCCTATAGTTGAAAAAATGGCAACTGTTCGAAAAATTTAGGAAAGTGTGGGATTATTTCATATAGAGCTGTTAAAAAAGAAAATGATATAATTTATCATATCTGTCATAAATTATAGCAAATTGATCGGTAGAAAATGTGCTAAATTCGATGGGATGCAGGAGCGGAAAGCGCTCTCTTTACATGACAAGAAGTTTTTCTTACTACCATAAATTTTTATTATTCCTCGTGGCATCACTTTTTCATGGCATATCGGTCACAGAGGCGTTTGTTCATGAGTTCAAGCGAACTAATATCGAGAAGTCTCAATATCTTTGAGCCTTATACTTCTAACCCTACTCAGTATTTATTGGAACTCATATTATCGCGTAAATTGCTGGAAAATCAAACAATTGACTTGATTAATTTCTTTCAGAAAAATTAACAAATTAAATCATTTGTAAAGCAAAAATTGGAAAAATTTGGAGATGCTCGGCATTCCATAAATTTTAGCATGCGATTTTCGAATTATATTAAGTAGAATAATCCAGCTTCCTCTACTCGAGAGTAGTACTATTATTCGATATCAATTCAATATGGTAAAAAAAAAATTCAATATGGTATGAAAAACGTCAATTTTTCTCAGAAATCCGGTTGACAGTAGTGCGTTTGCCCCGTTTATATTATACACTGTACAAGCATAGGAACCCCTCCCCCCGCCTTTCTTCACGCGTCCCTTAAAGTATGAACAGAACCTCCTCAATATCAATTATCGATTTATTTAAAGGATCAAATGATACGGAACTGACAGCAGTGGACCAATCTCGGCTTCTCCAAGATAGAAGAGATGTCAACTCGTCTTCTGAACCACCCCTCAACACCTCATTCACTCCTTCAAACCAAACAGATATAACTGCTGAGAGTGGAATAATCACGCAACTCTTGAGTCCTCTTGTAATATTGCTGAGATTCATACTGACACCAATGATTTTAATGGTTAATCTATTAATATACATTTATCAAATTATCATCGTGGTTCCGCTCGCAGCATTGACTCGCTTTTTACTTGTTCCATTGCTCCATTTTTCGGGATTAGGTGCACTTGTTGAGAATTTAGAGAGCATAGTTGCGTTGATTTCTACGATTTTCAATCGTCTCATTTGTTTTCTGTCTCAATTGTCGGTCATAGGACTATGCAGCGAAGGTGAATAAGTGAGAATGAGGGAGCTGTTACACGGAGAGAAATTTTCTATGAAAATTACTGTACAACTGTCGGATTCTTGAAAATATGTCAGATATCACATTAAATATTGCAGAGTATCTAAGATTATTTGCCTCAATAAAAGTCGATTTTTACTGTTCATTTCGGTATTTTTTTGAGATACTTACTCGGTTCACCAAAATTTATGTGGAAAACTTCGAATTATTATTATACGATTCATAATGTTTGTGGCTTTTCCATAATTTTTTACCTTCTCACATATTTAATTTCACTTATTTTGAATGATTCGGTTTAGGCGACAGAACAGTAAAATTTTTCTCGACTTTTTACATTATTAACAAAAAAATTCTCTCCGTGTATATTCCGGGAAAAATGTTTAAATCTGATAAGATCAAATTAGATCTGATTAGATTGAAAAACTTGATATAAATAGATCTCATCTGATCTGTGTCTAACTAGATCTGCCTAGATCTGATCAGATCTAAACTTTGTTTTTTCCAGAAGGCTAGCTTCATAAAAAACCTTGACAATTTTTCCTGTTTCAAGAAAAATATTTTTTTTTTTAACTATAAGATTTTCCTTTTTCATTAATATAGGAATAATTTCAATTCAATAATTATATTTATGCACTTTTTGCATGCCAAAAAATGCCTCAAATATGTATCGCACTATTCATTGCATGTTGCGATTGTGAAAAACAATAATTGTCTTTTTATCATGAGGAAAACTTGAAACTTGTTACAATGTATAAGAATAATTCATCGAAAATAAATGTATCCGAATGAAATTTGCTCAGTAATTCTTCGAAGATCTCTTCTGATGAGGTGAAAAAATGATTAGTCTCGTTCCAGGAAATTACCAATTCAATGCCATTACCAGCTGCGTACATTCATTCCGATCTCAAGTCCAATTTTTTATGTTTGTTTTTTTTAAATATATATATATGATATTCATAGTTTTGCCCGCATCTCCAGGATGATATCTACATGGGTTGCTAATTCACTTCTGCAGTTTGACATGTGATGATCGGGAAAATCAGACAAAGGGCTGTTGTTAATTTAATCTTTTTTCTTCTTAAAATCACTCAATTTGCCTTCTCTGTGTTCCGAACTCCTTCGACCGAAATGGAAATTATGATCCGTGGTACCTTTTTATGAAACGTCCGATGGATATGGAGACTGGACCATTATAGATGACGTTTCTCAACCGTCCAAGCCTTATTATATCAGACAGGGAGCATTTCCTCTCTCTGTTCTGAGATCTTTTCTTCTGAATCCTTCAGTTTGCCATTGTTGGGTTCCGAACTTCCGTGCATGAAGTGAAAGCTATGATTCCCAGCAATTAGCTTATAAAAGTTGGATATTATTGGAAATGCTGAGAAGAATTTACGATTTTTTCCAGAATACTCGTGCGCGATGCATTTTCTTTCATCTTAAAATTCACAGAAGCTGGGATATAGTTATGAAAGAGAGTATTCGTAAAATACATCAAATGCATCTTATAATAATCTAGAATTCAATTCGCACATGTACAATGTTTTATCATTCATTTCCTTCCAATTTCCCTAAATGAGAAAGAGGCGAGGGGTGAATAAGTGGAAAGAATGATTATACCAGAACACGCATTGTTTCGTGCTCAAATGATACCATTGATAATGTCAGCAGGTGCTTTATAATTTGTTTTTTTTTCTAATGTGTATTTTACGTGACTATGTTTATGCTCACATTGTTCAAACTGTTCTTGTCAGTCATCGATTCTCCAATACTTCCAATTAATACCGAGACAATATAAGATTCAACAATGTTCGTTTGTGTTCTATTAATCATTGCAATTCCTCAAGTTCTTGGTGCATCGCAAAATGGTATGAATTATCATTAATTGAATAAATTTATGTATTTTGATTCATTAGCTCAAGTTTGAGACTGTTAAGGAAGTTCTACACAATTCTCAAAATAACAACTGTGACTTAAAAACCTATCTGAGAAGAAAAATCGCAAGAATACGCTCTAAATGCCTAAGATCTCATGGCATGAATCGTTATAACGCAAAAAACCGTCCGATATCATATAATTGGAAATCTGGTAACTTTTCGAGGAGTTCAGGAAAATATGGGCTCATCTCTTATATAGCTGTAAAGAAAGAAAATGATCCGATTTATCGGGCCTATCTCAAATTATGGCAAGTTAATCGGGGAAAAATGTGCTAAATTGGATGAAATGCGGACGCAGGGAGTGCCTTTCTTAGATAATAAGAAGTTTTTCTAATTATCAAAAAATTTGGAATCCTGAGGAAAAAAATTCTGATAAAATTATATCGAATTACATATATTTAGATCTCGAAAAGTGCAAAAAAATGATAAACTTCAGATCTGATTAGATCCAATTCTTTCATATTACAGGTCTGTCGAGATGTAAATATATATAGTCGCTTTAGAAACACAGAGGCGTAATTGCTGTGTATGAGCATAGCACTTGCGCTTCTTTAATGCTAAGACGACGATATAATGATATCGTAAAAAAATTCTCCCGGGATAGAATTTTCGAATTATACTGAGTAAAATAATCCAGTTCCATTTACTTGATAGATAGCCGCAGATTTTTTCATCGGAAATTTTGATTGACAGTAGTGTGTTTGTCCCGTGTATGAGCGTAGGGACCTATGCATTCTGCAAAAAATAAGCATAGAATCTCCGTGATAAGGGAGGGAGGGGGCAAAGTGGACCTGTTGGTTGAAATAATTTGGATTTTTTTTTCTGGAAGTCTAGGCCTCCACGAAAAAATTCACCAACAATGTCCGCATATTGCAGCATCTTCTCAATTTTTTCCCAGATTTTTTCATCAAGTCCTTCACTCATAAAAAAATACTTGAATTATGTCACTAGAGAGATCTATTTTGCCCCAGTCTCCCCTATTAATGACCGATTTGATTAAAGGATCAGATGATAAAGAGCTGATAGCAGTGGAGGAATCTCGGCTTCTCCAAGATGAAAAACTTGCCAACTTGTCTTCGGCAGCACCTCTCAACTCCACACTTGATACAACGACTCAGCTTTCAGACCAAGCAGAAGAAACTTTTGATATTGCAGGAATCACCCAACTAGTACTCAGTCCTCTCAGAATACTGTTGAAAATCCTAGTGACACCACAAATTACACAAATTACTATAGTATTATACGTTATCAAAATTGTCCTCTTGAATTCGTTCACAGGACCGTCTGACTACTTGATTTCTCCATTGCTCACTACTTTGGGATTGGGTTCACTTGGTGAGGCTATTGATGACTCGAGTTCTTTGATCCACACAACTTTCGAGGGTCTCATTTGTTCACTGTCTCAATTGTCAATCATACCACTATTCGCATGTGAATAAGTGAGAATGAGGGTGTTATCATAGGCTAGCTTCATGAAGGACCTTGACAACTTTTCCTACTTCGAAGAAGACAATTTCGTTCAACTACGAGTTTTTTCGTCCTCATTAAAAACGTAATCATTCCAATTTAATAATTATATTTATGCATTTTTTGCATTTCACAATATGCCTCAAATATGTATCGCACTATTGATTCCATCTTACGATTGTAGAAAATAGTCATTGTCTTCTTGTCATGAATAGAACTTGAATTGCCATAATGTAAAAGATCACAATTTATCGAAAATAAATGAATCCAAATTAAATTCTTTCGGCACTTGTCTTGTCATAGGATTTTTTTAAACATAGCATACATCTGAAAATTATTTTTGTTTTTTTTCTCAACAAATCAACTATTTTTGAAAAATGAAGAAAAATATGCACAAGTAGAAAATTTAAAAAACTATAAATACAAATATTTTTAATATTTTTTAAAAAATAATTCATTGGTTTGAAAAACTCCGAACAAAAAATTTTAGATTCATGCTAATTTTATTTTCATAATAATTATTTTCATTTCATTGCTGTGGGTTTCCAAGTGACTGTGTTTCAAAATTTGAATTTTCGCGCCCAATGCACAGTGCGCATGCGCCTGGATCAATATTCTAAGAATGGAAGAGAACAAAAAACAAAACTAAACTCCCTAGAACCAACATCCGACCCGTAAAAACTAATCTACATTTTCTGCAGGCCCATAAAAACGAAAGGCTTTTGTATCAATTATTGTATTAGCAATGAGTGAGTGAGTGACAGCGAGAAATGAATTTTTATCAAAGTTTCTTTTTTAACTAATTTCGTGTGTTAATTAATTTTAACAAATTATAAATCAAAAAATTTCACCGAGAAACTGATAAAAATGACAGAAACAGTGATGATGAATCAAGGTTTATTGATTTGATGTGCAACAAAGTGAAATGTTTTTTTTCATCAAATCAGCCTTGATAAAATTATCTGCGTCATTATTTTGTTATTACTGGAAATTTTTAATTTTTTGTTGATAATGCTTGAAGCACATGGCTAATGATTAGTTGATAAAACTTCAACTCGACAGTCTTCCTGTTTTTCTCAAGGACAACTGGGAATTTATCAGCAATTTTATTCCAGCATAAATGGTAAAATTAATTTTATTAAGAATTATTTAGGTTTTATAGAATTTTCTAATCAAATTAATTATTTAGAAAATTCCATCTATTTCTGTAATTTTTTGTTTCACTTCTTTCCAGAATATCTCGGAACCTATCAGAAATAGAGTAATTTTCGTAGAGACCTGTTTTTCAGGAAAAAACGAGATCTACAAAAGAGTTGTCCATGAAAATTTCTCTATCTCCTTTAGATTCGAAGATATTCCAAGAAAACTGAAGAAAGCTTTATTCTCATCGAAAAACTGATTTTTTTAGAGTTTTTGTAATATCTCAGAATCTATTAGTCTTAGAGTAATTTCCATCAGATCATTTTTTGTCGAAAGGAGTCAGAATTACAAAACAAATCTCTATGAAAATTGTCTCATCTTCCATAGATTCCGAGCTATTCCAAAAAAAGAATCACAATGTTTCAAAAATTCTAAAATTGTTCAGAAAATGTGATTTTATTTAATCATTAGTTTTTTCAGAATATCTCGGAAACTAAGTGAGATAGAGCAGTTTAGCATGAATTTTTTTTTATACTTCCTAAAAATTCTCTACAAAACCTTCCTAGGGCAAAAAAGACATATCTCCATTATTCATCAAGATATTTAAAGAAAACTAGTGATAATAAATTCAATTTATCTGAAAACTTCAATTTTTCAAAATTGAAAAGTATTTCTGCTTATCCAAACCTCCTCTTCTCTAATCAACAAATTATTTTTTCAGGCGTTGCGTATGATGTCAGCGATAGTTCCAGGTACCGCAGACATTGTACAAGAGCCAGATCATGCTGCTGATCGTCAAAAACTCCAGGAAGATCTTCTGGCAGCAGCGAAATTGTGTCATGTACGTTTCGGAGGACGAATGGAACTCGCCACTGACTCAGACCAATGTATCTCAAGGCTGTGCTATGTATTCGAGGCAATATTTCGTCATGGATTGAAGACAAAAGGAATTGACAAATTGAATCTCGCATTTAGGTGGTTATTTCATTATTTCGTTGAATTATGTGCAAATTGACGATTATGAAATTTTTGGATAAAACGATTTTATTCCATTAGTTTTTCAAAAACATCTCGGAAACCAAGTGAGATGGAGCGATTTTGCCCTAATCCTTTCTTGCAGATCTTTATTGGAATTCTCTTCAAAAGAGACTTAGAGCAAAAAATGCGTTTCTCTATTATTCAACGAGATATTTACGAAAATCATATCGTTACGTTAGAAACAAAGTGGCTATGCTTATAGATAGCACTTATGCCACTTTGTTTCTAAGATTACGATATGAGAAAAAATGCTCATCCAATTTGACCTCTTTACTACTGGAATTTGCCATTAATTTTTAGTGAATATCAAAAAATAATGGAGATACACCCTTCTCGCTCTTATTCTCTTTTGTAACTCTTCAAGTCCTCTACAGAAATAGATTAGGCCCAACTCGCCTTATCTCGCTTAGACTCCAAGATATTAATTTGAAGAAAAACAATAAAATAAAATGAATTTATCGAAAACTTCATATTTTTCAAATTTTTGATAAGTTTTTGTAAATAATCCCGAAATTTTGAGAGAAAAAACGAAATTTTCAATGAAATTCTTTTTATAGCGCTCAATTTCCTCTACAGAAACTTTCTCTCCACTAATTTCCCCATTTCCCTTGAATTTCAAGCTATTCAACAAACCCCAAACCCTTAGTTCTCATGAAAAAAATTTAATGTTTCAGGCACGTTTCGGACCTAGTATCAGGCTCCTCCCGTTCTCCATCGGACTACGCATTCTGGCCATGCATAAAAGAACAATTAACCTGGCACGAACAAGAGCGTTTCAGTATTCTCCGCAAAGTTCACACAGATTATGGCAGAGGAAGGGCCTGGCTTCGAGCAGCCTTGAACGAGCGCTCCCTCGAGCGTCACCTTCACTCAATAATAAACTCCGAAACTCTTTCCCCCTTTTACGAGGACTGGGCCTTTCTCCTCGACCAAGAACGCAGTACAGTTCTCCCAAATGTAGCTGCTGGTCTCGGTACAATTGTCTTTGCAATTAGAATTGACAATGAAGAGCTCGACGATAAATCCTACAGTACTGACAAGTGCAACGGTGTATCTCAATCCGAGCCTATAATTTCCTCCTCAATAGTTCGTTCAGAGACCTCAGAGAGGAACAAGAAAAAAATCCGAACCCATATTATTTCATTTGATGACGAAACGGAAACGGAAGCAGATGATAACAGTATTAATGAAGGAGCATCGGTTAGTGCACCACCGACTTGCCTGAATTCTCCAGTCTCCAAGGAAATGATTGCGTCATCCAGTGATAACAATAGACCACCAGCAGAACTTCCAACATCGAGTCATATGAATGCTTCTAATAATTCGATTCCCAGCAGTAATGGACTCAGTGAAATTGGTGGCTTCTCGTCAAGCTGGAGTACTGCCCCTGATGTATTTGCTTCCGATGATCGTCCACATGATGAGGATAGAGTATTAACTCCATTGACCGACGTGGGGAGCATTGGTGCACTGGTTCCAGTTTCGCCGTTGGATCAAACGCTTGATGACATGCTAGTAACACTGCCAAATTACCTTGAAGAAACGGACGAAAACAAGGATTTCATCGAGCCCGAGTGTGCGATCGAGGCAACTGAGCCACTTGTTGGTTTGGACAATCATGTTGACGCAGATAAGCTTGATATAGACGGTCTGAGGATGAGATTATTAGCAATGGGTGAAGTTTTGGAACAAGCGAGGGAGGACGCTGTTACTAGTCGCCTACAATTGGCGAAACTGCAGAGGCAGCATCAGAACTATCTGGAGCGTCATGAGGTACAGCTGCAGGCACTAAATCGAGAGAACGAACTGCTAAGGCAGCAGCTGAGGAAGTATGTTACTGCTGTTCAAATGCTTAGAAGGGACTCGGATTCGGTTAATAGTGTCTCGAATGACGAGAACAGTGAGGCGAATTTGGACTATCATTATGAAGCACAGCAGTACCAGGAGAAGCTTGTTCAAGTCGCGGAGATGCATGCGGAATTGATGGAGTTCAATAATCGGCTGACTAGACAACTTAACAATAAAGACAATTTGGTGAAACGACTGCATGCGGAGTTGGAGTGTTTGAGGGGACCGCTTAATGAGAGCTATGAAGATGCTGGAGCGACACCTTGTTTGATACACATTTGGATACCCAGTGCATTTTTAACGGGACAGAATTCTGATATTCATCATGTTTATCAGGTAATTTTCTTAGATACACCTATGAAAATACTTTATAAAGACTTTATAACGACTTCATAAAGTCTTTATAAAAAAGTTCCAATTCTTTATAAAAAAAACTTTTCTATTCCTTATAAAAAAATATTCTTTATAAAACATTTTCTCACGTATATCTCGGGAAGTGAGAGAGATAGCAAAAATTTTGAGAAGACCTTTTTTGTAGGGAAAAGAAAGAGCTACAAAAAAGGTATCAACGAAAATTGCTCTATCTTTTTTAGTTTTCGAGATTCTTATGGAAAACGGATTCCAAGGTCAAATAAATTTTCATTAATTAAATTTTTTTTTCTTGCAGATTTACGTTCGCATCAGGGATATCGAGTGGAATATTTATCGTCGTTATGCGCAGTTTCATGCACTTCACAGAGAGCTCAAGAAGCATGATGCAATTGTTACGACCTTTGAATTCCCACCGAAGAAAACAATTGGAAATAAAGATGCGAAATTTGTTGAGGATAGACGTCAAAAATTGCAGCAATGGCTCAGGCGAGTTGTTGGAAGATTGGCCCAGTGTTCACCTGCTTTTATCATGAGACCAAACAAGCAAACACTCATTTCACTGATGCCATTCTTCGGGTAAGACTATGAAGGGTAAATCAAGTATGAACATTGAAAAATTTCAATTTTATCAATTTTTTCATTTGATATTTAATTTTTTTTCTTTTCAGGGATCATCCAAATGATGATTCAAAGAAGAGTAATTCCGTGAGAAATAATTTCTCATCTTCACCACAATACATGGGCTTATAACTTTGAATTAAATCCTAGGCAATTAAAATTTGTTGAAAAATTGTACATAGACAAGAGTTTTAATTGAATGTATGTAAATATTTTCATTATTATTGGTTTAAAATGGAACATTTAGAATGATAAAAAAAAAGAAAGGAAGTAATATATTAATTGTTATCAATTCATTACGAGTATCATTCAAACTTTTAAATCAATTCTATCGTTTTTTTTTAAATTTTTAAATTTTGACATTTTCCCCGCCAATTATTTTTTCGGTTGATAAAATAGTTCAGTGATGTAAATATAACCTAAAAGAAGTGGAAGAACAACAAATGAGAGAATCCAAATAATTTTTGAATTCTTCATTTAATTTAATTACTAGTGGAAAATAAATAATTGAATTGAAGAAAATTTAATTTTTTAAATTGTTAAAATGCCGAAATTGAAGAGAGAAAGAGAAGGCAAAGAAGACAAGGAGATTGAGAAGCCAATTGTTGCTAAATCAATTGTTGATCTTCAGAGGTTAAAATTAATGAAATTAATGAGGAATCCAGTTAGTAAAGGATTTATTGATAAATGAATTAATGAATTCAGTAATAAAGAGGTAAAACGGGATCAATCCATTTTTTTCTTGTCCTTTTTATGCGAATACCTCGTAAAATAATGGAGATACGCCTTTTTTACAACCATCCTTGTTTATAGCTCCCGAAATTCTTTGTATAAAAAAGAATTATGCTGAAAAGGGCGTAGCTCCATTATTTTTCGAGATATTTTATTGAGAATTATCACAAAAATAAATTATATCCACTAAAAAAAAATTTCTAGAAAAAATCATGTTTTTTTTCTCGTTTTTTCGGAATATTATTATTATTTCGTTTTTATTGTTGTTATTTTTTGGGAAAATACCGAATTGGGGAAAAATCCTTTTTTTAATTTTTTTTTTTAATGGGCAAGAGGATTTTTCCCCCATTTGGGAATTGCTACTTCTTTCCATGAATATCATCATTATTATCATTATTATTGATATTATTATTATTTCGATGTGTCCTGTTTTACCTCTTCACTACTCAATTGTTTCAAAAATTCTACAAATCTTATAAATTTCTGATTAAAATCATTGTTTTAGGATAAGCCAGTAGTTCTTCCAGAACGTCCCAAATCAAAGGCAACTCCAACAGTTCCAGAATTTGTTCGTAATGTTATGGGAAGCAGTGCAGGTGCTGGAAGTGGTGAATTTCATGTTTACAGACATCTTCGAAGAAAAGAATATGCTAGACAAAAATTCATTCAAGAAAAAAGCAAAAAAGTGAGGAGAAATAAAAATTTTATAATTCTTACATTTCGAAATAAGAAAGTTCCAGACAAATCGATTTTATTTCGTCATCAATTTTTTTTTTAATGTCTCGAAAACTCCGCAAGATAGCGGAATCTTGGCCAAATCCTTGTGCTTTTGAGAATTTCAAGAGCTTTAAAACAGAGGGATGAGGAAAAAACGCCCCAACTCGTTTAATTTTCGAAATATTACACAAAAACTAAATATAAAATAAAATCGATTGCATTTTTTTATCAGTTCTTTCAAAATACCTGGGAATCTAAGCGAGATAAAATAATTTCCATGATGACCGTCACGTTAGCTCTGACTTCTCTCAAAAAAATAGCTCTATCTCGCTTAAATTCTGTGATATTTCCAAAATATCATGAAAGTGGCAAAATATAACTGGTAATAAAATAAAATCGATTGATCAGAAAATTTCATAATCATTTGAATTTTAATTATTTTTACCTAAAATAATAAACATTCTAATTATTATTTTCATTTTAGGAAGTACTTGATGAAGAGTACCAGAAGAAAATCGAGGAGAACAAGCAGAAAGCAGATGAACTGACAGCGAAGAAGAGAGCAAAAAGGCTGAAGAAGAAGCAGCGACAGAAGCAGAAGAAAAAAATTAAGAAAAATAGCGGAGAGGATGTAAGCAGAGAAAATGAGTCGAGTGATGAAGATGAAGAGAGTGGGAATGACTCTTCGAAACAAGAAGATGAGAAAAAGGAAGATAACGAAGATGCCTCTCAAAAATCCGACAATTCTCCGATGACTTCAGAATCTCCAGAAAAACCAAGTGGGGACGAGCCTTCAAAACAAGAAGATGACAAAAGAGAAAATGAGGAAGATATGCCCCCAAAATCTGACGATTCGTCAAAAACTTCAGAATCTCCAGAAAAACTGAGTGAAAACGAGACTTCGAAACAAGAAGATGACAAGAAAGAAGACAACGAAGAAGCCTCCCCTAAATCTGACGATTCTCCAAAGATCCCAGAATCTACAGAAAAACCACTAGAGAATATCCCTTAAAAAAATTAAAGAAGACTTGAGAATTAATATTTGATAAAAAATCTTTATTCTCAAATAAATTTTATAAAAAAAAAAATAACTTGATTAGAATAATACAGTATTCTTCAGTTCATCGTAAAAATTCCTGCGACTAAATAAATTCGCAAGAATGTCAGCAATAAATCTGTCATTCGAGTCTAATGACATTGTTTGTGAATAATTTTTTAAAATAAGTTTAGCTCTAACAAAATCATCTGTTTTTTCTGGCAGTACTTTCTCTTGAAAACTCGTCATATGTACCTCCATATCGTAAATATGATCCTTTATATCTGGCCAGAGTACCTGAAGATCACTTGGATCTGTTCTAGCAGCTACATGGCCAAGTGTTAAGCACAATTGTTCAACTAAACTGTCGCGATGAGCATATTCAACGAAATTTGGTACATGTTGTGCATTATCGAGTGCTAAAACTATACTTTTCCATAAAAATGGCACGTATTTTCCATAACATTTGCAGGAGGCTAAAGCCCATGCTGCATTTGTTCTCACCTGTAACAAAAAAAATAATTATTAATTAATTTTCAAATTTTTTTCGATTTATCAATGACAATCAGTTTTTGCTAAATATCTCGAAATCTACAAGAGATATCAAAATTTTCATGGAATCCTCGTTTGTAGCTCTTACTTTCCTCTTCAAAAAACGTCTCCACGAAAATTTCGCTATCTCGCTTACTTTTCGTTTGCCTTTAATTTTTACTCACCTTAAAATTAGGACTGTGACAAATTAAATCACACAAAGGTGGAATGACCTCATCCCTCCAATTCTGCGGGAAGAATCCATCAGGATTGTAACTAATAGCGAATCCCAGAGCTCTACAAGCGTTCCAGCGCACCTTCATATCATTGCCACAAGTAGCGGAAGACACCAGTGCCTTAAGAGCAAGTGATACATCCCCAAGGAACTTTTTTCCTTGCGAGAGGTAAAGAACATTGCCCACAGCTCTCAGTGCATTGCACTTGACCTTATTATTATCCTCAGCACCTCTAACACTGTACTTATACAGATTCGGCAGAATGATCTCCAATCGAAGAACCTCGATTTCGTCATTCTTCTCCTGTTTAATTAGGCAATCAGTGAGATTAGCAAGTGCCCAAGCAGCTTTTATCCTCACCCCGAGATTCTCGTCCTCCATGGACTTGCAAACGACATCGGCAAGATCCTCGACGAATCCAGTGTCCTCCTCAAGCGATGCCAGATTGATCAGCATCCCCAAGGCCCTCAACCCAGCGGCTCTAACAGCCGATTCCTCGTCTCTACAAGCGCCAAAAAGCGTTGTCTTGATTATAATACTCTTGTCACTAGCCAATTGCGTGAAGACACCGTTGCTAATCGTCCCGAAGCAGTCGCAAGCAACTTCCCTCAAAATCGTCTCCAAGCTCTGCGAAACAGCGGCAATAGACGCAAAAACGTTGTTCCAAAACTCCATCAGGTACTCGTCACCGCCAGAAGCCGCTGCCAACTTCGAGCTCATCGTCTCGATGACTCTGCACGCGTGAAGCGCAATCTGAGGATCTGTTTCAGCAGTCGCCTCCACTAGATGTCTCGTAATGACCAGGATCTCCTCACGCCTTTCGCTAAACTCCTCGTTCCTGTTGATCAAAGCAGCTAACAATTTGAGTGACTGGAGCCTAACCGGAACGTTGATCTTCTTGTCCGAGATGTTGTTCAGGCAAATCTCGACAAGAAACGTGCTCTCTTCATTCCCACGATCCTCAAGATCGAAGCTTTCGAAATCAGCCTCGACTTCCTCGAGTTTCTTCAGTTTCTTAAACAGATTCGTTTCGCCAGATTTTTTGAACAGGATCAGAGAAACCTCGGGGGTCATCGTTTCGACATTGGCGAATGCCTCGAAGACTGAGAGTGCAACGACACGAATCGTTGGGTCCTTGTGCAGCAGAAAATATCGACAGTGTCTCGACAATTTCGTAGCAAGTCCAGTCAATTTGTTGTAGGGAGTTACTTGGATGAGAGCAGCTGAGCACTTAAGTGCCTGCGTTATAACGGCGACGTTTCGCTCGGAGCTGAGGAAAAGTGCGAGAAGCAGATGGATCTCCTTGATCATGGCTGCGACAGTTCCGAAGATCGTTACGAAGGAAGGATGCTCGGCTTCGTCTGCATGGATCAAGAACATGCGGGCATCGATTATGGCATCAGTAAGCAAACTAAGCGCATTCTGCCGCACTTTTGACATGGGTTCGTTCAAAATCAGCCGCAAAAGGACCCGTGACTTCGCATCAGAATTCGTAATAATCTGCGGCCAATAACCGAACATCTCTTTGCTTGAAATGCCATTCATAATCTCTCGCAAGAGCTTCAAGGACTCCATTCTCACGCCTCCGTCAGATTTTCGAAAAGACGTTTCACCGTCCGATGTCTCTGAGTCACTCGATTTAACCACAAATTTCGTGTCAATATTTTTTTCGTTTTTTTTAGTCTTCTTGCCTTTTGACTTCGTCATTTGCCGGGGATTCCTCCCCTTTGGGGGAACGTGGATCCTTTCCGGTAGATTCATCACTGCCGGTCGCAGCTGTTCCGGTTTCATGGAGGAAAACCCGGGAATCCCATGGAACAAGTAAACTTGAACTATTCCCAACGTTTCGCCAATTATTTCTGGGGATTTTTCGGGAATTTCTGTTATTAATGTTGTCAGGATTTTTAGAAACGTGCGGATTGTTCTGCCGTGTTGTAAAGATGTATTCTCGCAGGTGGTAGGGGAGCTCAGGACCTGTACAATCAGTTCTCTCATCAATTTTGAGTATTTCAGAGGCAGAGGCTTATTTGCAGCTTCTTTCGAGTTCAAAAGGGCCTCCAAACAATTGCCCGTTAAGTTCGTTATTTCAGGTGAATTTTTCGATACCAATTTTGGAAATAATCCACTCTCACCAATCAGAGCCTCCAGATCTTGGCTGCAATCGTCAAATGTTGAAATATCGATTATACTCTTCAGGGAAATAAGCGCGTAACTCTTAATTTCATCGTCCGAAAATTCTAAAACTTGAAAAATCCATTTTTTACAAGTTAACAATGTTCTTCCGGTTATTTTAATGCACAATCTCGTAATATTTGTCAAAAATTTACAGTAATTCATCACTAATTCACTCTCCCATACCTGTATATTTGTGCACAAACGATTAATCAACAGCATTACACCGTCATTGTCAATTGTTAATATTGTTTGATAATTTAAATCATTCAATTCTTGGAGATATGTGTTTATTGTTTTTTTGTCGTTTACACGATGATGCGTGTGGCTCGATAATTTTTTAATTGTCGTTGAAAATTTTGATGGTATATTTTCCATTAATTGTGATGCCATTATCACAAGTTGCTGTTTTTACTTGAAAAGGTAAATTGAATTTTTGAAAATTTAATTTCAATGATACGTTATTGACAGATTTCGAGCTCCGACACAAGATGATGATGTCATTGTTGCTCATCAACTGACCAAAATTCTTCCAACTTTCTCCGAATTCTCATGTATCGTCAAATTGGCCAAAAAGGAATCCTCCGAAGCTGACCCGAAGCTAAAATTCACATGTTATACAGCCGAACTAGCCAAAGAGAGATCGTCCGAAGTCCAGCCGAAGCTAAAATTGACATGTTATAGCATTGGAGCCGAGTGTTTCCGAAGATCCTTCTTCGACTAGCTAAACTAATGAATAGGAGCCGAATGTTGCCGAAGATTTCACTTTGGATAGCTCGACAATAGTTTGTGCATAGCTGCTGCCTGATTGGTCGAAACGCGGCCGGTAATGCCGGGGGGAAAAACTCCACGTGGAGGGAGAATATCTGCATAGATATGTTGTCGAGCTAGGCGAAGAGGTAATCTCCGAATTGACCCGAAGCTGAAATTTACATGTTGTAGCATAGGACCCGAATATTTCCGAGGTTACTTCATTTGCCAGTACAGCTTTAAGTACATTGTCACTTTAGAAAGAAAGGGGCCTAAGTGCCATGTACAAGCACAGCACTTACGCCTCTTTCTTGTGGTTTCGAGGCAACCATATGATAGTGGAATTAGCACAAATTCAACAATTTTTTTAATTTTTTTGAGATATTTGACTCATTTGTCAAACCATTCATCATAAGTACTAAAATAAGAAGGTTTCAAAAAATTGTTGAATCTTTCGCAAATATTTTTGGAGCGAGTGGGTTTAGAGAAAAACTGCAGGAGACCTTTTTTGTAGAGAATTTCAAGAGCTACAAGAAAGGCTCCCTGCTAATTTTCGCTAAAACCACTTGCTCCGAAAATATTTGAAGATTCTTCCTCGAACACTTCATCAAAAGCAGTACAATCCGAAAATTCAAAGAAAACAATCGATTCTTTCACGAATATTTTTGGAGCAAGTGAGTTTATCGAGAAATCTCAAGAGAGCTTTTTTGTAGAGAGTTTTAAGAGCTACGAAGGATGTCTCTTTACAAATTCACCAAAACCCTTCCATCTGAAAGATATTCACCTTTTTTCTCCCAAATTCCCTGAAAATTCGAAATAAACCGCCGAAACTAAAACGCTTTGAACTGTTCATGAAAACTCCATAAATCATTTTGACAGTCAAAACGTCACCCTAACCCTTTATCCCTCAATTCCAGTATTTTTACAATCTCCTCCAAGTACAAAACATAAATAGCCCCAATGTCTTCAAATTTGCATTTATTAAACATAAAAAAGCTGTGATAATCACCCGAAAATGGTTCGTAACTTCTCCCCTTCAAATAAACAAAAATAATTAACATTCAACTGAATTTCCATAAACTTTCTCTTCTCAATTATCAAACTGAAATTAATGAAAATAAAATTAGGACATATCTGACGATTTTTTGAATTTTTTGGAGCACATGAATCATTGTTAAAAAAATATTTAAAAAATTTACACTTATAATTATTTGAATTTTGTACTTGTGCGTATTTTTCATTTTTTAGAAAATAACTACTTGTTACGAAAAAAAACACTAAAAATTGTCATTGTCTGCTATTTTCAGTATCATATCGTTGGCTTAGTAACAAAGTGGCTCCTTTAATTCTAAGGAGACAATATGAGATTTTTTAAAATTCATTCATTATCAGGTTCAAGACGTTGGTGTAAGGTTCGATCTAGGCTGATGTTGCCTATAGGTCAAACACATTTCAAATGATTATGAATATGATACAGACATTCATAAACGGCAAACTGACTTTATAAACATTAAAGAACTCGTGTTCCACAATAATTTAATGAATTAGTTACCATTTGGATATTATTATTCATCTTGAGTCATAATTATGGTGAGTTTTCCTACGAGTTTCCTCAAAAGCTCCCTATAAAAGTTCCTCTAAAAGTTCCCCTGAAAGTTCGCCTAAAAGTTCCTCTGAAAGTTCTCCTAAATGCCTCCAATGTTCATAAAATCAGTTTGACGTTCATGAATGTCAATTTAAGATTCACAATCATTCAAAATGTGTTCAATTTTCAGATGACTTCAGCCTAGATCAAACCGTACATCAACATCTCAGCCCTATTCAATATTAATTTTATAAATTATTAAAAAAATGAAATCATTCAATTCAAAACAGGACGATGTAGCAGCACTCCAGAGACTCGAGCAATTAATGACAGAATTTTTTTCAACAAACACAACAAATGAACGTATACGAACAATTGAAACAAGTTTGAATGAATTTACATCACAAATTAATTCATGGAGGCCATGTTTACATTTTTTATCATCAACAAACAATCATTATGTGAGTATGTTTGCATTATCAACATTGGAGACGACAATTGTAAGACGTTGGCCAATATTGCAATGGGAGGATCGTGCATTGATAAGATCTACACTCTATACATTGTCTCTGGAGCATGGTGTTGCACAATTTGTTAGAAATAAAATTGTCAAGCTAGTTGTTGATATTGCTAAACACGATTGGCCACACTTTTATCCAGATTTTTTTCCGAATATACTGCAATTACTTGGACACAAGCAGACGAGACTACTTGGGTTGATTTATTTGAGAACAGCGTCTGAAGAATTGGCAACACCACGTGAAGATCTGCCGATTCAACGAAAGACTGAATTAATTAGATTATTGAGTGCACAAGTTAATGGAATACTTGATATTTTGACTGGATTATTGACTGAAGGGATCAAACAGCAGAAACGTTCAGGTACTGTTACACCACCGCCTTCACCAACTGCTGGACAGAATTTACCTCCTCAACGATCGCTGCTTGATGTTGATGGACTGTCTGTTGGGGGAAGCGATATTTGTATTGCTATTCTGGAAGTTCTTGCGCATTTATTCAGCTGGATTGTACCCAGCGAACATGTCACGGGTAATCTGCTGGAGGCCATCTTCTCGTGCGCAAGGTACTATGACTCGATGAATGGCAGACAGGTGGATATGGTGGTACAGGCGATGACTACTATCAATGAATTACTTTATCGCCCGTGCTCTCAGAACAGTGGAGAAGGACTGCTGCTACAGATTTTTGACAATGGAGTTGGACTCTTTCAGGTATATGAAATGCTATTATTTTTGGAAAATCTAATCACTTTCTTTATACGTGGGTAAGTGACGGTTTAGGTCTCGTGGGAAGTCTTAGAAAGGAACAGATTATGCTCTTTCGCATTTTGGGATTTTCTTGGATTTCATAGAATTTTTTAGAAATTTCTAGGATTTTTCCGGATCGTGCTTTGGCAATCTTCTTTCGTCAACATGTTTTCTGATAAATCAGTTTTTTTTTCCAATTTGTGATTTGTAAATTTTCCGTAAAAATTCAGAATTTTCTTTACATGTTTCTTCAACGATTACGTTTTTTTTTTTTTTTTTTTTCAAAATTTGAGATTTTCCAGAATTTCAAAAAAAAATTTTAACGACTTTTTCGTTCCAGGTAATCGAACGTCTCGACACCGTCGACGAGAGTTATTTAGAAAAAACCACGGAATTCCTTCAGCTTTTCGTAACCAATCACCTGAAGCGCGTCGAGTCCTGCCCAAAATTTCCAGTCCCAACATTCCTCGAGGTCCTCTACCACCACACCTTCCAACAGAATTCCTCGATTTCAGGTTACCTCCGTTGCCTCGAGGTCTGGCAAGTTCTCCTAGAATCCACCCAATCCCGTTACTCAACCGTGGCAATAGCTTTTGCCGAGCGCGTCATAAACCGCATATCCTTCAAGCTCGAGGCACGTAATCTCAAAGACCTAGACACCGAGACCCTAGACGACAACGAGGAAACCGAGTGGCAACACTTCCTGCGTTGCAACATCGAGTGCCTAGCAAAAGTCGCCGATATATCACCACTCCCAGTATTCAATGCCCTCTACACATCCTGGAGAACTGATCTCGAGGTCTACGGTGAATTAGGCTCAGCCCTGTCCCGTGGCCAAGTAACAATCCTCTCAGAATCCGACTCAAGTAAAGTCCACGCACATCTCCGTGATCTCGCCTCAACAACCCAGGCACTAGCCCGACTCTACTCCCTCTTCATCAGCCCCTCCGAAAACTCCCACTCCCAAGTCGACGAGCTAATCAATCAAACCCTCGACGCCTGTGCCTTCTCCCAGAACCATCAACTCTACCACCCACCCCTCCAACCCCCCATGATAGTCATGGACCTCATCGAAGTACACTCGCAATTTCTCGCATCGCTCCAAGCCTGGTGCAACTGGATAGCAAAACAGCCGGAAAAACCCCGGGAAACCCTGACCCAGCGCCTGATCCATTGCTGCATCTGGGCACTCTCCCCCTCCTCTTCCCCCTCCCGCCCCGAACACATTCCCCCCAGTTTAATCCACTCGGCCGCCCATCTTCTCCAGAGCATAACCGCCATCCTCCGGCCGAACCTCTGGGACTCGCACGAATTCCGTGAATTAATAACGGGAAATCTATCCTCAATGAGGCCGGACACCCTCAAGGTCCTTCGGAGAGCAGTCATCAATGGGATCATCATACCAGGGGATGCTGCTGTGCGTCAGCGTCTCATGTCCTCGATGATATCAGCACTTTCTTCGTCCCTTGGTGCTCTCGGTCAGCCCATTCCCTCGGAGATGAGCGTGAATTCTTCGGCGAATTCGCTGAAGCAACTGGTGGAAGACTGCTCGTCTTCGTCAACCAGCATCAAGAAGCTCCTGCATGAGTGTTTATTAGAGACGATCACGAGGGTGCTGGAGCTGCTGCCGCATTTAGTGAGATCTCCTGCTTGTGAGACGCTCATGAATTTTCTTCATGCAGTTTTTCATGTTCTTCAGCAGCAATTGGGTCCGGAATTCATTCAACGAGCTGTTCAAGGGATGCTGCACATTTATAGTGCAGAGAATATCAACTCTGGACCAGCGCTGGATCATCTGCTGGAGATTTTGATACTTGTTGTGGGAGCGCCGAGTGCTGGATTCAAAGCCTTTGTACCAGCCATTACTGGACTCTGTCTTGGACAGGTTTGGCCAGCTGTTGGTGGGGATTTGAGCGGACATCCGGATACTACGTTGGTGCTGTTGAGGCTGTTTCATGGGATTCTCATGCACAGGTGGCAGTATTTTTATGCCGCCAATGTGCTGAGGAGCTTTGGACATGGAGAAGAAGTTGTGGAGCATAAGGATGAACTTGTTGCTATACTTGAGGCCTTTGGACAAGCTCTACTGCAGCCGGATGTCAATATTTTTAGACAGAGCTTGCAGAGCTTAGAGGGGCTCAATTCTAGATGGAGACTGTATCAAAAAGAGGTTTTTAAGAGCCATTTGCTGGAGAGATTCTTGATGGCACTTTTTACTGTTTTAATTCAAAGATCTCATAATCTACTTGCTGATGAAATTGCTGGAGCTATTTATAACTTAGCTGGTGTTGATATTGCATGGTTCTTCAGCCACTTTTTACCAACTTTTTTGGGAGGCTGCGAGGGACTTGATGACGTTCAGAGGGCTACACTTATGGAGCACTTTGATAAATCGACGGTTAGTTTTTTTTTGGGTTTAGAGATTTAGGGGGAACTGGGAGAATAGGAGTATTTTTGGGGAAAGTGTTTTTTTTTCTGGTGTGGAATTTTTTGGGATTTTGCAAATTGTTTGGAAATTTTTGGAATTTCACAGGGTTTTTCTCAGTTGAACTCTGGAAACCTTTCTTTTTTAACATGTTTTTTAAAAAATCTTCGAAAAATTCTCCACAATTTTTCCAAGTTGAAGTCCAGAGTTTACCAATTTTCGAAAATTCGAGATAAGGAAATTTCGCTAAAGACATTTCTTGGAGAGTGAAATTAGAGCGGCAAAAAAAGGTTTCCATGAAAATTTTTCATAAATTTCAAGAATCACCAAAAAAACGAGAAATGTAAAATTTTCAAATTGATTTCATTTTATTATCAGCTTCTTTGGAGACATCTCGGAAACTAAGCGAGATGGAGCAATCATGCTTCAATCCATTCTTGCAGCTCTTGAAATTTTCTACAAAAAAAGTATTCAAGTAAAATCGCTCCATCTCGTTTAGATTCAATATATATATGAATAAGATATCCCAAAAAAACCTTTCTAGTAAAAAAATAATTTAATTCAGCACTAATCTCAAATTAATTCTCCTTTTTTTTATAAAAATGCTTCCAGGATCAACCCACGCTAACGAGATCAGTGCTTCGTCTAGTGTCAGATCTCCGGTGCTATCAGATGTGCAGGCCCGTGTAAATAAATGAAGAAATCCTGAACTAATCAGGACGAAGTAAATGACTGTGCTATATAAATTGAAAATAAATTTAATCAATTGAATGAAATTAATTCGTCACTCACTGCCGATAATCGTGTATAATCTTTTTTGTTAATGATTAACAAATTTTCATTTTCTTTTTTATTGAAATGAATGAAAGAAAAAAATATTGAAAAAATCATGAAACAATGTGTTGATTCATTTGTAATACCATTTTTGTTTTTACTTATTTTCTTTTTCTTTTGCTCGAAGATCAGTAATCTGAGAGGAATACTGATAAAAATTTTCCCCTCAAGCTGATAACGAGTGCAAATGGAGATAACCCAAGCATTTTGAAGTACTATTAATACAGAAAATAAGGAGTTTTTCTGCTCAGTTCACTGTTAGAAGTCATGTCACGACAATTATTTACAAAAATTGTTAAAATGTCTAATCAATTGAATAGAACTCTAGTTACAGATTCAAAGTACAGTTTTTTGAGACAATTGGGACTGAATCCAGAGAATCCTGGACTTTTTGATGGCAGATGGGGTGGATCAGGACAGGTAATTAATCGAGTTTATTACATTTATTGAATTGATTAAATTTCAGAAATTGTAAAAAGTGAAAAAATTTTTTGTTGTTATCTGTTTTTTCGGAATATCTCGAAATCTATTGAAGATAGAGGAAATTTTGTAGAAACCTTTCTTGCAGCTCTCAAAATTTACTACGAAAAAGGATTCTATAAAATTTTCTCCATCTCTCTTAGTTTTCGAGATATTTTTTGAAAATTATAACTCTATTCTCGTGAACTCAGTTTTTTTTACGATTGTGAAACTTTTACGATTCGATTTTTTCTTATCATCAGTTTTTTGAGAATATCTCGGAAAGTAAGTGAGATGGAGCAATTTTAGAAGAATTCTTTTCTGTAGCGCTTAAAATTCTCTACAAAAAAGAATTCTAGTAAAATCGCTCTATCTCGCTTATTTTCCGAGATATTTAAGAGAAACTGATGATAAAATGAAATGAATTTTCTCAGAAAAACTGAAAATCTTCATTTTTTCCAGTTAATCGAATCAATTTCCCCGGCATCAGGTAGAGTGATAGCAAAAGTGCGTGAATCGACACCTCAGGAAGCAAGTAATGCTATAACAGAAGCTAGAAAAGCATGGCCACACTGGTCATCACTGCCAGCACCAGCAAGAGGTGAAATTGTTCGTCAAATTGGTGATGAATTGCGGAAAAATCTTCGACCTCTGGGACAATTAGTCTCGCTTGAAATGGGAAAAATACTTGCTGAGGGGATTGGCGAAGTGCAGGAGTACATTGATATCTGTGATTATGCTGTTGGACTATCGAGAATGCTGCCAGGAAGTATTTTCCCGTCTGAGAGAAAGGATCACGCACTTTTGGAGAAATGGAATCCAGTTGGTGTTATTGGAGTCATTTCTGCATTCAACTTTCCTGTTGCTGTAAGTTTGGATAATTTGGTGAAAAATACTGATTTTATAGAAAATATGCGGTCAAAGCAAAGTTGCAGAAATTCAATTTGAGGAAAGCCTGGGAATTTTTTGAAAATGCTGATTTGTTCTTTCATTTATGAATTCAAGTCATTTGGGATAATCGAGTAATTAAGGTGTATTCTAATAGGTTTACGGATGGAACAGTGCTATTGCGATGGTCTGTGGTGATGCTGTTGTCTGGAAGGGATCAACGACCACTCCACTGGTCTCCATAGCTACAACAAAGATTATCGCTAGTGTTCTCGAACGCAACGGTATCCCTGGATCTGTTGCATCACTGGTGACTGGCGGAGCTGATGTTGGAGAGGTCCTGGTCAATGATAAACGGTAAATCATTGATTCGATTGATCGAAACTGTGTTTTCACGACCATATCGTCAGTTTTTCGATGATATAATCGTGACCTTTTCTCATCATGACCTTTTTGTAGAAAATTTTAAGAGCTACAAAGGTCATTACGAAAATTGCTCTATCTCTTTTAGCTCTATCTCGCTTAGCTTCCAAGACATTTGGAAAAAAAACTGTCGAAACATAATTTGTTTCAAAATTTCATATTTTTGATAGTTTTCCATGAATATCTCGGAATTTATTGGGAATAGAGAATGATTCGCTATTACCTTTTTTGTAGCCCTGATTTTTCTCTACAAGAATAGGTTTTGACATGAGTTCCCCTATGTCCGAGAGATTCGAAGATTTTTGAAGGAAAACACTGGAGATTCTGATGGATTTTTTACGAAATGATAATTTTTTTATTTTAATCTTTCAATTTTTGCAGTCTCCCACTCATCAGCTTCACTGGTAGCACCAAGGTTGGTCGAGAAGTTGCTTTGAAGGTCCAGGAACGTTTTGGAAAATCATTACTTGAGCTTGGAGGCAATAATGCACTCATAGGTAAAAAAAAAAAGAAATTCTGAAAATTCAGATTTTCATCAGTTTTCATATAATATCTTGAAATCTATGGGAAATAGAGAAAGTGTCGTGAAGACTTTGATTTTGTAGCTCATAAAATTCGGCATGAAAAATAGATACAGAGATATTTTCAAGAAAGAGAATTAAGAAAATTATTCCAATTTCTCCATTTTGTCTTTTCTTTGTTCTCGCGGAATAGCTTGGAATCTAAGGGAGATAGAGAAATTCTTGAAAAGACTTTTTCTTGTAGCTCTGATAACAAAAGGTCTACAATACAAAGTCTCCAAAAAATTTTCATCATCTCCTGTAGATAACGAGATATTTCATGGAAAATGTAAATAAATGAAAAAATAAATAAATGAATTACTAAAATATTTCATAAAAACTGATAGAAATCCAGAGATTTTGATCCAATTATCTTAATCAGTTGCCAGTGATGCTGATCTCGAGATGGCAGTGAGAGCAGCAGTCTTCTCCTGTGTTGGAACAACTGGCCAGAGATGTACAATAACCAGAAGATTGATTCTGCACTCAAAAATTAAGGATGAATTCGTTGGGAGACTCAAAGTAGCTTTTAAAAGCATTCTTTCGAGAATTGGAGACCCGTTGGAGGACAATACACTGTATGGACCAATGCACAATCAGCTGGGTGTCGATAACTATAAAGTATGTGCAATAAAACAATAATTGAAATTCGATTACAAATTTGAATTGAAATTAATTTGGAAAAAAGGCATACATTTGATTCATCAGTCGCTTGATGAGATCTCAGAAACTAAGGGAGATAGAGAATTTTTTGTAGAGACCTTTTTTGCAGAAAATTTTAAGAGCCATGAAAAAGGTCTCTACAGAAATTTTGCTATCTTGCTTAGTTTCCGAGATACTTTCCAGAAACGTGTAGAGGAAAATTCAATGATTTCGAATTGTTGAATAATCAAATTTGTTTCAGGAAGCTGTAGCTAAAGCTGTGGCTGCTGGTGGTGTAATTGAGTTTGGTGGTAAACAAATTGATCGTCCAGGCTTTTACGTTGAGCCAACAATAATTTCTGGCCTTCAGAATGATGCCGAAATCGTTCAGACCGAGACATTTGCACCAATTGTTTATATTCTGGAGACAAATACGATTGAAGATGCTATTGCACAGAATAATAATGTAGAACAGGGTCTCAGCAGCTCAATTTTCACGAAAAGCCTTTCTAATGTCTTCCAGGTAAATTATTGTCATTAATTTCCTCTAAAAATTTTGAAAAAATAATTTGTGTGTAAAATTATTATTTTTTCATTCATGTTCCTTTTTTAAAAATTATTTTCTCATTATTTTCATGAAAAAAAGGCGAGAAAAATTCATGGAAAAAGAAAAATTAGGATATTTCATATAAAATTATAAAAATCTTGGATTTTATTATTGAAATAAAAATGATTGAAATAGTAAAATCCAAAATTTCGATGATTTTTTTTGCAATGTTCCAACTTTTCTTCTTTTCAAAATTTTTTTTTTCATGAAAATAAATCGGGAATGATTTGAAAAAAAAGGGGAATAAATTTTGAAAAAAATTCAGACTCAATCAGATGGAGAGAGTGGAAACTATTTTTTTTTCATTTAATAATTATTAATTTTTTCTGCAGTGGATTGGTCCACATGGCTCTGACTGTGGAATTGTTAATGTTAATATCGGAACAAGTGGTGCAGAGATTGGTGGAGCATTTGGTGGTGAGAAAGCAACTGGTGGTGGTCGTGAAAGTGGCAGTGATGCATGGAAACAGTACATGAGAAGATCAACAGTAACAATTAATTATGGAAACGAGCTTCCCCTAGCACAAGGCATTAAATTCGAGTGAAAGAAGTGATAAAACAATTCTAAAGAATTATGAACATGTTAATGAACTGAAGACAGACTGAAGAATACTTTTTAGAGATATAGAAAATAAATTTTTATCATAAAAAAATTCTGTATTTACAATAATTGACGTTTAAACTTGAATATTAAATGCAATAATAAATGTTTTTTGACTTCAATTATCAAGGGAAAATCTGATAAAATCAACTTGAATGTCCACTGAGGCTTTCTTATGGAATTTATAAACTTGCGGAAGATCGTAACGTAACTCGGCAATTACAGTGCCTTTTGCACCGAGCTGTTGTCCTTTTTTCAACACGTGATTACGCGTTGATGTCTTGTGAAGTGAGTAAACTGTTTTTTTAGACAATTTCGTGGCTATTTCAAGGAATTTCATGTCAATTCCTGTGTTATGCTTCGTTCCAAATGGGGGATTCATTATCACTGTGTCAAACATCTTTTCGAACCTTCCTGCAACAATTTTGGAATTGAAAATTAATTGATTTTAATGATATATCAGTAATTTTTTGATGATGATGGAATGGGCACACATCTGACAATTTTTTGGATTTTTTAAAACTAATAAATTATTATTTAAAAAAACATTCCAAAAATTTGCACTCATAGTTCCTCGAATTTTCTACATGTGCATGGTGTTTTTCAATTTTTTAAAATAATTTATTCTTTAAAAATCAGTATCGTATTTTTAGAGATTATCTCATCATCTCGTGAATCAAGAGAGATGGAAAAATTTCAGTACAAATCTTTTTTTTACTAGAAAAAGAACAGATGATTCTAAAAATCTCCCTATTTCCCATAGATCACGAGATAATCCATAAATATTGATATCAAAAGAAATATGAGATTTTCAAAATAATCGATTGCATTTAGTCATTAGTTTTTTCAAGGTATCTTGGAAGCTAAACGAGATAGGGCGATTCTGCTCCTAATTTTTCTTTTTTTACAGAAAATTCCAATAACTACAAAAAAGGATAAGCACAAAGTCGCTCTGTCACGCTCAATTTCTGAGATCCTTGCGAAGGAATTATAAAATAAATCTCTTGGGACTTTTTACCTGGTAAAAATTGTAAAACGTCACACTGCACAGCCTCAACCCAGAGTTCAATGTCTTCACAGTTTCTTACGAGTATCTCCACCGCATCAGGATCAATTTCAAATCCCACAACATAACTGGCATCCAACATTCTTGCTCCAAGCGACAAAATTCCACAGCCACTTCCTAAATCAGCCACAGCTTTGCCTTCAATGTCATCGAATTGCGTTTGAGCAGTGTATAGAAGATGTGCACCAATATGTGCACTAGTTGGATACTGCTCCAGTAATATTTTTGGTTTTTCAAAGACCTCCAGCTGCTGGAGATACTGCTCCAACTCTTTCATCCTCAGACAAGCCATTTCTTTATCTTTTTTTCTTTAAGGAACCTGAATTATTGTAGCTTAGATTTTATTTTGCGTCAAATCTGGGGAGAACTGGCAGAATTAAATTGCCGAATGAAGAGTCCTGAGTGACGAAAAATCCAAATGACTGTGCATGAGCACTGTTCAGTGCATTACGCTGAGCTGCGCTCATTGATCCATCTGGTAATGACGTTGACTGGACAAAATTGAAAAAAACGAGTCATTAAAAATGTTTCCCAATTGTTGTAGAATATCTCGGAATCTGTGCGAGATAGAGAAATTTTTGTAGACACCTTTCTTTTAGCTCTTTAAATTTTCTACAAAAAAGGTCTCCACTAAAATAGCTCTATCTCGCTTAATTTCCGAAATATTCTCAAATTTAATTTGACAGTTCCAATTAATTATTATTCAAGAATTTAATAATTATAAAAATGATTATAATTTTTTTTGATTCTCTGATCAAAATTCATTAATTACCGGAGCAGGTGCTGATGATGTTGATGGCAGGTTCAATGGTGTAGTCAGGGTAGGAGCAACACCCTGCTTAAGAAGCATCTGTTTCTTAAGCTGTAATTCCTCCAAAATTTTTCTATTCTGCAGCTCTTGAAAGAAAAAAAAAGGAATTCATGTCTTTCAAATTAACTCGAAGCAAGAATTGATTTAGCAAAATTTACCTCTGGAATTGGGTTGTGAGAAAGCCATGGATTCTCTTCAAATGAATTTTGAATGAAAAAGGTTATGTTGCTGATAGTGCGATTGTCACTCTGTTTCAACATGTGAGAATCAACAACAAATCAGAGCAGTTTCTAGTTTACCGACTCTGCACGCACTAAAACTCCCTACACAATCTCACTAGGATCACCACGTTGTCACTAACACCCCACTCTGCGGCGAGTGACCGTTAGACTTCAAAACTTCGAGCGTTGAAGTCACGCCCACAGTGCACGCAGTCGTTGTCTTCCCGGTGAAATATTTTCTCAATAATTTCGCAAAATTAATTAAGAAAGAGATTAAAGTGTTTTCAATTTTTTTTTTTCAATGATTTTTCGACATTTAATTTTCTCATAATATCGTCTTCGCCTTATGATTGAAAAAAAAAAGAGGGGAAATTTAGTGTAGTCGAGATTGTCGGCGATTCCCCCGCCATTTTTCCTCCTTCGCCTTTGTTCCTGGCAGTGCAGTGGCTTCTCCTCGCGGTGTCGGCTTCATGCTGCATTTTTCATCAATTTATCAAAAAAAACGACACGGCTAAAAGTACAAAAGTGCCATTAATAAATGCATTAAATTCTGTATGTAATTTTAGTGTTTTCAAGTGTCATTTAAGTGTACGTGAAGTGTAAGAAATTACACATATACTCAAAGGACTAAAAAAAAATTAAAAAAATAATTAAAAAAAAAAAAATATTTGTGTGTCTCCAGCCTCATCGTATCAAAAAAATGACGAAAATTTCAGTGTTTCAGTGTGATTAATTTTATGTAAAAAAAAAAAAAAAAAATTAATTTCGTGTAAAAAATTAGCGAATGGAATTTTATTGATGAGTGATAAAGAAAAAATCTTGGAAATAATTAGTGAAAAAAAAAAATTGTCGTTATTTTGAAGATTGTCAAAGAAGGGGAGAGGGGGTCAGTGGTGTTGCTCTTCCCGCCATCTTTCCCCCTTCGCCTTTGTTCTTCGCAGTGCTGTTCATTTCGTCGCTGTGTCGGTGTCACGCTGCCCTTTTAATATTAAAAATTGCGGTAATTTATCATTAATTAAGTGGAATCAATTCCGTGAACAACTTTTATTAGTGGGTGATGACAAAAAGTGCTGTAAACAATCAATTAAAAAAAATTATGATCTTTTTTGTGAAATTGGCAAGGAGGGGGGAGGGGGGGGGGACGCTGATGCTACTTCTCTCGCCATTTTGCCCCCTTCGCCTTTGTTTTTCGCAGTGCAGTGCAGTGCTTTTCATTTCTCGCTGTGTCGGCTTCTCGCTGAACGTTTAGTATAAAAAATAACGAAATTCTTTTATTAATCAAGTTAATTAAGTTAATCAAAATTAATTAATTTTGTGAAAATTTTTTATTAGTGCGTGATACCAAACAATTTCTGAAAAAAGTGAATTAAAAAAAAAATGGACATTTTTGTAAAAATTGTCAGGGGGGGGGGGAAGGAGGGGGACGGTGGTGTTGCTTTTCCCGCCATTTTCCCCCTTCGCTTTGTCGTTCGCACGCAGTGCAGTTCTTCTCGCATCACCGGCTTCTCGCTGCATATTTTATATAATAAATCGCGAAAATTACGTTAATTAAGTGCAATTAATTTTATAAAGAGATTGACAATAAATTTCTATCGATGAGTGATGAAAAAAAGTGCTAAAAATAATTGAGATAAAAAAATATTGTCGCTTTGGTGAAAATTGTCAAGGACAAACACCGGTGTGCGTCTCCCGCCATTTTTTCCCCTTCCCGCCCAATCGAACTTTACTGCGTCATTCCGGATTATTCTTCGCTGTGCCGGTTCCTCCTTTTATTCTCAATGTTAAAGGGATTTTTACGTGAAAAGTGATTAAAATATTTTCGGATCGATGGTGATGAACATTAAGTTATTGGTGAAAAAAAAAAAGACTGAAAATCATCGAATTAAAAGAAAGATAGAGGAGTATCTTCTCGCTCAAGGCCAATGACCTTTCGGGCGTTGTATTCAACCACAAAAAGAAAAATTGGTGAGTAAATAAATTAATTACAATGAGAAAAAAAATAAAATTAATTAAACGGGTTATTTATTACTTGATTTCTCTTTATAACGCTTTTTTTTGCCGTTTTTTTTTCGTGTCAAACATCTATATTTTTTTTTTCTTTGTGCTGAAAAAAAGTCGAGAGAAAGAATTAATCAATTATTTTCTAAGGACCGTTTGCCTTAATATTTAATTGCTTTTACCATTATTTTTCTCTCAGTGTATATATATATATATATTTTTCATTGTTTTGTGTTGAAAAAAAAAATGAAAGAGGAAAAATTAATCGGTTTTTTGCCGGATTTTAACAATTTATTTTCAACGGTTTTTTCTTTCAATTTTTTATTTTTTATTTTTCAAACGGTCATTTACGTTTCAACCAATGAGAGAGAGAGAGAGAGAGAGAGAGAGAGAGAGACTCGTTGGCGCGCTCCACCTCACCGCCATTTTCTCCCTTTTTGTTGTTGTATTCATATATATGTACCGGCCTGCTCATTACACCAACAATATTTATTAGCAAAAATTCGGGTTATTACGCAATATTAACTTTATTGAATCAATCGTGGCGAATTTTTTGTTGTGAATAAAAAAAGAAACATTGGAAAGTATGAAATGACGAGGAAAATATCGGCGATTTTTTGGGAATGGGTGAAAGAATTTGATGTCCTAATTTTTCTCGCCATTTCCCCTGGAAATTCTCGGCCGTTCGAATTTAAACCCGCGTCATTGCGAATTGTTGTCTTTGGTGTGTTGTACTCATTTTTAGCGGCTCATCATTACATATTTGATTTTGAACGAATTTTCCTCTTGTCGCATGAATAAAGGGATTTGAAATCTGAAGAAAAAAAAAAATCGCCAATTGGCTCATAGAGGTAGTGAAGAGCTCAGAATAGTGGAAGAATAATTAATTGAATTTATTGAGGATTAATTGAATTGTGGTTTTTTCTTTGTTGATTTCAGTTGTCGCTGGTGGCAGGAAGGATAGAGACGTCATTGAATGAAAGGAGAATTGTACGGCAATGCAGAGCACGCGAGGAGGGGGAAGGGGGCTTTGTTTTGACTGAGGACGTCCACAGCTGACACGTTGAGGACAAAACTTGCCCAGTCACACACGAAAAGAAAAAAGGTGAATTTTTTGCATCATCACACTTTTTCATTGATTTTTCTCATTGAACACGGAGTATTATTCATAAAAATAATGGATTGACTGGGAGTGAAATAATTATTGAAGAAAAATGTTAATTAATTTTTTTTGAACAAAATTTTACATGAAAATAATTTTTTTTTGTTGTTGACGATCGAATAAATTTTTCTAAAGGTCGGGATTTTTTTAATTGTATGATGAAGGAAAAAAATCCATAATTTTTTTCGTTTCATTCAGATTGGCATTAAATGAAACTTTCTTTATTTTTGATTATTGAATAAATTCTTGTGGATGCTGGAAAAAATATTGATAACGAAGATAAAATAATATAACGAAATATTAATGGGAAACAATTTTTTCTAGATCATAAAAATTATTTTCATCATACTTTTCACTATAATTTCACTTATGATTGAAATGAAAGATTGATCTGAAAGAAATATATCAATGAATTTGGTATTTCTTTTTCATTCTAGTTGACACCGGCTTTTTGCGCAAGTATGAAGGGGAATAAAGGTAATGGTGCTGTTGCAGTGACGGTGAGTCACCGGAGATCCGTTTTGTCTTTTTTTTTTGTTCACAACGTGAAATCTATGGTTACGATAGTTTCGTAACTGCAAAGGTTTTTCGATAGCTACATTTTTCCAAATGTTATAATCTCCATGAATTTTTCATGTCGAAAGTCGTGCTTCGGAATACGATATTTTTGAATTTGAAACGGGAAATTACGGGATGAAAGACAAAAAAAAATACTGATTCACAGGGATTTTCTTATTTAATGGTTTTATTTAAATTTCAAGAGTACTGCGTTGAGCGCAAGTAGCGCTCGGAACTAGCACAGGAAATCAACGGAGAAATGAATAGAAGATTCTCCAATGCTTTATTAGGTTTTTTTTATAGAAAGAAAACGTTATTTTTCTTTCACTCTTTCAGCAGTAAGTTTGATAACGGCCGTACCAGAGGGGATTGGTTAGTGGCAGGTGGGGTAGTATGAACACTTCAATTGAACAGTACGAGTTTGTAATTTTCAGATGATTCCATTGAAATTCTGAGGTTATTTGAGGCGGAAAATATACGTCGAAACTTTTATTCTCAATTTTTTGGCAAGCTTACTTTCTCGGCTAAGTTTTAAAGGGATTTTCCTTTATGAAACGATTGTGTATGGAAATTATTGTTCAGAGAGATGGACCATTTTCTAATTCTACCATGTATATTTTTCATGATTGCAGGTATTAGAATCAAGGGCTTCGAAAAATTAAAATATAGCTAGTTCCCGGCGTTCCCGCTTCTAGTCCCGTCGTTCATAGAAGCATCCCTTGGAGTCTTTTTTGAATTAAAATCTATATTTTGCGAACGAAGTGTGGCAAAGAGTCCCGTCGTTCTTAGAATCATCCCCTGGAGTTTTTTTTGAATTAAAATCTATATTTTGCGAACGAAGTGTGGCAAAGAGTCCCGTCGTTCTTGGAATCATCCCCTGGAGTCTTTTGCTACGTTTTTTGCATTCGGTTTCTTCATTCATAATTTTCATTCATGATTCAACCTTTTCCTTCATCAGCCATTTTTTTCCTCCCGATACGCGAGGCGGTGATCTCGCAAGAATGCCATTCTTTCACTCTTCCCTTCATCATTCATTATGTTTTTTTTTCTTTTTTTTGTTCATACGCGAGGCGATGATCTTGCAGAAATTTCATGATTCAACCTTTCCTTCATCAGCCATTTTTTTCCTCCCGATACGCGAGGCGGTGATCTCGCAAGAATGCCATTCTTTCACTCTTCCCTTCATCATTCATTATGTTTTTTTTTCTTTTTTTTGTTCATACGCGAGGCGATGATCTTGCAGAAATTTCATGATTCAACCTTTCCTTCATCAGCCATTTTTTTCCTCCCGATACGCGAGGCGGTGATCTCGCAAGAATGCCATTCTTTCACTCTTCCCTTCATCATTCATTATGTTTTTTTTTCTTTTTTTTGTTCATACGCGAGGCGATGATCTTGCAGAAATTTCATGATTCAACCTTTCCTTCATCAGCCATTTTTTTCCTCCCGATACGCGAGGCGGTGATCTCGCAAGAATGGCATTCTTTCACTCTTCCCTTCATCATTCATTATGTTTTTTTTTTCTTTTTTTTGCTCATACGCGAGGCGCTGATCTTGCAAAAATGTCATGATTCAACCTTTCCTTCATCAGCCATTTTTTTCCTCCCGATACGCGAGGCGGTGATCTCGCAAGAATGCCATTCTTTCACTCTTCCCTTCATCATTCATTATGTTTTTTTTTCTTTTTTTTGTTCATACGCGAGGCGATGATCTTGCAAAAATGTCATGATTCAACCTTTCCTTCATCAGTCATTTTTTTCCTCCCGATACGCGAGGCGGTGATCTCGCAAGAATGGCATTCTTTCACTCTTCCCTTCATCATTCATTATGTTTTTTTTTCTTTTTTTTGTTCATACGCGAGGCGATGATCTTGCAGAAATTTCATGATTCAACCTTTCCTTCATCAGCCATTTTTTTCCTCCCGATACGCGAGGCGGTGATCTCGCAAGAATGCCATTCTTTCACTCTTCCCTTCATCATTCATTATGTTTTTTTTTCTTTTTTTTGTTCATACGCGAGGCGATGATCTTGCAGAAATTTCATGATTCAACCTTTCCTTCATCAGCCATTTTTTTCCTCCCGATACGCGAGGCGGTGATCTCGCAAGAATGCCATTCTTTCACTCTTCCCTTCATCATTCATTATGTTTTTTTTTCTTTTTTTTGTTCATACGCGAGGCGATGATCTTGCAAAAATGTCATGATTCAACCTTTCCTTCATCAGTCATTTTTTTCCTCCCGATACGCGAGGCGGTGATCTCGCAAGAATGGCATTCTTTCACTCTTCCCTTCATCATTCATTATGTTTTTTTTTCTTTTTTTTGCTCATACGCGAGGCGCTGATCTTGCAAAAATGTCATGATTCAACCTTTCCTTCATCAGCCATTTTTTTCCTCCCGATACGCGAGGCGGTGATCTCGCAAGAATGGCATTCTTTCACTCTTCCCTTCATCATTCATTATGTTTTTTTTTCTTTTTTTTGTTCATACGCGAGGCGATGATCTTGCAGAAATTTCATGATTCAACCTTTCCTTCATCAGCCATTTTTTTCCTCCCGATACGCGAGGCGGTGATCTCGCAAGAATGCCATTCTTTCACTCTTCCCTTCATCATTCATTATGTTTTTTTTTCTTTTTTTTGTTCATACGCGAGGCGATGATCTTGCAAAAATGTCATGATTCAACCTTTCCTTCATCAGTCATTTTTTTCCTCCCGATACGCGAGGCGGTGATCTCGCAAGAATGGCATTCTTTCACTCTTCCCTTCATCATTCATTATGTTTTTTTTTCTTTTTTTTTGCTCATACGCGAGGCGCTGATCTTGCAAAAATGTCATGATTCAACCTTTCCTTCATCAGCCATTTTTTTCCTCCCGATACGCGAGGCGGTGATCTCGCAAGAATGCCATTCTTTCACTCTTCCCTTCATCATTCATTATGTTTTTTTTTCTTTTTTTTGTTCATACGCGAGGCGCTGATCTTGCAAAAATGTCATGATTCAACCTTTCCTTCATCAGCCATTTTTTTCCTCCCGATACGCGAGGCGGTGATCTCGCAAGAATGCCATCCTTTCACTCTTCCCTTCATCATTCATTATGTTTTTTTTTTCTTTTTTTTGTTCATACGCGAGGCGATGATCTTGCAGAAATTTCATGATTCAACCTTTCCTTCATCAGCCATTTTTTTCCTCCCGATACGCGAGGCGGTGATCTCGCAAGAATGCCATTCTTTCACTCTTCCCTTCATCATTCATTATGTTTTTTTTTCTTTTTTTTGTTCAGACGCGAGGCGATGATCTTGCAAAAATGTCATGATTCAACCTTTCCTTCATCAGTCATTTTTTTCCTCCCGATACGCGAGGCGGTGATCTCGCAAGAATGGCATTCTTTCACTCTTCCCTTCATCATTCATTATGTTTTTTTTTCTTTTTTTTTGCTCATACGCGAGGCGCTGATCTTGCAAAAATGTCATGATTCAACCTTTCCTTCATCAGCCATTTTTTTCCTCCCGATACGCGAGGCGGTGATCTCGCAAGAATGCCATTCTTTCACTCTTCCCTTCATCATTCATTATGTTTTTTTTTCTTTTTTTTGTTCATACGCGAGGCGCTGATCTTGCAAAAATGTCATGATTCAACCTTTCCTTCATCAGCCATTTTTTTCCTCCCGATACGCGAGGCGGTGATCTCGCAAGAATGCCATCCTTTCACTCTTCCCTTCATCATTCATTATGTTTTTTTTTTCTTTTTTTTGTTCATACGCGAGGCGATGATCTTGCAGAAATTTCATGATTCAACCTTTCCTTCATCAGCCATTTTTTTCCTCCCGATACGCGAGGCGGTGATCTCGCAAGAATGCCATTCTTTCACTCTTCCCTTCATCATTCATTATGTTTTTTTTTCTTTTTTTTGTTCAGACGCGAGGCGATGATCTTGCAAAAATGTCATGATTCAACCTTTCCTTCATCAGTCATTTTTTTCCTCCCGATACGCGAGGCGGTGATCTCGCAAGAATGGCATTCTTTCACTCTTCCCTTCATCATTCATTATGTTTTTTTTTCTTTTTTTTTGCTCATACGCGAGGCGCTGATCTTGCAAAAATGTCATGATTCAACCTTTCCTTCATCAGCCATTTTTTTCCTCCCGATACGCGAGGCGGTGATCTCGCAAGAATGCCATTCTTTCACTCTTCCCTCCATCATTCATTATGTTTTTTTTTCTTTTTTTTGTTCATACGCGAGGCGATGATCTTGCAAAAATGTCATGATTCAACCTTTCCTTCATCAGTCATTTTTTTCCTCCCGATACGCGAGGCGGTGATCTCGCAAGAATGGCATTCTTTCACTCTTCCCTTCATCATTCATTATGTTTTTTTTTCTTTTTTTTGTTCATACGCGAGGCGATGATCTTGCAAAAATGTCATGATTCAACCTTTCCTTCATCAGCCATTTTTTTCCTCCCGATACGCGAGGCGGTGATCTCGCAAGAATGGCATTCTTTCACTCTTCCCTTCATCATTCATTATGTTTTTTTTTCTTTTTTTTGTTCATACGCGAGGCGATGATCTTGCAAAAATGTCATGATTCAACCTTTCCTTCATCAGTCATTTTTTTCCTCCCGATACGCGAGGCGGTGATCTCGCAAGAATGCCATTCTTTCACTCTTCCCTTCATCATTCATTATGTTTTTTTTTCTTTTTTTTGTTCATACGCGAGGCGATGATCTTGCAAAAATGTCATGATTCAACCTTTCCTTCATCAGCCATTTTTTTCCTCCCGATACGCGAGGCGGTGATCTCGCAAGAATGGCATTCTTTCACTCTTCCCTTCATCATTCATTATGTTTTTTTTTTCTTTTTTTTGTTAGTGTGGCAAAGAGTCGTTCTTAGAAGCATCCTCTGGAGTTTTTCTTGGATTAAAATCGGTATTTTGCGAACGAAGTATGGCGAATAGTCCTGTCGTTCGTAGAAGCATCCCCTGGAGTTTTTTTTTTGGATTAAAAGCAGTATTTTGCGAACGAAGTATGGCGAATAGTCCTGTCGTTCTTAGAAGCATCCCCTGCAGTTTTTCTTGGATTAAAATCAATATTTTGCGAACGAAGTATGGCGAATAGTCCTGTCGTTCTTAGAAGCATCCCCTGGAGTTTTTCTTGGATTAAAATCAATATTTTGCGAACGAAGTATGGCGAATAGTCCTGTCGTTCTTAGAAGCATCCCCTGGAGTTTTTTTTTTGGATTAAAAGCAGTATTTTGCGAACGGAGTATGGCGAATAGTCCTGTCGTTCTTAGAAGCATCCCCTGGAGTTTTTCTTGGATTAAAATCAATATTTTGCGAACGAAGTATGGCGAATAGTCCTGTCGTTCTTAGAAGCATCCCCTGGAGTTTTTCTTGGATTAAAATCAATATTTTGCGAACGAAGTATGGCGAATAGTCCTGTCGTTCTTAGAAGCATCTCCTGGAGTTTTTTTTTGGATTAAAAGTAGTATTTTGCGAACGAAGTATGGCGAATAGTCCTGTCGTTCTTAGAAGCATCCCCTGGAGTTTTTTTTTTGGATTAAAAGCAGTATTTTGCGAACGAAGTATGGCGAATAGTCCTGTCGTTCTTAGAAGCATCCCCTGGAGTTTTTCTTGGATTAAAATCAATATCTTGCGAACGAAGTATGGCGAATAGTCCTGTCGTTCTTAGAAGCATCCCCTGGAGTTTTTCTTGGATTAAAATCAATATTTTGCGAACGAAGTATGGCGAATAGTCCTGTCGTTCTTAGAAGCATCCCCTGGAGTTTTTTTTTGGATTAAAAGCAGTATTTTGCGAACGAAGTATGGCGAATAGTCCTGTCGTTCTCAGAAGCATCCTCTGGAGTTTTTCTTGGATTAAAATCGGTATTTTGCGAACGAAGTATGGCGAATAGTCCTGTCGTTCTTAGAAGCATCCCCTGGAGTTTTTTTTTTGGATTAAAAGCAGTATTTTGCGAACGAAGTATGGCGAATAGTCCTGTCGTTCTTAGAAGCATCCCCTGGAGTTTTTTTTTTGGATTAAAAGCAGTATTTTGCGAACGAAGTATGGCGAATAGTCCTGTCGTTCTTAGAAGCATCCCCTGCAGTTTTTCTTGGATTAAAAGCAATATTTTGCGAACGAAGTATGGCGAATAGTCCTGTCGTTCTTAGAAGCATCCCCTGGAGTTTTTTTTTTGGATTAAAAGCAGTATTTTGCGAACGAAGTATGGCGAATAGTCCTGTCGTTCTTAGAAGCATCCCCTGGAGTTTTTTTTTGGATTAAAAGCAGTATTTTGCGAACGAAGTATGGCGAATAGTCCTGTCGTTCTTAGAAGCATCCCCTGGAGTTTTTCTTGGATTAAAATCAATATTTTGCGAACGAAGTATGGCGAATAGTCCTGTCGTTCTTAGAAGCATCCCCTGGAGCTTTTTTTTGGATTAAAAGCAGTATTTTGCGAACGAAGTATGGCGAATAGTCCTGTCGTTCTTAGAAGCATCCCCTGGAGTTTTTTTTTGGATTAAAAGCAGTATTTTGCGAACCAAGTATGGCGAATAGTCCTGTCGTTCTTAGAAGCATCCCCTGGAGTTTTTTTTTGGATTAAAAGCAGTATTTTGCGAACGAAGTATGGCGAATAGTCCTGTCGTTCTTAGAAGCATCCTCTGGAGTTTTTCTTGGATTAAAATCGGTATTTTGCGAACGAAGTATGGCGAATAGTCCTGTCGTTCTTAGAAGCATCCCTGGAGTTTTTTTTTGGATTAAAAGCAGTATTTTGCGAACGAAGTATGGCGAATAGTCCTGTCGTTCTTAGAAGCATCCCCTGCAGTTTTTCTTGGATTAAAATCAATATTTTGCGAACGAAGTATGGCGAATAGTCCTGTCGTTCTTAGAAGCATCCCCTGGAGTTTTTTTTTTGGATTAAAAGCAGTATTTTGCGAACGAAGTATGGCGAATAGTCCTGTCGTTCTTAGAAGCATCCCCTGGAGTTTTTCTTGGATTAAAATCAATATTTTGCGAACGAAGTATGGCGAATAGTCCTGTCGTTCTTAGAAGCATCCCCTGGAGTTTTTTTTTGGATTAAAAGCAGTATTTTGCGAACGAAGTATGGCGAATAGTCCTGTCGTTCTTAGAAGCATCCCCTGGAGTTTTTCTTGGATTAAAATCAATATTTTGCGAACGAAGTATGGCGAATAGTCCTGTCGTTCTTAGAAGCATCCCCTGGAGTTTTTTTTTGGATTAAAAGCAGTATTTTGCGAACGAAGTATGGCGAATAGTCCTGTCGTTCTTAGAAGCATCCCCTGGAGTTTTTCTTGGATTAAAATCAATATTTTGCGAACGAAGTATGGCGAATAGTCCTGTCGTTCTTAGAAGCATCCCCTGGAGTTTTTCTTGGATTAAAATCAATATTTTGCGAACGAAGTATGGCGAATAGTCCTGTCGTTCTTAGAAGCATCCCCTGGAGTTTTTTTTTTGATTAAAAGCAGTATTTTGCGAACGAAGTATGGCGAATAGTCCTGTCGTTCTTAGAAGCATCCCCTGGAGTTTTTCTTGGATTAAAATCAATATTTTGCGAACGAAGTATGGCGAATAGTCCTGTCGTTCTTAGAAGCATCCCCTGGAGTTTTTCTTGGATTAAAATCGGTATTTTGCGAACGAAGTATGGCGAATAGTCCTGTCGTTCTTGGAAGCATCCCCTGGAGTTTTTCTTGGATTAAAATCAATATTTTGCGAACGAAGTATGACGAATAGTCCTGTCGTTCTTAGAAGCATCCCCTGGAGTTTTTTTTTGGATTAAAAGCAGTATTTTGCGAACGAAGTATGGCGAATAGTCCTGTCGTTCTTAGAAGCATCCCCTGCAGTTTTTCTTGGATTAAAATCAATATTTTGCGAACGAAGTATGGCGAATAGTCCTGTCGTTCTTAGAAGCATCCCCTGGAGTTTTTCTTGGATTAAAATCAATATTTTGCGAACGAAGTATGGCGAATAGTCCTGTCGTTCTTAGAAGCATCCCCTGGAGTTTTTTTTTGGATTAAAAGTAGTATTTTGCGAACGAAGTATGGCGAATAGTCCTGTCGTTCTTAGAAGCATCCCCTGCAGTTTTTCTTGGATTAAAATCAATATTTTGCGAACGAAGTATGGCGAATAGTCCTGTCGTTCTTAGAAGCATCCCCTGGAGTTTTTTTTTTGGATTAAAAGCAGTATTTTGCGAACGAAGTATGGCGAATAGTCCTGTCGTTCTTAGAAGCATCCTCTGGAGTTTTTCTTGGATTAAAATCGGTATTTTGCGAACGAAGTATGGCGAATAGTCCTGTCGTTCTTAGAAGCATCCCCTGGAGTTTTTTTTTGGATTAAAAGCAGTATTTTGCGAACGAAGTATGGCGAATAGTCCTGTCGTTCTTAGAAGCATCCCCTGGAGTTTTTTTTTGGATTAAAAGCAGTATTTTGCGAACGAAGTATGGCGAATAGTCCTGTCGTTCTTAGAAGCATCCCCTGGAGTTTTTTTTTGGATTAAAAGCAGTATTTTGCGAACGAAGTATGGCGAATAGTCCTGTCGTTCTTAGAAGCATCCCCTGGAGTTTTTTTTTGGATTAAAAGCAGTATTTTGCGAACGAAGTATGGCGAATAGTCCTGTCGTTCTTAGAAGCATCCTCTGGAGTTTTTCTTGGATTAAAATCGGTATTTTGCGAACGAAGTATGGCGAATAGTCCTGTCGTTCTTAGAAGCATCCCTGGAGTTTTTTTTTGGATTAAAAGCAGTATTTTGCGAACGAAGTATGGCGAATAGTCCTGTCGTTCTTAGAAGCATCCCCTGCAGTTTTTCTTGGATTAAAATCAATATTTTGCGAACGAAGTATGGCGAATAGTCCTGTCGTTCTTAGAAGCATCCCCTGGAGTTTTTTTTTGGATTAAAAGCAGTATTTTGCGAACGAAGTATGGCGAATAGTCCTGTCGTTCTTAGAAGCATCCTCTGGAGTTTTTCTTGGATTAAAATCGGTATTTTGCGAACGAAGTATGGCGAATAGTCCTGTCGTTCTTAGAAGCATCCCCTGGAGTTTTTTTTTTGGATTAAAAGCAGTATTTTGCGAACGAAGTATGGCGAATAGTCCTGTCGTTCTTAGAAGCATCCCCTGGAGTTTTTTTTTGGATTAAAAGCAGTATTTTGCGAACGAAGTATGGCGAATAGTCCTGTCGTTCTTAGAAGCATCCTCTGGAGTTTTTCTTGGATTAAAATCGGTATTTTGCGAACGAAGTATGGCGAATAGTCCTGTCGTTCTTAGAAGCATCCCCTGGAGTTTTTTTTTGGATTAAAAGTAGTATTTTGCGAACGAAGTATGGCGAATAGTCCTGTCGTTCTTAGAAGCATCCCCTGCAGTTTTTCTTGGATTAAAATCAATATTTTGCGAACGAAGTATGGCGAATAGTCCTGTCGTTCTTAGAAGCATCCCCTGGAGTTTTTTTTTTGGATTAAAAGCAGTATTTTGCGAACGAAGTATGGCGAATAGTCCTGTCGTTCTTAGAAGCATCCTCTGGAGTTTTTCTTGGATTAAAATCGGTATTTTGCGAACGAAGTATGGCGAATAGTCCTGTCGTTCTTAGAAGCATCCCCTGGAGTTTTTTTTTGGATTAAAAGTAGTATTTTGCGAACGAAGTATGGCGAATAGTCCTGTCGTTCTTAGAAGCATCCCCTGCAGTTTTTCTTGGATTAAAATCAATATTTTGCGAACGAAGTATGGCGAATAGTCCTGTCGTTCTTAGAAGCATCCCCTGGAGTTTTTTTTTTGGATTAAAAGCAGTATTTTGCGAACGAAGTATGGCGAATAGTCCTGTCGTTCTTAGAAGCATCCTCTGGAGTTTTTCTTGGATTAAAATCGGTATTTTGCGAACGAAGTATGGCGAATAGTCCTGTCGTTCTTAGAAGCATCCCCTGGAGTTTTTTTTTGGATTAAAAGCAGTATTTTGCGAACGAAGTATGGCGAATAGTCCTGTCGTTCTTAGAAGCATCCCCTGGAGCTTTTTTTTGGATTAAAAGCAGTATTTTGCGAACGAAGTATGGCGAATAGTCCTGTCGTTCTTAGAAGCATCCCCTGGAGTTTTTTTTTGGATTAAAAGCAGTATTTTGCGAACCAAGTATGGCGAATAGTCCTGTCGTTCTTAGAAGCATCCCCTGGAGTTTTTTTTTGGATTAAAAGCAGTATTTTGCGAACGAAGTATGGCGAATAGTCCTGTCGTTCTTAGAAGCATCCTCTGGAGTTTTTCTTGGATTAAAATCGGTATTTTGCGAACGAAGTATGGCGAATAGTCCTGTCGTTCTTAGAAGCATCCCTGGAGTTTTTTTTTGGATTAAAAGCAGTATTTTGCGAACGAAGTATGGCGAATAGTCCTGTCGTTCTTAGAAGCATCCCCTGCAGTTTTTCTTGGATTAAAATCAATATTTTGCGAACGAAGTATGGCGAATAGTCCTGTCGTTCTTAGAAGCATCCCCTGGAGTTTTTTTTTTGGATTAAAAGCAGTATTTTGCGAACGAAGTATGGCGAATAGTCCTGTCGTTCTTAGAAGCATCCCCTGCAGTTTTTCTTGGATTAAAATCAATATTTTGCGAACGAAGTATGGCGAATAGTCCTGTCGTTCTTAGAAGCATCCCCTGGAGTTTTTCTTGGATTAAAATCAATATTTTGCGAACGAAGTATGGCGAATAGTCCTGTCGTTCTTAGAAGCATCCCCTGGAGTTTTTCTTGGATTAAAATCAATATTTTGCGAACGAAGTATGGCGAATAGTCCTGTCGTTCTTAGAAGCATCCCCTGGAGTTTTTTTTTGGATTAAAAGCAGTATTTTGCGAACGAAGTATGGCGAATAGTCCTGTCGTTCTTAGAAGCATCCCCTGGAGTTTTTCTTGGATTAAAATCAATATTTTGCGAACGAAGTATGGCGAATAGTCCTGTCGTTCTTAGAAGCATCCCCTGGAGTTTTTTTTTGGATTAAAAGCAGTATTTTGCGAACGAAGTATGGCGAATAGTCCTGTCGTTCTTAGAAGCATCCCCTGGAGTTTTTCTTGGATTAAAATCAATATTTTGCGAACGAAGTATGGCGAATAGTCCTGTCGTTCTTAGAAGCATCCCCTGGAGTTTTTCTTGGATTAAAATCAATATTTTGCGAACGAAGTATGGCGAATAGTCCTGTCGTTCTTAGAAGCATCCCCTGGAGTTTTTTTTTTGATTAAAAGCAGTATTTTGCGAACGAAGTATGGCGAATAGTCCTGTCGTTCTTAGAAGCATCCCCTGGAGTTTTTCTTGGATTAAAATCAATATTTTGCGAACGAAGTATGGCGAATAGTCCTGTCGTTCTTAGAAGCATCCCCTGGAGTTTTTCTTGGATTAAAATCGGTATTTTGCGAACGAAGTATGGCGAATAGTCCTGTCGTTCTTGGAAGCATCCCCTGGAGTTTTTCTTGGATTAAAATCAATATTTTGCGAACGAAGTATGACGAATAGTCCTGTCGTTCTTAGAAGCATCCCCTGGAGTTTTTTTTTGGATTAAAAGCAGTATTTTGCGAACGAAGTATGGCGAATAGTCCTGTCGTTCTTAGAAGCATCCCCTGCAGTTTTTCTTGGATTAAAATCAATATTTTGCGAACGAAGTATGGCGAATAGTCCTGTCGTTCTTAGAAGCATCCCCTGGAGTTTTTCTTGGATTAAAATCAATATTTTGCGAACGAAGTATGGCGAATAGTCCTGTCGTTCTTAGAAGCATCCCCTGGAGTTTTTTTTTGGATTAAAAGTAGTATTTTGCGAACGAAGTATGGCGAATAGTCCTGTCGTTCTTAGAAGCATCCCCTGCAGTTTTTCTTGGATTAAAATCAATATTTTGCGAACGAAGTATGGCGAATAGTCCTGTCGTTCTTAGAAGCATCCCCTGGAGTTTTTTTTTTGGATTAAAAGCAGTATTTTGCGAACGAAGTATGGCGAATAGTCCTGTCGTTCTTAGAAGCATCCTCTGGAGTTTTTCTTGGATTAAAATCGGTATTTTGCGAACGAAGTATGGCGAATAGTCCTGTCGTTCTTAGAAGCATCCCCTGGAGTTTTTTTTTGGATTAAAAGCAGTATTTTGCGAACGAAGTATGGCGAATAGTCCTGTCGTTCTCAGAAGCATCCCCTGGAGTTTTTTTTTGGATTAAAAGCAGTATTTTGCGAACGAAGTATGGCGAATAGTCCTGTCGTTCTTAGAAGCATCCCCTGGAGTTTTTTTTTGGATTAAAAGCAGTATTTTGCGAACGAAGTATGGCGAATAGTCCTGTCGTTCTTAGAAGCATCCCCTGGAGTTTTTTTTTGGATTAAAAGCAGTATTTTGCGAACGAAGTATGGCGAATAGTCCTGTCGTTCTTAGAAGCATCCTCTGGAGTTTTTCTTGGATTAAAATCGGTATTTTGCGAACGAAGTATGGCGAATAGTCCTGTCGTTCTTAGAAGCATCCCTGGAGTTTTTTTTTGGATTAAAAGCAGTATTTTGCGAACGAAGTATGGCGAATAGTCCTGTCGTTCTTAGAAGCATCCCCTGCAGTTTTTCTTGGATTAAAATCAATATTTTGCGAACGAAGTATGGCGAATAGTCCTGTCGTTCTTAGAAGCATCCCCTGGAGTTTTTTTTTGGATTAAAAGCAGTATTTTGCGAACGAAGTATGGCGAATAGTCCTGTCGTTCTTAGAAGCATCCTCTGGAGTTTTTCTTGGATTAAAATCGGTATTTTGCGAACGAAGTATGGCGAATAGTCCTGTCGTTCTTAGAAGCATCCCCTGGAGTTTTTTTTTTGGATTAAAAGCAGTATTTTGCGAACGAAGTATGGCGAATAGTCCTGTCGTTCTTAGAAGCATCCCCTGGAGTTTTTTTTTGGATTAAAAGCAGTATTTTGCGAACGAAGTATGGCGAATAGTCCTGTCGTTCTTAGAAGCATCCTCTGGAGTTTTTCTTGGATTAAAATCGGTATTTTGCGAACGAAGTATGGCGAATAGTCCTGTCGTTCTTAGAAGCATTCCTCACTATTTTATTCATCTATTCAATGATTGAGATTCTGCGAACAGGATGTGGATGAAGAGATTTGCATCAAAAGAATCGAAACAGTTCTCCGGATCGCAGCTGGTAACTTGGTTTTTTATTGCACCTGAGAGATTATGATTGAATGACAACTGAGAAAGTTTTTTTCGATATGATCCAGAGAGACCATAATTACTTCAAGATGATCAACAGAGTTCATGACTGGATGGGAGCTGGAATATTCCATTCATCAAAACCAAGACACGGTATCATCTCAGTTCGGCACAATAAAAGTGGGTAAATATTTTTTTTTCTAGTTCTAACTTTTTCCATCTCAATTTCTATACACAATCGTTTCACTGTATTGTATCATTTATCTCTATAACATATAACATTCTAAACTATTATGACTATCATGTCATTAATTTGATTGGAACACTTCCTTTACTGCAGCCTCAGACTACTCGCGATAAAAATCACGACATCTCTCATTTATTTAGTTGTTTCAGTTTATTCCTAGATTTATGCATATGCGAAATCCATTAACGTGATTTTCCAATTGAAAAATGCTCTCATCGAAACAGGTGAGTACGTCTTCTAAAATTACAACTTCCTCTTCTCATATCGTTCATTTCGCAGTGTCTCTTTACTTCATGCTATTCAATCATCCTCTTATAATACCGTCTAAGAATAAATTTGTTCAAAATCCCTACTCTAATTTAGAATTCCTCTTAACGAAATTTCTCAAGCCAAAATTCAAAAAACAGAGTCAATTAATTTACGTAGAGCAATGTTTAACTAGCCGGTAAACGATTTACCATCGATTGGAATAAAAAAATTGTTTAAAGTCATTTATCAGAAAATTTTCGGTCAACTTTATGTTGTATTATATGTATGTATGTATGTAATTTATTGCTCATAAAAGATACAACTTTGTAGCAATGGGGGGGAGTATGACAATAGCTTATATACGTAAAAGTAATTAGGAATTTATAGTGTTGTATTATATTTAATTATTATATAACAATTGATTGGCAAACTCTTGAATGATGAATAATTCACTACCCTCACCTGCAAACAAATTGCAATCGCTTGGTAATTATAAATTTTTCGAAATTAATAAATTACCGGCTTAATGAATATTGCTGTGGGGATGAAATCTCTCCCTTCATCATCTTTCAAGCCTACGGACTCGTCTGAAGATGTTGGGCTCATTTTCAGGTCTCTGTTTCAATAAATGTTTTTCCTTCGTAAATTTTCATACCTTAATGTTTGTTGTCTTTGTTGCTATCAATTACTATGCTGTTATAAGTTTAGAATGTCCAAGCATTAATCTCAGTGATACATCCACATTTACTCGAAAATTTTGTTCACTCCGCAATCTATACTGGTAATTGTCCAGGTTTTGAATTATAGAAATAGGATTTCCACTATAATTGATGAAATTTGGACTATCATTTTTTCTATATTCAATAATCCTTGTGATTAATATTACCAAGCATATTTTGGAACAATTGCTTGAAATTTCTTAGATAACAATGTTATCTGGACACCATAAAAATTTTCCTCCCAAGAGCGGAGCAAGGGTGCCAAATTATAGTTAAAGTTGACTTAAAGAGAACAAATAGAAGTATTGAAAAAAAAAAAACAGTTTTGAGTTCATTTCATCATAATGTCTGTATCGATTATAGTCGATCATTCCTCATACAAAACTTCCAAAACATATGATACATTGACCTCAGAAACAAATGACGAATTATCTTCCAAATCGAGTGATTTTACTGATTTCAATGTCAAATAAAGAATGTTCTGTGGAAAAAACCCGAACAATTCTATGATAAGCTTCAACAGCAACTTCCTCATATTCAAAATTTTCTTATTTTCAATACGTGTTTTACGACTTACGAAGAATGTGATGATAGAAAACTCTAGAAACATGTTATCAATACGGGAATAATTCTGAAAAACGAAACAAAATTGAATGAAATAATTGAATAAATGATAATTGTTGTTGCGTAGCAATGATCTACACCTTTTGTTAAAAAATATTTAAATGAAAATATCAAAATTCACCATGAGGCAAAATGAGAGCGTGTTTTCGAATGAAATTTAAAAAAAAACAGGAGGATGGAGATTTTTATAAAACAGGATAAGTCGATTCTTTTTGCTACTCATTTTTCAAATGATAATGAAAAAAAATAATTATACTCGTTCATATTCCTCATCATTCTTAGATCATTTATTTGTTCAAATGAAAAAAATTGAAGAATCAAAAAATTTACCAGACTTTTGCTAATTTCAAGGTAATCTCGATTGATATTTAGAACTACTGTTCATTACATGATAATGAAATGAGCAGATATCTAAAAAATTTTTTGGATTTTCTTTAAACAAATGAAAGTATGAAAAAAAAAAATTTCAAAAAATCTTAGAGTTTTTCGAATTTTCGACATACATGTATTTTCCATTATCTCTTGTGGTTCATTAAAAAAAAAATAATCTAAAGATTTGTCAGACATTTCCTATTTCCAGTAATCATGTTAATTATCGGTGTTGCGATGCATACCTTTTCAAAAGACCAATAGCGCAACGTAACAAGCGCAATTCACTCAACGACTCCCATCGAACTGCAACGAACACTAATACGGTCGTGCCGAAGTGGGAATTCGGCAATGAACCCGAATGGAGCCGAACAAGGCCGAAGTCGACCTTCTCGCTATTACGACAATATATCGTTGCTTCAGAACCAAAAAGGCGTAACTGCTATGCTAATCCACAGCACTTAGGCCCCTCTACCCTTAAGGTGAACAACATATATACAAGTACATTTATAGATGTACGTTGCATGTGCGCCTGTGTGTGTGTGCGTTGTCGACGTTTTGACACTGACATTAACCTGGAATATGTGAAAAAATATAAAATAACAAAGTTTATAAGTCTCATCAATTGATCATCGATCATTTATTACCAAAGATTAAAAAATAAAATTTTCTTAACTAATAAAAAATAAAATGTGCTTTTTAAAACTGCAACAATAATTATAAGAAAAAAATTGGTGGCAATCTTTCACTTTGATTGACGGATGTGTTCAGTTGGCATTACAGATTATCAAGACCACTGCGCGTTGGAAATGGTAATTTATTAATTATTTATTCAATTTTCACCTCATTTGAATTAATAACTATTACTATAGAATTCATTTCAACGTAAATTTTTTCGTTTTACTCCAAAAAAAAAAAAAAAAAATCCACTGTTCAGATTTATCACTCGATAATCAAAACACCTGACTCTCTAAAATGTTCCAAAGCATTGTCTTATCATATTTGTTTGTTATTATTATTATTTCATCAAATTTCATAATCCGCAAAATACTCGACACTATCAGATACTCATGCACACGTCATACAAATGCTATTTAACACCCATATATATATATTGTATTCAATTCAGACGTGCAGATGGTCTCTTTCATAAATCTCTTAATAATAAAAAATATATATGTATATATGTTAATGTTTGTGATAATCCGGATAAAATCGTCACATGTAAATTGACAAATGGTACAGAATTTTAATATTATATTCATTAGTAGATAGAAGACTTGCCATTGAATATCATTTATACCTAAATAAAAAAGAAAGAGGTAGGTTAACTTGGTTTTTGATTTTCAAAACATTTAGAGAAATTGAAGGAATAAAAAATGAAATTAAATGAAAAAGTTATTGATTTAATGTGTAAAAGTAGATCCAAACAATGTCATGGAGAGGTTTCCATTGAAAGGTACATCATCACTTAATATCCCTGCTCATAGTGCAACAGGCACCAATTACAACTCAGTATCACCTCCTCAGGTAGGCCATACACCATATTAATCCAGTATTATAAAATTTTTAGGCAAGTCGATTTTTTTTATGATTTACTGAAAATAACAGACATCTGACAGAAGATCTTGTAGTCTTTTTTTTTTCTTAACAAACAAATTGTTTTTAAGAAAATGAAAAATATATACAGGTGAAAAAAATAAAAAAAATCTAAGTGCAAATTTTTTAAATATTTTTTTTGTAATAATTTAGTTGTTTAAAAAAATTAGTAAATGTCTGCTACTTTCAGTATCATGATTTTTTTGTGACTTTTTTTGAGAATATCTCGGAAACTAATGGAGATAGGCCATTTTTGCCGAAAAGTTTTTTGTAGAGATCTTTAAGAGCTAGAAACCAAGACAAAGGTAAAATCACGCTATCTCGCTTAGTTTTCGAGATATTCTTGAAAAACGAAAAAATGAAGAATTGATCTTTATTTTCAGTTTTTTGAGGATATCTCGGAATTTAAGCAGGATAGAGCGATTTTTGAAGAGACCTTTTTTGTAGGAAATTTCAAAAGCTACAAAAAAAGTTTTATTGAAATTGCTCTATCTCGTATAGATTCCGAGATCATTCTTGAGAAACTAGTGACAGAGTAAAATCGATTTATTCTGAAAATTTTGTATTCTTATGAATTGGCGAAAAATTAACGTTGATTGATGAAAAATTGTGCAATTAATTTAAACGAGTAGTTGTAAGTCTATGCACTATTGTAATACACTCTCAGGCTTGCATTATGTAATTTAAATTTCCTGTAGTACTATCACAGTATATTTATGAAACTGCTTTGAATTGACATTTCAACAAAAAATTTCAGAATTCTTTAAAGACAACTATAATCAGAATGCTGAATTAATTTGCTAAAACGGAAGCTATGGTATTATACTAAGGTATAAATAATAATTTATCAACATCCACGACTCGAGTTTATTAAATAAAATTAAAGAAAAAAATTAGATAGACTTTCATTGATTAAAAAAATTAATGTAAGAGATATTTTAAAAAATACGTTAATTGAATTAATAAGTGTACGAGAAAAACTGTTCGGACGTTTCTACCAGAAGTAAGAATTCAAATAAATAATACTAAATTCTAGTTTAAGTAGAGGAAGGTGGGGTAAAATGGACATTCTAATTGAACGGTTTGAGATAGGGATTTTATGACGATTCCATTGAAAAGCTGAGATAATTTTAGATGGAAAACCTCTGTAAAAAATGGGATTTTTAATTAAATTTAGAAAAAAAATCACTTCTGATATATGATTTTTATGTGAAATTTCCTCAGCTTCCCAATGAAATCATCAGAAAAAAACCTATCTCCAATATTTCCATCGATTTCGCGTGATTTTCGTAGTATAAAATAGTAAAACTAACACGTGCCCATTTTACCCCTTGTCTCCATTTTCCCTCACTTTCCCCTTCATCTCATGTAAAAATTTCATCGAAATTTCGCCTCATAATTTTCTCTTGAATCCCCTCATGACCTTCTGCACGATCTTTTTTTTGTAACTAGTAATAAAAATTCTGCACGATCCTCATGCTTATTTAATTTAGTTTAATTCATTCATATAACTCTTAAATGCGGAATAGGCAAGAAATTTTTGAGTAAATATTGCTAATGAAAATTTTTTCTTATTTCTTCATAATTGCAGACGACAAATGGCCTGAATGGTCACAGTGACACACGATTGCGAAGTAGTGCATTGACTCGCAGCAGTCTCAGCAGTGACGAAGACATGTTGGATAGCAATAATCAAGGATCCCCAACGGGAAACAATCTCTATTTAGAACGAAGCAGTCGCCTGGATGATGCATCATCTTGTAAGTTCTTGATCCTAACGAATTTTTCATGCTAATGATTTTTTTCGGATTGAAGATCTCAACGAAAAAATTTGAAAAAATTCTGCAATAATGTAGACATGCCAGAGCATTCTCCAGATTTTTTTTCATATTTTTCGGTGAAGGTCTTGACTTCGAAAAAAATTTAATTCTATTTTTAAAAAATCTATAAAAATGGAAAATTCCATTTTTTTTTTAAGTCATGAATAATAAAATAAAAATTAATTAGTTTCAGCAGAATCTGATGATATCCCAGGAATTGGACAGTATGAAGATTTTCATACAATCGATTGGCAGCGTGATATTGCACGTGATCGTATGAGACATAGATATATATTGAAAAAACGACATGACTCTATATGGGATCTTGTTAAAGGAGCACATGACGCATGGTCCGGATGGTTATGTGTACTTCTAGTTGGTTTATTTACTGGTGTAGCTGCTGGTGTTATTGACATTGGTGCATCATGGATGACTGACTTGAAATTTGGAATATGTCCACAAGCATTTTGGCTCAACAAGGAGCAGTGCTGTTGGAGCTATAATGAGACTACATTTGATGGGGGTAATTGTTCTCAATGGTTACCGTGGCCTGAGGTGTTTGGCCAACAGAAGACAGGTGCAGGACCGTATATTGTATCGTACATGTTTTACATCGCCTGGGCGCTGCTCTTCGCGTCTCTTTCGGCAGCTCTGGTCAGAATGTTCGCACCATATGCATGCGGTTCTGGTATTCCTGAGGTATATTAGCTATTCTGTGTGGGGAGAGTGGGGTAAAATGGGGATTCTGATGAAATGAGTTGTTGAGGAAATTTCCGGTCAAAAACATACGTCAGAACTGATTTTTATGAATTATTTGAAAATTCTGCCTTTTTTCAATTTTGTAGAAAAACCACTTTTTTGAGAATATCTTCGGTTCTATTGGTAGTAGAGAGCTGGGGTTGGTCTTAAATGAAAGGTCAGATTATTTGCCATTGATTTATAGTTTTTTTTCTTTTTAATATCGTTTTTTGAAGGAGTGATAGACCATTTCGAGAAGAATCAGTTATTGTTTCAAAAAAAGTAAAATTTTCAAATAATTGCAACAATGGATTTTGACATGTTTTTTAATGGGAATTTCCTAGAATATGGAAACTCAAATGTATCCGTTTCATCGCTCAGGTCCATATTACCCCACCCTCCCCAATTTTCAAAATATCATGATATTTTTAATCATGAAAATATTCATTCTGTTTTCTTCCACCAGATAAAAACCATTCTGAGTGGATTTATAATCCGTGGTTATTTAGGAAAGTGGACTCTGATTATCAAATCTGTTGGCTTAATCCTCTCCGTATCAGCAGGACTGAGTCTCGGTAAAGAAGGCCCCATGGTGCATATTGCTTGCTGCATAGGAAATATATTTTCTTATTTATTTCCAAAATACGGTAGAAATGAAGCTAAAAAACGTGAGATCTTATCAGCTGCTGCAGCCGCTGGTGTCTCTGTAGCTTTTGGAGCACCCATTGGTGGTGTACTTTTCAGCTTGGAAGAGGTAATTATTCTTATTGAATCCTGATTATTAAAGCAAAATTACCTCAATCTCTTTTTTTCAGGTCAGTTATTATTTCCCTCTGAAAACACTGTGGCGATCATTTTTCTGTGCCTTGATAGCAGCCTTTGTGCTACGCTCGATCAATCCATTTGGGAATGAGCATTCAGTGTTGTTCTATGTGGAATACAATAAACCTTGGATATTCTTCGAATTGATTCCATTTGTCATGCTCGGAGTAATCGGGGTAAGCATTCAAATTCGATGATGTCAATACCTGACGTATTTTTTGCATTTAGGGGAAAGTGGGGTAAAATGGACATGTCTATTGGGACGTTTGAGGTCGAGTCTTAGCAGACATCAAAAATCTGGGAAATTTCTAGTTGAAAAGCTTGTAACGCGATTAATTTTTGAAAATTTGACTTATTTAATCAAGATTTCGAGAAATCGAAAATTTACTTTTTAGACAAATTTCCAAGTCTATTATTTATAGTGATTTGGAGTTCAGCTTAGATGGAAGATGCTCATTTCACATCAATTTATGTAGTTATAATTTTTTTGGAATCGATTTTTCGATAACTTATAGCCCATTACCGGGAATTCTATGGTTATTCTATATCTATTTGAAAAATCGATGAGGGTTTTTTGTTCGAACTATCTAAATTGATGGAAAACGAGCTCATCGTTCATTTAAGATGAATCCCAGGTGTCTACGACCGATAAAATTGAAGGCATCTCCTAAAAAAGTGAATGTTTTTCAAAATTGAAGAGTATTTTACCTTCAAACTTTGAACAAATAATCAAAAATTTAAAAAAAGAAAACAATCAATTTTGGCACATGCTTCCATCAGAAATTTCTCCAGCTTTTCAATTAAACCGTCCAAAAAAAAAACATCCTTGATATTTCCATTGATGTCGAATGATTTTCATAATCCAAAAAATTAAAACTAGAATGTGTCCATTTTACCCCACTTACCCCTATATTCATTTCCTTCTTTTTTCAGGGTGTAATTGCAACTCTCTTCATAAAAGCAAATTTATTCTGGTGTCGATACCGGAAGACTTCAAAATTGGGACAGTATCCAGTGACAGAGGTGCTGGTTGTAACTGTTATTACAGCTGTAATTGCATATCCAAATCCCTACACGAGAATGAGCACCAGTCAACTGATATATCTTCTCTTCCGCAAATGCGGAGTGTCAAATGGCGATATGTTGTGTGATTACAATCGTAATTTCACTAATTTCAATTCAACAATTGAATCAGCAGTGGCTGAACCAGGAGTTTACAAAGCCGTTTGGTTACTAGTATTAACGTTAATACTTAAACTTGTTATGACGATATTCACGTTCGGTATCAAAGTACCATGCGGCTTATTTATACCATCATTGTGTTTGGGTGCAATTGTTGGAAGAATCGTTGGTATTGGAATGGAACAACTTGCCTATAATTATCCGCACATTTGGATGTTCAGTGAGGAGTGTACGATTGGTACTGATTGTATAACACCTGGGCTGTATGCGATGGTGGGAGCAGCTGCTGTTCTTGGTGGTGTAACGAGAATGACCGTTTCACTAGTTGTCATTATGTTTGAATTAACTGGCGGTGTACGCTATATTGTACCGCTTATGGCTGCTGCTATGGCCAGTAAATGGGTTGGTGATGCTCTTGGGAAACAGGGAATTTATGATGCTCATATTGGACTCAATGGGTATCCGTTCTTGGATAGCAAGGAAGAGTTCCAGCACACGACACTCGCAGCTGATGTTATGCAACCCAAGTATGTTAGAATTAAATTAAGTGGGCTTACATGATCAATGGATGGACGACAGTTAAAAGTGAAAAATTTGCAGATGTAGAAAATTCAAGAAACGATATGTGCAATTTTTTCAATATTGTTTTTATAACAATTTATTCGCTTAAAAAAATACGAGAAATGGCCTAATGTGTACTAAATTCATTAGCATAATAAGTTAATGATTGCTATGCTTTTTTCTTTAATCTCTGATTATGAAACTTATATGGATTCATGTAATTTCGATTACATATATATACCGGTTGATCGAAATTTATAATCATAGCATCGCGAATATGCTACTGTTTATCTATTGGGGATTTGAATTGTAGTCTAGTTTTTTCCGATTGTCACTAATTTTCTCTTCATTATTCGAGTTCAATTGATTTTTACTTTATTTATTATATATTTTTCTATTCGTCACGCCTTTCTGCAGTTTCTCTGCGTGATTTGCTTATTTTCAGGCTCCAATGAACCCCTATTTTTTCTCAATTGTTTATTTGTTGGTTGTCTTATTCTAAATCTAGGATGATATTGAAAATAGCAGACATTTGACAATTTTTAGTGTTTTTTTCTTTCAACAAATGAGTTATTTTCAAACAAATGAAAAATATGTACAAGTAGAAAATTTTCAAAACTACAAGTGCAAAGTCTTTAAATAATTTGTTTAATAATAATTCATTGGTTTAGAAAATTCTAAAAAATTGTAAGATGTGTGCTGATTTCATTTCCATGAATCTAGAAAAGTATTTTTGCAATGAATAAAATGTTTATTTTTCTTTCAGACGAAATGAAGCGCTTCATGTACTGACGCAAGACTCCATGACAGTTGAAGATGTTGAAAATCTGCTCAAAGATACAGAGCACAATGGTTTTCCTGTAATTGTCTCGAAGGAATCTCAATATCTTGTTGGATTTGTACTGAGGCGCGATCTGAATCTCGCACTTGCTAATGCAAAACGCATGATTGAAGGCATCACGCGGCAGTCCCTTGTGATATTTACTAGTGGAAATAATTTGCAAGCTCACTTGCCACCACCGTTGAAATTGAAAAAAATCCTTGATATGGCACCTATTACTATTACTGATCAAACACCAATGGAAACTGTTGTGGACATGTTCAGGAAATTGGGATTGAGACAGACTCTTGTTACTCATAATGGGTGAGAATTGAATTAGAAATTGAGAAATTATTATTCAGGAACAGTGGGGCAAAATAGTCCTTTGCGGCAGCATGATCCAGGATTTTTTTTTTTAAGTGAAAGACTTCATGAAAAATTTCGAAAAATTTGAGAAAATGCTCGAATACGTGGAAATTGTTGGTGAATTTTTTCAAATTTTTTTGTAGACTCCTTCAACCTTAAAAAAAATCCCGAATCATTCTGACCCGCAGATCTATTTTGTCGCAGTCTCTTTCTATCATATTCACAAACTCTTGTATCTTTATTTTTCATCTTCTTTATTTTACAGACGATTATTAGGTGTAATCACGAAAAAAGATGTACTACGTCATGTGAAGCAGCTTGATAATGAGGATCCAAACTCAGTGTTATTCAACTAAATAATTTATATCAATGATATATTTTTTTAAATCTATTATCACATACTTCTCATAAGTCTCTTTCATTCATCACAATATTAGCGGCTTCATTTTGTTATTGAATTTGAATTTAGTCATTATGTAAAATATGAATTTCGGAATTTCTAGGAGTTAGAAGAGCCACGCTGCTATTCGTAAGAATTTCTGAACTGGTCGCTTAGTATTTTACGAAATATGCTAATATTCAATCCTCTGTACTTATAATCAGGGATGATCAGTCGAGAAAAAAAAATTTTTTTTTTTTGCATATAATATGGAAACTATCGGTTCTTTCTCAACATTAAATTTTGTAATTAAAAGTGAATTCAGGAGAATTCATTGAATTTTCAATAATATTTTACCTTAAATGATTCAAAATATTATTCGTAATTTCAAATTGAATGCGAATCCACTTCGCAACTTGTTTTCATATGTATTATTCATGATTAATTTCTCCAAGGACATGCATACTTTTCTGTATTTTTATTTTAAATTCTTCATCGTCTTTCTAAATTTCACTAAAAAAGTGAAAAAAAACCGCAAACTGGAGAATAATTATTTTCATGTCTTTAAAATACTTCATTTATTATTATAAACTTCATAAAATTCGTCCTCGTCATTGCATAATATCCGAAGCCGTTAATAATAATCAGTAAAGTTTTGTTTAAATTAATTAAATTACAACATTATTTAATTAATCATTAACAATCACATAGAGAAGAAATGTTAGTTGAATTGTAAATTTTTTTTAGCTCTCATTCATTAATAATCATAATAATAACTATCAATTCGATACACAGTTGTAAAATTTTGTAGAAATGAAAATATTAAAAGAAAGTATTGAACAGATGATCAAAATTGATTCGAATAACGTATATTGATGTTATTAAGATGAATTATCAAAAATTTAGAGTATGAAAATGTTTTTTTTTTTTTTTATTTGTAAATAAAGGATTCATTGACTGTAATGACTCACACATTATCGTTCCATGTTTTATTGTAGATTTTAATGAGAATCATATGTAAAGATACTGAATTGGAGATAATAATAAAGATTATGGGATTATAGACTATTGTTCATGTATAATGTCATAAAACCAGGGAATATACGTGTTATTAATTAATTTTTGATGAAAAAACTGAAAATTCATGTCTCAACTCGAAAGTGAGGAGTAAAATGATGAAGAAACAATGAATTTAATTCATGAAACATTTTTAACAGTATTGTGAAATAAAGATGTTTCTTGATGAATATGAGAAAATGACCACCCACTCTTTTCGTGACCAAAAAAAAGGTTTTTGGAAAATAAAGATATATATATAAAATTTTTAGACAAATCGATTTTATTTTATCATTAGTTTTTCTAAGATATCTCAGAAAGAAAGGGAGATAGAGCAGCTTTCATCATTATCTTTTTTATAGAGAATTCTAAGAGCTGCGAAAAAGATCACTGTGAAAATTACTCTATCTCGCTTAGATTCCGAGATATTTCAAACAAACTGGTGACGAAATAAAATTGTTCAAAAAAAAAAAGAACGCATGTTTCCCACTAGGATTTTTTTCACCTTTTCAATTAAGAATCATGCGAGAAATTAAGTTGAATCGATAAATCGTCTGTAATTCAAATATTTTATTATCACCACACTCCCAATAACTTTATAGTTGATTTGAAGTATCATGGGAAATTGGAAGTTTTTTTTAAAGAAAGCAATACTAAAAGATTGTGTTTCTGTCCGTATATTTAAAAAAAAGTTGAATTTATTCATAAAATCGTTAATAACAAATGATACGAGAAAAAATTCTCAAATTTCATGAAATGAATCTGTAAAGAATGTAATTAGAACTTAAATAAGTTTTAGAAACAAGAAATTCGTTAAAAACTGTAAAATTTTCTGTGATTCTGAAAATTCCTTCGAAATTTGAAAAAAATGAACGAATGTGTGAGAAGCTCAGAAAATTTTTCAAATTTCTATTAATTGTTTACATTTCTAAGACTTATTCTATTCCCAATTACATTCTTTACAGATTTACTCCACCGAATTTGAGAATTTCATCTCGTATTATTTATTATTAATATTTTATGCAAAATTCAAACATTTTTTTAAAAGGTAGAAACAGAAATACGTTAATAATCGAATTCATTTCTATGTTAATAATAATTTTAAAAAACCTTCCAATTCAATTATCATCAACATGGAAATGAATGCAATTATTAATTTCATAATTTTCTTTAAACTTAAAAACACTTAAATTAGCAGATATTTGGTAATCCTGTGCATTTTTATTGAAAAAAATTTATGATTATAAAAAAATATTGAAAAAATTCCCACTTATAGATTTTCAAAGTTTCTAAATGTGCATTTTTTTAATTTTCAAAAAATAAAAAATAAATTATTATCTGTTAAAAGAAAAAAAAATTATTTTTTCCATATTTTGGAAAAACTTTTCCTCAATTATCCTTTTCCATTCAAAAAATTTCATATTCTCACCGTCATATTGGCAACAATGAAAAGGTGTGGTAGCACTTGTTACCGTAAACTGTCTAAAATAGCTCTTGCAAACGAAGTAACTTCGGAAATATTCGGGTCCTATTCTACAACACGTAAATTTCAGCTTCGAGTCGACTTCGAAGATCACCTCATTGGCCAGTTCGGCAATAGTGAAGCGGGTTGTGTGAAAAGTATAGGAAAAACTGTGTGTTGTTGTATATGTTGGGGCTGGGCTGTGTGTGGTTAACATTAGTAGCAATAATATAAAATGGCATAAATGATTTGGAATATGATCTGTTGTGATGTGCCCGTTTGTTGATGAAAAAATACTGATACAGTGTAAATGCTTCTTGGTAAGTTGCTAATATTATTATGATTATTTTTACTGTATGTGACTAACCTCTATGATGCATTTTGAATGAAAGTATTTGAAGGAAGTCATTGATATGAGATAAAGGTTATGAACTGTTGGCAATAGACCTCGTTAGTAGTTATTTGAAAAAAAAAATAATAATAATTAAAAACACAAGAGTTGTATAACACTGAATTACTAAGGAAAACTCGCCTCGTAATTCGTTAATCATGAATTTTTTTTTCATTTTTACAGTCAATGTGTTGTATTCATCGAAATTAGCCTGAGCATTCATCCATGTAATTTCATTGGATGCCTCTCCTCAAACTTAACCTTCTGGTGATTTTTTTTTTCACTGAAATAATAAATTTTTTCATCCTCTTCATCTCGAAATATCTATTCACCTATTTTCAATATTTTCTCGTGAATTTTTATAATTGCAGTTTTTCTCTTTAAATTCGTATAAATTGTGAAATTTTACGATTTTTTTCATGGAATTATTAATATTTATTCTGCATGTATATTTTATGAAGTACAGGATATGCATTATTTAATTAGAAATTTCGAATTATAATTTTTAATTTATGTTTATTAATTGTAATGTAATTATCACATATCTGGAAATTTATTTGGATTTTCTTTTAAATAAATAAATTATTAGTAAAAAATGTTGGGGAAATTCGCACTTGCAGTGTTTTGAATTTTCTACATGTGCATATTTTTTGTTTTTTTTTCATTTTAATAATTTATTTGTTGAAAAAACAATAAATCTAAATTTTTTCTAGATATCTGCTATTTTTAGTGTCATGTTTATTACAGCAATTTTTATTACTGATTTTTTTTTTTGGTTGAAGGTACAGTATACATTGAAACTAGTGAGCCAGCAAAATGGGAAAGCTACTGTCAAAAATATTTGGCAATAAGGAGATGCGAATTCTCATGCTGGGGCTCGATGCTGCTGGAAAAACAAGTATCCTTTTTTATTACGACGAGAATTCCGAGGTGAAACGAAATAAGTCGATTTTTTTCTGTCATTAATTTTTCTAGTAATATTTCGGAAAGTAAGCGAGATAGGAAAATTTTAGTAAATGCTTCTTTTTGAAGCTCTGATTTTTTACAAAAAAAAAATTGTTTATAAAAATTCCATTATCTCGCTTAGTCTCCGAGATATGCCTGAAAAATGAACCGCAGAAAAAAGTCGACTTATCTCGTTTACCTCTTTACAACTAAATTAACTTTAATAAATCATGAATTGCTTTTAAAAAAAGTGGAGAAGAGTTGTAATCCAGGAAATAAATACTTATTTTATAAATATCTTTAGAAAAGTCAATGATATAAAGTTTTAAAACACTTTTTAAAAAATCTCTCGAAATTTAATCGAGATAAGGCGATGTTCCCCTAATTCTGTTAGTACAGAATTTCAAGAGCTGCATACAAGGATTCGGGTAAAATTGCTCTATCTCGCTTAGTTTCCGAAATATTCTTAAAAAACTGTTAAAATGAATTTGATTTGTCTGAAAAAAATCTGAAAAAAGTCCCTTGCAAGAGAATTGACAAGAAATTTTTTCTATCTCAACTACTCCAACCACTTCATTACTGCATCAGTAACTCACAAAAGCTTTCAATGAAACATAATGAAGTGTAATAATTGCCTTAACAATGATTCATAAGCTATACTGTATAAATTGAAATTGGGACAGTCAGTCACAACTATACCAACAGTAGGATTCAACGTAGAGACTGTTACATATAAAAATGTTAAATTTAATGTCTGGGTAAGTCTTCTATCATATTAAAAAATTGATAAATGATTTTAAAAACCACTGGGTCAAAGTATATTAATGATAAAATATAACAATTGAATTTATCCCACAGGACGTAGGCGGTCAAGATAAAATACGCCCGTTATGGCGTCATTACTATACTGGTACTCAAGGACTTATTTTTGTAGTAGACTGTGCTGATCGTGACAGAATTGATGAGGCTCGCCAAGAATTGCATCGAATTATTAATGATAGAGAAATGCGTGATGCTATTATTTTAATATTTGCCAATAAACAAGATCTTCCGGATGGTAAGAATCACATTCTATTTATGGAATTCATAGAATTCCAACAGTTAATACTCTCAGTCGTATCATCAAGATGAGTTAGTTTACAGAAAAAATCAGCAAGAAGCATTTTTTACTAAAAAAATCAGGGTTAAAGAAAAAGTTTCTTGAATGATTTTTATAAATTTCTCAAATTGATTTTATTTTACTATTAAATTTTCGTAGAAATTTTCAAAAACTACGTAAAAAGTCATTATGAAAATTTTCCTGTCTCGTTTAAACTCCCCAGATATTGAAAAAAAATTTGTTCAATAAAATCAATAATTTAAATGAAATTTTAATTGACGTTAATCATTAATTAATCAAATTGAACTACTTTACAGCTATGAAACCACATGAAATACAGGAAAAATTGGGATTAACAAGAATAAGAGATAGAAATTGGTATGTTCAACCTTCTTGTGCAACAACTGGCGATGGATTATACGAGGGCCTTACATGGTTGACTAGTAATCATAAATTATGAACCATTAGTTAGTAATTATTATTATTATTATTCCCGTGGATTTTTGTAAAACAATTAAAATACACCTGCCATGTGGGTTCTCATTCTTATAATATAGAACAATCGATATAAAACAAGAAAAACAAATAAAAGGAGGAAAAAAATACAACAAAAATTGACAAGAGAAGGCAATTATATGCCTGGCTAATTTGAGGATTAGCTTCAGCAGAAAATTTTGAAAAAAAATGGCAAACTTGACACGATAAATTTGCTTGTCATGTGTAAACTAAATGAGCGTGAAAGAATTTACAAAATCTATTATACAATGGTGTTTCAGTAATGTGGAGAATGGGTCGACGGCCTGGGATGAACAGTTGGGCGGGTGGGAGAGGGAGGCCGAGGGGGTGGGGGCTCTATTCACACGGTCCACCGTTCAACAACGATTCATAAATGTCTTATCGAGATGATACTTTCAAACCTTCGTTGTATAGCGGTCTCGAAGTTTATTATAGATCAGATACCAAAAAAAAAAAAAAAAAATGAAAATGGAAAAATAAGGAACACAAGGCAAATGAATAAGATTGTAAAATTTGTTACTATATTCATCAATGAAGTTGATAAAAATATAAGCTTTTTATTGTAAAATAGACTCATTTTTTTTCTCTAGTGAAATAATTGTTTTTTTTTTTTTTTTCGTAATTACAGTTCTCCCCATTATTAAATAATAAATGTGTCTTTTTGGATTCTTCGTTGATGAGAGAAAGGAAAAATTCGAATTCGATTGAGTGACATTTTTATTTTATTTTTTTATTTTTTCGGGATTTATATTTTGCTTTTTTCTTGCATATAACTTATTGAATGAATAAAAGTGAATAAAAGTTTATGTACATCACATTTTCTTGAAATACATTGTAATAATTAATATTGAAAGGCCAATTGCATTGTATATATAAATTAATCATCATTGTAGATTTGCGAATTAAACTAGGGCATTTGATTTTTTTTTTTCAATTGAATACATCAAAGGAATTTTTATCTGATTGTATAAGATACGTCATTCCGTTTCGATATTGAATTAAATATTTGAATGTAGATTATTTTTTTGGAAAATTATTTATTTGGTTTAACGGTAGCATTATTATTATTGCCAGTTGGCATTGAGAAATACGTACTAAGCAATGAAATTATTGAATTTATAAGCTGGTTATGTTGTAAGAATAGGGGCAATGTCAGGATGATTATGGAAAAAAAGTTGAAACAAAATGAAAAATAGGAGAAATGTTTCATTCCCCGAAATAATAGTATTAAGAATGTTTTGGATGGATCAATTAATATCAACCGAAATTTGCAAGTTTTGGGGGAAAATCAACTTTCATTCCTTAAAACTAAAAAAAAAAGAATAAGATTCGGAAGAGATGGTTTTGAAAAAATTATTTTGCTTGGAAAATGAAATTTTTATTATTGTTAATAATATTTTTATTGTTGGATCAATGGAAGAATGAAATAAAATCGAAAAAAGTATGGAATTCAACGAGTAAAAAAGGCATGAAAAAAAAATTCTTATTTGTAAAAGTATTCCTTAAAGAATTTTGAAAAAGTACTGTGTACGAAATTTTGAAAAAATACTTTTTCGAGAAATTTGGTAAAAAAAACATATTTTTCAAATTTCACTTGACTTTTCTATGTACGTATAATTAATGGATTGGAGTCACCGTTGTTTTTATCAAGTTAGAAAAATTTCAGAGACCGACAAAAAAAAGTTTTCATAAAAAATTCTGTATTCTCTTAATTGTGGAGAATCTCTTACGTTGATTCATTCCTTCACTACTGAATTATCATTGAATCCGAAAATGTTGAACAATCAACACATCCAGAACATTCTCAAATTCGAAAAAAATTTAATGCAATTGGATTAAAAAAAAAAAGAATTCACTCCATCACAACAAACGGAATGAATATAATTAAACATTCCATTGCGATTTTGAATGTACATTAAAATTCCTGATTTACCTAATAAGCTAGTTGTTAAAAAGAAAAACACATTTTCATATTTTCTGATGAGAATGAAAAGCACACGAATTATGTAAAATGTTTAGACACATGACTTTTTTTTTTCAGAATGATGGAAAAAATATTGAAATATTAAATGAAATTGAGGGAACTTGATGTGCATTTTTTATATTGTTGATGAAAATAATGTAATTAAATTCTATAATGTCACTCATAAATTTTCCATCATAATTGAAAGAATTTTTTTTTGGGAATAATAATCATAAAAATTCATCTGCTCAATAAATGTACAATTTTGTCTCAATTGGATATAATTTTAAGAAATATTCGAATTTACCGCCATATTATTATTGTATTTCGTTCGAAATTATCATCGATCACGACGTTTTTTTTAATAGGATAATTAGCTCATCATCGAATTATAATGAAGTATATAATCAGTATCCGATGACAAGAAAGAGAACAAGAAAAAAAATCTATAATTATTTACGAAAAAAGCAACTAAAAAAAGAAATTAAAAATAAAAAAAACCTGATAAGAATAACTATACTTTTATAAATGAAAATTTTAATCAATAGAATAGAGGAATTTAGCGCAGTGTCATGATAAATGACAATGAATGAGAAATAAAAATTTTCATCATTGTGATCAATCAATATTGCTTATCATTTAGAGGAATTTGGAGTTATTTATTTCTCATTGTTTCAGATGTAAATTTTATTTTGAGAAAATTTTTTTGTATCATGTGAATTTTTTTCTTTTTTCGATACAATGAAAATGTCACAATTGATTTCTTAATCAATAAATATCATTAATAAGAAATTAAATGAGGTGTAGTAAATAAGAGATTTCAATTAGATGATAAATTCAAAAATCAAATGTTCATTATTTCGATGATATCTTGGAAATGAAGAAGCTTATGTGAATCTGATTTTTTTCGTAGAAAATTCGTGGAGATCTTTCTATTTTGAAATTATTTTCAGAATTAATCATAAAAAATTTGTCGATTTTTTTTTTCAATGAAGGCCTCTATAAAGGAAATTTATAAAATTTCTCTAGAGATCTTCAAGGACTAAAAAAAAAGATCATTATGAAAATTGCTCTATCTCACTTAAATTCCCCCGATATTACGAAAAAAATAATTTCGAAATTAGTTTCAAGAATTCATTGAAAAAAAATTGTCGACTTTTTTTTGAGAGCGAAGGCCTATGCAGAAAAATTCAAAAAAATTCACCAACAATGTAGACAAATTGCAGCGTCTTCTCAATTTTTTTCAGATTTTTTCATGAATTCTTTCACTCTGAAAAAAATTCCTGAATTATTTTACTCCAGTCCCCTTCATTTTTTTTCGTGTCTTCCAGACAGAATAAATCATTTTTCTTTCAAAAATTCAATTTCAACATGAAAATATCGAGGAGAATTTGATTGAAATGACGAGACTGTTTTTTTGATTCTTATGTAAAAAATAATTCAAAAAATTTTCTAAAATTACTATGATTACGTAAAAAATCTTCAAATTCGCGTCATCTTCTGCGTTTTTCGCCTGCAAAAGGAAAACCATAAAAAGAGCGAGGTGATATAAAAAAAGCCTGCGAAAACAAGCTTTTCGAATGTAATTTAAAAAAAAAACCCAACTCTTGTTCTTCCCTCAAAAATTAAAATTAAAGAATAAAAAAAATTCATTATAATTTACATGAAAATAAAAAAAAATCCTTTCATATCAAATAAAAAAAATTCATTCTCCTTATTGTATTTCATAAATACATCGATTTATCTGAGAATACATGATTATGGGTCAGGGTTGCCTATTCCAAGGATTCCGCATCCCTCTATCTTCCACTGCCTAGGAATTCCTTCAATCCTCCTAACCAGAGACGACAGACAGACGCATTCATCATCATTGCGATTGATTGCTCCCAATAAAGTTGCCACTGCAAAAATTAAGTGAATTTTTTTAAAATTCTCATAATTCTTTATTAATTTTTTTTAAATAAAAGAGATCTTTCAAATAAGGAGAATTAGCACCACAGTAAATTCCACATAATTACACTGAGAAAAAAAAGTGGTAAAAACAATCGAATATTGATGCAATTGGTCCTTAGAAAATATTTTTTTGAATCAATCAATCAATTTTATTCACTTTGTTTAGGTAATGAAGCTTTTTACGAAGAGAATTTAATTTTTTACGAGCGAATATAACAATTTGAATGCAATATAGTGTTTTTTTTTTTCATTTGACTATCATTATTAAAATTTTTTAATTTTTCTTTTATTAAAAAAATATTTAATATTAATTAATTAATCTACTATTAATTACTATTTTTTTTCAATAATTGCTAAAGCTGTTGAATTTGCTAAATTTTGTCAATTCAACAAGTTAATTTGTTTGAATTAATTCAATTCAGTAAGTTCAATAAATTTTTAATTATTAAAAAAAATATTTGCTAAGAACAGTGTATATTAATTTTTTTCCATAAATTTCCAAATTGCAACTTTTTCCCAAAAAATTATCAATAGCTTTGATGAAAATCTGATTAATTCTACAAATCATTGATGCAATATTCACTATTCATTCCTTCCTCAATAATTCAACCGCCAATATCCTTTAAACTGAAAAATAGGTCATCACTTCCGTGAAAAATCTTGAACTCTTGAATAAGATGAACAAACAGAGAATCCGCAACTAAAGAAGAATGCAAATTGCAAGGATGTAGAATTGCCCACAAAAAAAACCTAAAAAAAAAGGTAGAAGAAAAAAAAGACCAATATCATAAAAATCGATTGTAAAAAAACGAATAGAGGAAAATGTACATATCGCGTTAGTTATCAGAGCAATTTTTCAAAAATTACTGCAATAAGTCGTGATATCATTATTCCCAAAATCGTCCTGGAATAATTCGTATTTCATATCCTCTAATATCATGATATTCACTTCCTGTAATGCAAACAATATGCTGATGTTAGAAAGGTGGCCAAGAAGTGGCCATGAGGAAAAAAAGACATAGTCATTCTTATCTGCTCTCGCTTTTTCTCCATCTTTCTTCTTCACCACCTTTTTTTCCCTCCCCCGCCAAGTTTCGTGTGAATGCGCGAAGGGCACGTATGATGGTGTGCGTTGAGGGTGAGGTCGAGTTGACGTTGAGAAAACGAAACGGAGGCATCCTGCGAAGCATCATGAAATGGGCTAAAAAAGAGGGAGGGGGAGAGAGAGAGAGAGAAAAGAAGACACAAAAGTTCTCTCGAGGGGCTTGCGTACGAGATTCGTAAATGGACTTACGAGAAAAGAAGGTGGGTGGAGTGTGTGTGTGCTACCAGCGCCACCGAGAAAATACATGCTTTTACGTAAGGTATACTAAACTGTATACTCCCTCTACTCGAAAACAAGTAGAATCAATGATACTGAGCTTGCGCGTAAGAATAGCTAAAAGCCCATCAGATTAATACCAAAACGGACCTTCAAGTCAAAAATGTTTGCCAATTTTTTTTTCAAAGAAAGGCTTTTCCGAAAAATCTGAAAAAATTCAATAACAATGTAGACATATTGTGCCATATTCTCAAATTTTTTCAGATTTTTCCAAGGACTCCTTCACTTGAAAAAAAATAGGATTGTTCTGCTTTGCTCTCTGCACACTTGTACCCTGCACGAGCTTTTCGAGGCCTGGTTCGAATCCCCCCACTCCCCTCTTTCCCCCCTCTCAGCCTGTCCTCTTCTCTCATCGTCATCGCATTTTCGAGAGTGCCTCGCGGATATGCTGTATAGCTAGAGCTCACCATTATGACTGCCAGTGGTAGTGGTATTTCTACTACCAGACAGGGGTTTCACCCCTCCTTTCCCCCCCTCCCCTCCCCTGTCGCCCCTTCACTAACACATGCAGCGTCCTCCTGGATAAAGCTCTGTGGGACGCGCAACCCTCCTCTTTTCAGGCACTTCTCCCTCTCGGTCTGGCACTCTCTCTCTCTTTCTCCATCCCTCTCTCACCCGAAAATCTTCAACAGCGCGTTTGTAGCGTAGTAAGAGTAATGCGCGCGCGCTGTGTGTGTTGAAGGCTATGGTCGAATGAGGAAGATGCTTATATTTTCTGCCTCATTATATGATTCGCCATTTGATATTAAATTGAAAAATAAATAAATTAATTTGACGTTAAAATTGTTTAATTGTGCTAACGTATGTATTTGTAATAGTGCTTTTGAAATGCCTGGATATTGAGGAAGAAATGGGATTTTTCGTTGGGGCCTGAAGGGCGAGTGTGATAGGGTGTTTTTGGCTGGACGCAAAAAATTTTATGATTTTTTTCTTGCGAAATTCATTGTGTCTCCATGTTTTTTTCGTAGGAAATTAGCGAATTGAATGTTTTGCTGTGATTTGTTGGGTGTATTGAGTAATTCATTGATGATCTTGATGGTGAAATTGTAGGGGCACTTTTTTTTTTTTTTGAATAATTGTGAACGGTGTCTATTGAGTGACAGCAACGTGGGAGGGGCGACACGTACACCCGGAGAGAGAAGCTTTTCGTCGTGGCCTGTAGGAGCAAAAGAGGGGAATTGAAAACTCGAAACAAGTGAACGTGTTTTAAGGCAAAAAGGGGAATTAATTGAAAAAAAAAGTGGCATTTCAACACTTACGAGTTCGAAGATATTCAAAAATGAATATTTTCAAGAAACAAGCTTGAATTAAAGAAAAATGCTATATTTGCAAATTTTTGCCTCTTTTTTGTAAGTGTTTAATCCAAAGGCCTATATGGATTTTCGTATCTTCTGCATACCGGCAAGAAGAAATATTCTGTCAATACTTGATATATACCGTTTTTTTTTATTATTGTAAATGTTTCATAATAATACTGTTTTATGCAAATAATTAAAATTACATTAAAATTAATATCTGAGAGAATTTTACATAAATAATGAAGTAGAAGATTTTTCGTTTAAAATTTTATGTGCTATAAGAAATGAAATGCGCGCGATTTCTTGCCGATACTATTCGCCAATAAAAATAGTATACAAGTGCGAAATTACATAGCATTAAAAAAATAGTACAATTAAAAAATAAATAAAAAAAACTTGAAATTTTTCAAGTTAGTTGAAGTAAAATTTTAAGAAAAAAAAGGGAAAAAGAGATAAAAACGTGATGCGTCATCTGGCAAAGTGGACGTTGTGCCTCGGCATATTTTTTTTCATTAGTATTCGAATCAGTCGTCAACAAGAGGAGGACATACCACACAATGAGTAAGTTTAGCTTTTGTTTGAAACTTTAGTAATAGGACGAAACTCGGTCGGTTTTGTTCGATTGTGGGAGGACTTCAACCAATGATGCAATACCTATTTATTATGAAATTCATGAATGGATAGTGACATTTTTTCTTCCTTTCAATTTTTCTTATCATCATATATATATATATATATATATATATAATAATATATATATATATTAGTTTTTTATTCATTATTATACGTGATTACTCAATTATAAATGCATTCTGGTTGAAATAATTAATTGAAATTAAATTGAACATTGAAATTATACAGTCTGATGAGCACATTGTTTTCAGGGTGAGAAATTGGGCGCTCAAGTTTGGAGTGGATCTGTGGGAGTTTGGAAAACAGGCGACAAAACTTGCTGAAATACAACGGGTAAGTTGAATCATTAATTTCTTTCGAAATTTTATCGAATAGTTATTTGTAATTATTTGAATTAAATTTTTTTTTGAATTTGTTTCTTCAGAAATATCATAATATGGAAGCAACTGTAAGCAAGAAGGATGGCTTGGTTTTGGTCCGTGAAATGGCAGCAGAGGTCAAGAATATGCTTGACTTCAAAATGAATGCAGTTATGGTAAATAAATATTTAAGAAAATGAAATGTGTTTTATTTCTTAATTTTTTTCAAATATTTTGGAAACTGAGCAAAATAGAGCAATTTTACTAGTTTTTTCTTTGGAGAGTCATACAAAAGAATTAGGGCAAAATCACTCTATCTCGATTAGTTTCCGAGATATTTTTAAAGAAACTAATGATGGAATAAGATCGATTTGTCTGAGCATTTCACAGTCGCAGATATTTTTTCGATATCTATTCATTTTTAATAATCCTATGTTTTTCTAAATCATTTTTCAGAGACTGATGGAGAGCGCTGAACAAGCAGCCGTTTCTTCCCCCAGAGAATCTAATTCATCGCCGAGATACTACAGCTCTCATGATATTAATAAATTAACAAGCGATGGAAAATCAAATTCACATGGACGTGAATTATTATTGACGATTCATCGGCATTTTGATAATTTACCAGTTAATTTGAATTTATCGGCTGTTCTATTGCCATCTGGAGTTAAAGACACTGGTTTGTAATTATTTCAATAATTATGCGGTGAAGAGGTAAAACAAGACAAGTCGATTTTTTCTGGAAATTTTTTTTATTGAGCATTTTCCTGAAATCAACGGAGATACGCCCTTTTATCCTCGTTTTATTTGTATAGAAATTCAAAAGCTGCAAATGGACTTATTTCGTTTTATGTCTTCGAAAATTATAAAGATGATATTTTTAATTCCCATTTTTTTGTCTATTCTAGACAGTGAAGTAGCTGTTGGACTACAATGGAGTGACCATTTGGATCCATTATTCGTTAATAATTACGACACTGATCCTACATTATCCTGGCAGTACTTTGGTGCTACTTCCGGATTTTTAAGACGTTTTCCAGGTAATTAATCGCTAAATCCAATCGTTGATCTGATTCTATTCTAAAAAAAAATTCCCTTAAAAAAATTATGATTATCACTTTATTAATTAATTTAATTGAAATGTTGACTTAGCTATCGCCTGGCCTCCTCGAAAATTTCCAAATGATCCTGACGAATCGTCCGAGGTATTCGATTTTCGAACATTGGATTGGTTCATCGGTGGCGCTACTAGTCCAAAGGATCTTGCCATTCTCGTTGATGCTGCTAGTTTTTCATCAAGAAAGCTTCGTACCTTGACACTAGCTACAACCAAGAGTATTCTCGATACATTATCATCAAATGATTACGTCAATGTCTATAGATACGGCAGTAGTGTCGAAGAAATTGTCAGATGTTTCAAGGATAATCTTGTCCAAGGCTCACCTGAAAATATCAAAGAAATGAAAGCTGCTTTACACACAGTACAGGCAGAATCAGCTACAAATGTATCAGCCGCATTGAGTGTTGCATTTGAAATTTTGAATAAGTACAATAGAACTGGACAGGGCGGTCAGTGTAATCAAGCAATAATGCTTATTACTTCGAATACTGAAGTTGCATCAATGGATTTAATTAAACGATATAATTGGCCACACATGCCAGTTAGAATATTCACGTATCTTGTGGGTGGAGACAAAAGTGCTGAGCTCAAGGAAATGGCTTGCAGTAATAAAGGTAATGATAATTAATTTGTATTGAAGTTATTTAACTTGAAATTGGTCTATGAGGGATTTTCTGGGTTCCGCCTTTTTTATGATCATTGAAAAAAATGATTTTATTCATTGAAGGGATGGATAAACTATTTTATTGTAGTCTTAGGAACAAAGTATCGTAAGTGCTGTATATAAGAATAGCACTTACGCCACTTTGACTCTAAGACAACGATGCCTTTTTTAATAACATATCCTGTGAAGAACGTAGAAGGGGTGCAATACTTTAGGGGGTATAAATATATATAATAATTTAAAGGGAATATCCTGTAAAGTTCATGAAAGAACTAAATTAACTTTAGTAGCAAATTTCATTTCATGCTAAATGAAGTTACCCAGTGTGCAATCTTGCTGAAAACTCGGTAAACGCACTTGGCCCGTGTAGAGTAGATTCGGCAACGTTGCAGATGAAATAACATGCCGGGAACCCCCATTACTCGACCAAAGTCGTCAGATCGTTTATGGTGACCAACCCAGGATCAAAAATTAATGAAAGTGCTTTTATATTGCAGGTTTCTACGCGAGAATTTCATCGATGGAAGATGTTAAAAGCAAAGTGTTTGAATACGTTAAAGTGCTTGCTAGGCCAATGGTCCTTTATCAGCATGATCATCCAATCCATTGGACACCGGCTTATGTGGGTGGTGAGGTATGTACCTGAGGGCATAACAATGACAATGAAAAAAAAAAGTAACATACAGAGATTTCTATGAGGTCGTTCTATATGGTTTTTGTGTGACTCTCTACAAGAATGAGATTGAAAACTATCTGATCTTTTATTGAGGCACCTGATAGATGGTTCTATACGGAAAACTTTTACGCTAGCTTGACATCATCATTTACTATGCATATTCGGCTGGGAAAAACATCTTGAGCTTTTTTTGAACATGGTTCGGAATTTTTTGAACTATTCGGTACAAAGATGTTACAAATCAAAAGCGATTCTGCGGAGCAGAATGACTGGAAATTTTTTTTTCTTATGAAGACATTTATTGAAAAATCTGAGAAAAATTGGGAAGATGTTTCTGGGATGTTTATATTGCTTTGGAATTTTTTCAGTTTCTACTTATAAAGGCTCACACTTCGACGAAAAAAATAGGTTCATTTTGCTCCGATCTTCCCTATTTATCTATTCAATATTTTGATGATTAGAAAAAAATGTACTTTGAAAAAAATTGAACTAAAATTTCTCATTGAATCATAATTCAAGGGAAAATCGTAGTGCATTCAACAGGAAATTCTATTGCGAGTTCCTTCATTCTATTATTAAATAAAAAATATTCGGTGAAAAAATTGTTGTAGAAAGCGAAGAAGAGTTACGGAATTTTCAATAGAATCTATAAAAAAAAAGTGAATAGGATTTCCAATAAAATTGCCCATCGAATGCACTCGGATTTCCCCTTGTTTTTTTTTTCATACGTGACACTACTACAAAGCAGGTCTAAAAATTTGGAAAATGGAGATGCATTTTAACGTTAAAAAGCCGTTTTTTCTAATAAAAGCTGGGAGCCGGTCTATTCAGAATTCGTAAATGTTGTAATTCGGTCATTTTAACATGTAACTCAACATTTTGTGTTTCAACACTATTTATCTTAACATTTTCTTTTTTAACATAATTTATTTCGAAATTTTATTTCATAACATAATTCTCTTTTTTCTAATCCATTTTAAAAGTATAAATTGAGTAAAATTTCTATATATTTCATTTATTATATTTACAAATTTATTGTCGAATTTTCTGTTTTGTTGTGTTATTCTTATTATTATTTTATTTGATGATGTGCCATATTCACATTGTGTGATTGACCTCGCAAATATTCTGATAAATTGCACTCAGGGTTGTAATTTCGAGCGGCATATTTTATAAGAGTTTATGTTCAATTCTCAACATATTCGATCAATTTTTTTTTCCTTTTTAGCTAGACTTCTATTAATTTTCATGCAATTCTCAGCATATTTTCCTTCAAGTATTCAGGATGGGTGTAACATCGACGCATTTTCTCCAATCAAGTAAATCAATGCATTAACTCAGATTTAATGATTAATCTTATTCCAGAGCGCAAGATATGCGCAAGAAGGACAAGCACAGCTCATGACATCAGTAACGGCTCCAATTCTAGATCGTCGTAATCACACGGTAACACTTGTGTTTTTCTAATCGATGAACATCAAATACAAACTACTAAGCCCCATTTTTCATTGTGTATTTTCTTTTTCTCTGCAGATAAAAACGGCAAATTTATTGGGAATCGTTGGGACTGATGTGCCTATAGAAGAAATACAGAAGCTTGTACCACCATATAAAGTATGTAATCCGATGCTTTTCTTTTATTATTTACTGAATGTATTTAAACATTATATACTTTTTCATTTCAGCTTGGTGTAAACGGTTACTCTTTCATCGTGGATAATAATGGTCGTGTCTTATATCATCCTGATTTACGCCCATTGGTGAGATATTCTAAGTGTTTATAGTAAAAAAAAAACATACCTGGAAGGGATGAGCTTTGAAAATTGGTTTGGGAGGCTTCAGTACCTGATTCGGGTTTATAGAAGAAATGAAATTCCGGTATCAGGAGGAAACCCGTTTTGGATTCTTTTAGACTCGATTCCTGAGCACGTAAATATCTGATTCAGGTTTCTCGGGATTACCTGATCAGGTATTGAACCTGATTGTGGTTTTCGTATCGAAGATCTGGTAATTATAGTAATTCAATTCCGTGAGAGGATCTGAATCAGGTATCCAATAGTTTTGCGTGGCTTTAGGACATGATTTCAGTTCCTAGATGAGAAACAATTTCAGTATCAGGGAAAAACAGGTTTCAGATTCATCCAGGACTGAACTTCTGTTCATATCGTCGTCTTAGAAACAAAGAGAAGAAGTGCTGTCTAAGTATAGCACTGATGCCTTTTTGATTCTAAGGCAACGATATAAAGACCTGATTTAGGTTTCAATAGTAACCTGATGAGGTAGCTACATCAACCCAAAATTGGCTTTTTCTTGTGGAAAAAATGTGATTATCATAGAACCTTAATTCCCCTGGGGAAACCTGAATCAGGCACTCAATAAAACCCGAATCAGGTGTTTATAAATGCTGAAATTGATAGCCAAGATAACCTGGAATCAGCTTTTTCTAAACATCGAAATTAAGTTTTACGAACTGAAAATCGGAATCAAGCATTAAAAAAATCTCAAATACTTTTTTTCTAACTTCAGGTATGTTTTTTTCCGTGTGCTCATAAATTTTAATAACTATTCTAAATAAAATGATTTTTTCTCATTTTCTCCAGCCATCTGGCTTAGCTGTAAGTATGAAATATCTTCAGAATATAAGTACACGATTTTTATACTCAGAATTTGAAATACCGTTTCTTATTTTACAGTATGAGCGTTCGTTGTATCCTCGTTACGCGAGCGTTGATTTATCCGAAGTGGAATTATCAGAGTACGATGGGCCTACACACTCGTTAAATAATTCGTTGCTTCTGGATGTACGTATAGAGAAAGAATATCTAGAAAAAAAATCTTTCAATTGTGGAAATATTTGAGTTAATGAGTTTTTTCTACATTTTCAGTTGAGGCGCGACATGATTGATCAAAAAGAGGGCGAAACTAATTTCGCAGTGAAAATTCATTACGACAATATGGTATGAATTTTTTTCCGTCATGAACGTTTTTCAATTTGTTAGTGTCTATATATTTCCATTTTTTTCTTATTACTTCAGCATCGAAGACAGTCATCATTTGACTGAAACCAAACTTGCGTTTGAAATTGATTAAAACCGGGGTGAAATGGACCTATAAGGCAAAATGAATCGGAATTTTTCTAAGAGTGAAGGCTTCGACAAAAAAAAATGAAAAAATTCACCAACAATGTTGGAATGTTGAAGCATCTCTTCAATTTTTTCAGATCTCTTTTCTCAATCTTTAACTATTAAAAAAAATTCTGAATCATTTTGCACAGGCAGTCTATCTTACCCCCTGGTTCACCAATATGAAAACGATATCTGCAGATACTTTTGTGAAGAGAAAATTTAATAATGAGATTCTCGAATTTAATATCGCATCAAAAACCCTTGAACTTTGAAACTTAATAAATCTTCAATGCTCGTATTTATAATCAGAGTTTGCGCAACTCAGTTATGAATTCTTTGAAGAATAGTTGAATCAAAGAATGATTTCAAATTTAGAATTTCCATCTCATCTGATTAACGAAATGTACATTTACGTGTGATAATTCTAATTTTTTAAATAATTTTTACAGAAAAGAGTAACCATCAGAAGACACAATTACTTCTATAAACCAATTGCCGGGACTCCGTTCTCTCTAGGACTTGCACTGCCTGAAGGTTATGGCATGCTGGAAGTCAATGCCGAACTGGAAATAAAGCATGCTATAGTAAATGGTAAGAAAAATATCACTGTTACGTAGGAGATGTGCGAAGAAAGGGAAGTTTTTGGAATCACTCCCCTGTGACTGTTACTTTCTTTCCCTCTGGTATAACTATGTTTTAAAGGCGATGTCCGGAATGGATAGGGTGAGGCCGAAGAAATCAATCTACTGTTCAATGAAACTATGACATGAGGGTTTTTGCTTGAATTAGGGGGAGTTCAAGTAAAATGGATTTTAGGGATGCAACGGATATAGGGAAAAGTGGGGTAAAATGAGAATTCTGATGAAAAGGCTTGGAGTGAATTTTTGTAGAATAATTCCAGCAAAAAATTGAGGAAATCTCTGGTAAAAAAAACTTGGTCTGATCTTTTTGAATATTTGAAAAATTCTCTTTCAGGGGACGGATTACTATTTTTCGAAAAAATTTATTTATCCAGGGATATCTTCAGATTTATTTGTCGTAACAACTTGCGATCGATTTAAAATGATGTATTTACCATTTATTTCTGTCGGTTTGAATTTTTTTAACAAATTTTGGAGCGACTTGTAGTTCATTCTATGAGAATCGGTTTTTCCATCATATCATCTTTAGAAATCGATAATATTTTTCCCAAACCACACGAAGTGAAGGAAAATGATTCGAACTTCCATTTAGGATCGGCCCTAAGTCGCTATGCCCAATAAAACCTTAGACATCCCCGAAAAGGTGAAATTTTTCATTTTCGTGAAGAATTCGAACCCTATTTTCTCCTAAAAAAGCCGAATCTTCAAAAAATGGTCAAAAACTAATTTTTATATCTATTTTCAAGAGGAAATTATCTCGGCTTTTCAATAAAATCATCAGAAAAAAGAACGATCTCAAATAGTTCCACTACTTTCGAGCTATTTCCATAATAGAATCAACCGGAGCAAAATTATTCAGGATTTTTTTAAAGAGTGATGGCTTCTCCGAAAGAAGTTGAAAAATCATGGTATTTCGAAATTTTCTATTATAAAAATCGTTTGAAATGAGTGGAGATGTTTGAGATAGGACTTTTCCAATGATTCTATTGGAAGGTTGAAAAATTCGGGAAGTAAAGGATTTTCACACTTCATAATTATGCAAAACAAAAATTTTAACTGCCAGATGTTGCAAAAAAAATGATGATACTAAAAATTACTGACATCTGACAATTCTTCGTTTTTTTCTAACTAAATTATTTGAGAAAATGGGAAATATGCACATGTAGAGAATTCAAGAAACTATAATTGAAAATTTTTCGGAATATCTTTTTGTAGTAATTTATTTGCTCAAAAAAATCCATAAGATTGTCAGATGTGTGCTAATTTTATCATTATAAGAAAAATTGTTCGTTATTAGTCTGAAAAGTGAGTTTTCTTCAATTCTTAAGATTTTTCCTATTCTGAGGACATAAATTTTATATAAAAGTGATATATTCCAAGGTCTTATCTGCCCGGATGCAAATAAATGATATTCATAAAAATTCAGCTAGTAACGGTTGGATTCTAGAAGGGATTCTGTAAGAAAATGACAAAATCATAGAACATTGGATGGAAAATAAATCTGAAAAATGAATCACAAGATTCATTCATAAGCCTCCCTAAAAAAACTACTCAGACATATATTTGACTTATTAAAAAATTAAATTTGATTTTTTTTCGTATTTTTCCAGTATTTGATTATTTCAATGGAACTAATTGGAAAGTACACCCCGATTGGGTATACTGTGAGTATAGTTCGGCATCAGACAAGAAATTTAAAACACCAGAGGAACGTATCCTCCATTTCCTGGCAAGAACACGAATGCCTGGATGGAAATGGATGTCAATGAGACCAAAGAGTCCCAGCTCGCATCACAGTCAAGCGAGCAAGCCCGACAAAGATGCACATTACTGTACGTATATTAAAGAATTAATAAAATTATTCAGGAAAAATGAGGCAGAATGAGCATTGAGAGTGAGAAAGATCTGATTCTTCAATTAGAAGTTCGATATTATTCGAAATAAAAATTGAATCAGGTATCCAACGAAAGCCAAATCAGGTTTCTATAAATGTAGTAATGGATTTACAGGAGAATTTGGAATCAGATTTTTGCTATTACTGAAATTGACGTTTAATACCTGATTCGAGATTCTCAATAGAGTAAAATGTCGGAATCGGAACACCTGAGTCAGGTTTACCTGAGTGACCTGATCAAGCTTCTATTGAAACCTGATTCAATTTTTCCTCACGCGGTGTGAGCCTGATAATGCGAGAAACTTATTCCCCGACGAGGGACCTGAATCAGGTCCCTAATAGGTTGGGGTCTTAGTGCCTGATTAGAATTCCTGTATGAAATTAAATAAAAAATTAGGTTTCAGATTCTCCCAGGACTCGATCTCACACTTTGCGAAATCCGATTCAGGTTTATCTAAGTGACCTGATTAGGTATCTATTAAGACCTGATTCTGATTTTACGTGGCAGGGCTCTGATGATTTTGGGAAGTTTGAGTACTTCATTGGAGTGTTTATGTGAAAAGAAATTCCAGTATCAAAGGATCAGGTTTCTGATTCTCCTAGAACTCAATCCCTGCGTATAAGAAGTTCTGACATGTTTTCCATTGTTCTATTAAGCTCAGATTGCTCATTCTTCCTTCGAAAGAATGACACTTCATTATTTAACATCATTTTTATCAATATTTCAGGTGATAAAAGATTAGTACAATCTCTTGTTTCGGATGCAGTTGTTACCGGTGGTTTCAATAAAAGGGACAGTAGTACAATGCACAAAGAAGAAAATCAGAAGTAAGTAACCTCCATCAAAGAGAAAAAAAAAGTGGAAACAAAAAATGACTAGTGACGAAAAAAAAAAAAACTAAGGACAAAATAAAAATGCATGCACTGCAATTTAACTACCTGTTGACCCACGCACCTTTTTTCATGCACAATAAAGCACACACTTTTATTATTCACCGATGTTATTGGGAATATTTACGTATTTTCATTTTCTGATCAAAGAGAGAAAAAATAATTAGGATCATGTATTTAAAAAAAAAAATTTCCAATTCAACATCACCGTAGATCAGAAAAAGAAATATTGAAAAAAAAAAATATTAGAAAAAAAAATGAAGGAATATAATGAATGTTATTCCGTTCAGATTAATTCTTTTATATAGATAACAATGTGAATGAGTAAATCAACAAAGCGATTGGCTGTGAAAATAACCGGCAACGGAGATGAGCGTCTCAAGGGCTTGAAAAAGGACGACAGCCCCCCAAAAACTTATGGCTTACTGATAAAAAAAAAAAATTCAATACCGAGATACAATCTCAGATGGTGGGGGTAAATTGAGCGAGGGTGAAATACAATAGAAAGAGAGAGAGAGAAAGAGGGAGAGAGAGAGAGAGAAAACAAAAATAATATCGTATTTGCTTCTACTGACACTTTGCACTTATTATCGACACCTATATTTTTTTATTTATAAATATTTATACTTTCTTGCAGTTATTTTTATTACATTTTTTATTATTGTGTGTCTCCACCGCCAGCCCCATTGCCATACTGATGGCTCTTCTGCACAGGTAATTTATTATGCACAATTATACGTTTAAACCTCACTCGCAGTATTGCACGGTAAATATGTTCACGGTCATTAATGGCGATTGTGTTTGTGTGCACTGAACGATGCCCTTTTTAAATATCATAATCAATTGTGTGATTATAACATTTATTGTTTTTCTTTTTTTTTTTTTTTACATTTTATTTATTATTTTTTATTTTTATTATTTAATACGTGGCAAAGACGTAGAAAAATAATTTTATAAAGAAAAATAATGATGATTAAAAGAATATTGAGGTCCGGGAAGATCTTCGATTTTATCATTGAAATTTTAATGAAAATATGAAATAGAAGTGTCTCAGAGGCACGTGAAAAAATGAAACTGAAAATAGCAGACACCTGACAATTATTTAGTTTTTTTTTTAGTAAATGAATTATTTAGAAAAAAATGCAAAAATATGTACATGTAAAAAATTCAAAAAAATGTGAGTGCAATTTTTAAAGGAAAATTTTATTTACAATAATTTATTTAAGAAAAAACTGTATATTTGTCAGATGTATGCTAATTTCACTATCATATTAAAGAAAAGGCATACTGTTGCGAGCACTGGCGCAAGCTCTCGCTACCGCTTGTCTTTATGTGCCTCGAGTCCCAGTTATTGTTTCAATAATATCATCGTCTCAGAAACAAAGTGGAGTCAGTGGTGTGGTAATACATATGTATTAACATAACAGTTACGCCCCTTTGCTTCTCAGTCGACGATATATAAAGCTGCAAAATCATAAATAGCAAATAAATACGATTATGAAATTTCTCAGACAAATCGATTTTATTTCACAATGAATTTTTCGTGAATGTCATGGAATCTAAGCGAGATAGAGAAATTTTAATGATAAATTTTTTTATAGAAAATTTTAAGACTTACAAAGAAACTAAATTATGTCGTAAATTATGTATTTAATAAGGCCGATTAATTAATTCTCAAAGTTCTAATTAATAAAATCTCCTAAAGCCCTCTCCTCCCCCCCCCCCCCCAAAAAAAAAACAAAGAAGAAATTACTTAAAAATCAGTATATTTCTCTTAATTTGGGATTCTCTCATATTCTCCAGAATTTTTTTTTTCAATTTTTTTCGAGTTTTCTTTGGAATTCAGAAAAAATAATTAGAATCAATATGATAAATACTGTAATATCATACATCGTCATCTAAGTGTTTGAGAATAGCACTTACGCCCTCTTGTTTCTAAGCCGACAATAAACGTAATTGTGAAATTGTTGAATACGATTTAATTCAATTAAAAAATCGGATTTCTATCAAAATTATTCCATCTCGCTTAGTTTCCGAGATATTTTGAAAAAATTGATGACATGATAAAATCAATTTGTCTGAAAATTTTCAATTTTCAAATAAATGATAAATATATTATGGCTGACGGCAGAATAATCGATTTTTCATAATAGCAAAGAAAAAAAAATGATGTTTTCTAAATTTGATTAAATGAACTGAATTAATTTTGAATTCTTCCATTTTGCAGCCAAGGAAAGGGTAGATTTGACGTTGTCCGAAGTTTTATTGCTACAAGGAGTGGCCTACTACGTTGGCACGATCATCAAGAAAATAAGACCAACGAAGATGAACCGTAAATGTCAATTCTTCATGAAAATTATTTTCATTATAGATTATTTAATGATTTAAAAGAGAAAAAAAAAAAAGAAATTTTTTGAACAAAAAAAAAAAAATTGTGCCTGATAGAATAGCTTCTTCAATTGTATTATTGAGAATAGATGGATGAAAAAAATTGAAGTTTTTACTTGACCAGGCATTTTGCTGACATGAACAAAAGAGCTATGGATAGATCGTGGTACAAAAGAGCAGCTGATCAACATGCAGTTGAACCAATGAGTTTTGTCTTCAGTGTACCATTCAATGCTGGTAAAAAATTTATTTTTTATTATTGAATGCTATTCATTGTATTATGGTATCCCTCCCTTTTTTTTGTACCTAATTGGAACAATTAAGAGTGCGTTCTTAAGTATTTTTGCAAATCTTTAAAACAAATTTCCGGGAAAATATCCAAGAATTTTTTTCGGAGTGAAGAAGTGCTGAAAAAAATTCGAAAAAATTTGAGAGGATGCTTCAACAAATCTCTATTGTTGGGGAATTTTTTCAATTTTTCCCTTACAGGACTTAACTCTTAAAAAAAAAATTTGCATTTTCATAGATGTATTTATCAAGATTTGTCTTCACATGAAAGAAAATATTATTAAAAATAAACAGAATTTTTTTGGAGTGAAGGCTTTCATGAAAAACATGAAAGAAAATTATAAAACTTCCACAATTCATGATCGCAAAATCCAATTTTTCATCTTAATTTCAAATTCATAATCATAAGCTACCAAAATACATCAAATCCGAGAATCATAATTTCAAGTGATAAATTCTTTCTTGATCAGCCGAACTTTCGGAGCCTCTGGTAACAGCAACGCATGCGGTTTATGTCGAGGGAAAAAACAGCCATAAAGCACCAGCTGCAGTCGTTGGTCTTCAATTCCAGCATTCATCCCTAGCAACGCATTTCATGAATATTACTTCAACGGTATGAAAATTTCTCTTGAAATTCAAGAAAAAAAAACACGAATCGTAATTAAATAATTCCTTTTAATTTTTTTCCGATAGTGTGGAAATTGTAGGAAAAATTGTGCTTCTGAAGAGCTCGACTGCTACATTTTGGACAACAGCGGGTTCATTATAATAAGCGAGCGTCACGAGCACACTGGCAAATTCTTCGGTGAAATAGATGGGACCATTATGGATTCACTTGTACAGGATAGAATTTATCGGTAATCTCCTTCAATTAATCTCTATATCAGTAAGTGATGGGTGATCTCCGAAAGAAATCGATTCTCGAAGAATCGATCTTTGAAAATTCTTTTTTTGAGAACCGATTTTTCAACAAAAAAAAATGAAATCGGGATTTTGTCGATTCGATTTTTTTCAATGAAAATAATAATAATATTAATTCATAGCTTGCGATGTCTTGCATTCCATTCAAGGTTTGATGACATAAAAGAATATTTACATCGACTCTTAATGAATCATTTTTAAATGCAGATTAGTCGATGCAATATCTCGGATTGAATTCAAAATATTGTATAACATCCGATAGTTTTGTTGCACCTATTTTAATTTGAAGGGATTTTAATATGAAAGGAAAAATTGCAGCTTCTATCAAATCGATTGCAAATATTCGGTCAATCGATGCAATATCTGGCATTAAATTCGAGAAATCGTATATCATTTTATAGTCCAGTTGCAATAGTTTTAGTTCAAGGGCCAATGAATTTATTGGATTTTTCATTATTTTTTTTTTTCATTAAAAGAAAAACGATGCGATTTTTCTAAAGAAGAATTGAAAAATCGCTCAATCGTTAATGATTAATTGTTGTTTCTCAACAATATTGGAATTTGTGGTCGGATAAAAAATAACAAGAATCGATCAATCGCGTTTCTTAAAATGGTCCAGGAAAAATCGTTTGAAGATTAATTAAAAACGCCCATCACTCATTACAATTACTCTGGAATTTTCTCTAATTCATTTTTTTTTGTATTTTTAATTGCAGTAAAGTTACAGTAGTGGACTATCAAGGTGTTTGTTCGCCGCAAGAGTCATACCTATCAGCAGCACCAAGGAGTATATCTCAATCGTTTGTGCGGACGATTGGAACGGCTTTCAGTCTCGTATGGGCCTCATTCCTCAAGTTGAATTTGTACAAATCATTCCCTCCTGTTTTTGGCTGGCCCGGAGACGAACAACTTGGTATATATATATATCATGCTTTTTTTTTTGCTTAATCCCGAGAAGGTATCACTCTTTAAATCCGTGTACGCTAAACTTGAAATTGCTAAAATTCAATAATTCTTGGAGTCTCAGCAGACTTTATGAAAATTCGTGGAATTTCTTGAAATCTATGAAAATTGAACAGATTTTTGAAGATTTCATAGATTTCCATGAGAATGGGAAAGAAGTGGTGGTAAAAACTATCAAATATTGATACCATTGGTCCTTAATAAATATTTTTTCAAAATAATTAAACAAGTTGTTGAATTTACTGAATGTAGTTGATTCAAACAGACTGACTGGTTGAATTGACTGAATCTGGTAGATTGAACAGCTCTTTTAAAATATTTTGAAGAAATATCTTTTAAGGACCAATGGCATGAATATTTGATAGTTCTTACCACTTTTTTTTCCATTGTAAGAGATTTCAAGATTTCATGGCAGAAATAGAGATGGATAAGAAATCAGATAAGAAAAATTTGAATAAATAAAAGTTCACAATTTCATTCGAAGAATAATTAACAAAAAATGAAAAAATAAATTTGAACGCAAGAATTATGAGATCATTTTCCCTGAGAAAGAGCGCGCGATTGGTCTCTTCTCAAAAAAATGTTGATCCAGAGATTCAGTCAATACTACGTCATGCCCATTATCCAAGCTCACATAATTTTTACTATTTTCCATCTCTAACCACTGAAAACTGTAAAAATACAGATGATGCTGAAATTAGAGAAGCAGACGAAGATGAAACAGACGATGAAGTTCCCTATGAAGCCTATCCCCCACATATGACAGAAGATCGTCCAACAATGGAAAGTGATAAGATCCAACAGTATCCAGCATCCGTTCCAACAACTTCTCCAACCCATGCAACATCAGCTCCCTATGTGCTCAACAAGTTGCGTACATGTGAGAAGAAAACGGATTTATATATACTACAGCCAGAGAGACTTAATACCAGTGGTCAGAGTAATCCTTTGAAGGGTAAATTGACGAATTGCCACATTACAGGTTGCGAGAGGTGAGTAAATATTGATGGCTGGGGATAGGAGTTTAACGTCTGAAAAAGTTTGGTATAGTTGCTAAGGAAACTAAATTCTATAAATATTGTGGAATGTAACTGTTTATCATCAAAATGTTAAAAATTACGTTTGACGTTTGAAATGCGACTGAGTGAATTTTCAATCAATCGAAAATACGGTCGTGATTAAGAGTTTAAAGTTCGATATTCTGTCTCAGAAGAAAATCAAAAGGGCAAGATATTGTTTTTAAAAATATTATGCAACTAGGAAGTAAGGAAGTCAATTACGACAAAAATAGACTTTCGAGTGAAGCGATGACGCCAATTTTTCGTCGCAGTTGACTTTTTTTTATTTCTATGGTGCGTATGATATTTTTTGTACCGAAGGTCGCTCCGCTCGATTAAAAGCTCAGTTTTTCTCTCCTAAGGTACAAAAAAAAATCTGCAGTGTTCTTCTAAATGGGGGAGATTTTGAGGAACAGTTGTGGGAACATCTTGAGGTGTATTCTTGAAGATACCTTGGGGTGCACCTTGAGGTGCACTTCCGGGGACATCTTGAAGCTCTCTTGGATTTTTTCAGAAAGTGTCCTTTAAAAATGTCTCCAGAAGTATACCTGAAGTGTTCCTGAAAATGCACTTCTAGATGTTCCTAAAAGTTCACTCAAAATCTCTCCCATTTAGTAGAAAACTCCAAGATTACCTTTCCTTTCAATAATATCTTGCTCTTTCTAATTATTCTTGAAACAGAATATCCGAATTGAAATACTCAAACGTCGAACGCTAGTTCGGCGTTTACCTTTATGTTAAATTGTTCCATTTCAAGATATTTAGGTGTACACTTTATGTTTTACCAGACTTCTTTAGACGTAGAACTTTACGGCTCTATTAATGACATATTAATTTTTTCCCTGGAAAAAAAATATTCTGATTCCATCGCGTCTAATTACAATTAGAGCAAATCTGATGAATCAAAAATTTTAGCAACATTCATTTTTCTCACAAAAATAATATTAATATTGTTTTGAGGGAGATTTGGGCAAAATGGACCTGTTGGGCTAAAATATACAAGATTTTTTTTTGAGAGTAAAGACCTCCACAAAAAAAATTGAAAAAATTCACTGACAATGTTCGCATCTTCAAAAAAAAATGTGAATGATGCCCCAGAGGTCCATTTTCCCCCACTCTTCTCTATAATATTCATGAATTAATTTTTTGGCATTCATATTTTTGAGAATATCTCAGAAACTAAGCAAGATAGATCCATTTCACCTAAATCTTTCTTTGAAAGCTTGAAATTCTCTATAAAAAAGGATTAGGGGAAAAGGGTGTATCTCTATCAACTTTCAAGATATTCCATTGAGAATGATGAAAAAATTAATTCTCTGCTCCAATCAAATCTGATGAAAGCAGAACATTTTTTTCTCCGGTCACTCATTATGTCTCATTATTAATCGATTTTTTTCCCAATTTTTCTGCAGACCTTTTAGCGTCCAGAAAATTGTTCACACAAATCTAATATTATTAGTTGTGGATACACTTTGTCCGTGTGGCAGTAAACAACTGAGTATTGAACCAATTGAGGCACTAACTGAACCAAATGCATGTACAGCAAGACGTGAGCGTCTTTATCGTAGACGACCACCAAAATGCATAAATTATCATCCAGAAGAAATGGAAATTAAATACTGCGGTGGTACTAGTAGGTTCTACCTATCGTATAGCCTTATTGTGACCATTGTATCAGTATATTTTACGTGACTCATTGCATAAAAAGCTACGGTTACAACGATAATAAATAATTAACAGTTTTTCCTTTATGACCCCCCAATTAACTAATATTAATGCGAGGATGAAATTGAGTTTAATGAAAGAAAGAGAGAAAACAAAAAGTTAAATACATCATTTTAAAAAATTCGAAAAGAAATATCTTAAAATATTATTTTGTGCCTGCAGCTATGTCTGATAAAATTGTATCACACTATTTAAATGAGTAATTGCGTGTGAAAAATAACATCTTACTTTAAAAAAATATTTGACAAAAAAATAATTCCATCTAATTGATTAATCGTGAATAAAAAATTTAAAAAAGAGCAAAAAGGGGGAAATTTAAATGAAATTTGAAGGAAAAAAAATGAATTGTTACGATGTCGGGATTGATTCACCGTCCGTTGAGTGTGACGTTATTACCCTCTTGATCCGTTCGTGGTAATGAAAAATAAAAGAAAAAAATGGAAAAAAAAATTAAATAAAATAAATAAGTAACTGAATAAATACATAAAACGGCTCAAACAATGATTAGACAATACAGTTCGGCTGCAAGTTTTTTTGCTTGCATTTATAGTCGACAAACTGATTTTTTTTCTCATTTCAAAAACTAATAATTATCGAATAGTACAATTTTGTATAATTATTTATGTTTTATAAATTCTGTCATTTTAGGTTTAATGATAATGGGAAAGTTATTCAATAACTGTGGATTTTATTGAGCATAGCTCGTTAATCTGCACCCTAGTCCATTCGCAATACTCGTTTCCGCATAATGAGCTATTAAAAATGTAATTTTTTAGATATTTTTTCGCAAAAATAGTTTTTGATCATTTAGTAAATATTTTTAACAAATTCATAAAAATACACTTTAGCCAATAAACTTTTTTGCAAAAAAAAAAAACTTTTCTCTCGAAAATCATGTGCTTCTAAAATATTTATCAAAAAAAAAATTACAACTTATCAAAAATTATAATTAAAATGTTACTTTATTGAGATAGAAAATAATTTTAAATTAGTGTTTTTTGGATTTTTATCGAATTATTAATGAATTGATTTGTTTAACGTGGCGATGAATTCATGAAAACGATTAATATTGCGTATGGGCTACCTCTACTTATTAAAAGAAAAAAAGAAGAGTATTTACAAGGAATTCATTTTTATTTTATATTGAATAGTATATAAATATATACATATAAAATACGTGCATCAGCGTTTTTATTTGCTGTTGATATCGTTATGAAAAAAAAAAGAAATTCATCAAAAACTCATGTATTTCAAAAATTTTAAGATAATTTCATGAAAAAAATAAATAAATATTAATTTGTTAGATTTCATCGTAAAAATCCGATAAAAATTAAGGAAATTAATGCAGCTGTGTAAGATCAATGGCATTGTTTTTTATGTTTTCTTGCAAAAATTATCAAAAAAAGGAAAAGTGAGAAGTAGTGGCCGAGCCATTTGTTCAACCCCAGCAATAAAAAAAGGCAAAATTTTTCAAGGAACTTGGATTGATAACGACATATTTATATGTAGTGAGTTTTAGTGAATTGACAGAAAGAAAAATTTAAAAAAAAATTAATTGAAAGAAAACAACCAATAAAGGCAAATCGTTATATTGTTCAGAAATGACTCGAATGATCGTATTTATAATGTTACGAATGAGATAGCGTTGTTCTTAAAGTATGAAAAAAAAAAAAAAAATTAAGTACATTTTTTTCATTATGTTTTAATTAACAATATTATTCTATACAAGACCATTTTTTACTGTGTCTTCCACGAAACGGCCTTTCTTAAAGTGGATTTATGAAGATACGTGTTGAAAGAAAAAAGAAGAAAAAAAAAATAAAGAAAATGAGTTTGAATGAATTCAATAATAACTTGATTTCAATTAAATCAAGAAATACATGTTAAACTTCGAATACATATCGGTTTTAACTGAAAAAGAAAATTACATATGAAATAAATCAAAGATCCGAAAAAAATTCATAAAGAAGCGAATGAAAAATAAATCATGTAAATCATGAAAAAAACAAAAAAAAATCTACTCTATGTTCCGGGAATCCCTACATTCTCAATACTTATAAGCGAAACCGTAGGAGATAATAATTATACAAATAAACAATATAAATCTTGAAACAAATGATGGAAAAGAAAAAATGAAAATGAACAAATAAAAAATCATTTTTTTCTCTTTTAGTTTTTTTTTTTTTTTTTTTTTCTCAAAAGAGATGCATAACTTTTTTCGAATGAAAGCAGTTAAACATAAACTATAAGAGTCACCATGTATTTTCGTGACAAAACAAAAATACAAAAAAAAAAAGAAAAAAAAACCGTTGATACACCTATAATAATTTATCGGTTACCATTATTTCCCATTGTAATAATAAATAAGCCTCCAAAAGGCTATGAAACATAAAAGCAAAAATGCATTAAAATGGTAAAAAAAAACATAAGAAAAAAATAAGAATGAATAAACAAAAAAAAAGCGCGTGAGCCAAATTAATGTGTATCTTAGATTTATTAAATTATTGAAAACTGATAATTCGTGCTAATGAAAAAAAAAAAGGATATATTATTATTCATATATCTGGTTTTATTGTATGAAAAAATTTTTAAATGAGAAGTTTGGAGGACAATAAGAAACATCAAAACTGCATTCTCTGTCACTTTGTGTAAACAATCGCTAAGAAACCAAAGATAAAAAAAATGACGAAAAAAAATAAATAAATAAATAAGAGAACAAAAAAAATTAAGAAAAAAAGCAAAAGAAATAACAATATTAAATATAACTACTATGGCTCTTTTGTGATTGTTATCTTTTACAGACTACCTGAGATGCATAAGAGTATTTTGCATAATAACGAAAAAACAAAACAAAAAAAAAACATAAAAATATAATTAACAAAAAAAAATGAACAAAAAATAATAATAAACATTAAAAAAAAAAAAATTATCAAGAAAATAATTAATGCAACTCAATAATTGTATACTATCATTGCGGCATTTGTACGAATGCGTTTCTAAGCTGGGCCAAAGTAAGAAGAAAAAAAAAACGAAAAAAAAAATATTAATAAAAAAAAAAAATTATGTTTTTCCATGTAATTTATTCCGAGTTTGGCTGTTGTTATCTTGAATATCGACTAAAATGTTGTATAGATTATTGAGGATAGGTGAATAAGCCAATGAGACTACAAGAATTCATAAAATTGGGGATAATTTGAAGAAAAAAAAATCAATGGAAATTATTCCTGTTAAAAAGAAGAAACAAAGAAAAAAAGCGTGCTTATATCGTTGTATCAACTCTCATATTTCTGTATACATTGTATAAGAAATAATTACTAAAATTGATTATGAATGGAGAAAAAAAAAGGAAAAAAAAAGAAAATAGTATTAACAATGATATACGTGCGATTAGATCATGGCACAAAATTTGTCCCTTAAATTGAAAACTTTCCATATGAGACGAGAAAACAAGAATAATAATAGTATGAGATGCTATTATATGAATGAAGAAGAAACCACTTGTATATTATTATTAACATTAATTAATACTATTTACTATTATGAGAAAAAAATGGGAAATGTCTTTTATTTATTCAATACCACAAAAATAACTGCTCTTTATTTTTATGTTACAGGAATTTTGATGCATTTTTTTCAGAAAATTTTATAAGGTACGAAAATAGATTAGAACAAAAAAGGCGTATCTCTATCTATTGGAAGAAGAAATTAATTTAGGTTTATCTCTTCGGTATCGATTCAATTTTAGATTCTATTGGATTTTGAAATTTTTCATTGAATTTTTGACAAAAGATATTGGTATGTATTTCTCAAATTTTGTAAAGGCTTTTATCATTAGAAAATTTTTGAATTTTATCATTGATGTTAAAAAATTTAATATTTCCTAGATTCATTTGGATACTTTTCCCGATGTTGCAGAATTGATTTTTCTAATTTTTTCTGAAAATGCTACTTTTTTGGTCAAAATTTAGAGGTGTACCCCTAATGATACTAAGAAAAGCAGAAATTCGACAATTTGTTTTTGCGTTTTCCTAACAAATAGATTGTTCAAAAAAAAGAAAACTATGCTTGAAACATTAATTGAAATTCTTTGCTAAAAAAAATTTTAAAAATCAAAAAACAATTAGTGCAAATTTTAAAAATATTTTTTCTCTATAATTTATTTGTTAAAAAAAAATTCTATACTCCTCTCCAATTGTCAAAAAAATTCATTTTTTTCCGAATATTTCCATTCAATTTACTATGAGTATTTATGTTATCTTCACTAAAAGTTTCAGATATCACTTGAACTATATTATTGCTCTCTCCATGTAATAAAAGTGATAAAGCTTCTGGTTCATGACGCATCATCTCTCTTCCATCGTCAACGAATTGCAAAAAAACAGTCCAATTGATACCAGTTATCATATTTCTCTCAAAACTATCACTCATTCACAACAATTCATTGTCTCAAAAATTCCCTCAAACATTTCTGCAAATGAAGAAAAGACTTTTTCTCCGTTTAAACCTATTTATTTTAATACCATTAATTTACGGTAACGAGGAAGTGAAGTGCGAAATTGTGCAACAAGTTTTTAAAATCTGCAAAAAAAATGATACTTTAGTGCACGTGAATGACACTATGAAACATGAAGAATACGCTCTAGAGATTAAAGATTTCGATTTGAAATCAATTGCACCAAATGCTTTTAAAAATTTATCTATCGACCGTTTAATATTGAACTTTACAGACAATTCAATTGAACTTGAACCGGAGTCATTTAAATATTTAGAAAACGTCAGTATTCTCGTTATAAAATCAGCAGTGATAACGTTAAAATCTCGTCTTTTTGCAGAATTAACATCGTTGCACTCGTTATCAATAATATTTGATAAAATTGTTGATTTGAAGAAAGAAGCATTTTCGGGTCTTCCACATTTGCTGACACTCGAAATTAGTTGGAGCAATATTTCGATGATAAATAAAGATACTTTTAGTGGTTTAAATAATGAAATAAAACGTATATGGTTGAATAACAACAATATTTCTAGTATTGCACCAATGAGTTTCGTTAATTTTCAAAAATTACAAATTCTCAGAATCAGTTATAATCGATTGAGTGATTTGCAGCTTCAAATTTTTCATGGTTTATCAAAACTCAATTCTTTGTTTCTCGATCACAATCAGATCATCATTATTCAAAGAAGTCTTCTTAATCACATGGTCAATCTTGATCATTTGGATTTGAGCTACAATAACATAAGTATTATTGAATCTGGTGCATTTGAAGGCCTCTCACTCACATTTCTCAATCTGCAGAGGAATTTTCTAAGTGTCATTTATTCGGGAACATTCAGTGGACTTTTCACGCATGGATTGAATCTTGCTGATAATATGATTATCAATATTGAGGCAAATGCATTTGAGAACTTTGATAATATAACGATTTTTTTTAAGAACAATAATTATGTGATTGATCGGAAATTTGTGGGACTTGGAGAATTTTCAAATGTTTGCGATGATGATCAGGGAAATTTGAGGTGGACAGTGGCTTCTTCGTTTAAACGTATTCTTCCAAATGATGAATGTTGAAATATAATTAGCAAAGAATGAAAGAGCAAGGAAATATAATTTTTTTTACCTTATCGCTACTGAATTATTCATTGAAAGAATGAATTTCATGCTGCAGCTTATCGTCCTTAGAAACAAAAGGGCGTAAGTGCTATGCATAAGCGTAACACTTACGCCACTTTGTTTCTAAAGTGACGATATATTTACACTCGTAAATCAGCATTTTTCTTGTTTTCAATTAGATTACCCATGTTTATGTAAGGAAAAGTGGGGGAAAATGGGAATTCCCATGGAATGACTCGAAATAGATTTTTTTTTTCAATTTTTTTAATGAGAAGCTGAGGGAATTTCCCATGAAAAACATGTGTTAGAGAGTTTTTTTCTGTAAATTTTTTAAAAATTCGAATTTTTGTGGTCGCAAATGGAGAAATCCACTTTTTTGGAAATTTTCTCGATTTGATCTACTGTAGCCACTATGAGCTGATGTTAAATGAAAGGTGTGATATTTTTCCATTAATTCAAGTGGTTTTGAAATAAAAAAATCAATTTTTGAGCTACTTTAGGCTATTTTGGGAAGAATCAGTCTTTGTGCCATAAGTATTTCAAAAATCGGTAATTTCTTTTGGAAAACTAGATCAGTTGATGAAAAATAATTTCACTTTTCATTCAAACTCAGTATCCAATCGCCAAATCCAATAGAACAAGGGATATCTCTGAAAAAGTGGAATTTTTTTATTTCATAGAAGTTTAGACTTCCGATTTTCCCTAAAAAAGTGAAATTTTCGAAAATCAATTTTTTAATTCTTTTTTTATCTCAAATTCTTTCAGCTACTCAATGGCATCATGAAAAAATATCTTCCTCACACATTTTCCTTAATTTAAATCGACTTTTATAAGATAAAACATTAAATCGAAAGAAATCCTGAGAATTTAAATATTTCAGAAAAATAGATTCCAGTATGTCATCAGTTTTTTCCAATATATCTCGGAAATTAAGCAAGATAAGGCGATAGTGCCCTTTATTTTTTCATTTGCAAAGATTGTCAAGAGCAACAAAAAAAAGAACTGAGGCAGCATCGCTCTATCTCACTTAGTTGCCACGATATCCTCAAAGAACTGATGATAGATTAAAATCAAATTCTCTCAAAATTTTATGATTGTGAATATTTCCCCCCCCCCCCCTTTTAACCCCCCTAACCTTTTACCTATTTAATATTTGTTTTTATACGAAAAATATCTGTTCGATGAATGTATCGTGTCACTTTTTGAAATGCACCCAATTTTCCCCCTCTCATCCACTCAAAGGATACATTTCCAGTAGGTAAAACAGAAAGTTGTCCCCCCACTCCAAAAACCTCCCATAATTTCTAACCTCAAAGTACAAACTGCCTATTTGTATTTGCTCATCTCACTCTCGCACAAATTTACTTGCAAAAAAGAAATGAGATAACATGTCCAACGGATTTGTGCACTCAGTACCAGTCCCAAGATTGTATAAGACTGCAGCTAAAACTGTGCGTCAGGTGACAGAGGAAGGTGCCAGCTTGAAACAGCTCATTTATGAAAAAAAACACCCGGTAAGTGCACGTGCTCTGCTCCACCCCAATCACAACAATATGACTTCAAGTTGATCATTAAAAATAAATTAGTAGTGATGTGGTAAAAAGAGATGAGTTGAAAAGTCTTATTTGCACATTTGCTACATTTTTTTTGAACAATTTTATTAATTTAAAAAAACAGTAAAGAATGATAACGAAATTAGAACATATCTGCCAATTTTCTGGATTTTTTTGAACAAATAAATTGTTAGAAAAGAAGTATTCAAAAAATTCGAACTTATAATTCCTGAAATTTCGTACATGTGTCCTTTTTCAATTTCCTTAAATAATTAATTTGTTTAAAAAACTTGTCATATCTGTTATTTCATGATAAAAAAATGAGTACACATCTGATAATTCTTTGGATTTTTTCTAAACAAATAAATTATTATAAAAAAAATATTTAAAAAATTTGCACTTATAGTTTTTCAAATTTTCTACATGTGCATATTTTTAATTTTTTTCAAGTAATTGATTTATTGAAAAAAAAAGCTCAAAAAGATAAGATGTCTGTTATGTTCAGTATTATTTATTTTCAGTACCATTAAAAATAGGCAAATTCTTCATCACTTCACTACTATTTTTTTTCCCCCATGAAAAATATAAAAAAAAATTAAAAAATCATTTTAAACCACAGAATCTTAAAGGAGTCTACGCATTAGCAACAAATACCCTTCAAAATGCAGCAAGGCTAAATGAAATAATACGTAAAACAAAATTATTATTCAAAGAACCACGTTTTGATCCTTGGCTAGCTCGTGTCCTGATAACTGAATTATTATGGGGAAAAGGCAGCATTAATAATGATTCAAAGCCAATTAAAACAATTCTCACTTATGAAAATGAAATACGTGAATATTCAGAAAATACATCATTACCAAATGATTCCGAATCACGTAAAAAAGGTAATTTAATTGAATTATATTTTGTAAAATTTATTTATTTATTTTTACAGAGTACACCAAGGCTGCTTTGATGGTACTGATTATACGAAACAGTCGAATACAATCGAGAGATAGATCAAGATTCAAGAGATTCATTTTATCAGCTATTTCACACAAAGAAAATCCATTGAATAACGTTAACGAAAATAATTCTGTCAATATGAGTTTAGCATCGGCATTAGGAACACTTTTTATGTACAGTGTTGCTATGTTTACATTGCCTTTTTTAGTATTTTTTGGTCTTCAAAATTATTTAATCAATGAATATCATTTGGACAGAGTTACGTGCAATTATATTTGTGTACTTGCTGCTGTTATTATGGTTAATATTATCATTGCTTCTTATGCTTATAAAGCACTCACTGAACCAGTTGAGCCAAAAGAAGATGATAATGATGATCAAGCAATTGTTGATCATCAAAAAATCGATTGATGTAAAGAAATTTCTTTTCGTTGCCTTTAATGTAAAAATGGAAATATGAAAATTTAATTATTTCCTTTGAATTCATTTTGTTGCTTTAGGAATAAAGTGGCGTAAGTGCTATGCTTATTCATAGTACTTACACCTGTTTTTTTCTAAGGTGATAATTTGATTTCAAATTTTTCATACTTTCTGAAGATTAATCTTTTTTTCCAATTTAATGAAGTAATTCAATATTTTTATAATTACGTGAAAAATAATTTAATGATGAATTTTGTATTCAACTTTGTGATTTCAACAAGAATTTCCTTTTTTCAACTTTAAAAACAAATAATAATTTTGCATTTTGTGATTATATACATTATTTATTTGAGTACATTTCAAACGTAATGTAAGATACTCTGATAATAAATTTTCGATTAATATTAGTAACTGCGTTATTTTTTCATTCTTTCTACCTGAATTAAACATTTATAATCCTATAAATCCTTTCGTCTTATTTTTCTAGTTCAAAAACCGAGATACATTCGAGTTAATACTCTGGTGAAGAGTGTCGAGGAAGTCATAGAATTGTTCAAAGAAGATGAATACGAACTTTTACCAAAGACCAAGAGTTACAAAGAGTTTTTAGAATCACTGAACAATTTATCGAATTGGCCTTTTGCAGCTTTTCTCCAGGATTTTCATGTCAAGGAATTATTTGCATTTCCACATGGTACACAATTTTATGATCATCCTGGGTATAAGAGTGGTGCCATTGTATTGCAGGATAAAGTGAGTGATCGTTAGAATAATTTCAATTTTTTTTGTAAAAATAATTTACATTTCAGTGATAATAAAATTGATGAATTTGGAGAATGCAATGAGTTTCCGAAAAATTTCGGAAATGATCGAAATTCAAAAAATTCATGACTTTTTTTTTCGTCATAATTTTGTGAATTAATGAAAAAAGCAATGAATTCTATTAATTTTTTTTTAATTGAGCAATCGATCATTTAGCTGATCAATTCATTTAATTTTTAGGCGAGCTGTTTACCTGCCTATTTACTGAATCCTTCACCATGTTCTGTAGTTCTCGACATGTGTGCTGCTCCAGGCATGAAGACAACTCATTTAGCTGCTATACTAGAAAACAGAGGGTAATGAAACATGAAAATTTGAGATTAAAAAAATGGAATGAAGCTGGAAAAACTATTTGAGACGAGCTTAATCCTTCGCTAATCCTATAACTTGCAGATTTTCAGCTAAAAATTTTCATTGACAATTATTGAAGTTTTTTTTATTTACTAATAATTTTTATTTATAATTTTGACTTTAAAAAAATTGGAAAAATTATAATGAATTAATTTTAAAAAATTGATCAACTTGATGGCTTTTTTATTTTTTGCAGGAAAATCTTTTCAGTGGAAAGAAATGAACGAAGATACAACGTTTTGTGTGAGATTGTCAACAATGCAAATGCTACATGTGTCCAAACGATGAACGCAGATGCTTTGACATTGAATCCAGAAACGTGTCCGGATGTGGAGTACATTTTAGTCGATCCCAGTTGTTCTGGATCAGGTAAAATTCATCATCATTCAAAAGAATCATCATTTATTTAGGCTTTTATACTGGTGTAACCCTTTAAACATAGTAGAATTCCTTTAAATTGGATTCTCTTAAATTTGACCGCTATTTATATTTCACTGATCTTTCGCTCTATCTTTGACGATCCTGATTTCATTGTATAGATCTACGCATTTGACTGCGCAAACCTATGTACGTGTGCAGAAAAGGATGTGTCAGATTTAGAGAATGATCTCCCACCAATGTGTCAAATTTATAGGAATTTTACTGCAACATTTTTCGGTCAATAAATATGAATTTATAATTTTTTTCAGGCATGGATAGACCTGATTCCGAAGATAGCCAGGGAAAATGTGCTCCCGGTCGTCTGAAACGTCTCCAATCATTCCAAGTTCTTCTTCTTCGTCATGCCTTACTCAGTTTTCCAACTGTGAAACGTGTAATCTACAGTACTTGCTCAATGTATCCAGAAGAGAATGAGATGGTAGTCGATGAAATTCTTGGGGATATCGGTGAAGCTTATGAATTAGTACCAATCAAGTCTTTGCTGAATGATCAATGGATAAATTACAGTTCAACAGAATTCAAGTGCAAGGATAACTGTTTGTATGCAAGACCTGATACGGACTGTAGCAATGGATTTTTCGTGGCAGTTTTTGAAAGAAATGCTAAAGTGCCCTTGCCAGAGATGAAAAAGGGATTAAAAGACAAGCGCAATCATAATGTAGAGGAAATTGGGAATGAGAGTGAAGCTGATGGTAATCGGAGAGATAAAAAATGTAAGAAAAAGAGGAAGAGCAAGAGAGATGCAGAAGCAGCTGATCAGGAACCGATTAAATTAGATGAAGAACCTGATGCATCTTCAAAAAATGATGTAAACATGGAAAATGGAGATGATAATGGGGATAATAATGATGAAGCTGTAGCTGTTTCCGAGAAGAAACGCAAGAAAAAGCACAAAAAGGATAAAGCGGAGAGAGAAGTGAATTCAGCTCAGCTCAAATTGGCAGATGATGAGGAGGAAAAAGGGCCAGAGAATTTAGGAACAGATGAAAATGAAGAGCTCAAGGAAAAAAAGAAGAAGAAAAAGAAGAGGCGACATGAAGAAGAAACAGTTGACTGTGATCATACCGAAGCACAAATGGATATTCAAGATCTACCGAAAACAAAAAAAAAGAAGAAGAAATCTAAGCACTTGGATGAGTGAATTTTTTGCCTTTATAAGAAATTGTGTTATTATTCTTCAGTACTAAAATTGAGCTCCAATCGAGAAATTACATTATTTGATTATTTTCCATGAAAAATGTCTTTCCAAAATTAACTCAAGCCTACATGCTTCAACGATAATTGTAAAATAATCTAAAGGGAGATGCGGTAAAAAGAAGATAAAGGGTGAAATGAAGACACTTTAGTTTTATTGTTTTATATTATGAAAATCAGTTGAAATGAGTGGAAATATTTGGAATAGGTTTTTTCTGATGATTCCAATGGCTAGGTGAAAAAATTTCAATTGAAAAACATATGGTAAAATTAATCTTTGATTTTTTTTAGAAATTTGACTTTTTTGGAGGAAAAATCAGGATTTCTACCTTTCGCGAAATTAGAAAATTTCATTTTTTCGGGGATATTTCCGGTTCTATCAGTCATATATACATAGTGATTTGGGAGCAATTTCCAATGAGAATTGAGATCTTTTGCCATCAATTTATGCGATTTGAAGGTAAAATTATATATTTTTGAAGTTGATAAAATAAAAAAAAATAGAAGTTTTACCCAATTTAAAACAAAATAAAATAATTCTAACACATTTTTCCACCAGAAATTTCCTCAGCTTTTTAATGGAATCGTTGGGTAATTCCATCTCAAGCCGTTTTTCTAAAATGCTCATTTTACCCTATTTTTCCCCGCACGGATATTTGAAATTTATCTTCTTTCATCAGTTCCCTATTACATTTCTATGTAATTAAATGTATTGTACGAAAATCGAGGTAAATGGATTCATTCCTTAGGGGAATGAAAATAAAGGATTATGATTTATTAAAAATTCATGAGAAAGCATTCAATGATAAATTATAAAAATAATACTGTCAAATTTGAGTTTATCACTCCAATAATCTTAATGAATCATGACTCACAGAAATTAAGTTGAGTTTGTAATCTACCCTATTTGGTACACATGAAAAGTATGAAATTAGAGATATTTTTATTTTTATTTGAATTATATGAAGCAATGAATTATGAAGTTACACTTGCATTACAAGAACTCGTTAATCATTTTTGCTGAATAGAGATTCTGAGACAGGCTATTCGTCATCACCTCGTGTAAAAAATTTTGTGCATCAGTGATTTAAATGACACCCTCATGATACTGAATATTTTCAAGTTTATCGTAAAGTGGGTCGAATACCCCCTCACTTCTGCGTAATTCTTAGCATTATCAATGAAGTAATCGAGCGATAAATTTAAATGTCGCTGCATTTATGAGCCAGCCACATGCACTTGACCGTTAAACTCATCCGGCAGTCATTTATTGTCTGCAGAATTTCGGAATAACTCGGTGGCCTTCTATCACGCTTCTAATTCTCATTGAGTATATTTACATTTTTATTACGCATTGTAGACTTTCAATTATCATTCGTTCTCTTACAAAAGACAATTGTTTCTTCAGACCCAACAGTTCTGGCCCCAAACTTTCGAAACAAGCTTCAAAACAGTTCTCCCATGAAGTAATATACTCTTTTTTCTTTCTGTTTAAAATAAACTGGACCGAACAATAGATTTTATTGAATAGACTCCAAGGGTCCTTTAACCCATCAGCGATGAGAGATTCTCTCACACCTGAGTATCTTGAGAACTAAGGGAGATAGAACAATTTTGTCCGGAACCTTTTTTGTAGAGCTTAAAATTTTCTACAAAAAAGGATTGAAGCAAAATTGCCGTATCTCGCTTAGTTTTCGAGAAAATAACAAAAAACTGATGACAAAATTAAATAAATTTATCTAAAAATTTTTTTGTATTTTTGATAGATTCAGTTCCGTTTACAAAGAAATATTTGAGAAAAAAGGATTAGAATGAGAGGGAGGCGTCACCAATGCTATCTGTAGCGACTGAGCAATGCTACCCACCAACCACGTTAGGCGCGCGATGAGAAAAAGTCTCACGCTGCCTGACGGCACGGAAGAAAAATTATTTTTTCCAAAAGAAAAAATTATTTTTGAAATTTTGCGATCACCATAATAAAGTAGAATAGATTTTTGACAAATACAAAAAAAATCGAGAATTTTCACTCTTTCTTTACGGTAATTTCCTATACCTTCAAAAAAAGTGTGAGATAAAGTCTCATAGCGCGACCGCTGACGGGTTACCTTTACATTATGACATAATGTAAAAGTCGGGCAATTATATATTTATTAGTGCGGACCATGCATGGGGTTAATCCTGTTACCTGGATCTACACCAGTCCCACAAAAATTAGTATGAACTGTGGATTTTAGCTTCATCAGCTGGGAATTCTATCGCCATTATTCTTCCGATAACAAATCGCGCTGATGATTTCGATTCCGATTGAAACTCAAAACTCTCAAATCATTGGGGATTTATTTTAGAAAAATGTTCGTATTAGTAATACAGTTTAGGCTCTGAACTGTTCAGGGCCTAAACATCAGGTATTTATTACTCGTGCACAAAAAGACTACCCTTCCTCCCTACTCCCTCAAGTTATACGCTTATTTCTTATAATCCTGGATTAGTAGCGTATTTTTCCAACAACTGGTACCCTTCAACCCCACTTCAAGACCCAAACTGACCTGCACCTCCTTCCCATACGAAACTTCTCTCTGTTTTGCTGTTGAGCATTCTGTAATACTCAATCTGAAATTCCTTTTTTTTTTTTTTTTTTATAATGTTTATTTATTTGTGAGGCCATGAGTACAGTGTAGAGGATTTCATCTCGTCAATAAACAAAGGATAGAATATTAAATTTACAGATTTACAAAAAAGTCGGTATACGACATGCTTTGTTAAAACAGTTTCGGTATTAATGTATTTATTATTATTATCTATTGCTGGCTTTTTGGCGTTTATTAGTATAATTACGTGCTACATATATTTTTTTTTTTTTTAAACTTTTCGAAATGGAAAGGCTTCTTAAAACCATTTCTAAAGTTATCTGAAATTCCTTTTTTTTTTAAGTGCGCAACTCCAATCCGCTTGAAATCGGCTCATCTCGAAACAAAATGAGACGAGGTGATGTTGTTCTATCTCGCTTAGCTGCCATGATTTACATCTGAGAATGATAACAAAAATGAATTGATTTAGTAAAAATTGATATCACGCATTTGTGTAGTATGGGATAAGAGAGAGAAAAAGAGATTTAAAAAATTATAAATAAATTATTAAGATCGATATGTTAATGATATTCAAGTGGGTCAATCTAAAGTGCCACAGAGTATTAACTTTGAATTGCAATAACTGTTATACGAGAATGCATACTAAATTAACGGTTAACCTACTCCTCATAATAAATATGAACAAATCCTCATTATCGCGACACAATTAACGGGTCTTATGTTGTAATCACAGTCTTCGTGTGACTAGGGGAGGAAAATGAAAGAGAGAGAGAAAAAAAAATAATTATAAGAATCACTAAAGCTAGGAATTCTCCGTCACTCGGTCAACTTCGCACGCTAAAAACTCATTCGCATCATGAAAAATTATGAGAAATCGTTTAAACACATGGCAATGGCCTCGGAAAAATAATTGAGAACGTTTTTTACTGCAAACAAAACAATTTTCCACATTGGGTCATAATTAATTATTGTTAATAAATTTTAATTTTTATAATATTTATTAATTTATGTTAATTTTAATATTAGTCAGATACTAAGAAAACATGACATTTTTCCAGTAACAACATGGTGAAACAAGATAAGTCGATTTTAAGTGCTGATCTTTTTTTTGAAAATATCTCAGAAACTAATGAGGATACGTCCTTCCAATCTTGATCCTTTTTTATTTATAATTCTTCAAATTGTCTCCGAAAACAAAATCGGCCAAAATCAAAATTTATAACACTATTCTTGAATTCAATATCAGATATCGCATCGATTAATCAAAATCGAAAAATGATCAATCCATGAAATTGTGTTAAACATGGAGGCTTTTTCTAGAATTGACTTAAAGTAGGTGCCTTTGATCGTTAAAAAAAAACACTAATTCAGTAGTGAAGCGATAAAAAGGGATGACTTGATTTTTTTCTTCCAATAATTTTTTTAGAATATCCCGGAAACTGAGCGAGAAAAGGCAATTTGACTCGAATCCCTTAATTAAAGAGCATTGCAAGAGCAAAAAGGAAAGAATCACCAAAAGAGGTGTATCTCAATTTGTTCCGGAATATTCCAAGGAAAATGTCCTGTGTTATCTCTTCACTAGGGAATGCGCAAGCGAGGTTTAAACTCACATCCTTCAAATTATCAGTTTGATGCTCTAACCAATTGAGTTGCTGCTAGTTACACTATTTCTCTTTGAATTTTTTATTTCAATATATTACTTTATCTTCTACACCTCCCTTCCTGAGGCAATTTTGAATTAGGGGAGACCGGGGTTAAATGGGGTACTTTAAAGTACATGCCTCCGTACCCAGAGAAAAATGGTTTCTTTAATTTAAGAATGTGCAGTCACTTAATTTAAGAACGTGCGAGGCACTTAAATTAAGAAGGAAAAAGTCACTTGATTTAAGTGAGATTTACTTTCTTAAATTAAGAAAGAAAAAATCACTTGATTTAAGTGAGAAAACTCAGTTAAATCAAGTGATTTTTCTCACTTGAATCAAGTGACTTTTTCTTTCTTAATTTAAGTGCCTGCACATTCTTAAATTGAGAAAACATTTTTTTCTGTGTACCCCATTTTACCCGGGTCTCCCCTAATTTTTAATTAATTTCATTTTGACAGGCCACTAATCTGCATATTTCCCCTAAATTCTTCATTAACGATAGAAAAATTGAAAAAAATCAGAATTTTGATTATTTGAAAAGCACCAGCATTGAGTGCGTGACTAAAACTGTCAGCTATTATTTCTCATGCCACTTCAGAGCCCCAGTACTACGTATCAAACGTCCCTATGCTGATGCATTTTTTTGTGAATAATTTTATTCAAAGAATTAGTAACGTTATCACACGCTTCAAGCTACCATGTTAATTTTATTGTTTTACTCTATCATGAAGAGGGAGAGTGTGAGGCTTTTTGATAATCATGTTATTATATTAAGTACATGGCACATAGGTGGCGAGGCTCTTTTCGAGCATCGACTCTGGGGCCCCATTCGTGTATTAATATCATTTACCTCAGCTCCATTTATTCAACTTCACGTGAAGTGGATTAAACACTTTTTGCATTAAATAATGAAACATTTTGTGTCGATAGTTCAATGGGTGTGGTTGAATTAACGTGAAATCTCTATCGCAATTTTTTTAATAACTGCAATTACTGTAAATTGAATCATTTCATCTAAATTAGCTCCAATAAATTATTATGAAATCAATAGAATGGAGGAAAAGATTTGATATGTGTTCATTTATTATATAAATGACAAATTATGACTTTAATGGGAAGAATTAATTTGAATAATTTTTTTTCTCATTCAATGTCTACACTTCATTAATTACTAATTAAATGGAATAAAAAATTATTGGGAGTTAAATCTTGTAAAAACTCGTTATCACTTTTTAAAGAAAACGATTAAAAATGAAGAAATTAAAAAAAATACTTTTTTTTTGTTTCTAAAAAAAATTGAATGTTCTGTTTATACCTGAATTTCTCATGACGTATTACATATTCCAGCATGAGAGGGCGATGTAATTAAAGATTATCGTTTGCATCGAGCCTATAGTTAATTTTTTCAGGACACACGAAGGTATTTATTTACGTCGAAAGTTGAAATACTTGGTATTAAGAAATATTTAACGAGCAATTATAAATTCAATATTACCATGAATACATTCAATGTTAAAATTATTCGTCTCCATTTGAAAGCAAATATGTTAATTTAATCACAACTTTCTTGTGCCAACTTCGTAGTGAGTCAGTAGTCTGAGTCGTTATGTGTCAGACATTGCATTGAGTGCAATATTTCTCAGTGGAGATAAAAAAAAATATTTTCTTTTTCACATCTAATTGAAATTTATCAATTTTAATTCAATTGAAAAAGTCCATTCCATTTATTTATTTGCGAAAAAAATTGAAAAAATAAATAAATAAAAGGATTTTTACTTTTCAAAAAACACCATGAAAACCCATAATATCACGCACATTCTCCTTTATTTTCTTTTCAACTTTAAAATTATCATTCAGTGGTGCTGTAAACATAAAATATACATTCGAATTTTTTTACAAGAAGGAATAATCTCCATTAGATTCTTATCCTTTGCATACGCTACTATCAGCCCTCACGACATGAAAGTTGTGTGTATATGAGGCACAGCACTGATTAAATGCGTGCAGCTAGGGTAGAAATTATTGAGGGAATTTATACTCCATGAGGGTTCAAAGTTTTCGAGATCCAAGAAAAATATATAAATAGGAAAATCTACTACTCCAATCCTTAATTAAACTCTTATCTTTGTTGCAGTGACCTTGGAGATCAGCACAACCTAGAAATATTTAAACGAAATCCTAGGAAATAGGGGAAAGTGAAAGGCTAAAGAAATTTCCGGTGGAAAGTGTCAGAATTAATTTATTTCATTTTTTTTTTAATTCTACTTTTTTTTGTCACGAAAATGGGTGGTCAACCCCTTTTCTGTTCGTTGCAGTGACATGATCATGATCTTAAATAAAAGACGAGATCATTTTTCTTGAATTCATATCGTTCCAATTTTTAGATTAACAATTTTCAAGTGACATATATATATGTCACTAAAAAATCGTGATATATATCACGAAAATATGAGTTCCATAAAATGATGAAAATAGCAGAAATCTGGAAAGTTTCCGATTTTTTAACTTCTGACGCATAAATTATTTAAGGAACATGAAAAATATAAACATGTAGAAAATTAAAAAAAAACTGCAAGTGCGAATTCTCCAAATATTTTTTATTCGTAAAAATTTATCTGTTCTAAAAAATCAAAAAAATTTCGACATGTATGCTAATTTGATTATGATCAAAAAATGAGTCACACTGTGCTGGCCACGAATTTTGACACTTCAGAGCTTGTTTCTGACAGTATAAATCCAAGACAACAACTATTTGCTTATTGAATGTAATTTAGTTATATTAATACATATTTGTTAAGCTAAACGAGCCCGGTGATTGAATATTAAACAATTTATCGTAAATTTGAATCTAATTGAGAATTTGTAACAATTTTCAGTTACCAGTTCATTTTTTCCATCATATCATCTTCGAAAATCGATAATTGTTCCAAATTCTTTACGACCAAAAAACCGATGAAATCGCCGGACAAGTGGAATTTCTTAATTCAGTAATTTATCAACAATATTCTTTGAACCTACATTATTTATTTCTACTACTGAACAAGATTTTTTACTCTACAAAAACGTCGACTGTAGTCTCCGTTGTTTTATTACTTTCCGGTTGACAAATATAGTGCGCGTTATGTATCAAGATGAAATCTCAGAGTGTTAAAAGCAACTGATATGTATCCCTAACGTGGGAGGTAATTGCGACCTTTTCTTATCAATCTCAGAAAGTCGCCAAAGAACAGGTGTCCTCCCCCCAATTATAAATAACATCGGACGAATGAAGTGTAGAAGCCGCGTGACACCATCTTATTAATTAATTTAGTGCGAAAAAGTGGAGAAAAATTACCTTTGAAGAGATAACGGAAATTCCTAGAAAATCATGTGACACAATTAATTCTGCTGCAATAGTTTTCAAGGTAATGCAGATAATAGAGAATATCTAGATTTCTGAGTTTCATTATCTCAAAATTTTTTTAGGTTCAAATGATTGGGTCTAATTATTGGAGAAGAGAGAAATTGAAGAATATCTCGCTCAATATGCAATTGTTTCGGCATATTGATATAAATACACGACCAACAATCAATAGTTAAACAACGGATGCGCCATGGTGACAATTGATGTTGCTCCTCACAAATCCCAATGAAAAGTCCAGTCCTCTGGTTGTTAAACAAAAAAACCCCGTTTCCATAGAGACATATTTCTATCTTGTCTTTTGAAATTCAAGGAAGAAGGGGGATACGCTAGAATATTTAACGAATAAGCCAAGGGGCTATTCATTTGTAAAATCACTGCGTTACTCAGCACTGAAATCAGTTGCAGGCAATTAAAATCAGTGAAATCCTGTGATATCATCAATTTCAGGTGATTTCAATTGAAATTACTTGAAATTAGTGGAATCATATGAAATCAGTCGCAATTGGTGAAGAGAAATGAGAAAGAAATTATTCAAGTCTTATCGTTCCCATCTTATGACATCATACCTTCATTCATCTCCCTTATAAAAACTCCTATTAACCTCTTTTGCATTAATATAATGCGTTTCTTTCCTCCCAAGTACCACCCATATTCCCCCCTCCTCTATTCTTTCATCTTACACGAGATAGATGAAATCGAAAAGTTGAAATCATTTGAAATCACCCTGAAATCAGTTGAAATCAGCAATCACTGTGTCACCGAATTTTCCAATGAATAGCCCCTCGAAATAAGCTGTTGAGTGAACCAGCTCAAGTATTTGACGGCATCTAATATTCCTTCAATGCAACTAAATCCTTGATTTAATTGTTAACAAATCCTTTTCTCAGTGTAGAACGTCTACTCTAGGGATAAAACCCATCTCTCTTAAATCTATCTCTTCAAACACCAACATTAAGATAAGTTAAAGTGTAAAATCACGATTGCACATATCCGATGAGCCCAATGAAATAGTCAACTACCACCTGTCCTTATCATCGTGCAGAATAGAGATAAAAATCAGTTTGTGTCTGAAGAAAGCCGTTGCTCTTTCGTCGGCCATTCCGGAAGCACACCCAATGCGGCTAAGAGGGTGGATACTACAGTGCCTTTGCCCAACGGACCAATAGGATAGTTGCGTCAATAATTCCCTATTGCTGTCTCGCTCACTTGCATTTCTCTCGCTCTATCCGACAATACAGAAGAAGAGGAGAGACAAACGGATTCGTACAATACAACCACAAGAGGAGGGAGAAGACAGGCATTTTCTCTCTATTGTGCAACAAGTTCAAGAGAAGGGTGGCTTTTGCGCTCTCTTGCAGTTCACTGACACCACTTTTCTGGCCTCTCAATCCCTCTCGACGCCGACGCGCCTTCAACCGATTCTTCTATAAAGGTAAAAAGGCTTTTAGAACCACAGCGACACACTCGACGCTGGGACGCCACTGTCGAAGGACGCGCGCACAGTTACATGAATATGTAAACTTTTTAGTCGATCAAAATATCGCGTAAATGCACACGACTAACTCAATTTGCATTTCAATGCTTTTATGTGCTGTGTATTATTTGTCACCGATTGATATCTAAATAACATTGATAAACTATCATAAACACGTGAATTTATTTATTCGACATAATAATTGTAATTGTGAAATTTGCCCTTTTTTCGCTTTTCGAATAAAAAAAATATCGGGGTTCAATGGAGTTGTGTTTTGTGCCGGCTTATTAGTGAATCAATGATTTTGCCGATTTTTCGAAGACTTTGAGGTGATTTTTCTTTAATTAACAGGGAAATTACGCTGGTTTGAGGATTTTGAGTAATTGGAGTGTGAATTTGATGAACGAAGGAGTTGGCAACTGACCCTGGTGTTGAGGTTTGCGACCCCGTCCTCGTGTGCTTCTCGACACCTCACGAGGGCAATGTCCTCGCACTGAGAAAAAATACTTTCGCAGAAGTACGCAATAAAATAAAAAAAATTGAAATATTAGCGTTTGCTCCGTTTTTTGAAAATACATTGATCAATTGAATTAGATTGATAAAATTGTGTTGAGGTGCTAGAATATGTATCGATTGACTATTTCACAGATAAAAGACCGCATTGAAAAAAAAAGCATCACAAATCTGCAGTTGTAAAAATCAACGTCACGCTCTTACTTGAGACCTTTCATGAGGCTCTTTCTCTCTCTCTCGTATAATTCAAGTGTTGTAGAACTTCTAACAACCGCTGATTTTCAAAGTGGTCAATCGATCCAACCGGGATTATCCCTGCAATCACGCGACACGTGACTTGCACTTACAGACTCATAAGCGCAACTTTTCTGCTGTTTTTTTTTCTTGTCCCTCCGTTAATTTTGCATTTCTACATAAAAAAGCAGGACTTTTTCCTCCGTTTCTTTTATAACCATTGACCTCAAAAGAATTAAATATTTTCGAGGCGAGGAGAAGTGCGATAGTGGAGGAAAAGTATTCGAAGCATTTGAATTATTATTCATAAATGAAAAATTTGAATACTTATCGCGATAAAACGATCTTTCCAACAATTGAAGGGGAAAAAAAAATTTTGGGGGGTGAATTAATTTTCAAGAAAATTTATAATAATTAGATGAGAAATTTTCTGTGAATTTTTTGTGATAAAAAAAAAGTAAAATAGGGAAATGATAGCAAATCAATCGTCTCGTGCAAATTCAAGAATTGGTCAATACGAAGAGATGAACGGTTTATCAGCAGCACCAAATACAAATGGTACAACAGTTATTTCATCATCAAATAAAGAAACAGTTGAGCAACAAGAGGCGCCACATCGTGACGAAACAACGAAGACTTCAAGAATGTCGAGTGGAGGAGGAATTGTTAAAGCAGTCGGTAGTGAAAATCAAGGTAATACAGTTGAGGAACACGCTATTGACGATGAGACAGAGGACGATGAAGACGAGGAGGAAGAAGAGGACGAAGAGGAGGAAGAGGAGGAGGTGGTGAATTTAGTTGGTAATAAGAGTAACGGGAGTGGCGCAAGGGTAGTGGACACTGGGGCAACCGGTATTATGGGGGGTGGTAGTATCGGAGTAGGGGAACACGAGGGACGTGAAACGGCGGCGCGTGGTATAGGGATGAGTGAGGCAAGTAGTGGGGGTACCGGTGGAGGCGGCATGGGCGGCTACTGGAGGCACAGCAGACCCTCTAGTCCCCGCATGCCGCCTCCTGAGCAGCCTGAGCAGAGGCCGAAGAGCCGACACGATAATCCAAATAATACAACAACGAGATACAATAATCTTGGATACTGGAGGGCCCGAAGAGTCACATTCTACAAGAATGGTGATCCTTATTTTCCTGGAGTTGAATTCAGGTGAGTTGAGAGGATTTTTTTCTTTCGTGTTTTTTTTTTTATATTGCAATTTGGTACGAGATAGAGAGGTTAAGACCTTGAGGATATCATGCTATTATTTGTTGATTAGGTTCAAGCCTGGACGTGACATTGGCTCGCTCGAGGCCCTCCTCGATCGACTATCTCTTCGTCTCGATTTACCGAGGGGTGCCAGGCACATTTTCTCCATGGATGGTGACAGAAAACTCAATCTTGATGAACTTGAGGATGGCGCTTCTTATGTTGTTTCTAGTTACAAAACTTTTAAGGCAAGTATTTGAATGCTTGAGTAATTTTTTATGTCAATTTCTTGAGACTGGGGTCAAAAAAATGATTTAGGAATTTTTTTTGGAGTGAAGAACTTGACGAAAAATTTTGAGAAAATTTGAGATAATGCTTTATAGTGTCTACGTTTTTGGTGAATTTTTTCAAATTTTTTGGAAGAATTCTTCATGCTTAAAAAAATCCTATTTTTGCACTGGTCTCTCTTATGAATAATTATTGGATTTTATCGAGATAATTTTGATTCGAGGAGAAAAGAAATGGAGGAAAAAAAAGTAATTAGAGGGAGAAAAGTAAATATTCAACCCTACGTTGTGTGCGATTAAAGTACATGATTCTCCCCTCTTTCTCTTGCTCTGTCTTGGACTCTCACGTGGCCTCAATATTCATGAGGCTACTACTGTGGCTCGCACGCGTGTCCTGCGCAATCGTGTACGCTGTCTCACACACACACCACCTTAGATTCGTGCTTCACTGAAGAAAGCATTAAGAAAGAGAGAGAGAGAGGTTTGATGAAAAAGTGGAGAGTCAAAAAGAAACCAGCAGGTAATTTATCAAAAAAACAGAAAGAGAGAAAGAAAAAAGAAATCATAGTACATAAACTGCGTGTAATAACCTCAGTGAGGTGGAGAGACGGGTGTGTTGATCTGGCCCAGATCAGACTAAATCAGGCCACACGCAACGACATCTGCTTGACCGGCCAAAGGCAGGGAACATCTGGACAATCTCAGTTGATCGAGGAATTAACCTTGTGAATTTAAAAAACTAATGATTTTTTTTAAGAATTAAAATATTGAGGGTCAATATGGGGAAAGGCATGGTCTGACCAAAATTATCAGTTTCTACTTGCAGATGATATGAATGTGGAAAATCTGATTTCTTCAAATTAAAAACTGGAAACAATTATTTTCTCCAGGCAATTTCTATATTTTGCCTAGAAAACATAAAATAAATTTACTTAAAAATGATGGATTCAGTAGTGAAGGGGTAAAACGGGATGAACATATTTTTTTCTGTCAATTGTTCTTGGAGAATATTGCGGAAACTAAGCGAAATAAAGCATTACTGACTGTATTTTTCTTCTTTTTTTTGTAAAATTTCTTAAAGTATATGGAAAAAAAATTGGGGCAAAATCGCTCTATTTCGCTCACTCTCCAAGATATTCATTGAAATTAATGAGGAAAAAAATATACTTCCCCTGTTTTATCTCTTCACTACGAAATTATTGTGCTCCAAAAATTTAAAAAGACGAAATTATATTTTTTCAAATTAGTACATCATTTTGTTGATTTATTAATCAACGGATTTTCCTTAAAAAAAAAGAGTTTCCATGAAAAAAAAGATAGGAACTGAATAATGGTTTTATTGAAAATTTTTAATTCTGAGCTTTTTTAACACAGATTCACTGATTAATTCATCTTCAAATGTTATTGAGAGGATCTCGGAAATTAAGCGAGATAGCGCAATTCTATTTAAATCCTTTTTCATAGAGAATTTCAAGAGCTACAAGAAACGATTTCGCTAAAATCGCTCTATCTCGCTTAGTTTCCGATTATTCTTAAAGAATGATTGGAATAAAAAATATCAGCTTATTTTACTTTTTCGTTGTGGACTTATCTTCGTCTTTTAATTTGCTTGAAAGTTCCTCTGATTTTTCGAAATAGGATTTTTTAACTGAGTCAATCTCTTAATTGTGATTTATTGGATAAAATGGGTCACACCCGATATTACGATAATTTGTAAGGTGCGGTCAAACTGCATATTAAAGTGTGATATCCGATATGTACCTGATCGAATTCCGATCGTAACCAATATCCTTGCTTTCACTCTCTCTCTCTCTCTCTTTCTCTTCGGGTCACCTCACCTTAATCGGATTAAGTGACCATCACCTAATTCTGAACTTCATTCGCCTCTCCCAGAAATCATGTTCAAATTAAAATTAGAAACTTTTTTTCTACCCATTAATCGAAGTGGCAACGGAAATGATAACAGCAAATTAGGCCATGAATTTTCTGCAGTCAAAAAAAATTCAATTAAGTCTATAAACCAATTATTTTATTCCATTCAATGGCAATTATGCTGTCAGTGTAACTCAAGGACTTTTCAAAAATTGGAAAAAGAAAATCAATTCAATTATTCAAATTTTAAAAAATCTGTAATTAATAAATTTTCAACTTAATTCATAATTTTTTTTTTTGATTTTCTCGTTTTTATTAACATTGAAAAAATGAAAATAAAAAATTCTCGTAAAAGAAAGGAATGAAATGATGCAGGATTTTTCTTCAGAGGGAAGGACATTATAAAAAAATCTGAAAAAATTTGTGAAAATGCTCCTACATGTCCCAATTGTTCTGCAATTTTTCCAATTTTTTTTGTAAAGATCTTCATTCTTAAAAAAAATCTTGGATCACTTTTCCATAAGCTCCCCCTATTTCTCCTCTTTTACCCTCTACAATTTATTTATAATCAACTCAACACCAACTGGTAATTGAGCAATATCGTATTTCACGTAAATAAATTTGTACAGTGATTCCTTCGTCCAATGTTTACCCGCGGCACGTGGCAGCAAACTTTGTATTTGTGATTACTAATGCAAGAGTGGGGAATACCCACACTACTGCAGTAATGACTACCAAAGTAGAGGGGATAAAATTGAATGGCTGACATGCGCATTACATTTCTACTGCGCCTACAAGAATTTAACAAACTACAATCACTTGCCTTGAAACACAGTCGATCACTTTGTACCCACCACCCCCATTCTTTTGCCAATTTTTTTGATTTATCATGTTTCATGATAAATGCACTTGAAACGCGAATCAATCCAATTATACATGAAATAAAAGAAAAGGAAAAATTTAATCTTTCTAATTAAATATATTATTATTATTATCATTATGTTTATTGATATTATTCAATGAATAATAACAATAATTTCACAAAATTACTTTCCTTAAATTTCCTTTATTTCAATGTTTTTTTTCTTATTCTTTAAATGTTAATACCTTATTTCGAGTATATTTGCAATTTTTGTATCGTGAATAATTCTAGAGGCTAATGACACCATAGAAATAATTGTTTCGTGTAAAGGAAAAAAAACCTAGTTTCTTCAAATGAAGCTAATTTTTGACAATTTGATTCTACACATTGATATTCGGATGATTAGATAATTATCTTGGTCATTACAGTAATTTATTCTTCAGTTCTTCCACGTGAAACATAGAAAAAAATCAATTTGTTGAGAAAAGAAAACTTTTTTTCTTTTCATAATTAATAGATCAAGGATTTTTTATATTCATCTTAAATCGGATAATTTTCGTGATTTTTATACAAAATTATGATTTTCTTGATCATGATTCGGAGACTAAGCGAGATAAAGCGATTTTGCATGAATCCTTTTTCTTAAAAAAATTCTTTACAAAAAAGGCATTAAGGAGGAAAGGAGCATTAGTTTTCGAGATATTCACCCGAAAAATGGATTTATCTTATTTTATTTCTTTGCTACTGAATTGATTCGACAAAAGTGTGATAAATGCTTCATTCGATGATTTAATACCGATGAATTTTTTCCTTTTTTTTCGGTGTTGGGCATGCAGTTGAGTTCTAAGGGTGCATGAATCACTGTTTAAAGGAGAAATGAGAAGGGGGAATGAAAAAAAATAAAAGAAAAGACATTTGAATTGTCGAGGGGTGGCAGGTGGGTCTTAACTTCCGTTGGTGATTTCATAAGTAGGAAGGGTAGGAATAGTACGCAGAGCGCAAGACTCTACCCTCTGCGAGTTTAAGAAAGACCGTATCTCATTGACCGCCGTTCAGACCCCAGTGGGGATCAATACACTTGCTCGACCACTGGACGATCTCACTAGTTGGGACTTTCTAACTAGTATTCAACTATTGCTTTGACCACTGACAAAAGAATGTAGTCAGTGGTCGAGTCCATATTCAAAATAATATGCAGTAATGCGGAAGAATAAATATTTATGAGTTAAAACGGTTTTTTCCAAGGAAATTTTTCATGTTTCTTTAGGAATGAATTATTATTTTTTTTTTAATTGAAGAATTGATGTTGATATTTGGGATTTTTTTTCAACACTGTTAGGAAAAATGGAAATTTCATAGACAATTTAATGGAAATTTTCATAAATGTGATATTGAATTTTTTTTTAATGAGAGAATGGTCATGCAATCTGTGAGTTTCAGAGGAAATTTAAAGAAAACTGTAAGTTTTAAGTAGAACTGAGATGGAAATTCTACAACTTACGTGAATTTTCAACTGACCATTTATATTCAGAATTAAAATGACTTGAATTTTCATTTTTCCGATTTTCACTAAATTTTGAAGAAACAATTAAACTGAAATTCACAAATTGCATTGATATGTAGGTGTGAAATTATTTGAAAATTGATGATGTGTTCATTTTTCAATGACATAATTATCTAAAATTTCAGTAGAAATATGATTAGTTTGAAATTTCCGGGATTTCGCGCGGAAAATTCCAACGGAAAACTTCAACGACTTTTTCTCCATTATTTTTTGTTCAATAGAAATTTAAGATTTGTGGAATATGAGATTATTTCTTCTTCATTGTCGTTTCAGTTATTGAAACTGGGCGATGTGATTCTTTTCACATTGATTAATCGATGGTTTCTTTTCTTTTCAATTCATCGATTCTTCATTTCTCAACAGAGGAGACCGGGGCAAAATGATTCAGAAATTTCTCTCTTTTTATTGACTTTGCGAAAAAATCTCAAAAAATTTGAAATAAAATGACGTACTTTTCCGAAGAAATTTCGATGAATTTCTGCCGGAGGATATTTCGTGAGCGATATCACTTCATATAGATCGTATGTATCCTCTCATGCCGACAATAACTGTTCCGGTCTTCGGTCAGAAGTTGGTTCTTGAAACGCTTAAATGAAAATTTCCATGTTTCCAAAACAGAATTCTCTCTCATGCGAAGAGGTATAACAGGATAATTATTTTCATTCATTTTTTCAGAATATCTCGCAAAATAAGCACGATAGTGCTTAATGCGATTTTGAATTAATTCTTTTTTAGATCAGAGAATTTCAAGAGCTACGAAAAAGGATTAAAGCAGAATCTTTTTTGAAAAAATTCCAATCGTCTTCGAATGTGTTTTCAATGATCGCAACAGTTCTATTGGTTGAATGAAACAGTCAATAGGAATCCCCTAGAATAAAACTGATAAAACTAAACTATCGAGTGATATGCGCTATTTCGAATTCAATGCGACATATCGCATCGATTAATCGATGTTTGAACATTGTTTATACAGCAAATACTTTAATTAAAGTAAAATAGGTGAGATGAAAGTATCGAATGATATACGATATCTAGAATGTAATGCAAGATATGGCATCGATCAATTGAACATTTAAAATCGATTGATCGAAAGCTGCTGTTCTTCCGTTCAAACTGAAACAGGTGCAACCAAATTATCGAATGTTATGCGATATCTCGAATTCAATGGGAGAAATTCCACCGATTAATCTTTATTCAAAGCATGTTAAACATGAATGTTTTTTTTCGAAATCGTCTTCAGAAAGAATCAATGTGGGTGCACATTTTTAATTGCTAGTGAAAAGAATAAGTGTGACAGATTCATTTTTTTTTTTTTTTTTTATTAGTGTGACAGATTAATAGTGACAACTTTCAAAATAGGTTCGAAAGAGGTGAAATCGGGATGTTATCTTCTCTGTGAGAATATCTCAGAAAATAAGCGAGATAGGAGGATTTGATATTTTTCTTTTTTCCTAGAGAAATTTGCGTCAAAATTGTTCCATCCCACTTGGTTTTCAAAATATTTCCAAAAAAAACGAACAAAAATCGACGAATATTGCATCACTCAGTCAGTTTCTACAGAATATATCGGAAATTAAGGGAGATACGCCCTTTTTATCCCATTTCTTTTTCATATTTCTTAAAATTATCCACAAAGCATAACTCAAGCAAAATCGCCCTATCTCGCTAAATTTCCGGAATATTCTCAAGAATAAAAATGACAAGAAAAATTGACTTGTCCTGCTTTATTTTTCCACTACTGATTTCTGCATACGGGCTGTTTTAAAATGGATAGAATAAATTCCTTCAGCATGTAAGTTTTATTGTTAAATGGTTCGTTATCGTTGCATACGAGAGTTTGATGGTGCAACGAACGGTTTATTACTCCCGCATAGTTCCGGACATGGCGATGAATTTACTTAGTATATTGAACTAGCCCGTTCGGCTAATTGCACTCTGTTGTGTCCAATCACTCCCGTTGCATTTGCCAATCGAGGGAAAGGGGATGGGGAAGTGGAGGGGGAAGATGGGAGCGCGTATAAAGTATGGAGTACTACTACACCCGGCATCGATGTCCCCCCTGCTCGTTTACGAGACGCATGCTTCCGCTCATATCTCCAATAAGAGTTAATTAATATTATTCATCGTTGGCCAAGACAGGGTTTACAGAGGATTAATTTATTTCCAACGGCTTGGTGAATCATTGGGCCGAGTTATTGATATTCAGATGAAAATTCAATCATTGAAGTTCCGGAAAAAATATTCATCAGAAAATAAATCATCATTGAAGGTGTAAAACCAGATGAATTCATTTTTTCTTGATTTTTTTGAAAAGGAATAGAGTGAAATCGCTTGATCTCGCTCAAATTTCCGAGACATTTCTCAGAAACGAGTGAGAAAAAAAATAAGAAGTAGAAGGAAATATATTTTTTATTTTCTGAGAATATCAAAGAAAGTAAAAGAGATACGCTCTTTTTACCCCTATTTTTCTTTGATGAGAATTTGAAAAGATTTGTAAAAGAGAATTTAGACAAGATTGCGCTATTTCGCTTATTGTCTGAGATATTATCGTCGTCTTAGAAACGAAGGGGCGTAAGTACTGGGTATAAGCATAGCACTCATGCTCTTTTGCTTCTAAAGCAACGTTATGAAGAGAAAATTGTCAAAAAAATTAACCTTTTCTGTTTCTAATTATTACATTGAATAATTATAGACTTCTATTGTACTTTATTGCACAATATTTTTTTTTTTAATTCTGAATAGAAATCGATCTAGTATTCATTATTCCATCATTTTTGTTTTCATCCAAAAATTAGAGGAATAATTGAGTAGTGAGTAGTGAAACAGGATAAATTGATTTTTTCTTGCTTTTTATTTTTCGAGAATATCTCGAAATTGCGCGAGATAGAGCGATTGTACTCTCACCATCCTTGTAGAGAATTTCGAGAGCTACAAAAAAAAATCGAGGCGAAATCGTGCTATCTCACTTATTTTCGGAGATATTGTCAAAAAAATCATTGAAGAAAATTAATTTTTCCTGTTTTACCTCTTCATTCCTGAATTAAAGAAAATTCAAAAAATGAAAAAAATTCCATAAATTATTGCACTTATTCAGGAAATAATCATAGACTTCTATTGTATTTTATTGAATCATGAATTTTTTTTATGACTCTCATTTTTTATGTCAATTCTTCAAACGTTAAATCTTTTGTTGCATGCATTTAATTATTCGACATTCATTACTTTTTGAATTCTTCACTCGAGACGACAAGACTCATTTTCTTCACGCGTGACGATCCGTCAAGTGGTGTAGACTGAGCCTGGAGTTTTTCCTCATTTCCATATCTTGAATTCTCATTACGCCACTTTGCCACCAGCTGACAGCCACATGTGACGCCGCCTTTTTTTCCTCGTAACGCGATAACATAATGAATTCCTTCTTTGTAATTTAACGTTTCAGTGAGTGTGAGACAACGAATTTTTTCCTTTCTTTTTCTCTTCAATCTGATATCAGTATTTCTCTAGTCGTTTGGCTTTATCGTAAAAACTTGAGGCGATGTTACTTGCTTTGGGGCTCGTTAAAAGATTTTATAGTGTTTAATGGGTTCAATGGGCTCGTTGGTTCTAATGGAAATAAAAAAAGAATTAGGATTTTTTTTAAGAGTTAAGGACTTTACGAAAAAATCTGAAAAAATTCGGAAAGGTGCTTTAGCATATCCCTATTGTTGTGGATTTTTTCTTCAATTTTTTCATAAAGATCTTTACTCCGAAAAAATATAATAATAAAATTAGCACAAATCTGACAATTTTTTTTATTTTTTTGAAATAAATAAATTATTGTAAAAAAAAATATTAAAAAAATTGCTCTTATGGTTTTTGGAATTTTCCACACGTGCATATATTTGTGACATCATTAACATTTTTTCCTGATTATTTTCCGTTTCTATGTTTTTTATTTTCTCTTTATTCCATGTATAACCTTTCGGCTCTTTACATAATTTTTTCTTGATTTTTTCTTTCACATTAGAAACAAAAAAAATTGATTTGAACAGATGAAAACAGAATTGATCAATAATTTTTCTGATAATAAATGGAAAATCATTATTTACTCATTAAATTTCCCTAAATTTAGAATTTGAAATTTTTTCTTTATCTGTCCTTTCAAATCATTGAAAAAATCCTGAAAAAAAATATTTCACTTCAATTTTTCCCCTTCTACTTTCTTCAGCCCTGACTCTTTTACCAGTGCATTACAATCTCTCTCATTTGCATTTAATCATGGGGGCCACGTAAGGACACAGGATGCTTTCGTGTCTCACGAAGAGTCTCACCGACAAATCGAAATACAGATCGATTTAAATTCTTTCAAATTTCAATTGACATGCGTTGTTTTTTTTTTTAATTTTAATCATTCTCATTATCAATGCGAGAGTAAAAATTCGAAGGATTTCTCTATCAAGGATGAAAGCCTTAATTGGATTGTACTTGAGCGACGAAATGACATGACGATGAAATCTCGAAAATTAGAGCTAACGTAATAACAATTCAGACGAATAGAAGGACGTTGAAAATCGACGTTTTCCGCAAATTGCTGCTGCGAAGTCAGACGGATGAAAAATGGGAGAGCTTTCTTTCTCTAAATTATTGGACACATGCATGCCAAGCCTTTGTATTATTTCATAAAGATTATACACTTGAACGATGTTTAGTAATCATATACTTTGGTTTAATACAAAAATACTAGCTTTCAAAGACTTTCAGAAATATTTTACCATTATTTGACATGAAAAGATTTTGGAAATTTTCTTGTCCATTTCTACTTATAGAGATATGCCCTTTTTGCCTGAACCCTTCTCCGAGAGAATTTCAACAGCTACAAAAAAATATTAGGTCAAAATCGCCCTATCTCGCTCAATTTCTGAGATATTAGTAATGAAGAGGAACCCTGATTTGGGCCTGAAAAATTGAATTTCCCGAAAATTCTCAAGAATTATTTTTGAGATATGTTTTCTATGGAAGATTTTGTCAGCTTTCCAATGGCATCATCAGAAAAAAATTTATCTCAAATATTTTTACTGATTTCTCCTGATTTCCATAATATAAAACTTCAAAACAAAGATATTTCCCTCCCCTTATCCTCGTTTGAAATTCATTTTATATCCCAATAATAATAATGTTTTTTATTGATTGATTTAGCAGAAAAGGCAATGACAATAAGAAAAAAAGAGACTTATCTTGTTTTACCTCTTCACTACTGAATTATATTTAAGTGATTTTTGTGGAATTTTAGTGAATTTCATGATTTGGATTGTGAGTGGGAGATCGGGCATAGAGAAAAATTCCAAAAAAGGTGAAAACCTTATGAGGAATGATTAAGACTTAATCTTTGAATTTGATTCATGACCATACAGCTTGAACGGATATCATCACACGTGGTAGCATTAAACTTCCAAATAAGTTCACCCATCTGCCCAGGACCTGTCGTTGAAATTCCCATTTCGTTCTTATCCCCATTCTTTTTGTAGAACATTCTCCTCTGTGCAGTTTCAGGTAGTTGCCTCCCGATTTCCATACAACACCAAACTTTTGGAATTTTTATTACCGATAGATGAATATATAAACTGTTCACAACGAAAATCCTAAATTGATTCACCACGCCATTCCTAAGTACTTAATTTTTGAAACTGCTTCTTATACACGTCGATGAATGAAGAGCCGATAAGGTTAGTATGAAATCTTTCGGAGCGGCTCGCACGATAAAATAGAAATAATACTAACCTTATCGGCTCTTCATTCATCGACGTGTACAAGAAGCAATTTTGAATTGATTTAGAATTTTGGTTCTGAATAGTTTGTATATTCATCTATCGACGATAGAAATTTCAAAAGTTTGGTGTTCTATGCAAATCGAGAGACAGCCTCCTTAATTGCGTGGAATCTTAAAATACGTCAAAACGTACATTTAAAATGCCGGTGCTTTCAGTTTCAATTCTGATTGGCCCACTAAAAAATCAGAGGGGAAATTCCACAAGCAGCTTTAATGAAAGAATCCTGAGAACTTTAATGAATGAAGAACTTTAATGGGTGCAACTTTATTGGAAGTCTACTGTACAAATAATCTCGATCAATGTTTGTCGTTATCTTTATCCCTTTTTCCGCGTTAAACAACACAATTGTCACGCACTTGTGCTTCGAAATAGGGGAGCAATGGATTTTATGGCATAAATTTTGACCCAGTGATTAATAGTATCATCATTAATTCAACGATTGAAATCATGCTCCAATCCACTTCTCAGCATTTTCCCCCCAAAATCTACATTTCCCTCTCCATTGCTTTTTGCATTCCATCATCAATGAGATAACTTTGAATATTATTATGTATGTAAAAACAAGTTATCTAGATAAAACTAAAAAAAAAATATTAAATAAATGAAAAACGTCAACCTGAGGTTTTTCTGATCTCAGTAAATAGTTAGCGTGACTCTCTCTGGTTTACAACGTCTGTACAACATAATAAGTTGCCCGTAACGTGCAAATAGTGTCAATGTATTGTACTATATATATGTGTGTCACGTGCTGCAGCAAACCGGCATTGCTGTGACAGCGAGAATAAGACTTATTACACGTTGAACTACGAAGCCAACAAGCAAACAAGTTGTTCGATTCCGTTGTAATGCAGTTGAGAAAAAACGAATCATAAAATAAATCAGAACGTTTAAAGAAGCCCTTTAAATGCATAATATTATCAATTTCTGCATTACCATCAGTTGGTGAATAAGAAGCTTTTTACCCTTTGCTTCAACTCTTCAACCCTTTCGTTTTTCTATTTTGAAATTTTGGTAATTTTCATTATTTTTTTTCCTTCTTTTTTTTCAGGTTAAAATTGAAATAATCATTATCAGAAAACTGAATTTAGCTTTCTTGTCGTGCATGAGTACTGAGCTTATCATATTTATATTTTTAATTGGAGTAGGGCCGGTATATGATCGCATGTGCGACAAAACATACTGTGCGCAGGCGGTGAATTAGGGACAATCTAACTGAAAGAGTTTGAGAAAATAGGGCGACATTTGTACAGTTAAATTTATTAGTTTTGAAAATTTTAGTGGAGTGTAGCAGAGAAATGATAAAACTAGGATACGTCAATTTTTTCTGCCAATTTTTTGTTGAGAATATATGGGAAATACCCTTTTTTTTTGACTGAGCTTTTTCGGACAGAACTTTGAGAGCTACGAAGAAAGGGTCAGGATAAAGAGGGCGTGTCTCCATCATTTTTTGAATTATTCAAGAAAAATTGGAAGAAAAAGATGCCTTTTTCTGCCTTTACATTTAAATGAACTGAATTCTTTTTTGGAGTGAAGATCTCGATGGAAAAATTGGAAAAAAATTAGACAATCATATGGATATTTTGGAAAATCTTTGTAAATTTTTTCAGATTTCTATGAAGACCACGGAAAACGTGAAAGAATTGAAGATGAAAACGATTCTTCGTACCCGAAAAGATAAAATTTTTGAGAAATTAATTCTGACAGATGCTCTTCTTCAGAAATTTCCTCAATTTTTTAATGGAATTATTAACAAAATTTAATTACAAGCCATTTAAGCAAAATCTCCATTTTTCCCTCTATCAGTCTTGAATGATCCGTAATTCCATAAGGTGAAATCTGAATCCCAATTTCGCATAAAGCTGCATTGTGCCCAAAAAAAAAACAAAAAGTCGAAAAATCCGAGAGAAAATCAAGTTTCAACAAAATAAAATTCTAAAAAATGATCTGACAAAAGAATGCATTGAAAAATATCAATTCTGACACATTTTTTCACCAGCAATTCCTTCAACTTTTCAATTATTTGAAAAATTCTCTTCAAGCCATTTCATTAAAATCCCCATTTTCCCCTATATTATTCTCAATGAATCTATGACCCCATAACAAATTCCAACATCCCAGAAAAAAAACAATTCTGAAGCAATAATTATCACTGAGTAGATAATCTCAGTGAGACTCGTCTGCACGAAAGTGCCCCTCCAGACAATCAACCTGGGAAATTTCGGGGTAGATGACCGGCACCTGTTTCCCGACAAAGGTCAAAGGGTGAACACCTGCGTCGATGCCAACAGCCACCTTTGAATTCCGTCATTTCACCATAAATCAGTGCTCAAAATGTTTCATGACATCCACCCCTAAAAAAAAAATTCAATTGTCAATGTGCAGTAATCATGTGCTCCTCCAAAATGTGCAATGTTAAGAGTGGCCTTGACCTTGGGGAATACCTTTACACGGCGACATCCAGTCCTACAATTTACACCAACCGACGAAAGATGTAAATTAAATGCCCTCCCACTGTTGATTGGATGAGAGAGGAGAAGGGTAGGAGAAATACGTATTGAGAGGGGGAAGACAATTGAGACAAGGGGTTGACCGTGAATGGACTCGCCCCCGCTGTGTTTACCTCGTCTACGCGAATGGGTCATACCCATTCTTGAAGTGAAAACAGTCGTAGTGTTCTTGCTGGTACTAATGCCTTTCAATTATCTAGAATCTAGAAGTCTAACTAAACACTTTGATGAATCACATAGAAATGTTAACATTTTTTTATGAGTAAAATGAGGGGAAAAAATCCACAGGCAACTCATCAACTATCAATTTAGTTGGAAAAAAAAAAACAAAAAATAAGTCAATTTTTTTCGGAGAATGCTGTAGTGGGCTCAGTTTCTGATGGTGCCCCATAATTTTTTTTACAAATTTCTCAATTATATTCAAATGTGAAATGTATTGTTTGATATTCCATTGCTGAGCTTGTTCAACGCAACAAATATGTATTAATATAATTAAATTATATTCGGTAAACAAATAGCTGTTGTCTTCGATTTATGCTGTCAGAAATTGGCTCTAAAGTGTCAGAAACTGGGGTCACCATGGTATCTCTAAAAGTAATGGGAATAAGCCAATTCCAACTTTTTTTTGTAGAGAATTTCCGGAGCTGCGGGAAGAAATCGAGGCAGAATCAAACTATCTCCTTTATTTTGAGAGATATTTTTAAAAAAATCAGAAAATTGCTTCTGTTATGAGTTTTCCCATAATATTTGGGAAACTAATGGAGAAATGCTCTTTTTGTCCCAATTTTTTTTGTAGCTTCTGAAATTCTTTACAAAAATGGGTGATGATAAAATGACGTATCTCCATTATTTTTTGAGATATTTTCGAAAGAAGTGCAGAGTTATGTCGATCTTCTTTCGAGAACATCTAGGAAACCAAGTGAAATAGTGCAATTTTTTGTTGAATTGTTGGAAGAAAAAATCGACTTATCCTGTTCTATTTTTTGTTGGGGAATTAATGTAATATTTTTATGGGATCATCATTTGTGTTACATGTAAGTGAATTCGGCCTCTAGGGTTGAGCGATTAATTAACATTAAATTTATAATTCCATCAAATTAATTATGTTAAGAAAACCTCGAAAACTAAGCAAGATATCGAAATTTTCATTGAGATCTTTATTCTAGAAAATTTCAAGGGTTACAGAAAAGGCTTCCACCAAAATTCCCCTATTCCCCTCAATTTCCAAGATATTTTCAAAAAAAGGGAAAATTAAATATTTCTCTGGATTTCAACTGGTTAATTGACATGCTTTCTATCAAACGACTCAAACGCGTTTTTAAAACCAGTGTATTACCCATATCCACAGATTATCATCAACAATCGTGACCCAAATTACACTTCACTGCTCTGTCGTAGGCTTACTTAATGCTAAATAAAGGGTGGGGTATTAAGTTGCTGGTGCTTTTTCATCGCTAAAGCGGTTCTTGTTTCACTTCACTAGCCTCGTGTCTACGTACCATTATGCACTCTGATGCACGCACTTATATACGAGAAAGGGATGATTATCATAAGTGCAGTCAATATCTTTTTCTTTCCTTCTTTTTTCCTCTGCACATTCAATATACAACACTATTTATCGTATGAGCAACAAATTTATGGTTACAATTATTTCTTGTTTTTTTTTCTTATTCAAAATATTTTCAAGCATTTTTATCACAATAGTCTTTATTCGAGATTATTATCATGGGGCAATTTTATCGAAAAAATTACATTATAATCTCTATATTTTATTTCTTTATTTCAACCCAATTAAAGGTAATTTTTTTTCCCCTCATAAACAGGGGAAAGTTTTCACATTGACTGAAAAAATTCTTGGTTGAAAAAACAAATATTTGGAAAACAAAAAAAATTATGATTATCAACAATTTGGTAGTGAAGGGGCAAAACGTAAAAATTCGATCTTTTTTGGAGAATATCTTGGAAATTAATGAAGATATGTCCTCTTTAATCCTTTTTGTAGAGAATTTCAAAAGCTATAAAAAGAACGGGATGAAAGAGGCGTATTTCCTTAAATTTCCAAGATATTCTCAAAAAATTACCCCTTCACGACCAATTTATTGTGAAATAATTTTTTTTATCTCCAGATAATGAGAAAAACCTTTAGATATATGACGATAAAAGTAGCACATATCAGACAGTTTTTCGGAATTTCTAAAGTGAATTCATTATCATTTAAAAAAATTGGAAAAATTTCACTAATAGTTTTTTGAATTTTCAGCATGTGTATTTTTCTTTTTTTTAAATAATTTTCTTTTTTCAATAAAAAATTGAAATTGTCAGATGTCTACTATTTTCCGTTGTATCCAAATATTATTTTCCTTTAATTACAGTTATTAAAATTTCTTGATACCACTGAAATGCCAAATTTTTTTATAAAACCTCATTTTGAAGTGAAATTGACTTATTTAAGTCTTTGACTTGAATATCAAAATTGATCTGTATCATTGTAATACTGTTAAAGGGTAATTGGATGTCAATTCGTAAATGTTATTTAAAAGAAAAGAAAAAAAAAATCAAGTATAGAAGGTAAAAAGAATAGAGAGTGACCTTCACCCAGTGTTAATTCATGCCAGCATTATCATATAGCCAGGACATTTCAGGTAAACGATTGTACCACTCGTAAAACACACTTCCCTCTCTCATTTATTCGTTTCTCATGTTACTTACAATCGACAAACGATCCCTCACTCAAAACTTCCTTTCATTCTAATCTCAATCAATACCTAAATTCCCCCCCCCCCCCCCTCCCACGCCCCAAATCTTTTCAGCTCGACGCAAGATCAATATCACCTTTTTTTTTCTCTTTTGTTGATTTCATTGGCACTTGATTCTCCCACAAATTGGCATTGGCAGTGGCTGGGGAATATGGGGATCGATTCCTCATGGCCACTTGGAATCCCGAGGCTATAGAGTAATGGGAAACAAAGAAAAAAAATTATATAGAGACCACTAACCGGAGAACAATCATAAAATTCTTGGCATTCTGCCGATAGCCTTCACGACTTTGTGCGTGCTCGAGATTCACTACTTGCAGTAGAAACAGAAGTTTAACGGTCTGACGAATTTTCACGCATATCTCGATGATGAAATGATAAGTATATTGTTGAAAACAGAAATAATTTAATCTTCATATGTGAAGAAGATTGGAGCAAAATGTGGATTTTTTTTGAGAGGGAAGGTCTTCATGAAAAGAATGAGGAAAAATTGATAAACAATATAGACAGATTGGAACATCTTTCCAAATTTTTCGAGATTTTTTCAAAGAGTTTCTCTCTTATTCAATTCATTGATTCCACTTATTCCAAAAGTGAAAAGGTGAAATGGGAAGAATCGATTTTTTTTTAGAGAGAAGGCCCTTCCCAAAAAAATTGAAAAAATTCACTAAAAGGCTAGACATATTGGAACATATTTCCAAATTTTTTGAGATTTTTTCAAGGAGTACTTTGTTGCAAAAAAAAATTCATTGATTCTATTTATTTCAGTGGTAAAAAGGTGAAATGGGAAAAATCGAAATGTTTTTTGAGAGAAAGCCTTTATTGAAAAATTTGAAAAAAATTATAAAAAATAAAAACATATTGAAGCCTTTTCTCAAACTTTTTTAGATTTCTTTGCAAAGTCCTTTTTTCGAAAAAGACAAAACAAAAAAAAACAAATCAATTTCATTTATTTTAGTAAGAAAAACCTGAAATAGGAACAATTGACGATTTCTGTAATGCTTCTCAATGGAACATTTGAACAAAAGCGAGATAGCGTAATTTTGTTATTCTCCTTCTTTTGTGACTTTCAAGAGCTACAGAAAAGGATAATGGGCCTATTGCTTTATCTCGCTTAGTTTCCAACATATTTTTGAAAAACCGAATCCCAAAAAAATGGACTTATCCTATTTCACCTCTTCGCTACTGAATTCTTCATTAGGAATGAATTTTTTTTCTTCGGGCGCACCCCTTCTACGAACTCAATTTCCTGTATCAACCCCCAATCAACACCACCTCTGATTTCTCGAAAAAACAACCCTTAATCATGCCTGATTAAATTCACCCCGATTTCTCCATAATTAACATATGCTGAATGAAATAGGGCGGATGCCAGAACTAACACGGACATTTTCCAATCAATCATGACCCCAACAATCACGATATCACTGCAGGTGTGTCTGATTAGCACAAACAATGATAGAGCCAGTAGAATTTGCCAAATATGATTACTTCGGAATTGAAGCAGAATAATTTTTTAGGAAAAATTTAAAACAGGGCAAGTACAATTTTTAAAATAATTTCTTGTAGAATATCTCGGAAACTAATGGAGATAAGCCCTTTTGCTTTGATCCTTATTGGTAGATTTCGGAAATTCTCTATGGAAGAGAATCAATGTAGAAAAGGCGTATCTCCATTGATTTTCGATATATTCTTAAAAGATCGGTAATTAAAATCGATTTATCCTATGTTACCTCTTCACTATTGAATTCAGTAGTAAAAGGATAAAATAGGCTGTCTATATTATTCGCTGATTTTCTTTCAGGAATATCTCGGAAACTTAGCGAGATAGTGCAATTATGGACGAACTATTTTTTTGTGTAGAAAATTCCAAGACTAATTTGAGCAAAATCGCGCTATCTTGCTTAGTTTCCCAAATTTAAAAAAAAATGATTCTCGAGAGACATAAAATTATCCGATTTCATCTTTTTGTTCCTAATCTCAGACATTTTCGCCTGCACCTTATTTTTGAAGAATACCTCAAAAATTTAGCGAGATAACATGATTCTGCCATTTTTGTAGAGAATTTCAAGAGTTACAAAAAAAGGATTAGGCCAAAATCGCTTTATTTCCAAAATATTCTTCAAAAAATAATGACAAAGAGAATAGAATTATCGTGTATTACCTTTTCCCCACTGAATTCCTCCTGCAATTGAGTCCAAAAATTGTTAATCAAAAAAACCTGTAAAAATTGTGAAGAAAATTGAAAAAAAAAAATCTCACACTATTATCATAAATTATAGAATTACTCATGAATATTAATCACGAGATGAAAAGAAAAATGTTTTCTCCTTGAAAGTGGTTAATCCTCGGTCCCTCACCCTCCTAAGCGCACCTCTCAATATCCCCCTCCCTCTTCATACTCTATTTAACCTAGCGACCTCTTCGACAGCATTTTCCCCCACCCCTTTTCATTGGCCAGTGGCCTTGGCGTGGTTTACTGCGTTGAAAGCAGTCTACCAAACCAAGAAGGAAAGAGTAAAAAAGGGGGGCATAGCTTCGAGTTTCGAGGCGGCTCTCAAGCACTCTCCGATCCTGAAAAGGTAGGCCAGGGTGGCACGCTCTCTCCAACCCCATCAGTACTCGATTGGACATCTTACAGTGCGCACACCAGCCGGAGAAGTGTATTGCTAACAATAAAAAAAAAATCAAAAGCCTCGTGACCAAAAAACGCAATTCAAACAATACTCTCGCGTGCATCACGACTACTCAGGAGAAATTAAATAAAGAAAAAAATAATTCAAAGGAAAAGAGGAAAATTACCAACATTTTGTTAATTCGACTGCTTTCCGGTTTTTTGCGTTTTTTTTTAAATCCTTAATTTTGCTCGAAGCTTCTTCCTTTTCTGCAGAGAAAAGCACGTGAATTAAAGGCAAAACGAGAAAATATGCGTGTGCCGGAAAAAGTCAAGTAGAAAAAAAAGTGCAATTTAATGAGAATTAAGGACAATAAGGGACTGATAATTTCTAGGTCGCGCAACGGTGGATTCACATAAATTTTGCCTGACGTCATCAGGCCCTGTCAACTAGCCAGAAAACATTGCAGAAGATATTGCACAATTTGAAATTGTCCAAGTGCATAAAAATAACTTTGAATTTTTTTTTCCCCAATAAAATTCGGTATTTCCACCTTTTTTTTTAAATTGAAATCATGTGATTAGGAAGTGCGTGGGAGTAAATAAATGCAGATTGATTAGGTGAGGGGGTGCGTGGGGGAGTGGGTTCGTGAAGGCGACTTCGGTTAACCATTCACCATTGAGTCGCCAAGTTACTCGTTTCGTTCGGACTTTGGCCCGGATCCGGGTACACCAGAGTCCACTGAAGACGAGTCTGAGGATTATTCAAAAGCTAGTTTCAGGAGGCTCAGTCAACCATTTGTCGTGTTGATGAGCGACTCCTTTGAAGTTATTTCGCTGCCGGCCGATATGCTTCAGGTCATTATTTTTTTTTGAATCATTAGTGAAGAGGTTGAATAGCAAAAATTGACAAATTAATTTTTGTAATTATTTTCGATGGAATATTGCGGAATATAAGCGAGATAGGGTGATTTTATTTTCAGCCTCTTTTTATAACGAATTTTGAGAGCTAAGAAAAATATATAGGGCAAATGACCCTATCTCGCTTAGTTTCCAAGATATTCTCAAAAAATAATCGGTAAGAAAAATCGCTGGAAAAAATCGACTCATTTTTGTGATAATTTTCAATGGAATATCTTGGAAACTAAGTGAGATAGAGCGATTTTGCTGGCAACTTTTTTTATAGCTCTTGAAATTCTCTACAAAAAAACTTATCCCGTTTTATCCCTTCACGTGATAAAGTAATGCAATTTAAAAAAAATATAATTTTTTTAATTTAAAAAAAAAGGATAATTCTGTCGAAATTAATCGCATGTAAATAATATTCAATGTAAATTTTCTGTATACAGCCGGCGAGCTACGGTAAAAAGAGCAATACGTGGTACACAACTCCAGGGGGTGCAGGAGGTGGTGGTACAAGTAGAGGCGGTGCAGGAGGCGGCTGGCAGAGTAGACCACCAGCGGTAGCGAGTCTGAGCAGGAAGGCTTCAATCACTGACGAAGCACCACCACCTGGAGGTGGTAAGCCCTCATCTGGTCGGGTCATCAGAATTGTCAACAACCTAGATCATACAGTTCAGGTGAGTTTCCTGTCAGTGTTGAAGGAATATTGAGTTTCACTTGAGTTAATTCAGTAGCGGCGAGACAAAACAGAATAAATTCATTCTTTTTGCTGATAGCCTTTTAAGAATATTTCGGAAACTAAGCGAGATAGGGCGATTTTCTTCTGACCCTTTTTTGTAGAGAATTCCGAGAGCTACAAAAGGGGATTTCGTCAGAATCACTTTTTCCCGAGTTATTCTGAAAAAAAAATAAATGACTAAAAAATCGACTCTTTTTTGTGATTATTCTAGATGGAATATTTTGGAAACTGAGCGAGATAAAGCGATGTTGTGTGATTTTTTTATTTTGTCCCGAATTTCAAGACCTATTAAAAAGGTTTGCAGTAAAAAGGACGTATCTCCCTTAGTTTCTGAGATATTCTTCAAAGATAGTTGACGAGTCGTTTTTTTCTAAATGAATACTTTGAAAAAAATCAATTTTGATGATTTTGTGAATTTGGAATTTGAAGAGAATTACTTTTGGAATAAGATCCTTCAGATATTGATGAAAACAGGAAGAAATTGTAACTGTGGCCATTAAATATATGCAAAATACATGAGGTTATTTCACTCGCCCACTTAGTTCGCGCGTTTGTCCTCCCTCCATCTTACTGTCTCACTCACCCCCCCCCCTTTCCGCGGTTAAGTCGATCCTCCTTAAGAATAATATACATATAAGTGCATATGCGGTGCACCTGATAGCATTAACTTTGACCTTTTTTTTCTTCATTGTCGGACAATGAATTTCGATAAAATTATACTCAACGAATGGTTCAATCCATCAACATGAAGAATTCATTTTTTATTCAAAATTTTCTGCTATATTATCAAATTGTATAATATTAAAGAATGGATGGAAAGAAGAAAGGATGAAGAAATATGAAAAAAAAGAAAATCAGTATTTTTTCCAATCTGAAATTTTCCAGAATTTTCTAAATTGTTTTAAATATTATTTTTGATTCTTTTTTAGTTTTTACCTATTGAACTCCGGTGACCTTCATTTTCACACATAATTTCTCAATAATTAGTATTTTTTTTCAATCTGAGATTTTCTGGATTTTCCGAAATTATTTGTGAATTATTTAAAAAATTATTTTTGATTTTTTTCTCACAATTTCTTAAAATTCAATTTCGGCAATTTTCCTTCGCCCTCATAATTTCTTAAAAATCAGTATCAATAATAATTAACAATTAATCATCAATCAAATTGATCAATCTCGGACGAATTCGCCTTATTCTCTTTTGATGGTCTGAAAATTTTTCATAGCAAAGATTTCTAGTAAAATCGCTCCAACTCGCTTAGTTTCCGAAATATTCTTAAAAAATGATTTTAAAAAAAACTCATCGCATTCTACCTTTTCGCTCTTGATTTATAATCAATAAATTTAATAAGTTGTATTTTTTTATTGTTTCTAGTGTCGCGTACTCTTGAATTTGCGGACATCGCAACCATTCGAGGAAGTACTTGAAGATCTCGGTCAGGTGTTGAAGATGAACGGGGCCAAGAGAATGTTCACAGTATCGGGCCAGGAGGTCAGTTGGTTTATTCACATTTAAACATTTTAATTGACTATATGTGATAACGTGTGTAATGGAACGTATAGTCAACATGTTAACTACGTTCTCCCACCTCCCCCCCTTGTTTCTCATTCTCTCCCAAGTCCCTACCCCCTCTCTTGCACTCAACAGCTTACGTAGCTTCACGTCGCAGTAGAGGAAGTACGCGACTGGTCGGACACTATGTGTCATTGTCAATAATCGGGACGACTATTCACATAAACGATTTAATCTGTATTTGAATTATTGTCTTATGTTTCTTCACGATATTCGACCTCCTGAATTTTCAGCCTATTATCGATGACCTCAATTATCTATAATCATTATTGCATGTATCAGTTTATATTGCATTCGTTAATTCGATAATTTTCATTTTTTTCGTGACGAACTGAAAATTTAGTAGCAAAAAAAAAAAATTGTTTTTTTTTGTTGCTAATGGTTTTTGGAGAATATCTTGGAAACTAAGCGAGATAGAGCAATTTTGGATGAAACCTGTTTTATAGCGAATTTCAAGAGCTGTGAAATAGGATTCGTGCAATGCGCACTATCTCGTTTAGTTTCCGAGGTACCATTTCTAAAGCTATTAATGGAAAAATTAAGTTTTTCGTATCTTCTTTTTTCTTTTCGCTATAGAATTACGTAAAAACAAAATTCATAATTTTTTTCTTCATTCACGCATCGTTTGCTTTCTCACTCCTCCCATTGAAATTTTATCACTCATTTATGCTAATAAAAATACGAAGAATCTTTGGCATCGTTTCTTATATAAAAATCTGTTTGAATAATGTTTTTCATAAATATGCATGCGACCCTTGAGATTGAGTTTGGTTGAAAGAGAAAGAGAGAAGACTAGTAGAGGGAAAAAATAAAGAAAACATTGAAAAAGAGGGCGGAATTGTTGGTGGAGAGAAAGAGAACTGAGGCGTGACGATCGGGGTCGTAGTTACGAGATGGAATAAGGTCGTGGCCTGGCATAAAAGGCGTATGAACTGCTCTTAATCTGCAGAAGCCCCGATAAATTTACCACATTAATAAGCAAACACAGTGTTTCACCGATAAAATTCGCACGAATTTCAAACACCTTGAAAAATATAAATAATTATCCAATCTGAAGGTGTTGGAAACAATGAATAATGAGTCGTTTAGCATTTGATATGATAAAATTTTTTTTTATAATTAGCTTAATCTCGATTTATTGCAAAGAAAAAAGTAGATCAGCAGAAAAATAGTAGAGACTCGATTCCAGTAATTTTCAATGCATATTTTTCGACTTTTTTATTTTTCAATTCTTTTTTTTTTTTTTGGCTTTAATATTACTCTGGTCCTCTCCAAACACGCTATTCCGACATCAACTGCAGTTTCCGTGTAGAGGCTCTCCTTAAAGACACTCGGAAGAGCACAGAAAAGTGATTACCAACACCCACGTGTCGCCCACATAGATTTTAACTATTGAATCCGATTTTTTTTCGTCTTTTTGATTTAAAATTTATTTTTTGCTCTTCTCCAATAGAGGATTATAAAAAAAGGAGGGCGATGGGGAAAAAGGTCAGAGATTCATCTACCTTTTAGGTCACGACCGAATATGAATTACAAATTGGCCAATTTCCACCTGCACGATCATTGGAAAGTACTCACTAGCTTCTTCGTAGCTTCTATCGGTTTAAACTCATACATATGTGTCCCTTCATAATCTTGTAGTTGATTGGAATATTGAAAATTTTTATGAATCGATAAAATTTTCGGATATTTCACAATTTTCGCTGCTTAATTCACTTTTTTTCAACATATAAATCTTTTGATTTTCTTGAATCGACTTTTGAAGAATATTCCAAAATTGGATAGAAATGAGAATTTCACAAATCCTATCCTTTGGTAAATAGTAGGCCTTTCTACATGAAAAAAGGAAGAATCTAAAATTAATAAGGAAATTAAAAATAAATTATTTTGTTTTACCTCTTACCTGGTAATAAAATTCCATACAGAAAAATTCCCTCATTAATTTGAAAATATCTCGGAAAATAAGCGAGCTCAGGCCATTTTGTTAGCTCTTAAAATTTTCTGCAAAAAAAAATTAAGGATTAAATTAGGACTTAATCCTAGTTTCAGCTCTTGAAATTCTCTTCAAATCGACTCATCTTTGCGATTATTCTAGATAGAATATCACGGAAACCTAAGCGGGATAGAGTGATTTTGATAGGAATTTTTTTCCATAGAGAATTTTAACAGCTGTAAAGAAAGACTGGAGTAAAAATCTCCATTGGTTTTTGAGATATTCTCTTAAAAATGATCACAAAGATAAATCGATTGCACTGTAAGTACAGTAATCTTAAATCGAAAAATATATTGGAACTGCTATTCATTAACAACAGTGTCCCCAAAGTATTTTAAAGTGTTTACAAAAGTATCCTAATTTCAAAAACTTCTTTTTTAAAATATAGTTCTACCTCTTCATTCTGGAAATTATAATTGTAGGTTCGTAGTTTTTCACAACTGCGAAACGACTTTGCGGATGTGGATACGTTTTATTTGGGTACTGGCTCGTCTATGGGCATTGGGGGATCGTCGATGGCGACATCATCACCAGCTAGAAGATCAAGATCAAGAGGTCCACCAGCAGTAGCAATGTCTGGGCCCGCTGATGACATGGGACGGCAGAGAAGAGCGCGCAGTAAGAGCAGACCACGAGCGCTCTATGCTCCAGACTCTGAGGTCGTTCGAGTTAATGGTAAGCATCTCTCTTCCCCCTAAAAAAAAAAAAAAAAAACAATAATTATCTGATGCGAAAGCATGTAGGAATTTTTTTTGGAGTGAAGGACTCTGCAAAAAAATCTGAAAAAATTCGAGAAAATGCTGCAAGATGTCTACATTATTGGTGAATTTTTTCAAATTTTTTTATTCAGGGCTTCACTCTAAAAAAAATTCCCTCTATTTTTAATGATAAGTTTTTGTTACCATGTTCATTTTTTTCTGAAAAGATTACAGTGTAGTTGAAGTGCTACGTGAAGAACCAGCCAAAGTGACAATTCGTGGCCTCAGACGGTCGTTTTACCCTCCTTCGCACCTCCCCCTAGTCGACAACTCACCACCCGAAAAGAAACTTCAATTGGAGTGGGTCTACGGATATCGGGGCACTGATACAAGACGAAACCTCTGGGTTCTTCCGAGTGGAGAACTTCTTTACTATGTAGCTGCTGTTGCCGTTCTCTTTGATCGTGAAGAAAACTCACAGCGCCATTACATAGGACACACTGAAGACATAACGTGCATGGAAGTGCATCCGAGTCGAGAACTCGTCGCTTCTGGCCAAAGAGCAGGAAGACACAGAAAAGCACAACCTCATGTCCGTATTTGGTCAACGGAAACTCTGTTGACGCTTTATGTATTTGGAATGACGGAATTTCAAATGGGGGTGTCGGCTCTTGCATTCTCACAGCTTGTGAGTAATTTTGGAACTGTGACAGGGGAAATGGGATAAAATGGGGATTTCAATGAAACTGGTTGAGATCGAATTTCTTTTATCGATTTCATTGAGAAGCTGGGGAAATTTCGGGGAGGAAACATTTATCAGAATGGATTTTTTTCGAAAATTCAACTTTTTCTTTTTTCTTTTTAAGCCTTTAAGGCCGAGCGGTTTGATCGAAACCATTTTTACATCTGAACGTCCATAATTTTGTCAAAAATCAATATATTTTTTATTTCTAAATTCCAAAAATCCACAATATTTATACTATTTTGTGAAAAAAATTATGGTGCAATGAATTCATACCAATTTTGTAATTATAATAATATAAACGAATGAAAGTTTGTGGTAAGAATTGCAAAAAAATTACAAAATATCAAATTACGTGGAGCTAGGCTTATGAAAATGATCACTGGAGGGTTTTCGGCGTAGCTGGTTACGATTCGGATGTAGGGTTTTCAAAAATTTTAAATCCTTGAATACAGAATGTGACGAAAATTGCATTACTTCAAAAAAGTCTGGCCTTAAAACATTAAATTTGACTCATTTGTCGCAGTGATCTGGGATCAATCTTAAATGAAAGGTGAAATCATTTCTCATCAGTTTATATGATTCTAAAAAATTTTATCGATTTTTGAATGACTTTATAGTCCATACTATAGAAATGGATTTTCCCATCATATTTTAAAAATCTTTAAGAATCGATAATTTTCTTTTAACCAACTAAATTGATTGCAAATGATCCCACCCTTCATTTAAGATTAATTCCAAGTCTCTACGGCCTATAGAACCAAGCATATTCCAAAAAAAAGAAAAAGTTGAATTTTTAAAAAAATCTTGAAAATGAATTTCAACATACGGTTTATGAAGGAAATTTCCTCAGCTTTTCAATTGAATCATTAGCAAAAATCCATCTTAAATATTTTCAATAATTTCGAGGGACTCACCTAGTTATAAGACTTGAAATTAAAATGTGTCCATTTCATCCTTTATCCCTTTCGGTTGATTCTATTATTGGATTTTGGATTATCAAAAATTATCAATATTTTTAACTCGAAATATGAAATATGTTTCCTTGTATCAATAAATCTTTGTTTCTGTTCAAATTTAGAACGGTGGCAGTTATGTTCTCGTTGTTGACGCTGGCAGAGAAGCAATTTTATCGGTTTGGCAGTGGCAATGGGGACACTTACTCGGTAAAGTTGCGGTAGGTATTATAATTTCAACCGAAACTGAAATTTCACGACGAAAAATATCGCATTGTCATCTTGACTTCAAATCAGAGGAAAAATGAATTCATAAAATGAATTTATTCATTCCTCCTTTAGCCTTACTTTCGACTCCATTCAAATTTTAAAGTTCTCACAAATTTCCACTCAAACATGTACTCTTTTCCCTACTTGAATTTACTTGATGTTCACAACAATGAAGTTTTCAGATGAATCCATTGTATTCCATCAGTTTTTTGAAAATTTTTCGAAAACTAAGCGAGACAGAGAGAGAGAAAGAGCGATTTCGCCCAATTCCTTCTTTGTATCTCTTGAAATTCTCTACAAGCAAAAATAACGATAAAATCAACCCATCTTGTTTAATTGCCGAGATATTTCCAAAAAATTGGTGACAAAACCAATGAAATTTCAAATGAAATCAATTTGAAATCCAATGGATTTCAAAATAGAATCAATTTTAGAAACTTCATCTCCTTAAATTTTTAAGAAAGTCTAATTGTCAATTTTGCTAATTTTTTCCATTCTTTTTACAGACATTGCAAGAAGATTTAACTGGTGCTGCCTTTCATCCTCTCGATGATAATCTCCTAATCACCCATGGTCGTGGTCACCTAACGTTCTGGAATCGTCGTAAGGATGGATTCTTCGAGCGAACAGACATAATTAAACCGGTAATTTTTATTAGATCAATAAAAACTTCCAAGTATTTTCCAATTAAACTTCTCAATGAGTAATTAAAACAAACTGTTTACCTTCAGCCGTCAAGAACACACGTAACGAGTATTCAGTTCGAACAAGATGGTGATGTTGTAACTGCAGACAGTGATGGATTCATTACCGTTTATTCAGTTGATGCCGATGGTGCTTACTTTGTTCGTATGGAATTTGAGGCACACAATAAAGGCATCAGTTCATTGGTAATGCTCTCAGAAGGCACTCTTCTGTCTGGTGGTGAGAAGGATCGCAAGATTGCTGCTTGGGACTCGTTGCAGAATTATAAACGTATAACAGACACAAAGGTGAACTTTCCATCAAATTCTCATGATTATCCGAAAGAAAGAATCTAGGAATCATTCGCATTTTTCTCTTCATATTCCGCTTAGGACCGGTTTTATCCGAGCACACTTGTCGATTAGCTAATCGAAATGAAGAAAAAATCAAGTTAAAATCGAAAATTAACTTAATGTCAGAATATTCTCATTTGGTGATCGATTAAATCAAAAGTAAATATCGAAAAAAAAAGTATATGTTTCTTTTCTCTCATTTCGGAACTGATTTTTTAAAGAGAATAAGGTGCCATCGCATCGCTACCTCCTTCATGTGTCTCCCCTTCGTCAAATTAAGATAATCTCCAATTAACTTAATTTGGCTTTAATTTTGCTTGAAAATTAGCTAATCGATAGTTAGCTCAGAGGAAACAGGCTCTTAAGGCTTCACCATTTTTTATTTTTTATGATCAATCGGTTGAGTGGAAAATTCAGAAAAAAATTGTCTTCATTCATTGAAATGTTCAACAAATTATTATATTTATTGAATAATATATCCTGCAAATTTGATGGAGAAATGAAATGAAGATGTTGCCGAAAACTCGGTAAACGCACCTAGGCAGTGTAGAGTGAATTCGGCAACATCGTAGTTAAAATAAAACGCCGGGGAATCTCTAATCACCCGCCCTAAGTCGTTAGGTGGCTCATGGTGACTAATCTAGTCCAGGATTAAAGTTATTCAATTAAAATAGATCAAAACTGACAACTAAACTGAAAATAAAATTGAAATCATTTTTTTTCTTGCGAAACAAAGCGAAAAATTGCTACACCAAAATTGCTCATGTAAACCGAATTGAGAAAAGCAATTAATTTTAAATGTGGGTTGAAGGAATCAATTTTTTTATGCGATTCACTGATGAAATTTCATTGATGCACCAAAACATTCGTCCAATTTAATGATTTTAGTAGTCGGAGTACAGATGAAAAATCGATTTTATATTTTTACAGTTACCTGAAGCAGCTGGTGGTGTCCGAAGTATTTATCCACAGCGTCCAGGAAGAAACGATGGTAACATCTACGTTGGTACAACACGTAACAACATCCTCGAGGGCTCATTGCAGCGTAGATTCAATCAAGTTGTATTTGGCCATGGCAGACAATTATGGGGACTTGCTGTACATCCTGATGACGAGGTCTTTGCTACAGCCGGACACGATAAGAATATTGCACTCTGGCGAAGGCACAAATTGCTGTGGACAACACAGGTATGCTTTATAAATTAGATTATTCATTTATTTTCATCAATAAAGGATAATTTAGCACTCGATTGATTCTTTCAGGTGGGCTTCGAGTGCATTTGCATTGCTTTTCATCCGTTTGGAGTTGCCCTTGCTGCTGGCTCTTCGGAAGGCCATCTTCTTGTACTTGCTGCAGATACTGGAGCTGCTGTCGCTACACTCAGAGTTTGTGGCTCTCCATTATCGTGTATTGGGTATAATCCTAGTAAGTTTGAATTTCCTTTAGAAAAAATAATAATTGTGATAATTCAGTAGGAAAAGGACGAAAAAAGTCGAGTTTTGCCGATTTTGCTTTGAAAATAGCTTAGAAACTAAGCGGGATAGTGCAATTCTGCTAAAATTCTTTTTTATTTAGAGAATTTGAGGACTTGAGCAAAATTGCCTTATTTCGCTTAGTTTCCGAGATACTCTTAAAGAATCGAAAAAAATAGATTTTTCCTGATTTACCTGCCCGCTATTAAATTGGAGTTTTTCCTCATTTTTCCGTTATTCGTTGAATATTCTTGATTGCATATAATGAATGAATTATTCATCGCAATCACAATTATGATAATTATTCAATTAAAGTCATGGAATTATTCGCGCTATAGAATGCATTTTAACGCAATTGAAAATGATTGATGATTCTCGTTTTAGCTGGTGAAATGGTAGCAATGGGCTCGCAGAATGGTAGTATCTATCTCTTCAGAGTATCAAGAGACGGATTTTCATACAAAAAGAGCAATAAAATTCGTGGAACTCAGCCACTAGTACAACTTGATTGGAGCTCAGACAGTAGATTCCTTCAAACAGTAACGCAAGATTATGATCTTGTATTTTGTAAGTATTAAATTAGACAAATAATTAACAATAATTACTATTAAAACATTATTTTCATTATTCAATAGGGGATGTTAAGGCACTTCAGTCTGAGAAGAGTCCAATTGTAATGAAGGACGTCAAGTGGCACACTCATAACTGTACAGTTGGTTATATGGTCTCTGGTGAGTCTATAAATCATGAGTAATTAAATTACCTTGAGAAGTTGATTAGTATTCTGGGTGCGGAAACAGAATGAATCATGCAAGTGATTGTAAAATTGAATAAAATGTAGAGGAGAAGGTGAGGTAGAAGGGGTTTTTTTGGGAGGTAAGGAGTAAAACGAAGACGTTTTAGTTTTCATGTTTTATATTATGAAGAACGCAAGAACTAAGTGAAAATATTTCAGATAGATTTTTTCTGATGATTTTATTAAAAAGTTGAGAATAATTTATTTTGAGAATTTTCAAAAAAAATCTACTTTTTTAGCCGAAAAATTACTTTTTTTCAAGAATATCTCTAGTTCTATTAGTTGCAGTGACTTGAGACCGATTTTGCATAGAAGGCGAGATTATTTTCCATCAATTCATGCAATTAAAGACAAAGATGATCAATTTTTGAAAATAATATGATATTAAAACTAATTGTATAAAGACAGCTAAGTCATCTTTATACTAATTGTATAAAGACAGATAAGTCACTCAAAAATTGATTTAAAAAAATGAAGCGGTATTAATTGATGGGAAATGATCTCACCGGTCATATAAGATCGGCCTCAGGTAGCTACGATAAATAGAGTTGAAGACATCTTCGAAAAAAGTGAAAATTTTCAAAACTGGAAGCTCATGTCCAAAACGGTAGAATTCTCAAAAAATTCAAAAAAATCACTTTCAACATATGTTTTTACCAGAAATTTTCTCAGCTTTCCAATGGACTTGTTGAAGAAAGATTGATTTCAAGCCTTTTCTTGAAATCCCCATTTTAACCCACTTTCCCCTAGCATTTTTTTTTTTTTTTGAAGATACAGTAGAAAAATATTTCGAAATTTCATATCGTCACTTTAGAAACAGAGTGGCGTAAGTACTATGCTTATACATAGCACTTACGCTATTCTGTTCCTAGGGTGACCATATCACTAATGAAAAATTTGTAATAATTCATATGTTTTGTGCTTCAGGCATGTGGAATAATCGTTATTACCCACTGACAACTGTACTGACAACATCAAGCCGTTCAGCAGCTCACGATATGTTGGTGAGTGGTGATGCTGAGGGCTATCTACGTCTCTTCAGGTATCCATGTACCAGTGCTAAAGCAGAATACATTGAGGAAAAAGTTTACAGTTCACTGGTTGCATGTGCACGTTTTCTCTACAATGATCAGAATGTTGTCACTGTTGGTGGTACTGATGCTGCTCTAATGCTCTGGGAATTGGTGGATGAATAGAGAAATCAGGCGGAAGGATAATGAATGGAAAAACGATAGAATGAAGAGAGAAAAAAAATTAAAATATCGAAGGAATTAATGAAATCCCGACGCCGGTCGTTCGTGGAGAACCGACTGTTTAATTAAATATCAAGATATTATTAATGCCAGTCGGGTGTAACTGCCGTTTTACATTGATTTTTCCTTCTTTGTTTTAAACTTGAATTCTAGAATTTTCATTGCAGTTAATTTTATCGTTTTCAATTGTTAATGATCATGATTAACATTCTGCCGTAAATATGAATTTAAATTAATTCAAAAACAATTTATTTCAATTGCAGAAATGAAATGTAATTTTTTTTATCGATTTTTTTTTCTGTTGGACAGTTTTAATGTTTTCAAGGAGAACAATTCGAATTTTTTTTTTCTTCGTGAAAATTAATAGAAAACTGGATTAAGTCAATGCGCGCAAGAGAAATTCTTTGTTACTGTAACACATGAATAATCATGAGAAGAAAAGTGTTTTTTTATTCTTTTATTTTGAAGTTTGATTGAAATGAAAATGTGAATTTTTGCGAAAATTTCTGAAAATTATGAGTGGATAGTTAATTAATATGATGATAGTTACTCAAACAAAAAATTTTTCTCCGTGTAATGTTCAATGACGCACACTGCGATATCTAAAACTCATGACGATAACAATCATGCTACGCAAAAAGTTTAACGTCAAAATAATTTAATATTTAAATATTATAAAAGTAGTTATAAAACACAATTAGCGTGGTATATTTAAAATTAATGATTAAATTAAAATAGGGGCGCGGGCGCCTCAGTCGTAGATGTATCAGACTTAATTGACATTAGCTTCAAATGATAAGAACAATTGAAAAAAAAAACGTGAAAAAGATGATAAGGGAATTAAGAACAATTTGCACTTCATTAAACTCCAGCATCAGCACATATCAGGGGCAGGCTCGCCAATTTCAAAGAAGCCCCGAGATTCATATCAATGTAGGCAATTTTCGCATCAAGGAGATGGTAAATTATACGTAAAATTGGGGATTTATGAGGAAATAATTTTCCAACGAATTAATTGAACGGAAAAATCACAAAGGAGAATTAGTAGAAACTTGATTTTTTTAAATAAATTATTGAATTATATTCGGAAAAAATTAATTAATTCTTCGTTAATATAGAAATTCTCCGTAAAATTTTGATTCAATTATGTTTTTTTTTTTCCATCAAAAATTATTTCAAATTAAATGCAATTGATGAAGAAATATTATTTCAATTGTTCAAAGATTTTCATCCAAAGATAAAAGTGAAAGAAAAAACAAATTAAAAAAATAACTCGTTAATCAATACCATCTTCTTAATCGACAGTTTTAATTTCAATTAAATTAACACATTATTGAGCCGAAAATAATTCATAATTTCTTTTTTTCCCCTGATTATCCCACAAATTTTGAGATATCGACAATTGGATTCTCGGAACTTTGGGATTTTCATTGGACATCGCGGTGATAATTTGACAGCACCCTGATACCAACGAAACTAAAATTGTCGCTGGACGACATACGAAATATGTTATTTATTAAAAAAGAACAAAAATATTTCACTACTTTATTCGCAGATACGGATATTAACGTACGATTTACGTGTATCTACATTTACAAATATATTTATAGTTGAGTAGAGTTAGAGAAACAAAAAAAAAGAGGAATGTTTTTTTTTTTAAAGCAAACAATTGAATTATTGCGGGAAACTCTGTGAAGCAAGTGTGTAATTAATCTTGCGCTCTAATAAATAAAGGAAATTGGCAAAAAATTATAATTGTTAAAGTTATTTATCCCCTCATTCCTTTAATTGCTAAAATGTTGATTGCACAAATGTCTTATGAATTAGGACAAAGGACAATTAGAGTTTTCATGAGGTAGGGTGTATAAAAAATGAACATTTTAGATTGATTTAAAACTTTGTTTTTATTATACTCTAATTTTCTCCACTTTTTTCATACAGTATACACTCTCTGTTATTTTTCATGTATTTTGAATCTTCTAAGACTATTTTTTTCTCCATTTCACTGTTGAATTGAAGCAGTGAATAAATTAATTATGCCCAAAATTTAATTGTGCTAATGATGTTTATTTCAAAGAAATCTGAATAATGAGAATAAAACATTTCTTTCGAATTTCATGAATGCGCGGTTTGATCAACGAACTCAAATTTCATTTGCTGTTATTTCATTAATAGATTTTAATATTTTTCATTCAATTTTTCCGTTAAATTAATTTTCAAAATGACATTGAAATTTATACAATCAGTATTTTCAGTTTTTCATTTAGAAAGGAAATGTTATTTTGAATTATGTAATCCGTGAAGTGAAGTAATTAGAGCGAAGCTACCATTTCACTCGAATAAAGAAAAAAAAAAAAAGTTCAAACCTTATATTTTAAATATGAAATCGCGTTTATAATACTCTTCATTTTATTTTATTATCTCACTCTATTTACTGTTCTTAACGAAATTACATGGATCCGTTAAAAAATAAATAACAAGTATGAAACAATATATGCGCGACCTCTAAAAATACATAAATTTACAGTTATTCATCTAAAAATTTCTTTCAACTTATTACTTGAATTATTTATTCATTTATTTATTGTTGTGTACCACTTTTGTTCAATTTTCATTAGTTTTTCTTTTATTATTGATTTGAAGCATTTTTATTAGAGCCCTAAATAACAAAATGAGCGTGTTAAGAAGATGAATTTGCTATTTTTCTCTTCATGATTTCTATGAAATTTTTGAAAATTTCATTCAAATTTTTCAGGTGAATTTTGTTGAGAAGTGATAAAAAACAATTATTCTGATTATCTTGTGCTGATTATTTTGGGAATATCTTGACAGCTTTTTCACATTTATTGAGACAATTTTGAGCCAATTCAATTTGTAGATTTTCGTAGAATAATAGGGAACCAGTGATGTAAGAGACAAGGAAGATATGTTGAAAAAATATTTTCAATATTTCTTCCTCGTTTTGACGAGATTTTTGCGACATGTCCGCGAAATTTTGCAACTTTTTTTGCTATCACTTCGCTGCTAATTTTCTTTTGACTTATTTTCATTTTCCACATCACTACTGAATTACAATGGAAGCTTTGCTGAGTGTCTTGGTTTTGCATTTTTTTTTCTTCGATTATTTCTTGAAGAAGATAAAGAGGATTGATGTTTCATTCAAATGAAAAATTCCCGAATTTCTCTTGAACTTTCATCGAAAGAATGAACAAATGAAGATTTTTTCAAGTTTTAATGCTAAAAATGCTAATTAATGTTATCCATTTTAATATTCTTATTAATGCTCTAATGGGATTGGATAATTCATGATCCCACTCGATGGAATATTTTTGAAGAAATTAAAAAAAAAACATCATCTTCTTATTGTAATTATTCAAATTTCGTAATAAAAATGTGTTTTCTAATTTTCAAAGCTTTCTTAATTTTTTTTTATCCGTAGATATTTTTTCTCGTTCTATTTTTCATCTTATTTACGAGAAATCTACGAAACATCAATATTAAAATGTATGAAGGAATCAAAGAAGACCTAATACCTTCGAATTCCAATAGTGGATTAATTTCGCACAACCGGCAATAAATAAATGTCACTTCCCGTTATCACTATTTTATCATACACTATAAACATTGTCGCTAATCTAACCAATTGGACGCCCAAGTACACCGCGGATTTTTTTTTTTCTATTTTTTTTCCTTCATTCTGTTGATTCTGTATCGCAAATTATTTTCATCATTTTTCCTTTTTCTCTCTCATTTTCCAAAACGTAATTTTAATTTTAGTTTTTCGGCATTTTTATAATTCTGTAAAGCCAAAAGGTCAGTCTTCACTCGAGCAATCCTATTTAGACACCGGACTTGCTCGATTTTTTCGCCCTAGTAAGAACGTCGTAGGCACAAAAAACTTAAACTTTTTTTTTTCTTCATCTTTTCATTTTTTTCTTCAATTATTTTCATTCCATATTTCCCCATTTCATAACTAATTGTTTCCATTAATTACCAATTTCCAGGCACTCTTTGACATCTCGGAAGCCTCATAAGTACTGTGAAATAAATTTCCAACCAATTTTTACAGTTGCATTTCACTTATTAAACAAATTCTAGAATAAATTCAAACTCTGTTAATTTTCGATCGAGGAGAACTTTTCGAAATTCTGTTATGAAAGCTTTAGTTACATAAATATGTCGAGAAGTTTCGTAGAGTGAAGGATTAAAATTAATCTCCTTTGAAAATCAACGAAAAAAATTTCTTGAAATTATATTTTAGATTAGATTTTCATTGCTAAAGTAATTTTTTAACTCAATAGTGAAGTGAAAGAGAATAAAGGTGAATATCGTGTACTGATTGTATCGAAATTAAAATTTGTGAGAATTTATCGCCTACGAAGTCTTCAACCAAAGCGACTTTTTTTCATATTTATTTTTCCAAGAATATCTCGGAAACTAAGCAAGATGAAGCGATTCTAGTTGAAAAATTCTCTACAAAAAAAGATTAGGGCTTATTCATCCTATCTCACTTGTATTCCAAGATATAAAAAAAATAAATAGTGAAAAAAATGAATCAATTTGTCTGAAAACTTCAAATTTTTAATTTATCAAAATATCTTGTCTGTAATTTATCGAATTCTTCACAGAAGAAGTCTCTGGATAATTCTCTAATTCTAATAATTTTAGAGGAATTCTGCGAAAGAGAATTTAAGAAGTCCATTACTCATATGATAATAAAATTAGCACGCATCTAACCATTTTCTTTTCTTTTCAAACCAATAGATTATTATAAAAAACCATTTTGAAGATTTGCACTTGTAGTTGTAAATTTTCTGCATGTGCAAATTTTTTATTTCTTAAAAAATAATTTATTTGTTAGAAAAATAAAAAAAATAAAAATTGTCAGATTTCTGCTATTTTTAGTATCATCTACTCATTTCAAAGGGTAGATTGCAAAAACAGAAGTTTAATCTAAATCCTTCACTCACGCATACTCAAGATTTTAATAAATATGTAAATATCCTTCATCACGGAATAATCCTTATTTTTCCCTCTTCATGCATTTTTTCGACTATTTCCCCTCTTTTTTTCTAGATTAAAGAAAAAAATAATAAATCAACTGCAACTAATTTCGACATTGACGCTGTTCAATTTCACGAGCATCGCACGTTTTTCCTGATTATTGATATCCTTGGGAAAATGTGGAAAACATAAGATTTCGACTAGCTGTACATATTCTCGACTGCTTATTATTTTTCAGAGTATACAAACGAACAAAAAAAAAAAGAAAAAAACTTGAATTAATTCAAAGCCCTTAATCTTCATTGCTTCCGCATGCCCTATAAGTTCTACAGCTTCATTGATTCTCCAATTAACAAATTATTTATGTATTCTCATTTTTCAATTCGTTTTTACTCGTATTAATCTCACTCTGTGTTTTTTTATTGCTGTCACTGGTTGATTGTGCCTCATGTGCTGGTAATTCTGAATTATTAATTTTCTTCTCTGATTTATCACATCTCACTGGTGAATCATTAATTTTTCTCTTGCGCGTATCTTTTGTTACTGAATTTTCTTGTTCATTTGGCTTTATTCCAACATCTATGTAACACATTTTTTCTGGCTCAAATGCTGGCTGACTGTCATTATTATGACTTGGTGTATCATAACATGGTGTTGTACTTGGTGCATAAACATTTTCAAATTGTTCATAATGACTCAGTGATTCAACACTACGTTGACTGAGATCCGATAAATTACCATATTTTGGTACATTACATGGAAATAAATCACGTTCAAATGCATGCCTTTCAGTTTCTCTTTTCTCAGTTTGTCTACGAAAAAATCTTACTGATGTACTCGGTCCTGGACTCGTACCTGCCTTTGTGAATAATTGAATTGGACGTTGGAAGCCTTTCGATGGATGCGGAGGAATTGACACAACTTCGCATTTTGTGAAACCAACTTCAGCTGACAAAAGATATTGAGTGAATTTCTGTGGTAAAAATTCAATGCTGTGGTAGTTTCTGTAGATTCTCTCCTAGAATTGAAATTGAAAATAACATTTTATTAATAATCGATTTTATTCAAGAATTTCCATGATTCTGGGGCTATCAATAATTCAATTGAATAATTTACGAGCAATTATTTCTGATCTTTTTCGACAAAGAGTGTCGTTACAAATTTTTTCAATTTTTCTCTAGTTTTTGACGTAATTCAAATAAATTTATCTTTTCTTGCCTCTTCCCTACTGATGGCCGAGTCTAAAGATTACATGTAGATTATTTTGGAAATATCTCGAAAACGATTAGATTTAGAGGAATTCATCGAGAGACATTGTAGTCCAAAAAAAATTTTACGTAAAAATATCGCTGGAAGATTTTCTTCTAAATTAATTCGTTTGAGAGATAACAGTCGAAAAATGATTGATAAAATTTTTCAGTACATCTCTTTTCGGGGAAACTCTGATTTTAATAATTGAGATGAACAATTTCTAATTATTTTGAATTCAGTGGCAAAGGGGTAAAGCAGTATATGTGAAATTTGAGTGATCTCAGAAATTGAGCGAGATATTCTCAAAAAATAATTCCAAGAAAAAAAAAATTCCTGTTTTGCCTTTTTGTTACTCAGTTTTTCTAATTTAATACTCACCGTCAATGTCTTCTTTTTTCCATAACTCGTCCAGCTCTGCGATTCAAGTATCAGTACACCACCAGGTCTCAATTGTGCATGCATACGTTTGAATGCCTGCTTAAGGCCAGAATCACCAAAATTCAAGTGTATCCATTTTGTTATTGAAAGACAAAGAATTGCATCAAATTGGGGCTGTTCGGACGTTAACAAGCCATCATCTTCCAATACATAATTACCCTGGAAAAAAAAATTAATACATTCCGAATTAATTTAAAAAAATTGGAATTAATTTAAATTGAAAGAAATTTTTTTAAAAATTTGAAATTTATTCAGCTTTTTCTATGGTCTGCAAACTTCTCTAAAAAAAAATGGACCCAAAATTTTTCATCAATTTTACTGAAATTTCTAATATGCAAATATTTTTAATAACCTTTAGAGAAAAAAAATCGTAAAATTTTCAGTACTCTCGATTGATTCAAATTAGAATTTTACGTTGACAGAGAAAATACAATAAAAAAGTTATAATTGAATAATGTTTCGTAAATGTGTAACCTGAAAATGAAGTTCATGAAGTTAAACTTCATGGTATTCATTCAAAAATGAAATGTCCAAACTTAAATTTTCATTGAGTTAAAAGTTGAACACATTGTTGCGGTGAAGTTTGACATTCTCTCATGTTTGAGTCAACACCATGAAAATCCATTACCGCAAATGAAGTTAACATTCAACATATGCAAGAAAAATATACATTTATCCATTATATGAAACAATTAGAAATATACATTTTCCTTTGTATCCTCAATTGTCAAATAAAATTAATAGCAAAAAAGTCTTTCATATAAAGGAAAATAATTCAAATTAACTAAAAATTCCACGTACAAAAAAATATTATAATCATCACCAATTTCTCTTTTACATTAAAAACTCAACGGAAGGAGCCAATGAATAAATTGACTTCATAAAATAAAAAATTAATTACCTGAACAAAAGTAACATTGTAAGGAAATCCCTTGTGATCTCTATTTTTACTGAATCCAGGAACATCAATTGGTCCATAATTAATAGGCATAGACATTGGAAAGAAGCTTGAATCACAGTCTCTTGCTTCATTTGCAGCGTCCTCATTACTAGCTGGTGACCTCACACAATTAACATAATGTTTAATATTTCTCCTTGCAATACCAATCAATTTTCGATCAATGTCAATGCCCGTAACACTGTGTGCAGCAAAGTCTCTTGCTACTGATAACGTGATATGTCCAATATTACAGCCAATATCAAGTACATCTCTACCAAAAAATAGCTCTTTTCTCTGTGCAAATACATTGAGCCTAGGATCAACATCATGATGTGGATTTCTGTATCCATAATACCTGTCATAATTACCATACTGATAACGTGCATCTTTTTGTCGAAAATTTGGTAATTGAAGTGGTTGTTTTTTCTTTTTATCCTGATTTGGTCTGTGTGGTAATCGTGGTTTCCAGGCACCAGGTTGTGGAATTACAGGACTCACTATTTTGTCTTTAACATCGACTTTACGTACTCTCTTGTCTTTGATAATTTCATCGAGGCCCTTGAGACGTAGTTTATTTTTGTCCTTTACAGGACTCTCAACTTTGGCTTCTTTTGGTGGTTGTGCTGCTGATGATGCTGCTACTGTTGGCGGTGGTAATGGTGCTTGTGGAGGCGGTGGCGGTGGTGGTGGCGATGGTGGCAATAGTGTTAATGCCAGTGGTAATGGAGTAGGGGTTGGACTCGAGGGTTCAACAATTGGCACATCAATGACTGGTTGTGCTATTTTTTCATCAGGAATTGATGCCTCGGATGGATCAGGTTGTGCCTCTGCTGATGTCACTGATTGCTCATCATTCTTCAATTCTTTGATACTCTCATTTGTATCCTCTTTTCCTGAGCCTGATGATGCACGCTTGCGTTTTCTATTTCGCCTTTTTGAACCTTTCTTTGTTGGTGAAATTAACTGCTTCTCGTATTCTTCATTGTCATTGTCATTGCAATTTGTTAAATTCAATGGATCACATATATTTGGCGGTATTATAACTTCAATAGCTTCTTTTCTGTGTTTTGGCGTTGGTAATGGACTTGATTTTGGTGTTACAGCATTCATAGCACGATTTATCTCCTCATCTTGCATACTATTCAAATTCAATGGATCACATATGTTACCACCAAGTAGAAACTTTGTGGGTGGTATTATGGCACCCTCTTTTTTTCGACGTTTATATGGTGGAAAAAATTTACCATTTCCCGTGAAACTCTGCAAACGTTTTCTACCAAATTTGAAGTGACGACTCTCTTCGTGCTTGTGCTTTTTGTGTGATTGTGTAAAGATTTTACGTGATTTTTCATTTTCTTTTTTATTAACGTGACCCACTTTTGTGGGACGATCTACTTGAGCTGATGACATTCTTCTTCTTTCTTCTCCTGTTTTTTTTTTTTTTTTTTTTGGACCTGCGGAAGGAAAAATTGAATTTTTTTTCATTGTTTCTAAGGAAGTTTCACTGGTACTTTTATTTGAGCATCATAATTAGTTGAAGGGTTTTTTTTCGGCTTGCCGATGCGACCAGAGGCGAGTTTTGAACTTTGAGAGTGTAGAAAAAAGCGCAATGCGAACAAAAAGCGAACAATTAGTTTTGTAATTTTTACAATTTTTTTATTCAATTTTTTGCAGCTTTCAAAAAGTTATAATTAAAATACGATTTTAATGAGTTTTTTTGGTGAAATTTTTTGATTTAGAGGATTTTTATTATGGAGATCATGAAATATGGGGGAGACCAGAGCAATATGAATTGGATTTTTTTTTTTTAAAGTGAAGACTTCTACAAAAAAAAAAGAAAAGTTACCCAATAATACAGACATGTCGAAATATCCTCACAATTTTCTTTGAATTTTCTCGCGAAGTGCTTCATTCAAAAAAAAATTTCCAAACCATTTTTCCGCGGAAGTCCATTTTTTTCTGAGAATATCTCGAAATCTGAGCGAGATAAAATCATTTGCATAATCACCTTACCTGTAGAGAATAATCAGTTGTACAAAAAAAAAAACATTAAAACATTGCCTTATCTTCTTTATTTTCCGAGACATTTAAAGAAAAAAATTGTTTTTTTTTTAATGAAAAAAATTGATGCCAAAATAAAATTAATTTGTCTTAAACCTCCAAATTTCTCAAATTCCATCATTTAATTGACTCTCAAACTCAAAATATTATGTTATTTCAATTTCATTGATTATGAAAGTCATATAATGAAGAATGTGAGTTTTTCCGAAAAAATTGATTTTATTTTATCACCAGCTTTTTTCGAAATATCTCGAAATCTGAGCGAGAGGATAATTTCGCTCAAATCCTCAATTTCTCGAAAATTTCAGGAGCCACAAAAAGGGATTAAAACAAAACCCCTCTATCCCACTTATTTCCCGAGATACTCTCAAACTCCTGATGATGAAATAAACCCGATTTGTCTGAAAACTTTATAGTCATGTATAATATTGTTGAAACAAATTCAAAGTTGATGAAATTTATCACCAATACTCTTCTTGTCTCCCAGGTATTCGTAAAGTTTGCAAACTTCCATAGAACGTTTATCTAACGTTTCGAATCTACAAAAGCCAAAAAACTGCAAAAAAATGTCTGAAAAATTTATTTTCCTCTGACCTAAATGATGAGCAGATAAATGCAGCTATATCCAAAAACCTATAAACAAATTTACAAGTCCCATAAAATTTATTGATAACGATTTCTCGAAGACATAGCGGATATCGAAAGATACACGAGTGGAAGTTGCAATTATAAATGCAAAGAATCCCTAAATTCCTCTAATTTTTAAATCTAAAAATATAAAAATAGAAATACATAATAATCAAATCAAATATAGATAAAACATTCATATGATAATAATGTCGAAAATTTTTTTTACAACTTAATGGATATTTATTTAAAAAAACTACTATATGAAAACCGCTGAAGGGGTTCGCAACACGTAAAATTATCGTTCCCGCGTTTGCGCATGCGCACATTATAGTTTATACACTCTGAAAGCGGATGGTCCTCAATGCCCAACATTTCAATTTCTCATAATCCTTAATTACTGTGTAATTTTAAGTAAAAACTTACCTTTAATGGACCTAGTGTTATATTCACAATCCAACAGACACTATTATTAAATTAATTAAGCACATTAATATGGTATATCGACAAAATGTCCGGCGCGCCCACCTTGATACACTCGTTGTTCACTCATCAACGATGGCGAATAGCTGCTTCGGTTATTACGTTGCCTGCTTCACCACCATTTTCCATGTGGGTAGGCGCTCGACGAAAAAACGAATGTGTATTCGGCTAACATCGGAATTATTCGGTAACCCCGCTCTTGTGAAAATCAAATGTTTATTTCATTTTTCCATTTTTCGTATGGAAAAAAGATGATTAATTTTGAATTAAAAGAGAATATTATCAATTTTTATGGAATCAAAGAAAAACAATATGTTTAAAAAAAAAATGAAAATTTCATTATAGATGAAAATAAATCAATTTTTCCTGCTTAATTGAAAAGAAAGTAGAATTTTATTTTCTCTAATTAATTGGAAGGAAAAAAATTAGAGGGAATTTATTATAGCAGAACTGGAAAAGAATTTAATTAAATTTTCAATTCTTTATTTGTTTCGTTCTCGCTTTTTTTTATTTTTTTAAATAAAAATTAATATTTCTCCATACTTTGCTTTCTAAAAAAAAGTGACAATCGATGTTTACGATTTAATTTTTCTTTTGTTTCTTCTTCTTGAAAATCTGTAGAGAAATGGAGATCATGGTTAATAGTGTGAAATTAGTTGTCAATTATTATACGGTTTTGCGCTTAGTTGCGTCGTGTTATTTTCCTCGGTATTAGTTAAATCGCGAGACAATTCGAATTAATTTTTAAAAAATATATTAAATTACTCATAAAAGTGAGAATAACGAATTAATCAATTTCAATTAATTTTCCATTGGCATTTGACAATGTCAAAGAAATTAGAATATTTTGAAATGTCAGAGAGTCCATTTAAAATTTATGAGAGCTACGATTGGGATTATGAAACACCAAAGAGCTCACATCAAATTCTTCGTAGAACATTCAATACTAATGAAAATCATGAAATGAAGGTAAATTATTAAATTATCATTAAATTTGTTGAATCATGTATTTTCAAAATAGCATGAAAAAAATTAAAAAATAAGATAATAAATTAAAAAAGTTTATTATTTTTTCCTACAGATTAAATCATGGTCACAATTGTTTCTAAGTAAATACTCTTCTAATAAGAGTATACAATCAGCAAAAACTCCACCAACGAGAAAGCCAGAATGGACTGAACCTTTAGCTCCAATTAAATCAAGAAGATCAATCAATAAAAGTGAACTGAAACCAAAAAAATTAGTATTCAAAGATTATGATGATTATGAATCGAATATTGTGAATTTGCTATCACCAATGACACTGAGAGTAGAAAAAAAATTTGTTGTACGAAGTGATGATCAGAGTACGATTGATGCACTTCAAGAAAATGGAAGAAAATTTAAATTAAAAGAGAGCAAAGAATTGAGAATGAGAAAACAGCCATTGAGTGATGACAAAGAGAATCGTATTGAGAATTTGCGAATTAAAAAGAATGAAGTGCAAAAAATTTTGAAGACTCATTCTAATCCGTTGAAGAAGAATTCAGATGAAAGAGGTGGATTCAAACACTTCAGAATATAATTTATCATCTAATTATCGTTGTTTCTTAAAATTATTAATTCCATCTGTTTAGTGTAATAACGTTGTTTTCTCATTTTTGAAACAGTAGATTGTAACCCCAAAAAATGTCCAATTCTTGATTTTTCATAGTGAGTTGTAACGATTTTGTTTTCTTGAAATTAAAATGAATTTCACAATTTTATGGTGGTTTGTATTCATGAGCAACTGATGTCGATGGTTTTGGATATAACCTAGTTACCAGTTTTTTTTCTTTAACACGTTTATACACGTTTGCTCTAGCTCAAAAATAGACAACAGCTGGGAGAAGAATGAGGAGGTTTAGATCTCAGCGCCAGATGTTAAGAGCATTCACGTTATTATCTTCAAGAGCTTCATTTCTCAAATGATCACTTCCCAAGAAAGAATGAAGAATAAGCATTCCTGTTTTATCTTTCTCTTTCGATACTGCAGTTCTCTACACTCAATTTTGACCAGTTATTTCGAAATACTGGAGAATTTTTTTTTTCCTTCCTTTGTATGATTTTTCAATGCTATAATGAGTTATGGAAAAAAATTCAGTAGCAAATGGGCGAAATTTCGATTTTTTTTACTGGTAATTGTTTAGAGATATTCCGGACACTAAGCGAGATAGGGCAATTTTGCAGAAAATCTGTAAATTCGCTAGATATTTTTGGAAAAATATATTGAGAAAGACTCGACTTACCAAGTTTTCCTGTTTTTTTTAATGAAATTGGAACACCAATAAAATTATTCAATTTTCAAATCTTCCTGCTGCAATTTCCATGAATCACTCTGTCCTTTGTCCTCTAGAGAAATTTCCCAAATATTCACACTTGAGTCATCAGTAATCCGTAAACATTACAATCACCTGTTGACCTTGATTGGAGAAAATCTCTTCCAAGCATTTTTATCTTAATATGCAAACACAGTGATGCTCCTTATATAAAACCAGAACCTGCAATCAATCATTCGAGTTTTGCAAACCAAGTCCACATCGATGATATCATTGTCACTTATATTCGCAAAATTGAATTGTCTCAATTGATAAAGATGAAAGTATTTTTCTTTTGTTTCATATGCTTTCTTGGGACTGTACAGGCTCAGAATAATGATAAATCTTTTGCACCTGAAGTGAGATTGTCTCTGGGGAAGGTTCGAGGATCACTAATGAAAACACGATTGAATAGGACAATATACTCATTTCGCTCCATAAGATTTGCAGAACCACCAGTCGGTGACCTACGTTTTAGAGTAAGTTTGATCAGTGAAGTTTTTTCCAATGAATTTATCATTTAAGGTAAATAAGAATAATCCAGCAGCAAAAGGTATTTCGCTCAGTTTCTGAGATATTTCCCGAAAAATGCAATTGTCCGGTATTATCTCTTTACTACTGAATTATTCGTCTCAAATATCTCGAAAACTCAACAAGAAAGGGTAATTTTGCTCTCATCCTTTTTTGTAGCTCTCGAAATTCTCATTAAAAGAATGTTGGAGGAAAAAGAGCCCCTATCATTTTCCAGACATTTCATTGTGAACTATGGAAAAAATAAGTCGATTCCCTTTGTTTTACCTTTTCGCTACTGAATCATAAAAATGATAAGTCGAGTGATTTTGGTTATTTTTTCGTTTGCTCTGAGTAAATGAAGCTCAGGAGAGACGTATTGAATGATACTGTTAAGACGAACTGTTGAAGTTTGGTTAAGAAAATTAAATACCAACTTCCTATGGAAGTGATATCAGTGATCTCTGCATCCTTAATCTTACAGCAAGCTGTTCCAGTTAAGCCTTGGCATAAGACCGTCGATGCGTCACAAGATCTTCCAGGCTGTCCACAGCCAAACGGCACATTTTTTCCATCGGAAGATTGTTTGCGTCTCAATGTTTACACTACGAAGGTAGGAATCGCATAATATAGTTATAGCAAATTACGGTAGACTTCCAAATAAGTTGACATTTCTGTCCATCCCTACTTTTTACGCAGAGCATTTTTCGCTGCGCAGTTCGTTGAACAGGATGTTAAAATATTTCCAAGGAAATATCTAAAATGATGTGCTTCTGAATTTAATTCGGATTGATTCACAAAAGAATCTTGAATAGAAGAATTCGGAAAAATCCAACAAGTGAATAATCTCAATAAGTACAACTGTATTGGAAGTCTACTGCATAACTTTGAAAACTGAAAAAGATGATGATCGTGAATTACTAAGTAATCAATTGACTTTTTAGCTTCCGTCCAGGCACGCAAAAGTAAGGAGACCAGTCATAGTTTTCTTCTTTCCTTCCTCATTCGAGATAGGATCAGCACAGACCGCACTACAGGGACCCAACTATCTTCTAGATCAAGATATCGTCCTCGTACTCCCTAACTATCGTCTATCAGCATTAGGTATAATGAATCTATAAAGAGAATGAGAGAACAATTGAATGCAAGAATACGTGTGGGTCATTTCAGCATCATCTCCAGAATAATAAGAGCTGCGAGCTCTGATCGACGGATCTTTGTATTCAACAAAATCCCAGATAATGAAGACTGGGGCAAAATTATTCAGAAATTTTCCTATGTGAAGGACTTCATGGAAAAATCTGAATAAAATCTGAAGATGCTCTAACATCTACATTGTTGGGTCATCGTTCCAAATTCATGCGCCGATGCTGTCTTCCAAGAAAATCTCGATTCATTGTGTCCCGGTCTTCGCCATCTAAGATCTTTTGATGAATGCTGCTAGGTCTTTCCGTTCCAAAGTTTGAATGTCTTCCTCCATCGCTTCCCTTCCTCTTTAGCACTATATCCGAATGGAGTGGAAATTAAAACTGTTACAATATCGATGAATTTCCTGTCTTAGGGTTCTTAAGTACCGGAGATGCATTCGCACCTGGTAATCTAGGCCTGAAGGATCAAGTTGTTGCTCTCCGTTGGGTTCAGAAACACATTGACAAATTCGGGGGTGATCCAAATCTAGTTACAATAGCAGGCTGTAGTGCAGGTGCACGGAGTGTTACTGCCCATCTTTTCTCTCCAATGAGCAAAGGACTTTTCCACCGTGCAATTGCAATGAGTGCAGCCGTGACAAACCAGAATCCACTACCATACGATCAGATGAATCTTGCTATTAAACAAGCAAAACTCCTTGGATGTCCTAGTGATACTAGTGAGAATATAGTCAATTGCCTCAGAACTAAGTCGGCTGAAGAAATTGGAAACTCAACAGCCCAGTTCAGGGTGAATAAAAGAGTTATATCTTAATTATTTTCAAAACAATGAAATGCGAAATATATTATTATTCTGATTAAGGAATGGAACTGGGATCCAATTGTAGTTTGGTCTCCAGTTGTTGAGCCAGATATACCTGGAGTAGAGCGTTTCCTAACTGCTCAACCTTTGGATCTCATTAGGGAAGGAAAATTCCATCATGTTCCAGTTATGACAGGAATCACCCAAACAGAATGGGGTCGTCTAGTTATTCGTAAGTATTTGATCATAAATGATATTGTTGCAATGATTGTTTTTCGTTTTTAATGAATAATGCAGATTCAAATATGATTCCACTCTCAGAGGCAAATCTACAACGAATGACTTCGTTCTGAATATATCGTAAAGGTCAACAAATTGTTTCATATCTCGATTTCTGATTGTATTTCATCCTCAATATTCATGCATTTTTCTGAATTTAACAGATCATATCAATCTTAAAATCAAATTAATCCTTTCAGGACCAGTCTCTGAAGCAAGAAACGGTAATAGTTCCCTATTTGACGATTACAATGCTAATTGGACGAGGATCGCTCCAATCAGTTTTGGTTATGAAAGAAATACGTCGCGATCTATCGCCATAAGTGAAGAGTTCGAAAGATTCTATCTGCACAATAAGCCTGTTGGTACTAACAATTGGGAAGGACTCGCGAAGGTAAGTGGAAAGTGAAATGAACTCTAGTCACTGCATCGTGTTCAGAATAACTGATTGCTTTCTTTATAGCTTTACGCTGATGGCGTAGAGGGCTTCGCTGTGGATCGTTTTGTGAAACTGCTAGCATCAGCTTCTACGAAGCCAGTTTGGTATTACGAATTTACATATCAGTGTCGTTACGGCCGCGGTGTTTGGCCTGATGGAAAACTTTTCAGTAAGAGCTAGTTTTTCAGAAAATTAATTGTTCATGACATATGTAGTATACATATCTCTATTCAATTTATTTTTCAGAAACGGGACATATGGAAGACATGATGTATATATTCTATTGGTCTAAGCGCTTTCCATTTTTTGAGGAAGGTGCTCCAGAACTTGAAACGGTGAGGAGAATGACAGCAATATGGGCTAATTTTGCAAAGTATGGTGAACCAATACCCAAGAATAATGAATTGTTCACAAATGTGAAATGGCCGCAATTTACCTCGAAGAATAAAGAGTATTTGAATATTGGCGATGAGTTGGTTGTGGAAACTGGTCTGTACCAGGATAGAATGAAAGAATGGGAAAGATTATTCCCTTTAAATCCCTTGGGCCATTGCTCAAATCACGAAAGAAGAAATTGAACGATAAATGGATTAATCAAGGAAAACTTTATTGATACTTTGGTGATGGTCCAGAAATCCAGGATGGAGTCAGAAAAATGTATTGAAGTAATTGAGCTCTGTAAAAAACGTCCATTATCAATGTGATCATTACGAATATTGTGTTGAGTAAAAATATATTGTATGAGTTCTTTCGAGGAATGAATTTGAGAGAATAAAGAAATATTAAGAAAATAAAGAAAAAAGAGTGGGGATCTTTAAAATAATTCACCTCATCACTTTTGTGTATTTCTCTACCAGATATTTATACGATTCCCAAACTTACCAGGAATCAATGGAAATCATTTTACCGATCTCTTTTTTCAGTTACTCTGCTCGAAACTTCCATACAACATATGTCATGTTTAAAAAAACCTTGACAAGAAACATCGACTTATCCTGTTTTTCCTTTCATTTCCTAAATCGGAATACTAATAAAATTATTCAATTTCTACATTTTTCTTCTTTACTCTTCATAAAAGCCTCTGTTCTCCATCCTCCAGATGAATTCTCAGAATATTCACACTTGTATCATCAGTGAACCGTAAATATTATCATCACCTGTTAACCTTCATTGGGAAGTATTTGCTTCCGGAGGTTTTCATACCAATTTTCAAACATAATGATGCTGCATACATAAAGGCTGGATCTGCAGTGAATCGTTTCAGTTTTGCAGTCAAGTCCTAATTGATGATATCTTCGTCACTTATACTCACAACATTGGATTGTCTCAATTGATAAGAATGAAACAATTTTACTTTTGTTTCTTCTTCCTTGGGGCTGTACAGTGTCAACTCAATGGAAAATCCTGTGCATCTAAAGTGAGATTGTCTCTGGGGAAGATTCGAGGATCAATGATGAAAACACGATTGACTAGGAACATATATTCTTTCCGTTCCATATGATTTGCAGAACCACCAGTTGGTGATCTACTTTTTAGAGTAACATGATTGGTATAATCATTTTTAATGAATTCGTCATTTCATATTGCTAGAAATAATTGAGTCGAAACGAAGTATCTTGCTTAGTTTTCGAAATATTCTAAAAATACTGAAGAACAAAAAATACCCGTATCCTGTAGTACCTCTCTGCTACCGAATTATTTTTCTCAAATGTCTTGAGAACTAAGCGAGATTGGGTCATTTCACCCTCATTTTGTAGCCCCCTAGCTAATGGAATAAGCATGTTGCAAAGTTTGTATTAAATGGATAAAATAAAAAAATAAAAAAAATGAATAAACTGAGAAAGTTTGTTTAAACTACTCTCATGAAATCTCACTTTTTTCGTGGAAAACGGTACATTTTGGGTAATTGGAATTATCGAATCCACTTGCCCCAATCGAAGCTCCCTTAACGAACCATTCGTTAAATATCAACGAATATTAGTTTGGTTACCATTCTAACTATTATTCGTTAGCAGTAAACGGGCCTCGTTTCAGCCAAACGAATCAGTTTCTCAGTGTAGACAATCCACATCATGAATATCATGGAAATTGAACCACTGAGGGGTCATCTCAAGCGACTATCCATTATTCAATTCTCTTTGCAAACAATATTACATAAATAATATAATGTTCGACTGTATCTTATTATAATTATAACAATATATAAGTTATGTACATTGATAGATCAGACGAGGAAAAAGGAATCTGCGTCAGTCGCTAAAATCAATCACGTTGTCACCTTTCGTGTATTCCCTGCCAGATCCCTAATTTATCAGGAATCGATAAAAAACATTGTTGTAATTTTCAGCTTTACCAATCTCCTCTGATATTACTGCTTTTTAGAATAAAAAATTTCTGTTTTAGAATGAACAACACAATACCGATGCAAAAATAAAAGATTGATTAAAAATAATAGAAAAAAGATTTTCGCTTTAGATCATTTAGAATTTGTTTCAGGCTTTCAAGACTGAAAGAATAATATTATTTTTTATTATTATTATTTATTTGTTCCTTTGTATAGCCTCTCAACTCTTTACATAGAAAGAATAATATTAATAATTAATACTGAATCTCAATACTAAATATTTCCATAGAGGTAAGATGACTCCAACAAAAATCAATTTCAGACTGAGTTGTAGCAATGGAACGATCATACTATCCAATAATATTCGCATATTTTCAGAAATGTCATTTTTTGCAACAAAAGTACTAGAAAACTGAAAATTTCAAACTATAAAACATTGTTCAGATCGAATCTTCAGCCATTCAAAGATAATGGCAGAATATTCGAAGGTCCAACTCAATATGGAAAATCAATTTGAGGAAAAATAATCTACCAATCTCATTTTTTAATCTCTCTGGTCGAAACTTTCGCGCAATACATGTTAAAAATAAATATTTGCGCAACGATGACCCAACACAATAAACAGAGCTCTCAAGATACATCATGACCATATCTATGATTCAATATTTTTCCTTGACCCCTGATAAATTCGCAAAAACATCTGAGAATTCAGAAATGTCCACAGGGGCAATCTCGGGTCGACCGGAAAGCATTTACCTGAAGCCAGGTATATTAATGAAACGAGGCTTGCTATACGAAGAATCTGCTGCAAACTGTTAGAGGCTTGCACGAAATCCCTCATCTCAAGATATTATCAAGAGAAAAATAAAAAATAAAAGATTATTATTATTATGACAATTAGCTTGGGTAGAAAATAACTTTGGCGAGCTTCTGCAGCGAATCATAGGTTTTAAATTTCGATGAGAATGACTCATTTTTACTTCCCTCTTAGGAGAACCTTGGGGGATCGAAGCTAAATTAGACCTACGGGGCAAAATGAATCGGATTTTTTTTTTCTTCAATGAAAACCTCTGAAAAAAATTTCAAAAATACCCAACAATGTAGACATATTGGAGTATCTCTTCAATTTTTTTCAGAATTTTTACCAAGCAGGCAAGATTGGGGCAAAAGGGACTTACAGTTAACATGATTCATGGATTTTTTTCAGAGTGAAGGACTTCGTGGAAAAATCTGGAAAAATTTGAGAGGATACTCCAATATATGGAAATTTGTAGCGAATTTTTTGGAATTTTTATGAAGAGGCCTCCACTTTCAAAAATAATCCAAAATCAATTTGATTCGTAAATCCATTTTGCCGCAGTTTTCCCTAATTTTATTTTCTCAATGATTCTTAGTCTAATATCTCGGAAAATGATGGAGATGCGCCCTTCTTACGCTTTTGTAGAGAATTCTGAAAGCTTGAAAGAAGAATCCGAACAGAAAGGTCGATATTCTCAAACATTTGAACAACAAATAAAATAGTCATTTAATTTGTAAAAGAAATTGAAAAAAATTCAATTAATTTTAAGCAAGATAATTTCATAATATTCAATTACTGTAGACGAATAGAAAATTAATACTGAATAAGCCCACTACAGGGCTTGAAAGTTAATAAAAAAAAAATAATTATGATACATTAATGCATCTTATTTCACGTGAATGAAGGAATATAGAACAGTAGTTCAGTATAAATTTATCAATTTATAGCCACGGATCTATCATTAATTTGAAATCGAAATTGATCGATCGATCAACGAGCAATCTTCTCGCACAGCAACGATAATTATTGCAGTACTCGTTGCCTTGGAAACCAGTCCATGCTGCCAAGGCCCCGCTGATCGAATGTAGTTGTTTTTTTTTCACTCTTTCATCGATTTTCCGTAATATCTCATTTTTCCTCCGAACATTTTTTTTTTATTAGAACATTTTTATTTAATTTAATTTTTCTTCTCTAGTTTGAATAATAGTATCTTTGATAGACATCTATATGAGTTGAATCTGTCCACAATACGGTTTACAATTATTTCGCTGAGAAAACAAGGACCGATAACCTTTAGCTTTTGCACTATGCGATAGTCCATTCATTTGAGTCAAGGAATCGAATGACGTTTCATGATGATAGAGAGATGATAGAGCAGTGATTTTTTTTTCTCGTTATCCTCCGATTACGTAAAATATTCAGTTCATTAAAACTGGCAGAATCTGGAATCCTCTGGAAAAGGATTTTTTTTTAATGAGGAAATACTAATGAAATCGTTGGAAATATGGGAAAATATTAAATCAATTTTTATCGATGTCAATAGAGGGTACAGTGAACCCAATTTTTGTGTGTATAGGTGGGGGGTGAAGGCCTTTAAGAAAAAATTTGAAAAAATTACTCAATAATGTAAACATATTGATGTATTTTTTTGGATTTTTCCAGAACTTTCTTGACCTTGAAAAAAAAATAATTGATCATTTTACCCAATCCCTTCGAAAATTCTCCTAAAAATGAGAAGAACAGTTTCTTTTCCTGAAAAAAAAATTGAGTGAGTCTGAAATAAATTCGGAATTATGAAAATTTCATGGGACATTTATATATAAAAGCTATAGCATCGTTGAACTGTCTTTTTTCAACGAAATAAGAGCCTCTTATCAGAGTAAGGAAGACTGGGGCAAAATGGACCTGTGACGAAAAATGAAATGCGTTTTCTTTTCAAGAGGGAAGACGTCACTGGAAAAATTATGAAAAAATCTACAGAAATTGTAGACGTGTTGCAGCATCTTCTCAATTTTTTCTGATTTTTTCGGAAACTTCTTCACTCCAAAAGAAAATCTTGAATCACTTTGCCTCGAGGTTCCATATTGCTCGAAGCTCCTCTATTAAATAAACATTCGCCGATTGGCAAATACTCTACGATTAACCCAAAATTGATGAAAATCGATGACTAAACAACCGCTTAAAGAGTTGCTTAACTGAAGTGAAATAAAAAAAATCGAAGAATTAAACCATTGGTTGACATTTTGCGCTTGGTAATCATTATGTTAATCGTTTCAACCGGGAGTTCGACAGGGTCATCGTGAAACTATGTCGTCAACGGATGCGGTGACCCCCAGAGGTCCCAAACATCCCCTCTCCCTTCTCTTCCTTTCCCTCTTTATTCTCAAAAAAGGAATTCTGTGCCAAATCCGGTACTTTCATTCTCAAAATTACTTCATAATTACTGAAAAAAGATGGAAAAAATATACAAATTCAGTAAATACATTTTACTCAATAATTATGATATTTAACTTAAGATTAATAAAATCAATCTATTTTAAAAAAAATAAAGATAAAAAATTTAAAAAATCAATTTTTGCAAATTTTATCCAATTTATCAAATTTTTATTTTTTCGAAATTTTCCACAAATAAATATTTCAAAAAATTTTCAAAATTAATGGAAAGAAAAATGAAATTATCCCTTTTTACCACTTCACTACTGAATTGTTTCATTTAAATTGTATTAATTCCTCTTAAAATGATAATTCAAGTTTTGAGATTCCAGCGGAAATGCGAGTGTCATTGAATAAATATCCACTTAATTCAAATTCATCGTGTCCCCAGGTGAATCGAACTTTTCAAAAAAAAAAAAAAAAAATAAACAAATCGCCAATTTCCAAGAAAAGAATTTAAACGTTTTTATATAAAATTCAAGCCATCATTCGTAAAACTTATATTATGTATTTTTTACTCTCAAGGATTTCTTCTTTGCCTCTGTATTCTGAAAATAAAACAGACACCGATAACCCAGAGATATACCCATTGGTACCACTAGCTGTGTCAACTATATTATAAGTTAAAATGTTTGTAAAACATGTCTAGAGGCCCTGAAACGTTATCACCCCCTTCGTAACAATTCCCCTTCATCGGTATGCTGAATGTTGGCAAATCGTCAGTTGCCATTCGCTAGAGGTTATCTCGCAGTTTTTGCTCTTCGTTCGACACTCCATGTTTTGCAATTGTCGATTTATAGAGATAAAAGTGGGGTAAAATGGATGTTCTAATAAAACGGCTTGAGATGGATTTTTTTAATGATTCCGAGAAGAATCTGCGGAAATTTTTGATGGAAAACATGTGTCAGATTTTTTTCAACATTTTAATTTTTCAAGGAGGAATTTCCTTTTCCAAAAATTTCCACTTTTTCACTCCCAAATAAAAGGTGAAATCAATTGCCATCGATTTGGGCCTTTTCAGAATTATTTTTCTTGATTTTCGAGAGACTCATTCCATGAAAATTGATTCTTTCATCATATCATCTTCAAAAAAGTGATTAAATGCTTAAAAAATAAAAAAAAATTCACGACAAATGATCTTGCCTTTCATTCAGAATTGGTCCCAAGCTGCTATGACAAATAAAAACAGAAATATCTCCGAAAAAGAGAAATTTGTCAGTCGAGAAACTCAAATTTTCCAAAAATTCTCAAAAATCAATCATAACATATGTTTTTCAACGGAAATCCTCTCAGCTTCCCAGTGAAATCATCAGAAAAATTATATCTCGAACATTCTCACGGTTTCCGAATCATTTGTCATAAAACAGAACATGAAAACTAAAATGTCTTTCTTGCCATCATTTCCTGAAAATATCACGACAATTAATGGAGATACGCCTTTTTTATCCAAATCCTTTTTCATAGTTCTTGGCGGTTTCGAGACAAGTGTCTCAAAATCAAAATGGGCATATCTCCATTAGTTTCCGGAATATTTGAGAAAAATTGTTGAACCAGAAACAAAAGAATTATCAAAAAAATTCTGAAAATCTAATTTCAACAGAAAGGCGTAAGTAAGTTTTATGTTTATACACATATAAACATAAAACTTATTTCCCTTCAATTTTAAGATGATGATATGCTCTCTAATGGAAAGTTCTTCCGCTTTTCATTAGAATCAATCGAAAAAAAAAGATCTTCAATATTTCCACTTATTTCAAGTAATTTCCATAATATAAAACATCAAAACTAAATTGTCTCCATTCCACCCTTTACCCCCCCCCCCCCTTTTTCTCCTCCTCCTTCTGTATAATTTTTGTGCTTCCAATTTTGCCAAAATTTCTTCCATATTTGAAAGATTTTTGTACGATTATGTAATATGTGATATTAGCCTGAACAGAAAAAAATCGCTCAAGCTAAATATTAAAAAATAAAAAAAAGGAGATACATCGCCTTATCTGTTCTACTTGTTACACCAATCATTACGTCTTTTCTCGGTTATCACAGCTGCCTCTATGTTTTAATTTATTCAAGATTTAGTATTTCAACGATATCAATGCTCTAAAAATTAGTTCTATCAAGACAGTTTGAATTCATTTTTTTTTTGTCTATTCCGAATATATTTTTTTTTTATTAGACAAAAAAATCCTGTTCCAATAATTTTTTCAGCATATCTTACATTTTTTTTTTGAAAAACCAACTTTTTCTCATTTTCAACAAAAAAATTTCAATCGAAATTTTTGATGAAAAATTATTCTGTAAAATATGGTAAATTTTTTTCTTCGCAGTTCAAGACTCATGTAAAATGTAGGAAATCGTGTTAATGGCAGAATTATACTGTGCAAACAGATTGAAATAAAGCGTAAAGTCTCGTCTAATTAATTCCTCTAATTTTTTAACCTCACAGAGGTTAAAAATTATATAATCATTGATATCTCATTGAAAGTCTTGAATGATAGTAGCAATAGAATTTTTTCTTATGAATAGATCCAAAATTCTCAGTAAAACGGCGAAAGAGAATTCAAAAAATCTTACATAGATTATTCCAGAAATATCTCGAAAAAAACAGCACTTGATATTTCTTACAAAAAAAGTATCATTTGAATGAAATAAAAAGGAAAATATCATTCAAATATTTCTTTCAGACCTACTCATTTCAAAAAAATGTGAAAAGCATTTATCTTCTTCTACAACTCTACAATAAAATTTCATAGGATCATTAGAAGGCATTTGTGTCAAAAAACTCAGAAAAAAAAATTTGAATTCAACAAAGAAATTTTTCTATTCAAATTTCATTCATTTTAAACCAAAAAGAAATGTGCGTCTTATTCGTTACGGCCTCAGACTAAACATTTTTGCATAATATCTCAAAAATTTCCATAATTTTCACTGCGCATATGAAACCTGACCTCGAATGCTCACAACTTCATAAAAGGAATACCAGGAGAGAAAAAAAAATTACAGAAAGAATGTGGAAAAGGGAAAGTTGAATTTAAACATGAAATTTTCAAATTTTCTAAATAACCAGAGACACAAATAGTGGATATATTCAAAATATTTTACTTATCGAATCCAATAAATGACGCATGAAATATTACTTCCATTAGTGTGGCATCAGAAAGTTCCTGTAAATTTACTCGATACTCGATGAAGGAACTCCACTAGATCCGCACATGAAACCCTGTAATAAATGTCCTCTACAAACATGGGAGTGTTTGTCGGGATAGGCAAAAAAAAACAATGAAAAGAATGGAAGAGTGGTGTTATCTATATTCATGTACTCAATGTACTGGGAAATTGCTGATATTTATTTTAGAAAAATTTATATCACGAAAATGTTTGAATATTTCGAAATTTGAGGGAGACACATTTTTTGAAGGAGAAGCACTCTTCTTGCTTCAATTGTTCTAAACAAATATTGTTCTAAACCGATAGCTTCATCACCCAAATTTCTCTTTCTCAACTGAATTAATATGAGAAGAAAAAAAATTATCGCAGAATGGAATTAATTTATCTTATCCAAACACTCTCCTAGGGAGTTAGAGAGATAAGAAAAAGATAATATAATTTTATCCAAAATTCCTTATTCTTCTATTCATATTTCTTCCTCGGAGCATGAAGATTTCGAGAAAAATAAAATTATATCTTTTATGATTTACGAGATGCTCTATTTTTTGTTACAATTATTTCATGGAATAAATTGGTATAATGATTAGAATAATAAGTGAATTATATGTAGTTCACATTTTTCTAACGTTTCATTACAATAATTTGAATATAATTTCAGTCAGATCTAATAAAAAATTCCTGTAAGCATCAATAATTTTCTTATTTATCATTCAAACTGATACAGTTTATTTAAATTGGAATAAAATGACAGGTTAATAATTGTTACGAATGTTCATGTGTTCAATGGACATGATCAGAAGACAAAGTTGTCTCGCCAAATGGAAAATGTACACTAGACTCTCTCTAAAGTTGTCAGGACGCGTTTTCTGAAGTTTCTCGCTGTTTCCCCCACTCTGATTTTTTCATGGGCCAATCAGAATGAAATATGAAAACGCGGCCGAATCAAATGTACTCTCGGACATATTTTAACATTCTGCGCATTGAACTGCGCAGAGGGGAAATCTCCATGTAAAAAATAGGGATAAAGGCACTTTAGGGAATAATCCTTGACAGACGGTTATCTTTATTAACACTGTACTCAGTAAAGTTCACTATTCGTTACCTAATGATTTCCTTTCCTTCCCCTCTCCACGAGATCAGAAATTTCCCAAAGCCCGTGCAAAGAAGGACCTGCAGGCCGAAATAAACCGATTTTTTTTTCAGAGTAATGATCTTCATAGAAAAATTTGAAAAAATTTCAAAACAATCAAAACATGCTAGAGCATCTTTCAGATTTTTTTCAGATTTTTTCATAGAGCTCTTCACTCAAAAAAAAATCTGGGCTATTCCGAGGTACCAAGAATAATTTGAATTTTCTACAATTAATGTGATTCAACATTTAACTGCACTGAAAGACTTGGAAAATAAAAAAGAATTACTTCGGAGAAGAGGGGGTGTTAGGAAGAGAAATTGACACAAGTTATACGACTGTTTCAGGGCTATTCGACAAGTAGACAATAGCTGGGCGTGGTATACTCACATTTTATTATTCTAATCATCTTATAAATAAGCATAAAACACACAAACTACACTCTTACTTGTTAATAAAAGAAAATCCATTGTATTTGAGTGTCAATCAAAATCCCAATGTTCTATCGCCAAAAGAGCTGTTGAAAGTTTACCTCTTAACATACGTGAGGTAATATAATCATCAGAGTTTATGTGGAAAGCTTTTCATTGGGTGTGGTTTTGCAGTACATTGGACACGTGTGTTTGTGGTGGAAATATACATGGGGATGACCAGACAGAAGCTCCAAAGGAGGAGAAAATAACGCCACGCTTGAGGTACCGATGGGGTGAGCTTGATTAAATGGAAGCCCATTCGAGGCAACTGCCACTCCCATACACACTTGGAGAGAGTTTAGGCCCTTGCATAGATTGCTTCAAATGCGCAGGTCCATACTTCCAAATCGACCATGTGTCATCTCTGGGAATTGATTATTCATTCGATTTCTTTACTCAATTTCCTTCACTGTTCATATTTTTATTCACTGATGATTTGTCATGAATGTCGCGGTAAATTCACAATGCAGCGAAAGATTGGGTCATATTTAGTTGAAGATTCAATGAACCTTTTTCTTTTCTGGAACCTTATATCAATTTTATTCCAAAGCTGAACCATTCTGGAACGAATGATTATATGAAAAATATGAAAAATTAAAGATTTCTCCGAAAAACGGAAGAAAGAGAAAAATTTGAGAATTATTTGAAAATTATTAATCGTGAGGATTTTGTGAAAATAATTGAAATAGTGAGAATACATTTCAAATAGTTGAGTTGAATAATAATTAAGTATCGAAGAGGTAAAACGGGATAAACCGTTTTTCTGCCGATCTTTCTTAAAAAATATTCCGGAAATCAATGGAGATATGCCGTTCTTCCCAAATTTTTTTTGATAGCTCTCAAAATTTTCGTCCACAAAAAGTCGCGAAAAAAATTGCTCCATATCGTTTAATTTCAAAGATATTTTTGAAAAAACAACATATCTTGTTTTACCTCTCCGCTATTAAATCATTGATACAAAAAAATTAAAGAAAAATAAAGATCAATTTAGTAATGCAGTAATTAAAGGCAGTAATTAATGAAACTTCTGGAAGTTCTCCTGCCTATGTCCCTGAAACGAGTCCAGAAAATTCAAGATCTTCTCTCGATGCGACTTGAAAATTAAAGAGTCTTCGATAAATAATTGCTCCATTAAAAGTTTCATTTAAAAAGAAATTCTCATTTAATTTTCAACTCAAACTGCAGAGAAAAAAGTTTTAGAATAATCAAATGATAATTATAATCTATATTATTTGAATTATATGAAATTTTATTGATGCTCGGTCAATGCCACAGAACCGAGAATTTCCGTGCTCTATTTTAATCATTGAACTAAGTTATTTCGAGCTAACTCTAACCCACTAATATACAAGCCAAGAACAAGTAAATGATACCCGGTCGTTTTACATTATGTCTCGCCAACGAAGTTTCAAAGTTTTCAGTCTGACGTAGTCACGGAAATATGTACTCTCCTAGAGATGGTCCCCCTCATGGTGAACGCACATATATATATCTTGTGGTGTGACGAGAGAGCCATTCTTGCACACCACGAGACTTAAAACCCACGTGCACACATGGGGAGAAAGTGAGGAAAAGGCTTTACAGAGACTGGTGAAAAAAAAAGAGGAAGAAAAAAAAATGGAAGAGAAGAAATATATATATATGCACACATACGCACACAAACACATGTAGATAAGCCACGTCACCAAATAACGGTGTGAGTGCCATCGACCCTTCATGACATTTCGAAATTTTTCTAAATTCTTTTTCTCATTTATTCCTCATTTTATTGGAATTAGGAAAAAAGTCTTTTCGGGCATTTCAAACTTATTGTTCAACAATAATTACCATTTTTTTCCATTAAATGAAAAAAGCATCGCCTTTCTACTCAACTTCCTCATTCATTGACACCCGTTAATTACAGAAATATTAATAAATATCATTAAACAATTGGTTTAAAAATTCTTCCGTTCCCTCTTAATGACTAATTTCCAAAAAAAGAAAATTTCCCTCAATGACCAAAGCCATCAAAGAATGACTTCACATGTAATTATTAAATTTTCACTTTCATTTTTCCCAAAACTAAAGTGCATCGTCTTATCTAAATGCAAATTCACTCTAAGTGACTCATTTTTCCCACCTCCCAATAATTCCCACAAATAAATCACCACAAAAAGAACTGAGAAATTCAAGCTATTTGAGAAATTTCCAAGCATGCTTAATTGAAGCAGACTACATTACCATAACGCAACTTCTCTCGCTTCCAACTTCACCTCCAGGGCGCATTCCTATATTTAACTGAATGCTCTAGAAAAAGAAAACCAAAAAAAAAAACAAAAAAAATAGAAAAATGAGTAAATTATAGTGTCAAGTACTATATAATAATAGTTTTAACAAGCTCAAAAATCTATCCTACAGAGGCCCTTTATGATCAGAATAAAACACAACGAAAAAAAAGTTAAAATTAAAAAGAGGAGAAGGTGAAACGTGTCGTTTTTCAAGAATAAATAGTGAACAGGTGCAGAGTAAAGTTGACTCTCCCATTGGTGAACGAGCGAGCATACACGCGCCTTCGAGGACTCGATGGCGAAAATGGTAGAGAATAAAAAAAATAAACCAGAAAATAATAATAATAACAATAATAATAGTAATAATAATAACGATGAGAGAAGCAAAGAGAGGGAGAGAGAGAGAGGCAGAGAAAAAAAAAAAGAGGATGAAGGTGCAGGGTGTCGTACCAAGTTGTTTTCCCTCTCTCCTACACTTCAGTGTCGTTTTAATTTCGTCGCCGTCGGATCGACGCCGTGTCGTGGAAGGCCCGCCGGTAAATGAGGCGTGTCCCTGCGAGCGACACGTCCCAGCTAATTGCAACCTGGCGAAGGATTAATGCATATCCGGACAACGTACGTAAAAGAAATTGGAGAGGAGTGAAATTTGAAAAAAAAAAAAAGTTAGGAAAAAAGAGGAGCACTTTTTTTTCCTTATTCTGCCGCAAACATGAAATTCCATAGAGTGGATAAATTACTGGCATGTACTTTCATTATCGTCGTGAATACACACACACAGAGCTCAGTGATAACGAAATGAAAAAAAAAGTAAAGAAATGTGGGGGCTATTTCAAATAGTTGCATGTTTACACAAGACAAAACTTCCACATCTTCAGCAACAGATATCCAATCATTCTACGTTCTTTCTTCATTAAAAATGAAAAATGATTCTATAATTAGATACTTTTTTTTTTTGAGATTATAAATGTACTTTTTTTTTGGTGGAATTTCTTGTTGCCCCCTAGGTCAAATGAACTCCGGGGGCTTTGGTATCAGAGTGTATAAAGGTCGAGTGACAGTGATTCGCATGGTAACATGTTATGTTTCCATTAGTTATCAAGTTGGATGAATAAAACAAGCGTTGAATACAATTCATTGGTTCATTTACTTTTTTATTTAAAAATAATTCTTCATCTACAATTATCATAACAATTTATTTCAATTAAAAATTGAGGTTAATGTCTCAAGCTCTCTTTGTATGTGTACATTTTAAATATTAAAATTGTCCATTCTTTAAATGAATTACTGAATTTAATGATTTTTTTATTGTAACACACACACAAGAGATTAATATTTTATTTGCCACTGTCAAGGTGGTAAAGTCTCATTTCCCCTCTTCTTCACTTGACGGGTTGATCCATTCCTATATATCGTTTCCTTTTCTTTCTCAAATATTATCCCCCACTTTTTACCTCAATTCCCGCGCATTCTCTCTGCACACTCTCCTCCCTTCTTTTTCCCTTTCAGAAAGAAAGGAGAGAAATGAGATTTAAAAAAAAAAGAAGAATTTTTGTCTTTTACACACGCGCATACGAGTATCGGCGCACGCATGCAAGAATGAAGAAGAGCAACGAAGAAAACTGTTTCTTTTTTTTTTTTTTCATCTTTCTTTTACTGTGTGGTTTTCATCCCCACTACCACAATTTTTTTTCAAGACGGTATGGGTAACCGACAACAGCTGCGCGCGCATCCAAGTTTCTGCAGGGGCACCCAGAGTCCTTGCCAGCCTCCGTTGCGCAGCTCAGTTTGCGTCGTTCACTCTAACCGTGTGGTTGTACGAGCAAAAATCGGGGCGCTGAATAACCATTCTCCCCTCGGTTAGTTTCTCCTTTTTTTAAATTTTTTTTTCTTCTCTTTTTCTCTTACGTAGCTCAAAAATTACTTGGGTTCGGTCCCACTCGTGTCCCGAACTCAAGCGAAGGTGGACGAGAGAATTTTTGCTCTCCGCTCTCGAGTGTTTCGTTAACCGCGTGATTTTTTTTTTTTTGCTGAAGAAATTTCTTTTTTTTTTTTAATGGAAAAATGAAAATTGTAGTCTTCTTTCTTGAATGTTCGTGAAATAATGAACGATTGCGAGGTGATCTGGTCATGATTTGGTATATTTAAAAGAAATTATCGTTTTTTTTGGAGTCCAACGTGGCACGCTTGAGGCCAGTGTTACCGCATGGTTCAAAGTATCAAGTATTATATTTATTTTTACTGAATATAAATTCTTTTTTATTATCTTTATCAAGTAAAAAGAAATGAAATATATATATCGTGTTAAATTTTTTTTTAATCGAGTGATCGGAATCTCTAAAAGTGCCGTTGTGGGGGGGAGGGGGGAGTCCGGGATTATGAGTTGGAACATGCAACTGAAAAATGTTGTGATGCCGTGATTTTTTTTATTTTTTTATTTTTTTGTAACAATTTCTCTAAACGATAAAAGCAGCCAAGTAAATCGTAAATCCCGTTTTATTCATTTGTTGGAGAATACGGCGAATTATTCGAGTGGAACAATGAAAATATATAAACGCGAGAGAGTAATAATGTAAATCGGTGCTGCTGCTTTTTTTTTTCATTTGAATTCTTAAAAAATAGTAACGAACCAGAAGTCGGTAAGAATGAACACGACGGACTCGATGGAGTCTTCAACGTCTGAAGAATCTGCACGTTTTTAAAACCAGTGGGGAACGAAATACCCCAACTTGTAACCAGAAATTCGGATCGCTAAAAAAGTGTTTCATCCAATAATTTTTTTTTTATTTAAAAAAGAAAAAAAAAAAGAAATATTCTGATGAGGCCAAAAGGAAAAGAGGTGAGTAAAATTGACTCGTCGATTTGTGGTGAGTACTACAATCAGTTATGGCGCTATTTTTCGATTAATTTGCATCGTTCAATTAGTCACGCAAGTGTGCGCGCAAAATGCTCTCTCTCACCAAGCTCCATCCACTTGGAAAAAATGTGCTTCGGCAAACAGTTTTAACGGCTGAACCGTCGCGTATTTTTTTTGGCCTTTCACCACATTTTTATTAATCTCAAAAAAAAAGTAAAAATGAGAAGAAAAGAAAATTTGCATTTCTGTACACTAGTCAATGTGTTATTTATTTATTTATTATTTACGAATTCAGTATTTTACATTCAGTATAAGTAATCAATTAAATTGATAAATAAAATTTCACTCAGTGCTTGACCCAATTTAGAACCAAAAAATTAAATATAGTATAAAAAAATTGAGATTTTTCGAGGATTTTTGAACTTGAACGTGTTCCACGTGGAATACGCCTTGAGGCTCGCTGTTGCTACCCGAGGAGGATAAATTCGAGGAAAGTAGAGAGGAGACGGAGGCCGCCCTTATGCCGCACGGCGTGCTGTGCGTTTTCAAGCATATTCTCTCTCTCTCTTTCTTCCTCTCTCTCTCCCTCTTTCTCTTCGATGCCCACACGAGGGCCGCATGGCGGAATGTAATTCGGAAACGGCCCCGCCGGGACTTCTCTTTAACGTATATATATAAAACCTTCCTGGACACGCCCATCCTTATTTCTCTTTTTTAAAATTCTTTTTAACTTTTTTTTTAATCTCTGAAATTCGCATTTAATCGTTCGATAATTCCGCACTTTCCTTTTTTTTGAAATGTCTTCTAATTTAATTACTTAAGAAAAAAACTATTGTACCTAAATAAGACTCGTTTTGTGTCCTCATTTAATGTGCCTATTGTTTCATTTGTACTTCCGGCCGGCCATGAGGCAGATTACACTGCTAAAATAAATTGGAATTCACATGCGGGTAGAATGAATTGTTCACTTCTTAAAATATCGATTTTCTCAATTTTTCCCTTATATCTTTTCAACAATGTTGAATTGAAAGGCAGAATAATAAGAAAAAAAAAAGAAATTCATGATGGTAAAAAAATTTTTGGAGACTTGAAAACGTGTTTCATGCGCGAATCTTCAAATGCTGAGAGGGGAATTAGAATAAGAGGAGTGAAGAAAGTAAGAAAAAAAAAAGGAAAAAAAAATAACTAGTGATAATAATAACCGTTCCCGCCCAATAGTCGGTTAGAAGGTATACGCCTACTGTTTTCTGAAACTGCCTGAAGTGCCTGCAACTTCTACCGTCACCCAGCAGCCAACACCATCGACCATTCGCGCGTTACTCCCCCGTAGATAATTGCTGGGTACTTAAATAAAAAGATTGCTCGTTTATACTTTTTTTTTTTTTTTCGCTCACTAAAAATATATTTGACACTTCGTAAATAATTTTGTGAATAATTATTGCACGTGAATTGTGTCCATATCTTCATGCAGAGGAAACGATCCTTTTTTTTTAGTCTTTGAATTATTCGTTCAAGCCAGTGGATGCAACAAAACATAAACGAGTAAAGGTTTTCGAGGGAAATAAATAAGAGAAGAGGGATAACAAAAAAAAAGGGCATAATTGGGGGGCCGTGTTAGACCGGACCGTACATGTAGAACAGCTGAGCTAATAGGCCTAGGTATAGGGGAACTAGAGAATTATCATAAAATACTCATAAAGCATTGCAGGGTCAATGCAAGGTCATCCCCGTTTGCTTTTTCATTTTCTACTATTCTACCTGGTGACTTGAATAGAAAGTAGATGACCACGTGGCACATTTATGAACTCAAAAATTGTCCCGTTCTTCTTTTTTTTTCATCCTTTCCCCTTTTATTTATCATTCCAATCAATTTGCCATGGCAGATGTTTCGTTTCTTCTTTTTTTTTAATCAATTTTCTTTGAATTTCATCGTTATTGCTATACTGGATTGGCTCTCAAGAACCGCCATCTTCTTACAAAACGAATTAATGCTCATTATGGATATTAGACTCTGGCCATTTGCATAAAGGCGGAGACGTTGATACAACTGGCGTCGAACGATAACGAGCGATTCTCACTGTCCAATGAGATGGTAGCTCGTTATTTTTTATCTCCTATATATTTTTATATATATAGATATTTTTTTCCTTTCTGCTCCTTTTTTTTTCATTCCAACTTCCACTCATGGGTAGATAAAGAAATTGTGCACGAACGCACACATGTACAGAAATTATAAGAGAAATCTTTTGTCAAAGTTCAGATGATCAAATACCAATTCTATCACAATTACACACATGTGTAATTGTACTTGCCGATTATTTCAAAGATTCCATCTTTTGGCTTGATGGAAAAAAAAATTTGTTGGTAAAAAAAAAATTGAAGTATTAAATCTGATCAAGTGGAGTTACATTTTATCCGTTTCATTTAAACGTTATCTAATCGTTAAATCCAATTATCCCGTCAGTTTCGTGGCTCTGGTAAATCTGGTAAACCTCCGAGTGGTTTTTGAAAGCAAAATAAAAAACCGTGAGATATGGAATTGTTTTCGTTTTTTCCTTTCATTTTCAGGAGTTATCTTCTCGGGGAAGAAAAATAAAAATAACCATTTCTTTGCAAATTTCTTCTGCACTTAGAATGAACACCACCAAGTGAAAAAAAAAACACAGTAGTGGTTGAACAGAGAAATGGCCTGGCTTCTTTTGCCTGATTCCATGACGACACCTGCATGTAAATGCGGGCATTATTCGGGCGTTTGAATATTTAAAAGCGCTTCTCAGGACGAGTCGAGAAGAAGCATAAGAAATTTTTTTTTTAGTACAAGAGAATCTTCGAGGGGGGAAAAAAATGAGTGAGAGAAAGAGAGAGGAGATGATCAGAGTCTCTCCGTGACGACGTTTATTTATTGCCAGTATTAATACCGAGCCCTGCGGAGTCTCGACCGGTGATTACATAAAACTCGCTTGCCGCACTCATCTAAATCCCCCCCCCCCCCCATTTGCCTCTCTCTCTCACTTCTTTTCCCATCGTCCCCCTTATTGACTCCCTCTATTTCATCGTTTCTTTCCAAAGCAATAGTTGCCAGACTTGGCTCAACCGCATCATCAAATAGTGAATACTATCGTCCAAATCCCCCCCCCCCCCTTCCACCCCTCTAGCCTCCTTTTTCAAACGATCTTATCTTTCTCAGTAATGGAATCCCATGAAATCATTCCCAGAGATTTTTTTCTCGGTTTTCTCTACTTTTTTTTCTCATCCTCCCTCCCCCCCTCCCTCTTTTTTTTTCTTCATTTTAGATATTTCAAGTCTTATCGGTTGATGTCATCTGTGAATCTTTTTGGGTTTTGATGGGTTGGAAGGACGAGATGATTGAGAGAGAGAGGAAAAAAATAAAAGGAAACACAAGTGTGGAGGGGAGAGGGAAGGGGGATGATGGGGAGGAGGAGGAGGATCGATTACACAGTAACGCGTGTGAAACTTGAGGAAGAAATGAAGAAGAGTTTTAATTCAAGTGATGGTGGAAAAAAAAATGAAGTTGGATGCTACAAGTGTTTCTTTCATAATTTCAGTGGATTGGATTATTAGGATTATACATCGGACGGAGTATCTGTTCACATCTTACCGGGCAGCATTAGATTTACGTTTGAATTTTCTAATACTGTCAGGTAAAGATGTCGTCAGGATTCCGAAATCAACAATTCGACCAAAAAAAAAAAACAATTTTTGCCAAATTTTTTTCTTAAATACCAGTGACTCAAGGAGAGGATTATCATGCTGAAGAAGATTAAATAAAATATGTTGTGAAAAAGAGAAAGAAAGAGAGAGAAAGGAGTTTAGGGGATGGTGGTAGTGGTGTATTTCTGTCGAGAAATAATTGAGGGGGGGATTTTATGATCAACGGAGAATCAGTGGTTTCTGAGAGTTTCGGAGAAGAGGTTCTCTTCTCTCGAAGATTAAAAAAGTAGGGAATAAAGGTGGCCGATAAATAAACGGATGACGGCTGTAAGAAAAAAAAAATGGCAGCGAGCAAGAGGAAGAGGATAAAAGGGCCCCGATAAAACATTCTCCATTACTAAAGTCAGAATCGAGGGGAAAAAAAATAAATTAAGATTCAACATTTTTCTTCTTTTAATATCTCTTTTTTTCCAGGAAATAAATAGTGAGAATTCATTTGGAGAAAAATTGTTTTTTACAACATGGCAATCTTATCTTGGCCATTTGGACACATGTACATATGTGTGTGTGTGTGTGTGTGTGTGTCTGTGTGCATTTGTAAAAAATAAATAGCCACCTCCGCGGATATATGAATGTGTCGCGGCATTCGACGACTTCCTCCACAAAATATAAAATTAAAGCGATACGTTTGCTTTTTTTTATTTTTCCCATGAGTCACGTATACGAGCGGGGGAGAAATTGTTTAGGCGACGAGGGGGCAACAGGCGGAGGAACGGGGGAAACACAGAGGGAGACGTGAACGAAAAGAGGAGGCGTTAAATGCGAGAACGGACGACGGAACAAAGTCACAAGTCATCGTCAGTGCTTTGCGTATTTCGAGGACGACACACAAGAGCCACCAAACGGATTTGGACCGTGGCCAGGCATGCCACACACACTGTGTGATTGCGAACATTTTGTGGCAGAAGGAGAAAAATTTAGACACTTGACTTCTTTTTTTTGCTTCTGAAAATTTATTTAACATGTCTTCGTTTTTTTTCTTTCTATTCAGAGGATGAAATAAAAAATTCATCTTAATTTTTAGCAAATCGTAAAGATGAAAGCACCATAATGCGGAGTTTTCTACGGGAGATTGGGGTCTTGGCTGTTCAAAAAAAAATCTTCTAAAAATAATTTATACAAAATTCTCGCACTTATGATTCCCCCTCACAATGATTTCACGGTGAATTTATTCTCTTTCTAAATATGATCCAAACTATTTCTTAATAGTGTCACGAGCTTTGATGTCAGAATTATGATACAATTATTTTCTTCATTAATTTGATTGTTAATCTTTCTGCAGACTAGTTATATTGTGCTAATAGATTTATTCCTTTATTATTCTCATTGTTCATCATCCAGATGGTTCTCAGAATAGTTAACTTGTTTTCTCAGTGTTCACAAATAAACTGCATCGTGTCTCTTGAAATACATGGAGTGAGACAACAATAAACATGAAAACAAAATATACTTAGTTGAACTCAAGGAAAACACTGGCGTCTGCATAAATATAGAATTTATTCACTGACAATTTCAACGAAGAAATGAAATGGGATGAAATCTAGAATTACTTTAAGGTAGTCTGGCCACTACTCGAGTTTGAAGACTAAAATCTGAAATTGATTTTAAATGAAAGTTTATATGAATCCAAACTATCTCGTGAAATTTCAAATCAATTGACCGCTTTGTATGGTCAATAATTAATAAAAACGGAAGAGAAATAACACGACTTTCTATGAGCCAATGTAAGATTTTGCGCTTTTAGGTTGGGCAAAAGATTAAGATCTGGAGAATATCTTAAAAAAAAGAAGAGAGAAAAAAGCCAAAAATTTACGATCTAATATGAAAATGATTGACCATCTGACAACTCAGGAATGTTGTTTGTTCGTTATTTGTGCTGCTTGCGCAGTTGGCTTTCAGCAAATTATGTTATACAGCCAATGTTACTAATTTTATGTGACAAACTGTGCTCAGAGACTTTGTTCTGTTGTTATGAGCTACACAACTTTCTATGTCGGGAATCGAACCCGGGACTACCGCATGTGAATCTACAGTCGAATCCACCAGACAATTGGACTTGACAACTCATTAATAAATGATCATTATTGCTACATAAGTAAACGCTAGTCGAATGACGTACTATTGGTTAAGTAATAAATGACCAATAATTCATATAATTCACTAATTCTCCTTCGAATTCGGTTTTAATCCCAGGAAATAGGTTCCTCCTTCCTGAAGAATACATTGCAAGAGCTAGTCGAACTTCGATAAACCGAATCGAAATCCTGTCACGCCTAAATTTCATTGGATGATCAGAACCACGAGTTGTGCGGTACTATTCAAAATATCTGTTAGAACGATAGAATTACAATCAGAGCTCATTTCTCGCGATACATCTGAGATCTAGTTTCCTAAATGCAAATGAACAAAAAATAAATGTTTCGAATTAAAATATTGTGCATAGTATGTTGAATTCCTCTCCATTAATAGCAGCAATCATTTATGATTGAAGGGAAGGACAATTCCTTTTTTAGTTCTTAAAAATGATGAGCCTGACAACTTGCATGAATTTTGATCAAGTTAAAGTTACAATTCGCATGGTGTGCGCGTCATAATCTAGTCATTTTAACCATGAAATTTTGGGTATTTGTTCCGTTAGTTTCTTCCCAGACATTCATCCACCAGTACAAATCATCACCGCACTACTTTACCATTCTTTCAAAAATTGTGTAACGAATCACAAATAGATTGATTCGAGAATACATAAAAAATTGATATTAATATCAATACTCCTTTTTTTTCGACACGCTTAACCCCTTCAACAACTCCAGCAAATATTGCCCCTCTATACTCACCCCTTTTACTCCACCTTAAAAAAAATTTCCACGAATTCAACCCCTTTCTATCACCTCGAATCGCTCACTTTTTTACCATTTGAATAGAGAAAAAAAACAACCAGACAGAGTATGAAAGAGAGGAATTGAAGTTGATATAAAATAAATGTATGTAACAAGTCACGATCGTGGTCTCGCGTGACACGAAATTAATTCACGTGCGATGGTAGTGAAATAAAAAAAGTAAAAAAAAAACGAGTAAAAGTGAGGAAATAAAAGAAAGTGAAAAAAAAAAATTCTGGGAATCGTGTCGTGGTTATGTTGCGTAGGTGTACGACAAAAACAGCAAAAAGATTTTTTTCTTTTTCATGTTTTTAGCCCCCGTCGATTATTTGTCATTCGTTGAAATAACGAATTGACGTTCTCGTCTTTATTCCTTTTTCACCTCTATTGACTGTGTGTTGCCTGAAAGTCCTTGGTAACATTGGAGGCACCCCTGGTGTTTTCCCACTACGAGTTAATACTCATTTTTTTTTCTCTCTTTTACCCTGAGTTAACGATGGGAACGAGATATTAAGACATTAGCCAGTGTGTAGAGATAAGAGAGCGAGAGTGAATGAGAATATGGAAGACATGGTCAAGGATGGGCTGTCAGTCATGATCGTAAAATGAAGACAGCCTCACTTCATTCCTTCAAATATTATGCAGTGGACTTCCAAATAAGTTGCGCCTATTAAAGTTAGTCTTTCGTTCAAGATCCCAAGATTCTTCCATTAAAGTTCTTCGTTAGCTCCCCCACTGTGCCTTTGAACACATTTCACCATTCTGCGCATCGATTTGCGCATAGGAGAATTCTCCTCTGCGCAGTGAGCTGCGCAAAGGAAAAGGCTCTATATACATAAGAAACATACTGTTGAATTGGTCGAAGAAAGATCTTCTGAATTTACATGTTTGCCTTAAAAACAAAGTGACCTAAGTGCTGTACTTATACATTGCACTTACGCCTCTTTGTTTCTAAAGGGACGACATTCTATAGCATAGGACCCGAATATTTCCGAAGATTTCTCATCGACTAGTTCGACAATAGGGCTGAGGATGAAACATGAACTTTAACGAGAGGTCTTGGACAGACGTGTTAACTTATAGTGCCGTTATTTTATGACCTTTGTTCTTGCTATCCTCACTCCTTTCTAACATTAATCCTTTGCACATGACTCGTGTTCATAACGATCGTAAACCGATCATCAACTAATTGCTCACAATAACATGAAATTGTGCTTTAAAAAAAAATCCTCACTCTCTATTTCGAAATTAAATTAATTAGCTATCACGATATGGAATCTGTGCAATTGAATTATCGATGACAATTAACCATAACATAAAAAAAGGCAATTATTCAAGTCACGGAAATGAGTTTCTTTGGTGAACGAAAAAAAAAAAGGGAGAAAGCCTAGGTCTTTGATGAACAATATTCGTGGATCGTCACCCAGCACGAGAATTAAATAACTCAACGAATTAATAGCTCGTGTCACGCAGTGAAATAAAGAAGACATGAGTGAAAAAAAGATGGGATAAAAGAATTAGAAACGAGAAATAAGGAGAAAATTAATGAAAAATAAAAGGCATAAATAAAAGATAGGAGAGGTTATATTGAGAGCGAGTTTTGGGACGCGCTTCCCCGGTGAGGTTTTTCATGCACTCAGACATACGGGTTTGTCTCGCCCACAAGGGTAGACACACATGTATGTATACAGAGAATACGGCGTGTAACAGGCGAGGGCATGAGAGAGGCAGTGCCGGTGTCTCGGCCGGCTATAATTAGACAAGGACTATAGTACTGTGTCCGTTGAGAAACGCACTATATATATACAACACGTTCTCAACCTCATGGATCGTGTCTTCATCGCCTTCTACTTTTATACCCTACGCATATTCCACTCATTCATTTAATCTTTTATTATATTTTTTTTATTTATAAACGGACATTTTTTTCTTGAAGCATTTTAGAGTTTCGGAGTTTTCAAAGTCTGTCTCGAGTTAGACAAAATTTATTTTTATCCATTGGAGGAGTAGATTCATATAACAGAAAATAGGAAGAAATGAAATGTGGTAGAAGAAAAATTATTTAATCATTTTTTCTTTCCATTTACGATTGAAGAATATTTAGCATGCTCAAACTTGAAAATGTAACGTAAAAAATAGCTTTTTCAATAAATTAATCACATGATCCAAGTAAATTCCCAAGATTCAATCACAATAGATCCACAAAAATTCTAAATGAATTTTGCTGATATATCATTGTCATTCAAGTCTGCATCTTAATTCTCACGAGCAGAAAATAACAGAATGTGAATTATTCAAAAAAAAAAAAAAAAAAAAAAAAAAAAAGAGGAATCATCTTATTTCGTATTTTTGAATCGCAAACCTCGCCATTCCATTACCCACAATATAAAAACGGATACTCCGAATGAAGCACACACACACACACACACACACATACACCAAAGAGGCTGAAGATAAAAAGAGACGGAGAATTTTTTTTTCAACCAAAAGGGGGATTAACATTCGTGGCGCGTAACGTAACGTACTATACGGATATGTGTGTGTGTGTGTGTGTTGGGAGGAGACGATGGCAACTTGAACCACAGGGACGGGCCCCCCGATTTTAATGTGCACAGGGACAGCAACTTGAAACGACGAAACTGGTTGGGCATGGCTGGTCGGTTCGTGGGCTCGACAGGATCCCAGGGCCGTATTTGCACGCACAAGGAGGCCGGAATTATCTTCTCTCCCCTCCCCTTCCCCTATCATCGATGTATTAAAGAGAAAGAGAAGAGAAGAGTTAGGAGAAGAAGATGGGAATGTATTGAGAGAGTTGGACGTGCCACCCGTTGTGCTGAACGCGATTGCCGGAGTTCGATGAGCTCCCAGCGATTCGCTGCGCTGCGGGTCGTTTCTGACATGGTGAGGTCTTGCCAAATTGTCGATCGAGATTCGCTTAGCAAATAATCAATATTACAACTCTGATAAAGTCATTTATTTCGAAATTTCAGTGTTTTTTTTTCTTTTTGCTCTTAGAATGGAAGCATTACTATCGTAAAGATTTTCAATCTGGATTTTTTTGTTGGGAACTACTTAGAATGATCCGAAAAGCCCAAAAATCACATTTTTTTTTTGGTCTTATTCTACTTTATTTGTTCATTTTTTTCTTGTAAGATATGAAGGTTTGGAAAAAAATAATGTCTCTTGCTCACCTCGAGAAGGATATTTAAAGAATAATTTATTAGATGAAGCCTCACCAAACTCGTCTGCTTGTATCTCGGAATATTTCTCTCTTCTTTTTTTCTCTGATTTTTTCATGTGTATATACATAAAATGTCTTCTCTCTGCTCGTTCATGTGGAGGCAAAAAAAAAATCATATTCACATGCGCGAAGAACAGGCGCTTCTTGTCATTCGTTTGATCGTTGTATTAACGTGCAAATACAATAACCCATCGAGTTTTTTGAATTATTAGCATTTAACAATACAGTAGAAAATGAGAAGCGGCTGGAGTCACACACAGCTGCCTCTGGGTTACACACTAGTCACTTCATTTTTTTTTTTTTTACTACCTATCTTATCTTTAATATGAACTTACTGTTTTGTAAGTGAGTGTTAGTTTGAGTTATATGACCATGATGAACAAGCGATATTACGCGTGTGACGGTATCTCAGTTAGGTTTGCTTATAGAGAGAGTACGAGTGATACTTGAGACTTTTAAGAATAGTCTTACTGCCGTTATTTCTTTTTTTTTTTCATGAGATTCTAAATTTATCATATGGCTTTATTTATTTTAAAAAAATTAAACGGCTGTGTTTTATACACATTGAGAATTCACATTTGCTTTTTTTTTAATTCATGAATAATTCTTTTTCATCCTCGGAAGATCATTTTTATTCCAATTGATTCTGACATCGGAATTTTCCGTTCAAGGATTCAATATTTTCATGATTTATTGATGATTATTTCCGCATTTTTTAATCAATTTTTTGTTCCTGAATAATTCTGAATTTTTATCCCTTATTTGGCATTTTTTGGGAATTTAATTTACTTGAATCGTGAAGATAACTCGAAAAAAAATGAACAACAATTTTTTTTAAGGATGAGAACCTCTACAAGAAAAATGAAAAAATTACCTCATAATTGAGACATGTTGGAGCATGTACTCAATTTTTTCCAGATTTTTAAGTAATCTCCTTCACTTCGAAAAAAAATTCTGAATAATTTTGCTCGAGCGGTCCATTTTGCCCCAGTCTCCCATGCATTAAATTGCGAATGATTCTTTATTCTCATTGAATGAAATCAAATGTGGTGAAATCGTAAGGGCCCATTGACCACTGAAAACAGCCAGAGTAAATTATTTCAATAAACTCTTTGGTAGTCTGTTGGATGAAGCAAACGGTCATTTGTCGCATTGGAAGCATTATTGGATCGTTCAGTTTGGGACAAGAGGAGGGCCCTTTCGTCCCGTGGAATGAAGATAGACGAAGTGAATAAAGCGGGAGAAAAAGGAATGAAGAAGAGAGAAAAGAAGAAGAAGATAAAAAAGAAAGAGCTGCAAAAAAAAATCCAAGGGGAGGGAGTAAAGAAAAGAGAACTTCAGCATCCCTTCTATACACTCCTTTACTTTCGGGTTCTTTTGGACGTCGGTCTCTCTTGCAGCTGCCTCGTTACTCTCCAAATTTTATGTCGGCAACTTCGTGATGCACGAAAAGCACCGACGTGGAATCTTTATTGCGGCAGGAGGTACGCATTAATGTACCGTCCAGCCTCTCGATTTTTTTCCGCTCCTCTTTTCTTTTTTTTTTAATTCAATTCTTTTTTTTTCTTTCTTCTCATTCTTGCAAGGCCTTTTTTTCCTTTTTTCCTCTTCTGCATCTCCTTATACCGTCTATATTTCAAAAAGCGATATGCAGAGAACGATTTGCCAGAGCCTCTGGGTCTCTCTTTCTCTCTCTTTGGTTGAGGTTATCCAATGCGAGATCGCGCGAAGGTAAAGCACGATTACGATGCAGCAGTCTGTACGTACTATGAGTGACGCTGAACATGTAGCAAAGATCAAAATCAGAATTACATCTTCTTATTGAATCGTTTTGTGTGATTGTACACGTGTTATTTCAATGTTTTTTCATTTTTTCTTTTTTTTTTTTTATTCTATTCTTCTAATACTTGACTGAGCATGTGGCTTTGGTGATCAGAGAGGGGATAAATATGGAAAAAAGTGACCATGAGACGGAGACTCGTGTGTGTGTTTATGTATGTGTGTATAAAGTGCCTGGGTAAAGAACACAGACCATTTGATGTGAACAAACCTATATATTCGGCGAATTTTTTCCCAACATTTTTCCAAAGGTTTATGGAATTTTTCATTTTTATATCGATTTCACATTTGAATTATGGGAGATTCATTCGTTAAAGTTACAAAAGTGGAATTATATATTGTTATATATATAGAATTAGAATTTCCTTTTCCTCTTCTAGTAAAATGAAGTGACCAGTGTTCGAAGTCGTCCAGTTATCGAACGATTTAGAATATTTATCCTGGAAATAATTGGTAATCCAGCAAAATACCATTTTCTTAATTTTCGTAACACACTATAATTTAATGTTCATTAACTCAAATTAGAACCCATGAAACTGTTAAATATATCAGTAATTATCAATTTTCTTATGTTCGATCACTGGTGTCTGATAAGTTTTATCCGTTCGACCACTGGACCACTCACCCTTTGATGTATGAGTGAAGAGATGAAAATCGCTTGGTTTCTGGGAACTGATATTTGAATAAATTGGAATTGATTCTTGTTCCAGATTAATAAGAAGTCGATAGAGCAACTAAGAGTTTTACAATATCAAGGCTAATTATTGAGACTGTCCTGTACAGCAGAGTGAATTTTATACTGTTATTGTTATAAAGTTCTCTGAAAATGTTTCCATCTTAGAAAGTATATTGATTTGGTATTGAATGAAAATTCTCTTCAAAAAGAGAAAATTGGTGGAAAATGGTGTCAAATTATCCTATATTTTTTTTTTTGAGTGAAGGACTTCGTGAAAAAATCTGAAAAAATTTGAGAAGATGCCGCAACATGTATATATCGTTTGTAAATTTTTTTAAAATTGTTCTCGCAGATCTTTTCGTCCTCAAAAAAATGCTGGGTCATTTTTCATATTAAATCCTTTAATTGAGTACTCGCAAATTGATGATTAGTAACAATTGATAAACAATTTTCTTACTAACGTCAATCTTCTGCAGATGAGTATCATGATAAATTTGTAAAAAAAAGAGTCGATAATGATAGATTGAAAAATCAAGTACTTGAGAAATTGAATACAACATTTATCATGATGTGTATATCAATTGATATCTAGAATCAGCGTATAAATGAAGAAATATCATAAATATTTATTGGGAAATTATTTTGATTAAAATCGTGGCGGAAAAAAAATAAGTACAGAAATCAAGCTGATAGTCGTTTCAATCTCCAGCGATTCTCAGTCATGATTTCCAGATAATATTTTTCACTGTGAAATAAAATAATTAAAAATGACAGTATTTCAATGGTACCCGTATCACAAAATCCACCTGATGAATCATGTCGTTAATTAAAATTGAGCCAAGAAAAAATTAAAGAAATAAAAGGGGAAAAAAATGGAAATAATACAGGAAAATTTTTTAAATAAAATAATATAACTCTATATTAAAGTTGAAAGCGTAACGATCTCGATCTCTGCACATTCTGCAAAAAAAATACGGCTCTTGCACCAACGTTGGCTCTACCCACACGAGCCGGTTTAATTAGTCTCTCCCACTTTTTTTCTTATTTTTTTACAGTGTTTATACCCTCCTCCAAGCAAGAGGAGTTAGCCCTCCTAAGAAGGTTTTTCTCGTATCTGATGTTGAGAATCTCCGATCATTGAACAACACGCAATACCACCCGATATGCATGCGACATCCGACACTTTTATTACATTGTAAGATATACAAAAAAAAAGTGATCGCGTGTCGATATCTTTGCACTGTACTGTGTATTGGGCTACTTTTATCGAGAGTCTCGTAATTTTTTTTTTTTCCTCCATTTTCGTTTTATTTTATCTCATCTTCCAGTTTAAAGTAGCCCAGAGGCAGAGTGAATATTTTTTCATTAAACTTACGTGAATAATGATTGCGATGAAGATAACTACTAATGTAGGCATAATCATAACTGGCAAGATCATTTTGTTCTGTATAATATACGCTAATTTGAGGAAATCCTGTTTATTTTTAGTCATTTACAATTTCTTTCACTATTTTAATTAAAATTAATGTTTCCCCCATTTTATCAATGATGATTCCCTTTAAATAGCGAATCAATAAAAAAAATTGAAATAGGGAAAAATGATTTTGAATTTTTTTTTATTGAAGATCTCTCCGAAAAAAATTGAGAAAATCCCTCAACAAATTAGACATCTTAGAGTATCTTCTTAATTTTTTTTCAGATTTATTTATCGAATTCTTCAGTTTGAAAAAAAATTTTGGATCGTTTTGTCTCGAAGGTCCATTTTGCCCGATTCTTTCCCTTACGTGATTCTAATCACAAACTCATCCACCATGCAACTCTTAATAAACGTAATTGAATTAAACGAGTTAAACAAAAAAAATAGAATAAACATGAAGTGATGATACTAACAACAGAATAATGCACATAACTTTTGACACAATGATTTTAAATTATAAGTTTTAATAATAATTCATTTGCAATGTTTATCAGATATGGTACACGCCACTGAGTACTTCTTGTAGCTAATGTATTCCAATACAATGTAATTAAGTGAGTGCAGGTCTGTCTGGTGATCCTGGGCGCGACGACACGCACGACTAAGGCATGTCTCGCTCTGTCGACACTCTCTTGTAAATTTTCAACGTACACACTGGTAAATACACTTTCGTTCAAAATATTTCATTACAGTAGACTTTCAAATAAGTTTACATGTTCATCCTCTCCGAAACCTCTCGATAAAGAGTAACGAAAGGCATCATGTGTATTGCACCTGCTAAGCATTCTTCAAATTATATTTATTAATATTTTTATCATAAAAAAATGTCGACGACTGGAAAAGGAAATTACAAAATCCATGCTTCGGTTATTTTAAGAAAAAAAAACATAATTATTGTTTAAAAAATGGGTTTGTAAATTTGAAATTGACTGGGTCTCCCGTTAACCTTTGAAATTCATGTTTCATCCTCACCCCTACTCTTTAAATACAGTAGAGCTCCTCTTGTTTCAACTCCTCGGGATCAGACCACTTCCCTTGTATCAACTTCTCCTCAATCTCCCACCCAGCAATCTCAAAATTAGAAATATAAACCGTGCAACAAAGCATTTTGCATGTATTCTCCATTTAACCAAGAAGGTAACCTCCGGAATCGACCCCAAGCTAAAATTTACATGTTTTAACATCGGAGCCGAATATTTCCGAGGATTATTCATTGGCTGGAACAACTGTACTCAATTGTCTTTAGTCGATTTGAGTTGCAAAGTAAACACAAATAATAATTTAAAGGGCTGAATTAAAAAAAAAACTCAAATGTGGAAGCGAAGTGAGGTTATGAACACCGATGTACCGATGCGCAATACACTGCGTACTAAACCTTCTAGTTAGTAGTGGGGATAAGGAGATGAGGGGAAGTTGAAACAAGAGGAGTTTACATAGGTGGAGCTCTACTGTAGAGCATTCTCCTCTGCGCAGTTCAATGCGCAGAATATCAAAATCCATCCAAAAGTATTAGAGTGAGGGAAGAAACGAGGAACTTTAACGGAAAATATCTGGAAACTTCAACGAAAGAGGAATTTTAACGTGCGCAACTTATCAGGAAGTCTACTGTATTTATGATGATGTATTCGGCAACAAAAAGAGTGGCATTACACAAAAAATTATGCAAGTACAGAGAATCGAAGAAAATTGAGAAGTCCCCAAGGGTGTCTTGGTCGTGTACATTGGTCAGTGTTTATGGATTCAACTTAACATACATCATGCGGGGGTATGAATATAGTTATGTATTGAACGAGGGCTTTGTAAGTAGAGATACACTGGGTAACTTGCAAGGCAACTTGTCAGTCGACATCATTATCGATGCCAGCAGAAAACTCTTCTTCCTTCTCCTTGTCGTCTGTTATTTCATTTATTATGTCTTTTTTTTTTTTAATGCTCTTTTTTTTCGCCTACCACTGTTTCTATGTTTATTACGACTTTGTTATTTATATCTGGCCAGTCTCACTTTGATAACTGAGAAGACTGAGGGCATGGTTCCCTCTCTCCATGAGCCAAGATTCCACAGCGCCATCTTGGAGACAAGCCTCCACGTGTTATGTCTTCCTGTATAAATCAACGATATTTAATCGAATTCTTCTATTTCACGTTCATTCTCAAGGAAAACCGTTTAAAGATAGAAATGAAAAAAAAATTCAATATGGGAATTAAAATTTGGATCGAAAATTCATTCGGTAGAGGAGCATGTTTTTTTATTCTTTGAATTTTTAAGATTGTTAGCTTTTTTTTGTTAGGAAGATTAATGGGGGAATTTTTTTGAATTATTTTTCTGTGAATGGATGAGAAATTAGGGGGTTTCAGAAGAAATTTTCAGGTAATATTTTTTGTCGAGGAAAGTCAGAGCTACAAAAAACGGCCATTATAAAAATTTCTCTGTCTCGTTTAGATTCAGAGATATTACCACAAAAAACTCTGAATAAAAATGTTTTTAATAAAATCGATTTGTCTGGAAATTTTATATTTTTAGATTGTTTTATTGAAAAATTCACACATAATTTAATATTGTTCAATATAATTCTATAATTTAATAATCGATAATTTAAGGCGGAAAGAGGGATGTAAAAGGAAAAATGTGACATCAAGGAATAAAATTCTATCCAATAATTTGGGAAAAATAGAATTTTTCGAGAGGGAAAATATCTTGAAATAAACCAAAAATGCGCAATCACCATAATTTCCCACTGCAGAATATCTTTTTTATTGATTTGAACGAAAAAATTCAGAGGTTTTTATTGTTTGTGAAAGCTTGTGACATCATTGAGGAAAATAGTATACTTAAAAAGCTATTTGTCAGAGCCCCATGAATCAAGATAACAGCTTCTACTGTGCAAACATTACAATGCATTTTTCTATTCGATGATTTATCAATTTTTTTTCATCAGAGCCTTGTCCTTCAACTTCTCCCAGAGATAGCGTTTACCTTCTTTCTCGTACTCGATAAATTTGACAGAAAATTTTCGGTAAAATGATTCAAATTCTTCGACCACCACCAAATCCATGGTTTTTTAAAATAAAATCTCTCAATAAAGAGGCGAAATAAGGGAGATTGAAGCAAAATGATGCAAGAATTTTTCTAGGTGTGAATGACTTCACCAAAAATCATGAAAAAATTTGAGAAGATGCTTTGACAAGTCTAGATTATTTGTGAATTTTTCTAAATTTTTTCGTGGAAGCCTTCACTCTCAAAAAAATCCCGGTTCTTTTGATCTCAATCATAATTCAAAATTCAAGGAAAAAATGAAAAATTTCTATTTGATATTGTCATAGTCTCTCACCGTGTTACGGGATAGCTCCATACGAGACTTGCTTCCGTCAGTGAAAGAAATTGTTTTTTTCCATTGTCACTCGGTCCTCTTTCTCCGCATTCCACTGAACATAAGCATGTGCATGTGAGAGTTGCCAGACGCCAACTATGCAGACGGATGTAATGTACCTGAATGACGAATCTAATGGAAATATAAAGGAACTTGAGACAACAATGTTGTGCAATATAAGTGGTGTTATACTGGACATGAATAACTAGTCTGCTTTTATTCAGAATAACTATTTCCATTGAACCATGGTTTAGATTCATGCCGGTAATTTGTGCTCCCGAATTTGAGTCATGTAATCGTTATAAGAGGGACATGGGTAAAAACAGACCTATAAGGGGAAATGAATCAGGACTTTCCTTGGAGTGAAGGACTTTGTGGAGAATTTGAAAAAAAAATGGTAAAAATGCTACTGAATGTCTCCATTATTGGAGATTTTCTTTAAATTTTTCTAGAAGTGCCTTCATTCTAGAAAAAAACAAGTCGACAAAAATTGACATACGGAGAGAAATAAGCCAGGATTTTTCTTGAACTGAAGGACTTCATAGAAATTTCTTGAAAAAATCGTGAAGATGCTTCACAATATCATCATTGTTGAGTTATTTTTTGAAATTTTTTGATAAAAGTCTTCATTCCAAAAGGAAATCTGGCGAGAACGAATTTACGAAGGACATGAACCAGGATTTTTCTAAAAATGAAAGACCTTTCAGAAAATTTAAAAAAAAATCGTGAAGATGCTCCAACATATCTCCATTGTTGTGTAATTTCTCCAATTCTTTTCATGACCCCCTTCACTCCAAAAAAAAAGTGGACAACGGATCTACGAAAGGAAATGAACCAGGATTTTTTTCAGAATGAAGGACTTCAAGAAAAATTTCCCCAAAAAATCGTAAAGATGCTCCAACATGTTTTTATCATCGTATAATTTTTTTTAATTTTCCCATAGTCGTCTTGAATCCCAACAAAAATCCCACATCATTTTCCTCCTTAGGTCCATTTTGCCCCTGTCTCCCCTACTGTGTTGCTAGAAAATTCATGACCGAAATGTTGCAATTAGAGAACGTTGTCTGGTCGTTTTCTCCTTGCATATGGCAAAGAGAAGGAAAAAAATGTGATTTTTTTTTGGTGTGTGTTTCAGAATGCATTAGGATAGCGTAGATATTCATCCAAAGGCCCAAGTAGTTGCGACACGTGTGAAACACATGGGTTTTCGCTCCAGGAGTCCAAAAGCCATCCCCTCACTTCTCTTGACCTTTCTATCTGTTCTCTTACGGTCATAATGCATTCGAGACATCGTTTCATATTTTTCATTTTCTCTCTTTATTTATTTGAACTTCTTTTCTTTCTCTTCTCCACTGAACTTTTCCTCTTCACTTGCTCCCGCATAACTGCTTGGGTTTCATTCTACAGAGGACATTTAACCTTCATCACTGGAGACTTATTCCACAGGGACATTCTCACTGAAAATCCTGAGGAATCCTAATTCAATTCCAATGTGCATAGAATCCCAGGAATTTTTGAGAAAACACATGTGCACTCCTCGTGGGATGTGTGCATTATTCGTTGGTATTTTCTTCATTTATTTCTCGCTTGTGACTTGTTGCCAAGTGGTAAAGTAATTATTAACGTCAAGTGTTAACCGTTTGATTAGATTCACAGACAAGAATTGCAAGAAGTCTGAAAGGTTTTGAAAGAATTGGAGACATTAATTTTTTCATAGTTAAAAATTATGGCTAATTTTATTTTTTATTTTCGTTGATTTCATTTTAAAAAATGGTTCTCATGAAGATAAGATATGAATGAAAGTGATGAATCGTCTGGTCTCATTCTCTGGAGAAACTGAGAGAAATAAGAATTTCATCATGCAGCTCAAATTTAATTATATTACGAAAATTTTGAAATAAAAACTGCCAATTAATAGATGTTGATGAATTTATTTATTTAAATTTAATTGAAAATGTTGTTATGAAATTGTTGATTGATTAGTGATAATTTCTTTGAATGACATTAAACATAGAAAAATAGGATCTTTATTATTAATAAGAATTCAATGAATGTCTCTTGAGATGGATTCTCCATTGAAGCCGAGATGGTACTACAAAATTGGTATTTTTCCCTAATTTCCCATCTATATAAGCGAGAATACTAACATATAAAGATAGGATAGTTCCAGAAATTTTTTTCGAAACTGAAGACTCTATGAAAAGATCTAAAAAAAATTGAGAATATGGTCCGAAATGGTTATATTGTTAGCTAATTTTTTCAAATTTTTTCGCAGCAGTCTTCACCCTCAAAAAAAATTCCGGATTATTTTGCCCTTGTTTTCCCCTCTTAATTTGACGTTAATTAACAAAAAAAAAGAAATTCAACTCGTTCTGTCATGGATTAAAAGAAACAAGCCAACTTATAACTGAAGTGAGGGCATGAGTGGGACTTCCTACGATTTCTCACGTGGTACAGTAGACGAAGCGTATCGAGGCACGCGTAAGCCAGTCTAATGCCTCTTGGTCATACTGGCGTGGTTGTTAGGTTGCTGGCAGCCGCACCCTCTTGACAAGGGCATCGTGTGTCCACCTACGTGTCCACCTTTTCGATTCTTTTCCTCTTCACAATTCTCATTTTTTCTTCTCTTGTTATTATTATTATTATTATTATTATTATTATTTATATCCTGAAACTCCTTTGCCTTTTATTCCCTCTTAGTATGATAAAAACTTACCATTGAAGTCATCTTAATATTCAGATCTCATGTTTCCAAGTATCAGTGGTTTTTGTGGCCCGATCGCGTCTCAACCGCGAAGAAATGTATTCCATTGGCGACCCCGCACGTTGTACAGACGATGTGAAGAGAATGAGGACAAAAAATAATGTTGATTTGAAAAGTAAGTAACAAAAAAAAATCGAATGTGTGATGTGATAAATGAGATGAATCTCATATTTAAGGAGGGTGGTCAGCACTTGTGCCAGACAGGCGGGGAGGGGGGAGGGGATGCTCGAGGGAGAAATTCCTGAGCACGAAAATTGAAAACATTTCTTTGATTACTAGTAAACTAATTACTTCTTTAGTTACTTTTCCCTTTATGTTAAAAAATAAATAATCACCTCAAATGTGGCCAATGTCATTGAAAAAGAAAATTATGGCAAGATGGGCTCGTGGATTTTGACACCGCTGCAGTTGAAATCTATTCTGAACTGTATACACACATACATATAGAACTCTCACAGACACTCCGTAACGTCACGCGGTGTTGCCATGTTAGTTGCTAGACGCGTCAATTTCCATTGGGGAACAATAAAAAAATATAAATTGCATTTGTAAAAGGTTCGGACAATTTAAGGCCTTCTTATGAACTTATACAGACGTAAAAGTTAAATAAATTAAATAAACCTGGCCTAAAGATATACAATTCAGTAGTGAAGAGGTAAAACAAGATAAGTCTTTTTTTTTTCTCATTAAGTTTTTCGAAAATACCTCGAAAAATAACCGAAAAAGTGCAATTTTGCCCTAAAACTCTTTTGTAACTCTTCAAATTCCCTATAAAAACAGCTGAGTAATATCACCTTATCTCGCTTAGTTTCCTAGATATTTCCTTCGAAATGACCTTAAAGATAAGTCGACTTATCCTGTTTTACCTCTTCACTACTGAATTGATAAAGGCAAATTAAAAACCGAGAACCAGGCCCTTTGTCCTGTAAAAACGCGTCACCCTGATTTCGTCATTCTGCAGTCAGTTCTTCGATAGCTTTTGATCAGTAAAGACGCCGGATCAATGAAATTAATGTGATAGTTGCTATGCTTGAACTGTGCGTTTTATTTCACGACCCTCACCAATAATCCAATAAATTTCGATTGCCATTCATGCAATTTTGAAATTTCTGACTTGGGTTTATTTTTTATTATTATTAATTAGATTTAACATAGGTTCGAGACCGAATTAAAAATTGAAGCCAAGTCCTATTCGATGTATAAGAATAACATATTGATTTTTCAGATTTTCCTCAATACGACCCAATTATAGGTATTATTTTATTATTATTTATTATATATTATAATATATAATTATCATTATATATTAATTTAATAATATTATTATATATTAATATTTTTTATTTATAAATGTAACTCGCAATAGCTCAGCGGTAGAGCACCTGACATGTAATCAGAGGGTCGTGGGTTCAAATCCTGCTTGCGCATTACATAATTTTTCCGAAATTTGATTTTCTAAATAAAATTTATTAATAAAAATTAATTTATTAATAAATTTAATTGTTTAATGGCCATTAAACATTTAAATTTATTAATAAATTAATTTTTTTATTAATAAATTTTATTTAGAAAATCAAATTTCGGAAAAAATATGTAATGCGCAAGCAGGATTTGAACCCACGACCCTCTGATTACATGTCAGGTGCTCTACCGCTGAGCTATTGCGAGTTACTATATTTACCATCGAATTTTTGATTCTCACATCTTTTCTCCACCTCCCATCCACGAGGCAATAAAAAATCATTTCTCGAACATCCTTAAAACCTCATGCTAAATGAAGTTATTCAGTGAGCGACATTGTCGTGAACTCTCTAAAAGTCCATAGACAGTGTAGAATAGATCCGGCAACGTCGAAACCGGAATAAGACGCCGGGGAATCCTTCATCACCCAACCAAAGTCGTTAGATCGCTTATGATGACCAGTTTAGGGTCAACATACTCAATTTAAAAAAATGATATCAATATCCAAAACCACAAAAATTCTTTCCTCGTAGGTCGGACAATTAAGTAGGGAATTTAACGGTTGTAAAATACTGGAAGAATACGTTCATCATTCATCTTTATGGATGAATTCCCACAAAAAAGATTGAATCTCAGCTTTCGGAAACTGCTCCGTTTACAATTTGAGCCTTTTCTTTCCATGAACTTATTCAGTTTTATTGAGAATTTCAGTTTTTTCTCTTACTGAAGCCAGTAAGCAAAAGAATATTCTAATTTCAAGAAAAACGGATTTTTATGAACGATGGCATTAAAAATACTTATCATTACGTTCCAAGCAAAAATTTACATTTTGGTTGGAATTATTCCCCCCCTCCTCGAGGATTAATGATATAACACCAGTAGCTAAGAACTGAAGTTCTCGACGTTAGCATGCCACGTGTTGAAATAAATTCTAGATTCGTTTTTTCCTATCTTTTTTTTTTTCTAATCGTATGAGATCTCAACCATCGTGGCTTTTGTGTGTTATATAACACAGATAACGACAGTGCCTTTACCTTGCTATGAACCATCGACGCGTCCACACGTCGAATCATGCTGACGATAATTTTAGACAGTACTTCCTCTCTTTTTCCCTTCGACGAAATTGCCTAAAATTTTTGTCTACAGGTAAAGCATATTTTTCTGTCTGCATCAACGAGCACAAAATGTAATGTAATGTACACATTGGATTCCCAAAATAAAATTGAAGAAAAAATGGAAGAATAGAGGTAAAAAAAAAAGAAACGTCCATGAGTCTCTGGGAGAATCGATGTTGCGACAATGTCGCGTACGTGGCAACAGCTACTAATCAAATACAAGTGTTTGCCAGGTGGAATTTTAAGTGTCACGAGGCAGCATGATGGCTCCCAACTCCACTTTCAAATTAATCTGCATGTATTGAATGATCTATTTCACTAATGAAGCAAGTTGTGCTTTATAAAAAAAAATAATTAACAATCTCATTCGATTCTTTATGCAAATGATTCAAAGACAATATCAAAACCATTAGCAATAATTTGTATTTCATTGACTGTTTCATCAGGTAATGAACCAAGTTGACGGAAAATGTCTCTCGTGATTTTTGATGAAACGGAAATGTCGAAGATTCTTGGTCACGTCTAACTAACACGTTAAGCACACTAAGTACAACATTTAGGGATTAGAGGTGAGGATGTGTACTGTCCCTTCCGGTCACCAAAAAATATCGGAAATAGAAGGCCCATGTGACTTTTAGTGGTTCGGTAGAATCGAGATTTGGTTGAGTGACGAAATCATAGATGATTATTCATTCAGTTAATCTTAAAACTCACAATAATTCCGAGAGATAAGGAATTCTAGGGAGAATTAGGTGCAGAAATACAGTAGACTTGCAATGAAGTAGCGTCTATCAAAGTTACGACTGTACTTTTTGATATATTTTAATATTCTGCGCATTGAGGAGCTGCAAATGGGAGAATACTTCTCAATCTAAGAAGTCAAGATAAAGATCCAACATGAACTTTAAGAACCAATAAAAAATCTCATTTGTATTGAATTTTTGAACTAATTGTTCGACGATATTTATCCATATTTTTATCATGAAAAAGAAGTCAACGATTAGAAAGGCAATTAAGGAATCAAACCTGCTTTTATTTCATTAAAAAATAGATAATTATTGCGAAAAAATAAGTGTAAGGATTTGTGATTCATTGTGTCTTCTGTTACATCTTAATGAGACGTCTTGGACGTAGGTGTGAACTTATTTGGAAGTCTGCTATTAATGAGTGTTTAGATATATTGTTGCTTCAGAGGCAAAGCCGTGGCAGTGTTATGCTGATACATAGCACTTAAGCTGCTTTGTTTCTAAAGCAATAGTATGTATTCTAGCAAATAGAACTACTAATGCATTAGTATTAGTAACAAAACTGGATACAGTCATGATGCTATCTTTTTATCCACAGAAATAGTCTATCAAATGAATAAGGATAGATGTTCAGTTGAGTGACCTGTAGCTGTCAGAATACCTTAATGAAAGTGCCTAACTCGAAAAAGTAGTCATCACTCTGATATTTTCCGATGAATGAAGATACAAAAATCCAGGAAACAAGTTGTCATAAATTTGAAGGAATGATTTATTCAAACATGATAGATGTTTCTTTGCATTAATTCAAGAGAGCATTTATTCAGAATAAATCAGTTCGATAACGAATGAATAAATTATTCCTAACAGCATGGAAAATTATATAACTCCTAACAAATTTATTGATATTAAATTCAGAAGAATTGAGATGCAATAATCTTCATGTTGAATTTAACCAGGATTTTTTAAAGGATGAAGGCTTCTACTAAATTTCTTGAAAAAATTTCCCAATAATTAAGACATTTCGGACCATTTCCTCAATTTTTTTCGATTTTTTTTTTGGCAAAGCCCTTCCCGTCAAAAAAAAAATCGTAAGAAAGGGAAAGTAAAATGCATTGAAATTCTGAAATATTTTGTGATACGAAGCGACCGACACTCGACAATTGACAATACGGAATAATGAAGACAATAAATCAAAACTAATTCATAAAAAAAAAGGAGAACAAGCAAGCTAGATCATGGAAGAAGTCAAAAAAAAAAGCACGAAACATGTTGCTCGTTTCATTGCAGGTCTGTTGATTGGATTGTTATGCTGATTGGTCTCATTCTTTCCAAGCGCATTGAAATGTAGTGCCGGCCTTTATTGGGTCATTGACCATTAAGCCTGTGGCATGCACAATTCTATGCGGCCCATCCCTCACCCTTCTGTCTTTCGATATATATTGCTTCTTCACGCATGGAATTAATTCCGGGGGTTCCATAGGCCTACGGAATAAAAAAAAAAAAAAAAAGAATAGAGAAGAAACCGGAAATGCGTTCCAGTGTCCCGGGGTAAAGAAAACGTGAAACTTCCGGCGTGTTCATTCTCCGAGGGTTCTCAAACGTGCAAAATTTTTTGGCTCACATGAAATTATCCTTTTTGTTCTTTTCCTTAAAAAAATAACATTACCCTCTAATTTTACGGAAAATGAAGATAATGGATGAGTATGGCAGCAGCACTTGCCAGTATCATATATAAACGATAGAATGTGAAGAGCCAAAAATATTTAAAATAAAAAAATACAAATACACAAAATTCACAAAGTCAAGTGTTGAAGTTTATTTTTGTGTATAAATGACCGAAATATATGATGACCATTTGCTAATTACCACCCATCTTCGTGTTACGAGCTTAAATATTCCAAAGGGTGACGGTGTTTCACTACGTGGTGAATTCCACACCCTGGTCGCTTTCCTTCAAGCATCATTATACCGAAAATAGAAACCAAGGAGAGCAAGAAAACATGAAGAACAGAGTTTGGCTTCATAGCCAGTTTACACTAACACGACCATTCTGAATAAACCATTGGATTACACTTGACGTGTCTGTCTTCACTTTAGAATTTGTGTAAAAGAAAAAAGAGGAAGAACAATTGCTCGAGTGAATAATTCTTATGCTAGGGATTTATTGTAATTTCATCGAATTGTTTCCATCAATTATCTGGATGTTAGTCCTGGACTGGTCAACGTGACTGGGCTAATGACTTTGGTTGGCTGATGGGGGATTCCCCGGCCTGTTATTCCAACTGCGACGTTGGCGAATCCACTCTACACTGCCCGAACGCGTTTAGCGAGTTTTTGGCAACGTCGCTCAACAAATATCGTCATTTGGCATGTGAAAAATTTCGTTGGCTACTATTATTCATTTCATTTCTTCATCGAATTTGCAGAATTTGTAATTTAAAAAAATTGAAGGGTTTGCTGAACGCTTAGATGAATAAAGTCAAATTTTTTCGAAATTCTTCGTGAACCGATTGATCTTAAAAAAATAGAAAAAAAAATTGCGAATGAAATAATTAGAGTAAAATATTTCGGAATTTTTTTTCGTAGTGAAAGACTTCATAAAAAAATCTTGAAAAATTAGAAAAGACGTTCCAATATGTTTTTGTTTTTTATAATTTTTCTCAATTTTTTTGGTGCGAAGCCCTTTGCTTTAGAATAATCTCCAGTTCATTCTGCTCTGTTCTCTCCTATTTTCATCTCATCAGGAAAAAAAAAACGTATTCTTCAAATCCACTCTATCAATATTTTATTACATAGAAGCAATGTGTCAGTATTAATCCAAAACACCTGATAAACAAGAGGTAAATTATGCCTGCGTATAAAAGCCATTTCAAGTCGATACAGTTGTTGCTGTGCAAACATTCGTTTCATTTGGTATACGAATGGAGAATATTCGATCGAATGTAAGACGAGACGATTAATTCAAGCCAGACATCTCCATTTTTCTGTGGAGCCAGTACTTTTCTCTCTCCTCCTTTTACTCTTTTATCCTAAACTTTCTCTCCGTCTTTTTCTCATTCTTGAAACTTACAATGCAGTTTGACTGTCTCAGAGGTAAAGTAACCGTAGTACATCAGGGGAAAATTCATGAGCCAGCATTGGAAGTTAACGAAATGGTGGATGTGCCTCGATGGTGGCAGCTGGTCAAACAACTCAGCAGCCTGTTTCCCTTCTTCTTCGACGTATTGGGACACTTCAGGTATGTTTTTTTTTTTTTTCAATTTTTTTTCTTCTCTTTTACTGTGTCTTTTGCAAGATCATACTATACAAGTACCTATTAACCAAACTCATCGACAAGACCAGAACTAAAATACCTACACGTGTAGGTAAACCCATAATCCCTCGAGACTAGACGAAACATGTGAATTTCTCAGATAAATAAAGGAGCAGATAGTAAAAAAAAAGGCATGAAAATTTGAGAAGAAAATAAAAAGAAAAAGAAAAAAAAATACACAGGATCTCGAAATCTCGTCAAACAAGTCGGTTTTCAAACCCACACATACACACATACTCACTTTCACTAAAATTTTACCTTCAGATATTATTTGCTACTTAATGGTTTATGAGCTGGGATGAGACTGAAGGCTTTTTCCCCTCCTCCCTCGTATTTTATTGCGATTCACATCATCTACACGTCGATCCTTACAAGGAGAGACATTTTGTTTTTTTTTTAATGGATTTTTAATTTAACGTTGATCGTGACTTTTGATTATTTTATTTTCACAACTTCGAGTAGATCTGCATTACTTATTTTATTTAATTGTATGTATCGAGGGGCGGTTTTCTTCATCAATTGAAACAGAAGAAGATGATAGAAAATGATTTCATCCGAATGAAAATGTGAAATGTCCTAAAAAAATTATTTTTCATACGAAAATTTAAGGAAAATTCTTTATTTCGTCGACGTTGCAAAATTATTTCGTTTCACACCTGTTTAGATTCTGATATTTTTTTTACATTCGATTAGATTCAGATATTTCTTTTTATCAGCTCAAAAAAATACCGAATTATAGGGTAAGTGCCTATTTCCCGCAGATTCTAATAATTAATTTAGTTCAACATAACACCGTGGGTCTAGTGTAAAAAAAGCGGAACAAGATAGGAAATGTGTACCATTTACGCCCTTTTCGCTCTAAAATCACATTCGGACATGAAAAAATTATTTTTTCAGGAATAAAAAAAATATTAGTCTTTTACAGAGGTACTACATTTCTGTTATCAGTTATCAAAAAGTTCCTTTCAAAAATTAGTTTCCAAAAGAAAAGAATTGCAAAATAATTTTGAATATAATTTCAAAAATTCTGAAAAATTTCAAATAGTGAAGTACACCTGATATGTTTTATATTCCATTAAAATTCAGTAGCAAAGAGATGAAGCACGATAAATGATTTCTTGCGAATGTCTCGGAAGCTAATAGAGACAAGCTCCTTTAGTCTTAATCCTTTTTGTAACTTTTGAAATTCTCTGCAAAAATGGGTTAGAACAAAAAGGACTTATCTCCATTAGTTCCTGGAATATTGTCAAAAAAAAGCAATTTTCACCTCTTCATTGCCAAACTCATGTAATTGAATTAATTTATCATAATTCCTCTTTTACTTGCTCCTGAATCGATGAAAATCGTATTTATATTCAAACATGAGCTATCAAAGTCAGATAGAATTACTCATATGCTTTGACTCACAGTAGTTGACTAAATGAAATAAAAATGAAAAAAAAGGCAACAATGATATTGATGTCCTTGGAAATCCTGCCTCATCGATTTCATAATTCGAACTGCTGGTCTGGAGGGTAGCTCCTGTGATCATAGAGGGAGAAAGAGAGTCATGGGATACCTTAATGCATGTCTAACACACCATGTGGCGTGACAGTCCACCACCAAGACTTCTCTCAAGCCAATATTACGTTACAGCACTGCTAAGGAAAGCTACCTAACGGCTACATGCCTAAAGTACATTTCTCCTTTTTTTTCTTTCTCTCTTTTATTTTCTTTTTCTTTTCAAGATGCAGATAGATTTCACGCGCATAATCACAAAATGCCGAGGGAATATTTCAGGTTATGGCTGGTCTTCTTGTTCAGGTAGCGATAGCTTCGAGCGATGCACATTAATTTTCTAGGTGTCGTAATATCCAATCAATGAAATACTTCCTCATACGTAGAAAGTACTTTGTGTGGAATTTATTTAGATAGTTTATGGTAATGTTTATTTTTTTTCTTTTTATGTTTTTAGAAAAATTCATTTGCTCTTGGATCTGATGAGATAAGGATTATTTTTCAAGTGTTGGGGGACAATTAGTGCCTTTTATTGGAGAGAAGAGAGAAAAAAAATTAGCTATTGCGGCTGATTGTCACTGTGGGGCCGTAACAGCTAGTTTGAGGGTGCGGCCCAATCAATTACTACCTACGTGAATGCCTTGCAGGGGGGCGCGCCCTCTTTGGGGGTAATTCGCATGGCAACAAACCCCCTTCATACGTTTGTACACTCAGAGAAGCGAATTATTAGTGGTCTTAATGAAATTTTAGGTGAGAAATCGTGAATGAGGATCTGCTAAATTTGACTTTTGGATTTATTTTAATTTATGAGAAATATATCTTTGAGAAACGAGGAAATTTCGCAGCCAATTGGCTTCTATTCACGGAATTTTAAGGGGAGACGAGGCTCGAATGAACTGGGATTTTGGTTTGTGTGGAGCTCTCAACGAAACGATTTGGAAGAAATCGGACGACAACGGAGACATATTAGAGCATTTTTTCAATTTTTTTTTTTAAATATTTTTTCGTAAAACTCTTGACACGGAAAAAAAATCCTGGATAATTTTGCTCAGAACGTCCATTTTGCAAGATTTTCATTAAAGTTTTTGAGACTATTGTTTTTGATATCATCAAGCTACAGAAATAGAAGAATATGAAGCTTTCAGATTCATCGATTTCATTTTGTCACCAGTCTTATGGAAACTTTTCAGAATCTAGATCAGATAGAGATATTTTCGTGATTAGCATTGTTCTTCCTCCATCACAATCTATATCACCGTGTTAGATTCAAAGAGACATAAGTGCTACTAAACGTAAATACTTTTTAATATGCGTTATGAGAGTGGAATTCTCGTGAGTTCTGAAAGAATAGCGTTTTTCCGAAGAATAATAAGAATGATCAATTTCTCTGTACCTTTCAGTGGAGAATCAAAAATGGGATTCTTGGATATCTGTGATAAGAACTCAATCATTGTATAATGAAAATAAGTTATATTTCATTCGAGTAGAACAGAAAATAGAACTCATTCAAAATGCCAATGCAATTTTTAACGTCAATGTAATTTGGATGATGATGAATGATAATGGATGAGTGATAAAATTGAAGTAAATAATTACTATCAACAAAAATTAGTAATTTTCCAAAATTGTGTTAGGAAGTATCTTCAATTCCTCCAAATTTTGGTTTATCACTTCGTCTCCTCCGAGTGGTCATGCCCACTTTTTCCCTCTCTTTTATACTCACATCGAAGTCTAATGCCACTTTGTTTCTAATGCGTCGATATAAATGTCATCCTCTTTCGTGCAAGTGCAAATAATGGAAGATAGAGTCTTAAAAAAATGGAAAAAAATTAATTTCAGAAGTGCATCATTCAAATGTGTACTTTTCGACATATTCCAACATTCTGCGCATTGAACTGAGCAGAGGAGAATTTTTTACGTAAGGAGTAGGGATAAGGACGAAATGGTAACTTCAATGAGAGGTTCTGGACGGATGTGTTAACTTATTTGGAAGTCCACCACAATAATAATAATAATAAAAATAATAATGATAATGAATTGCCAACAGGATGAGAGAAGAGTCGAGGCAGATTCAACATTTATTATGAATGTGAGAGGAGTACAAGGGTACCATGTGTACTCTACTGGAATCCAATTCGTTTTTGTGACCAGCGAATGGATGATGGTCTCTTGCGCAACGGCACTTCACCTCTCTACATAGATATTTCACATGAATCCTGAGAATATCTGTCCCCCTAACAGATTTTACTTTATATTTTCATCATGCCGATGTTAAAGAAAAAGAAGATGAAGAAGAAGAAGAAGAAGAAAAAAATAATAATTTTTACTAAAACTATTTTCCATTAGTTCTCTCTCTTCTTCTTCTCACACCCGATTAAATGAAGAATGAAATAAATAAATAAATAAAAATGTCAGTATGAACCCGTGCCAAGGCCCACGATGTATAACGGGCTAAATATAAATTCTCCGTGACACTTGTTTCGAGTAAATCAAGCCGGTTGAGCGTGGACACCGCACGAGAGGCGAGCAAGGAGCGGAGAATAAAGCTTGAGGCGAGGACCAGTCGAAGAGGTAGGATAATAAAAAGACGAGTTGATGATTGATCATTCTGGTTGTGGCGGTGTAATGATTTTTAAAATAATATTGTTTTAATGAAAATTCAGAATGTTTCAACGTGACTAATAAAATTGATGAGTGAAAAAAAAAATTCTGTAGCGAAAAAAGAGGGGGGTAAGGGTTGAGATGGAGACATTTTAGTTTTGATGATTTATGTGATGAAAATCGTGAAATATCGGGGAAACTATTTGAAATAATTTTCTTTTTGTGATTCCATTAAAAACTGAGGGAATTTTTGCTGAAGAAAACATGCTAAAATTTATTTTTGAAGATTTTTAGAAAAATTCAATTTTTTCAGGGGAAATCGGAAGCAATTTGTCTGATTGGCCATTCATACTTAAAAGATATAATTTTTCAAAAATAAAAAAAAAGTCATCAACCATTCCATGAAAACCTCATTTCATCCACCTTGCCGCTATTTCTGGATTTTTCAATAAGAAAAAACTGTTTTTCAGTTCTTTATCGAGAACTAGAAGAAAGAATTTGCAGAACAGAAAAGAAATGAATAATGATAATTAAAAAAAAATATAGATATTGGTTTGGAAAATTAACAATTGAAAAAAATAGCCAATTTCAATTAAAAATAATTAATCACTAGATTTTTTTTTGCTCTCCAAATGGACCATTTACAAAAAATAACAGCTATCTAATTAATTCAAAGAAAAAAAAAAAAGAAATGAATCAAGTTTCACTCACTCATTATGCTAATAATGAAAAAATTGAAAGATACAGGATGACAACTGGTACTGTCTAACGTACGTTACATTTACAAGTTATTTCACTCGCACCTCCAAGTAATGTGTTTCTCTCTCTCTCGTTCTACATCGTCCGCAGCACTCTCGTAACACCGGTGATAACACCTTTGCGATAAAAAATAATTTACATTTAATGCATTAAAAGAAAAACAATATAATTAATGACTGTGATGAAGATCGAGAATGCTTCTTTGCTATTGATTTGCTTTAAAAAAGAACCATGAGCATAAGCAACATTGTCGTGAAAAATAGATGCTAAATATATGTTAAATACCTCGAAGAAGAATCCCTTGAGTCATGGCGAGGAAAAAAAAAGTAAATGAAAAATTAAAATAGTATTTTTCTTTCGTTTCGCCTCAGTATCGATAAGGATTCCCAAGAATCCATATAAAATTTGTATTATTCAAATCAAGATGACCCGTACGATAGCACTTTTACTGACACATGAACTTGAACTTGGAAACGCGCCTGTCTCTCATTTGTTTTCCGTTCAACTTAGAGTGAGAGACTTAAGGATATTCAAATTTTTCAATGGAATAAATTTACCCATTAAATTGTGGAGTAAAAGTTTTGATATATTATTCTCGATTATATCTCTCATGTATGTGAAGAACCTACATAAATACTGAAAATGCATTTATAAATTTATTCATGTCTCTCAAATCGAGAGGAAAACTGCTTGAAATTATCTGAAATTCCATAATGTATTATCATTGGGACTATTTCTCGAGACGGTAGACATTATCATGATAGGAATAATCGATATGTCGCCTGGATCGTGTGTCCGTCTTCGGTTGCCACCAGACGCTTCTTGTTTTTCCTTTTTTTTCTTTTTGCCTTTTTATTGATGTCCGCAGTCATGAAGATTGAGAGGATTAGTGCTGTTGTATTTTTTTTTTATCTTTCCTTGTCTTTCTGCACTTCCTTCACGTGGTAGGAATTCCTGCCAAGGCTCATGAAATCATGTTTGCATAGTTTCTTTGAATTAATTACAGTAGACTTTCAAATAAGTTGACCTATCTGTCGTGGAACTCTCGTTTAAGTTACCGCTTTGCACTTATCCCCACTTCTTACGTAGAACATTCTCCTCTGCGCAGTTCAGGGCGCGGAATGTTAAAATATATGTCAAGAAGGACGTTTGAAATGCCGCACTTCTAAACTTAATAATTCTGATTGGACCAGGCCTTCAAAGAATTAGAATCAGGGACTTGAAGAGGAACTTCAATGGAAGAATCCAGGGATCTTCAACGAGAGACTAACTTTAATGGGTGGAACTTTATTGGGAATTCATAATAGTAAAAATTCTTTGAAGAATATTCGAGTACAGTGAACTTTCAATAATGTTCGAAGATGCGTCTAGGTTCTAGACCCTAAAACGTCTCATTAAAGTTATCATTTCGTCTTTATCCCTACTTCTCATGTAGCACCTTCCCCTCTGCGCAGTTCACTGCGCCGTCAAGTATTCTCCTATGAGCAGAATGTTGAAATATGGCTCAAAGTATATTTGAAATGCTGCTCTTCTCGAAATAATTCTGATTTGCCGAACAAAGAATCAGAGTGGAGAAATCAACGAGGAACCTTTTATGGAAGAATCCCCGGAACTTTAACAAGAGATTAACTAATCAATAGGTGGAACTTTATTGAGAGTCTATAATGGTTGGAAGAATTGTTTAGGTACACTCAACTGTCAATGAAGTTCACATGTCTCTGGACCTTTCTCTAAAGTTGCGTGCCATCTTTATCTCTGACTTTCACGCGGAACATTCCTCTCTGCACTGAGAGAATTTTCCAAACTCTGGAACTAAAAATATAGCAGGAAAGACCTTGACTATGAAATATATTAACAGCAAACAAATTTTTATCAAGTACAGCTATCAGATAGTACACATAACTATAATTTAACTGTTTCAGTTATAATTCTAGGTGCGATTATCGATTCGGAATAGTTCGTTTTCACTTTCAAGGAATAGTCATGCTAGTAAGAAAAAATCCCCTCAGTATGCGCAGTTCAATGCACAGATCGTTGGAAGATATCAAAAAGGACATTTGAAATGCTGCCCTTCTAACCTCAATTGTAATTAGGTTCCTCAAAGAACTAGAGTGAGGGGAACCAACGAGGAACTTCAATTAGCGGAACTTCATTGGAAGTCAACTGTATTGAACTATTACAACTTATCCTTTCCTCTCAAGTAATGACCTTTCCAGAAAAATCTGAAAAAATAAGAAAGATGTTCTAGTAGGTCTATATAACTGCAAATTCTTTTCGAATTTTGTTTTAAAGCTTTCATTACGAGAAAAAAATCCGCTTCATTTTGGCCCTGGTCTCCGGACATTATTCTTCCAATTTTGTCCAAAAAAAAAGAAGCAATTAAAATAATACAATCGATTCATCCTGTTCATAGTTTACTCGTTTTTACGGGTGAAATAAATCCAACATTGTATGCGGGCGACTGTCGTAAAATTCCCAAGAACGATCGATCCCCGAATAGAAACTTGAGGCCAACGATGAACTTTTTGAGGTGCCTGTGAAAATATTTGTTTTGTAGTCTCGTATACCCTGAAATTATTGTTCTCTTCGCCTTACCATTTTTCATAGAATATATATGTAACTTTCTGTTTTCCAAACGTTTACGATCTCCATTTATAAACACGTATATAAACAAGTAGATGCGCAAAAACCCATAACGAAGCCTCTTCGTTTCGGTTTCCCTCTCTCTTACTCCCCCTTTGCTCCTTGAGTTCGAAGAAGGAGAGAAGAAGCCATTGAAAAAAAAAACAAGATGAGTAAAGTGAAAGGTAGATTGAGGGATGCGACTTTTGAGCAATTAAACTTGAGCCTGAGTTGTCGTTCCGGTACTTGTGAAACTCGAGATCTCTTCTTTCCGAGTTTTTGTGACTGCATCAGTTAACAAATTTGGCGACCAAAACAAAATACTTAAGTGTGACCAAATTTGGTAGTAATTAAGGATTATCGCAGTGTATGACATACACTGTATGTAGTGCAGAGGAATGAAAGCAAACGTGTCGTGAAAATCATGAAAAGATTGTAGCAATTCAAATGTGGGAGGCGGGGGGGGGGGGGGGGGGGGGGGAGGGGAAAGTGGGGTAAAATGGGGATAAGGCGTGAAATCGGAACTTTTGAGTCTAGAAATGAATGAAAATATTAGAGACAGCTTTTTTTCAGTTGATTTTATTGAGAATCTGGAAAAATTCCAGTTAGAAAGAATATGTCACAATTTGTTTTTGAGTTTTTTTTTTCGAAAATTCGAGTTTTAGGGGAAAATTAGGGATTTAATTCTTTACACCACTGAAAGATTCCATTTTATCGGAAATATCTCCAGGTTCTATTCATTTCAGCGACTTGGGATCAATTTTAAATAAAAGCTGTCATCATTGTCCATGAACTTGTGGGATAAAGAAGAATTATCAATTTTTGAAGATGATAGGATGTAAAAATTGAATCCCATAATGTGAACTTGAAGTCATTGGAAAATTTTTAATAGCACTTTTGAAAGCTTAAAAAGTCAAAATTTTTAGAGATGGGAAGGCTTCGACCCCCACGTGTTTTCACAACGGTACAATCTCCAAGAAAAAATTAAAAAATGAATTCTGATACATGTTTTCCATCGGAAATTTTCTCAGCCCATGAGCCATTCACAGGAACAAATTCTTATTTCGGAATCATGACCTACAGTAAGAAAAAAATCCTCAGAAGCATATCAAGCATCCAGGGAAACCAAATATTTCCAGAAATCGCCAAAAAATTACATAAATTGATTCAACTTATCATTAAATAATTTTTTTCCGAAAAATTCAACTCAGAATACTTCAAAAAACCTCAACGAGTTTGCACCTGAATTCTATAATTCTATATAATCTCTATTGTCATAAACTTGACAATTGAAAATAAATGCCAATAATCGAGAAGGTCATAACAATAAAAGCAGTAGATCAGATAAAAAAACAAAACGTGAAACCCAGTAAATTATCGCCTTGATTGGAGTTTTTCTCTCTTCGCAGTTGGCGTGTTATCAATGCTATAACTGAGTGAAATTAAATGGAGGAGAGGTGAAAATAACAAGAGAGCGGAGAGGGGAATTTGATAAAAAGAAAGAAAAAAAAAAGGAGAGAAAAGAGAGTAGTGCTATAACGAGAAAAATGGCGGGTCACAGTGAAACGTCGGGGTGATTATTTTGCGTGAATCTACCTCCCGCAGGAGTGGGCGACGGCCTGGCAGCGATAAGGGCGCGTGTGTTACAATAAAAGAGGAGGGTGAGGAGGTGACAAGGGGGGTTGGTGAGGATCGCGTGCGACCTAGTTTTCCCTTCACAATCGTTTCTTGTGGCCAATGACGCCAATACTCCCCCTCCCTCCCCCTTCTCCTCCTCACAGTCTCGTTCTTTTCGAGTCCTTTGACCTTTTTTTTCTCCCTTTTCAGACGTTAAAAAAAGCCGAGAAATCCTCTGAAGTTTTTATCATCACGCAATTAAACCTAGACGGGTCACTCTATGAGGAATTCCCCGGACTCCAACGTTTTTTATTTTTTTATGATCAATTGGTTGGGCGAAAAATTCTGAAAAAAATGGAAGTAATTCATTGAAGTGGTTAATCAACCATTGTAATTTTTAGAGAGACTGTTTTTTAAGAGACTGTTTATAAATAGAAACAAAAAAATAATCGATACATTGAAAGTTTTCACGATTCATCTGTCACACTTATTCTTTTCATTTCTATTGGCTGCTTCATTCAACTAATAGAAATCGTTGCGATCATTGAAAACTCATTTGGAGATAATTCCAATGTTTTCCAAAATTGACTCGCGATCAATAAAGTAAATTTCAGTGGTTAGTGGAATTTTCATCATGAGCGACGTTGCCAAAAACTTGCTAAACGTGCTCCGGCCGTGTAGAATGGATTCGGCAACGTTGCAGATGAAATAGCACGTGTCGAAATTTCTCATCACCTAACCAAAATCGTTTATGGTGATATATAATTTTTGAAAGGATTACAAAAGTAATCCTCTAACAGAATTGTGAAAGGAAGATGTTTCTTGATGAATATGAGTTGATATGCATATAGTCGCCTTAGAGTTAAAGGGGCGTAAGTGCCAGAAATACGTCTCTTTGTTTTTAGTGTTTTTATAGAATTTTGCCTAATCATTGGATAAAGAACTCATAACAAAAGGGTGTAAGTGCCAGAGTTTCGACAAAAAATCCTAAAAACTAAAGAGCGTAAGTGTGGAGATACGTCCCTTTCATTTTGAAATTGGTAGTTGCACCACTTTGTTATTTTGATTTTCAATTATCCAAATAGTGTTCCAGAGGCTATAAAAAACATTTTGGAGTGATAAATGGACATACAACCTTTTCACACCAAAATTTCGTGTTTTCGGTACTTACGCCCCCTTTAACTCTAAGGCGACGATACAGTACGCTATATGGCATTGAAAAAATCAAGATTTCTCAAGAATTTCAAAATTTGAGACTAAATAGTCATTTTTTCCAAAAGGCCCAAGCCGCTTCTGAGCTGGGCTGGACCTAAGTTCAAAAAAGTAAACCTTCCAGTAATTAAACTAGACCAGTCTAGGTATGATTTCAAAGAGGTTCTTCAGTTTCTAGGCTAGAACAAGGGAATATATTAGACTCCTGGAACTCTTTGAACAAGTTCGTTGTGTAATCATCCATCTACTGTGTTCTTTTTTTAATTAAGTTTCAATGCATTATAATATAATTGCTATACTATAATGTTTATGAGTCAGTTTCATTCGAAAAATATGCCGAACCATTCGGAAGCGAATTGCTAATGAATTAGCAGAAAAAGCTGCATAATAAAATGTAGCAGGCAAAATTAGCGATTTTTCACTTGTTGAAATTAGATTCATTGTAAAATGAGGAAGAAAATAGTGAGTTAAGTTGAATCTTATGCACAGGGTTATATGCGAGAAGTTGTAAAATTTGGTGAAATACCTGCTTAATCAGTGTCGTTGGTAATAAAGTAATCGTTCTACAATTCTCCCCCTTCATATGACCTTGCATATGATATTTATAATATATAGCTTTAATAATTACTAGAATTGAAACAAGCGCTTTGCGTTTTCGCGTGTCGAGCCATATTTTGAGTATAAAGAACAAATCAACAACGTAAATGAACAACTTTAACGGAAGAATCCTGGTAACTTTAATGAAAGAGGAACTTTAATGGTTGGAACTTCATTGAAAGTCTGCGGTAGGTGAAAGAGGAAAAAAATTGTTAGTTTCAAATGGACATTAACTTCTTATCGTTTCTCTGCAGAAAACAAATGCTGAATTTATCGTTTGAATACTTTGCATTGATGTAGGTGGACAATGGACACGTCTCTTCTCTTTCATAGATTGTTTGATCTTGTGAGAGAGTTTATGGAAAATTCAGGGATTATCTGGGCAGGAGAGATATAATGACATGAAAGATTACATTTTTACTCTTTAGTTCAATTTCATTAATCTTCTTGAAATTTTCCGCTTATCAATCAATCAGAGTTGTAGACGTAGGCGGAAATTGTAATGTCCATTCACTTTTGTGAAAAATGTTTTGAAGAGAAATATGTCAACATTACAACAAAATTTGGCAAAAAATTCGGGCAGTTAATTTCGAGTAATTAATTCAGTAATGAAAGATATAGACAATTTTTGGCTATTTTTAAGCGAAAGATGACGATTTTGTCCTAATTCTTTTTTTGTAAATCTTCAAATTCTCTGAAAAAAAATGAAAAAAATAGATCTTTATTATTATATTTATTATTATCAATTATATTTGTAATAATTGATGGACTTATCTCGTTTTACCTTTTCGCAATTGAATCATCATGATTTTCAAATGGAAAAAGACCATTTTTTTCATGAATCAGATCAAATGTTCAATTAATCACAATTCAATACTCAAAAAAAATATTTATTATGGAATATTGTAATGAATTTCTTTATAAATTCGAAGCGTTTCCTTCTTTTCGTCGAGACATATTTTTCAAGACAAAATAATTTTTATATTTTATAAATACTAAAAAAAACTTTTATTAAACTTGAATAAAAAAAAAATGACGGCAGTGATGTAATTCAATAAATTGTCTGGAGATTCAGGCAAAAAATTATTGGGTTATCGCTATAAAAAAAATTCTTGTCGTCATAACTCCTACGATTAACGGAACACTGTGGTAAATTTCATAATAAATTCTTGTCCATGTGTGCCAAACTTGGGTCTTTGCCTGTGAGCTTAAACTGCAGGTCCGATAAGATAGGTAATGCGGAAATGGAGGGCTTCAACTGGTCTTGGTTTAGTTTATTTCAAGGTTTTATTGCATTTCTCTATTTTTCCAAATGTTTTTTTTTTCATCCAGAGACAGAAAAGATATTTTGATGGCGATCACATGACAACATGAATTTGAAAAGTGATTGGAACGATAAATTTTCATTTTAATAAATGTCATTTTTAATATTTTTTCATTTCAGGAATTGAATCGAAGAGAAATACTGGCGATTTGAAAGAAAACAAATTACTGAATTTCGTAAAATGTTTTTGTTGTGATAATAATCTTTTTCTTCTATTTTAATAATAAAAATTATGTGGTAAGAATGATTTCTCTTTGTCTCGAGAATTTCACTTCATTTTTCCGAGGATTTCCAAATAGCTGAAAATAATAAATCTTTAACATTTTATGACTATGAAGATGTCAGACAAATTAATTTAATTGCGTTATCATTTTTTGGGGGAAATTCCAGAATTTAAACGAGAAAGAGAAATTTTCTCGGAAACCAATCACTTTTCTAAAAAAAAATTAAAGTTCATTAAATTTTTTAGGATACACATAATTTTTTTTGTAGTGGATATTGATGAATTTTTTGAAAAATAACCAAACGATAGACTTATAATAAAAAACGAAGCATAATTGCCGCAAACTCATTCTTCTCATAGATTTAAATGTATAAAAAAATATGAATATAAAAGTTATGTTGGCACTTTATAACTGTTCAGAAATCATATTATTCATTTTCATTCCTATAAATATTTTTTCAAATGTTCTTATTAGTTTTCAATTCAAAGTTGCGGAAAAATTTGTAGAAAAAAGTTAGAGCTACCAAAAAAAATTATTATTGAAATTTGTCCATTTCGCTTAAATTAAAAAAATCTCCAGAAAAAAACTGTTTCACAAAATGGAATCGATTCTCCTGAAACTTCCCTATTCTTCGCCCTCTAAAAGTTTCCCACAATTTTCCATTCTCGATTATCGATTCTCCGCATTCCCCAACTAATTAAAAAAATCTCGAATAATTCCCTTGAATAACCCCTGATTGTAAAAATCCAATAATTCCAAGAAAAATCATTATAATTAATGCTTCAATATTAAAAAAAAAAGGGCTCGGAAGGTTAAAGGCAGATAACTCAAGATACGAGTGCGATAAGATAAAAAGAATATAAATACTTATTTTCATCTAGAAAAGAACGAAATAATTATCAGGAAACTCTTTCAGAGCAGATTACAATTCGATACGGAGGAAAGTGCTGCATACGATGTAGTGAGAGAAGAGGGGCGAGTTGAAAGAAGTAACCGAGACAAAAAAAAATCATTTGCCAGAGAGAGGGGAAGACGAGAGGAACGATGGAACGGGAATGGGTGGACCAACCGGTCTGGTTCGACTTTAGCTTGGACTTACCATCCAGTCAACGAACTCGCCTGGCTGCTGCGGCAAAACGTGACGCTGACCTCGCAAGGGTAAAATGTCCCATCAGGTCCACACAACACATGCATCACACTGATAACTCTACCAATTCTCAAATTTCCACTGGAATAAAATTGAGAAAGAGAAGAAGAAGAGTGAAATAAATAATGATAATAATGGGAATAGAAAATGTAACGGTATACAAATGATTGCGTTGTGCGATCTATTTTCATGTTTGTTGGTACATCTCGCGGTCGAGTACTCCATTTGCGGTCTGTGCAGAGGAACAAGAGAAGGAAGGGGGCATTTGACCCGAATTGCGTGAGAATTTTAGCATCTTAGGGAACATAGCAATTGAATTTATGTGAGAGGTGTTCCATTACGCGATGGGAGAGAGAGAGGAAAAAATCGAAATTCAAAGATTACCTCGAAGATTGCGAGACGATTTTCATGGATTTTTTTTTATTTCAATCTTTTTTTCCTTTATTCTCTTGTAATTGGAATTGTATTCCATTGTTTGCGAATGGTGGAGGCTAAACGAAAGGGAACTTTTGGTTTTCGTTTGGAATGCAATGGTTTTATTATTAATTAAAAACGTTTCTATGATTTTTTTTACAAAATCATGAGAGTAATTGTTGATTTGACACCTGAATTTAGGATTATTCGTTAAAGTTACTCTTGGTTTTTAACCTTACTTTTTATAGGGAGTTTCCCTTTCTGCGCAGCTCATTGCGCAGGCGAGTATTCTCTTATGCGCAGTTCGATGCGCAGAATGTTGAAATATCCCTGGCGAATCGGTTGATCGTTTCTCAACCGACAGTCGATCAACCCGATTTGAAGTTGGCGGTATAGCATGAATGCTAAATGCCAGTTGGGACTCAGTCGCAGCACAATAAAGAAGAAGAAGATCAAGCTGATTGACTATTTCACAAACTTGATCATCTGTACAAACTTGATCATATTGTACAATTCTACTCACAATCCAAATGGTCGACTGATGATCGAGTTTGTGAAATAGTCGATCAGGCTGATCAACCAATTGGCCGGGAATGTCAAAAAGCACACTTTGAGTGCCACTATCCTTAACTTCATTTTGATTGACCAACAAAAGAATCAGAGTGAGTTAGGCAGAATTCGGGAACGATTTATATGATTTAACGATTTATATCAGAATATTAGAATCCTTCATGTCAAAAAGTAAATTTGAAAAATCGCGCTTTTAAAGTCAATTCTGATTGGACCTCCAGAGAATGAGAGTGCGAGCATCAACGAGGAACTTCAGTGGAAGAATTCAGGGAACTTTAACGAGAGAGCGAATTTGATGTGTTTAACTTCATTGGAAGTCTCCTGTACTGTACAGTAACTGGTTCAAATTACAGCGAAAAATTCGATTGAACTTGAGTTCAATCGATTTGTCTGTTGGAATTTAGACTAGTCAATGTCTCTCCAAGTCTTGCGGTTACACTGGTGAAAAATTATGAATAAATATCTGATGAATTTTGGATGGTTCAAGTTATTACTACCGAATAAATTGTTACTTTACTGTTTACAATGCTATTTCTTAGTTGAAGTAAAAATTTATTCAGACATTACTTTTTTTTTTTGGAAGACCAAAAATCAATACATCACGAATAATTATCAATAATCAAAAGAATCAATATTTCAAAAATTACACCAACATTTATTGATTATATTTTTTTTTGCGAGCAACCATTAATGACAGTTTCTCTTCAACAATTATTTATACAATCCTTTTTCAACAATTCTAAAATTAATGCCCAAAAAGTGTGAAGATGGATATATACCTGGCATTGCGATGTAAATCCGGCACGTATTAAATTAGCTGACCTTATACCCGTCGGTTAACGAACTTGGCCGGGACGCCACGCGCAGCCGTTTGCCCCCCTTTCCCTCCCCTTCGAACTTTAACGCAGTCGATATACCCGAGCATATTCTCATGCATTTCATTCTCACAAATTGTTTTTTTCTCCCTTTTCATTCAATTAAAATTGAGAACTCTGATAGTTAGAGTGGATCAGAAAAATGGCAGAATATATTCTTGAAAAAAAAAACTATCGCTCTCGAGAATATGATAACTAAACGAAGTTCTAAAAAGGATTAGATGCCCTCTATTTGATTTCCAAAATATAGAGTGCATGAATATGCATAAGGTGAATATTCCCATGAGATGGAATCGCCAGAAACATCAATCCTATCTTTTTTTTTCAGTTCGAAATTGTAGAAAGAATGAATTTATCGATGATATGAAAAGTAAATATTGTTAAAATCGACCTTTGTTGAGATCATGAGATTTTTTTTGAGTGTTGGAGGTCCTTTAAAAAAATTGAAAAAATTACTCAATAATGCAGACATATGAAAGCATTTTCTCAATTTTTTCCTGATTTTTTCATCAAGTCCGTCACTATGAAAAAAATTCCTGGATCGTTTTTCTCCAGAAATTCATATTCCTCCAGTGTTTTCTATGATGATGATTATTATTACTTATTCCTTCTTTGATTGTGATTGATGAATTTTAACTTATTTTTTCACTTTCGTAATAATTGAGACATTAAAATTCGTAATTTCTAACAATTTGGGAGATGAAATTGGATGAATCGATTTTTTCGTCCAACGATTATTCAAGAATATTTGTAAAACTAAAAGAGACAGAGTGATTTTAACTCAATACTTTTTTCAAGCTCTCAAAATTCTCTGTGAAAAGAGATGAGATCAAGATGGGCGTATTTCGCTCTTCACCACAGAATTCTGCAAATATCCCATGAAATTGAATTTAATTTTAATATTATTTACTGAATAATTGAATTATTACACATGAAGTCTTTTTTTTCTTATTAATACATGAAGTCTTTGATATGAATGATTGTAAAGAACGAGTGAAAAAGTAATTAATTAAAATTAGGAAATCACTGTGAAATTGAAGTGACAGAGACGCACACTGCTGGATATTTCAGTCGAACGATTGGATAAAGACCGGCTGTTGCAAATGACGTATCCAAGACAACTTCCACCGACAATTTCAAAGCGGTTTGGCTCTTGCACGGGTACCGCATGGATATTAAACTCAATTCAGTGAATGTATGTGAGTATCTGTGTGGAATGACTACCGTGGACGATTCACAAACCTGTCAGATGATACTCCTAATAAAAGCACGTGAACAAGTGCTATCAAGAATTAGAAAAAAAAATATCAATTTTAATTGAATTATTTTGCATTAAAAAATAAAGGATATTGATAATTCAATAAAACCATCAAAGTTGCTATTTTTTCGAAGAAATTAATTTCGTAATTGATTTATTGAATGATTTTAATTGAAATGAAGATTAATTATTTTGTTGATTGAAATATTGCCCTTTTTAAAATTCAATTTAAATAAATATCTCACTACCAATCGTAAACTTTCTAATTCCCAATTCCATAATTTCACATTTCTTTAATCAATTATAAATTAATAATTCATTAATTGATACAAAAATTGATCGAAAAGATAAGCTGGAAAATTAATGAATAAATCATTTATTTAACTCGTCACAAAAGAGTATATATATACATATATATATATATTGTGTCTGTCAATTAACTCCCGTGTATCAAGACGATTCAACCTGTCAGATGAATACCACAAGCGGCTGAAGTCCAGGATGCGCAAGTGTTATACACACCATATGAAAAGACAGTTATATACATGAGCCATTGGAGAGAGAGCTAAACGCATCTCACGCCCTCAAGTATATACACTCACTTAGGTACGCACTGCACGTCGTCATTTATCAAATCTTTTATTTATTTTTTAGCTTTTTCTTTTTTCTTTTCAGCTTCCCCCCTGAGGATTACTGTTTTTATGAATTTAAATCATACTTCATGAATGCCTGTATCTTTTTTTTTTTTTTGTGTTAGAAACTTCAAGTATATTATTTGTACTTGCTTAATGATTTTGACAGATTGAGATATATTACTTTGTGTCTGTTAATTGTCGTTAATTTATTAAATTGAATATTTGAGTTGATTTGTTTAGAGTATTTTTTATGAATTTAATGGGGACTTTCAATAAAGTTGCATCCATTAATGTTCTTGGTTGAATCCTACACTTTGATTCTTTAGTGGGCCAATCAGAATGAAGTCGAGAAGCGCAGAATTTTAAATATAGGAGAGACTGATGCAAAGTGAAACTGCATGTCAAAATTATTCTGGATTTTTTTTAAGAGTGAAGGTGTTGACAGAAATTTTTGAAAAAATTCACAAACAAAGTTCTTTTATTGGAGCATCTTCTCAAATTATTTCAAATTTTTTCGTGAAGTCCTTCACTCCAAAAAAATTTCTGGATCATTTTACCTTGGAGGTCCATTTTGCTTCAGTTCCCAATACTTTTGAACACATTTTAATATTTTGCGCATTGAACTGCGCAGAGGAGAGAATGATTTTCTCAAGAGTAGGGAGCAGAACTTTAACGAGAGGTTCTGGAGGGACCGGTTAACTTATTTGGAAGTCTACTGTATTTTTGGTATTTATGTTATGGAAAAGAAAAGTCAGTAGCAAAGAGAAATATTTAAATTTTTACAAAATTAATGTACACTATTTTCAAGGAGTTATCAATTTAATCTGAATAATTTCAGTGCATTGAAAATTTAATTATCTCGTGTGTACATGAAAACATGTTTTTTTTTTCTTCAATTTGCCAGGAGTTATAAAGAATGAATATCAATGCTGAAAAAATGTACTTGAGTAAAGCATAATTAATTCATTAATGTGTAGATACTTTAGCTTGAACAGAAGAAAAACAAGCTGAAAAATAATAAGGATTGAATTAATTAATTCTGTTCAATGTTTTTTTTTATAATTGCCGAGCCCCTGTTCTCTCTAGTGAGCATTTGTAAAAAATAATCATTAAAAGAAGAAAAGAGAAAACATTTTTTTTTTAGTTATTGAGATTTTTTTGGATTCACCCAAATTAGTCCAAATGTGCGAAAATTTATGTTATTTATCAAGGATCAATGAGAGATTTAATGTTGGAAACAAAGTGGCGTAAGTGCTGTGTATAAGCACAAGATTTACGATTTTTTGACTCCAAGAAGAACATTCTCAGATTATCAGTTTAAAAAACCCATAACTTTTTTGATATCGAATTCCCTTGAAAAAATATTTTCAAGGGAGTTCATGAAATATTTCATTGTGAATGACCATAAATATAAATTTATCACTTAATTAATTCAAATAGAATAAAGGGGAGATCGGGGCAAAATGGGGTACGGGGGGATGTGCTCTAGAATACCCCATTTTGCCCCAGTCTCCCCTAAAGTAACGTGAAAATTTTTTTTTATCACAATCTGCAATCATTTTCATTTCAATCAGCATAATAATAGTAATTCATACATGATTAGTCAGCACTTAAATTTCATTTTGCCGTAATATCGGCGATCACAATTACTAATTCCCTTTCCCAATGACGAAATTTCATGCAGCACATGTTATCTCGTCGAGCAAAAAAAAAATAATATTTATGTCACTATTGTTTACTTCAATAGCAGATATTAGCCACTGATAATGTTGATGCCAATCAAATTCACCAACAAAAGAACTATGAACCTGTCGTGTACATTATTTCATTAAACGCAATAATACTGTTGTTGCATGCTAACTTTTTTTTCAAGTTTACGCGTGACATAAGATATAAATGTGAAATCATTGTACTATGCAGCAAATACATTTTTTGAGTACTTATGAAAAAGTCGATTTACATGCAATGATTATATTTTTTAGTATTCAATGAGTTTCAAAAACTTTGCAACTCATTGTAACTTCCATATCTGAATTATTGAATCGATTACTGAGGTGAGCGGTTATCTTCGTGAGGTTATTTCCAACTGCCATTAATCAAGCGACGAGTAAAGAAGTAAACATCATTCAAGCAATATCTAATGTATACAATAATTCATTCATATTTTTTTGTTGCAATAAAATTGAAAAGAAAAAAAAGAAATTAAATCAAATGATGTCAAGATTTTTCACTGCTTGAAACGATAATTTTATTCATCAATTGATTACTATTATCGCTGAATCCTCGACTTCGTGATTTAATTATATTAATATCCTTGATCGTTAATGATTTAGAAGTAAAAATATGAAATAGAATGCTTCGATTTTTTTTGTCAATTTTTTATTCTTTTTTGAAATATCTTGGAAATCACTGGAGAAATGACCTTCCACCCTAGTCCTTTTCCTTTTAGTTGCTCTTGAAATTCTCTGGAAACAAAGATTAGGACACAAAGGGCGTATCTCCATTAGTTTCCAAAATATTCCATTGAGATGACCACAAAACCTCCTTGTAAGAAAAACTAGGACGTAGTACACAGAGAAAAAGCTGAGCATAGCATATGAACGTACTAGTCATATTATATGCACTAAATTTTTGGCATATGAAATATGGTGACAATCCACATATTTTATGTTTTCTGTAAATGCATACGAAATAATTAATAATATAAAATATGTTAGTATATATTTTATGTTAGTATATTAGTATATATTTTATGGATAATAGTACATATTTTATGCACAATAGTACATATTTCATGTACAATAGGACATATTTCTTGGATAATAATACATATTTTATGCAAAAGACAAGTGCATAAAACATACATAATTAGAGCATATTGTATGTCAAAGGCCAAATCATATTGTATGAAATGCTCCGTTCATATTCTGTACTCAGTGTGTCTTTTTCTGTGTGTAGTGTGCCTAGTTTATGTCGTGCAATTTAAAGTTAATGGATGAGGAAGATATTGCGATACTCATTCAATTTCAGAACTCTTCAAATATAGCCTAATGATTTAATTCAAAAAAAAAATATTTTTCGTGTTTGCAATCTTGCAGAAATAAGATAGATTCCACTGCGTCTCATCTATTATAGGCCTAACATCCTTAATTTTTGCAATATTCTCAAAAAAAATTGATTTATTCTGTTCTATCTCTTCGTTATTGACCCCTTTTCATCAAATACTCCATCAGTATATCCCTGTACTTAATATCCATCAAACTCTCAACCAGATACTCCAATTAATTAGACAAAGCACCTCTCAGTATAATACAGGAAAAGCTTCTCAGTCATAATCCTAAAAACAAGAGATCTATCCTTACCTTAACTAATTCATGAAATGACACTTTGTAGCTTGTTTTTCATCTCTTAATACACCTGCTTGCCATATGCCAGTCGCATACCATCCGCTAATCTCAACCTATGTGAAACACACTCAGTATAAACACTTCATCAAGCGTAGATTGTGCACAATAAATTCCTGACAGACGTATAAAAAAAGTTCGCAGTGTAAACGAGAAATGTGCAAGAACATTGTTTCATTCGGCTAACAATTTTCAATTATTCCTTTTTTTCTTCCAGGGGCATGAGGTGCCGGGTGCTTCAATTATTTCAGGTGCTCATCGCATTTTCTTCACTTGTGCAGAACGTTTGAAAATTATCTCTCTCATTATCACAAACCAACATCAAACAGAGAATGGGCTAATTTCATTCACTACATGCCACAACGTCTCGTTAGGTTTTATGTTATTTTTTTTTTCATTTTCTTTATGTTTTTCTTCTTCATACTTGTAATTTTATTCTTATTTCATTCGCTTTCATTATATATACAGCAGTACCAACTGCTAACTGGCGCCTGCATGGACTATGGGCACAAGATATTTATAACGTTAATATCCTTGGTTATATTAGTACTAATGGAAAGATGATTGATAGTGAGTACATGACTGCAAAATTCATTGTCGACATAACACAATCAAGCTTGATGATTCTATCAGATTTTCAAGAAATCTAAAAAAAAATGAATCAGGAGATGCGGTAGCATCTCTCGACAAGTACGAGCCCAAACACTTTCTGCCAGGCAAGGCTACCGCACTCCTATACGGCTAAATACGACTCGAAAAATTTCAATAATTTTTTCCAAAGTCAAAATTCCATCTCGTGAGATGATTTTCCGGTAATATATTGTTTTTACCATTATCTTCGAGTTTGTGTAAAAAAAAATTGAAAAAACGATATTTTATTATTAATTAAAAACGTTGGCCAGAATTCTTCTCCAATCGAACTTTCTTTGGGACATTGTAACTGTGTTAGTGCCTCACCGACACTATGTCGAAGTATGTGTCACACAAACGCACGCAGTAAGCATCAAACACGCCTGGCTTCGAATGCAAATATCTCGAAAACTATTGAAAATTTATCGAGACATGCAGTGAATAAAATTTAGGGGATGAATTAACGAATACAATAAGCAAAACCCCGTTCTTCTACGACTTGTATTTTCCGAGATATTAATTTTTTACTGAAAAGTTTGACAATGACGTGCGAGACCTAAGAAATTACACGTAGAGATGAGAAAGGTTAGTACGAAATCTACGTTACCGTTCGAGCACTAAGAAAGAGACCAGACTATGCTTATCGGCTTGCAATATTTCTACGTGTAAAACTCGTAACTTCAAAGTTATTCTTGTTGGAAAATAAGCTCCAAAATCATTTCAAATTTTGACAGATCATTCTTTATTATTTAAATGATGAACTGTCAAATTTTGGGAAATTTCTCATTGCAGAGGGTTTTCTTCTAAACAACCTAAAAAAGATCATATTCCAGAAACTAGTCGTAGGATAATGGTGTTTTGCCCATTTTGTTCCTTAATTTTTTCCCTAAATTTCATTCGCAGCATGTCTCGATAAATTTTCAAAAGTTTTCGAGATATTTCAATTTCAAATCAAGTCGATCAGCACGCATCTAGATTCGATTTAATCCATCTCTATGACATTGCTCATTTATAAATAAAAAAAAGAAGTGAAATGGCAGAAAAAAAAACGCTAGCGCGTTTTAAAAAAACGTCGACAAGTACGCGCCCCAATTTTATTGAAAAAAAAATATATGAAATGAGAATAGGTAGAATAGTACAAGTCCGGCGATCTACCTGTGCATTCCTTTTTCAAATTAATTCATCATCTCATTATCCGGGTACTAGATGAAATTGGCATTGTACAATGAATTGGAAAAATTGAATAGTAAAGAAATTAAACAAAAGAAACGTACTTGGTGTACCAAATGAAGACACAGATTACAGGTACACCAAGTACGTTTCTTTTGTTTAATTTCTTTACTATTCAATTTTTCCAATTCATTGTACAATGCCAATTTCATCTAGTACCCGGATAATGAGATGATGAATTAATTTGAAAAAGGAATGCACAGGTAGATCGCCGGACTTGTACTATTCTACCTATTCTCATTTCATATATTTTTTTTTCAATAAAATTGGGGCGCGTACTTGTCGACGTTTTTTTAAAACGCGCTAGCGTTTTTTTTTCTGCCATTTCAGTTTTAACAGGGCTTTGAATAATGAGAATTTCATGCGGGATTCGGAGGAATAAGAATTTAATAAAGGAATTTTTTGAAGTTTCACGTGGATCTGATGCAATTTGAGTCATCTAATTAAATTTTTTGAATGAAGTCTATTATTAATTGGAATTGTCAGGATTTGAAAATTTAACAGTGAAGTTTTCGGTTTTAAGTGAATGAGTATTTTTTGAGCTGTTGTCTTTTTTCTGTCAAATTAAGTGGAAAATGTTCATTTTCACTGGAGTTAATATTATTCTTTATTTATATGGAATTAAGTGTTAGGAGAAATTTACGCAATTTCATGAACTTATTTGAGAAAATATATATTATGGAAAAAATTTAAATGTAAATATTTAAATGGAAATCCAATTTATTTTTCCAATTTATTAAAAAAAAAATATGAGTTATCGAATATGAAAGGAATTCAGTAGGAAAATAGTACATGACGGGCGGAAAAAATTTAATTTTGACAAAATTTTCCTTCCGAGCAGAGCGAGAAATTGTATCAGTAATACTTAATGACTATCATGGTGAAAATAAAAAATAAAAATATTAACGCAGACATAAACGACGTAATGCAACAGAATAGATGTACTATGAAACGTGTTTTCCGGCGTCACTTGGGATGGCAAAGGTTACTCGAGTGACTGGGTATTGTCGTTAGCTACAAATAAAAGAAGAAAACTCGAGCGAATCAACGTGAGCAAAATCTAGCACCCACATTATACATAAAATGAATGAAAAAACGAAAAAAAAATATCATTTTGAAATTATATTTTAAAAAAGGTCAATTATTAAAATGTATTGATTCAATTATTCTTCAGTTATTGTGAAATAAATCATGAATAAAATACTTTTTAATCAATTACATGTAAATTTTATTCATTCATTTGTAATTGGGGAAAAATTATGAATTTAATATGAAATTAGAAGTGAAGTCATTTTTTGAAAATATTTCGGAAACTGAGCGAGATATAGCGATTTTACCCTATTCATCTTCTCTGGCGCTCTAAAAATTCTCTATAAATAGGCGAGAATAGAAAGGGTTTATCTCCATCATTTTCCGAGACATTATATTGACAATGATCACAAAAAAAAATCAAAATTTGAAGAAAATGGTAAAGAAAAGCAATGAAATATTCATATTCTTCAATAATCCTCTATTTCTCAATAATTATTAATAATTATTTTGCTTTTTTCCTTAAATTCCTTAATGAAGCATAAAATCATTGCTCCACATGATGAATAATCCCTAATGAAAATGTCATGAAAACAATCAATAATAGGTGAATTACAAAAAGGTCAGTATAATGAAATACAATCGCACATTAATGAGAAAGGAAATCACCGTTGCAGATGACTATAAATATCACTTGAATTGAAATAAAACAAGCTGAGGAACTTGCATTCGATCGTCTACCCACCCATATTGTGTGCGCATCCAACGTATACGTTTATTGGAAGAGGTCACCGGGTCCAAACGCCTCCATATTCATCGGGGGAACGCGCTCTTCCGTTCAGCTCTGATCCCAGTGCAATTGCATATTCCAACCTGTCTATATTAGCCAACTACTTCACTACAATATGACTCATTTTTCTTGATTTCGTAAGATTTTTTTTTTTAAATTATGAAACGAATTTTCGAAGTCTCGAATCAATCATTTGGAGTGAATTCAATTGATTAAGTGATTACATGAAAAATCCCAATTTTGTGTAATTAAAATTTGATTGGCAGGAGAAAATAAATTTATTAATAAATTTTTTTATTGATGACATAAAAAAAAGTAACGATTTTGTCTTTTATTTTTAAATTATTGGATTTTGACATTCATTCGTTGGAATTCAGTTTATTGACCATTTTATGGAGAAAAAAACCATAAAACACCTGTTTTATCTTCGTAAATTCATTAAAAATTTGAGAAATTTGTTGAGATTCGATCATAATTTTGAATTTTGAGGAATTAATAATTCGTTTATTTTTTATTATTTACTTTTTATTTTTTTTTATTAGTTAATTATTTAGAATTTCTGAAATATTGCAAATAATTTGAGAAATTTCTATGATTTCTAGAAGAAATTCTGAATATATAAATATTAAGGTTGTATTCCAGAGTACGGCCGATAAAGCAGAAGAATGAGGATTTGTAGGGCAGTTTCCAATTAGTAGCTGATATTTCAAGAAAATGCGCTATGATTCACTTGAAAAAGTGATTAAACTATTCTAATGTCATATCTTCAGCTTCTGAATATAATTTTTTTTTGTTCCTCGAATTTCGCCTACATCACTAATCTAATCTCCTATCACATGCATGAGATAGAGAGAGAGGCAAATAGTTACTACTACCTTCTAATTTAAATTTCTTAATAACTACGGAGAATAGAATATTTTTTTCTTCGATTATTTAGTTACAATGCTGTTCTCTTCGCCAATAGGTTTTTAAATAATGGGTCAATTGTATGATTTTTCAGTAATTTCGTTATTTCTGCCGGGTTTAGAGGGTTTCATCTCCACCACCACTGTTTTCAGTAACTTTGATAATTCATATCTCATAAACTAGACGGACAAAAATTATGGAGAAATTATGGAACATGCAGAAAAGTGTCATCTTTGATACGGCATCAAGAAAATAAGAGGTGAAAAATATTTCGAATTCGCTGGAATACTAACTTGGGCCGATTTTTTGGCTGATAGTTTCTTTAGAAATATCTCGGAGACTAAGCGAGATAAGACAATCTTGCTGCATATCATCTTTTGTAGTTCTTGAAATTATCTACAAAAGAGAATTACTGTAAGATTGCGCTATCTCGCTTAATTTCCAAGATTTTTCACTGGGAACACAGAGAAAAATGCTTTCTTAATTTAAGAATGTGCAGTCACTTAATTTAAGAATGTGCAGGTCACTTAAATTAAGAAAGAAAAGTCACTTGATTTAAGTGAGAACACTCACTTGATTTAAGTGAGAACACTCACTTAATTTAAGTGAGAACACTCACTTGATTTAAGTGAGTTTTACTTTCTTAAATTAAGAAAGAAAGTCACTTGATTTAAGTGAGAAAAATCACTTAATTTAAGTGACTTTTACTTTCTTAAATTAAGAACGAAAAAGTTACTTGATTTAAGTAAGAAAAGTCACTTAATTTAAGTGAGTTTTACTTTCTTAAATTAAGAAAGAAAAAGTCACTTAATTTAAGTGACCTGCCATTCTTAAATTAAGTGACTGCACATTCTTAAATTAAGAAAAAAATTTTCTCTGTGAATGGTTCGAATCGGTAGCGAAGACGTAGAACAGAATGTGCATTTCGCTGATCATTCATCTTTGATTAATTTTTCCGAAAACAAGCAGGATAATGCAATTTTTCACGAATCTTTTCTCGTAGATAATTTCAAGTACTACAGAAGAGATTCGGCTAAAAAGGGCGTATGTCGCATAGTCTCCGAAATATTCGCAAAAATCATCAACTGATCAACTTCTCCTCTACTGAGTTATTCTTCAGCTTCAATAACAATCGAATGGAAAATACTTTACTCAGCTTTCGTCATTCCAATATCAGTTTCACTCACAATAACCTTTGTAACTTTATTCCTCAAAACCTTTCCATTACCAAGTATTATTTCTAAGATTCTCCGGGGGTTATCGTTTTCTCTGTCACCGAGTGGTTAAGCGTTTGGGGTCGCTGCAAACTAACACGTAAACACATTATCTCTCATTCGAGCTCCTCACCACTTCCAACTCTCAATCATTTTATAACTACACCAGATAACCCATGAGATTTTCTTGTGCAATAATTTTAATTATTTTTTTTTTTTCATCTTTTGCGCTGGGGGAGGGAGAAAAAAAAACAGAGGCAATGGTTCGGTGGAAGAGTTATGAGAGATTTGTAGGTTATGGATGAGCTGTTATTACTCTTTCTTAAACGTGAATTTATGATAAGAGAAATGTGAGAGGTTTTCATTTTTTTCTGTGTCAAAATGTTTATTTTTTTTTATACTCTAGGGTAGATCAAGACGAGAATGAAACGGGCTTCAAAAATAAACTTGAAAAAAAAATATTTTGTAATTTTTGGAGAATTTCTTTCTTCCAAATTTGATTTCTCTCAAAATTGAAACGCAAAAAATTTGAATTTTTCGTCGATTGAAAAGTCGATTTTTTCTGGAGACATTTTTTCTCGTAAATATCCTGGAAACAAACCGAGATGGAGCGATTTTGCTTCAATCCTCTTTTGCAGCTCTTGAAATTCTCCACAAAACCGCTCGATCTCGCTTATTATCCGAAATACTCTCAAAAAATGATTAAAAAAAATGGAATTATCCAGTTTCACTTCTTCGCCACTAAATCCTTCCAAAGCGCAACAATCGCTCCTTCTGTGTGCCCTAGTTTCATTTCTGCAATTTCAAGTTTTGAAATTCACGAATGGAAATGATTGAGATACAAAGTTAATCACAAGCATCATTAGACCTGAAAATATGGCAGTGTATGCGTCATGGCAAAAATGGTTTACCACAAAAAACTAAGTAGCCTCGTTATGGAAAATTCTTCAATTTAAAGAAATAACGAGAAATACACTAAAAAAAAAAATTTCTTGCAAAAAAAAGAAGAAAAACCAGCAATGAAAAAAAACATGCAAAAATAGGACGGATGTATTAGAATGTGAGAATTGCTGCATAAAGATAAATCGGTTGTTCCTAATAAACAGTTTAATGATAGTCAGTGTCTGAAAATGAATGCGATAATAATTCATAATGTAGCCAGTGTGTATTATTAGCACACTGAGTAAGAGGAGATACACAGAAGAGAGAAAAATAAAAGGACAGAGAAATGAAAGCAGGAAGAAAAAAGGAAAAAAAAAAGAAGCGAGAGAGAATCGACAAAAAAGGCATTCAGGGCAAACGTTCATCTTGTTGTTCATCCGTAAATGGTATTACATAGTTGTGTACTTAGTACCATTATACGCGGGGGCGAAACGTGTACAAGTATCTTAGCATGATCGATTTATCAATTCTTCAGTGATATCTCTGCGTCTTTTACGTATCTCAAAATTTTTTCGATTTATTTTGCACATTTTTAAATCAATTTTTTCTTTAAAATATCTCGAAAACTGATGGAGATACGCCTTTTTTGCTCCAAGCCTTTTGAGTCGAAGATTTTAAGAGCTACAAAAAGAGGCTGAGAGCTAAAAAGGGCGTATCTCCATTAGTGTTTAAAATCTTCAAGATAAATAATTTTCAAAAATTGACTATTTCGATTTTATCTCCTCGTTTAATAAATGATAATTTAAAAAATCGGATTTCCGGAAAATTAATGTATTTTCTTGGTATTTAAAAAAAAATGGTACAGGTGCCGGATGTTTATCTGCTCTATTAATTATGCACATGGGTTCAGCCCACAACAGCCAGCACACAACTACAATTATAATCACACACATTCCGCCACGCCTCGGTGTGTAAACCATCTTACACGCGTGCTCCACCATTTTCAGATTGGAGAAAAAAGAAAAAAATAATGATAATAAAAAAAAAATTACAGACAGAAGTAAAGCCATGCCAAGTCCATGGAGAGTGGAATGCCGTGACGACCCCGTACCCGCGTTATCCACCATGATTCACACTCGCAATTCTCTCTCTCACTCGTGCGTCCACAAGAAAAACCATAAAACCTATTATCGTAACTCGTTATTTCATTTATCTTCTTCATATTTTTCACTCAAGCTCATTTTATTTTATTCTACAATTCAGCTTCATACGTTTCATTTTGTTTAATTTTTATTTGAAATATAATGGGAAATTACCTGAATAATTCTTACAGCAATGCTGAATACAGTAGACTTTCGATAAAGTTGCATTGATTAAAGTTACTCTTTCGTTAATGTTTCCAAGATTCCTTTATTAGAGAAACGTGGCATTTCAAATGTACTTTGGAAGATATTTAGACGTTCTGCGCATTGAACTGCGCAGAGGAGAGTGCTCTACGGAAGGAGGGGGAATAAAGACGAAAGGGAACTTTAGAGGGAGCTCCTGGACGAACGTGTGAACTTCATTGGAAGCTCACTGAATCTGAATAAATTTTCTAATAATTCTAAGTATTCCAGACTTTCAATGAAGTTTCACTCATTAAAATTACTCTCGTTAAAATTCCCAGGATTCTTCCCTTAAAGGTTTTCGTTGCCTCTCCCACCCTTATTCTTTTATGGGCCAATCAGAATGAAGTTAAGAAGCGCGGCACCTCAAATGTACCTCTGAACTCATTTCAACATAACGCGCACTGAACTGCGCAGAGGAGAATGCTGTACGTAAGAAGTAGGGATAAGGATAAAACTCAATGGACGTATGAATTTATTCGAAAGTCTACTGTAAAAAAAGCAAGAAATAATGAGAGGAAAATCAGTGAAAAAAATGCTAATGTATCCGGTGAAGTGCAATCTCAACAATTTCTACGGTATCTCCATTATTGACATTGGTTGAAGTGGGAGCTGCACTTCGCAGTTGCAATGGAGCTTCTTCTTCTTTTTCACGTCGCTTTAACCAAAAATCACTGATATTTGGCCGTAACTGAAGTAGAGCTCTTCTCAATAATCTCTTCAGGATTCTTTCATTAAAGTTTCTCGTCATCGCCCCTCCCTCTATTTCTGCTCTGAGCCAATCAGAGTCGTGGCATTTCAATTGTCCTTTGTGACATATTTTACTATCCTGCGCATTGAACTGCGCTTAGGAGAATACGCTACGGCGCAACGAACTGCGCAAAGGAGAATGTTCCACGTTAGGAGTGGGGATAAGGACGAAACTGGACAGACGTGTTAACTTATTTTGAAATCTACTGTAAAAAAAAAGCAAGAGGAAAGGAGAAGTGACACCAGCGTGAAAAATACTAATGCGTCCGGTGAAGTTTAATCCCTACAATTTCTACGGCTTCTCCATCGTCAGTTTCAAATAAAGTCTAACCTGCAATTTGCAGCTGAAGTAGAGGCCTCTTCAATAATGGCTGTCCGTGTTGTCTTAGTTCATATGTGTCATTAGAAGAAACAGGACTGATATATGAAATGTGTCCAACACATTGGTTTGTGGTAGAAGCCCATTGCTAAGAGGCAGCCCCCATTCGTTTCTTCCAAGCTACAACCGGTCTCACCATATTAGTCCGCATGTTGACTCGTTCACGCATTAATATCTATGCATCTGTATTTGTAATCCGGGGTGACGTCAGATCGAGTGGATCATTGCCAAATTGTTTTTTTTTTTTCATTTCATTGAGATAAATTTTTTTTTTCTCCTTGAATGTTGGAGAAAGAGTAATTCATGAATTAACACTTGATTTTTGCGATCGTATTCGTGGGATTCTTGTACGAGAGAAGAAATATTTAAATGGAGTGAATCGTTTGCTTATAACAAATGGTGATAATTGTTGAATTAAAAAAAAAATTGACAATAAATTAAGTTTTCAATAATATTTGTATTTTTTTTAGTGAATATCGTTAAGAAAAAATTTGAAAAAATTGGAAGGATGCTTCAGTATGTTTTTATTATTGAAGAATATTTTCAAAATTTTTGATGAAGGCTCTGACTCTAAAGAAGATGCGGTGCTATTCTACCCTCGTCTTTTTCTATTGGATGTTTGATTTTTTTTTTAATTCGAGCCACTCCCCAGTGGCAATTGCCTTAACAGCTAATGTCTCGGTAAATATTGAGATGCGGATGATATTCTTCAAGTCTAAGCTATCATTTTGGCATATACACGAAAGGAGAAAATTCTAGCATTCAATAAATCGATATTTCAGCGTAAGAATAAAGCATCGAAATAAAGCAATAGTGAAACGAAAAGTAAGACAAGTAGACTCATCTTTATGGTTTTTTTGGAGTGAATATTTTGAGAGTTGAAGAAAATAATTGAATTTTAGGAGAAATTTTTCTATTGAATTCAAAGAAATTGTGAAGAAAACTGGGGCAAAATCCATTGATTTTTGTTCGGAGTAAAGACCTTCATTAAGGAATTCAGAAAAATTCTCCAATAATATAAGCATGTTGGAGCATTTTCCCAATTTCATTCAGATTTTTTTGTGGAGTCTTCCATCAAAAACAAAAACTCGTCCATTTTGTCCCAAATTCCCTTAAATTCGAAGAAAAAAAAAGAAATTTTTCAAATTATTATCTCTTGAAGCGGAAATTGTTACCCAAAAGCTCTCAAAAAATTCAAGAATCTGAAATATTTAATGAATAATTTCATATTCAAAATATGAAATTACAAATAATAAAAACAAAAAAATTATAAATTGGTTGTTTTTACAATTTTATAATTTATCATTCCGTCCAATTTTTTCCTCCAACTATTAAACAATTTTTTTGACTATTCTCCCTCAGCTCAAAGTAATTTTATCAAATTCAAATAATAATCGCAAAAATCCACCATTTTGTTTGCGGAGGTGGACCCACAAGGGATGCTGTGCGCAGCATCGTGGGTGTTCTCTACCATCCCCATCAAAATGGGGAAATTATCCCCTGAATCTTTGCCCAAGGGAGGGGCGTGTAATGACTATCCTCGTAAAGATGTCTCACACAAAATGAGAGAAAGGCAAAAATAAAGTTAAAAAAAACTTTCCTAAACGATTTTTAACAACGCAGAGGAATGAAAAAAAAAACTAAATAATCCTTCAATTTTTACGTTATAATTCCATTCGTTCAGAATTGACGGCAAAAGAGGGTGCAGTCTTGCCTCAGTACGAAATCAATATCACAGACATTCCCTCCTCATTCCACCCCCCCCCCCCACCCCCTTCAACAACTCACTGTATCACACTGTTATACACTTATCGTTTCCCTCTACTCGGGCCTCACAACTTTTATTCACAACTCTACGGGCTTGACGAATACTCAGTGGTGGAGTTAATGCGATTGTGATTTCAGAAACTAGAACAATTTGATTAATGAGATCATTTTTTGCACGCAGCTCAATGTGAATGTAATGAACAGAGAAAGAGAGAGAGAGAGAGAGGAGAAGGAGGAGTAGGAGAGGTAAGAATGTGCGTTTGAAGGTGGCAATGTCATGTTTTTAATACCTCGAGACTGCAATCTTTGTTCAATCATGATTTGTTGATTATTTGAATATTTTATGATCGATTGTACCACATTTCAATCGATCAACAAGAATTAACGTGTATTTTACACTCATTGAATGACGAAATCACGCCTCCATAATGTATTATTCGCGGATAAATGAAGCGGTGTGAAGAAATACATTTCGCGAATGTATGAAGAAAAGCTTCATTGTTTCAAGAATTTCCTTAAGGTGGCGGGTTCCTTGTGAAGGTCCAAGTGCATCCCATAATAGACAATAGTACATTACCTAGCAAGTGCGGTAAAGTACTTTACTTGATTCTGTGCGGAAATGGGCCTTCACCACGCTTCGCGCTCGATAAAACCTCATTTCTGCGCAAAATAAAGGAAAACTATAAACGTTACACGTCGCGGAGAGCATTTTTGACGATTATGAGGCTTGCATCACGACGACTTGTAACGTAATTTACTATTTCTGACGAGTGTGAGGTTGCAAAACGAGCGGAAAGCGAGTTTTGTGATCACACGAGTCTGAAAATCTTTACCGCACATGTAAGGTATTGTTTTTTTAAGCACAACGTGTGGAAAGTGCCACTGCCCGCACGGCGTGCGGAGAATAGTTTCTCCGGTCAATAATTTTTTTTTTATTTAATATTTAAATTATATAAAAACATTCAAAAACCCAACGTTTCGGGCCTTGTCGTGGCCCTTATCAGGGAAATATTACAATAATCTACGATGAAAAGACTAATACCAAAAGATTAAGTTGATATTACAGTGTTTTACATAATTTCGATTGTTTTTAGTACCAAGTTAAATTAAATCCTTAATTTCATAATAAAAGAGTGTTCGAAAGTTATTCATAAAAAATCAAATGAGAATTCATATATTAATTAGAAATTCATAATTGTATATTAAATTCATGTGTGTCAACATTGCTATTAACTGACTTTGGTACGTACAATTTTGTGAACACAAAGTTTGAAGCACAATTCAGCTTGTAGAGAAATTTTACAACGATTGACCATCTAGAAATTAAGATATTCGATCGCAAAGTCGTGATGTTTAGTAGGTTGAATGTTGTGTCTCATGACGTTAAGGATAAAATTTGAAATTGATTAGCTCCATTTGTAGACAGTCTATCGTTGGGAAATTTCTCAATGAACTGAACATTGCTTGAAACTTCGTGTTGACGAAATTTCATGCAAAAAAAAAAGGTGAGTAATTTTCACGTGACTTCTAAGCGGAGCTAAGCGTGGAAACTAAACAACATAGAGCAATTTACCCCAATTCTTTTTTTGTAGAGAATTTCAAGAGCCACAGAGGAGGATTGAAGCTAAATTAGTCTATCTGACTTAGTTTTCGGCGTGTTCCTGAAAAATCAATAAATCATTTCGGAGAAAAAGTGGAGCCATGCGTGAACCTCCTCAACGTAGTTGCCTCCCTACCGTCCAGTTAAAAAGTTTTGGCTCTTAGACGCTACCCTATGTGTTGACGATGTACTACTATAAACCTATATATTTTCGACTTGACTGTACACTCACACAGTAGTATCCTCTACATGAATACACACAGCTGTGAAATGTTCTCCCACAACGCATTCGCATTCACCGAAACTATGTAGTCAATGATCTCCATTTTATTCAAAATAATTCTAGATTTATAGTTCTGATAGATGTTTGTTTTTCATAATGATGGTGTTTTTTTTTCAACCTGAAAAAAAATAAGATTCGTAGTTTTCCCACACTTCTATCATGCTGCCTCTACACTGAGAAAAAAAATAGGGGTAAAAACAATCGAATATAGTGGCAAATGGTCCTTAGCAAATATTTTATTGAAATAATTCAAGAAATTGTTCAATTTACTGAATTTAGTTAATTCAATTGAATGAACTAGTTGAATTTATTGAATTTAGTTAATTCAAACAGATTAACTAGTTGAATTTACTAAATTCAGTAAATTCAACGACTGTTTTCAATTAATTCAACAAAATATTTTCTAAGGACCAATTACATCAATATTTGATTGTTTTTACTATTATTTTTTTCTGAGTGTACGAAAACGGTCATTTTCAATTGCAATTATCTCATATATACCGTGAAGCATCAATTTCAAATTTCATTATTAGATGCATTATGCATCTAATTATTTATAGCCCGATTTTCAAGCAAGTCTTGAATTTTGCCATTAGGGAGACAACTACCTTAAGGCTTGCGATCAGTGCCGGAACTTTACAGAGTTTACAAAGGGTAACTTTCGAGGTGTGAAAGACTACTTTTACGCACAAGTGTTATATAAAAAAAAAACATTTTATTTTTTTTTCTCTCCGACAGTTTCAGAAGATCCCTTAACGAGCTGCCCAAATAATCAAAATGTCTGATCACCGATGTCTGACATTTTTCTATTTGAATATTTTCCCAATCACATGAAAAAAAAATTGAAGAAAATCTGTTAATCGACCAAAACATTCATGAAGCTAATATACTAGATATCCAATGAAATTACATCCATTAAAGTTCTTCGTTGATTTCCCCCTCCAAATTTTTAATGGGCCAGAAATTTTCTACGTAAGGAGTAGGGACAAGGACGAAACGTGAACGAGAGGTCCTGGACCGACGTGTAATTATTCGGAAGTCTACTGTGTCCTTAGATAATGAAAAAAAAATTGTAGAGCGATTTTTGAGCATCAGAAAAATATCGGTAAGATCATTCAAATATGGATTTTGACGTAATTATATTGAGACAATACATAATATAAAGGAAATGGTACTAAAGATACCAGATATCTGATAATTTCTTGATATCCTCTGAACAAGTAAATTATTACAAAACAAAATATTTAAAAACTTAGCACCTATAGTTTTTCGAGTTTTCTACACGTGCATATTCTTCATTGTTTTCAAAAATGATTTATTTGTTAAGAAAAAAAAGACTAAAAAATATCAAATGTCTACTATTTTAAGTACCATAAAGGATATCAATTGTTGAGGAATTTTCCTGTTAGACATGATTCCTATAGACGAAAAATGATTGACTTATATCGAAATTTTTCTTATAAGGCTATGTTCTTGGTCACTGCCGCCTTCTTTGGAGAGTCCGAAAGAAGAAGAAAAAGAATAAATTAAAATTTTGTACTAACGGTTCCACTCCACTGCAGATTCTTCCTCAGGGTCCATTCATTATTTCCTACAGAAATGACAATGAAGAATAGAATATATTTTTCTTCTATTTTATCTATTCACTACCGCTTGATACATGGTATCATTTGAGCAGGGAGAACCAAGTTACATTTCGAGTGGAAAGCAATCGGAATAAAATATAGAAGATTAAGTACGAGGGAGCTCCTGATGGATGCAAAAATATACAATTACAGATTATTACAGGAGAAGATTAAGAATCAATATCAAAATTGAATTAAATTAAAAGGAAACAGCAAATAATATAGAATATATAAAAATTATTGTTTGAATTATTGACTTCCATCGAAATATTTTAAATGAACCCTCTCCAATCAGTTTTCGACTTCATCAAAAATTATTCATTTCTGTCACCATATAATCCGTTGATGAGCTCATCATCTCTTTATTTAATCATTCAAAAACTCATTTCACAATGATACAAAAAAAAACATTTCTAGTTAGCAAATGATCTCAACTAATTGGCAATTCTCAAGGACAAAGCCTGAAGATCCCAAAGCACTTTGTCATGCTGAGCTCGTATTCCATTTTCTTCAAACGCAGTAGAAGTTAATTTTATTGTAAACAGAACAGCCAATGACGATGAATGTCCTCAGTTAAGTTGCCAAATATATATACGGATTTTTTTTCTTCATTTTTTTATTCGAGACTTGATGAATGAAGATTGCAAAGTTGTACTTAAAATTCTTATTTTCACGTGTTTTCAACACAATTTTTCATTTTAATGTCAGTACAAGTACACGATGCTGTTATTTTTTTTCAAGTTGCTCAATTCTACCACAAGTAAATGGCAGCCGAAAATGAATGAACAAATTGAATGCATAAATATATATATATAGGTAGAAATATCTATGTACGAAGGAACAATAACAGGCCTTTGTCCTGGAATTTACTCGGGTGGTTTTTTCTTTAATGCAGTCAAAGACGAATGATATATATTTCTAGTCACGCTACACGACCAAGATCTGTCAACGCTGTAAAATGTTAGCTACCAGTCCTACATACAGGCCATTGCACAATTTTTTGTAATCTGGCGCCACAAAACAAATATTGTCAACAATATCCCCAAATAATTTTATCTGACGTTTTGCGAAATACGTCATTCGTGATTGTGCACTTATTATTTTAAGGAGAGAAATTGTGTAAATCACTGGTGATTCATTTTTTGAGAATATTTAGACGAAAAAGGGAGAAACTAAAATTTTTATGGCCTTTTTTATACAGAGTAGGATGTCATTCACAATTTTTTTTTCAAATTTGACATATTTCTTATCAACTGATGCTATTTGAATTTCTACCAATTTTCCCGGTTTTTTTTTTTGCTAATCTTTGCTGGAAAATATCTCGGAAAATAATAGAGATGCGCTTTTTTGCACTGAGTGTTTTTACAAGGAAATTTCAAGAACTACAAAAAAGGATTTAAGTTTAAATCATGATAATGAAATTGACACACATCTAATGATTTTTTTTCAAACAAAGAAATTATTATAAAAGAAATATTCAAAGAATTTGCACTCATAGCTTTTTGAATTTTCCACATTCGCATATTTTTCATTTTTTTAAATAATTTATTTGTTGAGGAAAGAAAAAGTTGTCGGATATCTGCTATATTACGTATGTAGAATTGCTTTATCTCTCTTACCTAGTTCTCGAGATCTTCTCGAGAAATTATGGTAAAAAAAAATCGATTTATCCTGTTTTACCCTTTCGCTACTAAGTTCCACATTAGTTGAACTTCTGAAGGAAAATGTTTTTGTTTTTAAGGATGAATTTCACTATTATTCCTTAATTAAAGCCAATTTTTTTTTTTTAATCATAAAAATGATTAAATGGAGAATCTTCATGCTATCCACAAAATAAATAAAAAAAAACCCTAATAAAAACAAAAATCAGCAAAACTACTCTCTTAAGGTCTCATTGTTGTGCTTCGACTTCCAGGCCCTGATGATAGTGAAATTAGCACACATTTGACCATTTTTTGCATTTTTTTTAAACAAATTAACCATCGCAAAAAAAATAGTCAAAAAATTTGCACTCTTCCTTCCTTGAATTTTCTACATATCTATATTTTTTATTTTTTCAAAAATAATTAATTCGTGAAGAGAAAAAACACTATAAATTGTCAGATATCGGCTATTCTCAGTAAATCATATTCTGCAAGAAAAATTGGTAAAAAAATCGACTTATCTTGTTTTACCTCTTCACTATTAAATTATTCTAATTGAAAAACTACTCATCTTGTTATGTTATTACTCGCTTGAGAATAATACAATTTTTTTCTAACAATTCCCAAGATTATCACTTTTGAATTCCGTTCGAGTACACAAATTCGCCACAAGATGGCGTCACCGTCTTCGCAAAGATTCAGCTCTCAGTGTGTTTCCCAAATTCATACGGAGTTACAGACAGTATTACTTGAAAAAGAAAAGAAATTATATTTTATCTTTAGCAATTAAATAGCAGTGATTTTTTTTTAATAATCGAAATATGATAGAAATAATATAAATAATTTTATAAAATTATTTGAGCTATTATTTGTTGATTATTTGTCAATAAATTTAATTTTAATTGATAAATAATGCATTGAGTTATGTACGTGCGATTGGAGGAATGTAAGAATGACAGTTTTGGTTGACGGGTCGAAATGACTTCAACAAAATAAAAAATGCTCACTTTTATCTTCCATAGGATTTTTAAACACATAAATTATGACATAAATGTAAATTATGCCCCGTAAAGAAAGAACGTAAGTTTATTTGTCCTTGTAAACTTAACCTAACAATGTTTAATTAATTAATTAATTGTAAATTTGATGAAAAAAAAAACATGTGATTTTTTTTTTCAATAATTTCTTATTTTTTTAATTGTGAAATGTTAATTTTTGCTTTAAGAAATGCGAAAACATGGGAACGAGACAGAAGAAATCGTATGAATTCATATTTCAAGACACTTTCGGATCTATTACCACCGCATCAAGAGGGTCGAAAAAGAAACAAAGTGGATATACTTATACATGCATCAAAATATATAAAGGATCTTACAAATCGTACAGAGGAATTGTTTTATGCACATGCAGTAGACGCACACAGTGAGTTGGTTATTCTTAAATATTGAATAATTCATCTTTTACTTTACATTTTTCGTTATTCTGCAATTTTTTATAGATTGTTTTGTTTTTATCATCTTGGGTAAGAGAGACGCTTTTGGAGATCAGGAAATTTTTTGCAAAAAATTTCCATTGAAAAATTGAATCTCCTCTACTGAATCTCATTAAAAAATAGGGACAGAAGAAACCGCATGCAATAAAATCAATGAATTTTTCACTATTTAATCTCGATAATAAAAATTAGGGAATAGGGTGAGTTGACCAGTGTTCGAACTCGTCCAGTGATGGAACTATTCAACGTTTTTCTCTTGAAAAAAATTGGTAATCCAGTGAAATATTAATTTTCTAATCTTTGGAATATCATAGGAAGGAATTTCCAGAAAAATATGGGAAACTACTTCTGGTGAAATTTCAAATCATTTGAAATAAAACTGATTTTTTCATATATATAATGTAATGTTCATCAACCCAAATAAGAGCCTATGAAACTGTTAAATATATCAGTAATTATCGAATTTCTTATGTTTGATCACTGGTTTCTGACGAGTCTCATCCATTTGACCACTGGACCACTCACCCTTTATAGGATGGAGAGAGAAGGGGTAAAATAGACTTTTGGATAAAAAAATTTCGATATATTCGTCTGAATTATATACTACTGAAAGGGCATGAGGAACTTCTGATAAAAAATATTTAAGGGAAACATTGAAACTTCAATTATTTCGATTTCTTCTGATTTTTTTGCTCTTAAAACTCATTATTACAGTAAAAGGTTCAGTTTCTGACACTTCGAAGATAGTTTCTGACAGCATAAATCTGAGACAACAATTATCTGTTTATCAAATGTAATTTAATTATATTGATACATATCTGTTGTGTTGAACGAGTTCAATCATTGAATTTTAAACAATATATTGTATTTATTTATCGGATTCATTCCATTATTCTATTTTGATATTCCAATTGTTCATAGGGATATCGAAAAAAATTGAAGAAAGAGCCTGGCATTTCCCAGCAAAACATCGTAATTGGACAATATTTTGATGTTGTTAACGATTTTTTTCCAATATCCCTATGAACAATTATGATATCAAAATAAATTATACATTTAAATATAATTGAGAAATTTCAAATATTGTCAGTTACTGGAGCAGTGTCAGATACCGGGGCTTTCACTATAATTTTTCTTTCATTTCTGCGCAAAATATATTTTTTGATTTTCTCATAATTTTACTGCTAATATTTAAATTTTAAGAGACTTTAAAAAAGTCAAGAATTTAGTCGTACGAAATTAATTGCAAAATTTTCTTATTTTCAATACATAATTCTTGATTAACAGAAGAAGAACTAAATCGGCTGAAGAAGCTGGTGGCACAGCTTTACTCTCGTACCCAATTGCTCTCCACACTTCTGAAGGAAGCAGGAATAACTGTACCAGCAGAGCCAGCGTTGGAGAAAATTTCACCCTTAAAATGGTCGAACAAAATAAACGTTGACGATGTCGATAAATACCTTGATAAATACAATGAATGTGAGTATAATTTAGTAGCAAAGTAATGACACAATTAGATTTTTATTCATAGTTTTTTTTTTTAAAGATTGTCAGCTTAGAAACGAAGTGGCGTAATTTCTATGCTTATGCACAGCAATTACGCCCCTTTGTTTCTCGCGATTAATTTTTTGAAATATTGATGAATTTCATTAAACAATTGGTTTAAATATTCAATAGATATAAGGCGTTACGTTACCCCTTAAACAGAAAGGTCATTCTTGAATGTGATATGATATACTTTTAATAATTTGAAAAAAAAATATTGAAAATACAGTAAAAAAATACACATTAATATTGATAAGGAAGAAAAGATGAAATTTCAATTTTTACAATCTGATAAATCATCTATAATGATCCAATTTAAAAAAGATCCTTGAAAATCACAAAATTTTCTTCATCTAAACTGTAGAGAAACAATTTAATTGATATTTTTGGATATACGACTTTAGTAATGAATTCAGTCGTTGAAGGTGGCCTTTTACGTCTCTTCAATTTAATAATAATACAAATTCCGCAGAGATCTAAAAAGCCATCTCCAGCACTCAAACTATTTAATTGATTAATTATGAATGTTTCCTAAAAATATTTTCTATATTTCCAGGTACAAAGCCCGAGAAACGTAAGAGTAAATCAATCGGTCTCTGTGTATCTTCAAAAAAGAAATCGACTGGTACAACATCCTCAAAGAAGCCAACAGCTGAAAAAGCATCTGCATCAAACAAGAGTCCCTCCGAGGATCAAGAAAATCACGTAGACTCATCATTAAACGATACTGAATCCCCTCCAGTTGTCGATGCCCCATCAAATACCAGTGAAGTACGTAACAATTGTCCTCAAGTATCCACAAATGACTCCGTCTCATCCGGAAGTACTGGACCAAAGTCAGGCCCGGGAATCCGTAAATTAGAATCTAGAAAAAAGACAAAACGGAAAAAAAAAGTGACCAAGGATGAAGTTAAAACACGAAATGTTGCTGAACTTCAAACACAGACACAATCAATTGGTAATTTAATGCCAGGAACATTGATTTTATCAAGTGGCAAAATTGTACCATTAATGACACCAATAACTCCATTAACATCAAATATTCTTGTTAATGCCCAATCACAATCAACAAATTCAATAATTCTTGGTAATACACAATCAAATCCAATGATTGTAATGCAATCAATTGGTAATGGACTACAGCATCCTATTGTACCTGTTAGAAATCAAAATTTAGTTAAAACTGTACAAAAAGTAACACTTAATACTGTACCAAGTATACATGCAAATGTTGGAATTAATTCACAAGACTGGGTATCAAATGTACGAACAATTGTTGAAGCAACTAAAATTGGTGGTAGAAAAGGTATTTTACCAAAAGGCAAAGAAATTACAAAAACAACAATGACATACAAAGTACCAATTCCAGCTGTTCACAAAGAGTCAGCATTCAAAAATTCAGACATTAATTCTAGTGAAAAAATTGATGCAAAAATACGACCCAAAAAAACAAGTAAAAATAAGAAAATTAAAGAGAAAGAATCGGGTGATAAAGAGGATAAAAAGTCTGATAAAAATATAAATAAAGATGAAAAATGTAAGAAACGTAAAATTAATACCGATGATTCTGATTGTTCTTCAGCTAAAATAATCAAATCAACTCTGCCAGAAACTTGTGTCTCAATTGAAAATCTTCGTCATGTTGTTGAAAAAATTGGAGAAGACAATAGCGAATGTGAAAAACTGAAGAAAAATGAAGAAAAGATGGAATCAAATGGGAATAACGTAAAGTCAAGTACTTCATCATCAGAAGCCTCTAAAGAAACCATTCCAAATCCAGAAATTCCTGAAAAAACTGCAGAAACTCCACAAAATGAAGAACTGAATGAATCAAACGATCTCGCTCGAAATCCCCCCGTAACAGATGAGAACTCCCAAAAATCATGTGAATCACCTTTGAATGCTCGCAGTCTTCGATCTGAATCAAAAGTCCCTTCATTTGATCATCTCAATCCATCAAAAGACTCGTCAGCTTCATCAAATCCCACTTTATCAGAAGTAGAAAAGGTAATTGCCGAAGCAGAAGTAGAATTGGGAAAATCAAAGGATGAGACCTGTGATCTTGGAACGAGATTCGATAATCTCTTGAGTGTAACGAGTGAAGCACAAGCTGTTGAAGACAATGGATCAATGGTGGATAGTGGTAAAATAATATTGAATCTCGATACAAACACGACAACAACAATGAAGACAGAAACTAATCATCCAATGGACTCAACAAATCCCGGATCATCATCAGCAGTTTCCGACGAAATGCCAAAAATGGATGAGAAATCCAAGGAAATAACATCCAAGTCCCTTTCGTACAGTTCCGTGAATAGTTTCGTTCCAATTGGAAGAAATGAAGCTTTGCATTCTGACTTATCAAACGATCTATTTGCATCACTTCAAGTCCCTTCAAGCTCCCACAATCCTGAATCAATTTCCCCAACTGCTGCATTTCTAATGGCATTTCCCCTAGTATCATCGCTCAATGGCCGAACTGAAGTACTCGAAGAAGAAATGAAAGAAGACTTGAAATATCACAGTCAAACACCTCCAATGCTGCTTCAAATTGGTGCAATTGAGCCAACGAGCTTTAAAACAAAGCTGCCTAATCCTGAGGAAAAGTGTCAAGATGACAGCAAAGAAAAAGAAAGACTAGATGAATGTCCATCTGACAATAAACCACTCGAGCCATCAAATGTGAAGGCATTACCCAAGATAATTAATAACGAGCCAATGAAGGAGAGAATTTACAAAGTTATACCGTATTCAGAGCCTAATATGAATATATTCCCGAGTTCTTCAACAATTCCGACAACCAACGTCGTAACAAATCCGATTTTCACGCATTCAGAGCCTCAAATGAAGAAAATTATACCTAATAACTTAGATACAAATCCCAGCAATCTGCAAGTAGCTCTGAAGCAAGGAGAACAGTCTCGAAAATCACAGAAAACCGAGGCGAAAAAAGTCTGCATGAATCCCACATCATCATCAATTGCATCAATTACCTCAATCACATCAATCCCTCCATCAATCCCTTCAATATCTTCAATCACATCATCAAGAACAGCACATTTATCAACGGGTAGTGTCAATCAACCAAAGTACGATAGTAACATTCGTTATCCAGCGATACCAGAGTTCGTGCCGAATTATTCAACCTTCACCAGCACAGAAAATCAAATGATTCCGTCTTCAGGAGCTCCGCGAATTTCTTATGCAGCATCACAAGCACCACCAAGCCAACCAGTCTATTCCTACGGAATTGAGAAAAATCAATTACCCCCGTCATGTCAGACATTTGTAAACAGAAACAAAAACATTAGCGGCATGGAGAATCAGATATCAACTTATACAATGTCTCAGCCAAAATCATCAACATCAACAGATCACCATGATTATCAAAATAGAAATGTAAATTCAGTCATGCCAGTATCATCTCAAAGTGTACAGTATGATTACACAAGATCAAAGGACACTTATCCTGTTCAGCATCAAAACCCACAACGTCTTTATGCTGATCCAATTAAAGACCCTTCGATATGCTCACACAGTACATATTCAATGCACAAAGAAAATGGTACACAAATGATCTATCAAGATTACACAATAGCTTCAACTAAAAATTCATCAACTACACTTGATTCAAATTCATCTCAATTGGCACGTACATATATACCATCACGTACAAATGAAACACTACCACCATCTATAAAAGATCAACCAGCACAAAATCCTTATCAAACTTATTTATCAATTAATCAAACGAAGGATAATAATAATCAGCGTGCAAATGAAATACAATCACAGAGTATTTCACAAACTTATCCTAATCAAACAAAACAAACGTCAATTGATACATATGATAATATTCAAAGAGATTTTAATTCAAATAGAAAAGATTCATTTGTTCCATCAACTGCATCAACTACAAAACAATCAAAAAATAATCAATCAAGCCAAGATAACCAAAGAATTGAGACTTCAATAGCCTCATCACCATCAAAAATTACGACACATGTAGATGATTTCAGCCACAATTACCCAAATTTTGAGACAAAAAGTAAAGGCAATGGTTCTACAGTTCTTGTTAATGATCCTATTTATCAGGTAAAGCGTTCAGATACTCAAGCTTATGTTCCGTATCATCGAGAACAGAAGAAAATGTTCGAGAATCAACCGCAAGCTCAGATAAAGTCTCACATTCAGCCATCATTACCTCGATATCCTCAGCAGCTTCAGCAACAACATCAGCAGCCTCAATTGCAGCAACAGCAGCCTCAGCAACCACCACAACAGCAACAACAGCAACACGCCAACGTAACAACATCAAATTATGGACAAAGCACAATAACCGAAAACCTGGGAAAATCAACAACAACTGTAGCTCACAATTCCTCGAATTTCAGTATTCTCTCATGGACCACCCTATCTCCAATTGGTTTAGGCAGTAACAACAACAATTTGGTGCAGTACGAAGGACCTTCTGAACACGTTGATGATAATGAAGGCAAGACAATTTGCGAAAATTTCAATTACACTCAGCTTCACAAGGAAAACGTGAGTTTTGGTAATATAATGCCAAATGAACAATATCCAACGGATTCAATTTCTGGAGTTGATAAATTGAAGCAAAAACTGCCTCACGATGGTAGCAAACAGGCTTATCAAGATAATACAAAGAGTAAAAATGCCCAAATTACCCAGCAAAAACAAACGAGTCGAGCTAATAATCAAAATCCAACAATTACAGATGATTTTAAATACAGTAGTGATAACAAGAATAAAGCAAAATACTCAATTGATTCAGCTTATACTCAGACAGATTTTGTTAATCTTGATCAACGACATCAGCATACAACCAAGAGTCATCAAGTGCCTCAATCGAAGCCTGATAAACCGGCTTATTCAATTCCTTATGATTCTCAAATTTCATTTGACATTCCTGATCCAATTATTCAAACAAAATGCTCAGAAATTTATCCCGGTACTAATTACAAATACGGAGATGATAAGGATCATCACTCTCAGATGAAGTATCAACAGATTCTCCAGTCGCAGCCGCCAGTTATTGGGAATGAGAATGTCACGTACAATACAACGAAACCCAATCAACAGCAACAACAACAGCAACAACAGCAGCAGCAACAGCAACAACAGAACTTGAATAAATCAAAGCCGGTTCAGCAACAGGTGCAGCAGCCAGTGAGACCCCCAGTAAACTGGATGATGACACCAGAAGTAAAGCACAATACCAACATAGCAGACTTGATTCTTCCTCCAATCGGCAAAGAATTAGAATTCTGTCAGAATAATATCTTCAGCCAGACACCTACGTATAATCAGACCCCATCAAATCAATTCTACAACAATTACGACGTGTCCGTCAGTGCTGGCCACAGTTTCCCGAACGTCACGACACTCCAGAGCGACAGATTTTATCCCGAAGAGCAGCCATTCACCTGGTCACCAACGAAAACTCCCCAGAATGGACCAACCGATCACTCGCAGAGCATGAAGACAATGGATCAACAAGTGGTACCATCGACTTTACCAACACTTGTTGGAGATTTGGCACTTGGCACCAATATCCCAGAGAAACAGAATTTCTTATTCGGTCAAATGGCAACAAGACCAGCCAACGAATTACCGAAGGCAGCTGTAAAAGATAAAGAGAGTAATTTCCAAGTGATGCTAAATCCTCAAACGGTCCAGCACAGCAATCAGGGTACTTCATTCTTGTCAGTTAGTCAGCTTGTTGAGCACGAGAAAGCGGAAAAATCTCATCAGCAACAGAATCATCAGCCACATCATCATCATCCTCAGGTGCCGCCACCTCCACAGTCGCGGAAACATCAGAGAAAGAGTAACACAAGTCCAAGGTCAAATGGAAAAAGACAAATGGACATGAGAAAACAGAGTAACGATCAGATGCAGCAGCAGACTGAAGAGCAAAAGGTAACGTCAACTCATGGATTTGCTGATCAATCCTATCAGCAACAGCTCCAACAGCCGCAGAAATATCAGCAGAATGATGCATTATGGAGAAATAGAAATTGTAAGAGTAATTACACTGCTGAGGCACTTATTGGTGTTAATAACAGTATTGCAGATGGTAATTCTGATAAACAATTACATACTCCTTCTATCAAATTTTCAACGGATTATGCGCAGAACAAGTTTCCAGGGAGCCTTGGTACAAGTGAAATGGTAATGCCACCGATTAATTACTTGACAAATCCCGAAGATGGAAATGGCTATGGACAAGTGATGAATCAAAATTTTAATCATTCGTCGTATACTTATTCACCGAATACTAATATATATCCAACGACTAATTTTATCGCTGGTATATCGAATACTCCAGGTAGTTACATGATGCCACTTCACGAAAATCCAACTGATTATCTTGAAACAAACTCATTTTTACTACCGAATGTTACGAATATACCTCCAACTTCAAAGTCGGCGGTTAATACGTCTTCTAGTGCATCATCGGTGTCAACGACAAGATCAGCAGCAGCAGTTAGTGCACCTGCGAACGTTAAAAATCAACATAATTACAATAATAACACTGGAAAACATCAGAATTGTGATAAACGTAATTCTTATTCAAATGTGACGAAGAAAAGCAAACGAAAGTCTGATACTAATATGCAGAATCTAGAATTTACGACAATTGGTGGTGTTTCAGCACCAATGGAAGACTATCATTCTCATCATCATACTCATTCTACTACATTTTTACCTCCACCATCTCATGCTAATTCATTGTATCAAAATCATACAATTACAAATACAAATAGAGCAAGAAGCGGCAGCAGCAGCGGAAGTGGAAATTCTGTTGCTATGACGCATCATCCGTCCGGAACGAGTCTCACGAACTTTAATCTCAGTACAATCTTCCCGGAAATTAATGATAAGGTGAGTTATTCTTTTTCTGATATTGGATAGCAAGATGATGGATTGTGTCTGTTATTAACAAAGAATATTCAATGGAAACGGCGGGTCGAGATTAATTAGGAATTTTCCATAGAGAGAGAGATGCTTTTCATGGAAGATTTCAGAGATATGATCGATTTTGAGATATTGTCAGATATTCAATGTCAATCTTGTGAAGAAGAAGAAGTAAAGAAAAATTTGAGAAGTTTTTACGTAGATTCTACTGCAATATTTTCATATTATATATTGCTAAACGAATGGATTCACTGAAGATTCAAGAATGATATCTGTCTTTTGCAGTTAAAATTTGTCGTTGAACCTACTTTGTTATCAGTTTTCAGGAGGAGTTGGTGTAAGCACGCGCTGCATGCTCACGTCAATTTCTAATTTTTCGGAATAATTTTGAACAAAGCGTTCGTGTTTAACATGATTTGATCGATGCGATATATCGCATTGGATTCAAGATTGATATCTAGCGAATGAAAACGTGCTGCGCGTGTCTGCATCATGATTTCTTCCTTTCTTCCGAAAACTGTAACTTCCGATCGATCATTTTGAAACATATATTAATCGATGTAATGTCTCGCAATAAATTCGAGATATTGCATAGCATTCGATCGTTCCGTTTCACTCGTTTTAAGCATTAAAAAAAATGAGATATGAAAAAAAATTATATCTCATCAACTCGAGATCGATGGTTCTTCAAATATCGATTGATCGATATGATATCTCGCATAAAATTCAAAATATCAAACATATCATTCTTCAGTTCCGTTTCACCTGTTTTTATTCTAAGTAGATGAAATAATTGACATTTTAAAATCGCTTTTTTTTCCTACATTTTCTTGAGAATTGTTCGAAAACTACACAAGATATGGCGATTTCGCCCAAATCCTTGTTCGTAGCTCTTAAAATCCTCTACAGAAAAAGAGACAGGAAATATCGTTCCATCTCGCTTAGTTTTCGAGATCTTTTTGAGAAATTGTTTCAAAAAAATCGTTTTTTTTTGCTACTGTTATACTAAAGTGATATTTGTCAATGGAAGAATGTGAATTTTTGTATTTCCTAATAACAAAATACTCTTCCAAACATGTGGTCCATTCAATGCAATGAACAATAATGAACTCTTTCATTTTATTAGGTCACTGGATATAAGCCCCCGAATGCAATACAGCCTGGTTTATCCCAATCTTCCAATCATCCATCATCGAGTTATCCCCAACGAGCTAATTATCCATCAAACAATTCTCTTGGTCACGTTCCACAGGTCAGTGTGTCTTCCCCTCTTGTAAAGAAAATGATTCATTTTTTTATTTATTATTAATCATTTTTCTAGGCCTCGGAGGCAGGTCAATTCACCACTGATTTACCTATACCACCAGCACCAAGTGTATTGCATTACAAAGCCACTTGACGAACAAAAAATGGACCACCGACTTGTTCGAAGAAAGCGTACTAATTTTATTTAAAAGTAATTTAAGAAAAGTTTGTACATACAAAGATATTAAATTAAATATTAAATTTAGTTATATGCATAGTGACATTATCATTGCAATTTATTTCCATCCATGTCCTTGAATTTTATATTTTTATTTGAAACAAAACAGTGTATAATGAGCATCCACGCGTGCTACACACGTGTCTTCTTATCCGATTGTATGAATGATAGCAGATGTCATTTCGGTTTCGGTCTTACGTTTTCGCTGTTTCGAGATATTTCGATATGAAGTTGACTGTATAACATGAATGCTGAAGGGCAGCTGTGACCCAGTCACAGTGAAAGAAAGAAGAAGAAGAGATATTACGATATTAACATCCTTTTCTTTTCATCGTAGGAAGGAATAGAAATCGAAAGGAAATCATCATTCGTGATGATTTTTCATGAAATAATCCCACCAAAATAGAGATTGGATCATTGCGGATGTAATTTCTCGACCCTAGGACCCTAAATCCTGAAGATAAAGCATCGCCTATGTCTTGTTACGATCTTTCCATGAAAAATCGATCAATTGTTGTTCTTATCATTGATAATCGTTTTCTCTGGAAGAAACCGGCAGAAATTTGGAGGCCGAAACAATCTAAACGCGCTCGGGTAGTGTAATAGGGATTTAGAACCAACTCAATCAAAATAACACAGCCGCGAATCTCTCATCACTCAATCGGTGAACTAGTTTCAATGAAAGACGATTTTTTTCACGTGAATCCCATATCGTAAACGGAAACTTTTGCTAGGGGAAACTATCCGTCTACGATTAGAATTTCTTACACGGATTCAATCCGTTGATGGCGGGTGGACCAAATTCATACACGAAATCCAGGAGTAGCTCAGTCTCGCGCAATATGCCAATTGTGATTGGACGCTCTTCAACGTGTTTTTGCTATCTGATATTAAAAAATCGCTTAAAAAAAAAAGCTCGACGACATTACCTCCAGAAATATCTTAGCTAATCAACGCACTTGGTTTTTTTTCAGGATGCCTGTGAATATTCACTATTTATCAATATTTAGCAATAATAATTTCAAAAAATATAGTTCATATGTTGTATATTATATAGCAGTTCATTAAAGGAACCAACATTATCTGTATAGTCTTAAAAAAATCTTGAAAAGATGCTTTTTTCTCGACTGACCCCCCCCCCCCCCCCCCCCTGAGACACATAGATTCCTTTGAATTTCCTCTGAAACTCACAGATTTCATAACAATCTTCCCATTTCAAAAAATTCAATATCACGTTTTTTTAAAAATTCCCATCAAATTGTCTATGAAATTCCCATTTTTCTCCAACAGTGAACTTTGAAAATTGTCATCAACGTTACGAATAGAAGCACTGTCACATCATATTACAAGAATAAACGCAATAAGCCGGTGAAAAAAACCACAAATCTCCTATCACAATTCGCGTGAATGGAATAGTGCAAGAGAGATGAAAAATGCTCTTATAAAATTCAATGCTCTTCAGTTGCAACTGACTAACACGTCATTGAATAGGCGGGAATTAGCAAGAGATTACTTCTAATACGCACCCAAGCAAATGCTCAATAGAGATAACTACAAAATCATGAGGTGGGATGAAAGGAAGATAGGCACGAAGAGTAAAGAAGATCAGAAGCATTCAACAGCATCACGAGAGTGCTCCACAATACTCGAATGTACATATTCATTGGGAAATGTTTAACACTGAGAGAAAAAAATTCTGGTCTCAGAAAGATTTATTTTGTACAAGTGAATATACAAATTTTTTTTTTGCTTCGAAGTGTTCAATTATTAAAGCCTGTGTACCTTCTTTTCTCTTGAATTACCCAATAAAAAAGGTAATTCTTTAACAAAGGTGACTTTTAAGTGATTTTCACTATTTTTGAGCTGATTTGTACTCATATTCTCAATATAGGGAAAACTGGAGCCAAATGGACCGCCAAGTCTACATTACTAACAATTTTTTTTGAAGCGAAAGCTTCGACACAAAAATTTGAAAAAATTCATCTACAAAGTAGATACATTGGAACATCTTCTCAATTTTTTTTAGATTTTTCTGCAAACTCCGTCACTCCAAAAAAAAAATCATAAACGACTTCGATTTGAAGGTCCATGTTGTCTTGATTTCCCCTATATATATAATTTTATATATAGCATTTTTTTCTCCTCAAGATGTTATTGATGAGAAAGGCTTCGGAACACCTTCATTGCAAATTTCTATAGATATAGATGATCAATGTCTTTTTTGAGACGAATTTTTCATATTTAATTGCACAAAATACATTTTCTTGAGACCAGAACCTTTTTTTTTCTTAGTACAGTGAAAAGTGATGAAATGCTTGAATATTTCGTGACACCAGTGTTTATTTTCAATGAAAATTTCCAAACACATTCCATCTGAATGATTACAACTTGGCCGATAATGAAAAGCCATTGAGTAGTGGGCACTGAGTGCGGGAGAACAGTCGCACCCGATAATTTATCAGCTTCAAGTGCAGATACACTTAAAATGTACTAGTTTAACGATAAATAGCTCAAAACCAATTGAGTTCAGTTCGAATTATCTGCGGAAAAAGGGAGAGATTAAAATGGCCATTAATTATGAATTATGTGATGATAATTTTATTATTTATGAATGATTCAAGTGTAATGCATGAGTTAAAGTTTAATTAGACGTTGAATGAATCGAATTGTGCATGGGTCATTCATCTTTCCTCTTTTGTGAATCAGTTGAAGAAGTATTTAACAGTGTTTGGTGATAATCACTCGCTAATTGTGAAGAGTTGAAGGGAAAGGAGAAACCAGAAAATCATGGATAAAGGGAGTGCAGTGCATGGGAGGAAAAGCGAGAAAATTCATGGGAAAAGAATTGATGGTGAATTTTATTTGAATTTTTTATAATTAAGTTTTTTCGCATTATTACAGTCGATTTTATTAAATCATCAGGTTTTTGAGGATCGTTAGGCAACTAAACGAGATGGAGCGATCTTTGCTGAGTTCTTTTTATATCTTTTGAAATTCTCTAGAAAAAAAGAATTCGAACAAAATCGCTCTATTTCGTTCAGTTTCCGAGACAAAACGTTTCTTTGAAAAAAAAAGAGACAAAATGAAATCTATTTTTCTGAAAAATTCATATTTTCAACTTTTCTAGTCGTTTTTTTTAAGAATATTCCAAAAAATGAAAGAGATACGCTTTTTTTGTCTTCATTTTTTTGTAGAAAATTTCAAGGACTACGGAAAGAAATTGAGTAAAATTGCTCCATCTCGCTTAATTTCCAAGATACCTTTGGAGAATTAACGAAATGAAATCAATTTTTCTAGTCTCTTTTCAGGAGAATATTTAAAAAAAAATGGAGAGACGCTTTTTTGTACCAACCATTTTTTGATCGAGAATTTGAAGAGCTGCAACAAATATTCAGAGTAAAATCGCTTTATCTCGCTCAGTTTCCGAGATATTTATTTTTTAAAAATTAAAGAAAAAAAAAGCTCTTGTTTTACATTTTCGTTCATAATCAATAATTTTTCTGAAATATTTTGAAAGACAGTGGACATACAAAATTTTCTGTAGAAACCTTCTTCCAAGGTCACAAAAATTTCTACATCTTTCTATGATTCAGAGATAATTTCGAAAAACTAAATTCAAGATAAAGTCCTCTCATTTTCATGCTATAGATCAAAATTCGAAAATTTATTTATGGATTTAATCAATTTTTCGATAACGATTATCATTTCATATCGTTTTGACGGAATGAGGGATAAATAATACTATCAATATATTGACTGGATTAGATGAATGTCGCGGTTATACTCGCTTTCACTTGAAATTCAATTCTGCTTTCTTAACTCAATATTTCAATCACACAAATGTAATTGAAAAGGATTCTAATTTCATTCTACTTTTCACAGAACTTCACTCATTCTATTTTCAATTATTTACAAAAACAAGTTTGTCCAAGTGAAAAGAATTGTTTTGATGAAATTCCATTGATTCATGAGTATGTAATTATTTTTAGAGAATCCTTTATTTTGAATTATTTTCAAGTCCTAAATTGCGCCATTTTTATTGAACTGTGAGAATTTAATGTTTCGGATTGATTTTTTTTTTATTTTTAAAAATTTATTTATGCTTTTTCCATTAATGAGGCAAATGTGATATTTTCAAGTAATTATGTGAATTTAATATCAAATTTTTCGGAAATTTCAGTGAGTGAAGACAAATCTCAGGCAAACAAGGAATCATCTGAAAGCAACATGTCTATTGATCTCGTAAAAAAACGCATGCAGGTAAAACTCTAAAACTATAAAAAAATTTAAAAATTAGTATGAAGACCAAAATTAACATAATAAACTTTATTTACCAATTACACAGAAATGTAATTGATTTAAACAAAAGGTTCATTCCATTTGAACACTTAAGAGTTATTTCAACAGCTTTGTAGTCAATTTTGTGAAATTTCTTCGCGAAATCATTGGTGCAAAAACAAAAATTTCGTAGATATTCAGCTCTATTTTTCTGTATTAGATAATTAATTAAAAAAATTTATTAAAATTGCACTTCAAGATATTTCATTGAAATAAATTAAAGAATTAATTATATTAATTAATTGCATATATGAAATTATTCAGCACAATTGTATTAACATTTAATCTTTGTTCTTGACACATTTCAATTTTTTATCTTTGATAAATAGCACTTGAATATATAGATATAATTGAAATGTTATTATCAATAAATAATTTTCCGTTAATTAGCTTTGTCGTTCGACAAATTCTTTATCATTTAAAAAAATATATAATTGCTTCAGAAATCGATTGACGTAAATGCCAAAGGTACTAGAGATACGCCTGTTTATTACTCGTATTTATTTTTTATTAAAATTGAAATTTGCCCATTTTAAAAAGTTTAGTCACGGGAATTTCTCATTTCTCATTGGTTCACCAATATTGAGCGCTCGATTCCAAAAACAAAATAGAAATGAAGGATAAGACTTTTTTTGAAATAATTATCGATTTTTTGTAATACTTTTCACTTCAACTCAAAAAATAATCAACAAAAAAAAAATGGAAAAATAAATCTGAAAACGAAAAATTATGAGATTAATTGATAAATTGATTACAGCGTGAAAATTAATGCGCACATTGTAAAAATTGATGGGATTCGGTTGGAAAAATTGCGAAGTCCCATTAGTTTATACGAGGTAGTTCAGTAATTTTTATTTCGTAGGTGTAAGAATTTTCTGCAGTGCCTTCCTATATGTCACGATTACATGACAGAGTAGAGATCGTGATAGATCTTAATTAATTAATTAAATACTTAATTAATCAAAAACAATTGCGAAGAGTCTCCAGGAAAACTGATTAAAGCAGAGTGAAGATAAACGTCTCTTTGTTTCTAAGATTACGATATAATGCATCAGTGTTATGTATATTTCCACAGAGATTGCAGCAAGATGTCCTGGAACAAGTGAATGATCGACTCAATGAAATGGTGACTGAAGTTGTTGAAGGCATGGAAAATATCACAAATTGCGGAATTCCACAGAAAGATGAGACGAATAAATTATATATCGATAAAAAGTAAAGTCCCAATTATTTTTCATATAACAAAATAAAAATTATGTTAATGATTTTAGGAGACATCTGACAATTTTTCTGAATTTTTTTTTTTAAATAAATTATTATAACGAATTTTTTTCTAATTCGCACTTATAGTTTTTTGCATTTACAACATGTAAATATTCTTCATTTCTCATTAAACTTCATTTTCTAACAAAAAATAGAGACTAGAAATTGTCAGATGTCTGATAGTCTCAGTATTCATAAAAATTTTGAGATATTCTTCAGAATCTTTAATTTTTAATTTATGAATTTTCAGGAGAAGAGAACAAAATGGAAAACTACCGGAAAAAGTCTTTCAAACAAGGAACTCTGTTTTAACTGATCTTCTGCAGGAAGTGAAGCACATGAAAGCAATTTACAATGTTTGGGGAGCTATTTTGTGGGGTCTATTTGTTCACACATTGTTACATGATTTCATTCAAACAGGAAGGTTCGATGTTTTCTTTATTCTGTATTATTTTAATATTTCATTGCAGTCATGTTATCAAGTGATTACACGTGATAAACAGAGCGATGTCAGCGTCCACCTCACAAGCTTTAGGGGTTTGAAGAACCGTTAATTACAATTCTAATAACGCGAGCAACAGTGGAATCGGATAAAGCAAATTTTAATGACGATCATAAGGTATAGAAAATTTTTTATTGTTGCAACATCGAATGCGATACTCGAGATGATACGAATTGCAACAATTCTGCTGATATTGAATGGAAGAATGGAGCCAACATCAAATGTGGCACTTTTAGCAGTGCTGGATGCAGTAATTTCCATTTAATTTTTCGTCCATCTAATCGTATTTGTTCCTTTTCCTTCTCATCAACTTTCGCGGAATAGTTGAAATTCTTGGCTCCTCCGAATTATGTCATTTTTCTCTTCAAAGGGAGAGCTTTTCAGAAAACATGTACTTGGCCACGTTTTTTTACAAAAACTTCAGTTTCTGTATTCTGCCCCTAGTGACTAGTCTGGGATTAATTCTAAGATTTATATCTGTCGTAAATGATAATGAATTTTGAGGAGTCTGACAATTTTTTTGATTTTTCCCAACAAATAAATTATTCAAAGAAAAAAAAACTTAAAGAATTTTCACTCATAGTTTTTTGAGTTTTTTACATGTGCATATTTCTCATTTTTTCAAGAATAATTTATTTGTTAAGAAAGCAAAAATGTTAAGAATTGTCAGATGTCTGTTATTTTCAGTACCATTATCGTAATCATGATTATTTTATTTGCAGACCCAATTTCGGACTCGATACAGTAACAGCCGGTTTTGGAAAATTCCCAATAGTTATCCAGTTCTGGTGCACCATGACATTATCAACGTTCTGCATCTATGCAGTACACAGTTTTTGGGCTCATCAACGAATCAAATTCAAGCCAAACTGTAACGTATAATTTATTTCAAATAGTTTCAGTTGAATATCGATGAATTCACTTATCTCATCTCACTTTACTATAGAAAATAAAAAGTGAGACTGAGATAACCGATGAAATATTTATCAATCAAGTAGAAAAGCGTCAAATCATGATTTTTATTTATAGAATATCTCGAAGTCTAGAGGAGATAATATAATTTTTTCAATAACTTTTTTCGTAGTTCCAGACTTGCGCAATAAAAAAGATTCTCACAAAAAATAAATTACATCATTATAATTTTTTTTCCGCAGTAATTTTTTATTTGGCGATTTCTCTCGAGTTACATAAAATATTTCTTCTTTCAAGGCACTTAAGGGAATTCATGTAGTAGATCCAAATGATCTACTTTTGTTTTTTAGTTTTCCAAGTTATCATCAATATTCTAATTATTTCGATTTCATAACACTTTACTGTTATCAAAACGATATTTACAATAGTGAATTGATATTGAATAATATTATAAATATTCAATATTGTTCCGAATTTATCTCACTTGTGAGTCTCTGTCCCAGCATCAAGGATTCAAATTGGAGAATGCTCGGATTTTAAATACCAATATAGCTGACATTGATGTTTTCATGTAATTAATTGAATTAATCGTTGCTCTATGTCCAGTAATATGCATGTTTCATTATTTTAAAAATTAATAGACATTCTAACGAACAAGAATATATACGATTATATAAGGAAAAAATAGGTCTATGACCATGAATTGCAATGAAACTGAAATCGAACCTCGCTTAAAGAGTTTCAATGTTAATTTAATCTTTTTCAAAAATCAATTTCGGCCTTATTTGTCCGGTAACATGGGATAAACTAAATTTTAGAAGAATCTCTTGATGCTACTCTATCGAAAGTCACCAAAATTTAAAAAAAAATAGATTGCTGGAACTATTTGGATTACCTTAATGTAATAACGTTTGATTAATCATTTTACTCATTTTCAGCTTTCCTCGCAAGAGTTTGGGATTTTACATGGGGAACAACATTTGTATTATATCAGTTGGCATTTCTCATCATCATCGCTAAGACAGTTCTCGTAGTGGAATTACCTCCTCCATCAGCACTCATTATTCTACTGGAGCAGGTGCGAATGATCATGAAAATCCATGCTTTTGTAAGAAGCACGTGGCCTGTAGCAACTTCATACAAACCACATACAGAGGGAAAAGAATTTAAATTTCCAGGATTCTCAAAATTTCTGTATTTCATGTTTGCCCCAACACTTGTTTATCAAGACAGTTATCCAAGAACAAGAACAATCAGATGGAATGTTGTACTGTGGCACTTTACTGAAGTTCTATTAATCATCTTTTTCGTTGCATTTTTGTGCGAACGATTCATATATCCATCCTTCAAAGATTTTGGACTGCAGCCAATTTCTATACACGATGTTATATTAGCCACTTTCAATACGACAATTCCTGGATTTGCATTTTTTCTCTGTGGATTCTACTGTCTTCTTCATGCATGGTTGAATGCATGGGCTGAATTGATGACATTTGGTGATAGAATGTTCTATAAAGTAAGTTTATCACCCTAAAACAGGATAAATCGTCTTTTTAAAGCAAATTTTAGAAATGTCGTGATATAGAGCAATTTTGACCTATTTCTTGTGCAGATGATTTTAAATGCTATAAAAAAAGGATCAAAGTAAAATTGCCTTATTCCACTCAATTTTCGAAACATTCAATTGAGAATGATCATAAAGATCTTAACAAAATTTTTTTTACAAAAATTCTACCTCTAAGTGGAGATTCGAGAAAATATAATTGAATTTGAATTCATAATTTCCTAAAAATATCTCACAATTCAAAGAAAATTCGAAAAAATCAATTCTGAGAAATCCCAAACGAAAATCTTCAATAGAAATCATTTTGAAAAATCCATCTACTTTTTTAAATAAAAAATTTTAATTTCTAGGACTGGTGGAATGCAACTTCTTTTCCTGCCTATTATCGTAACTGGAACGTAGTTGTTCACGATTGGCTCTACACATATATATACAAGGACCTCCATGACATTGTCTTCCCAGGATATAAATTCATTGCCACCTATATGGTCTTTGCTGCATCGGCAATTGTTCACGAATACATTCTTTCAATTGCATTTCGATTATTTTTGCCATTGATGCTAATACAATTCGGAGGTTTTGGATACAGCTTAATTTATATTTTACGTAAGACTTCTAATAGCTTTGGTAATATTTTTCTTTGGTGGGGATTAACTTGGGGTTCTGGTATACTTGTTAGCTGTTATGCAATTGAATATTTTGCTAGAATAAATTGTCCCAGCGTTGGGAATGAATTTTGGGACTTAATTGTGCCAAGAACATTGGCCTGTCTTAGTACTAAAAATTAATAAACCATTCGTGTGTAAATTGTCATTATTTTTTGTAAAAATTAAGAGTAGAGTGCTTATTGCTCATGTTTATAAATGTTCCATGCTCGAAAGAAGAGAAAAAATTGTAATTTTAATTAATGTTTGTGTTTACTGGATTCAATAAATAAATTGAAATGTCTAATATTTTTAAAACAAAGAAATATATTTATTCACCGCAGATAAATATCATAGGTCAAGAAAAAAATAATAATGATAATACATGATGATTATGCATATGTACATGCATATACGTGGTATATGCATACATATGTACATGTGTATACATACTCGTAAATCATTCGTATTTTTATTTTTTTAATATTACTTTTTTTTTACAAATTAGTTTACCATTAAATTTTACTTTACATGTACTATCGCATTCACATTTCTTTTTTTTTACAGTTTAATGAAATCTTCTTGTCTTCATGCTATGAATATAGTTTATTTGTTTTTTTTTGTTGTGGAAATCTGTTTAGTCAATTGGGCAGTAAATTATTAATCTTAAATTTCTTTTTGAACTTTATCGTGAACCACATTTTTCGTCTCACCAAGCTCTTGATTAATCTTCATTCCGCATTATTCTACAATTCTCCATTCCTATCTAATTATTTTCTTTTGAGGAAAAACAAACAAATATCGTTTTTCTTGTCTTTTTTGCAGTAAGAGACATTGTGAAGTATCAAAGATTAATAGCAGACATTATTATTAATGACCATGCCCATTTCTATCAACACAAAAGAAGAGAATTAAATGTTTTTTTTTTTTCTTTTTACAAATTGTATTATTGTCGAAAGGAAGCACATGACGATTTGAATTAGTTTATTAATGTTCATGTTTATAATCTATTAATTCGTTGATTTAAGTCGTTTTCAACTGTTACTAATCCATAGAAATTATGGGCTGGTCAATTAAATTTTTGGGAAAATTATTTCAGAGGAAAATTTATGCAATTGAATTCAGAAGTGAAGCAATTATAGAAAATTAGTCCATAAATAATGAAACCATTCTTGTCGTGACGATTTAATAGTGAAGAGATGAAATGAGATAGATCTATTTTTTTCGATAATTTTTTCTGCAAATATTCCGAAAAATAGTGGAAATTCACTCATTCCAAAGATTTTAACAAAAAAAGGGCCACAATTCTTCGACTAATCTTGTCTCACTATTTCACAACTGAATTCATGATTAAACATTATCCAAATCACTCTCGGAACACTTATTTCTTCTCTCAATTTATCTGAAGTTCAAGTGATTTTTTTCGATAAGTTTCGGCAAACGAATACTGAGTCATGGATGAGCTCAGAATGACAATAACTATGAATTTACATTGTACTTTATTGTTAAAAAATTATCTCGAAAATTCCACGTTATTTCAAAAAATTTACATAACTATTCTATAAGAAGAGATAATCAGTATAATTTCTTTCTTTTTCTTCTTCGAATAATAAATAAATATGTTCAGGTTCCATCATTCAAAACGACTCATTAATGACTCATTGAATATCGTCGCCTTAGAAAAAATGAGGCGTAATTTCTATGCTTATACACAGCACTCACGACCTTTTATTTTTAAGATTGACAATATCATGAAGATCACGAAGAAGAGATTTTTGAGGTCTCCCCTCAAGAAATTTCGCGAAATTTTCGAGATTAATTTTTAAACATAAATATGACCTATATTACGATTGCCTGCACTGTAAATAAATGCAGTGCAATCAGTAATCTTCATTTACCTAAACCAACTAGTGCTTCATCCATGAGTTCATCATCAGTTATGCATGGTGATGCAGCAGAATGTGGTGATGGTGGAATGACACGTGGTGAAGGAGCTGGACTTTTAACAATGTGTACAGAAACAGATGGGCTCGGTGGAAATGCTGGTGGCGGTGGTGGTGGAGGTGGCGGTGGTGGTGTATTACGTCTAACTGGAGCTGATTGTAAACTAAGTGCTCTTTCTGGTATTGTTGATAATGATACTTTTGCAACATCTTTTGGCGTTGAAAAATCAAGCAGCATGTCACTAACTTCTGGCACACTTGGTACTGGAGTTGTTGATTTAACTGGCACATCATTTGTTGTTGAGACAGTACTTGATGATGCTGATGACGATGATGATGATGATGGTAAAATAGTTGTTTTTTCAATTGTCTTTCTATCATCTGATTTGTACTTGTTTAATGCAGCATCAGCTGGTTTTGTGCTTAAATTCAAGCTCTCTGTGGTACTGGCACCAACACTGCTGCTCGATGATGACGATGATGCAACGGGAAATGGTGCAGATGCTTTTGAAGGAACAACAGCATCGGAGAGAATTGCAGAATCATGGCCTAGGATATTATCATCATTACCAGGAACACTTGTGATATTTTTGAGAAATCCAGAACTTTGATTTCTTGGAGTTATTGTTAGATCTTTACACACATCTCTGGAGTCGGTGTCTGGTTGCATTGATAGGTTTGTAGGCACGTCGGAGTCGTGGGAGCTGGGAGGTACATTTGATGATGATGATACTGCTGCTGCTGCTGCTGCTGATGACGATGATGATGATGATGATTGTTTCATTGCAGTAGTTGCATCAAGTGCTGTATTGAGATTCATTGGTACGGCAGTTGGTAGACTTTCTGACTTGGCCTGAGCCATTTCACGTCTTTCAAGTATATCTGATTTTGAACCTGACATACTTGTATTCTGCATATTTTGGATTTTTTGATCAACTTTAGTTGATGACAAGGTATCAAGCAATTTATTACCACTGTGATCAGTTGCCACTGTTGGTGTTAATTTTTCACTTGTCGATTTTTTATCACTCGAATCACCGGCATTAGCACGTGCTGATAATTTTGGTATTTGAAATTTTGTATCCAACTGTTTCATCAAACCCTCAACAAGTAATTGCGGTGGATACGGTGAATTTGACATTGATGCATGTGCAGCAAGTAGCTTGAATGCTTTTTCACTGTCACACTCTTCACGCAGTGGTGATGGACTTGCTTTTCTTGAGTCTGTTGATTTTGAACCAAATAAACCACCACTTTTATCACCTGATTTTGGTATTCTTGGCTTGTCTCTGTTTCTACTCAAGTCTGTTGCACCAGAACTTGACATTTTTGGTGAACCAGATGATTTTGAAGTTCCACTTTTAGTTAGAATACCACTTCCACTGGATGAAGAGCCTGATGTTGATTTTGTACTTGAGGAAGCTTTTTGACCTGGTATACCAAGTTTATTTGACATTGATGATGTATTCATTCCCTGCTGATTTGATACTTTGATGGAGGATTGAGACTGCGGTTTTTTCGAAGCTGGACCTGAATTTACCCCAGGTTTCAAACCAGTGTGAGTCTTCGGAGATCCATTACCCGAGGAAGAAGAGCCTGATGAGCTCATGGAACCACTGACTCCACTGGTACTTGATATTTTCATATTACCTCCGGTTTTTGATTCCTTTGCCCTTGTTTTGTTAATAGTAATCTTCATGCCATCAGAACTGTGCTTCACCATGTATTCAGCTGGATTTTTCGTATCAATCGATGGACTGTTCTTGCCAATACTTTTTCCCTCACCACTTGTCTTTGCCGATGAAGTTGGTGGCCGTTCTTTGCCACCTGAATCACTGCCTGAAGCACTTCCCCCCGACTTGGTTCCACTTCCCCCATTACCATCCTCAGTAACGTGCTGTGCATTCTTCAATTTATCGATGACTGCACTGAGTGATCCTTTCCGATTTCTCGCCTGTTGCTGTTGAGCAGTTGAAGATTTGCTCATGTCAGAGCCCCCAGAAGGTGGAGTATTGCTGCCACTACCAGGTAAAGAAGACGGAGGAGTTTCAGAGCTTGGTAATAAATCAAGTTGCTTCAATTTACTCGAAGACTTTGTCTTCGGACTCTGATGACCGGAGCTTCCACTGAAAGACAGACCAGTTGACGAAGATGATGATGAAGGTGTTTTTCTCTCTTTGTCTCTACTAGGCTCTTTACTTGATGAGGATTTTGGCTTGGATGAACCCTGTTCACTGCTGCTTTTTCCAGATGGCGATGGTGAATTATTAGCTGCTGACTTTAAAGCTGACATACTTGGCTTACCAGTACTGGCTGAACTACCGTGTTTTGGTGATGAGGTCCCATGTTTTGGACTGACATTTGCAGAAATACTGGAAGAACTGTGTTTTGGACTACTGTAAACCGGTGAATGCTTTGGACTTGGTATTGATTTACTTGATGTTGACGAAGTTGATGAAGTGGAACTTGGGTTTGTTGTTGATGAAGACTGCTTCAATGTTGGTGAAGATTTACCAACGAGGGCCAAAGGGCTAGTGTGAGTCGGTGATGGATTGAATCTTTTTATGGTCGTAGCTGGTGACGAGGGTCTTGATCCTATGTTTTGTTGTGGTTCTGTCGGTTTAATACTAACCGATACAGGCTTGGATAAAGGATCCTGCTGTTTAGGCGGAAGCTTCTCAGGTGGTCCCATAGGGCTTTCTTCTCTCTTTCTCTTTCTCTTCTTCTCCAATCGTCCTTTATCATCGCTTGTTTTTTTTCTATCTCTCCGCTCATCAGGATTAACTGGCTTTATCGTTGCTCCTGTAATTGGAGTTATTGTTATAGAACTTGGTAAATTAGTTTGAGGACTCGATGAAATTGGAATTATCTCGATTCCTGGTCGCCTCTCTAAACCCATACCAGTTAAAACTGAATTATAATTTGATGATGGCTGAACAATTCCACTACTCGATATAGGTGTTATACTAACTGATGGTGGCACCAAATTACCTTTCTCTTGATCAAAAACATTTGGACTCTTTTTTTCATCTCTATTTTTACGTGATTTTCTCTCTTTCTTCATTATTTCATTGTAATCATCAGGTAAATCATGTACCTCCATAACTTCAGACTCATTATCTACATCATAATCAGTTGAGCTTCTAGTATCACCACTGACAATATCACCTGCATCAATATTTGATAAATCCAAGCCACCAACTAAATTAACACCAGCTGGTGTTGGAGTTGGTGTTCTTGTGCCATTTGCATTGTCTCTAGATGTTGGTGTACCAAGTGGTGTAGAATCCGAGCTCGAGCTTTCCAATAAAATTTCACCAGAATCATCACTTTTATTCTTTGGACTTCTCCAAATACCATCTGCTGTTTTTCTTTTTCTACTTTTTTTAGGCCTATCAGATGTTGGTGTTGATGATGATGATATACCACCAACTGGTGAACTTTTACCCTGTAATAATGCACCTAATTGCAATGGATTTAACATAGCATTTTGTGTATCGGATTGGCCGGAAAACGACGGAAACCCGATACTATTCTCCGTTCCGGCATCTAAAAAAGACTGCTGCTGTTGTTGTGTTGTTGTTAATTGCTGTCTTCCTCCAATTCCATTACCACCATTACCATTTAAACCAGGTTCAACTTTAATATTTGTATCACCATTAGTAAAATCCATACCAGTTGTACTATCATGTCCATTCTGTGGATTTTGTAAATTAACACCATAATTACTACCATTTGTATTATTACCACCAGTACCACTATTACCAATACTACTTAATGGCATTGAATTTCTTCCCTCCCATGTTCTAATAAGTGCTCTCATTGTCACTGGTATACTAAGGCACCTTTGCAATACTTTACTAATTATTTCGGACGTTTGTTCATTATTTGTAGTACTGACACCATAAAGTTTACATTTAACTGCTGATATATCAGTTAAATCTAATTCAGCAGTTGCCATTGTCTCTTCAAATGGATGCTCAAGGCTCACTGATACATGCTGCCATGATAATGCACTTACTTCGAACATTGTTGTTTGTTCAAGTTCTTGACGTGCCATTGCTCGTACACAGCTCGTTAAAAGAGTATTAAAGAGAGCTTGCTGGCGTAAATAAACGAGTATTTGCGGCACATGAGCTGGATGAGTAAATGGTATACTACCAACCAATACACCCTCCATACTTTTGTTCTCTGTCATGAAGTAACAGTGCTGTTGATCTGGCAATGTCACGTATAATCCACGATTATTCCTGCTGTCTAATTGTCCACCACTAGCATGCTGAACAATTAGACTGAGCAATGGATGAGGTGTTGATACATCAACACACTCTAGCTCAGTTACTTTCTGTATTCTATTCACTAATTCAACGCACATTGGCATTTTCTTGGCGAGTTTCAGTACAAAGCATGCTGGCAACATTGATGAATTTGAACCAGTCAAGGGAGCGTATGAAGGTGTGTTTTTTCCTGTTGCCGAACGATTTACGGTTATTATACTTGTTGTTGGAAGCTTGTGGGCTGTTGAACCCTCCAAACAAACGGTTACGGCATGACCAATTTTACGAGCTATCACGGTTTCAGGACTCAGCTGATCACAGGTTCGATTCTCTTGGTCAATTAGGTCGTATGGAGAAACGAAATATGTGAGCTTCATTGCGTGACCTCCTTTTCTTCTCTCCAGGATGCCTGAGGAAAAGAGACGATTTTAGCATACCTCGATGGTTCCTTTAGTTTTAAGGATAAGTGAGAGATTAAGAAAAATATATTCGAAATCTCTTTCAAATTATTTCAATAATATCTCATTTTTACTATATCTAATCATTGTGTAGATATGTAACGAAATTTAGTTTTCATATGTTGAATATTTCAGACACCGATTATTAATGATAATAAAATTAACAGAAATCTAATTTTTTTTTTAATTCTACAAAAATGAATAAGTTATTATGGAAAAAATATTTGAAAACCTTGAACTTGTAAGTTTTCTGAATTTTCTACATGTGCATATTTTTTATTTTTTCAAAATAATTTATTAAAAAAAAATGAATCAACTGCAAATCGTCAGATGTCTGCTATTTCCAGTATCACGATCATTATAGCGTTTTTGAATAAGAGAACAATGCTTACCAACTGGACTTTTATGCACCAAATTGAATGGCTCTTTCATAAAAGTTTGTAATTGTGCTAAAACACCCAAATCAGCCTCCAAAGACTGGAGAGCACTGAACGCCTTGCACTTGATTTTTTTATCGGCATTTAATTGATAGATTGATGCAAGACCCTCAAGCTGAGCCGTAAAGTCCAAGAAATCACCTCTCGATAGACAAGCGACCAATTCTTCACAGCTCTGAGTAAAAATAAAAAATTCAAAAATTATTAAAATTCAATTTCACCAAAATTCAGTCTAGTGGTAAAAAAAAAATCTATGTTTTCACATTTAATTTCCAAAAAAATCAATAAAAACTACGAAAGAAACATGTTCCTATGAATTTCTCACAGAATAATTTAAACTCATCCACTTTTACCACTTCATTACTGAATTATCAGGATTAATGAAGGAGAATTAATACCTGTTGTTCATTTTTTCCCTCATGCTGAATTTTGACGTCTTTGACGACTCCAGATGGCTCCAAAAGTACTTCAAGAAAGAACATGTCAGAAGAAATGAATAATTCTGTCTCAGTTCCACTCGGTACCATTGCAAACTTCAATCTAAATTGTTGAGGAAAAAATGTAAAGAATACAATGTTAGAAAAAAAATTAAATAAAAACTTTCTAAACAGAAAAATTGAATAATATTTTTCAAATTAATTCGAAGTATCATGGTAAATTAGAAAGTTTCAAGATACAATATTAAAAGTCTGTTAATTGGTCATGTTTCGCATATAATTTAAAGAATAAATCTACCCAGGATTAATTTGATAGAATATTGAAAATGTCAAGAGCCTGAAGAAACTTAAATTATAAGTAAAACGTCACGAATTGACAATCTTTGAGTATTATATTTTAAAACAATTCAAGACACCATTAATACTTCAAAGTAATTATTATTAAAATGGAAGAGAATCCGAGTATTAATTTTGGAAATATTCACCCCAATTGTCTCGTGAGACTCTCCAGTCTCTCCACCATTGACTGGAGTGATGTAACTTTAATTGAATGTTGAAGTGTATCCAGACATTTCTGCAACTGGCTTTTCTCGACACTATCAATGGCAAATCTCTTGTCCTTTATGAAATTACATAATCTACATTATACGAATGTTCATTTTCTTCGATGAAGGAGAATTTTTTTCTATTCTCAGAATATAAGGAATAGAGAAGGATTAAAAATTACGTTATGTTAAAATTAATATTTTATAATGTATATTAAAAACTTACGAGCATTGCCATTCGTAGATTTTTAGCTGTTTCAACGAGACTCTTGAATGCAGATGCTTTTGATCTCAATTTTTCCATGAGCAGCTCCATTTGCCACTCTTTACTTTTATCCATGCCAGTGCCTCCTCCGGTGGGTAATTGCCCACCTGAATTTAATAACATTGTTAGTATGAGAATATTGTAATAAACCCGTTTAATGGGCTTGAGTTTATCGGAAAATACAGGTAATTGGACTGAGAATGGAAGTGGAGTCTTTGTTATGTCCATCAATTCCTTCGATTATCAGTGGGATTATTGAGCAGAGAATAGCGGGAAGATTTTAAAGATAGAAGATGTTATTTTGGATGATATTGAAATTAGAAATGATACTGAAAATAACTGGCATTTGACCATTTTAGCATTTTTCTCTCTTAACAAATGAATTGTTTTTAGAAAAATGAAAGAGATGCAAATGTAGGAAATTCAAAACATTATAAGTGCAAATTTTTTAAATATTTTTTTTGCAATAATTTATTTTTAAAAAAATGCAAAAAATTTTGTAAATTGTCCTGTTTTCAGTATTATAATTAGCTGGCATCTGACAATTTTGTGCGTTTTTTAAAAGAAATAAATTATTATAATAATTTTTGTTTCAATTCTCACTTATAAATCTTTAAATTTTCAAAATGTGTCTATTGTTCTTTTTTTTATAATTTAGCTGTTGACAGGAAAAAAATTAGCAGATGTCTGTTATTTAGACTATTATTATTTTGGGGACATTTTGGAAGACGTATTTTTATTGCAGCTCATCAGATATCCTTCAAGTAAAGTTTCTCACAATTTCAGAAGTTTTTCAGGCATTTAGAATGCATTTGCAAATTCAATTTTTTTTTCCTACTTTTTTTTTTGGGAATATCTCGAAAACTAAGCGAGATGAGCGATTGTGCACTAATTGTTCATTGTAGTTCTTGGAATTTGCTACAAAGAGAATCAGAAAAAAAGGGCGTATCTCCATTATTTTTCAAGATATTCGAAAACAAAAAGAGGAGAAGAAATCGATTTTCTCGGTTTTATCTTTTTGCTACTGGATTACTTGAAAAAACATTCTTCATATACATTATCACATGAAAAACGGTGTTATTTTATAAAATAAGAGACAAATAAAATTGTTTGAAATTAATGGAATAGAAAGAGCATCCATCAAAAATTATCCAAATATTATTTACTTATGATAATGAAATTTGCACACATTTGACAATTTTTTGAATGTTTTCAAGCAAAAAAATAAGAAAAAACTATTAAAAAAATGTGCACTTATAGTTTTTTTAATTTTTTACATGTGCATATTGTTTATTATTTCAAACTAATTTATGAGTTAAGAAAGAAAGAGAAATCTGAAAAATATTGGTTGTTTTTTATTTTTATCATCTTTCTTCCATTGAATAAACAAAATTGGAATAATTCAAATATGAAGGTGAAATATTGAATAACAGCTTGTAACAAAAAAAAAATTCAACTAAAAACAACAATTGGAAGATTCCTTCCAAAACACAAAAATTAAAAAAAAACACTTAAAATTTTCCCAGAATTTAGAAGAATCTTTGGACATACATTGAAGAATATTTTTTGAAAATGTTCAATTATTCTTTTAAAAAATTAAAAATTTCATTAAAAACACAGATAATAACCCTAAAAAAAATTCAAATCATTTCCCAAAAAAAAACTCCAAGATTTAGCTTAAAAAAATATTCCACTAGGACATTGACTACCGTTAATAACTCATTAAGTTAATGAGAGAATGCCTTTTTTTTTGGTGATGAAAAAAAGTGTAAAAAAAAGTGGAGATTAATTAATTGACTCACCGAGGGGCTTCTGGCCATTGGCTGCATCCATGTATCCCTATGCGGATACTAAGGATGCTTGTTTACCCTGTTTAACTCAATCCTCCACGCAAATAATATTAAAATAAAAATTATTTTGTGCTACATTATGACAGCAATATCTGCTTCATTTGTATCACTACATACTCCATTTAATACACTTAATCTAACCTTTGCACATCGTGAAACAAGTAGTCAAACGGTCATTCATACAAACTTTGTAGCGCAGTTTCACCTAACTCACACAACGACAAAACATGATACATATGTGTATTTTAATGTCGTGATTACGACCTGAGGCTTCAATGTGCCGTTTTACACTCCAAAACTTCACAAATACACTAGTATATCTTGTCTCTGTACAATTATTTTATTGTAGTGGAGATAGAACTTATGTGCAGCTGAGGATTACCTTCCTTTTTCATTATGTTGCACTTTCACAAAACACAGATGAACTTTCGCTCGGAAATGAAAATTCTCGGGAAGTGACGTGCAGCGCCATTTTTGTATTACTTTGACGAATTCAAATTTAAATTTTTGGGTGAGATAATACTGATTATTTTTCCGACCCAAATATCGACCAATAGAATTGCACCATTCGACGTCACGTGGTACAACCTACATGGTATTATACTGATAATTTTTTGAAAATTTTTTCTGGTAGTTGCTATATATAAAAAACAAAACATGATCCAGTCAAATTAATTATTTGTTAACTGTACATTTCGTCTCATGGTGCAATTCTATTGGCCGACATTTGGGACGGAAAAATAATCCCCCGAATACCACACGAGCTTCAAAATTATCTGGCATTTCCCTCAAGGTTCCCTGCAAACAAATAAAGTCGTCAAGTTTTTCAGGAAAAATCACTCGCGCTTCGCGCTCGTGATTTTTTAACCTGAAAAACTTGACTCCTTCATTTGTTTGCAACGAACCTATCGGGAAATACCCGATAATTTTGAAGCTCTTGTGGTATTATAAGTGAAAATAACAGTACATCTGATAATCCTTAGGATCTATTTATATTTTATTACAAATAAATTATCGAAAAATAAATTAAAAAATATGCACTTGTAGAAAATTTGAAAAATTACAAGTGCAAATTTTTAAAATAGGGGAGAGTGGGGCAAAATGGACACTATAATGAAATGGTTAGAGATTGATTTTTTTTGATCATTCTATTGAAAAGCTGAGGAAATTTTAGTCGGAAAACGAGTGTCATTTGTATTTTTTTCGTTTTTTTTGAAAATCTATATTTTTTTGCATTTTTTAGGGGTAGGCCTTTCATTTTTTTCAAATGTTCTGTTTTTTTCAAATATCTGTGGTTCTATTAGTCGTAGCGATTCGGGGTTGGTCTCAAATGAAAGGTGAGCTCATTTCCCATCGAATTATGGGGTTTTGAATTCAAAAATATCAATTTTTGGAATAGTTATAGGCCAAAAACTGTTTCACAAAATTGTTTCACAGAAATGTCCATAAATACCTTAAAAATCGATATTTTTGAATTTAAAACCCTATAAATCGATGGAAAATGGTCTCACCTTTCACTTCCCGTCGGAATTTTTACGCTACGACAAATAGAACTGAAGATATTCTCAAAAAACTGAAAATTTTCAAAAAAACAAGGCTTTTACCCCTCTAAGAAGCTCAAAAAAGTCAAAATCGCCAAAAACTCCAAAAAATTAATTTCGGCACTTGTTTTCCATCTAAAATTTCCTCAGCTTTCCAATGAAATCATCAAAAACAGTCTACCGCCAATATTTCCCTTAATTTCAAGAGTTTTCCATAATATTTGCCAAAAAATTTAGATGTGTCCATTTTACCCCTGATGTCCATTTTGCCCCACCTTCCCCTATTTTTTTTAATTTTTACTCAAATGCTGCAAACAAATGTTGAAAACTGATCAACAAATCCTCATTTTTTCTGTTTTATCGATCGTAGTCTGGAATACTACCTTAAAAGTGGTTCTTTCCTTTGCTGATAAGTATTTGGCGCTTTTCATGAATGTCTTAAATTGTTTAGTTTTCTTCGAAATCTGTGAGATGGCATTGCCTCATTTTTCCCGAGATGAAAGCATGTTTCCTCACATTCTAACCTTCATTAAACCGCTTGGAAAACGTGTATTTGCTCCAAAAATCCAAAAATAATAATCCAAAAATTGTCTATTATTTGAAATAATTGTTGTAAAAAAAATATTGTCAACAGATTCGTGAAGTTCGAAAATTACTTATTTTTGAGTTTTTTCAAGTTGACAATGAGAAATTCTTGCGATGAACCGGCATGAATGTTGATGACTACAACAAATGAATTGAATTTACATTGTTTACTATTTTATTGATTATTGTTTTTTTTTTAATAATTGATCAATTCACTAACAATGTTGAACAGTCTAAGAATAACCATTAAATGTTGGCAATGTGTGAATTCAATGAGAAGTACAAATCCAAGAATGCTAATACAAGTGAAAAATTATGGAGATTTCGTTCATCGTCATCCAGTACGTATTGTTAATGAAGAAGAAATATTGGAAAAAGTTGAGGAAGCAGATGGACCGAATGAATACTTTGAGGATGATAAGAGAAAAAAATTCAAAGGCAAAAAACAACAGTCAAAAAGTCAAAAAACAAGACCGAAGAAAAAAATTGTTGTTACGGAGTCTGATACTTTTCACAAAGAGGATGGTCGACTTAATTATATAGAACTCAAAGAAGATGATCGTATTTTAACGTAAGAGAAAGAAAACATTTATCTGGATATCAATCATTTCTTTTGAATAAATGGAAGAATTCCTAAAAATTGGAAATGTGAAATTCTTAATTTTTTTTCAATTCAGTAACGGAAATACGTTTTTTTCAAATATCTCAGAAACTAGTGGAGATACGCCTTTTTTGCTCGAAGCATTTTTTTAGAGAATTTCAAAATCTACAATAAACGATGAAGACGAAACGGGCGTATCTCCATTAGTTCCCAAAATATTCTTAAACTAAAAGAAAAACCGAGGAAAAAATAGAATTCTTCTAATTTTACACATTTTTACCTGAAACTTTTGACTTTTGCAATGATTTTCAATTTTTTTTAAATCAAATTTTATTTTTATTTCATTAAAAAAACCCATGAGCTAATATTTTCAAAAAAACATTGATTCTCAGATGAATCTTCGAAAAAAATAATCAAAGGTCCTTTTTTAAAGCATAATCCTGAGAAAAACATGTCAATAATTTTTTTTTTTTTCAGAGCATTGATGATGTCAGTGAGATCAAGAAAAACAAGAGATCGAAATAGTAGAATTATTTTGGAGGGACACAGATTGATAAGCGATGCAATTGAGGCTGGCAGTATTCCAGAAATTGTGGTTTTCAGTAGATTTTCAGATGTACAGAAGTTACCATTGCCTGAAGTAGGTGTTAAACTGTACAAAACTCCTTACAGAGCAATTCAAACGTGGACTACACTAACTACTTCACCAGGATTAATGGGTGAGTTTAATGTGAATAATTGAAACAATTGAAAATCTTGAAGGAAGGCAATTCTATTCATTATCCAAATATTTATTCGATTCAATGGAAATTCAATCCAATGCTCGAGATTTATTTAATCGTACACTTGGGTTCAATTTATCGGCACTGGATAAACTATTGAGCAAAATAAATATTTATGAATCATTGGGGTGAATCTGGAAATGAAGAGGCATAGCATTGTTTTTAATTATCAAAAATAATCTTTTTTTTTTTAAGTAAATTTATAGGAAATTGAGCGTTTCATGAAATATTAATTATTGACGACGATTTTTTTTATAGAAAGAGTCTAGTATCTCGATAAATTTCCGTGAACAGAAATTTTTTTGAATTTTTTTTCGAAAAAAAAACATTTTTTGTACAAAATTTCAAGAGCCAAAGAAAGGATTTCGAAAATCGCCCTTCCTCGCTTAGTTTCCGAGAAATTTCTTTGAGAATGATCACAAAAATAAGTCGATTCATCTCTTTTCACCTCTCCACCATGAAATCAAAATACTAAAATGTACATTATTCTGCTAATATCTTCAAAACTAATGGATTTCGAAAAAAATGATTAAAAAAAATTTTCTTGATGATTTCCCGTAAATCTGATAGTTTTCCAAAAACTTCCAAATCACTGTGCATTTCATTTCTAAACTTATCTCATTCCACTCCTCCACAACTCAAACGCCAAATACGAGTTACAGAAAGTTTCATTAAGTTACTCTCAAAACGCTTGAATAGCAAAATTTTCGAGTAATAAGAAAATTAATAAAGTCATCAATAAAAATAATTGGACATCGTTCTCCTCTATAGATTTATTCAATTACAAAAAAAAATCTTCCTGCAAATAAAACCATCAAAAATATTATCTCCTTTGTCTAGTTCGGGTCCATAAACCCTAAGTTATCTTTCACTCTGAAGATTACTTTCTTCGGTCTGTAAAATTCCTTCATTTTTTCTAATTTTTTTTTTTAATCTAATTTTCCAAACGCTAACAAATTTATTCCGAATTTTCTGTAAATTTCATTGATAAAAAAAAATTTCTTTATGTTCATGCAACAATATCTCGTCTGTTTCCAGCATTTTTCCAAATGCCAGATGTTGAAAGTATAGAGCCAGCACCTGACGCTTTGCCCCTCACAATAATTTGTGATAACGTAAGAGAGCCTGGTAACATGGGATCGATTTTACGAGCCTGCGCTGCTGTTGGCTGCAAAAGATTAATTCTCATTAAAGGTAATATATAATTTCCAATAAAACTAGTAAAAAAACTAAAGCCATAAAGTCCTAGAATAATTGACCTTTTCTTTTTTTTTCAAATCTTCACGATATTTCTTATTGAATTTTAGGATGCGTTGATATTTGGGATTCAAAAGTTTTGAGAAGTGCAGCAGGTGCACATTTCCGTATGCCAATAATGGCTTATAAAAATTGGAGAGAAGTTTTGAGAATGATTGATTTTTCCGCAAACATTTATGTAGCTGACAATAATCCATCTGCTTCAGAAACAGGAGAAGAAGATGAAGAAGATAAAGAAATACTAAGTGAACACGAAGCAATTGAAAGAGAAATTGAGAATGAGAGTCTCAATAATTCGCCAGAAGTTTCATTAAAATCTGATGATTTACTAAACTCACAGGATGAAATATATCGATCAATTTTGGATGATTCAGTAGAATTTAAGAATCATCATGAGCGTAAGAGAGATGCAAAATTAGTTAAGAAATTGATAAAAAATATTCCTGTAATTCCGTATTATTCAACGAGCTATAGGAACACCGAGAATGTTATTATTGTTGGGGGTGAAACAGAAGGAGTGAGCTTGGAAGCTTTAGCACTTGTTCATGAGAGAAATGGCATTCGAGTTAACATACCAATGACTAATGGTGTTGACAGTTTGAATACTGGTATGGCACTTGGAATAATTGCATTTGAAATAAAGCGACAATACTCTGTAGTGAAGGCCAACGGGAATAATGATGAAACAAGTTAATTAAATAAATGTATAATGTTAATTAATTTGTTCTGAAATGTGTTTTAATTGATTATTTGAGCGTGTGAAAAGGGCAATGAGTGATTTATTAATTTTTGAATAAATTATTCATCAATCCAAATTAATGGATAATGGATTGATTCGATAGAATGGTATTTGTGCAATTATTCGCGCGAGTTTCGAATCAATTATATGAGTGAATTTATTCGCTGAATCGATAGTGGGAAAATAATGGAATTATTTGACCTGGGTATTGGTTTTTGGAGAACAATTCTTCATCAACGCCCACCCGTTTTTTTTTGCACTTTATGGAAATTGCGTTTTTCTTGCCGTGACATTCTGTAACCTTTTCATGAACTGGAATTTTATGTAGGGGAGATGAACCACTAAAATAACACGAATTTTTTCCGGAGTGAAGGGCTTCGAGGAAAAATGTTTGAAAATTCGAGAAGATGCTCCAATATGTAGAAATTTTTGGTGATTTTTTTTTAAATTTTTTAGAAGAGGTCTCCATTATTAAAAAAAGATTGCGAATCATTTTGAGAAGCAAATCCATTTTGCCCCGATTTTCCCTACTACTCTATATCTAAGGTATTCTGAATTGATGTTGAGAAATTATTTTGAGATTAATTGTGTGAGGAGAGGTCGAAATTTTCTTTAATCTGAGAAAACTGTTTATATTTTTTACATAGAGAGGGAATTTTTTTCAATGTTTCGATTGGAAAATAGCGGGAATTCCCCTCGAAAAACATATGTTGACCGTGATTTTTTTATATTTTTTCCCCGAAATTCTAATTTTTTGAGCACAAACAGTGGATTCAAGCCAGTCTTTTATATATATAGAATTTAAATTCCAACATAGTTCCAATATGTCCATTCCTCTCACTCCTTCCTATCTTGAATTTTTTTTAAAACCACAAATTTTTATTCGCTGATTATATAAAAATTGAGAGAATGGCTATATTAATAATCATCAAAATAGTCGATTTTCCAAAAATTTACGAAAATCACATCAGCCCGTACTCTTTTTCATTGTGTTTTTCTAACCGGAAATAAAAGAGTGCCATATGTGAAAAATCCATTTTTGAAATGCAAAATAAATGTCGAATATTGGAAAAAAAATTGCCACCGTAAAATCCGTTGAAAAATTGAAAACAAATTTCTGAATCAATTTCACTTGATTTTACGAGAGCTGTTGGAATATGTAGAGCATAAAAATCTGTATTTTTCATCATCGAGATTGCATTTACACGGTATTTAATGCTATCAGAATACTTCATTCGAAAAAAAAGGGAAAAAAACAATTATGAGTTTCCAACAATTTAAAAGGTCCAATCGCTGTGCATGTTGAATGAAAAATCCTAGATAATTTTTGAAAAATCAATTTTTCATGATAGTTTGACTCTTTATCTATACTATCATGGAATTTCGATTGAACTGACCAGGCAAATTTTTTAAATTTAAATTCTTTGATGATGTAAGATTTTATACAGAGTCTTATGGGAAATCAGGGCCTTGAAACTTCCTCTTGAATTATACTATCATTTGTCGATTATGAAAATGTACATAGCACACATTTGACAATTTTTTGGAATTCTTTTAGTAAATAAATCTCTTCATGTTACTCTATCATAACATATAGAAAAATTATGATGGCTGTTGCCATGGTGCCATGGTTTGTAATTACCATTACAAATTCTCCACTTTCATAGCGTTTTTTCTATGGTATTCTGTTCCCATTGGAATTTTTTTGCATGATTTTTTTCTCCCACGGCGTCTGTTTTATGTTGTTTTCTCTATATATAGGAAATTTTTTCTAGAAAGAACGGCATGCAGAAAACGACATGAAACAAATACCCTGGAAAAAGAATACCATAGAAAAAATCCCAATGGGAAGAAAATTTCATCGAAAAAAAATTCAGGGCAAAAAACACCATGACAAAGCCATGGAAGCGGCAAATTTGTGATGGCGATGGCCATCAGAATTTTTTAAATGTGAAATTACCGAAATTGAGAAGAAAAAAAAATAACCGGAACTACTTGGATATCCTTCAATCCAAAATGCAAGTGAATAGTCCATTTTCCATTTTATTTATAGCTATATCACTCGACAGTGTATTCATCATCATACTCAATACCCTAACAGAAGCATTAAACCTCCAATTTGTTTTCACAAAAGCAATGCTATTTCAATTAACACCTAAATGCTTATTGCTCTGTAGTGTTGAATGGAAGCACTCAGTACTTGCACTTGAGTTGAGACTCTACTTTTTTCGTGACAAAAAGCGCCCCAATATAGAGCCCTGATTCAATCGAATCAACACATTACACGATAGAAAAAAAAATAGTTTCAAGTATGTTTTGATTGACTTTTGAATGAGCCCAGTGGTGGCTTAATATCCCCTTTGTTTCCCCTAAAGTACGACCTCAAAACACGAGCATGATTGATGGCAAAATGCATCTGTAGGACAAAATAGCCTAGGATTTTGTTTCAGGATGAAGACGTTCACAAAAAAATTTGAAAAAATTCCACAACAGTGAAGACATGTTAGACCATCTTCTGGAATTTTTTCATGTTTTTTCGTGAAGTCTTCAACTTTGAAAAAATATCCTAAATCATTTTATACCAAGGGTCCATTCTGCCCCAGTCTCCCCCTACATTAAAACCGTTGAGGACAAAGGCAACGAGGAAATTCATGTGAAGTGGACTTCGATAGAGTTTTAATTGTCTGAGGGGCAGTTCAAACTCACACAAAACGAGCGAGGGTGATGCCCGAAAAGAGCTTGGGGGTGAGAGGAGAATGCGAATTTGATGGGACAAGGGCACAAACCCTTTGAGCCTATTGTTTGAAAAATGAGTGTATATATCATTTCAAAAACTGCTATAGGAACAGCAAACTCAGGGAGACTGGCTAATAAACTGATATTAAATAATAGAGCCTCGGGCAGTGAACTCTTGAAAATTTAATTGATTGAAAAAAAAGCCTCGGGTATATTGTCCTATTATTTTCACGTTTAATCTCAGTTTTTCTTTTGTGGATATTTATCAATTGAAATGCTCGAGGTTCATACGAATTGGGGTATAAAAGAGATGGTACACTGAATATTTTCCAGCCATCGGAATTTCTCGTTTGATTAATTGGAATTGTACATTTTTTGCTATTTTTTTTTCTTCATTAAAGAGGAAATTCCGGATGGAGTGAGTAGTCAAAGAATGGAATGTTCATTTTATGGTTGAAAAGCTGGTACAAAATTATAGATATGTCTTCACTGGTGCAGCTTCAGTAGCTGCACTATTTCAGAGTTATTTCGCTTTCAAGTTGTTTTGCAGATTGTTGTTGTGATACGAAGCTCTGAAATAAAAAGTTGAAGACAGTATTTTTGAAAAAGTATGAAATCATTTTTAGTTTAGAGCTTGGAATTTAATTTTAGTGTGCACAATGGTATTGTAGGTATTTTTTTGAAGTATGTGAGAGTTTTACTTTTTTTGTCGATGTTCTGAAGTTTGTGGGGACAAAATTTTTACAGATGAATGCTTAACAATCATTATTTTCAGCATGAGCAGAATCAAAGCTATCAAAATTAACACATAAAAAAAGTATAATAAAATGGGCAGACAACTGACAATTTCCTGGATTTTTCTAAAAAAAATAAATAAATTAAAAAAAAAAACGATTTTTATGATAGTTCGAATTATTGAAGAAAATGGATAACGATTAATTTTTCTTCGATAAATATTTTACAAGGACCAGTTGACGCGATCTCGAGAGGTGGAATTGCGGAACTATATTTCATTTACGAGTGAAATTCAACTGAAGTTGGAGTCTCCTTGGAGCATATCCTTCTTGAAGAATTTTGAAATTCAATCAATCAGAAGTTCTCATCCCTTGAGACAAAAAGCTTTTTCTTCAAGGGGAACGTCCCGAAATTCTGTGATTCTTTGAAAAAAAAATGTAGAAAATTTTTTTTCCCTGCAATCTCATACAAAGGGATCCCTAAATAAGAGGGGGAGGGAGGTTTAGCCCTTAATTGTGCAAATTTCAGTTACTTTGATACAATTTGAAAAGAAAATGTCTCTTAATTTATGAATTTTATTATTTTATTTATTCAAAATTATGACGGAAAAAAAGAAGCCGGAAAGGTTTTTATAGAAAAATTGATTCCAACGTTCCTTGGGGAGGAAATTTTCGTGATGAAAATTCATTTTATAGTATTTTTATCAAAATTTCAGGATGGATAACTGGAGGAACATCTGCAGCAATTGGATGAAGTTTTTTTCTTATTTAAAAAAATATTTTCTGTGTTTTAAAATTCAAGTGGTGAAACGGTTTCAGTACATTTGTATTTACTCACAGTTTTTTTTGAGATATTTTTAAATTCAGAAAAGATACAAGAATTTATTTACATGAAAAGTTATGATACCGAAAATAATAGCCATCTGACAATTTTTTTCATTTTTTGTAACAGAAAGATTATTGTTAAGAAGAACTAAAAGAATATGCACTTGTAGTTAAATCGAGAAACTATGAGTGCAATAACAAAACATATTTTTTGTATAATAATTTATCGGATTTGAGAAGTAGAAAAGAGTGCCGGCTCAGTGCTAATTTCATTATCATTAAAATTTCATACAATAAAAATTTCATTCGAAGAATGTGGTAATTTTATCTGAAAATTAACATTAAATTAACGATGAAAACTTGATTGTGCTGTTAAATTTTTAATTTCTCAAAGAAGTCATCTTCATTGTAATTGAAATTTGCCATTTCTGTGATGAATTAGTTAATGAAGATAGCTTCAAAAATTAACTGCAGATTATTTTGCACTTATTTCAGAAACTGTTGGTTTCATGGAAATTCAGCGGACTTTTTTTCAATTTTTTTCTTTTCTTATCCATTAAATTTTCCATGAAAAACCTTTCTTGCTATTCATCCCTAAATAAAAGTCACACCTTTCCTGAAGAATTCCGACAATTTCTCAAAATTAAATTCTCGAAAAATATCTGGAAATCAGAGTCATACAAAAATTTCAATGCATAAATTTTTCCTGAAATAGAATAAACAAAAAAAAGTAGAGAGCCATGTATGCATACTTATAGTTGCTCGCTTGCTACATTGATGTATGAAGTATTAGAAAACATTATTTTAACGAATTAATGAAGCGAAATGAAGGTTTGGTGGCGAAATTTACATGATATTCATCATGTAAATATACATTTAACGTATTAAGTAGAAGAATTTTTTATTTATTTTTTTCCGCTTGCTCGCGAATTGAAAGTGCGTTCTACACCATCGAGGTGCGCTAGTATATCTATATGATCGAATGACTGTGCCTCTCTGGGGCTTTAATAAAAGTTTGTCAATTTTTTTTGTTAAAAAACTAAAAAATAGCTGGTTTGATTTCGATCAAAAAGTAATCAGCAGGAAACCGTATCAGGATTCATTGAATTGAATATTTTTATTTCCTGGATGTTACATTTTTTGTTCTACATCCCTCCTTCCGCCTTGAGTTTCTAAAAAGCATTTTCACCTCGAAAACAAGAGCAAAGACGAAAAAGGATATTTTTTTTCAGAAAATTCAGGAAATTTGCGATGAAAATCTATATTTTGTTGCCATTTACTACTCACGTCATTCCAAAGAGGAAATTTTTATGCAAAAATCAAAATTCATTGATTTGGAGCCGCAATTCTATTCGAAAATTGGTGGAATCGCCCATATATATAGACATGATCTCAGAAACTATCAGAAAATGTTGTAAAAATCTCAAAATATTAAAATCAGTCGAAAAATCGATTTTTCATTATCGGAGCCAATTCAATAGCTTTCCTCATTGAAAAGCAAATAATCGTATTTCGATCAAATAACTAGATATTTTTTTTCCTTTAAGGCAAATCATCTAGTTGTCCTCTCTCTGATAGTAGAACATTTTTTGAATTGAAATATGATTCTCCTTTCCGAGCTGCATTGAAATTCCAATATGTACTTCAATATTACAGATTCAACGTGCAAATTCAATATTATTTTGCCTCGGAAATTCAACACATCACGCGATCGGAAGGATGTCTGAATGAATTTTCATTCCTTTACAATGCAAAAATTATTTAAAAAATCCATGACCGTCTTCGAAGCTGCAATTTTTTCTTCTGTAAGAAATTAACATAGATATTCCATTAAAAAGAAAATTAGTGCACCGTATTTTCCAAAACATCGAAGTTTTGAGAGAAATCAATTCTACTCTATCAGTCTTTTCAGGATATACCGGAAAATAAGCGAGATAGGGCGATTTTGCTTGAAAAAAAAAAGATTGAGATAAAAAGGGCGTATCTCCATTAGTTTCCTAAATATTCGTCGAGAAACTGATGGAGATACGTCTTTTTTCTCTGATGTTTTATTTTTGTAGCAAATTTCAAGAGCAATGAAAAAGTATTCGGAGTAAAACGCGTTATCTCGTTTCGTTTCCAAGAGTTTTCAGGGAAAAAATGATAACAAAAATATCATCTTTGCATTTTTCGATCGATAGTTCAAAAAATTGAATGTCTTGGAAGATAAGCGAAATACAGCAATTTTAACTGAATCCTTTCCAATAGCTCTTGAAATTTTCTATAAAAGAGGCTTCAAGCAGAATCGCTCTATCTCACGTATTTCTCGAGATATTTACAAAAAATTGTTGACAAAGTTTGATCAATTCTTCTGAAAATTTCATATTCTTTATTTTTCGTAATTATTTCTTACAAGATAGTACTTTAGCAAAAGTCAAGCATGTAAACTATGCTACTGAAGGGTGAATGCTTCACAATTGTGCCTGTGGGGTTGTTCCTCCCCTACTGCTTTTGTGTAGAGATCAATTCTCTTGCCTCAGGAGTTGTAAATCCCAGAGGGGACGAGAGATGAAGAGGAAAAGGGGAGATTCCCCGGATGCATGATGTAGCGCATTGACGCTCCTCAGGATGTGTTCGACGTTAAATTTACGCCGAGTACCATAGACAGGCAATTAATCCCACTTCGTATATAATCTACCTTTTGACTTAGTCTAAGGAGATCCAATCACTGCAATGTGGATCAAATGAGGTGTGGTACCTAAACTTTGACAAATTGAATTGAAATATCAATAAAAAAGAAGGTAATTGAGAGATAAATAGGTATTTGTCATTGGAATAGAAAATATTATGAAAAATAAATAAATACAACATTGTCAAATGGTTCAACTCAATTGTAATGCAGATTAATCGCAAATTTTATGTAATTTCTTTTCATTAATTTTGTAAATTCTGCGATGAGTTAGAAATTCGATTGCAGAAAAAGAAAATCGTATTCTTCAGAAAAGTAATTTTTAGTTTTTTCAACCCCATCTAATTGAAAAATGATAGTATAATTTAAAAGAAAGTGCCAAGATCCTGATTTTCCATGAGACTTTGTACACAATTTTACATTTCTGAAAATTCAATTCCCAAAAATTTACACGGTAAGATTCAATCGATATTCCCTGATGGTGCCGGTAACGAATTAGACTATCTTCCTATTCTAAAAAGTTGATACTTTCAATGTAATGCCAAAACTGTCACGTTGATTCCTCATTCCTCATTGGTTGACTCAAATTGCGCCCTCGATTCAAATAACAAAATAGAAATGAAGGATAAAACAATTCTTTTAAAGTAATTATCGATCATTGGTGATAGCTCTCGATTTAACTTGAAAAATGATCATCAAAAAAATTCAAAAAATAAATTTGTACGAAAATCAAAAAAGCCATTTTCATTATTAGGGGAGAGGAGGGTACCTTTGATGACTTCTTACTTGTTTAAAAATTATTTTTAACATAATAAAATAATTAATCATTAATATTTTTTATCTCGAATCAATACTGTGGATATTCAACGTTCATAATACACCTTTGTTAATTGAAAAAAAAAAAAAAATCAGTATTATATTATTAATTTAAAAAAAGCATTTTGTTGAAAGGTCCCCTCCTTTTCCCATGTCTTATTTTTTCATTTAACGTGGGCAGCGATTGAACCTCTTTAATCACTCGTTCATTCATAAGACAATAAAGGTTTCGGACAAATCGAATTTCTTCCATCATCAGTTTTTTTCAAATATCTCGGAAACTAAGCGAGATAGAGCGATTTTGTCCAAATCTTTCTTTTGAAGTTCTCGAAATTCTCTACAAAATCTCAAGACAAAAGGGCATATCTCCATTATTTACCGTGATATTAACAAAAAAAGACTTGTAACAAAATACAGTCAATTTGTCTAGAAAACTTCAGATTATATCATTCAAAGGATCAAATTCAAGAAATTCTTGATGAATAAAGTATTTTTTTTTTAAATCTCCCATTCTTTATTTCTACTCTACTGTAAAAGATTGAGAACAGATAAGTGATTTGAGACACTTTTACAGAGTATCTACCTTATATTTACGGGTTCAGTATCACACTGTACTGTTTTTCACGAAAACTCAAGTTTCTAAACTATAATTCACAAGTTAAAACTTTAACTCAACGTTTTTGGATCCAAGTTTATCGTTCAATTAAAGTCACCTAGAATTTACGTAAAACTATTTCTTATTTATTTCTCCGTTTGCCATTTTCTTTTCTCCTTTTTTTTTGTCATCAAAGAAACTTTGTAAAGTATTTTCATTTGAAACTAGAACTATTCAGATTGAGTTATAAATATCAAATTTTTCGAGTTAAAAAAAAATATATATACATATATATTATAAAAATAACAACTTTTGTTATTCAAATGTGTGCCGAGAACCGTTTAACTTTGAGCAATTTCATTCAAACATTTGTAAGGAACAAAACCATATTTTCTACCCCCTCCCTCCCCCCCCCCCTTCCCTCCTCCCAAACGCAATTTATTCAAATCCAAATATAGTTTTAAAACTCTCATGACTGTGCAACACGCAAAAAGTATAAATACAGAGTAAAATGAAGAGAGAGCGAGAGAAACAAGGATAACAAAACAGGTAACGAAACAAAAAATGAAAAATAAAAAAAAAAATAACAGAATGGAAACAATTTGGAGCACGGAACTGCCGGAGCCTCGCCATTCACGCATTTGTTTTCCTTTTTTTTGCAACTTTCATGCATGCCTATATATACCTATATATATACATATATATATTTATTCTTTGCCACCTTCGTTTTATTTCGCCCCACAGCGTGGAAGGCATGTGCTCGTCGAAATTCACGCAGAAAGGCGACAAGTGGCACCCCCCTGCTCGTGTACACGCGGCACGTATGAAGAGAATGAAGGAAGAGGTGGAAAAAAAAAAGAAGAAGAGAACTGGTTGAAGCGAGAGGGTTGAGAGTGTGTGTGGTGGGAGCAGGTTGTGCAACCCCTCTGTCAATCCCCAATAAGAGATAATTTTTTTAATCCCCAAAATTTTTAATCCCTTCAAATTAGTCCTGAAAGAATGAAAAAAAATAATAACAAAACAAAAACAGTTTCAATTCTGCCAAAAAAAAAAAAACTTTAATAAAAATAAAAAAAATTCGCAATTCATCAAGAACCTGTCATGTGTTCATCTCTCACCATCTGCCTTCAAAAAATTGTCCACTCGAAAACATGGCAACGTCGCATAAAACTCTCATCCTCGTGTAGAGAGTATTCGGTCCTTTTCTCCCCCCCTCTCTCTCTTCCACTAACTAAAAATGCCTCTCAATACATCGACAATCCTTCGTATTCCAGCCTGTGTGTGTTGAGACATGCGCGCGCATAAAATCCACAAATACAAATGCATATACACACACATGCACATCTTTGGTCCAGAGTAAAAAGGGCGTAAGTGCTACACATTTCCTATTTTGTTGCGCCTTTTTTCACTCCAAGTCAATGATATATATATGCACAGACACATGTAAACAAAAATACTAGTGTCTGGTCTGGTTGTGCTGCTGCTGCTGTTGCTGCTGTAGCTGCTGTAGGTACCCCAACATCGTCGTCATGTACCGCACCAAGAACCGGTCAATACTCCGGGGCCAAAGCGAAGTGCGGCGGCGCACAGCGCGTGAAAGAAAGAATGAGAGAGAATTAAAAGTTGAAACTGAATACATGGGAGAAGAGGGGGAGTGGGAGGGAGGGAGAGAGGGGGAGGAGGGAAAAACATGCAAGTTGAAGAAAGATAATCGCCAAGTATGGCACAGATGAAGAGAGAGAGGGAGAAATGAAAGAGGGGGATGAGATTGAAGTGAGAAAGATTGTGCGGAAGAGAGAGAGAGAAAAAAAAGGAGGGGTGGAGGGGGGGCAGGAGAGGGGGAAGACACATTCGCCTGCTACCTAAGCCATGAAGGCGAGTGCGAGGCGCACGCAGGCTCACTTCGGTGTTAGTAGTTCTCTCGGCGCCCGAATATAAAGCGCATCACAGTAAAAGAGCGTTTGTGCCTCCTCCGCGGGGAGTAGCACCGCGGCTACAGCCACAGCCCGACACTCAGAGATTATATACATATAATACTCACATATACACACGATTTTGGAATTTAAAAAAAAAACATAATAATATTTAATTCATTAAATATTACGGGAAATTGGAAGGTTATGAATTCAATACTAAAATATTGTCAATTTGCGACGTTTTCGCTTGTAATTTAAGCTTCTTCAGGCTTTTGACGTTTCTCAGCATTTTGTCAAATTAAATTTAAATAAATTCATGTTGAGATTCAACAAAATTGCAAATTATACAAACAATAAATAGACAATCAATTAGTCTATCACAGTTGTACTCTCTCGATCCCCTCTTCTCTGCTGTCGTGTTTGATTACCATCAGTTGAAATCGTATAAATAATAGTATTGTGTATGCACAAATGATTAAATGACCATACAACTCACTCGAAAGAAACAAAATTTGAAAATTCATGGAATAAATTATTTGACTCCAGAAAATTAATACGTGATTATTTAATAAAAATTATGAAATTATTGAGTTTCCAGGGATTTTTCAGAATATATTGAGGATAAACAAACTCATTTAAAAGGCAATTATTTTGTAATCTTTATTTTTTTTTTTTTGTGTATGCCGGGAGGCATGGAACGTACTCTATCGTTCAATGTTTGAAGAGCGAGTGTTAAGTGCCCATGTGAATGAACCACGAGACGTGAGTGAGACGACAGTGACACGAGTGTCGTGGTTGTCGTCGTCATTTGAAAAAAAGAGAAAATAAAGAAGAGGGAGAGAGATAAACGAAGGAAAAAAAAATAGTTAAGTGGGTGAATTTTTTCGAGAGAAAATATAAGGGTTTGACGCTTTTTTTCTCAATCTAAGAGGGAAAAATTGAATTTTAAAAACGAGGAATTGAAAAAAAAGAAGGAAAAAAACAGTGAAATTGAGTGCTGTGCATTGTTGGAAATTTCGTTTGTATATCGAGATTTCTTTATTTTGAGGAGTTTAATGTGTCTCCTCTTTTCACATGTATCCGACAACGTTACGCACCATGTGCGTCGTCTGACGGGAACGTAGTGCTACGTCAGCGTGTTTTCACTATATATTCCATTTACTGGAAATATATATTGATATATATATATAAAAATAAAATAAAAAGAACAACTGTCAAAAAAATTCGATATGGATGCCTGGATTTTGTTATTATTCATCGCCTTCATGGGTAAGTGTCCGAATAAACATGAAATAACAAATTTTATTGAATTCCCACAAATTCCTTAAATCTCGAGGGATCCGCAACATTTTCAAAATCCACATAGAACAAAATTTCATATCGTTACCTTGTAAACAAAGTGACGCAGACTACTATGTTCATACATAGCACTTACGCCACTTTGTTTCCTAAGCTAAAGACATTATTCTCTCTGTATCAAATAATCATTGTATTACGATTGCAGTAACGTCATGAAAATTTATATTCACACGCACAGTGCGCTGTGTCACTGCGTTTAATATTCATTGGGCTTGGAGCAAGAAATTGAAAAAAAAAATGGTTTAAAAAAATGTAAAAAAAAAATGCGTAGGACTTTAATGATATAATGAGACACATACCACCCTCTAGCTCTCCAAAAAGCCCTCGTCCGGTTTTGGTCGATACTCCAACGGGTTACATCCCAAATGCGGTATACGTACAATCATATTGTATGTGTGTATGTGTATATGTGCGCACGCGGAGGTCTTTTCCCCCTTTTTTATTCTCCTCATCTCTTCTTGCTTTTTCTCTCTCGTCGACGAAGTAGTAAGAATTTCTTTTCTCTCTTGAGGCAAAAATTTATATACTTGATGATACAATTACACGTGTACAAGAGGGGTGTGAAAGAAAATAATGCCAATTGGTGGTACATAACACACAGCATCATACTATTTCATCTCTCTCCTGCCTTCTTTGTGTGTTTGCTCTTTAAAATAATTTTATACCTTATCTTATTTCACTTGTAACCTGTGTGTAGTCTCTATTCCATGATCCTTAGTTACCGCCCTCGTGTAATTACACTGGTCTTCTTCCATTAGATGAACGTCTTGCGGGGATAGGAAAAAAAAAAGAAAAAAGATGACTTCAACACACAAACGTAGATGATCATCCTATCTGTAGCCTGGAATTGTATATCTTGGGGTCTATTCTGCCGTTGGGCTCGTTTATTTCCACGCTACAAGTATTTCAAGACTTGAATTCCAAACTATACACGGATATATGCATCAACATCTCAGTTTCATTATTTTTTTTAACATTTTTTTTATTTATTTCTTGTCATGTTTCTCCATGTCTTTATGGGAATCAATTCTTCAAGTAAAGTACAGAATTCTGAATTGAATTTAGGAGAATTGAATAGAAGCATTTTTTATAGTGAAGAAGAAAAAGTGGTAAAAATGATGAAATATTGATGCCATTGGTCCTTAGTTAATATTTTTTTTTTAATGATTAGCTAAAGATCTTTCATTCCTTATTTATTGAAAAATAAAATGAAAAAATTCAAATGAACGAAAAAAAAAGAAAAGCACAATTCAATCTCGAATTTTGAAACTTTTAAGAAATTTTGATTTTTTAGATTCGATATATCGTGTTATATGTATATTTCCTCATATTCATCAAAAAATATCTTTATCTTTCAATACTTTCGAAGATGTATCTTACTATCTCTCTTTCCTTGCTACAACTTCTCAATAGCAATATTTCAAAATTACAATTCAATCTCAAATTGCGAGATTTTGATTAAAAAAGCTTCGATTGAAGGAGCTGTGTGAATTTAATGAATTAGTCAATTTAACTAGTTTTTATCTGTTTAAATGAACTGAATTTGGTAAATTCAACAACTTTCTTAATTATTTCAAGTAAAAAATATACTTTTTTTCTTAGTATAGGAAAGAGATGATTTTTCTTCTGATAAATTGTTCCGGACGGAAAATTCAATTAGAAAATTCTTTTCATTAAAAAGAGATTGTCTTTACGATTTGAATTGAAGAAATAGGAGAAAAAAAAACAATTAAGGGAAGTAAACGTTTATCCTTGATGAAGTCCTAAGAGTTTCACGAGAATTTATTTCAATTAAATAAGTAGGAGAAATAATGAGATTGTCAACCATTTATTCTCGTTGAAAAGAAAGAAAATTTAATGGATAAATTTTCATTCAGTCCAAATGAAATTGCTATTTTCAATTGTTTCGTCAGAATTATTTTTTAACAATATGTAGACTGAGAAATGAAGTAGTAAAAATAATAAAACTCATTGTTTGAATTGTCTTAAAAAAAATTTTTCTCGAGAAATTGAAAATTTATTTTTGCTAAATTTATTGAAATCGAAAAAAATTTTAATTGTTGAAAACAAAAAGTAGTTTAGAACTAATGAAAAATCTGGTGAATTTCATTAAAATGAAGGAAAAATTGATTGTTCGAAAGAAACTATTTGTTCAGGATATAAAACAAATATTTCATGATTCTAACAATTTTTTTTTTTTTCATTTTATTTTCTATCATTTCTAATTGAAAGAAAAAAAAAGCATATTTTGATTGTTGTTCAGTTGATTCCAGTGATTTCTCAGTGTATCTATCTGTGTTTCTGAGAGCCTTCATTATCTCAAATGCTCCGATAATTTACGAGAATGGAAACGAAAAAAAATCATAAAAAATCAATGTTAGATTCGTCATGAGAAGTCATTTATTGGGCGTACCATATCCTTGGTGTTCCGTTATATCGTTACGATTCATCGAGTAAAATATCCACCTTCTTCATGATCCGCGCCCGGCCATATACTCAATATCCTGCATACAAAAGGTGACTTAGTTACGCCTCACATACAGCACACAAACACTAATGCATTATCATGTATCATCTTTCCTCTCCTCAAGCTTGTTTACGTTGCCATGAGGTCCCTCCATATATTGTTAGCTCCATTTTCACCCTGGCATTGTAATTTCGATATATCGATTTTGTCTCTTGATAATCGTCTATCTTAACTTGAGCAACAACTAAAAACAATTTTTTTAAAGGGCATTCATGTTTAATATAATTCGATGGATCGATCATTTTCGAATATCAATTAATCGACCATAAAGTTCGATTAATCGAATTTCGGATCGATCGATAATTCAATTCCGTTTCGTCTGTTTCAATTTAAAGGAAAAGGAAGCAATATTACATGAGCCCCAATCGATCAATTAAAAAATTTCGATTAATCGATGCGGTAAATCGCATTGAATTCGAGATATCGAATCGCATTCGATAGTTCCGTTTCACCAGTTTTTGTTTAAAAGGATGCTATTTATTTGAGTTGCCGTAAGTGTGACGGCGCCCTGTGGCAAATAAAGCACCAAAAACTTTATAATAAGCAAAACAAATAATTTTTGATGAACCGGGATTTTTTTAAGAGTGAAGGCCTTTTCGTAAAGAGTTGAAAAAATTAGACAACAATGGAGACATATTGCAGCATCTTCTCGATTTTTTTTTGATTTTTCCATGGAGTTCTTCAGTCAGAAAAAAAATTCTGTATCATGTTACCGAAATGGTCCATTTTACCCCAATCTTCCCTACTTAACCAGAGCCCCAAATTTTTTCGCTTTCACCGTGGAATTAACGCATAAATATTAAATCGCCAGTTCAGTGAGATTCTAGGGAAATACAATTAGAGGATTTTAATTGTGAGCTTTTAAAAGCTTCGTTTCCTGCACTTTTTTTTTCCTTTCATTCAATGTTACTTCTACGTATGTAAAGTGTGTCGAGGGAAATACGTTTTGCATAATCCAATATATGGATTTATATATTCTTTTTCTGCTGCATTTCGCAAGTATTAATGAATGAATTTAATGATTTTTTTCCCTTTGTTATTCCGTGTTAATCAAAGTAGTTATTCATTAATTTCTTTTTCTCTTTATTTCAATGAACAATAATTCATTCTTTTCTGGAAATAGCTCAGTCCTCGTCACAGAGCTTTCATGGCACTAATTAATTTTCCATTGAATTCGGGACATTTCAGTAGCAGCCATAGAATTCTATGGGAATATCTCTGAATCGTAATGAAATTACATGCAGTATTATGTACGGAACATTCATTAGTTCAATTTTGAACTCACAGTCTTCGGATTGATGATCCAAAGGACACTACGTATTTCGAAGACCAAATGCAGATTATTTTGTAAGAATTTTGAGAACCATTCGGCTTGTAGGAATTTACTCCTCCAAAAAATGAGCTTGAAATTTGCTTTTTTAATTTTTTTTGAGAGGTGAAGATCTTTACGAAATTTTTTGAAAAAAATACCTTACAATGTAGACATATTACAGCATTTTTGTGAATTTTTTCAGATTTTTTTATAAAGTTCTTCACTTGGAAAAAAAATGCTGGATCATTTTATGCCATTATTTCATTAATAATTTTTTACTATTATCTTATAAGAATCGCATTAATTCTCTTTAAAAAGAAAAAGATCCTTTTTCCTGGTCTATGAAATTTCCTATGAAAAAGGTCTCTTGATACTCGCCCCTAAACTTACTAGCTCTGAATATATCCACAACATAATCCTCCAGTAGAGTCCCACCAGTGTTTACAGTTTCTGGAAACAAATTCGTTGGATTTCATCTTGGGTAGACCCTCGTCAGTAGTTGATAGTGGGAGGAGCGAGAGAGAACGATCTATCTCATTCACTTTTAATAATACAGAGAGTCAATCTCAGGGAGACTAGCCTTCAGAATCACCAATTTCCTATTTGTTTATGAGCTATGATGTAAATGAGAAGATAGGAAGAGTTTAATTGAGAATTTCGGCTGTAGCGATCATTGCAGAATAGGAATCATTTAAATAAAACTCTAAATGATGTTATAATTACACCAATGTTTTGAACAACTGTGTTCAGTCCTCTGCAGGGTGTTTCAATTCATTAATTGATTCTTGGAATTGAACATAAAAAAAATAGAATAAGCATAATATAAAACTATTGTTATTCTTCTTTCCTATTAAATTCTAAATTTTACAACTTTTATTCAAAAGAATAGGAAAAGATTATTGCTTTAATATGTTGAATCAATGAAAATCGAAGAAATCGGGTCAAGATGATCCAGGATTTTTTTTTGGAGTGAAGGAGATTTCTGAAAAATCTGCAAAAATCTGAGCAGATGCTCCAATATGTCTACATTGTTGTTGAATTTTTTCAATTTTATTTTCATGAATGCCTTTACTCTAGAAAAAATCTCCATTCATTTCGCTCCGGTCTGCCCTAAATTTCCTTTTATCACTTCACATTTCGAATCGATAATCAAAAACAGTTATCAGTAAAATTTCAAACAACTGGCACTTGATAAAAAAATCTTGTTTTTGTAGTGATTCGAAGTTCTGCGGTTGGAGCAGCGAGAATAGAGCCGTTTTCTCCTTTCTCAGAAGAACAAATAATCAAAAAATCGTTAAAATCAAATTTACTATTATCCAATGTCAACAGAAAAATACGCTGAATCACAAAGAAACTCATGAAATGCACCTAATGTTTATTTATCTGCTCCGTGTGTATCCAAACACCCATTGAATTCAACCGCATTTACACAATTTCCCATAATTCTTATGACACAAAAAAAAAGATGAAAAATTTTGAGTAGTCGTATTCTTGGAAGTTATGCCGCACTAGATCAATAGCAAAGAAAAATGAGGGCACATGTGGCTATAAAGACATTTGAAGAGATGGCCACAAAGAAAAAGCATTTAAGGTAGTTTTATCACTACACGAATTTGAAGATTAAAATAGGAAATAAATTTCAAATTAAAGTTTATGAGAATCTGAATGATTTCGTGAGATTTCGAGTAGGTTGACCGGTTTCGTATTGTCAAAAATAAATAGACAAGAAATAAAAAAACACGAAGTCTTACAGGCAAATGCATGATTTTGCACTTTTAAGTTGAGCACAAGATTGAAATCTAAAAAATGTCTCTCAAAAAAGGAAAACAAAAATTTACAATCCAATATGATAACTTTGTAATAAATGATTCTTCTTGCTGCATAGGGAAAAACGTGAATACGCAAGTCAAATGGCATACTATTGGTTTAATATATTACCTAACGAGTGCGGCAAAGTATTTTCTGACGGGTGTGTGAGGTCCCAAAAAGACCCTGAAAATAGCAGACATTTGACAATTTGTGGAATTTTTCTCTTCTACTAAATAAATTATTTCGAGAAAATTAAAAATATGCATATGTAGTGAATTCAAAAAACTACAAATGCTAATTTTCCAAATATTTTTTCATAATAACTTGTTTGTTTAAAAAAATCAAAAAAATTGTTAGATATTTGCTAATTTCATGGTCATGGTTGCAAAACGCGTGGAAGGCGAGTTTTGTAATCACACAAGTCTGAAAATCTTTACCGCACGTGTAAGGTACAGTTTTTTCATGTACAACGTGTGAAAAGTACCACTAACAGTATGCAAAAGGAACAAATGATCAATAATTAATACAATTCACCGATTCTTCATCGAATTCGCTTTTTAATACCAGGAAATTGGTTTTTAATCACAAATATTCATTTTGGGTGTATTTTTTTCGTTCGTTCTTTATCATTGGGGTTTATTGGAACTTATAAGATAGGCAAATCACGTAAAGGAACTGCAAAATTGAAGGACGCATAGAAAAATGTATCATAAAAAGTTAAAAGTCAATTGAACTTGAATACTGAAGAAATAATTGATGAAAATCCGGAAAAAACTGGAAATTATCGCAAACACTCAATAGATAGACAGTAACATATTCGCAGCGTCATGCTTATAGATTTTGATCAACCGGCATCCGGTAATCGAAAGCGCATGAACATTCATGAGTGTTATAATCAGAAATTGAAGAGAAAAGTCTAAAAATCATTCAATTATTTCTGCAAACTCTCCATAAAAAGAACCGTCTATCTGTTAGTCGTGTTGCCCTAGTACGGCATATGATCAAACTACTGAAAAAGCAATGTAATTAATGAACCTTTCCGTTTCGGTGGTTCACGATTTCGCAGAAGGCGCCAGAATTGCAAGGTGTGTGCCAATGTGTTTTATATAAATCGTGATGACGAGGGCCTGATCGTTGGTGTGTACGCATTGAAATGTTTACACCCACAAGTGTAAAGTATACAAGTGTTTGTAGAATTGGGTTGATGTTGCTGGTCTCAGCGAATAATGCGCTAACACACACTAGAGAGTCCCACTGATACAAAATGCACGAGAGAGGGGGTGAGGGGGAGGGTGGGAGGAAAAGGCGCCTGTCCAACGTAACACAGTGATGCGGTACGTTGATGGCTTCAATCTCTTCGTCACGTACACACGTGGCGCCGAAGCTAATAACGAGATCCGCTGGTATGGCGACAGCATACCGCAGACACAAAACGACACCGAGATGAAAGGAGAAAAAAAAAGAAATAAATAAATAAGACGAGAAGAGAATAGAATATAAAAAAGTAAATGTTTGAGTGTTTCTTTTGCTGGCCGATGAAATTCGTGGTATCAGCCGTTTTCTCAGGAGCTCCGGGTTTTCGAGAGGAAGAGAGAGAGAAAGCCCGTGGCCTTCCCAGCGCCTCGAAGGTTGCATCGTGCGTGAAGGGAAGAAAGAAGAAATGAAAATAGGAATAAAGAGGAAAGAAAAATTAAGAGTTTAAGCTTCTGACACGCCTACTCACACGCCGCATGCAGTAGGGCATTCACGTTAGGCAGAAGTATGAGTTTCAACAAACGGAGAAACAGAAATGGAAGTAGAGAAGTAGGTCTCAAGTTATGGAAGATGTAATGGCTTTGTTCTCAAGTTGAAAAGTTTTACTTTTTTTTCACGGGTAGAAGAATTTTCACTGCTATATTATGTAATTTTTTCGAATGCAGAATGGAAATTAGAATTTTCAAGCGAAAGATATTTGAATTATTTGAAAAGTTTATTAATAATATTGTCGTTCTAGATGAAAAACGATGTAAGTGCCAGAAAAATTCATTATGCAAGAAAAAAAGGGCGTATGTCCAAAATACATTCTAAAAGATTTTTCATGATGTAATCATAAAAAAAACTAACAATTGAGGTAACAAAACGTCATAATTGCCAATGTGTTATTTCTGTTATCAATAATATCAATAATGTTAGAAAATTTGCGAAATGTTATGAGAATTTATAACAACAAAAAGGCGTATTTGCAGATAATACATTCTTTTGTTATTGATGATTCCTCTACTTGTCCCTTTAGAAATAGAAAACAACAGAGGGATGTATATATACAGTTTCTTCTTTTATAGTCAATAGTCAATTTTATATTTATTGGAGAGGCTTTACGCGATGTAGCCTGGGTCAGGGGCTGTCAGGGCTCAAAAGGCGATCGCTTCAATAAGTATCGATACTTGATATTTGTTGAGTGCCAGTGAATTTATATATAAAATTAACAACTGACTATGAAAATTTAATTCACTAAGGATTCCATTGAAATGATCCACAAAAGATTGAACTTCCAAAGGAATGCAGTAAAAATCAGACCAAATAAGAGACGAAAAATGCAGAAGAGTACTAACAATATCGTCGAATTTATTTTATTATCCCGATTAATTCTAAATGATTTCATAATTAGTATTAATTATTTCAATTCAACCTAATTAATTTTGGTTATCAATCAATTTTAAATTTATAAGTGACACCGTTCGCCTACGAAACAGGCGTGTGTGGTGTGGTTTGAGCCGGTTGCTTTCGTCAATTGGGTGATTTCTTTTGTATTCCCAACTCGCAAATAGAAATTTTTTAACAAATAATTTAACTATTTCATTTTTAACGCAGCAGAGACCTACAAGGCCACCACTGAATTTAATTTGTTAATTAATAAAGGTCGTATATCAAATCACAGAAATTTTTTATAATTATTCTGGTGTTATCGCCATTACGTGAGCGCTCCACTTCGTCAACACTGGAATTAATGAAACTCTAAATTCCACAATCTCGTTCCTATAGTTTATACTATGACGATCAGTTATCAAATGACGCTGGACATTGACTTCTCTATTTATTCCATCACAACAGGAGATGCGCTTTTTCGATATTATTGATGTCATACAACGAATTGCAAACCTCAGGAAAATTTTTCAAAATCAAACATACGTATGTGAACACTACAAATCCAGGGGTTTCATTTTGAGACATAATGGCGGCTAAAATCAGGGACTTCTATACTTGCACTATCGACGAATTCCTATTTCAGCTGTTGTTGTGGCTCAAAACGAGACTCCTGGATTTGGAGTGAACGAGATACACCTCATTCATATTAAGAATTTGGGGATACACCTATCTCTTACTCAAAGAAAAAAATACTGTAGATTGTTTTTTTGCTTCTTAGAACGAAGATATGAGCTTCTAAAAATTGTTCTTCTCAAGATAAATACTGAGATAATTTCATCAGAAAAATCCTCAAACGTACATAATCCATTCTCAAAACAATGTACAATGGCAAAGAGATTCTCTTCACGATAAAGACAATCTAAGAAAACTATGTTCATTGAGTTTTTGACCCAAGAGCTGTAGAGGAACAGAAAAAAAACAATAAAAATACAAAGGCAGAACAAAGTATTGAGCGAGTTTTTTTTTCTTCATATCCCACGTAATACATTTGATATCTGAAAAATTTCCTCGAGGGCAAAGGGCTCACGCTCTCCACTCCTCTTTTTTTTTTCTTTCTCTCTGCCGTCGGAAAGTTATATCTTTTCACCCATATTCTTCTACATCTTCTTTTTTTCCCTACTTTCACAACGTAGGTAACTTCACCGGGATTTTTTCTCCCCCTCATCCTCTCATTTTCTTTCTTTTTTTCTATTTTCATTCCTCTACCACTCAAGCACAGGAGTTTCTCAGTTTAGAGAAGGGAAGGATGTGATGATTTTAGAAAAATGTAGGAACTGTAACTTTGTGACTGCCTGTCGATTCAACTGGATATAAAAATCCGGAAGTTCGAAGTACTCTTTTCCACAAACTAAAACACGGAAAAAGTAAAACGTTATATATTGTCGTCTCAGAAACAGAATAGCGTAAGTACTGTTTTTCCCATAACGAAAGGGCGTTTTTTGTTTTTTTACTCGATCGCACTGACAGAAATTTCGAACTATGGAACTGAAAATATAGCAGGAAAGACCTTAACTATGAAATTTATTAAGAGCAAACAAATTTTTATAAAGTACAGCTATCAGATAGTACACATAACTATAATTTAGCTGTTTTTTTTATAATTCTAGGTGCGATTATTCCTTTTCTCTTCTCGAAGATATAGGAGAATCGGAGAAATTACTAATAACGAACGGGCGTATTAACTGGAAAATGCCTTTTTGTTGATATAAACTCTCAACATTTTCGCAGATTTTCTAACATTATTTATAACAGAAGGGCGTATGTTAAGAAGATACGTTCTCCTGGTATTATGAACTTTAGAGAGATAGAAAAATAGTAATGACATAATAACACTAATAATAACAATTTCTCTCTGAAAGAACCCATTGCGACTTTTCATCGAACTACGATAATCGATATCGACTATCTGCTCGCGGCACATTTCAGGTTTAATTACCTCAGCGCTGAGGAACAAAAAATAAATGTTTTGTATTAATATCGTGCATAGTATGTTACATTCCTTCCTATTGATAGAAAAAACAATTATGTTTTGAGGGAAAAGAAACTTCCTTTTTAGTTTTGAAAAATGATGACGCATGAAAACATGCATAAATTTTGCATAAAAGGCATCTGCTCTAAACATACGCCCTATTCACGCTACACATTGGCAATTACGACTCTTTGTTACTTCAGTCCTTAGTCTGTTATTTTTTTGATCATGACTTTATGAAAACACTTTCAAGATTTATTTCGGATATACGCCCCTTTCCGTTTGTAAAGTGGGATTTTTTCCGCACTTACGCCGTTTTGCCTCTCCTATATTGTATGAGTGTACGTGCTTTTTGGTGAATAGGGTGCGTTTTTGTGCATTTAATGGCTTTTCAGGCTTTCGTAACAATCGATGATGAAATAAATTGATTTTTTTTTTTTGGTGACATAAGGGAAGCGTGGAATCAACAATGTACCGTAGGGGTCGGTGTGTCCGTTGCACATGCAACTAGAGAGCAGAAGGGGGGTCCTTGTATTCCTGAGAGTAACCACTCAAACTCTAGGGTGGCCTTCCTATTCCATGATCGGAAGGTTGTTTCAATACATATGCGGATACAATATACTTTATATACACACATGTGGTTATGCATCCACTCGGGCTCACTGAGGTTTCTACCACGCCCACCTACTGTACCAGGCCTCTATGGCAAAGCCAGGGAGACTTTTTACCCCTCTCCTCTTCCCGTCTTCTCTATTCTCGCCTCCCTGCCTTTCTTTTGCCTTTGTGGGTCCTTTTATTGGCGGAATGAGGGGAGAGCTACTCTCTGTTATATACACGCTGGGTGGCTCTGGCACATGCATTATATGGCTATGTGTAGAAAAACTATTTTTCCTTTGAGCAAAATATGAATTTCATAATGTTTTTTTTCCGGTTGTTTTCCAACACTATTTTTCACTGCTGAAGGCATTTAGGAAATCACGTTCTGGTGGAGCAGCGTGGTTTTTCGCAATCTCTTTGGTTCGCAGTTGAAGGTGGATGAGGTCTTCACTTCTTTGAAGAAATCCAAGTAGCAGGTCCGCATGATCTGCTCCTTCTTTTCTTTGAGTTAGCAAAATTATTCTAATTATATCGATTTTTCAACCGATATTAGAACGATGTCCAATATTCCAATATCCAATATTGTTCCGCATTCAATTCACGCACTCCCAGCATCTAATACTGTGGATTGATGGATGTTTGGATCTCAAACATCCAGTATGGACACCATTGAGTTTTTCATGTGATTAATTGGATCAATCCTCGTTATTTGTCCGGTCACCGGCATTTTTCATGCTTTGGAAAACTAATAGACGTTCTGATGAACAAAAATATATATATGGTTATTTAAGGGAAAAAATGATCCTGTGACTATGAATTGTCGCAGTGAAACTGATTTCCGCTTATGTTGTTGAGCATTAATTTAATTTTTTTCAAAAATTATTTCTGCCTGAAAATGTCTTGTAATCAATTTAAAAAAAACTCCTCATGTTACTCAATCATAAATGTCCTAAATTGGAAAGAAAGAAAAATACCAAAACTACTTGGATATCCTTAATCATTAGTATGCCTTTATGGAACTGAAAACTCATAAGTTATAATTTTATTTCTGCCGTTTTATTAATTGCATAGTGGATAATATATTACTGCATCTGGACAAACTTTGTTAACTTTTTAATAGTGAAGTTTAATTATACAGTGTGCTTTGAATTATATCATAACTTTTTATCACTTTTTTGATTCGCCATAATTGAGAGAAAATGAGTGATAAAAGAATCTACATTAATTCTAAGCAGGAAATGTTTTTCAAAGTCTTTTTCTGAATTCACATCTTCGTTTCAAACAGTTCAAAGCACCTAATCAGTGTTTTTTTCTTTCAGAGCAAAATTTACCTACTTCATTCTTATCGGTGAATTTTAAACTTGAAATATCGTAGATATATTAAGCTTTTTATACTCTTTTGAAGAAAGCAAACATTCCTTTGATCCCGGAAACGAAATGGTCTACTAAAAGAAAATGAAATTGATTTATTCCGCTTTTTTATGTATCGTTTTTTTTTTCATTTTGTTCATTTCATTTTCAATTCTTTTCAATACATACACCCGTTCAATTTTGTGTATATAGAGTTACTATGCAAACATTTCTACACATAAATATTTTCTCAGTTCCCGTATATAACCCAGAGAGACCGGGTGGCGGAAGATTGTGTAAATGCATGTTGTATACCTATCGACAAATCGAATTGTGTTTCACTAAATGGCTGTTACACAGAAAAAAAAATCTTTATTTGTTGATTTTGAGCTGTGTTGCATTTGATAACGAAATGGTTAATCGCTGTGACTGTATAGTTGAGAGTTTTATAGACATGTTGAGAAAAGAATGATTAATTTTTTAATTGCTAGACGTTTTTTGACATCGAAAATTGATCATTAATAATCAATGAAAAATTATTTAATTGGGTTTGTTTGATTTTGTAAATTCATTTTCAATGTACATTTCATGTCCCATTTTATGATTCATTTTGAAGAGAAATATTGCATGATTGCTTTTTGGAAGCATTATCGAAAGTACTGTATGCTTTCGATGATTGGATAAACACATTTTGGTTCCATCAAAATGTTGATGGCAAAGTAATGATGTGTTTGGATTAAGGCAATATATTGGTTTCGGAAAATGAAATTTTACAGTTTGGAAAATTTTCCGAGAAAATGACGAAATATTTGATTTTTGGGGAATGGGATGGATGTTTGAGTTTAATTTCAGTTGAATTTAATAACGTGTACGGGTTTTACGAATTTTGTTGCTTAACTATTGGAATGGATGCTCAATTGGAGCTTTCGCATTCTTTGCATTAATTACCTTGTGAAATTCTTCATAAAATTTCCTTCTAAGAATATCTTCATGTACTTGCGCTTCGTAAGCTTGATTCACCCAGGCTTCAAACTTTAATAGAGAAACTTCGATTCGAGATGCTTCAACGAAGACTTCGAAATGTGTTGCAAATTCATGTGAAGCTGACATTGTTGAGTAACACATAGAAAAGCCGAGGCTAGATCAATCTTTGTACAACCTTCTCACGAATAAAGACAAATTTTCAATTCTCCTCTCTTTCGTCGGAATTTTATCTGACACCTGATGTCTGACATTCGAAAATATGAATTTCGATATTGAATTGAAAGAATTTCCCCGCCATTCAACAAAGATTCTGATGTGAATAATATGAAAAATTGAGGACAAAATTGAGAATTTATGTTTTGAGCTTTGATTATTTTCAACACTCCGTTGGTCGCGCAAGACTCCCGCATTTCATCCTTGAAGCATCTGTTTTTGATGGTATATTGGAATTAAAATTTTCGGCATCTAACATGAGATGTTCGAGACGATCCTAATCTCAGAATTTTAGGTGAATTTTTACTCCCCAAAAGTAGTTGTGCACGTAATTGCTAGACAATTCGGAAAATCCGATAACTTGCTAAATGAAAAATCATGAGATTAAGTCTATTAAATTCGCATATTTTCCAGAATATTTTCACATTTAAATGGCAGAAATGATAAAAGAGAAGTGATGACTGCTGCCTTCATATTCCTGGAATTAAATGACCAAATTCTTAAAAATAATAGTATTGGAACATCCCATCAGTGTTTCTGCTAAAATTGAGAAAGAAGCCCTAAGTAATTCAAAAAGTGATAGAACTATATTAAGATTCCCTGAAATAGATAAACGGCATTCATTAAAATGATGTTGAGAATTCGATATGATATATTCGACTGACAGTCCTCTATGACATCATAGAGACATATCAGGCATTTCCACCGAAACACAAACAACGTCATCTAAAAGCAATCCGGCCAAGTATCAAATGTCCTCCACTCGAAATTAATCACTTCAATTAACCAGATTGACAGTGAGGGAAAAAATCTCTTCAATTCCATTGAATTCCCTCATCAGAAAAAATAAGATCAACAAGAAGAAAAGACCTAACTCTTACCAATAGTTTTCAATTAATTTGTCTCAATGACTCGATAGGATTCCTCAAAGACGTTTAACACAAGATTCTTCACTATTCATTGCCTGCTAGTGTTAGTGCACAAATGTGCTCGGCCTTTCCACCACTATACTAGAAGTATTAGCACATAGTCTTCAACTGATAGGATACCCGCAAACGGAAATGGTCAATATAGAGATGATTTCCCAGCTTTCGAGAGTTTTGTGTTTGTGCGACGAAATGTTCCACATGTGTGGGTGTATACTGTGGTCATATATACATATATGTGTATATTTATATTATACGTATATATTTTTAGTGACCAGAGTTTCACAATCCCGTACAGATCGAAAGGTCGTACTGACGATAAATTTTTCTTTTTTTTCCCTCTCTCTCTCTCTCTTTTATTTATTTTTTTCCCTTCCCCTCGTCAATTGGAATCGGAACTACACACAGAAAAACTCGGATATGTAATGTATATATCAAACTTATGGGCTGATACCAACTCTCTGTATCTGCCCGCATATTCGTGAAAGACTAACGAATTTATTGTTCAGTTAATTCTGTACGTCTGCCGCTTCGGATTCACGCTTATTGTACCCACTCGACTTCAATTTATTGCTTTACAACCATTCAGGCTTTATGAAGTGACTTTTCAGAATTTTTTCCTTTTTTTTTTTTTTGGGGCGTGAAAAATGAAGCTCTTCTTTATCTCATTTTTGAGCACAATAAATGCAGCCTCACTGAGGAAGACAATATTATCTTGGTCGTTATTTTTCTTTTCACTCTCTTGGAGATGCTCTGTTAATCTTATCTACGTAAAGACTGCTGTGTCAATGATCCGGGATGCAGTTAAGAGTCACACATGGGGGCCACTTTGAGTTTTCGTTTATGGGGTTTTTAAGCCGTCAGGAAGCCTGGTGTTTCGAGACATAGTAACATTATCTTGAGTTTCGTATTAATTGTACCGTAAAATCGTTATTTTAACGAAGAGATTGTTAAATAGAGAGGAAAAAGGTTCAGATAGTTCAAACTAGTGGAGATTTATTCGTTTCATCTTTTGATAGCAGGACGGTGTTATTTTTTAGAAATTTTTTAGGATACCTTTTCTTCCTATTAATTTATTGGATACTTCAGATAAGGAATAATTATTTAATGTTTAATTTTTATTCGTTGAAACTCCAGGCTAGTGAGCCCATTGGAGCTAATACAGTGAATTTTATATACATATTTCGGAAGTCGCATTAACAAAAATTTCTTCCATAAAAATTACAAATAAATTCACATATTTTCAGATTATCACATATTTATTAGGCTAAATGAGGATGAAATGATCTGGATTTTTTTTTTGAGTGAAGGAACACGCCAAAAAATCTGAGAAAAATTGAGAAGATGTTACAATACGTCTACATCATTTGTGAATTTTTTAATTTTTTTTCTCAAAGCTCTTTACATTTAAAAAAAATCCCGATTCATTTTGCCTCGCAGGTACATTTTGCACCGTTTTCTCCAACATGTGAAGCGTCAAGAATTAGGCTAATAAGTTCTCACAATTAGGGGCCTCTTCTGTTAAAATTCACGTTTTATTCTTATAAGTCTTTTTCGTGTGTTCCCAGTTTTTTTGTAGTATGGAAGTGATTGTGCGGCTGAATGCCTTTCATGCTTTGTTATGGTTCTTCTTTCAGCCGGCGCGACGCCTGCACTTGACAGCGGTAATATGCGACATGTTTAATTATATACGCATATATATACGTATATTTTCACTTATTGTATTACCCATGTTCTTTTGAACGAAATTTTAGAGTGAAGTGTGGATAGAAGCGTTGCATTTTTTCCAGGAGAAATGAATGAAAAACTTAATTTCCTTGAATTTTTGCATCAAATATTTTTCGGATTTTGATAAGTTAAATGCAGAAAATTTAAATAGATAAGGATTGAGCTTAGCTAGAGACTCTAAGCCCAAGATTATGAGCTAATCGAAGATTGTTGGCTCAAAATAAATAAGAAACGACAATAATAATAATGATTTAAAAAAAGTTATATCATTTATGCAATTGTTCATTTAAGTAGCTGCGAAATTCCCTTTCACAGTACTTTTATCTAAAGTATAAATAAAGCTATGGAACTTTGGGTTTAGTCTTCAATTTCTTGATTTTTTTTATTTGAGTATCAACTTTTTCTACAGTTTTCTTCATCCTCTTTTCTCAGTCTAATGGGCTTCCATTGTGAATTGCAGTAATAAAAGATCTGCACTGGAGAAAGAGAGGATTCTTGCTTTGCTTTTGTTTCATATTATTTTTGATACAACTAAGCTCTCTCTATGGTAGGAACCATTCTCAAGAACATTTGCATCACAATAGTGCAAAAAAAAATCATTGTAAAATAAAATTAATTCTCATATTTAGGAAATATCTCATACTCACCTCTCCATGCAATTTGAAAATGTTCTTCTGTTAAATGAATAATTTTGAATAAGGTTTAATAAATTTGATTATGCATATATTTTTTTTAAATCATGGAGGCAATCTTTTTATTTGAAGATTTATTCGACAAGTGTAGAAAGATGTCATAATTCTTTCAGAGCCCAATGCTTTATTTTAATGAAGGCAACTGAAAGAGCACGAAGCAACCAAAGGCTTACTATAGTTGGAGAAGAAAACTTTTTGATAGATTTGATTCTTCGGGTTTGTTCAGGTAACACCTTTTCTCAACTTTTGGTCTGCCATGGTTTGTGTAAATATATCGTCGATCTGCTTTTGAAATTCTTATGAATTGAATCTTCTGTCTAGAAAGAAATACATCAAAATTTATTGAGAAATAATCTATAGTTCAGATTCTATACAATGTGAACAATCAAATTGAACAAATATTATTCGAGTGAAAGTTAACCTCAGATTCAGAAAAGTATTTTGAAAATCAAACATTGTTGGTTGAAAAATAGAAATTATATTTACTATATATTTTTCTTATATCTGCCAATTATTCTGGAAAACTTCAATTTGTTATGTAGAGTTGATTCGGTATCTATATGCGGATTTTGGCCCAAAATTATGATTAAATTATACTTCTTGCATAATTAGTTTCGATGTCAACTAATACGTTTATAATATAATTACACATGGCTGTATTTTTCATCTATAAAAATTATGCCTCTCATAAGTCAAGAAAAATATGCTTTTTTTTATATCCAAAATATATATTCGTTTCTATTCAGACTTGATGAATGTTCAAAGTTTGAAAGAAATGCTAAATTTATGATTCACTTCAGAACAAAATCTTGCATTATTAACTGAATATAATGATGCTAAAATAAATAACAAGAATGTTTTACTCAATGGAAACACTTTGCTCCAATTCAACTCCTCATTATCAACATCAATTTTCTATAGCATGACTTGAGGATTATCTCCTCAACTGAACTACAATACCTGGCGTTAATTTGATGTTTCCATGTCTCAAGAACTTTAACAAAAATAACCCAGAAGGAGTCCAATTAAAATTAAATTGAATCCAAGAAAACTTTTCTAGAATAATCTCATGAAAATAGAAAGTTCATCATTCTAATGTATTTTCAACATTAATGAAAAAAGTTATCCAGATTTTTTTTGGGAAAACTAATATCGAGAGCAGGATAATGAAATGAATTAGTTTCTCACTGAGTATTAATGGAAAATTTCGTGTAAATTTGTACTTCTAAATATGACGTCGAATCTGTACCTCCTATTTGCATGAAGTTATAATTAGTCAAAGCACCAGCATTCACTTGAGATGCCGTGTATGTGGTGCATTTAATGTCATTAATATTATGGACCAGCGTGCCTCTTTATTTGCCGAATACACGCAACGTCTCTTAGCGATGAGAAATTAAATAAGAGAAGAGATAGTCGCAATATGGAATTGTGGCATTGTAAGAGTGATCAAAGTACTACGAAAAAAACGAGAAAAAAGGAAGATTTCCCAGAATATATTGTTAGGAATTTCTCTTCAAATTTTTTGATCAATGTCTTCACTTTGAAAAAAGAATCGGTTCACTTTGCTCCGCAGATTCATTCTGTGCTGGGTTCCTCTAATTGAGACCATTATAGTGCATTTTTTTTCTCTGCAATTTTTTGCTGCGCGCATCATTTTTGACTATTTCTATTTTCTTCGTGATGGTTAACAGTGACCTCTTTCGCCTATCAATGACACAGCTATAATTTTGGGAATCCTCCAACTTCATTATCTCTCATGAACGAAATTTTCTCTTCAAGGTACACCCCAAGGGTTCCATTTCGACTCGACAGTCTGTGTTACTTAGCAACGGGGTAGATTCAGCAGGAAATAAGAGCGTCACTTTGCCTCCTACAAAGCGGCATGTGAAATTCAACTTGTCAGGGATAAGGAGAAAGGAATTACCAAATTTCACGTACCTTTTTTACAGGATTTTTGACATAATGAATTTCCTAGTTTGAAACATTCGTTCATTCGAGTCTGCTCAAGAATGCGGGACGAACGGAACGATTACTCAAATCAAAGGATCGTTATTTGAATCAAGGAAGAAATGGCTCGAATTGAATTAGAGATCCTAGAAATGTGAATTTTATTAGAGAACTTAGAGTGCATCTGATAACTTACAAATTTTCCGTAGGAATAAATTCGCTGAGAGTAAATAATGAATGCTGAAGACGCAATTTATATTGCTGAAGAGATTTTTATTGTTATTGGTCTTATTTCATAATGTGCTTCAATAGCGAAGAAGTAAAACGGGATCAGTCTTTTTTTTTTCTTCTAATTCTTTCCTGAGAACTCCTCGGAAACTAAGGAGGAGAAAACAATCTTGCCCGAATCCTTTTCTGTAGCTCTTGATAGGATTAGGGCGAAAAGGTCCCTTATTTCTCTTAGTTTCTAACATATTCTATCAAAAATTATCATAAAGATATGTCCTGTTTTCCCCCTCCAATACTAATTTATCCAGCTAAATACAGCATTCTTCCAAATCCGCTTCCATGTATGTCCAGAACCTCTCATTAAAGTTTCGTTCCCTACTCTCACGCATCTTCTATGCGCATTTCATTACACCTTGAACTATTCTCCTATGCGCAGTTCAATGTGCCGAGTGTTGAAATGTCTCCAAAAGTACATGTGGAATCGCTTCCTAACTTGATTCTTATTGGCTCAGTAAAGAGTCAGAATAGAGGAGCCAACGAGGAAATTTAATGAGAGAATCCTGACGACTCCAACGAAAAGGAACTTTAATAGGCGGATTTTATTTCCAAGACCATGGAAATGCCTGCAAAAAATGATTATTTGATTTCTTCTCTGTGAAACTTCTTCTGTCATCAACAAAGTCCAAGAACTTCCAAACATCAGTAAATATGACTGGACTTGTTATATATCCACGACCCGCTGAAGCTATTCCTACGATTGCATTTCTGCAAACTAGAGGACTGCCACTGTCTCCCTGCAGAATAAGAAATAAATTTATAGTCAACTTATCTAGTTTTTGAAGCGCAACTTGGTAATAGAAACATACTGGTAAAAGAGTTGTCCAATTCATTACATGTGCTGCGCAGAATTCTTTCCTTCTGTGATTTATACAACGACTGCGACATACTTCAGGTTCTAGGGCCTGCAAACGAGTGTATAAGAGATGTGATGATGTGAAGTCATCGATTAGATGTTCTTTGCCCCATCCAGCAATTTCACAGTCGACATTATAAGGTACAGGGCCTACTGGTAGATCAACATTGGCAATTGTACTTCCGAACTTCAATGGTTGAGCAAGCTGAAATAATTATATAAATAAATGATTAGCACGTTATCAAATAAGTCAGTACTGAAGAAGCGAAAGAGGATAAGTAGATATTTTCGGCCCAATTCTCTTTTGCAGAGAATTTCGAGTTCTACAAAAATGATTTAGCGCAAAAAGGGCGTCTCCCCCTTAATTTCCGGAAAATTCAACTTTCATACAGCGAAAGTGTTAAAAACTTTGAAAGTCGACTATCGTGCAAAAATTATCAAGTGTTGACCATTTGTAATTATTCGGATAAGGATTGACTCACCTTCAGTAAAGCAATGTCGTTTTCATACCAGTACGCCTGTCCGGCAATAGGCACTGTTGCATCCTCATAATCCTGATGAAGATGAATATGTTCGATGAGACGAGTAGTTGGAAACCAGGGGTCCAACGCTAATTTTCCGGCGCTTATTTTGAATTTCGTCTTTACACGCTGATATACACAGTGGCCAGCAGTTAGTATATGATATTTATCAAGAATTGCACCACCGCAAACATGAATATTTTCATACTGTATAGATACCACATACTTGAATTGTCCTTCGTTGGCCGAATTGCCATTCCTTATTGATTCCACGCCTGTGTTATTCATTAATAACGTGAATACAAAAAAAATGATTTATAATTATAAATCTATGGGAGATCGCGGCCAAAATAGACCTGCGGGTTCACATGATTCAGCAATTTTTCTCGGAGTGAAGGAGTTCTCAAAAAAATCGGAAAAAATACAAAGCATTCACTCTCAAAAAAATAGGGATTTTTGAATGGATAAGGCGAGATTTTATGTATAATTGAGATTAACACTCACCATAACTTAAAAGGAGGAAAATTACGGATACGTGAGCACAAAGAGAATTCATCTTGAATGTATTCATCAAAAATGTTCAAAAATGATTTGCCAAGATTGTTCTGAATGAAATGCCTACGTGATTATTGAGCATTAAAAACCCAGGCTAAATCCGTTGAAGATAATCGACTGAATCGTTTCTATAAATGTGAACCATTATATATGATATCTCTTAGTCTTATGTTTGCAGAGTCTCCAACGAGGTCTCCAATCGGAATACATTGAAATTCGCACTATATTAGTTTCAACAGACGCTCATTCTTCTTTGTTGATTCTCATTATCATCAGTTAAACACCGTCTATGTAAATACATTGGTAATTATGAAGAAAGTTTTTTGCCTTCTCAAAGCGGTTAATATGAGGAATCCGAGTGAAACAGATTTGCGTGGCGTAACGAATCTGTATTTTTCAATTTTTTTCTGATTATTAAAGGTATTAACGAAAAAATTATGAAGATGATTCCACATTTCTGTATTATAATCGTCTCGATATTTTTAAATCTGCTGGCGTCAGAATACCGCGTGCTAATCATGCGGAAAATTGTCTTAAAAACAGTTAAATATATACTTTGAAGAGTAAAGGATAACAATTGTATAAACCGACGTCAGTGCTACAAAAAAATAGAATCTCATCCATTTCTCGGTTTTTTAAAATAAAATTCGCCAGAACTGCTGGTTGCTATAAGATTATCGGCCTAGAATGGTAGTTTTATCTATTTCTTTTTCTGTGTGTACTTTTCTCCTATATTTCTACATCAGTACATATAGGAGAGAGTAAGGCGAAATAGACACCGTGACAATGCTGTTCCAATGCAGATCCAGGAATTTTTTTCAGAGTGAAAGACTTTCATGGAAAAATCTGAAAAAAATGAGGGAACGCTCCAATATGTCGAAATTAATGGTGAATTTTTCCAATTTTTGTTGTGGAATCCCTCATTATAAGAAGAATTTCAGATCATTTTGACTTACAGGTTCATTTTACCCTTTTTGCCTCTATAAGTATATACAATCTATACTTTGCGAACTCTTTTGTTGTCCCGTAATAGGCGAACTCTGTCTCCTACTTGGGTACGTGGTTACATCGTTGATGTGGATGGTAGCTTGCCGGTAGAAAGAGGGCTTGCATAACCTCAAATATCTATAATACCCTGAAATCCTCAAACTGCATATATATTGGTTAACCAACCAATTTTTTTGAAGAATGGCTTCAAAGTATACAAGTGTTCTCAGAACATCCGTTTTCTAGAATATACTGTCCTCGAACCATACTTTCCATTCATTTATTCTGCGACATAAAAATCTATAATTTCCAATTTCGTTGCACTTTAGAATTGAAGAGAACTGGATGAAAATTGTGAAGATTGAGAATTCCTCTTGGCAAAATAGTTTACGTAATTCCTCCTCGTTTTCCATTGTAAATCTCATTGTGTAGGCGCCATGTCGGGCCGATTTAAAGAGGACAGACGGACCACTTGAGAAAAGAAACGTGAACAATTTGAAGTGCACAGTGGAAAAAATACAAGAGTGGTAGGGAAACAGGGAAGAGAATGGAGAACAAGAAAGAAATAAAATAGCGGAAAAGGAAAAAAGAAGGCCCTGGGACGAAGCCGATCGTAGGGGGGACCAGATGGTTGGCATACCAAGCGTAAAGCAAAAGAGGGAGAGCACCCTTCTCTTCAGTTTCTTCTTTTCGCCTGTAGTCGAATTCGCTACGAGTGCAGCACATACACACACTTATACTTTTTGGTATCCCACGAATTCTGTGTTCGAGGGTTAAAACCACACACAGTGAGTGGGATATCCCTCATTCTCAATGGCAAACAGTCAGCTAAATGAAAGTGGAGTTGTCGGTTTAATGAAAATTAAACAACCAATTCTAATAAAGGAGAGAGGGCAAAAAAGTCTATATTGGTGATTTAAATTTCCATTTCTTGTCAGATTTGTTTCATTTGTGTCCTCGGAATGATTCACTTTTCAATTATAATTTTAATTGATATAGGATTCCATTCTGTCATTCTTGTTCAACAAACGGAAATGATCTCAATTTTTTTGAGAAAAGGCGAAATGGATCTGCGGAGCAAAATGATTTGGTTTTTTTTTTTTCGGTGTGAAGAACTTTGCGGAAAAAATCTGAAAAAATTTGAAAAGATGCGCCAACATGTCTCAATTGTCGTGGAATTTTTTCAAATTTCTCTACAGAGTCATTCACTGCAAAAAAAAATCAAGTTCATTTTGTTCCAGAAAATTCACCTAATAATTTTTTTTTGTTCTCAACTTAGATGTTAATTACCATTCAGTGCAATTATGTAAATTTTATCTGTAGAAAAAATTGACTATGAGAATCACTAATCGGGACTCAAAATTGCGCTCCTCACACTTTTCAATCCTCTATCGTATCTACTTGCTTTCTGAACATCTATATTTTCCTGGATAAAATAATAAAATGCCACATCTAAAATCGATTTGTTTTTCGATTAATCTCCAGAATTCATCACCCAATTAGCAATAATAATAATTCCAAATAAGCCGATACTAATAACAATCTTCATTTAATTGCGCAATTCCGGTGTTACGCCTGAACTCCGTCAAAATTTTAGGAGGTAACCTCCTAAATCATGAGTGTCGAGGGAATTAGCACTAACGAGCATGAAACTAGACAATTCCGAGAGTTTCACTGTGAATTCACATGCAGCTGTATACAAATACAAGTAGTGGATAGGTAAACGTTAAAAGGAGGGCCTCAGAGTTAGAAAATGTTGAATTTCATGAAACTGGTATGGATTTCCTGTGTATATAGTTACTGTCTGGCGCCAAAGCTCAGATTCTACCAGATAAATGAGTCTCTCCCTTGGACTCGAGTTATATTTCACGGTAATTTTTCATTTTCATATTATACTACCACTGAATGTAGCTGAATGAATTGAATTTAATATGTTATTAAAAAAGGGATAATTAAAATCACTTGTTTGAGCTGTTACCTGTGGCTGCACACGACTGCGTGTGCACGCTATTACGAATTATCATTGAAATTGAGTGAGCGCGACGAATCGTTTACGCTTGACCTCTCAAATAAGTTGAAAATTATTAAACACTTTTTCTTCACCTCAACTTTTTTTTTTGCTCTTTCTTTCTTCATATAAATTAAAATTTCAGAGAAGCGTCAGCTGAACGAGGATGATTGAAAACCATTCAGAGCATTTCTCCTTCTCTTCACTATTAAATTAAATGTAAAAAGGAGGAAGTTGATCAATTACGGGAAAACGATGAAGGCGAGCAATCGAGCAATGTGTTTGCCAAGTGACTAATTAATTTATTGATTCAGTCAATGAACAAATTGAGCGATCGATGAGTTTATCATTTTAATTTCTTGTTCGTTAAAGCTTGGGCTCTTCTATTTTCCTCCCATCCTTTCTCATCCGCAGATTTATTCATTCAGGCAAAGAGAGGGAGGAGATTTTATGTCGGTAGTCGAATAGACCGAAGAGGCATAAATTCACTCGGGGCGTATTTGATGAATTATCGGGAGATATAGAGATTTCCAGGGAATTATGAGGATTTTTTTTTAAAGACTTTGATTCATCGAATTTTGTTAGACGTGTATCATTATTGTTCGATAGTAAAATTATAATTATGAAATTTTTTTTCTGATATTAAAAGCGAATTCGAAGAAGAATTAGTTGATTATATTAATTATTTGCTTTTTAGGGGAGATTAAGGCAAAATTTTAGGATTTTTTTTGGAGGTGAAGGACTTTACACGAAAATCTGAAAAAATTTGAGAAGATGTTCGAACATGTTTACAATCTTGAATAATTTTTTTGCAATTTTTTAGTTGAAGCCTCCCCTCTTAAAAAAAGTCCCGATTGATTTATCATCATTTTATCAGGTGATCGATCATTTCAATATTTTAACGGAAATCATTTTACTATTTTTCAAGTCATTTTCCATATTTTAATCGTTTTCTTACCGTAGAAGCCTAAAATATGACATATACTCTTAACAAACTATTATTTTTATTTCATCATCAATTATTATTGACCATCGAAAACAATCAATTGACTTCAAATTCCATCCGATTGTTCAAATGCACATAAATTTTAATTTATCATCAATATCATATTTTAATAATCTTTGAATTCAATTCGTGACCATACTACTTGAAGGCGTTACCACATGGGAGGACTCATCAAATCAGAAAATTCCAATATAAATTCTTAATGCCTCTTTTTTCCTCCACAATTCGTGACATCTACTCGTCAATAATTAAAAATTGTTTGACCCCAATTAAAGAGGGATTCAACCCAGACCCGATCAATTTCCAGTGATCCAACTGTCATCAATATTTGAATATCACTCACCTCCACTGATTCCCCTATTCATCTTCCTCCTATCCTTCATCTTATTTCATATTCATCTCCACACAGTACAAGTCGAGACAACACGTTCTGAATAATGAATTTGACCGTAAAGCCTTGATTTATTTACAGCCTCTCCTCAGAAATATCGGTGGAACTTCTCGACGTGTGGTTCTCCACGATCGATTTCATACTGCACTCTTCTCATGTCCATATATTTCCAGTTTTAGTGCTTGCAAAGAGGAAAAAAGTATGAAAAAAAGAAGAAGAAGAAGGCTTTTTATAGTCTACTCCTTCAAGAGTAGATGTTCCAAAAGTCGATCGTAAAAATCGGCCAACAGGTTGAGAGAGGAAAATTCACCTAAAAGTTTTAAAAAAAGCCTCGTTACTTGCCTTCTCTTCTTCAAACTTCAGTAATTTTACATGCGGCTACTATTCTATCATGAAAATGAACAGCCAAAGTTTCATCGCCCTTTCCGTATTCATCATCGCTTGAGTTTTCATCCATAATTTTCTCTAATTTAACAAAAATAATCGAATAGAAGAGGCTGGGGCAAAATGGACCTAGAACATGAAATGATCTGGATTTTTTTTCGGTGTGAAGAGCTTCCCAAAAAAAATTGCAAAAATTATCTAACAAAGGAAACATGTTGGAGCATCTTCTCAATTTTTTTCAGATTTTTTCGTGAACTCCTTCACCCTTGAAAAAATTCTTGTATCATTTTGAAGAAAGGGTCCATTTTGTCCTAATCTCCTCTACCAATAAATACGATTTCTTTCTATTACCGGAAAATTCTTTCTGTTTTTTTTCTCCCCTCTCCAGATGGTCGAGATGTGTTTCCTCTAATTAATGGTATAAAAATATTTCTTTTTTCTGTAGATCAAGCGGTATATTTAGATGAGAGGAATATCTAAATTTAACACATTCTTGTCAACCTATGTAAAAACAAGTGCCTCCAAAATCGCCGAGCAATACATTATGTGAATAGAAATCTTTGGATGAAAATAGTTTCAATTGATTGAATTGGAATATTTCATACGGTCGAATCGACATTTCCAATCATTGAAGCTCTGAAATTATCAAATTGTTGGAATACTCCTGTTGCTATCTCAAATACCGTGAAAATTGTGCGGTTGGTGATAGAATGAGGTGAGTACTGACAAATTTGAGATGGAAACGCCAGACGCGCAGTGTGCATATAGATTTCAAACTAAATTATGTAGTGAACCAAATAGTTTATATATCAGTAGTACTCTGTGAAATTTTCCTAAGAATAGGCAATTTAATTTAGCTCCAAATATAGGCCTAAATAGATAAAGAGATTCTCTTTGACTAAACCAATAATGCAAATATTCTAAAGTATTTTTGGAAATTTCGTCAGATGTTATTGTGAGTTCGTAATAAAACTCGTTATTTCAGTTGAAATTTAATTTTCCAATTTTAGTAAGACAGAAATATTCTGTGTTTATCCGTTTTTTTTATTAATGAAACATAAATTTCAATTGTCGAATTGAAACCCAATCCGATTTTTTTTAAATAGAGAGTAATTAAATAAATTAGACTGTCTGAAAGAATGGATTTTGCAAATTGAATGAATAATATATCAACGAATAATTGTATCAAATTATTAATCATAAGAAAGTAGACCCAGAAAATAGTATGAATATCAATAATATTTTACAAGAATAGGATAGAGTTTTTATGGATATGAATTGAGTCTTTGAATTGTATGAATTTAAAAATTACGTCTACCTCGATCGATCGGTGACATCAGAAGAAGGAGCCCTCACAATCCAGGAGCTCACCTCTTCCCTTTTTTTCAATAAACTACTCCAATATCTGAGTGACATTCAATGTTCTTTTTCAAAATATTGATAAATTAGGACATTACTCAATTGAGCATTGATAAAACTATTCTAATTACCACAAACTTAAACAAAAGGAAAACCATTTTGAAATTCACCTCCGGAACAAAATGATCCAATAATTTTTTTCAGCTTGAAGGACTCCATGAAAAAATCTGGAAAAAAATCGAAAAGATGCTCTAACATGTCCGTATTGTCGTGTAATTTTTCCAATTCCTTTCAGAAGGGTCTTCACTCTCAAAAAAAATCCCTAATCATTTTCTGCCCCACCGGTTTATCTTGCATCCTTTCCAATAACTAAAATGGAAGTTCAGTATATTTAGTTTGCTCATCGCATCCACTTTCCAAAAAGCTCGAAGCAACATCCCCAGACCATAAAAATTTACGGCTGTCTAGATATTGACCCCTATGAAGCTTTCCCTGATTGCTTAGCAACAATATCAAAGTTTTCAGAAGCACCGCCCCGGTCCTCAACTACATCGTACTAGATTCGCCCCCTGAATGCACTAATTGGTCTACATATTTCTGCTCATATAGACATCGTTAAACTAACTTCCCACTTGTTCTCCATTTCTGCAGATAAAAACCAATAAAAATAGAGTACTTGAAGCAAAGTGATACACACCGATGACTTTACACCATAACGATTAATGAGTGCACTCGTACTCAGTGTGTATTCGGTTCACGGCGTTTCAAAATAATGTGTTCAGCTAGCATGAGGTAAACTTGAGGAGCAAATGCTTAAAGATATCTTCATCATCTCCATTATAGATCCTCCAAAATGTCTAGAAATCAGGGATATTTGCAGATCGAAAAATCACTGCAAAAGCTAATTTTTCACAGATGTCTCAATTTGAGATATCAGTTAGAGAAAAATATCTTGAAATTGAAAGTATCTTGAAGCTGAGTAACTGAAATGGAGAACGTTTGAAATTGGGAAATGGTAAATGTTTTAAAAAGTGACAAGACATTATTTTGTATCTGAAAAATTAAGATGAGTTTTTTGTATATGGTGAATCTCAGTCGTTAAATGTTCTTCAGACACATCAGTGTAGAACATTTTTCGTGTCTCAGTCGAGTATTGTAATTTCCTACACAAATATGGGAACAATGATAACGTGGATTGAATGAATAAGAAAAAATTAAAAGACTAATTTTTAATTGATTTTTTTCCACCTTCCAGTCTCCAGAAATTCATTTAATTCAGTTCCTATTCTATGACAGGACACGGATCCATTAATATATAATGCTAGTAAAAAATGAGGCAGAAAACTCTGGCAGATTCAAGCATTTAGAGATAACTGAACCGTCCCCACCAAAGAAATCTTTAAAATGTTTCAAAAGTGTCTACGAAATTGTCTTAATGTCGAACATAAGTTTTCGCAATGATCACAAAAATTAAAGGACCATTTCAATGAAATGCTAATAATAATAAAAGCCGTTGTTATAAAAGCAATACTATTTCAGTAAATGTATTTTACTTATCTCATTCCACTTCATATCTGAATAGCTACGAATTCCCAATTTTTCTGCACCGTTTCATCCTTTTTTTCCGACCCTCTCTAACATTTCTATTTATTTCGTTTGTGGGTTTTTCTCCTTTGATCTCTCTGTCTCTCTCTCTCTCTTTTACTGCATCCTGCAATTTCGTTTTTCTCTTCTCGTTATTACATCCCTTGAGCACGAATCCTACATAATACACGAGATGGATTGCGCGAGCGCGCACGATCCCTTCTTTCTCTTCCCTTTTTTTTTCTCCGTGAAAGCATGAAGAAAAGAAATAGAATGCGAGAAATTTAACCAAGAAATGCACATAAAAGACGTGCACCAGCACATAATATGTGCAGAGCTTGGTTTCTATGATATGCCAGATTCGTGAGCAATTGTAGTGTTTGAATAGCTTTTTGGAACATACGTCAACGGGTAAGTATTACGAGAATGTGGCAAGGGCATGATGAAAATCAATGTCTTCTGTAAAAGCTTAATAAAAGTGGAGCTTTTTGATTTTAATTGTACTTTATTTGCTCATAGCTACACTGAGAAGGAAATTTAGGTGGAAAATATCAAATATTTGTTATGATGGATCTTAGTGAATGATTTTTTTTCAATTCCGAAAAACATGTTCAATTTACTGAATTTTGGTCATGCAAATCGTTGGAATTACGTCGATAAAACACAAGTGAATGTCAACCCTGTACATTTCGACATGAAAATGTAACACATGAAAATTCAACACGTGTAATATTTATATATGTAATTTCAGTGAACTAATTTATCTGCATTTTTCAATTTAACTCTGGCTTAATTATATGAGTTTTTTTTTAGTATATTAATTATATTTTCAACGACTTTTTTTTATTCTCTACTTTTTCACGATATTTTTTCTTTCATTACGTTAATTACATTGGTTGCAAAATTTTCTACAATTCCTTTTTTATGATATTTCATTATTTACAATTTTTGTTTTCAAATTCTCTACTCCTCGCAATATTTTTGATTTCATTATATTAATCAAATTATTAATAATTTTTTTTGTCCAATTATCAATTTTTTTTCAATATATTAATTTTTTCGTTGTGCATTATCATTCTAATTAAAATTTTCCAATTTTGTATGTGTGGAGAATGCGTGTGTTCACTTTTATCTGCTCGAACGAACAAAATTCACTAATTTAATCAACTTTTTGAACTAAATTTTGTTCATTAAAACAGTTGATCTGCCTCAATGAATAAAATCCAGTAAAATGAACAAATTTTTGGAATAATTGCAGAAAAATTATTTGCTAAGGATCAAACGGTCCTCAACAAATTATCATTACAGTACCTCAACAAATATTTGATATTCTTCTACCTCAATTTTTTTCTCAGTGCAATACTATTTCCTTTTATGATACCTGAAAGTATCATAGAGAGAGAGGATTACACGTGTGTGTGTGGTGTTTACTCGTGGCTAACATCCAACGATCGATTAATGAAGCTTTTTCCAGCTATTCTTGTAAACTGTGCCATTCATTTTTATCTTTAATTACGGCCACTCTTCTGTGGTGAAGAAGAGGCGTTGTTAATGTGCTTAATGTGTTCACTAGATGGTACTTTTTTATACATTTTTTAAACGTCTCCTTTTGCATGAGTGAGGATTCATTCATTCGAATTCGTAGCATTTTTCTGCATTACTTTAAACATTTCGTTTTTTGAGGGAATCGCTCTTTTCTTCATGAAGACGATTTTACAGAGTTTTTAGATATTCAGTTGATTTGAGGATCCAAGCCAAATGGATGGTTTCCGCTTCATTCTACTGAGAACAAAGGAGTTTTTGATGAAATTTTAATGTTGAAATGAATATATCGTCGCCTCGGAAACAAAGTGGCGTAAGTGCTATGTGTATACATAGGACTTACGCCCCTTTGCCATTGAGGTAACGATATCATGAAAATTCGTTCGGAAAAATGTCTCAGAATTTGGACAAATTTGACTGTTCTGAGGGGAAATTGAAGGCACTCTTTACAAATGTTTTCTCTTCATTTCATCGTTTTTGCCATCATGATCACATGCCACAACGATCATCATAAACATTATTTCAGGAAGCATATCACAAAATAGTTTCCTAGAAGGTAATCCTTGGCAATTTCAGTGTAATAACAAAGAACATAGATTCTGCATAACACTGCATGTGTTTTGAATAAGAATTATAGAAGCGTATTTGGCTTGTAGCCAAGGAAACAACCTTAAATAATTCATTTATTTATAAGCGCATCTGATACAAGTTTCATAGAAATGTTGAAGTATAATGAATGGGTGAAGAAAAAGCGGATTTCTTCATTAAATAATATAAATATTTGCACTCAGACAAAAATCCAATGCAATAAATTAAAGTATTTTTCTTCAAATGAGATAGTTTTAGCAGAGACTTATTTTCAAGATTTAACGATCTTTTATTATTCTTAAGAATATGAAAATATCATTTTAAATAAATAATTTATTTCTCAGAATAAATTTGTTTAAATAAATTTTTATTCAGAATTTTTTTTTATTCATTTGAATTTTTCTTGTTTTTTCAAATGAAATTCCCTGATTCTTCTAATTTTTTAACACAGTAATAATTCTATGTGACGAAGAAAAATTTTCTCGCTCCTACCTTTAATTTCCTTCATTCTTTTCTTTTCAATTCTCAACGAGTGATCCTGAGATAATGTCAATTTGCATTAAAAACGAGAGACTATGATAATGGAATAAATGACAGGATTATTGAATAAATTAATAGCCGCAAAGAACCACTCCGTGTTGAAATAAGAAAAAGCTCAGTCTCCTTATCTACTCGAATAATTTAATTATACTAATAAATATGTGAATAAGTGAATATTCGAATCTTAATAAAGTTCATTGAGTGTAAAAAAATCAACTCTTTGTACAATTTCATAATGATCTTTTATTCTATTTATGAAAACCAGTAATAAATTTCTACACGCAAGAAATTAATGAAGCTAATATGAACAAAACCTTCAACTCGACCTTCTTTTACTGTTGCAATAGAAAAAGTAGTGTCTCCTTGAGACTCGACAGATTTGATCTCTAAATTTTTTTCTTTCAATCTGATTATTCATGAAGGTCGTCTTATGTAGTTATCTATTTGCTCGAATATGAAAAATGATTTCTGTCACACTATTCTTCCTGGATTATTGATCATTTTCATTGACAATTCAAGAATTGATGTTACTGGAGATGAATGCGAATGGATTTTGTGCTCGAACGCGAAGAAATTCAAATGCAAAGACGACGAGGCAAAATGATTCAAAATTTTTTTTCGAAGTGAAAGCTTTTTTAAAAAAATTTGAAAAAATTCAGCGATAGCAAAGACATGTTGCAGCATCTTCTCAAATTTTTTCAGATTTATTCAAAAAATCCTTCACTCCGAAAAAAAATCCCGACCATTTTGTCCCAGTTGCCCTTAATTGATTTTTTTAAATTTTGATAATAAATACGAAGAGATTAACTCATCTATTACTAAAATAGAAAATTAAATGAAAAAGGGTGTTGATATGAGGGAATTACCCTGTCAATAATAGGCGCCTTCACTTCATTTATCTATTTATCAAATGAATATGATAAAATTGAAAGTTAAAAAAAAATCAACAGGCCTAAAAAATGATGGAATGTGATTCAGTGACAAAAATTTATCTGATGGAAAGAATCTGTGTCAGATACTTGTCTTTGACTCTCCCTTTGCCAGCCTCACTCGCTTCAGCATCACAGGCATTGCACACGGTTTTTTGAATGCTTAATATTCCATAGTCTTTCTAGCTCAAAAAAACCTTCTACGTTCTCCACTTGGCTTCTCTTACCTTTATGCTTCTTTTTTTTTTTACACACTCTTGACTCTTTCATTTACCCTCCCATTTCCACGTGCCCACTCTCAAGGCGTTTGTAGAGGTGCCCCCCGTACTCTCAATGCAACTACGGTGGCTTTTGCTCTTCTGTACCTCTTGGGGATAGCTTCTTGTAGTTGATTGTGAGTGGCTCCACTTGGTCGTTCCAGACTCCTTTAAAACACTACCAATGTTGCTTTTCGCATCTACGTTTATGTGTTGTAAAATAAACCACATATAGAACTTTACCTTTGTACAAGTATTATGTTCAACATTAACTTAAAAAACACCTGTCTCTCATTTTCTCGGGTGAAATCACTATTTTCTGTGTTCACTCAATAGAGAACTCATTTTTGTCGTAAATTAAATTTATCCGTGACCCAGATTTATTAATATACGAGGGTACGTTCAATTGGCGCTTCTCTAGTTTATATAGAGCATTGAGATCATCTCGAGGAATTGTGGAAAATCAGTTTTTTTTCCTTTTGACAGCTCTTAATTAGGTTTCAAGACAAATATAAGAGATGGGGAAGAAGAAATAGGAGAATTTCATTTCAAGTATCTGGGAATTATGCTGGGTAACTTGAAGATACTCATTAATTGATGCGCCAATGAGAAGAGGGGAATTCATGGTGGACACGAGATGAACAATGTCAGATATAATTTTTTTATAGTTTTTCTTTGTGATAGTTTCTTGGGAATATCTTGGTCACTGAACGAAATAGTGCGATTTTGATCTGATTATTTTTTTGTGACTCTTGGAATTCGCTGCAACAAAGATTTCTATGAAAATTAGGCTGTCTCGCTTAGTTTCCAAGATATTTGCAGAAAAACATCAGTCAGAATATACCAACAATTTTCTTTAAATTCTATGCCACGAATTTCATTTATTTTCTTTTGGATTTGAATATTTACAAGAATTTAAAGAAGTTCAAGCATAAAATTATAATAAATCGATAATAAATCATTTTGTGCCAGGGAATATTCTTTTGAAACTCAATTTTGATGATTTATTTAATTTAGAAAACTAATATGTGGAAAAGACTTCAACTAGTCTTTGAAAAAAAAAGATTTTTTTCGCCAATTTGTGATTTTCCGGGATTTTTGAGAATTTTTATGGAATTTCCTCGAATTTTTCGGGGTTTGCCCAATTTAAACTCTGGCAATCTCCCTTCATCACACGATTTCGGAAAAAATGGATTTTTTTCCACTTTTGGATATTTCAGAATTTTTCACAATTGTCTGATTTTTGACGAATAAACCGTTTGTTCAGAAGTACTGAATCCTTTAAAAAACGAAAAACTCACTAGTCCAAAGAGGAGATTCAAGTGCTTTGAATTTGTTATTGCCACCGGATGTTTGTAACTGCTCTTTCTTTGTTTAAAAAAAACCGCATACGTTCTCTGTTGAAACAATTTTTATTCCAATGGTTCTATGGTTTTGGTCACAATAGTAACGTCAAAAATAGCGGTATCAGTCGATGATTGATAACTCAGATATTGATTCACAATTCTCTGAGTTCAATGATTTTTCATCTTTCCAAACACAAAAATGCTGGAAAACTGCGTTATCAATAGGTAGATTCTGTACAGCTATGAAGTATTTTTTTTTTAATATCTCGGAAACTGGATCGAGATAGAGCGAATCTGTCCTGATTTCTTTTTGTACCTGTTGACTCGGCTTTGAGGCCCTTTCTTGTCATCTCGCTTAGATTTTAAGAAATTGAGAAAATACTGGTGATAAAATTAAATCAATTGATAATGTTTCATGAGACAATTCATGAGAATTCTGCATTTTGCCATTTACTCCAGAATTTTTCGTCAATGGGCCCACGAGATAATCATGAATTAATCCATGAATAATTGTCCATAAAAATTGCTATTTTTCTATGAAAACATTTCTCTTCTGTTGAAAAAACTGCAGTAAAAAAAAAATTAATAGTATTAAATAAATCTGTATAGCCGGCACAAAAATAGTTGACTGTCCAGAATTCTCATTCAGAATAAATAATACTCGATAAAAAGAGACCGAATTTCTCTTCAAATTTCTATAAAAAAAATAAAGAATTTTATTTCGTCTCCCCACATCGCTTATTATTTATTTTAAATGGGAATTCTGTACAGTCAACTTTTTTTGTAACAACTATACAGGTTCCTCCAATATTACTAAATTTTTTCTCTCAGTGTGTATTTTGATCACATTTTTGTATATTTTCCAAGAGTTTTCCGCAATGGCACTATTTTTTATTGTCGAAACTTGTTTCTATCACATTTATTATTTAAAAAAATCATATTTCTCTCTCAGAACTTGTTGATATAACGTGTGTTAGTGTCTCCCTTAAATCATTTTGATGAGGATCACTGTTGGGATTCAATATCTCAGCGCATATCGACTTTCCACCCACTAAAATTCATATTATCCTATAAACATAGATATAGATACAGAAATACACGGGACTGATAAATATATATATGTGTCTGTGAAAAACCCAACCGCCACGTTATGACCGACAAGCGAAATGGGAATTTTCAAATACATATGTGAGATGAAGCTTTTTCATGATAGATAGTGTTCTCTAAAATTTATAGTTACCGGTATCACGGAAAAAAATGGGCTTCATCATATTGCAGTAGAGAAAAAAAATTAATCTGGAGCAAAACCTTCATTTTTGATGTGCAACATTTTGAAGCAGGGGATAAATTTTTTTTGTTCAGAAGCAGCAGTTCACGATGGCTTCATTTACAATTAAATTGCATTTTTTAATAAAGAAAATTTCTTGAGTGACAGGCATAAAAAAATTCCTTTTCATATTTTAGTTTCAGTGTATTATTTATTTTCTGTTTTTGTTATTTTTTCATTTCCATGAAAAAATACGAGAAAAAAGTGCTCGGAACATCGGAGAAAGTGGAGAAAATGGACCTGTAAGGTAAAATGATCCAAGATTTTTTTAAAGATGAAGGCTATCACTGAAATTTTTTGAAAAAAATCACGAAACAATGTAGAAATTTTGGGTATCTCCTTGATTTTTTCCAAAATTTTCCATGAGATTATTCGTTCTTAAAAAAATTCGGGATCATTTAGCCCTAGAGATATCCATTTTGCCCCAGCCTTTCCTAATTGTTAAGAATCAAGATTATACTTAATTTAAGGCATATGTCAAATGCAGTATAATACCCAATTTGACGAATCGAATCAAAATATTAATGAGAAAAAAATATAATTAAAAAATGAATACTTTGCGATGCATTTATCATTGAAGTAAAAACATAATTAAAAAAAAAAAACAAAATTAAATACAACATTGAACGTTAACGTTAAACAACAACATTAATTCAGTAAATTCCGAATAAGTTCAATATTTCATTGTGGCAAAGAAAGTTGTATATTTCAAAAAGCTGTTCTCCAGTTTCTTTCAACCTCATCGAATCAACAAGTGATGATAATATAATTTAAAAAAAAGTGTCAAGATCCTGATTTTCCATAATACTCTACATTATGTTTGACATTTCTGAGGATTTAATTCTCAAGAGTTTACATTGTAATATTAATCGTAATTTTGTAATTTAAGGTAACAGTTCGAACTATTTGTTTATGATGATAAAAAAATTCATTTTCATTGTTATCTCATTTTTTTTTCTTCAGCATGAGCAGTGATTGTACCTCCATAATAAAATGAATATATCAGGTGGTTCCAGTCCTACATTCATTGAAATATTTGCCCCAAAGTGAGATCTATTTATACCCACGAGTCTAACTAGTATAGTACCTCAATGATTCTACTCCCAGATCTCCCTTGTCCAAGAATTCACTAAATTCCAAACCAAATTCTCCACCGTGCTAATTTCAATGGAATCCCTATGATCAGAGTATTCAATTAACTACAGAAATAATTCCACGTAATTAACAGCGAAGTTTTTAATTAGTGAAATGAGCAATGTGACAGGATATTGATGCTCTTGCAACTGGAGCATTGAATGATATGAGAAAGTTACCATAAAAAGGGAAACCATTATGGTAAACGCTCGAGTTTCACGCCCGCGCATTCATATTGCCAACTGTACTAACTTCAGAAAGATCGATGGAGCTTTTATGTGTAATGTCTGCTCCGTCTGCAGATATGGAGGGCAGAGTTTGACGTTTCATCCATCTGTGTATGTTACATGCAAATTGCTACGCATCACTGTCTATATATATTGAAAAAATGAAAAATGAAATTATCCTTCTGTATATTTTCTTGAATATTTTGAGAGGCTTTTCTGAATTTATTGACTGGATTTATTCAATATGGCTTTGGGGATATTATTGGCATTTACATGGAATGAATGGGAGCAAAACGGCAGCAAAAGCTTTATTGAATAATTGATGTCGTCTAATTGATTCGGAGTGTTCGGTCGATTTCATCAGTTTAAAGATGAAATAATCATTTTATTGAATGTAATTGTCGAATAGTAAATAATAGTTTATTATAGAATTTTCTCAAGGCAAAACATTAATAAAATCCATCTTGATGAGGATGAAATTACCATTTTTTGAAGTAGAATGCCCAAAAGACGGTGGAATTGTTGAGTGTCTGAGAAGAAAGAGATGAAAAGAAGCATCTAAAAGTTATTCTTCATAATTAAAAACTTTCTTCTTGACGTTAAGAGCGAATTCGAAAGATAATTAGTGAATTACATGAATTATTTGTTAATTATTACTTAAACAATAGTACAACAATTATTTAATGCAAAATTATCAAGCAGTTAATAACTTTCATTTTGAATCGTAGATTGTTGTTGGTCCTCTATTTTTGAAGACATTTTCTAAAATCTGACCTTTTTCCTAGCATAAATGCCTAAAATGTGACATTACCCATGAAATTCTGCGCTATTGATATTTCGTTATTAATTATTGATTGACTACACAAAAGAGTCGGTAGATTCTGAATTTTACCATTTTTTTAACCAAAAATAGAGTTTGTTTTTTCAAAAAATAGAGTTTGTGCATTTTGAGCTATTGACTTCACGGGGTCAACAGAATTTTTATGAAATTCGAGGTAGCAAGAAAAATGTCAAGTTTGTTTTTAAATCGATTTTGTCTGCAGTATTTCGAAATTTGAACGAGAAGTATTTTTTTTATCCTCTGAAGACTTCTTCATTGGAGTTTATTTGACGAGTAAACGAAAAGTAGATAGTGTCATATTCTCATGAATGATTCTTATCTCTATATAGAGATCTCTATATAGGGAATGTGCACTTTGGTGACATAATTCTGAAAGGTACACTATGTGAAAATTTCCCATAATGGTTGAAATTGCTGACATTGCGTGAGAAGTGAGTGCATGGGAAAAAAGGAGGGGATCATAGAAGGCTATATATTCCTTGACCTATAATCGGGTTTCATGTCACCGGAGTATCCATTTGAAGCGCTTGCTATTATGGGACAGTCGCTCGAGTGACCAGAAGTCACTGAACTAATCACTTCACTGTCTAAAACATCTCTGAACACCATACACCAAACTTCTATATTGGATTTCGATCTATTCCCGAAGAGTCCAATTCGAATGAAGTTCAATTTACAATTGGAGATGAGATTTCTCCGACTATGAATCATGATTTCCTTAGCTGCACGTAATTCAGTAGAAAAAAAGCGAAATATTCGATTTTTATCTGTCAATAGTTTTTTGAGAATATTTTGAACCCAATGGAGATACGCCCTTTTTGCTTGGATCCCTCTTTTTATAGCTCTCGGAATTTTCTGAAAAAAGGATTTAGGAAAAATCGCTCTATCCCACTCAATTTCCGAGGTATTCTTGAAAATACAGTGGCAAGAAAAAAAGACTTGTTCTATTCGACTTTGTCTGCTCTAGGATCAATCTTAATCACTTTCACCGTTTAATAAGGCACATCTCCTTGAATTATGTCACTCGCACATGCACTTTACCTTGAATGCCTTCAGATCCTGCTAATAATTAGATACCATACAGATATAGTATCAAATTGAGCTATTGAGAGTACCGCTCGCAATAAAAAAAATAACTATTTCATCTCCAATTTTGAAATTCTTGAGAAATCATGATTTTTTTCTGTGCGAAACCTTCGAATTTTTTATTTCGATATGCTACCTTTCCTCCGCCCCCTTTTCTGAGGTGATTTACACCTTTCAGAATATTTGACAAGTACCAGACTTACAACTAAAAAATTGTCAAAGGAATCAAATTTCGGAACGAAAAGGGAATGCACAAGCGAAGTGTGCAGCTATGCGGAGTCACCACATGCATACTGCACTCGATTCAACTATTTAATACTCATAGCTGTATATTAATTTCTGGAAGGTCTCTGCCAGAAGTTTGTAGCAACTAGAGAACAAAATATTGAATTTCATCTGCAAGTTATCAATAACTTTCTACAAACTTAAAGCAGAATTTGATATTTGTAGTTTCGAAGCATGTAACTGTTAATTTATTTAACGCAAGTTGCTGAAACATCATCTGTCTGTTATCGAACATGAAGAGAAGAAGTTCATAAAATCCATGAGATTGCAGTGAGCGTTATATTTTCATGGAGCGATTAAAAATGATATTTTGCTGACTTGACGAAATTTTTTCTCTCGGTGTACGTAAGAGCTGCGCCACTCAGAAAACTTCTGAATCCCTCGAGTTTTTTTTTTTTTTGAGACGAATCAGAAACTGCTTATGAATTCATGGAGCGAAATACTAAGAGCATGGAATACTGAGATTATTGGTAGCTTCAGTTTGTGTTGGAAACAGTACTTGCACTTTCAAGGATATTCTCGAACATTTTGGAAATTATAGTTAGACTCGCTGAATTGTATCTCTATTATTCCAAACATCCGTTCAATCGAGGAAATTAAATTCGACCGATGAATCGAAATCAACTAGAAATTCTATTTCTTGACTAAAGTTAAAAGGATGTGGAAACTTTATAGGGAAAAGGGGTAGAAAACGAATGTTTTGAAGAAAGGGCTCGGGATGGAAATTCATTAACGTTTCTGTTGAGAAATTGAGAAGATTTCCTATGAAAAATATGTATCAGAATTGATTTTCATTTTTTTTTTAACAATTCTACAGTTTTTGGCATGAATGAGGAATTAGACCCGTTCCTTTTTTGCGGAAATTCTCACCTTTTCGAGAATGGCATCAATTAATGAACATTTAAATTTGTCTTTATAAATTTTTGAATAACTCATTGTTCATCTCATGAAAATAAGTTTTTCCATCATATCTTCAAAAATCAATAAAAATTTATTAAAAACCTCATAAATTGATGGCAAATGATCTCACCATTCATTCGAAATCAGTTCCAAGTCGTTACGACTAATCAAACCAGAGATATCCCTCAAAAGAATGAAATTTTTTAGAATTTTCCAAACGTTTCGAGCTCTGATTTTCAGCTGAAAGAATAGTCTTCGAAAAATCTTCTGACATGAATTTCTAACATTCAAGTTCTACCGTAAATTTCCTCAACTTTTCGATGATATCCTCAGAAAAAACATATCTCGAATATTTTCTTTTATTTCGACCGATTTTCATGATATGAAAACGTCATTGAGTAATTGTTAAAATTAACTCATTTACAAATGCACCTGGAAAATAAAAGAATTTTCATTTTTTCTCCTATAACCTATATTCTCCTCAACATCATAATAAAGGACAGCTGAAGGTAGTAAAAAAACCAATAAATCAAGAAATTGAATTGTGAAAAGTTCCCAACTCTTTTCATATTTCTCTCACCGTCCCACAAAATATTAAGAAATGTGTACTGCCGAAGAAATCTATTGTGTCGAGCAGATAAACATACCCATAACATTCCCCGAAATTTTGAAATCCTACGCTAAATCAGCAATTCGTACACAACCTTATGATCTCTTAAAATGGAGTTCAGCATATTTCCGTGCTCTAGCAAACGGTGAGCTGCCACCAGTCAAGGTAAAGCTCTTTCTTTTTTTCCTTACCCTAAAATTTTATCTTCAAAAATACATAGCAATTTGGATGAAAAGAAAAAAATTATGGTAATTTACGTTTACATCCCAATCTTAAAGTTCTCTTTTTTTTTATATTCTTCTTATCTTCTTGAAGGAACGTTTCGACCATCCGCCTTTCACTCATCCAACAGGCCTCACTCCGAGCTACCTGAGAATCCTGTTCAATCAATTTGGCCAACCTTCCTACGGCAGCTGCGTAGCCTTGAAGACCCTTTTCAAGCGGTGGCAAGGCATCGCATTAAGTGACTTACTTCTATATAGAATTCTCATGATCGGTCATATTTTACAAGATGAAATTGACCTATACAAATTTCTTGCAATTGCTTGTGGCCTCATGGGCAACGTAAGACCACTAATTTTCTTAAAAATTGACCCTAGACTGGTCACCTTAAGTGACCTAACGATTTTGGTTGAGTGATGAGGGATTCCCCCAGTGTGTTATTTCGGCTGCGGCGTTGCCGAATCTCCTCTAGACTATCGGGACGCGTTTAGTGAGTTCTCGGCAACGTTGCTCACAACAACGACCTCAACTAGCAATTAGTTGTAGAATTTATTTTGTTCCTTAATTGAATTTGCAAAATGGGTAATTGAAACAATCTGATAATTTATTGAACTTCTTAATAAATAATAGTATAAGATTATACACCTAGGATGGGAAAGAGGTAACTTTGACAAAAATTTTCCTGCCGTGCGGAGCGAGGGTGCCCGATTTTTGTCGAAGCTGGCTTCTTTCCTCCCTAGGTATATAATATACTATTTCGCATTGAGGAAACGGAAAATAGACGTTCTTAACCAAGTAAATGAGTTTCACACCGAACGAAGTGAAGTATACATTTTTGGATCATTCTTGAGCAAAAAAAAACTATACGTGCCATTGACGAGTAAAAGATAATTCCAATAAACTTTTCTCATCCTTGGTGCGGAAGAAAAATTTCTTCGAAATTAACTTTTTTCCGCCCTAGGTGAGTAATGTACTATTTTTCCAGAATTTTCTGCTCAACCGAATGATCATAGAAAAATAAAAAGAAGAAAACGTGGGAAATCCTTCATAACGTGACCAGTCTACTATTGAAAAATCACATTCTCATGCTATTCTCCAATTCTCCAATTTCTTTTTCATTCACTTCTTGAATAATCTTTTGATGATACCCACCAGAATCTTCTTGACACAATGATCCTCGTATGTGAGCTGCTTACGAATGAACCATCCGGTGGATCCTCCATGATACCAGTGAAAATTATGGCAAATCTCTACGGATACCTAGGTAGTCTCGACTGCACAGGTAAAGCCCCACTTGAGTATCATGAAATTGCCAGTGGCAACGTAGAAACGTATTCACCTATTCCATCCTCTAAGAGTATACTTTCGCCCAAAACTATCTCCAGAGAATCGGCATCAATTTGCACGTACGAAGTATCAGCAAAGAGGTTGACAAATTGGTCCTCAGTGAGTGTATAATATGAATTCTTGAAATTGTCCTGGGATTATCTATCGATTCTTTCATTTTCACTCTCATGCACTGTTTTTTTTCAAACTCTCCTCTTTTTTTTTTCTTTTTCCTTTTCTTCATACCGGTGGTGTACTGTAGAATGAGAGCTGCTTTGAGATGAATGAGCACAGGAAGGTTACCCGCAGTTCTGAGGACATAAAAATGTTGGATGATGATAAAAGTCAAGATGGTGCTCACTGGGACGTGGAAACTGACAAGATGTCAACGGAAGTGTTGGAAAATGACGGTAGTACTAGAAGCATTCCAGATGAGGTTGTAAAGGTTCAAGAGGAAACTCACTATTCTCCATCTCATGATGACAATGAGCCTTCTTCATTTCAACCGGTGCATGAAAACGAGGAGAAGTCCTCAGGAGAGAATGCTGATGGTGCATTGATGGTAAATGTCCCTAGAGATTTGACGAAAAATCTTTTGTCTGATATGAAAAATCGTTGGATTTCAACATTCGTGATTTCTGATATTTGTCACGTGAACTGAAAAATATTCTGCGTCTCTCCCATCGATTTTCATTCATTCGGTTTTAACGATCATCTGTTATATTCGAACTCTGCTCGAAATAAAACGAGTTTTTTTTTTTTTAAAAGGAGAATGTTCGTAAAATAGAGTGGAGTGCTTTGTCGATTCAACTATTGGCTATATAGGAATGAAGGCTTTACTGAACTGGAGGGTCTTTTTTTTTCATATAAAAACTCTGTACTGACGAATCCAACAGATATTCCGTCGTGAGTGAGCCGTATTGTTTTTACTTGCGCATTCTACGGGTTTCATGGCTCTGCCATTAATTCTCATAGCAAGTGGTACTCGTTGGTGGATGCTTCTTTCTTTCTGTTTTACGTTACTGCCAATTATCCGATTGGTATATAACGAGAGTAGGAAACTATTAACCTCTGGGGTCGTTTTCCCGGCTAACTAAGAGAGTGGCAATCACTGATTGGCAGTTTCGGCTCCTCCTTTTCTCATTTCATGTAAATCTTAAATTTCCGGACTCTTGTTGGGGAAAGTAGGGTAAAAGGGGGAGCTTAATGAAATGGCTCGAGATGAAATTTTTCTATCAATTCCATTTAAATAACTGGAGACATTTTTGGTCAAAAAAATGTGTCGGAATTGATTTTTTATTTTTTTTGAAAAATTCGATTTTTTAGACACAAAGGGTTAAACTCTTTTTATTTTTTGGAAATTTTCTCTTTTTCTCTGAATGAGGGGCAAGATCATTCTTCAACTATTTCTGTGATTCTAATTTTTTTCATCGATTCCGGAGTGACTTATGGTCCATTAAATAAAAATAATTTTTCTATCACATCGCTTTCAGAAATCTATATCTCTTTCAAACCACATAAATTGATGGAAAGTGATCTCACTCTTGAAGGTGAATTTTTTCAATTTAATAAAGAGTTTGAGTCCCATTTTTTTTTTTTTTTTGAAAAAGCGAAATTTCTTAAAAGAATTCCCAATATTTTAGCATACGTTTTCTACTGGAAATTTTCTCCTCAGCTTTTCAATGAAATTATCAAAAAAAAACCTCTCCCAATTTTTTTATTGATTGTCAAGCACTTTTCATAATGAAAAACCTGTCCTTACATCCTTTCAGCTCATATAATAAATTCTTCCCCTATAAATAATTTTTTTTTCTCATTTTTCAACGCAAAATAATGGATAACAGGATATTGAGGAGAACGTATTCACAACAGCCAGTGCTAGTGGTGAAATAAACGAGGTCGAGGATGGAAGTGAATGGGTGGAACATGTGGGGAAGCATAGGGATGACAATGTAGAGAAACAGGGTCTTCGAAATGTTGAAGAAGAGAGCTGTAAGTGCCTTGTTGATGGAATGAGAATGGTGGAAAATGATGATGGAAAAAAAATAGAGAGATCAAAAACTTCAGAATTATCAGATGAGGATGAGGAAAATGATTTTGCCAAGGTCTTTATCAAGAGAATTGAAGAGAATTATTCGCCGTTGAATATAGATTATTCTGTCCCTGGAATTGGTGGTATTGTCAGTGTTGAACGTGTCAATGCTGTTTTAGTTTGGTTGATGGACTGTTCACGGAGACAGGACGGAATGGTTGGACCACGTAATTTGAGACACTTCATGTGCCCGCGTCTGTTTGATGAGTGTGATAACGATGGTGATTGTAATAATTGCGAGTATGATTGTTAAGAGGTTCATAAATTGAATGAAAATATTAATAAAAAAAATCATGGAATTTAAAAATGAATAGTTTTCGAGGAATTTATCATGGAAAGAGAAAATATCGTTGGAAAAAAAAATAATTCAGTAAATTCTGTTAATTCAGTAAATTCCAAGTTGAGTTAAATATTCTATCGCAAAAATCGAAACTTTTATATTTTAAAGAGGTAATTTTTAGCTCATTTTCTGCTTCATCTAACGGAAAAACGATAGTGTAATTCAAGAGAAAATACCAAGATTCTGATTTGCCATGAGAAACTATAGAATTTTACATGTTTGAAATTCAATCCTTTCTAAAAAAATAAATTGCGAGATTTTATCGAACTACGATAATCGATATCGAATATGTTGGAATCTGGTAACATTGAAATTTTATTAGTTGGCGAGTTACGCGGAATATTCATAATAAAAAATATCTGTTGACAGGAATAATTAAAGCGCGTACATCTCGCGGCACATTAGAGGGTTTAATTACCTAACCGCAGATAAGAAACAAAAAATAAATATTCCGTATTAAAATATTGTGCATAATATGTTACATTCCTCCCCATTGATAGAAAACAACAATTTATGATTTAGAAGAAAAAAAATTTCCTTTTTCAGTTTCGAAAAATGATGATACATGACAACATGCATAATCATTTCTTAGGTTCAAGTCACAATTCCCAAAGTACGCGTCATGTTCTAGTAATTCTAAATTTCACGTAATTTCTCTTTATCGATTCAGTGAATTCTATATTAAGCTAAACATTTAATCACAAAAGAAAGAAACTTGAATATTCTAAAAAAATAATTGTCATTGTTTTTTTGGATCTCATCTAATCGAAAAATGATAGTATAATTTGAAAAAAGGCCAAGATCCTGGTTTTCAATAAGACTTTGTATAAAATTTTACATTTTTAAAAAATTCAATTCTCAAAAATTTACACGGTCAGATTAATCAAAATTCCGTAGTAGTATAGGTAACGATTCAAACTATTATTAGATAAATTGATTTTCTTATTATCTTAATTTTTTTCGTTAACATGGGATCGATTAGTTCTCCTCAACACGTCATCATAAATTTGTGAATGAAACTTTTCATAGTTTTTTCACAGACGCACTACAAGCCTGCGTCATTGATTAGCATATCCTTAGCATAAATATGGCGACGTTACATGAATATAAAAAAATCAAATAAAAATAAAAGCTTTTTTATACAAAAAAAAAACTATTGATTCATTCATGGAAGTATTGTTAATTCTGTGAAATTTGATACAGATTGTATTTTTCGGTCATATCAATTATTCAGCCATCCATTAGCAGTTACAATTCAGGTTACATTAATATGCATCCGTAAAAATGAGTTCAACTGAAGTTTCTTTTTAAATATGCATAGCATTCCTGGAATTGTGCTTGTGAAATCACAAATTTTTTTGTAATAAAAATTCCTATAATCGAATAAATTGGAAATTTTTTTTACAGAAATCCAATTAATTATCAGATCAGATTAAAATGTAAAATTTTCCACATCAACTCATTTCCTTCGTCTCCAATTCCATCATACCAATAAAAATAATGGAAAAATGAAACTAGATAGAGAAAAAAATCGCGTTCTATTGACACGAATTCTTATATTTCTTTTATATACGATTGTTCATGGTTTTATGATCCAATCATATTTTCACTGGAATCCTCCAGTACAGAAATTGTTATGAGATATGAAACGCAGTGTCCATTTATTTCTCTCGCACAATAACAGAGAATCGAATGCTGTGAAAGGGGGAAAAAAGCCACTAAAAAAAAGACAGACGGAAAGCAAAAAAAGTGGAGAAAAAAAAAAGAAAATAAGAGTCGCGTCAGCTCGACGCCTCGGGACAGTATTTTTACACAAACCGGACACAATCGATATAGGCTTTGAGTCCCCAGTGGCGGGCATAAAGTAAAGAGACGAAGAGAGGTGAAACGAGGGGTCTAGGCTAGACCTCAACGGCTCACGGGGATTACCTTATTAGCGTGCTACACAGTTTGGATCGATAGAACCTCGCGAGAAGGTACAACGTGCCACAATTGAAAACAAAAAGACCTCTATGTTGTTAAAGTCATCGTAAAGCATATTTTCGATTCTTCTACTACTTTATGACGATACATTAATCATTCAATTCCAAGTGTCTCCGATTCTGTTTTGGAAAAATCAATATCTTTGCCAATTTTCAGTTTTGCCAGAATTTTTGAGGATTTTCCGAAATTTCCCACAATTTTTTCCGAATTTTTAGGATTTCCTAGGCCTATATGTTGCTACAGTAAAAGTAAGGTATATTCCCCATTTTTTTCATTTTTCACGACGATACATGAATGATGTAATTTCAAGTGTTTCCAATTCTGTTTCGGAAAAATCTGAATTTTTTTCAATTTGGTATTTTCCAGAATTTTTAAGTTTTCCAGCATTTTTCAGGATTTTCTCTGCCTGCAGGATTTTTGAAAAATCAGGATTCATATCTCAATTTAGGATTTTACGCGATTTTCCACAATTTTCCCGAGTTTTCCAGAATTTCTCAGGATTTTCTTTGCCTACATGTTATTACAACCAACGTAAAGAAAAATTTTCCATGTTCCTCCTATTTTGAGATGATACAAGTGTTTCCAATTTTGTTGCTGAAAACTCAGGATTTTTCAAAATTTAGGATTTTCCAGAGTTTTTCAGGATTTCCTTTGCCTGCATATTTTTGGGAAAATCAGGATTCGTCCAAGTTTTCTGAATTTTCCACAATTTTTTCGGATTTTCTTCGCCTCTATGTTGTAACAGTCACTGTAAAATATATTTTTCTCCTATTTTACGGTACATTAGTTATTCCATTCCAAGTGGAAAATCGTAAATAACCGATAATCCTTTCGTCGCCAAATGGCAAAGAGTATTTTAAGAACCACCGGATTACAATTTGAATTATTTTACATTTTCTTTTCTCATTGAGTTAATTTTTTTGCACAGTGACACCTTTTAGCCTCTCTCGACCTTTTCCTTGCCAACGCTTACGATCTCCTCTTCGCCTGCGCCAATAAATCGAACGGGGCTTGCTAACCCTCTCTGCTCTTTCTCTCTCTTTCACGTGTAGTTGCATACGACAAACAAAGGGTCTGGAGGCACTGAAAGAAGTCCTCTTGGCCTCTCACCTCAAATCGATAGTCCATAGAATCCCTCTCTCCATACGATTTTCATTTCAGGTTGTTTCTTTTCTTCAGTTTCTCAATCCTTTTTCCCCCATTTTCATCCAATCGACATTCTTTCCTTTTATCAATAGTTTCTTTATCCGCATTATTGTTTTCTTTTCTAATACTCTATGTGTTCGACTCTGTGCTTATTTATCTCTCCATACACGCTATTCCATAGCAAAATACGAAACCTGATTTGTCCAGAATTTTTCTGATTTTTCGAGGATTTCCCAAATTAAAGTCTGGCAACATTCCTTTGCCCACAGCGTTTTTTTAAAAATCAGGATTTTTATCACGTTCGAGATTTTCCGAGGTTTTTTCAGAATGTTCATGGATTTTCCTGAATTTTTCAGAATTTTTCCAAATTGAATTTCTGTAAATTTTCTTTGTCTACATACATTAACAACAAAAAAGTGGTGGAAACTATCAAAAATTGATGCTATTGGTCCTTTACAAATAGTTTTCTGGAATAATTGACAAAAGCTGTTAAATTTACCGAATTTAGTCAATTCAACTAATAAATCTGTTTGAATCAACTAAATTGAGGAAATTCAACAATTTTTCTAAATTATTCCAAAGAAATATTTGCTAGTTCGTCCAACTATTTTTTTTTGTTGTAGTTTTGGAAAAATTAGGATCTTTTCCCACATTCGGATTTTTCAGAATTTTTCTCGAATTGAACTCTGGCGAAATTGCTATGTTCACAGGTCTTTGAAAAACCATGATTTTTCTCCCAAATTGAGTTTTTCCTGGATTTTCCAGAACGCTTTTCCGGACCTTTCCGATATCTTTATAGAATTTTCCTGGATTTCCGCAAATTGAATTCCATCAACCTTCCTTTTCCCACATGATTTCCATTTCAACGTTTTTTTTCACTTTTTCAATCCTTTTTTTCTATTTCAAGCGAATCGACATTCTTTGCTTTTATCACTAGCTCCTCTATTCTCGATTCGCATTATTGTTTTCTTTTTTAATACCCCTGCGTGTTCTATTCTGTGTTCCTTTACCTTTCACGATTGACGTAATAGCATTTCACGACCTACACACTTTTCCGTAGCACAAATGGGGTGAATGCCGACGCGCTTTCTGCGACTATACTGCACTATAAATAAACGACACTGGAAAGCTCATTGCATGCAACTGGAGCGGTACTTCAACTTGAGAGAGAGAGAGAGAGAGTTGAGAGGATGTACGAGAGAATTAGATGCCGAGGATTTTGTACATTTTCTTCATGGAGGGGAATTTATGCGGATAATTACTGGGTCATTGTGGTTGTGGAATGGGAGGAAATGGAAGTGTTATGAGAATTAAATATTCGTGATAATTTGCAATTAGCTGAAAGACTGAAAATATGAAGTTTCCAGACAAATTGATATTTCTGAGTCATTAGTTTCTCAAAAGAATATCTCGGAAAGTTAGCGATGGACAAATTTTCATCATGACCGGTTTTGTAGTTCGGATTTTTCTCTACGAAACAAATTTTTTTTTACTAATCTGTAATTTTCCGAGATTTTCCAGTTTTTCTTAATTTTCCAGAATTTCTCCTGAATTTTCTAGGATTTTCCCAATTGCACTCTGCAACCCTCTTTCGACTAGATGATTCCCAAAAAATCAGGATTTTCTTCACAATATGAAATTTTTTGTGGATTTTTCCTATTTTTTCAAGAATTTTCCCAGATTTGTCAAGAATTTCCCTAGATTGAATTCCAGCAATCTTCCATCACCTTTATGATGTTCGAAGAATCAGGATTTTCTCCCAATTTGTGATCTTCAAGGATTTCCCAGGATTTGAAAGGATTTTTTCCAAATTGAATTCCAGTGACCTTTCTTTGCCCACATGATCTTTACAAAAAAGCCGGATATTTCGTCCCAATTTCGGTTTTTAGGGATTTTCCAGGATTTCCTATGCTCATATAGTTCTTGAAAAATCATGATTTTTTTCCAATATTAAATTTTCCGGGCCAATACAAATTGCTCTATCTCGCTTAGACTCCGAGATATCTTCAAAAAATTAAAGATTCAAATTTATTCATCTGAAAACTGAATGAAAAACTGAATTTTTTGTTAATCATTACATATCCTCCATTATTATTTGAAAAAAATGAATACATTCATTCGTTGGATGAAATCAAATTTTCTCTGCATTATACAATTCCAGAGAAACAATAGACTGAATAACCAATGATTTTTCATTATTCGATGAAAATGTTGCAATATAGTTAGCTTTGTGCTTATCTGTTTCCTCTTCTCTTCATGCTATTGTCCCTCGAGAGAATTAAATCGTTGGCTAACACAGATTGTGGATTGTCTGAATGCCATATGGGTAATGATGTAGCTTTTCATGAAGAGTCGACATTGCAAGAAAATGTAGGACACTTACATCTGCTATTCGTGTTATTCGTATCATTGGAAAACAAGGTTGAGATGCTTTTTCACTCATTCCTTCATTCACCTACCGACCACTCATTATTCTGTCTGTCAGGCAAAATGAAAGAAGAGGGGAAAAAAAACTGGAGGTAAAATGATGACAGTTCCAACAGAATGGGATTGAGAAGCGTAAAAATTGTGGGCGGAAACTCGTTAGAAAAAGTAATTTAATAGGTATTTTTTTTCTTTCTTTCTTAGTCTTGATTCTGAGATTCGAATCTGTGCACAAGGCTGAATTGCGGAAGAAAGGAAGAAAGAAGAAGGCCCAGTCGTGCAATTTCATCGTGGTTTGGAGAGAAGTAAATAGATAAAACTTCCTGATGGTCGATGGAAAGAAATGAGGAGAAAATGAAAAGAAAAAGTTACGAGCAAATTTTTCCCTTTTCTCAAATTGAGGTTTTTTTTCTTTATTATCATCTTTCGAAGGAGAAATGTTGAAACTTTTGCAATATAATTAATTGCTTTTGCGAAAACCTATTGCGAATGATGGTGGAATTTTTGAGAGATAAAAAAATAGGACGATTTTTCATTTGTTATTCATCGTGAAATGCCGAATTTCACCTAGAAATGCAATGGGCTTCAACGAATTCTTCAATCTTCTAAGCCAAACTGACAAGAACAGGTAATTTTAAGTGGATGATAAAATGACATTTTCCTGTCATGTCTCACTCATAAAAATCAGTGTGATATCTCCCAGAGGATAACGATGATTAATTAAGTCATCAAATGAGTAGTGAAGAGGTAAAACAAGATTAAATTCTTTTTGCCGAAATTTTTTGAAGAGTATCTTGAAAACTAAACGAGACAGGGTCGTTCACATCGTAAAAAGATGTTTTTGCAATGAATGAACTTTAAAAAAAAAAAGCGACGTCGCTGAAAATTTGCTAAACACGTCTAAGCAATGTAGAGTGGATTCGACAACGTCGCAGCCAAAGTAACGCCCCTTTGCGCCCACATTACTCGACCACAATCGTTAGATCGCTCATGATGACCAGTCTATTCTCAAGAATCTGGAAGATCGAATGAATTTATTCAAAAAGAAAATGATAAATTTTCAATTAAAATAACCACAATTCTGGCTGCAATAACCAAAAGCAGAAAACCTTACTGTACCAGAAAGACCTAGACACAATATTCCACAAGATGATCTCGAATCTGTTAGCTGTATAATATCAAGAGTGAATCCACGAGCGTCGTTCATCAAATAACGTCGAAACTCATAGAGAGTCTTCCGGTAATCCGGATTTAATATTTCACGCCTCAGAGTTCAGTCTCTCTATCGTTGATGGAAAATCCACGTTATATTCTATCATGGCGGAAGTTATTTGAACCGACTATCTAATTTTCCCTGTTGTACTTGATAAACTATTCCAACCAGGTTATTCTACAGTTGTACATGGTCCAGAGAACAGTGTTAGGATAGGACAATTTTGTTCGAGTGTAAACCGCATATATATATACCATCAACAAATACAGAAGTAACCTTTTGCGAAAAGGAGATGGTGATAATCGATTTTGAGTTCCTTTCAGTTTGCCCACAAAGTTTTGTCACCTCGTTGAAATTTATCGGTGAGAAACGATTGTATGGCAGTTGTAACTCCCACAGCTGGCGATTTCCTACCGATTTTCATGACATATCATAACAGCTCCAGGGGTTCTTCCTTTTTTCTTCCATCTCTTCTTGTTATCTAGAATAGATAAAAAAAAAACTCAATGCTTGGAATAGTAAGCTGGTCATGATTACCAAGCAAAAACATCGAAATGCTCTTAAGACCTCTCTGACCCTTCCAGCAACAAAAACACCTGCGGACATTGATCTACTCAACGAGTATTCTACATTGTTAGAATGTTCGTAGAATGTTTGATTCTCTTGCCCACAAGACACATTCGAGTACTGAATATATATTTTTGCAGGGATTTATTTCAGAATTTTCGAGAGATTTAGCAGTTTTTATAAAAAAAAAAATCATGATCAAACTAATGGGAGAGAATTATTATGGAATATCGTAAAAGTTTTTACGGCCATCCGAGGAGTACTCGAATTTTCATGAGGCGTAGGGATGTCGAAACATTACATTTATATCACATATGAAGGAAGTAATGTCTCTGGATATATATTTTATTTCTCATTTCAATTTTATAGTCACAGTCTCGTTATTGAAAATTCAATTTTTTATTCAATTCTTATATCTTCATGGATAAAAGAATTTAATCATATTGTCGCCTTAGAAAAAAAGGGGCGTACGTGCTGTATTGATATATAGCAGTTACGCCTCTTTATTTCTGAGTTGACGATATATTATGCAGAGTATTACTTTTGAATTTCCAATGAATTTTGAAGAAGAAAAAATATTTTTGGAAATTTGAATTTATAACCTTCCAAGTTTCTGGGTAACGAGCGGTCCTACCCTCGCTTCGCTCGGGTCAGATTTTTTAGCAGCTCCTATATTGACTTATAATTATATATAATTCATCGAGGAGAGTTTACTAAAATGGACATTCTAATTGAGAAAATTGAGATAGAGATTTTTTATAATTTTCTTGGAAAGCTGAGGAAATTTCAGGAACAGAAGATTTTTGGATTTTGTTCTGTCTTTACTTTATTTCGGACTTAATTAAAAAAGCTTCTGGAACTTCCTCAATGCTCTCGAAGTTTCTGGAACAATCTAAAATATTTTCAAATTTCTTGTAATATTTTAGGAAATTCGCAAACCTTGTGGAACGCCCCAAATGTTATCAAACTCTTTGAAACATTCCAAAATATTTTTGAATCTTCTGGAACATTCTAGAGAATTGTCGAACCTCCTGGAATATTCTAGAACAGTTTGGAACATTCTAGAACAGTCTCGAACATTTTAGAACAGTCTAAAACATTCTAGAACAGTCTAGAACATTCTAGAGCAATTTAAAACTTTCTAGAAAAATCTAGAACATTCTAGAACAGTTTGGAACATTCTAGAACAATCTAGAACATTTTAGAACATTCTAGAATATTCTAGAACAGTCTAGAACATTCTAGAGCAATTTAAAACTTCCTAGATCAATTTAAAACTTTCTAGAAAAATCTAGAACATTCTAGAACAGTTTGGAACATTCTAGAACAATCTAGAACATTTTAGAATATTCTAGAACAGTCTACAACATTCTAGAACATTCTAGAACAATTTAAATTTTTTTAGATTAATTTAGAACATTCTAGAAAAATCTAGAACATTCTAGAACGATTTGGAACATTTCAGAGCAATCTAGAATATTCTAGAACAGTCTAGAGCAAAACTTCCTAGATCAATTTAAAACTTTCTAGAAAAATCTAGAACATTCTAGAATATTCTGGAACATTCTAAAACAATTTAAAACATTCTGGAACAATCTAGAACATTCTAGAACGGTATAGAATAATTTCAAACTTCCTAAATCAATTTAGAACATTCTAGAGAAATCTAGAACATTTTCGAAGGATTTGGAACATTCTAGAGTATTCTAGAACTATTTGGCACCTTCTTATCCGCTTTCACCCCCATATCTCTGAAACCAACCCCTGTAGCCGAAAACGGAAAACTTCTTCATGGATGGGGGGTGAAGGGCTACTACACCATATAAACCCCATGGGACTATGGGGTATGGTTTCTGAGTTTTATGTACGCGCACCCAGTAACACGAATATTTTTATTATATATATTGATTTCAATAAGTCACCAAACTTCTCAAGAGCTTCTGAATATTTTTTGGAAGTTTCTGGAGAACTCCGGAAAAATTCTTAATTTGTTCAGAATAATAAAACTGTTTGAGAATTTTTAGATCGGTAGAAAAAAATGAGAAAAAATTAGGATCGACTTTTATAAACGCTCCCACAATATTTTCCAACCGTCCACAAAATTTCATTTCAGTACTTCTCTTGAATTGAATCAGTAGTGAAGAGGTAAAACGAAATGAGACGATTTTTTTCCTGCAACAGTTTTCTTAGAATATCTCAAAAGCTAATGAAGATACGCTTTTTTCACCCTAATTCTTCTCTGGTACTCTTAAAATTCTCTACAAAAAAAAAGCCTCAACGAAATGATTATATATATGAGAAAAAAATATTGTAAAAAAAAATTGATTTATCATGTGTTTCATCTTTTCGCTACTGAAATAATAATATAATTGACGTGACAGATAATGCTATTTCATTTTCAGTTAAATTACATTCACGCGAATCAATAGCAAGCTAAACGAGATGAGACCTGCCTGTTCAACGGTATTTTACAATTATTCCACGTCATTATCGTCTGCACAGACTAACTCCCAAAGTGACATCAAATTTTCTAGAGCATAAAGCACATCTTTTCGCCCCGAAGAAGAAGAGCTTGTAGAAACTTGAGACAAAACTTTGGTACGAAGATTACATACCCTGACTAAATGCAAATTTCCCCGAGTCTCTTCAACACCTATCCAACGTAAACTCCACCCACTTTCACCCATCGTGCACTCTTGTCTTGAATTCTGTAACCAGAGCGCCTTGAATATTCAGTGTAATTTGGTGATCAGATGTAACCAGTGCCCCGTTGTATGCAATTCTAACCTCCATCAGCATCATAGCACAAACCCCCAAATTCAAAATCATCTCCAACTCAGATTATAGGACAATGGCTAATAGCTTCCAGCATTCTACACATTCAACGAGAGGATATTACGTCACCTATATGCATCACTCCAAATGGCATACATACATATATATATATAGAATAACCAAGTAACTGACAGTACAATTCATCTGCACTGGCAACTCTCGTGCACTTTCGTTCTGTATCCAACTACGTATTACGATGATTACGTGCAGTATCCACTGGGACATCTTTTGTCTTCAACATCACCAGAACTCCTCTAGGATTATGTGTGTTCAGCTTCAATTGTGAATAAATCATACGCGATGACATATTTGAGAATTTAATCGTTCATCTCGGAATAGATTCGGATTCTATTAATTTTCATGCAGCTGTCATTGGGAGTTCATTATTTTTGGAGAAGAAGCCTAGAGGATTTTCGCAAATGGAGGATCATCATTTAGGTAATTTTTGGGGGATTGATAATGATGCAAATTAGGGGAATTTTTTAATGTTCCATCTTCATCATGAAATAAAAACGACAAATGTACAAATTGTGGTGACGTCAAAAGTAACATCAAGCAATTCTAATTTATTGAGGATGTATGAACTAGAGCGTGGGTGAACTGTGAATATTGATGGGTGGGGATGGGCTCGAACGGTTGCGGGGTGAACTGAAGGAAATGACCACGTGACATGTACTATGAATCTGGTCAATCATTACGAGAAATAGATGATTAGATGGAGTAATTCGAAATTAAATTCTATTTTTCTCTTCAGAATGAACGGATACATAGTATTTTTGAAATATTGCCAAATTACTAGAATATCCATTTTTCTAATGAATATTTGCTTCGTCGTACTACAAAAGCTTAAAGATTTGATATTCATTAATTTCTGATCATAATCTCCATTTTTCCATAAGAGCCCACGTATTTCAGCCCAATTTTCACTCATTTTTTCCCCCGAAATATAAATGGCTACCTACTTCATACTCATATCTCAGACATTTTATAGTCAAATGCTTTGAAGAAGAATTAAACTATGAAATTTCTTTGAAACCTCAATTCGAAGTTTTCATACATCCTTAATTAGTCGATCCCTAAAGAATTGTTTTAAACTTTCAATTTGAAAACTTTGTGGTAAGTTTTTTTTGCCGATATTTTTTTAGACTATATCTCGGAGACTAAGCGAGATAAGAAGATTTGTTCCCTTGATCCTTTTTTGTAGAAAATTTCGAGAAATAAAAAAAAAAAAAAGGAAATCGCGCTATTTCTGTTAAATCCAAAAGATTCTGTATAGAAATTCTTTTTCAAAGCCTCGCAAAAAAATGAACAAAATGCCCGTAAAACGCTAGGTTTTCTGTGATAGTTCATCGACCTTCGTAATCCTGAAGACCTTTGCCTGGTAATGTTGCATGATTCCAAGATTATTCAACGACTCAGCCCGAATACCTCCGGACGTTCATGTAAACCATTAGCATCCAGAATGTGATAGCTATACCGCAGACCCGGAAAATATAGCCCGTAGACTCTCATTCTGCTCGCATTTCACTGAAACATAAAAATGCCCTTTTCTGTCAAGTCAAAGAGCCAAAAGAGAAAAAAAGAAAAAAAAAGGAAGTATAATAATAAGAATGTGAATATTGCGGACTCATGTCACGTATCAAGCTGCAGTGCACGTTTTTCCACTGATAGGAAAAGGCGATTTTTAATCGTAAATTTTTTTTCCTTTTCTACCTTCCCTTCGTACTGCGATAGAAACTGGGCAAAGAAGATTAAAGGTATGTAAATTCAAAGTATATAAAGAAAACGGAAAATTCTTGAGGCTACAGTTAACTCTGAAGCATTACACTTTGAAGTTCATGAAAAAAAAGGAAGAAAAAAACATGGAAAAAACTGCAATAAAAAGAATTTCTGGAATTCTCATTCTTTTGAGTGCATTTGGTATAAAACTGTCAGCTTCATGGGCAATTGATATCACTTATCCAGACATCGACAGTGAAAACGACGTCGATGGATTACGGGAAGAACGGAAGGAGCGTTTGAATTTAATTTTCCCAGGTGAGGAATGAAGGGGAACAGGAGCAAGAAAAAGCAAAAAAAAAGGAAAAAAAAGAGAAGAATGAGAAATGAAATGAAAGCGGTGGAATTGTGAAAGGAGCAAAAAAGGCGTCACTGTTAACCAGTAACTGCACCCACACTTCCTCGTCAGCTGACGTTGCATTCGCATTGATTCTTTTTTCATTCTTCTTTGGAATGGTGAAACACGGAATACCCTCGAACACAGAATGGATAAAAAAAAAAGAAGGAAAAAAAGAAAAGAACAGAGAGAGAATTACCCTCGTTATGGTAGACCAGGTTCAGGTTTTCCTGTCGAAATTATACAGGTACATTGGAGCTTTTGTGTGTTCATTTGTAGGAACAAAATGGTGTGGAAGCGGAAATCTTGCTGAAAATCCAGAGGATCTTGGGCACTTTGCTGTAACAGATGCATGCTGTCGTGAACACGACAATTGTGACGATGTGATTGAAGCTATGCAAACTAAACACAATCTGACAAATCCAACATTTTATACAAGGTTTTAAATTTGAAATAGAGATACATTTTCTTTTAAATCTTAGCTTCAAGTATAAAATGGAAATTTATCAGCAATCATAGCATAGAATATCCTAATAATATTTGCAATTTTTCTATGAATATATAAATAATTGTCCAATCAGTAAAACGATGGATTTATCGTCAGTTAAAGAATATTATTCCACATAAATTGAGTTCTGATTGAAATATGACATTTTTGTGGCTATATGAGTGTATTTTATCACCAATGTATTTATAGGGTGATATTTTTTTTTTTTTCATTCATTTGAAAACCCCTAGGGTACAGTGTTCCTGCGATGAAAATTTTTACGACTGCCTCCATAGTTCAGATGAAAAGATTGCACCACACGTAGGTACACTTTACTTCAGTGTACTGAATACACAGTGTTTTCGATACGACTATCCAATAATTTCTTGCAGACGTTATTCCACGTGAGTTTTCTCCTATTTTATTCCTCTGCATATTTATATCCATACGCATGGACTTTGTGCCTTTTATGTAGTACCATTTAATTTTGAAAATTGAAAAATTTTATGGAACAAAAGTCAATATGATTGAGATGAAATTTTCACTTGAGAAAAGGGCGAATTCTTTTATGACATGGTTCATGATTGTTTCATGAATATTACGTGGTGCTATGGACAATTTATCACACTTCAAAAATTACAGATAAAATATCATTATAATAATCAATTTATTAATAACTGAAAAAAAGGAATGATTTTCAATTTCCAGGCGACAAAAAAAAAGTTCCTATAATTAAAAATTTAATGCCTCCCAAGAAAATCCCGAGCCCTGCCATTTTCATTCGTTTATGATCAATTGATTTCAAAATTTGCAATTTTTGAAAGAAATGTGGAGATTGGAATTCATAATTTACTCGCTCCAATATCCTAATCAACCTAAAAAAAGATTTCAATTCAATATGATTGACGAGAATAACGAAACAAGTTAATATCAATGTCGGCAGTGTTACATGCCAATATTGGCAAGCGATGACACCTTTATTGGTTCAAACTCGTCACCTACATTCATAAGATTGCGCGCCAATAATAGTCTTTCCTTCATTCCTATCTCGGGATATTATTTCTTTTTCTCGTATTGTTTTTATTGGAATTATCGAAGAAATCTTGATGAAACGTCTTCGACAGGTATCCGAAACGTTGCGTTGAGTATGAGCTGGACGAGAGCCAACCAAAATTGTACCAGTGGTTCGACGTGCCTCTCTACTGATGATCATCGGCCTGGAATCAAGTCTACCTTACTAGCATTCGCCAAAAAGCCTTCCTCTCGTGAAAATGGATAGAGGAAAGTGGATGGAAGTGAAGGAGGCCCAGATCCTTCAACCCTCTCTCTTGATGCAACTCTCCACAACTTCTGGCGTTCAACTTCAATTTTCATTTCAACAACGACCCACTTCATTTAATGGGACTCTAGTGTGGCTTGATTGCCCGGAAATAAATCATTCGAGTTCTCTTTCTCGTTAATGATTAAATTTTACCTTTTTTATATGAAATAAAATGCTTACTTTGAAACTTTTATTCTGCTTGATGTATCAAAGTAATTGCAATAAAAATGTTTGAGGATAAAGAAGAAAATGGATGGAAAGCTTGTTATATATCTCGTCACAAAATCCGACTAAGCTGATTTTAATGAAATAATATTAGTAAAGAGAAGAAAGAGTTTAAAAATCTTAGCTTTTTCCATAGCTCAAACAATTTTTCATAAAAAAAAGCTTTCTGAGTGATTTCTACTTGCTTTAGAAATATTGCAACGAAAAAAGCTGTTTCTAGAGCATCGAAAAATTTGCACTAAAAATTCTGGAAAATGATTATTTTGAAAGCTTCTCTTCATATCGATTTTATACTCTAGAGCCAAACAAGTCAGGTTCTTATTCTAGGACTCCTATATTTTCAGAGTCCTTATATTAATAAAGAGTTTCGTCAGATATAAACCACCAATAATTCTTATTAATAACCAATAAATCAACTTTTCCAAAAGAACCATGTCTGCAAAATCCCAAGTGACCCCAATATCAAAATAAAGTATTGAAACCGTCGATTTAATCATGAATACTGCAGGATACTTGGAAAAAAATACTTTTCACGATTATTAAATTGCAGCATTGTTAAACGGATTTGCCTTAATTTTGGCAGAGAAACGCTATTTCATAATCCTGAAATACGATGAAATACCATCAATGAATTAAGCCGATTGGAAATAATTAGAACAGTTTTTGGCTAGCCAGATGCTGACATACATTCGCAATTCCGCCAATAGTTTTCTTCATCATCAATACATGAAATTGAAGATTAATTTATCCATATCAGATAAGTTCATTAGTGAAGACCTAAAACTTTTTGGTAGTTCTTATCATCCTCTTCAAAAAAAGGTCTCCCAAACTGAATGCTAAACAGATCCCTCGAGTGAATTTCAAAAAAAAACCAACTCAAATATATCTTCGCCTTGGAGTTAAAGTGGCCTAAATGCCTATGCTTATGCATAGTACATACGCCACTTTGTTTCTAAGACGATGATTTTATTAAAAAAACCAAATAACATGAGAGACTCAAATTGATATTTTTACTTTACAGACGCTGCCTCGTCCGTGGAGGTGCACTTTGAGAATAAAGACGGTGGCTTCTTCTTGAAACACATGCCACGTCAATACTATCCATCACGTTCAGATCCAGTAATTGGTTCAATACCAGCCAGTGGTATATCAATATCATCATCATCAGCTGAATCAATTCTATCAATCGATAAATTTACAGTATTTCAAACAAGTGAACCAGCATCAGTACGTGCAACATACGGTCCATTTAGTACAAAACAAACTGTACCAGCTCGTTACATTGTTCCTGATTCACTCGAGGCATTACCAGGCCCAGAAATACGTAAAAACATAACAGCATCAAATGCAGCATTGATAGATGCACAAAAGCTTGGTACACGTCATCTAGATATGTCAGCACACTTAGTTGGTACAAGTATACCACGTGATTCACCAGTACTTCGGGTGCTATTTCACGCTGGTAGTGAGGCAGGTGGTAGACGTCAGCTACTGCTGGCACGTCATCAGCGTGTTTGTGTACTTTTACATGCAACAATAATTGGTAAAAGTCCATTAACTGCTGCCTGTAGTCCTGATGGTGAGGATGGTGTTTGTTTAGCACAAATAACCATACCAGCAGACTGGTGGCCACCACTGTCAGCACCTGATGCATCTGGTAGAGTCAAATTAACTAAAACACCACCAAAACTTGTACAAGTTGCTTATTCTGTACTTGAGCCACGTACTATCATTATTGCTGATGATAATGTTGATAATTCGGGTGGATCAACGAGACAACAATTGCAAAATGATGCTACAACTGGTGGATGTAGACCGAGAGTACAGATACAACCAGTAACACCACTTGGTAGAGTACCATTGGTACCAAATCGTACAGAATACAGAGAATTAAAAGCAGATGAATCACTAACACTACTTGTACCACATGGTCCACTTTATCCAAGATCAAGACTTCATGTACCAGCTTTTCTTCATCCACAGACAATTCTAGAAACATCAACGTCTGTGGGAGAACAAAAGGAGGTCACATCTGGGCCAGCTGTCATCGCTGTTTCACTTAGGTAGGTACGACCTTCGTATTCTTATATACCAATCTGGATAATGAAAAACTTCATATTTTTTCCATCTTTTACACGAGAATTATAGGAGTAATGCTTCATGTACCTTATTTGAACTGGGTCATTCGATGAATATTTAACTCTCAGAATTAATGATTATTATCTCTTCTATTTCTTGAATTTATGGAGCAATGTGGATTATGATTATTGGAAATAATTTGAGATATTCCGAAAGTATTGATTCTCTCTCCCATAATAACTACTGTATTTTCAGCACGTTCTACTTTGCTCCAATGATCAATTGGATTCATCTTAATTTTCTACTCAGTAACTTCTGTAATTTCATATTTTTCTTTTACACTTCTGAAGAATTTACTTTTCGTATGGTTCAAGTCATGGAAGAAAGTTTGAAATTAGTCAAGAAGATTAGAATCTGTTTTCAAAAGTTATTACCATTATTAAGACGAAGTTTGAATATCTTCAGAATACGTATGACAGAATATGATTTATCATTGTTATACTTACGAAGAATATTATTGGGGAACAATTCAAGTTTTGAAGATAAAATCGCACTCATATGTATTTGATATCAGTTCTCTATGAATTATCAAATCTTAAGAAGAAGGGATGGTTATGTAAATTTTCAAAGTAATTTTGAGTGAAAAAAATGCAATTCATTCTTGAAAGAGTTTGTGTATGATAAAACTTTTTTTTAATTAATTTCTCGGAAGTTATTAGACTTTCCATTTTTTTAAAAATATCTTCAATATTTGTTTCTGCAATTCACCTTGCCAGAAGAGCAAAGAGAAGAAAAGGAAAAACTTCAATACTGAACTGTAATTACTGTCTGTCTTACTCGTGTGGTGAAGAGATCGATTCATCAATTGATTGAGTATTTTTATTTGCGTACAATATGTTGTAAATCTGTACGATATAGCATTCATGAGCAAAAAAATAACAAAAGCAGTATAAAAACATAACTTAATTCATGAGTAGCTTATACTTGAAAATTAGCATTGAACATTATTATAAATAGAAAAATTAAAAAAACGAAATGAGTAATCAAAGGAAAAAAAACAATAATTGGAATAATAGTGATAATAAGAACAGGAGAATAGAGTGAGAGAGAAAGAGAGATACTTGAAAACATCTTCAGCAGTTCCGAGGGATAAAAATGTTTCTTAATGAATATGACAAAATATGCATATAATATTATGAATCACATAGAAACAGAATCAATATTTCTCCAGAATCTTAAAAAAATTGAGATTAAATTATCATTTCTTTTCTGTATCAAGCAAAAAAATTGTGAAAAAACACGATAGAATCAATATTTAATCACGTAATCATTGAGTGATAATTTGCGAGATGTTATATGAATCAAAAATAGTATTTTTAACCCCAATAAAGTTCAATAAACTGTGTACAATACGTGATTCTTCCGAAATGAATCGTTGTCATGAATTAACTTTCAGAGCTCGTGTGAAGTCAGGCGTAAAAATTTTAGAAGCGACATCGAGCAACCCAGACTGGATTCTTACATCGGAAATTAAAGCCAAGAATACAGCTGCGACATTCACAGTGAGAAGAAAAGAAAATGCACCAAGACCAACAAATACGTGAGTTTTTTTTCTTTTCTTCCTTTTTTATTCTTCATTTTTTCCTTCCTTCTTCCTCTTATTCTTCTCTATTCCTTCTTTCTCGTGTACAATCGGGGATTTCAAACACATACATGTAATAAAAAATATTAAGTCCCAAGCATTCCAAAGTGGTAGTCGTCATGCTTTTCAATTCAATCCTTCTTTCGTAGTACTGCAGTTGAGATTATGACGATGCTTCTTGAGGCAAGTGAAGAGGGTGCTGGAAGTAGCAGCTGGGACGGTGGTAGAATCATGTGGAGTGTACGATATACATTGGAAGGTGACGAGGATGATATTGCTATGCAAACAAAAACAGGACAATCGTCTGAAACTATGCAATTTCAACGACAGCAACAGCACCATCATCATCACCATCATGTTGAAAAAAGAAAGCTTCAAGCACGTTTAGAAATCCAGAAGGATGATATTCAAGCGGTTTTACCAATTTCTAAGGTAACAGGTTTTTCCAATAAAAACATTCATTATTTTTGAAACTCGAAGTGATTTTTTCGCAAAAAAAAAAAGAATTGTTGAAATGAATTTTTGGATTTAAGTCTCACTTCAGCGGAAATAACTGTATTTGGAGGAAAGAAAATGATTTCATAATTTATATTCAGCTCAGATATTCCTTTCTTTTCTAAAATCATTCAATTACAAAAACTGCTACCGAGTAACAATGAGAATAAAAAAATACTGTGCACTTCCTTTATTCTGTGAAATAATAGATTATTGTCTTTACTTAATAGTTTACGCTTTAGTTTCACTACTACGATAATCGATTTGCGTTATTCCTGCAAGTTGCGACAGGTGAACAATTGGATTTACAATTGAGTTTCAAAGGCGTGCGCGCTACTAGTTGCCCTGGGGGATCTATCAACTTAAAGTACAAACATTTTAAACTAATTCAGATAAACAGCTTTCAAGATTATCGAATTCTGACATTTTCCATTTACTTTCTTAATTGTTTTGGAATATCTTGAGATAGTTTATTATATTAATTTTTGGTACATTATGAAAAGCAGACTTGGGAGGCATTTCCTTTTTATTTCTAAAGAAACAACATTTTCTTTTTAAAATGAATATTTAATAGATTTCACGAGAAAAAAAATATTTTAATCACATAATTTAGTATTCTTGGAGTCTTTCGCTGCTCATTGTATGCTCATACATATTTATTGTCAGGAAAATCATATTTTCCTGACAACAAAATTCTCGAAATACAGAATTATGGAAATATTGACATCAATGTATGATTAACCAATTGCGTTACATCATTTTACTATCGAACATTCATTTCAATCGAAATTTCAATAATGACATATGTTTGTCATCACCGGTTTATCGCTGAAAATTCCATATGAAGAGATGGCAAATATTAAATTACATGATACATGGTAAATCCTGAAATTTACACGAATTATGAATCCATCAATTTTTCGAGCTTCAAAACGGAAATGCATGAAAATTCAATTGATCCTCCCTGAAATCCATTCGTATATTTTAATATGTTCTCGTCAATTATTTTTCTAAATTGGAATCTATCAAAATTATAGAACATCAATATGACTCATCACAAATTCAAATTTTATTCACGTATATCACTAATAGATTCATTATAAAGCCGAAAATTGAGATAGATAATCCAGACGGTAATTTTGAAAGTATCTATTAGAGTACCGGGCTAAATAAAGAGAATATTCAGAGTATTTCTGGTCATTAATCTCATGGAAATACTCACACCCACGTTTTGTTCATTAAACTGGAGAAATTGGGTCGAGAGGTTGAATTTTTTTTTAAATATCATTTAAAAAGTATTTAAAACGGGAGAGAAAAATAGTTGAAAAATTATTCCACAGATGGGTAGAAGTGGCAGAGGAACAATTCCCCGGAAGATAACTGAAAAAGTCCCGAAAACTGAATAGTTTCTGCTTTCGGGAGAAATAATTTGAAACCTTCACCTAATGACCTCTCGAAAGGGGGACTATTCAACCCTCGACTGGTCATCATATGAGGGATTGTCCGCATTCCGCCGCTTTTATTTTTTCATTATCAAACGGTTGAGTGCAAATTTCTAAATTAAATTATCCGGTGAGTGATATTGCAGCCGAAATAACACGCCTGGGAATCCCTCATCATTCGATCAAAGTCGTTAGTTAGTTCATAGTGGCCAGTGGTAATAAACCTTAAAGCTCGAATTCCTGTATTTTTTTCTTCTCTCCATGGAGTAGGGGGAACTGGGGCAATATGGACTTGAGTTCAAAGATGATTTGGGATTTTTTTTGAGAGTCAAGAACTGTATGAAAAAATTTGAAAAAATTCACCGACACTGTCCACATATTGGAACATCTTCTCAAATTTTTTGGGTTTCGTCATGAAGTTTTCACTCCGAAAAAAATTCCTATGTCATGTTACACTGAAAGTTCATTTTGCTCCACTCTCCCCTACTGATAGAACTAAATTGGGTGAATATATACTCTGACACACCTATTCTGTATCTTATTGTCTGTCCAATAAAAGAATTGAACTCTCATTTAAATTGCTGTATGTAGAACCGCAGAGTAGGGATAAGACTGTGAGAGTAGGATTTCAAGACAATTCGAAATTTGTTATAGAACTAATTTGATTCGACTTCCAGTGCAGGACTATCCAATTTTTTCTAAAAAAAATCTTGGCATATATTAATAGGTGTATTAATATACATATTTACCCTAAATTGTGTACCACTTTGCTTCTGAGCAAAAAAAAAATCATCACTTGAACATTCTTGGCATCAAGCAATTCTGTAAGCTGATCAAGAATGTAGAAGATGTATCTCATACATGAATGGATGGACTACATAAATTATCTCCATACCACACTATCCTTCAACATCTCTATTTTTATTCCTCTCTGACGTTAATTTAGTTCCCCACATTCCACAAGTTCTCTCATAATAATTACGTTGACTTATTACTAAAATTCTTGAAACATCATTGAAAACCACATGGATGATGTAGCTTTGGCCACTGCGGCTCTTCAGCTATAATATAATTATCGATGAAAATACTGAAGCATTCGACTCTCCACTTATGCTAATGTTATGAGAAAGAGTTAGAGTAGAGGTTTACAGGTCGAAAGACCGTGTTAGATAGGGATAATAGAATAGCTGCATAATCAAGGATTACATAGCTAGCATAATTGATGAAACCACAGCATTTAGTAACACAGAGTCCATCCAACTCATTCAATGTTACATGTACCCTGAGTGTTGTGCGAAATTTTCAAGTGTACAGAAGTGTGCTCTACTCTTTCCTCTTTCCTCCAAAATATTCAGCACTCATGCTAGTATACACAAATATTCCAAAGACTCGAGGCGCGCCATTCATTTGAATAGTTTCAATTTTAGTATTACGTTTCACCGAGTACTTACGGTATGAAAACCATTGGACTCCAAAATCGGTGTGGTTTTATTCATCCGATAATCGAGGAACATGCACATATATATACACACTCACACATGCATACATCTCCATGGTTTTATAAGAGAAAATGAATAGAATCTACAAAATAAAACGATGGAAAAAAAAACGAATTGACAAAGAAGAGAGACAAAAACAAACTGTACAATAAAAAAAAAAATATATCGATGGATTGCTTCTGGAACGATTGAATAGCTGTGAAATAAAATTTTCAATGGCCCTCGAGTGCACTTCTATTTGAATAAACATGAGCCTTCAAATCGGATTATCGTGTGGCACAACTTGGATAGTCCATAAAGCCTGAATGTACTTAACGTTAAAAGAAAAGGGGAGAAAAAAAGAAAAAGAAGTGAAAATTATTTTAAAAAGAAACAAGAGGAATGAAAAATATTTTTTCAAGACTGTGTCTTTTATATTGCACTTCTGCATTCGAGCCAAGGGACAGGGATAAAAGTGAGATGGAAAAAGTGCTCTTCATTAGTATCATTGAGCAATAGGAGATGGCTCTTCTACCAGTTATTTTTCTTCTAGTTGTTCTTTGTTATTGTACTACGAAAAGACCAGTTTCTTTTGTTATTCTATCTCTTGCAGAGAAATACTGTGTTTTTAGAGCAGAACTGACTTTATATCACTCATTTTTAATGCACTGCAGTGAATATTTACTCAAAGCTTCTTTCCAACATTTTTTCACCCTGTAATTAGGACAGTCCAGTCGTTTTTTTTTCATCAATCTATTTGAATGAACTTTGCAGTGAGTCTAGGAGATTCATTACCACTTGGTACAATATTGTTCTTGACAACATTAGATAAAGGTTCTTCAGCCAATTTCAATTTGTTTCATATTGGACTACTTATTTATGCAATTTGACGTGAGCTAAGGATACAAATCAGCACTGGCAGATAAGAATTCTTCGGCATTTTGACCCTTCAAGGCTCGACTTTTTTAATTTATACAATTTTCGTCACGTTCTGTATTTAGGAGTTTGAAAATTTAGAAAATCCGATGTCAGATACGTAATCAGCAACCTCGAAACACTTTCAAATTTTCAAATTTTTTCGACATTTATTGGGCATATATGAATACAAATCAAAATATGCTATAATTTTGCTATTCTAGTGAAATTATAGTACATTTATCGATTATAGTACACACATTATGTTACATAGTACAATGGACGAAATTATGTGACGTGCACTATAATTATCGTACGTCTGCCAACTCTGTATCTTGCCCTATACACAAAAGAAATCATTTACGACAAAGTTATGATGGTCAATAATTTTCAAATTGAATCGCAAATTTTTTTTTTCTTACATTTTCCAGATTTTAATCCTTTGCTCAACTTGAATTTATTTTTAAAAACACAGAACGGTCAATCAATTTGAGATTTCACGAAATCATTTAGATCCTTAGAAACTTTCATTTAAAATTTATTTCCTATTTTGATCTTTGAATTCGGGTAGTAATCAAACTAACTCAAGTGAATTTCATCTAGCTTTAGTCAAAATCTATCTGTGGAAATGTTTAAGTATTATACAGCAGTAATCACACACTCGAGGGACGGTTACACGAAGCTTCTTAGCTTCAAGGCAATTTAGCTTCACTCAAGTTGAGCTTTACTAACTAGCTGAATAGTGGAAGATTGTTGATTATTAATTTGCTCATTAATTCAGCCACGTGTTTCCTTTCGACGAACTTCTTGAAAAGCTTTGGCATCCCCAAATGCTTTTCACATGCGAGTTAAACTCGTTGAGAAGTCTCTGACACGTCTTGTAATTTTATGAAATGACTTAATTGCAGACATTTAAATTCATTTTATTGCGTTGAGGAAGGAAAAACCATTTATGTTAAGATTTTTTCTTTTTTTTCTTAATTGAATCCTAGGTCAAAAATTTCCTACTTCTGAACTTTTTACATAGTTCAACAGTAATTAAGATTTTACAGAAATATTGGAGGAGTGAAAATTCTAATCGCAATTTGCATGAACTTTTAACTTCATTCTGGTATCTTCTTCCGTTAGTAATTTACCATCTAGTTATACACAGTTTAAACGTTTTAATATTTAACATACTTCTCACCTTTTTGTATAGTTCTTTCATGATTTTTCTTTTTTTATTTGCAGAACTGGGAAGTTATGAATACTGCAGTACTTACAGGACGACAAGTATCTCAAGCAATGAAAGTTTTCATTGTTAGTCAGGCTGGTACTGTTGCTGATGTTACATTACAGTCGTCATGTCATTCTGAAGATGAGAGTGTACTTAAAGTGAGTAAGAAGAACTATCTAGTGAATGATTTAAGTAGTAAAACAATAAAATCAAATAATTGCCATCCAAAAAGATTTTATGACAATTTTTGTACCTTGCATTTATTCTCAGATAATTCGAATTGCTGAATTACCAAATAGAATTAACTCACCTAATTTTTGTCACTGCCACCGATTCAATTGCCAATGCCGAGAAATTTTGACCCTAGACTGGTCACCGTATTATTACCCATGTTCCGTCATTTTTGATTTTCTATGATCCAAATCTTTTCAGCGGGAAATTATAAAAAATATGACTCTATTCATTGAAGTACTTGACAAATTATTGTCTTTTCAAAATCACGTATCCTGTAGATTTGATGAAGAAAGAAAATAAATTCTAGCGATCACAAAATTTCCTTGATGCTGAATGAAGTTATCGTGTTAGCGACCTTGTCGAAAGTTTGCTGAACGCGTCCGTCTAGAGATGGGCGATAACGCCCATTTTTCAATTAACGTCGTGTGCCCAAAAAATGACGTCAGGAAGTTCTGAATTGAGAATGATGATGATGACTGATTCCATAAGTATCAGGAAATGCAATTTAAATGAATTCGGCAACATCACAGTCGGAATAATACAACAGGGTATTAGCAGCCCTCATCACTCGACCAAAGTCATGAGGCTGCTCATAGTTACCTATCTAGCGTTAATAATGCGTTATGAGTTGTCCATCACCATAATCGAATCTTCCATTCCATATAATCCATGATCTCATTCAGGCGACTATAAACGCTCTTTCCAATTCACAAATAAATAGTCAATCCATTACAGCCTCTCCATTCGCAAGTCACGAATCTAGCCCTAACATGCAAATTGAGAGGTTGTTACCTACGCATATTACCAAATTCTGATGCATCTAGGTTTCATCATCGTGCAGCAGTGTATACGTTGATGGATCGGAAATAAGAGGATCGAGTAATGCATCAGTTCTCGTGAAATATGGTACCTACACTGGTTTAGCACGATTCACAGTATGGATGCCTGAATTTCCACTGGAAGTAACAGTCAGTGATTCGAGATTGAGCCAGATAAAAGGATGGAAAGTACCAGAGGGTCATCCAATTCAAAAGCACAAGAGAAGCTTAAATCGTACAGTAAGAATCGTACAATCAGATGGTAGTGAAGTGAAGAAAAGAAGTGTCGCTGGAGTGGATGAAGATGAGGAGGAGGATGTTGATGATATTGATAGTGAGATGTTTAGGGGGGACAATCGTTGGGATTCAGTTAACTGGATTGATCGTAGTCCATTACAGGCAACTTGCAAACTTAGATTTCAACAGAGTCCAGTTGAAGTACATGCTAGATTTTTAGCTGCTGGACACGATTCTGGACGTGAATCGTATTTCGTTAATCGCCGTACATGGCTGAGGGTGACTGATCTCGTTATTGGATTACTAAGGGTATCTGATCCACGTATTGCAATACTACTGCAGGATCGTAATGTTCAAGGCAGAGGAGTTGGAAGAACAGAGGTGCAGGTATTATCACCTATTACTGGAAGAGTCATTGGAGCTAAGGAAATACGTGTTGGTAATGATCGGGTGACAATCTCACGGTTATCCGTTAAAGTTGTGTCAGGATTACAACTGATCATTGGCCCAGATTCGGCTATTGAGAATGGCTATGTTGCAGAAACCTCTGTTACACGGCGATTAACAGCACAGTATCAAGTAAGTTGACTTTATGAATGTTTTTAGGGGAAAGTGGGGTAAAATGGGTATTTCCATAAAATTGCTTGATATGTAATTTTTTTTAATGATTTTAATGGATAATGAGGGGATATCCCGTGGAAAATAGGTTTCCCAGTTGATTTTTTGGATTTTTTTTTTCGAAAACTATACCCTTTTTGGGTTCAAATCAGGCGTCAAACCCTTTCAATATTTTGACATTTTTCTGAGGAAAAGTGAATCTTCCATGAAAAGTGAGATCAGTTTACATCAATTGATGTGTTTCTAAGAAAAAAATCTATCGGTTTTTCGTGTTACTTGTAGCTAATATTATCAAAATCAGTTTCCTTATCATATCATCCTTAAAAAACGATATTTAAAAAAAAAATTCGTAAATAATAATTGTCACATATCATTGCCTTAAAAGGAAAATAGCGAAAGTGTTGTGTATAAGCACAATACTTACGCCCCTTCGTTTTTAAGGCGACGAGATGTCTTCTAACGAAAATTTCCTCAACTTTGCACTGAAATCATCAGAATAATCTTATCTCAAATATTTCGACTGATTTCGAACGATTTTCATAATATAAAAGATCGAAATAAAAGTACATCCTTTCCAGCCCTTCTTTCCCTATTCTATTATGAAGATTTATTTGTTAGGGCTTTTATATTGGTAATCAAGGACTTAAGTATTTTTTGAATAAAAAGTAATTGGACAGTAATAAGCAATACTGTCATAACCGACTTTTTAAAATCATTTTTGACAGTATATTTTCAGCTAAAAAGTATTTCTGAACCCAAATATGCCATCTACAAAATTTCGGAAAAAATGTTGGTTGAGATGTTAATGCTTATTACCATCCAATTATTAATGAGTCAAGATAATTCGGTTTATTCACTGTATTTTCTTTACAAAATGAGTATGACAGTGTATTCTGCTTGGTAGCACGTGAATAACGAATGATTGTTATATCTAGCAATTGAGTCTTTTCGGATAATCCTCGAAAGGTATCTATTTCAACTTGAGATACAAAAAAATAATATTACTTTGATTTCTCACACATTCTTCATTATATTTGTCTCACAAATAGTTCGGAATACTCAGAATTTGATGATCATTTTGAGTTATTAACTGCGGAAGGCATTACTATCCTATTAACTGACCCTTAGATCATCCTCTAGAAATAGCAGTGAATGGAGCTGTTGCAACCAAGATACTCTAATAACTTTATAATTATATGAAACTTACAAATTGAAGTTTCAACTTCAATTTCATAAACTAAATAAAGAAGAGTGAAAAATGTGCAATCAAGTTTAATCTTAAGGCCATTAAGATTTCGATTAGAATTTTCATAAAATTCTGAAAACTAGAATCAAAGGCAAATTAGAAAATCTAGTTTTCATTATAATACTGCAGCAAAGTAGAGAAATTAAAAAATTTTGAGAGGGCATGTAAAATCTATTATTATTCGTGTCATCAGATAATTCTGAATTCCATGCGCCACATCGGCAGTAAATTCAATAATTTTGCTATTATTTGTAATACATTAATTGGGCCAATGGATGTTTATCGTAAACCTTCGAATTCATAAATAAAAATTCACAAAAGAAAAAAAAAAGGATTCGAAAGGAAAAATCAGTTGCAATAGTCGATGAAATAATTCGATACCATTATTGAAAATTCACGAATATAAATGAGGTCACGTGAAATCCAACAATCTAACCACTTGTTCTATAATAATTGTAAAATTCAATGTATTTCAAATATTGAAATGCATGAATTATCGAGGACGAACGAAAATACAATTGCTCTCTGCAGCCCACGAATAAAATCCTATGTTCCACTTTTTTTATTGAACTTTCAAACGTCAGAATTTTGTTTTTTTATTAATCATTTTTTTTTCATCTCCAAAAAATCATAAAAATTCAATCATATTCCCTATTTCGATAGTTGATAATGAAAAATTAAAAACAAAAGATTAATTAGTATTTTTTGAGGAAAAACCCGGCCTTAAGGATGTTTGGGAGGTGCGATTGGAAAAAAAGATAAATTTTTGTATTGAATCTTTAATAACCATTTATACAAGATGGAATTCTTAAATCTGATTCAGTGAATCTGTAAAGAATGTAATGAGGGATAAAATGAGCCCTAGAAACAAGAAATTGCTCGAAAATTGAAGAATTTTCATTATTTTTTTACATTTTTTCAAAATTTAAAGAAATGTAAAAGAGTAATAAAATTTTTCAAATTTTCAATTAATTTTTTTGTGCCTATGGCTTTTTTTATTCCAGATTACATTCTTCACAGATTAACTAGAATCAATTTTGAGAATGTCATCTTGTATAAATTGTTATTAACGATTTTATACAAGATAAAAAAAAAGATTTTATACAAAAATTTAACTCTTTTTCCGATTCACTCCCAATAATTCCTCAATAATATCCGATTTTCAGAATCGGATGAAAAATTAAAAAATTTAAAAAAGGAAAATTAATTTATTGCATCTTTATTTTTATTTTAAATAGGAAGGACTCTTGGACATTGACATCGAATTTTCGGATGGCACTAGAACACCACTTCGTGAGATATCTGTTTCTGATTATCATCTTGTTGTTGAGAGTCTCGATCCAGAAGTCGTTGCATTTGCACCAATGGTTGCATCACATCATCCACGTGTTATAGCAGTTGGTGAAGGACGTGGTGACCTGCTGCGTGTTACATTACAATTGTCAGAAGCCTGTAGAATGTCACAAACAGGAAACAGAAGATCTAAAAGTACATCAAGGACAAATACAGCATCTACAAACCTTGCAACAGCAACTGCAAATGTTGAGGTTGACTTTACAATTAGTGATGTACCACATCGTCCAGAATTCGTACAGAATGATGGTGGGGGAACAGTTCAAGGCTCATCACATCATCACAGAGAGAGAAAAAATGGCCACGGAATTGCACCAGATTTACATGACATTTTGATCGGTGAGTGGAAAAAAAAAAAATTAATTCAATAATTTTTAAATTAAATTTTTCCAATTTGTACGAAAATGAAGTGACAAATTTAACTTTGAATTCTGTAAAATTAGATTATTGGAAAAGTTTGAACTAAATGTCAGCTGGAAATTGTGCATTCATGACAAAAATGAGAAACTTTATTTCCAATAATTTCTTTTATTAGGAAAACGGAAAACGCAATTGAATTTTACGGAATTGAATTATGGAAGGATGAGAGTGAAATAATAAGCATATTTCTTTGAGAATAATTACTTTTTAACTAGATTTTTTTTATGAAATGCCTTCGGTACTGTATAATAACTCTTTTATTCTCCATTTTCAATACTGCAGTAATTGAATCAATAGTTCAATAGTGAATGCAATGAACTGATTTGAATATAAAATAAATTTCAATGTTATTTCATTCTTAAAAGACTTCTTCTTGAGAAGGTATACGTGTGGTTCCATTTTTTCTCCTAAAATATTCGTTTGTTTTCGAGGAATATCGCAGAAACTAAACGAGATAAAGTGATTTTGCCTGAATCCTTTTTTGTGGCTTTTTAAATCCTCTATAAAATAAGATTGGAGTAAAATCGCTCTATCTCGCTTACTTTGCATCCGTTGTTTTTCTTAGGAGCAACGTGAAAATTATTTTTCGATTTTTCTATATGAAATCCTGTGAATCCGAAGTTTTAAGCAATGTTGAGCTTGTGGAAAAATTTTATAATGATTTAGTATCTAGAAATTGAGATATTTGATTGAAAAATTTATCCCTAACACCATAAGATATAAAACATCACTTTTTGAAATCAAATGTCTCAATCTTTAAATGATAAATCGTTGTAAAATTTCTCTACAAGGTATACATTGCTTCAAACTTCGTGTTCGCAAAATTTTCTGTAAATCACAAAATTTTATGTAAATGACGAAATTTAATATAATTAAATTAAAGAGTAATTCTTACGCAGAGTGCACGTGAATAGTTAAGAATTTCTTTATCTCTCTTCGATTCTGATCTCAATCGCATCATTTTTCGATTCGATGCATATCTAGAATATTTCGGGAAAAAAATAGCAAATACTTTCTAGTTTTCGTTTTCAATCAATTCTATGTGAATTTCATGCGATTCAAATGATCCCTGGGAGACTAGTTTCCGAGGGAATTATCTCGTTACTCTAGGGAGAAATCACAAAGGAATTACCGAAAATCATTAATAATAATGATTTCCCAGTAGTTTTGGTAAATCACTGGAAATCATGAAGGAACCATAACGCTGGTTATTGGATAATAATCAGTTCAATTTCCGTAGATTGATTACCAAATCATAGACATTAGAATATTCAGCAAAATCATTTGCCTATATTGTTTCCAATCAACAAAATCGTTGAATTATTCGGATTCCTAATTTTTTAATAATATAATTACTATTTATGAATTACTGTAATAATTTGCAAGATTTAATCCAAAATTCCTCTTTTATTTGGAAAATCCGAATTATTGGATATTTGAGTCGAAATGCAATGCCTGTCACTGCTGACCACATACAATCCTCGTAGTATATTTCATTCACACAACCGTCCGGACAATTTATCACCGAAGGCTCTATTCATTCGTGTGCTCATTCCAATCATGTTTCACTAACTGAACGATTTCAATATTTCCAGAATAAATGAGTTCTGAAACTCCAAATTAGGAGCGATTATTAAAAATATTAATTCGAAGATTTTCATAAAGAAAAGAAGAGTTTATTCACAGAAAATGAATCAATTCAACGCAATATTATTTCAAAATTTATTCCTATCAATGTCTTTCTTCAATTGACGAATCCAACAGTTCTCCAATACATAATTTTAATAATAAATTCCATTATCTATATTTTCAAGTGCAAATATTGCGTAATCTACATATTTCCTCGATATCCTCCTTTCCTTACATTGGAAAAATGAATAAATCATGAGAATAACAATACTTGTACCTTTATTCAATAATATAGGGGAGAGTGGGGCAAAATGGACTTCATTGGCAAAACAATTCAGAATTTTTTTTCAAAATGAAGACTTGCTGGGAAAATCTTGAAAAAATTAGAGGAGATGCTTCGATATGTGGACACTGTTCGTGAATTTTTTCTGAATTTTTCAGGAATTCCTTCATTTTCAAAAAAGAGAATCTCAAATTATTTTGAAGAACAGGTCCATTATGCCTCATTCTTCCCCACATCAGAATATAATTTAACCGATATAATTGAATATTAAATTGATTTTTTTCAGGTGGAGTTGGAGATGTTGGAATAATTCAACATATTCCAAATCACATGACACCACTTGCTATTGGAATGTACGTGCTTTTAGCAGCATTTTGTTTTGCAATAGTGGTTTTCGTTATATCCTGTGTCGTTTATGCAAGTAAATTCAAGCCACTACCATCAGACTCAAATGTATCTGGTCATCCAGTACTGGGTGCAGTAAGGGCACGTGCTGCAGCAGCAAGCCAACAGTTATCAGCAGGTCGAAGACCCCGTGAATCTACCACTAATGCCCACGATTGGGTTTGGCTTGGTAGGGCAACACTTGAACGTGCTGCCTGTGCTCCTCAACAGGTTTGTAACATTTCAACTGCTGAAAACAAAAGTTTATCTTACATTTGTGGAAAAAATTCAACAATTCACTATCTATTCACCTCACATCTATCTCTCTCTGTTCCTTATCCTATCTCTCATTCTTTAACTTTGACTGTTGAATGTATTTGGCTTTTTGCCCATCTTCACGGGTCATTAGCTTACAAACTCCACTCACATTTGGTCATACTACTGTGCGCTTTAGGTACGCGTGACGAATAACCCACTGGCTGGTGAAACTGAGGATGATGCTGCTGGTACTGCTGAGTTGGGAACTAGTTTTGATAATCCAAATCACATTGAATTACCAACTGGTAGTCGACCCGTCTCAGTACCAATTGATACTACGACTTATTGTAAAAGAGATAAACCACGCAGGATTTCAGTGAATAAATCAGTTAAACCTCAGACAAGTAAACCAACTGGAGCTGTCACTGCATCACCACGGAATGGGTGAGTTCTGTAGTTTTTTTTAATTTTATGTAATTCAAAATGAATGCATGTAAAAATCATACAAAGATTGAAATGATCTGCATCATTCGAATACAGACCCCCCTCCCCCCATTTTTTTATCTGAGTTTTATTCCTTTAAAAATGAAGCAATGACCTTTTGTGAATATTTTTCCCCCATTAAGCTTAGGCTAGAAGATTTCTTTTTGAATTCTTCGAAATTCATCGGAAGAGTTTGAAATTCGTAAAAGAGAGGAAGAAGGAGCGAAAGAAGAGGAAAAAGATTAGAATGGAAAGAATAAAGATAACTGATGTTGAAGGTAGAGTCTGCTGATGTAATGACGTTTTATAGATTATTTTGCTCTGTTAACACAGAAAATTCGCATTTTTATAGATTGTAAAAGTACTATAGAATGTAAAAAATGTATACCGGGAAACGGGAAGTCACGAGAAATCTGCAAGAGTAGGTCACAATAAAAAAACATCATAGGAAAAGTTATTTTGGAAATTCTGCACTGAATTTTTATTTAGATTGAGCATTTTGAAGTGCGTTAATTTTTAACGAAACAAAATAACAGAAAATGTTTCTCCAATGTTTCCTCTCTACTCCTGAAAATTACATCGTTTGAAATCAATAAAAGATAATGCATTATTCAGAATGACAGAGGTATTTGTTTTGAATAATGAAGGGTAATATCCTGTTTCAGTAGTGTATTTCCGATAATGGTGTTTTCGTTTCATATTATATATTTCCTAAAGCGACGAATATAATAATCTCACTTCGGCGTATCAAAGTGACGTTTACATTCAAGCTGCGAATTATCCTGACATACATCCTGTCGTAATATAAAATCCTGAAACTTTTTTTTTTTAGTGAGAGACTGATCGATTTTCAATATAAAATTCATTGGAAAAAGAGCAAAACGATGAACTAAGCTTTGCCATTGAAAGTTTTACCACATAGTCCCTCGATCGACAGGAAAAACAGTTAACTCGGCTTGCAGGAAAAGTTCCAAACGAGAATTAAATTTTTTTTTAGAATCTTAGATTTGAATGAGGAGCGATGTATCAAGAGCGCGAGAGAATTGGTGACAAACTAAATTTGAATAAAGTAAATTTTCTCAAGTTATTATAAATATCGTTCAGAGCAAAACTCAGTAGCTGAGAGGTGAATCAACTGAACCAAAACCGAACCGAAACAAAACAAAATTCGAAAACTTCAGGAAAATTCGAAAAAACTTGAATTTTGTTTTTTTTTTTTGTAATTGAAACGAAGAGATAAAACAGCATAAGTCGATTTTTTCTTTCAAAATTTCTCCGAAAGTATCCCGAAAACTCATGGAGATACGTCTTTTTCGTCCCAATTTGTTTTATAGCTCTTGAAATTCGGTGCAAAGGAGGATGAGTTTTCGAGATATTCTATAAAAGAGATCGGCAAAAATTATGAAATAATTCAAAAAAAGTATTTAAAAAAATCGTCTCGAGTTCGCTAGAATAGCACCTTAATGATTACAAAAAAATCCACACTACAAGTAATGTAGTATATATGGCAGCCGCATAAATATTGAATTAGAACAATGCAAACACGTTCTCTGCCTTTAAATAATCCACATTTGACTCCCAACTGAGAGCAATATTCTGTCTAGAGATAGTTGAATTCCTCTAAACTAAATGCAATAAACTCCTGTATTTTCCAGGAATGATACATCAAAAGATGTGCCACCGCCTCTTCCACCGCACGGTATTCAGCCTGGTAGTTCATCAGTAACAGACACAGCAAATAATAATGAGGACTATAAACCGCCTGTACCACCTCACAGAAATACAGGAGTGAATGTACGTCTACCAGAAACACCAAAGAAACATCCACACAGGGTATCAGGCAGTAGTAATCATCATGGTCAAAATCATCGACATGTAAAACATCATCATCATCATCATCACGGTAAGAATCACAGTAAAAGTAATAAAACAGATGATGCACCATGTACAGTTGACAATGATGAGGAATTCGTTGAATTGAGAAATAATGAGGATAAACCAAATGAAGAGACAAAGTCTACTAGAGAAATTAAGAGAGCAACAATTGTTGGTAATCCAATGTTTTCATCATCGAGTTCATCATCATCACAAGAGGCAGAAGAGCCAGTACCACTTGAGGATTTAAATCTTGGAATGGATTACAATCAGATTATGCAGTATTTCGATAATCTTAAGGAATCGAATGCCTAGGTATTGGCCTGACTCTACGATTTAGTAGATTCGGAAAGGCCAATATGATCATTATTACGCTAGTGAGTGAAAATTTAAACATCGGACGTAATTCGTTCTTCCTGAATAATCTCTTTTCCTTTACTCTCTTTTACCTTTGTGCGTAAATTATGAAGGTGATAATTGAATTTAGGGAGAGAAGAGGAATGAAATTAGAATTTAACGAAAAAAAAATCACGAGACTTTTATTCTTTCGGTTTAAGGAGAATGTGGGATACATATCCTGCATATCGTCATATATATATATGGACCTATATATACGATGAAAAAATATATTCTAGTCAGCTTCCTAGCAGCACTTAAATTTACGCGTATGTTAACGACTTTAACCCTTCACTGGTACCATCTCACAGGAATCTCTTTTTTAAATTTTTAATTGTTTTTTTTAAATGAATATCATCAAATTTAATGAATGGTCAATTGATAACAAAATAGATTAGTAGAACACGTCTGTATGTTAGTCAATTTAGTGATGAAACGTCATTTGATCAAATTCGAATTAAATTTTTTATTCTCATAATTTATTATTTTTTCGTACTAATTGAAGCTGCAAACGTGATCAATCGAAAAATACTATCAATCATATTTAAAAAATATCTCAAAAATTCCACTTTTTTTTTTTGAAGATTTCAATGAAAAAACCTGTACAAGTTTCGATATATTCTAATGCATAATGGAATAATCAATAATGAAGACAATAGCACAATGAATTACGAAGCCGTCACAAATTTTCAGTGATTTATTTTGAAAATAATTTTTTTTTTTAAATAGCATTTAAAGAAAAATCTTATTGATGGTAAAGAAATAATATTCACGTCTGTGAGGGATATATCTTTTTTACGCTGAGCTAAGATATAACTTCTATCACTGTAGCAATTGGAGGATGAAAAAAAAAAATCTATGATACCAGTTCAGGGTTAAAGGGACACTCGGTGGCTTGTCGTACATAGGTTGCAATTGCAGATCCAAGCGAATCTGTCAAGAGATCTCAAAGTTCTTCCGTTAAAAAAAAAATACCCTCAAAGTATCCAACACAAATAAAATGAAGCTGGTGCAGTTAGAAAAAAGCGAAAAAAACAATGATTAAATTAAAAAAAAAAAAATTAATGATCGACTGATTAACTTTATCTGTGTGTTCCTCGAGTCATATCACATTTTTTGAATTTTCTCATATCTATCATTCTTCCACATACTTTCTCCTCTCTTAAACTCACACCCGGTCGATCGTTCCTCACAAATCAATGGATATTTATTGTAATTAAATTTAAATGAAAGAAGAAAAAAAGCCCTTAATGCACAAGAAAATGAAGAAAAAAAGAATTATATGTATACAAAAAATGCACATTTATTTTCACAATTAGCGATCGAAAGCAAACGGCTGTCTACGTTTAATGGACACCGAGTTACGTTTCATAATAAAAATAAATAAATAAATGAATATAAAAGAAAAAAAAAATTGATAAAAAAAAAGAAGTATTTATTCAATTGACCTGCGCGTCGTAAACATTTGTAAATTTTACTTTGTAAGATTTTGTACATATATTATAGTTACGCGAATAGTACAAGATTATGATAAACCTATGTATTTACTCCACCGATCGAATGATTAATTCCTCGTATGAGGATTAATATTAATTGAATTAGGCATTTTTGAAATTGAGGGGAAACTAATTGAATGAGGAAATTTATCATTTTTAAAAATTCTTAAATAAATCATTTACTTTCACTAGATTATAGAAAAACTTTATTTATAAATATTGAGAAAAATAAATTATGATTTTAATTTAAATATTTTTTATATTTTGATTAGACAGTAAAAAATGATAATTTCTCTTATCTTTCGATTATTTCCCTTCAATGGAGAGAAGAAAAAAATTAAATAATACAAACTAATTGGAAAATATTTATTATCATTTAAAATGAAGATAATTCATAATTAAGGTAGTTTATGTAATTTAAAAAAATCAAATCGGTGTGAGAATTTATCGACAGAGCCACAAGAGTATATTATACATAATATTTAATCATTGACGCGCATAATTTTGGAGAATGGAGAAAAAATTGTAAGAAACAATGAATTTTCCATAGCGACGAGGTGAAGCGAGATGAATTAATTCAATTATTTTTCGCAATAAATAAACGAATGATTAAGATCATTCCGTAAATTAGAAATAATCTGAAGGTCGATGATTATTTAAATGGAAAATTATATTGATTATAAAAATATATTGATTTCCAATTTAGTATCGATTAAAAATGGCAATGAAGTATCAAATTCTCTTTGAATTAAAAAAGTAATTATTTTATGAATAATTTCATTTGACAATAAACAAAAATTATTTCTTAAAATTCTGGAAATAATTCGTTAGTGGCAGAATAAAACAGGATAAATTAATTCTTTCGCCAATAGTTTTCTGTAAAATATCTCGAAAATTAATGGAGATATGCCCTTTTATCTCCTAATCCTTGTCTGTAGCTTTTGAAATTATCTGAGAGAAATGGATTGGATGAAAAGAGCGTATGTCCATGACTTTTCGAGATATTTGAGATGAAAGATTGACAGAAAAATGCATTTATCCTCTTTTACCTCTTCACCACTGAATTATTTAATGAAAATATAATTTTCGTTCATTAATACACGTCTGCACTTACCTCATCTCAATCAAATTTTAAGTGATTCCAAATGCTAATTGTCTCATCTCGTTTTATGTCGTCGCTACTTGATTTATGAAAAAAAATTAAATACCATGTAATTTGGCTCCTATTAAGAGAGAGAAGGAGAGTTTGCGCGTCAAGTTGCCGCTTCCTTGTTTCCGAAACTCTGTATCTGTTGAAACGATCTCGATAAAAACAAAAAAATCATATTTAAAAACGAATTAACATCTTCATGAAAAAAAAGAGCTTGCCAATGATATGATCGTTCGTAAGATTTAAAAAAAAAAACATTTAATGAATAAATTGTATATCGCATTGGAATGCTGCAAAGTGGCGCAGACGATAGATTTAAAATTGAAACAAGAAAAAAATGTCACACTATTATCACAGCATTTGATAATGTAAGTCAATGTAAAACCGAATGATTAATAAGATTATTGATTTAATCAAATGCAGAGTGAGCAAAAAAAGAAAATTCATCAGGCTTCTATGGTCTATATTTCTAAATACCTATTATTAATGAAAATAAAAATAAAATAAGATTACATGTGTAGATTGCGCCGAGTAGACTATTATTCGTAGTGAAACAAGAAAAAAAAAGAATTAATATGAGTCTGCGTGGTGTAAGTAATTATTGATTGTCCACGGATAGACAAAGATGAATCGAAGAAAAAAAATGAAAATGACACAAAATACAAGTATTATCCGTTTTTCCAAGTCTCCAGTACATGAAAAAAGAAAAACATAAGGAAAAAAAAAATGTCGAAAATTCCACTTGCCCGCAACATTCTAGTCCATAACTTAAACGTTAGATTTATAAAGAAAATTTAAAAAAATAAAAAAAAAAATAAAAAAACTATAAGATACGCGTTTAGCTGAAGAAATGAAAATAAAGTAATCATAAGAGAATTCAATAAATATTGAGTTTTTTTATGATAGCGTTTTAAGCTTCATGCCGGAAACGCTAAATGTTGCCGTTTTGCCATTGAAAGATGTATGTAGTTAATTTCATACTATAGAAAGAAAAAATAATAATAATAATGAAAATAAAAAGAAAAACAATATCTACGTCATCCCATTCTGCATAGAAATTTCGCTTAGGGATACTCATAATTGTCCTACCTCGTTGTAGCATAACTATTCCTCATAATTTCCATTCCCTCATCCGATTAATTGCTCATTTTATAATCAATCAAGATGAAAATGAAATAAAACAGTAATAGAGAACTATGAAAAAATGAATAAATAAGAAATATCAGTTATATTTCCTAATTTCAGGATTTTCCAGAAGATTTCGAAATTATTTCAAAAATTATTTCGATTTTTTTCCTTCGAATTTTTCCGAATTTTTTCCAAGTTTAGAAAATTTCAAAAAAAAATCGAAATTTATTTTTCAAATAATTTTGAGACTGTTTTTTTTTGTTAAGCCTTCCTTGAAAACTGAGAGAATTAACACTCATATTAAAACATGCCTCATGTAACACGTTAATGTAATTGCGAATTATAATTCAACGTTAACTGAAAATTTAATTGACCAAAATTGCCTCCAAATTTTGTATCCCATTTTCCCCTCCACAGCATTGTCTCATTCCCTCCTCAGCTCTTTTATTCTCCAACATTGAAATACACACTCGGAGTCCCTATGGTATTTAAATTAACGTCAAATTCAATGCTAATTACCAACGAATTTATAGCAAAATAAATTAACTACTACTGTGCAGTAAAGCGAGTGAGTATATTCATCACAATCGCGTGCGTTTATTACTTTGCATTAATGAAAGAACCTTTTCCTTTTTTTTTTAATGAAATTTATATATATATAAAAGAAAGAAGAATATACATCACTATTATAGGGACAAAAAACCTACGTCATATACCTACATGTATCGTAAGGAAAAAAAATTCTAATTATGTTCATGGATGTTCTTAATTAAAAGAGAAAATGCAATGGAAAAAATTGGAAAAAAAAAGAATTATTTTTCTTTTGTGTAGGGGATAGAGTAAGAATCGCTTTGAAGTAATTATGAATGGAAATGCATTGTAAAATGAATGAAGAATTGTTGTTGAGCTGACGTTGACACATCTAATTACTGGGAAGGCAGTATTAAAGGAAATTAAAAAATTAAAAAAATGGGAAAAGTTTAAAACGAAATATTGTACGGGGTTTGGGCCGCTTTTCAGTCGTTACTATTGCGACTGAAAAAATTGAATAATAATAATAAATGATAAATAAATGACGATCAATCATTCCTAAAAACGCGACATCATAATAACGCACATATTTATTTCAGAGAAACAAAAAAGAAAAAGAAAATGTATAAATTATTCAATCGATAAGTGAGAAGTACTGAATTATGTATTTAATCTTATTGGAGGAAAAAAATGGTGACAATTAATGCTTTTTATTGATTTTTAAATAATGAATAAAGAAGAAACAGTAATAATGCGTCAAGTCGCTGGTCCATTCATCATCATCATCATCATCATCATTATCATCATCATTCTCTGTAAACGCTAATAAGTATTAAGATAAACGACTGTCGCCTATTGAATGTACAATATGTAGTATTTACCTGTTGTTACCACCATACCGTCAGCAAAGATATTCAAAAAGAAAATATTGTAATTGTATTATATGAGTATTTTTCTTCCCATTATTTCACCTTTTTATATAATTCATCTGCCTCAGAAAGAACTTGGAGAACTCGATGGAAAAAAATTGAAAAAATTATTATACGAATTTATTTATTATTTGAAATCGTTCGGATCCTTCGGCATCGCATTTTTGGAGCTCAAAGGGACTCTCATCATATTTTCATATGCAAAAGAAAAAGAATGAACAAAATGGTAAGCGAATTTCAAAATTTTCTCAGAGTAACATTTATGATTTTCATCATTCTAAGATATTTCTTCCGCCGAACGAAATACGAGAAATAAGAAAAATATGGGAATTTCTAAATTTTTTCCATCATTCGTAATTTTTTTATAATTCAAAAAAGAGAAAACAGTAAACATAATTAGAATAATTCATCAGTATAATTTCGTTTATTCGAAAGAAAATTACAAGAACTTTCCGAAATACTTTTTGTCGTATTTCGATACAAAGTTATGACATCCACCCATATTATTTTGTATAATGTATTTCCATGTCCAAGGATTCATATTATTTCTCTCCAATTCTTTTTCTCGTTCTCTCTTCTTGAGCATACCTTCCCATGTTACAGCTTCCGCTTTGAAGGGTAATCTCCGCGCCAGAGTTTTCAGTGCATATTTCACCTGAGGAATAAGTCATTAATATTTTTATTTGAAAATTATTCAAGAATGAATTTAATTTTATTTATTAGTTCACTTACTTGAAAGAATTCACAGTTGCCTACTACTTCCACAATTACTCTTCCTGCTTTAATTGGTGTCACATAATGATCAATGTGTCCTTTTCCACCGCCCATTGTTTGTCCTTGACCCTAGAATTCAATAAATCATAGGATTGAATATTTTTTTCAAGTATGGTATGATTTTAAAATATAATTCAAAAAAAAAGAGAATTGGAGAATGTAAATTGTACAGTAATCGCTACTCGAAGGATGACACTTTTGTTTATGCAGCAATTTCTTCACTGTGAAAGAATAAGTGTTGAATTTTAGAATTATTACTTAGAAGCGAAAGAACGTTTATATCATTTTTTCCACTTTTTTTTTCGATAACAAAAGGGCGCGATTTTTTTGCTCAATCGAGTATTTCCTTTTTTTCAGATGATTCACAGCATTTTTCAGAGTAACAAATAGACGTATATCCAATTTCTTATCTGATCAGATCTGATCATTTTCTCTCGGGGTAATATAAAATGGATGTATCTTCTTCACATATGCCTGTTTCACTCTAGATATTCTTTAGATTTGCAATTTGTCGTATGGCATTGATAATAACAAAAGGGCGTATCTTCTGCATATATGCCCTTTTGAATTTAATTTTTTTTCTCTCAATTCAGCATTCTTTATATGGAATTGATAATGTCAAAAATGCGTGTTTCCACGGTGAGTACGCCTCTTCGATTTTATTTATATTTCAAATTCTTGTTTTATTATAGAAACTTCAAAGTGAATTCAACATTAAGGAGAATTATTAATAATGAAAGACCGTGAATGCCGATATTGTAGCATTTGCTCCAGTGTTGAGTTAATTTATGCGACATAATTATCCAATTATTCTCATTCATACCTTTTTCGTAACTGGTTGCCAAGGTGGATCAACTCGCCAAATGGCAAACATTTTACCCGGTTCTAGCTCCAAATGTCTCAAAAGATGCATACGAATCATTTCAAAATGTACGTATTTCAATCTACCACCACCAGTTGCCTGAATAATAATTCAAAGTACATAAATGATCATTAGTAGCAGTTTCCAAAGAGATTTGAAGACAATAATCCTTTAAAATACTCACAACAATACCAAATTGTTTATGGATGAGGTCCTTGTGAATTGCTTCAGGACCTCTCATGTATCTCAATCTCTTCTGCATTTTGAATGGTCTAATCTGTGGTGGATATTGTGGAACTTTCTCCATTACTCTCAATCTGCATCTTTCGGGAAATTCAATATCTGTGTAAAGAAATTTATCATCATGAAAAAGAAGAGAATTAATTTTTATTCTGATGCAGCGATGTAATGAGTAGTAGAATCATAATCAATTCCATGAATCTTTTCATTTGAAAATGAACTAAAAATGATCGATATTTTGTTTTTTTTTTAATTTTGTAATAATGAACAGAATTGTGGAAACATTTTACTCGGACTATTTTTATTAAATAGGTTTTTGATGAATTCATTAAAGAATAGGGTGAGCTGACCAGTGTTCGGATCTGTCCAGTGATTGGACTATTTCATGAATTCATCTTGGAAAAAATTGGTAAATCAGCGAAACATCATTTTTCTAATCTTTGAAACATCATAATACTGTATTTGAGTTGCTGAACATGATATTATAATGTTCAGCAACTCAAATAACAGCCCATGAAACTGTTAAATATATCAATAATTATGAAATGTCTTAGCTTCGATCACTGGTATCGTACGAGTCTTATTCGTTCGACCACTGGAACACTCACCCTAGGAAATTCTCAAACGAAATGATTCTATTTTCTTACCATTTTCTTAGAAATAATATCGAAATCGAAGCGAGATAGAGCAATTTTTATAACAACCTCTTCTTTAGCTCGCATTTTTCCCTACGAAAATGGTAATTATACAAATTGTCTTATCTCACTTAGCTTCCAAGATGGCAATCTTCAATTATCCCAAGTGGTAATAGAAGACCTAACATTCATTGTATCTTTGAGCTAACTTTTCAACGATGTTTATTGATATGTTCATTATAAAAGCGTGTCAACGACTAAAGGTAATTGAAAAATCATCAACATTGAAGATCTAGATAGATCTGCTAGAATAAATCTTCAATTTATACTGTGAGAAATTCCAAGGAATTCCTTGAGTTCCCGAAAGATCATCAACATTTGTTGAACATCAAATTTTTTGATTGTCATTTGATGAAAAAATTGATAGGGATTGATAAACAATAGGTTTGAAAGTTTAAAATGTGTTGGGTCTTCTGTTACCCCTTTGAAGGTATTAGCATACACAATCAATATTTACCTCTTTTCGGTGGAGGTGGAGGAGCTATTTTCATTCCAGCTGCTTGATTCAGTACGACTGTTAACTTCTCAGCTGAAATATAGATAAATTTTTTTTGATAATGGAATGAGCACAAATCTTATGATTCTTTTTGCATTTTTTAAACAAATAAGGCAAAATACCTAATAGCTGCTCTGGAACTGGTAACTGCTCATTCACGTATTTATATATCTAGGGGAGAGTGGGGCAAAATGGACCCCCATAGCAACATAATTAAGGAATTTTTTTTTGAAATGAAAGACTCGACGAAAAAATCTGAAAAAATTTGAGAAAATCCTCCAACATATCTACATTGTTTGTAAATTTTTTCAGATTTTTCAAAGCAACCGCTGCTTTTTAAAAAAAATCTCGAGTTATCTTATCCTCTAGGTACATTTTGCCCCACTCTCCCCTATATCTATGAATAATTTATAGATATAGATATACAAATACTTGGAGTGAGCAGCCACTAGGTAATTTATCTTAAATTATTATTTAAAAAATATTGAAAGAATTTACACTTGTAGTTTCAAAAATTGATAAGACTGGAGGTACAGAAGTGCCTTTTGCGTATATTTGACATACCCTTTGAGTATATGTTAAATTACTTACACTTTACGTACACTTAAATGACAATTAAAGACACCAATATTATACACAAAATTCAATATATTTATTAAAGGCCCTTCTGTACATCTGGCCTTGTCGTTTAAAAATTGTCTACATGCTCATATTTTGCATTTATTTTTTTTCAAAGAACTGATTTGCTAAAAAAATAGAAATCATGAGAATCGTTAGATGTTTGCTGTTTTCAGTATCATAACTATTTTAATTATTATTTTACATGATTAAAGTTTCATTAAGAGTGTGTCCCAAATATCAACACGATAAAAACACAACTTTGTGTGAAAATAATTGAAGACAATTTTACCTGACAACAGCGAACGTAAAAAGTTGAATTTACTGGTCAACATTTTTATTTCATTCAAATTTTCCAATTATCAGTGGAAACAATGAATGAAGAAAAATATATGTGGAACGAGTATTTACTATGAATTTACTCGTTCCTTTTCATGGCTCAGTAGAGGCCTTTGAGGTTATGTGCACTAATAGACCTCGACAGTGTATATAATGAAACCAGCGAAAGCATGATCTTAGTCCATCATCAGTTTTCTATGAATATCTCGGAAACTAAGCAAGATAGAGCAATTTCACATGACTTTTGTTTTGTAGCTCTTGAAATTCTCTGCAAAAAAGGTCTCATGCAAAATTGTCCTATCTCGCTTAGATTCCGCGAAATTAGAGAAAAACTGGTGGCAAAAGTTGGTGGATTTGCCGGGAATTTCAAAATTTTCGGCTTTCTTCGGCTTTCACCCCCCATCATGTAAATTTCGGCTTCAGCCCAGCTTCGGAAATCCACTCTTCCGTCAGTACGACTTTAGTGGACTCTAGCTCACTTTATCCACACAAAAAGAGCAGTTTTTTGGTTAAAAATCCAATGATCTGATCTGTCATGAGGATTTTCAGTAAAAATAAAATAATAAAATAATTTGAATATTACGAACGAATGAGTGAAGTTATGTTCTCAATCTAATATATGATTTTGTTTTACATCCAAGTGCCAAGGAGATAGTGAAGAAAAATGGAGCGAGACGGTATAATTAATTTTTATTCTCTTGAATTGTTTTTACTGTTCAAACAAGTGTTTTCACGCGTATTTTTTGAATGGGGGGAAATGGTTCATTTAAATCTATCAAAATCTATTTTTTTAGACAAATCTTTTCAATATGGCAAAGGAAGGTTTCCAGAGGGAAATTTGAGGAAATGTGGAAACATTTCAAAACATGACTCAAAAACTTGAATTTCGAATTTCTCGAGATGATGAAACTGATTTTGATGTTATTATCATTTTTTTAAATAGTCATATCGATCAATATTTCGATATTTCGGGTTGAAAGACGAGTTTTTCAGCATTTCTCTGAGTTCAATCTCTGAACATTAATTTTGTTTTTGTTGTGAAAATGTTGACTGGAACACATGGGGTCATTGATTAATTTTATGATTGTTTGGAGATTATGAAATTTTCAGACAAATCGATTCTATTTCATCATCCATTTTTTCTGAAAATATCTTGGAAATTAGACGAGATAGAGCGATTCTGCTCTAATCCTTTTTTAAAGCTCTTGAAATTATCTGGAAAACCATGTTAGGGCAAAAAGGGCATATTTCCATTATTTACCAAGATATTTCAAAAAAGAAATTTGATAAAATGAAATCAATTTGTCGAAAAATTGTGTATTCTTGTATTTATTTCCTTATCTCAATTGTCGATGTAAATTACAGAAATATGTCGATACTTCGATCAAATCATCAGAAACGAGAAAGATGTTTCTGCTGGAATGGCAGCAATTCGAACGTTACTCAAGATTTTGGAGATGTCTCAATGTAAGTTCGATTTATGCAATTTTTCCTCAATTATTCCGGAACTTATTTGAGGTATATCGATTTCTATCATTTTTTTTTCATGTAGCGGAGACTGTTCAAGAATTGCGAGAGTGTTTGCAGAATGCGATCGACGCAATGCGATCTATGGATCATCCAGTAACATCAGTTGCATCTGGATCTGAACTTTTTCTCAGGTTCATCACTCTAGCATCACTTGATACTCCCGTATGAATTTTTTTCTTCAATTGTAGAATTCAATTGTTTCTTCTATTTTTATCATTCACATTAATAAGTGATTTTTATTCATTATCGATTTAATTAATTTCTCCTTCAATTTTTTCGAAAATAATCGAATGAGATTATCTTCATGTGGACGATAATAAGCAACAACGTTTTAACCAACATTATTGCTTATTAAAGTCCATGTGAAGTAATAGAAGTTTGAGAATAAGAACAGATTATTTTTAAAATATCTTAAGAATCAATTTCCATGAAATTAACACACGTAAAAATTTTTTCTTTCTTTTTATACACATAAATTATTATGAAAAAAAAAATTGAAAATTTTAACTTATATTTTTTTGAATATTTTACAAGTGTATATATTTCTCATGTTTTTCAAATGATTCATTTGTTTAAAAAGGAAAGTGAAATAAATTCATTATCTCTTTCTATTATTTCACTCAACATTTTTTGGTCGAAATATAAGTAATTCACACTTTTTTCAGTAAAAGTTGCTGTTTTGATTCTGATGAAAATGAAATGTGCATTTTACAGTCGTTTGCTGAATGTAAGGGTATCATGCTTCACCGAGGTAAAGTATTTTATGAAAAATTAGTCACTGCCCGTGGAAAAGTGGCCAAAGTTGCTGCCAATTTCATAACAAATGGTTGTGTAAGTACAAAATAATTATCACCGTCAAATAAATAATAAAATTCGTAATTTCGACTTTTCGTTTTGATAGAAAATTTTGACACACTCCAAATCTCGAGTTGTTCTTCATGCAATCAAGGAGGCAGCTGCAAATCACAAAATATTTCATGTATTTGTAACATATTCAGCGCCAGATAACAGTGGGTAAGAAGTATCCTAAATATCATTCAATTAATTTTAACTATTATGCAAGAATTTCCACTACAAACAATTACTTTTTTAGAATGGAGATGTACAAAAATTTGACACAATTAGGAGTCTCCTGCACACTCATTTTGGATTCTGCAATGGGCTATGTTATGGAACAGGTGGATATGGTGATGGTAGGTGCAGAAGGAGTAGCTGAAAGTGGAGGAGTCATAAATAAAGTGAGTGTGAAAAAAATTTTCATTAAGATCGTTTTGTACATGAAATCGCCAGAAATCGGATGTGGCTTTTTTAGTAAATACACTGAGAAAAATATAGTGATAAAAACTATTAAATATTGATAACATTCATTTTTAGCAAATATTTTTTGGAAATAATTATGAAAGTTGTTGAATTTACTGAATTTAGTTAATTCAAACAGATTAACTAGTTGAATTTAAAGTGTTCATCGAAAATTGGAAATTTTACCCTTTCTATTCTCGAGAATTTGGTACTTTCTGGATATTTCTGGTTGCAGCACAAAAAAATTTAAAAAAAAGCTAGAGTAAACTCATTTCTAAACACTTCGAGTAGTTTTGCATGAATCTCCAATTATTTTTAAGAAAATTAATATATTAATGGGTGTTTATCTTTATTATCATTATTAGATTGGAACGTATACCCTGGCAATGTGTGCTAAAGAAATAAAAAAGCCTTTCTATGTACTCACGGAGAGTTTCAAATTTTCAAGAATATATCCACTGAATCAGGTTGATCTTCCGGATGAATTCAAAGTAAGTTGAATCATTAATGATTAGAAAAATCAATTTAATACTATATTTATATTCATTGAATCTGTGTTCACTACAATACAATGCGTTGAGTTCGTGACTTCTCCTGCTTCTCTTGTTCACAAAAATTATGTTTCAGCAAATAAGAATGAATTTGTCATGATTTTTTATTATTATTTTCTAGTACACAACGAGTACACGCGAGAAAAATCTTCGAAATGAACATCCACTTGTTGACTATACTCCACCACACTACATTAATTTACTCTTCACAGATCTTGGAATTATGACGCCATCGGCAGTAAGTGATGAGCTTATAAAACTTTATTTATGAATAAAAAATAAAAATAAAAAAAAAACAAATATAATAAATATTTCTATTGAATGAAGATGGAGTAAATACTTTAATTTTTTTTCTGTATTGAGATGATATTTGATTTTTACACTCATTTCAACATTAAAAATCTTTGTATAGGCAAACAATGTATTGCACAAAGGATTACACTTAAAAAGAAGAGAGTAAGTTAATTTTTTTTTTCAGCTACCAAACAAAAAAAATTATAATCTTCATAACATAAGTGCAGTGAGAAAAAAATCACCCGTCAATTCAGGAAAATTTAACGATTTTTTGCATTGCTTTGAAAATTATTGGAAGATTCATTACTTCCGAATTCAATTTCTTAATGATCCCTATTTATTACTGGAGTGAAAAATTTTCTCAGCGCATAAATTCGTGAATCTCGCGCAACGTTTATATAAAATAAATCATCTGTGTGTACAAACACAGACGTATTTATACCTCTGATATATAAATTACTATGCATGAAATAAGTGGATATATTCAAAAATTTAATAATAGATGTGATAAACGGAAAGCGAGAGCCGCCACAAAAAAAACATTTGAAATGTTATGCTCCACTCGAATATGAATTAAGTATGAGATTAATCGGCAGCATTTGATTAATATTCAAAACAAAACAATAAATATAATATACTGTACATATCCAAAAAAAATTGAAATAATAGAAAATTGCACATCCAAAGTAACATCACAAAACTGTATCAAAATATGCATGGGCAAGATACCCAGAAAAGCGTAATTATGAGTAGTACATCAGTTGTATTTCTTATAATACTAGGAATATTCCGATTCCTTTTGGACGTGCAAATACTTGATCTAATTTTGACTTCATTAAAAACAATGCAGAACATATCCATTGAACGATTACTTCTAGATTCTTCTATCTAATCTCAGAGTGAAACAAAAAGAATGAGTTCTTCAGTTCTTGGTATCATATTCCATAACTTTGTCTGAAATTTTTGCGGTTAATCGTTCATGCGTCCTGATAAGTGATTACCAAAAATGATAAAAATTACCCTGATTCTCATATCAGAGTAAATCTGCATGAATTTCATTGTGATGAGCTCTCAGTTGAATCAAACATGCTGACATAGAGCATTGATAATGTGATAAATCTGTTCGAAGTGTGGCCTTTTGTCGGGTTCATATTCCCAGCATCTCAGCATCAATTTGTAAACATCATCGGGTGTACTATCGGGAGCGGGTAATCGATAACCTAAGGAAAATTCGATTTATTTTGATTCTGATTCATTAATGAAGAGGTAAAACAGGATAAATATTTTTTGTCATTCATTGGAAACTACGAGAGATTACGCGATACCTTTCGAGCCTTTTTTTATAGAGAATTTGAAAGGCTAAAGAAAAGTCCCCACAAAAATTTCGCAAACATTCTCCGATTCCAAAGATATTTTTAAAGAGATTGACAAAAACATCAACTAATTCTGTTTTACTTAAGACATAGGGTGAGTGGTCCAGTGGTCGAACGGATAAGACTCGTCAGACACCAGTGATCGAACATCAGAAATACGATAATTACTGATATATTTTACAGTTTTATAGGCTCCTTATTCAAGTTGTTGAACATTATATTATGTTTCGACAATAAGAAAAATGACATGTCACTGAATTACCAATTTTTTCCAGGATAAATATGTTAAAGAGTTTTATCACTGGTCGAGTTCCAACACTGGTCAACTCACCCCATCTACGTTAATTAAATAAAAAATTACCAGCATCAATTTTTTCCCTTGCTTGTGAATTTGACATTCCACTGTACGGATTACCACCCTTGGAGAATATTTCCCACATGAGAACACCGTAACTCCAGACATCACAAAGAGAAGTATATTTCCCTAAATACGATAAATAATTATATAAATATTAATAATCTACATTATTGAGATGATCAGAGCTTCAAAACGATGACAATAACTAGATAAGAATAAAATTGTTAATTACCAAAATTGAGTGCTTCAGGTGCAGTCCATTTGATTGGAATTTGTTTCATTCCATCCGAAACAATGTATTCTTCTTCTTCCCTCGACATTCCAAAATCTGATATTTTAACAATTGACTCATTTCCAACGAGACAATTACGTGCAGCTAAATCTCTATGAATACAATACTTTGATTCTAAATATCTCATACCAGCTGCTGCATCTTTACACATTCGCAGTTGTTCTCTCTGCGTTATAGTACCAGAATTTTTTCGCAAATACGTTAATAGTGATCCACCAGCAACTAATTCCATAACAATCATAATTGGCTGCTTTTGAACACATATTCCAATGAGTTTAACGATATTTGGATGATCATATTGCTTAAGTATTCGGCCCTCCTGTAGAAATTTCCTCTTCTGTTCATCTGGCAATGTTACTTTGCACGTTTTAACAGCTACTTCTGTCTGACATGGTTGCAATTGTGCTTTATAAACATCACCAAAATTTCCACGTCCTATTTTTTCTAATAAAATCACATCATCATTATTTAATTCCCATCTTTCTCGTAATATTGGAGTTTTTAATACTGCGCCAGATCTACTTGTCACCGGTGTACTTGATTTCCATTGGTGCCTTATTAATTCCGGTATTGTTGCAAAAGTTGGACCTTCAAAACGATAATGACCCTCTTGTGTAGTTTGTACGATAAAATGCTTGTGTCCATCCCAGCAGACTGATAGGACAATTTGACACTCGTCATTTCTCGTTGTTTCACGAACTAAAAAGTCACCCTCAACAACGAGCAATCGAACTACTTCTTCTCTTGGTAATACTCCGTGAAACCATTCTTCATCAATTAATCCGCCGTTACTCTTCTCATTGTTGGACGAATTATTCAATGCAATTGGTATCTATAATAGAAAAATTATTAATGAAATAACATAGTTGGTGGAATAATGTTAATTAACACTCTGTTGATCGCACGAAACATTTTAAGCATATAAAAAATTGTTGGAATGATTTTTGACAAAATCATACAGATCTTTGGAGACTTTCCAAAGCTGAGCTTTTCATTCAGTGTTTTTTTCCAGCGAAATTAGCATTTCTTTCATAGCACACAATTTATGAACTTGAAAATCACGCATATTAGATATTCATATTTTCAAGTATTTTTTATACATGTAGAGATAACATTGTCATTTAAAAATAATGCTATTGAGAAGGTTTAGCAGAGAGAAAAAGATTCTACGAGACTTTTTGACAGTTTTGAGAAATAAAGATGTTTTCGATCAATATGAGAAAGTATGCATATAATGTGTATCGCATAGGAAAAAGTAAATATTTCTTGAGAATCTTGAAAAATTGTATTTTTTTTCACGTCGAAATTCTTCTTGAATTTACTCAATCAATCAATGGAGTTATAATAATGATGAGGGTATATCTTAGATATTTTTGTAATGTCTGAGAAATTATAATCGTAATTGAGAATAGTGCTAACAAAATTACAACATCGAGACAAGAGCTCAATAGTATTGCCCATCATTTTAAAATTGATAGTGTTAAAGATTCTGCAGCTTTTCGCACTTCTATGAGAGGTGCAATATCTTCTCACATTCGCTGATTGATTAGTTTTCATTCAAAATAACACAAACGAGCTTTATGATAGTAAAGTGTTAGAGAAAATGGGAAATTATCGGTAGAATCATGAGAGAAAGAAAATGCACAAACAAAAATTAACACAATCCCGCAAACCAGAACGTACTGTATATTTTGATGAGAGTGAACGTATTTGCTTTGGTGATGATCCAACACTTTTTGCCTTTACAATATTATGTGTATCATTTACTGAGGGAAATAATCTAAATGGACTTTTTCTAATTACTGTCATGAGATGTTGATTTCTCCTTAATGTAAAAAATCCATTATCTGGACCTACATTTTTCTGTAATTTATCCAGCATTTTTTCGTTTAAATCTATCTTTACGCGAGTGATTAATTTCGAGGAAATATATGTACCAAAAAAAAAAATTCTAGGTCATTTCCATAGGAAATCCATGGGATAACACATAAAAATTCTTAGCACATATCCATGAAAATATGCAACAGCTCTTCATAATTGTTTTTATGCCCTTCTAACACCGGAAGTATGAAGAATTTATGGAATTGGAATGTTTATGTGTGATTCATTCCGTTTGATTGTCAAGTTTTTTCTAGAAATGTAATTGATTTAAGGATTTTTACTCATCTGATGAAATCATGAATAATTTTGAATGGATTTGAATTGTCTTCAGAGGATGAGTCGATTTTTTTCGCTGTTATTTTTAAGTTCATCTGAAAAACTAATGGAAATGCACCGTTTTTAGCCTAATGCATTTTTTGTGAAAAATTTCAAGAATTACACGAATCAATTATGGTGAAAAGAGTATATCTCCATTAGTTTCTGATATATTTGATCCTGAGAATTGGTGAAAAAATCGACTTATTCTTATTTACCTTTCCGCTACTGAATTTTCCATCGCTTTTTATCATTCCAGATAATGATCATTGAGAAATGTTGATGAAATCAGTCATGAATATCGTGTTTGACTAACCATGGATTTTCTTATGAGAATAACAATGAAAATTTTTACAGACGATGAATTTTATCCAAAGATTCCTTACTTTTGTCGGCATCGATGCTTCCGTAAATGAGCCTTCCATTGAGAGATCACAGCCGGACGGTAATTCCTCACATCCCAGTTCATTTAATGCACCACGAATTATTTCCGCCTGCTTGGATAGTTTTCTCTCCTGACAACGTGATTTCAACTCTTCTCTCTCCCGAGAATAGTCGATGGATGTTGTTTTGCTGTTAATTAGAAGACATTCGTCAATATTGAGATAATTAATCACCGATAACTTAGATGACTATGTAACTCATCACTAGAGTGAAAATTTTGATTCAATTTTTTTGTGTGTAGAATGAATATTCCAAATTATTACATGCCCCGTAACAATGTTATACAGCATGTATGATTGTTTTTTATTCTAAAATATTCATTCTACAGAGGAAACGACTGGATTAAAATTTCGACTCTGATGATAAGTTACATGGCCACTTGAAGTGCTAATGAAAAGAGACACAAGTCTTGATTTTTTTTCTTAAGTCAATTCACCTAAGATCAGAGTTGTGCTCAGTTGGTTGGACACTCTGCCGATTTTGTTGAGCTGTTTTCAATGAGGCCTCCAGTTCTGTCAGACGACTGCGTAACCAATCGATCGTTAAATTATCAACCGTTAATTTGTTCGGTAATAATTTGCCAGATGTGTCATCCACCAAATTTTCATCGAATGAAAGTCGCAGAGGAGATGCTGGCCGAGTCCTTGATTTAAAAAATTTATTGTCATTAAAAAATGAAATATTAACTTTAAATGACTCATTATCATCTTACCTATGTTTTCCAATAAAATCTTTATACTCATCCACTGGCTTAATCGCATCAACCGCATTTTTCATTTGTGCATGGATCTCTAAAAATTTTTCGGAAGAAAAATCTGAATATTTCACTGTTTCTTGAAGTATGCCTTTCCTGAAAGTAAAAGTATTATTCTAATTTCATGTGATATTTCACATGAAAATATTACTATTTTCATTTGTTAAAACTGACCTCTTTGAAGTCATATTTGTTGCAGCATGTAATGAACAAATAAGTGTTAGTACTGTTAAAAAAAACATGTTCTTTGATAGCTTACCAGGCTACTATGAATTCTTGATGAATTGCCTGCTGTCTGCGGAGAAGATTTGGTAGATAAAAATTCCGCAAATCATGTTCACACTCTGTCACAGCACCAAGAAGTAAAACATACTCATTATGAGTAAGGTGTAATTTACGACATGCTTTCTGATATTTTTCTCTCACATCATCCAATTTTCGTCCTCCTCTACCACCTAAAAATATAATAAAATCATTAAATTAAATAACATTGTACTCTTTTCAATTGAATTTTCTTTGTTTTTAATAGTGTACTTCTTACACTTGACGTAGTGCTCCTCGAAACGTGACCGTGCTAATTTGTACATCTCTAAATTTTTCTGATACTCCGTTTTTTTCCTGGCAACATCTTCATTTAACTAGTGATAAAAAAATTTAATTCATAATTATGTCATCAAATATAACTATGAAGTTTTCAGGCAAATTTATCATATTCCAATCATCAGTTTTTTTTAAGGATATCTCGGAAGTTAAGCGAGATAGAGCAATTTCGCTTCAATTGTTTCTTCTATAGCTCTTGAAATCCTTAAAAGAAAAAAGATCAGCCGAAAATTGCCCGATCTCACTTAGTTTCTGAGGTATTCTGAAGAAAACTAGTGACGAAATGGAATCAATTTATTCAAAAACTCCATATTCTCCAATGAATAATCATTTCAATTTCTTATTTTGACATAATTATACCTGTTGAAATTGATTGTTCAGCCATGTCTGTTCCTCTTGATATAATTTTCTCGCTCGTCTCCTTTCACAATGTAAATTACTGATCTGGTCAACTACAATATTCTCCATCGAATCTGCCTGTTGTTTTATCAATTTTGCCGTATGATCTATAGAGTCCATAATGTCTCTCCAACTCTGTAAAAAATTGATTATTGAGTTTTAGTGGAACAGGTAATTATTTTGAATAAAATGAGACTTTCAGACAAGTCAATTTTATTTCGTCATCAGTGTTTTTGAAATATCTCAGAATGTAAGCGAGATAGAGCAATTTTCGTGATAACCTTTTTGGAGCTCTTGAAATTTTCTAGAAAATGTGATTACGAAAATTGCTCTATCTCACTTAGTTACCAAAGTATTCTCAAAAATATGATCATTCAATAAAATCAATTTGTCTGAAAACATTATAATCATTTATTTTCTGTATATGGGAAGAAAAATCTGCAAAAATTGCTGAGCTGCTCCATAAAAGCAAGGCCATATTGCGATGCATTCAAAAAAATACTGAGAGGAATATGCAAAGTTGAAATAGTAAGAAAGGACACAAGAGTTAGTAATGAGTTCCCAAAGAAATTTGTTGAATGGCAAAGTAATTTTTTATGAATCTCCCAAGCATACAATAATCCCTAGGTTCCTAAGAGATCAAGTATTGTTTTATTTGAGCTTTGAGCAATTTTTGCTTATTTTTTTCGTTTCATAGAGGAAAATGCAAGTAGTTACCTGGGCAATGAGACTGCCAACAAGATCATCACAACGTTCAACTTTTTTACCCTGTACACTCAGAGCTGATATTGTTGAAGCATACTCTCTATCAGACTTGACTTTAGTTGTTAAACATCTTCTCATAGTTTCAAGAAGTTTTATCTCTGCGTCCTGTCTACCTAACAGTGCCTCATGCGAGGCCTGTCCTTGTAAACTCGTAGAAAAACCCATTTTCGTTTTTTTAAAGGCTTGATTCCACAGAATTTCACTATGTTTATAATAGGAATCGTAGAATTGGTAATATTCTAATTTAACTCATTCCTAAGAAACAACCTCCAAAATGACGTGATCACTTGAAATAGTTGGCCTTTTTTTTAACATTAGTACTATCACGATTAATACATCAACTTCATTTCGAGTGGATGGTTAATGCAATTCCAATTTGAAATATTACGATCGCTGATTAATCTAAACTGGAATTACATTTATTGAAAGCTGATCGAATGGGACAACACATCACTCAAGTACTCGACACACGAAAAATTCTTTTGATCTAACTTCAGGAAATACCGCCACAAGGTATGCTGAAAGACTAGATGGGATAAAGAGTTGGGGGAATAAGAAACTCAGATGGTAAGGTCGTTGTTCGAGGCTGGAGGTTCTTTAATCGATCATTGTCAAGGCGCAAGGAGGGAAAATTGAACTACAAATGAATAAATCGAGGCAGATGGTTGATAGATCAAAAATACAAATTCGAATATTAGAAGGGCTTTCGATAAACCAATATGAAAGCATCACATAGTATCTAATAAGAAATCAATTTCTTGATAGATAAACAAAACGAAGAGGTGGAACATAACATTCTCAGTTTTTCATCACTAATCTGTCAAGAATATTTTGGAAATTGAAGAATGAAATAGGACATTATTGTTCGTGAAATAGGATATATTATTATTCGTAACTATTGCTTGAATTTAAGGGCCGAATGATCTAATATAGACGGGGCCAAAATCGAAGGAAAAAGAACTTGAATTAAGGAGGTTGGTCACCACTAGCGCACGGCAGGAGAGAATGCTTTAGCATAGGGATCACAAGCTAATACCAATTTCTGAACACGAAAATAAACAGCATTTTCCTGACCTCAAATCAGCTAATTACTCGCTGAAAATCATCATAATAATTTTTTCATTTCCTCTTATAATTTTTGAAAATAAATAATAACCAGGGATTATCATTAATTTATTATGTCCAAACTAGGTTCAGGAACGAATAAAAAAATTAACACGATACGTATGAGATGTTCAACAACAACATTAAAAAATTTCAGAATTTTTTCATTTAAACGCATTTAGTGACCAGCCTCCTCAATGCAACAGAATAGGGATGACAGTTATCAATTTTCTTGTTTATCTAACCTTTTTCTCGTAAAATTTGTTTTATACTCATTCTGAAAAACTGAAAAAAAAAAGATTAATGTCAGGAAAGTTCATTGCTGAATTTAGACACATTGATTGGCGAAAACTTTTGTGATAAAAAGTGTGTTTTGTAATGGAAAATGAGTGAATTTTCCGCGTTATGAATGTATCGAACATGATCTCGAAATTTACAATAATGATATGAATAAAGATTAATAGGAGAGTACAGCAACGGTTCCAGAACTACCAGTAGACCTGAATTGCATGAATTTATGATACTTCCCCTTAAATACAATGGTTGCAGCAGATTGAATGGGATATCAGATATCGAAGATATTTTTAATTGCTCTGATTAGAACATTAAAACTCAATTTGGGAAATGCAATATGAGCCTAAACATAATCTGTCAAATAACGCAATGACACCGCGAAACGAATGGCATGAGAGAAAGAATTTGAGATTGAACGAATACGTGAATACTCACTTGATTAACGCATTGATCCTCGTCTTTCCTGGCCGCTTCAATTCATTTATGTCCTGATCAACTGGCACCAACGAGTAGAATGATGTGACCACTATGCTTCCATACGCTCGACTAGCGCCAGTAGCCACCACCCCAAAAAACAAAATATTTCCCAAACGCTCGATTACTCGCAAATCCCATAAAAAATTATATCTTCGCACCCTCATCAACTGGCGCTAGCGAGTAGAATAATGTAAACATTATGGTTCCATACGCTCGACTAGCGCCAGTAGCCACCACCCAAAAAAAAAAAATATTTCCCAAACGCTCGATTACTCGCAAATCCCATAAAAAATTATATCTTCGCACCCTCATCAACTGGCGCCAGCGAGTAGAATAATGTAAACACTATGGTTCCATACGCTCGACTGACGCCAGTAGCCACCACCCAAAAAAAAAAGTATTTCCCATTCGCTCAATTACTCCCAAATCGCATAAAAATTGTGTTCGCACCCTCATCAACTGGCGCCAGCGAGTAGAATAATGTAAACACTATGGTTCCATACGCTCGACTGACGCCAGTAGCCACCACCCAAAAGAAAAAGTATTTCCCATACGCTCGATTACTCCCAAATCGCATAAAAATTGTGTTCGCACCCTCATCAACTGGCGCCAGCGAGTAGAATAATGTAAACACTATGGTTCCATACGCTCGACTGACGCCAGTAGCCACCACCCAAAAAAAAAAGTATTTCCCATACGCTCGATTACGCCCAAATCGCATAAAAATTGTGTTCGCACCCTCATCAACTGGCGCCAGCGAGTAGAATAATGTAAACACTATGGTTCCATACGCTCGACTGAGGCCAGTAGCCACCACCCGAAAAAAAAAGTATTTCCCATACGCTCGATTACGCCCAAATCGCATAAAAATTGTGTTCGCACCCTCATCAACTGGCGCCAGCGAGTAGAATAATGTAAACACTATGGTTCCATACGCTCGACTGACGCCAGTAGCCACCACCCAAAAGAAAAAGTATTTCCCATACGCTCGATTACTCCCAAATCGCATAAAAATTGTGTTCGCACCCTCATCAACTGGCGCCAGCGAGTAGAATAATGTAAACACTATGGTTCCATACGCTCGACTGACGCCAGTAGCCACCACCCAAAAAAAAAGTATTTCCCATACGCTCGATTACGCCCAAATCGCATAAAAATTGTGTTCGCACCCTCATCAACTGGCGCCAGCGAGTAGAATAATGTAAACACTATGGTTCCATACGCTCGACTGACGCCAGTAGCCACCACCCAAAAGAAAAAGTATTTCCCATACGCTCGATTACTCCCAAATCGCATAAAAATTGTGTTCGCACCCTCATCAACTGGCGCCAGCGAGTAGAATAATGTAAACACTATGGTTCCATACGCTCGACTGACGCCAGTAGCCACCACCCAAAAGAAAAAGTATTTCTCATACGCTCGATTACGCCCAAATCGCATAAAAATTGTGTTCGCACCCTCATCAACTGGCGCCAGCGAGTAGAATAATGTAAACACTATGGTTCCATACGCTCGACTGACGCCAGTAGCCACCACCCAAAAAAAAAAGTATTTCCCATACGTTCGATTATTCCCAAATCGCATAAAAATTGTGTTCGCACCCTCATCAACTGGCGCCAGCGAGTAGAATAATGTAAACACTATGGTTCCATACGCTCGACTGACGCCAGTAGCCACCACCCAAAAGAAAAAGTATTTCCCATACGCTCGATTACTCCCAAATCGCATAAAAATTGTGTTCGCACCCTCATCAACTGGCGCCAGCGAGTAGAATAATGTAAACACTATGGTTCCATACGCTCGACTGACGCCAGTAGCCACCACCCAAAAAAAAAAAGTATTTCCCATACGCTCGATTACGCCCAAATCGCATAAAAATTGTGTTCGCACCCTCATCAACTGGCGCCAGCGAGTAGAATAATGTAAACACTATGGTTCCATACGCTCGACTGACGCCAGTAGCCACCACCCAAAAAAAAAAGTATTTCCCATACGTTCGATTATTCCCAAATCGCATAAAAATTGTGTTCGCACCCTCATCAACTGGCGCCAGCGAGTAGAATAATGTAAACACTATGGTTCCATACGCTCGACTGACGCCAGTAGCCACCACCCAAAAGAAAAAGTATTTCCCATACGCTCGATTACTCCCAAATCGCATAAAAATTGTGTTCGCACCCTCATCAACTGGCGCCAGCGAGTAGAATAATGTAAACACTATGGTTCCATACGCTCGACTGACGCCAGTAGCCACCACCCAAAAAAAAAAGTATTTCCCATACGCTCGATTACGCCCAAATCGCATAAAAATTGTGTTCGCACCCTCATCAACTGGCGCCAGCGAGTAGAATAATGTAAACACTATGGTTCCATACGCTCGACTGAGGCCAGTAGCCACCACCCGAAAAAAAAAGTATTTCCCATACGCTCGATTACGCCCAAATCGCATAAAAATTGTGTTCGCACCCTCATCAACTGGCGCCAGCGAGTAGAATAATGTAAACACTATGGTTCCATACGCTCGACTGACGCCAGTAGCCACCACCCAAAAGAAAAAGTATTTCCCATACGCTCGATTACGCCCAAATCGCATAAAAATTGTGTTCGCACCCTCATCAACTGGCGCCAGCGAGTAGAATAATGTAAACACTATGGTTCCATACGCTCGACTGAGGCCAGTAGCCACCACCCGAAAAAAAAAGTATTTCCCATACGCTCGATTACGCCCAAATCGCATAAAAATTGTGTTCGCACCCTCATCAACTGGCGCCAGCGAGTAGAATAATGTAAACACTATGGTTCCATACGCTCGACTGACGCCAGTAGCCACCACCCAAAAGAAAAAGTATTTCCCATACGCTCGATTACTCCCAAATCGCATAAAAATTGTGTTCGCACCCTCATCAACTGGCGCCAGCGAGTAGAATAATGTAAACACTATGGTTCCATACGCTCGACTGACGCCAGTAGCCACCACCCAAAAAAAAAGTATTTCCCATACGCTCGATTACGCCCAAATCGCATAAAAATTGTGTTCGCACCCTCATCAACTGGCGCCAGCGAGTAGAATAATGTAAACACTATGGTTCCATACGCTCGACTGACGCCAGTAGCCACCACCCAAAAGAAAAAGTATTTCCCATACGCTCGATTACTCCCAAATCGCATAAAAATTGTGTTCGCACCCTCATCAACTGGCGCCAGCGAGTAGAATAATGTAAACACTATGGTTCCATACGCTCGACTGACGCCAGTAGCCACCACCCAAAAAAAAAAAGTATTTCCCATACGCTCGATTACGCCCAAATCGCATAAAAATTGTGTTCGCACCCTCATCAACTGGCGCCAGCGAGTAGAATAATGTAAACACTATGGTTCCATACGCTCGACTGACGCCAGTAGCCACCACCCAAAAAAAAAAGTATTTCCCATACGTTCGATTATTCCCAAATCGCATAAAAATTGTGTTCGCACCCTCATCAACTGGCGCCAGCGAGTAGAATAATGTAAACACTATGGTTCCATACGCTCGACTGACGCCAGTAGCCACCACCCAAAAAAAAAAGTATTTCCCATACGCTCGATTACTCCCAAATCGCATAAAAATTGTGTTCGCACCCTCATCAACTGGCGCCAGCGAGTAGAATAATGTAAACACTATGGTTCCATACGCTCGACTGACGCCAGTAGCCACCACCCAAAAGAAAAAGTATTTCCCATACGCTCGATTACTCCCAAATCGCATAAAAATTGTGTTCGCACCCTCATCAACTGGCGCCAGCGAGTAGAATAATGTAAACACTATGGTTCCATACGCTCGACTGACGCCAGTAGCCACCACCCAAAAGAAAAAGTATTTCCCATACGCTCGATTACTCCCAAATCGCATAAAAATTGTGTTCGCACCCTCATCAACTGGCGCCAGCGAGTAGAATAATGTAAACACTATGGTTCCATACGCTCGACTGACGCCAGTAGCCACCACCCAAAAGAAAAAGTATTTCCCATACGCTCGATTACTCCCAAATCGCATAAAAATTGTGTTCGCACCCTCATCAACTGGCGCCAGCGAGTAGAATAATGTAAACACTATGGTTCCATACGCTCGACTGACGCCAGTAGCCACCACCCAAAAAAAAAAGTATTTCCCATACGCTCGATTACGCCCAAATCGCATAAAAATTGTGTTCGCACCCTCATCAACTGGCGCCAGCGAGTAGAATAATGTAAACACTATGGTTCCATACGCTCGACTGACGCCAGTAGCCACCACCCAAAAGAAAAAGTATTTCCCATACGCTCGATTACTCCCAAATCGCATAAAAATTGTGTTCGCACCCTCATCAACTGGCGCCAGCGAGTAGAATAATGTAAACACTATGGTTCCATACGCTCGACTAGCGCCAGTAGCCACCACCCAAAAAAAAAAATATTTTCCATGCATTCAACTGGTCCCACTAATGACGAATCCAATACATTCTCAAAACAGAGTTCTGAACAACGGATGCTCTTGGTTCCCTTCGGAAATGATGTCGTCATGCTCTCTGAAAATCAAGAAAGAATCCCAAAAATTAGTATTAAACAACGGAGCTTCAGCAAGTCTTATAGCCATTCGTTTCGTGTGCCCGCTGTTATCGAGGGAAGAAATAGTATATTTCCGGACGAGAGAGACAGAGTTTTTCAAGGAGTGTGAAGTTGGCGCCCGAGCCGAAGGCGAGGGATGCCAATCACACGACTTGAAAAACTCTGTCTTTCATGTCGGGAACATAGTTTTTCTTTAGTGATTTTACGTTCTCAAGTTCGAGAAAGGGTTTTTTCCAGGCTAGCCTGGAAAAAATTTTTTCTCGAGCGTGTGAACGTAGCAACAGTAATGAAAATATAAGTTAGTAAAATAAGAAAATTACATTGGATACAAAAAAAAAGAAAAAACAATCTGCCGCCAATATTTTCATTGATTTTAAGAGTTTTCCATAATATATGCCTATAAATTTACAGATGTCCATTGTACGCCTGATATCCATTTTGCCTCACCTTCCCCCATCTATAAAGAGAAATTCTAACAAAGGAATATTTTATTTATTTATCAAAAGAATATAAATTGAGAAAAACAATATTCACGCTGAAACTTTCCGACGAAAATGACTTTCTTCCTACCCTTTATTTTCTAGTTGACGAAGGACGTCTCGAAAACGCGAAAAAGCCAGTCACAAAGCCGACGATCCACAAAATAATTACTTTACTTATTATTCTTTGCAGCCTCTGCATATTTAATTCGTTTTCTCCCACGAATATTCGTCACTCCCCGTTATATTTCAAAGAGATTTTTAAAATAATCCTCGAAACAAGCACAAAAAAAAATCGCGAAGGTCTCCGAAAAACGGTTGATCTCTAGTAAGAAGTACGCTGGGAATGCAAATGACGTCTCTCCGCTAACACTTTTGGCGGCAAAACCCTTCCCTTCGTTCACAAACCCGCGAAGAAAAAAAAACGAAAAGAAAAATGCTAACCAAGAAATATTAATTGAGAAAAAATAGAATTATTTGCGCTGAAACTCGGCTGTATTCTGAAATTATTAGTGAATTGATGGGATTTTTTCCGATAAATAATACTCTCCCCCTCCCTACCTCCTTTCTTCTAGTTGATAAAAATAAAGGCGATGCAACAGCGCGGGGAAGCCACACGACGAGGCCAATGATCAACAAAACAATTATTTTACACAGACTCGTTACGATTATTCTTTTCTTCTATGATCATTTCTCATTTTACGTTTTATTCAATAGAGAGCTCTGAGATAATCTTCAATCTCCACCAACAAATAAAAAAAAAAAATGAAAATCATAAAGGACACTGACAGACCGTTGACTTCCAACAAGAAATACGCCGGGAATGCAAATGACATCTCTCTATCAGCACTTTTGGAACCAAAAACCCTTCCCCCACCCCTATTAATTCCTACACTCTCGCGAAAAAAAAATGTAAAGAAATGAATATCGATTGGAAAAAAAATAATAATCCCAATAAAAGGCTGTTGTGCGAGAGAAAAAATGCCTTCTCCCCTAACCCCCCCTTTTTTTTTTAGTTGATAAAAATACGATAGAAGAACGCAGGAAAGCCACACGGCAAAGCCAATGATCCACAAAATAATCATTTTCTACAAGCTTATCACGATCAATTTTTTCTTGCTCTAATATTCTCCATATTATTTTCCATTTGCACAAGAGAGCTGCAAAATAATCTTCAATCCGCGGGAAAAAAATAAAATAAAAAGTAAGACTCACAGGGATTGCTGCAAAACCGTGGATCTTCAGCGAGGAATACGCCGGGAATAGAATGCAAAAGGCGTCTCTTCTCCAACTTCTTTGGCGGCAAAACGCTTCCCCACCTTTCACTTATTACCACACACTCGCAAAAAAAAAATAAAAAAAAAATGCAAAGGAATACATTTCAATTCAATAAAAAATGGTAATTTGCGATAGAACACTGTTGTCCTTGATCAATGCGATTAATTCCTCAATTAATGGGATTTTACCGGCCAAAAAATTACCTTCCCCCCTTTTTTTTAGGTGATAAAAATACGATGAAAAAATGCGGAAGAACCACACGACACGGCCAACGACCGCAAAAAAATGTAAAAAAATAAAACTCACGGGAAACAGTAAACAAACCGTAGATCTCCAGTGAGGAATACGCCGGAAATTCAAATGGTGTCTCTCCACTAACACTTTTGGCGCCAAAATTTTTCCCCCACTTTCACTTATTGCCACACACTCACGAAAAACAAAAAACAAAAAAACAAAGACATGAATATTAATTTTTATAAAATAATAGTAATTCACGATAAAACACTGTTGTCGTTGATTAATGCGATTAATTCTTCACTTGATGAAATTTTACCGGTAAAATAAAAATTACGGTTCCTCTATATTTCTTTTTGTTGATAAAGGCACGACACAAAAAAGCGGGAAAAGTTCCATGGCAAGGTCAATGATCCCACAGCACAATTGTTTTTCACCTATTATTTCACACAGCTTCTCCATAATTTATTTTTTCTCGCACAAACATTCGTCATTTCACGTTTTATTGACACAAGGGAGCTTCAAAATAGTCTTCAATCACCACAACAAATAAATAAAAAAATTAAACTCACGGGAAACAGTGAAAAACCGTTGATCGTCAGAGAAAAATACGCCAGGGATGCAAATGGCGTCTCTCCTCCAACATTTTTGGCGGCAAACCCTTTCCCCACCTCCACTCCCCTTCCACCCTCACTCGCTGATTCACACACACACACGAAACAAAAATCACAAAGGTGACGCCATATTTTTTTTATGTTTTTCAGCACTTTGTCAATAGATTTCACTCATAACAATTTACTGCGATTTGTTTAATATTTTTTTTCAATTAATTTTTAACTGCTCTTCCTATCGTTTTCTTTCTCATTGATTTTATTCGATCGACGAAAATGCGTTGAAATTAAAATTTTCTCTATATTCTTTCCGATTTAATCATTTTTCACCACTTTTTTGTAACTCACGCACGAATAATAATCACAACTTATTCCACTGAATTTAAATCAATTAACCGATAAAATCCTGTGTATTGTCTTTCTTTGTTGATAAAATAAAATAATAAAAAGCCGACACACCGGGAGAACGAATCGCGAGACATTTTAGTAAATTTCAATGGCCGATTGGGAAAAACGCGGGAAGAACGAAGCCTGCCCCCCCCCCCATTCCCCTTTCTCTATCGTTAGAGAGTGTCGCCATATTTGTTTTTTTTCTCATATTTTTCAGCACTTCTTCGAGAATCCACTCGTAAAAATTCACTGCGTTTTTTTTTTCAAATTAATACTTCACTGCTTCTTTTTTCTTTTAATTGATTTCACTTGATTAATGAAAACGCGGTTAAAATTGAACATGTAGAGAGGCAAATGAAATGGGGAAAACAGAATAATTCTCCCGCCTTCTTCCCCTTTATCCAAAAAATGTCAATTTTTTATTTTTTTTCTTTTCAATTACGTTATTTTTTCACTTTTCTTTTGTTTTTGACATTCACTCAAAAATATTTGCGACTCATTAATCCCAAAAAATCACTGGCATCACTAATTATTGATTGGGATAATTGCTGCTGAAGGCGTAATGAGAAGCCGGTACTGCAGCGGACACGACAGCACAAGAGTTGAAGCCCAAATGACACAGAAATCAGTGATGAGAGGACAAAAGTGCGGGAGAAGCAACCGACTCTCCTCCCCTCTCCCCTTACCCTTTGTCTCTTTGTCCCTTTCTCATTCCAGGATTTATATATATGTTGTCTTGTTCATCACTTACAGGAATGAATCTACTGCGAATTAATTCCACAAAAAATAATTTATTGAAAATAGCAAACATCAGACAATTTTTTTGCAGACTTTTTTTTATTAACAAATAAATTATTTAAAAAAAAAATGGATATTATTCACATGCAGAGAATTCGGAGGAAAATGAACAAAATTTTGTTTTCTTTTTTTTTTTGTAATGATTTATTTGTCTAAAAAAATTTGAAAAAATTGTCATGTTTTTGTTACCTTCATCTTCAGTATCATTGCAAAAATCGTCCCGCCACTATATCGATGAAATAATGAATTAATATTGAATTTACAGTGAAGAGCCTGCACAATAATAAATACGACAGCCGAACAAAGGAGCCAAAGCCCGAATAACGCAGGACAGACTCGTAAGAGTGGCAAAGGGGGGAGGGGGGGAAGAAACAGAAAAAACTCTCCTCGCTCAGTCAAAATCAAAATCAAAATTTTGAAACAATTATTAACAAATTGAAAAAAAAATTTAAAATGATTTCTGAATTTTACTGGTCATTGCAATTATCGAAATTATTAGAGAAGTTATTAAATATATTTTTTTTTTTCACTCTAAAAATAAAAAACAAAACTGACCTTCAAACGTATCGAATAGGCGTGGCCTCGATGTTCATAGGTGGTGAGTGTTGTGTAACGGTTGTGCTCGAAAAACACTGAAAATTAATACGAAAACAAACGGACATCTGAAAATTTAATTTTTTTTCATAACAAATAAATTAATAAATAAAGAAAAAAATAAAAAATAAGTGAATGTAAATTTTTTTTTTAATGTAAAATTTAAAAAAAACTAGAAGTACAAATTATTTAATGCTGCGATTTTTTTTTTCATGACTTTATTCTGAATTTATTCTCATTTTTGTACTAAAAATGTAGAAAAATTGTTTGCTACATCGTTATAGTGCAGCAAGCCGAAAACACCAGAAGAGTCGGTATGTCAGGGGAGGAGGTGAGGGGAAATTCCCTAGTGCCCCCTTCTTTATCGACTAAGACCAATGCTAGTTACCATGGTGAGAGGGGCGAGGTAGGCATTTGCAGTATCTCTGCCAGAGGACAGTAGTTTTCGTAGCAGTATATATGTGATGACAATCAGCTGTCATAGTTATTTGTCAGTAACTGATGACTAGTTTTGTATTTTTATTTTTATCCTATTAAAATTCAATTAGAATCAGTAATTATCCCTTATCTCTTCAGCACATATTTTTCTATGCAAAATGGGTATTTTTTTCGCTAAGAAAAAACCGTCTAGTCGTGTCACAGATCAGGATAAAGCAGTTCTGGTAAGTTTAAGTCGTTAATTTGCAAGTTTAACCTCAAAGAAATTCTACAAATAATTAATAATTACCTTCTTTTTTTTCATTTACGTATTCAGCAACTCAAACATGCCAGAGACAAAATCAAACAATATCAAAGCAGAATCGAGCAGAACATCGAGAAAGACCGAGAACTTGCGAGGAAATTAATTAAGAGTGACAGAAAAGAGTAAGAATTTTTTTCTACTGTTTTTCTATTCTAAATAAATGAAAAGATAGATGAAGGGACTGAACAATTTTCGAAAATATTAAATTTTCAGGAAAATTGATTGCATTTGGTTACCAGTTTTTCCAAAATATCTCACAATTTGAAGAAGATGGAGCAATTTTGCCCTAATGTTTTTTTTTGTAGAGAATTTCGACAGCTACACAAAAGAATTGGGGTGAAATCGCGTTATCTCACTTAGTTTCCGAGATATTCTGAAGAAACTGATGCCAAAATGGAGTCAATTTGTCTGGAAATATGTTGAAAATTAAAAGACAAGACGAGATTTCTTCAAAATTTCACTGTAGCTTTGATTTGTTACATCTAGAGAAGTTTTCTGATGAAATTTCTGTATTTCTTATCTATCTCGGAATATCCTGAAGATTCCAATGGAAATTATCACAGGAATTATCGAACTTTCTTTATCGTTTTTTTTTCCCCCATTAGACGAGCATTATCGCTTCTCCGTAAAAAGAAATTCCAAGAACAAGTATTAACAAAGACTGATGGCCAATTGGAGAATATTGAGAGAATGGTTCATGACTTGGAATTTGCACAAGTTGAAGCCAAGGTTATTGATGGATTGAAAATTGGTAATACAGCACTGCAGAAATTACATGAAATTTTGTCAATCGAGGAAATTGAGAGGGTAATGGATGACACGAAAGAGGGAGTTGAGAAACAGAGAGAATTGGATGAAATGCTGATGGGAACACTCACTGAAGAGGATGAAGAAGAAGCTGAAGCTGAACTAGATGCATTATTGGCTGAAGAAACGAAGGAATTGCCTGAAATACCTGACGATGTTGTACTGCCTGATGTACCTGATGATAAAATCGAGAAGGAGAAGGGTAAGAATATTTTAATTTGATTTTTTTTAAATATGTTTATTGATAATTGAGTAATAGAGCAATTAGAGAAAATAATTTCGAGTTTAGAGTGAAAGTTCGAGGAATTTTTTTTGTGAAGGATTTAATGTTTGACTGAAGGAAATTATTGATGAATTTCAATCTCATGGGTTAGAAATATTTTCTAGCTCAATTATTGAATTATTTTTCTGCTTTTTTCTTATTGTAAAATTTCAACAAAGATTTAAGAAGGAATGAATGCAATTGAAATTAATTGCTATTTAAAAAAATATATTTCAGCATCATCGAAGAAAGACAAGAAACAAGAACCTGTCGCACTGGAAGCTTAATTCGAAGTGAATTAAATAAAATTATATATCCTGACTATGATGTAAATATTTGTACAGTGTGGTATGAAAAGAACCAAATGAAAAATAATGCAATATGGAAACTACAATAAAGAATATATTCTCGTCTTAGCTTTGTGAGTATTTTTCAAATATTTCACTATACCGTGGTGGCCCCGATTTCTAACAGTATTCCAGTAATTGACAATTTTCGCAAAATTTCATAGTTATATTTCAGTGTACAGTATATTGTTGAATAGTCAATTGCTGAGTTCGTTTAGTGGAACAAATATATATGAATATAATTAAATTACATACAATAAGAAAATAATTGTTGGCTTCGATTTATGCTATCAGAAACTAGTTCTCATGTGCCAAAAATCGGGACGACTACAGTAAATCTCAAAGGAAGTAATAAATCATTGTGGATGTGCGAATTTTCTATTCTTGAAACAGTTGATGAATAGAAAACAAAATGTTTAAATTCTCAATCTGAAATTGTGTTTGTCCACCTTATCTTTCTGTGCACCAGCATTCACGACAATGTTCAAGTATTAATGAGACGGAAAAAAAAATTAAAAAATTGTTTATCAGTGCTATTATCAATGTTTTCAAGGATGAGCGGTTTGGATTGAATAATCAATTTATCACGAACAGGTAGCATGGTCCGCGTGATAATTTCGTATTAACTAATTAAATTATAATTAACGATACAAATTGAACTTTGATGAAAAAATGCCATAATTGAGGAAATAATTTGAGATTGCAACTGACCCGTTGACAATAAAAAGATAAATATATACAAAAATCTTTGATACAAAAGAAATGAATTTTCTTCAATTCAATTTCAAGGCTTTGAAATAATCTTTCGAGTCATACAATACTTTTTTTTCTTCCTTATCTCAAAATACCCTTAACTTAACAAGCATCAAATTAACAACGTCAACAATAACACGTCACTAATGAAAAAAAAAATTATAAAAAAAAATTCACAAATAAAAAATCCAATTTAATCTTCACTTGAGTTTTATGATTCAATAAAATATTATGGATTATGAATGGAAAAAGAAAAGTAACTTGATACACATTTTTTTCTCAAATATCTTCACATTTATTTGTCAATATTATGTACAAAAGGATTTTTTTTTCATTTTTTGATTTTCCGTAAGTTTTCGGCATTTTACAATTTGAATTTAAATATGAGTAATTAATAATCAAAATCAGTTAGGAAAAAAATGCAAATGTAAATGAAAAAGAATCATTAAGTTTTCATCTATGTTTTTCAATAAAATTTCCATCTCTCTGGTTATTAAAAAAAATGACTCAATTAAATTCATGTTGTAATACCAATTCCATTTTTCTATTCTTACGTGAGAAAAAAAAAATGATTTTCTTCCAATCAATAAAATTGATTCCTATTACATTCACTCAATGCACTCAATCATTTTTCTCCACAATATCTACACTTTTAAAGTCTACTTTATACAAAAAAAAAAGCAATTATCCATAATTTGGACGTTGGAACTAGATTCATGTTCACTATGACACGTTTAATGCACTTTTTTGGATTTTATGATATTTCATAACGAAAAAAAAAAAAAAAATCACGAAAAAAACTCTGTCGTTTTCGGGAATGAGATCACGAACCAGGAATGCATTTAAACAGGTACAGTAAAAATTTCTTATCATAAAAACATTATTATTAATATATTAATATTATTATCATTCAAACATCCGAAATTTACGTGTGTATTTCGCAACTATCTCTTTCTGCAGTTACAATTCTTCCTTATTCCGGTTTATTTGCCGGTGTTTATTTCACTCAAGGATTATTGAACTCATCGATCCAGATTGAAAGGTACATGTGCGTAAAGTACGTGAACACTTTGGGCTCGCAGTCTTGTTGCTTCATTAATGACTGGTCTGACCTCATATCTACGATGATAACCACTTACTAAGCTTCCAGCTCGGGTTGATCTGGTCATACCCATTTGACTGAATCGATTTGAATTCGTTGGACGAATTGAATTATATGATCTCGATTGATGCAACAGGCTCCTGTGGGTCCTCGGAAATCCCTGAGAACTGCCTGACAGTGGATCTCACCTGACAATTAAAAAAATTGATTTTTTAAATTAAAAATAATGTCTAATAATAAGAGTCAGCTTTCATCAATTTCATGTGTTCCAAGGATAACTTGATTTTGATCTTCATGCTGATTCTAATTATTGTCATGAAACTAGTACATGTCTGACAATTTCTGATTTCATGTTATAATACAATCACGACAAAATAAGAATTATTGTGATTATGATGAACGATTAAAAATCATTGTACAAAGTCGAAAATATCTAGAATGAATAGCATCTATAATAACAATTGAAAATTGACAGAAAGGGAAGAAAATTAGAATTGAGGGGAAAGTCGAAAGCATAATCTTCTTTGAGATGAAAATATAAAAAAATTCAAAATTACGAAAAATATTGAAAGAATTATTGTTATTGAAATATTTTGTAGTGAGCAATTTGATTTATGAGCATTTATTAATAAATTATCATTTTTGGAGATATTTTGGCGTAAATTATTTGATTTTGGAGTATTTTTTCCTGAGTAATTATTGAAGAAAATATTCAAACGTAAATTATTTTTCGGCGGTTTTTTTCGATTGTTATTCAATCGTTGAAACATTATCACGTGATACATAATTTTTTTCAAGAAATAATGGATTTGTTAAAAAGAAAACTAAAAATTTTCAGGTGTTTTCTACTTTCAATGGAGATAATTTTTAATATTTTGTTGAAGATGCTCATGTTTATTTTGTTCGTTGTTAAATTCCTACTGCTATCATTTTGCATTCACTGAATTTTATGGAATTTTATGCTCTTTTTTGTTTCTTTATTAATCTTTCATTATGTTATTTATATTGTATATAATGCCAATTGGCTTAAAATGAATAAGTAAATAAATAAATAAATAAATATGTAAATGAAGAGGCATAATTGTACTTCCATAAAGCTCATATAATGTGGACTTTTAACAAGTACCATGGTGTGGCTCCTATTTCTGACAATGCCCCAGTAAATGACAATCTTTTCAAACTATTCAGTTTTATTCAAGTGTATAATATGTTGTTTAATATTCAATTGCTGAGCTCGATTTATAGTATCAGAAACTAGGTCTAAAATGTCAGATACCAGGGCCACTACGGTACCTCAGAGAGAACCCATGAAATTTAAACACAAAAACTTGGCTAACCCAGATTGCATCATTAGAAATGCAATCGATCCAAGGAAAATATATTTACCTAGCGTAAGGTGGTGGTGGTGTAGGTGCAGTAGGTTGGTCAGTGGCAAGACCGCTTCCTGGGACTGTAATTACCCCTGGAAGTACCCCAGTTACTTGACTATTACTCGCCGTTATCAATTGTCCTGGATTCAATTTGATAGCATCATCATAACTTGGTGGAGCGTCTGCAACTGCTTCATAATCAGGTGGTTTTTGTCTTGCACCACTTGAGCCATCCTCGATTGATATTACATGAATTGGATCATCAATCTGTAAATAAATATTGGGAAAAATATTGAGTCAATTCACGCAAATTCGAGAGCATTTTTTGATTACTTTTGTAAAATTCATTTATCAATAATAAAATTCTCGAAACAAATTTATTCGAAAAATGTTAATAATATTGCACTAAAAAATAGTGGAAAAAATTATCGAAAGCATTCAATAGTTCTGAACAAATAATTTTTGCCACTAATAAATTTTTCCAATTTATTTTCACGAAATTTACCTAATTCACTATTTGTTTCATTAGTTCTAAGCAAATGTTGATTTCAATCGAATTCGCTAAAGTCAAAAAATTTTCAATTACTCGAAAGAAATGTTCGTTAAGGACTAATGAAACAATTCATTTAATCATTTTTTTACTGCTATTTTTTTCTCAGCCTAGGCAATAAAAATATATTTGAATGGGGAGACAATATTCAATAGCAATTATTATTTTTTCTTTGGAAACCGGAACGCGGCCTCTCGACGCATATAGCTAGGTGCAGTAAAAGTATCAAGCCAAGAGACAAAAAAAGCATAGCACAGTACTTAACTAAGATAATAATAGATTTCGCGTGCGCACTTTAGGGTTAATATCCTTAGACAACCCCCTTTAATATGTATACCTAGTTTCTAAGTTTGTACACGACCCTCTTTCACCATAATTTTACAACGATAAGGGGTGTATTTATACTGTTAAAAATAAATCATCGAGTCAATGGAAATTTAAGTGAGAACTAAAAATGAAATTTGTGAGTGGTGGGCGCGGAGAATAGATATAGATAACACGTTGAGTGATGAAAAGAAAATTGTTTTTCTTTTGTATCGGAAGAAATTGGTTGCCGTGGTGGACCCAGTTACCGGACGAGTCCCAGTTTCCGGATGCAGCAGCAAGATATAGTAATAATTAATATTCAAGTAAAAAAATCGAGTTTTTCAATAACTGCAAAATGTTAAAATAACAATCAAGTAAATTGTTCGATTCATTGAACTGGAAAATTCCATCATTTTAATAAATTAATTCTAGCTTGTCCGGAAACAGGTACCATGGCCTTAACCATCCGGTAACTGGTGCCTTCACAGAGAAGAGGACATGAGGGAAAATTGGTGAGAAACATTGAGATAATTCCAAAAAATAAATTATTAGAATCATAGATGAAAAATAAATAAATTTGAATGATAATAATAAATATTAATATTGATATTGATATTTAATATAAATAAATTCATTACGAAAGAATTTGATACACGTAATTTTTCATAAATTGGACGAAAACATGAACGAGATTGAAAGATTTCTTTATTTTCCTTATTTTCATCAAATATGAAAGAAATGACAAATTTAAAATGATAATCGTAGTAATGTAAAAAAAATGATATATCTTCGCGATAGATCGTCCATAGAACCGCTGACAATTCACTATTATAAGTAATATAATTATTCCCGCTATCTATTTCCATCGTCATTCACATTCGATCATTTGCGTCTGATAAAGAAAAAAACATACATACGCTTTTACCAAAATCAATAAATTCTATCTTCTATTGAGCAGAGGGTAGAAACATAGATACTCTATATGCAATTTATTTCAGTTCTATTCTTCATATTCAACCTCTCTCGTATTACGACTCTCTGTCAGTTTATAAACTTCTATTAATAGAATTCAAACTACTCTGCGGTGAATATAACATCGAAAAATCCAATTCTATGGACATATGAACCGGTGTCGATGCACTGTGTGTCTTTATTTATCACATTTCCTCCTATTTTTAATCTTGTAACTTCCAAGTCTATATTGAGAAATAATAATTCAGTGTATTTATGGAATCTTTTGTTTTCGTCAATCGTTTCGTTCTTTTCCTGCTATTAAAAAGTTTAATGATGGGGCTAAAAATTTTCTTTTCGAAACTTTAACAAATTTTAAAGAAAATGAAAAAAAAAATATTTTATTGAAATAATGACGGATTTGAATGAAGTAAATAAAACACGATTAATTGGAATTATTTTGAATCCCACTTTCCAAAATATATTGCCTCTATGTCCAGATACTGGGATCTTTGCAGAATTCATGATAAAATTCATTCCAAATCAGTTTACTAAAAAAATCTCCTTACTTTAAAATTTTTCCTCTCAATTGTTGAAAAAAAGTTAGTTTAATAGCATTTTTAGCTCACCTGGACTGTTTGTGGATGTCCTGCGTGTTGTGATTGAATATTAGTCCTTGTTGGCGGTGCATGCAGCCAACAGCACATAGCAGCGCATATTAAAAGTGCACCAGCAACTATACAAGCAACACCAACGTATCTAACTGGTTCAACATAATTTTCCGCAAGTCCCAGCCAATTTATCAATGCACCAACGCATAATAACACCATGCCATAGCGATAAGGCCTCTGTGAGCGTCGTGACTCCTCGAGGGACATTTCTGTAATAACAATAAAAAATAAATATTTTTAAAATTTCGAAAAATAAAGAGAAAAGGGTAGAATGATTTTTTCCATTAATGGAATGGTCATTCTTGCAGATAGAAGTTTTTCAAAAAAATGGCGGGATATTCAAATGCTTCCGTTTACTTTGAAAAATTGTCGTAGGAACGAGAGACTCTCATGAATGACCAATTTTCCCAAAATGAATTTAGGGCATTTACTTTCTCCCTCTCTCATTCACTTTCATCGATTTTCATCATCCATTAGGTCTAGAAAAAGAACCAATGAAAAATAACGAAGGACATTATCATGTCTATGTAGGTTAGGACAGATAGAGGACAATAATTCAACGGTGATAAAAAAAAAAGTAATAGTAATGACAGAAAAATAAGAGATAATCATTGTCACTCGTATTCTTTGTATTTCGTTATTCTGAAATACTTGAGTGGTCATTTTTCATGTATTCATTATTAGTGAGACCCTAACATTCAAATTGGGTGACGTAAAGTGGGTGGGTTCTAGGTGTTCCACTTACGTGACTAGTGATAATGGTAATATTCTTCAGAGTTGGTGGATTTTATCGATAACCAGACAATACGACGTTATGACAACTGAATTTATTATAGGGACATGACTTGGTTGTTACTTCATAATAAGTGAAAGGGGATAGGTCATAGTCAGACACGTAGTGCAATGCTACTTTTGGTGCGATGAATGATGTGGAATGGAGGTTTTCAGGTAAATATACAATCAGGTATGAGAAATAAGGAGATATTGAGGATGTTGGAACTATGGCTGCTCAAATGGCGAGGGAGAACTCATAAGTCAAATTGACAGAATGAGGAGACGACAAGACGACCAGAAAAAGTCAAAAGCAAGAATCCAGCAAAAAAAACATGAATTATGCTTTTAATATTGCTAAAATGAAGGTTTAGAGGAGATTCGACTATATACATGCTTAACTTAATTTAAGTTCACTTGACTTAAGTTTTGAGAAATGGAGATGTATAAGAGAGTGTATGAAAAACTGAGAAGTCAGAAGGAGAAAATGACAAGACCGCAGGACAACTAAAACAAGTCGAAAGTAAAAATCCGGTAAAGAACGTTAGTTATGAATTTTTTTATTTTTTGATCAGTTTCCCGCCAGTTTCTGATCAGATGAACAATCATTCATAAGATACAATTTCAGTCTCAAGACAAATAATAAAAATCTGAAATAATCAATGCAGACATCATAACAAATGTACATAAATTTACGAAGTTTACTCAGTGTGCATGTGCCTTATAAAATAATTATTGAGTTAAGAACACTACTTTTTTCCATGTTTTCCAGTATCAATAATATCAATCAATAACCGTTTCAACCATATCTATGAATTCTGACGGAAATAAATATATTCTAACGAAGAAGGAAAATCGACAGAGGAAAGGGATTTGTAATCTAGAGGTTCTTGGTTCAAAATATGGTCATTGTCGACTGACGCAAGAATCATTTTCAGTTCTTTTCATGCGTTTTTTCCATGGATACGTCATCAGTTTTTTTCGCTGATTATCGTGGTGAAAAAAAAAGTGGTGAAAATAATCCAATATTTGTTCTATTAGTGCTTAGCAAATATTTTTTAAAATAATTTAAAAAGTTGTTGAATTTACTGAATTCCATTTAATTAAACAAATCAACAGTTTAAATAAAAGGAATTTAAATAATTTAACTTTTTTTAAAATTATTCCAAAAAAACAATTTTGTAATGACAAATGGAACATATATTTGATAGTTTTTACTACTTTTTTCCCTCAGTGCACGAGCATAAAATTAGAGAGATGTGAATAAGGAAAAAAAATGGGTTTCTTCATATAATCTTATGCACACGAACGCGCCCCATTTTCTTAAAATCTCAGAATCTATAAAAAATTACTTCAAAAACTTAAGAAAATTGTTGAAAGAAAAAAAAAACATATCCTTATCTCACGTTCACTTAATCTTTTAATTCCCCACAATTATCTTCCTTTTGTTCTATTTCCAATTGCTCATGTGTACATGTCCTTATGCAGTATAAAAAAACAAAATATTCTTCAGTGCACTTTGCAAAAGGAAAAAAAAAGGAATCATGATCACACTTTATTATGCAGTTCCTGCATATCCTCATGTTCAATAATTCAAAACATTTTCTTCTATTCATCGCGTGAGAATTCGTTTGCGTGTCCTGTTTCATTCCGCACGCGACACAAAAAATAATTATAATATTTTTTCACCTCTATGATGCATCAAGCAGTACCGCTAATTCGAAAGAAAGGCTTATAAAATTTTATCAGCCGTTATAATGGTCAATTTTTCAACTTTATAAAATAATTCACAAAAATTCCGAAAAATTTAAAGTCATGTGGGAAATATAATTGAGATTGAGATGGAAAATATGACAATTACCAAAATTATGATACTGAAAATAGCAAACATTTGACATTTCTTTTCAAACAAATAAATTATTACAAGAAAAATGTTTAAAAATTTGCACTTATAGTTTTACTCATAGTCTAAATTTCTACTTGTGCATATTTTCATTTTTTTCTTAAATAATTCATTCGTTAAAAAAAGCATCTTCCATTCAGAAGCAAAAAAGACTTAAAATTGTCGCATGCTTGCCATTTTGAGTGTCATAAAAAATGACATTCAGAGAGAAAATTGTCAGCTCTTGAAAAATTAACAATATGAATTTTCCTGTTTGATTCAGCAAATTAAAAATTTACTTACGCGATTGAATTGGATTTTCCGGACCAAGCAATTGAAGATACATAAAGAAGTCTTGGGATATCCAATGACGCGTTAAACGTTTTAGAAAAGAATTATTTATTTTGACGTTAACTGACGGACGTGATGAGTAGTCACTCGTACCTAAGAAACTTCTTCAATCGCATACACAGTCCTTATGTCTTTATCATGTTTCTTCGATGGAATGATCGAGAAAATTGATAATCCTGATTCTTGTATCGATTGGCTTGATATTGTATCAGTAACTCTTACATGATATAACATTTTTTTTTGCATCAAAATCTACAGCATAATTCATTATGAATTAAAAAGAAGAATCGAAATATTTATTATATAAATCAATTGACATATTTTTTTTGCAATTGAAGCTAGAAACTAATAGAATTTACAATTATTCCTTTTTTTTCGTAGTTAATTGCTCAATTTTCTAAATCATTCGAGTATAATTTTCAATTGAAGAAAGAGAAAAACATATTTTTTTTTAGTCAATTCTAATTCAACCTAGATGTGACGAATTATATTACTATCCTGAGGCAGTAATAATTTGTGTTGACATCGGAACAATATTTGACTGGATACGTCACATTTTATCATGATAATGTAACCTTCATTACAATTGGTCGAATTAACGTTAGTTTGATATATTCATAGAACAAATTATCATGTCACGTTCAAACAAATGATCTCGAATTTTTAAACCGATTCTCTATCATGCTTCATTATTATTCATTTTTTTGTTCAATTGCTCGGAATTTTTCATTGATAAGATGAGAGAGAGAGAATATTTTTCTGTGCATGTGGTGTTGAGATCTTTTCGTGATAAAAACATTTACATTTTTATAATACCGACGAATAATGTGGGAATTCTAATTGCTTTTATTCTTCTTCTTTTCTTTTATTTTATTCCTCCTTCAATTGCTCGGTGATTTTTCATTAATTCATTAATGTTATTTTTTATTTTTGACAGGAACAAAAGAGGCAATTTTGAGATTTGAGATTTCGTTTTCTTTTCTATTATTGCATATGATGAGAAGAAGTGAATCATGTGAAATAATATGCAAATAGGGAGGTTGTAATATTATATCTCATAAATACTATAATTATCTACTCAACACATTCATAGTTATTATTCTGATTGAACAGGAAAATAATTGATTTATGACCAGAAAAGAATCTTAATGTATGTTCTACCACATTAATTAGAAATAATTATTGAGCACAATTCATTCTTTGCTGCATTTAGAATCAGAAAGTAATTTCTGTTTTTTCTTGAAGAAGATGACATTCAGCAATCGATGAATTATCAAGAAACATTTTTTTAATTCGCCATTTGATGATCAATGCGATGTATATTTGAACAATGTGCTTATTGAGGGATTAATCATTGGAATAATACACTCCTTTTGTATTGCTCATTGGTGATGAAATGTGCTGATTTGTATCTATTTCACAGGAAATAAAATGATTGCATTTCAACATTTATGGATTTTCTGGGCTCATCAGGTGCTTTTTCCTTTTCGAAACAATTCACTTTAGAATCACGCACATTAATAAAAGATATTCCGATGAATTTCATTTTTTAAAGCCAAAAAGATCAACATTTGAACACGAAATCTACAATGTAAGTCATTTTTCTTATCTTTTCGACTGAATTCATAACGTTGGGCTGACGTGGGTTTTTCTGTTCACTAATAAATTATGATACCGAAAACAGGAGATATCTGATAATTTTTAGCTTCTTAATTTTATGAACAAATAAATTATTTAAAAAATAAAAAATATACATATGTGTAGACAATTTAAAAATCTACATCGCAATTTTTCAGAACATTTTTTGGGGAAATTCATTCGTTAAAAAAAAATCTAAAAAAATTGTGAAATATTTGATAATTTTATTGTCATCATAAATCATATTCTTCCCCACCTCTGAATCATAAAAAATAATAAAATTGAAATAAAATTGTAATAAGATTAAACTTTTTGTTTTTCTAATTTTCTTCATACTTATTCAGTAATGAAGGATTAGAACAGGACGAGTCAATTTTTTTTGCTACATTTTTTTTAATATCTCAAAAACTAAAAACGAGCTCAAATTTAAATGGAGCTTCCTTTTATTCCAAAAACTACAGAAACTATTCCAAATAAAATTTCACTATCTCACTTTTTTTTTCCTAGATATTTTCGAAAAATGGTTGGAAGTAAAAATTGTCTTATTCCGACTCAGAATATTCTTCCACGTGTTCCAATACAGTTGGGGTCAGGTGAGTGATAACGGAGGCGAAATGTCTCGGCTCTATTCATAGAGTATTGTCGATAAATATAGAATAGGGGGAGACCAGGGCGGAACAGATCCGAGAGGTGAAATAAACCGGATTTTTCCTCGGACTTTATAAACAGAATTAGTAAAAAAATCCCAACAATATAGACACACTGTAGGAAATTCTCAATGAAAAAAAAAGAAAATTGTGAAAATCTTCACGAAAAAAATCCGGTCCATTTTGGCTCCCAGATCCGTTCTGCCCCGGTCTTCTCCGTGAGTGCGTACGTACTGAAGATGTTAGATAAAAACATTAACGTTATGTGCTCGCCTCAACTGTCCCTCTGAGGTAGTTGTTTGATCACTTCAACTTCACTTCACAATAAATGGTAATTCTCGACAGATTAATTAAATAAACTACATTATTTGGAGGCACATTAATATTTAATTTTCTATGAAATGCTCTTTTAATCAATTAAGATGAATGCCTTTGCTCAATTGAATTGTTGACAATTTCAAAAATTAAGAGACGTTTTCTCGACAGAAAATGCCAGACAAATGACATATGTTAAATTTAATAAGCATAAAAGATTTCAAGTGGCTCAGTTTGTTACTCGCGTCACACCTGCGACAATACTGCGACTCGTATCACTTATTTAAATTATATTACTCATTTTTTTTTTCTGTTCCAATCAAATCTGTTCTTTTCCATTAATCGAATCAACGAGAATCTTCTCATCCAACTTTATCGCACACAGTTTATCTACGACGGTCGTTCACACTTGTACAATAATCGTCTCAAGTACTTTACTGGTTAAGAAGGCTATAATAATTATCATTAAAATGTTAAACGGATTTTTAAAGAATTTAGAGCGTTCAAAATGTTGTGCTTTCTTTAACAGTTAAGAACAATTTGAATAATTTGAATAATTCCAGGACTTTTTTCTTTATCATCTGAGATAAATATTTGATGAAATCAGCAATAAAAATGTTGTTAATAAATTTATTTAAAAATAAAATATTCATTTGTATTAACAATTTATCTTTTATTTTCAATTAAATCATAATTTTAAGCAAATATTTTATTTTATTTGATAAATAAGTTGTCGCGGAAGAAATCTGTAATTTTATTTAAAAAAAATTTCTGCTTTTTCTGAGCCATTTGTCGTTCTTTATATTTGACTGATTTGTCGCTCTATCTTTGACTAATATTGTTTCTCGCCGTGTTTTTTTTGTGAACACTAGGATGTCATTAATGTGATGGGGTGGAGACAAGAGCATGTGTCAAATATAGAGAATGGGCCAGGACAGATGAGTCAAATATAGAGGGATTCCACTGTATACATATTATTACGACAGAAAAAGAAGAAAATAAATTGATAACAGTAATTTTCTCAAGTCTCTAATTACTGACAAAAGAATTTAGGAAAGTTATTTTCGAAATTCAACGATCTTTTCGTACTGATTAGTCACAAGAAGAGGAGGGGGATTTTCTAACTTCTCCTAAACATGCATTACCTATTCAAGAGACTCTGCAGCATGGAGCTGCAGCTTTGAAAAAATAGTGACGAAATTTTAATGATCCTGTGAAAAAATAAATGAATGGAAATTTTTAGAATAAAAGATTTTTGCCATCCCAAAGTCCCACGTAATTATATTTTCTCCCAATTCAACCTTCACCTGGTTACGCATATCGTCACAATACCACTCTCTGTCTTGAAGCAGTCAACTAGGTCCTTTTTATTCAAGGATAAATTTAATTTTGAATTTAATTTGTTAAAAAATTCGATGGGATTTGAGGTAATATTCATTGTCCCATTTTTTCCTCTAAGCAAACTCTGTTTGGAGCAGTGGATCTAAAAGGAGCTGAATATCACAAATAGAAATGCCTCGAAAAAGCAAAAACGGAGAAAAATCCGTGAATTCTTCCCAAAGAAAGAAAGCAAAAAATATGGAAACATTGAGAGGAATTTGAAGATTAGTCAGCATTTTTTTTCTTGTATCAAAGAATCATTCGCATTGAAAAAAGGATGGAAAGAAAGTTGAGAAAAATATTTATAGAATGAAATAAGATAAAAAAAAACAATTGTATTAATCATTATCATTAATTCTAAATAAATAAATTTGTCATATTCGTGGAAATAAAGAGGTAAAGTGAGAGAACTTTAGTGATAAAAAGATATTTTCGAGCGAATTCTCGGGGAAAATAAATAGTTATTATCCACCTGAAAATTTTATATATTGAATTGAATAAAAGAATTTCATGTTGAGAATAATGAAAAAAAATGAAATTTAAATTTTTTTCAAAAATCTTCTATATATAATTTTGAGATGATATCTTACATCACATTTAAATTTAGTCGGCAAACATCACCTGAGTTACTTAAAACACATTTACTAAATAAAAATTCGAAACAGACTACACTACCTCTGTTAGTTTATCGATTTAGCCTACGCATTACAAGTTATTTTCATTTGCTTCTGTTTACAATTATCACTGACGATATATTCCCCGCCAATAATTTCTAACGTCATTGTGTTATCCACAAATGTTAATGATAATATCAGTAGTCAGACAAATTGGAAATGTAAAGAGTCGATAATATATATGACGAAAATTAAGTTAAGTAGTTTTTCTGTTTTTCTTTTCCTTTTCTTTTCTTTTTTTTGACGAAGCGAAAACGTCGAGGTGTCAGCGTCTAGTTGCCGTAATGGGAGAAAAGTCAACGAAATTATTGATGATTCGTCAAGCATTTCCTCAATAAAGCGAAATAAAAATCGCTGACTAAAATAATTCGAAATAAATTCAATTCAATTATTTTTGATGAAATAACCGTGATAATCATATTTCGGTCAATGCTAAAAAAAAATTATGCATACAAAACCTGAATTTTAATGCAAAAAATTAAAATTGATTCTAAAAAATAAAAAAATAAAAATTCTGAAGAAATAACGGAAATTTTAAAAATATTCTTTTTCCATGCAAAATCCAACGATTTTGCATAAACAGAGAATGTTCTTTAAATAAATTATTTTAATTTAACAATGATTTTTTTTCTTAATTATTCCGATGGATTTAATTAGTCCTGACAAGGGCTAATTAAAAAAAAAATGATACAAAATTTAAAAAAAAAAATCCACTTATGATTTTTTGGAAAATTCAATAATAAATTAAATTTTAAAACTCACCTGAATTGTATCTATGGTCCGACAGTTTGCAAAAATTTAATAAAACTTTTCACTAGTAATCAGCAGAGTTTATCAACTTATTTTCACACAACAAAACTTTTTTTTTTTTTTTCAATTTCACAAATTTTAATGAAACTTGTTTTTAGAAAAATAAAAAAAAACTATTGTTTAAAAAGTGCCGCCGTGCGAGCGCGGCTCCAACGGCGGACTCCACGCTACTGAGAGACTACAGTGCAGTTGTACAGTTGGATGGAATACAGCCATCCATATACCAATTCCCCACCTCTATTGAGTGACTGTACTACAACCACACAACTGAGCCTAAAACTGTTGGAATTACAACTACTTGTAAGTGGCTATACACGAATAAAGAAAAAATAAATGTTAGTATTAGTGTTTATATATTGTACGAGTGACACGGATTCACGCACGTTAGCTACTTCAGGCCAAGTACCTGAGTGTTAAAATACGTAAGCAGTGGCCTGGTTGATTTTTTTCTTTTTTTTTGCATTAACCACGTTGACTCGAAATCTGTTTTATATTTCTTTCACTCGTGATTATAATTAGATTGAAGAATTGAAAATAACTGAATTAACTTTTTTCTTTCCTTTACCTTGAGCTTTTTTACTTTGGATGTATATTCATTTTTTTTTTTAAACTTTAGTATTTGAGTTGAGAAATAATCACCTGACGTTTAACAGTGATTTATAATATTATAAAGCTGAACAAATATTTTTTTCAAATGAGATTGACAGAAATACCGGAAAAGATTTGATAATGATATTATAATGACATAAATTTGGGTCATAATTTTCGTTCAGTATTTTTCCGTCTGATTTGAAAATAACGAACTTTTAGTGGATAATTTATTTTTCTTTTATTATAGGGGAGGATAGAGACAAACAGCCGTATATGGGTGTACTGATGAATGAACGAAACCGATAAGAAACTCCCCGCGTTCCACCATTTTTATTATTTTATGATCAATCGGTTGAGCGTGAAATTTTGAAGCAAATTGACTTTATGTATTGAAGTGCTTAACAAACTGTTAACAGAATTTTTCTCATGCTGAATGAAGGTAGCCAGTGAGCAACGTTGCCAAAAACTCGATAAACATGCCCCAGCAGTATATATACGTCAAGGAATCCCTTATCACTGAGGCCGGTGACTTGATTTTCGAAAACGGTCCATTGATCTGAAGCTTGATCTAGTATCGAATAATTCGAATGTTTATGCCAGATACGTCAAGACATTGAATTCATTGGAAGGTTAATCTGCGAGGATTGTAAAAAACTCCATTCTTTATTCCTCATTTCAGGTGAAATTTGTGGCTGGAACAAAAAAAAAAAAAAAGTGTCAAATATAGAGAATGGCCCTGGATGGACGAGTCAAATATAGAGGAATTCTATTGCAGCTATAACCGATTATGAGAAATTGACGAAAATTATTCAAATTTATCATCATTATAAATAGAGTTGAGTGAACTTGTTCTCGATCAGAATTCACTCCAACTTCCGTGTATTTGCATTGAAAAAATAATTAGATTCATTTTACAATTTTTTTTCTTGGAGGAAGCACTGAACGCGCGATAAGGATCTCAAGCATATGTTAAATTAGAGGATAATTCATTCGAATTCCAGTTCACTTTTATTTTGTAAATTTTGCAAATTATCATTCTATTCAAGCTAATGTGCCAAAAGGTAACGTAATTGCGGAAAGATAATGCATAAAATGAAAAAAATTTTTAAAAGAAATTATCCAAATGCTGCTGATTATATATCGGAAAATTGAGAAATTGAAATTTTGAAAATTTATATTAATGTCAAAGAACCAAAAGTAACTGTCAAACATGTTACCCCCCTTGCTAAGAAGGAACCCCTTATAAGCAATAAACTATACATACATATATACATACATTTTACAATTTTTCACAGCTGAAAGCGAAATAATTAAAATAATCAAAATTATTCAATATTCAAAACCATTCAATATTATCTCCAAATCTCTCCTTCACATGTTAATTGTAATGCACTGATACTGTCCGAATTATTATCAAACCTACACACTTAGAATGAATCATACATAATCAGTGTGTGCAAGAGAGTGAGGTCAACGAAAAAGGAAGAAAAACGAGTATATCTCGTTACATTGCATAATCAAGGTCTCGTGAATCTGAAAGAAGCCCTGAAGTAACCGTATATTTTTATTCCAGTTATTAATCACAAGGTGACTAGTCCCTCCTCATCTTTAAACTAAAGTCGTAATTTTGTTAATTTCATATTTTTTTACTTCTCAATGAGGCAAAAAAATTTTAATGCTTGAAGACATGAATTTATTTATTATTTTTCTCGGTAACTCTAGATAATCATTTGAGCATGACAAAAAATTACATTTATTCATCTTCTTTTCCTTTGAACAATAATGAAAATAATGAAAAAATATCGGAAAGCGATTTGATGTCACGTCAATCCTATTAGTGTATCGTTAATGAACTGGGAACACTTGCCTCATATCAGAATGTTTTTCTTTTTAATCCGAAGACCATCGTTTTTCCTCAATGATACTCTCAGACTTCTAAATTCCCTTTATATTGTTGATTAGCTTTTTATTGCTGTCATTCGATTGTGAGTATCTTCTACTGAAGTGGATCAAGTATCGACACTACTGATTAACTCTCTAACTCTTGGAACTCACTCATTTACGTCATAGGACGTACTTCAATGAATCATATATGTTCCTCGAAATATACCGTTAACGTAAGCAGAGACTGGTGAATGGTGAATTAGATGAGAGGTGGATTTTTGGATTATCCCAGGGAAATTTGAGTCATCTGAAGAATTTAATGACTTATATTTCGACATATACAGAAGTAGAGTAGGCAGGATATTGTTTTGTCTTTATACTATCTTAAATTTAGTTATGAAGAGGTAAAATGCAGTGAATCAGCAGATTTAATATCATTTGCGGAAAATAATACTGAAAATAGCAGATTTCTGAAAAAAAAATTCAAAAAGATAAATTATTTGAAAAAATAAAAAATTGACACGTGTAGGAAATTTGAAAAACTATATCAGTAGCCAAGTGGTCAATCGGTTTAAGTCGAAAAAACCAAATTTTTCAGGAGAGACGAAAAACGTATTGTAACTACATAAATTGAAATTTATGTGCTCTAATCAATGGATTGAGTTGCATGTGCAGTACTTTTTTCGTCTGCATAATTACATCGTCCACCTGTAAGTATTTTTCTAAATTCGTCGACTTAGCTCGAAATGTATTTCACATTCAACGAGCTAAGTCGACTTATCTTTTCAGTCGTACAGAAATGGTCGAGCTATGTCGACTTAATTCAGTTTTTTATGGCCTCTGGAATATTATTTGGATTTAAAATGAAAGGGACGAATCTCCACACTTACGCCTCTTTGTTATTTCCTTTTTAATCGCTACATAATTGTTGAAGTTAAAGTGAAAAGGACGTATCTCCGCACTTACGCCTCTTTGTTTTTATAAATTTTTTTATCTCAGGAGAATTTTTGGAGTTACGCTCTTTTATGTTTAAGATTGTTTATTTCAATTTTGGCACTTACGCCTTTTTGTTTTTACACGGAGAGAAATAGAATAGTAACCATTACTATGTTGAACATAGCAATGATTACTATATTCACCATAGCAATCATTCCTATGTTAACATAGTAAGCATTACTATGTTAACACAGCAATAATTACTATGTTAACATAGTAATGATTACTATGTTCACCACAGCAATAATTACTATGTTAACATAGTAATGATTACTATGTTCACCATAGCAGTCATGACTATGTGAACATAGTAATCATTACTATGTTAACCGGATCAGGAGGGAGTTTCTCCAGCTTATCACGATTATCTTGGTGAATAAGCAAGATAGAGCGACATGGACATTAATTCTGGAGAAGAAGGAGGTTTTTCCAGTTTTTCGTGATTATCTTGGCGAATAAGCGAGATAGAGCGGAATGGACGTTAATGTGGGATCATTGAAGAGTTTTTTCAGTTTTTCGCTATCATCTCGGTAAATAAGCGAGATAGAGCGAAATGGACGTTAATATGGGATCAACGGGAAGTTTTCCTAGTTTTTCGTAAGTATCTTGGCGAATAATCGAGATAGAGCGGAGTGAAATAAAGCGAAATGGACTTTCTATTTGGGGTCAAGGACATTACTTCATCTGAAAACTTCCTCAAAATTCCATATGTGTGCTTCGCTCTATCTCGTTTATTCACCGATACTGGCGAAAAACTGAAAAAACTCTCTCCTGATACTAAATTAACGTCCATTTCACCTTCTCTCGCTTAATTACAGAGACTACCTCCTGATCCCATATTAACGTCCATTTCGCTCCATCTCGCTTATTCACCGGGATGAATACGAAAAACTGGAAAAACTCCCTCCTGCTCCCATATTAATGTCCATTCCGCTTTATCTCACTTATTCGCCAAGATAATCACGAAAAACTGAAAAAACCCCCTCCTTCTCCAGAATTAACGTCCATTTCGCTCTATCTCGCTTATTCACAAAGATAATCATAATAAGCTGGGAGAACTCCCTCCTGCTCCAATATTAATGTCCATTCCGCTCTATCTCGCTTATTCGCCAAGATAATCACGAAAATCTGGAAAAACCCCCTCCTTCTCCAGGATTAACGTCCATTTCGCTCTATCTCGCTTATTCACCAAGATAATCGTGATAAGCTGAAGAAACTCGCTCCTGATCCCATATCAATGTCCATTTCGCTCTATCCCGCTTATTTTCCTCTATAATCGGTAAAACCCAGGAAAATTCCCTGGTGATCCCAAATTAACGCCCATTTCGCTCTATCTTGCTTATTTACCGAGATATTGGCAAAAAACTGGAGAAACTCCCTCCTGATCCGATTCACATAGTAATGATTACTATGTTTGCATAGTAATGATTGCTATGGTGAACATAATGATCATTACTATGTTAACATAGTAATTATTGCTATGTTGAACATAGTAATCATTGCTATGTTTAACATAGTAATGGTTACTATTCTATTTCTCTCCGTGTAGGATTTTTTTATTTCAATTTTGGCACTTACGCCCCTTTGTTATTAGTCGGTGGTACTTACGCCTTTATGTTATTATTATTTTTTATTTCACTAATATTGCGTAAAAGGCCTTGGAAAGCCTATTGGAGCAATAATGGTGGAGATACGCCTTTTTGTTATTTTGAAGAAAAAAAATCGGGAAAGATGGCACTTACGCCCTTTTCACTCTAAGGCGACGATGTAATAATTAGGAATTGACATGAAAACTATAAGAATCATTTCTTTATTTATGAAAATTGTCGATAATAGAAACCGTCCATCTTCTGGTCAGTGTTCATCTATTGGTCGTGTAACCCTATAAACGTACCCTGAGATATTGTCATCTCTCCAAAACTGGACGTAATATCAGCTGATAGATCGCTTACGGAAAATTGCATATACCGAAAAGTCAATTTGCGTGATCATGATATGTAAATGTGAAGAAATATGAGGAATAATTTTTTGATTCCGTGACCAAAAAGCTAAGTCGACATAGCCTTTTTTCTTACTTGAAATTATTCGAGTTAAGTCGACATAGCTCTACGGATAATTCTTGGGCTTCAAAAATGCGACTTAACCCGTTTCATTTTGTTGAAAAAATGACATCAAATTTCATTTCTCTGTCATAAGTTTTTGGCAGCAGATGCGTCAGACCCTCTAGAGTCCATTTAAGTGAAAAAACAGTTTTCGAAAAAAATCGACTTAAACCGATTGACCACTTGGCTACTGATATATATATATCAATTTTGAATTTTCTCACTGCAATTATACATCATCAACAGGTAATCAGATGAGCATAATTAACATTCATTGACTAATGTTCTTATAATGAGGATTGTTGCATTCTAGTATTTAATTCCTAAATTAAAAAAAAATTATGTTACTACTTAATTTAATGAATTCATTCATCTTCCTCGTTCAGCTCATATTATCATTCAGACTGTTGCCTATTAGTTCTATTGCTGAAGCTCATTTGTAATCGTGATCTTACGTAGATGAGCTTCCAGATAAAAATTTTACATCATTCAAATCGCAATTTCCCATTGACTATGTATAAATTTGTGGAATTCTTCTGTGTTTGACTAGTGTGTCCAAGATTATTCTCTATATTTGACAAATCCTATTGTCCCCACCACTCACACTCATGTTCACTCTTCTTTATCATCTGCTTCTTCTACTTTTTCCATTTGACTACTCAAGTCATTTTTATTTTCTAGTGTTCATTATCATTGGGAGCCTTCAACAAACTAATAACTGACATTTGTAGGTCAACAGTCACTACTAACTTGTGGCTAATAATAATTGGATGCTAATAAGCAATAACGTCTTAACCAACATTTTTTTCAGAATTTTGTAGATGTCATATTTGGGTGCAAAAATGCTAGTTTATTGAAAATACACTGTCAAGAAATTTTTTTTTAATGTTGGTTAAGACGTTACTGCTTATTACAGTCCAATAAAGTTCGCTGTTCGGCCATTATATTATTGACTGCTGTCTAAGATTGTTGCTTCATTGATACTGTCATTGAGTAATTTTCAGTTGATTCAATTGTATACAGCTACATATACTGTGTTACGATCTGTGTTGCCAGATCTACACTTTTAGCAGAAAACATTCAGTTTTCGAAAAAAAGCCTCTGATTGTACTGCATCAGAGGTAACTCGCCACTGATATTAGGCAAGGCCACTAATCTTCAGATGTAAATAATAGAATGAGAGCTTATTTTCACAAATTGAAGACCTCCTGGTAAAATAGTAGATCTGACAACACTGGTTATGATACTATCATTTTATTATGCTATCATCTTATTATTTGTTAGTCTATCGTTTTATTCTGAACGTCACAAATAATGGGAATGTTGGGCTGGATAGTCAAAGAATGCAAGAATTCGGTCAAATATGGAGGATGGTCAAAAATGAAGAGGTCAAATATAGAGAGACTCTGGTATTAATTTTCTCAAAGAATTGCTACTGAATGAACACTTTTGATATTTTTTTTTTTATTATTATTTTTTTTTATGCAGAATTTTCCTATTTTTTAATCTGTAAAAAGTGATGAAAGGACGAAATAAAAATGAAAATAACGAAATAAAGAAGGCATCTTCATGTCTTTCCTCTGCAGTACTAATTTCTTCCTGAGCTACACTTTTCTCTGTCATCACATGAATCAATTATCTTCATTTTTTTCACTCCACCAATTTTAAATGATGTAATCCCTGATTTGTGCTCTCTAGATAGAGCAATTCTGAGTTCATATTTTACCAATTGTCTGTGTTTCCTTCGAAAACGAATTTTCAGTTGAGTAATATAACGAGCTCATTGCAAGATCCGTTGGCTCTAAATCTCTACGTCATAGGATGCAGCCTTCTCTCTCTCCTTTCTCTTTCAGCTGATACTCGCAGCCAGGCCCATGCTGTTGGTATTGAAGGCCGGTGACTTTTCAAATTGATGCGGAACTTGGAGTAAATCTATTCACCCTTTTTTCCATAATTCTATTTAACATTCTAACATATTTTAAAATTCACGTGAGTGACTCAATGAGTTACATCATTAAAAGGAAATGAAGACAAAACGGATCTGCCAGGTGAAATAAATGGGATTTTATTGAAGAGCGAAAATCTTCATAAAAAAATCTGAAAACAATTTAAAAAGATGCCCCCAACAGTTCATTTCATTACTGTTTGATTATTTTTTTGATTTTTTTCCCTCAATGTCATGATCCGTTGGTCAAGAAAGTTAATTCCCCATCAGAATTAATCTCTCTTTCATTAAAAATAAATTTCCGCACTGATTACTTTCCAATTTTCACATTAATTCTCCAAAATTTGGAATCTTTGTGACAACTTTAAAATATTGTCTGCTTGAAATTAAAGGGGTGTAAATGATATGCTTATGCATAACAGTTATGTTTCTTTGTTTCTAACGCGACGATATGGATACTGCATGCTTTATTTTATGCACAATCATTTTCTCAGAATTCATGAAAATTAACTATGAATAATGAAGATAGTAAAATGAATGAGTTCCTCCCAATTAGTCTACGAGACATTATGTTCTATTTTGAAATGAATGGCCTCGATTCAACCTCGTTCAGTACTACACAACTTATCTATGATATCGAATGCAGGTATCGCCATCGCATGTTTTTTCTCAATCTATCTATTCTCCCCCCCCCCCCCTTTTTTTCCCGTTCTCTTTTTTTTCCTCTCTTAATTTCTTAGCGCAGAGATTACGATAGAACGTCTTGACTTCCGCATTGCCTCACCTTGTCCTTCAACGCATTAAGCTTTGAACAAAAAAGTGGGAGCAATGACCACAGTAACCTAAAGCAATTTGCGTTTATTCGAGTATTTAATTGACTTCTGAGAAATAAATCATTTAACGATTTTTTGCTGATTTTTCTCTCACTTCTTCTACAGAGGTTCGAAGAAATCGATGATTAAAATTATTCTACGACTTTAAGATTTGGAATATTAGGACTGTCACAAGAAATGCTCTATCAAGTTACTCTGAAAATTGAGAAATGATCCATCATTTAGGTTTCCATGATGACAATGGAAAATAGACCGAGACTTTTTCGATTTTATTATCGATTCATTATCCAGCTTTGAAGAATAAAATATCGAAAGACTAAAATTGAATATTTTTCGGATATTATGATGGCTCTGCAATAGCTTGTTATCGATAAAAATCCCTCAGTAATTAAAGTCAGTTTTATTTTCTTGATGCTTGATTTGATACAGCGAAACAGACGGAGAGAGGCTTGGCAACGTGGCCCAAAGCCGATGATGAAAAGAAAAAAGGTGGCCATATAATACAACAGAGATAGCTGTTGGTTCACTTTGCACAATGTCGTAAATAAAAATTAATGAAGTCATATCGTCCTTTTTCTCGATCAAATACAAGTCAATTATGAAGCTACAAGCAAAACGTATTTTTATCAATTGAAGTTGAGGATTCTTTAAAATATTTTAGAAATCGAGATATTGAATGAATTTAGATACATCATTTTGAGCAGCAATGTCTCCTCGAATCTCGTTGAATGTTGCACGATCTTCAAAGTTGCTTACACAAATAGTTAACGATAGCTGGAAGACAGGAGCGATAATTGGACTTGTACATTGTATCAATAGATTTGCAATTGAATATTAATAAGCTCCTCGCAGTTCATTGAAAAAGTTCTACACAGGAAACTGAAGCTGGAAAACAATTCTCATTCGTTTTTTTTTCCAATTACGTCTGAAAAAAAATAATAATTATGATAAAGTTCATCTTGATGTTTTATTTTTTGTTTGATTATGATTAATTCATTTGAATAATAATTGGAAAGGTAAGTCCCTCCTAAACAAGGACATGAAACGCTGTTTGTTGGTCATCATTCCACTCGGCATATAATGATGTTCTTAGTCATTTTTCTGGTGTTATTTTGTTGTTAGTTATTTTAACCTTCACAGGGCCAGGATGAGGCCTTGAAGTGTCATAGTTTTACTGAGTAGTTAAGTGGGACCAAAGTGCTTCCTTAAGATTATTGGAGGCTCTGAAAACGACTCTGAGTATTTGAATGTTCTCAAGTCTTGGTATGTTCGTACATATTACTTCGATTATAATCACTCAAATATATCGAATTCAGTTCAAAAAGGCAGCCATATTGGATCCACCATTATGTATTTTATAATTTTGACTGAAGAATTGGGCTCAGTGACGTTGAAAACCTATGTTTGTACATTTTCAAACCTTGATAAGCTCTTCTGAACGTTTTTATCAACTTTTTAAAGAAATTTCATAATTCAACATGGTCTTCTCGGTGTCGAGCCGGGATGACGCCTTGAAGCGTCAGGGTCTGACTTGCCGATATCGAACCTCGGTTTGGTTCTAAATCGACCTCAGTTTTCTTTTCAATACAAATTATGAGCGTTAAAAGTTTTTGAAATCTCAGCCCTCTAAAGGTTAATTGAAGCGATTGTATTTTCGAGTTTTTTCTCCTTCAATTTCGTCGTTAATTATATCAACTAACTATATAGTTGATATAATTACAACTAGTTATATAATTGTGCATAAGAAAAAAAGTACCTTACACGCACAGTAAAGATTTTCAGACTTGGGTGATTACAAAACTCGCCTCCGGCTCGTTCTGGAACCTTACACTCGTCAGCAAAGTACTTTATCGTACTTGTAAGGTAATATACTATTCCGCACACCATGCGGAGAATGTCTACTTTCCACACGCTAGACATAAAAAAAACTGTACTTTACACGTGCAGTAAAGAATTTCAGACTCGTGTGATTACAAAACATCACGCAACCTCACACTCGTCAGAAAAGTACTTTACCGCACTTGTTACATAATAAACGATTGGTCGTTCTTGCAGATGACATGTAACACTCCATTTCCATGTGTGATTTCTTCATCATTCTCCATTAATACCATATTTCTCAACTAAGATGCGAAAAAGGCAATTTAAACTGAAAAATTCCGAATTTGAAATCACAGAATATCTCATAATCAATTACCGCTTCTCATTTTGATATATCAATTAGCAAAAAACAATTGTAGATTATGACGATTAGTCGAGAAAAAATAATCAATAGACATTAAATAAAATATTGGAGACTAAAATCTTCCATCAGGTGGCAAAAACAAGTCATCTGGCGCCAATTCAAGATTAAAGAAGTGATAATCACAGTTATCTGTGTATCAATACGCAATTAAATAAAAAATAAAAATAAAGAAATTTTAGTGAAAATTTAACTAACATGTTGAGTATTCTGTAGTTTATCCAGATACAACGTGAGTCCTTGTCAAGTGATTGTATATAGAATAGAGAAGAAGCACAGTCAAGGATTTGCGATTTTTTCAAGGTCAGAGCTAATTTTAATTTGCACTTTATATCCTGTGGTATTGAATTATTCAAATTATCATTAGAATTTTCTTATACTCAATAAGTTTTGAGTGCTGAACAATCTTATTTTTCATTTAATCGATTCGTGATTGTTTTTTTGCAATTGTGCTTATCAAAATTCATTAATAGTAGCTCCGTTAGTCAATGGGAGAAAGGTTAATCATCTAAAGTGATTTGAAAAAGATTGTTATCTTCTGTTTCATTTTACTTCTAATTTTTCGATTTCATTTGTTCGTTGTCTGCAATTCGAAAATTAAATCGATTAGATTTATCTCGAGCCATTGACGTCAAGAAAATCGTGGCGAATTTCATGATTATGAACACTTCGAAATAACGTGATAAGTGATTGATAAATTGTAAAGAAAGAGATTTTCTAATCAATTTTAAATTGGTCTCTTCATGAGGAATTCCCCGCTTCCTGCTTCCCTCATGTTTCTATGAACAATCGGATGAGCAGAAAATTCTGGGAAAATTTGACTTTATTCATTGGAATACTGTAATGCAATACTATTGGGTCTAGGAAAATATTTCTCTACAATAAGAATATCGGGAAAAAATTCTCCCAAATAAATTTTTCCACAAAAAAATCTTTTTGCGAAACAGTCCACCTGAAAATCAATTTAAAAAAAACATATTCATCGAGCGAACAGAACGTTGTAATTTAGGTATTCACATATCAGTTACACATTAACAGTGATCAGAGAAACATCATGAGATTATATGCATATATTCTCACGTAACTGATTTTATTCTCTCAGCGTGAATGGTAGATAGTTGTAGCATGATTATGAAGCATCCGAGTGAGTTAGAGAGAGAAAGAAAATATAAAAAGTACAGTTTTCATAGTTATTCACTGATTACTACTATGACATGCTCGGAAACTACATTTTCAAGGGTTTGAAATGTTTCATACATGATTTTCTATCATTTCCCCTTCTTTTTACCTGAATCGGAATGGTCTATTTTGTTAAATATGATAAATTATGCGATTTCCCGTAAGGCTCAATGATAAACTCGTGAAATTTCAAGTGTCAATATTTTTTGATTCGTTCTCGCTAGCCCTCCAAAAATTGAACTGGATCATTATTCTATTGTAATCTACGAATGTGCCAAACTTCAGAATTTTCGGAACGGTCAATCGAGTACTGGCGGTACTACTTCAAATGAAGTTGTTTGGTGAGCGTCGTTGCTGAACACTCGCGAAACGCGCCCAAGCAGTGTAGAGAAATTTAATTCGGCAACGTCACGGTCTCTAATAGGGGATGTAACTATCAAGGAATAGAAGAAGAAGAACGTCACAGTTAAAATAGCACAACTGCAAACAGCACCTCATCATCCAACCAAATTGGTCATATGATTCAAAATGACCAATCTGGGGTAAGAATCCTAGTTTTGCAGAAATTTTAGAAGATTCTTGCAGATTTTTATTTCTTCTTAATCATCTGCTATCAGCCTTGTCATACCATCTAGCGGAAACACTGAGAAACACACACTTTTGGTAAGGTAGGTTTCTTAGTCAGTGAGTTCAATCCATTTGATTCAACGCATATGTTACATTCTCTATCCGTCATGTTTATAATGCTATGGATTATATTTGAACATTTTAAGCGGTTCTTCAGTTTCAAGGTTGAAATGAAGAAACATTTCCGACTTTTGGATTTTTTCAACGAGTTCGTTGTGTAATGCATAGTCTATAGAATATATACTATATAGAATATATGGGTCCATTCCATGTCAAATCACCAGATTTTATAAATTGTATTTTTTGATTCAGTTGAATTTTCTATATGTATATAGGGCTTATTTTGATACGTATCAAAACGTCTAAAAAATTCAACTGCATCAAAAAATACAATTTTTAAATTCTGATGATTTGACATGGAATGGCCCATATATAATATATATAGGATACATTGTGTTTTTTAGGATACAGTTCCCAGTCAAATAAGGACGAAAGTATTGATTAAAGTTTGATTTTATACGTTACATGGCAGATCGGCGAATTTTGTGAAATACCTGTTTAACCAGCGTCGTCGTTAATGTAGTAATCATATTAAAGAGGTCTGTTCAGAATGAACGAAATGGTAAAGGTTTGGTGAGATAAATCAATGGTTTACCCGTGATCGTCCGCAATCGGTGAGGAGGAAAAATATACTCAGTGTCTTACGGTCATCGTTCGGAATGACAGTAGACGGTGAATGGAGCAAGGAGGGCAGAGTCACGTCGGCTTTCCACGGAATTGAGATGAATCACGTTATTCCGGCTGCAAACTTTGAATTTGGTATTGTGCAAACTTAGGTTAATTATTATTAATAAGCTTGAATTCATTGAAATGATAGAAAACAATTTGTGGAACAATAATTACTCAATATTATATTATAAAAGGAAGTGTACAATGTGCATGGCGCTAAAACTCAGAAACGAGCCCCGATACGATCAACAGAGTTATATGGTGTGGTAACACCATATTCTACAATTGCATTCTCACAGTTTAGGTGTCGTTGATAGGAGTTTCCATCATAAGTGATGATTGTTCTCCAGGATGTTCCATTGTGTGAGTTAACTAATAGCAAGAATGACAATTGACAGTCCGAGAAGCCGATTCATGTTCTCTATTCATAATCCCTCCCCACCACTCGATAGAACTAAAGGTAGTGGGGAATCCTAGCTGATAGAACCGTTACAAGAATGAATAGAGTCGAAGAAAACATACATGTGTTACACATTTGTATTTATCAATTGAATACGTGGAATAGGTATGATGACAAGTAAGTTGGTATATATATGCTGGTAGGAAAAAAAAAAGAATTTCGTTTGTACGTATAAATATGAAAAGAATAGATAATTAAGACATGTAGAACAAATATTAGGGAAATACGTGACGTATAGGAAGAAAGAATGGAAACGCGTTCTCGTTCAAATTTCAGTGAATTCAGTTGGTTTAGTTATTGTCTTATTCGTAGTTCTCCTCTTTCCAGTATTTTCCCGGTTCATCGTGTTTTTTTAATGTTTCCAGCTTTTCTCGATAATTTTTTTGACGTTGTTATATTGAATGACGTCGATTCTTCGATCATTGATATATGCGTATATAATAACTGTGGATCCAGTAATGGTGCCCTTAAGCTTAAATTACTCCTCATAAGCGACTTTGATCGTATGATGATCCGAAAGGAACATTTCCAGCCGTTAGTAGCCTTTCCGAGCCCTTGCAGACTCCCAGACTGACTTCCTCGGTTTTCAAGGCCTCCCACAAGGCCTCGGTTTTATTGCCTTTGCAGAATCTCTACCAGCTGCTACTCTATTCTGCTTGGGTCTTCATTAGGTTTCTAGAGGATTCTAAAGATGCACAATGATTTAACTATTCATTTGGGAATTCAAGAAATCCAACAATGTTCCCATTTTCAATGAATTGTTAAGTTATTCATTCTGGAATCTATTCTTTCTCATTTATACTGGACTTCAATTGGATTCATTCAATGATCTATCACTTTTGCAGTACTTGACTAGAAATTTTGATCCGGGTTTCATCCAGGCCAGATAAGGTTAGCTTGACTCTTCACATCAGGCCCTGCCTTGGGTATCGGACTCGAACCGAGTACGAGCTGTAACCTTATGCCAGGTATGACCTGACTTGAGTCGCCAGAACAGAACCGGATAAGGTATACCAGATGAGGGACAGATGGAAAATTTCATAGATAACTCGAAAGACAATAAACATTACCATGTAAATGAAGGTTTGGCAAAATTCATATGATATTCATCATATAAACACAGATTTAATGCATTGAGTGTAAGTAAACATTATTTTAACGAATTAAGCCTATATGAAGGTTTGGTGGCGTAATTTATATGATATTCATCGTAAAACATAGATTTGATGTATTAAGTATAAGCAAATATTAGTTTAAGGGATTAATCCAAAATGGAGGTTTGGTGGCGAAATTTAGAGGAGACCTGATTTCGTAGGTACAGAACTTGAAGTGAACACACGTGTGTTTCACATCTATTTACTTACTAAATACGTAGAATAGATATTGTGGTGTGTGGGCCACTATATCTACACAGGTAGAAACGACGAGAATTGAAGAAAAAAATCGGTACACACGTATCTATAAACCGTGGCTAACGTTTATTGGAAGTTCGTAATGAATTGAAAAAATAGATAATTAAGATATGTAGAATCAATATTAGGAAAATGCGTGACGTTGAGAAAACTTCGAGAAAAGTCTGAACGAATAGGGAGAATATTGTCAGCTTAGAAGCAAACTGGCGTAAGTACTGTGTGTAACGATAGACGCCTTTTCATTCCTAAGGCGACGATATATGTCGAAGGTCTGCTTGAATTTCAGTGTACTCAGTTGATTTAGTTATTATCCTATTCGTTAAGTCTTTGTCCACTAATTTTCCACAGACTTTAAGATTACTTACAGTTTTCTGGATCCTGTCCTTCACAATTGCCATGCAAAGGAATTTCATTTGTTATCAAAAAGTAGAACGTAAATATCAAAAAAACGATAAGAAATTTCGTCCCCAGTGATGAAATTGAATTTGGTTCTCCGGGTACTTTCGTTCTCTGGGTATTTTGGTTCTCACTTCCGTTCCCTTGCATAACGTTATTCTGCGATTCATTCTCTGTAGCATTCTGCCGAATAACGTTATTTCGAATTTTGTTCTCAATTTCGTACTTCTAAATAACCTTATCATTCGTTATGTTGTTCGATAGAAGAACAAAAACGAACAAAAAACGCGTTCTCGATCCCTGCTGATGAGTATCCTTTAGTTTCTCCAGATACAACCCTGCCGAGTGATCATACACAATGAGTAAAAGTACAGTCAAGGATGTGTGGTTTCTTTTCAGATTCGAACTTCAAATCGTAATGATACTACTTTGTAGAATAAATTTCAAGTTCGATATTTCATCAACTGTTGCATTCAAGATGAATGCTGACTCTTCAAAAAATTCAAGATGACGATCAATTCGAGAGCTCCTAACAATGTCTCTCATATAAGGGGATAGAATAATTCTCTTTTTCTCATGAGACCACAAATGCAACGATTATAAATTGATACGATTAATTATTTGGAATAATAAATATTATTAAATTGTTATATTGTTATGAATATCAAAAGTTCTTTCATTTCAATTCTTCCATATTCATTTTATTCCTCAATGCTTTGTACATTTACATAAATTATAATAAATACTCGAATTCTCAATAAATATTCTCTTATCACTATTACTGAAAGTCTTTGTGCCATTATGAGAATTTTAAATTCTTCATTTTTCACCAATGCTTCCACTCAAGAGTAATTCAATGCCAGTCCCTCACAATCAGATTGTATCCACCTCCTGGAACGAGCTGGGACTTAGCGTCAAAACCACTCCGCCGTACATGGATCTTTTTCGATAGCATCAGTTTTCTCAGTAATGACAGTTTCCTCAGGTTCGCCACTTTTGAAATTTATTCCTAAAGATAAACAAAAACAAAATTGAAAATTATTGAAACATAAATTTTCATCGTGGTTATTCATGACTTGAATAAAGATTTCCTTATCATCTAGGGACGAAATAATCTATGAACTACTTCTTCTATAGTTTTCAGCCAATTCTCATACAATATACTGTATGTTATAAATTCATGCACTTTGACTAGTTTATTCAGTTGATCGAGTAAGTTTCAGTCACTCATTCACGCTTAGTCATGCGATGACAATGAAAGAGCAATAAAAATCTAGAAGTCCCAAAACAAGAAACACTCTCAAAATATAATTGATTGTATTTGACTGGATTGGCAATTATTTCTGACTATCAATCAAAGTATCTCAGCTTTGCGGTCTTTTTTTATACGAGAATGTAAGTGCCGCATGTGAAAATCAAATCAAGTTCATTTGGTTTCATCAGAATATCTACAAACTATTTACAAAATTTGAATTTATTCTTTATTGCCTATTTTCTGAATCCACCCATAGTTTACCGGATATATATGACATAACTACTGTAATGGAATACGTATAAAAATTTTCTAATATGTGTTGACTTGATATAATATGCTCCGATAATTACCAGAAATTCGGCACCATTGAGATCACGTATGTGCCCTTGCAGCTCCTCTATCCTGTCATCTGATATCATCAATGCCTCCAGACAGCCCGCAAAGTAAGATGATGTGAAACAATCTTGCCTGTTAATTTTGAAAAATAAAATTATTCAAAATGAATATATTATACGAGATAAAAGGTTGTAATCACGATAGATAGTCTTTGTATGCTTAATAAAAAGAAAGAATATATTTTGGTTGATATACTTTCAACTGTTTTCAAGATCTTAATGTTAACGTCCAGTTGATATTAAAGAGAAAATCTTGAGAAGTATAATCACCTGCACAATCTGTAGAGTTCTGGCTCGTGGTACATTCCGTAACATTCGTCACAAATACCATTCACTATTGTAAATTGTCGATAGTTATAACCTATGCAGCTGTACTCCGCTGTAGATTCCGATTGAATAACATCAACAATACCAATACAGGATGAGATCAGTAATAGCTTGAGTAGAAATGTTAATCCAGACAATATCCGTAGACAGTTCATATTCGATAATCGACGTGTTGTGCTCGTTATTAAATTATTCAATGCTGACCTTCGCTGGATACGATTCTGAGATGGTATTCTTACGGTTTAAGTGTCGTTGGTACGATTTTTCTATTATGAGTGATGATTGTTTTTAACGATGTTCCACAGTCTGCATCAACTAATCAGTAAGTATGATAATTGACAGTTTGAGAAGCCAGTTCTTTCTCTCAATTTATAGCCCGTGCCCACCACTTGATAAAAGTAGAGGGGATTTCAGTTGATTTCGTAGGTACAGAAGTAAATGAAGTTGTTGTAAACATACGCGTATTTCACATCTGTATTTACTAATTAAATACGTAGAATAGATATTGTGGTGCGTGGGTATGTCTACGTCGGTAGGGCCGAATAAAATTGATTTATGGGCATATAAACATTGTTCTGACGTTCGGAATGAATTGAAAAAATAGATAATTAAGGGGTCATGCGCAATCCGAAGGCCAAAAACTTCAGTTTTCCAACAATTTTTCGTGAAAAGGCATATCAATTTATCAACATAAAAATTTATATACATATTGTTGGAACCTTTGACTTCAATTTTTACATTTTTTTTATTCCAGAAATAATAATTTTTCAAGCTGCTGTAGCCGATAGGATGTCCTTTGAAAAAAGACATTTTGCAGTGACCACGGTATCTCTGAATCGAATCATCGAAAATTTAAAAAAAGATTTCGTTGATATAGGCCATAATTTAGTATTTAATCGAAGGCATGAGTGAAATATTCATTTCTGACGAAATAATCACTTTTCAGAGAGAAAAAATCAATTCCTGATAGAATTTGTGGCCTTAAGCTGTTCATGAAATGGAAAATATTCATCGATAAATGAAAATACTCGATTTATTACTACATTATGAGCTATTTCCACGAAATCTTTTTTATTTTTTAGTTTCGATGATCCAATTCAGAGATATTGTAGTCACCGCAAAATGTATTTTCTCTAGAGGACCTCCCTGATATTGTCAGCTTTGAAGCAAAGTGGCGTAAGTGCTGTCTACAAACATTGCACTTACGCCCTTTTATTCCCAAGGCGACGATATATGTCGAGGGTCCTGCTCGAATTTCAGTGGACTCAGTCGGATTAGTTATTGTCCTATTCGTTACGTCTTCCTCCAGTACTTTTTTTTTGCTTATCTTGTTTTCTAACTTTTATGCGCCGTTTCTCAATTGTTTTTTGACATTGTAACTGTGTCTGACGTCAATCCTCTTGTCATTGACATAGGTGTGTATAATAACAAATACGTAAGAGTTCATTCATTGTATTTTTGACCCCAAACTGGTCATTATGAGCGATTTTGATTGGATGATGACCGGAACTGAATATCTTCAGTCTTTGATAGTCTTTTCGTGTCATAACAGACTCCCAAACTCTTGCTCAGTTTCGAGTGAATTGTAAAGATGCACAAAGGGCTCACGTATTTTTTTTCAAAAAAACTCTCACGTAAATTCTCCGATTTTCGATAAATTATCAAGTTATACATTTATTTTTGTTTGTATTCAAATATATTCAATTTACATTGAATTTATTCGGAGGTCTATCACTTTCACAATAAAAAATGGAATTTCATGACACTTGATTGTGATTATTTACTTTCTAATTTGACAGTCAACATGACTCTAAAATCGAAAGATATAATCATTTCGGAAGCTGATGACTTGAAGTTCGTCATTGATCGTTGTTTATTAAGGAAAGAAGATATAACTTATTATTTGTTCTCAATATAGTTTACAGACTCGAAAATAAAAATATTTTTAGTAGGGAATGCAAAAAAGGGACGCAAACAGTATGTTTTTTAATGTCTATTGCGATTATATTTTTCGTCACATCACATTGAAAAATCCGTGGGAATTGAGGCTAAGTTGTATATCCTTCAATTATTGCTCCATAGTTTTCTTCACATTCTGAATGACAGCAAGAAGACTGTTGGCTTTTTGAGAAAGACTCCAGAGGAAATTTCTGCTCCTTTGAGTAGGAACCATAGTGCCTGAGAGCTGAGCAATGTATCTTGACCAAATCCTTGCCTTAGCGCAAATAGACACACTATTAAAGACTGAAATACTCGTCTCTTGTACGTTCAGAGACTCGAGTTGTTTGATGATCTAAAAGAAATCTTCGTTCTGCTACATTGGCTGCGAAGTTAATATTCCACATTTTATTCCAAAAATAATGTTATGACAATACATTAAAAATATTCCCTCAATTTTTTTATTTCACGACTAATTATTTATTGCATTAATTATTTTATGGGACATGGCGAGAGCTCTACCAAAAGAGAGGAAATAACAACAACAGCACTGATGATTTTCATTACACTATTAAGTATTTATTGCTCATTTTATTCTTAGATGGTTCCGAAGCCTGCTATCATTGACATGTACAATTGTTCGCAATGACAAATATGGATGAATATTAAAAGTTCCTTTCTTTCGATTTTACATTTTTCATCTTTCTTTATGACATAATTTTTTTTGTACTATTGTTAGAACTAGAAATTCTCAACTTTCTACCAACACTTCCTCTCAAAACGTATTCAATATGTCACATTCCTATGAAAAAAAAAACTGAATTACCTTTGATAAAAAATGGAATAACTCCGTCATTTTACTTCTTGACATAGTGAGAATATCTTCCAATAACGACAATTTTTTGTCAATTATCCTTCATGAAGTCTCCGTCGAATTGTTGAAAATTTTCTAGAGATGAGAGGAAAATTGAGAGTTATTAAACTATTTATTTTCATAGTGATTATTCATGCCTTTCAAATAAGCGTCCCCCCAATTTTTCATCATTTACAGACCAAATAATCTATAAACAACTCGTTCTACGGTATGGAATGAGTTTTCATGCAATAAGTTGTGTAAATTATAAATTCACGTACTTTGGTTAGTTCATTCAGTTGATTAAGTAATTTTTAGTCACCTATTCATGCTCATTTATCTGGTGATAATAAAATGAGAAGAACTCAGGAGTTTTAAGACGAAAAACATTCTGAAATATGACTGATTGTGTTTAACTTGAGTAGTGAATATTATTGATTATCAATGGATGCCTCTCAGCACTGAGGTCCTTTTTCCCACAAGAATATAATTTCCGAATTCAAGAACTCATTTATATAGTGAATTCATTGAATAGTTGAAATCATTTAGAATATTTGGGTTAATACAATATGCTTGAATAAATACCAGAAATATAGCACCATTGAGATCAAGTATGTGCTGTTTCAGCTTCTCTCTCTTTATATCTCCTATATGCAAAGCATCCAAACAGTTGTCGAAGTAAGATGATACAAAGCAATTTCGCCTGTTAATTTTTTAAAATAAACTTTGGGAAATTCTTCAAGTTAAAATGAATATACTTTAAGATATAAATAGAATAAACCTATTATAAAATTAGAAAATATATAAAGAATATACAATTATGTAATCGACATATATTTTCTCCATGTACCTTGGAAATAGAACGAATCTATTATTGTTAATAGATCCAATTAACGTTAGGAAAATAAAATTTATAAAGGAATCAAGAAATATGATCACCTGCATAACATGTGGAGATTTTCCGCAAGAAAAAGATTGTGGCATTCAGCACAGATATGATCCACTATTGTAAATTGTCGATAGTTATAACCTATGCAGTCCAGCTGTATTCCAGAAGTAGTGATAGTAATTGAAGGTTCTAATGATTGAACTACATCAACAATACCAATACACAATGAGATTAGTATTAGCTTCAGAGACAATGCTAATCCGAGCGATATACGTGAACGATTCGTATTCGATAATCGACATGTTGTAGTCGTTGTTCCATTATTTAATGTTGATCTTGATGATAATGAAGAAATTTCTGCATTCGTTGGATATAATTGTGAGATTGTGATCTTACGGTTTAGGCGTTGGTGGCACAATTTTTTCACCATAATTAATGATTGTTCTGAAGGGCTTTGCATCGTTTGCGTCAGCTAACAGGAAGAATAGCAGCTGACAGTCTGAGGAGCAGTTTCACTTTCTCAGCTTATAAACTGTACCTGCAACTTGATGCAGCTAAAAGTAGTGGGGCATCGTGGCTGATACCGCGATTACAGGATTGAATGATGTCAAAGTAAACACACGTGTGTTTCACATCTGTATTTATATCAATTAAACTTGTAAAATTAATAATACGGTTCATAAATGAGGCCGATACGGACGAAAAAAAAAGAAATTTGGTCTAAAGAGTTTAGTTGAAGGTGGTCCAGGGACCAGTTGTCTGGTGCGGTGAATTAAACTGTAGATTCCCATGCGAAAGACCAGGATTTCGAGCCCCGATTTGATAAAATGTTTGTGTAGCTCATAATAACAAAATTAGTCTCTCAGCATAGTTTGTCACATGAAAATTAGTAACCTTGGCTGTATAACGTAATTGTTGAACGCCACCTGCGTAAGCAGCACAAATGACAAGGTGGTATAGGGGAAAGGGAATGAGGTGGGGCACGTGCTATCATACACGCCTGAAAATAATTTTTTTTTCATATCATTTGATCCAATCCATTCTAGAAACACCACTAACGTTTCTGAATATCGTTGCCTTAGAAACGAAGGGGCGTAAGTGCTATGTTTGTAGATAGCACTTACGTAAGTGCTATGTACAAACATAGCACTTATGCCCTTTCAACTCTGAGATGACAATATTACAATATTGAACAACAAGCAGAATAACTAATTGATGAAATAATGGAATAAAATTATATTAGAATGGATTCATCGAGGAAAATTTCAGATTTAAATAATCCATGAAAAGGGTTTCGGATAAGAGATCGAAGCATAGGAAATTTTTTTGTAATTATATGACGTTTTTAAAAAAATTAATGAGAAAAATAAGCAAGATCGAATGAGCCATTTATTCAAACAGAGAATTTGATCTAATTATATGTCATCAGATATGATTAGATATAATTAGATCTGCAGTCATATTTGTGTAGATATAGGTAGATATGCTAGTAGATTAGACGAGATCTGATGAGATCTAAGAATCCCACAACGGAATGGCCTAGATGTGTACCAGATCTGATCATATATAATTATATTATAGAGAATGTAACAAAACTACGGATCGTCCGAGATACGTTAGATCGAGGGGTGAATATTGAATAGAAAAGTACTTTGCCACTTTTCGATTAGCGTACCCCTGTCGAATTATTCGTCCGGTGGAGATGTCACTATTACAACGTATCGCATTAAAAAAATAAATATTTCTTACGAATTCCAAAGTTCGAAATTAGATTATGATTGTTTTTAAATAATTAAAAAATTAAGAATCTAATTTGAAGAGAATAATAATGTAGGACCGAGTACAAAAATTCTACAAAAATGTCATGTTTCATCGATAAATACCTTTTATTCGATCGGAGTAACATTTATTCTTACTTAAAGCATATTATTCATAAACTTACAAATATCGTAGAATTTTTTAAAATTTTATTCCATTTTTTTTATTCATTCTCATATAAATAGCAACAGTTATTTAATCAGGAAAATTAACATGAAACAGTGTCCTAAGGATCAATTGAGAAATTCTGTGAATTTTTAAAATTCAATTTTTTGATTAAAATGTTAAAGAATATGTTGAAAATTTAAAAGCAAAAATGTTTAAAATTCTTAGCGATAAAAATTGCAAATAAATAATGACAATTGACTTTTATTGCAATGAAATATCAATCAATGATGCATTATTTTTCTTGTTCCTTCTTAAATTCATTAAATCCTTTCATTACACGGTGCCAGCTGTGAATACAATACTCACTATCGAATTAGTTCTTCCTCATTGATTCCCATTGATTTCTTTCATTGATCCTCCTCTCTAAACTTTGTTTAAACGGTGGAGAATTTTTCGGTTTGCATTGATCATTGAATTATTTCCTAATACAGTATTTACATCATTATCAGGGCCTCAAAATTCATTGAATGAGATCAATTACGTGTTCGCTCAACTTGGCTTGACATTATTTAGAAATCGAGTCCATGAAGCAAATGTTTCCACTCTAAATCACCCGAAAAAACACTTTCTTGACATAATTTTCGTAAAAATAATTAGCAGATGTTTACAAATGACATGCCTATTCCTTAAATATGAATGTAAAACTCATGATTTTAATTAGATTTCTCGTGATTCAAAGTAGTTTGGCCGAAAGGCAGTTGAATCGTTAAGTGTCAATAACAAAAATAGAAGAAAAAATACCAAAAAATTATTGTTTATGATTGAAAATCTTCCTCTTGGTATTGAAAACAAATAAAAAAAGAATTACTGAATTATTTTTCACTGATCACTCAATCAATACTATGCTGTTTAACTGCCCGGGAATAGTTTTTGATATAATTTGCTTCAATTATATCTAATTCTATCTAATTAGATAGAGTTACATATAATTAGATCCGCAGTCATATCTTGGTAGATATGACGTCATATTTGTGGAGATATAGGCAGATATGATAGGAGATCTGACGAGATTTGAAATTCCTATAACGAAACAGCCTGGATTTGCATCAGATATAATCTTGATATTGGATCGGCTATCTTGGTATTGTTCCCCCTAATTTTTAAAGACATTTTCCAAATATTAATCTTCTGCTGAACCTAGAAGTTTGAAATCTTGCAAGGGCCCATAAGACGCCATCTTATTTCTATTACGGTTTTATCCATTATTGACCATATAAAACGGTCAATTGACTCGAAATTTCACGAGATTGTTCAAATTCATATGGGTTTTCATTTTCAATTTATTTCATATTTTAATTTCCATATTCAATTTCAAACCACTTTAACATTGATTTCTCAGTAATTATTTTCTAATTTTTCATTTTCCTTACTCTCTCCACCATCAGCTTCATCGACAACTCGAAATTTGATTATCATTGAATAAAGTTTTGAGGCCTGATTATCACTTTCTATTTTTTCGTTAACAATACTCTCTCCAATTATCGTTGATATTTCTCCGTCTCATTGACATAGAATTTTGTCACACAATTTTCAATTATGAACTGGCATGAACTTATTTTTCAGTGTGAAAAAAAAAATTAGTGAATGAAAAGAGAGAAGAAAAAATTAATAGCGAAGAAATAAATTAATCATCTATTTTTGGGATCCCATTTACTCAATTTCTATGATTTCTGGAGTTTTAATTCCTGTTTTCTTTTTTTTTTTAATTCGATTAACACTAATGACACCTTCTTGTATACCTTAGTTATTATCCTCTCAATGGTTTTCCATTCTTTATTATTTTTTTCCAGTTTCTTCTCCTCCCCTTTCAAGATTTTTCCATTTTTCTGTTCTTCTTATTTTTTGAATCCATTTTATTTACACGAGATATTTGAATGTTTTTGGAATTTTTTATCGCCACACTTTTAATTCAGTGAAACTTACAGATTAAAACAAATTTTTTATTTTTTGTTTACAGTCTTTCCTTTACCTCACGACAACAGCGTATTGTTTTTTTTTTTTTTTCATTTTAAACTTTATTTTCATAATTACCTGTAGTCTGTACACCATTAACTTCATCAAGTGTGAATTGTTCAGTGTTTCTTCTAATTACTTACAATAATTGTATGTAAAACCAAAAATTTCATTTTTTCTCTAATAAACTTCTTTTTAATCTGAGAATATTTGAAAAAATGGTGTATAGACTATTTTTTTTCATTCGTGATTTTTCAGCATAATTTTATTATTCTTACAGGCACATGCCTGTTTTTCTTTAATCATTAATAGTGTTATAAATAAACATATAAACATCGTATACAGATTAAATTTGTTTGAATAAATAATAACAGTGTTCTTAAAATTTTTAAAAACAAATAAAAAAAATTGAAATTATTAATAAATCACATAATTTATTTTAATAAAATTATTAAATCTCGAATATTGCACGAAAATTCAAATGAATTAATTAATACGTAATGATAATTAATTGCTGAATCAATTAATCAATTAATTATGAATATTAATCTCAATACTGAATATTTTCCCATTGAGCCATTTTTTTTCCTTTTTACCTAAACGAAATTCTATTAATTTTAAATTTGTTTTTGGCATTAATAAATTCGACTTTTGTCATCAATTATTATTTCTGCTATCTTCTTTGATGACCTTAATATTATTTTTTTTCATCATTTCGATTAAAATTGATATCTCTTCCACGACTTTTTTCCTTTTTTTTTTTTAATTTTCTCCTTTAATCATTTAAAATTATTCAATTTATTTACAAACTATGGACAAAATTTTATACGTATATGGAATGCATTTAAATGATTACTATCATTAACAGTGATGGATTAATTTCATTTTCTATTCGATTTTTTTTTCTTCCTTTTTCTTTTTTTATATTCAAATTCATTATTCAATTTTTAATAGTAATGGGACTCGACTAATATCGATTTTTCTTCATGAATACCAACTTGTACAATTTTCTGGCGTTTCAATTATTTTGCTGCAATGTTTATCATTATTACAAGCGATTGGTGGATAAGGGGCCGATATACATGACTAAGCGTAAATGAAATTCTTACATTAATTTTTACAGTTTTTCTTCACCAACTACTGAATTTATCATTTTTTTTCTCATCAACCTCACTGAATTTCGTTATTTTTATTTACAAATGCGAGCTATCTGATGGGAATTCTTTCCCGTGATTTCATCGATTAATATTTAAATATTTACAATTGTTTTGTCCATCTCGATTTCATCACCTTCTTACTACTTCTCTCTCATTGAACAAACGACATGGAGACTGAATGAAATGGAAAAATTTTCAGTTGAAATGAAAGGATGATGTTGCAACAATTATCTTCATTCAACTGAGAATTTTCAAAAATTATTAAACAAAAATTTTATATCTCAAACGAGTCTCCAAATTAGTTTAATGCTTTTTCAATTATCTTTCATTTTGATGTTTTCAATAATTTTATCAGGCAATTAACGGAATTTTAATGAACAGCCTACTTTATCCACGTGACTGATGGTCTCAGATGGGCGTTGGTAAAACCGTAAAATCTTGCAATGCAGTTTTTACAGTCTCGTATGTTGGACGATTCGCTTCATCGGCACAGTATCCATCTGGTGTACATAATGTCTGCAATTTAGTTAGATAACTATCGAAATTTTCGTGTCCCATTTTTTCCGGTGGACCGCCAGGGGCACTTGGTATTCTAACGTGCTCCAAGAATGTTATCATGTTGTCACGAAGTGATTGGTAGTAATCCGTGAGATGATTATTACGTTGAGCAATTACCGTTGTTTCCTGAACAGAAAGAAAAAAACATTTTAGTTCATCAATAATTTATGTAATATGAAGTGATACAGTGCTCAACCTCTCTATTTGCAAGTTCTGTGATACATCATGAAAAGTAACGAGCTCGATTTTTTTTCAATGATTATTCTTGTGCGCATGCGTCTTGCGGCATATGGTGGATATTGAAGGAAGCTGGGCTTACAAATTCGAGAGATTGACAGAAATTGGCAATAATGGTCATTTTTCATTGGTCATTGATGTCTAAAAATTGACGAAAAAATGACCACCCTCTGATGTTACAAAATTTTGAATGTAGAATAACGGTCACAGCTAAAATTATTAGTGTCAGGGAATGATAATTGTTTGATGGTCAAATATATATCTATATAGATGTAACATGATCATCATTGAATCCCTTGAAACGATATTATTTCAATTCGAATAGCAATTCATTCAATCTATGAGCCAAATGAATTTATGAAGGTGATATTTTTTTTAAGGACCGTTATTCATTTAAATTTTGTGACGGTCACTATTACTCGGTGGCATGACGTCACATGACTGTTTTGTGACGCATCATGTCACACTTGCCCATCTCTAAGCTTGGCACTAGACTATGCAAATAGAGAGGTCCTCCTATATTTATAGATTCTTTTTAATTAAAAATGGAATTTTATATTAATTGTAAAGAAAAAAAAATTGACTCATTTTACTACTTCACTACTCGAATTCAAATAATTCTGAATAACAAACAAGAAAATTTAAATTTCGCGCTAGAACCGCTCCAAACAAACATATTATTAAAAATAAAAATGTGAGTATTTTTTGGGATAAAAACATTTCCGCTGGTTCTTCAATGGCATCCTCATCGCTTCCACTTTTTGTCAATAATTCCGGATAAAAATGAAAAAATACAAGCTTACTATAGACTTTATTGGTAAGTACGCTTACTCCATAGTTTTTTTGATTCTGTTCCAAGAAATGGGAATTTTGTTAATTAACAGATAGTAAACGGAATTTTATCAGAAATTTATCTGATTCGTTGAGGATCCCTTATCATGTCCAAATTTTTTATTCTGCACTCGATAAATCGAATTTTCTTCCTGAAGAAGGATTTTCGTGTGAATTACTAACAATCGGTCAAGAAAGTTTGACAAAAGCTTTAACATTTTATCAAACTTGATTTTTTTTTGAAAATTAATCTTGGAACAGTATCAAGCCGATTGTTGATATACCAACAGTGATTATTTACCGGCTGAGTAAGCCCCACAGGACATGTAAATCCCTTACCTTTTCCCCTTGCTTGAGATGATTCTCCATAGCGGTGACCTCAGAGCGCAGACGCATAACCTGTGATTCAACTCGTGCATTTTCTCTCTGTAATTCAGTGATTTCAGCCTCCAGCGTATAAAGATCCTCGCCCTGACCACCAGGTCCACTGTTACCGCTTGTGCTTCCCTGACCCGTACCTAACGCACCACCCTGAGCCGGACCACCGGTGTCTACTCCTAATAAATACAATCCCCCTTAATTTTAAATCATCAATTTTTTCTCTTCTTTTTCTCATCCAATTGAAAGCCCCCATTACATTATTTCCTGAACTCTCAAAAATTTTGCTACATTAAAAATAAATTTAAAAACAAAAAAAAAACAATGAAACTCAGAAAAACAAGTGCCTATACTCTTTAATGATTAACAGAAAAAAATACGAAGAAATAGAAGTGTGGTCGAATTCAGTAGGGAAATGGCAAGAAAAGATGAGTCGAAAAATCATCAGAAGTAGGATTTTCTTTTTGAATGAAAGCTTTCCAAAAAAATTGTAAAAATATGTTCTAGGCTGTCTGAATTGTTAATTTTTCTTCCTTTTTTCGTTCAAGCTTTCATTAAAAAAAAAAAATCGTCCATTTTACCCCACTGGTCCTTTTTTGCCCTATTTCGGGCTCATTTTTCTTCGTCACTTCACTACTGAATATCTTCTCTTCAAAGCAACTCAAATCTCTGCCGTGTACTTGAAAAAAAATTGTGCAAATAATTAGAATAATGAAGAAAAAAAAAAGGAAAAAAAAAGTAAGGAGTCAAATGAGGCAGGTTGCGTAACACGTAATGCTAGCAAAATAAATGGAAGAAGGATTGGGGGAATGGGGCTGTAACACAAGTACACGTAATTTTCCACAGCGAGTTGGGTCAAAGTAAATCGATTTCGTTCACGTTTGCACTCACAATCTGTTTAAATTCTCTTTTTTGTTTTTTTTTTCTCTTTCAGTAGAAAATCTTTATCCACCTTCATCTCTCTAATTTATTAAATAATAACAACAATAACGTGTATATATGCCAAGTCGCTGCGAAAGGAAGATTGATTCAAATGTTTTTTTTCGGGAAAGGATTGTTTTTTTTTTTCGAGGAAGACTCTTCTTTTTATTTGTCTTGGAAGCAATTTCTTTTTCCTTTTTTTGCAGGAAGTGAATACGTTTTTTTCGTTAATATGGATTAGCGTGAGGTGCCATCATACCAGATAAATTGAAATACGAAATATTGTGGTTTCGAGTGCTGTTTTTTTTTTCTTACTTGACAACACTCGAAATAATTACATTCGTGTCATAATAATAATGAAAAAAAAAAATACGTTTTTTTTGTCTTACACCGATCAAAAAACACACAGAAAGAACATAAAAAATTGAATTGTTTTCGTTGAATTTTAACGTTCAGACCCTTACCTTCAAAAGTAAATGTGCTCCTCAACAGGAAACGACAGGAAAGGAGGAGCTGATATCGTCAATCCCCAAGAATAAATCAGAATTAATATTAATTTCACTTCTCTTTTTTTTTTTCTTTGAAAAAAAAAAAAAATTAATTTTCTCAAGTTTTTTTTCTTTTTTTCTTCTGTTTTTTTTCACAACTTTCTTCCACTACTTTTAATATCATAATTTTCACTACTTTTTCTTTTTTCTTATGTTGCTGCTGAGTTCCTGTAAAATGGGATGAAAGGAAAAGAAGAAGAAAAAAAAAGTATGGAAAAAATCACACGGATAAATTAAAAATATACAAACAAAATAAATAATTGATGTTTTTTTTCTTTTTTTTTTCTGGATTAAAAGTTTAAATAAAAAAATATTATCCATTGGTATGACAGCACATCATTGCGGTGGAGAGAGAAAGGACAGCATTTACGTTGGCATAGCACTCGAAAAGGAAAAAAAAAAATCTACTACATTCGGTTTTGAACGAGATCGATTTTTTTTCGAATTTCTACTAAACTTTAAACCCTCAATTTTTTTATCCTTGCAAATTAAAATTTCTCTTTTTTTTTTTGTTTTTCATTTTCATTCCTCACCGGGGATTCCTTTGCTGTACATGCTGGTCATATCCTCGAATTTTGGTTTTCTCAGTGTATTTCCGGCAATTGGACAGCCCGAGAGTGATCGATGCGTTGAAAATGAACCATTTATATGACCAATTCCATCGCATCCTGGTGTTGGACAATTTACACCCTCAAATTTCATTGCCGTAGCTGCTGCCACTGCTGCTTTGTGCTGTTCTACTGTACCACCAGATTCTAGGACACGGAGCTTGTTACGATTCGCTATTGGACAGCCAGATGCACTGAAAACATTTTATTTTTCCTATTAATTTCTCGAGGATTACACAGAGAAAAATGTTTTCTTAATTTAAGAATGTGCAGTCACTTAATTTAAGAATGTGCAGGTCACTTAAATTAAGAAAGAAAAGTCACTTGATTTAAGTGAGAAAAGTCACTTAATTTAAGTGACTTTTACTTTCTGAAATTAAGAAAGAAAAAGTCACGTGATTTAAGTGAGAAAAGTCACTTGATTTAAGTGAGTTTTACTTTCTTAAATTAAGAAAGAAAAAGTCACTTGATTTGAGTGAGAAAAGTCACTTAATTTGAGAATGGCAGGTCACTTAAATTAAGTGACTGCACATTCTTAAATTAAGAAAACATTTTTCTCTGTGTAAAATTTACTCCAGAAGAAAAAAAATAGTTTGAAAGAAAACTAACTAACTGTTTAGGTGCGTAATGTACTATTGTATCGAGGAAGCGAAAAAAGGCTTTCTCAATCAAACAAGGTGAAGTTAGAAACGTCGTTTTTCGCTCCCTAGATGCATAAAAAAAATTCTGTTCCCATAGGAAATGACTTTTCTCAGCCATTTCAACAAAATATCCAAAAGTGAGCAAAATGAAAAAAAAAACTTGAAAAGTGAGTGAAATAGCGTGGAATTCCTCAACAATAAGAAAAACTACGCGTCACGTGACCGAATTATTCTCATCTACCGATTAAAAGAGAAATGCAAAAACTTCAAGTAATAATTTAAAAAAATATTAGAATTCAAATGAACAAATTTAGGAAATTCTAAAGGGCATTCATTTGCCTATGTCATTTATTATCAAAATCGACATATAAATTGTATTTACCTTCGATGAGACAGAAATTTGCCAGTAGCATGTCCTGATCCATCACATCCAGGAATCGGACACCTGTAGTCACGATAATAATCGTCATCATCATCACGTGACAAGTGATGGGTTTAGGAGTAGCATGAAACGAAGAGAAACGACATATTAGTCAGCGTCTTTGCTGTTGAGCAATGGAGAGGGGTTGAATTCAACAACGGGTTAAATTCTATCTCTAGGGGATTTTCAATGCAAAAGGGCTTCTTGTTGAAGGGAAAACTGGTAAGGTGGAGGAGAATGCCTGAAAGGTGGTGGAACAAATATCCCATTCTACTGTCGAATTCAGACACACGTTGCGTGCAACTGTAAATAGGGGTAAAATGGTATTTTCGAAGGATCGATTCAATTACTGTGCTTTCAAATTTTGTAATTACGTAAAATTTCAGGAAAGTAATAGTTCACATTTAATAATTTCTTCATTAATGGATTTTACTGTTTCAGACATTTTCTTCGGCGTTGGACTTTAAAAATATAAGTGAAAATTGCAAGAAAATTCAGTTGCAAAGCGGAATAACAAGTTAATTTGATTTTGTCGAGAATGAGATTTTAGCAGAACTCGCTCCAAATCGTATGGACATATGTTTTACAGAAATAATTTGACTTGATATATCCATTGAAAGCCCAACTTTTGCACATGCATTTAACGTTAAGTTCACATTTATCAATTCGATGGCAAATATTTGAGTGATGTCGACACAACTTAAGAAATAATTATGCTCAAAAAAGTTAAGTTGACATAATTCGGTTTCTCGTGATTAAGTACATTTCGAGGAAATTTGAGTGTTCTGCGTTCCTATTGTTCTGACCCTTATCCCCTATCTAGAAGATGATCGATAAATGAATTGAGTCAACTTTTTCAGAAAAGAAGCACATGAATACGATTGCATCATGGTTAGACAGTTCTTCACCTCTCCAGAAAAATTGAGTTTTTCGTCTTGAACCTTTTGTCATGAACTTGTTATTCCGCTTCATTGCTAAATTAAATAAATAAAAAATTTAAGATTTTTCCAATAAAATTACCTGAGTGGTTCAGAGTCCTGTCCATCTCTTGGTTTGCTCTTTGGTTTATTCGCTCTAGGACATCCCGATAGACTGCGATGTGAGCTGTAATTCCCTGTAACGTGACCAGAACCATCGCATCCTGGCGTTGGACACTTTAATTCCTGCGAATGCGCCTGAATCTGAGAACGATCGGCTCTCGGACATCCCGACAGACTGAAAAAATTTTCGGAACAATTTTTTTAATGGAATCATCATTTCTCATCAAAATTGCAGACAATTTTATGAAATTTTATAGTACACCTCATGACTATTCCAGAATTCTGAAATCCATTCGCAGAATGGATTTGCGAATTTTTAATAAAATTGAGAGTAATTCCCCTTCAATTTTTGCTGAAAAAAATTGTTTCCAATGATATTAGATAATTATTGATGCTTCATTAGTTTCTTCATTCATCTAATTGCAACGCTGTCCTCCAAAATTCCGAATCAATCCTGAGGTGTAACTCGACATTAACCCATTCAAAGTCCCAAAATCAAGAATTCTCGCATTCTGAGAGGGGGTTCTTTCTCTAAGATAAAAAGTACACAATATAACATCGAATGAAACAGTAATGGGAAAATAGAGCAACACTCACACCTGACCCCATTGAAACCCTTCCATTGCCGATTTATTCAATTATAGAAATGAATTGATTCTTTGATCAAGTAGAAAAAGACATATATATGGCAAAAATGGTAGGACATAGTTTAGAGGCCAAAAACATCTCAAAATCATTATGTTTTAACTAAAATGATGATTTAATGACTGATTCTTTTATCGAAGATCTTTAGAAAAAAGTAGAGAAAATCATTCTGAATTTTATTCTGAGAAATTTAATTTTCACCCAGAAATTGTGTCCCTATTTTCCACAAGTTTTCTCGATTTTATCCTTTTTCTTCCTTTTATTTCTAGATTCTCTCAATATGCACTTCTCCTTGTCTTTTTCTACTCAATCAAGAAAATTATTAAAATATTCATTAAATTATTATGGAATCGCCACGGCATATGGTCATCAACGAACAGTTCGCTACTGTGCTGCCCACTAGAAGCGTCTGGCATCATTGCAATTTTGCAGGGTCATTGAAATAATAATTATTACTATTTAAAAATAATTTCCTCTATTTATTCCTCATTTTCCAAGGGGTCGGGTTGAATCTATCAATCGAGAATTATTTCAATAAGGATACGTTCATTCCATATGAACTACAATGCAACGTATGTTATAGAGAATAAAACACATATATTAAAATACTTGATAAATCAATGAAAAACAAGGTTTCATAATCGTGCTAGGATTATTTTTATTGGGAATTATTCATTTCCATTTATTGATAATCAGTATAAGGAAAACTAAAAAAATATATAATTTAATGATTCTTTTAGATTTTATGATGATTTACAATTTTTCAATTCGGCCTTGCCTTCTGTGGGTAGCGTAGTTCCCTGAGACATGACCCATGCCGTCGCAGGTGGACGTAGGACACTGTATTAGATCCTTGCAGTCACGACCACGCGGGGCTGATGACCGAGATGAGAAACTCAACGAGTGCCGCTGTACATTCATACTACACACCGAACAGGCAATGATTGTTTTTTTTGTGGTGATTTTTCGATTTTTTGAAGTATTTCATTCAATCATTCCTCTCAGAAATAGGAGAGGCTGGGGCAAAATGAACGGGCATTCTGTTTTGAGTGTGGAGACCTCTTTGGATTTTTTGAAAAAAAAAATTACGCAACAATCTCGACATGTTGGAGCATCTTTTCAATTTTTTTCAGATTTCTTTGCGAAGTCCTTCACTAGATACAAACAAAAAAATTGGATCATTTTGCCCCAGTCCCCTCTACAGTACAACCTCTCTTTTTACATTTCCTTTAACTGTGCTCAATTCCGATAAGGTTTCCCCATAATTTCAAACGTCAGATAATTGAAAATCTACTTTTTTTTCTTTCAAAAAATCAGTTTCCGAACAAAATGCTTTGAGATGTTGTATTGTAATTCGAAAGCAAAGATGAATGAATTTTTCTTTTTCCTCAACATAAATGAAGTTTTCCTTTGTTCAACAGCAATGAAAATCCGAGTACCGAGTTAACGATTAAAACGTTAATCCGATTATAACGTTCGACTTTCTCCTATTTGATCCCCGAAATTCAATTGTTTCCAAATTCCATTAATCTATTTTATGTATCAAGAGATGCGGTAGCGTCTCGCATCAAGTAAGCATTTCAAAGTTGTCGAGAGCGTGAATGTGAGCTGCATAGTATGACGAAGAACATTATGAACGACGAAAAACATCTCGAGTAAGAGAATTAGGAGATATTGATCCACTTGAATATCAGGAATACTAAAATTCAAAGTAGAGTGGTAAGTTCTCATTTATTGAAAACAATTTACCATGATTGACGTTTCTCGGAGCTTCGAAATATTACACAAGATATTCCTCAATAGAAAATAGAGAATCTCAACAATCAATATTCCACGGATTCTTTCACTCCAAATATCTCGAAACCCATTGGATGCTGAGTAAATAAAAAAGAATCAAGTCTCCTCATCTTTTCATCCCTAAAGAGCATTCAAATATCTCATTTTTATGCACAATCCCGAAAAAATTAATAACACCAAAACTGTGGTTTACTTTATGAAAATGCATACATAACTTCACCAATCGTGGGAATCACACACACACAAAAAAAAAAGAAGATGAGATACGTGGTTAGATTGTGAAGAGTTTTAGTTCACTTTTACGAGGTTTAGGTAGAGGGAAGAGGTTATAGAGAGACTCGTCTGAAGCCCTCAATGACCCTCGAGTGGGTACGCGATATTGCCCTCCCACCTTGGGAGAATCCACTAGGAAACCTCTTCTTGAGTGCAATCACGACGTGCGCATATATATAGCCCTCGCAGATGGGGGTCCTGGAGAATTGTCTAGAAACATTTCTGGAGACTATATACTCCACAAGTGGATACAGATCATTTTTTTTATTCTGTTTCCTTTCTTTTTTCGTGCTGGTCAAGATTTCGGATTTTAAGGATATCCAAGTAATTCAGATAATAATTTTTTCTTTCAATATTGATCACTTATGATAAAGGATTATGAGGAGGTTTTTTCAAGATCAATTGTGTCCCGTCTTATCGAGCATTTTCAGTCAAAAATGATTACTGAGAAAAAAGAAACTAAAACTATACTTCAGAAATGAAATTCAATTTTCAGTTTCAATACAAAAATTTGTAGTCGCATATCATTCTTTTCTTTATAAATCAATGTACATAAGCTTAAGCCTCTCCCTATTTGTTTGGACTATCTTCTCACGGTAACCAATATTAGAGCAATGTGGTTATGTAACTATCTGAAGAAATGTAATATAAAAATATAAATAACTGTACATATTAATAATTACACTTTCTGCATATACTTCATAACAGTCTGTGTAAAATTAAATATTGTATCAGCAACCAATAAATCGTCAACTGGCGATTTCTAGAGCTGACATTCCATAAAAAAAAACGTTATTTTTTATTGGAATCTGATGAGCACGTATTTTCCTTTGCATTAGCGGGAAAAATATATTCTGGGAGTGAAAGTATTGCTTGAAGTTTTGGCCCAAAAATAGTGCTTACTGAAGTTTCACATATTCCAACTTCAAATAATGGAATTAAACCAATGACATTATCTTCAGCGTTAAAAATACTGAAAAATATCGTTGGTTCGGTTTAATTATTTAAATTGCAAATATGTGAAACTTCAAAAGCACTATTTTTGGTTGTTTGTTGGAAGGAATAAAATTGGATAAAAATTGAAGTTTCAGTATCGACGTTTCGACTTTTTTACGAAGTTCTCTTCAGGATACTCATTTTTATTTGTCTCATAAATTATTATAGAATATTGCTCGTTATAAGGTTCTCTCTCCATTACATTGTAATAGTGAATGCCCTACCTCGAATGCTGTTTCTGGTTTCGTCATGAATTGATATGAGAGAATACTTAAGTAAGATCTTATTATAATTGTCGAGAAACTTTTTAAAAATATGAAAAATTACGGTATTGTCACAACAAAATTGAAGAATTACCATCAATGGCAATTAAATGAATTAATATTTTGCCAAATTAGCTAGAATGAACTCCAATCAAAAACACAAATGAGCTGAATAATTTTTTAATTTCAATACTATTTCGAATCATTTTCACAAATAAAATCTTCGATTTCTTCATTCTCGAAAATCGTTTCTAATCGACAAGAAAAATATATATAAATTCAAAATGGTATATGGTTTTGGAATGAGGCTTTCAAGGATGAAGGGACTGTTTGGTTGGTGAGGAGGGTGTCCAATAAACGTCCAGAGTGGAATACAGAGCTGTAATATGGTTACGTGAAAACTCTGGTATATTAGCTGGTTTATATTGGTCTGAGCCATTAATAACGTTGAAGTATCGTTTCTATATCGACTTATGGGGGAGAAAAACCACCAGAGGCAGATACTAGTAACCACCTTTCATGCCAAAGATATTTTACAAAAACAATTACGTGATTTAGGGAGACGGAATGTTCATTTTTCATTTATTATTCTGATAAATTGAAGAGATTCCATTGGACATTTTCGAATAAAAAATTTATGAGAATAAAAAAACGTTGAATTCAAGACTGTATGGATTGAAAAAGATGAAGTACTACTGAAACATCTAGAATTTGTTGCTTAAATCCAAATTTTTAGAGTTACAATCTAATTTTTTCCTATTGCAATCCTGATACCTTTATCAGAAGAGAAATGTCTGTAGAAAAATGGAAGACTACAAAAGTTAGAAACAATAAAACAATCGTTTTTCAAAGAATTTTTCCAATAATTGGGGTCATTCTAAAAGTCCTAAATTGATTATTAATTATTAATTGAATTCCCTTCAGCACAAGAGTTAATACGAGTCCCTTTTCTATAATCCACTGCGGTAGCTACTAATTATATAGCCTCAACTCAGCTAAAGCATCCACAGCCTTATCCAATCTCATTCCCTCCACCATCTTCTTCTTCTTCTTCTTCTATCAAACCCCTGCATTCTATCGTTATACACCACCATAGAAGCTCTACGTCAATTAGAATAAGGTTGGCACTCTCGCGCAACGAAGAGTAATTACTTTAATTAACAAAATTGAACGCGCGAGTGTATAACAAAGTGCACGCAACAGCGTTGATGGTCGAATTTTGCCGCAGGTTAATTCATACAATTAATACATTCGTTCTAATAATTTTTGCAGCATTAAAAAATTTACTATGAAGTTTTAGTAAAGTGTTACTTTAATGAAGGTAACACACCACGCTTCACAAATTATGGTTGATAATTCATTTTTGTTATGCGTTTTCATTGAAAACTAATGTGTTTCGATTGTTCAAGAGTCGGTTACGAGATTTCAAAGCCAATAGCGAGAAGCCCAATTAAATTCTTCCAAACTAACAACAAGCTTTCTTCTGAATGGTTTTTTTTATCAACCAATTAAACAACAGCAACAGCTCTGATGGTCGAATTTTGCCGCAGGCTGATTTATACAATCAATACATTCGTTCTAATGATTTTTCTAGAATAAAGTAATTCATTATGATGTTTTTTCTTACCCGTCGTCTTTTCCTGATGACTTATCGAGACCGCTCATCGTGTGCTGAGGCGGTGGCATACTGTAGCAGGGTGCTGGACTGTAACCCGCTGGTATTTGATAGCCGGAAGTCACTGGTCCACCTGGATAACTTCCACCGCAGTTGTAACCAGCAGTTGGATAAGGGGTGTACGTGTTTCCTGGATATTCGGCTTGGACGCCGGACATCCCATAGCCTGGGTGGGGACTCATTGATCCGTAAGCTGTTGAGGAAGTAGGGATGTTCTTTATTGGAAATTCAAAGTTTCTCGGTAGGTTTGAATATTTGATTCAATAATTATAAATCAGAATTATTGAATCAAAAACATCGCTCCAGAAATATTAGAATTCTTGATATTTTTGATGCAGAATAGAAAAAATCATGAGATGAGGTTTTCATCAGACTTGAAAAAACGTCCAATGCTATCAATCCGGTAGCCAAGATGTGGAACAATGATTTTTCAAGAATATCTCGGACACTAAGCGGGATAGCACGATTTTGCACGCAATCCTTCTCTGTAGCTCTTGAAACTCGCTGTAAGAAAGGATTAGAGCAGAATCGTCTTATTTTACTTTTTTCCGATATATTCTAATTCTAAAATTCGAATTCTGAGCAGTCTATGCTAATTCTGGAATTGATGCAATCCAAATTATCACTTTATATCAAAAAGCGGTAAATAATTAAGAGTTCTCTGTCCAAAAATTAATTTATGATTTCATGAAACTGGACGATTTTTATAGGAATTTTTAAGCTTTCACAAGCCCAGAAAAGATGAAAATTTTTCACAACCAAGTATTATGTTAGTTTATTGAATACAGCTAATAGAATGTGGGTAGAAGCTGAAACGTGGTAGTAATGGCGTCAACGTTTCCCCGTTGTACGTCGAAATGTTTCAATTTCAATAACTACTCCCCCGGCGTACGTCCAGTCTACGGGTAAAAGGCAAGTGAGACAGTTGAATTTCGGTACAATATATTGTAAGAGAGAGAGGGAGAGAGAGAAAGAGAGAGGGAGAAAGAGCGACAAAATGAGTGAATTTTAGGGTGGGAGAAATGGGGGATGAGAGAGTCGGACGTACGACTTTTGCATGGCTTGTACTCGGCGTACGAAATATTGATAATTAACAATGGGCCAGTGTTGGATGGAGAGGAAACGCTAACGTTGTATATAATATTCCGGCGTTTTCGAATGCATATGCACAGTGAATACGTTAACGTATGTGAAAAGTGGCTGTGTGAGTGGGGAGTTTGATGGTTTTCATGTGGCGGATGTGTATTTGGCGAGAGCCAAACGAAATGAGTCTGGTTTCAAAAAGTGGAATGAGAGGAGTGGAGTGGGAGTTTAGAGGTGAGAGGGTGGTTACTCTATTACCAAGGATCGTGTACCGCTCAGCCGAATTTTTATTCGACGCTTGTAACTGGGCGCCCTAGAGGCCCCAGGGATACTTTATGCTTTTTTTTGCCTACCCGCCTCTCTCTTTGTTCTATTCTGTTTCCATTCTCTGAATTTTTCATTTTTTTTGAACTCTAGTGCCCTCAGGGAAAACATGTATGTATCACTTTTTCATTTGGATTTTGTACTTATGAGTTTTTTTAGCTTCTGAATGCTGAGAGAAAGGCATGAGTATTTAATTCCGCTGCTCAGGAATATTATGGAAATCTTTTGTCAATTATTGGGCTGGTATATTATTGAGAAGAATATTAAAATTTCGGTCAAGTATCAGAATGTAAACAATGATAGATATTCAAGGAGACAGAAGCAAAAAAAATCCAGAATTTTTTTACGAGGTGAAAAACTCCATGAAAACATCCCATAAAAATTGAAAGGATGCTACAACATGTGTTCGTTGTTAAGTAATTTTTTCAGAGAAGTCTTCATCCAAAAAATAAACCCAGGATAATTTTGCACTTTTTCTCTTCTATAAGAAGTGCATCGAGAATAAGGACAACAGGCTAACTTCAAACCTCCCCTGAATCCCAATCAAAATCCATATTCCAAATGAAGCTCCGGATGTCACAGGTTAGGCAGCAGTTATTTCGAATAGTCGTTGATGGTTGGACTAGTATAGCCGAAATTAAGTGATGATGAAAAATATTATTCAAGGATCTCCTCGTACTCACCAGTTGGATCTCTGTATGCATCGATGTAATGCGAGACACCGCTGTCCGGTGTGCTTTCGCGACTGTAAGCCGCCGCATGAACACCTGGTGGTGGGAAGCCTACTGGCCTGATTCCAGGGCCACCACTGAAATTGACTGGTTCATTTGCTGTGGAGAAGTCCACTGGTTCTGTTTGTTCCTCAATTGGCCTGGGTGCCGGGAAGGGACCCACAGGAACTGGAACTGCTTCCCCGTGACTCGTCGAATATTGCGGACTAGGTGCACCACTAAGATGCAAAAAGAATCTCATCATTATTGCGCCCACTGTAAGAATAAAATCATCAAGTATCGATATAGTTACCTATGAAGTCTGTTAACGCTGAGATCTAGTGTTTGTCCCTGCGGACTAGGGACCTGAGGGCTCGCAGTTAAGTGAGGACTAGCAGCCGCCTGAGGACTTCCACCCACTGTTTGTCCTCCACCATACTGAGGACTGAGACTGTTCGATCCATAAGGCGGAGCCTGCGGACTCGTTGATGTGACGCTAGATGTTGACAAGTCCATAACTGAACCACCCGGCGAGGTTGGTGGTCCACTTTTTGACATCTGTAGACCGCATTTGACCTCCTCGGATTTGATCATCACTGCAGTAGCAGCAGCCATTGCCATCTGATGCTGTTGCGCAGCAGCAGCCTCTTGATGATATACTCTCTCCTGCTCATCCGGTGTCATCCCAGTTTGACCGAGATAATACATGTTCGCTCTTGACTGGAGCTGCTGCTGTTGTTGCTGAGCCTGTTGACTCTGAAATGGTCCACAGCTCTGGCTGTCATATCGTTCGTAGCCAGATGCAGTGCCTGGATCATAGGGCCGATGATTCGCAGCGCTCGATACGTTCTCATATCCTCTGGCAGCACCAACGTCATTGGAGTAGGTAACAACTGGCCTTGCAATACCATTACTCGCTGTTTGATGCATGTAGACACGATGCTCAGCACTTCGATGATGGTAAATGTCTTCGCTGGTCGTTGCTACAGCTGCCATCATCGAGGGCTCGTACGGTGAACGCTGGGACATCTGATGCGTCATTCGTGTGTCCTCAACCATTGTCATTGGATAGGTAACAGTCGGCTGCATCGGAAGAGCATGGTGACTCGGATGCTGGGTCGGATGATGAATCGTTCCAATTGATCTAGAGCCCATGTCCATTGAGGACATGGATGAAGAATTCGAATCTTGGTTCATGTAGGGATCGTAGGTTTGCCGCGGTGGTGGCGGAGGTGGTGGCGAATTCACACGACAAGACGCTCCACCTTCTGTCTTTGGAACAAGGAGTTCGGAGTTTCTTGGGGGTAGTGCACTACAACAGGTCGTTGGAGGTGATACTTCGGATTTCGGAGATATTTTTGATGTACTCCGGGGATTTTGAGGAATTTGGTCTTCTGGAGTCTTCGGAGGCTTCGAAGGAAGACTCGGAGTCTTGTAGTAATCGTACGTTGGTGATGTCACTACTGGCTTTGTTTCTGAAGATTGAGGTGAGTACAAAGGGTAACTCTTGATGTCCATGGAGCCTGGTAGAAGATTCGTACTAATGAACTCCGGGGGAATGCCGGACACTAGTCAGAAAAAAAGGTTACGAATGTGAGAATAAAGAACGTGCTTTCTAATAGTTAGGGTATGTCCCTCTTCTTTGTCAATGGTGTATTACATTCGTGGGTTTTGCCCAACAAATTTCACGGTTTTCAATAACTTTTAACATTCTGAAGCCATTATGTTACCTTGGGCCTTATGCCGAGCTTCACGTGCAGCTTGTTTATTAGCCGCAGCTACTGGACAACCTGATAAGCTTCTATGTGTATTCCGATTGGAGCTTACGTGTCCCCGACCATTACAACCCGGTGTTGGACACTTCAGTATTGTCTCATGCATCGCCAGAACTGTCGAGAACCCAGACAATTACCGAGAGTTAAATTTTTTTATTTATTAAACACCAGAATCCATTTACAAAAGTTGTTTTTTTTTTTCAAATTCTTTACATGGATTAATTTTGATGTCAGAAAAATCACCACGCGCGGGAGGTACGAGTGTCGAAGATAAATTTAATTACTTTTTTTTTTCTTCGTTTAATCACAGAGAAATAACGAAAAGAAAGTTAATGAGAGAAACAAAAATAATTAAATAATTCAATTAGACTTGGACAGACTTTCACGGAAAAAAATTAAATAAATGTGTAAATAACAGTAAGAGTAATAATTCCAGCGGGTAGAGAGTGTCTTATCAATGGAACAGGACGTAACAACCGATCAATATTGATAAATGAGTTTTTTTATACTTTCATTCATTTTTTTTAAATTAAGTGATAAAAAATGACGAAATAGAGGAAAATAATTCTTTTTTCCTGGATTTTCTCGGTTGCGTCGAGGACCTGCGGTGACGTCACTAATTGGACTGCAAAGACTTACTAATTGCGCCTCAAATTGTTTTTTTTTCTTCCCAATAATTCTTTTACCCGAATTTCCCAACTTTTTTTCCTTCATTAGAAAAAAAATTATTGAAAAATTCCCCAACACCTGTTCGATTCTATTGATTCTGGCGTATAAACACATGCGGATTCTCGGTAAGTCGTCTCAGGATCTCGAAGTTCACAGGATAAAATTTCAATTAAGTCACGCATGTATAAAAATTCTAATTAACTACTGAAGGTGAATGAAAAAAAAAACATTGCAAAATTTTTTAATTCTTTTTTTTGTCAACTAAAATTCTTTTTTCGACTATTTCATGGCTTATTGAAAATAAATGTAAAAATTTTTTTCATCATCGATGTGGTGAACTAAAGTGATAAACAAAAATGAAGCTCTCTACCCCGCAGAAAAAAAAAAAAAGAAAAATTAAAGCAGAAATAAATGTTTATTTCAGACAAACAGACAATACACATTAAATTCTTATTTTTTCCCTCTTTCTGAAGAGTGATAAAAAAAGAATGAAAACACTAACGCACATACGCTCCCACGCGCCGTAATTTTTTAAAAGACTTTTTTTCGTCAGAATGATTCAGTAGTTGAGAGAAATGAATGAAAAAATGAATTTTTTCCAATGTAATTCATGAAATTAAAAATATCATTCATTCAATTTCATATTAATTCACATTTTTTCGAGTGAATTTAAAAGAATAGTAAATTTGTTCATCTATATATAAATCCAATCATTCTCTCAACTAGTTCATACGTAGCTTCAAAGTGCATAGCATTTAAATTGTGAAAAAAAAATAAGAAATGCGGAAAAATTTCAGATAAACTCAATTTTTTTTAAATAAATATGAAAATTTACTTACTCTCAGGCGTTAATTTGTCCTTTCTGGGGCATCCAGACAGACTGTAAAGAACAATCGTATGTAACCAATGAAAAAAAAAAGAATAAACGAGTAATAAATTCAGTTTAGGAGGGGAAAGGAGATTCATTGATGTATTTCAGCGTGTGCAAATGGGAGTATTTCAACCCCTCTGGCAAAGTGGCCAGGAGGGAGGGTTGGGATTTGAGCGTTGAAAGCGGTCACTTAATTACCGATAATTGGTTGCCTCACCTGCGATGGTGCGAGTAGAGTCCAGTTACGTGACCTTGACCAGTGCAACCAGGGGTTGGGCACTTGTTGCCCTCTGTAACACAAATCAACGTGTGGTTGAGTGAATTTTTAGTGCTTCATGTCACGAAAGAATTTTTAGGTAACGTGGATTTGTTCATGTGCTTAGGAATTATTCAAATATTTGGAATCTCGAAATTTCAGAAAAAAAAATAGAGAAAAATTGAAAACTCCAGCAGTAAAAATTCAGCAATTTTTTTAAAATTTTAATGAAGGAAATGGATTTCTTTCTCACTGAAAGTTGCAAATAAATGTAATTTTCCATCAATGATAGTCATTATCAATGTACATTATAAATAGAATTAGAGAGAAAATAATAATCGAATGATATTTAAATTATTTCAAAATTATTGATAATTTTTTTTTCTCTTTGCAAATGGCTACTTTTATTATGTCAATGTCTTTGCATGTTGAGAAGCTGTCGTGGGAATTGGCATAATAGGGAAAACGTGAGAGAAACATCAGGGGAACGATTCGAATAGAATGCGAGTATCGATTATTACATATCGGGTGGGGAAACCGAAGAAAAGGCTGTTTTCTGACCATGGAGCAGGATTGACTACTCAGTGGATACCTGTCACGACTACTTGGCTCCAACCATTCCCCCTTTTTTTTTTTTTTTAAACTTTTATTCTTCGTCGAGGAATATCGAGTGTTGACTCCCAATGTCTATTTTTGAATTCACTCCCAGGGAAAATAGAATCATTTAAAGAACATGTCTTCTAAAGAAATAGAGAATTATTCTGAGAGTTTTAATGCAAAAAAAAAAATATTCCAAGAGGTCTTGTGTTTTTTTAAAAATAAAATAGAAGAAATAATTCTAGGCTATTGAAAAAATTCCAGTAATATTGTGAAAATGTTGCAGGATCTTCTGTAATTTCTCCAGATTTTTTCCGTAAGAATTCAATAGATTTTATAATCATCCAAACAATTAATTTTTTTCCTTATTCATGATTCCTTTAAATTCTCTGCCTAATAATTTGCTGATTAAACCTCGATGTGCAAAAGAATTGAGGAGAAAAAAAACATTGAAGATATACTAGTTGTTGAGACGCTTCTCCTGGGATTTTTTTTTTTGTGAAGCACACTTTTATAAACTTTGTCGTGTACTAATCCCATAAGGCCTTATCCCTATTTTCCAAGCCCCTTTGCCTCTCCCCTCATTGAGTTTGAGCAACAGAATCGACCGCCATGACGCCAAAACCTCATCAGGCCGTCATTTCAAGGAGAGAAGAGAGTCGATCCCTGCTTAGTTGCCTCTCTCTTTTACCTTCGTATCCATATCCCTTGCCAACACCCCATCCTCCTAACTTCTCTATGCTTACCTCCCCCTCCCACCCCCTCTCCCACGCTACCTCTCTCCCTGTCAGATAAATTAGATTATGATACGTGACGTCGTTAGTAGGTTCAGTTTATTCAGCTTTTTCCTACGCTGTGAGAAAAGATTACTCAGTACACTGAGAGAAATTAACTTTTGAAAGATAATGAAGCTCATGGATTTTGAAAAATTGAGAAATTCTGTTAATAATGAATAGAATAGAATCTATTTTGTTCAGGAAAAAAAAATTTAGAGGAAAGAAACTCGGAAAAAGATCGAGAAGCCGGATTCGAATGCACGATCTCCAAATTACTGGCTCATTTTCTATTATTTCACTTTATTTCGGAAATTAAACGAGATAGAGCGATTTTATCCAAATCTTTTCTTATAACTTTTGAAATTTTCCATAAAAAAGAATCACAGCGGAAACACAGCTTCTCGCTTATTGTCTGATATATTCTGAAAAAAATAAAATAAAATGAAAAATCGACTTTTCTTGATTTACCTCTTCTTTATTGATTTATTTTTCCCAGTGATCCACTAATTTTTTCCTCTCAAATTATGTATTCAACTTTTTTTTATCTAAAACACAAATTTTAAAAATTGGAGATAATTTTTCTCCATTTCATGCTGTTTTTTTCTTCATTCTTGATGGTTTTTAAACGAAAAAATGCCGGGCCTTTTCACTACTAGCTGATGCTCCAATTTTCCACCCAGAATTCAACCTTATTCTCCAAATCCCTAATCAAGCCTCCACCACATAATTCTTTTTAAAAAAAAAGGTGAAAAAAAAATAGCGAAAAACAAACTGCTCTCATTCCGGATGAGCCAAAGGTGCGGAATTAATAAATTAGCCGTGAGGTCGACGAAAAAAAAATCAGGAAAAACCCAGAGGATCAAGCCTCCCTCCCCCTCCCACTCCCACCAACTGCGAGGGTAATGGTTCCGGTCAACAAAATGAATACCGGCACGCGCCGTAGCCTTCTCTACCCATTTCTTCCCTTCTTTTTTCCACCCCTGTACGTCTGAATAGACTTGTAACGAGCCGGACCTTCTTTTTTTCCCCATTTCTGATCCTTTTCCAGCCCAAAAGTGAGAAGAAGAGGCAGATAAACCCCAGAAAGCCAGAAAAAAGGGTTGAAAAAATAGGGAAAAAAAGAAGAAGAAGAAAAAGAGAGACAGGGGTAGATGCAGTGAAGAGTGAATGAGTGTTGGTTACGTGAAAAGAGTAGAGAAAAAAGGAAAAAGAGAGGAGAGGATTTGGCCGAGTGTGTAATTGTGTTATCTCGTAGCCATATCATGCGAGGGTCAACCACGGGAAACCGAGAGGTGTACGTAAACACCGGTAGGGGATTGTTTTATTCATTCGATGGAAGAGTGAACAGTGAATTTATAAACGTATCCCATAAATATTCACCTAGTAACTTTACCTATCTCTCTAACGATTTGTACGATCATTTATTTATTTTTTATTATTATAAATGCGGTTGTTTATTGATTTGGATTGCGAAAAATTGAGGGGAATGTGGGAATGAATCATTTTTTTTCAAATAAAATAATAGCAATGATCGATAAAATTGGTAGTAATTTGTGCAATCACGATATAATTACTATGTTAAAGAATTAGTGATAAAAAAAAACGTGAAAATAAGGTAATAACGAAAGAAACTAGCAACAACATAATAAAATTAAAATACCGCAAAAAATAAAGTGAATTAATGATATTATCTCTAGAGGATTGGAAGCCACTTTGGTAAGCTATTTTTGTAGATTCTTTCATAAATTCGTGATAATATGTGTAAAAATGAAGTTATTAATGCTACTGAGTTTATGATTTTTTTCTTTCATTTTGTGAGTTTTTTCAGTGATAAATTATTGAGTAAAATTGTTTTTAAAAAAAGTTTATATTTATTTTTGTGTATTTTCAATGAAACGTGCTCCTAATTCCTTTTCCTGTGATATCTGTTCTTTTATTCCGAGGATTCCTTCTTTTTCGGTATACAATTCATATACCACAAATAAAAATCCTAACACGTAAACTGAAAAGCAATTAACTAAAGAAAATGTAAAAAAAAACGTCTAAGTCAAGTTAAAAATTAAAAGAATTATCATTTTTGTAATTATTTTGTCGTGACTTATTTAATCAATACTTATCCGTTCATGAGCAATTATTGAAAAAATTCTTTAACCGCAAGTTAATTTTCTTGAGGTTTTTCTAATCGGTCTTTATGTAATCGTTAGTACGTGATACGAAATTGATCGTTTGTAAAAATTAATTTTCCCAATAAAATACAAAGAAACTAAAATTACAGATAATTTATTTTTCATCATTCCAAAATTGCATTCATCATAATTTTTTTTTGTATCGGGATCTTTTTTTTTAGTGTTCTCTCTTTTGCGAGGGGAGATATGGCCACAAAAGGCCGCAACGGATTTCCCGATAGTAGGTTTTATGGCGTGTCAACACGCTCTGTTTTTAAGGGAATGGAGAGGGAAAAAAGGTAGAGGCTTCGGGACGGTGGTGAGTCTCCTGTGCACGCAATCGTTGAAGAAAATCGAAGCTTTGAGGTTTCTTTGGGGGAGGGGGGGAGGCTTTTTTTTTTATTTCCCCGCTTTATTATGGGAGATTTTTGTCGGAAAGAACAACATGGGTTAAGCGGGTCGCACGCTAATCCCGTGGTTACGCTCACGCCTCTGGGTTTAACTGGTAATCTGAGAGCTCAACCCTTTCTGTTGGAGTTATTGAGAATTTCTATTTTTTCATTCGACTCTCTTTTTCCCCTGTATTTACCACTTTTCGGATTACTTGCGAAATTAAACGGAATACATTCATGAAATTGCCCGTTTAATTACCGAGTTTTTGATTGAATAGTTTTAAGTAATCTTGCATCTTGGGTTTCTGAACTTTTCAAGGACTGAGAGTAATCGGTTGTGTGAATTGAAATCATGAGAATATTGAGGCTTTCAAGTTTTTTTGATTGAATATGGGTTGGAAAGCCACTTATGAGCTACAACTCTGGATTTTCCGGGAATTCTGAGACGACGATTTGTGGACGGACAGACCAATGAAATGTGCGAACAAAATAATTCAATATTACGGGTAACCACAGTTTGAATTGAAATTATTGGTCAGGTTTTAAAAAAGTGTAATTTGTCTATTTGATCGTAATATACTGCAGCACTCTGCACTTTATTGTTATTATTATTTTTTTCCATTCTTTTCTTCTGTAGAATAAACCGTATGGTTTTGGGTACTAAATAATTTTTTTTTTAATTCGTAACCATCAATCACTTGAAAATCTTTATTTTGGTAATTTTCGTAGCTTTAAATTCTTCTCTAGGGATAACAAAATTGATTCTAATTCTGTTGGAGAATCGGATTTTCTGTTAAAGCAATGGATTATTAGGTCTCTTTTTATAATTTCAAAAGTCGATGACGGATCTATCCTCAGTATTCAACTTTTTGATTCATTTATAAGATCATATTATTGAGGTGTAAAATTAAAATCAGCAAAAATTCAAGTATATCCAAGTTGTTTTCTTTTTAGTCTCATTTATAATTATTCACAATCTGAATTTGAAAATGAAAAGAGTTGATATGAAAAAAATCAACAATTATAAATAAAGTTGATTCTTTGAGTTTGTTTTCTTGCTCAAATACAAGAAAATTCCTCACAACTGGAATCCAATTTGGAATAATTAATAAATATTTACATTAATAACGAAATTCCATTATCAAATCATTATCACCTGAATGTTGAGCTTATATTTTGTGAACATTATTGTTTTACCTTGTGGAATACTTTCAATTGAAGAAAAATTACTTTATGAGACAAATTTAAATTAAATTAAATTAATTTTTATTTTTAGTAACCTATTTTGCATATTTGCCAAAGTCAAAATCAAGAATCACGATTTATTCTTCGATAAATTTCTCAATCCCTATTCTCCTCTACAAAAAAGATTCCCCAAATAATTTCACTATCTCATATTTAGTTCCCAAGATATTCCACAAAAATGATCACAGAGACATTTCCAAAGAAATTCTTTCCCGTAATGTAAATAAAAGTATTCGGTATTTTCACTTGTTCCCAAACATAGTTTCTTTATTTTGACATAATTTCCCCACCACGTAATCAACAACGAGAAACTTTACTCTTAAAACCCCGTAGAGCCAGAAGTACAGAAACGTTAAATGTTAAGGGGATAATGAAGGTACTGATGGGTGAATTTTCAGGGTAGTAATAAGGCCAGGCTCACTCATCCACCCCCCAAGAAAACCAGAGGGACAGAAAGCAACCCTACTATGCTAGTCACGTTCCTATCCGCTGACAGCTGTGGCTTATACGTATGACGCCCGTATCACCCCAGAATTTCACCGGCAAAATTTCATGTCGCATCAAAACCCACCTTAATACCTTGGAATGCACTTGACCCCACTTCTCTCCCTGAGAAATTTTCCCCAAAAATCTCAGTTTCTAAATTAATCTGTAATTCCAAAGAGAAAAAAGAAAAAAAAAGTTGCATAAAAATCATCTATTTCCACAGCTCTTTCTAATTCATTTCAGCAGTATTTATGAAAGCTCAATGAAAGGGTTCTAGATTGGCCAACGCTGGAAAGGTCCGAGATAAGCGAACCTTGATTTTACCCATTTGAGTCATCGCTTTCGACCCTCCTTTTGCTTTTCGCAATTATTGATTTTCCAAACTGCTTTCCCCTAACTTTATATAAGCATTCGCAGGAAAGGTCCAGGACATAGAAGGTACGGTTCTTTGTCCCCTTTTTGCTACTCCCTTAGTTCATTCACATGTGATGTCAGTAGCTTTTTTTTATCATGCTGTATCTCATGAGGGAGAGGGATGGAGAGGGTTAGCGATAGTGCTACTGAACAGCCCTGATCATATAATTGTTCTAAAAACTCTGATATTCAAATCAAATCTTTGTTCACTAGATTGCAAAAAACGAAAAAAAAATGGATAATCTTCACCTCTGCCAATACTGGACGGTGACATTGACATTGCTGGTCTGCTGACATCGAAATTCCTCTCCTGGCTCTTCATAGCTTCCTGCACTCCAGTTGTAGTAGAAATATCACCAACTGTTGTTGTTGTAGTGGTTGTACTCGTGGTGACTGAACTGGCAGTTGATGAATTGATACCCGGATTTCCATTTTTTGAACTAGTGTAACTACTTGTAGAACTGTTGCTTCCACTGGAGCTACTGACAGCAGCAACACTAACAACTCCCTCTCTTGCAATGTCCTGTATAGCACTGGCAGCACGAGAACCTAGTCCAGCTGGTTGCAGTATAGTGTATTGTTTTGATGTATTTGTATCAGGACTAGCTGCTGGTGGTAATCCAGGTGTTGGTGCTTTTGATGATAATTTTGCAACACTCTGGCTCTGATGGTGCTCCTCTTTTGGTGACTTCAACTGTAGAAGCGATACGGATGTGGGTTTCTCCTCACTTGAGGGCGGGATCACTGGTTGTGGGACTGGCATCACCGGCCCAGGTACTGGTGTAGGAAAACCCACAAATGTTGCTGAGGCTGGATAGGGTCCAATTGGAGGACTTGATGTTGATACCGTTGGTGTTCTGCATGCTGCTTTCGTGTGGTCCGTATTTGGTGGTCTGAAGGCAGATGTAGAATATGGAGTTACAGAAGTGGGGGAAAATAGGTGCCTCCCAGAAGTTGGTGATACTGATGATCCTTTTCCCGTTCTGTCTTTGTCCTTCTCTTCTGATCGATGATCTCTCTCCTCGTCTTTTTCTGCCAAGGGATCGGACATGTCGATTTCTAATTCGTTGGAGGAATCATCAACGAGTTCGTTGAAATCCGGAGGATCGTAACGAGAGTATTTCTCATTTGGCAGTCGTTCGGTTCGGTCTTTTAGAACTCTGGTTTTCAGGTGATTCGGAACAGGACAGTCTGCTTCCATCTTCATTACATCAATCTCTTTTTTAGTTTTTAGCAACTGCTGAGGTCTCGTCTGTTGGAAGGATCTTCTGTCCTGACCACGAAAGGTTATCACGTCTTTCAGCGAACATCCTGCCTCATTACTTGCTGTTGATGAGGTTGACACTGATGATGGTGAAAGCTTGGGATTGTCCTTTTTTTCCTCAAAGAGATTCTCAAAATTGGAGTCATAACGATCCTCATCAGAACCACCACGTTGATATAATGAACCACTTGGTCCTGGCCAACTTCCAGAAAGACTCTTCAGTGCTGCTTCAGTTTCTCTGATCAATGTTTCATCATCCTCTGGTTCTTCCGAATTTTTACTTGTTTTACGAGCTGGACTACCACAATTAGCTGATGCAAATACACGTTTTTTCTGCGGTAACATTGTCTTATCATTCTCCGTTTGTTTTCTGATACTAATATCATCATCACGTACACTTTTTCTTCTTCTCTTTGATGCTGCATCAGACAATTCCATTTCTTGTGTATTACTTAGTTGCTGTTTTTTACCATTTAACGGTGATGTGTGTTGCATTGTTTTTGGTATTGACTCGGCTTCGAGTTTCCGTTTTTTGAGATGTGCCATTGCATTCTGGCCGCCCGGCACGCTGGTCAGTTCCACCCTGGAACAACAAAAATTCCCAGGTGAAAAAAGACCAAGTTTGGTGTGTTTTTTTTTTTTTTTTAGTTCAGTTCAAAAACTTCAATTCACTTTCATCATTCACTCGCGCGTTGATATCACCGCATCTTTATTTTTAATGTCTTCATGTTCTTCCATTTCAGCACAAGAGATAATTCAATTATGTTTGTTTTCTATTAGCTAAACTGATTGCGAACGTACCTAACAAATTGAACTCGAAACTTTTTTTTTTGTTTTTTTTTTCTATCCTGGTTCAAGTCCGAGGAACAAAACGAAACTCTCAGCACAGAAACGAGGGAAAAAAAGGCACGCGCGTGTCGTAGGGTTGCTCGAGAGCTACTGTGTGCTATGTTGAAGGGGAAAATTCATTCGGGGGTAAAGTTTTCGGAGGACAGAGTGGGGATGAGAGCGAAAGAGGGAGAGAGAGAGAATAAGAGGGCTTCGTTATGTATAAACGGTAGGTGTTGTGAGGGAATAAGAGGGGTAGCAAGGATGTTTGTGTAGAGGAGTAGGGTATACTGTGCGAGTGCGCGTACTCGTGACAGGCGCTATTGGGGAATGACGTAGTGAATGGAGGGGCGGTTACTGCGCAGTGGTTGGGGGTGGTATGGGGGATGGACTTAGTGAGTTGCGCGGTACAATTGTAGTAAAATTGTTGAATTGGTAGGGGATGGATTGGCCACTTTCTACCCCCCTTTTTCTTTGGACCTCCGTGAGTATGCGCTTGTGGAGTAAAAGGGTTGGGGGAGGCTTGGCTGGAGGGCCAAAGGAAAGAAAAGGTGGTCGACGGCCGGGCAGAGGTCCTGGGTTTACCCTGGATGCATCCACCACTATTACCAAACCCACCCACATTTCCCTTTTCCTTGGTAGAGGTACGGGATTTTATACATCCCCTTTGGTATCTCCCCCACCGGTACCCTGATTTTCAATTTGCTGGAAGTATCGATTGAATGTTTTTGAAGATTTCCCCAGTATTCCTAGGTACCATGAGAATTTCATCAGAATTACAAGTTGGGACAATATTGATAATTATGGATGGATTTCAGATCTTGAATATGGATTTTCAAGTATTTCAGACGATGAGAAAATAAGCGAAGATTGGAATCTTTGGAGTCTCTGATTTATCTTGGTTATAGAGGTAACCCACCATATCCGTTAATTTGTCTGAGCCCAGGAATTTAAGCAACATCATTGATCGCTATTGGAGGACTCTGGTAATTGATGATCCTTCACTAGCAATTCTCACTCTCTTGTGTTTCCTCTCTCCATCATGTCTGAGGACAACATTCCGAACTTCATCAAATGAAGACTTTTTGCTGAAGCACATGGTTAAAAGAGAAGAATCATCTTTACCAACACTCGAAACTTGATAAAACTGAGATCGAAGATTTCAGTGATTGTCTGAAAGAAAGTAGTAAGGATCAGCGTCAGCGCTTAGTTTAGACTCTACTCTTCTCCCTACGATTCGAAAAGCCCGGAGAGATTCTATACTCTCTACCTTCCCTCCAAAAACCTTAAACCTCTGCCTATCCTTCCGCATTGAATCATCTATCCTTCTCTAACTTTACCAGTTTCACCCTTCGTGAAAATCCAAGTGGAATATCTCGAGTTTTAGACCAGAGAGAACTTCTCTTGCAGTACTGCAAAAAGATGAAGGGTGAAATTGGAGGTCTACGGATCATCCAAAATCGTAAGTTAAATCGCGAAAACCGTTGGCTCAAGACATTATCACTTTTATTTGCCGACCACTGAGTTCTTTAAACTCGAAAGAAATGAGAGAAGAGAGAGTGGATCGATCCCTGTCTCAGGCTTCTCTTGGTGATTCTGTGAGGGTAAACCCCTCTTGAAACACTGTGCCAAAGACCCGTAGGGAGTAATTAGGAAGTAACCCCAGTGTCTGTGTGTACAGTTTCAGAACACGTGATGAGAGAATCTCTTTGGTAAGCAAAATTGTAGAACAAATTTTGAAATGATTTGAAGGATCAGAAAATTTTCGAATGATAGCTTCTTTAGGACTATTCGCAAGATCCAAGAAGCAGAACATTCTGTGAGATACCACAAATTAATTAGCAGCGAGCCTCTGACCAAGAGATAATGGCCCCTAAAGGCTTCCAAGATAAGGTTATACAGTCTTTATACCGTACCCATCCTAAACACTGAGGATAGCAAGGATTAGAGTATTAGGCAACGTCACGTCACTAGAGTCTGAAGAGCCTCCTTTGGTACTGGTGTGCATCGAGAGATAGCCTTTAAACTTCCACTACCTCTTCTAGCATCATCTACCAAGACCTTCTCCTTAAACGTAAAGTAGCACGAGGCCCAACCCGACAATTCCAATTAGATAAACCACCACCGGATCACAGCTTTTAGCGGTTAGGCTTGCTACCGGATTTCCCTTCCTTGAAACCCTCCTACTTTAGAATACCTAAGTCTTCACTGTACTGTTCATAGCATCGAGTAAAGCATCAAATCTATAGTTTTCCATCGGGGCTTCAGAATATCGGTGTTAACGTCGTGCTCGTGGTTACACAATCCCCATGATTCTGAATCCGGAAGTGGCCGTTCATTGGACTCCCAACAAATCGCCAGTTTGTCACGAAGTTCCGAATACAGTAGATAAACTAAGGAATTCTAGACTATTGGAATTCGAATGTTAAACGGTGAATTTTGATGAATAATCAAGTTTCAGAAGTCTCTCAGCTTGAAATGAGGTGTTAGGTCTAAGAATAATTTGGAGTTTTCTGATGCGTGGATAATGTATCGCACCCTTGACTCTGATGTAGCCCCTTTGGCACCACGTGGATACGCACAACACTTTTGCTTTCTCGCACTTTCTTTTCTTCTTCTTCTCCTCCCCCAACGATTTTGGTGCAACTCCGTAGCTGATGTACGACCTGGTAGTTGGGGCGTAAGTGAGCAGCCACGGAGGCAGAAGAAAACATTTCACCCCTTGGACGCTTCTACTCCAAACGAGAATGAGATTTTAACAGATTAAAATGAAGAAGTTTCGTAAAGACCTCTACATTTGTTGACAATTTATAAACAGAATTGTTGAAAATGATGAAAAGACGTATGAAAAGAGCTGTCTTTTTTTTCTTCAAGAGTGAACAAATTGAGTTCATTTTTGCATTTTTATCGTATCTCCAGTACTTCGTGGATGGCATCCGCTAGAAATGAACAATTCACCCCTTAAAGTTGATCCCTTCGGATGACAAGTAGAGGGGAATGAATTGAAAATAGAAAATTAAAAAGTTGAAGAATACCTTGGACCTTTGTCAGTCTACCATGTGTAGGTTCGAGTGTCCAGGGACAATTTTTCTTTTTTTTTTTTGCCATTTAACGAGGTAAGAAGTGGACACACACTTGACCCAAACGATAGAGGGATGAAATCATCCCTTAACGATACTCATGATTAGCTTTATTTTCCAGTGGAACTAGTGTACTGATGTATTCCCCCTTATTTTTTCGAAAATTGGGGACACTGATCTGGAGTTGTTTGGGGGAGGTAAGAAAGGAAGATTTTTAGAGCAGACTCGTGTCGAGTATTTTCCTTTTATTCCCATTCTTTTTTTTTCCTTTCCTCATCTTTTCTTCTCATCCCTTACTGCTGAAGGAAAAAGAAGGGAACTGGTCTGTGACTGGGACAGCTGCCCAGTTGGCCATCACTCTGTCGTCTAGGACAACTCCGGCTCCAGGGAATTCTGGTCTCACTCTACTCCTAACAACGTCCATCTTGGAGTATTTTTTTCACTCGTTCTCTTTCTTTTTTTTTTTTTTTTTTTTTGGAGGGAATGAGGAGCTGCCTTACTTAAACCAATCGAATTCTGATAAAATATTTAACGGCTGACCGGTGAGTGCCGGGAGGTCCAACGGCCCCTTCAGTTGCCCCAAGGAGCATCTTGATGTCACGATCATATATTTAGGAGCTTCACTTGCTCTCTTCGAGGTTTCTAGTCGTTTTACTAAAGGAGATGGTATAGAAATGTGAAAGCAGCTTTCTCAGTGCTATGAAGCATTCAATTGATACAGAAATAATTGAACGTTTCTTTTTTGATCTACTTCCGTTTCTATTCATTGATTAACTACTTCCGGTCTAGGTTAATTTTCGAAAATGATGCAAAAACAATTGATTTGTTTCAAATGGAAAAATAAGTGTGTTATAATTCCATATAAGATTTGAACTAATAAACGGATTTATCCGTAACAGAAAGAGAACGATTGGAGGTCGTTATTAGTTACTATATATATGGCGCTATCAGCATTATCAACGTTATTATGCAAAGAATGAAATTACATGTTCACTAGTAACAATTGTCAAGTTTATTCATTTGCAGACACACAAATTAATAGACTGAAGGAGCAATGAAAAATATTTTTGAAGAAAGAGGTTAGATCTAGTACAAAATCCAAAATCATCAATCAGCTTGGATAATTAATAAAATAAGGCAGACTAAAGAATGTAATTATTGTTTAGAAAGAAATATTTACTCAATTGATAATGACAATAGGCGAAACAATAACTAAAACTTTGAGATTAATTTTTTAAATAAATGCACAATAAAATCGTCTGATGATGATTCTAGATAGAAATCGAAATGTTAGGACAAATTAATTCTTTTCACATCATTTCCAAAAACAGGTATAGATTGTTGAAGGCCAAATAATGATACGAAAATCCAGTAAACAATCAGAAAAATCTAATTTTAGAAATGTTTTGTTGCTGCTAGAATGTCGACTTTATTTCAAAGGGACTTTTCACCATTTACGATCAGACAATGTTTATCCATTCGCATGTTTTTAATGTTTTTTTTTCTCCATTTCATTGGGGTCAAGAGGTAGCTTTCATCCCCATTTCCACAGCAATACGTCACAGTCTGCGTACGTTTTGTGTAATTAAAGAGAGCACAGAGTGAGGCAACATGACGCCATCACAACGAGAGAAAAAGAGAGAGAGCGAGAGAGATGTAAGGGTCTTCCGAAAATGTGGTGGAGTAAAGAGAGGAGGAGTGGGAGGAATGAGGTAGATACGATGGTAGTTGCAAAATGCGGAATGGTTAAAGGAGTGGGTATAAGGGATGTGTTTTACCGGGGGATACTTACGGCATCCCTACGCGGCACATATTTTCATATAACAAAACCATCTGCGTGCCGGGCATAACAAATTTCCACTGATTTATAGGGAAGTAGGAAGCGCAAGACCAGAGTGCTTTTGGTGGTGTAAAATATAGAGCGGAATAAAGGACTGTAAAAAAATATACAGAAACATGCCTTGGTGCCTTTTTTTTTTGGGTAGATAATTCTTTTTTTTGTCTCTGTGAATTGATATATATTTATAAAAAATTCAGGTTAAATTCATCTGGGCTCTCGTTGGAAATGTGGCTGTTGAGGGGGTGAGGGACCCTGAAGGGTTGCTTGTAGATGGGAGGACGGCGTAAGAGGTACTGGACCACCCAAGTGGATCGATAGTGTCATAGTGACGAGTTGGGGGTGGAATTCGAGAGGTTAAATTTTCTTGATTTTCAGTAGTAAAGAAGCGAAATGATTGCAATTTTTTTTTAGAGTGAAAGAGTTTACAAAAAAATTTGCAAAAATTCCATCACAATGTAGATATACTCCTGCATCTTCCCAATTTTTTAAATATTTTTTTCGTGAAAATCTTCACTCGGAAAAAAATTCAACTCATTTTGCCCCTATTTTCCATTAATTTTGAACGTTAAAACCACACGCAGCATCTGCACAAACAAATCAAGCTTGATTTAGGAGTGAGACCGAGTGCGGTCTCGAGTTCTTACTGTGAAAGTAGAAGAGGTGGAAGGAAGATAGAGAGAGAGAGAATGAGGAAGATACTAAATTCTGGAATGAGCATAGAATAAACTGTCCTGAGTCTACGGGGGTAGTAATAATATGCTAACGTAACGTACCCTTGGAATTGCTGGCGTGAAAACGCTCGGCCACTGCCCCTTTCCTCTCTACCTCCACCCATCCCACCCCCTCCCCCCCTCCTTTCTGCACACCCCAAAAACCATTTCTCGAATTACGACGCAATTCTGAAAAGCGAGAGATGAGTTCATGTCTCGTTAAAAAGTGGATGAAGAGATATATTTTCCTTCCAATGTCAGTTAGATGTTGATTCAATGTTTTTAAGTGCCAAGATCATGAATAACTGAGGCTTTTTATTGGACTGCGCTTCATTTCGGTTTTATTGAGTGGTTATTAACCTCAAAAAGTTTTCATTCACTTTAACAATATTTTTTCCATCGCAGTTTGAATTATCTCTGGAGATTTAGAGTCCATTTTTTTTTATTGAATCAATAGTTCAACTAACTGCTAATTCTATTTGCGTCATTAATTTTCCAATGAATTGACTATTTTCAAATGGTTATGCTATGACTTGTGGAAGAAGGATTGAGGGGAAGGGGGAGAGACGTTTTTCGAGGCGTTGAGAGCTGAATAAGGAGGAGAAGACGATAAAACAAAGGAGCAGTTTGTTATGTGAGGCAGTTGTAACAGAAGGTCACGTACTGGGTAACATGATTACAAATATATCATAACCTCCTTTCGTCTCCTTTTTATTTAGACCCTCCTGCGATACACGTGCGTCGCCTGTCGATGGCCCCGCAAATCACCGTAAGTACCACCAAATACAACCCTATGGGAGACGACTACCTTCTTCCATATTTCCCTTATTTTCACCCGAAATTGAAAGTAAATAAAATAGGGATTTTCTTCTATTTTATTGTTAGCAGAAATGTCTATTAAATATTTGAAATGGAAAAACATTGAGAAAGGTGGAGTACAAGGGGAAAAGGGGGAGTGACACGGACACATTCTAATTTTGATGTTTTATGTTATGAAAATCGCTCGAAATTAGTGAAAATATTTGATATAGACTTTCCATGATATTTCCATTGAGAAGTGAGAGGAATTTCCGTTCAAAAAACATATGTCAAATTTTTTTTTTGGATTGTTTTTTAAAAATTCGTATTTTTTGAATGAAAGTCAAAACTCTAACCCTTCACAAAATTGTAATTTTTCGTTTTCCGTAAGTTTTTGTGGTTCTGAACTAGAAAAATGAACTTTTAACCCTTGTTTGTTACACTTCCATAGAGTAACATATGTGCCACACTGGGGTCCATTAGACCCCAGCATCAAAAATCGTTATAAAAAAGGATCTATTTAACGTTTTCACTTGAAATTTCTTTTTAAAATTTTCTGGTAGCTTACTTTAAAGAATCATCAAGATTATGTATTCAAAAATTAAATTCAAGTATGTTAAAAAAATACTAAATCAAAAAAGACTGAACAAGTTAAACAAGTTGAACTCTTCAAATATTGACTAATATTACTTTGGATCTAAAATATAAAACTTAAAAATATTCAACAAAGAAATTTTCTTCAACACACTGAAACAAACATAGTGATAAAAACTATCAAATCGTCACCTCAAAAACAAAAAGATGTAAGTGATATGCTTATACACAGGACTTATGCCCCTTTGACTCTAAGGCAATGAAATCTCGATGCAATTGGTCCTTAGCAAAGACTTTTTTGAAATAATTAAAAAAAGCGGTTGAATCTACTGAATTTCGTCAATTTAAATAGTGAATCTGTTTGAATCCACTGAATCCAGTAAAATCACCAACTTTCTCAATTATTAAAAAAAAATGAAATACAATAGTCTATTCATTGATGTTACAATAACTGTCTTACATCTTTCTCCTCAAATAATTTTTGCAGTAGACTATATTTTCCTCAATCTGCTGTAATTTAATATTGTCATTATTATTATTATTTGATATTATTTTGTTTCAAAAAAAAATATTTTTTACGAAACAAAAGTCTCAAAATTTAATAGTTTTTACCACTTTTTTTTTACTCAGTGTAGGAAATCAGTTGAATGTAAATTTGCGATGATCTTTGAATTACGATAGAATTTGGATTCAAAGGATTACCGTCACCAGTGGGTAATTACACCGAGGACTGCTTTTAGCACTGCCTAGTTGCAGTACACAGTTCACCCAGTCCTTCCTACCACCTCACTTCTCTTCGTTCTCAATTTTCGTATTTCGGTTGCTGTCTCAGCGTGAAGCTTTGGAGATAGCATGGGTTGTGTTGCTCCTTTCCTCAGAGTATTCTACTTGCCTAAACCCGAAAACCAGAGCTAATAAAAGCCCCACAATTACCTCCGGTTTTGGGCCATTTGTCTTGACTCGGCGCGTCTCATGCCCGATATAATTCACCCCTTCTCTTTCCTCATTCTTACTACCCCCCCCCCCCTCCAGCCCCCTTCTCTTGTGTTTCCTTCACTCTGGAGACTCCTGGCAACAACACATTGTTGCCTAATGAGGTGTAAAACATTCCCAGATATTCCTGTCTGACTCTGAATTTCTGTAACCCCTGATGTTTACGGAATCGAGAGAAACCATCGGTTTTTGGGAGATTATTTTTTTTTTCGAGGGAGATCTAATGTAAATTAATTTCATGAGGGATTCTTAGGAGTTATTGGGAGGAGACTTGGTAATCCTGGATTTTTTTTTCGAAACTTCTGAAAAAATTCTGGTAAATTTCAAAAAAAAATCTCTGAGGGAAATTTCTAGGAAATTCTGAAGGATCCCAAATCGAGAAGTATAACTGATTTTCTTTATTTAAGAGACGATTTTTCATTAATAACTGGAAATATCGAAAACGTTTAGTCAAGTGACAACTTTTTCTTCATTTTCCCAACAGAATATCCCGAAAACTGAGTAAAATAGCGAAATTTTTGTGAAGCTTTTTTTACACCAAGAAATTGGAGCGAAAAAAATATTTCCATGATGATTGTGCTATCTCGCTCAGTTTCCCAAATATTCTTGAGAAACAAATCGCAGGAAAATGAGAAAAAAAAAATTTCTTTATTTTTCTTTCAATGAAAAGCAACGAATATTCTCCAATGATTTGACATTTTTTGAAATTTAGAAAAATTCAAGAATTTCCAATGGCTTTTATTTTCTTATGAAACAATAAAAATTCAATTTTATGGAATTTGGACTCATCCTTGACTGTTTTTTGTTCTATGTTTCGCCCTCTCTCAACACAAAATTCCCAGAGTCCACCAAGATTAATACGGTCAGCGATGTTTCTTGGCATATTTCAGATACTTGAGCTGTTAATTACTTTATGGACATTGTTGCGGGCTTCACAGGCTCACGTCTAAAATTCCCCAGTGTCTGCTGCACCTCTCTCTCGACAAAATTCTCGAAAAGAAGAAGATTTAAAGAAAAAATACAAAAATTAATTTGAAATAGTTTACAGACTAATTTTCTCCAAATTTCAATGGAATTTGAAAACAAATTTTTTTTCATGAAAAGAAAATGAATAAAAATATTTTATAATAATGATAATAATAAGAATAAAAGTTGGGATAATTTTTGTACTAATAAAAAAAATAGGAAACTCGAATATTTCACAATTTCTTTCATGAAAAAAATGAGGTAATTTCATGCAAATTTTATCTTGAATAATTTTATTATTTTTCTTTATTGAAAAATAGGAAAACAATTCAAATAGAAGTGAAGAAAAATTGTCAACCCCTTTTTTTTACGAAGAGCAACGAAATTTTCATGGGCTCATGTGAAAAGCAGGGGGGAAATAGGGGATAATGCTCTACTCGTATTTTCAGGAGGATGAAGGGAGAGAGGAGAAGGGGGAGGGGGGAGTGAGTAGAGGAATGGGGGCGTCCTAGCGTTATTACGTCTCTTCGAAAAGACTGAGAGAGATAAAGAGATGTGAAGCGCAAGCTTGTTCATGTCCTCCACCTTCCCTCTACCCTTCCTTTTTTGAGAAAGGGAGTGAGATTCGCTTCAGGCTCATGTATTTATGCATTTTCACGGGCTCCGTGTGCCATCACCCACTCACCCGCTCCTTTTCTACCCATACAATACTCATGAAAGGGTCGTGTGACAAAAGCTAGTCAAAGTAAAGATGAAATTCAATTTTATTTTATTTTTTTCTCATTTTTTTACTGAAAGTTTTGAGATTTGTCTTTTTGTGAGGAAAATTTGTGATGAGAATTGATTTAAAAATGTGTAAAAAACGTAAATCCTCAAAATATTCTTGAAATTCATGTTTATAATTAAAGATTGTTGTTATTGTGGATTTTTTCCTGACTTATTTGTGAAAAAAGTGATGAATTCGTTTTTTTTTTCATTCAATCGGAATTAAATTTTTTTAGAATATTCAATTTTGTAAATTTTTCGAATATTTCAGTAAAAAAAAGAAATTTAAAAGCCATCAAATATTTTTTTTATCGATAACAGAGAGAAACTGAGGAAAATTCGTGATGAGAATTAATTTAAAAATGTGAAAAGACATTAATTCTCAAAATATTCTTGAAACTAATTTTTATAATTGAAAATTGTTATTATTCTTGATGTCTTCGATTTATTTTCTCAAATTTTTTGTTAAAAATAGTTTATTTCTTTTTCATCCAATTAGACTCATAATTCTAAGAAATTTTTTAAAAATAATTCAGTAAAAAAAATTGCCAGTGAAAAAATAAAATTAAAAGCCATCAAAGATTTATTTCATCGGTGACAGAGAAATACTGTACAGTATAAAAGAAAATGTGAGGAGGTAATGGAGTCAATGACGCAACTATATGGGGCTGTTTGGAATTTTTTAATACATTAGATTTCTCTTTTATTTGCCATTTGGCGAGTGCATGAAGCCATATTTACTCATTGAATTCAATTCTGATTCACTTATGGAGCAATGATTTATTGGAGGGAGCAAAGGCGTGTACCTGGGATGATAGGGATTTATTGGTAGGCGGAATGTGCTATGACTGGACGGTAAAAGCGATATGGCGCTTGGGAGAAACATCTCTTTCTTTGCGATTTATTATTAAATCATAAATTTGAGCTTTTCAAGAAGATCAATGGCAAATTTCAATGGAAGTAAAGATTCTAGTATTAATAGGGAAGACCTACAAGGTAACATGATTCATGATTTTTTTTCGGAGTGAAAGATTCGGTGAAAAAATCTCAAAAAATTTGAGAGAATGCTCCAAAATGTGGACATTGTTAGAAAATTTTTTGAAATTTTTTTCAAGAGTCCTTCACTCTCCAAAAAAATCGCAAATCATTTTGGTCCACAGGTCCATTTTGTCCTGATCTACCCTATTTAATAATTCTGGACTTTTTATTTTGGGAAGGACTCTGCAGAAAAAAATGAAAAAACTCTCCAAACACACAGACACCCCGCAGCATCTTCTCGATTTTTCCCAGATTTTTTTGCGAATTCCTCCACTTCAAAAAAAATCCTCAATTATTTTGCCACAGTCACAAAAAAAATTTTCAATTAATTTTTTTTAAGCAATTTTTAAAAAATGTTTTCATTAATGAAAAAATTACGAAAATTTGATTTTTCGAAATAATTCAAAATAAAAATTCTATACTTTGATTTTTTGGAAGCTCTACAATTAGGTCTTAGAAATTCAGTTCAATGCTTTTTCTACTATTTCTTTTTTATTCGAGTTTCAGCCTGTAGTTTATCGTGTCGTATTGAATTTTTATCTTCCCTCTGTGCAAATAAAGCTTTTTTTAGGGAGGGATCCTGCTAAAATGCATGCGTCTCGCTTAAATCAAGTACATACGGTGGCTTATGGCCAGTAGATACGGTCCCGTAATGGTCAGTACGTGAGGAACAATATGCGGAAAAAAAAGTTATCTCGATAAACTACAAATTCTGGGATTTTCCGTTACTCAATATTTTCATCATTGGAGCCAATAAAAAAATAGTGTAGAGAAAAGTGCAAATTATTTTTTTAGCTTTTCTTTTCAATTAAATGATTATTTTTCTTTTGCCTCAAACTTATAAAAATGTGTTTTTTTTTCAACATGAAAAGTTTCACAATGAGATGAAATTGGATTATTTTTTTTTAGTTATGACCCTTAAGAAAAAAAATCTTAAAAAAAGTAGAATTTTTCTTATCGTCAAGCTTTTCATTACGATAATGCAGCCATCAATTCAACTCACGATCAGATAAATGAGGAAAAAAATGAGCTCAATGAAGCAGAAAATAATGAACCGGTCAATTGATTTCCTTCAATGCTAATTTTCTTTTTCATTCAAATTTCATGAAATATTAAAACTAACCAATTTCGTATTTTCCCGTTTGATTTTCTTACCAAAGCGAAAAAATTCGGTTAAGAATTGAATCAGAATATCCCAAGAGACGTAAAAACAAAGAGAAAGATTCTTTTTTATTATTATTATTATTTTTTATTTCAATCTGAATCATAATTTTTCCGAGTTGTCACGGGGAACATGATTTATACGCATCGATAGATCATATAGAGAGAGAAAAAGAGAGGGAGAGAGAGAGAGACTGGGTACCGTTTTCGGGCAATGCTTTATTAGTGCACACAAGTTACCAAGGGGCAAAGAAAAAAGAGAGACCCCTGTCAGTTTTCTCGAAAAACTCACTCCTTCGAGAGGTCTCTCTTCGGACTATTTACCCGTGGGATATTCTGGCCCTACACACACACATATTTCTCTTTCCTTCTATTATATTCCTGGTTCTTTTTTTTTCTACTTCTTTTCTTCCTCTCTTTTTAACGCAACGGGGCTGCTAGTTGAAGCTCAGAGGATAGAAGTGGGCGGCAACAACCCCTCAGTAAAACTGAACATGAATTAAACTTTTAATTTCTCTAAATCATTGTGACTTATAATCCCTTCATTTCATTTCGAAAATTAAAATTATTATCAGTAATTCAATATAATGAAAGTGTCCTTTCAGTCATAGAAAAAAAATCGCTTCATTCTTTTTCTATACTTGATTCCGTGGATATTAAAAAAATTTAAGCTAAAATAAAACTTCGAAAAAATATTTTTCAAAAAAACAGAAATTGAGAGAATTCTTATATGAAAATAATTAAAAAAATTGAAAAACTGTTTTTTTTCCAAAGTTATCATTTTTTTATCCTTCATTTTGTATCTGTAATTTTCAATTTCTTTATTATTATTATTTTTCATTCATTTAATTCAATTCTTTATTTGAATTTAAAATCAAAAATATCTCATTTACTGATTAAAGCCCATCAAATTGAGAACATTTCTATAATGTTAAATCCCCTAATAAATCGCGAAATAATTCTCGATATTAAAAAAAAAAATAATTCAAAAAATAGGATTTTATTAACAAAAAGACTTTTTCTGTTAAAAAAAATTATAATTTAATTTTTTCTCACTTCTTTATCACCTTCAATGTAAATTTCTGCATCTAGAGATTTCATACCTATAAGAAACTTCCCTCTCTCCCCCATTGTCGTTAGGGTGAGCGTGACATATTGTTTCCATTCTTGCTTTCCCAGGGCGCTAAAGCGCAATAAAAAACAAGCATAAATATTCCCCATTTCCCTGTAAAGGAACGCAACCACTGCCGAGTTGCGTAAGAACAATGCGGCCAAACATCAGAGGGTGATGGCAGTGCAAGAGAGAGAGAGAGAAAAAGAGAGACAGAAAAGGGGGGTGGGTGGGTGGAGGGTAGGGAAAGGAGGTTGGAGCTTGACTAATTTGTCTGAGTGGCTTTTTCGATGCCCTAGACGTCGGTGATATTTATCAAACCATCTAGAATCGTTTCTTCATTAAATAAAAAATAAAGAAAAAAAACATTCAATGCTATACTTTCAGCGATATGTTGGAGACTATGGGGAGTCGAGAGTGTTTTCGATTACAGTATTTGAAAAACTTTTATTCTCAACCGCAATAATCAAATTGATTGTGCCTCATCATTCTTTGAATAGGGGGAGAACGGGGCAAAATAGACCACCAGAACGAAATGATTTAGAATTTTTTTTCAAAGTGATGGACTCGACTAAAAAATCTGGAAAAATTGAGAAGATGTTCTAGCATGGCTTTATTATTGGTGAATTTTTTCCAATCTTTTTGAAGACGTTTCCATGCAAAAAAAAAATTCCAATTCAATTTCAGTTTACCCTATTTCATTCATTTCATTACTTTGAATTTATATCTTTTTTTTTGCAGCAGTGAAAAAAAATCTTTCGACAATTTCTAAAATTTTCAATTTTTTCTTCCATTTTTCTCCAATTTTTTGCGATTGCAGAAAATTATGTGTGCTATAGAGAAAGATCTCGTAATAAATTTCAAAAGTAGTCTACATGTGATTTTCCTCCCCCTCCCCCTCCTCCCTCTTCATCTCTACATGGCGCAATAATATCTGACCCCATCCGCATTAAAAATTCACCCATTGTTAAATTCATTCCGTCTCCAATTATCCATTTTATCAAAGAATTTGAATAAAAACTTATACTCACAGTGTGACAGGCTCTTCAGGACTCGATGGAGAAGCTATTGACACTGGTGTTGGACGTATCAACGTACCGGGCGATCTACCATGTTCATCCACCTGTAACAAAGTGAAAAATAAAATTAGAATTAATCCATTGAATATTAAATTCCATTGAATTATATTATTTTCCTGATATTTTCCAATGGGATTCACCCCAGTATTTCTTTCACATCCCATCTCGTATTTTTTTTATCGTTTTATCATACTACATAGTGATTCTGATATAGTAGTAACCGGCAGTATGCAACAGGTAGGATTCCTACCTGTTCTCAGTTAGAGAGAGTTAGGCTCACACTCCACACGAAATCACTGCGTTCGAGGTTATCACTCACTCTCAAACCCCCCCTTCTCCTTTACTCTTCCCCTCCCCCCCGTATCTCTCTCCCTTTAACGGTGATTCGATCACTTTCCCCTTTAAGTCAAAATCCCGCACGCGACGGATTTCATATCAGGAATTAATTTTCTTCATCATTCAAACGTGACAATGTTATGTATTTTTGTTTTTTGTGGGTTTTTTATTGATAGGGGAAACAGGATCTATGTGGCGAAATGAAGACAATTTTTTTCGGAGTGAAGACCTTGATGAAAAAATCTGGAAAAATTCCATGACAATGGAGACATACTGGTCCATCTTCTCAATTTTTTTTAGATTTTTTGGGGGGAGTCTTCACTCTGAAAAAAATAAGAGAGTAGTAATGCGCTCGAATTCTTCAAAAATAGGAAAAATTTCGTTGAAGCAGTGGTTCAGTTAAAAGCTCCTAGCATTATAACAGAAATTTATTTTTTTTGTAAAAATATAAGGTTAGCAGACAAAATTGGCCGGTTATGCTAATTTCTAAGTTATATGGCAGCTAAGATATGAAATTTTGAAAATCACAACGAAATTTCCTTTTTTTTCATTCGAGAAACTGGAATTTTTTCAACATACGGTTCATCTCGTTAATAAAAAAAAATCAGAAAACTTCAGCAACAATCCTCCATTCTCATGATCAGAGAAATTCGAAAGGCAAATGAAGGTGGAGAAAATTCCGCATTTCTTTCTCTCAAAAGGATTTTACAGTTCTTCATTCGAAAAAAAATTTCCACCGCCTTCGTTCATTTTCTCATAAAATCACTGCAAAGTCAAATTGTTAATGTTTCAGTCAAAAGTTCTGTAATTCCAGGTGGGAATCCACGGGATTCGATCAACAGTGGTTGAGTTGAAAAAAAATAAAAAATAAAAGACGGTGGAGAAAAAGGGGGATGGAAGGCAACGTGATTTGCATTCCTCCGGTCCTCTCGTCGGCATAAAAATTCCAGGGCGATAACTTCCTTTGTTCCTTTCCCTCTGTGACCGCGCACAGCAGCTTCAAGCCATCCCTCCAGTATTTTTATTTCCTCATTTTTTTTTCTCTCTCTCTCTTTTTTTTACAACCGGCTTATATTACATTTTTTCCTTGATTAAAGGTACACCACGACGCACAAACGTTTGAATATTTTTTTCTCCATTTTTTTTTTTATAAAAACTTCGAAACAACGTTCTACATTATTTTTCCCATTTTATTTCAGTTACATGTGTACATGCAGGTGCTTTCATTTATTTAAAAGACTACTTGCATTTTTACGTAACATCTTTTCTTAGTCATTCCTTCAAAAGGATCTCAAAAAAGAGACTAAGCGAAATAAGGCGACTTTTTCTGCGAGATTAGAGTAAAAAGAGCGTATCTCGCTTAGTTTGCGGAATAAGAGTAAATGACTTGTCTGCTGCACATCCACCCTTTTGTTTTTAAATAAATATTTTTCATTATAAATTCCTCAAATAAAAACCATAATAAAAAAAAGGGCGTAAGTTCCGGTGTTACACCCTTCAGTACTATCTATTGTTGGAAGATATGTGACAATTGGAGAAATGACTGATGAAAAAGGCGCGTATGAACTAGAAATACACCTTTTGATTGTTATGGACTTTTATAGAATTTACTCATGAATTTTCTAACATTAGTAATAACAGAAAGGCGTATGTTTGGAAAATACGCCATTTTTCTATTATCAACTTCTGAGGAAATGAAAAATAGCATTAATGATAAAAATAATAATCATAATAATAAAAAGGCATATAGACTAAACATATGCCCCTTTCCTTCTGAAAGTGGATTTTTTGAAATTTACATCCTTTTGCTTCCAGGACGACGACACAATTTAAAAAAAATTGTTAAATCATATCAACAGAAAAGATTGTCTTATTCTCTCCAATATTTCCATCTCAATTTGTGTATTTTTTTTCTCAATGAAAATGGAAAACGAAATAATTTTTACTTTAGTGACATTACTCCCAGTACTTCGGAAATGATCCCCGAACCATGGAATCCGGTTGCAGCTTCATAGAAAGGTGGAGAGAGAGAGAGAGAGAGGGATGGGTCCTGAAGTCAATCCGCTTTGCAGTCCGAGACTACTGGGCAATAAACCGAGACTTCTCTTTGCAGCAAAGGCACCCACCCACCTCTCTCTCCCACCCTGCCCCAACCCCTTCAACAGTTTCTACCCTCAAACGCCACCCCATCTCCCTCGTTCTCTTCTTTCCGAGCACACGGCTGATTAAACGCGCAACTACGTAACGTAACGCAAATATACTGGCCCCAGCCTCACTTCCATGGCTTCTCCGTCCCTTTCTCTGAGTTCCTTTCCACCCCCTCCCCCTTGGCCGCTCTACTACTCGCACTCCCTCGCATTTTCCCTGGGCTTTTCGATTCTACCTTTCGTATCTCTTTGAATTTCGAGCTTTTTCTCTCTTTCTCTCCTTCTCTATCTATCTCTCTCTCTCTCTTTCTCCCGGTCACTTGACGGAAATATTTATCGAGGGTTCTCTGAAAATACGAGGAGGAGTGCGACAGTACGGGATCGTTTGCTCATCGATATAGACAACTTTCTCCTTCCTCCAGATGTCGTCACTTCGTCAACTCTTCTTTGATCCTTCTGAGGGGCAGTTCTATTACAAATTTTATTTACACTCTTAATTACATTCTCTACTGGGTGCACGGAGGTTTTTTTTACGGAGACTCAATAAGTTCTTACATATTTTATGTTTTTGTTGGGAAAATAGGAACTCAGTCTCATCATTAGTCAACCTTAATTATCGCATTGCAGTATAAAAAAAATATTAAAAAATTTTAATTTCCTTAAATCTTGAGACATTGTTGGAAATATGATTTTTCCTAATTTTTTGTTTGAATTTATTTTTATATACTTCGGAAACTCAGCGAGATAGGGCGACATTTCTTCAACCCTTCTTTGTAATCTTCAAAATTTTCTACAAAAAAAATAGGATGCAATCGCCTTATCTTGCTTAATTTACAAATTGTTCTTTGAAAAAAATCGGTGAAAAAATCGACTTATTCCATTTCGACTTTACCTTTTTATTAGTGAATTGTTTATTGATGAGAGAATGCAGAATTTCGGCGAAATCATTCAAGAAAAATTATAACACATTGACCGAAAAAATTCTACAATAATTCTAAATTATGATTATTTTTGGTCAATTCATTTTATCAACTTTTCTTATTTGATGGTAATTTTTTGAGAATTGACGAATTGAAATCTATTTTTCTGGCTAGAAAAAAGAGAAATTTCTAAGAAATATCTAACCGCAAATTCCGTTATTTTTTACTATTTTCTCAGAGAAGTTTTCATGAAAATCTATAGAGAATAAGTCCACAGGATAAAAATAGAAATGATGGAGAAATTAATAAAGAATTAAAGGGTGATTCTCTCATTCACGTATTTTCCACCACATTCATCACTACGAATCGAGGACTCCTCAATTTGGCTCCACTCCACTGCCCAAGAAGCCCTAATTTCCTCCTGCCAATTCACCACTTCATCCTTAAATAATTTTTTTCCTTTTTTTTTTTTCGTTTCAGCCATTATTTTCTGCCTCAAAGAGCCACTGTTTCGCTTTGGAAATCCACTCATGTCTCAAGAGAGAGTAAAGTACCCAAACCCACGGTCATATTTGGGATTAAGGCGGATGCACAAGAGGGCTCTACCTCTCCCTTTTCTCAAAATTCTGCGGTGTTACGAGAAGAGGCTGTACAAACCATTTCCAAGCGCCTAGGTCTAAAACCATCTCACCCTCTCACATTATCTTAACAAATCTAATCTCGCTGGGTGGGTGTTTATAAATGTCTTGTTTTCCACGGGAATAGTGAGACAAGGACGTTGAGAAATCCACTCGAATTATCCCCCAGTGTTATGTGCTGCGTGGGGCAAACATTTCCAGAAATGATAAGGAAACTTTAGGATAATTTTTACTACTGAAAATACATTTTTTTTTATAAATATTAAATTCTCAGATAAATTTATTTTATTTCATCATCAATTGTTTGAGAATATCTTGGAGACTAAGCGAGATAGAACGATTATACTTCGATTTTTTTTCGTAGCACTTAGAATACTCCATAAAAAAATATTGAAACTAAATCGCTCGATCTCGCTTAAGTTCCGATATAAAAAAAAAACTGATGACTTTTCTTTTCGGATTTTGCAAATATTTTTAGGACTTTTGAAATTAACGGAAATTTTTGAGAATTTTTTTTGTGATTTCTCTAAATATTTCCAATTATTTCAGCTTAGGAATTATTTTTGCTTGACTCACTTTGGACGAAGCATTAGAAATAGAATTAGAGAAGAAAGTCAAAGAATCTTCTTTGTAGTTCATAAAATTATCTGCAGGAAGGGACATTTTTGCTAATCTTTTTCAAATCGACAAGTTTCACAAAGATATTCACAAAAAAAAATCCTTCAAAGTAATTTTTTTAATTTCATCAAATAAATAATTCAGTAGTGAAAAGGTAAAACAAGATGAGTCTATTTTTACGTCATTCTATCTTATCCAATCCCTTTCTCTAAATCTCTCGAAATTCTCCACAAGAAAAGATTGCGAAAAAAAGCTCTATCTCGCTTAGTTTCCGAAACAAGTGCAAAAAATGATGAGAAAAACAAATCATTTTTTACCTCTTTGCTACTGAATTGTCAAATGTGTCGAATTTTTCCGATCTTCCCGGTTGTATATTTTTACATATCACCAGCAGTAATAAAGACGGAGTTACGAAGGCAGTTACATCGTAAAAAATTTAATAACTCCCGAATGCCAGCGCGAAACAAGAAGAAAAAAGGTATCAAAAGTCAGACAGCTTTTTCTACTCACAAATTGATACAATGCAATTTCTCGGACGTTTTACGTTGTAGATGTGTTGCCTTTGAATAGAAGAGAATGAAATTGAAAATCAAAAAAAAAAAAATCAGAAAAAAAATTTTCTCCAACAATTCAGACGAAAAGTTTTCCCTTTTCGCATGTGCATCAAGGTATACATACGATCCTATGCAAAGGCGTCAGGAGGACCAAGGGGTTAGCATAATGTCCTCGGGCATACAGGCATCAGCCTTTAGCTTTGACACCCCTTCAGTGTCGAAGTACTTTGTGTGCAAATTACGCTGGAGGATCCAAAACCTTTCCTATCCCGAAGGACTCATACGCAATACGGGAGTTGGAAAAAGTCTCGTTGATTTATTGAAAGACGAATTTTAAAATCACTGTTAGGGTTACATGACCAATAGATGGACGATTGAAAAAATATTAGACTCTATCAATTGATATGAAATAGGCAAATCACGTTAAAAAGTTGCAGAAAACTATGACTTGCAGAAAAATATACAGTGAATCGACTAAAAATCAATTAAACTTGAGTAATGTAGAAATAATTGAAAAAAATCAACGAAAAACTGGGAAATAACTCAAACTCTCAATAAATGGACAGTTGCATATTTGCAGTGGTATAATTTTAAATTTCAATCAATCACTATGTAATAAATACACTGTTAGAAAAAGAAATGGCAATTTTATGGACAATTTGATGGAAATTTTCATAAACGTGATATTGAATTTTTTTTAATGGGAAAATTGTCATGAAATCTATGAGTTACAGAGGAAATTCAAAGGAATCTATGAGTCTTAAGTAGAATTGAGACCAAAATTCTATAGCTTACTTGAATTTTCAACTGAACATGAATGTTCAGAATTGAAATGACTTGAATTTTCATTTTCTTTTAATTTTTCTATTTTTACTAAATTTTCAAGAAACGATTAAACTGAAATTTACAAATTTGATATCCAGGCGTGAAATTATTTGACATTCGATGATGTGTTCATTTTTCAATGACGTGATTATCTGAAATTTCAGTAGAAAGTAGACTTGTTAGTAATTTCCGGGATTTCGCGCGGGAAACTCAGACGGAAATTTTTAACAGTGTAGTTTATAAGTCCATACAAATGTAATTATCAGGAATTTATGTGAAAAGTATAAGAGTCATTCATTTATTTATAAAAATCATCAATAATAGAAACCGTTCATCTTTTGATTAGTGTCCATCTATTGGTCATGCAACCCTACTTCATTTCTTTTTTCTCATAATTTTTTTTTCCAATATCTAGGAGACTAAGCAAGATAACGTGAATTTGCCTAGACTCTTTTGTTTGAGCTCTTGAATTTCCTACAAAACAGAAAATGATCAGTATAGAAAGAGCGTATCTCCATTAGTTTTCGAGATTTTTGCAGTAAATGATAAAGAAAAAGATGAATTAATTTTTTAAACTTTTTTTTTTCATGTTTTCTGTAGTCTTCTAGGGAGTTATTCTTTTCCAACCCTTTCTTGGCTTTCGGACCCTTGGGGACAGTTTTCTACGGAGCAGAGAGGTGCCTTAACATTCCAGGAAGCCGCAGCGAATTAAGAAGGGACTTGGTTTCCAGCTCCGATGGAAAATTCAAGTGCCATGTGGAAGGAGGAAAGAGGATTCTTATTATTGCTCTTAAGGGATTACCACCCTCTCTATAGTTTAACAGGGATTTCAAAACCCTACACTCTGGATAGCGAGTAACAGGGCCTCATGGTCTAGTAAAACTGGTGTATAGTGGCGTTGGATTGTTTTTTTTGGCTCAATTATTTTTTACGAAATTTTTTGGATAAAAGAAGAAGTTTATTCTTTCGGTAGCATTTTATCGTTGATTATTTAATTCTACATTTATTGCATGAACTTTCAGCCTTTTAAAATTTTTTCAAACCCCTCTCCCTTGTAACCCTCCCCTTTTGCAACCTTGTAGGTCTACTGTTTAGTTAATGCACCAAATTCGTCTAGGATCGAAAGACACCATCGAAAGCCCTTTTTTGCAATTCTCTAAAAAAAATTCTAAGGCTTCTCCAAAGGTTGATTTTCTTGATTTAAAATTCAATGTTAAATTATTATTACAAGTTGAAAATTTTGTCTCAAAAATTTCAATTTATTCAGTAATCAGGACTCCATGGTCTTAATCCAGAATGGAAGCCACTAACGATTCTCCATGTTTCAGAAAAAAAAATTAAAAAAAAAAATAAAGAACCGACCCTTCTCTACCCTCGGACGTTCCATCGAAGTCACCAGACGTCTAGGGGTAATAAAAAACCTGTCACGTAGAAGTGAGGAGGGAGTCAGAGACTATCCAGTGAAAGAATACTGATTCATTATTCAATCTGGGTCGAGTGATTAGCATGCGGCTACATTGGACCACCCTCCTCATCTTCATCCTGTCTTTTTCACTTCTCTAAATAATGTAAGACGAGTTACCACAGACGCCTCCATGTTATTTTCATGTGAAAACACGAATAACGAGTGTCAGACTGCAAAATACCTTTTTCATGGAAATGAAAAAAAAAAAATAGCGCCTCTTTTTCACGTCATTTCGAATAAAGATGCGGATATGAAATGAAAAAATTGAAAAACTCGAATAAAAAAAAGTTATGAAAATGAAGTTAATGCATTTTTTTAATTTCGATAAGTTCAATGAAAATTCCGGAAAAATTCGGCCGTAAATTGGAAAAGTTCAATTTTTTTTTTTCAATTAAAAATTGCCTTTTCCATTATTCAGACAGATATTGTCGTAAAAAATTCTTTAAAAAAATTGAAATAATCATTTCAAGTGGTAGAATATGTATATATATATATTTACGTTTTATTAAAGAACAATGGAGGTACTCCTCGAGGGTAAGAAACATTTTTAATATAATTAAGTGGGAAATCTTTGCGGATGCCCAACCACCCACGGTTTTACTCAAAAGAAGGGTAAGGCTCTCTCGGAGAGCCTTGGATGTAAGAAGGGTTGTATTCAAGCTTGCCTACGGGGCATGTTAATGCACTCTGAGATCTTAGCACTTACACTCTAACACGCCCAGTCCGTATAACCCACCCCCTATTCCACCCAGCCACCTTCTTTCTTCATCATCCTTGCTGTAAACTGTTTCTTTCTCTTTTCCACTTGCAGACATTTTCACTGAAAACTCTCTCCCTACTCAAAAAAGCTAGAGAGAAAGAGAAAGAGATGCCTCCAGAGGGCTTTCACGGACGACGCCTTAAATCCGGATCTCTTCTTACCCCTCTCCCACTCATTCACTGTGAAAAACCACCTCTCAGGGTTCTCACAGAGGATAAAAATCTTAATCGAATTGAAATAAGAAAAAATTCAAAAGGAATTAACGAATTCCTTATTTTTTGTGTTTTATTTTCATTCCCTTCATTTTTACTTTTGTCAAAAAAAATGAAGTGGAATTTTTTTTTTTGAATGAAAACGTTCACAGAAAAATTCCAAAAAATTCACCAACAATGGAGACGTTTTGGAGCATTTTCTTGAATTTTTCCAGATTTTTTCACGCTTTTCTTCACCTTGAAAATTTTTTCGTTAACTATTTTTCCGCCAAAGGCCCACTTTGCCCTATTGTCCTGAAATTAAAGGAAAAATGCAACTAATTCAATTCGTTCTATCCCTCCACACTTCTTTTCCATCCACTTCCTCCGCAAAAATAGAAAGAAACAATCATCCCCTTAAACTTGTCTCAAGAAGCCCAGGAAAACAAAAATTAAAAAAAAAGGAAGAGAAAAAACCCGTTAATTAACGATTCCATTGTTCCGCTGTTGAGTTAGCTGGGAAAAGGTCGTCGTTGAATTCGCAACGTTTTTTTTTCTCTTACCTCTGCTTCCTTTATTTTTATTATTTTTTCCTTCTCTCTTCACTGGGTAAAAAGGGTCGCCGCAGGCTGGTGATAAAAAAGAGGGAAATAAAAATGAAAATGGGGGAAGAGGCACTTTAACCCGGACAAGTACCTATCCGACGAGTAACCACGGCCGATAGGCACCCACCGCATAGAGATAGAAAGAATGAGCAAGAAAGAGAGAAAGCGAGAGAGGGAAAGGGTACAAAGCCCTTGATGGATGGGTAGCCACGGGACTCCAATGCAGGACTGACCACCTGTTGAAATTGTGAGCACTAGACCTCCTCTGCACGCACCTGTACACGCACGCGACTCTCCGTGGAAATTGTAAAAAAGAACAAAAAAAAAAAAATTGGGGAAAAGAGGGAGAACACGTGGACGGCATGAACCCCTCAATTTTGTGGTTTTTTTTTATTATTCGCGTATCTCCCCCGCATCGATTGTGACTTTTATATATTCATGCGATTTTATGAATTTTCGGTGGAGTTTTTTTTGTGCCATGGAACCGTCTGCATTATTTACACTCATATTTTTTTTTTCTCGATTTTTGGGAGTGGAATCGTAGTTTTCATGGATTATTACTTGTTCAGGGAATATTGAAATTTGGGGAAGGATGAAAAATTATGAGAGAAACATTTGGTGATGGGAAATAATTTTGTGAGTCATTGGAATATTTAATAATAATTTTCGATTAGATGTGAATCCTATGGGGTAGAATGAACTTATTTTCTTTTGTGAGTCAATTCTGAAAAATTCCGCAAAAATAGAGACATGTTGGAGTATTTTCTCAATTTTTTCAGACGATTTTTTGAAACGTATTTCATTTCGAAAAAAAATTCCAGATCATTTTGCCCTACTTTTCCCTCATTAATATTGAATTAAATTGTACAGTTTCTTTATTTTACATTAATTTCTCCTTCTGCCAATAACGCGATCAATTCATGATGAATCAATTTTTTGTCGATTCCTTGTTCAATTTAGCCAACATTTTGAGCATGGAGGTAAGAGAGAAGGGGTTCAATTGAACCAGAAATTCTTTCACAATTTTTTCAGACCACAATTTTCAGAAATAAATTTTTTTTTTCCATGGAACAATAGTTTGTTATTTACTTTATCATTTCTGGTTGGTAAATTAATCAGCGAATGATTGTGATTTGAAAAAAATTTATGATTATATCACTGCGTCAAGTGGTTCAACTGTCCCTAGCTCAGGAGCAATTGAACCACTAGCTGAGGTCAATTGAAGCGAAAGTATTGGAAGCGAAAATAAATTCTTTTTAATAAATAACTTCTAAGATATCAACTCGTATAACAGTTATTGCATACTTTGCTAAAAATATATTATTATATCACTGTCTTTCAGTAGTTTTCGTTTGATTCTTTCCCACTACTCCACATTTTTTCTAATTTTCTGAGGAATCCATTTTCTTAGGATTTTTTCTATTTTGTTTTTTTTTGTCTCTATTCTTAATTTTTCTCGAGTATTGGTATGAGTGACAGTTTGCCTGGTGCACGATCTTTTCTACTTTTGCTACTCGATATGGCTTTCGGTAAAGGATCTATTGGTCATGGTTTAATTGACCCCATGTGTTTTAGTGACGGTAATTAGCGCACTCAAAATTATTACATAACTATTTCCGTATGAATCGAATTCAGAGGGATGAAATATAGTTATATTGAGACATTAAAATTGATACTCCATGATAATATTTGAAAATGAGACTATTATTAAAAATTTCGTCGAGAGTCGAAATAAATGACAAATTTATCCGTTTTCAAATGTTACACATTCCAAAAAAGAAAAAAAAATTGGTACAACTATCATCAAATAATTTCGCCGATTCCCTCAATGAAAAAAGAGAACTCTGAAAAAAAAACTTTATTTCACAAAAGAATTGAGAAGTTTCGAATGTAACTTATTGAATACCATTAATGAAAAATAATATAAACGAGAATTCTATTTATGGATTGAGAGCGTTTCATTCATGGGTTTGCGTCAAGCGTTTGAGAGAACGAGTGGACAAAAAAAACATGAAAACAAAAGGAGGAGAGAGAAGCGAAAAAAAATTGCATGCAATGGAACGAGGAGGAGAGGAGTAAATGACAAGAGCCGGGAGTAGAGATAGCGGACGATTCATGTGCTTCATATATACACACACACATGTGAGAGTGTCGCCTCGAGGCAAATGTACGAGAATGAAACAAATGGATAGCCACTGTCTCTTGACGCACACCGTTGGTAGCATAATGCATTCCGTGCTTCAATTGTCAGCATGAAGAATGAAAAAATCAAATAAAATATCTGCATCCGTATGTTGCTCAATGGCCAACTGTCCGTATGAATCATTGGATACATTTTTAACGTTTAAAATGAAATTTCACGTCTATTTATACTCCATTTTGATTTTCTAAAGGAATTCTTGTCATTGAGGAGGAAAATTTTTGCATTAATGAAGTCCATTTTCGTTCAACAATTTTCGAATTATTCAGAATGAATTATATCACGTATTAAATTATACTGAAAAAAAATGATGGAAGTGAATTCATGTTATTGGAGAATTGTTAAATCTATCGATGGAATTTTTAGGCTAGTGAAAATTGATAATTCATTGTCATGGGAATTGAAAGTGTTTGCATCAATATTTCTTTCTTCCATAATCCGTAATTTCTAATCGCTCATTTGATATATCGCATATTATTCGATCGCTCCATTCTACCAGTTTCATTCTAAAGGCATCACACTCAGAAATTCTCAGAATTCAGCGAGAAATGCCGAGTAAAAAAAACTAATCGTTGATTAATGCCAGAGTTTTTACTCGAAATCACCCCATCATTAATTGAAAGAATAAATAAAAGTTTTTCTTCAATTTTCACCATTGACTGTTGCAATAAAGTGAAAAGACAGCATTAAAAAAAATGAGAATTGGAATGAGAGACATGGAAAGAGGGGCCCGATGGCATTTAATACCGATGAATATTCCCCACTGAATGACCCTCGATATTGAATTGGCTCCTGCCTAATTGTAACCTCTACCATCGTCTCTTTCCATTCACTTGTAAACGAAATTTGCATAATTCTTACATCGTCGTATTCCTCAAATCGATTCCACCCTCATTCCCATTCAAAATAACCACTCAAATATGTACCTTCAATACCATTGAAACTCTGATTTTCTGGACTTGGTGGAAATTTTTTTTTGCAATGAAGAAAATTAACCCCTGGATGACCAAACTCAGAGGAGAAAAAAAAATGAAGAAAAAAAGTAAAAATTAACCCCAGTGGTAAATGTGGACTTACCCTTCAGGTTTTCTCAGGCGCAAAAGAGTATTGAGGGTTCGAGGAGAGAAGAGGGGGGAAGGGGAGACTCCAAAGGGTCAATCGAGCCATTTCCACTGTCGCTGGGTAATTTAATGAAAATAAGAAGAGAAAAATATTAGACTGAGAGTGAGAAGGGGGGGGGGGGGGGGAATATTAAACAAAAAAGTTGTATACCAATTAACGAATTTAGAGACCAGTTTCAAGTGGTTTTTGCTTGAGATGATTAATTGAATAACGTTTGCTGGACTTTTTCGATCGTCTGAAAAGAAATTAATTGCATCATTAAAAAATAATTTTGAAGATGAGGATGAGAATTTTTTTTAAAGTGAAGGACTTCACGAAAAAATATGAAAAAAATTTGGAAAGATGCTCCAGCATGTGAATCTTGTTGAGGAATTTTTTCAAATTTTTTCAGACAACACTTCATTCTAGAAAAAAATTCTTATTCTGAAGATTCCTTTTTTTCGGGAATTTTTTTTCATTTCAACCTTTTTTTCGGACTCCTTCAGCTTCAATCAATGAAAATTATCATTAATTAGGCAGATTCGAGAATCAAGACATTTCAAGAGATACTTCCGGACGTCTTAAAGCATAAAAATCCACCCTTAATCTACATATGTTCACTCGAAGCCGTGCTTTGTCTTCCAGGGAATGAGAGAGCTCATTACGAATGCAAAACTGCCCATTCATATTCAAAATTTTATATAAGCCTGTCTCTGTCTCTCATCTTCATGTCTAACTGACTCTTCTCCACTGATTCCCCTCGTAATGCCTAGAGACTGAGGGCTAATTTATTCTCTGTTCGATCTCCACCGGGAAATTTCATCTTTTTATTCCTCGGATTTCATTAATATGTCCCTGCTAAAAATTACACTTAAAAATGATACAGCTTTGGGATTATTTTCCCCTGAATCATCGATGTTTCTTTTTCTTGTGTTCAAGTGAAACTTGAGTGTGAAAAGAAGTGAAATGCTTACTTTATTCTGTTCAAGTCGCAATTAATAATCTAATGTTTCGATGTTTAAGTATAAATTACTTCTGTTAAAGGTTTTCTTTTCACTTTTCAATTCAGATTTCCACGAAAAAGAAGCAATGTGAATGAAATTTTTTTTTTTTGGATGTCTGGGCCTTTACAAAAAATTCTGAAAAAAATTGTGGAGATTCGCCAGCACGAATTGCCTATTTTTTTCAAATTTTCTCATTAAAGCCTTTCTTTCAAAAAAAAAAAAAAAAAAATAAATCCCAAATTGGTTGCCCTATAAAGAATTTCCCAGATTCCACTATTTCTATTTTTCTATGATCAATGAAAATTATGAAAATTTCTTAAAAATATTGATTTTATCCATCGAAGTGTTCAACTATTTACTATATTTTTTAAATCCCATTCTAGTAGCCCGCGGAACATTTCTCATCAATACTAAATGAGGTTATCCAATGAGCGACGTTTCCGAAACCTCGTTAAACGTGTCTGAGCAGTGTAGAGTGGATTCGGCAACGTCGCAGCCGAAGGAATTCGCCTGGGGATCCCTCATCATCTGACCGAAGTCATTAAACCCTCTTTTGCTTCAAAAATTCACTAAAAAAGCATTCAATTGAAAAATTTGAGTATTTAAATCTTAAAAAAGGAGCAGTTCTAAACAATTCCCTAATAAACCAAGGGCCGATGGCCTGGAGAGTAAGAGAAGAGGGGGGAGGGGTGGAGGTGGATGAGGAGAGGGCGGAGAATGTTAGACGGTTGCTCGCCCCGTCGAAGAGATAATCATATTAGCCAAACGCTATAACTTGTCTATGCATAAGCATAATACCAGGAGAGGTGGTCCTGGGTCCTGGGATCCTAGCCAGGGATACTCGGCGTATATATTTTAAGCTCTTTATGGCGCACACCATGTCCCCCCTTGCCTCTACACTTGCCACCCTCTACCACACCCAACCTACCACAATTCTCAAACTCAAGCCCTCTCTTCCTCCCTTCTCCCCTCCTTTTCACCCTCACTCCTCCCTCTTTCTCAACGTTTTCGCATCTATGTGTAGACTGTATACCCGCTGGCTTCTGGGCTCTATTCTACGTCCATGGAAACGAAGGTGCAACGTACAACGTTAATCAGAGTAATTGAATTAGCCACGCGCTCGACTGTTGTAATTATGACTATTTATAATGATTCCATGGTATACCGAATTAGCTCGTATCTGCATGCTCTCTCGAATGAATATAATTGATTGAATGATTCTTTTTGAATGCTACGAGAAATAGGGGACTTGTGAAGAGAAGAAGAGAGATAGAGAGTAGAAATTTATCTTCGGGGAGTTAGCATAAAGTTAAAAAAATGGCTGAGAAAAATTATTTTAAAGAAAAGTGCAATGAGTTAAAAAAAGTCATGTTATCTATATATATTTAGAATATATAATGTAACATCGTATGTGATTTTGCGTTATTTTAGGATGATGAGCGGTAAAATTGAGATAGAAGAAAGGATTTAGAACAAAATTTGTTATAAAATGCAAAAATCTTTCGTTAATGAAGATTTTTGATTCTTGACTGACGCTGCCAAAAACTTGAATTGATAAAGATAAGGCATAATTGGAATATGATGTAGAAATGAAAAATGAAGAATTAATTAATTAATTAATTTATTATTTTTATGAAATGATAAATTATTTAATGCGAGGAATTTTTAGGCTACTAAAATGGAGAGAAAATCAAAACTTTTTTAATTAACTTGATGAATCACAGATATTCTGGGAATAGATGATGCAGATGAAACAAATGTTATTGCCGTATTTTGAGAGAGGAAAATCGGATCTACACAAAGGGGTTTCACCTCGGATTTCAAAATTTTCATTGAATCAAAAGATATTCCATGAAATGTGGTGAATCGGAGGAAATTTATTGGTTTTATTTCACTTCACTACTGGGTTACTCAGCAAAATACATAGAAAAAGATTGTTTCATTAGACAATCAATAAAAAAAATCAATAATAAATGATAATTTATGGCTTCTAGATTATTCAGAATAATTGTAATTTGAATTATAAGATCTCAAGGTTTATTTTTTTTTCAATTAAGAACTTTACTGAACCACTCTCATCAAATAATCTCAATAAGAGAAATAAAAAATCCATCATTTACCGAAAATCTCAATAGAAAAAATTGATGAAAAAATCATTTTTGTAATCCGCAAAAATCTCTGCAAAGAAGTTCAATTCAAAATTTTCCCTAAACTTACTCATTTCGAAAAGAATTCGTAATAGAATCCAGAACAAATTTCCCGATCAATTGTCCATGATAAAAAAAAAAGGAATCTTCATTATTTCTATACAGAGAACCGCCTGAATAATTCAAAAAAAAATAAACCTTTCATCTAAATCTAAGAATCAAAAAATCAAGAAAAATCGTTGACCCAATGATCCCAATCCTTTTCTGCTTTACCCCATTGATTCAAAAAGAGATTTCCATCACGCCGAAAATCTCTAAAACCAGAACTTTAACGTTTGAAAATCGTAAGATCTTGATTCCCATCAAAAGTTCCAGTTCATTAACCCCCATCGCCATTACCCGTGGCACTCATACGCGTAAAGTAAGTCGCAAGGAGCGTAAGATGGCTCGAGAAACCGAAAGAGAGAGAGAGAGAATATGAGACGACTAAGATTAATTGCATTCCGAATTGAGAGAAGTAGTGGTGGATTTTAAAGGAAAACCTGCCTCAGTGAACGTAAAAGAGAAGACAGAGAATTAGAGACTCGAAGATAGGAAAGAGACAGAGAGATAAAAAGGATATGGAAAAGACGTGAGAGATTCCTGGCACTGATGGAAGGGACTCAAAACTGTGAATTTCCAGCATCAACTGGAGAACAGGAGACTGAGAGAGAAGACAGTGCCTCAGGCCTTGTTGTATTTATCATATAATTACCATAATAGAGCCCGAGCTCCTCTCCCCGTGCTCTTTCTACCACGTCCCGTGGCCGCTAACCACAAATTGGAAACTCTCGAATACATTTTCGGTCTTTTCCTCTTCACCAAAACCTCATCATCCCCCTCCCATTCCACTTACATCAGATAGTTCAACTTTAAAAATGAAAGATAAAAATTGAGGAGAACGTCAATTATTTAATGATGAAGAAATAACGTTTTCGAATATTCGCAGAGAATTCATATTCTAGTATTAAACGATCCTGGGGTTTTTCATTATGCGGGAAAATACTTGGGGGAAAGGGGGGAGAGGGATTGAATTCATTTTATGGAAGAATTTCATGGACTGAAGGAATGAGATGATCTTAATACACTTTGGCTCGAGCTTTTTTCGAATTCTGAAGAAATACAGCTTTTTTTAATACGATGGAAATTTTTTTTTAGAGATTTTAGGGGACTTGACATCTTGGAGACATTTTTAAACTCTTCAAAATTTGTCTGAATTTTTTTGGAGGCTGGAATTTTTTTTGTGTGTGAAGGCCTTTAGGCAACAATTTGGAGAAATCATACGATAATTTCGACATGTTGGAGCATTTGTTCGAATTTTTTCAGATTTTTTTGTGGACTCCTTCGCTCTGAAAAAAATCCTAATCAAACAAAACTTGAAATTTCATCGTGAATTTTTGTAAAAAAAAATCGTAATTTGAATGAGATTTTGGGACACAAGGTAAAATATATTTTCAGTCTTTTTCTGAATGAAATTCTTCTATTCTCATAATTATTCCTCCTTTCAAATCTGGACTATAAAGTAACCTTGAAGAGCTTTTTCTTCCAACAAGGAATCGTTCTTTAATTTGACTAACAGAAAATCATTGAAATAAAAAGGATTTGTAACTCCCCTCGATAATAACGTACAAGTTATTCTTCACAATAAGACTCCACAAGAAAAACCGAAAAATTATCTGAAATTCACAATTCGCAAAAAAAAACTTTCAATGATCCCCTTTTTTTGCAAAAGGGGATCGAGTTATATCGACAGCTTATTCACACAATACTATTTCCATCCAGAATCTATTTTTCAAAAGCCTATTCTCAGTTTCGTATTTCATTTCATTCTGCAATATTACGGTTTCAACCCTCCCAAGGTCCTCTATTCCCCCCCTGAAAGAGAAAAGACAAAGTTGCCTCATTTTCTGCACGTTACTTTTTTTTTCCTCATATCAATGTCTTTTTATAGCTTGAAAATTCGTTTTTCAATGAGGAAAGTAATGGTTGCAAAGGCGCCGAAGACAAGATTGATTATATGAAATGATTTCCAAAAAAAATTGATTTAAAATTGAAAAAAAAAGTTCTGGAATTCAGATTTTTTTTTTTTTTAATGAAAGAAAATGCAAAAAAATCTAGAAAAAAATGATAAGATGCTCTGAAGAGTCAAAATTATTGGGTAATTTTTTCAATTTTTTAAATCTAATCTTTCACTATAAAAGAAATCCAATCCTTTTGTTTTTCCATTTAAAAGTAAAACGAATCACAAGAAACACAGGCATTCATTAAATTATTTACAAATTCTCTTTTTTTTTTCAACCCTCGTTTTTTTTTTCATCCACCACCTTGGTTACGATGTTTAACCCACCATTACACCCTTCTCAGCATTACAAAAATAACACTTGTCCGGGGCTCAGCGGTTGCCGCGTAAAATTAAGCTAAAATTTGCCGTAACCAGAGGGTCATATATGGCAAGGTCCTTCACGCAAAACCCAAAAAAGGGACTATCCATCTCTCTAAAAATCCTCATACCTCCCGTGCTTTTCCTCTCTGCTCCTTTTCTCCTCATCTCTCTCACTGTTAAAATTCATTCACATTCTACCACTTCTACTCCATGGTTGGTGTAAGAGGTCAGTTAAATATTTACTTTACAATGAATATGTAAATATAATTATTCACGGTCAATTTCAAATCAAACGTTTTTCAACGTCACACCTTTTTGCGTTGGAATATTATGAAGGGGTTGAACTCAAGAGCCCTTGATACTTCAGTTTAATTCAATTAATTTGAGAGACTGTATTTTTCCTTTTTTTTCAAATACGAACAATTCGTTCGAATTGATTGGAAATTGATTTTTTTTTGAGTGAAGTTGAATTTTTTGAGATATTATTCGAGATTAAAAAAAAATATTTCTCTTCATTCAATTAAATCTGATATTTAGTATAAAAATCAGTAATTAAAAGCGCGCCTGCATCCAATATTTCTTTCTCCTAAGAATAGCAGCTTCCGATCGATTATTTTCAAAAATCGATTAATCGATACCATTTCTCGCAATAAATTCGAGATATCAGACAATTGATAGGTGCGTTTCACTAGTTTTATTTCAAATACAAAAAAAAAAAAAATATTACAACAGCTTCCAATCGATTATTCTCAAGTATTGATTCAATGTATGCGATATCTCGTATGCAATTCGAGATTTGATGGTATAAAGAAAAAATAATATCACATCAACTTCCAATCAATCAATTTTTAACTTTCGATAGTTCCATTTTACCTGTTTGAGTTGCAGGGAAATTTCAGAGTTTCGATTAATCGATTAGTCGAATGCAATATCTCGCATTGAGTTCGAGATATGGCATTGCATTAAATGGTGCCGTTTCACTAGTTTTAATTTATTTAATTTGAAGAGATTGGAAGTTCGATAATTTCTGTGATATCTGGTATTAAATTCGAGATATCGAATGCCTTTCGATATCCGTTTCATCAATTTTAGTTCAAGAGGGTGGTTATTTGCACAATACATTTCAAGACAATTCGAGAAAAAATTGAATAGTTCAAAGGGATATGAATTTTTCGAATGACATAGATCCCTCAAAATTCACTTCATTAATCTTTGAATCATCAAGAGTTGAAGAGTCCCCTATGTTTTTGCAGGACTTATGAATAAGTTTTTTTTTCTCGGATTCCCGTTGCTCAGATTAGGAGAAAATGTACCCGCATGAGTTATAACCTCTCACGTTAATTATCTGATGCTAGAATGGAAGCTTTTAGGGAGATATGATGGCCAAAAGGCTTGGAGCGACATCAAAGAACCCAAGTATTTAGCGCGCAATATCTTTCCACCAAGCTGAACATCATTGACTAGGATATACTTGTCTATATATATAATGAGTTGAAAAAATCAGGCAACTAAATAATTCAGTAAAAATTTTGATAACTTGGAATTAAGAAGAATCAACGAATCATTTGAAAATTACAAATGCAAAAATATTTTTCTTATTTGTCCATGAAATCTACAATGGAGGTAAAATTATTTTGAATTTTTTTTGAGAGTAGAGATTAAAAAAAAATAGAAAATTTTGAAAAGTTTACAAAAATTCAAGAAAATCCCACAGAATCTCAAAAACTTTCATTTTTTCGGGAAAAAATATTGATTTTTTAAACACCATGTGAGCAGATCCAGGATGCAAGACCTCAACTTGAGGAAATTCTGTGAATTTCCGAAAAATTCTGGAAAGTTCTTAAAAAATCTCGAAAATTCTAGGATAAATGGATGCTGCCACATCCGCGATGAAGTCACTTTGAAATCGAGTGAAGTCATTAAAATCAGTGAAATCACTGAAGTCAGATGACGTCAACTTTTTGGAATCAATCCTGAAATCAATGAAGTCACTTGAAATCAATTGAAATCACTAAAATGAGTGTTCTTTGCCACTGAGCCAATGAGTGTACATGGGTATCGAAAAACTATTTCCCCTTCTGATATGACTAAGAGTGGGGATTTACAATTACTTAATAATATTCTTGAGGCTGTTAAAAAATATTTCAAATGAAAAACATCCGAATATTGTAATGTGTCAATTTATATAAAAAGTTTTTGTTTTAATATAATAACAACCCGTTTTTCCCCACCCTCTTTTATTTGTAAAATTTCATTTACTGTGATTCCTATGACTTCATTCTATTTGAAGTTATAAGAATAGAAATTGATGAAGTCATTGGCAATCAATTGCAGTCATGAAGTCACGTTAATCAGCGCTTGAAGTCATTGAAATTACATTTTTCTGAAGTCATTGAAATCAGACACTGAATTCAGGAAAAGTCGACTTCATTTTGAAGTCATGGTATCACTCAATCCTTGAGTGATCAATCCCTCAAAAATTCTGGAAAATTCCAAAAAATCTAAAATGGAATTTCGAAAAAATATTCATCTTTGCCTTTTTTCTGTTATTTTCCAGCAGCTTTTAAGAAAGTGGAGAAAATTCAAGTCTAATTTTTTCAGCTTTCTTTAGCATTCACCAAGGGGCCATTTCATCTTCCCGAAGCGTCAATAAAAGAGACCGATCGTCCACCATATTATCTAATATCATCCATCTTTTATCGAACACTGAACTTTTCCCTCTTCACTTTGCCTTAAAAAAACAACAAACAAATACATTACCAACGCTCTTTGTTCACGTTGAATTTTCTTTCAGTACGTATTTTTTTTCACGGGTTAATTGACGCAATTTCAGTGGGGGGAAAGAGGGAAAGGTTTGAAGGCTCAGGTGTAGAGTCACAGCGTAATAGGTCCTTTCCCTCACCTGATCAATGCAATATACATTTTCTCTTGGCATCGATCCAGTAAGTACTCATTTCTTTTTTTACCAGTGTGTCTCCTCGCAATCGTCTCCCTCTCCCTTTTCGGCATTTCAAGCTCTAGTATTTTTTTTCCTCCTTTTCTTCGTAGAATTCCCCGTGGCTTTTTAATTCTTAATGAACCAATTTTTACTGGTCTTCGGGACAGGAAAAAATAAAAAATTGCGCGAGAGGGTGAGTCTCTGCACAAGAAGAACGTATAAATATTTAGTTCGTAAACGATTATTAAATTGTATTCTTCAGGACTTTTTATTTTATAATATTGTGAAGTTTTTCATTTATTCATGATCATAACCTGAATTGTTAGTCGTTGCCTAAAGGTTTTGGAATAATATTCTTATGAAATTATTATTTTTTTAATTCAGATGATTTGTCAAAGAATGAGTAGATATTCTTGAAGTTTTTTTTATAATTTAGATTTGGAAAGAAAAATCAAAAATGACTTTTTGAATACTTTTGGAAAATCAGGAAAGTTTCAAATTATGGAAAAATTTGGCTTTTTAAGAAAATGTGTGGACAGAGAAAAATTGTCGAATTCGAATTTGCGATAAATTTCGAGAAGAATAAATTGAAAACAATTTCCAAAAATCAGAAAAGTCTCCAACTATGAAATATTCAGTCTTTTAAGAAAACCTGTGAGTCAAAAGTTTTTTTTTTATTGCAATTCTTTAATTAATTTCTTTCATTAATTGCGCTTTCAAAAATAAAGGCATGAATCGTTTTTTTCCCAGAATAAAGGCGTTTATTCAATAAGAATTGAAAAAATTTCTCAACGATAAGGAAATACTAGAGCATCCCTCCAATTTTTTTCAGATTTTTTTGCAAACCTCTTCACTCCAAGAAAAATCCCTTTCATTCTACTCCACAGATCCATTTTGCCCCAATCTTCCCTAAATCACTCGTAACAAATAATAAAGACAAAATGGAAGATTTTACGAATGTCGTGACTTGAGTAATAATCCAATGAACGTTATTATAAGATGTAGTTTACCTGAGGGAAATGGACAAGAAAACAGTGGGTTGTAGGGGCAGTATGAAGAGTCCATGAAGGGGCATCAAGGGACACAAGAGGGGCTATGAGTAGTGTGAATGTAAGTGGGTATGTAGCAGAAAAGCTAGTGCAGAGGAAAGCAGAGGGATTCAGCAAAGAGAGGTTATACACATTCTCTCTCCAACGTACATTATTTCTTGATGTCAAATAAAGCAATTAGCATGTGCCCTGACCAGGGGCTTTCGTTGGGGTAATCTGGAGACCTGCGTGGTCCCTGGCGTGTGCGACATCTTCATCAGGAGCATGAGAGAAGGGATGGAAGAGGGGGAAAACAGGAATGAAGTCTATAGTGCTTGGTTTCCCTTTTGGGACAAACTGGGAAAATAGAGAAAGCATTTGCCCGAAGAAACGATTTCTTCTTTGTTAAAATTTTTTTTACCTAATTTCAATTTTTTTTTCTTCAATAGGAAAATAATGGAGAATTTCTTTGATAAATTTTTCCATCATTCTTGAACATAATTAATCGGTTTTAGAATTTGACTTTGAAGAAAATTTTAAAAAATTAAATATTTTTTTTTTAATTTTTCCATTCAATGCATTTGAACACATTTATAAATTTTATTTTAATAATATAATTGTTTCAGAAATATTTGACGATATTTCTGAGAAAATTGAAATTATAAATTATTTATCTCATTATTTAATGAATAAATAGTTTTTTTTTGTGTCTTTTCGATTTTATGATAAGCAGTAATTTCTTATTTATCCAATGTTATCGCACTTTTTTTTCCCCGAGAAAGATTTGAATAAAAATTTTAAGAGAATAGAAGTACGTCTGCATGAAGACCACAGGGATCCAAGAAATGTATGAACCTTGATACGTTCCTTCCCCCAAGAGACAAGGACTACAGTGGATGGAGGAGAAAGGCCGCTGAGGTACTTCCAAGGGAAATTTCACAAAGGCTTGACCCCAGTAACGTAATGAATGTTATATAACCCTTTTAATGCTTTACACCTCTTACATTTTTTTAATCTAGCCTTAACCCTTCTTATAATTTTTTTTTCCACATAATTTTATTTGACTTTGTCCCTTTTATTTTTACACAGCACCCCTCAAATATATATCCCGAGGGTAGGGAGATAATTATTTGGCGTAAATTGAGCTTGTTTAAATTGAGATTTTTATCAACGAAATTCTCTATTATCTCAGTTTGAATTAATATTTAATATTAAAGTTAAGAATCATTAAAATTACGATACTCGTGTCAAAAATATTTGAGAAGGAATGGAGAGGAGAGTAGAATGAACCTTTTTTTAGGGGGGGGGGGGGGGGAGGGGGTGAAGATATTGAATTTTGTTTGGAATTTTAAGATACGATTTTTTGGATTTTTTTTTAAAATTCGTTTCTTGAATTTTTTTCCATTAAATTGTATTTTTCTCAATTTAATTTGACTTGTTCGAGTAATTTATCTTACGTGAATGTTGATGGGAGGGTGAAAACGAATGAAAATAATTTGGTCAATTTTTTTTTTCTTTATATTTGTATTGTGGAGAGGAAATACATAAATTGTGGTCTATGCTAGAATAGAAATCGTAATGCATGATCATGGCCATGCACACGTGGGAAATAGAACATTGGAAGTTGGAGTGAGGGGTTTTTAGCAGTGGGACTGAGATAAAGATACTATAAGTCGAGATTAACCTAATCACAGTTTAAGACTTCTTGCCCTTATGGTTTTAGCTCGGTTTCTTTTTTTCTTCATTGTTTCTTCGCTTTTTTCTTTGGGTAATGGGTCTGGAATCATGGATTCACGAATTTTTATGGAAATTACGAAGTATGTTTTATGGCTTTCTATAGTTATATGTTAAAAAAAAATCAATCCGAAAAAATTATTCAATTAATTCAATTATCATTAATTGATATTCCCAAAAGTGAAATTCTCAAAAAAAATTTCGAAAAATTCCCCAATTATTTCCAAGGAAAAATTCACGATTTTTTTTCGACATGAAAGACTTGATGAAAAAATCCAAAAAAAATTGAAAACATGCTCCAACATGTCTCCATTATTTGTGAATTTTTTCAAATTTTTTAATAGAAGCCTTTGCTCTTAAAAAAAATCCCGAATCATTTAACCCTACAGGTCGATTTTTCCTCAATTTCCCCAATTTTTTTTTGAATCTTTTGATCTTAGAAATTGTTACTGAATATCAAAACGAAAGAAAAGCTCAGAAAGCCTTAAAAAAAGCTCTAATTTTCCAATCAAACACAAGTATTTGACCTCAAACATGTGAAAGACATAATTTACCGTAGAATCTTCTGATTCTTCACGACAAAAGAAACCCCGAATTATCAGCTGCATATTCACCTCATATAGGGACTTTCAATGCACACGTAGGTATGTTAATCTCGCTTCCGGCATCCTTATGAGGGAGTAAAGGGAGGTGAGGTGAGTTGGAAATAGACAGAGGATTGCTACCATCAAATAGTTAACTGCCTTCGCACGAAAGCACCAGCAACTTTGGAGAAAGGAGTTCGGAATACGCATCCCTTCGCCTGTTCCTCTTACCCCCCCCCTCCCTACCTTCACCCCCTCATTCCTTTTCTTACTCTGCCTTCGTACTTCTCTGGGCAAAGTTTAATTCAACTGGGCGGGCAACCAGGCGTAAATGCTTGAATGATTTGTTGCAAATCGAAAGTCGTACTGCGGAGGGAGGAAAAGGTCTCTTTTCCGTACGTACGTGTGTACGTGATTCTCTTTCTATAAATTTCACACTAAAATTCACAAAGACTTTAATCAGTTATATTTCTCAGTTTCATTATCAATGTGATTTGTCTCGCTAGACAATTACGAGTTCAGATGAATTCGTTAAAAAAAAAAAAAATTGTTCGTCAGTTCTTGGAAGATTGAGAAACGCGCACTTGGTGCAAGATTTTACCGTGTCTCTGATTGGAAGAACCGAGACGGAATGGACCAGATTTTTTTCGGCTCGAAAGCCTCAATGTAAGAATTTGAAAAAATTCATCAAAAATCTATGCTTGTCCGGTCATCTTCACGAATTTTTTCAGATGTGTTTGTAAAGTCGCCAGTTTTTTAAAATTACTGATATGATCCAAAGATTTTTTCCTCTCATTCCTGAAGAAATTATCAGAAATAAAAAGCAGAATAGAATGAAAAAAATAATTTTTTCAATGGCTAAGACAACAATAAATTGATTATGAAATTCTCGAATGAAAGACTCCTTGAGAATTGCAAACTCTCCTTGAATTTTCCATTCAATTTAACAATTTTTCCTGATTTTTATAATTTTTATTAATGTATTTCAAAACTTTTTTTTTCTTTTTTCGGTAGTCCTTTTTTTTTCTCTTTCGTTCTCTGCTCGTTTTCTCGATTAGGCTTTGCCGTCATTAAAAGTTTATAAAGAAGTCGAGCAAGACGCTACGCGACGCTAGAGGTGAGTTTCGAAGAGGTGAAGAGGGTGGTGGGGGTGGGGGGGGGAGGCAGAGAGAAGACTCGAGGCAAGTTTTCTCATGTGCAATGCATAATGAGGGGAGGCAGGAGACGGCGCAAAGGGCTTACAAATGAGACTACCCCCTAGTGTTGTTATATACCTGTACACACTCTGGGAGAACAACTGTATAACCTCGATGCAGAGAGGTTATATACGATAGTACTGGGTAAAGAAAAATTCCAGGTAAATAATAAAAAAGAAAAGAAAAAGGAGAGAGAAAATCAGTGAATGGAAGAAAAAATTATATCAGAATAGAGTTTTCTATTGAAAGTACTGGATAATGAGACAATAAAATGCGAAGTCATTAAAAACGTCATTTATCGACGTTTTCCATGAGTTTCGATTCAATTTTTTATCCGGAGATATTTTTATTTGAGTTTATCGTAATTAGGAAATCACAATTTTTGTTGAGAAAAACCATAAGGAAGTGGACGGTATTTTTTTTTATGTGAAAGGCTTTATGCAACGATTTGAAAAAATTATCCAACAATCTAGACATACCGGACTATGTTTTCAATTTTCTCCTGATTTTTTCATAAATTCCTTCATTTTCAAAAAAATTCCTGATTTTTTAATTTTCGTGAGGGTCTTTATTTTGAGTTACAAAAGTGTATCTTGCTGATTTTTTTTCTACTTTCTAAGTCTTTGAAAATACATCCGTTCCTCCAACTATACTCTAACTCAACGAATTTCAGCACTACCATAACATCAAGAATTAATGAAATCCTCCATTACAAAAATATTGAGATAAAAAAATCCAAAGTTTCAGCGAAAAAAAAAAATATTGAGTACCTCATGGCGAGTAAAAGTTCACGTCAATTTATTATTAAGTTCCGAATTGTATTTTTCGTTTCACCGTCTATTTTTTTTTATTCAGAAAAAAAAACTTTTTTTTTTTTTATTAGGGCTGGATAATAATTGCCACCGTCAGAGCAGAGGATACGTGTATGGATCTATCAAAAACAGGGCTTGAAGGGGTTGAGAGTTGGCCAATCGGTTGCCAACCACCGAAAATCCACTAGACACGCGATTTACTTGGTTCCAAAAAACGAAAGCTAGATTAAAGAGCGTTGGGTCGATTGTCCGTGGTTACTGAGTATAAAACGTAAATGGAGTATGACTCTGTAAATAAATTTAACTCTCAACAAAAAAGTAGCAAAAATGGAAAAAGTGGAAACATTTTTCTTATTCATTGATGTCTGACTATATTCTGTCTATTTCTACTGAAAAATTCTGCAGACTTTCCACTTCTTTCTAACCTTAGAATAAAAAAAACGTAAGTGCCTATTGTTTTTTTCTAAGAGAATTTTTGTTGCAATGCAATTATTTATAAACTTTCAATATTTTAGGGGCTGTGACACTTACGCCCTTTTTATTCTTCAACGAATAAATTATTAATGCACTTAATATGACCAAAAAAAGCAAAATTACGTAATTTTCGTTATCTTTTTTTTTTGAATGAAATTTTCTAATTTTTAAATAAAATTTTGTTTCACTTTCGTGCTCACCTTGTTCATCATTCGGCGGGGACAGTCCCGCCCCGTAGGAGGCGACTCTGAAAGCAAAGAAAGTAAAAAAAAATTAGATTAATCTAAAAAAAAGAAGAAAAAAAGACAAAATTAGAGAGAACCTTCAGAAAATTCTGCCACAAGACAGCACATACAGCTATAATTAATTATTTTTCCGTTATCGATGCTCCCCTCCTCCCCCCTTGCCACCTCATCCACCGTATTCCGCTTAATCTTCCCTTCAAAACCCACCCAGGGCCAATTTTCCCTCGAATGACACTCCAGGCAGATTTATTAATCCACATAAAAAAATGAAAAAAAAAAGAAGTAATAAAAAAACACATCAAATCCAGGCCGATTTAAAAATACAAACTTTCGTGGTTTATTATGTAGAGGTGTCTGAGAAAACTTCCCAAATATTTATTATCATTATTCACAAAATTATTGGGTAAAAAATGAAATTGTCTCTAGAATTAAGATAATTAATTGCATTTTTTTGAAAATTCTTTTTTTAACCAAACAGTTCTCACATCAACTGTTTAACAAATTTTTTAATCTGAAAAAAACCCTCATCCCCCTTTTTCTCACCAATTAGAAAAGCTCCCACCTCAAAAAAAAAAAAAAACATTTACACTGGCTTGTTAATTATTTTCACGTTCTGCCACCGGTGGAGTCACTCCTTTATACGTCAGGCAGATGAGTCGGGTCAGGGGTGAGAAAAAGAGATATACAAGGGTAGTAAAAAAAAAGAGGAGAAAATCCCGCAGGAAAAAAAGAAAGTACGAGAGGTAAAAAAAAAAAGAAAACAACAAAAAAAAGCTGGAAAATAATAAACATGAGGAAGATCGCTCGTGTCTGCAAAGTTGGGAATAATGTTTCGGACACGAGGCAAGAGACGCTCTTGGCAAGAGGATGAGATGAGGGTGGGTGAGGAGGAGGAGAGGGAGGGAGAGGAGGTTTACCACCCCTCTTACGCGTGTCCGCCGCAGATTCAGACTCCTAATTAAGACGAGGGTGCGATAGAGGAGGGCTTCGCCTGGGCTTGCAGCATTTTAAGGGTTGGGCTGAGGCGTTTTCAAGGAAAGATGAGGAAGGAGAGGGGGGTGTGTTACAAGAAGAGGTAGAGAGGGGTTTGGCCACCCTCAGGGCGGCCAAAAGGGGGTAAGGAATATTGATCACGAGTACCAAAACCAACTGAGCATGCATAACAGTCGCAGTTGAGTACTGGACGGTTGAACATTAGGAAATTAGATGCCTCAGAGAAATCAAAGTAGCAAGTCCAAATGATCTACTTTAATTTGAATTTTTTCTGAATCATCTAAAAAATTCAATTTTTATTATGATTCGTGACATCACTTTTTCATGGCATATCGGTCACTAACGCGTTCGTTCATGATTTCAACCAAACTAATGGAGAGGGGTCTAAATATCCCTGGGTCTTATATTTCTAAGCTTACTCAGTATTTATTGAAATTCATATAATCGCGTAACTTGATGGGAGATCCAAGAATTTAATTAATTAATTCCTTTCATAAGAGTAAATAAATTAAATCAATTAGAATGCACAAATTTGAAAAATTCGGAGATCTTCGGGATTCAATCTCGAGTGAATATCGCAGCTCACAACTATCTACTTTTTATACAATATTCCATTAAAATTGAGGTTAAGTGGGATCTTGAACCAAGTAAATAAATATCAGATGTCAATCTTCACATTTATTCTCTAAATTCGCCGAATTCATGCAAATTTAGAGGATATATATGAAGATTGGCATCTGATTTTTATTTACTTGGTTCAAGATCCCACTTAACCTCAAACTCAATATATATTTTTTTTTTTTATTTAAAACTCAATATATAATATACTATGAACGAGAACAAAATGGAATGAATTTTCTAATTATTCCAATTTTGTAACAGTTTACCGATACTGAACGATGTCCACGATAGTGAATTATTATTAAATAATATTATAAATATCTTATATTGTTCTGAATTTGACTCATGTTGTTCCAGCATTCGGAACTGGGATTTGAAGATCTTCGGATTTTAAATACCAATATAACCGTTATTGATGTCTTCATGTCATTAATTGGACTAATCGTTGCTATTTGTCGCATTCTGACGAACAAGAATATACGTGGTTATATAAGGAAAAAATTGGTCTGTGACCATGAATTGTTGCAGTGAAACTGAAACTGAGTCTCGTTTATGGAATTCTAATGTTTATCCAATTTTTTTGAAAAATTATTTTTGGCTGAATCTGTCCAGTAATATATTGTAAATTTAATTTTAAAAAATCTTCATATGCTACTTTTTATCACTCTCCAGAGTGATAAAAATTGGAAAGGAGAAATAAATTATCCTAATTACTTGCATATTCTCGTGATTAGAAAATCATTTTTACTCGAAAGCTTTTTTTTCGATTTTTCTTCTTTTTCGGTATAAAAAATTTCATTTTCAATTCTGAATTGAGGATTTCGTTGGATTAAACAGGTGAGGCTGTCGCTTTTCTTCATTTTGTGGTGAGGATAATCGAAGGGACCTCACTCTGGCGATTTTCTGGGTAAAATAGAGGAGGTAAAACTCAACCGCTCGAGTGACAGCTCAATCTAAAATGGCCGAGAATTTTCCCAGTTGAATTGACGTACAAACTAGCATGAATACATGGTAGCTGTGAATTATTAAGTAGTTGTCATCTACAAAGCTTGAGTTGAATGGAAACAGGAATTTAGAAAGCGTAATGAGTGTAAGGTATTTTCATTGGACCCTTGAACCTCATTGCATGCTCAAAAGCTCGAAAATTCCAGGAATAACGAATAGAAAAGGCCAAGGTAAAATGGACCGGTGGTGCAAAATTATTCGGAATTTTTTTCAAGAGTCAAAGACTCTACCAAAAAATCTGAAAAAATTCCACAACAAAGCATACCTACTGAAGGATCTTCTTGAATTTTTCCAGATTTTTTGCTGAAGCCCTTCATCATCGAGAAATTCTTAAATAGCGGAAGTGACAAAATCGACACTGGAAGGGTTATGAAAAAGATTTTATCCTGCAAAAAGGCCTCGAAATGGAAAATTCTGAAAAAATTCCTCAATAAGGGCGATATGTCGGAGTATCTTCTCAAATTTTTTCAGATTTTTCTGCACAATTCTTCATCCCGAAAGAAATTCCTGGATGATTTTGCCTCGATTGCCCCTAATATTCGAGGAAATACCGAAGCTTCATGAAACTGAAGAATTAATTCTGCGTCCACCAACCCTTCCCGTCCATCCTCCCTCGGTATTCCTATATCCTCAGGCTAGCTGTTTGTCCGCTAATTAGACGCTAACTGCAAAACTAAAGTTCGAAACTTTAAAGTTTCTTGCACTCACGGAAGTCCCTCAACCCTCTGGGTTTTCATTTCGAGCCACCCTTTTCTCACCCACCCCACCCACTCATCGTTTTTGCTGGTCCAAGTGGGGTACATACCCTTAGCCTTCTGCTGGCCACCATTTAATTATTAATTAATTGTTTCGGGTGTTTGAGTTTTGAATTAATAACTCAAACAAAAGCTGCAAGAAGTACCTCTCAATATTTTCAAAATCAACATTATTCACTAATTCTACATCTCTCCTCAGGAAATAGCACATGGCCATACGTGCAATTCCAAGCTTGAAAAAAAAAAATCTCAAGAAAGTTTTTTATCAAGAAAATTCAAAGGTGTGATGATCGAAATTTGTAAATATCGAAAAATAAAAAGATAATTCAATTTTCATTCGTGTGATAAGCCTTTGTAATCAAGCGAAGTAACATTTCAACTAAATTACTAGTGTAATGATTTCGAAGAGATTGAAAAAAAAATCATGAAAATCATTTTTGAAGCTCAGAAGAATGAAATAAACCTCATGTTATTAAATTGTTTTGCTTGATCCCCATGAAAACGGTGCTCCCATTCACAAGGAGTGTCCACCCCTTTTATTCTCCTCTTTTTCCTCTCCTCTGAACCACCCTCGAATGGTGTAATCGGAGCTCAAATAAAAAGACGTAATACCAGATAAAACATCCCATTTGTCTAACGACGATTTTTCTCACTCCCCACGAAAGTGGAACAAGAGGATCCACAAGGGTTTTTTTTTTTTTTCATGAAGGAGGAGGAGGAGGTTGAAAGCGTGCCCGGAGGTGGTAATCATCTTAAACGAGCGTTGTCACAGACACCTCGAGGGAAGAGTGTCGCGAGACTTGTGCCACCTGATTCTTTCGTAATTGAGATGGATCGATAAAAGTCACCCCCCTCATGAAATAAAGGATAAAGAAATAGATAGATTCAATTTCATGGGAATTTCGTGTCGAGGAGAAGGGGTGAACTTTGAAAAAAAAAAGGCATTAGGAGTCTTGAGAATTTTCTTTTTTAGAACAAAACAATTTATTTGCGTGAATTTTTTGCTCAATTTTCCTTGAAAAACTTTTTTGGCACTAATTCCCGCAAATTCATTGGAGATTTAATACAATTTTTTTTTCTCCCCTTCTCCGCAACTTCATAGTATGGAGAAAATATATTTATTAATTTCCAGAAATATGCAGGAAAAAGGGGTTTGAGCTTTAGGAAACCGAAAAGGCTCGGAATTTCGTATTTACAACCCCCTCCCCCTCTCCCTCCCTCCAGTTATGCTGCTATCTCTTCGAAACCACGTAAAGAAGAGGGAATGATATACGTAGTAATAACAGGGCCGCTTCCGAGGCGAGTAGAGAGAGAGCAAGGGGTGAATTTCCGTAATGCCTATAATGCCCCATACCTCCCTCCTCCTCCTCCTTTTCCTCTCTCTTCGCCCTTCAAAAAACTACCGTCCTATGTATCGTTATGTTACGCATGCAGAGACGTCGACTTCCCCCCTCTCCTCCCTCTCCAACTCCCGTTTTCACGGGGTTTTTATTGCCGGGAAATAAAGAAGAGAAGTTTGCTGGGAAAAAAAAATATCACGAAAGGGGTGACCCCCTGTGGCTTTTTTTTACTGTCTGTATTACTACATCATTATGTCTCGGATGATTTTCTTTTATATTTTATTTCCGAAATGTTTTCATTTGTGGAGAAGAATTGGGTGCTGTTACACTTTCATAACGTGAAAAACTCAGGGGCGCAAAGGCGAGATGTAACGAGTGCATTTTATTTTGGAGTTCATTTTTTTTTATCATTTCAACAGGAAATCGTCAATTTCAGCTGCAAAAAAACGAAACACGGAGATACGCCCTTTTCATTTCAATATTATTTTTGTAGCTCTTGAATTTGTTTGCAAAAAGAATTGCAGCGAAATCGCGTTATTTCTCTTGATTTCTGAGATATTTTCAAAAGAAGATCAGCAATAATTAATAGTCGAATCGAATAGAATAATATTTAAATTTAATTTTTTGGCTTTTGTGGAGATATGCCCTTTTTGAAAAATTTATTTCTCCTAAAAATCTTGATCAAATGCAACTTCTTACAGTCAATTATTAATTTCTACAATTTATTTCCTCAATTTTAATTGAAATATTCAAAATTCAGAATTTATCATGTGAAAAATTAGTGAAAATGAAATCAGTTTATTTCATTGTTTTGATTGGTCATGGGGAGAGGGAATGAACAATCAAAACAAGAGAGTTCATTCAATTACATAAAAAATCAAATTCATTTAAGGGCAGTTTTGCTCTATTATACCCAATGCTCTTGAAAATTTATTATTTGGACCGATACAGTTTATTCTGAAATATGTAGCAAGTAATCAACTGAAAATGAAAAAAAAAAAAAAAGTGTCTTATGATAATTTCAAAAAAATGTTCAGTTATTAACAATATAATTCTTCATTAAAATCACTTTTGATAGTCTTTTATATCGTCGATTATCAGCTGCAAAAGGATCAATATAATGGACAAAAGCGCCTGACAAAATTAGAAAAGAATGGAGAAAATTTGTGAGGAATGAGCAGCCAGGAGAAAAAAAGAAGTAGAGTGTAGAATATAAATACTCGAGAATAATCGGAAACAGGTCGAGTGGATAGAGAGCTGGCATTGACGCGCCCCCTGGAACGAAATCGGTGTCTTAACGGGCGTAGATGAGGGAAAAAGAAGAGAAACTGGGCTCGAGTTTCACTCTTCCTTACAGTGGAGGCGAGAGACCGGGGCTGTTAATTGTTGGCTGTCACTACCAGGCAACAACGTGTTAGATGGCAATGCGTTTTTCTATTTTATCCCTTTAACATTTTCCCTCGAATGTGCTTTTCATTGGGAGTTCGATAAAACTATTTCATCCCAATACTCTGACAGAAATGGAGCATGTGCGGATTTTTCAATTCTTTAATTGAATCATCTATTTATTCACGAGGAAAATCTAAAATTGGGGGAAAATTATGATGTTTTAGAGAAAAATGTGGGCAAAGAAAAGCTACTAGAGTTCAATTCGGGAAAATTATGGAAAAATCCACGAGAAGCTGAACAATTCTGGAAAATCCTAAATCAAGAAGATAATCCTGATTTTCTAGAAACTAAATGGTCAAACGAGAAACTGCCGCAGTTCAATTTGGGAAAATTCTGCAAAATCTGGATAATTAGGAAAAATCTAGAAAAATTGTGTAAAAATCCAAATTGTGAGAAAAATCCTTATTTTCCAGGAACCATGCTGGCTAACAAGAATTGGCAGTGTTTAATTAGGTAAAAATCGTAGAAAATCTGAAAAAAAATGTGGAAAATCCCTGGAAATCAGAAATTGGGAAGAAAATCCTAGTTTTTAAAAATTCCATTTTGGGTTTCCACCACCATGAAATGAGCAACAGTTAACTCAATTCCCCCGATAAGGATTCCGGGTTTAAAACCAAAACGTCACGTTTCTGTGTCATTCCGTGAATAAATCAGCACTTAATCGAAGAAGCACTGTCTTCTAATTGAAATAATCCTTAACAAAAAACCCAAGAAAAAACTAGCTTTTCCCACAGCATCAATCCTAGTGACATCCTCTAATTGAATATCTAGAATTTTTGAATTTCACTGGCAGCAGTAGTGAGAAGTAATTTGGCTGTTGGCAGGTATTTATCCCACTCGGCAGGAAGCGACACGTTAAGAAGAGCTCGTCGAAGGGTGAAGAAAGAGGTGGGCGTTGGAAAAACCAAGTTGAGAAGACCCGTAGAACCGTGACGACGCTAAGAGCATTAAAGAGACGTTTTCCGCCACGACACTCAGGTTTTCATGGAGAATGAGAAGTTGTAAGAAGAGAAAGAGAGAGTGAGAGACAGATGCGAAAAATAAAAGGAGAAGAACCATAGATTCAGTGCCTATCGGCTTAACGCTTTGCGGGTGGTCCCTCTGGATATTGCTTCACTGCCAGACCCTCACCTCCCCCCTCCCCCTTTATTTTCTCCTCTCAGTAACACAAGGAGAGTGAGTAAATAATTTTCGAGATTGAAATAGTAGTTGAATTTTGAAAATTATCGTAGACACTGGAAAACCACTGGGACAGTGTTTCTACCCCTTTGTATATTCTCGCGAAGGGAAAGAAACCGGAGGAAAAGGGGGGGGGGGTGGAAAAGGAGTGAGCAATGCGTAGGTACCTATCTGGAGGTCCTGAGTTGCCGTAGATTAGAAATTCATTTGAATATTTCGCAAGCGGCCGCAGATAGCGAGGCAAAACCACTGCCACCCCCTCAGGGAAGATGCGGGAAAGTTTGGATGGAGGGGGGAGGATTTAATGGGAGTACACGCGAAGAAAAAAATTGTGTATAAAATACTGTGTTGTGGGGTGTTTAAATTCTTTTTTTTATTCAGGGGATTCCTTTTTTTTTTTTTACAGAATAGTATTCTCGAAATTTGATTTGTCTCGATGATAAAGGGTTGGAAGAGAAGAAGAAATAAGGAATTCGACGTTTTTTTTCTTCTTCTTATATTCAAGTGAATTTTCAGGCTCAACAGGAAATTATGCAGATATGATATAAATCGTGAGAGACGCAAGTGAATTTCTACTGTTACTTGTCGGTTAGTAGTCTTTCGTTGCAGCCAATTGTGAGAAGAGAGACTTCTACTGGTTAAATAAATGACGTTTAAAGCAGCCAATTTGGAATGTAAAAGTCTATCTGCATAAATTAGACGATGTACTACACCTTCTATCTTGGCACACACCATTGGGGATAGTTTTCGTATGCAGGGCCTCGTTAATATGCACGAATACTGTCTACTCTATTCCCCCCTCCCCTTCCCCCCTTTAGTACCTTAGGAGGCCCTCAGCCCCTTTTACTCTTGAAGGAAACTTTTTTTTTCAAGACTAATTGAGAAATTTTGGAATAATCAGTTAATTTCTATTCACAATGAATATTATTATTAATTATCGGATTTACTCCGATTCTTTTGTTTTTAATATTATGATTGTTCATAGTCATATTGAACAAATTATTAACAACATTAAATGATTGTCAATTTGCGACGTTTCGCTGGACAATCCCAGCTTTTTCAGGCACTGAAACCAAACGTGATATTTCTCATTCATTTTCTATTAGTGACCAGATTTTTTTTCTTCATAAAAATAATTGTTTTTTCCTATGTATCATTCCCGAAGAATATCATCATATATCCGACGTTATATATGATATCCTTTGGAAATTGTATACAGTGAAGTAAGAAAATTATTGTTATAAAGAAAAAAAAATGTAGTCACAAATAAATACAAAAAAAAATAAAATAAATAAAAAATATCACGTTTGGTTTCAATTTCTAGGGTTTTTTTCAAAAGGTCACTGACTGCAGGGCTCGCAACACTTTGCGATTTGACAATCATCTGATTTTAATAATTTTTGTAATAACCTCATGAACAATTACAGTATTGAATATTATTATTATTTTTCTGTTGATTAATTACTAGTCGTTATAGCACGGTTATTGTTATTTATTTATTTCCATTTTTTATTGAGAATAAGACTGAAATTGACACGTGGATTAACAACTTACGGCTCGTGTATCCGTATTATTATTCGATTATTATCTGAAATTGTTTGGTACTCGAGGGAGAGAAGGTGGAAAGGGGTGGTGAATACAGGTTATACATCAAACTCGTTTACGCCTCAGTCAAGCGTATCGTCCCGGACGCCCGACTGCGCGCCATCACTCACGCATCCTCGAGCAAACGAGGGGTGTATGAGCTCCATCAATTCCATCAAATAGTGAGAGAAATAGAAATACAGGAATTCGAAAGCTGACGATTCTTTCTCAGAAAAATTGGGGTAAAATGGCCCACGAAGACAACGGTAACAGGTTCTTTTTTTGGAGGCAAGCGCTTTAGGAAGAAATCTGAATAAAATTGAGAAGACGTGAAAAGGAGAAAAATTGAGAAATATGTCTGTTTTCAAACAAAGATCTTTTTTCTTCTTTTCATTTCCAAATGATTAGTATGGAGATAATACTCAAGTAATCCCCAAATTTAAAGACAAAAAGTCAGTAAATAAGTACATTAAAAAAAATTAATTTGTTGACTTGTTCTGACTAACATTGTAAGCGTGTGAAGACTAGAATAACAATCATTTGAATTATTATCATCATTTTTCAATAGCAACACCCGAAAAAAAATGTTTCAGCCTCTGGACGATTGGGTGCCACTTTAGTGGTTATCAGTAATTTTTTTTCTTCTTTATCCATTTAAAAATAACTATTCCCTCTACCTCCGTGATTTCGATCGTACATGTCAATATCGTTGAGGTATTTTCTCAACTTTTTTCATCAAATCCCCCATAAAATACATTTTTTCTCAACAAAATCTCTGAAGTAAAGGGTATGACCACAAAATCCCTATTTACCCCTTTTCCCTATGAATAAAGAATTCTGATTACTAGTCTGGGACTTTTGGCGGTTAGTTAAAGAACGCGTGGAAAGAATTCGCAATTGCAACGATACTACCCTCCTTGGTTCTCTCATCTGGTGAGGGCCCAAGGTCGGGTGTCGGGAGAGCGAAATTGCGCGCGTTGAAAAGGGGTTGATTAGGGATTCGGCATTTCGAGGGAATGGGGTTTATTTCAACTGGCCAAAAAAAAAAAGGAAACGAGGGACTAGAGAGAGGTGTGAGAGGATGATAGATCATCCCTATGCGAATCTAATTGAATGATCGATGGCTCCACGGGGTTCCCAAGACTTCCAAGAAACGACTTTCCCCCCCTTCAGTAGTATTTCATTCCATTTTCCCAATTCTTGCACACATCTTTGGTATAGACTCGTCTTCAATTCACAGGGAAATTCGTTGCGGCACGAAACGGAATTAACGAAGAAGCTGCGGGAAGGAGACGAACAGAAAAGAGGAGGGGGGAGGGAGAGGGTGTTAAAGGGTTGTGCCTTGGCCAAAGGGTTAACTCACAATGTATGTTTAATATACGGTCGGCACGTGAATGTAATTCGGCGTGTAAATCATGCGAACAATGTCTTAATGTCCCCGGTCACGACGCCCTGCTACCATTCCGAAAAGACGGAAGGAGTCCTCTGTCTCTCTGTCTTTCTCTCTCTATTGCGTTCCTTTAAGTTTAAAGGGGTTGAAAGGAAGGCTGAAGGAGGAGGTTACCTTTTCGAATGCATTCAGTGGGAAATAAATTAATGGCGAGAATTCTTGGGACCAGTCGTTTTAGCTCGATTAAATTCACCATTCTGTTTGAGAGGGTAACTACACTTTGTGTTGGGGAAATTCGGGATTTTTTGTTTTGGGAATCAAGAGTTCTGCGAGAAAAATAGGAATCATCCAATAATGTAGAGCATGTTGGAGCATATTCTCAATTTTTTTCGATTTTTTCATGAAAAATAAAAAATCGGGAATACCCGAGCAGGATTCGAATCCATGACCTTTGGATTACCGATCTACTACTCTACTTTTTTTCTATTTTGAATAGAAGCAGTTTGGGTTTCAATTATCACAATACTCACGATATTGACGCAAAATGAACCGGTGATTCAAAATGATTCAGAATTTTTTTGAGAGTAACGAAGTTTTTGAAAAAATTAAAAAAAAATCACCAATAATCTTCACGTATTAGAGCGTTTTTTTGAATTTTCCAGATTTTTTCATGGAGTCCTTTACTCTGAAAAGACTTGCAGGGTCAGATGGCTTCAGGGATCTATTTTGCCGCACTCTTGCCTACAAAGAAAAAAAGAATGTTCAACTATATTCTTAAGTTCCTTGGCTGTAGACGGTGAAATATTCTATCAACGGAATTATCAAGAGTTTCCATCCTTTTCACTGGAATTTCAATCCTCATAATTTTATTTTCACCGAAATTCCTTAGGCTCATTAAAGTGAATCACCATTTCTAGTTCTTCAGATCAACAAAAAATTCCTGGAACATTTTTAACCAGAAACCTTGGCAAATTTTTATGAAAATCCTCAAACTTTTTGGAGGATAAAATAATGTCAAAGACAAGTCTGAAGAGACCGATTGAGCTGTTTCAAGAATTACAAGGAAACTTTTCAACAAGAATCTATCTTCAACGGCCTAATTTACTCATTCCCCCCACCTTCTTCATCTCAAGGACCTATTTACAAGTACAAAATTGCCTCTACCCTAGGGAACGGGAGAGGTACGGTGGAAAAAAAAAAGAGGAGAGTAGAGAAAAAAAAAAGAAGCATAGCCTCATTTTCAAAAGTTTGACGGGACACGCTGGCCTTTTAATGGCAAGAACTCTCCCATCCCAGCATGAACATCATTCTATCAACAAGCAGAGTCTTCGCACCCTCATCCCTTATTTATTATGAAAACTCTGCGTTTTTATTTTCTCGTTTCCCTCTTCTTCATCTTATTCTTCACTTTTTCTTTTTGTTCTCAAAGACATCCCCGAACCACTTGAAGGAAAATTCTTAGATCATATTTCCAAGAGAATTTACTCTCAGATATTCTCGAGTCAATGTGTTTATACGAGGCAATAAAAAAGAAAAGAAAAAAAAAAAGAAGTAGGAGATAAAAAATACGAGACCCATTGAAGTCAAAGCTTTGGACATGGGTGAGACACTATCCACTTGGACCTTTGACACCTTGAGCCTGGGATTACTCAGACGATCCAATCCTCTTTTCTTGCAATCTCCCTACGTTACTAAGCAAGTGTACTATTCCATCTTACACGATGTTTTGTGTTAGCTATCACTTTTTTACACAATCATCCACTTCAACCCCTCCATATTCACCGGTTCTTGTGCGACTCTGGGAAGCTGGAGGAGAGGACAAGTGTTTGCATACATTTGTGATACAATTATTTGGCGAAAAAAAGCTCTACACAGCCGAAAATTTCTCCTCTATTCTGGAATAATACTGTTATATATATTAAATTAGAATTCCCTTTTCCCCTCCTAGTATGATGTATGAGTGAGAGAACCGAAAATCATGTGGTTACTAAGGACTGACGTAAAACAAAAATAACATTCATTCCTGGTTTGGATTAATAAGAAGTTACAGCTCTTGTATTAAAAAAAATTCACCCAATCCCTTTTTAATTGTGTTTTCCATTCATTTCGGATATAAACATTTCAATATTAACGGAATATTATTATTTTTATGATAATTTCAGAGATAATGAAAGAAATTGCAAAAATTTCATCGTTGAAAAAATCAAAAAAACTTTCACATTTAATTTTTTATTTCATTCATTTTATGAAAATGATCCAGAATTTTTCTTTCAAGGCGAAAACTTCGTGAAAAATCTGAACCAAATTGAGAAGATGCTTTGGAACAAGTCTACATTTATGAGTAATTTTTTAAGATTTTTTGCTAGCGACCTTCACTTAAAAAAAACATCATTTTGCCCCGCATTGTAGAAAATGGAGATAATTTACGATTAAATCCAGTCACGACTCAGTCAAAAGTTCAACCCCTTTACACTACATTCATCATCTCACCCCCCCCCCCTTTTAAATCTTTCTCCCAGTCCTGCAATTCGAGCTGTCGATGATTTTCATTGCAGTGTTACATAATGACTTTTTACCGCTCCATAAAGTTGTCTAAAGAATTCGAATCTCCGAAGGGATGAAGATCGTAGAGGAAAAGGAGAAAAAAAACGTATATGATCAGACTCAAGACAATGTAAAATTTTTAGAGTACTTTTAAAAAGTGATGCAGTTATTTCATCCCCCTTAATGGCCCTTTTGCTCGCGAGATTTTATGGTCGATTATCATTGTCTTCTTTTTTTTTCCGAAAACCCTTCCACTGAACTGAGATTTGAGGGTGAGTCTTAGTAGACGAGGACTGCCGTATCATCCTAAAACGACTAAAACTCCATCCCCTCATTTTCTTGAGCACATCGAGAATAAGGCCATGTAAGGGATGAGAACTGAGTACGTTGATCGTAACCACTTGGCATCTTTACCACCCCCTATCTCATGACTGGATCATGAAACATTTTGTATAAAAAAAATTGAGATGAAGCAAAATACAAAGTTCAACACACTTTGACATCGTCTTGGAGTTCTCTCGTATTGGAGGGGATTACTCAAACAGTTTCTCCCTTTTCTTTGCTGGAGGTGAACCCTCTGCCTCTTCACATGTGTGTATGAACGGAGAAGTGAAAACCTTCTGTTGGAAGACATCGATATTTCCTTGGGCTCTTTCACCCCCCAAATTCTTGGGCTCTGGGTGAAAAGGAAAACGGAAGAGGGGGGGGGGGGTGGGGCACTTGGAGACAAAAGGTAGGAACGAATTTACAAGGTGAAAATACAGGTTGAGAGATAATCCTTTAAAAGAAGTCATTTAATAAAGAAATACTGGAAAATATATCGTTGCTTCAGAAATAAAGTGGCGCAAGTACTATGGATCGTCATAGCACTTACGCCACTTTCGCGACAAGGCGACGATATTAAAATACGTGATAATATTGTTATTGCTGGAGAAATAGATTATTAGTTCAATTGGAAGAGATGGGTGTTTTTTTATCAATTAGCATCAATTCATTTGGAAGACAATTTCTTTGGAAAAAACATTTATTGAACATGATTTTGTGGATCGATCATTCTCAAATATCGATTAGACGATGTTGAATCTTGTATTGAATTCAAGATTGACGATACATCAGAAAAATGCATCACATCAACTGGAAATCGATAGTTTTTCAAATATCGATTAATGGATGCAATATATCGCATTAAGTTCAAGATATCGAATCACGTTCGCTAGTTCCGTTTCATTAATCTTAGTTCAAGGGAATTAATCATGAATGATGTTATTTGTGTCGAATCCCAATGAAAAGTGAAGTCTTCTCGTTATTACACAAAATATCTAAGTCTCTATGAGAATATGAGCGTATCTTTTCCTTCACATTCTGAATGTAGAAGGGCGATACGTTACAGTCCATGTCACTTGAATTATGTGTAGTAGAGTGAAAAGGACATAAGGGGTGGAGTAAACACATTTTATTTTTTATTTGTCATTATATTATGAAATTTCCTCACTTTTGCTCGATATTCAGGAGATTCCATTGAAAAACTGAAGAAATTAGTTTTTTAAAAAAAAGGTTAAAATTTATTATTCAATTTTTTTTCTCGTTTGATTCAAGTCTTTGTTCACTAAATATGGAAATAAATATTTCAATTCATTAAAAATAAGGAAAAGGGTTTTTAAACATGCTTCATTGTACTTCCACACAATAATCGATGATGAATTTAAACTCCCATTTCTAAGCAAATTCTAAAAAAAAAGAAGAACAATATAAAGTCAATCTGTTCTTTCGGATTTTGAAATAAATAAAAAAATAAAACTTTGTATCTTGTAGTCTCACGAGAGTTAAAATTGCCGGCACGCGTCATATTATTACTTTTATAGGCAATATAAGGAAGACAATGGGTATATCCCATTTTCTTTCTTTTTTTTTGTTCTTCAAACCCCTGGACACTGGTCTATTCCGAAACGATATTATTGTCAATGTGGGATCGTTTCAACGACCATATCAGGTGTCACGATTGGTTTCTCTTTGTCTGGATATTACCCTGGGAGCCCCAGGACCAGTTAGCCAGTCACTTTACTTCTCCATGTCCATTGGGGTCTCTGAGGTATCGAACAAAAATGATGGGAGGAACCTGAATTCCATTTTGGAGTTCATAAGAATACCCTCACCCCCCCCCCTCCCTCTCGCCCCTTACTTCTTATTGTACCATTAATCCATTGAATTGGATCAACATGCTTCGATGAGTGGTGCTCATTGAAGAGGAATCGAGAATCATATATACATTCGAGGGAGCTGTATTGCAGAATGGCATCTACCCTAATTACAGCATTTGCGACATTTTCAATGTGCCAATTCCCCTCCCCCCTCCCCTGACAAAATACGTGCTTCATCAATGTCGTCGACTATTCCGGAATTATTGGTGGAAGAGAGAGGGGGAGGGGGGAGTGATTGCTGGTAAGAGAGAAACGTAAAAATTAAGAACAGAAAACACCAGGGCAAAATGGACCAGCAGTATAAGATGATTTAAGAATTTTTTTCAAGGTGAAGGAGTCGTTGAAAAAATCTGAAAAAATTTGAGCAAATGCTACGATATGTCTATATTGTTGATGAATTTTTTCAAATTTTTTTGGAAAGGCCTCCACTCTTTAAAAAAATCCAGAATCATTTTACCAAACAGGTCTATTTTCCCCCGGTCTTCGCAATCCGAATTAAAGTGTGCAGGAAGAAATTAAAGCAAGAAGCATTTAACAAGAATAATAATTGACAGAAAGAATGATTATAATAGACAATGGTTATAAAGAAAATTTACCTCCTCTTTTCCTTTTTTTTTCTTTTTCCCAGAGTCTCAATCCGTATAAATCGAATCTCTGATTCCCAAAGGGGTTACAGAAGACTGGGAAAAGCGAGTAAAGGGAAAGGGGGGGGGGGGGTTCTATGAGGGAGCTGAGCGTCAATAAAGACGACCGGAAACAAAGAAGGAATGAGTATGACGTAGATTTTCTCTGTCTTACCAACACTATACCATTTCTACTTGATCATCTCTGTCTTACAGCTTTTCCACTTGCAGAGCCCACTACTGCTCGAGATAATGGCATTAGAAGTCCATGTCCTTTTCAACCCTCTCAGAAACTGCATCCGGTTCTTCTTTTGAACATTCATTTCATCCATTATCACTTTGTTCTTGGTCTTTGTAGATAGTGAATTAGCCAAAAAAAGTTCATCGTCATGTTAAATTTAATGGATATTACATTATTTTCATATGAATTCAGAATGAAAGAATTTTGTAAAAATAAAAAAAAATTAAAGAATTATATCATGGTTTCATGAGAAATTGGAAGGTTGTAAACAACAATACTAAAAGATCATCAATTTGTGATGTTTCGCTCTTTATTTAAGCTTTTTCAAACTCTGGAAGACAAAATCACAAATTATTCACTTGTACAAATTGGTAAATAAAATTAAAATTTTTTTTTTCTTAAAATTACCTTTTTTTTTTTTTGTCAAAGTAATTTCAATGTTGATTTCTATTAATTGCAGAATATTTTGAGAATAATTGTTGTAATGTTGTTAAAAAGTGAGTTTAAGCCTACGAGCTCAAAAAGATTATGTTTATGTTCATATTTATCAATTTTATACAAGTGAATAATTTTTGATTTTGTCTTCCCGAGCCTGAGGAAGCTTAAATAATGAGCGAAACGTTACAAATTGACAATCTTACAGTATTATTGTTTACAACCTTCCGATTTCCCATGAAACCATAATATAATTCACTATGAATATGGAAATGAATCTACCCATTAAAATTAATGAAGTTCGTACGAATTTTTCTTTTTCCTCCGTGAATTCAATATTTTTATGGTGATGAAGAAAAAAAAAAGAGAAAATGTTGCGTCACATGGTATTCGAGCAATTGGCCCAACGAAATGCGATAAACTTTTGGAGAATTGAATTTAAATTTACCCGTGATTTTTCCTTATTCTTTTTTTTTTCTCTTTCTTTATCTGCTCAATGTGGAATGAGAGAAGAGAGGAAAGCAAGGGAAAAAAAAGAAGCACTGAAAGAAAAATACGTAGATTGATTTGCGAGAGAGTGAACCCTTGGCAAGTTTTAGAGGCGGCTTCGATCTCCCATTGGGATTATTAATAATATCTCGGTTGGGTTTAGGTTAGGTGGATTTGTGAAGGGGGTGTTTCTTCCACTTGTGGTAGATAGGAGAGATGAGAGAAGAGCGTAGGAGAAATATAAGGACGGGAGCCTCTTCATTTCTGTATCACGCGAGGCTGAATGCAAGGAGTTTCACAGGGACACAGATGGAAGTACCCGATTTATATGTAAATTTCATATTTGTCGCAGGGCAAAACGAGAGGAGTGAAGAGGGGGGGGGGGGCAGTAGCGCACCTTTCTGCCTTAATACTCAGACGAAAAAACAGACATCCTTGAGATTTAAAAAAGAATGCCTAAGATATTGAAAGAAGAGAAAAACGAGTGTACAGTCTGTGCTTAAGTGAAATGAGAAAATTATTTTATCCCGACAGTTTTTTCCCATTCGTTTAGGAAAAAAAAACGGAATTTTTCAGTGATGGAAGTGAATTGATCCGAGGATTTCGATTTGCCCATTGATTTCGAGATGAGTTGATTTTTTTGAATACAGGACTTGATCCCCTTTTTCAACCCCCCCCCCCCCCTCCTTTCAAGAATCGTCTCGTGATATCGTTAATAAACTCAGCATCCGAGCAACCCCTGTTGCGTCTAATCACCCAGCTCTACTTTCATTTCCTCAGTAACGCAATACACTCTCTCTGTCTTTCTCATCGTTCCTTCTCTGCCATCACCTTACTTCGCCCATCGTCTCTGCGAGACCTGCATTTTTTATGCTCAGTGTAAACACAACTGAACCGCTACTGAATAAATACTACTCCTCTCATGTATTATTAAAGATCCTGCGGTAGATTAAAAATTGTATCTCAACGTAGTTAAGAGGTAGAGGCGGTGGAAAAAGGTGGAGACACAAACTTTTTTTCGGTCGAGGAATAAAAAATGGAATGATTCAGGATGTTTTTCTTGGAGTTAAAGGGTTTGGGAAAAAAATCTGAAAAAATCGAGGAATTGCTCCAACATGTGTTTATCATTCAATAATTTTTTTGTTGAATTTTCTAGAAGGTGTTTTTTGTTGAAATAAATGTCAATTTATTTTGCCTTTTTTGCTGAATTTTTCTGTCAGCCATTTACTTTGGCAAAAATGAGAAAATTTGAAACGATTTCTTGAAAATATACGGAGCCATGCTTTCATTATAGTCTAAAGAAATAGAAGGGAAAGGGAAATATCATAGGAATGATATAATATCATATAATATTAGCCTATCATAGTAATATCAATATAGGAATGGTAGAATCAAATTCGATGGCACTCGAGAATCGGCTCTTCTGTTTAAATCAGTCAATAATTTGTATCATTCATTCAATTTCCCCATGAGAAGCATTGCGCGCTTGCAAATTCATATAATTACCCACAATTTTCAAGTAATTTTCCAAAAAAAAAACATCAACAATGTGAGCTTACGATTACAATTGACCTTGGACAGAGTTGAATGGACCTTGAATGTAAGTGACCTCACCCCAATGGGCAAAAATCCAGAAAATATCTTCAGAGTTGAAATGAGGGGAGTACTCCGAGAGGAGAACTTTTGCCAAACTAAGTTTAATCATTTCTACCAGAAAAGTCTCACTTTGTCCTCCACTTCTTCTTTTCTTTTCTCTCTTCCTTACTTTTTTTTCATACCTGTAGAGGAGAAGTACAAGCAGTTCGTCTCCAGACGCTTATCTTGGTGAATTCTTTTGCGGTCCACACAGGCCCATCCCCTTGCAATCCTCAATGAGGGGGTGGCTCCGTATATTTACAAGGAAACGTTTCAAATTTTCTTATTTCTGCATAAGAAAAAGTGGCTGGCGAAAAAATTCAGAAAAATGGGAACAATGAAGTGGGATTTTTTTTAACAGTGCAGGCTTTTACAGAAAAAAATTGAAAAAATTACCCAATAATAAAAACATGTTGGAGCGTCTTCAACCAATTTTTTCGCTAACTCCTTCACTCCGAAAAAAATCCAGAATAACTTTGTTCTTTATTCCTTGAGAAAAAGGAGTTTCTAGTTCTATTTTCAGTACATGTTCGTGTGTGTGTGTATGTCTGTGTGTGCATAAACCTCTCAATTACAGTAAAATGGTTTCATAGAAAAATTTCATGTTTTGTGAGAAAATTCCTCTCGTAAAACTCTATTTTTTAAGCTCTATTTGAAGAGAATCCGATCGGTACTTATTCAGATATTTCCATTTTTCGAAAATCAACATATCTTTCTAACAATATAACATACCATTTTTTTACTAGACGCTTTTTTTCTCTTTACATTTTTGCTTCAGTCATTTCGTCGCTGATTATTTGATGTTGTTATTTTAGGACTTAAAAGTTTGTCAGGAATTAAATCAGATATGGTTGTGAGACTGTGTGCGGAATTAATATCAAAGTTTATTTTAAATATACACATCGACTGATCTACTCAATGGCTAACGCCGGACTTTCTGTCCAAGGCTCACTCATCCTTACGCAAACACACTCACACTCTCGTACATGACTCTCAATTACAACCATACCTAAAAGAAATGACTGAAGTGAATAACGTCAAACCTCACATTATTTTGTCCGGATTGCAGAATTACGTTGAGCCATTTCCCGAAGGAAGCTTTCTGTCTGACAAATTTCATTCTCTTATCACTATTATTTGTGAGACTAATTTACCCTTATTTTTCAAGCCATCCTGATAACTCCGAATGAGAGTGGAGTGGTAAGCATACAAACATGGTGACATATATGTTTTTCTTTTTTTTTTTGGTTACCACCTCTCAGAGGGTGAAGATTCACACGTATTCCCAGTGGAGGATTATGGGAATCCGTTAAGCTCAACGGCGGTTAGACGACGTTGAACCGAAAAACGGGGAAAAAGTCTTCACTTCACTGAGATGGCACTCAAGCTCCATCATAGGCGGAATAACGGGATGGAAGGGCAAAGGAAGAGGAGGAGGAGGATCCAGTTGACGCGATTGCCTTTATTTATATTTGTCTTGATCGACGTAGTTTCCTGGAGGCTTCTCGTCTCGTAGATACCGCCAAAGAAATGAGAGAAGAGTTTGTCGAGGATAGAGGCTTGGAATGAGAAAAGTCGTTTGGTTATAAACGTGATAAATTATCGTGCGTCAAAGCCGCTACGTACGTTCATTTGTATGGCGTTAACTCTGTCATTGGCATCCATCGTTCATTTTCACTCGACAAAAAGAATGTGAGTGGAGGAGATTTCCTATAATTTTTTTTATTTAATAAGATGAAGTGAGTTTGATAATTTGGCTCCATGTAATGTTACTATAGCGACAAAAAAACAAAAAAAAATAATAATTAACGATTTATTTTAATAATCAAATTTATTACAAAATTATGATTATTGAAATAATTATGATAATGAAGTCGATGAAATTACTACAAATTTGAGAATTTTTTTAATTAGAAAAAAAGGATTTATCATTTAGAAATATTCTAAAAAGATTCATACTTATGATTTTTTGAATTTTCTAAAAAGGGATATTTTTTATACAATTGTCATAAAGAAAAAAAATTAGGAAATTTTCAAATGTCTGCTATTTTCAATATTGTAATTAATTCTGAAAGTCTTTTTCTCTTGTTGCCCCTTTTTTTCATTTATTCATCTCCCTCCACAGTTATCTCGAAATCTACACTTATTTTTTCGTCATTCAAAAAATACATATATCCATGCAAAATGTCTTTTATCCACTTGCCAATGCAAAGTGGAAAAATATATTTTTTTCCTCTTCGTTTCCAGTTGCTTTCAGGTAGCAGAGAAGAGATTGCGTTTTGACGTCTGATAGATTCATGGTTATTGGAATCAGAGTGGTTCTATTACACTAGAAAAAGCATTGGGAATCAAAAAGTATAGGAAAATATACGAGTGAAGAAGGGGGGAGGGAGAAGGGAAGAAAAAGTCAAACTTATCGCCAGGGGCGACGTAAATCAAGTGGCTCTCGGCCTGTTTCGATTGAGATGCTCGAACCTTTTCCTCTTTCTTTTTTTGCTTACGTCTGTCCCTCCCCAACTACACTCCCACGACGATCGTATTCGAAAGACATCTCCAAACATTAGGTTTTTTTTTCGAGCGAATAAAAAAAAACATTTAAAAAAAGTCAATTCTAATGAGATTATTTTTTTCATGAGTGAAAAAAAAAATGTTTAATTTTCAAGCAAACGTTGAAAAATCCACAATTCCATTCTCCACTTCTTTTTCTACTTAAGTAAAACGTCTGGGGATACCTCAATAGGCTTTGTAATGCGATGCTCTCAGGTCCCCAGTATTTTTAATCGGCAGAATAAATCGTTTGATTCAATTATCAGTCCCTTTACCCAAGAGAAGACCTCTTCCTGTAAGTCTCATCGCTCCAACAACACTTATTCTTCAGAAGAGAGGAAAAAAAGTGGGGGGGGGGGGACGAAAAAAAATAAAGGAATCTTGTCTCTGTCCAGCTTAAGAGTTTCGGACGAGGCTAAGAGGCTTAAGGGGTAGTTTTCGAATTTCTGTCTTTAAATTCAAATGAGTGCCAGGATTTTTCTGACGTTTACAATGAGACTAAAGAGAGAAAGATGTTTTTATTTTTAACTGTGACCTCAATCTCATTAAGTTCTTGAATTCTGTGAAGAGGGTACGAATGTTCCCCCTTTTGCAATTTTTCTCATATTTATTTTTTTTCTCTCCTTGTGATGTAGAGGAGAGAAAGAATGAGAGAAGCACCCTCATATTTTTTTTTTTGGTCATTTTTATCAGCTTTTTCAGAAGGATGAATATTTAAGGAGCAGAGAGGGTGGACTTAATCTGCGCATGGATTCCCTCTAGACACTCCCTTCGAAGTCGACTCTTCTGGGTGCAACTAATGTCAAGAAAAAGAGAAAAAATAGAGAAAAACGTTCATTTTCATTATCCAAATATCACAAGATCCTTTATCGACTTTGGGTGGTGTGCTTTATGCGATTTCTCTCATTCAATCTCTACCCCTCCCCCCCTCCCCTTGCACTCTGCTCTTTCTGTTTTGCTCATTTTTATTTTTTTGTCAAGGGCTCGTTGAGAACCCGAGAAAAATAAAACGGAGGAAAAAAAAAGAAAAAAACTTTTTTTTCAGACTTGTTTGGGAGAAAAAAAAGGAAGGAGTTTAGAGAGCTGAAATGAAACATTTAAATTGGAATTTCTTTTCGAGCACCCTCTCAACGGCCGATTTCTAGGGACTCTTGAGAAGAGGAGAAAGTACAATTTTTTGTTCATTTTTTTCTGGTCAAGTTGAATGAGAAGTTTTATGAGAATGAGTATCACGTTAAAGGTATTATATTTCTCTCCAGTTGCTATCTGTAACTGTGGAATGAACATATTTTCCCAAACATGGACATAAAAAATATTCTCGAATTTTTTCAGATTCATTCGTTTGTTCAGAAACCTCTAAAACTTTCATCGAAAAAAAAAATTCCCCAGGGCTGGTCTTTGCCTCCTCGTTACAAAATACTTTGTGGTCCGATAGTAGCGTATCCATTGGATTCCTGGAAGTATTTCCACAATTAAAAATAAAATAGAAGCTCACGAAGCTTTTATCCCCTTTTCTTTGTGTCACAATAAAGCCAAAAAAAAGAGAGAGGGATAAAGAGGCAAAAATTACAAATGAAAAAAAAATTTCCTGTTCAAATAAAAATAATATTTGGAGCCTAGAAACCGTGAGCATAATGTGCTCATAAGTCCTTTTTTGTTTCAGAACAATGTGTACGGGAGGGGGGGTGGCTGTTCGGGGGTTGCTTGTGGCATCGTAATAAAAAAATATCGGACTGTGTGTTACGCCGGTGAAAACCAATAAAGGCAACGCCGCCGTGCTCTTCGTGGTTGCGGTACACGTTGAGCTTGCAAGCTCTCTTGGTATCCCAAACGGTTAAGGGATGAAAAGAGAAGAGTAGCAGAGTATGGGAGGGAAAGGACGATGGAAAAGAGAGAGAGAGAGAGAGTAGGGTTGGAGTTCCTTGGTAAAACAAACTCCCTTTTCTCCTTCCCCTCAATTCTACGTCCATGGTACAGTTTTCAGTACCCACGAAAGAGTGGTCATGACCGTAGAAAGTGGTAAAGAGAGAATTTGCAAGGGTAAACCGGAAGCTCTCCATGTCAGGAGGGGCTCACTGGGCTCTGGTTTATCTCGTAACCCAACGGAAAAGTAGGGTCAGAGGGGTGGACCATGCGTGTACTCTTTTATTTCACATCCCTTTCTTTTCTCAACCCCTATGGAGAGATGAGAGACGAAGACAGGGGATGAAAAAGCTGTTTTTGATACTTCTGAGGACATGTTGAGAATGAAAAGAAAGAAGAAGAAGGGGGGAAGGGGGAGTGTGTCATTTTTTTACTTGAAATATCTGTATTTTTCAGGGAAAAAGCTCGTAAGTGAGCTTTTCAATTAGGCACTTCTTTGACCGTTTTAAGAAACCGAAATCATCCTTCGTTACCCTGCACTTCCTCCAATGATTCAATTTTCATGCACGAGAGTTATGAGTGGAGAGAGATTGAAAAAAAAAGGAAGAAAGCTCGAAGGGTAAACAAGGGTAACAATTTCGAGAAGGGGAGTCGTTGAGTCGAGAGGCTGAAGAGTAAAAAAAAAGAGGCACGCAGTGAATGAGAAATAAAAAAATGTTTATATATAAAAAGAAGGGTTAAAGGGCTGCAAGCTTCGCCGATATAAAGGGGTAGTTTTAGAATGGAAACAGGTTAAAAACGCTTTAGACTCGAGCAGTCACACGATACTTTTTAATTTGCTAAAAATGCGCATTCAGCCCAGCCACGAGTCAGTTACTTCCCCCCTTCCTCCCCTCTTCTCTTCTCTTTTTTTTCCTATGTTACCCTTATATCTGAGACTGGAGCTTTTGCAAGGTTTCTTTGGACTCAACTGAATGAACAGTCTGCCTCGATTAAAGACCAAAAACCCTTGCGGAAAATGACTGCAAAAAATGCCACTGCCAGAAAAGTGTAATTGACACGGATTTATTGTTAGGACAAAAAAATATTTCCCCTCATTTTTAAGCTTTCAAACTTTTTTTCTCGTCTCTGTTAACTTTTCAGTCAGATTATCTCTGAAAAAATAAAAATTATCCTTGAAAATCCTCGGAGCTTTCGCCCCATTAATTTCTTCTTATCATGAAATAAATTGTTAGTCAATTTAATATACAAAGAAAGCTTCGAAAAAAATTCATCATTAATTAAGGACAAGATATTTTTCGTTTGACAATATGGCTGATGTTGAGCTCGATGTTCTTCTCTCACCCCCATGACGAAAGCCCGTGCAAAAGAGCCCTAAAATGGCCCAGAGGGCCTCTCTCATCTTTTGTTTGAAATCACAAAGTATAAAATTCACGTCGATAATGACCGTGTAATCAGATTCATTGGGTGTGTATAATCAACGAACAAAATGTGTCATTAAAGGATCGTTCAAAACCAATGTAAAACAAGTTACTAGGCATGCTCAAAACCACCAAGATGCTCCAAGAGTAAACTTGATTTTCTTGCAAGCTCTTCATCGTTGGGCTAAGAATGGAAAATTCCTGTAACTACTTTTGGGGAAAGGAGGGGGGGGGGGGTGGAAAGGGAGGGGGGATGGGCCCTCTCTCGTGTTTGACACCGTGTGTGGTGGTAAAATAAGGCAAAATCAGTCTGAATGGAAACTGTCGTGTGCTGCCAGTTAAGCATTGACAGAGGGTTAGGGTGTAGAAGGTGGGGGATAGTAATTTTCTTGAAATTGGGAACGACGGGTCCCTGCGGTCGACGAAAGAGGGTTGAATGCTATCGACTGGCGACATTGGGACGAAAATGGAGTGAGAAAGGGGACGGAAAGGTGGAGAAGGTGGTGGTGGTGGTGAAGATGAGGGGGAGGGGGTGGTTAGTTCGAGAAGCGGAAGCGAGTAAGGCAGACGCGCCAACCACCAGAGAATAGTGAGCAAGATAATTCGAAGTAAGTAACCACAACAAATTCCAATATCTTAGAAATATGCTTGGCGTTTGGTACTACCATGTGTAACCATCCTACCATGAATTTTCAAGAGAAGGAATGATAATTGAAGAAAGTAATTATTGCCAACTCTGTCCATGAAGTTCACTAGAGCTTTTCAATGAAATGAAAAAAAAAAAAAAAATAGATGAGAATTCAAATTTCCCTATTGCACAATGGTATGAAATCAATAAAAGGGAAATACAGAGCAAGAAAAAAAAGTGAATGGCGTTAAGAATCAAGTATGGGCGTCTGTGGCCGGAAATAAAAATCAGACCCCCCTAGCCCGGACAGTCTGCAGACGTGGGGATTACATTGTCATAAAATCTCGTGGAATTTACATGAGTCCAACAGTAAAATATTGATGTGATCCATTCAAATGTCCTCAAGGAAAAAAAAACCACTCCTATTTGTCCACTCATCCTTGAATTTTTTTTCGCATGAAAAAATGGTTTTTAAGATGCCTCCATTTGAAAATCACCAGTGAAATAAAATGAAATAATGATAATGATAAAGAAATGAGCTGATGCATGTTACTCAAAATGAACGCTATCCAAACTATTGTGTTTTAAATATCTTGAACATTAAGAACTAAATTGAACTCACTGCACTCCATAAATTTTGGCTTTCTGCAATTGAAAAACTCAAATAAAATGAAAAAAAAATGAAAAGATTATATTCGCAATATTCTTTTGTAAATCAATTGCATCTAAATAAACTCTGGAAAAAAAAGAAAAACTCAATATATTAACAGATAATTTGTGAAGGATCACTAGATCGACACCTCCTTTGTACAAGATCTTGTATCTAAACAAAGTAGAAATGAATAAATAATAGCAATAATAATTATGAGTAATATTTATATTGCAATCAATACCGAAATTTTTTTTTAATTTCAATGGTATAGGTATTGATTCAATAATTTTTTCATCGAATAATTAGTATTTTATAAATTGTCTCCAGGATTTAATTTCAATGATCTTTAGAAATAGAAATCCCTTCATATGTCACTGATGATGATGATGACCCTCAGCAGCTAAATAAATAAATTTTAATAAACATTAAATAAATGTTAATTTAAAAAAATTACTTTAATAATTTGCAGAATTACAATTGCCCATGTGATAGAAATAGTCAAACGCATATAAATACTGTTTCGAAATTTTTGAGAACAAAAATGGAAAATGAAAGGAGATGAGGAAAACGACAGGGTGAGACGTAGCAAAGGGTAGGTGGTTGCCGATCGGTCGCCATAGACGTCTGAACTGGCTGCCAGCTGGCAGATTGCCGTACCTCTGCTTTCCTTTACACCCTCAATTCCCTCCCCCTCTAGTAACCACCAAACCTCTTGCGAAATATTAATTAACGTTATTAACGCCCCACCTTGTGCCCTTCCGACAAAGGGGATGAGTTTTTTTTTGGGTTCTCCAAGAGGGAGGAGGAAGAGGGGTTGAGGAAAAAAAGCCCATTATCGTAAATCATCGTTTTCCAATAACGCCCTCCCTGCTCACGAACGTACGACTTTTTTTTTTTTTTTACAACGCTCTTTATTATTTATCCTCGTCTGATCTCAACAGATTCACTACTGCAGTGAAAAAAGACAGGGTCTTTCATACTCTCGATTCGTTCTGTTCCCCAAAATTAGTAATTTTATTCTCTCAGAAAATAATGAGATATTTAGAAAATTCGTGCAATCGTAAATTTTCATGATTTATAGATTCTTCTGCGTAATTTTGAACAATATAGCTTTTTTTTTTATTTACTGAAAAATCTGAGTCATTTGGTCCAAACGTCACCCGCCTTCTTCATTGTACTCGGCTCATTGTAGCATGGAGCCGATTTCTCCCTCTTCCTCAAACTCCAGTTGAAATTTAATTAAAACAATCAAATTATGGAAGAAGTAGACGACGACGGACTCTAAAGAAAATACGGAGAATGGACCTTAAAAGAGGGTGGAGTTGGATTTTCAGAGAGAGGGGATGAAGATTATATATTTAGCTATGGCATCCTTCTGAATCTTTCATTTAATACCGACAATGTGAAAATAAACTATTTTCCCAAACTGTCAAGTTGAAAATTAAATTTTCTCGATTTTCCTTATTTTTTTATTCCTAATCAAATAACAAATGTTGTTTTTCAAGTTTTTCGAAAACATTTCTGATGAAAATACGAGGACGTTTTTTTTTCTCTTTTCTCACTCGGAAAATTGATAAAATTTGAAAGTGCCTAATTGAGTTAACTTTTATTTTTCACCCCTCTAAAAAAAAAAGCAAAAAAAAAAACAAGTGCTTGTTGGTATGCTCGGGACATCTCTATATCCTCCCCAGTTGGGGTTTTCTGGCCAAGGGCTTACTTATCAAGGTAGTACCTACTTTATACTTTGTTTTGGTCCTGATGGCATTAGCCCCTGGGGGTGATTGCCTGAGCTTTCGACGCTGTACTAACCACTTCTCTCCTTCCTCCCCCCTCCCGTCCCCACTCCTTCCCTCTGGTCCACCCGAAATTCACTCTCAACACTCATCCCCCCCACCCCTTACGCCCTATCTTCTCTTACATTCAGTATTGGTGCGTCGCCTTCTGCCAAAGTAGAAAAAGATACTGTTTGGCCCATGCCACACCACGTGCCTAGAAATCCTGATCTACTTGCACCAATGTAGAAACTCAAACTCTGACCACTTTCGAGATTCTTTCCTCTCCCTTTTTTTTTCTTCTTTTTTTTTCCTTTACTCATCCCTCTGTGCTTCTTTTTTCCTCAAATTCCTCCCTCTTCCTCGTGTACGCGTGTGGCACCCTTAAGTGGTACAAGAGTCTTCGTAGGAGTGGCAAAAAGATTCCTTCAGATTAAAGAGAAGGGAAAATTTTTAAAACTGGATTATGGCAAGGAAAACCACACAAAGCTTTGGCGTGGGGATGAAATTTATCCTATTGGATAACTAAAACTAATTACTAATTCCAAACGATAACCTCGAAGTTTATCTCGAGTCTTATCGTGGTCGATGAACCAATCGAGAGTCAATCAGCATTTGGTGATGGGTCAAGGAAAGTAAGTTTCCCTTGTCATTTCGTCGTGAATAAAAATAGGTGCCGAATGAGAGAATCAATGGGGAATTCGTTTCAAAATGGAAAAATGCACAAAAAAATTTGAAAAAGTTTGAGATGATGTACACAGAAAAAGGTGAGCATAGAATATGAACGGAGCATTTCATACAATATGATTTGGCCTTTGACGTACATTCTCTAATGATGCATGTTATATGCACTCGATTTTTGCAGGAAATATGTGTTATTGTCTATAAAATATGTACTAATAGGGGTAAAATATGTACTAATATGTTGACCTTCGACATATTCTATATTACTTATCATTTCGTATTCTATGCATTTACAGAAAACATAAAATATGCGTATGATCACCATATTTTAAGTGCTAGAAATTTGACATAAAATATGCTCAATGACTGCATATTTTATGTACTCATAGTGCATGTTTCATACAAAAAACAGTGGTACATATTTTATGCACTACATAGTACATATAATATGAACGGAAAGTTCATATTCTATGCTCAGCTTTTTCTGTGTGTGCTCTGTGTTCCATTGTTAGGTAATTTGTTTAGTTTTTCCGAAATTCGCATTCATTGAAAAAAAAAACGGTTCATTTTTCCAAAAAAATTGATTAAGAATTCTAAAGTTTGAAAAAGTTTAAATTTTCTGAAGTTTAACTACTATTTTTTCAAGCCATATGAATTTGAAAAAAGGTCTTAATAGTGTTTTCTTTTACTCTTAAAATAGCCCAAAATATTTTTCTTTATTAATTAATACCTGTGAAAAAAAAAATTTCCAAAAATTGCCAATATTTTCAGTATTTCCCCTCACACTCAATTCTCAATATCATAAAAAAATCATTAATAAAGACATCAAATGAGGAAAAGGTCTGGCACTGAAGGGAGTACCTACTTGATGAGATCCACTCATTGTGCCTCAAAAGATTCTGCACATTTCAGCCGCACTACCTCAAGCTCTCAATAATACATTTTCTTTTTCATAATTTTTCACAAGGGGGACATAACAGTAGAATCAGCCCTTCTTCGTGCAGACAGTGGTTCAGACACATGAAGGTAGTAGAGAGATACTGAAGGGACTCTGTATTTGCCTTCAAGGGTTGTCCAAAGACGTATATGAAACGCAAGCGCGTCGTCGAGGGGGGTAGCGGGGGATAGGGGAAGGGGGAAGGGGGGTGGATCGGTGGCTCTGTTTAACCGTAGAATTGAAGACAAGCGAAACACGGAGAAACGAATGAGGGAGTGTGACATAAAGCAATGCCACTGGTACACAACTTCCATTGCGTACGAATAACGGAAATTAAGTGTCAACTGAAAAGAGCTGAAGTCGTTGAGAGTTAAACCAGAATTTTGCCCAGAGGGGATCGGCCCCCCTCCTATCACTGGATTTTAAGAGGGATTAAATAATAGCATTGAGAATCCTTTTTCTTCATCAAACCCCCCCCCCCTCCCCCTCATTTTTGGCAATTCGAATCAAAGCATTTCAATCATTTTTCCTTCACTTTTTTCCTTTTTTGGAGTCAAGGAAATTGTAAAATATTCAAAAACTCAAGGAAAATGTTCAAAGGGAAGTGAAAAGTTTTTCTTTTTTATTACGAAACAAATAATTCTGAAGTAGTTGTCAAAAGAAGTACAAGATGGCTATTTGGAGGAAAAAGTAAATATTAGCAATTCATGACGCCCTGGGTAACGTTTGTTACTGTTGGGGAGTCAGAATTTCTCCACAGTGACACAATAGCAATAATAATAATTAAGAAACATCGTAATAATGTCAGGTATATTTTCTACACTCGTTTCTCCCCCCCCCCCTGCCTCTTACTGACATAATCACAAACTCTACTTAAACTTTTCCTTCTTTTTCTGTCTCTAGCCTTCCTACACACTTGTTTCATTTCATTTATTTTTTTCTCACCTAATCTCAAGGCTGCTTGTTAAAAAAAAAACCCCCTCCTGAATATAAAGAGTTGCATTATTAAAGAAGTTGACTACAAGAACAAAAAAAAAGGAGAAAAAGTTTTTAGAATGAAGCAACAAGCAACGAAGATGAAAAGCACTTGTTTGTCCTCGACGTTAATTTTTTTCTTTCATTTTTTTTTTCTCAATTTTAATTTTTTTTTCGCCTGTTCATTTTCATCTCCCTTCAGTTTGAGGTAGTAAAAAATAATGGTATGTTTTTTTATTGACGCCCATTCAATTTATATAAAGAAAAATAGAGTGAGGGAATAAAAAATCTAGTTGGACTGTATTTTTAATAATGAAGAGAGAGAAGCTTCAAGGCGAAAATGAATGGTACAAGAAAACGCTTCTATAATTAGCATAACGAGGATAATTAAAATACAAATGAAGAGTATTAAGAAGCTCTCCTGGGGTTTTTAGAGTCATTATCGTCAGAGACTACGTTCAGTGGTCCTTTTTTTTACTACTTCCATTGTTTATACTTAAATACTTAATCAAAACAATTAGTGTATTTATTTAGAATATTATTTCATGATTAGTCGAAATTGAAAATTATCTGCGAAATTGAAAAAATTCCAAATGATTAATTTTGGGGTTGAGGGGGATGTTGGAAATATAGGAACCGCGCCTCTCTGACTCTAAGGCGACGATATGTTTTTTTCTCCAGAGATACGAACTGCATAGTTCAAATTGCATTAAATAGATGAAAAAACCAAAAAAAAAATGTCTGGCCACATAACTCCACTATCTACTCTTTGCAAATCTGCAACCCAAGTGATCATGCTTTATTTTTAAAAATGATAGAGCTTCGTCTACGAAAACTCATCCATCTCAATCTCTATAATATTTCTCCGTATATTACAAAGAAAAAATTCGCGTCTGACTATGAAAGCCATTAACTACTTTCACGAGAACGTAGAAATAGGAGACAAATAAATAACTCAATGACAATAGAAAAGTTGTCTTATTTCTTTTCCTCGTTGAGCACAGGGGGGTCAATCTCTAGTTGGTGAATCGAAGCGAATCGCGTTACTACACGGACGATTGGCCCATACGAGCCGAGGGGTTTTTGGTATTGTAGATTTTTTTCTCTTTCCCCCCTCTCTTTTTTTCCGAAAGAAAGAGGAGAAAAAAAAGCGGAATTTTTTCGGTTTATTCTCTTTTACGCCGATGGAAAGAAAGAGTTTGTTACGGAAGAGAAACTCACCCCTCCCTCCTCTTACATAAGGGTCTTTTTATATTTTTTTACGTCGGTTATACTCGTATATTGAATACAACCAAGTAAAGCATTCTATTTTGCTGGAGTAATCCACGTTGGCTTTCACGTGAGATACACACACTACTGAAGTATATTCTTCTCGGTGATCTCAACCGGATCTCCGCGGGAGCATGTACGAGAGGAGAAAGAGACATAGGAAAAAGAGAGAGGAACAGAGAGAGAAAGAGAGAGATGAAGAGTAGAGGAGAGAGCTTCTCCCAGTATCCATAAATATGATTGGGCAAAGACGCACCCCTTTATATGCCACCCATTACGGATCACGTATCTTTACGATCGCATTTTCGTAAATCCAATTCGATTATTTTCCTTTATCGCAGAAAAAAAAGCACGTGGAAAAAATGAAGAGAAATAAGTTGTGCTCTTTTTGAGGGTAGCTTTCTCTTTTGTATACTATTCATGTTTTCTGATGTTTTTTTAATGCACATAATTTTGTTAATTTTATATTTATTTGTTTGGAATAATTATTGAAGCGTGCTTGTGTGAGCTTGCAGAATTTCTCATCATAATTTTTTCGAAGCTTCCTATTGTTTTTCGGAGCCTCTTCAAGGGCTTCGTGAATCTAATTTCATTATTTTCTTCATTGCAGAAGAAAAGCTCGTGGGAAAAATGAAGAAAAATAAGTCGCGCTTTTCTGAGGGCTGTTTTTGTTTGTCTACAATTCATGATTTTGTTTTCTAATGCAGATAATTTCAATAATTCTATATTTATTTATCGGAAGTAATGATTAAAGTAGTTCCGGGCTTGCAGAGCTTTTTAATTTTAGCTTTTCTGAAACTTGTTTGTATTTTATGAATTTTATCGAAGTCCTGCTGAACGAATTCGATTATTTCCTTTTTCTGCAAATGAAAAAGCTCACAGGAAAAATAAAGGACAACAAGTTGTGCTTTTTTAGTATTTTTTTTCGTATCTCATTGAAGTTTGCGTAATTTTTTAATGCAAACAATTTTGATGAATTCATGATTTTGGTTCGTCTCAAGCATTCATTAAAGCACATGTGAGCTCTCAGAATTTTCCAATCTAGTTTTTCCAAAGCTTCCTACTTATTTTCCTGAGTCACTTCAAAGGCTTCGTCCAATTTGATTATTTGCTGTTATGACATGAAAAAAGCTAATGGAAAAAAATAAAAGAAATAAATAAATTTGCTAACTTCATACTTTTTAATTTGTCTCAAGCAATCATCAAGATAGTTGTGAGCTTGCAGAATTTTTCACTCTAATTTTTCCGAAAATTCTCTATTATTTCTCTGAACTCTCTTCGAAGGCTTCGCCTTGAATCAGTGGGTGAGGGAGCTAAACTTTGCCTCAGCGTCTCTGACTGGTTTCCTCAAATATTTGCCCAATCACCGCAAAGACATTTTACCGTTAGTTGGACCAAGAGCCAAGATGAGAAGTGGCTATGGATATCCTGGGGTGTTTCTGCACCCGTGGAAACGATTCTGGGGCCTCCGACGATTGTCGTTATAAGTCCTGAATTTATGGGATTCGTTTTGTAAGGGAAAGAAAGGCGAGAGAGAGAGAAAGAGAGAGTTGGGGGGATAGAAATTGGAGATATCTAGGAAAATAGTGGGGAGGAAAATTTAAGGGAGATTGGTAGGAGTCGCTTAATTATGAAAGGTTTTTAGATCTCCCTTTAAATCACGTAACTCGAGTCGAACTGTGGGGAGGGGTGCAAATGAAAATTAGACCCTGATCATAGCCATTTAAGCTCACGACCTTTCATTAAAAAAAAAAAATTAATAATCGTTCTTGGGGCTGAGGCAAAAAAGCTCTAAAAATATTGACAATTCCCAAGCTTATTCAACTGTTTATTTATACCGGGGACTTAATTCGAAAATAATTAAAAGAATAATCCTAAAAAATTTTTGATGACACATTTGTAATTTCCAATTACCACTTCCCCCTTCAAAAAAGGGACAATTTTTTCTTTTCTCTCCAGATACTACTTGGAATGAAATAGCGAAGAGGTTAATGAAGAAGTGTCGCGTTGGCTTTTCACAAATGAAAATGCCTGCAATTAACAGAAGAGTGGGTGAATTAACGGGAACATTTTAAAACCCCTAAGCATCACCGAGAAGCCAACCCCTTTTTGCATCCTTTTTTTTTCCTTTTTTTCCTGCCCCCAACTTCCTCATACCAAATGCGCCTTCTGTGACTTTCCCACGGATGCTGGACGACGTGCGGGTACGAATGGCGTCGCGACGTCCCTCTCTTTTGCTTTTCAAAGCAATTATACAATTAGGCAACAGTATCTGGGCTGCGTAAACGGGCCATAAAGCAAACGTGATTACGGGACAAACTACCCTTCTGGCTTGTTAAAAATGGAGTGAGAAGTAGTTTGCAGTATTTGCTTGTGCTTTCATTCATTTTTCCGAGATTTTTTTGAAAATTTGAAGAAAAATAAAATACACTTTCCTAATTGATGAAACATTTGATGACGGTATCCATTCGACAATAAATTTTTTTTGCTCATGAAAAGCTCCTCGATGTTTTAGTTTAGTGCCAGATGTCAACTAATTTTTTACGATTTTTTTCTCGAAAGCACCAGATGATGCAAGAAGAAAATTGAAATAAATTCTTTCTCCATTTTATTCAAAGTTGGACCACTCGTTTTAGACTTACTCCCTCATAAAGAAGGTGTTCTTCATTCTTTTTTTTTTACGCTAATGCATAATGCATACAAGAGCGCATCATCGTATATCCATTTCTTGCGAGACACATTACACCGTGGGTTTGTGTGTGGGTGTGTGTATGTGTATGTGGAAAGAAGCGTTAGGGGCTGAGAAAAACGAGGGTTGTCCCTGAGTGAATAGTGAAAGAAAGCTCTGTATCGCAAAACGAAGGAACAACGACACACCAAGTGTGCCAAAGTGAAAATGTATGGTTCTGGCAACGTGTGAGACTTTCATCTTCCCCCTTTCACCTCTTCCCATTTTCTCTCACACCACGTGTATTTCAATAATAATAATAAGAAGAAAAAAAAAAAGGGCAGATTTGAGCTCACGTGAAAGAGAAGAATTTTAAAAGGATAGAGCAAGGCAAAAAAAAGAAAAAAAAATGGAAATTCGTAATAATCATAAAAAGCTCAATATAAGTCACCTTCGTCGAGAGAGCTCAGGAGAAAAGTAAAGGGGTTGGAGAAACTGTCTGCATAAATAAGGCGAGGAAATTTGCAATTATGAATCAGGACTAGAAATACACGGCTGCTTTTCTCCAGTCCCTCCGTACTGTATGTGTGTGAAGAGGTAGGGTGGGAGGAAAGGGGGGGGGGAGGGGGTGGTGAGCTGGTTGTGAGAAGCGAGTCATGGGAGATGGGGCAAGGGTGTGACGTGGGTGTCGCGGAAAAGTTGAAGGAAGGCACAGCTGACGAGTATGCAAATGTGGACCTCTCGCCCTATCACAATCCCACCCTCTTTCATCCCCCCCTCCCACCCAGCTCTCTTTCTCTCTCTTGCAGTCTCCAAAGGCCCCACTCTCTTCCTCATTCGCATCCGCACACGAAACAGTGCAATCCCTTTTCCATGTGAACAGAGAAGGTTGGGCCATTTTGAAGGAACTTTCTCACTGGTATGGTGTGTCCTCAAGTGGCTTGAGACACACCTGATTGTGGTACTAGTAAAGTTCCTTTTGTTTCTGTGAAATTTTAATAATTAAATTACATTAATTCAATCCAATGGAAAGCTCTGGTTTTGTGCTTTTATGTTCAGTGGAAATTTATTAAATTTAAAAATTATGGTTGAGAGAATTAATAGAGGAAGATGATAAGAGAAATTGGGGCAGAATGGACTGGAAATTTTATAGCGAATGAGCGCTTTTACATGAAAATTTGAAAAAATTCAACAATAATATGGACATGTTGGAGCATCTTATGAATTTTTTCCAGATTTTTTTGAGAATTCCTTTGCCGGGAAAAAAATCCTGGATCGTTTTGCCTAGCTCTTCCCCATTTATCAACATGTAATTATCGAGCTTTTACTCGTATTCGAACTCAGACGTGAATTCGACGAAAGACGGGGAGAGACGAAGGGCATTAGTGGACCCTAGGATGATCACTGGGCTCCGTAACACTAATCAAGACGCATGATTATAGACCCTTTTGCCACCCCCCCCCCCCTCCCTAACACATTCCCATCCATACATTATCCATTTGACATTAGATTACAGAGAAGTTGAATGGGTTTTTGTATGAATTCCATTTTCACCTTTCATTAAAATACATTAGAAATGATTTTTAATAATATTTCTCGTGCTTCAACACCTACTGAAACTATGAAAATTGAACATGCAATTAATTTTCGCATCGTGATAATCTTCTAGCGATTAATTAGCGAAATTATTAACGAAAATGCAACACCCATAACCTTCCGGGAGATTTCCCAACATGCGTAATGTATATATGTGTACATAAGGGAGGTTACCGTGTATTTGAGGTTGCGTTAAGCAAGTTAGCACGACTCTCATTCCTTCATTCCGCTCTTCATCGTATCGTGTTAAATTATGCTCAGTTGCCGAAGGGGTTTGCCACACGTGTTTTCATACAAATTTAATTTTCCTCATTATTGTATTATTTTTTTCTTTATTTCTGGATCATGGGACGTTGGAAGAAATTAATTTAATAATACTAAATAATTGTCAAATGAATGACGTTTCGCCTGCTTTATCGAGGCTTCCTCAGGTTCTTGACATCAGTAGAATCCAGTCACCACAAAATTAATTATATCCAATCAGAAATTTAATCCATGCAAAAGAGTTTTTGTTGACATTGCAATATTTTTGACTCAACTTTAACCCTACTTGTGTAATTCATTATTTCTTTTTTATTATTCCATGAGACAGAATAAATCAATTACTTGTCATTGATTCGAACATCAAAAAGACTCATCTCATGTGAATTTCTTTTTATTTCTGATGAGAGCTTTCTTCTCAACCTCTCAGAAAGTTTTCTCTTCATTTCCGGCAAAAAAACTGGAGAAATAAAGAGAGAAGTCGATGAAATGGAGTAAGACGTGACGTACAAGTCAAACTCACGTCTTTTAGTCATTTCCATATGGGATTCAAACCATTTAGCGCAAACATTTTTTTCCATTCGCTAAAAGCTCAGTAGAGGCCCCTGGATGTTAGTCAAAGTTCACTGATGCGATACCAAATGTCCTCTAACTTACAATTTAAATAAAAGCAAATACACGTATGTGAATTTACTTTTCTCAGCACTTTTACCAGTCGAAGAGATTCTTGAAGTTCGAAGTTCATATGGGTTTGGAAGTGACATCAGAGATCAAACGTAATTTCATTCAATTTTCTTATATTAGAAAAAACAAGAGGGTGGAGTCTAGAATTGGAGATACTCATAGCCGGAGTACGGAATTCGGGCAACTAAAAGTATCGGTGGTCGAAACTGTTTGCTGAATTTTTTGATTTATTGCTTCTTTTGAAAGTTTTGTTTTAGAGAAAATTTTTGAACAGTTTATTTGGTCGTCATTCATCATAATCTTGTTGGTAATCGGCCATTGTGGTCTCTCCTGAATTTAATAAGTTAATAATTCATTTATTTATCAAAGCACCCATGTTTCGTCTGCTGTGCGCAAACCTCCTCAGGGTGCATATATTTATTCTAAGAAACATAATCATTGGAAACATTATACAATTATTCAGGATTTTTTAATGAGATTTCCCTAGTCTTTGTTAATAAAAATCTCTGACAAAGAGATTTTTTTCTCTTGTGTTATTATCAAGTACAATCATTTCAACTGTGAAATCCACTCTAAAAAATTTATAGTTATGTATTACATTTCTGGTCAAAAACAGGTCAGCTTTATGTTCGTTTGTTTTGCACAACAGTATTGGTGACATCAAAATCAGATGATAATTTTTTTTATAAGATGAAATTATGAATCGTCCTCACAGAGTGAAAATGGCGTAAATAGTACACGTTTCATATCTTGTTACGCCCTTTTCACCCTGGGATGACTAGTGAAGATGCTTTAGCAGATCTATGCTATTGTGGATTTTTTTTTCTAATTTTCCCATAAAATTTTTGAATTCGGAAAGGTTCTCTTTTCAGTGAAATTAATCACCAACTCTTCATTGATTTCCCATTAGAAATAGTTACCAGAACTCCCTGAGAATTTCAGAAAATAGGAGCATGACCTCTCAAGAGCTTGCACCAGAAACCCCCCCAGAACTCTAATCCATCATCCCTCATTCACCCAATGCTCCCTCCCAAATTCAATTTTTGCATGAAAAAAAAAGAAAAGGAGCCTCCCAAAACCATTTTCCTAATTAACGAAAATAGCAGTCTGCCGAGTTCAATGGGGTGAAATAGTCAGTGAGGAATAAGCAAGTTAGCCCCCAAAATGAAGGCACAGATGGATAGATAGATACCAGGGTGGACTGATACAATTAGATGTGATCTTAACGCCATAATTCAGGGGCTAATCTCAACGGTGGGGTTTCACAAGCCTTCAGCCCCATCAGACCTAAAACCCCTTTTGCCCCCTCTCCCTCTTTCCTCCATCCTTCTGCCTCTTCTCGGAGAAACAGGACTTCCTCTCTTGGTCTTCCGGAGCAAGGTGCGAGTTACTTCATTATTCATCCCATTCTGTGGCACCTTCGGTTATCTACTTCTCTCTTGCCCACCCCCCTCCCCCCATTTCTACCATCAAGCCAATGCTATATTACTGCGAGTAGCTATAGGCTGATAAAGATGCCCAGGGTCCAGGAATATCTACCGTTAAATTCTATAGAGTGCTAATCCAACGGCCAAAGATTTACCACGGATATCCCAAGGGTTTTCGGGCGAGGAAAGAGGGGGGGAGGAGGTAGCTGATGATGTTGCAGTTGGAGATGGAAAACCAATGTCCGAATTCCTGGATCCTTCGACCTGTGAAATTGACCGGTTCGAAGAGGAAAAGTGTGAGGAGCTCTGGGAATTTCACTGGATTGAATATTTCAGATTTCTCCTTGGCGCTGGTGACGTTTTCCACTTTTTTTTTTTTTTAATAAGCCATAACTTCAGTGGCTTTGAGAGAGGGAGGGGCTGGCTTATTGAGTTGAGTTCGTTTATGTACTCAAGTTTTATGGGGATAGTAAAATTCTTGGAGGGAGACGCTTCTTTTCGCGATTTCTCTTCTTTTTAAAGGGCTGTCTTAGAGTGAGAGAGAGAGAGAGAGAGAGAAAGGAGAAAGAGTGATGTGAAGTATTTCCGATGGAAAATACAGTAAATGAAGCCATTTTGTTGCGGATGTTACGTTGATGTAAACAGCTATACAATCACACTATCTGAATTATTATATTTTTCCTTTTTGGATATTTCGATCAATAATTTAGGCAAGGAGAGGGGCTGCACGTGATATTGTCATAATAATCTCATAACTAATGACGGAATATCTGAGAAACAAAATAATTGGAATATTCAAGAAAAATTTGCAGAATTATCTTAAAGAAATGATGATTGATATGAAAATAAATTAATTTTTTTTACTAATGATATGATTTTTTTCAAATATATCGTCATTTCAGAAGCAAAGTGATTTAAGTACTATGGATAGACATAGGACTTACGCCACTTTGTTCCTAAGATATTTTTTTACCTTATTTTAATTATTTTTCATTTATTCAGAAATGTGGAGCTCAGAGAGGGTGAAGAAATTTTTTTTGATTTTTGGATAGTTTTATTACTATCACTGACCCAATTTGACGAGTCAAAGTGGATGTCTAGAAAGTACTTTAGAATAGCTTCTGACCCGTTTATTCAAGCAGTTTCAATTGCCCTTTGTCTTGATTTCCGAAGGAACTTTCATGCAAAAGTAGTTGTGTATTCTTGGATTCTGAATTGGTAACATATATCTCGCAATATAACAGAAAAGCTCTGATACCTCTGGTGAGAAAATAGAGAAGCTCTTGGCAATGAGAGCAGAGGTGACAATGCCACAAAATTACTATCAGCCATTATATCTTCTGTATCATCAGCAAATTTAGAGGAAAAGCAGGAGGGAAGCATTGTGCCATCAGACTGATTAGACCCAAAGTAGAATAGAATTTATACAAGGATATGTTTCAGGAGAAATTTACGAATGGAGCATCACTCTTATGCCATTATCCTTGGTTCGTTAATTTTCTGCTTGAATTTTCAAACAATGTTTGAAATTATTCATCTGGAATCTCAGAAGAAATGTTCCTCTTGCGTATTTGATAAATTAATAATTTTGAATTTTTTTTCGGAAAATATAAATTTTTGTATTCAGAAGATCCTAAAAGAATCCATAAGAAATAAAATTCTGGTCTCAAATAAATCTATTTTACACAAGTAAATATCCTGATTTTTTATAGATATAGATATAAATGATCAATGTTTTTCCGAAAAAAACTTTCCATAGTTATTTGTACAAAATACATTTTTTATGCTAGAACATTTTCTCAATTTTTTTGTAGATATTTGTGAAAAGTGCTTCATTCTAGAAATAAATTCCTGAATGATTTTGTCTTGATTTCCATCGATTTCACTCAGATCTTTCTTCAATTTTTTTCATGCATATTTTTATAAAAATTTATCAATTTCTCCAGATAAAATCCATATTTAACTTCTCCAGTTTTTTAATACTATTATTTATGATATTAATTTTGCCTCATGGGAGTGTTAAAGTCGGACGTTGAGGCTTTTTCTTCGCTTATTCTGTGATATCATTGTTTCAAGAATAAAGAAAAGACCGGAGAAGCGAAACTGGGGGCTTCTGAGCGTGGCGAAAAGCCAACTGGAGGTAGTTTGAGGCTGGCAAAGAGAAAAGAGGAAGAAGTGGAAGGAGAAAAGAGAGTGAATAGTGGCACTCTTCCCTGGTTAGACGATGGGAATTCAAGAATACGTTGAAAAGGAGGAAGTCTCTGGGTATAACACCAAGGATGGAAGTTAAAGAGTGAAAGAAAGGCATCGTGAGAAGGAGTGTTGCAATGAGAGCCGTTTTTTAGGAAAGATTTGGAGAATGGGAGAATTGGGGTTGTGGGTACGAGGTGTCGTCTGGAGGAATCTCAAGGCGCTTGTTGGACGTGGAAGAGAGGAAGAGACACTCCTTTCTTTTAGGTACGGAAATTTTACGGACGAGAAGAATTTTGTAGATTTTCTCAGAGAATTATAATTTGCGGAAAAAAATGCAGAACATTTTTCTCTTTCATTCAACAAATGCACTCATAATTCTCTATTTTTTCACTTTTTTAAGTTTCTTTTATAATTTTCATTTTCTGTATTTTTTTAAGATATTTTTTAACAAAAATAATTCCTACAATCGAGGCAAAAAGACTCAGATTTTTTCTTGGAGCGAAGGCCTCTATGAAAGAATATGAAAAAATTCTCCAATAATACAAACGTGCTAGGACACTTTCCTATTTTTTGCCAGATTTTTTGAAAGAGGTATTGACCTCGAAAAAAAATAGAGCTCATTTTGCCTCGATTTTCATGAAAAATGATGATTTCGATTAACTGCAGATATTTTTATTGCTATATAAAGCAGTAAAATAATTTCACTCCAAAATTTTTAGATGCATCTAAATGATTTTCAAACATTCATGGGAAATTCATCATTCTAACCGAATCTAATCAAACACCAAAGCTGAATATGATTCTATCTTTTATCCAGAGTTGCGAAATTCTTAATTTCCACAATATCAATACTGATACAAATCAGTACTGGAGTTCACCTGTAAAGCCACGGTCAATTATTAAACGGTTGGAAGGGTTTGTCCAAAAGCTCAATCAGTCCACGCGCCAAACCCAATTTCACGGAGGGTTGAAAGTGAGACAGACAAACAGAGATAGAGAGAAAGAGAGAGATGGATAAAACAAGGCGTCTATTTGCACGGGCATTTGAGAGTAAAGGTCTTCTGACCTCTCGTTAATCACCAAAAGGACTGGAGAGAGAGGTCCTGGAGAGAAGTCGTCCCAAGCTGGTGCCAGCTTGACCGCTTCGCCTTGTGGAGACGATGTTTGAGACCCCCTTAACATTTTGATTCACCTTAGCTCCATGGGTGGCTCCCATCTTGTGTTTTGGCCTTCAAAACCCATGGAATATTTGATTTCACCTCTTGACCATTCTCACGAAGCTAATTGGGAGGTCTCCAGATGCCAAACTGTGGCTAGACCGAGCATTTCATCATCAATTTCATATAATTGAAAATTGTTTCAATTATTCTACGCAAACAAAGCACTAGAAATCGCAAGCAGCTGGATCTCTTTGACAACGACATAGATACTCTAAAATATATTGATAAATATATTTTAAATATGAATAAATGTATTTGTATATTATGCAATATATTGAACATTTATATATTATTCTATATAGTATGGAAATGTAAATTCTAGCTGTTATGTCCAAAGATGTCTCTAGTGTCTGAGGACTATTTAATTTATTTTCGAACACTAAACTTGAATTTTAATTTTACTTTTAAAGAATCCGACCATGTTTTGTACCTTTTTGTGTCGTGATGAATATGTTTGGCTAGAAATGTAGGGAAAAGGAGATTTCAAATGTCTTATATGTCACTATATAATACTAAATGTATGATTGAACATACATTGCATCCTATTTCGTGACATAAATGGAATCATATATACACTGACAAAAAAAAAGTGGTGAAAATGATTAAATATTGATGCCATTGGTACTTAGCAAAGAATTTTTTGAAAAAATTATAAAAGCTGTTCAATTTACTGAATTCAGTAAATGCATCAACTTTTTTTAATGCTTCCAAAAAATTTTTTGCTGAGGACCAATGGTATCAATATTTGATAGTTTTTTAACACCATTTTTTTTCAATGCAATGTTTTTCGCCATGAACCTTCGTCATTCTACGATTACAAACTGTTAAATGACTGCATAAAAAGGAGAGTTTTCTATTCCAACAATTATCATAATAAACTTCAGGAAATTTTCCAAGTGATGTTCAATGCGGATAATAATATCTACAGGGAATTCAACACGATTTTCTTGTGGAAATTATTGATTCGTCAGTGAACGCTGAAAGTTTATAGTTTTAATAGGCATAAAGGAAAATCATGTACATGTGATATATCATTATATTCTGAGATGATAATTGTGGAGGTAGGGAAATTATAATTTGCTGATAATTGCAATGAAGAGGGACACAATGATTATTGTTGGAAGTGCTTGGTGTCTCCCCTACTTGCATGTTATGAAACATATCGTATGTTATCATCAAAATATTTTTTACTGAAAACAACAGTGTCATTCGAGAAATTCAATACTTTAGTACTTCGAGGAATATTCTATGCCAATGTCTCTTGAGTTTTTTTTCTATTTATTATAAATCTCTTGAATTGATGATAATTTCCATCAAAAATAGCTTCATCAATATCGCATTAGATTTGGATTTATAACTTAGTAGCGAAGAGGTAAAACGGGATATGTCATTTTTTTCATTCAACAATTTTTGAAGGTATTTCGAAGACTAATGGAGATACGCCTTTTTTTCCGTATCTTTTTTCTGCAGCTTTTCATACATAAATTCTTCAAGGACAGATGAGGACAGAAAGAGCGTATCTCCATGAGTTTCCGAGATATCCTCTGAAAGAGATCAATTTTTGTTCAACATAGAGAGACCATGGCCAAATAGATTTCCAAGATGAAATGATTTTTCTTTGATTGAAAGACTTTATGAAAAAATTCTGAGAAAAAATTGAGGAGATACCCCAGCATATCTACATTGTCGGGTAATTCAAAATAAAAAAAACAATTGAGGCCTTCATCCTTAGAAACAATCGTGGATCACTTTGCTCCAGTCTCCCTCATTCTCCTAGAAGATTTTACTCCATACTTGGTAGATTTCTACCAAATATTTGACTCAATTCAACAGAATATTATTGACCGGATCAGAACGATAATTTTTGCTGAGCGCCGATAATAAGAAAAAATATGAACGCAAAGTTCAAACAATTAAACTCATCTTCCAGATATCTTATTGTCAATAGTCGGCAATGATCTCCGTGAAATCTCAAGAAGTCGGGAAACTTTACGGAGGGAAAATACGAAGAGGTCCAGGAAGTCGAGTGTGCCGATGAAAGGGGAAGTCGATATCGGGAACGAGATCGGCTTCACCGGTTCCCCCTTGTCCTCGGTAGAGGTGAGAGGGGCTGGAACTTCCGCTCGACCCAGCGGTTGGACAATAAGAATCGATATCTTAATTAGCAAGCGACGTTTCACCGCATCCAAAAGGGAGTGAGAGAATCCAACGAAAAGAGCTGAAGAGAGGCTTGGGGTCTGATCCGGATCAGTAAGCCAACGCAGGACCGGAAGCACAGCCCCTCCGGACCTCGGACTTCCCAATCCGGAAGTCCTATTCACGCGAATGGTCTCCCCTTCTGGCACTCACCAACGATACGCTCGTTCCAATAAACAATGCACATTTCGAGACAAAAAAACAGCGAATTTTCGAATGATTGAATGGAACAAAAAATGACCTTCTCAATGGAGTATTCCTTTTTTTGCTGCTGCATGAAAGCTTCGTGGAGGTAGACTCTTCCGGAGTGTGATTCTAATTGAAAATAGTATGCAGGTGTCTGGTCAGTTCGATAATTGCCGATGATCATGGAACATTGGAAAGAAAATGCTTTAAAGGATACATTCGCCTATTTTTTTTCAAATCCTGTTAATTTTCATTGTTTCTCGTGACATCACTTTTTCATGGCATATCCTGTTAATTTGTGTGGATACTAATGAATAAATTTGACAGTTGTTGCCAGTCAAGATGTAGTTTTATCATTTAGAGAAAACTTTAATAATGCTCGTTGAACCATATGTATAGTAATCACTAACGCTCTTTCCTCATTTTTTTCGGTTATTAATAATTCCCTTCAAATTTAATGTGAAACTATACCAAATTCTTCATCTTCCATTGCTCAACAAATGCTAACATCAATAGCATTCAGTTATTGTCTTGCTCAAGTCTTCAAAAATTGAAGCCAATTACTGGGCATTATTCAATTCAATTACAAAGAATCATTAGTCAATGGAATAATAATTATTTATTAATTGTTAAATTACGTATCAAAGTGAGTTTACATCAGAAGTGACAATCACGTTGCATGAGAAAAGGTAGAAAGTTACAAAAACAAAGTTAGATCAAGCCATTCTATGCAGAATGAAAACAAATGAACTAGAATAATATCAAACGGAATAAAAATAGACAAAACTGTTCAACAGATATTGTATTGCTCTCGAGAAAACAGGGTCTCATTCCAAAAGGAGGCTAGTTTCTTTTGTTGCTTAGGATTTTTAATAGAGATCAGATTCGCTAGGAGGTCATCATCAGTGGAATTTGCTAGTAATTCATTGAAATGTGTTCCTCTTAGAGTCTGAAAGAATGGAAAAAGAGGTTCTGATCTTATGTATCTAACTTATTTCCAATACGAATTTTTGCAAATCATTTGCGAACTCACGCTCATAGAGCGCCTAGTTCAGGTTCGAATAATGATTTGCTAAAAAGCAAGATTTGCTTCATTATTTGAATTATTCCTGATTCTTCGTCTCCGAACCTGGAAGCTGATACTCCAAAAAACTCTGGGTGTCTTGAAATGAATTTACTCATCAGAATTCTGGTAATTATTAAATTTTAGGATGGGTGCTATCCTGCATAATTACCGGAAATTCATCAAATTTTTTTGCAAAATGTTAGATTCTCCGATTCTTGAATCCAATGATAAGAAAATGAAGGAAATTTCAATTCTCCCTAAAACCCCTCAAATTTCTTATGTTTTCCTTTTGCAAAAAGCTCTCCAAAACGACTCACCAAATTGCAAAATAAAAAAACCTCCGATGATGCAGAATCTCGGACTGATTCTCCCGGTCTTCGGTTAATTCGCAACGGCAATTCACATGCCTCTGGGAGTAATATTCCACAGTAGCTACGAATTAGCTTGGCTGTATATACAAGTGGATAAAAGGGGAGGGGGTGGTAGAGCTAAGAGTATGGGAATAGAAAGACGTAACTGAGAGTGAGGGTTGAGAGGGAGTGAGAGTATACGATTTGATTTCAACTCACGACTACCAGTAGAGCCAGTAGAAACCGGCCAAACACGTTAGTTGGAGGCAGTTTGGTGTGGGCTTTTGCCCGGGAATATCAGAGAAGCTCAACGTTTCTCCCTGGAGATGGCAAAGAGAGGTTTGAGGTCGACATGTTATAAGGAGTAGCAGGAGAGAATGTTAGAGAGGGGGAGGGGAGTTAAAATGCAAGCGCTAATGGTAGACCGCAAAACCAACAAACGAATATGCGTAGATGGTTCCAGCTGAAGTAGTGTTAGGATCCTCAAATCGCTTGGCCACAGAATATAAGCCCTCAAGGATGCTCTATGTTTAACTTTATGAGATGAAATTTTCAGCAGATATTTTATTTGTATATATATATATTGATGTGAATGATGGTGCTAAGGTAATGGTAGTAATGGTACTTAATCAGACATCACCAGAGGGCTGTATCTACTTGACTCGGTGATGTAGAAGCAGCTCTAATTTGCCAATAACACCGATTAGCAGGAGTACACATGCCTCAGGGGAATTTGACTCTGATGCTAACACGGGAAAATCAAAATTATTTTGGCTCAGAGATGGCTTCTGATTTTGAAGACAATTTTAGGTGGAAAAGGATAGAAATACACAGAATGTAATTTCGTTAATTGGACAATTGAATCGGTGGATACTTTCATTGTTATTGATTGGACATTAAAATGAATCCGATCAGGATAAATACTTCATCCAGCAAATAATTCACCCCTTAAAAATAAGATACCTTTGAAATGACCCAGCAAAAAAACAAACAAATAAATCAGAGTCACCCCTATCTTCCATTAAGTGCCATAGCTTCCTGTAACCGGACATCCGCGGAAAAAGACCAGTAATGTGCACTATGAAAGAATGAATGACCACCTGATAAATATCTTTATGGTAGTTTCCAACCTCCCCCTTTACAAAGTACGTTGTAGAGCTTGTCGTGTAAAAAGGTAATAGACCCAGTAGTAGTGAAAGGTGGTTGGAAACGAGATCTGAGGTAATTATGGGGATTAATCTTAAGTCCCGTAAAGTCCACCACTTGTGGAGTCAACCCTCCCTCCCCCCTTCATCCCTCTCCAGTATCACTTCCGGTCCAGAGATCACCATTTTGCTTTTCTTCTCGCAGAGAAAAAAAAATAAAGAACCTATAGACCATTAGATCCGAATCTTTTACCTTTGAAGAAACAATTTTCATGATGATTCCATTTAGGGATTCACCCTCAGCTCTTTTATGTATTTTTTTTTCTCTTCCTGCTCTCCTTCTTCCTTTCTCTCTTTTTTTCCCTTTTTTTTTCAAGGCCAACCCCCTAGAAAGCTCCATTGCGTATACGTATGTAGAACGTTTGGAAGCTACAGGTGTCAGTGAGAGCAGTATTTTTCAACGTGAGGGGTAGAAATAGAGGGAGATGAAACGATGTATGGGTGAAAAGGTGGCTTTTGTCCTTCTCTCAGTTTTCCCTGTGGCACGCACGTTGAATCTGCTAAACGTTGTCGCTCGTGCGTAAAATTCCTCGATATCACTGCTTTTATTTCAACTGCTACATTCTCACTTCGCTTAACTCTTAAATTATACATCTGCCTTACATCTCGAGTGCTGTCATTTGTTTCATCAATATTTTCACAATTTTTTGCTCTTTAAATTTTAGTTCCACCAACAATAATGATCGAATTCAGTAGTGAAGAAGTGAAATAGAACAAGTCGAATTTTTAGATTGATTTTTTTTTTGAGAATTTTATGAGAATTCCTAAAACTACAAAGAAGAACTCGGGCAAAACCACTTTATCTCGCTTAATTTCCGAGATAGTCACCAACAAAGATCGATGAAACACATCGACTTATTTTTGGATCTTCATTCCTGTACTCTTCACGCACATTAACTGTGATGTATAAATAGATACTTTCAAAATATTGAGATTGACTTGCAATGGTTCATGAAAACGCGGTATTAATATTATCATTGTTATTGAGTGGCCACTTCGAAATTAGCCCTTCTTTTCTGTCACGATGTCGATATGTAAATTGCCCAGTCTTAATATCATTAAAGAGAACATTACATTAACATTCAATATTTCTAGCAATGATTAATGATATAACCAAGAAGCACTAGAAGTAACAAAGAGACATAGATAACAAATTTCTCACCCGCAAAAGCACGCAAGGAGCTTGCGGTGTGTGCGGTAGAAGCCAAGGGTGAGCATTAATGTAATTATAAATTTGTCGTCATTTAAGGCTGGCAGATGGTATGTGACAATACAAGATGTCGTCCATGTTTCTATTCTCACCTTGAAACCAGAAAGGTCCTACGGGGAAGGAAACGTTTTGTGGTGTGCCACAGGCGACTGGCTGTAACACAAGTGAGAGCGAGAGAAATAGAGATGATGGAGAAAGAGACAGGTCCTTCCGCCACCAAGAAATGGTGGGCGGGAAAATCAATCGACCTAACGACGCCGACAGGTCACTTCTTCACTTGTGTACGTGAGTTTCTCTCTGCTTCACTAAGATTGTGTGTCTGCACATGAATTCACCTATTTGGCTCTACGAGGTCCTAGAGGGCAGCACTGGTAATAGTGGAAAGGGTGAGTGCCTAGTCAGCCCTTAATATCATCAGTGCCCTAGGTCTGATGCAAACAACTTATGGGGTAGTTGGGTGATGGGGGTTTCTAAAATGTAACTCATGGGTATGAGCACTCTCGAGGGTCTCTGAATCTATCGTTGATTAATAAACGGAATAATTGAAATTTGAGAGATATATTTTCATAGTTGATTTTGTTGAATTTGTGAGGGGCAGATTTTCTGTTTGTTCTTATTCACCATTCATTATTGTGTGAACTTCCGATCTTTTTACAATTTTGTTAATCCCTTCCCGTTTCTTCCCTTACCCCCCCCCCCCCCCATCTTATAACTCCATGAGCAAATTTTTTGCTACTGCAGGACATACGTCTAGGACCGTGGAAAACCATGGGAGAGACACTGATCGTTACAGGGGTGCGATTCTCAGGGACTTGCGGAAATGCGGAAGGCAAGTTCACAATGAGGCCTGCAGAGGGCTACGTCTGATCCAATTCAATGGTGAGCATGCAGCTCATTGAATTATAGTAAACCGTGGGCTAACGAACGGTCAAAATCTAACACAATGGCATTGAAAATGCATCATTAAATTCTTCATGAATTACGATGTTTTTGATTATGACCATAATAAATAGTTTATTAATGCCTTTCAACGGTGAGTATTTGTTTATGACACTTCATCCATCCCATGGCTTATCTTCATCCAATGAGTTATGCATGCCCACCATTGAATTGTATCAGTTGTATCCCAGTCTGTATGCTGGTTCAAGCATGGACTTACTTTCCACACTTCCGCAAGTCCTTGAGAATCGCACCCGAGGCGGTCAATTATGTAGGGATCTACTCGACTAACGCTAATTATCGCTCGGAGTCATGGAATTGATTGGCCGGAATCGGAACAGTTATTGCTTCACACCGAGCCAATGAATAGCCTTACTCGGGTAGTATTCCTTTCTGCCACATTGACGAGGAAAGCATACTAATTCCCTTGCATGTGTTCCTCCCGCTCAGTTTCTTGTTCGAGTCCACGAGCGGCAAGTGGTCGCCCATCCAAGTAGTAACCGAATGCTCGGCTGCTTAACTCGGTGATAATCAAATAATTTTTTACCTTACCTGGTCTGTGATCGTCGATGCAGACTCTTCGTCTGGCAGAGGTCTTTTCCAGTGTTCCTTGCGCCAAATTCCCTTGCCGATTTTTGCTCAGGTACAACTGTAAGGAAAGAAAAGGGTAACAAGTGAATAAAAAAAATGGTAAAAGTCCTTGAAATTCACATGAGAAAGGTGAGAGAATATGTTTTGACATCGGATATACCGAGAGATTTATTTTAAAATCTTCACCCCCCTCTGAGTCAAGTGAAATTTATGAAAGAAAACGGGACGTTTAACCGACTCACTCAGTCATCCCTCACCGCAGTGGCGACGGTGCACACTCTTTTTTTCTCTCTTCATTCCCCTATTCGACATTCTCGCTCGTATGTCAGCCCTTTATTTTATACGTAGAGACTCAAGGAGCTCGAGGGAGAGAGGATATTAAAGGGGATGGTTCATCCCTCTGTACGCACCTCTTACCCTTTTATTCCCCCCTCCCTCTTTTCCCTTCTCTTCTTTGAGCACGTGATCGGCATACTGGGATTCCATGGGATTCGGACGAGACGAGACTCGCTTATCGACTCTCTTCCACCCCCTAAACCCGCTCCCCCCTCGACCCCTCTTTTTCGCCTTGAACCTTTCTAAATCAAAAGACGGAATTTCTAAAGGCCACGTTAATTCCCTGAGATCGATTAATCCGACTTTGACGTTCCAATGAATTTTTCCTCAGAGTTTTTCGCCTTTTTTTTCTCGTATGGACCAGGGGTGAGAAAAGATTGGCCTGATCATGGATAAATTTTTCGACTCTCTGTATGGGATTAGAGAGGATTTTTCGGAAGGGATAGAGAAAACTAGGTAGCTTCATCAAATTTTTATTATTTTTGGAAATTATCGGGATTAAGTGTAGAGAAGAGTAGGATAAAATGGATCTCCAGAGCACGATAATTCAAGATTTTTTTTTCCAAGTGAAGGACTTTATGAAAAAATCAGAAGAAATTGAGATGTTTTCATATGTGAATCTTGTTGGTGAATTTTCCTGAATCTCTTCGTAGAGCCCTCTACTATTTAAAAAAAGAATCCCAAATAATTTTGGCCCACTGGTCCATTTTGCCCCCGTCCCCCTATGTTTTCTGAAGTGTTCCTTTTTGTGATTTTGAGTGCAAACATCAATCTATCTTTATTTTTACTAGAGAATCAATTCAACTGTCAAAAAATCAAGAATTCATAGAAAAGAATCTCTAATTTTCATAAAAATTGTCAAATTACTAAAAAGCTCTTGAAAATTAATTTTTACGATTCGACATTTTTTGATCCATCGAAATTCGATCCAGCGGCATTTAATTCGGTACTTTTCACTGGGAAAACTTTTGATCCAGCGAATTTTCATCCTTTTTGTTTCCATTCTCTTCCTTTTTTTTCTTCATGACAGAATACGTTAATAATACATTGAACATGTTGTTTTTCTCCAATATGTGTGTACGTTAATTAATTCCGCTTTTTGAGCTCAAAAAAGGGCAATTAAAAAAAAAAAAGATCAAATTTCGTGGATTAGTTGTTGCTGAATTGAATACCATGGATCAAAAGACGTGCCACCATTTTCTTCACACATATTCATTCATTCACTGCAAAATGCACTGCAAAAATTCTCCAAGTTACTCAGAATTTATTATCTCCAAAAGCAATTTAATAAAAGTGTTCAGGAAAAAAAAGGAAAAATCCCGTATTTTTGTTGTATTATATCAGACAGAAAAATATTCAAGATTGAATGTGAAGCAGCACCGGTAGTCTGAGAAGAATAAACTTTTGACTTTTTCTCCCCAAGGCAGGATTTGAAAAAAAAAAAGGAAATATTTTTTTGGACGTATGAGTGAGGTCCGCTGTATAAAGTCCAGAAGGGTGAATTCAAATAGAGGGATGAGAAATCGTGTGGTGTGTGTTTTGCCATAGAGAGTGTGATTGATTTTGCATACGACACGGATTGGACGGGTTTGAGAAATTGGACTGCCTCTGCTCGAGTGCCCACATGCCCTCTTCATCCCAAGGATTGAGGCGAGTGGATGAAGAGGTTGAGGGCTGGGAGATTTTAGAGTCACCAATACTTTTCCCCAAAAATCCAACGTTTCTCTTCCACTTTCTATCTTTCTATCTCGGAGCTTTCTAACGCCTCAAGAGAGAATCCCACAGTCTCATATCTCATCCGAGATATCGAAGGAAGATGGCGGGGGGAGGGAGGAAAGGACAGGACGATTTGTGCGAGCCTCGTCGACGTATTTACGAGCCTACGTCCATCTCTATATCTTACCTCGTATTTTCGTTTTTCTCGTTCTCTCTAGGATATTTCTTGTCTCTCGTTATCGATGAAGATAAAAATTTCGGTGAAGAATTTATTAGTTCAGAATATTTTTTATACCCTGCAGCAATGGCAGGAGCTGGTACGCGTTTGCATATGTTTGGTATGCAATCTATTGGTAATAAGATTCGGTTGTAGGGATTTATCTGATCGAAAGAAAAAAAAAAGAGGATTTTTCGATTCTACATATTTCGGGATTTTTTTCGCAATTGAAGGTCTCCACGCAAAAAATTGAAAAAATTCACCAACAATTTAGACATGTCGGAGCATCTTCTCGAATTTTTTCGAATTTCTTTGTAAATTCTTTTTATTTGATAAAAAAATATTTGAAGTTTTTATTCCGATTCATTTCAACAATTTGGAGAAAATTCATCTCAATTGTTCGATAAAATCCGAGAAAAAAATCAGAATTTCTGATTTTCTACATTTGCATCAATTCAAGCACTATCAACATTCTTTGCGAAACAAGCAAGCGCAATATCGACACGATAGCACATGTGTTCGAGAGAAAAAAACAAAAGAAAAAAAATCTGGATACAAACTCTGAAACTTTAAATTGAAAATCCAGAGGCGAATATGAGGAGGAGAGAATCAAAAAGACTTCATAAAAAGAATTCCACCGTTTTTCCATTCTCCTATCGAAAATGAGCGGCTTGAACTTATGAAATTATTGTAGAAGACAACTCTGTTTTCCGTTTTTATATATTATATATATTATGAGAAAGTTACGTCCGAGATGATCCAGTATAAAAGAGAGTGCAAGCTATATATATGTATATATATGATACGGGTGGAAATTCACTTGTGTCACGAGCTCTACTGCGTACACAGGGGGTTCCTTCCATAAAACAGTTATGGCTTGTTTATGCGCCAACGATGCGGAAGCTGTTACATCGTTAGCCCCTCTGAGTACCGGACCGCTTCTGCACTTGTGATATCATCAGTGCATACGATCTCTATCCAATAACCTAAACTTCTTCGGTAGAAATGGAGCCAAAGGTGAAAAAATATGTAAAAAATTCATTTATTTTTTTAGACTTTTAGACTTGAATGCAATTTCTGCTGTCTTTTATTCCGTTCTTTGGATATGATACTCTTTGACGAAATCTGAAGGATGAGACACTTTTTTTTCCAATGAGAACAAGATCCCTAGGGGGTTAAACTAGGCCTCAAATTCCAGACCCGAAAATGGTGCGTTCAAAGCTTGATATACTTGCAGTTTGAATAATTGAATGTAACTAACGAGATTTTCCATGATCTTTCATCCTGAAGGTAATGAAGTTGGTCCCATTGAATTATTCAAGTTGCAAGTATGTCAAACCCTAAAAGCACCGCTTTTGAACCTAAATTTTGAGGTGTTCACTGCTCAGAAATTATTATTATTTCCGCTGATGTTAAGCAATGAGTGTTTCTTAAATTTCAACGAAAACAGCATATTCCAAACCTTTTTTCAGGATGGGAAGAACTTTGCAAAAAGTCAGGAAAAAATTACAAAGATTCTCCAATATATCTACTCTGCTGAGTAATTTGTCCATATTGTTCAATGAAATTCTTCACTCTGAAAAAAAAAATTCCAGTTCATTTTGCCGAGCAGGACCAGTTTGGCTCGGTCTCTCCTATCATATAGAGAGTTCATCAGTTCCGATCAATTCCTCCTCCCCCCCCCCCCCTCACCTTCTCCAAGCATCTCAAAACTTTATCGAGAAAAGACGAGAAAAAATCAATAAAAGGTGGAAAAACTAAAAGGGGTCGGAAAAGTCTGGTGTTCATTGATGTCAAGAAAGGAGGAGGGGGGGGGGGGGTATTTTCAATTAAATAATACTAATCCAGAAACGAAGACCCCCCCCCCTACCTCCTGACTACCAATTCGGATGAAATCTCATTCGCACAGGCACACCCCTTGAATCGCCTCTTTTAGACTTCGAATCGTAATTAACATTTGGTTCTCCCATTAGTGTAATTAAAGTGCCATTCCATAATCTAGGAGGATGGAAAAGAGAGAGAAAGAGAGAGAGAGTGAGAGAAAGATGGTGATGAGGAGAGGAGGTGGTAGCTGGAGATCTGGTCCACCTTATCTTTCAGACTTCAGACCCCTCGAGGGTGGGGTCATTTACCCTCTCTTTCGAACCCCTATGTACCACCTCCTCTCTCGCCCTCTATCTTTCTCAACGCGACTGGTAGTTCTACAGTACTGACGATAACTCCTTCCTTAGGGAATGATAGAAGCCAGAGGAAAGGAGGATAACGTCTTTGGAGAAAGAGGGGAAAAGAAGGAGAGAGGGGGGGGGGGATGAATTCTGGTCCTCGTGGAATGTTGGTGAGGGCTTGGAGCTGTTGGATGAAGAAAACAATGATGAAAAACACTTGAGAATTTGATCACTGGATTTGCCGAAATATTTTCTCTAATCTGGAAAAATGAAAAAAAAAATGGTTTTTCAGTTTTTAGAAAAATACATTACAAAATGCAAGTTCTCCTCCGAAAAATATCTTTTTGTTTGTCGTATGAAAAAAAAAATCAACATCCAAGAAATCCGATCCAACTAGAAATACCCCAAGATCCCCGGAGTGGAACGCTGAGGAAACGATAAAGACGCCAGAGGGTGGAATGCAAACACCAAAAAAGAAAACAAAAATCCTGGGGATGAAGATCAACCTCCTTAGGGGGGCCTCGGGTAGATCTTGGGCGTTAAAACAAAGAAAAGAAAGCAGAGATAAGCTGCTCCCAGTTGACATTTTCCGGTGGTTGAGTTAATAATGCGCCCAGTACACAAAAAAAAAAACAGAAAAAAAGAGGAACCCGCGGATGGAGAGTGGGGGGTTTGGCTTCAAAGTGCCGCCATAAAGAGGCGAGGATGTGTTTATGCGGGAATTTGCTTTTTTTCCATTGCTCTTTTCCTTTTTTTTTATCTCTTTCCCTTCAACGTTCCGCAGCCCCCGTCCTCCCTGAACGACTTTATCTTATTTTCGTCGACGATTTCCTGGGGATTTATACCCCTTTCCTAGAAGAAAGAAGAAAAGAAATGGAATAAAAGTAAACGTTTGTTGCAATTATTCGGACCTTCCTCATGGGCTTTTTAGTGGAAAAAAAAAAGAGAGGAGGAGGAAAGGGGCAAGGCAGGAAAAAGATGGGTGTTATGATGGGGAATAGATTGGCATCGTCTTGTACGTGGGAAAAATTCGGAGAACTCGAGAAATCCCGGGGATTCGACGACACCAACGGACGACACTAATGGCATTTTTATTATTTTCTTCACACAGAAGAGGGGATGGGACAAATGGTTTGGCGCAAGGGATTCTCAGTCCATTGGACAAGTGACATGGAACACAGCAACCTTCACACCTATTCTGATACAAGAAATTCTCAGAGTGTCTGATTTTTATTTTATTATTTTTCCTTCTTTTTCTTTTTTTGAAGGTTCGAGCTTTTGGGGGGTGAATGATGCCGTGAGCTCTCTCCACTCTTTTTTTTTGTTTTAGGCGGGAAATATGTCCGGTTCCACCCCTCGGACACGTCGGAAGCGATAAACCGTTAAGCGGGTCGATGAAAAATATATGGTATGTCCGGGCCTGTCCCATTCACTTTCAGAAATTATATCAACGAGTGAGGGAAATTCCGTTAGCACTTTTTTTTCACAAATATTTCCGATGAATTATCGTGGCAATTGGATCATTCTATTTGTATTATTAGGGTTTGTTTTATCACTACATGAATATAAAGATCAGAATCTAAAATAAATTTTAACTGGAAGCTTATATGAATCTGAACGATTTCGTCAAATTTCTGATCAATTGACCGTTTTGTTTGATCAATAATAAATAAATAAAGAAATAGAAATAACACGGTGTCTTATGGGCTAATGCAGGATTCTGCACTTTTAGGTTAGGCGAAACATTGAAATCTGGGAAATATCTTAGAAAAAAGAAGAAAAAACAAACAAAAATTTATTGTTTTTTTCTGCATAGAAAAATACGTTAATAGGCTAATCAAGTGGCTCACTATTGGTTGAGAAATAATTCACAAATAATTAATACAATTCCTGAATTCTTCTTCGCATTCGCTTTGAATGCCCAGACGAGAAATAGGTTTCTAATCATAAATATTGATTTCGGGGTCTTTTTTCTGTTTCTTTCTTTCTCGCCACTCCACTAATAGTATGAAGAACGACAGAACTACTTTAATGATGAAAAATATATTCTAAACTGAGGTATAAAAGTTTGTAGTGAACTGATGCTGATTGGCCTCTTTTAGAGATATACACGAATGAGTTAATCCGTTTTCACGTAGAGCTTTTCCAGAGGTATATTATACCTTTTACTCCGTTTTTGGTGCCATTAGTCATTAGTGATTCTAAAAGCTGTGAGGCGAGTAACAGAGGAGTTTGAGCCCTATGGATGGCGTAATATTACCTCGGCCACACTGGCTTTTACCATACTTCAGCTTTATGCTCTGCTCATTCATCAAAAGCACCACACTATACTACCCTAACATTTTACATCCCACTTCTAAGGCGCCTTTATATGGCCCTTCAGTATTTTGCCATTTTCCTCTGTGGAAAATTCAGTGGAGACTCTTGAAAAAATTAGGAAAAAGAAAACGAGAAAAATTCATTACTGGATTAACCCAATTTTCGTATGAAATTATGAGGGAAAAAAACCTATAATCACACTTTTTTTAATCCTTTAACAAAAAATATTTTCCCAATTATAATTGGATTTGTGAGAATAATTATTTCTAGCAGCCACAAACAATTAACAATTTCTATGGTACAAAATCTCACGATGGCTGTGCCATCCATTTCCCATGGAGATAATTAGGACTGAGACCACAGAGAGATAGTGTAGATGAGTGAAAATGTTTTGGTGGATATTGCGTTTTGACTTCAACTCAGTAGCACATCATTCCCCTACAGTAGTGAATTGTGTTGGTAAACTAGGGGCTAATGTCTTTTCTGTGTTACCCCCTTTGGATGCTCCCCAGACGACACCCCTCTCCACCCCTCTTCTTGTAGCATTATCCTGTTTTGCTACCGTTGCTGGACGTCGAATTATAACTCGCAATGACACCTACGTCCACGGCTGATGGATTTCCCCTGGCCAATAACGTAATCCATCAGTTTTTAGACAACCGTATCTACTAGATATTTAAGTGAAACGGGCTTTCGTGGTCAGATATGGGGATTCTTCATTTTTTAATTTTCTATCAATCCAGTCAGGGTGTGGTGGAGTTGATTAAGAATAATCAATCATTGTCAAGTAATTAATTTTATTTGTTAATGGAGTTATGAGGGTTTTTATGAAGAGCTTTTTGGTTGGTCTTATTACGTTTTACATGGAAGATTTGAATGGAAGTTTTCAAATTTCGGAAAAAAATGATGATGATGAAGATCCTGCGGGAATATACTATTAATAGGGGATGTTCCCGGAGAGAAAGCGAGATACGATGATGCTAGTCGTCTCATTAGAAAACCAGGGAAATTTGCGTTGGAGAGCAGTACAATGACGACCCATTTTACCCCAACAGTTTTTGAGAAAATTCAAAAAGAAATTTTTGGATTCCTAACCTCAAAATTCAACGATTTTTTTGAAGTTTCGATAATTTAGGAATAGTTGAAGCGAAAAAGATTCTATTATACCGTATTTCGGGCTCAAATTTCCCTGGCTTTCCGATGGTGGAGTCGAAACTTTTCTATTCCCTCTCCCTCGAGAAATATCGACAAAAATTGCATCCTACGACCTATTTTATTGCGTTTACTTCGTTGCAGTTTCTTTGGTGAATATCTCTGGGATTAATGGGTTCAGAAAAAAAATTCAAAATACCTTTTCTGCAGAGAATAATTATCAGAAAAAACGTGATTTCAAATTTTTTTTCCTGAACTTCATCATTTTCAAGAAATTTTCAAAATAATCCACCTGTAATTCTTCGACGACGTTTCCTCTTTCATCACTTCATTCCTAGAATGACGTATCTTCTTCTCCCACTTCACAATCAAATTCAAAATCCCCTTCGTATCAAGGAAGATAATGACTTTTCCATCAAACTATCAGAAAGAATGAAATTTCTTCCAGTTAATAAAATTGAATTGTGCACGTGATTTCCGTAACGGAAATCGTCAGTTACTTGTGGGTTAATCATATTGATGGAAATGGAGGAGAATGTAGAGAGTATAGAGAAAGGTAAAAGGGAATACTGAAGACCAAGGAGAATTATGGGTACCGGGCATGACCGGGGGTATAAACAAATTACACGCGAATGGTTTCTTGGCGGTGATTAGCGGTAAACCTCGTTAGTAAAGTTTCTACTAGCAGTTTCTAGTAACGTAACACAATGTTGCCATAGGCAAGTGCAGATCCAGTTGGTCCCAGTAGCCACGAACGCATCGTGATTTTCATTGTTCAACTGTACACACATGTATTTACGGATGAGAAAATTCATTGCTAAATATACTAGTCGGTTGGAATTAGTGCAAAGTCATTAAGTTTTCACGAGGAATTACATTTGGTCTGATAAAAAGTTTATTTATTCTACTCTTGAAGAGTAGGGCAAAATGGACCTTCGAAGCGAAATGATTCAAGATTTTTTTTCAGAGTGAAGGACTTGGTAAAAAAATCTGAAAAAAATTGAGAAGATGCTTCAGTATATCTATATTTTTGTGTAATTTTTTCGCATTTTTTCGTAAAGGCCTTCATCCAGAGAAAAATTGTTTTTTGTAAAAATTAAGCAAAATTAGGATTTCCGGCACATTTGATGATATTTTATTTTTTTTAATGACATTCTGAACATATTCTGTTGGATTTAAGTAGTTTCAGTGGTTTTCCTACTTTATCGTTTTAACCTCAATGAATTTCTTGCACCAATTCACATGTTTTCTTTTTTGCCAGTGTTTATTCAATCAATTATATAAAGGAGTTGTCTCCAGAGATGAATAAAGAGGAGTCTCAGAGACTTCGAGAGCTTAAAGACTTACTATGGCACAAGGTCCATGATATTAAAGGGTGGTAATGGAGTTAATTGCTAACAGGACCTATCTCAGAGACCTGGCTTACAAGTTTTGAAACACGAACGTACACCTGATACCAACAAATTGGTGCTTCTTTGAAAATTAACAGCGGTAGACTAATTAAGTGATTCACTTCAACTCCAGTTTTTCATTAATTTTTGACGACTGAAATCAAATCTGGCAAAATCAAAACCACTTCAATTTTAGAGATGAATAAATTTCTTGTCATGAAAGCTAATTTTTTTAATAGGGGAGACAGCAACACAATGGACCTCTCAGGTGAAATGATTTGGAATTTTTTTTCGGTGTGAAAGAATTCACAAAAAAATCAGAAAAAAATTGAGAAGATGCTGCAACATATTTACATTGATGGATTATTTTTCTTTAGATTTTTTAATGAATGTCTTTGTATTGAAACAAAAATCTTCCCATTTATGTCTCTCCTATTACATCATTTTTCATAAAATTTTTTTGAATTTCTCTCTGAAAAAAATATCCAGTACTTTCGAATTCCATAAATTTCTAAACTCTCAAAAGTGATATTTTTCAGAAAAAAATCCTGCAATTTTCAACAAAATTACTGAAACATTCTCCTGGTAATAAAACTCTTTTCATCAACAGCCCTTGTAAAAATACAATAGACAGAGTTAGCAAACAGCAAAGCAGTAGAATGAGGAATATGTTTCGTCTTTTTTTTTTCATTTATTTTTATTTCTATTCTTTTCCCTGTCGCCTCAAAGGAAAAAAGAAGTGACAGGGAGTTGGTAAACGGCGTAAAAGCACAGCTTCATCCTGGTTTTAACACGAACCACCCTTTAGGTCCTTATCTACATATCAAAAAGGCAATCCAGAGAACTCGCTTATGTAAACGGCAATGGTGAGGATGGGGACAGAACGGCAAAGAAAAAGAGAAGGGATGAAGAAGAACGTGTCCCGTAGTTATCCGATGAAAAGAATTTTGAGTGGTTAGAGGAGTACGCTAATAAACCGGCTGACGAGTGCTCTCTCTCTTTTTTTTCTTCATCGCCTTTTTCTTGCTCCTTTTTATTTGGGAGTGTCAAAGATGTTCCCCTCTAATTCCCGATGGATGGAGGAAGTCCTCATTTTTTATCACTCCCTCAAATTATTATTGAACCTCATTTATTCTGATTTATTTGAGTGAATTGACGAATTAATGCGAAATTTCGTAGATTTGGGGGATTAGAAGGGGCTAATGATAATAATTCAGTATTTAATTTTTCTTGCTGTTCTTTTTTAATAGTTCAATTCTGTGCTTCATCGTTTTATTCAAGAAAAGTATTTTTTTTTATCTGGAAATGTCTTTACACAATCACTTCACGTATTTATTGTCTCATGAAAATTTTTTTTTTCCTCGATATTTCTTCTCAAGCTTTGCCTCAACGTTTTTATGCGGTATTTGGGGTTAATATATTGCGAGACAGATACAAAGGGTTGTGGTAGCAGGTATGAGGCCAATATTGCATGGGTCCCAAGCTCCGCCAATTAAGTGGAAATTAGGATTTAATTAAAATCGAAAAAACCACACTGACGTTCATAATTTCCAGATAGTTCGAAGTTCCATGATTTTCATCCCTTTCCATCCTTACTCATCCTAATTTGAGGAGGAAAAAGGAGGGGAAAAGATTCCTGATCAAGTAACTAGAGAAACTCGCCTCGAATTAACCCTTTGCAATCACCAAATCCAATTTTCTCGGAAAAAGTTACTTTTTCAAAATTATTCCAATCCTAATGAACCCACACAAACTTCAACTCGTGGAGTTTTTGGCGCTCTACCAAAACCAAAAATTTGTCTGAAAAATTGTCCAGCCCTTTCAATGAACTAAACGACTTAGCTAATTGGGTCTCGCTAAAATTGGCAATTCTCAAGAAATCGTGAATAACATAAAATTCCGAGGGGTCACTCAGTCAAGGATTGAGTGATACCATTGCTTCAAAGTGAAGGCGACTCCACGTGAATTCAGTGTCTCATTTCAATGACTTCAGAAAAATGTGATTTCAATGACCTCAAGCACTGATTAACGTGGCTGCATGACTGCAATTTGTGGTCAGTGACTCTAAATAGAATGAAGTCATTGAAATTACAATGAATAAAACTTTACGGATAAAAAAGAATGGCGGAAAACGGATTTTTATCATATTTAAATAATTTTTTTTAGATAAATCGACATATTAGAATATTTGGATTTTTTCCATTGCAAATATTTTTTAACGGTCTCAAAAACTTATTAGGTAGTTTTAAATCGCCACTCCCAGTTATCTCAGGAGGGGAAATAGTTTTTAGATACTGTTCAATATTGATGTACCCATGGACACTCATTGGCTCTAATTTCAAACAGCTTGTACTTTTATCTCAAAAATGCCAGTGACGAAAACACTCATTTTAGTGACTTCAATTGATTTTAAGTGACTTCAATGATTTCAAAAAAATAAAAACATTTGACTCCAGTGATTTTAAAGAATTCAAGTCATCTGCCTCCAGTGATTTCACTGATTCTAATGACTTCACTTGATTTCAAATTGACTTCATCAACAATCGACTTTAGGAGTGAGCAGCCTCTCGTAAAATTCATTTGAAAAATAGTCTGACCAATTACCGAATTATCTACTTATTTCACTTAATCGCTCGACTGATGAAAATCTGTTTTGTTGCCTTCAAGACATGAAGCAACACAATGGCTTCCGGCCGTATAAGGATAGTAAGAAGGAGTTTTGCAGTGGAATGAGATTGTTGGTGAGCAAGGAAACATCGAGTAGTAGAGACTAGTGAATTACGAGCATCGCAGCGATTAAGCAGCGACAGCATCCATCTAATGCGGCAGCGCTCGTAAACACACTCCAGCGCCTCGTGGCAGCCCCTAAACTGTAGCGGGGTTTGAGATACATTTTGCAAAAGCAATGGAGAGAGGAGAGAGGGGCAAAGGGGAAAGCTGAGGGAGATGTGAGTGCTTGCATGGTGAGATATCCTGGTGCGCCGTTTAAGCGCAATAAAGTCAAAGCCACGACGTATGCTACCATTAGGATTAACAAGTAACTCGTTAAATAATTAAATCCATATTACTCAGTTCAGAGTGAGCTTTTCAAGTTGGACGGATTTTTTCAATGAACTTTGAAAATTCATTGGATAAAGCTCATGTCGGAATCATTTATCGCTTTATTCTCCGATTTGCCAGATTATTTTGAATAAAAGTTGGATTATGGACGGGATTTCAGAGATGCAGAATTGAATCAGTAGTGAAGAGATGGAACAAGATGAAAAAATTACCCAACAATGCGGACATGCTGGAGCATCTTCGTGAATTTTTCCAAATTTTTTCATCAATGCCTTTGCTCCGAAAAAAAATCACAAATAATTTTGCCCTAAAAGTCCATTTCACCCCGGTCTATCTCGGTGATCATTCTTAATAGAATATGTCGGGAACTGAAGGAGATACGCCTTTTTTTTACTCAAAGCCGAAAAAACTTGAAGTAAGATTGCCATATCTCGCTTAATTTCTAAGATATTCTCAAAAAACTATTGGCAGAAAAAATAGACTGATCCCATTTTCCCTCTTCACTACTGAAATTTAAACTCCAAATATTGTGCTAATCCTTATGACATGTAGGCAAGTACCCATCTGGCAGAATGTCTAATAGTATCGGTTGAGAAGTGGGAGGAAAGTGTCCCGAGTGAGTTGGCAATCAGTCAGAGGGATGCTTTTGCCAGGTGACCCACACTAGGGGCTATTCCATCACCTCCATTACTTTCCACTGTTGATATATGCACAGGGGTCACGACCGGTAGCAATCGTTGCTAGCATATACGGTATTTTCCGCCTACTCTACCCCCCCTTCTCCTATTCCCTCTTTCTACATACAGTTGGTTGTAGTTTGGAACCCCTCTATGAATATATGAATCGAACACCCGCCTCTTCAACTAGTCTACATGGGTCGTATGTTAACGCTGCGAGATGACACCGTTTTACCTTTTATTTAAATGAGAAATTCACTCATGAATCTTTATGAGTTAAGTCACAAGAAAAAATTGTACTATTTGGAAGAATTTCTATAGATCAGAAATGTAAATGATGCATTGAAGCGATGAGCAATAATTTCGAGACTTTTGGAGAATTCATGATCTTTCACATGCTCAATTCTCATATTTCCCTACTTTTAAATTGATACCATTTATTGGGGATGACTGTAATGTCGTCAGGTGATCATTAATATCTTCGAGCTACTGAGGAGCTTGTTTTGGTCAGTGAATAGGTGATCTACACTTCCATTCGATCAGGAGCACTATACAGATATCTACTATTTTTTCTCTATAAGGGAGATTGGGGCAAATTCGACTACTGGAGTGAAATTAGTCAGAATTTTTTATTGAGTAATAGACTCTATGAGAAAATCTGAAAATTTTTCATGAGATGCTCCAGCATGTTGACATTGGTGTGTGATTCTTTCAATTATTTCATACAGGCCTTGACTCTCCCTGAAAAAATTCCGGATCACTGTGCCACAGTTCTCTTTATTATATTGAAGTCAATGTCTACTTTACCGTACACAGCAAAATACTGGGGAGCCTGGGGCAAAATAAACCAAATTTTTTTCAGAGTCGAGAACTTTACCAAAGATTCTATAAAATTACCCAAAAATGACTCAATTCTGAAGCATCTTTCCAATTTTTTTAGATTTGTTCATAGAACCCTCGCTCTGAAAAAATTCTAGTTCATTTTACCCATTGAGCCACGTAACTTCATTTTCTCGATGGCATAATTTGAAATCCATTTAAGGTATCACTTGGCCTCAGGAATTATCACACGAGTTTACGGAAAAATAGTCCAATCACTAATCTGCTCCTTTGTTTCCTCTCAAACAAGGAAAAATTTCTTTATGATTCTCTCTTGATTAGATTTGTAATAAAAGATTGCATTATCTTAAACTCAATCATGTGACATTGAAGAGTAGTTCAGTCCCGGCAAAACTTGCAAGTGACCATTCACATAAGAAAGTGACCGACGAGCCAATAGCTTGTAGAAGAGCGGCATGAAACTACGAGGGGAGGATCCTGGGAGATTGAGGCCTAAGCACGTTCTCACCCTTGGCACTGGCCATGAGGACCCTCTGAGGGCCCTAACGAGCGGCTTTGTCATCTCTGCACTCCCTTTTCCATGTACACATACATCCACACACACACAGAAATCCCCGAAACGGCTCGCACTTGCTCTTAATGATGGTCCGCTTCAAATCAAATACATTCAGCCCCTTTACTTAACCAAAAACATTTCTTGAGTATTTGAATGAATATCTCGAGACTTAATGAAGTTACTGGGAATATAAAGATTGGCTCCAGAAGCTGATGAAGTTTTTCGAGTCTTCATTCAACTATTGGGATGATTTCGATAAGCTGTCGAAATAGATCTGCCGAAGAAATTATCCAGATTCAAGCAATGGAAAATAATTGATTACCCCGAACGGTGGATCATTCGATAATGTAACTAATTACACTTTATTATGTGAGCTGTAAGACATATGAACATCTACTTTTCAAATGCCTGAAAAGCTCACATTCAATATAATAGAAGAGGCGAGGAGGAAGTGGAAGTGGGAAAACTTGCGCAACAAAACGATCCGTTATATTTTTTTTAATAAAGGCAGCTCAAAAAAAAAAATTCGAAAAATTCGCCACCAATTTTAGAGTATCTTCTCAATTTGTTTCAAAATTTTCAATGAAATCCTTCACTCCAAAAAATCCTGAATAATTTTGCTTTGAAGGTCCATTTTACCCCTGTCTCCCCTACATCAAGCTAATTAGCACGGATTCATCAACGAAATCCTAAAAACTCAAGAGCACTGGCGTAATAGATAGAAGGTTATAACACAACCCTAGCGTCCAGGATACAGTTGCCCCAGTAGTTGGTTGAAGATGTAGAGCCTCGGGTGGTACGATGTACGACGGGATCGAGATGAGATTGTCTCCCAGGCGTATCTCACTCGCTTTCAGCCCCCCCTTTACTCACCCATCCTAGTTGTCTACCGTAGTCCCTCGTACTACTCACTAAAAAGCCCTCTTCAATCCTATACGAAGTCGTTATCATGGATCCTTTCCCGTGAACCTGAACGAAAATAATTATTACGACTAATTACACGCGACGTGTGTGGGTGGTTTTGGATTTTAGTCCTCCTGTAAGGGACGTAAAGCAGTTCCGTTCTGCCGCGATTTCTCGTGTAATCCAAGAATAGACAAGCAGTGAAAGAGGAAACTCGGATTTTGACGTGGAGCATCAGCGTGTATTTGATAGCATTATACATTGGATAAGATTCGAGATTGGAGTGGGGGGGAGGGGGGATTATACTGGCTTGAGACACACGAGTGGGCTCGCTGAGGACGGATATTAGTGAAAACTGGTTGATTGTCGATTGGATGGATGATGACAGTGATGAGATACTGTGATCCTTTCAACTCCAGGACTATCAGAAATTGTTAGATGCTTTGTGATGAAGAGTTCCGAAGTGGTTAGATAGAAAAAAGGAGTTGTGCCTTTTGAAAGAAGTGTTTGCGGTTGACATGAAGAAGAATGAGTTTTATGATTCAATAAATCTTCGTTATTCTTCAAGACATTTGAAGAATCATTAATTACATGTGAGCTATCTCAAAGAATCGTAATGTTGGAAAAAATTAAGAACACTTGACACTTTTTATGACAACTTCATGCTCCAATAGAGCACTAATACTCTGCTTCAGAAAATCATTCTTGATCCAGGATTTTATCCCCTATTTACCCTTCTTCCATGTTTGTAACTCCAGTTTTCGCCGACTCATCGAAAAATTGTGGAATGCCCCTCGTGGAAGGAGATACTACAGTGGTTGAACTTCGAAGAACGAATTCAGAACTTTCAAAAATTTACAATCAGTCGAAATAAAAAAAAAAGAAAAAGGAGAGGAGATCCATTTTCATGCAAACTGACCATTCGTAGAGGAAAAACACGTAATCAATGGGGCGAAAATAAAAAGAGAGTAAAAAAGACGAGCAATTCTTTTGTTGCACTCCATCCTTACCCCTGAGAATTTTACTATTATTATTATTATTTTTTTGAAGGGAATGTATTTGAAATTAAAGAGGAAGTCCGGTGACGGTGAAATTAGGAAGAGGTCCCCAGAGCTACGTACGAAATGGGATGGACACACTGTAAGAGGATGGAGTGAGGAAATTCAGGAGCTTTGGCATTGCCTATTCTCCTTCGAGGGGTAAGAGTAAAAGAGACAAAGAGATAGAAAGAGAGAGAGATAGATGAAGAGATGGGTATTGGAGTCCAACCCGAGTCATTACTTGGACGGCAAACACACTCCGACCCTTGGTCCAATGTCCATCCTCTCTACCTCCCCCCCTTCCCCCTTTCGCCCAGCTGTATCGGCATGAGATTCGTATTTAAATGAGGGCTCCCATTAATCTGCCCAGTCTACGCAAAAGTTTATACTCTATGGTCAGCGTTTCATTGGCGATGCAAAGAAGCTTTGAATATTCCTTTCGTAGTTTATTTCCGATGGTGGAACAAAGAGTAAATCAAATCGAAAGTCAAAAGGGAATGAAATTTGATTCTAGTGGATAGAGATGAGAAAAATGGAGATGTTTTTTGATCTATTCATTATTCCGAGAAGTCTTGGGATGAATGGCTCATGAAATGAGATTTATCTAATTGATTCTCTTATGGAATTTTTGAAGAAATTGTTAGGACATTGATAATTAAGGAGAATAAAAGGAGAGGGATACTCGACATATTGACAAATCCTTGAAATTGCTGACAATACCTTAAGATCTGATTTTCTTGGTGATTTCATCGAAAAACTAAGGAACTTTTCGATGAAAAGCAAGTGTGCTAATTGAATTTCCCAAATTTTTTCACAATCCAACTGCTGGTAGGAAGAATTGAACATTTGATTCTTCCATCTCTACAAATTTTCAAAGATTTCCAAGGAATTTGTGAATAATTTCATGGAGATCACTCTTTTCGCCATAGCTTTTATGAAAATATATAAAATAATCATCCAAGAATAGAAAGAACATTTGCTCTTCCTAGTCAGTGAGTCTGCCTCTGACAGAGATGGACAATTCTCCCAAGCTATCCCCGGTCTAACGGGGTAAATACGAAATTTAATAGAAACTTTGTTGTTGACGGAGAAGATCGAGCTGAATAGAGTGAAAAGTACTGTTTATATACCCTCTAGCTAGAGTCTCTAGAAATTAAGCCATTACATTAATTGCCTATGTGCTCAGAATATTAATAATGTCATGTGCTTGAGCACGATATTTCCAACGATTTTATTTTTCTTGAAAAATAATTACATTGAAAAGAATACGGGTAGACTACGTGATAGGAGGAGATTTTCATAAATACTGAATGACAAAAACCCCATCTCCTTTATCCTTCAAATTCCCCCCAAGTGGTTTTCGCTCAGAGTCTAATAAAGGGTTAATTAATACGCTTTAAAACCGTCCAAAGGGTGAGGATACCTTTCTCACTAAGGAAAATTCCAAAATTTCAGACATTATTAATTTATTCAAGAATCATTGAAAATCTGCTTAATTTACGAAAATTTTCAGCTTCTATTCCTAATCTAGAATATTTTCAATATTCCCCAATTATTTCTGGAGATAATCATGTCAAGAAACTTTCAAAATTACGTAATATTTTTTCAGTACTCTCCAAATGACCCCAAAGCCCAGAAATCCATTCTATTTAGGGTAAAACAGTAGCTACTAAACGTGGTCGTACGTGATGCTATACCTTGTTTTTGGTAGAGAGGTTTTCCATGAACTAGAAAAGGGCCAAGAGGTGAATTTATGGAGTCGTAACAGCGACAAGTGGTTCACAAGTCGCCGTTGGTATCACCCAGGGGCTGGCTTCATGCCCACCCCAATACCCATTTGGTCCTATGTTACAACCGTAAGCAACGAAATAAATTGGATTTACCGTCGAGGTGACTCTCAACGTCTACAACATGGATTTACTCGTCACATCAACACGATAATTACGATCGTACGTATGTCGTTTTTACATTTCCCTTACAACAATGTGGCTTCGATTTTATTGACGATAAGAGGGTCGCGTTGCACAGAATTTTGGCGGCTTCTATACTGTGATTCTGTGCGTTCACCATTCATTTCTTTCTGAAAAGATATGCATTCTTGAGCGGCCTTGAGCAATATCGAGCCATCTTGAGCGATTTTGAGTTATTCAAATAATATTGAGCCATCATGAATCACATTGAGCAATCTTGAGCAAACTTGAGTTATTTAAGTAATATTGAGTAATATTGAGTAAACTTGAGTAAACTTGAACAATCTTGAGCGAAAATTCGCCTTTGAAAGAAGAGTGAAAATTTTCCACAGATGAGAAATTAACAAAAAAGTTAAAACTTGAAGATTCTCTCAAATATTCATGAAGATATTGGTTCTTAAGAAGTCTTAAGCAAATATTTTCCATCAAAAATGCTCATTCGCAATTTTAATACATGTCAGTCGACGTGCGGTACATGTAACCGGCAACATGACAGAGAAAGGAGGCAAAGCAATAGAGTGTAGACTAAGGGCTTTTGCTCTGCATGTGATGGTTAAGTTGTAGTGTTATATGCCTCCTGGTTTTCCTCCTGCATCCGACGTCTCGTCGTTGGTTCTTGGAAACACCCATAACGAGATGAAGTCACTGGTGTATGACGTCACGGTTGTGGGCTTCCTGGCGACTGTTTCCGTACTGTACATCAACAAAAGGGTATGTTACTATCCAACTAGGAAGACACGGTTAAAGCGGGTAGGACAACGACCATCCTCCAACCCCTCATTTCGTATCACTGGACGCTTTCCTTCCTCGCTGTGTTCTACTCTGTTCTATATCAGTGGTGCTTTGACTCGAGGGACAATCGTTTTGCTTCAATGAATGGACAGATGATTTTTTTTCTTCTTTCTGTTTTCCATGAATAATAACCATTGTTTTTGTATGCAACATTTCTGCAAATGTTCTTGCAGTCATTTTTTCAGTAAAAATCTCAGGGGAAGACATAATTAATAGTGGAAAAAAAGCCTGGATTCCTTTTTTTTTTTTAAGGAGAGAAGAAAATGTGGGAATGAAACGCAGAAAGTTATCTCGGCATTTCACGTTTAGACTTTTTTTTTCTGGGGGATAGAATGAGAGAAGACAGAAAAGAGGGGTCGTATATACGACGTCCCTTAGCCATTGAACGTCGTACTTTGAAAACTTTGGACGTTAAGAGAAAGGGCTGCCGAGGACGTATTGTAAAGCTAGGAACAGGGGAGAAGTGGGATAGTGGCGCTGCTCCAGTACTTCCTAGACACCCGAGTCGATTTAAACCGAGAGACGACATTTTAGAAGGGTTTTTTTCCTTCTCTTTCTCGGGGAAAATATAGGATCTTAGATTTTATTGGGGAAATTATGGGGATTTGGGAATTGATTCAGCTCGAGAGCTTGAGCTGGATATTGAACAGAATATAGGAGAATTTGATGGTATAGAATGTGTAGATTTGACAGAACCAATAGCAAAATTCGAAACCGATGAGAAAATCATGAGGCAACAATTCATGTGAGGTACTGATCGTCAACTTTGAAGCTCAATTTTATCATCATCTTTCATGCTCGTCTGATGAGGCACTATTCAGAATATACGTTGTTTCGTTGACCGCAGCCTTCTATTTGGTGGCTAAAACGGGGTCCCCAGTACAAGTTTCCCCCGGGAAACCAACCACGAAATTCACCTACCCCACTTTGGTCATCAAACTTTGCCAAATGAATTTTGGGAAAGAGGAGGAAGAGAACACCATTTTCCCCAAGGTAGACCAATGCAGAAATCCAAACAATACATTCAGCACATCTCATCCCCAAAAAAGTAGGATCATTATTTGTGAATTTTGATTGTTTCTCTTATTCATATACCTTTGGAGACTGGTTGGTTACCCCAAATTCAGCGTACTGCTCTTCATGAATTGGCTATTAGCAGCTCGGAAAGCTGTATGCACTAATGGCGACCTGTTGGCCTTTGCTACCTTCCATTCTCCACTAACTTGTCCTTCATTAGTGAGAGAGTCCTTGCGTTTCGAGTTTCCCCCTCTGCATTGGAATCCGTATATAGTAAATCGTAACTACATTTGCCATGACTGAAAGCATTCGTTAGGTAAGTGAATCGATCTGAAATCCATTCTCAGTTCATTTGGCTTCAGCCAAAAGTTCTTCACATTGACGAAAATAAGAACTTTCTCCATTATATTGTTTCACCAATATAATTAGTAGCTATTCACAGATTAACCTCAATCATTTGCAGTGAATAAAGTTTCTAGATCTTCAAGAAAACCTAGAATCTCTCAATTTCAAAGAATATCCCCATATCTATAATCTCTGGATTTCTAGACCCTTTCTAAATTCACCCAGAAGTGATATTCAAGTCATCCAGCAAAAATACGACTGTAAGACAAACGAGAAAAGGTAAAACGCCTGGTTTCTCGTTGTTAGGATCAAAACTGCTATGTACCAGGGACGCGGGCCATTTCCCTTGTCCCATATCCTTTTGGTACAATGGGGGTTTCTCTTAGCGGACTTGAAGTTCTCTTTCTTCTTCTATATATCCTCTATCTCTGTCTTTATTCCTTTCTCATGGTCTCTCTTTCTCTCTTGCTCTCTCTTCCACTGAGCGGCCGACTCGTAATTACGAGGGGAAAATTAAGCACCGACACAGCCGCCACACCGCTGTACTAGAGCTCCATGGACCCGGGTGGTACGTCCGTTCTTGCGTTGAGTTAACGAGGGAAAGGATAAAGACAGAGGAGAGAGAGAGAGAGAGAGAGTAGAGAGCAAGCACAGGAGCTAAGGGAGAAAGTAGAAGACAGTTGGAAATGCCAGTAGTCACGTTCTCGTGTGGCTGCATACTCTCATCCACCCAAGCAATCTCTAACCCCCTGTCTTTTAGTACGACAAAGAGAGAGCAAGAGGAAGAGGGAGATGGAGAGACTAAGACGACGGCTCGGCCATGTAGAAACGGGCGTCAGACCAAGCATCTGAACGGTGCGGCTTCTCCTTCAGCCTTTAGATCTTGGCAATGGATCGAGCCACAAAGCGCCCATTAAAAGATCATATCACCCTGGGCTTTTGAGGCTTCTGCACGGATTCAGATGGATGATGAAGACAGTCTTTGATATTATACTCTGATTTTCATGGAGTATTTGTTGCTTTTTCGTTGGTACAATTGATTCCAGCAATTGCTCATTTTCAAATGATTTGATGGAAGGTTAATCAGTCAATTTCAAGGAGACTTGGAAATTGGTGCAATTTTAAATGCTGGATTTTTTTATGTACGCTTCTTTTATTAATCGTGACATTTAGCTCGAGAATTCTTTTTATCCTCGTAATTTTCTCATCATTACAAGTAACGTCATTTTCTTGAGACAAGAAAAAGATGAAGGACGAAATGGAAAAAAAAATTGAGGAAAAAAATTGAATAAAAAATGGCATCTTCTTTCCCATTACCAGATGCAAATTTTAGTTGAGCCAATTTTAATTTTATCCATGTATTAAAAAACAGGCATCACCTACAGAATGGATCATCATCCCTTCGAAGTTAGCAACCTGAGGATTGAGGAATTTCATTCCTTCAGTACAGAAAATGAAGAGAGACGACGGCAATACAGGCTTGGATGAGGAAAAGTCGAGGATGGGGAAGGGAAATGGGATTAGAGAGAAAGCGATTTCGTGAAAGACAAGGTGAGACTAGTCTGATGGTATACAGTGAATGCAGTTAAGATACGAAATACTTGAGAGCTTCGGGGAAAACTAAAGCCACGAAATTAGAATACAAACTGGTGGAAAACCCATATGGTTTCTACCATTTTCATTGACATAGACTAAGGCTTTGTGTTGCATCATTCGCGTTTGAAGCTGGCTGGTGCTGTAGCTTTGGCAAATGGTGAGTTGTTTTCATTAGTCGATTGAAATTCCCAAGATGACATTCGGCAGTCATTTATTCGGGTTTACAGAAGATTTTTGAACTTTTTTTTTGCCAATTCAGTAGCAAAGAAGGCATTTTTTTGTAGATGAATTGGAAATCAAGCGAAATACATTGATTTTATTCTGATCCTTCTTTGCAGCTTTTGCCTTTGGTTCTATGTTCAGATCATTTCCGGTATGCGCAGATTTTAAAAAAGAGATGTAACAAAAATTACTCTATTCCGAAGTTTCACCTACTATCTGGAGCTCTTATAAGGAGATTTTATTGTATTGTTGTGTATACCCCCTTTAAATAAATATTCCAAGGGAAAAGAAGGGAGACTGAAGAACGAAAGCAGCGATCCTCTTTCGGAATCAATGAGAAGCGATTTTTCTTCGGGAAACGTGAAGAACGACTCATCTGTAACACCCCAAAAATGAACTGTTTTTTCTCAATTCGCAATTGTGTTTCGTATCACTCATTTGCAATAGGATAATAAGATTATTTTATTGGTTCATCTTTAAAGTTGCTTGTCGATGCTGAACATGCCTTAGATCCGATCTTATTCTTGAGTCCAACAGATTTTTTCTCGCCCTCATATATTCTTCATCTGTTGATCTTGTATTTTTACCGATGATAGAAATAGCTTTCTTGGCCATTGGTAGCTGTTGTGAGTTTTTGCAAAAAAGGCTTGAGACAAGGAAGACCTATCTCCATCAGTTTTTCGAAAATGCTAGCAAACGAGTAAAACAATAATGCGATTTTTTCTGACAATAATTTTGACAATAAGTTGGGAACTAAGCGAGAATGCTTGATTTCCAGAATATTTCACTGAGAATGATCAGAAAGATGAGTTGATTTATCCTGATTTATCTCTACACTACTTCAATGTCTCTGATATAATTCTCTATTCGAACATGCTTGAGAAATAATTAAATATCTTTTTTTTCCTCAAAGCAAACCATCGTGACAACTTTTCTCGAATCGACTCAACGTTTCCAGTAATTACGCGTCCGGTTCACACGTAATGAACTCAGACACTGGACCAGCCCTCTGCAATGGCTCTACGTACAAAGAAGCCACCCACCTCTACTGAAAACGGCAAAGTTTCACTTCAGAAATGAGAGCAGAAGGAAAAGGGGTGCAGAGATGGTGGTGACGTGGCGGTTACCCCGGTGGAAGCCCCACCTCTGTCGACTAGAAACTTTAGCCAGTGAGGCCTTTGGTGGGGCAATAGGAGGAGAGAAGTGGAGACGGTGGGTGTTTGACTGGACCACTGCTAACTCCCTCTTGGAGAAGCCCAGTCAGCGCTACCACTCGTAGAAACCACTGGTCGTTTGGTATATTCGTAGAAATCGTCTGTAGTAATTCTCTCCTAGCTTTTCACCTCGCCATCCGCTGAATCTATATGCCTCTTGTCCACTTGCGTAACTCCTCTTATTCGTTGAATTTACAGTATGGCCAGTATTCGAACCACCTATTTGACTGCTCTACAAGGATAATTACCGTTGTGGCATGGGCTCTTTTGTTCTATTAGACAGACGTAAGGTACTTTGTGCTGCCTAGCAGTCCCTTGTTCCCTTTCTACTCGATGGTCAGTCGAGGCCAATTAACGATTATACGAGAAAGCCACTGGTGTATATTGAGATTTTTTTAGAAGGTTTATCAGAGTTGGTCGGAGACATTGATGATTTGAGTAAAATAGACCTGCCAGGTAAAATGATTTGAGATTTTTTTTTAGAGTGAATGCTTTTACGAAAAAATTTAGAAAAATTAGTGAACAATGGAGACATGTTGGAGCATCTTCTCAATTTTTTTCAGATTTTTCTATGGAGTCCTTCACTTTGAAAAAAAATTTTTGTATGTTATTATCTTGGAAATTGTGAAAATCCACTTGACCGGAAATCCGCTTGTATGCAGTAGAAAAACACATTAATTTTCTTCATGAATTTATAATTAATGAGGAGAATCCTCGATAGACGTGCAATGTCAAATAATAGAGAGAAGATACAACAGAGGGAATAAGAGTATGGCTTTTTTTCCTTATTACTGGAATGATAAGTTACATATGATAAGTGAATTTATGAATAATTTAATAACGTATATAGAAAAAAAAAGGGAAATATATTGTCGTGACTGACGACCCTATACTTGACATAATTTGACGTTCCACTACCGTGTAATCCCTGACGTGTGATCAAACGAATGCGTGTACGCATTTCTCTATACCTGTGTATATGAGCCCAGGGGAGAGTTGTAGAGGGATAAAGAGAAGGCGGATGATAAAGTTTTCTGTGCACAGAAAAAAAAACGTTGTCTATGAAGTTGACTCAGTCTTGTTGACGAGTGAAAATTCTAAAAGTGGGCGATTTTTATTGATTGAATTTTTTATTTTCTTCTTCGTCTAGTATTAATGTCGTAAATTCAGTAGTGAAGAGGGGTAACACGTCATACTGTCATAATAATCTCATGACTAACGACGAAATAGTGAAAAAAAATATGACTAATAATTTTCAAATAAGCTCAACTTCTCAAATAAATTATCAGTTTTTTCTCAGTATTTCGACTCTCATTAATTTTTTGTGATTCTGTCGATATGGTGAAATTACATCAAATCGTAAAAAATTCGAGGAAGACTTGTTGAATTTTTCCCATTTTTTTTCGAAAATATTTTGGAAACTAAGCGAGATAGGGCGATTTATGACTTTATATTTCTTTCTTGAATTCCAAAAAATTCCAAAACATTTTTGGGCGAAAATGACATGTCTCCATAAGATTTCAAATGATTTAATTTAGAATGACCATAAAAATAGAGTTGATATTGAGCAATGAATTCAATCAGTAATTGAAAAAATCTCATTAAAATCCCAATAATTATTTGAATAAGCCTATTTTCGGTCACTGCTAATCATAACACAACCAGTCAGATCATAAAATTATAATCATTAGAATCACTTTACAGAGTTATTTCCAACGTCATGAGTTTGAGCGAGATTTTCTATAAGAATACTTAATTCTCAATAAATCAATTAAAAAGGGGTGAAAAGGTATTAATCAAGATTGTCCATTTTATTGCCCACTGAAATACAGGGTCTCAGAACAAAATCCTCTCACAGACTGTAGACACTGACTTAAGCTAAAGCTAATCGAGATTACGAAGTTCACAACCAAATGGATGAATATATCGGATGGGGTAGTGTAGTTTCCTCTCAAAGGTTATCGTTGTCAATGCATTTTCGTATTGAAGGTCTCCACGGGTCTCCAGAAACCTTGAGAGTGACCTCGAGAAAGGAGAAGATAGTTTAGGGCACACAAAACCCTCAAGATCTTATCGGTCTTTACCACCTAAGCTGTTTGCTTCTTGTAAACTTGGGCAGATTGCCCCATTCCCCTACCACGACCTCACCCACCCCCTCACCCTCTCCTTGTCTTTACTTCCTTCAGACTGGATGGACCATTCAATATGTGAATTGCGGCGACGTCGTTATAACGTTTCTACGGTTTCCGTCCGTCCGTATCACGTAGACTAAAATGGTTATTCGTGGTAAATACGATAAGGGTTCTTACGAGGACATTCAGAGGAATCCAGTGATGCTCATGGATTTATGATACAACGGGATACAAATGGAAGTGCGGTAGAGTGAAAGAATACGTCATCTGTTTGGTTGAATCATCAATTTCTTCAATTGGTGAAATTTTTTTCCTCGAGTGAAGGTCTTCGCTGGAAAATTTGGAGAAAATTACTCAATAATGTGAACATGCAGCAGCATTTTCTCAATTTTTTCCAGATTTTTTGACAGAGATTTTCAGTCTAAACAAAATATGGTCCAGATTACTTCGGTTTTCTCTATTGCTGGTGAAGATTAGTCGTTCGTGATTAGGACCTTGCTTATCCTCTTGATCTATTTGAATATGGGATGAACATTTTAGAGTACCAAATAGTCCATCCAAGTTTGTTGGATTTGGAGATCTTCTGAACCAAGTTTACTTTGAACAGGTTTGATTGACTTGATTGAAATAAGCGACTAATTCCAATTTCTTAACAACTTCTGCAATTTCGAATTATGTAAGTTACCTAAAAGTGGCTTTACAAAAGGCATTTCAATAAGTCAAAAGGAAAAGGTGTGATAGGATTCTCATTCTTTTTGCAGAGAATCTAGAGAGAAAAATGAATCAGGGCAAAAAAGGCGTATCTTCATTAGTTCTAAATATACGAAGAAAATGTTAGAACTGTTTGAATTGTTACTACGACTTCGATGTCTATTGTCCACTTAATTATCCGATGTTGAATGTAAATAATACTAAATTCGATTCAAATGAACCTCAAAAAAGATTTTTCCTAAAGAAAGTAAAAAAAAATAGACTCATCCTATTTTATCTCTTCTGCAGAATCTAATAAGGTAGAAAATTATATAAATATTTCACGAATAACAAAAGTAATCATCCTGTTAATACTTCTTTCTCCATGTTTCCATCAATAGCTAAGCACCATTCTCTGAGCATCATTTTGCATCTCAATATGAGATCTCTCGGTTAAACCCACAGGTTAATTGACCATTCATGGTTAATTTAGTTCTGTCAATGTGGTCGATTCGGGTACCTAAGGTGATAGGCCAAGTGAAGTCTAACTCTCCCTCTAACACTATCCTCCTCAGCCTCATTCCACTGCTAGTTGACGATTACGTATTCGTCTAGTCCCAACAAACCACTCAGTCGAAGATCCCACGGACGTTGATTCTGAATGGACTACGGTTTACCAATCCAATGGTCAAACCCCTCGTCGTCCCTTCTAATGCATAATATTTTCACAAGAGGAGAGAGAAAAAAAATTTACACTCAGTATTATTGATCAAATTAAACTCAGAGCACTGAACTGGTTAATTATCCCAGCCCCATTCAGAGCCACAAGTCGAATACAATAACCTCAACGAAAAAAAATACTTGAATAGAATTTTTCCGTTCACGTTTCGTATCCATTGTTCACAGGGCTTCTAATTACGAAAAATTTCCGGTGCAGTGAAACATAAACCAAAAGAATGAAAAAAAAAGCACAAACTTCTTTCATTAATTTGAAAGTGAAGCTGAATAATCCAATGTATTTTTTTGGGGGATATTATTTATATTCATTTTTTGAGGGTGAAGCTGGAAAAAATATGGATGAATTTTGACAATCCAAAAGATTATTAGGGAATAGATAATTTCATCTGGACCGGGGAAAAGGGTCTGAGGAGTAAACTAGGAGCTTAGCCATGTGAGTTAACTAGGGTTCAAGACTCCAACCTATCCCAGAGGATCAAAATCCCTTCTCTTTCATCTCGTTATAGCATTAGCCTGGGCACCTGGAATATTGAGCGTTTATTAATGTATCAGCACGGATCTCAACCAGCCCTATTTCCGAGTAGACTCATTCGAAAGAAGGGGAAAAAGTTGATCGTTGCAGTAGAAAACATAGCTTTTTTTTGGTATGTCCTCCTATAAAATGGCACCCGCGGAATAACTGAACATGACAATCCTCCCCAACTGAATCTGGTGAAGTGAATGGCTTTAAACTGAAACTGAAGAAACGATCCGATCGAGTCATATGCGATATCTCGAAGCTAATGCGAGATATCGCATCGATGAATCGATGTTTGTGAATGATCGATCGAAAGCTGCTGCTTTTGGAAGAAAGAAATATTGATGCAGGAGTGCGTGACGTGTTTTCGATTGTTAGTCGAATTCATCAATCGATACATTTATCGAATAGTCACTTGTGCGGTATCGATAATCGTCCATAATGATAACTTATCTATTAATACTAACGATAAGCAATGAATGGATTTGATGCAGACGCTTTTAACTGCGGAGTGAGGAGCTAAAACAGTAGAAAACGACTTATTTCAGCAATAAATCCCAATTGAATGTCTGGCTAATTAAAGGAGAAATACTCTTTTTACTTGAATCTTTCTTTGTAGATAATCTGAACAATTATAAAGAAGAATTGAGGTGAAATTGCCTTATCTCCCTTAGCTTCCGAGACATTCTCAAGGAAGTGATAGACGAAAAGAATAGGTTCATCCTGTTTTACCCATCCGCTACTAGATTTTTATAATGAATTGATGCAGGCATGCCTAAGAAACTTCAAATTTCTAGTTACTCAAAAAATTTCAACTGTTCGATGTATCGAACGTGCAGCAAACTACCTACCACACAAGCATCACGTTTTCATCCGAATGCTTTTTCATTGTATTAACTAATTCCGTACGCGTCAACAGTGGAATGAACTTTCTCCACTGGTTATCAACTTTCGTACGTGTTTGAGGCGTTGAAACAACGATACCAAAAGTTATTAGTGGTGATGGGGAGGCATTGGATTCTGGTAGACTCTCTAAACCCCTTTACCCCTGCCCGAAAAACTCATACCATACAGTAGTTACATGATTTTCAAATGTGCAGAATTCACTGATGCGTTACAGGGACCATTGTTCCGTCTTCCTTCTTCGATAAATACGTGACATTTTGATTAAAAACTTGGAAATTGAGTGATTTTGATAAATCATAGATTTTCTGAAGGTTTTGTCATGTAGAAACATGTGATTATCTTTGTGAGGGTGAGAGTCGTTTTGATTAGAATGCTTACAATGGAAAGCTCGACATGTTTCTATTTTAATTCGAATTGAAGTACACCAGACTCTCGCAAGTTGTTCACATACAAGCGTGCAAAATCATCGAATTCCGAGGGAAATGCAACTTGCAAGAATCCCCACTCTGCAGTCGCTTTGACCCTCACTCTAAAAATTCCAAAGGGTCAGTTAGAATTGGACTCACATGTTTATAGGTAGAAAGACGAAAAGGGATTGAAAGACCCCTTCCCGAAGGGGTAGGAGAAACAGTCGAACGATGTAAAAAGAGATTAGGGGAAGGGCGGGCAGCTTGCGAGAATGCAGCTTGCAAGAGTCTCCTGTAGATTTCTAATAATCTTCATCATTATAATTTCCTCCATTCTTCCAATACAAATAATTCTACCTTTTGAACAGGACATGTCCAAGTTGCAGATCTCGACTCTCCAAAATGAACTGCTGCTGTTTTTAATTCGCGAAAAATTTTTTAGACATGCATGACTGGAGTTGGAAATAATTGAGGGGGATTTTTTTTTATATCTGATACATCTGGGGCATGAAATAAAATCAGATGAGCTTCTTGCCATTTTTTTTTACCATTCAAGGACAAGGCGGTACCAAGGGGTGGCTGGAGCTATACTTGCTCGACGAAAGCCTACCTCACTACCCCCCCTCCCTCCCCCCCAAAAAAACAAAGGAGATAGGGGCATAGGGCGGAGGGAGGAGGGCATGAAGAGGGGAAGAGAGGGTAGTGAAAGAGGGGCTTGCCGACTTTCTCGGTACGTATCCACGCGATGGTACATTTTTAATTACTTACACCCACGCAGCTGCATCGGGCGATGACTATAAATCAAGGGTGGGTAGAAAAGCGCTCCCGCCCAAGGCAAAGTAATTACAGCTTGAATTTTAGATAATGTTGCCCGCAAGCACGGCTTTCTCCGGTCCTCACCGATCTGCCATAAATAAAGTCTCTAACCAACGTTTTACCCCCTCCATTGCCTTCTTTTTTTATTTGGCCTGCCAAATCGTCCGTCAGACTTCAATGTTGGATTTTAATTTCGTGTCTGAGATAAGTATTTATGAGCTTTTAGGAGCTTTCCGGCGATACTTTGTGAATGAAGTACTGGGAGCCAGGGAAATTTTTGGCTGAAAACACTGTCAATGAACCCATTATACGATGATTGCCTTTTAGATATCAGGATATTTCAATTTTGGAAGTGAAAGTCTGTGGAATTGATTGTGAGATGTTTAGTGATTCCAGGAATTTTTTGAGTTTTTTTTATTGCGATCTCATTAGTGATGTGAAACAAATCCTGAAATTTCCATAATGGGTCATGTGACACTCTAATGACCTTCACATGTAGGAGCTGACCTTTGACTGTTTTTGTCAAGTGACCCAATTTCGACGGAATCATCAAGTGTCGGTCAGATGACATCCAAGTGAATGATGCTCTATCTCTGTGGTATTCCAGTCTTCCCTGATTCATTGAACCATTATTTCATTTATAATTGTCAATTACAGTTACCAATTGTGATGAAGCTGTGACAAGAAGGAATACTGACCATCATTTTACATATAAGTGGATGATATCTGGTACATTTGACGATTATGACAATAATTCTGATTTGAGAATCACATAACCGTGTGGCACTTGCCCTTTATAGGGGATATTGCAATAAAGATTAGAGAGAGATTACATGACTGTCCTAAATTCGATACATGACCATTTTTAAACATTGAGTGTTATTTTATATCACTAGTCCTGATCATCTACTGGAAACTGAACATTACGAAGTTTTCTTGTACATCATTTTCATCTTAGGACAACGATATCTTCAACAGAGACCTACATGGCTACCTTAATATGTACCATGCGGAATAAATTCAATTAAGGTCGGATAAAAAATCTTAATACTTTCACAATCCTAATTTTCCTTTATAATTTTCACACTTTGCTCAATTGATATGTCATCGTCAACAGTATTAGCTCCCGACTGACAGAAAGATTTCCTCAGCTATCGAGAGCCCGTAAAAATAGGTCAGCACTTGAATCAAGAACTCCAAACAGTCCATGCACTCGTCAACTTCCAAAATTCCCTTCCACCTCGTGAAAACCGACCATAATTCAAACTCCTCAAGCACTTTAACATTCTTTCGTGTTCTCTCAAGACCTCAAATCAGTTCGCATAATTCTTCCCCCATTAACCCCCCTCCTCCTCCTCCTCCTCCTCGAGCAATTAAACCGCAGTTGTGGAAATTCAACGAAAATCCTTGAGATCAGGAAAAAATTGAAATAAAAAGGTAAAATTAAAATTAGAATGAGAGAATCAGTAAGAGTGGAATTTAATTAGGAAGCCAAAAAAAGGCCTCTCATGATTTCACAGAGCCATGAAGTAAAGACGAAGAAGAGAAAGATGGCTATATTGCGAAGACATAACAATCAGGGAATATGATAACGCACGGATGGTGGCTTATGCTTATATCGTTCAGCTTCTGGGGTTGGAGCGCCATGAGATGATGAAGAAGAGAAGAGAGAGAGCGAAAGGATGAGATGTGGATGATGCACGAGGAATCGTCGAGGCAGGATGAAAGATGATGAGTGAAGGAGCTGGCCCTGGGAATGAGTAGAAAGGGGAGAGAGGGGAATGGTAGGCGAAAAGGGGCAGGAGGCAGATTTGATAAGGTGGGCAGGTATGGGTGATACAGAGGAGAACTGAAGAGGGGGGAGGTAGGCTAGGAGAAGAGGGGCGCTTAATTAGAGCCAGACTTCCGTAGGATGCTTGAGGCTTCTCTCACTCGCCTTCAAGTTCTCCTTCCTGCAGTTTATCCCTACCGTAAAGTGGCTATCTTGAAGCAACCCTTGAAATTATATCGAATTTCTGATACCCACGGAGAATCCTTTTCATAACGTATCAAGGTGGTTCCTTAATCTTCATACGGATTTTTAATAAAGTTTGAGCTGCCTTTTTGGCTGGTAATGGGTGGATTGGGGAAAGCTTTGGAGGATAGGAGTCAGTAGAGATAATTTGCAGTGGGGAAAGTAGGATATTTTATGGGGATATGGATTTTTGAACTTACTGCTAAATGATTCCTGATGCTATTTGTTCTGAATCACGTGTTACGAAGGTGAAACTTGACTGGAATTCATGTGGGCTAGAGTTATGCTAGGGAAAGTGATGCCAGAACTTGTTAGTGAACATCTTAGTTCTGAGAATTGAAGTGCTTTGTTTTTCAATTTTCTCTTTATATTTTTATTATTTTGAACTCTTCATTAATTGCTATTAATTCAATAGTGAAGAGGTAAAACAGGATCGTTCGATTTTTTTCGAGCAATATCTCGGAACGTAAGGGAGATAAAGTAATTTTGCTTGACTTCTTCTTTGTAGAGGATTTCAAGAACTACCGAAAAATATTCAGATAAGATCGCTTCATCTCGCTTAATTTCCTCCATAAGGAAATTACGACTGGAATTTTTCATGAGTGTTTTTAGTTTTTACGGTCTCTTGACGGTATAAACATCGAGATCGGGTGTTTTGAATATTTTTATCCATTTAATGATATTTTAGAACAAATGTTTTTTTCAGGGCTTTGATGATCTTCTATGTGCTTCTAGGGTTAATATCCTCACCTTCTTCGCTGCAATAATTATGTAATATAGAAATATTAAACAATGTTTTCGGGGCATAACAATATTCTTAAAAAATGGTTTCCAAAAAATTGTAACATATTCAGCTGTATCTCTTCACTGCTGGATTAAAATAATCATTCCATATGTTCTTCCAAAAAAAATTTATACTGAATCAATTATAAGAGAATAAATTATAGAGAACAGAGCTTTCTGTCAAAAGGAAAATGAGGATGCAAGTAATTCTGAAAATGTCCGCTTTCACTCGCAGTTTACTCTGCTTCTCTTCACTCTGAATTCGACAAAACCAAACTAAAATTTTCGAAAATTCATCCAGACTATACTAATCAAGGTACGTATTTGCGTTTTATAATCCCTTGGTTGGCTAAGAGGGTAAAATCTGAAAGCTTAGTGGAATCTCCTTTCGGTTGGGTGAATAAGCCCGTCTCACCCTGTACCTCCTATCTATACCACCTTCTCTCCTCTTTCCACCCCTTTAAATTTTACGTAGGAGTCGCAAAGAAGATATGGCGCGGTAGAGCAGGAGGAAGAAGTGCGGGGAGGAAGTTTGGAGGCGTCTTTGCTATGAAACTACGGCACTCGCACCGACTTAATGGCTTATTTTATCCGGCAATATTGCGCCGGAAAGACTGGCGGATATCGAACTCGATAAATCGACCATACTCATCCCTCCATCTCTCTGTTAACTCTCACTCCAATGCAACACACAGTCTTCGTAATAACTATCCCTGAAACAATGCGGCTTCTCTTTTTTAGCCTTCGTAAGAATATTTCTTTTTTTTCACTCTAAATTGAGAAAGGGGGAGACAGGAGTGGGAATGTAATGCGCGTATTTCGAATAATTGATGATATTCTAGCGAACAATGCAGAGACCAGGTACTTTGGGAAAGGGGGAAAAAGGGGGTGGGGAGTTTATTGATAATTCAGGGGAGTTTGACCACTTTTTGCTTGAGCAAACTTTTCAACTGATTCTCCTATTCATTTTTTCACCCCTCCTCTTTTGAGTTTATTATTCAATTTTTTTTTACAAGTGCCGGCTTTTACGAAAAAAATGTGAGAAAAATTGTGCGATAATATAGACATATCGATGGATCTTCTCAAATTGTTTCACAAACTCGTCCATTAAAAAAAAAAATTTCAATCATTTCGGCACTAGCTATTGATTTTCAGTGATTTGGAGGGAGAAAAATGGACGCCTCTTTGTCAAGAACTCACTTTTTAATAGTTTTACCCTTTTCTGCTCAAGTCGTGGCCCAATAGAGCTTCAAAAGCACAAGTTGATGTATCCCCGTAGAAATTTCTCCACTCGACCGTATTTTTGCGTGAGACTAATCGAGTCACAATAGAATGTGATTCAAAATAGCAGCAGCGATATCGAGCTATCGAATCGACGTTCGTCATGCAATCGTCAAGTTCTTAGTGTTACCTACTTCACCCCAACTATTCACTCTCTCTCTTGATCTATTCCCTCTTTCTCACTCTTCCAACTCTCTCCATCTAACACGCTTTCATGGGGTTAGGTTCTGGTGTATATATCCCCCACCCCGTAGACATGTAATCCTATATCCACTCGACCATAATTCTCTAGTTGGCATGCGATTGCCACTTAAACGTCACGACACAACTACCACACAGTGCAATTTTGTCGCGATCAACTTCCATATAGACACCCCATTTACTTGCAATGGAAAATAATAAATTTCATTTGACAATTTTCAATAATTCTCTGATGAATTGATCAGTGCTATTCAAAAAATTATCTATGATTGGAATTGAATTGTATATTCATATGTATTGATGTAACCTGGCTGTAATTTAAAGAGTTAGTGTAGTGGTTGCAAATAATAATTTTCCCGCAAAATTGTGTATGCATCGCTTCTTATCCCCAACTGGTCAAGTGTCTCAAGTCAGTCCTGGAGGCCTTTAGTCAGTTGGTCTCCCATTTTATAAACGGTCAGATGTACTTTTGCCAACTTCATCTCGATCTATATTTCAGTATTTAGATCATCAACCAAACTTTCATGAGTGATATTGCACAAATTTACATAAATAAACATTGATTGAAGTGATTAATTAGAGTTATTGTCAGTTCATCAATTAGCTAAATAGCTCCATTAGAGCTAGTCAATGGCATGAAAAAATGAGTATTTGGGACTGCAATAAGCAATAACGTCTTAACCAACATTTTTTTTTGAATTTCTTGACAGTGAATTTTCAATGAAGAAGCATTTCTGAACTCAAATATGACATCTACAAATTTTGAAACAAAGGTGACTTTTCTCACTTAAATTAAGTAACTTTTTCTTTCTTAATTTAAGAAAGAAAAACTCACTCAAATCAAGTGAGTTTTCTCACTTAAATCAAGTGACTTTTCTTTCTTAATTTAAGTGACCTGCACATTCTTAAATTAAGAAAACATTTTTCTCTGTGTACTTTTGTTTCCAAGAAGAAGATATTGAGACAATCACTTTATTTCTATTTCTATTGTTACAGTAAATAATTCAACTGCTAAATCTTGTCTTCAGTATTGTCGTTTTTTTTTCTTTTCCTTCATTGCTGCAATATTTTTGGGTGAAAATAAAATGATGGTCAGAGAGCATGTATATTCTCATTGACATTTTCTGTACAAGAAGGTTCAAGTTACCCTAAAATTATGAGCGAATAAATTCGTGTAATTCCATTGAAATAAAAAAAATAAAAAAATGGAAAAAAAATTGTATGTCATCGCTTCCCCTGGTCTTTCAACAGTAGTTATTTCCCACGTTTTGTACCCCGACTTGGTGTCTGGACTGAAGAGTCCATTGCGTGCGATCTACATACGTCACTTCTTCAAAAATTCAATGGTCTTAAGAGGTGAGCATTGGAATCATAATTTATTCAAAGTTTTTTGTTTAGTCTTTTTTTACGTGAATATGTGAGACACATGAGACGTGAAAATTTACTTTTTATCATAAAAAAATGAAGTGACTGTCATGTGACACACTTCGTAAAAATTCTCGTATCCTTAATTTCACGGGAATAGCTCATGGCATATTAATGCATTCAGGTGTCAGACTTGCGACAATTTGTGAAGTGTCCCGAAGAAATGTACTCGTGGAGCATGTGGCTCGTAACAAATTATTTTCAATGACAATAAATTGAAGGAGAACTCAGAAATGGCTTCATTACTATCAGAAACTTTCTTGGGGCTTTTTTTGTAGACATTGACTGCAATCATTTTTTCTGAAATCTCTATTAGTAAGTATCGAATTTTCAGGATATCATAATGAGTCGAAAGAGAATTTCTACTCCAAAAAAAAAAACCTATATTTTCTCACATAATATCAATATTTATTAAAACCAATAGATCTCAAAGAAAAAATAATTAATTAAAAATTGAGAAAATTATAGTTAAAACCGGATTTTTTTATGTCGAGGAGTTGGAAAAAAAATAGAAAAAATTGAGGAAATATCCCAACATGTCTGCATTGTTGCGAAATTTTTGAAAAAATTTTTTGTACAGGTCTTCACTATTAAAAAAATTCCCGAAATATTTAACTCTAGTCTATCTGTTGAACATTTGAAAAATTCTATTTTCTTAGATAAATCAAAATGCTGAAACTATTTTCTCACAAAAATTTAATGCTCTATTATACAAAGAAGCAAAAAAAAACGTTAGGATCACAGCCTTTAATCAACTTAAAAATCCACAATTACCTGTAGAATATAATTGTCATCCCTTCATTCGTATGTTTCTTGATAAAGCACAGTACAAGCTGTAGCATCAGTATCCCCTTGGGGAGTTGATTTTGAAAGGTTTTGTGGGGGAGGTGGCGTTTTGGTCACGCGAGGCCGTGCCTGTCGCAGAAGTCCACGCCACGCAGAAAGAGAAAGACCACGCAATCACAAAACAACACTGTACAACTTACCTTACCAACGTATATCAGATTTCTAATTGCTAATTTACTCCCGCAACCGTAAAATGTTGTCCCTTCATCACCCTTTCCCCTCTCTCCTCACACACACATACACATACACATACACGTACAGTTTTTTTTCTTTCTATTTGCGAGAGACTTTCGAATCGTGTGGAAAATTGGTGGACTTACCAGTGAATTATGTGGTTTTTCGTTGAGCCTGGGCTGCAGTGATTTTCTGTTATTTGGCAGTGAATTTTATTGGATATTTACCTGAAAAATAGAGAAAAAAAAGTCCATTAAAATACAAAGAATTGATTAAGTAATTTTTAGAGTATGTTCAATTTTTCTTTCTTTGTAATTAACTTGTTAATCACTTTTTCAGCACAGTTTTCATTGATTTAATAGAATCTTCATCCCGATAAATCCCAAGTTCCCCTGTTTCTTCATAAATGTCCATTCGTTTCAGTGCAAAATTCAAGAAAAAAAGTCATGAAATAAAAAAAAAATTTAGGCATCACTTCGATGAAGGAAAACTGTGGAGAAAAGAAAAATCCAAATTTTCTTCATTTTACAAAAAAGGTCCACGGGCTGCAATTTCTTCTGCTGAATGCATTAAGAAAGAAAGTTGATGGTTCCATCAACAATCAATGCCAATTAATGCATCAGATCATTCATAATTATCATAAGAAGAAGAGAGTCGGGTAAAATGGACCTGCAGGGTAAAAAGATTCCAGATTCTGTTTTACAATGAAGGCCTCTACCACAAAATTTGAAAAAATTAATGAAGTATGCAGATATGTTGGAACCTCTCCTCAATTTTTCTTAGATACTTTCACAAAGTTTGTCCTGGGATAAAGTTCACCTCCAAGGAATTATTTCGTGTGTCAAAGACATCCCCTCCTCCCACTACCACCACCACATTTATTCAGACACCCCCATATCTTCATACAAAAAAAATAGTATAGTTGTCCGAGGATTTTTCGACACGCAAGTCCTAAAATCTCCCTGAATAATGAAAAATCACATACAAAACTTTTTTACAAAGTATGTACAGAAGGAACTAAGTAATATTTTTTTGTTCCACCAACTTTTATCTTCCATTATTAAACAATAGAATCGACGATTTTGTTTCTAAAAAATTCACAAACGATTGATTTGCAACTTCAGAAGAATGATAAAAAAAAAAAAACAAGGAATATCCTTGAAAAATCGAAAAATTCTTATTCAATGCTCACCAAGTTTATTCACCATGAAATGCACCTCCCACTACCTATATTTAAACGTCCACCACGTGCCATACAAATAATAAATAAGACATCGGGGGGAGGGCTTTTACGCTTCATTCTCAATGCTAAAAATCCCCTGTATAATAAACTCAAAATACTCGAGTAAAATTTTCAAACATTTCCAGAGAGAGAGATCCCCCTCACCCCCCTCCCCTTAGCCCTCTTGAAAAGTTTATGAATTTTATATAGTCTCGTAAATGCTATGGAGTATCACTGGCAATATTATTGCAGTTCTCGCGCGCCAAAGTGAGACGTCTAAAAATGATTTTGTATGTACACACACGTAGTACTATTTTGCACCACTTTCAAGCAATCACGAAAGCAATTGGAATCAGTAAATATCGCTTTGGTGTATAGAAGGAAAACGATCTCACTGAAGGCGTTTATATGAAAGAGAGAGAGAGAGAGAGGGAATAAGGGAAGTGGATGAAAGGGGTGAAGTTGAAACTGGTTTTAGAGGGTGGGTTAGTGGGTTTGCGAGTCTCGAGACTCCGGAGGGCTTGCAGTGGTTTTAGGTGGGTCGAGTAGTTGAGTTTGATATCCAGTGGGTATGATATGTCCTTGAAGCATGCGAGCGCAATCATCCGCTATGAAATACCAGACCTCCCGCTCAAATCCACCTACTTTTCCACCCCCCCCCCCTCTAGTGATGTTTCGTAGACAATTGTTGGGCTGTTATGAGCACGCCAGAGTATCAACAGCGTCTTCGTTATTAGTTGGAGAATTCAAACTTTGGATTTCAACGATTTGGGAAGAATAAATGATGGGCCTCTTTGGGGAAGTTGGGATTGGGGTCGGGGGAGGGGGTGAGAAAGTGTGGGAGAATTGAGATGATGGAGTGAGATTTTGGGAGTGAGAGGGGATTTTGTGAAAAACAGGGAAACATATTTTTTTTCAATGCGAAATTTGTTATTTCTATTTTTTATTTAATTTGTTAGGAATTCTTGTGGATTTTTAAGACATTTTTCGGGATGAATATCGAAAAATTATTGAATTTCATAAAATTATATATATAATTTTCTTGGGAATTATTGAGGCAGATAAACTCCATTTTGAAATTATTTTCTGATATTCATGCTGCATATTAAGATGAGTAATATTTTAAAAAAATTGAAAATTATCGATGATGAGAAAGGCTATACCTTCAATTTTCAGTTTGAGAAAGTGAAATTGTCAAAAAAAAAAAAAAACTCAAAGTTAATACTCATCGATGTGTTCTATCAGCAATGTTTTCATCTTCTCAACAGAATCATCAAAAATATTTTATCTTTAATGGGGGAAAAACCGGGAAAAGATAGACCTGAGGTTAAAAATAAATCAGAATTCTTTCTGTATAATAAAAAAAAAAATTGTTTCTGTAGGAAAATTCACCACCCAACCAAGAAAAACTGAAAAAAAGTCTTTCCTGCTACCGCATTCTTCATTTTTTTCATAAAACTCTTCATCCGGAAAAAAATGAGAATGTATGCATACAGCTCAAACGAATGTATATGAGAATAGACGAATTCTAATATGTACAGGATAAAAATATCAATATTTATAAATATCAAAAAAGAATTGAATTTAGAATAATTTAAATATTGCTGCAAAGAATCTGTAGTAGAGATTTATAGATACATCTTCAACAATTTTTAATCCTGAAAGTTTCTATGAAAATGAAAATTTCGTACATATAGTCCGGCATATAGTCGAATGGCTATATGCACAACCTATCATATCAATATTTCCAAACTATCCAAAAAATTGACCTTAAATTGTATTTTTCTTCTCTGTTTCGTTCTTTCATCTCACAAATTCCGAGCGATTTTCATTATGTAGAACATCAAATTCCACTAAAATCCAATACATCCCCAGCTCTGATGTCCATCAACCCCTTAAACCTTTTTCACAACCATCTCACAGAGAAAGACTAATTCTAATATTCCATAAAATATTTTCAAAACTCGTTCCCTTTCTTTTTCCCCACAAATATCAATTTCCAAGTTTGCATGACAAAGAGACAAAAGTAAATGTTGGAAAGTGTAAATATCGTGACATCTAGATGGATGGACGTGGAATGGTATAATATGGAGATGGGGAATGGTGGTTATCCAAAAACGGCTGATGGGGGTGATATATTCTCTCCTTGATGTGGTCTGTGGGGCTTAATAATCCCTCCGTCTCCTCTGGACCTGCTCAAACACTTCCCTCCGTGTATGCTTATATTCAGGATCTCCATTTAAATAATAAGAAGCTCCAAAATTTCGCTATTTCAAGCTTCACGAGTATTTTACAAATTAGCAATGGAAAAATTGATTGAAGAATTGATTCTCGATTTTGACGTTTACACACAGAAAAAGCTGAGCAGAGAATATGTTTTTTCTGTTCATATTATATGCACTAGGCAGTACATATAATATGAACTATTGTTTCTTGCATAGAACATGCGCTATTAGTACATAAAATATGCACTATTTGAGCATATTTTATGTTAAATTTTTTCCGCATAAAATATGCTCATGATGCGCATATTTCATGCGTTCTGGGAATGCATAGAATACGAACTTATAAATAACATAGAATATGTTCAAAGTGAACATAAAATATGTTCTAAATAAACATAAAATATGATGGAAAAAGAATCATTATACGATAAATGATTTAATTGTTCTGTTTCCCAGCTTTTCGTGAATATCTCGGTGAATAAGCGAGATAGAGCGAAATAGATATCAATATTGAATCGGGAGAGAGTTTTTTTCAATTTTTCGCTATCATTCCGGTAAATAAGCAAGATAGAGCGAAATGGAGGGTAATTCGGGATCAGGAGGGAGTTTCTCCAGCTTATCAAGATTATCTTGGTGAATAAGCGAGATAGAGCGAAATGGACGTTAATCCTGCAGAAGGAGGGGGTTTTTCCAGATTTTCGTGATTATCTTGGCAAATAAGTGAGATAGAGCGGAATGGACATTAATATGGGAGCAGGAGGGAGTTCTTCCAGCTTATTTCGATTATCTTGGTGTATAAGCGAGATAGAGCGAAATGGACGTTAATTCTGGAGAAGAAGGGCGTTTTTTCAGTTTTTCGTGATTATCTTGGCGAATAAGTGAGATAGAGCGGAATGGACATTAATATGGGAGCAGGAGGGAGTTTTTCCAGTTTTCCGTAACTATCTCGGTGAATAAGCGAGATGGAACGAAATGGACGTTAATATGGGATCAGGAGGTAGTCTCCTCAACTTTTACAATCATCTCTGTAATTAAGCGAGAGAAGGTGAAATGGACGTTAATTTAGTATCAGGAGAGAGTTTTTTCAGTTTTTCGCCAGTATCGGTGGAATAAACGAGATAGAGCGAAGCACACATATGGAATTATGAGGAAGTTTCCAGATGAAATAATATCCTTGACCCCAAATAGAAAGTCCATTTCGCTCTATTTCACTTCTTTGCCGCTATAGTCGCAAAAAATCAAATCAACTCCCCCTTGATCTCAAATTAACGTCCACTCCGCTCTATCTCGATTATTCGCCAAGATACTTACGAAAAACTAGAAAAACTTGCCGATGATCCCATATTAACGTCCATTTCGCTCTATCTCGCTTATTTGCCGAGATGATAGCGAAAAACTGAAAAAACTCCTCAATGATCTCACATTAACGTCCATTCCGCTCTATCTCGCTTATTCGCCAAGATAATCACGAAAAACTGGAAAAACCTCCTCCTTCTCTAGAATTAACGTCCATGTCGCTCTATCTTGCTTATTCACCAAGATAATCGTGATAAGCTGGAGAAACTCCCTCCTGATCCGGTTAACATAGTAATGATTACAATGTTCACATAGTCATGACTGCTATGGTGAACATAGTAATCATTACTATGTTAACATAGGAATGATTGCTATGGTGAACATAGTAATCATTGCTATGTTCAGCATAGTAATGGTTACTATTCTATTTCTCTCCGTGTAAAAACAAAAAGGCGTAAGTGCTAAAATTGAAATAAAAAATCCTAAAAACAAAAGGGCGTAACTCCAAAAATTCTCCTGAGATAAAAAAATTTATAAAAACAAAGAGGCGTAAGTGCGGAGATACGTCCTTTTCACTTTAACTTTAACAATTATATATAATTGCTATATATAGCGATTAAAAAGGAAATAACAAAGGGGCGTAAGTGTGGAGATACGTCCCTGCCATTTTAAAATTGGTAGTTACGCCACTTTGTTATTTTAATTTTCATTTATCCAAATAATGTTCCAGAGGCCATAAAAAACATTTTGGAGTGATGCGTGGACATACGCCCCTTTCACTCCAGAATTTCGTGTTTTTGGCACTTACGCCCCTTTCACTCTAAGGCGACGATATGTACAGTAGTACATATTATATGTACAATAGTACATATTATATGCACAGTAGTACATATTATATGCACAGTAGTACATATTATATGTACAGTAGTACATATTATATGTTCAGTAGTACATATTATATGTTCAGTAGTACATATTATATGTACAGTAGTACATATTATATGTACAGTAGTACATATTATATGTACAGTAGTACATATTATATGTACAGTAGTACATATTTTATGCTAAGGTCGTGTGCATAAAATATGGATAATCAGAGCATATTTTCTGCGAAAAGTCAAATCATATTTTATGAAATGCTCAGTGCATATTCTTTGCTCAGCTTTTTCTGTGTGTATTATATATATTTCGATTCTTAGGATCGATTGATGGACTGTAACAGTGTATCCTTTTCATTTTAATCAATTTCCATGTTTAAAATTAATCTTAATTGAGAAAAATTATGATTATCCGATAAATGAAGCTTTATAAAATAATTTTTTCTTTAATTGAAAGGTGAAACAATGATGCATGCGAAATCTATGTTCCAAGATTTGAGGTAAAGTAATAATTAGATGATAGGAGAAATTGGAGCGAAATGGACCTGCAGGTGAAAATGATTTGGGATTTTCTTTAAGAGCGAAGACGTTTTCATGAAGAAATTCAAAAAATGCACTAACAGAATTCGAATATTGTAGAATTTTCTCAAATTTTTTTACATTTTCCCACAATGTCCTTCACTCCGAAAAAATATTAATGAATCGTATGACTCTAGAGGGCCATTCTGCCCCGAGCTCCTCTACTAATTTTGAAATCAAATCTCGCTATTAATGTGGACTTTTGTTGATTACTTTGAATTGTGTTCCAACCGTGAGAAATTTTCTTGTATTTGAAGAAAAAGAAAAAAAAATAATTGACTTTATTCATAAATAATTTCGAATTTTTCCCATATATCAACAATTTTTATTCTGAAATTAAATTGTGGAAATTCATAAATTAGGCTTTAAAGAATACATAAATTTTCAACAATTTTGATTTTTCAATTTTCCATAATATCGCCACCTTAGAAACAAAAGGGCGTAAGATCCTGTATTTATCTACAGCACTTACCCTTCTTTGTTTTTGAAGTGAGCAACATAATTTTGTAAATAAATCAAAAAGTCGATTACTTCAACATGAAATCCGATTCTCGACTAGAATCCAAATCGATTTTACCATTTCCATCATAGATTATCTCGTGGCGAAAATCGCGATGAAGTATACGAGAATCCCCGAAAATTTATCAGGGAAAAATGTAAAGAATCCGACGTAAAATACAGTTTAAAAAAAAACACAAAATGAATCAACTGCACACAGTATATTCAAGGGGAGGAAAGGTGGGGAGGGGTTAGTCTTCATCGACTGGCACAGACTAGTACCGATATTACCCCAGGCACGCCTCGACCTCGCGCAACTAGAGGGTCTCATGTGAGGGGATATATATACCTGGATGGTATATCCACTTCTATCCACAGCGATCAATTAATTCCAGGACGCTTAATGCCCTTCTAAAGACCATTCTGGCTTTCTCCTAACCTATAACCCCAGTCCTCCCCTCCGACACTGAATAACACCTTCGATAAAGCCCTCGTATGGTAACGTCAGGGGCATCAAAGTTTCGATACTCCTCGTCACGCGATTTCTTTACACCTCGCGGCAAAGAAATGAAATGAAAAATTAAAAAAAAAAGGAAGAAAAGTTTTACTAATTTTTTCACTCAGGCTGTGAAAGTGTTAGGCACTTCTTGACAAGGTGAAGAAGATTTCTTTATTCTTGTTCGTCGTAATTGTGATGGGGTTGAAATAATCCAGTGCATTGCCTTTTTTTTATGCTTATTTTTTGAGGGAAAGATTAAAATTAAAAAAAAAGACTTGATTTTTCTTTTTTGATTAGAAAAAAATCAAATGTATTGATTCAAAAATTTTTTTCGGAGAGAAGGAATTTGTGGAAAAATCTGAAAAAAATTGAGAAAGTAGTCTAATATGTCTATATTATTGGGTAATTTTTTCAAAATTTTTCGAAGAAATCTTCGCTTTCAAAAAAAATCTTAAATTACGGTTTGGATGAAATAATTTAAAAAATTGTAATTTATAAATTTTTAAAGTTTTCCTAATTTTCTTGGACTTTTTTGTTCTTTTTCTCTCTATTATTACCCCGACTTTATTTGCATCTATCCGTTTATCTGGTTAACTCAAGAGTGAGAATAAAGAGGTGTGGGATAGGAAACTCCCTTGAGTATTCTAATTGTGAGCGGCAGACTGGTGAAAATACCATGGAAATAAGGAGACTCTTCCCTTTTACCACGTAACATCTCTTGTAAGAGTTGATTTTCAGTAGAAATTTCTCTTCGGTCTTTCTCTCTGTTAGTCTGCTGAATAAAAGCCCTATCTTCATTCATCCTTTCCTTCGTTTCTAGCCAACGAGACCGCTAGAATCACACCCCCCCCTAAAATTATAAGGTATGAGTGTATAACACTGCCTACATGTTTCACCGATACTACTGTGGACTTAATTTTCGTAGGGAAAATTGAGTGTCTACGAATGGTAAATAGTATCACCCACTTGAAATATCTGGGAGAGGAGAAAATGGCTTTACTTTTGCTATGTGTGTTGCAGGAAAATTGCCACGAACTTTTACACGATGGGATGGAAAATACTAGACTGAGAAATGGAGAGGACTTTTCAATTAAATGGGAGTGACTCGGTGGAGAATGGGGCAAAATGAATCTGCGAGGTAAAATAATCCAAAAATTTTTTTCAAAGTGAGAACCATTGAAAAAAACTAAATTTTCCATGAAAAATTAAAACTTGCATATGTATCGAAAAAATACGAGATTAAATTAAAATGGAAAATGTTGAAGTTTTTAATGAAATTTTCAAAAATAGGCAAGACCCGAAAAAAATCTACAAAAATTCAACAACAATTTAGACATATCGGAACATCTTCTCAAATTTTTTTAGATTTTTTCGTAGACTTCTTCACTCCGAAAGAAAATCCTGAGTCATTATGGCCCGGTCTCCTAGATATTGATTGTTTTTTTTTGGAATGAAGCCCGGAACAAAATTTGAAAAAATTTACAAACAATGAAGACATATTGGAATATCTTCTCAATTTTTTCCCGATTTTTTAATGAAGTGCTTCAGTTCCCAAGAAAATTTTGAATCATTTCATCTGGATCGTTGCTAGTTTAAAATTTTTTTTCAACATGAAGCCTTCCATCAAAAAATTCATCAATAATACAGACGTGCTAGACGATTCTCTCAATTTTTTCGTGAAAGTCTTCACTACCAATATTTTTTTATTAATTTCTACTTCTTGCCAAATGAGATTCTTCTTGTATTTACAAAAAAATATTCTCAAACAAAAAAAAACAATTTCTAATTAACAAAAACGATAGCCATTCTTCTCATTCATCAAGAGCAATGAATACAAATAAAATTGCTGAAAATATACTTGCTTTATTTTTCCAACTAAACCATAAGATTTACGTAAAAGTTGTCATTGTCAAATGAATTTAACTCGGCTGTCTTGAAAAGTAAGGTAGAGGTACCCTCGACGACAACACGACTCTACTGGTTTTCGGTCCCAGTACCCGTGAGTTGACGTTGAAAACGACGTTGGCCCGGTTCACCCGTTGCGACTGTCGCTCACAATTAGCAATCCCGGAGGGTTGTTCACCATCATCCACTACTCAGTTGAAAATCCCAACTCCTACGATGTTCTCAAGGAAAAGGAAAATAGAGAAGTCGCAAAATTTCTAATTCTCCATCTCTTTTTCACCTCTTTCTCTGTCTCATTTCTATCGTGAAAATAGAGAGAGAGAGAGAGAGAGAGAGTTTCCACGTTGAGTGCAGGAGAAATGAAATGAGTCAGAGTAGTAGTCCCACAGTGGCATACAACTCGTATACGAAAAGCTCTTTGTATTAACTATCGGGTCGACTCCTTCCTGTCAACCCTTTACTCTCCCTCTTCTCTTATTCTATAATGTCTACGTCCGCCAACTCATTCAAACTTCACTTAAATGTCTAATCTTAAAGTTTTCAATGTTAAATATTTTTTTAGACATTTTTTTTTTATTTCTTTGGGAAATGAAAATTGAAACTGTGAAATGAGAAATTGATGAGATTTGAGAGGAAAATCCGCAACTAAATACTTTGAGACTTTTTTTTGACAATGAAGGCCTTTTTGAAAAAAATTGAAAAAATTACACAACAATGGAGACATGTTTGGCCATTTTCTCGAATTTTTTCAGATTTTTTCATGACGTCCTTCACTTCGAAAAAAATTCCTGAATTACTTTGTCCTGGTTTCTCCAATTTTTGAGAAAATTTGTTTTTTTTTTTAATTGCATCTATACTGGAAAATGTCGTTTTAAAATTTTTATCAGGATTTCGATGTTAGATCTCATCCTTCTGGCCATAGTTCGTGAATGGAATATTCTCAATGTCGGAACACGATTTCAATTCGTCCCAATGCAATCGTCTATGATTTCTGAAACTAAATCCCCTCTTTGCAATTTCTAACTCATAATTTCCACGATTCCGTGATAAACTGTAATCGACTTCTGTTTGGCCGTGTTCAGCACTCGTCTGCACTCGATGAACTCGATGGGAATGATTTCGAGAACATCCGACATGTCATTATTGACTGCGGAAATATAGGCGATAAATTATATTTGAGCTATATCACGACGAAACTCATGATTGAAAAATTCAGAATAGGTTTTTCATATCTAAATTTTTGTATTTTCAAATGAGCAGTGGAGAGGCAAAATAGGATGAGTCTATTTTTTTCGAAAATATCACGGAAACTAAGCGATATAGAGCGATTTGGAAATTTCTAACAAGTCATATTTCTACTGAAATTTCAGATAATTACGTCATTGAAAAATGGACACATCATCGACGTTAAAATAACTTCAAGCCCGGATATCAATGAAATTTGTTAATTTCATTTTAATTATTTCTTGAAAGTTTAGTAAAAATGGGAAAAATTAAAAGAAAAAATTGAAAATTCCAGTCATTTTGATTCTGAATATTCATATTCAGTTGAAAATTCTAGTAAGATGTAGAATTTCCGTCTCAATTCTGCTTAAGACTTATAGATTCCATCGAATTTCTTCTGAAACTCACAGATTTCATAACCATCTTCACATTCAAAAAAATTCAATATTACGTTTATGAAAATTCCCATCAAATTGTCTATGAAATTTTCATTTTTTTCTGACAGTGATTGTCGACCACAAGAAATATTCATTGAGTTCTCAAACACAATGAATTACTTTAAGTTTTTCGACTCGAAGTGAACAACTCAACTCATTTTGCAATAAAAAATTATAAAATCAAAATTTTCAAAAACCAAACTCAATGCAAACCCAGAATAGGCGCATTGAGCATGGCGGGCGGAAAAATTTGCAAAGAAAACGTTAAAAACACTAATTTTCAGTTGGCAGAGCTATGCTCCCCATTTATCGAAATCTCTATTCCACCAATCATCTCCTCCTCTTCAACTATTCAGAATAATAATAAAATACACACACAGATCGGAAATTTCCAAGAAAAATGAAGTACAAAGAAAAAATACATTTTTTTTTTCCCTCGGCATAGACACTGGAGAGGCGAATGAAAAAAATGAGTGAAACAAAAAAACCTAAAGTCTGTAAATTTTCTTACATTTTATGAGCCATCAGAATTTCATAACCTCGAGCCAGTCCGTGTGGTACTTTGCACAGGAAAACTTTTCCAGTCTCTCGCATCTTCCCTCTTTCTCCCTCACGGACTTTTCCCCTGTGCGTCAGGGTGGAGGGAGGAGGGGGGGGGGCAGTGAAGAAGAGATATATTATTCCAAGACGAAAGAATAAGGTAACAAGGCACAGAAAGACGGACAATTCATCATCACAATAATTTCAAAAAAAAAAAAGCTGAGATTTTCCTTGAATATCAGTGAAGTCAATGGAAAATATTCTATGAAAAAAAATGAGGAAAAACAGAAATTCATGAAATTAGGAAAATTTTCTCCCTCTCACTCTATTTATAAGTGATGAAAATCAATAATTTTTGACTTCTTATCCTTTCCGACGAAAGAAATGAGAATTATTTATAAAAAATCTTGTGATAACTGTGATGAAAGACTTTAATTTTTAATCAAATGTTTCCATTTTTTTGTACTTTGAGTACTAGACACCCTTTTGGATGTTAAACACAACAACGGATATAATAACACTGGCCTAATGATTTGTTTGTGATCGATCTTCCTCGTGTTATTTGGAATGAGCTAATTCGTTTATAGGGAAGACTGGGCTAATTGAACCTATAAATTTACATAATTCGGGATTTTTCTGGAAAAATTCACAAAAAATGTTCACATATTGGAGCATCCTCTCAAATTTTTCCAGATTTTATGAAGTTCTTCACAACGAAAAAAAATACCTCGATTATGTTACTATAGTGGTCCATTTTGCCCCACTCTTCTCTATATCTATAGATTATTCTTGCCATATTTTATGGAACTGTGTACAAATTATGCTTTTTTTTTGTAAAAAAAGAAAACAAACATTCTTCCTATCAATCATAGTTTGAATAAAATTCAAGAACTCAGTTCCAAATTCTTAAGATGTTGATTTTCAATGAATTCTCAACTTCAGCAGCGACCTACATGACTACGTTCATTCTAAATCGAGAAAAATTTTCGTCTATATAAGACAGATTCAATAACTTTGAATTTTGTCTTTCTCCAAGAAAATGAAAAGAATGTGAAAATCGAGATTATCACATAAACAACTGATTGTTCCCAATCAGACAGAAGCATTTACAGATAAAAACTTTTATCCACATCGACACGAAATGACCAGCATTTAATGTTCCACACAGTCACTATTATTGGCCTCCTATCTTATCCTTTTTATAGAAGAAAATACTAGAGGGAGGAGAAGAAAAAAAAATATATATAAATGAAAGTATTGGGCTGTCGATATCGAATGAAATTGCGACAACACAAGCACAAAGTAATAATTGCAGTAATTCCGAGCCATTCGGTTTATTGGGCCAAGAGAGAGAGATAATCTCATCGCCCCAGTTTCACGTTCTATCCATTTGCCCTCAGTACGTGACGGGAAGAAATGTTACTCCTCCTTTGGCTTCATGGGACTATTTTCTTTTTCTTCCCTTTTTTTTCCTCGAATGATGTCTTTAAGTAACGATATTATCCATGTAAATGTCTCGACCGATAACAGTATATTTTGTCTACTGAATTTTTTGAAAAAGATGATTTTATTGGAATTTTAATATTCAAAATTTATCAGAGAAAAGACCGATTTAATTTACCAGGCAAATCTCAGAGATTTAAGGGGAGAACAGACCAAAATGATCTGGATTTTTTATTGATATGAAGGCCTCTATGAAAAAATTGGAAAAAATTCTTCAACAATGTCAACATGTTAGACCATCTTCTCAATTTTTTTTAGATTTTTCTGCAAACTCCCTCACACCAAAAAAAATTCTGCATCATTCCCCCCTCCCACCCCCGGTTTCTCTCAAAAGTGGGATTGGAATTCGATTGTTCTCAACTGATAATCAGCAAAAGCTCCTCATTCCCACGACTCCAAGTCTCATAACACTGTCTCAAGTATCGTAATCTGAAATCAACGCATTTTCCTTCCAATCCCACTAGAATATTTCTCTCCCATAATCAGGAAAAATACGATAATTTCACTATTCTTACTTACAAATTCTCAATAAATCTTCTTCACCTCCATCACTAAAATCGCAAAGAGTGTCTCTTTCAAAAAATTGTCTCAATTAACCAAAAATTGTCACTAAAATTGAAGAAACCAATGAATTATGTCCATTCGAAAGTAATAAATTTATCAATAAATATTTAAGGAAAATGAATATGTTTCAAAAAAATCACTATTGAGTTGAAACAGTCGTTCTGGCGCTCGTACTGAGGTATACCGGGCAACAATCTCGGCTCTCCATGACAGGGGAAAATATCCCGAGGGCACTTGTCTTTGCTAGCCACCAGGAGGAGCTTGCGAACACAGGACAGAATTCAGTGTATTTCTATATAGATGTAAACCTGTAAAACGCCAGGAATGGTGGTGGTTCGCCAAAAAAGGAGAGAGAGAGAGAGGGTACGTGAGGGGGAGGGTAAGAGTGGAGGAGGGAAAACAGGGAGGTGCAAAACCTCAGTGAGAGGGCGGAGGTGGCGCCATCCCCGTCCTTGATTCTGATTGGACGAGTGCCCTCTCCCACCCCCTCAAAATCCCACCTTCCTAGTACAAGACCAAGTCTAGGACCAGTTGCCCTCCTCCCCTCCTCCCCCCTTACCTCCTCCCGTCTCTCTGTCAGAAGGAAACACACATACACATAGAGCGCTTTTTTTCTCTCCTCTCAACTCTTCCGCGGAATTCTTCTCCGCCATATTTCCTCTTGATTCTCATTTTCCTTTTTTTTTTCCTCCAAGTTCTACAGTACTACCAGACTCCATCTTTCTTCTTGAAACTCACGAGACCAAACATTGTTTTGGAGAACCATTGATGACAATTCTTTCGTAGGTCAATGGAGAATGAGAATTTTTTAGTGGAGAACTGGCGGTTGAATCAATGGTGTGCAGACAGCATTTTTTTTTGAAGTAAAAGACTTCATGAAAAAATCTGAAAAAATTTAATAAGATGCTCCAGCACATCAAAATTGTTGGTGAATTTTTTCAATTTTTTTTGGAAAACCCTCCATTCTCAAAAAAAATCCTAAATCATTTTGCCCGGTAGGTCCATTGTACCCTGCTTTTTCTCCTATTTTGGAAATGGAGACTTTTAGGGAACCAATAAACATGGAATAACCTTTGGAAGCATGCTCTAGAAGCAGCTCATTCATACTACAAGTACTCACACTGGAACACCCGTATCCCGAGGACCTGCAGATGAATCCTGAAGACCTCCAACAAAGAAACCACCAAATACACTCACTCTGTCCACTATTTTTCACCGAAAATAACACCTGTAATCTCAATTATTCTCTCAAATCCTCAACTCTTACTATCCTCAGTACCCAAGTAACTAACACATGATATAGATAGATTTAGGGTAAGGTTAGGTATAGTTCAAAGCACGAGATGTAGCACAAGCCGAGACCTAGACACTACTGAACCAGCCCCATGGCAAACCTTGTTAACGGCAGTCGACAACCAAGTTTAAACTTTGGGTAACAATCCCCTCACTTTCAGAAACCCTCCTCTTTCCCCTTTTCATTTGCCCCTTCTCACCACCCCCCTTCTTCGGATCGTCTTAATACATTTGCCCTTGGAATTGTGTTCAAGAGAAAAAAAAAGAATGGCAACGAGTTAACAGCAAAGAAAAATGAAAATGGAGTTTTTGAAGAATAATAATCGCTCCAAGATTGTCAACTTGTATCATCAACTTGTGCTTTTTTTTTTTGATATTTCAGAAAACGCCGACTGAGTGTCAAGTTCAGGAGGTTGAGCCATTGGAGGAGGGGAAGAACGTTAACCCCTCTTCTGCCCTCCCCCCCTCCCCCGAAAAACTCCGTTGATGGCCGTATAACAAGAAGAAAGAAGTAACTAGTCGGCCAGAAGGTATAGTTTGTTCAATGGCAAGTCTTCAAGTGGGGAATGGGTATTACTCTCTTTTCTCACCCTCTCCCCCCTCCCCCTTTTCCTCACACATACCCACAGACAAAGAGGGGAAGTTGTTCACCAAGAACAAGAACAAAGTTCTTGGCTTGAATGAACTTGAGGGAGCACAGTCACCCTGGTGAAACTTTGGGTGAGAACCAAATTCCTATCTTTCATTGATACCAAAGTTTGATAACAACACTGACCAAGTCAAAAATATTGACAAAATTAAGGGTGAATTGTGAGATTGGCATTGGAATAATGAAGTATGATGATTTTAGTATGATAGGGATGTGAGAAGAGAGTTTACGAGAATAGAGTAACCATTGTGTTGCATGAATTTAATGATTTTAAGAAGAGAAATAGACTAAATATTAGAGACTCTAAGGTTACAAATTCGTCATTGGAAAATGTGAAGTGAAAAGGGTTTTTTCCGTTTGACATTTTTATTGCGTTTTTGTTTAGATTGTGCTGGAGGTTTTGAGGGTCTCTGGGAAGAGTGTGGATGACCAAGAGTGATTCCACAGAATAGTCGTTGGATTAACAAAGAGTATGAGAAATAGATGCACGTGTGACTGAGAAAAATATTTTAAAATAAGAAGAAAACGAGTTTACTTCTCAGCGAAAGATTGAAGTTGGAATCAGTTGCCCTTCGGCCAATAACGAGAGAAAACCACACTTGTATTTCATGCATTCGTATTTTCTATAACTTCAAGTATTATTTCTTTATTCTTTTAAAATGAATTTTTCATGGTCCTGAATGATTTCGGTCCTATAGGGATCATCGAGAAGTGCAGAATGATGAACTTTTGGAAGCTGCCTACGATCAAATTGGACCAAAATTCAATGTTTCATCTACTGATATAGTACTTTCAATTCCATGCATAACTTATTTTTCAAAAGTTCAATGCAAAAGAAATTACTTACAAGGTAAATTCTGCTTTCTCCAAAAAAAAAGAAATCTCTGAATAATCACAGGAATAATGGTTGATGCTGGTACATGGAACTTTCAGAGCAACAACCGACACACGAGTGAAACGAAGAGCAATGAGAAAGTGGAGAAGTGTGTGATGGTAGAATAGTGGTGGAGGTGGTCGAGAATGGCTGTAGGAGCCATCGACGGGTAGAGAGAGGACCGACGGGTTTTGTACGTGAGGAGTTAGATTAGAGCTTCTCCACCTCCTCCATGATTCCTATCCTCCTATCCACCTAGTGTACCTCCAAGAGAGCCTTGGATGGGTAGACTCATGGGTTTGTAGAATCATCGTAGTAGTGGAGTGTAAAACTTTTCTTGCTTGTGTGGCCTGAAGTATATAACACATACATGCAATGAGAAAATTTTCCATTTGAACCGTGGATGAGGGAATAAAACGAGAGATTTCTCATGTGTTTCGAGAGAAATCCTTTTTTTCATTTATCTTTACTCAACAAATAGAACTGGAAATTATTATTAATTGAGTGGGTGATTTGCTGGATGAGGATATTCACAAAGATATTTGGTCAATGGGAATTAATTTTTTTATACATTTTCATCTTGTGGACTTGAAGTATCTGGGAGAATAGAGAAGAACGTTGATTGGAGCGATTTCCGTGGAAATTGTCTCAGTAAATAATGGATATAAGAGCAATGTTCTCAATGAAATCTGTTTAATTTTGAAAGATCAACATACTCTGTGAAGAACTTTGTTTTCCATCTTCAATGTTGCCAAAGATATTTTATGAGAAAGCAGAGAAAAGAAATCTTAGGAATCCTCTGTTTCAACGTTTTGCAAGGAGTCCAAAGAATTCTCAAAATGGTCCATGAATCTCCGAATAACATTGAAAGATGCATAAAAACGACATTCCTAGGATTCAATGACTGGATAACATCAGTGTTCACTTGGTTTTCCGGGTTTGTATCTCAACATGACGTCATATCTTTATTGGTTTTGCCAGTCTACTCTCTTTGATTGATAGAGCACACACCCTCCACAAACAGTTTTGCTTCATCAACGTATTGATTGGGACAGCTGCAATCTCTAATCATAGAAACCATTCTAAGATGCGCTGCAAGATTCATTAGAATAATCAGAATAAGATCAACTCCTAGCAAGATGTATACTGGGTTCCAATCTTATTTTGAGCCAACACACTCCATTTATTTCAGATTCTGAATTAGGTCAGTTCTAACCAATTACAATTCATATTGATGCAAAGGAGAGGACAAAGAAAAGTTTTGAGAGAATCTGATTCCACAAATAGTGCATTCGTCTGGTGAATTGGATCTATTCAAATCCAATTTGAGATCTGATGCAAAATAATCGAATTCATTCATATCCAATTTCCCGAAGGAATTAGATCTGATTCGATCTGAACATTAAAACATCAATATTCCTGAAATATTCGAAAAAAATTGAACTCAAATTATAATTTTAATATTGCTGCAGAGAAGCTGCACTGGAGCTCAATAGATATATGTTCAACAGTTTCTGATAATGAGAATTCATATGAGAATGTGTGCACCGAACTATACATGCAACATGAAAATACCTATATTTCTGGGATATCCAAAAAAATTGAACCCAAATTACAACATTTAATATTGTTCCAGAAAATGTGCAGTGGAGCTTTCTAGCTATATCTTCTTTCGCTTTTTCTAGTGAACCTATCATTCAATCAGCAGGATGACCCAACCTGATCCACTTTCGATCTGGTTCTCCCATAACCTCAGGCATTTTCCCAGAATTGTTTCAAATCAACCCACATTTTTACTGATTGACGTCCAAAAGCCCTCGAACATTCTAAAAATCCTTAAATTCATGGTTTTAATATAGATTAAGTTTTGAAACTAACGGTTAAAAGGTAGAATACCTATCCTTTGTACATTTCTCGTTCACTATTAAACGTTAAGAGTAGCCCATAGGAAAAGCTCTCCAGTGGTATTACCTGGGAATTACGTCTCAATCTACCGTTGGTCGTCGACTAAACTAATATTAAAAGTTTTTAACGTAGTTAAGGTACGAACGGTGCTTTTCCCAGCCCTGTGTGACGCTTGCCCGTCAGTTGCTTTACCGTCCATGAAATGTTTCTACCACCAGGGTTATACACCAAAAAGGCACTTTCATACTATCAAAATCGTGAGAGAAAAGGTATTGGCCTTTCACATATTGGTTCTTTGATGTGTACACCTTAATTTAACGTACATTACATAATTTTGTACGTATTAAATTTCTAAAACCACGTGAGCAATTTTAAAGGCATTCAATATCATATTTTCAGTGTTGCAACAATCTAAAAGTTTCCAAACTTTTCCACCCATTTCATTTCAATAGAGTTTCTGAAAGTCCAGGATTCTGTCAGATCATTGAATCCCTTCTCCAGTTGAGGTCGAATAGCACTTGGATTTCAGTTGAAGTCGGGATTAAATTTATTTTCAATGAATTTGAGTGCTGGAAACGTTGGAGATGCGTTCAATTCTTGTCCTGCCAATCATATTTGGGATTTTCTCGATCTATTTGTCGCTTTGAACGGTGAGATCGACGTCTATCCGCGAGTGCAGCTCATCCAGGAGTGACGGAACTTTCAACGGGGGGTGGAGGAGAGCCTGGGTAGAGATACCAAAGGTGTGTATCGACCTGCGCACGCGCAACCTGCAGTGGTCTCCACGCCTACTGCAAGAGGCTTTGCTCTAGGATTTTTTTTTTATTACTTTTTATTTCAATGAATTTTTGGTGAAGATGGTGGCTTCTGAGGGCTGGAGCATGGTCCTGGGGTAGCTCGGATTCAGGCACTGCTTGGCTGCTTGGTTTATGACGTCGAAGTTCTACAAGTTATAGGGATAGGAGAAATCGGGATAAAATGGAGCTCTAGACTAAAATGATTTGGCATTTTTTTTGAAGTGAAGAAGGTCATGAAAAAATTTGAAAAAAATTGAGGAGATGAGCTGTTATATGTTTATTCTTGGGTGAATTTTTTCCAATTTTTCGGTGGAGACCTTCACTTTAAAAAAAAATTCTGGATAATTTTGATCTACAGGTCCCTTTTGTTCTGATTTCCTCTAGTTGTTTTCCCAGTGATTGGAGGAAGTGTGGAAAGTATAGGAGCTTCTCTCAACAGGATTCCTTGGAGTTCTAGGTCATAATAAAATGGGGAAAAGATCCCAGAGCAGTTCATCCCAAGTGCGATTTGATTCTGGTGCCAGGAACCATTTAATCTGATGAATATCGAGAAGGTCAATGAGGATGCAATGGAAGAATAATTTTTGAAGACTGAATTCCTTATTTATGGCAGCACGCAATGAATGTGGTATTTGTTGGTGATATGACGTCAAAAATTTTCATTTGAGATTTTACAACTCGAGTTTTTAAGATGAAAGGATGTTCTGCATGTTTTCGAGTGGGAAATGAATCTTATGAAATTATGCGAAGAAGAAATCAATTGAGAATGCGAAAAATAGGGAATCTTTCTGAGTGATACCTTAGTGCAAAGATCATATATTCTAAGATATTTTGAAATTGACTATTATTCGTCGAAGATATTGGAAAAAATTTTCATAAAATTGAAAATATGACACAATCGAATTCAATTTAGCAGCGATGATGTAAGACAGGATCGTTCAATCTTTTCTAACAGTTGTTTCAGAAGGATATCTCAGGAATTAAGCGAAAATGGACGAATTCATCCGAATCTTTTTTTTTATCCTCAAAAAAATTGGGAAAAATTTACTTAGTCTGATCCTTATTATATTCCTCTACTAATTGTAAGAAAACGTAATTCCTCTCATCATTTTATTTTCATTGATTCATCAATTTTTACGGTTATTTTAAATCCCTTTTCATTATTTTTGACTCTGAACATTGATTTAACGTTGAAAAAAAAATTAAAAAATTCAATTCAGAAAATGTTCAGCCTCTCTAGCTTCCTAAATGAGCTCCAATATTTCCTTTTTCATTGCAATATCTCTACAATTATATCAGTCTCCTTGCATTTCAATTGAAGCCTTGAGAATTTCCCTCATTGTTACTCCTTTCCTCCTCAAAAAATATTGTAAAATCGAACAAATTACCCCTCAATTTCAAATTAAATATTTCAATTCATGATTGGACAGACTGAATGAGATACAGAATAAGTGTGCTAATGTAAATAATCCCCCCAGAAAATTCTACTTCAGCTCTAAAGCTGAATGAATCAGTTCATTTGTCATCGACCTCAGAAAATCCTTCCTCCAAGCTATCTGATTACAATAATTACCCCCACCCAACTCCACCCCCAAAGATATTCACGAAAAAAAAACCCTGAACAACTCTCTCCTTTTTTCTCGCAGAAACTATGTTAACGTCCAAGTCATTAAGAAGTGAAAATAAAACTGTTGAGTTTTGAGACAAAAAAAAATCACAAAAGTTCAAAGTCCCAAGGCCGTTAACTCCACACAAAACTTCCCCGATTTCCATTCTCTGACCTTCTCAAAACTTTTTGACCTATTTTTCAAACTTTCTTTTTTTTTCCATCCGATTGAGAGAATTTTATCTTTACATTTAATTACGATTAATTTAATTGCGAGGGGTAAATAGGAAATAAGTTTACAAAATTTTGTCGAGGGGGGACATGAAGAAGACAAACAGTGTGTGCCAGTACATTTTGGGTAAATAACGAGAGAGAAACTGAGAATCGCCTGTATACGAGGGGTAAATACAAGGGGAAAAACGGGAGAAAAAAACCTTTCTCCCTTTTACTAAGGTTTATACCACTCTGAGATATCCGAATTCAAGGAACTACATAAATCCATCGACTCCACTTCTTTTTTTTTCTTCTTCTGCGCGCTTTCGCTACTTGTGACTTTATCTGTAGGAGAGTACGGAAATCCCCGGGATATACACCCCGTGCGATTAGACGTCAAGTTATTCTTTTGGATTATTTATTATTCTTTATTTTTTGACGAAAATCGTTTCTTTTTGGCATCACGTAATAATGTACCAACGATTGCATAACAAAGGACAAAAATACCTCCCAAAAATGACTTGCATCTAAATATGTTCTTCAATAACTATTCATGAAAAAATACTTTTAAATTAAATTATTCACGAAAAAGTATCTTCAAAAATGATAATTTATTAATAGATGCATATAAAAAGTTTGCTTTGCTTTTTTGGGAAATATTTCCATCTTAAAAATCATAATTCTTTGGATTAAAAAAAATAATTTTGATTTTTTTACATTTTCATACCAAAAAAGATCATGATTTTGACTTTCAACTCAATTTTAATGATTTTTTTTTCATTTTTGTTAATTTTAAATTGTTATTATGGATGCTATTTCTTCTAGATATTCATCAGCGACAAATAATCGCCGAAAAAATACAGAAATAATTCGAAAAGATTTATTTTCATGAAAATTTCACATTTTTTGCAATTTTTTCATGATAAAATAATAATTTTTCACTTTTTTTCAATTTCCATGAATGAAGAAATATTGAAATGAGAGAATAAAATAGCGAAATAATGATTCAGAGCTGTGCGGAGGAAAAAAGAGAGAATTTGCGCCGAGGGTTACACTGGTAAACGCAAGTTTCGCCTAATAAAATGCATGATTTAGCTCCTTTTACACTGACTTGACTACATCCTCTCAAACCCTCTTTACTTTCACTCTTGTTACGTACACTGAGACACACTGGGACTATCATGAATTATAAATTAACAGTAAAAGCGAAAGTTTCACACGGGAGAAGAAATCAACCCCCTTCAAATTTTGCCTCGATAAAATTTATGAAACTTAAGAAAGTGTAAAAAAATTAATAATTGAATTGTTTTTAATTTTGCAAAAGTCTCTGAGGAAATAGTAATTTTTGAATATTAATAATTTCAAAGAATCCAAAGGAAAGAACTCCGATAAAATTAACGAGAATTATCTCATTTTACATACATCTTTATAATCAGTGAGTTTTTCAAAGAAAATATTAGGGTATCTTTTTTCTAAAAAATTTAATTGGCTAAGGAAAAGATTTTCTGATAAAATTTCATGAACTTGGTAGTTTCCAAGATATCTACAAAAAACTATCACATTTTATGATAAATTAATAACTTAATGAATAAATGAATTTATTGTTCTCAGTATGAATCAATTAATTTATGAATTTGTAAATTCTACATGTCACAATAAGAAAAAACAAAAATTACACATAAAAAAAAAAACAATATTCAAGCTTGGTTTTTTCACCAAAAACTCGAGAAAATGATTTCATGGAGATCCTCAACTAATCAGAAAATACTTCTCTGTCAAAATCCGCGAAACCTGAATTCAATAGCAAAGCAGAATAAGTTCATTTATTTTCTGAAAATATCTCGGAACTTTATGGAGATACGCCTTTTTTGCATTTATCTGTTCTTGTACAGAATCTAAGAGTTACGAAAAAGGATCAGAACAAAGCAGGCGAATCGCTTATTTTTGTAGATATTTTATCAAGAAGGGCAAGAAAAATAGACTTTTTCAAATTTTTCGCTACTGAATTCCATGAAAATGACAATGCGATATTTGTGAATATCGAATTCTGATTATTTCAGTCAATGACTTCGGTTATTCATTTATATGGATTCAGTACTCTTGCATTTCTAATACAGTACTGAGAGGTCATGAGAGCCATCCCCAGTGTGTATGGAGGCGTTAGACGAGGGTATAAACGAGGGTGTGAGAGATCTACACGCCACCACTGGGGACAATTCGTGTGATTGGTATGGGTCAGACTGACCATTTGAATACACGGCACTGTAATCACGACTCTTGATCCCTCACACCCCCACATGCCCTTCTTACCGTGTTCATTCCCTCTAACTCCATCTCCATTTGCAATTTCCAACTCAATTCCTTTGGTACTCCAAGGTCAACAGATTGAGAAAAATTAGTGAATATAAATTCGCCTAAAATTCGTTAATTTTAGCTTCGGAAATGAGACGGAAGATCAGGATGAAATGGACCGGATTTTTTTTGCAAAAAAGGCAGTCGTCACGAAAAATTAGAAAAAAATATCCGACAATGTAGACATGTTGGAGCATCTTCTCAAATTTTTGTCGATTTTTTCCAGAACTCTTTCACTCTAAAAAAAAAATCTCGAAATTGGTTTTATAACCATTTTTTTTCTCGAAATATTAATTATTCGATTAATTAGCGGACTTGCTCATTACTGCACGCAAACAAAAGTTGAATTAATTAATTTATTAATTAGTGCACAATGACGCATGAAAATGAGTATTTCGTTTATTTTTAAAATCTGAAATGGAACAGAAAAGAGAAACAAAAAAAAAACAAATTTTATTCAGGTATTGTTGGCAAGTGCAAATAATCCAGGAGTGAGAGTGAATGTACGTCTCGCCGTTGGCATATAACAAATGCAATATGTCGAGGCGAGTGAAAATGGGCAGAAGGTAAAGAGAGTGAAAAAAAAAAGAAAGGAAATGAAAAAAAAAATGGAAAATTGGGCGAGAGGTGAATACAACGGATGTGGAGCAAAATGTGAGAGGCTCAGTTGCATTCGAATATATTTTTTTTTTCGGACTGTTACAACCTCCTACTCTCCACTTCACCATACATGGCAGTGTGCATTGTACACGTTGAATATGGGGGTAAAGACCGAAATGAAACCGAACAGAGCCAGAAGCCAATTTTTTCAGTTATCCAGTTTATTAGTTTCATTCAGAGGAAAACCGAGCAATGTTTTTTTGTTCTCTGTTATCCCTTTTTTCAGTATTGAAGGTATTGTATCACGGAGCTGTCCATATTTACAGTTATTATTGTATTTTCTTGGAGTAAAGAAAAATTAAAATAAGAAACTCACACATTTAATCTTTTTTTCCAAAAGATTATATGCACTGAATAACGAATTCGGATGAGAAATTGAAAAAAAAAAGAAATAGGCAATTCATGAAAATTTTTGAAAATTTAGGAAAAGAACTAACTTACTGTTCATAATGATCAATAGGATAGAAGTACCATTTGTGGCCATTGTACCTTTTTGGGCCACTTTGTATCCAAATTTGAATATGAATCTTTTTTTATTACAATAACATTATAAATTTGATTCTTGTAATTATGAATTTTCCAAAATTCGATAAAAACATTATTTTCATTGAAGAATTTTTTAAAAGTTAATTTGAGTTTTGAAGTGGCCAAAAAAGGTGCAAAGGTCGCCCACACTGGTACTTCTACCCTATTAATTTTAAAGAAATTGCATTAAGAGTGATCAATTTTTCCTTCCGAACGGAATCTATGTAATCATCAGAATTTTCGATTGTAATTTTTGTAGAAGAAGATACTTAAAATGATCTAAATGGAGAGAAAATTATATTTTTAGCGCATGTCTCTGTGCGTGTGTATGTCTGCGTGTGCATAAAAATGTCAATTACAGCAAAACGGTTTTATAGAAAAATTTCATATTTTTTGGAAAACTTCCTCTCGACGAACTCTATTTTTTTAGCTTTATTTGAAGAGAATACCATCGGTAATTTTTGAGATATGTCCATTTTTCGAAAATCAGTTCTCAATTGAAAAAGCTATATCAGTTGGAGAGCAATACTATTGTCCACTTGTTCGATGAAATATTCAATAAGTTCAAATAGTTTTCAAATGAGCCTTTTTTACCTAAATAAATTCAAATGATTGTTTCAAACGAATTAAGAGCAAAAATAAAGCATGTTCTATATTGAAGGGCCATTTACTCTTCATGAAAACAATAAGAGGTAGTACGATCAATTAAATGGAATTTTATTTACGCCATTTAGTGATAGTTTTCTGAGTGAAAATGTAAGCACACATGAGGCAGTTAATCGCTGCGAGGGTCAAGCGGTTACGGTAAACATTAGACCACAATTATTAATGGTCTATCGTTTTAGTTGTGATCTAGAGGTCCATATAATACGTGCGTGTTTGGTACAAGCCCTTTTCAACGGTAATTTATATTTACCATTTTATGAGAAAGATAACGACCCTCGTTTATTTTTGGTGGGTTAATATCACCGTATAAACATATTTTTGGTAATTAAAAGTCGTTATGTTGAAGAAAAAAAATGTCTAAATAAATTTGGGGTTGAGAATTGAATTATTTGGAGATGATAGAATATTGATGAGAAAGAGGGTTGAGAATTTTTTCTTTTAGGATTGTGGGAAATTGTTGAAAAATATGACGATAATGGAAGGAATTTCATAATGCGTTTGTTTAATCATGAACGAATAGAGATTTAGTGGAAACGTGGGCAAAATGGTCGAGGATTTTTTTCGGAATAAGGATTCTGCAAAAAAATATGGAAAAATTTAAGAAGATACCCGAATGTGTCCTCATTCTTGGGGCATTTTTTCCCCAAAATTCTACGAGAAAGCCTCCACTAAAAAAAAATCCGGTTTATTTTGCCTCAGTGGTCCATTTTGCCACAATTTCTTCTCTTAATTCCCTATTGTAAATGGAAAATCAATTCAATCGAAAGATATTCGAATTTTGATGACTAGATTCAGTATTTTGATAATTATTGAAGGCTTCTATGGAAAAATCTGAAAAAATTACTCTAAAAATATAGAAATGTTGGAGAATTTCCTCAATTTTTTCGCAGATTTTTCACAAAGTTCTTCCTTTCGATGAAAATTCCTGAATCATTTTGCCCCGGTCTTCCCCACTCCCGAACTCCTCGAAATCCTACCAGAAATTCCACTAATTTCAAATGTTACAGCTGGATAACTAGAAGTTATTGAAAATTCCCCCAAAAAATTCCCACTCATATTTTCATAGAAGTTCGAATGAATCTTCTTTTTTTTTCAATACTCAGAAGAGCATTGGATTTTTTCAATCTCCCTTCCCAGTCTTATTTTCATATGAGTTTTACACGGATATTCCGTATACAGTCTTAGTCACTGATTTTATCCTGAGATTACCTTTCCTGGTTAAACGTACCGCAATTATCTACATAATGATTGATGATAAAAAATAATTGCTGATGTTTATTGCAAGAATTTATGAATTTGCCTTGTTCCTATTTTCGTGAAAAATAATATTCCTATATTTTTATTAAGTTTTAACTAAGCTGATTTTGGAAGAAAGAGATATCAGTGAAGGATTATCTAACTTCCTCTACGTGACCTTTGATAAGTGATGTTTTATCAATTTTTCTTTTAAATTTACATAAATATTTATTGCACCAGTTGATACAATTACGAGTGAAGAAATAACGATGATGAATAAATAGTTTATTTAATTAGAATCTTCCAATAATTTCGGAAAATCCAGGGTCTTTGATCAGCATAATTCTGCATAATCGAGGGTTTTCCCAGAAAGAAGCGGTAAGTGAAGTCGTCAAGTGACCTTGAGACTACTCATTATAGAATGCATTTTATTTATTTTTAATTTAGTTGAAATAAATAAGTGTTTCAAGCGAATTTGAAAAAAAAAGTCATTCGCTATGACACAAAACATCATCTATTGGTTAAATTTCGTTAATTTCTGAATAGCCTTGACCACGCGTAGCTGATGCACTCGTGTGACTTTCAATCATTAAATGTTTAATGTATTCAGTCAGTGATGAAGAAGCGGGATGATGGAGAGTTAACAAACCGGAGAGGAGGTGGAAGAGACAGATAGGAAACGCAGAATTTGCAATTGGGGGGAAAATGATAGTATATTAACTCCCGACATTTCTAATGATGAACACAGTCAATAATGGCACGTTACCAAGTTAGCATCGGCCTTTTGGCCTTCCTTGTTTTATTCGCAACTGCTGGTAATTTATTTATTAATACTTAATCATATCTAATTATTCATGAAAACTTCATTTTCACATCATACTTCAATTTTTATGAGTATTTTGGACATGTATGTGAGATTATGGAACAGGAGGCAGGATTAGTAATAAATGGATAACATAAAAATAATTTCATTATAAAAGAGAACTTGGATAATTAAATGGTAGAAGGGCATTTGGTCCACGATCTTCACCCTTCAACTTTTAGTCCACAACTGATTCACTCGTGTCCACTCATGGAATCCACATTCATTTGTTTATAATATTTACTTTCTCATTCTTTCACACTCTTTCTCTCTCATACGTATTTGAATTATAGGGACACATAAAGCACACGTGCCCTTATCGCACTCATTCTCGGTTTAACCGAACTGCTCTGGTCTTACCCGATACTTCATTCTAAAAAATCAAACCTTTCCATTTCTTAACGTCTCTAATATTTTGTTTATTCTTTCTGACGACACGTAATGTCATCCTACATGTAATTCATGATTTATTTGGAATAATATTGCAGAGGTGCATCGTTCATCACGTCACGTTTCTGGAGGCCCTTCAAGCTCCAGTTCGTCCAGTAGGTCAGAGGGAGTGGATGGAAAGAGCCACACTAAGACAGACTCACATGTAGAGGGTGCTGGATCTGCTGGCGCAGATGCAACAGCTAAGAATGATGGCTTTGTATTCGCTGATGATTTTGGTGGAGGATATGGCGGTGGTCATGGGGGTGGCGGAAGTGGTGGATTCGGTGGCGGTCATGGGGGTGGCGGAAGTGGAGGATTTGGCGGCGGTAACGGAGGTGGCGGAAGTGGAGGATTTGGCGGCGGTAACGGAGGTGGTGGAAGTGGGGGATTCGGCGGTGGTCACGGGGGTGGCGGCAGTGGTGGATTTGGCGGTGGTCATGGGGGTGGAGGAAGCGGTGGGCATGGGGGTGGAGGAAGCGGTGGATATGGAGGTGGCGGAAGTGGTGGATATGGAGGTGGAAATGCTGGTGGATTAGGCGGTGGATTCGGCGGTGGTAATGCGGGTGGCGGAAGCGGTGGATATGGTGGAGGTCATGCTGGTGGCGGAAGTGGAGGATTTGGCGGAGGACATGCTGGTGGAGGAGGTGGCGGATTTGGCGGTAGTCAGGCGACAGCGGAAAGCGGTGCTCATGCCGGTGGTCAGGGGGGTGGTGCAAGTGGTGGTTTTGGCAGTGGTCATGCAGTAGACGAGGGATTCGGTGTTGGTCATGCTGGTGGAGAGAGTGGCAGTTATGGAAGTGGAAGCGGTGGATATGGCGGTGGTCATGCTGGTGGAGGAAACAGCGGTTGTGCTGGTGGCGCAGGCTGCGGATTTGGTGGTGGTTCGAGTGGTGGAGTAGGTGGTGGATCGGGTGGCGGTCATAGTGGTGGAGGAAGCGGTGGATATGGCGGTGGAACAGGCGGCGGACTGGGTAGTGGTCATGCTGGTGCAGGAAGCGGTGGATATGGTGGTGGATTCGGTGGTGGTCATGGTGGCGCGGGAAGCGGTGGATATGGCGGTGGACAAGCTGGTGGAATAGGTGGCGGATTAGGTAGCGGTCATGGTGGTGCGGGATCCGGTGGTTATGGAGGTGGCCATGCCGGGGGTGGAGGTGGCGGACTCGGTGGTGGAAATGCTGGGTATGGAAATCCATATGGTGGTATTCAGAATGGTGGAGGAGCAGGCGGTAGTGCTCATGCCAAAGCTGACGCCTCTGCTAGTGCCGGTGCAAGCTCAAATCTTAACGTCAATCCAGGCTTCGGCGCAGGAGGTAACAATCAATTCCCCTCATTGCAATAAATCAATCTAATTCTGTTTAGGCTTGCATATTAATGAATGCTCTTTCATATTAAGGACCCGTCGTCGGTCCAGTTGGAGGTGGAGGCCTTGGTGGGCACGGTCAAAGTGGACAAGGTGGATACGATCAAACCTGGGGCTCAGGATATCAGCAAGGATATGAACAAGGACACGTTCATGGAGGAGGTGGATATGGTGGAGTTCAACCAGGCGGTTACGGTAGCTATCCTGGTAGCTACGATCCTGGATTTGCACCCGGTAATGTAGGTGGACATCCAACTGGTGGACACGTTCCAGTCCTCCAAGGACAGGGAGGATGCCCAGGTGGTTGTGGAGGTGGTCAACAGGGAGGCTACCAAGCCGGTTATGGTCAAGGCTATCAGGGTGGATACAACCAAGGAGGCTATGGCGGTCACGGTGGATTCGGAAGTGGTGGTGCTGATGCAACTGCTAACGCTAACGCCAATGCCAACGCTAATGGTTTCAAGGGCCCTGCAAATGCAAATGCCAATGCCAATGCACTGAGCAACGGTGGTTATGCGAACGCTAATGCTAATGCCAATGCCAATGCCGGTGGCGGTGGATTCGGGTAAAGAAAATTCATTGTATTAATATTCATAATATTCAAACTTTATGTTCATCTTTATTTTCCTCATCATTCATGTTTGTTCAAGGCAAACAACTTGTCATTCTGCATCTCACGATGGAAAAATATCTCTTCGAATAAATTATGAATTTCTTTCAATGTTATTTTTAGTCTCTTCTCTCGTGTCGCCGAAGATGATGACAAAAATGGAAACAAGACCACTGCTGCTACCAAAGATGGTGTTTCGAAAAGCGGTGAAGTTGATGGAGCCAAAGGAGTGTACAGCAGCAGTTCGGCCAGTATAGACGATTCTGGCAAGGGAACTTATCATGTTGAAGCTGGGAAAACTGATTGAATCAACGATTGAATGATTCCATTCATTATTACAACTTTCAATTATTATGAAATTGCCATAGATGAGTTCCAAGTTTGTAAAGTTTTATTAGGAAAATCTTCCAGAGGAATTGCAGGAAAAACCAATGAGTTAACTATAAAAATCGATTAAGTATCTCATTGTTTTGATCATAAATCACTACTCTGATATCATCATCATCATTACTTTTTTAAAAAACAAGTTGCATTATTATGTAATTTTTCTAGTAACTTGTTTTTCCTTACAAATAATGTACGTATTAAATTTGTACTTGTATTAAAATAGACGCAAGATAAATAAATTCATTTATTATTTGCATTCTCTGTCTCTCATTGTGCTATTTACACTTACACTTATCATTGTGAATTTTGTGAGAATTAAAAATGTTGAATTGCAAAGTTTACAACCTTGACACGAAAACTGAACCGGATTATGCGTGGTTCATCAGAATCAAAGATAACATTCTATAACTAAGTTTTTAATACACGTGTTATTTAATTTCATCATTTATTATCACTGTTTAACCACCATTCTAATCGCTTCGAGTAATTATACTGAGAAACAAATTCATTGAATTATTTAGGTTATTAAATTAAATGAAAACAAGACATGAAACCTATGAGTTACACTTGAAGGATTACTCCAAGAATTCCACAGTTTTTGCATTTTCTTTTTTCTGTTATTTGAGTGATGTCTTGACTATAATTGATGTGAGATGATCATATCACTTCTTCGGAAGTCATTAATATTGTCTAACAATAGAAATAGAAAATTACCATTTCAATTTATGGATCATGGAATCATTGAATAATTTCATTGTTGCAAATGATTTAATTATACTAATTAATTGATTTTTTCCTGAGAAAATGAATGAATGAAATGATTTTTTTTTTCGGCAATTTATTGCTGATGACATTGAATATTATCGTCTTCTTAGAAGCAAAACGGCGTAAGTGCTAGAAAAAAGTCACTTTTCAAAGGGAAAAAGACGGATGTACGAAATACGTCTTAGAACGTTTCTGATGACGTAATGAACACAAATAATTTTTTTTTTTTTTAAAGTAACAAAAGATCATAATTGCCAATGTTCAGTGTGAATAGGGCGTATCTTCCAAACATACGCCCTTCTGCTATCAATAACGTTAGAAAATTTGACCAATGTTATGAGAAATCATAACAACAAAAAGGCGTATATCTAGTTCATATGCCCCTATATTGGTACTAATTTTCTTAATTGTCCCATATCTTTATATAATAAATAATAACAAAATGAAGTACAGCTCTCACTTACGCCCTTTTGGTATTGAATAGTTTTCTAAATTTTCATTCCACTTTGAAATCCTGCATTAACGAAAGGGCGCATGTCTAAAAATATTCATTTAGAAAATAGCTCAAAAACAGAAGGGCTTATGTGCAGGAGATATGCTTTTTTGTTATTATCAACGTCATACGACGAATCGCAAATTTGAGGGATATTCAAAATCGAACAGGCATATGTGAGGTGGATACGTTCTTTTTATATGAATAACTTGGACATATGCCTATTTGCAATTCGGAAAGAAATGGTGCAAATCATCAGAAAAGAAAAAAAAATCCCAAAAAATGGCACTTACGCCCTTTTCTTAGAACGACAATACATACTCTGAAATTTTGAAAAAAAAATATATTTGTAATTGAATCAAATATTCCATTTTTTCAGCAAATTGAATCTGTTGACCCCATTTTTTTTCACTATATGACCAACAGATATAGTTCACACATTCAGAAGCCCTAAACAATACTTTTCGACCCGTAGATGATTCATTTATCTCTACCTGGGTGAAAAAAAATAATTCTGTAACACCCATTGAATTGAGAAAATTGTGTGACCAATAAATCGATCAAATGAATGGGTTCGAAGTACGGGTTAGGCTATTACAAGACTTCTTAGGGTCGCCTTGAGGGAAATAAAGAACGATTGCTACGGTAAATCAGTCCAGATAGTCTCACTATCATTTTCTTTTCTCTCTCAATTCCAATTCGATCCAACAGAACCAAGTGAACCTTAACATCTCTGACTGCATACCAGATCGAGTTACAACGCTTATTTCCAGAAGATACGTTCTGTACATACGTATAGCAACATTAAAGAGAGTAACAACAGACAGAAAGTGGAGAAAATTGGGGGAGATGAAGCTATTGTCGTTCCCAATGGGCTGTTATATTTTTCTGCTTCCTATACCCCTTTTCACAATGTTTCTTTCAAGACAGGCACTATCATTGATTCAATTCTCATGATGGATGAATTGTACTTTAATCGAAATGTCGATTTTACTCGAGATGCATCGGATTTCATTCCAATTCTTATTAATTCATCATTTAACTTTATTACTAAGATTATTATTCAGTTAAATTGAGGGAGAGTGGGGTAAAATGGACCTTCATGGGTATATGATCCAGGATTTTTGTTCGGGGTGAAGGACTCAGTATGCGAGAATTGTTGATGAATTTTTTCAAATTTTGTTGGAGATTTTTTTCCTTCCAAAAAATTGAAAACACATTTTGAAACATAAGTCCAATTTGCCTCGGTTGACTTTATAAATAACGATGATTTCATTTGGAGAAAGAACTGAGGGCTCATTCTCTTCCGGTAGTGATACTTTTTTCATATGCGTGACCAGTCGTTAGTACCCTGGATAGATCTTAGATTGTCAGATGTTTCGTCCTCGTGTAATTAAATAAAGTCTTGAATAATAAAAAAGTTATTCCACGGTCATTTGAATTTATTCATCTAACCAATTTCTAATAGTTTGGTTTTGCGTGAAATATTTCAAAAATTCTTAATTCTCATTTTATTGATCAAAGTGATTTCCCTTTTTTTAAACGAAATGGTACAGCAATTGTTTTCGAAATAAAAGAGTTCACGGGAAAATCGGAGAAATTTCGAGAAAATGCTGCAACATGTTTACACTGTCAGGTAATTTTTGCAATTTTTACGCAAAGGTCTTCGCTCTTAACAACATTCCAATCCATTTGCCCTATTTATTGAGAACTCCAAATTTCTCAAAAATGAAGGATAATAGATTGAGAAAATTAATTGTTTCAATAATGATTAAATATTTTCAATCACCATCGATTTGTTGTAAATTTCAGTTTCTCCAAATTTAATCACGATTATCGAAGAAAAAAAATGAAGAGATCAATTTTCTAAACCAACTGGATATTAAATTTAATAAAATCAGTGTGAATTGTAAATTTGAAATTCTTACAGTATCTTTTGTAGAGGCTGGGGAGAAAATGTTAGAGTCGATAATGACGCCATCTGGCTCGCGTCGGAAAACTTTCCACAGAGTTTTAATACCCCCAACGAGAGAAGGCCGAGGCGTCGGATTTCCGGACGTTCGATAGTTACCATCTTCTGCTTAGAATTCTGTATATAGTAACAATGAACACAGAAAACTTTTAAACCAATCCAATAAAATGCTTGAAAATAAATCCTCCTCGTTTCCGTATTTTACAGAAAGTCTATTCAAAAATTTGGCGAAATTTTGAGATATTAATTTTTTACATATTTAATTATTAGTATGAATACTCTCGATCCATTGAAAAATGATCTTTCTTCGAAATACGAAAAAACCTTAGATATTCAAAAATCGAATTAATTTGAAAAAGAATAAAACATTGATTCCACGAATTTCGTCGTCTCTGATTTTTCTCTACTCCTAATTTTCAGATAAATTTGATAAAAATAACTGAAAAAAAAACTGATAAAGGAAAGTTGAAAAATAAGTAGTATCAAGTTTGAGTTTTATGCGGGTAGCACTGTCTTACGTAACGTGGTATTAAATAAATTGTTTACCGCATCACGGGGACAGTTTCCGTTTCGATTAGCCCGGCATAAAGTTTTGGGGAAATTCGATAATGCAGTAAAGGGTGATGTTGAAGGGTAGAGAAGGAGGGGAAGAAGAGAGAGGGAGAGAATGAGTGAGAGAGGAAGAAATGGAAGGATGAGAGCGTCCCGACGTCTCGCTCGGCTGTGCGCATCCGGTAAAGTTTCGTCGTCGGTCCGTCGCGTCCGACGACGTCCAAACCCCCGTCCCCCTCCTCCCACCTCCTTTGCTATTCCCTAACCTATAGAATAACGGCGACATTCAGACTGGAATAGAGAGTCCATGTACCAGCAAATGGTGAAAATTCAACCGACATCTTTTGGTTAATGGTATTGAAATGATATTTTCAGAATTTTTTAAACTGAGTGGATGATAGTGGGATCCATTCCGATGATTCGCATCAAGGGAAGTCGATGGATGGAAGTCCAGTACAATTATCATGCAATTATATTGCCTTAGAAGCAAAGGGGCGTAAGTCCTATGTATGAGCATAACACTTACGTCTCTTCGTGTCTAAGGCATTGTTATACAAGTCAATTCGTTCTGGACAACTCTTTGAGATCATCTAGGAAACTAAGCGTGATAGAGTTATTCGGTTCTAATGCTTTTTCATGATTCTTCAAATTCTCCAGAAAAGAGGATGAGGAAAAAAATTGCGCATGTTCCTGTCAGATTGATGAGAAAGACACACTAATTCCTCTTGCATACGTCCCTCCCGCTCAGTTTGTTGTTCGAATCCACGAGCGGCGAGCAGTCATCCATCCAAGTAGTAACCGATTACTCAGCTGTTAAACTCAGTGGATACGGTGAGTCATACACAGACCGATCAGCCAAACTGTGGGTCAGAAAATGAATACTAATAGTATATTATACACCTAGGGCAGGAAGAAGTTAATCTCGACAATAATTTGCCTCTCGAGCGAAGAGATGATGCCAAATTATTGTCGAGGCTGACTTGTTGCCATCCGAGGTGTATATACTATTTTTTGGACCGAGCAAAGAACTACGTTTCTGACCGAGCTAAGCGAGGGCAGGAAGTTAGTCTTTTCTGCCCATGGTATAAAGAACTATTATTTTTCGTGGCTTTCGTGGTCATTGTCATTATTAATATGCTCAGCTTGCGGATGGATACCGTATTGAGTTTCAGCATTGCGCCCTTGTTTTGTCAACGGCGTAATATGCATCTTTAGGGCTGTGAGAATTTGTATGCTGATGGGTTGAAAAAAAGTTAAACACTAGTAGCACGATAGAAAAGACTGGGGCAAAATAGACCGTCAAGGCACACCGATTCAGGAATTTTTTTCAGATCGAAGGACTGCACTGAAAAAACTGAAAAAATTTCAGATGATCCTGCAGCATGTCTATATTGTTGAGTAATTTTTTCGCATTTTTTTGCACGTACCTCTATTCTAAAAAAAAACTTTAATACTTTTGCTCCACAAGTCCATTTCACCTCGGTCTCCCTTAGATCTAAGGAAACCTAAAAATCATGAATCCTCAACCAAACAACTTTCTTTTTCTTCATCATTCAATTCCCCACGGGATTTTATCAAATGTCCAGTAATTTCAGTGACAAACGAGATACGTCACACTCTCTCTCTCTTTCTTTCTCTCTCTCTTCCCCTCGTAACTCCATTGTCCCCTTCCGATTCGCCAAAAACTACTCCAGTTGCGCTTAATCCATTGATTAATTCACTTCGCCTTCACGTCCTTTATGATTAGTCCCCATTTAGCAACCGTGTATCATTATATACATCTCCCTCCTCCCCCTCCATCTCGTTAATCAATGTTATTTTTTTTCATTTTATTATGTTTTTTCTCTTCCGTCTCTTATTTTCTCTCATTCTTGTTGCATGACTGTCGCATCTGCTTCGTGTTAAATGAGACGTGCTCCAATAAATATCATTAATTTATTTTATGACCTTTTTTTTCTTTCTCTTTTGGATAATTGATGATGATAATACAGTAGTGTAATATCAAATATAACACTAAATTTCTTTTCACGATTTTTTAAAAGAAAAATTTCTCGCGATCGTTAAAAGGGCTTTTATGAATGATAAATTCCCCAGGTTTTCTGCATTTTTTTTTTCAACGAAAATGGACCCTCGTAAAAATCGAATTCACACCGATTATCTTTAACTGTGTAATGGAACTCTATTGAATAGTAATTTACGAGTACTTTGGAATTTTTTACTGGCCAAGTTTAGTGTTTGCATTGAGATGAAATTACGAGTGAAAGTATCTTTTATTTCTTGCACATTCACGAAAGTGCCAACTATAGTTTCACTCTAATTTTCAAGTCGATGTCTTTCAATCTCACTAGTAGAGTGAAATATTTGGAGAAGGGTGATGAAGAATTTGTTGACTCTTCTTTTAACGCTTTGCAACGGATTTCATTCCTCATCGCTTTTTTAGGATTTCAGTTATCCTTTTTCATCAAAATTCTTGTGGATCCCGTTCAAGAGTCCATTTTTCTGCATCAAAATGAACTACAGTTCGAAATGCATTAAGTGAATTAAAAAAAATAGATAAAAGAGTCTACTGATACTAATTCTGAAATAAATAATAAAAGAATGGAAAATTAAAAAAAAACAAAGCTTTTTCTATTTAATGGGCATTAATATATTCGAATGAAAAAAATCAAATCACCTGAGATTTGATAAATATTCTGATTCTATCCTGCTGAATTTTGAATTATAATTTCGTAACATTAAACTGTCAAAAATAAAGGAGGACAATTAATCATGAAGAGCTGCTTATTCAGGCAGAAAGTCAGGTTGAGTGTTGAAGAATTTTTTTCATAGATCATAAATACCATCTATGCACCCCTCAAGTCCCTAATGATCAGCGGCTTCCACCTGTCACAAGAAAATATTAATGTCCCACGTTTGATCCTCATTTGGTGTCGCTTATCCTCATGATGTTTTTATTCATTCTTCGCACGAGAGTATATCGAATTGCAAAAATGGGTCGAAATGGAGCTAACGTTCTCGAGTCAGTTGCGCTATCACATGTTACGAAAATTCACTTGAGTAGTTCGAAAATTATCCAAAAAATAACAATTTATCGATAAAATCGAAGCAAAATGATCCAGTAATTTTTTTTAGACTGAAGAATTTCGCAAAAAGTCTGAAATAATTTAAGAAGGTGCTTCAACATCTTTACTTTGTTGGACAATTTTTTTTCCATTTTTCCACGAGTCTTTACACTTTAAAAAAAAAACCAAACCGTTCTGCCCTGCAGGTCCATTTTTCCCCGATTGTTCCAATCATTCAAATTTTTTTTAATTAAGAGAAACAAAAAGAAGTCTTTCATGCTTAATGAGTTGCACGTATCATTATCTCCCAAGTGATTTAACATAAAATCAATCTTTAAATACTAGTAGAAAATATTTTATCCTCAGAATATAAGGGAAACCAGTATAAACTGGAATTTCTTTTTCTTAAAAATGAGCCTTCATTCATTTTAACATAAAAAAAAGAAAAAAATTCCTCAACAATGTTGACATCTTAGAGCATTTTTTCAAATTTTTTCACATTTTTTCATCAAGTTCTTTATTTCGAAAAAAAATCCTGGATTATTTCGGCTCGAGTTCACGTATTTCATCGATCGTAACGCGTCCACTCGATTTATTATTGATGGAATTCGTACTTATTGGTCCAGAGCCCGTTTTCGCAGGTTGTATTCAAAGTTTGTACAAACATTTCCGCTTCACAATAAAGACCATAGGTACACTACGATACTTCTTGTTTATCATTCGCATTCGAAATGATGATAAATTATTATGCTCACTCTGAACATAAATACAAGTGATCTTGTAACAAAACTAAAAAATATCAAAACGTCTGAATAATTTGTTATTCAATTTTTTTTTCTCAGCAAAGTTTCGTCCACTCCAGCAAAAAAAAATGATAAGTTCGATATTATAAACACTCCAGGATTTCCGGTGAAACCGAAGAAAAATAACGAGTGAAACAAAGAGAGAAGGACAAAAGTTGAAAAATTTTCGTTCAACGGAAAATGGATAGAACCACAGTTTGAGAAATGTTTTGGTAAACACTGTGGATTTCTGCGTCAACGCTCCGTAAGAATTGCTTTGGAATTGATTGAATAATCTCTACTCGCTTGGAAACTTTGTTCTCAAAAAAACCGAAAAAAACGCAAATTTCGCAATTTTTTCGTACCATGAATCGTATCTTTTTCCACTTTGAAGACCTTTGTGAGAATATCTGAAAAAAATTTGAGATGTTCCACAAAAAACTTCATTGTTGTGGATTTTTTTTCAATTTTTTTCCGCAGAAATCTTGACTCTAAAAAATACAAATTCATTGTGCACCAATCTCTCGAATTTCGAAGATTTTTTTTTCTCGTGATAATGAAATGAACAGACATTTGACAATTTTGTGATTTTTTTTTTTTAAATAACTTATTATTAAAAAAATATTTAAAAAATTTGCACTTATAGATTCGTGAATTTTCTACATCTACATATTTATCTTTTTTTTTTCTATAATTTACCACGTCGGCCCCGGTTTCTGACAATTATTTGCTCATTGAATGTAATTTGATTATTTTAATAGATATTAATTGCGCCAAACGAGCTCAAGAATACAAATTTAACGATATACTGTACATTTGAATATAACTAAGAAATTTGCAAAAATAGTCGATTACTGGGGGACTGTCAGAAACAGTAGCCACTACGGTATCTGTTAGACGAAAAGTGAAAAAAATCTAAAAATTGCCAGATGTCTGCTATTTTCAGTAGCATTCTTCGTCCACAAATTCCTCATTATTAAATGAGAGAAATGAAATGGAAGTCAATGACTTCGAACTCCATTCATCGAATCAAATATTCTAAAAATTTCCAAAAGCTTAAAAAAAAATAGTAATCACAGAAATTAATTAGAAATTCACTCGTGAAGTTTCACCAATTTCCTACAAAAAAAAGAGAAAAAATAAAGAAAATCAAGGCACGTTCATTTGCACCAGTAATTACAGCAAGAAAAACATTAATACCGAGGAACGTAGTTCAAACAGAAGTAGCTTAATGGCGAGAGTCGAAAAGTTTCAACTCTCAGTGTCGCCCCCTCTCGAGGATTTTGAGTCTCTTTATGCCTGATTTTTTTTCCTCTCCTCTTTCCTACCGAAAAGTGATTCATTTTTTTTTTCCTTCTTTTTCGGCATATTGCGAAGCCCAAAAGTAAGGAGTAGAGAGAGGCAAGGGGGAGAGTGGGGGGCGAGCTTTGTCCAATTAAGCGTCCGGCTTTTGGAGCCACGCGCTAGCTTTTGGGCTTTCGCATATTTCTGTCTCGAGAGTTGAGTGGAGTGGTGAAAAGAGGAAAAACTCCACGATTGCGGCTCCATACTTTTCAATCCCCCTTTTGAATAGGAGAAAAAAATAAAAAATTACTCACCTCGAGTATTTCGACGGATGTCCAACTTATCGCAATTAGCTCAATAATTCGCGTCTGTACATTTTGACAGGGACTGTCACTTTTTGAATGAGAAACATTTCGTCTTCGAGTGCACTCATCTTTTCTGAAGATTATCCAAGAAATAAATAAATAATAGAAATTAAACGAAAATTCATTTGAAAGTCCGGGACAAAATGAAATGGATTTTTTTTCGGAATGAAGGTCTTTAGAAGGAAATAAGAAAAAAATTGGGGAGGTGCCCTAACATGTGCAAATCATTGCCTAATTTTCTTGACTAATTCTCGGTGAAGGTATTCATACTAAAAAAAACCCTAACTTATGAGAAGAAAAATGGTCTATACGGGGCAAAATAATAACGAAGATTCTTTCGGAATGAAAATCTTTTGGAAAAAAATCATGGAGGTGCTGTAAAATGTCTGAATTATTACCTAATTTTCTTTTCCTTCCTTTGGTGAGTGCCTTTATACCAAAAAAATCCTGAATCATAAAAACGAAAATTGTCCATATGGAAAAAAATAATAACGTGGTTTTTCTTGGGAATGAAGGCCCCTTGAAAAAAATCTGAAAAAATTGTGAAGATTCGTTCAAAAAATTAAATCAATTTTAATATCATCACTTATTTTAGAAGTTCTCTTGTCATTAATGGTTGAAGAGAAAATGATTTTTGTCAGAGATGAATTGTATTCGTTAACACATACAAGTCCATACTACGAAAAATAATTCATTTTCTCAAAATCATCATAGAAAATGACAGAATTAATAGAAACAAGAGACAACCACTTTGTCAGAAACTTTTGGGACACATTTTTGTGAGTACCTATGTAAGACGATCTCAGCAGGGAAGAGTCGTGATAGTGAGCTTCGCCGTATGTCCCTTACGGGTAATTCTCATTTCTTTTTCGTTCTATATACGTTTTTGTTATTTTCGCACACGGTTACGAAGGAATCTTCCTGGCAGCCGGTGCGCCTCGCCAATGCCTGCTCATTTGTCTCAGCAGCCCCGCTAATGAAATTATAGCCAGCGGTCGTGAGAAATCCCTGAGGTCATCCCTAGCCTCTTTTTCCTCCCCCCACACAGTCTTCTATTCACTCATCTCATTTCTATTGTCTCAGGGCCCTTATCGCAGAAGGAAAATTGTGGGAGAAAAAAAGCATGTCTTTGCGGATAACAAGTTTGAGTACTTTCGGCAGATGACGGTCGGATATTGCGATGCGATTTCAGAGGAAAAAAAATTGTAGATAAATTACAACAAAATTGAGCGAAAGATGTGAAATCAGTGATTGATCTTCGGAGCAAGATGAAAGATTTTTTTTTTGTGAAGGCCTTTACAGAAAAATTTAGAAAAATTCGAGAAGATACTCTGTTGTGTTTGCATTGTTCCCGAATTTTTCCATTTTTTTTGTCAATGCCTGCATTTCAGAAAGAAAATTCACAGTGTCCATTGAAGTATGTGTATTTCAGCACCAAATTAAGAAATTAAGGAAATTAAATTTTATCTAATTCACCTAGTTCAATTGATCATTCCTAACATGAAAGGGAGAACATTGTGTTTCCAAGTGCTTTTATCATTTTTTGACGATCATTTGAGAAATAAATAAATAATGGACATAAAAAAGAATATAGAGGAGCTCGTGATAGAATGAACTAGAATTTTTTTCGAGATGAAGCTCTTCATAAAAAATTCCGAAAAAATTTGTGGTGATGCTTGAATACGTCAAAATCATTGTATAATTTTTTTACATTTTTTTGTAAAGCCCTTCTTCCCAAAGAAAAAAAAACTCGAACTTATGATGACGTTAATCGTCGCAATTTGACCGAATTTCATCACGTATTTGTTCAAGAAGAGCTTAATTCTTTTTCTAGTGAAGAACTTCACGAAAAAATCTGTAAAAAATTGAAAAGATTCCCTGCCACGTCTAGATTATTCCCTATTTTTTTTAAAATTCTTTAAATAAATGTCTTCTTAGTGAGAAGGAAAGATTCTATTCATCGACAAATGTACTTCAATTTTAGCACCGAATCAAGATATTAAGAGAATTAAATTCACCTAATACACCTAGTTGAATTGAAAATTTTTAACATGAAAAACTTTGATATCCCCTTAATTTAACAGTAATGCAATTAGTAGAATAGTAATTACCATAACCATTAGAGAGTAGTACAGGAGGTTTTGGAGAGTGAAGATGAGAATTAGTAGTGCTAGCATAACGTTCGTAAGGTTTTGGAGTGGGTGGGAAAACTAGTCGGGATGCCCGAGTGAGTCCGGGTGTCCTGGACATAAATACTCGTGGTCAGCCAGTTGGGGTACCACCATCTCTCCTATCCCTACATTTGTGCATCCTCTTCCCCTTGCCCTCTCTCCATCGTCTTTCCCACCTCTTCTGCGATGCCGGACACACAATCAGGAAGTTTCTTGAGGAATGCGACCATACCCTACACCTCCCCCCCTTCCACCCCCTTGAAAATTTCTTAGGTGGTCGAATTAAACTCGTTCCGGGTCGTCTGGCTTGGACGTTAGTCTCAGTGAAACTCAAACTTCAACCTGGGGAAGAGAAGCTTTTGGCTTTTCAGTTTTGCCAAATGTGTACGAATGAAGCAGACAATAGCATGGTCAGCTTCACGTAGCCATGACTCGTGGAATTGTGGTAGTTGGTTGTAATAGATTCGAGCTTTCCAGTGCAATGTGAACATTTGAAATTTATAATGGAGAGTATTTGTTCGATTCTGGGCCTTTTTTTGGTGATATTGGAGATGCAGAATGGATTCATTGACAATACCATGGTGGGACCCGGTTTCCGGACGGGTCCCAGTGTCCGGATGCAGCAGCCAAATATAGTAATAATTAATATTCAAGTGGGAAAATCTAGTTTCTCAATCCTTGCAAAATGTTAAAATAGCAATCAAGTAAATTGTTTGATTTATTTAATTGAAAATTTTTATTATTTTAATTATTGAGTTCTAACTTGTCCAGGAACCGGTACAATTGCCTTAACCGTCCAGTAACTGGTGCCTTCACGGTTATTTACAGAATAGCAAAGGATTGAAATTGTTATTTCGCCGAACTTGGCTTAACGTAGCACGGCCGATACTGCCCCAGTCAGTGGTTATAGTATCTCGTTTGAATCATGCAGTGTTTACACACTAGATAGCGTTCTGAGTGAGTAAAAGAGAGAAAAAAGATATGAAAAGTACAGCTTTCATAGTTATTCACTAATTACTACTATTACATGCTCGGAAGCTGCATTTTGAAGAGTTTGAAATGTTTCATATATCATTTTCTATCATTTTGTAGAATATGATGAAGTGTGCGATTTTCCATTAGGCTCGATGTAAAACTTAAAAAATTTAACCTTTCCATTTTGTGACTCCAGACATCGACTTAAATTATTATTATTATAATTATTTACTCATTATTCAGAAAATTTGAGTTATCTCTAAATATCTCCAGTCCCTGAAATGGAATAATTCTCTATTGAAATGTGATTTTTCAGAAGAATTATCTCATATCTGTGAACGTTAAAATATCGAATGGAGAAATTTATGATTTTTGAGATTCTAAGCTAAAGTAAATATGTAAATTGAGAAACGTAAACGAAATAGACTCAGCTCGTGATACTGTAACTAAATTTTCTAATTATGTTAAATATCTTCTTCTAGGCTACCATCGATTTAATCGTGAATATTATCGCCATTATCTTAAATGTTGTAGGAAAAAAAAAAAAATGAAAATATTCACGAGTAGAATGGAGCGACAAGTAGCTATTTACGTGCACTGAAGGCCTCTGGGGGCTAATGCTTTCGTTTTTTTTTTTTTTTTTTTCATTCTTTTTGAGGGTGGTTTGCACGCCAATTCACCCACCTTACGTTGGTTAATACGACACACTGGGGCAATCTTTTTTAAAAAAGAGAGAGAAAGAAATAGAGGAGGGTATTCAGAGATAAGCTCTCGTGCCACTCTCAACTGGGAAAAATCACCCTCAGAGAAACGACTTTCTCAAGTGTCTTTATAAAGTAAACTTGAATGGCTTTCATTAGCCGATAAATGCTAACTCCTCGAAGTTTCATAATTTCTTAATTTTTTCCAATCCATTCAAGTGTTCGCAGTCCTAAAAAAGAGTAAAATTTACAAGCTACCTGGGTTTTTTGTATAAAATACTCCAAAGAAAACAGAACAAGAAGGACACATCGAAAAAAGACATAATAATAATATTTATCTCATTGAAGTATCATGTTCCTTTTATTCATTAAGGTCAATTTTAAGGTGAAACTAATTTTGATGTTATAGGTGGGCAAAGAAAAGTTGCAGAAGCTAGATGTCAAAGGAATTTCGAGCAAAATTTGAAAAAATATTGAGTTCAATCATGAGCACCGCCAAATTTTTCTCAGAAACTGATGCATTTAAATTAATGCAATTGATTCAATTCTTTAATCTGATTAATTTATTTAATTATTCAATTTCCATCTTTATGCGATAATATGAGTTTCAACTCCTATAACTTGAATAGGTTGGAAGTTTAAGTACTCAAGCGAATTTGGGGCTTCTCTCCATTTAAGTTCAGCTGAAATTCTCATGAACAAGCACCTATATGGCTAAAATTGTCGTTAATGTGATGTCACGAAAATAATAAATAGAAAAAAATATTACATTTTCCAACAAACGTAGAGAACCTCAAAATCGTCAAATTCCGAGATTTTTGGTGAATCCCAAATTGTTCGAGACAAAAATTATTTTAACGTTCTAATTGGGCAAATGAACGTTGCAGGAGGTAGATTCTAGGTTTTTTCTGAAAAAAAAATCAGAAAAGAATGAAGAATTTTCAAAAAACTCGAAACATTCATTTTTTAAAATAGATCATCAGCAATAGATTCTCTACACAGAGAAAAGTGTTTTCTTAATTTAAGTGAGAAAACTCACTTGATTTAAGTGAGTTTTGCTTTCTTAAATTAAGTGAGAAAAGTCACTTGATTTAAGTGAGAAAACTCACTTGATTCAAGTGAGTTTTACTTTCTTAAATTAAGTGAGAAAAAGTCACTTGATTCATTTGAATGGAGTCACTTTTGTGTATTAAGTTAAGGAAGTTTAGTTTTGAAATAAAAAAAAAGGAAAATTACTTGAATAAAGTGAGTTTTCACTTAAATCAAGTGATTTTTTCTTTCTTAATTTAAGAAAGTAAAACTCACTTAAGTCAAGTGAGTTTTCTCACTTAAATCAAGTGACTTTTTCTCACTTAATTTAAGAAAGTAAAACTCACTTAAATCAAGTGAGTTTTCTCACTTAAATCAAGTGAGTTTTCTCACTTAAATCAAGTGACTTTTCTCACTTAAATCAAGTGACTTTTCTCACTTAATTTGAGAAAGTAAAACTCACTTAAATCAAGTGAGTTTTCTCACTTAAATTAAGAAAGCATTTTTCTCTGTGTATTTACCGATTTCCAAATATCCAATTTAAACCCTCCGTTTGAAAATGGAGTTTCCGTCACTTACACCATGAATTATCAACACTTGATGATTCTAAACATCCGAGAACTGTCGAATTCCTAGCAATTACGTATTGCCAAAGCGATGGACGTATTTTCCAAACAGTATCCTGTGCAACTGTCGTTAGTTCCATTACTTGCTTATATATAGTATCGCAAAAATCGAACTATCTGCATCAATATATCAGGAATATTCGAAATCATGTCTGAGTGCAAAATCCACATGTAGAAGTCTCGCCAGTGTACTCTGCACTTGTGTACAAAGTTTTAATCACTATTGACTTTACTTCTTCATTTAAAACACACAGTGATGTATTTTCCGAGGATCAACGAGCTGATTAATTAATGTGAAAAATGCTAGAAAATTCGAGAGATTCACCGACATTTCCATCAAATAATATAATAATAATAATAGTAATAATCGTAAATATTCGTAGTTATATTTTCTTTGATTCTAGAATCGCAGAAATTGAATGAAAATAAATTATTCAAATCTTGAAATTAATTAATTTTCAGAGCAAACGTGCTTTTCTACTTTTACATAAGTTTTTTTTTGTTGGCATTTCATGAAATGAACAATCAACGTTAAAAAATGAATTGAAATTACATTAAAACAGCAAAATGTAAATTTATATATCATGAGAGCTAGAGAGTCTTGTTGAGAAAACTTGTTGCAGATAAATTCCAACTGTCTGACATTGGCATTAAAGGAAAAAAATGTAAAAACAAACGATAAAATAAACAGTAAAAAAAAAGGAAAAATAAAATACAAGCGAGTGTATACGAGAAATCCACGAAAGTTTGGAATTTACTCGAATTGCTCGAATGTTTAATGTGCCTCCTACATTTTCGGTGATTCGTTAACGCTAGGAAATAGTTTTCTCCGTATTTTCCAATGGCGAGCGTGAGTCGAGGAAAATAAAATTGTGGCATTCAACCGTTGCCCCTTCATTCTCGACTCTCAGTATATCAATTATCTGGTTGGTAAAAAGTTTTTGAGGGAAGGATGAAAAAAAAAGGAAAGAAAATTGTTGAAACATTTGAAAATCACTGCCTTTTATACATATTCTTAACTTTTTTATTAATCTAGCTGGGAATTTAATGTTTTAATTTCTATGATTTTGTAATACCTGGCTTTTGAATTGTTGGAAGACTTTTTGTTTACGAAGATTTTTTTATAATTCTATGAAAAAAAAAGTAAAATTGAGTGAAATTTTTTTTTTCTACCAATAATTTTGTGAGAATATTTTGGACATTAAAGGAGATAAGAGGAATGTGAATTTCTATTAAATTTTCCATCCTATCGTATTTGATTTTATTTTTAGAGATTTTTAAATGTTGTTTACGTTTATTTTTGAGCTATATGGAAAATATGTAACTATATTGAGGTTGTCAGTGGAAGGGTGTGAAACAAAATTTGTAGCACAAATAAAAAAAACTTATCTAATCTAATCTATTGAATTTTTCTTTCTGATGAATAATTTTTGAATCTTCTAATTTATTGCGAACATTTTTTTAGACAAAAATCAAATTCATTTTTTTTCAGGTGTGAAAACAAAATTACATGAAATAATTTTTTTATCTATTGAATCAAATTAAAGAAGGAAGAATCGCTGTAAACGTTGAATAAAAAATATTAGATAATAATCATAATCGATTTTTTTTACAATAGTTCAAAGCATTACCTATAGGTAATGCCTTGAACTATTGTAAAAAAATCGATTTTAGATTCTTATACTATCACAGAATTTCGATTAACTTTACCATATAAATTTTCGAGAATTGGATTTTCAAAAAAGAAAATTTTATAGTCTTTTGGGAAATCAGCATCTTGGCACTTCTATTTGAATTATGCTATCACTTGTCAAATTAATAAGATTGAAAAAAAACTAAAATAAACTTTTTGAAGTAAACAAATTCTTTCTTTGCAATAAAATATTCAAGTTACCGTGGAATTTACTCAATCAATGAAAAGTAATCCCACCAATTTTAAGATAAATAAATAATATCACGTTTAGTTTTAGAGCCTGAAGGAACTGGAATTGTCCAGTGAAACATCGCGATTTGTCAATAATTGATGCTGTTAATAATTTTCCGATATCCTCATGCCCAATTATAACGCAAAAATATAATATTGAAACGCAGAAAAAAGAAAGTGGATCCGATAATCAATAAAATTTAAGATTAACCTGTATTACAATGGAGTTGAAACGTTCGGTAACGTTGTATTTAATTTTTCTCTTATATTTACTATTTCAATGATAAATATCTTGCAAACTACTCATCATTGAATTATATTATTTTCATATTAATGTTTTGAATTAATTTGTCACTTTGGGTAATTCACTTAGTTTCGAACAATTGGAGTTCCAAATTAAATCCTGTAAATCATTGATCACTTCCTTCCTTCACTTCTTAATAAATTTATCTACTTCAATAGAGAAACATTCGAAGCATAATAAAATCTCCTATCTCAATATAATTGAATCTATTAATTCTAGATTTAGAATAAATGAAAAATTCTAGAATATTTTCAAGAATATTACAAAAAATTTCCATCTTCTTCTATGAAATTTTCCATAGATTTTTCTCTGAAACAATACGTCTTTCAACTGGCTGCACTTTCAATAGCTAAAATTTTCAGTTTCAGTCAAAAAGAAGGAAGAATTCAATCGAAAAAAGTCATGCAAGTCCATTCTTATTCCTCGTGAAAATAACCTTAAATTCTGTTTAGAAGTCCTTTTTACACAAAAGAAACAATATGTAGAACGAGTAGTAGTCAGGGGAACGTATGAAAGGCTAATATTGTACCTGGAACGTGACCCGTGTTACGAACAGCAATAGGGAGAGAGTTGTGTTGAACGACCAAGTAGAGTCGGAGAGATGTAGTAAAGATGCAAAGAATGAAGGAGAGAGAGAAAGAGAGACAGACTGTACCTGGAACATAAAAAAAGAGAAATTGTACATATATCAATGAGATAAATAAAAAGGAATTTTCTTCTGTATTCAAATCGTGTTTTCTGGGAATATTGAAAACCTCCGTCCATGAGTGGATCCAAGGGGGATTGAAACACGGAGAAAGATGGATTTTTATGGAGTAATCCTTCCCCAGTGAATTTCTCAAGAATTAGGAATTTTTTTCAATGAGTTACATTGTTGTCGAAATTCCAAAATCTGGGATATTCGAAAATTTTGATCATTTTCTGTGTCTTTCTTAAAATTTGATGAATTTGGAGATATGAGAAATCGGTTGTAAATAAATCTGGATTTTTTAAAAATGATAGACTTCATGAAAAAATCTGGGAAAGAATGGAAAGATGTTTATATTGTTGAGTGATTTTTTCATATAAGCTTTCACATTCATAAAAAATCCCGGATCATTTGGCACCACAGGTTCTTTCCTCTGATCTCTCCCATCATATGGAATTTTAACAGTGGGGGCGTTCGAAATGGCGATGTTCATGTGACTTGCAGTTTACATATTGAAGCATAATCAGTTACATCATCAAGTGATCCACCGTTTGGGGTAATCAATCATTTTTCTTCGGGCTAATCGGAGTGATTTCTCAAATTTTCTTTTGTAGGCACATTCATTCTCTAAAAAACAAAATCCGGATCAGGTATTGCCTACTCTCTTTACGCTATTTGAGGAATAATTCCGCTAACTTTCAGAAATGAAGATATTTCTTGATGAACATGAGAAAGTATGCATATTATATTATTATTATATGCAGAGAATTTCTTGAGGATCTAAAACAATGAGATTGATTTTCTTTTCTTTTTTAATCCACTTTTTCACTGATATTTTCATGATTCTTCACTCCGAAAATAATGCCATTGGTCTCATTGAATTATTTGAATTGCAAGTTTGTGAAACTTCAAGGGCACCCATTTGAGCTTGAATATGAGTTGAATATGAGCTTTAAGGGCCCGTTCTACTTCCCATAACTATTTTTTCACCGATAAGAAAAAATGCGTATCTCTTAGATTTCACCGAAACATGAAATATCTCGAGTTCATTAAAATCGTCGGAGAAGAAGACTGAAAGAGGTTTCTTTATACGTCTTCATTGTACTCCATCGAAGTTCGATATCGATACTGTAATCGAAATGTCTTCACCCAGAAAGCCCTTCAAATTTCTCAACGAAAAAAAAAAATCTAACAAAATTCTATCAAACCCAAAAGAAACGTGCAAACTTCCTGATAGTTATTAACGAACAATTCACCACGAGAAAACAAATAGATAAAAGCATTATCCCACCCAGATTGGTACAGTTCTAGCCGAGTTGAAAGCTTGGAAAATGGAGTTCGAACGATTTCGTTAGAAGAGTCTCTCTCGTTTCTAATCGTGTGGGAGGTGATGGTAGAGGCCCGAGGGGTGGCAGCTCCACCCGCTAGAACGTGGAATACCATTAGAAAAAGGGGGTAGAGGGAGGGAGGGAGGCTGAGAAGCAAGGAGGTGAATGAGGCGAGGGAGTTGAGTCTGGAACGGACAGATTCCATTCCGGATTGCAGATCTGCCACCCGCAATCCAGCCTCTGACCGCCGGTTTCACGCAAAAGTTTACCACTCACTTCTATCGCTCTCAGCCTCTCTACTACTTTTACTTCTTCTCCTTTCACTCCTTTTTTTTTGAGCTGGGACAACTGCAAAAAGGACAATGTGATACTGTATTGAGAATGACTTTTCTTCAGGAAACTTTCGTCATTTGCCTTTTTTAATCGTAAGCTGAGACGAACGAATCTTGATGAATCCGAGAGATAGGTGTAAAATAGACTGACATTTTTTTTGAGAGTGAAGTCCTTAACGAAAAAATGTGAAAAAATTACACAACAGGTTAGATATATTTAAGCGTACTCCTGACTTTTTTCAGATTTTTTCATGAATTCTTCCACTCCAAGAAAAATTTCTGAAATCGCAGGATTGGATTACCCTACAGAATTAAATTCTTTTAGTCTCAGTCTATAATTTTTCGGTGATCATGACTTGGAAATTCCCCAAAATTGTCAACAATTTATCACATTTCACCTCTGATGGAAAAATACATTCAAATGTCCTTCAAGAAAAAATCCAAAAATCTCTCTAATTTTTTCGCCTGTAGTTCCTCTTCTCGCATCACGTTTGTAATATATTCAACTGCACCACCCTCCACATTGTTATATCTATCAATGGCTCAACTTTTACCGTGTCAACACTTTTATGATCAACTTCACCGCTGCTACGTTACAAAAAAAACTTCTCTCCCTCTCGTATCAGCTCCCACTACCTCACAGTGCATTTCATTTCACAGGATTCTCTAGTACGGATTTATGTACATGAGGGAAAAAAAGGAGAATGCATTACGACTTGGCGCGAAGCACTTCCGAAGGGAAAAAGAATGAGGAATATGCTCGGGTTTCATTCATTTATTTTTCTGTGCGATCACTGGATGACTTTCCCTTGAACACGTATGGAATAAACATGAATATCAATCCACAGATTTATGCATCACTTTTTTTTTACAAAAATTGGATTTCTGAGGGAATGAAGAAAAATATTTGAGAAAATGTTCCTATATATCTGCATTGTTCGTGATTTTTTCAAATTTTTTCCCGATATTGCCCATTTTTCAAAATTTAATTGAAAAGTACATTATTTCATATTGGTTTCAATCTTCTATGTTTTGCGAATATCTTATCTATAGGGTTTCTCCAATCTATAGCGTTTTTTTTTAAATTCATCATTTTCCCTATCGCAAATGTAAACGTTTCTAATACTTATGGAAGCACCAGCAATTAATCTTGACTGTAAATATGCGTTGAATTTTCTAGGCTGAGGACATAGACTGAGATCCAGGCATCACTTTGTGAATATATAAAGTTAAATGGGAGAGTGGGGCAAAATGGACCTCCTTGTCAGCATGATTCAGGAATTTTTTTCAGAGTGAAGAATTCAATAAAAAAATTTGAAAAAATTTGAGAAGATGTTTTAATATATTGTCAATGTTGTCGAATTTTTTCAATTTTTTTTAAGACTCCTTCACTCTCAAAAAAAATCCTCAATCATTTTGACCTGCAGGTCCATTTTGCCCCGGTTTCCCCTACTTAGTCGTTGTCTCTATATGTTAATAAAAACTTAAAAATGGGGAAAAATGTTGAATTCTTGGCAAATATATGAAGTTCTAGTTCTTTATTAGGAAGTGTCCAATACAAATTACGTATCTCATGCAGTAACTCATACCTCAAGTCACCCCTCGCAGTCGTAAAATACAAACGGGCTTCTCATATTTGCGGATAATATTTACAGAGTCTTGTTCATATTTTCCCAAGCAATAATAATAACTCGTAGTTAACACCAGTAGGATAAAAGTGGATCATATTTGATATTTTCGTGTCACTCACTTCGCCTACATCAAGTGGGTGAAAGTCCTGAGTTATATTAATCTTCTTACTAGCATCACACTTATATTCCATCTCGTTAACTTCTTGGTATATATATGTGCTCATTCAGTCAGTATTATTTACCAAAATATTATGAAAATGAAAACGAAAAACTTTGTAATTCCACAAGAGGAATATTTTTATTTACAAATATAACGAAGAAAGCAATTCTACTTCAATTCCGTAATGTCAATTATTTCAAGAAAAAAAAATAGAACGTGAAAAACATGAGATGAAACATTAAAAATTAGAAAAAGAGATGAAAAAGTTAAGAATGAAAAATTACAACAATGTAATGAAAATTTAAAATAATCTTAATTTAAGATCCTCTTTTTTCCAAATTTTCAATAATTACTTTTTTTTTCTCAATTCTTTTGATAAGAGTCGTTTTTCCGCGTTCGTTCTGAGCAAACAGTAATGCATTTTGGGTCCGGAATCACATTTTGTTCCGAATGGAAGCTTCATAATTATTTTTTTTTTTTGAGTTTGAGATTTTATCATAATATGACTGCAAATGATCCAAAACGTTAAGAACCACCGTTTTGAAAAAATGTCTGTGTGTATGTATATAAATATTAGCCCAAAAGAAAATGGATCTGATTGATTTTGGGTGAGGACGCATTCGAAAAAAAATTGAAAAAATGGCTCAAAAATTAAAAAATATTGAAGTATCATTGCAATTTTTTCCAGATCTTTTCGCAAAGTTTTTCGCTCTAAAAAAAATCCTATTTTTTCCAGATCTCCCCTATAAATTCACAATAACTCATAATTCAAGTGGTTCTCCATTGCAGGACGTAATATCCAAGTTTCGCAAATGTGTTTCGTTTCAGCATCAGTTGGATACGCATCTAGGGACCAGAGGGGATATGGATGCACACAATGGGTTAAAACGGGATGTTGGGATATTGTATAAGGTGAATTTGAAGCAGGCGAGACTAGATATCTAATTAACAGGGTGACAACAATGGAAGAATGATTCGTCGTACCTACGACGAATCCTATCGTTGAAACTTTCAATAGACGTGTATTCGTGTGTGTGTATATTTTCATGGGAGGCCGTTTACATGTATGTACCTGTACCTATCACTGGAAAGAGAAGAAACATGTTTCTGAGGCATCGGGGCGTAGATTCTATTCGTTATTGTCCTAAAATATTACGGGTGTCTCATTCTGAGAGAAGTCATTTTCCCAAAATGCTAGAATTTTAGTCGTTTGCAGCGGCTATTTCGGTTCTCCCATTGAAATACAGTAGACTCTCGCCAGTTGTGCACGTACTAGGCTGTGGAATCATCAAGTTTCGAAAAAAACGCAGCTTGGGAGCTTCCCCATTCGACACACTGAGAAACTGATTCATTCAAATTTTTATTTATTTTCGGAATGTTTTGAAGCAAAAATTGTTTTTTTGAAATTTTCTCAAATTAAATGCAGAAAAGCTTCTTCTATCTACAAATTTTCTAATAGAATCCTCTCCTGTAGTTATTTCCAAAAAAAATTGAAAAAAATCGATTAATTCTGTCTTACTTCTTTGCTATTAATTCCATAAGTTCGTTCTCGCACAAAAATAATTTTTATATTCTGAAATTAATTTTTTTTTATTCTAATCAATTAAAAAAGTACGAGATAACATGATGAGAAAGAATTTCACTCTTCATTTGCGACGATTAACGTGATCCATTTGTACGTCTTTCTAATCCACGAAAGAAGTGAAGGGATCCTGACAATTAGAATCACTAAGGACTTACGAGAGCGTTGAAAAGAAGAGAAAAAGACAGAAGGGATGAAATGAAAAAAAAAGAGACAAAAAGAAAGTTTAATTATAAACACGGGTGGCATCGTTGAAACGACGTTGACTACGACGTCGACGTTCAAGTCTACTTTGCCTCACCGGCCAAATAGTCACGGCTCAGATGAGAAAGAGAGAGTGAGATAGATGCAATGAAATAAAAAGGAAAAAAATGGTATATAACCGAGGGTAAAAAACTCTTTCCAGCCAAACGAAGGGAATCCGTCCGGAGATTATCCGTTGGGCTTCAAAAAGTTGTCAATTACTTGGATTTTCTCCACTCCTATTCCTTCATGTCCTCATCGAGCCAAACGTTCCACTACTAACGGTATTTCTGACTTTTTATTAGGAGCAATTTTTTTTTCTCTTTTTCTTCAAGTTTAAATCCTTTCCAAATGATTTGCCTTGCTCAAAAGGAAAATTATGATTTTTTTCCCCAGGAGATGATGGAAAATGAAGAGTTTTAGGAGTTTTTTTACATCATTCGAAGTAAAATTTAAGATAAGAAAATTAAAAAGTGATAGAAAATGGAAGAAAAAAATATGATACTGACCTATTTCGGGTCTAAACCTATTTTTGCTAAATTCTCATAGGCGAATCGCACTTTACTACGGAAAACAATGGAAATTCATTAGGAGAAACGTTTTTTCCGCGAGTGATGGACGTTGCAAAAAAAAAATTAAAAAAATTCTCAAACAATTTAGATATGTTGGAGCATCTTCTCAATTTTTTTCAGATTTTTTCGTGAAATTCTGCACATAAAGAAAAATGCTCGATCGTTTTACTGCAAGAGTCTATCATTCTACGAAACTTAATGAAGATTGAAACTCAAAGAAAATTGGAATTTCTCCATTCGAATGACGAATTGAATAGGAGTCCGGGGCAAAATGATCCAAGAATTTTTTCGGAGTGAAAGACTTTGCAAAAAAATGTGAAAAAATTTGAGAAGATGCTCTTTATTGTTGGGTAATTTTTCCAAAATATTTTAAGGAGCCTTTTACTATCAAAAAAAATTCACTGCATTATGACTCGGTCTGCCCTAATATAAACACTCGAATGTTCAAGAGAAATTCCTGCAAAACTTCGATTCAAAGAATATGATCTATGAAATGAGGAAAAGAATAAGTTTAACTTTAAAAGCAACGTTAGGAATATTACCTCAAACAGTCTCATTTGCATACTCTCCCGGAGTCTTATTTCTCCAATTCCAAATTCATTGATACAATCGGTAACTCAATTATGTTCATTTGTTTTTTTTTTCTCCACCAGAAGGAAAGAACGTACTAGCGAGCAGTGAAGCATTGTAGACATTTTCCCATCCGTAACTGGCAGTATTCAACAAAAAGCCCCTCAATTAATGCAACTTTTATTATTGTTTCCTTCTCCAAAGCAATTCCAAGCTTTCATCGTATTCATTTCCTCCTTTTTTTTTTCTACTGTTTGAATTGTTATTTTCCTGTCTTCTTTTTTTTTTCATTCCACCATTCTTTCCTTTTACGAATGCTGTGAACGCCATCTGTGTAAATTTTTTTACGTGTGATGGAACGACATGTCCTCCATTTTGTTTAGTATAAATGCATGTGGGTGTGGGGAAGTAAAATGCAAAACTTTTTCACGAAACGAGTAGAAGGAGAGAAGGCAACGCCAATGGAAAACGTGAGCTATACAGCAGGAATACGAGATAAACATGTATATGCTATGGAGACAGTTTGTTCTCAGAGACTGTGGAGAATAGAATGAGATATATATTTTTTATATATTCTTTTGTTACAATAATAATATTCTCGGTGCGAAAATCATTTATGTGGAAAATAATTCATATTATTCTCAGAAAAATTGAGCAGTCGAAAGACAATAATGGCAGGATTTGATGGTAATTGGAGAAAAATTGATTCATCCGACATTTGGACAAAGTCCAGCAGAAAGAAGCTAAAACCGAGTAGAATTATTTTTTTTAGCTACTCATTCTTCAAGAAATTTTCGGAAACTAAGTGGATAGGCTGATGTGTTCTTTTTTCATCCAAAAAAATTTAATTACAAATTATTGAAATCATTTCTCCTTCAAAACGAGTTCAAAGGGCCAAATGTGTAACGATAAGGAGTAACCATTGCAATCTTCCGCTTGTGTAAACCACCAGTACCCCAATATTCACCAGTGCTTTGACCGGAAGTGAAGAGAAACGTTGGCTCCGGTACCTGGTGCCTTGTTGTTGTTGGTTGTTTCTTGTTAAGCAAACTGATGCAGCCCAAAATTACTGGTACCCTCTCTCCCCTTCTCCCACTCCATTACTATCCTTCACTATTGCTTTAAGGGCCGCCACTACATACGCTAACGATATTTGTAGAGATACACAAGTTTCGTGTTTCCTCATACAGTGGCCAATGGCTACTTCCCCTGCTTCCTTTCACGTATAAGCTAACTAATGGTCAAGTCTCTGTGTTGAAAGTCATCGAGGCACTTCAAAGGCCTCTCGGAACTTTCAAAATTCAGTAGAAATTTATTCGCAGGAATGTAAAAAACAATTATGATTTTAGGGGATTCTCAAGGAGTAGTTGTACGTACGTGAAAATAGAAATAGTATATTATACATCTAGGGAGGAATGGAACTTGGGATACATTGTTATATGATGAAATCATCAAAGTCTAGTGTATAGATCGTATGTTGATACTACAATTTGAAAACCAAAATCTACAAATTAAGTGCAGAGTATTGAAACTTTTCCAACGGATAAAGCATATCTATTACTATTTATAAGCAAATTTCCCAAATGATCGTCAGAAAGTTCATTTCCTCAGGTATGTTATTAAATTATCTTCAATATTTAAATTGTTTTGCGCATTTCTCACCATGAAATTTGAAATAATGATTTCAAATCATTTCGTAGTTCAAATGATTTCATTTCCTATTTTCATTGATAGTGGGAAATCTTTTTTTCAAAATGATTCTTAAAAATAATGTGATTACCAGTGAGATAAAATTTTCAACCCCTTCAATATTACCCAGTGATTATACTCAAACGATAATCATCCAATTAACTATTCTTTGAACCCAAGAAAAAGTATAATGGACATTATCAAAAATTGGCCGTAAAGTCTGACGGCCTCTTTAATGAAAACTCTTCCCTTCATTTCTCTCATTTTTATCTTTTTTACTTTATTATTATTTTTGTTTTTAATTTTTATGATTATTGTTTGTTGGATAATTCAACAGTTCATATCATGATTTCTTCCATCTTAAGAATGAAAAAAATTTGCGTTAATTTAATTGCCGATTAATTATTGTTTATTAATCACTCATCATAATATTCTGAAGGTTATTCAGCTTGCTGATTCGATTATTTATTTTTATCATTAATTAAAATGGAAAATCACGGATTTAATAGTCATCTGGACTTGAATAATTCACTGTCAATCTCTTCGCCCTTCTTGAGAAAATGAGAGGGATAGAGAATTTTAATTATTCGCTTCCATCGCCCTTCTGACGAATAATATAATTCATTTCGTCATTGGGGCGTTTCCAAGGGTGTTGTGTCTCTCACGAGAAAATTTCTTTTGACGTCCCTTGAGTCCATTTGTCGACATTCACATCAAAATTTTTCACCGCAATTACATAATTATATTGTGATTAGTATTTCAAGATTTCGGAGAAATTGCAAAAAAACATTTTTTGCACAGAATTTCATTAGCCACAAAAAAGAACATATTTTCAGGAAAAAATTTATTATATGCATGAAAAATAAATTTCGGAGTATATTTCACCAATAGGCTTTCATTTTTAGTCACTATTCTTTCATTTTGAATATATATCAATAGTGAAGAAGTGAAACGAAAAAATTTTATTTTCATCATTTTTTTTTAATGATCAAATGTTCACTAAAGAAGAATTCTTGAATTACTATCAAAACGATTGAGATAAAAATGTCTTCCACTCATCAGGAAACCAATAAAAACTCAATTTTCATGATTAGTTTCAATACGTAAAAAAAAAGATTCTGTCTTTGTTGATTTTTGTGGATCGTTAAGAATTAACCACTGAGATTCTTCACCAAAGAATTAATGGTTTACTAATAAAAATCTTTTCTGGATAAAATTGAGGGTGGTAATAACGCTACGTTAATGACCATCGATTACGTTCCCCGTTGTAATTGCCACGATAAATTCCAGACACTGGCGACTGCCTTACTACAATGCATCTGAGATTGAGTACAGCTATTCACTAAAGCCATTCAATGTATAGGATATGGTAGATGGTTGATGTTATGTTCGAAAGTCGTTAAGAATCTCGATGAAAGGAATCTCTAGAAATTTTCAGGTAATTTCATAATTTTTTTTCAATGTAGAGAAAATTGAGGCAGAATGGATCTACAAGTTGAAATGATTGAAGATTTTTTTGGAAATTCAGACCTTCACGAAATTTTTTGAAAAAATTCTCCAAAAATTTTGCCCTGTTTTGGTATCTCCTCAAATTTTTTCAGATTTTTTTGTCAAGTCCTTCACATTGAAATAAATTCCTACATCATTTTGACCTATTTCCCATTCACTTTATTGAATTCAAGAGTAAAACAAAAAAATTCCTAATTATTTCAGTTGAAACAAACTTTTTGAGGACACTGCATCATTTCCATCACAGGAATTGAACGGGAGCTATCAAGAATATTTTCATTTTTCTTTTTCCCAACGAAAGGAGAAAAGTGAAGAGAAAAAAAAATAATAAGGAAAATGAGGATGAGTGGCAACAGGAAACAATAGTCGAGTGAAAAACAAAAAAAAAAGTTTTGGATCTCTGCAGACTCACGCCTCGTCGCTCCAAACATCCTCCCTCACTCCACATTTATTATTTCTTCTTGAAGAACTGAAAACGTTGCTACATCCCTCCAAGAGACAGAGAGAGAGAAAGAGAGAGTGTCTTTCCGATAGACTTCAATTATGAGCTCCAAAGCATAAAAGAAATTTCAATATTACTGACAAATTTGAAAAGTTCCGTAATTGATTCTTCGAGCTTGGGAACAAACGCCAGGTGGAGGATAAAAAGAGAGTGGAGCCAGAGGTGGAGGGAGGAAAAATGGGAAAAGTGATGAGGCAAAGAGGGAAAACAATAGAAAAGTCGATCGACGACTGTCAAACGAAAGGATTGATTCGCTGGGCTACTTTCTTTCAGTAAAAATCATCTTTCACTTGATTGAAATACGAAGATGAAAGTTTGTTTTTTTTTAGAAGTTGAAACTGAGAAGCTCTTGCATTCTGACGACAGAACTATCATTCGGAAAAACGAAAAAGGAATTATTTCCATTTCTGAATTATGAAATTAATTCTGTTTTCAGAATATATTTGAGCCAAGATATTTAAATTTCGATAAATATTTCAAACATTTCGAAGTTGAACAACTTGAAACATTTTTGAAAATTTATTCGAATGAAAATTTTTGAAGTCGGCCAAATATTTAAGTTGAAAAAAACACACGCAGATTCTTAAAAATATGGGATTTTGAATACTCTGCTTAATTTCGATATAGACTTCATGATTCGAGTAATCTTCAACATATTTGCATTCATTCAAACGAGCATTCAAATATTTTTTAAATATCCATGATATACAATATTTGCTGCGAATATATTCATTTGTCTAAAAGGAGGTTCTATCTCTTCTATATCTTCTTCCATCTCTTTTCATTATTCATTATTGCTGTGATGTATTAATGCTACAGATGAATATTAGCATTTTTTTTTAAAGTCAGTCACTTTTTTTGGCGTCAATACTTTGAATCTGTTTGTGAATACTTGTGTTCAAGAAAATTTTGGTCATTTTGGTCGTTTAGTTATTTTTCGTGCATATTTTATCTTGATCACTTGATCGTGTAACCAATTTCCAATTCCTTCTTTTCTTGTCCTCAAGGAATTAATTCCATCAACCTTGTCAAAAAAATTCAAAAATGAACGAAATGAAAAAACATTATTCAAAATGGAGTGAAAGAGTCGTGGTCCCAACACCGGGAAACAAAAGGCACACGCCTTTCTGAGTCTTTGGATATTATAAAAGGACGGAGGAAACATGAAATGAAGGAGGGAGAGGATCTATTGAATGGCGTGACGATATTCCTCCGTTAGTTGAACATTAATTGGCCCACGGGATCTTTGTGTTTTGTGGGGTGTTGGTTCGTGTATCCGTTTTTAGCTGCGAGAATTTATGTGAACGGTTCCACGATTCTATTTAATGGATTAACGTCACTCTGTCGTGTCTAGTCGACATGAATTTTTTTTCAGTCTTTTGAATCACATACAGAGGTTCATTAGATGAAATTCTGAAAAGATTATTTTTCACCCTTTTCTCAAATAAAATAATGAGATTTTATTCATTTATTGATTATTGAGGATGGAAAATTCGAAGGAACTAATTAAAGTAGATGAAGCAAAATACAATCACTAATTCAGTAGCGAAGGAGTGAAACGGTAAAGCTTGCTTTTTGTTATCCTTTTCGGAAGAACATCTCAGAAACTGAGCAAGTTAGCGCAGTTATAGTGATTACCTTTTTTGTAGAGAATTCCAAGAGCTAAAAAAAGGGTATTTACAGAATTTTCACTATCTTCTCTTTCATTGAAGTCTTTGATGCCCATGAAAATAAAATAACTAAAAATACCGGAATAGTCAATTGCATGTTCCCTTCTTCTGAACATAATTCAATTGATTAATCAAATAAACGGATAAACAGAGCGCGCCCAAGAAAAATTGGCAGTGCAAAAATAATAGCAAATTGAAGGAAGAATAGGGGAGACCGAGGAAAAAATGGACCCAGGTGGCAAAATAATCCCATTTTTTTCTGAGAGTGAAGACCTCTATGAGAGAACTTGGTAAAATTCCCCAACAATGTAGACACGTAAGAAAATCTTCTCAATTATTTCCGAAATTTTCACTAACTCCCTCACTTCGAAAAAAATTCCTGAATCATTCCGCCCTGCAGGTCCATTTTGCACTGCTCTTCCCCCACATCAAGATCCAAACACCTACCTCGCCTTTCCCGTAACCTAAAAAGTATCAAACAAGATACAAATGGACAACGGTCACGTTTTACTATCCGTCACGTATGCATATCTTGGGACATCCCCCAACTGGAAAACTACCCTTGCCACATTGGTGCCTAGGATACCGAAACTATATACACCCTTGGCTATTTTACCCCTACCCACCCACTCCCTTTTCCCTCTTCGTCCCCTTCTTCAAAACCCAAGGGAATGCCCCCTCCCAACCCCCTTCCCCCCTCTGAGCCGGACGTACGTGGTCAACGTGGGCCAAACTGTCGGCAAAGTTACGTAAAATAGTTAGCGACACTTCCACACACCCAGTACCACCTCTTTCCTCCTATTCTCCCCCCTCCTACTTCCTTTACCCCCTTTATTTCATCCACATATACCTCCTTCGCCCTTCAGATGTTTCTATGCAGAGGAGGACGGTTGTATCCTGTCCGTTCGTCACTGATATATGGCTGAGGACTGGGACCTCAACCCCAGGGGCAGAGAGGGGAGGGGGGAGGGGCAGTTGGGACGGGGGATTCCCTGATACAAGTTGTACGTGACCGATATGAGGTATGGCATGATATGTGTGGCTCGTATGGAGCCATTGCCTGTACTGCTGGAGGTTTTGCACCATGGTTTTATCTATTTTCGAGTTTTTTTTAGAGTTGAATCCAGCGTTCCTCATAGTTTTTCAGAGGCATGAAATTCGGAGAGAATTGCATTAGTATTAGTCCTCGAATATTCCCCTTTTATGATCAGCCCTCTTTTCCTGAAGATTTAGAGGAATCTTTGTAGGTCAAGATGCTATTAGTCACGCTATCGGGAACTTCGATTTCTGATTCAGTAGCAAAGGGGTGCAACCGGAAAAGTTGACCGTTTTTATTAATTTTATTTGAAGATATCTCAGGAACTAAGGAAAATAGCACGATGAAAACACATGGAAACACAATGAAAAGATATCATCCCATCTTTCCAAATCGAAATCAATAATAAAATAGCACTCTTTCAGTACCACCATTCCATTTCCTGATCTCCATTAATTCGAAAATATGCGCCCAAATCTCTTCTCGTTAAAAAACTCATTTGAATTCATTCATTCAAGATACTGATGATGTCAAGAGCCTGATGAAGCTCAAATTATAAGCAAAAAGTCGCGAATTGACAATGCTTCAGTATTGTTTTCAGAAGAAACCTTCCAATTTCCCATGATATTTTGAACCAATTATTATCAACATGGAAATGAATTCGAACATTGAAAAATTTATTATTTACCAGAGCCACGATAATTGGACAACGATGTTGATGCTTGTCTTGGTCTCCTCGTCACCATTACTATTCCTGAGATTCTGGAGACTGCCCGAGGGCCAAGCTTGGTACAACTTGGCCACCTTTTCTCTTTCCCTCTCTGCATGAAGCAGCGAGTGGAAACCAGTTGCCAACAATTTTATTCCATTGGACTATAACGCATACTAAAACTTACTTCGCTCTGAGGCGAACTGCGGTGTGTGCACCCTCATCCTCACTCCATTTTAGCACACACAGGCTAGTGAAAACCCTATCCTTCGACGTTAGCCAAGAGGAAAAGGAGGAGAAGGAGGGAGAGGGGGGGGGGGTCCTAAACACCAACTTTAACTCACTAGTACTGAGTATTGTACCTCAGTACAACGTAGAAACCCAAACCCCATTCGTCCATCTAGAGAGATGGAGCGGCAACACCCCCAGGCGTCTTTTCTAACCCCACTGTTATATAACATGTATCATTGTGCTTGTTGCCTTATAGTCTTGATGGGAAATACCCAGGATGGACGAGTAGGCGTTTGCCAAAGGCCTCTGGGCAATTCTCCTGATATTCAAACGTTAGAGATTCTTCAGATTGTTTTTCTTCGTTCAAATTAATCGTTATGATTTCAGATGTTGTTTTTAGTGTGAAACCAGTTGAGCTTTCTGAATTTTTCTTACGAATATTCTTTTGGAAATATGCCGGAAAGTAAGCGAGATAGCGCGATTTCATTCTAATCCTTCTTATAGTTCTTGAAATACGCTTTGAAAAAAGGTGAAATCGTGCTATCTCCCTTACTTTCCGAGATGATTCCCAAAAAAGGTTGGTAAGAAAACATCAACAGGCTTATGCAAACTATAGCCACAGTTTTTGTGGGTTCTTTCACTCGAACCTTTTTAAATTCTCTATAAAAAGTATCTTGCTTACTTTTCGATATATTTTTCAAAAAGAAATGATGAAAAATTGACTTATCCTGCTTCAACTCTTCACTACTGATATGTTTGATCGCTTCTTCTATCTTATTCTTCAGCTGAAATGTTCAGCAGATCTCATAATTATTTTGCATGTTGTCTTCCCTTGACATGTTCATCAGTATAATAGACGGTAAAATTCTCACTGTCCATTTGAGGAAAGAGTTTGAATATATTAAATGGAAAAGAAGTATCCGTCCATTATTCAGATGTATTTTCTGAAGTTGAAGCACTTCTAGAGAAATTGCCAACAGCTGGAGCAAGTGAATGACCGTTAGAACGATTCTTATCAAAAACTGAAGCTCCATTTCCATGAATTGATTTTTTAAAAAATGGGAAAATCGGTAACAGCAATTTGGCATAGCTCCCATCAATGTATTAACACCCTCGTTTTCTTTTTTGTTGAAACTCGATTATAAATTCAGGTCCCGAATGAAACTCGCGGGTAATTTTCCAGGGAAAGTCTAAAGTTTGTGGAGAAACTGACTAAAATAGGGAAGGGGAACGTGATAAAGAGGAAGGGAGGAGATATCTCATCTCGCTCAAGGTCGATCCCAAGTAGTGAATGGGTCAAGTTCGAAAGCAGAAAGAAAGTGAAAGTGCATCTAGAGGAGAGGCAAGGGGAAGAGCGTAGAAACAAGCGCGTGGATAGACGAATAGATGGAATCGGATGAAAAACTTTGTGGAATAGGTTCCAAGATTTTCTTTTTTTTCTCACTTTGTTTTGTTCTTTTGGAAGTGGAGAAGGTGAGGAGTGGTTAACCCTCTTCAAGTTTTGCCATTAGGTAGAAGCAAGTTTCCAACCAGACACTTTGGGGCTATGACCCTGAAAAGCAGTTGTGAATATGTATTTTCAGAAATTCCAGTGGTTTTCAATGGATTTCTGGTACTTTTTCTTTGATACTAACGAAGTTTGAGAGTTTGTGTCAATGATTTTTGAAATTGGGAATTATTAGCATAGTTGCAGTAGTATGGTCGAAAAGAGCAGTGGACTTATGGCTGTCTAGGGAGAAAAAAACCGAGGAAAAAGCACCTAAAAATCATTATCCATGATTAAAAACTTCCTGCCTGACCTTAAAAACAAATTCGAACAAGAATTAGTGAATTATATTGATTGTTTGTTAATTAGGGGAGAACGGAGCAAAATGATCCATAATTCCTTTTCGGATTTGGAGAACTTCATGAAAAAATCTGAAAAAAAATTGGGAAAATGCTCCTACACGTCTACATTTTTGGGGAATTTGTACAATTTTTTTGGTGAAGGCTTTTCTTCTGAAAGAAAATTCCGCATCATTTGATTCCGCAGGTCCATTTTGACCCGTCAGCCTCAAAAATCCCATAAATATAGGAGCTGAACTGACATCCTTCATCCTTTTAAGCCCCTTTAAATCGAAAGCTAATGATACATATTCTTGCCACACTCGGATGACTTCGAATAATTATCGATTCTAGTAATTTACGAATTCCAATAATCACCTCCTCTTTCATCGATCTAATAATTCAGATATTCACTGATTCCAGAGAAATCACAATTCTCATTTATACGAATTCAACTCGGTCTCATTCACTCTAGATTTGGCCTGTGGTGGAGTGCATTCATGCACCGTTTCCTTATCGGCCAAATCGAGCAAACAAAGTTCCAAATGTCCATTACAAATACGGTCAAGAGCACACACACTCCTCAACTTTTTTCTCCTCTGATTTTTCCATTCGTCTCTTTTCTTTTTCCTTCATTATTCCTCTTGCTCTCTCTCTCTCTTTTCCCCTATAACTAGCATTTTTATTCTCCATTTTATAATTTCAAATTTAATAGTTACGAGAAAAGTTTTCGAATGAAATGAGAAAGAGAACGAAGGATAGAATGAGAACATTGGATATTGATACTTTGGGGGGAGGGTTACGATGTGATTTTGGCAAGATGAGAAATCTGTGGTAATTTGATTGGTGAGGATTTTTGTTCTTTTTTAGCTTCTATGATTCTGATTTCTTTTACATTCAGAATTTAGCATCGAATTGAGAGCATACGGTAAAGAATTGAGAAACAATCATAATTTAAGATTGATGAATTTAAAAAAAAAATTGGTTTGAAACTCTCCTTTGGCCTTCAGTCGGTGCTCATGTGTGGGATAACGAGCTCTTCGGAAAAATTCATTCTATAGATCTGATATAGAGGAGACTGAGGCAAAATGGACCTAATTGGTAAAATTAATCGGGTTTTTCTATTCAAGTAAAAATTTTCCGAAATAATTTGAAAAAATTACACAACAATGTAGATATGTTGGAGCATCTTCACAATTTTTTTGCAGATTTTTTTGGAGAATCTTTCTCTTTGAAAAAAATCTCCTGGATTATTTCGTAGTCCCCATCTGCAAAAAAAAGGCCTTCACCAAAATTCCACTATTGTCCTCAGTTTGGCGAATAGTCCCCAACAATAAATAACAAAAAAAAAATCTATCCTAATTTATCCCTCTACTGAAGAATTATTAAGTACTGATTCTGGTAAGGAACTGCAAAATTCTGTTTAATAACAAAAATCACATAATTTTTATCAATGTGGGTTACCCGATCATTCGGATTTGGGTCAAATTCTGGATTCTACAGCACAGCTGGTCGAGATAATTGTCATCAAGTACCAATTATAATTATTGTGTCTGTTGACTACCGAAAGATAACGGGGATTTATGTCACTTTACAAGTTTTTCAGCCTTATTTTGAATATTTCATTATTATACATTACCAGATTATCTTTATCGGTGAAGAAACGCTAAAATAAAGGTCAATTTTAATGAGAGATTACATGAGAAACCACGGCAAAGTAAACTTGCGCGGCAAGAAGAATCGCGATTTTTTTTCTGAGTCAAGGTCTTCATAAAAATATTCGAAAAACATTGCTCAACAGTGTAGAAATGCCACAATATCTTCTCAATTTTTTTAAAATTTTTCCGCAAACGTTCTTACGTTGAGAAGAAATCCTGAATCATCTTACCCAGACGGTCCATTTTGCTCCAGTCTCTTCACATAAATTTTTCCTCAAGATTTATGATAATTCCTCGATAATCATTGAATTTCTTCCATTGTTCAATTTCACGAAATCACGAAAAAAAAGCAAAGAAAAATTAGATACTGATTAGAAGTGAGTCCAATAAAGATTAGACGATTTAATAAAATTTCGAACAATTTTTAATGAAAACGGATTAAAAATACTCTTCAATTGATTTCCATGAATCCTCGGAATTCGCCGGATGTAATTAAATTACCAATTCATTGAATATTAAATTGCCAGTTGAATCTGAAAAATGAGATTTCAAATGTCAACGAAAATAAATATTTGTATTAAAATCCAATGAAATGAAATGTAAAAACAATTAACAAAATATTATTCAAAACGAAATCAATTTATTGACTCAAATGTATCACTGAGTCCATTAAATCCGACCCAATTACTTACTCATATTGGTTTTCTAATATTTGCATAAGTTTAATGTGATTATACAGATCCGTAAAATCAGGATTAATGATATTTGATAATCCGTTCTTCTAATATTTGCAGATATTCAACGTGATTACTCAGATGTAAGGAAATACGATTAATGAAGGATTGATACTGAGGATAATACAGAGCTTGTCTTATAAATACGCTTGAGTTCATTCTTCGTTCACAACTGTCATCAGTATTTCCATTCAAGATGATTTCCATCAATTTCTCAACACTTGCCAAATTTTTGGTTGTCATTATTTTGACTTATGGAATTGCAGCTGTTGAAGTAAGATTATTTTTTGGAAATTCATCTTTCATTCATTTTCACGATTGACAATAACAATTTTCTGGCAAAAGAGTGATTTTTCGATGGAAACTTATATGAAATCGTGAAAATCACAAATTGTTTCCCGAACTTTCGAATTTCCCTCAATTTGAACAAGTAGATAATTGGAATTGAGATTGAATAGCTATAGCTATAAGAGATAGAACAGGATAAGTCATTTCTTTCTATTATTAACATTATTAATTTTTTACGAATATCTCCGAAGTTAAGCGAGATGAACAATTTTGCGTTGAATTGTTTTTGATTAACTTTTGAAATTCTTAAAAAAAAAATTTGGGTGAAATTGTTCTATCGAGATATTTTCAAAGGAACAAGGGGAAAAATTGACTTATCTCTTTGCTACGCAATTATGATAATTGTGTCATTTTTTTATCATTCATGATTTCGAGAATATCTCAGAAACTAAACGAGATAGCACGATTTTGGTCCAATCCTATTTTGTAGCTCTTAAAAATCTCTATGAAGTGGGATTCAGGCGAAATCACCCTATCACCCTATTTCGCGAAGTTTCTGAGATCTTCTCTTAAAGAATAACCGTAAAAAAATTGACTTATTTTGTTTTATCTCTTCACTACTGAATTATGACGATTTCTATAATTATGATTTCTTTTCGTACAGGGACGGCCAAACGATTGTTGTTTGGATCCACTTGGTGGACCCAATTCGGTGTAATGATGCACCTATTCACCCCTCAATCGAGACTTGATACCTTAAAAAATTAAGAAGAGATGGATCATTATCACCGAATAGATAGAATTGTAAATAGCTAATAAACCTAGAAAATTATGAATGATTGTAGTTATGAAAATGACAAATGTAGACGAATAAATGAAAAAATTCCTCAAATAAATCACGTCTCACATTATCTTATTATTCTTCTCAACCATTCGATTTAATTTCTCATTAAAAATCATTTTGAATATTGAAAGGCAAGATAATTCATCGATTATTCATGATGTGCCTTTGATGTAATTTTCCTGAAGACTCTAATACTATCCTGCTAAATTTATCCCATGGTAATTCGCAATAATCAGAAATTAATGATGGAGTGACGTCAAAAAAGTAGTGGAATAATTTGAAGAACTGTGGAATTCATTGAATTTAGTCAATTCAACTAGTTAATCTGTTTAAATTAACCAAAAATTAAATTAACTAAATTCAGTAAATTTAACAATTTTTTTAATTATTTCAAGAAAATATTTTCAAAGTACCAATTGCATCAACATTTGACTGTTTTTACCACTATCTCTTTTCTCAGTGTACTATCAGATCGATAGAGGAACAGTTATAATCTGAATGATGTCGATAGCGAGTAGATAAATAAAACAGAATGGAATTACTTCTCTTATAATTAATTTTTTAAAAATATTTTGGAAACTAAGTGAGATGGAGTGATTTTGACCGAATTTTTTTCCGAATTTTTTGGAAATCTCTACAAAAGAAGGATTCGAGTGAAGGCACGTTATTTCATCTAGTTTCTGACACATTCACCAGAAAAGAGCAGCAGAATGTACATAGCTGGCCGAAACGTTGATGTATATGATATTTTTCTTCAATTTTTGTTTCAATTTTTCATTCATTTGTGCATTGACCAATACAGCCGGAAATTGTTAATTACAAAAGATAGATCTTTTGAACCTGAAGAATCGCACTTTCTTCACTGCTGTCATTGAGAAAAAAAGAAAGGGGTCATCCTCCTTTTCTTTTCTCCATGTTCAAGAGCAATGAAAACACTATCCAAATACCCAGAAAAACGTAAGGTACCACGTGGGAATTAACTCTAAAGGAAACAGCATCTAAGCAACTCGTCTCTTTTATTGTGCGAAACTTTTCGGCCATTTGGTTTTATGCTCCAGCTAAATGCGATGAAGGACACAATTCAGAAAAAGGGGAGAATCTCAGATGATACGGGTAGCAGAAATGCCACAAAGTGATTGGCAAACAGCCCGCACAGTCGAAACATACTTCTCAAGGAAATTTTATCTTTCTCAATTTCGAAAATTAGTTGAAAATAATTTTTAGATAAAGATTTTTATTTGAATGTATTGACAGTACAGAATGCACTCAATTACTCTGTATCAAATTTCCGTTCACCCCTCCCCCCCTCCCACTCCACCCCCCAATTCTCTTTTTCTTTCATTTCCTTAAAATTCTCGTGAAAAAAAAAATTACCTCTCATTTCCTCTATTTAATGTTTTTCAAAAGGGAAAAAGCCTCCCCCCTCCCCCTCTCCTCAACCACCCATCTCATCCCTCCCAAAGGGATGAGTAAGATGGATGCTGAGCACCTGACTGTGTCGCAAAAGACTTCAGAGAGACGAAAAGAAGAAAAAATGGGGAAAAAAATAGTACAAAAAAAAAAGAAAAACAGAATAGTAAAATAAAAAAAAAATAGCGGAGGCGTTTCTGACGCCCACGTACCCCTGTTTCCTCCTCTTTCCTCCTATTCAGAGGGGGGCAACAGGAGGAGGTGAGAGCGGTCCACGGATTGGACTATAACAGCGACGACTCGAGACGCCCACCCAGTTTTAGCGCAACTTGCAACGCGCAGGGGAAAAACTCCGTTGACCTCAATATCTACCTCACCTCCCCCCCCCCCCCCTCCTTCCACCTGAAACTCTGCCCTCTACCTAAAACTCTCTTTACCTCCCACTCCCACCTGGTCCACTGAGGACTTCCGTCTCTGTCATTCTCTCAAGTTCTTCAATCCGATTTATGTTTCTAGCTTTTGAATTTTTTTCAATCATTTTCGTCATTACGTGGATTTTTTTCCTGCGGTTTTGATATATTTCAGAGGAGGGGGGGAGGGAGGGGGGTCGAGGATTGAGGTGAACGTTATGAATGTGTCAAAAGCACCTGGCCTCATATCAATATCGATAGGTACTTCAGACGTTTTAAGTTTTGGGAGAAAAAGGGGAGAAATGAAGGAGAAAGTTTGCAACAGTTTGGCACATGTTTGGGAAGCAGTGGCAGAGGCTCAGAAATTGGGGGTTTCAAAAGTATCTCGATGATTTCTTGGAGTAGGGAGAGATCGGGGCAAAATGGATCTACGAAGAAAAATAATTTGTGATTTTTTTCAGTTCTTTTGCATAGAACTAGGTTTTTGGATCGAGGGAAACGAAATGTGAAATAAAAGTTGGAATACGAAGTTTTAACATGAAAATTATAAAATTTATCAAAATTATGGGATGATACAAGAAAATTGGAATTTTGAGGAAAATGATAATAGAGAATATCAACAAAGTATAAATGGTGAAGTATATATGTAGTATAGATTTTGTATATGTGGAAGTACAAATAAAAATGGGCATCTCCTAATTTTGTATTTACGACAAGGTATTACAAGAAAAAAGTAGTTAACGACAAAATAACACTACATGAAAAAAATTAATAACATTATGAAATTCAAACATCACAAAATAAAAAATAATGATATGGAAGAATATCTGGAAAGAATAACGTGTATAATTGCAATTCATTATTAACAGAAAAGAAAAAAAATGTGAAAGAACGTCAAAATTGAGTTGCAAATTAAAAAAATTATTTTTTCGGAGTTATTTGAACTAATGAGTATCTGTCCATGAGAAGTTATTGAAAATATCATTCATACGCAAGTTATTTTTTTAAGAAAATTATCCGATACTGCAAACATGTTTGAGCATCTTCTCAATTTTTTCGGAATTTTTTTACAAAGCCCTTCACTCTGAAAAAAATTCCTGTATCATTTTGGAAAATCAAATTCTATCAGTATTAATTTTAAGAGATATAAATCTACCTTCTTTCGCTTCCAATCATCTAACATTCTCACTATCATCCGCAAATTTACCAAATGAAGATAGGTGACTAGTCGAGGAAAATTAATGGATTGTCTTTCACCCTTCAACTCGAAAACATTAACTTTGTTTTGGGGGCATACATTTTAACAAAGTTGGTCGATTTCGTTTCAGTTGCTAGAAACGACAAAACTTCCATTCCCCATAAACCGTAAACAACGGGAATAGTAGTACAGACATCCTTTCACCCACTTTTCTTAACATCATACTCCACTTTCAACCATTTTACTGGAGTTTTGTGAACATATTTACCACATCCATGGTGAAGTAAGACGTTTTCACGTAGGTAGACGAATTTTTGGAAAGTTCAAAGAATTTATTTTTTAAGAGAAACTTCGAATTCTCATATTGTTTTTTGATTATTTTCATTTTTTTTTGCACTTGGCAGACTTCTGGTCATGCTTTGAGGAGGAACTGCAGCAATTGAACCAAAACAAAGAAAATGCGACAGAGTCCTGAAAATTTCAAAATAAGTTCACTGGGTGATTAAAAATATGTACTAATTTTTTGGAATTGTGTAACTGTAGAATAAGGGAGGAAATAAATATCGAAGTTGAACATTTTACATAGGGTTATATAGGTGATCGGTCAATTCCGTTGAAATTTTACATATCCGATCAGTAATGATGTAATTGTGCTGCAATTACCCATTATCCATATGACCTTATGCAAAAAATTTTATTTCAATAACTATTTTTTCTCTTATAATGATGGTAACTCAACTCCAAAAAATGGTGTATACTTTTGATCACTCGAAGAATGTTTTCAGAGAGTTTGAGCAGTCTGTCACATTCCCTTGTTTTTTCTGGGTTGCTGAAGTTCCTCCTTGAGTATTGGAAACAAGAGAACAAAATATCCTCAATTATTTCACGAGATTGTAACCAGATGGCGAAATTTCCTCGCAAGTGAAAACAACAACTGAAGATAATGAGAATTCTTTTGGAAAAAATGACAATTCTTATAAAACATATTAATTAGATTTCCTACCAATAAAACTTTTTCTAAGACCAACTGTATCTGTAAAATAAGAAAAACAAATTCAACATTAATCTCAACTTAGATTAGGAGAGATTGGAACAAAATGATCCAGGAATTATTTCTGAAGTGAAAAAATGAATAAAAAAATTGAGAAGATGCTCTAACATGTCTAAATTGTTGGATAATTTTTTCGTGGTAGCCTTTCACTTTTGGAAAAAAATTATGGTTCATCCTTATAATTCACTTGAAATTGGATCGGGAACTCTTGACTCCAATAAAATCTTTAAAAAGTAAACATTATTAGGGAAAATGTAAAAATTTAATACACAGTTAGCTCCTCAGGATCATAAATTTCTTCAATTACGAAGCTTTTGTTCATGACTGAAGAAACAATATAAAAAGCACTTATAGAAAATCCCCCGATAACTTTCGACAATGATGCTACACTTCTCATCAGCTTTGTCATGACCCACTGCGAAAAACCACAAAGCAAAAAAATATATATAAATTGCTGTGGATGAGGTGGAGAAGAAGAGAAGGAGGGAGTCCAAACGTATTCTGTACGACCATCAGTCATTATTTTCCAGAACATTTAGCAAACACTTCAAACTGTTACTCGCTCGCTTACCATCATGGGCCTAGAGTTTCTCAAGTATGTGCCCTTCATACTATCATCTACTTGTTTGTTTTTTTTTAACTGAAATGCGAAGCAAAAAGTCCTTCACTTTTTCACTCTGGAGCATTTTTTTCAGTCAGCTCTTGATTGCAAACTTGAGAAAAAAAATGATGATCGAATGAAATTATTAAAAATATTGCAAAAAAAATCAATTATTTTCTTGAGAAGAGGGATTTATGGAAAAATCACTATTCAATCAGAATAGTACTTGGAGAAACATTACCAAATCTTCTAATCATATGTTTCACTGTTAGGAGACAGCCTCAATTTTATTCTCCAGTGACGATTTTTTTCACTTGACTTATGTGAATATCATTCAGAAAATGCCTTTTTCCATAGTTTGTTCTACAATGAGAAAAATCCCGAAAAGAATCTCAAATAACTTATTTCTGATGAATTATAAAGAGCAACTCTTCTTCTCATGAAAATCTTCTCATTCTAATATGAAGAATCTTCCTAAAAACCATTGAACATTATTATTATTCATATTTCTCCGGTTTTCTTCAATGCGACCGTTAATTCACGCAATCAATAATTATTTTCCGAGGACAATTTTTGAGAGTTTTTTTTGAGTTTGTTGAGAATATTCCGGAAACTAAATGAGATAGCGCGATTGTCCCCTCATTTTTTTGTAGAGCATTTCAAGAGCTGTCCAGAAAAGTTGGGCCAAAAAGGGTGTATCTCCATTAATTTCCAAGATATTCCCCAAAAAAGATTGGCGAAATAGATGGACTTGTCTCGTTTCACCTCTTCGTTACTGAAATGATCATGGAAATTTCAAGAAATTAACTATTTATCCCAAAACTCATTTCAAATGAACATTCTAGGGTAAAGTGGAACGTCAATTATTAACAGTGTGTGCGTCGAAGAGATAATAACACTTCAGTAAATTCTTAATGAAGTTTTTTTGAAAAAAAAAAACCTCAGACATAACGTTGTAATGAGTCAATGGCAAGTGGATAAGTTTCAAATATGGTCAGGCAGTAAAGTTATTTAGTAGTATGTAGTAAATAGTGTTTACAGGATACTTAATGTAGAATGTGAGAGGGGAGGAGGACTTTTGGTGGTAGAAGCTTAACGACCACAAACGAGTGTATGTATTATCACCGTTGTAAATCGTTGAAGAGGCATTCCTGTAGGACAATTCAGTAGTCTTAAATTTTTATGGGTAAAATTTGGATCTATAAATTGCGACAATCGAGGGTAGGTAAATTTTATAGATTATGAATTTATTTCTTTTTGGAGGTAAAATGGACCAGCAAAGATGAGTTAAATGAGAATTAAAAACAATTCAAAAAGACATGTTCAATATTTCATGTTGATGTAGTTCATATTTTCACTTGTATAATTTTCTAATTTTATTATAATCATTTTATCCACACGTACCTATTATTGACATTTCAAAATGTCTCAAAATTTTAAAATTATATTCTTTCTTAGAATTTTATGATTCTTACAAACTATTCTTAACTGACATTTTTTATTACATCTTTGGAGTTCTCATTTATTTGATTATCTGTCAATATCATATATTTCATTATATTCTGATTAAATATTAACATTGAGTATAATATAATGTATACTGGAACATATTCCAAATTCATAGTTGCTATAATTATATGTTCCAATAGAAAAGGATTATGATGAACCATTATATCCTCCTCATTATCAAATCATATAATATTCCAGCAGAAATATGCCTATGGATTCTTATATTAAACTTACAATATTATATAATTCATCAGTTACTCATAATTATATTTTCAACAATATATATCTTTTCCTAATAAAAAAAATATATATATATATATCTTTTCCATGCGAGTGGGATCATGTATGACTTTCGACTGACTGTCTATAACCACCAAATAAGGCCATTTGACCCTTAAGTAGGCCCGCTTAGGCATGGAATAAGGTTAATCCCATTTGGAAAACTTTCTTAATAATTGATTATTTTAATCGAAAAGACCTTCATCCTTTTTTGTAACTCGTGTGATTAATTCCTCTCTCTTTTTGACAAATCATTGAGAAATATAAATCTACTGATTTCATTTTATTTCTCCGCTACTAAATTATGATTGTCATTACAAAAAAAAAATCCAATACCCAAGAAAATGCAATGTCGATAGCTGTCTCCCCATTAATAATGGAGACTTTAACCTTATTAAAATTTTAAAAAAATGAAGAATTCCTTAAAAACTGGAAAATATGTATATATTATAATCTTTCAGGGTTGAAGATGCTGGGGACACGATAGGAACGGGCAGGTAGAAGATATTTGTAATTCCGATTACCTAAGGAATACGGTGTGAGCCAACTTTGCTTCTTGGAAACTTACGCGAGCGCGTCGTATACTCTTGAGAAAGGGAAAAGAGAGGGAGTGAAAAGGAGAAAGACGGGGGTTGAAGCAGGTGGTAGACCTCCAGGGGGTGTACGTAGATAGAATGAGGAGCGAATAAGAACGTGTGTGACCGATCTCAACTGCATGTATATGTATGTATCCCCGAGCAAAAAGATGTACGGCTTTCTCATGAATAGCATTGCGATAAATTCGATTAAAACTTCGGTGGGCTACGAGACCTTTTTCATCTTCCTTCTTCATTTCTCTCTGTCCTTCTTGTTCACTTCATTCACATGTCTGAAACGAGATGAACATAAGGAGTTGAGAATTTGGAAATGAATGATGAATAAGGATGGAGAAGCCGAGATTCACTTTAGTGAATTTTTTTTTTTTACATGACATTTTCCTTCGGCTGTTGCGAAGGTTTTAGAGAGTAACATAAATTCTTCGTTATGGCAATTTTGTTCTTCAATGCTGGGAGGAGGAAAAGTTAAACGGTTCGGATTTGTATTCATTCACTTGAATTTAATCGTGAACTATTAGAGCAGAGTTGCGAGAAACGATGAGTAACATAAATCATTTCTGAATTATTTGTCTTGTTGCGAATTTCGATAATTTTTTTTTAATTCTTTTTAACAGTTCATGGCTAAGTAAATATCCCAGTAGTTACCACCTGCAAAATAGGTTTCAGGTACACGGAAAGAAAATTCTACCAAAATTTACGATGCTAACATCGTAATCCTGGACTAGACTCCTATTAACGTTAATTTTGAAATATCTTATTTCAAAATTTACTATGTGGGTTATATTTTTTACTATCTAACATCGTAATTTTAACAAAGACTTTTAGGATTAAAAATTACTTCAAAAACTACAATTTAACATCGTAAAAAAAAAAATAAATGAAAATTACACTTTAAAAACTATATTTATTCGTACATTCAATAATTCTATTTACTTTTTAATAAAATAAATATTCTAGTGCTGCCTCTGTTATGATACGATTGGAAGCTATAAAAAGTACGATGTTACATCGTAATTTTGAAATAGTAACTGCGTCCTCCGCAAGAGGCGCTCTCGTGTCTTATGACCTTTTATTGAAATTGTTAATATAGATCTTGAAAACAACTTAAAGTGTAAGCCCTTCGGTGGCCGAGTGGTCCAAGGCGTCGGTCATTTCGCACTCGGAAGGAACTCGGGTTCGAATCCAACCACCGTCGATTATTATTTTATTTTATTTAAGATTTCTCTTCAAATTTTACGATGTTCACATCGTAATTTATATTAAAGAGCTTAAGACTTGGTATTATTTGTCTGAAGTATTATTTCTTAAATAAAATTTCCAACGCTACATCGTAAAAATTACGATGTTAAAAGTCTAGTCCACCACTACAATAACCAATAGGACAAATTACGATGTTAGCATTGTAAATTCAACTAGAATTTTTTTTCCGTGTAGCAGCCGAATGAACTCGAAGACAGCTAACCCCTTATTATTCCGATGCTGTATCAAACATGATGATTTTTTTACATTTTCCGGAATTTTTTCATAATTTTTGTACGAATAGTTTATGAGATATGAATCATCAGACTTACTGAACATAGCAGTAGTAGGGATAAAACGTCCTGAAGTAGACAAAAATAACGAAATCATTGAAAAACTACACATTTGACTCATTATTCAAGTTTTATGGGCTAAAAGAACCGAATTGTAACTAAATAATTATAATAATAATAAGTGAAGTTTATGTACTGACCGCGAAAAGGAAAAATCGATTTTTTTATTGATCTCAGATTCTGAGATCTACCCAACATTTTTTGATAGTTTTTACAATTATGTCTGTTCTTAATCGTTATTTTCATTCATCATTTTGTCTAATAGTAAGGAAGAGAAATTATCGGGAAGTTCTTAGTGCGGTTCGAAGAACCACACTCATCATAATACATTCTTACTAATTCCTTCTAATCAGCAGTAACCTGCGAGCGTAGCCAGCGAGCAACTACGAACCTCTAGTTTATTTATTTATTGATTAACATCAACCCAACAGCCCAGGCCATAACAGGATTGATATTGCTCGATGCAGATATGATTATAATTATGAGAAAGCAGTCACACAATGTCTTCAGCAAAAAACAATATGAAGTACATAGGTGGTTCAGAAATATTTTCCCGCAAAAGTTAACAACTAAGTTTACATGATCGAAATTAATACAGATGTACATTTAGTAACAATAGAGTCAATATTATCAGTAATAATATCGATGTCCGGAAAACGCTCAAGTGATGTATTTATACAAGAACAACTCTGATAAGCCGGAGAAGAAAGAGGAAGGCTGCCACTAGTACGAAGTAAATTCATGAAAAATTGCCCTATTTCGCTTAGTACTCAAGATCTTTCAAAAAAATTATTGACAGAAAAAATCGACTCATTTTTTAAGCTTCTCACCATTAATTTGATTTTTTCAAAAATTTATGAAGCAAACACGCACACTCGCTCTTGTTTCGCGACGAGACCAAATTAACCCTTCTACCTCCCACCGTCAAGCCATTCCAGCTGAAAAAATGGAAGGAAATAAGGGCTTAACTACCGCAGAAATAAAAATCTGAAGTAGAGGGGTTATTCAGAAGTTTTTAACATTACCAGTGGTCAGACCTTGAGGGCCTCCGGAGGTGGTAGACGCGAGAATTAAAGAGGGAGTGAGAGAGACAGTGAGCATTTTGAGAGAGTAGTTGTAGCCCAAAGGGGGTAGGCGAAATGAAGCATTCCTTTACGAGGGTCCTTACTGCTCGTAAAGTCGACTTTATGATGATAATTACAGGGCCAGTGGTAGTAAATCTGGTTGGACGCTGAAGCTACTCTTTGCTGCGTATGTGGAAACTGAAAATATCTCCTTTGGCACGGGAAACAGTGGAGATGAAGACGAAATTTCTAGGTACTATGAATGAGAGCACGTAGGATAATCAGGATGAGTGTGGTCGTTGATCATTTCATTCGGGATTAAGAGACTTCTGTTTCTGAGTTTTTCAAAATTGATGCAGAATCAATGGATGTTCAGTCAGAGAAAAATTTGGTGGAATTAAAAAATAGAGTAATCATTCGGATCGATAAATCTGCGAGGCCAAATGAATTGAGATTTTTTTCTTAAATTAAGGACTTCACGGAATTTCTTTGAATATCTGACTAATAGAAATTTCATAATAATAATAATTGAATAATGCCCTTCAGCCCTTAAATTAGACCTCTGAGGCCTCCAATAAGGCCTTTAGGCCTGAAGTCAATGATTCCTTGATCATTTTATTTCGGATTGAGGAATTCTTTCTTCAATTCTGATGAATGAATGAAGTGGATGTGTAATAAGAGAGAAATCTAGTGAATTATTGAAAATAACATAATCATCTGGATCATGATGTATCAATAGGCCTGTGGAGCAGAATCATTCGGGATCTTTCCAAGAGTGAAGACCTCTACAAAATAATAATTTCTTGAATGTCCAAGCAATTGAGATTTCATTCTGATAAATAAATAAGGCCTTTTGCTCCTTGAATAAGTTTTTTTAGGTCCCAAATAAAGCGCTGTGGGCCTTCCAGGCCGAAAATAACGCTGATTTAATTCAGAAAAAAACTGTTTATCACTGTCACCACATTGGAACATCTTGACAATTTTTTTTTTTTTTTTGTAAGATTCCTCACTTTGAAAATTTTTCTTTCTTTTTACAAATTTCTGGCAAATATTTCGGATACTAATGGAGATATGCTCTTTATGCTCTTTTGTAGAAAACTTCAAGAGCTGCCAGAAGAGATTGAGGCGAAAAGGATGCATCTCCATTCATTTTTGAAATATTCGCAAAAAATGAATAATGCCTTTTGAAGGAACTATCAATTACATTCTCCTCCATTTATCCCTCCAGCCCCAAAACTGTACCCTGTAATTCTCCTAAACTAGGCGAGACTGGGGCAAAATGGGTTGTACAAAACGCTCAATATCGTGCTCTTATTCAGCGAGAATAATCGCATATTGTACAAATCAAAGAATTATTCATAAAAATGAAAATTCACTTGAATTCTAATTCTACAAATGAATAAAAACTTTTCCAGCAAAATACCTCAAGAAAAATTACATTTATTTTGCACTCTTCATACTGAATAAAGATGAAAGAATTCAAAACCATCCCCAAATGGTTCATTAGGTATTGTAATCCGTCTACTCCACTCAGAGCTTCAGCAGTAATGAAGATAATTGCATTAAAGCATTTTCTGGGGACCGGAATAAAAAAAAATGTGAAAAAGAAAAAAGGTAAAAGAAAAGAAATAAACAAATAATTGAGAAGAAGAAAGGAAGGTACTTTCTACTTTTGTATACTCTCACTTTCCGCAACAACGGAAAAAAAAGAGGATAAAAAAATTACTGGTGATTAAATAAAGGACTCCATTAAAAGTGTTGTCAAACTCTTGTTTTACATACTGCGAGGTTTTACTTTGAATGAGTTTTGTTTTCCTTGTGCACACAGAAGGAAGGGTAAATAAACTCAATGCTAAATAAAATATAAAATGGGTCGCTAAGGTTGAAGTAACCTTTGAACATAGCCAATGTGGATACATTAAATAGGAAAGACGAGGATTAAAATCGACCTGCAGGGCAAAATAAACCGGGATTTTTTTTTAAGAATGACGACTTCTACGAAAAAATCTGCAAAAAATTACGCAACAGTGCAGGCATGTTGGTGCATCTTCTCAATTATTTCCAGATTTTTTCGCTGAGTCCTCCACCTGGACAAAAAATTCTGGATCATTTCGACTTGGAGGTCTATTTTGCCCCAGTCTGCCCTACATAGTTGAGCCACGATTCGACCAAAAAAAACACTGTGCAGCTTCTTTCCCTGGACGTTCATTGACAGAAGAGAAAAAGAGATATTTATATTTTTCTCTAGAGTAGTTTATTTATTCGAGATTAGAGTGAAATTATTTCGAATTGGAATTGAGGAAATCGGAAAAAAATGACGCAGGTTTCTTTTTGGAGTGAAGGACTTTGCGAAATAGTATAAAAAAAATTGAGAAAATTCTTCAACATGTTCACATTGTTGGGTAATTTTTTCGAATTTTTTTTGAGAGATTTTCGCTTTGAAAAAAATGTTCATTCATTTTCTCTTATAGGTCCATTTTGCTCCGATCTCCCTCAAAGATGATTCTGTAACGAAGGAGTGAAGCAGAATAAGTGTATTTTTCTTTACATTCTTCCTCAGAAAAGATCTCGGGAAAACAAGCGAGATACCGCAATTTTGTCGACATTTTTTTCGTAGAAATTGAAATTTTCTACGAAAAAGGATCTTCTCTACAATAGATTAAAATCGTCCTATCTCGATAATTCATAGTCATAATCAAGAGAATTCCTCTTGATTATGACTATGAATGACATCAATGACAAACTCCCATTGTAGTCGTTCATTTCTCATCATTGTATTCACTCAAGGTAATCCTTGTGACAGGTTCAAATGATCGATTTTTATTGTTTTTTCCTCTTAGTTATTATAATTACTGTAATTATTTTGATTTTCCAACATCTCACCGATACTACAAGAATGTCCAAGTTGATAAATTGTTAATGAATAATATTATGAATATTCAATACTGTTCCGCATTTGACTCACGCTGTCCCAGCATCGAGGACTGGGATTGGAGAATTCTCGGATTTCAAATACCAATATGGCCGCCACTGATGTTTTCATGCAATTAATTAAATTACTCGTCGCTATATGTCCGCTAACATGCATTTTTCATGATTTCAAAAATTAATAAATTATGTAAGAAAAAAATAGGTCTGTGATCATGAATTTTCGCAGTGAAACTGAACCTCGCTTATGGAATTTCAATGTTAATCTAATTATTTTCAAAAATTAATTCTGGTCTTGTTTGTCCGGTAACGTGGAGTAAACTAAATTTTTTTAAAATTTCCTCATGCTATTCTATCGAAAGTGACCGAAATCGACAAGGGAAAATAGATTGCCCGAATCACTAGGATTACCTCAAATCATTTATTAAAAAATAAAACCCTCGATTTCTTGCAGTAAATTTTAAATTCAGTTCAGGCAACTTTGCTCAAAAATATTGATCTTGTCATCCTTTATAAATATATTCTTTACAAAATTTCATAAAATAAGATGGAAAGTACTGGAATATGTTTGACATATCAATCTCTCCAAAAACCTTCCGGAGGAAGTGAGAGAGATATCTATATATATATATATTCCCAGTTTGTCACATGGGAGCTGGATGGAGAGAGGAAAGGAATGGCGAATAGGACTGGTTGGCCCACAGGTCACCGGTCTTTCTCGTCCTGTCACATTACATAACGTATCGACTACCTTTACCTATCAGTATATGCAAAGTTTCACAAGTTTCAACTTCACAGTTTTCAAAGTTATCGAGTCGATATTCAATTTGAATTAAATTACATTATCATCATCATTATTATTAATATATTTTATTTATTTTGCAGGAAAAATTGAATTTTTATGAATTTATTTTTATGTGAAAAAGATCAATGACCATTTATGCTTCCGAATGGAAGCTATTTAATCGTAATTTCTTCGAGTTTGAGATTGCATTATAATATGGCTGTAAATGGCCCAAAACGTCCAGAACCGCCGTTTTTAAAAATTGTCTGCACGTGGAGATGTCAAAAAATCGTAAAAATGAATAAATATTTCAAATATTACAATTTGAAAGATCTTAAGGCCTAAAGGGTCGTATTTGAGGCCTACAGGTCTTAAATACCTTATTTAAGGCCTCAAAAGCCTCGTTCAATTATGAAATTTTGATTGCTAATGAACAATTCATTCATCATATATCCAAGAATTTTCCATTAAATTTCATGAAAAAGTTCTCTCCACTTCTTCAATTTTTTTTCATTCTCCAGTTATTGATAGAAAACTTGTGTTCCCTCATCAAACGAATTTATTGTATCGTCAAATTCTCATTTCCCAGTATACGAAAAGTTAAACAATTTGTGGTGTCCTTCATCTCTACACCCCCAACCCCTTAGTAGAGAAAAAAAAAATGTGACACATGTGGTGACCAAAGTCATGGACGAGAAAACTTTTCAAACGCCCCTTTTGCTGACGACTAACGATTTATCGAACGATTTGACAGGAATTCTTCCTCTGAATTTGTGGTATAAAATTCATTTTTCCTTCATTTACTTTCAGCATTTCTTCAGTTGAAAGAACTCCAAAAGTTTCAGGAGTTAAGAAAATAAATGAATGAAAAAAAGAAAGAAAAAAAAAATTGAAGAATTGTTTGGACTGGTTCGATAGCTTTTCTCTGTTAACAGTTAAGTCCAATGGGATTTCAGTGCTTAACTGTGTTAATACTAGAGCTTTTTGGAAAGTCTATGCTAAATTGTAAAGCTGATTATCGCTCACTTACTCGTTTTAATCTGTCCTTTCTGGTTTCAGAGAAAAAAATCTTTTCAACCCAAAAACTTTCAACTTTCTCCATTATTCTTCAATTATTTCCAGTAAAAATAATAAATACAATGAAATTGAAGAATTATTGCAATACTTGACTTTATGAAAATCATCCAAAAACAATTTTCTAAAATCCATTTGGAAAGTCCCTTAGACTTTCTACCATCAAGTTCAATATCACTTAGGCTTTACTACTGGTAATTATCATTTTACGATCGGCTCCCTGTATTCTTAGGGCTTTATTACCAACGTTCGGGTCTTTCCAACGCGTTAGCACCTCTCCTCTCGAATTTTACCTCTTTCTCTTGAGTACACCATTACTAGTCGAAAAAGCCTTTCCTTCCCTGCAATTTCAATGGAAATGAATAATAAAACAAATTCATCTGTCTTTAATAAAGATTTGGAATTAAACATTTCGAAGATTTTTTTTTACTCGTAGATTTCTATCGAAAAATCTGAAAAAATTAGGTAACTATGTTGTTAAGCTCTAGTATTTTCACAATTTTTTCCAGATTTTTTTATTGAGCCTTTCACTCTTAAAAAAAAATCCCCTTTCTCCCAGGCCTCCGCTCATAAATTATAAATTTCGAAATTTGAAGAAAAGAAGACGTTTTTTTTTACGTTTTAAGAAATTTTTTTCTTGGAAAAATTCTCTTTTTTCGCCGTTGACCAAAAAACGTAGAAAGAATGATAAAATCAAAAATTCCCCCATTTTCCTCTTTCTCCTAATTCACAAATGCGCTTTATCCAATCATCACCCCTAATACCTGCTCAGAAAAAAAAAACTAGTGTCAAGAGTTGAAAAATAGTCATTCATTCCTTGAAACCACTGGAGAATATCCTTATGTAATGGAAAATTTAGGGCTCGTCCAAGGGTGCAATATAAATTTCCAGCTGTCCACTCGAATATTTTTCCATATTCAGTAATACTTCTGTCTTGACCGTTTCGAGTTCCCGACGGAGAAACCAGCCCCTTCTTGCATATTCACAAATCATTCGTGTAGCCTCTCTTTTCCCTATCTCCCAAGGGCTCACCGTCGAGTTCTCCGACATCTCTGTATTCAAATACAAATAAAGAAAAATTGATGGAGATTATTGGAAGGAATCTCTGATTCAACATTTCGAGTATTCTCAATTCAATCTGAAACTTGCAAAAATTCCTGAAATCAAATTTCCAGTAGTAAAGCGAGAAAAAAGACTATTATTTTTTTAGTCATTAGTTTTTTGAAAGGATCTCGGAAAGTAAGCGAGATAACGTAATTTTACCTGAATCCTTTTTTCTAGGAAATAGAAAGGAAGAATTCGAGAAAAATTGCGCAATCTCGCTAATTTTCCGAGATATTTTTTCTTGATGTCACATCAAAATGACATTTACAAAAATGATATATGCAGAAAGATGACATTACAAAAACAACATTTGCAATAATAGCACATAACAATAATGTTACGAACCATGATTATTTTCTTGAAGTTTTTCATTATGAAGAAATCTTTTTTTTTTCATTCGTACATTTTCATTTCCTTTCATTGTACGCTTTCACAAGCAAGAGATTTAATATGAACGATAAGGCATTCCATGCTATTTCACTCACTTTCCAAATGACGTTTTTTGATTCTGCTCATTCTCGGATATGTTGTCTGAATTATTGTGAAAAGTCATTTCAGACGATGTTTCATTTTTTAAAAATAAATTATGACTATTTTCGATTTTGGGAAAATGATGCAGGTTCTCACTACTCGTTAACTTTGAAGGCTCATATCTCATTAAATATTGGGTTTATGAAAAAAAACAAGAAATACTTTCTTCTTAGGAAAATGGGATAGTTTACGATAAAATTTATTCCGATGCGCAAAACGTGACATTTCTATTTTTGATTAACGCATCAAATAAAGAAATGACAAAAAATTAGCTATAAACAATATATTTTCACGGGAAAATGAGGCGGAATGGATTTGCGGGGCGAAATGGTCTAGGATTTTTTCGAGGGTAAATGCCTCTGTGGAAAAATTTGGAAAAATTCACCAAGAAGGTAGAAATTTTCGAGCAGCTTCTTGAAGTTTTTCGTAATTTTCCATGCAGTTCTTCGCTCTGAAAAAAAACTTGGAAGATTTTCCAGTGGTCCTTTTTGCCCCACTTTCTCCTATGTTAAATTTGACATTCATTCGAATACTTTCATGCTTGCTTGTTTTTTGAAGTTTCTCTTATTATGAATTTTTGAACATAATAATAATAAATGAACATACATGATTTTATTATGCACTTCATTGTTGAGCTCCTTCTTGTTCAATGTTATTTTTGTTTTATGTGTTATTTTGTACTATATCGTTGTTACACGTGCTCTTTTTGTTCGCGTTATATATATTCATCTCATTTTTGCTATACATTATTTTCTCGTTCTTATTATTTTGACATATAATTAAAAAATAAAAGAGAAATCCTTGAAAAAAAATATGAAAAACATTATTTTATGATTGAAATAACCGTTCGGATGAGAGAGTGCAGGAGACATGAAGCTAGGATGAGTCTGAGTAGACGAGTTGTGAAAACATTTGAAGCGAAGAAACACTCGTACGTCATCCCAGGGACTTATAATGTATATAGTACTCTTGCAGGTTACGCCAGAAGGTAATTAGCTATCGAGTTACCTTCACTATTTTCATCCCCCTTTTCCCCCATTTACTTTTCATTCTCTCTCTCGTCCTTCTCATGGCTCGGGCTAAACCTGCCTGGGCTCTCTCCTGGATCCGCTTTCAGACATGCAATTATGTCTGATGGAAACGGAAGGCGGCACACGTTATATGTACGTAGGAGTCTCCACCCTCTTTTCCACCCCCCCCCCCTCCCTCCTGCCTTCATCCTCTGCCCAACGACTCTTCAAGCGTCGGAACAAACTCCAGAAATGTTTCCCCATCGTCTCTACTCCTTTTCTCTTCGCTGAGAGCTTTTCAAATGCAAGCTTCATGCTCCTGACTCGATTTTTATCTTCATTTTTTTAACCCCCTCCCTTTCCTCCCACCTCCTCTGTAACTTCGAAAGAAAAAAGGAGAACGAATGAGAGAGAAGAGGATGTACAACTGGACAGCTGAATATTTTTTTTGATGGAAAATACTATTCACAAGTTCATTTTTATCTGATAATTCTTGACTTTGCAAAATTATTTGTCTATAACTTCAGAATTGCGGGAGTAAATGAGAGAAAAATTTGCTGTACATATGTCGGGAATGAGTGAAAATTTAGTAGCGAAGAAGTAGAACAGAAAGAGTCGTTTTTTTTATCATTATTTTTTTTTTAATATTCCGGAAATTAACTTTTTTCTTTGAATTCTCGAAGCTTCAAAAAAAAAACGAGGGGTTACTCTCTCAAGGATTGAGTGACACCATGACTGCAGAATGAAGTCGACTTCACGTGAATTTAGTGTCTGATTTCAATGACATCAGAAAAATGTGATTTCAATGACTTCAAGCACTGATTAACGTGACTTCATGACTGCAATTGATTACCAATGACTTCATCAATTTGTCATCAGTGACTTCAAATAGAATGAAGTCATTGAGATCACAATAAATAAAATTTTACGAATAGAAGAGGGTAGGACAACGGATTTTTGTCACATTGATAAAAAAACTTTTCATATTAATTGGCACATTACAATATTTAGATGTTTTTCATTGGAAATATTTAACAGCCTTGAAAATATTAATAGGTAAATTTAAATCCCGCTCTCAGTTATCACAGAAGGGGAAATAGTTTTTCGATACTGTTCAATATCGACGTACCGATATAGAAGCAAAGAACACTCATTTTAGTGACTTCAATGATTTCAGAATTGATTTCAAAAAAATTAAATCATCTGGCTTCAGGGATTTCACTGATTTCAGTGACTTCACTTTCAAATTGACTTGAGCGTGGTGTGGCACCACAAATTCACGAGTGACAACCCCTCAAAAAAAATGTTAAGTGCAAAATTTCGCTATTTTGCAGAATTTTCGAGATATTCTCGGTAAAATATCGCGGAAAAAAGAAATTTCTCACAATTTACTCTTTCACTACTGAACTACTTGTTTATTAAAAAATAAATTCAGAAAAATTTACTTATTTATTCAAATCACTTCTTTTTCATTCCTGATTTTCATTAAAAATCATCCAAGTGTCTTCGACTTAAATACATTATACTTCCAACTCCCTCGTCTTCCTGGTTTTCTTTTGTCTCGAATCACCTTTCCGTGGCGAGAGAGCGCAGCCCCTGTGAACAATTTATGACTAAAAAAAAAAAAAAAAAAAAGAAGAGTAAAAAAAAGGAGAATGGAGAAACGACAAAGGTTGGAAGGCGAGAGGAAAAAAGAACTCACACCCGAGAAGAATGAGAAAATCTCGTACCGGGTTCGAAGGGTCAAAACTTCTAGTAAACCATAAAGAGGATTCCCAGTCATTAGATCGCTTTGCCCTAGAGCATTTCTCCTGTTTTTCGATCCTCTCTTTTTCTTCCTCCTGACGACAGATCGCCAACGGCTCGCTACAGCTTTTAAGAGGATTATTACTTCAACCTCCTCCCCCTCTCCACCCCCTCTCTTGGTACTCCCTTCAAAAGTACCAGACGCTGCGGATCTAATTTTTAGCATTCAAAAGTCTTTGAAAACTCACTCAACTGTTTCGAATTTTCATTAAATATTTTTTTTTCGGAATGCAAGACTTTACACTGAGAAAAAAATAGTGGTAAAAAGTATCATATATTCATGCAATTTCTCCTTAAATTTTTTTTTTTTTTAATAATTTAAAGAAAGTTGTTGAATTGACTGAATTTATTCAATTTAACTAGTTAATCTTTTTAAATTAACTAAATTCAGTAAAATCAACAACTTTTAGAATGATTCAAAAAAAAAATTTGCTAAGAATCAATGATATCAATATTCGATAGATTTTGCGACTATTTTTTTCTCCGTGTATGAAAAAATCTGAAAAAAATTGTAATGATGCTTTTGCATGTCTTTATTATTATATAATTTTTTCGCATTTTTTCATAAGATCTTTCCCTGAAAAAAAAATTCGATCCACCAATGAAACAATGACTTTTAATTCTGACCATCAAAAATAAATTCAATGATGTTAACATCCTGTTTTTAATTAAAATCATAATTAAATTATCGAGAAATGCATCATATCATGTGAATATAATAACAAAACCCCACGATTGAATTAATCATGTTCATCCCTGAACAGCGGGGTGTTGGTTTTAATCTACCAGGTTAATCCACCCAAAAAAGAAAAGACTAGAAAAATCTTCATCAGCATCTAATGAGTAAACTTTCGTGAAGAAAGAGGACGGAAATTAAATTGAAGAACTGTTTGATTTTCTTGAGCTGTCGATGCAAAAATTTCTCGACACTTTTGGCAAATAAAAAAGTTGTATTTTTTTTTTTCGGATATACCTCCATAGATCACTGGAAAAGAAGTGGGGGGAGGGGGGAGGGAGGGATTGCCCTAGGAGCAATTGAGTTAGGAAGGAACCAGTTCAGCAAACACTTCTCTTTCCAACGAATAAAATTTATGGCTTAAAAAAGTCCAAGGAGGGGTCTCACCCACTTTATCTGTAATGTACTGATCTTGCCTTGGTCGTTTCATTTTCTTTCTTTCTTTCTCTCTCTCTCTTTTTTTTTCCTTAAAATCTCTCACCGCCTCAGCATTTGGACTAGAGATTTTCTAGTAGCCTCTTTTGGTACACACAGAGTCCATGATTTATACCAAAGTCCACCCTCAAAGCTCTCGAGTTATTTTGATAAGGAACTTTTTCTTGGGGGGTGATGTACAGAATAGATCATGTAATTTTCATTGAGAGTTGGTTTGATGTCAATATTTTGTGGAATAATGAAGATGAAGGAAAAAGTTTGGAATTAATTTTTTCCTTTCATTATTGAAGAAAAGCAATTTCTTTATTCGAATTTTTTTCCTTCTGGCATCTTCAGTATTTACAGAATTATTGGCAATTGAATGGTGAATATAATCTGTCAGGAATCATTGGATTGATGAAAATGAGAGAAATGATGAATGGAATGATTGTTGAGGTCGATGAAGAGTTTCCAAACTTAACATGCTCAACCACACGAAAGAGATTAACGGATTTCTCTATCGCCTCAACTATCTGATTCGAATCATAATGAAGTTTTATCTCAACTTCCTTTTTTGTTTCTAGTTGTACAAATAAATTTAGAATTGGAGTTTATTGAACTTGAAGTAAAGGAAACTTTGTCAGATGAGAGAAAATTAGAGAAATCCAGTGAATATCAGAATGATTTAGAAGTGATGAGGTAAAACGGGATAAATCGATTATTGTTTCTCAATTTTTTCAAATAATTTCTCGGAAATTAAGCAAGACAGGGCGATTTCAAGCTAATCCATCTTTATATAAAATTTGTAGAACTAAAAAATAAGGATTAAATCCAAATTGTTCTATCTCATTTAGTTTCCAAAATATTTCCAATAACCAAATGGCACTAAACATTTTCAGCTTTAATGCTCTAATTGTTCATAAGAATATTAGAAAAGTCATTAACAACATAAAATCATTGACAAATTGTGAAAAAATTGAGGACTGCTTGTTGCTCCATATCATGGAAAATAATTTTAATTCGAGAAAATATCAATAATCTCAAAAACCTGAAAAAGCTTACATTGTCCAGCGAAACATCGTCATTCGACAATTATTTGATGTTGTTAATGACTATTCCAATATACCTATGAACAATTAGAATATTAACTAAAATCAATGGAAATAAATCCGATAATTATTTTCCATTTTCTTTTTCATAAATCCTCTTTTCTCTTAATTGTAAGGGAGAAGTCTTGTTCTTCTCGCCAATAAATTTTGCATAAATTGAAATAATGATTCGTCATTTATTACGTACTTTGTTCAATCAAAATTGAACACTGAAATCCATTGAGGTACACACTTTTTTGTGGCTGGTCCAGCATGGAGGCCACTGACTTAATCAAAATTTAAACAATCTCAATATTATTTGTGCTGTTTGAAGCAATCAGCGGGCCCCTATATCCCATGCACATATTTATCATTCACCCACATGACAAAGAAATGTTCACCACGTGAGTATTTACCCAAGTGATTTTCCCTCGAAGATCGCCCACATATCCTCACCATCTGAGCACCAAAGAGTTTCCAAATTTTTAAGATGAATCTGCAAAACTCTTGTGCTCGAGCAAAAAAAAGAATCCTCACATGTCCTCCATTCTATTTCAACAATTTAGCTGTTCAATTCACCAATAAATCAGTAGCAAAAGACGAAAAAAAAAAGAATGATATAATTCCTTTAAAATATCCGACGTCTCCAAAGTTTTGGCAAATAGTTTCCTGTATTCCTAAATAATCGAAGAGGAAACGGAAATGATGAAAAGAAAGAGCATAAATCGTTCTTAAGACGTTTGAATGTGGTAGAAGCTCAGTAAGTAGCTAGAGCCCTCTTTCTAGAAAGTTTAGATAAGAAATGTGGAGACTGATCGTGGGAGTAGAAATGAAGGCGATCAGACGTTTTGATAGATCTGGAATATAGAAGAGAGAGAGTTAGAATATCATCAAAGGCAACTGGTCAGAGTTTGTAAAGGTTATTCAGGATTTCGATGGTTTCTTAGTGGTTAGTGTGGTTCAGTTCTACAAAGTTCAAGATGCTGAGGTGAATCTTGTCCTTAAACTTGAAGATCTTGGGTACTCTGATGAAATAGAGTCGACGAACCACAGATTTTCGTGGAATTAGTTATGTTTAGTGATCAGTTCTATAATGATTCTTCGAGGAATTCTCATCAAATGTTAAAAAAACCGTTCATTCTCATCCTCAATGTATTTTCTGACGAATGATCTTCAAAATGATAGCAGACGCTTCTTTATAAAACAAGAATTATCATGTCATCCATCAAAAAATCTGTGCTGCTAATGCTGCAGAATTAGGTTCACATACTGATAGCATTGGACAATAAATTCGACATGATACCAAAACGTCGTGAACATGCCAATGAAGAGTACTGATGAAAAATTGCTTTAAATGAAGCATGTGTGGTCATCAAATTGTCAACAGGCTGTGCAAACTTCTTAGTCAGAATATCAATCATCTACGTGTCTAGAATATCACTCACTATCTCGTCACATTTGTGAATACCAAAGAAAAAGGAGAGAATCATAAGGATAATATTAATGGATCTTGTTCTCATGGAAAGATTTCTCAAAGAGCCATTGACATATGTAGGAGATACTCGATGCTCCTATCTTGTGAAACTTTCGCCTCAAAATCATAATTATTTTAATCATACTAAATAAACAAGGGACCTGAGACATCTATGGCACATCTGCCTGTCTAGATAGGAAACGATTACTTATGCGAGCCACAGCCTCCAGAAGCTTCGTCCAACAGTCACCATAGAATACGAGAAGGGGCGGAGAGAATGAGTACGATGGCATAAGGTTGAGGTGTGAGGATAGCAAGTTAACGTGAACATATAAATTAGCGGACATCTTAGCAGGCCGCTTGCAACATAGTCACGTAGAGGGTTTAAACTTGACAAGGATTCTGCTGATGTTGGAGGCTGGGGATGTAGTGAAGGGGGGATGGGTCTTCAAACTGAGACGTAGGCGTCACCTGGTGGACTTAACTCGTTTGAAAGATGCAGCGCGTCATTCTGTGTTAACAAAGGCATCTTTCGCAGGAAAAAAAGGACTAGATAAGGATTTTTTAGATTTTTTATTCTTTCTTATTTTTTGGATGATAATAGAGGAGGCTGAGACAATATGATGCAAATTTTCTTCCGGAGTGAAGGACTTTCGTTAAAAAATATAAAAAAATTTGAGAACATGCTTCAACATGTTCACATCGTTGGTGATTTTTTCCAGATTTTCCATAAAGGTCTTCACTTAAAAAGAAAATGATTGCAATTCATAGAGTGAAATTACGATTGAATTTTTGTTTTCCATGAGAAATCGGTTCTAAATAAGAAAATTATATCATTGGCTTCTGTGTTAAAATATATTGACCCTTCATAAAATGAAACTCTAATCTGCACTCATAGCAGAAACTGCTATCATGGCGCTGTTCTCTGGTGGTAGATAGTTCGTCGAATGGAAGGGGTTAATCGTTCTTCTTCTGTTGTTCCTTTCTTTTTTTTCTCCTATTTTACTTGGCAAGCTGGATTTTAGGTTTTCGGACAAATCGGTGGATCTTAGGAGACTTCGATAGTCTCGGGCTCCCCAGAAACTTTCGATTTATGGCCTGTCCCAGAAGGACTTGCCTCAAGAGCAAGGGGATCAAATTTTGGGGCAAGGGGGACTGGGTGTTACGGTCAGAGTGACAGGGTGGGCGATTAGATACACAATATTCTCGGGCTCGAAGAGATGCAGCATCTGGTACGTTCATTGATCACGAGCTACGTGTACTTATGAACGAAGATTCTGAGGTTTATGCAGCTTGATGATGCTTTTGTTTGTCTGATTAGAGAAGAGGTCTGAGAAGAATAATAAATTTGTATCGATTGATGAAAATTTTGGAAAATCCATCATATTCACATTGTTCCGAATTCCTTGGGTCTTTATTCTTCTTCAAAATGAAGGGCTCTTCAAAAAAATCTGAAAAAATTCATGAACATACTCCAATATCTCCAACTTGTTGTCAATTCTTTTCAAAATTTTTTATAAAGATCTTCACCCAAAAACAATATGATTAACTTTTTCTCGCACTAATTATGAAGAACTCCAAAATATTCCAGAACTTAGAAAGACTCCTTTCCCACTGATATCTTCAAAGTTTCACACAAGCATAAAAAAAAATATTCAAGTAACTTGAAACTCCTAAAGGAACGAATATACATCATTAATTTAACGATACATAACGCAGAAGAGAATGACGCAGTAACACTGGCTTTTTGATGGTTAAGAACGAAAGGGAAGCATCAACACCCTTTGACTATATTTCCTCAACCCTCTGGCTCTGTACTGTCTGTCATTCTTCATACCATATGAGAGCTTGGTGTGTTGGTGAAGCCAATGCCATCATGGTAATTGCACCGTGGCGCACCAGTGATTAATGCCGCTTGTTATTAGGATAAGACGCAGGGCCATTTCCAAGAAGAGACGACATTTTCAGGGTACGTCAAAGGACCAACATGAGGCAGTGACACAAGGGAGATTCCACGAAATAGGTAACATCCCTTGATGTTTAGACTTTTGTCAGGGTTGAAGGAAAAAAGAATGAAAAATACAAAGCGACCAATTCGAGACATTAAAAGTCACTTCAAAGTTCTTTTCTTGGGATTTTTCCCTTCATTTCTATCTTTATTCTTTTTTATTCCTTCCTCCCCCCCCCCCCCCTGACCCCCCAAACAATTGAAACAAAGGCATTGGACAGATTTTTGAAAAACAATTCATTTCGAAAAATTTTGAAATACTCTCGAGAGCTTTGACCAACGCTTGAGGCTTATGCCTCTGGTCTGAAATGGCTTCTCAGACGTTACAGGGGACGTAGATGGTCGCAGTATAATGTTTTCTTATAATTAATGAGGCAGGAGCCCTGAATGGACCCGGTGTGTACTGCCTAGAGCCAAAAGGGGTGCTGCTAAGAAAACTACCCCCTCCCTCTCTCCAAAGCCATCACAAGCCAACTCTGCATCACTGGAATTTCCTTGAATTTTCTTAAACCCCCTCTACCACAGAGTCTTTACTCATTACGTACGTTTATCATTCAGAGTCATCAGCATCCTATCACTACTTTGAAACTTTTAATTTTAGGGATGACTTGATTAAATGCCATTCATTGGAGAATCCACGTCGTTCAATCTCCTGAAAAGTTATTGATGGTCCTCTCATTCCTCATGTATATATTATATATTATATTTATGAGATATATATTTATATATTTGAAACATAAAATAAATGTAGACGGAATATATCTCTGGATATATTATCTTGATTTTATATCGTCGTCCTAGAACGAAAAGGGCGTGAATCAGACACATTTCCTATCTTGTATAAAAAAAAAAAATTTAATTTAAAAAAATTAAAAAAAAAAATAAATAAAAAAATTTGTAATAATATGACAATGAAATAAATATTATATTCATAAATATTCAAAGGCCTAGATTGTATCACATTGTCAAGCTTTAACTTTCAGAAGGAATGTTTCATAAGCATCATACAGTTTATAATACAAAACTGACACATATCATTTACATCATTTATTGATACTGAGGCTCAAAATTATGAATGAGTTTGCTTACGAAGAATGGAAAATTTTCAAAATCATGTACACCAATGATTTTCCAAGATCAAAATGGCCTGCTTATTGTAATTATCCCTTTGGCAGTATAATCAACCCTCCTCTTGCTCCTTTATCGTTCGCCATTGGCAGACCCTCTTTCGCACACGCTCCCGGGCACGACTCCTTTCTCATTCTCTTACTCTCCTCTATGAAATTAAGAGTACCCCCTCTCTTGCTCTACCCTTCCGTCAAGATCCATCTTCTCCCTTTCTCCTTTAACTTTCTTTCACCTCCCTACTCGCCACATGAAAAACCTTAGCTACGCATTTTACGTTCGAAATGCCGTGGCCTTAATTTTCTCGTGGGGTAATTGCCATCTCAGTGAGGATGAGGAGCTTCACGAACCGATAATCTGCGACCTGGTGACGATTCACAAAACTAAATTGCATTCTTTGAAAAAGTCCTCATCATCCTGTGGCAATTAAAATATCCTTGGGGGTTCCTTGTGCAAATGAGAAATTTCTTGCTCTCATTCTATTTTTTTTTTCTTTAGGCTTATGTTTGTAAGTGAAAAGAAGGAGAGATACGAATGATTGATCCTCGACAGAATTTCCAACATTCATTTAAAATTAACTTTAATTATTGTTAATATTCTTGAATTCTAAAATTTTCATAAGATCAAATACATGATTTTTCTTAGAATTATTCAGAGCACTCAAAAATTGAAGAAAAATCAGAGACGTCAGTCTAGTGGTAGAAATTTTTTTAGCAATTTTTTCATATGTAAATTTTGGAATAATCTATTGTAAAAGAATTAATGAAGATCAGGGCAAAATGGATCCGCCAAAATGATTCAAGAATTGTTTTGGAATTGAGAAAGCTCGCGAAAAAATCTGAAAAAATTGAGGAGATGCTCCAATATGTCTAAATTGTTGAGTAATTTTTTCGAATTTTTGCGTGAAGGCTTATTCTTCGAAAAAAATCCAGGATCTTCTTGTCCCGGTCGTCTTTATTCTAATTTTTTTTCCAAATTGTATTTTTCCTCATAAAAAATTCCGCGATCAAGCCCCAATAATCTCCTCAGACCTGAATATTTCAAAATTCTCAAAAAAAAAAAAATTTGAATTCCCTCATCTTTCTCATGAAATCCCACTGTAGTCACCCAGTCACCAGCTGTTTAACTTTCCAGTTGGATACATATTTCAATCGAGTCGTCGAGTTGTTTGCCGGTGACCAGAATTTAATATTCATCCAATCAGAACCCACCGTGAGGACCCACGTACATGCATATGTTTGCCCTCACTTTGTGTCCCCATCTCAAATAATCCGAGGAAAAACTTTAAATTGCAGAGAGAGAGAAAAAAAAATAAAGAAAAGTTCGACTAGAAAAATCCCCAAATGAAATCGTTTTATCAGTGAAATTTTACACTTTTCTTTTCGCTTCCCTTTTGAGGTTACAAAAATGAGAACTTGAGAGAAAACGATGCACAACTTGCACTGACGATAAAACATTGGTGAATTCGCACGATTGAATTACAGTTTAATTAACTCGTGGGCAATTAAGCTCAGTCCCTCTTCTCCTCTTGCTCTTCTACCCCCCTCTTTCTGCAGTCCTCCACCTGTACACGCTCGGCCAAGCTCCACTCTCTACAAATCATGCATCCACAAGTTTCAACCCTGCGATTTCATCGGAAACTTTAATACCACCAAAACTCTCCCGTCTCCGCTTGCATTTGGGCTTTAATTTTTTATTCTTCTCTTGTAAATGAAAATAAAAATCTCAATAGTTTCATTTCAATTAAGCACTATTTTCTGGTGAAAATTTGCAATTTTATAAATTTATTCACTAAAGAAGGAATAATGTTCATTTTGAAAGACTTTAAATGACGAATTCATGGCAAATGTCTACAATTTGAGTTTGTTCATACTGTCATCAAATTTGTCAAAAAATATCACCCACATATGTATTTCACCACCTAGTATTGTCTTCTAAAATCATATGAAAGGAGCTCTTCCGTTGCTGCCTCTAACCCAGAACAACAAGAGTTCGAAGAGCAGAAGGACCAGTGATGGAGGAACATGAAAGGATTGAACCAAACCAAACAGTCCTAGAAGGCTAACGAGAAAAAAGATATTCTGAATCAAACATTCTCGTCTCTTCCAATTTTTTTGTTTCCGCACTAGTTTCCCTAGTTTCTGATGCACAAAGGCATTCATAAACCGATCAAACGAGCAAAAAATGAACAGACCAATACTGAAATGGACGCCCCAAAAACTTCCGAAACTTCTGAAACAACTGCTTCTTCGACAAAAAAAATAACTGATATCAAAGGTAAAAGGAGAGATTTCTGATTGTAGCTGGCTTCACGTATAGAAATACCTCGTGTCGAAGCTCAGTACTTCGTGACAAATAGAAGCTTTGTGCTACGACAATGGGGAGTTTATTTCCGGGACGGCTGGGGCTACAATGTAGGCACTACAGTGTAATTAAATTCTCAAACCCAAGGATTCAACGTTGGCCTCGTACTCAGAAGGCAGAAGAGAGAGAGAGCAGGGACTGGGGAAAGAGCTTGGCATATTGCATACTGACCGGTCCATGGAGGCCACAAGCCAAAACCACCATATTGTCCGCCGTATGTTTCTTCCTTCCTTGGTTAAGCTGCTTTCTCTCAGATGCCTCTCAAGGAGAGAAGGAAGAGGCAACATGCGGAAAGGATTTAAGATTAAACGAATTCCTCAATTCTTTCCTACATTTGACTTTGTATCATTGATCTCTGGCTGCTCGATTTCCTCTCAAGTATCGAGAGGAGTCATTGATCTCGTTGTCTTTGATACTATGAGCACTTATTTTTTTTTTACAAAGTTTATTTTCGAAAAAGGGTACATTATTTACAGTATTTACAATGACATTTCAAATAAACATGTTGAGAACAAAAAATTTTTTCAACAATTCATCTATGAGATTTAGAGTCAAATGGCTCATCGAGCTCTCATGACTTTGCTGATTGGGGTGCTATTTGAGATTCTTCTATTTCTTTTTTTTATGATTATTATAATCATGATTTCTATATATTTTTCTATGGCAATAGAGGAATGGAAAAAGGATACTTTGACCCTATTATCTTAAAAAACCATTCAATTGTATACTGTGAGCACTTCTCTCTTTCTTTTGATGGCACATATAAAATTACACGTCAGAATAATTAAAAGAAACATAATTAATGACAAAATGACCATAAATGAAATAACGAATGATTCACGAACTTAAAAATAATGAGCAGTTATTTTGTCATACGTTATTCTATCATTAGTTGTAGGGAAAACTGGGGCAAAGTGATCGAAGATCCTTTTTTAGAGTGAAGAACTTTCTGTCAGAATCTGAGAAAAAATTGAGAAGATATTTCATCATGTCTACATTGTTTGGTAATTTTCCATATTTTTATCGAAGCCTGCATTTTTGAAGAAAATTATCCAGAATTTATTCTGAAAGTGCAGATTTCTTACTCTAAAAAAAAAAAATTTGAGTTAGGAAAATTGTGGTCAGAACTCAGAATAATGAATTAACAGATTGTTTTCAGAGAGAAAACCGATCCAAAAAAAAATCAAAAAATTCGCCAAACATGTGGACATGCTCAGTATTTCCAGGATTTTTTCTGATTCTTTCGCAGGTTCCTTTACTCCAAAAAAAATTCTCATTCAATGATGATAGAAAGATGCCTGAATTGAGCGGATTTTCCATTTTCCCAATATCCCAGAGAATATTGTAGAAAAATGGATAAATACACAGCTCATGTTGTTTCAAACGAGAATATCCTTTCTAGATTGAACTAAAACGAAAGTTTGTGGAGCTCCATGGCTTGCCACAGCAAATCCGGCTTGATTAAAACACTGCAGGATGAATATACACCCTCCACATCTACCTCCGTAAAACCCCTTTTCACCAGGACAACCCCTCTCTCTCTCTTATTTCTCCCTTTTCTTCCAGGACAAACCGACGTCTTTCGTTCTTACGTTTATGCACGAAGGAAGTGGAAAGAGTAAGGGAGTGACTCCTGAAGGTACACATAACTGGCGTTACCAGTAGCTCGCCCCCTTATTTTCCTTCCTTACCCCTTTCACTGTGTAGCCCTATATGTATAATTTTAATGCAGTCTTATGCCGAGCGGAACATTTCCTATATTTCATTATAACCCAACCACTTTCGGTCTCTCTCTCTTTCTCGACGTGGGATTTTCCGTTGAGGAGAGGCGAACGGTGTTTTCCCTCATTTTTGGGTTTTAACATTAAATCGAAATTGTTTGAAACATTATTCATCATGTTTGCAAAGCCTTTCGCAAGAAAATCCAAAAGAATTTGTGAAAATGTTCCAGCACTCATCCAATTCAACAGTCATATTATTGACGGGATAAGTCTATTTTTTGCATTTTATTCATTTGAAAATATCTCGGAAACTAATCGAGATAGGGCAATTGAGCGATTACTTTTTTTGTAGAAAATTTCAGGAACTGAACAAGAATTAGGACAAAAAGGACGTATCTCCATCAGCTTTCCTGATATTTCATTCGGAATTATCATAAAATTATGCCGATTTGTCCTGTTTCACCCTTCTCATTACTGAACTCAGTAACGAAGAGGTAAAAAACATAATGAGTTGATTTTTTGTTAGAATACCTCGGATAGCTGAACTTCGTCATTATCTTTTGTGGCTCTTGAAATTATCTAGAAAAAGGATTAAGGCAAATAGCCTCACCTCGCTCAGTTTCCGAGATTTTTGACTGATGATTATCACAGAGATATTACTCTCAATATTTTTAGAATTATGAAAAGCGGGATTCGAACTCACTTCTGTGGGTTCGAATCTCATTTTCGACACTCGATTACTTTTTGTAAATAAAAATACAAACACATAATTAACAATTTACTCATCATTTTGAGAGGAATATAATTGATTGTCAACGTCTTGAGGTTTTCCTGAGGCATGAATATTGTAGGAACCGAGTGACAGTCCTCTCTTTTTCCATGCTTCATAAGCACCCTTCAGATGGTTAACATTTTGAAATTCGAAGAGGAATATGCAACAATAGAGCAGAGTGAGGCGAAAAGGACCTCTGTGGTAACATGGTTCAAGAATTTTTTTAAATTGAAGAAATTCTCGAAAAAATCGCAAAAAATTTCCGGAAATTTTCAAAAATGCATGCATTGTTGGTGAATCTTTCCAAATTTTTCTGCAGACTCCTTCACTCTTTGGAAAAATACCGAATCACTTTAAGTCTCCAGGTCGATTTTGCCCCGGTCTACCCGATATTTGATTTGTCCTGTTTCATCACAGTTCTGGGAATCCTCCTATGACAAAATCATCCTATCTAGCTCAGCTTCCAAGTTATTCTTTGAAAAAGACTAACAAAAATAATTGACCGATCCTTTTCTTTGCCTTTTCGTTACAAAATTATGAATTCCATACCAAAGGATTATAAAGCTCAAATAATCCAAATTTTTCCATTACGAGTAATTGGGAAAGAGAACGCTGTGAATATCTGAAGGATCAGTATCATCAAACTTTCATTTTAATCCAAAGTAGAGAGGATACGTGCTACATTACAGAGAACCCAGACTTTACATCACTTTGTACATGATCATGTGGGCTTTCCACGTTAACTTAGAGGAAAAAGGATGTACTGACAGGACAAAGTAGGAAGGACTAAAGAGAGGAACAGAGATAGGTTAGGAAATTCAATCGGTAGCCATCTTCATACGAATGCACCCCAAGAAGTGAAATCGATGCATCTGAACTCGAGATTCCTTTGATGGACTCGAGACATAAACTACTTGGTAGGTGAAGGCACGTACGTACGACTTCGTATATACAAGTTGGAGTTTTGGAGTAAAGAGGAGTGAGAGGGAGAGAGGGATGAAAGTTAGTTATTGGGAAATGGTAGAGGGGTATCTGTGTACGAAACTCCTGGAATGCTTTGTTGATCTGGTAGAAGACCAGTTTGCTTAAGCAATCAACGAAATTCTTCGGTGAAATAAAAGCGTTAAATTTTTTTCCGAAGGATCTTAGTTGATAGGATGAATTCGACAAATTGGCTTTGTGATTCAAAAAAAATTAGTCAATATCAGTTTTTTCCATTACATTGATTTCGCTTGTCATTGATCAATTTGTGAAAAAAAAACTTGGAAATCCTTAACTTAGAACAGGTGCAATGGAACTATTGGATGGTTTGCCATATCTCGAATCTCATGCGAGATATCGATTAATCGAATATATGAAATGTTGGAGACAATAAAGAAGCTCAACACAATAATAGAAATTTATGTATAAACACACACACATTCAAAGCACTGTTTTATATTGAGGTTTATATTGTATTGGGTGCGTCAGTCACTCTGTAAATTATTTCATATACATTTCTCTGATCCTGTAACGACCTCCAGCATGAAATTGATCGCTTTAGAGCCAAATTCGCAATTAAAAGCGTGTCTGCATCAATTTCTCTTTCTTCCAAAGACGGCAACCCAAGTACGAATTGACAAATGGCCCAAGCTTGGTCAAGGCTTGGTAGCCAAGCCTGGTCCAGACTTGGTGAAACCTTGGAATGGCACATCGGGCTGAGCTTGAATATCAAGCCAAGACCAAGTGTTGGCGGTGGTATTCAGCCTTGGGTCAAGGTATATTTAACTAAAATGGCAAGTTTCAACCGATATCAATTTAATGTTCATAATGAATGTTTGGAAAGCCTTAAAATAGGCGCGATGGATCTATCGAATGTGAATGTCCTGCGAGATATTGCATCGATTCCTCGATTTTCGGAAATCATCGATTTGAATCTAATGTGTTTTTTTTTCTAATGTTATCGAATCTGGAATTTACTGCGAGACATCGAAAAATCGATTAATCGATAATCAAAAATGTAATTACTGTTTTTTAGAACTGGTTTTAGAGAAAATTAATGCAGGCACAATTTTAATTGCTAGTTCTAAATAAATAAGATGAATTCTTTTTGCTCAGATCCAATTAGATTCAATCATTTCTCTAGTCATAATTGTCTTGCGTCCAAGAAAAATAAATGAGTGAAGAATGAGTATAATGTAATGGAGTTATTGTCAATTTAATTGACACAATTTTTGTAGGAAACCTCAAGAGTCCACTTGAGCTTTCCTCTTTCCGTAGTTGAGTGTCTTTTTCTAGATTCTCCCCTAACGAAAAATAAAGATTCGAGGGGATGAAAGGATATTGCGTAGGGCTGATGCATTTCTGACGCTCATTCATTCATAAAAATTCACGCTTACTTTCATCTCTCCATTATAAACTGAGTGGCCAGAGGGGAATTGAGTTCAAGTGTCCTTCATTTTTTTCACCCTTTCATTATTTCACAAATTTCATTCTTTCTTGGAGAAACTTCAGCGTAATTTCGTCATTATCTCAGAGTAAAAAAGAGAACATTGATCTAATAAAAGCAATATTTCAGTAATTGAATGGAGTAATTAGAAGAAAAGAGGAGAACAGTCGACTAGTCAGTAAGAGAATGATCTAGGGGATGTAGGGGAAATATTTCTGGGAATTCCTGTTCCCCCACTACTCCTGCCATTTAATTTGATCCTCAAACTTCCGTCAGTTATATATTTTCAGAATTTCTAAGTGAAAAAAAAATTAATGGAATTTTCCGCAAGATATTGATGATCAAACATGAGAATTCAAGAAAAATATAAAATAATAAAATATATAATATTGAAAAAATGGCAAAACTCAGAAGTGGATCTATTTAGTATTTCAATTTTGCATCAAATATCGTCGCCTTAGAAACAAAAAGACGTAAGTGTTATGCTTATACACACCACTTACCCCAATTTGTTTCTGAGGTGATAATGTACAAATTCGATTTTGAAAAATATCATCTCCATCACTTAAGCCCTCGCGTTCCCAAGATCCTAAAATTTGTATCGTTCATCTAGAAAGATCGGGGAAAAATGACCAGTTTTATTTTTCAACTAGAAGCCTCTACAGAAAAAAATTGAAAGAATTCAACAATACTGTAGACATATTGGAGCATTATCTCAATTTTTTCCACATTTTTCCATGAAATCACTCATTTCTTTTTTGACTATTTGATCATTTTGCTCCGATCTCCCCTACTAAAAAGCCCAAAATAAAAATTATACGCTTTCGGACCGAAGTGGCGATAGTGCTATAAATCAAAACAGCACTTACGCCACTTTGTTTCTGAAGCGGTGATATGATTTTGATTTTGTAAAAAAAAACATTTATCAGCTCCTCAAAATAGAAAAAAACGACAATTCTTGAATAAAACAAAAGAAAAACTCCGAAACATTAGAAACACTAGTATAACCAAGTAAATGGAGCATACAGTGGTAATCAGAGAGGCAGTGGCACCTCTCAAGCCCAAAGCTGAGTCCCCAGTGTCATAGAAGGGAGTGGAAATAGTGGCGGCTTTTCTGTACGCCTCGTCCAAGGGATTCCTACGCGCCTTTGCTCTCATCCTCACTTCCCAACTCCCTCCCACCTCCCCCATGTCCCCCTTATCCAGTGATGTTCCATGTGCGTCTAGAGGCAGTAGAAACTCGAGGGGTGAACGCCAGGGTGTATTTACGACGTTACAATGCCCTACGGGCTAATCCTCTCCCCGTAGAGTCCTTGGGAGAGTGAAACAGGGTGGTAGAGTAGGACTGAGGGGGGTTGGGATGGAAAGACAACCCTCCTTACACCTTATACAACGAAATGCAGTCCTGTGAAGCCTCAGGCCATCGCCAGATCTAACTGCGGGAATTTCAGGAACTTTACAAACGTTTTCTCGAATTTTTAATGGTAAATCAGATGTTCTTGAGAAACAGTGGAAGCACGCACTATTTGGAGTTTTGTAATGATTTCAGTGGGAAGCGTTTAGTAGCGAGAAAATGGTCGGGGCAAAAAGGGTGTATGTCCATTACTTCCAAAAAAGATTGAGGAAAAAAATAGACTTGTACTGTTATGTCTTCTCGCTACTAAATGTGTCTGAGAAACTTTTTTTTCCAAGTCCCTAAAATTCTATAATCGTTTTGAAGATATCTGCATGATGAATTGGACCATTTACTGGTGTTTTATATGAATTTCGATCATTTTTTTGTAATTTTTTCCTTAAGATCATGAGTTTCTTGGAATTATCTTATAATCTATAACTACAGAATAGTCCCTTAAACAATCTAAAAGAATTCATTCTCGTTTATTGGAAGAGGGAGACATTGCCTTCTATTTACTTATGAAAAAAAAATGGCAGAAAAATGAACGAAAACAATTTTTTTTCTATATTTTGATAAATACCAATGAAAAGTTTTAACTTGCTCGTATTTACTTGGCATTGAATTTTGTCCTATAATTTCCCATTGAAATTTCGGTGAATAGAGGGCGGTGGAGGCAGTTGGAATGAGAATAGCGTCTTACAACCACGCGGAAGACGGCAGAAATGGTTTTCATAAGGATGAGAGTAAGTGAGAGACGATGAGTGAGAGAGAGAGAGAGAGAAAGAGATGGAATGAGGTAGAGAGTGGAGGTAAATTTATGATAATTGCATAAATCAGAGCTTTCCTCCACAATAATCATAATCTATTGGGATAGTTGCACGAAGTTAGCTATTTAGCCTTGGGCGAGCGCGGGAAAGGCATCTATGCTTGAGGTGTGAGAGTGGAACGCCGTGAATAAGATAAAGTTCTTCTCACACTAGAGGGCGTCTCTTTTCTGCAACTGATAATTTAACGTGTGATCTATAAGTGTTCACATTAATTGAGGAATTTCTATGAAAACATTTCCTTTTTTTTTAATGAAAAACACAGTGTTTTGTTGATAGGATGGATCGTTGGCAGACAGAGTGTTGTTAATAGAATGGATCGTGAGAAGTTCCTTTTCGAGGCATATGCACTACTACGTCCTCGTCGTGGCCTCGGGTTACGCAAAACGTGGTGATATTCTCAATTTTATTTAATTTTTTTTTTTGTTCAACGGGTTAGTAACTTCCAGCAAAAAATTCGTTGTTTTTTGGAAAAAATTTAATTAGAATTCTGTATCTTAGCCTTGGAATCTTGCGATCAGCCTTTGATTAATGAAAACATATTATATTATGAAAAGAGAATTCAAAAAATAATTTAATTCATCCGGCTGAGTCAAAGTACACCCGTACCAAAAAAATTACTTCTCTGAAAATAAGTTTATTTGTGTCAAATACATGATAGTAATGTTTCTATTCTTATTCAGCAAAACTCGGTTGATTTACTTCTGTCAAAAATTTATTTGAGAAAAGTGATTTTCTTTCTCAGTGCTATGGTGCAATGGTATCAATATTTGATAGTTTCTAACCATTATTTCTTCCTCAGTGCACTTATTTTTTTTCCTCTAAGCTCATCTTATATCTAATCGATTCATTTTTTTTATTATCAAATCGTTCTAAGTTCAAAAATCGAAGTCTCCGTCAATTCATGTAATTCTTTTTTAATAAACTGTGAGAATTTTGGTTTAGTACTGAGGGTGAAAAAAATCTATTTTGACCCGGGGTAATCCTTGGCGTTAGGTGGTGGAAAATGCGGCGTTAAAATACCGGAAAGCCAGACCCTAAATCCGCTTAAGGAGATTTATTTAATACTTACGGTCGTCTGGCCTCGGACCAGAATGTCTGCATCCACTAGTCTTTTTTTTTCTCTTTTCACCATTTGAAAAAGAAAACTACAGATGAATAAACACATTCACCTCCTTCTCGTGCCATTAGTAGGGAGCATGGTCTAATGGAATCCCCTAATTTAACCAATTTATTCCGTTAAAAATTGAGAATTCTCTCGAGATAAAAAGAAAATTGTAACTCCTTCATTTGGAGATCGATGAAGTGCATAAGGTTATGTCGTAGATGCAGAGTGCGAGTGTAGTGGAGGGGAAAAAGACCCGAACATATGATATAGCAATGCTCAATTCTACACCCACAGAGTGTTACAGTATTGAAGAAACTAAGGAAATATAGGTATTTATCGTATAGCATAGAAATGTTTTTGGCTAGACCAATTATAGATGCCTTAAGACATGATCACCTTGAAAACAAAGGGGCGTGAGTGCTATGCTTATACATAGCACTTACACCACTTCATTTCTAAGGTGATAAAACAAATTCGTGTAACACTGTAAAATTGAAGTGCAAAATATGTATGCATGTAAAGGAGAATGGGCCGAAATGCATCCCTGGGCGATTCAGGATTCAGGAATTTTTCACGGAATGTAGGACTCCGTGGAAAAATTCGAGATGTTCCAGATGTGAATATTGTTGATGATTTCTTTTAAATTCTTTCATAGAGTCCTCCAGTCTCAGTAAAGTCTCAAATTATTTTGTCCATTTTGTCCCAGTCTCTTCAATATGCACATGAAAACGTATTTTTCGTTTCATTCGACCTAGAAATGTATCTTACTATGATAGGCTTAATAAAACGAAAAAGAGCGATGACCAGCAAAAAACTATTGCAGGCTTTTTCCAATTATTTTAGCATAAAAATGCTTTTTTCTTTACATTATCTCCAGAATCTTATTATGTCGGCAAATTTTTCAGTCTTTAGAAATAAAATAAAGTTATTCACCCCGATATGAATGGACCGCAATACTGCAAAACTGCAGTTTTTCATTTTCAATTCATTCACGAAGTTTCTGATTATTACTTCTTCATCAAGAGCAATAATAAAGCAATTTCCGAGGTTATAAATACACTCATTCTCGCGTTTTCGTTAGTCGTTCACCCGATCCCGAGTAGGAGCTAAAGACCTCGTGTTGTGCAAAGACCTAAACACTAAGCGGCGAAACGTCAAATTGATCTTTAACTACTAATCGAAGCTCCTAATTCGAGTTTAGTGTTCGTATATATATTAAATAGTCCTCAGACGCCACGGATATCTTCAGACATAACAATCTCTCGTAATCTAATAGGTCATATCCTTTTCTTATCAGTACACGATTCATCAATTGTCTTCATCCAAGTACAATCTGTCAAATCTCACGAGAATTCCATTCCAATCTCTTCTATACCATCGGTTTTTATTATCAAATGATAATAATACCGATGGCAGGTCGTTTCATAACTTGCTTACCATCAGCCACTTAACTTACCGATTGAAGACAATCCAAAATATTATGCTGCAAGCACATTTGTTATTGACAGTCGGTCAGGAAAATCCCTGTTTTATCGGCATATGACTACACGTGAGTTTAGCGACATCTATTCGGAAAGACGCTAAGCTACACTCGTCCCTGTGTCACAAAACGATAATCCCCCCGCAAACTCTTCATTGAACTCACCCTCCAAAAGCCATTCAACATTGAAACACGCGCACTCGCAAACTTTACCCAACTTCCCTGCCAATTTCTCTCCCTCTCTCTCGCGCTCAACGGTTATAGTCGAAACTTGTTGAGAAAACTTTAAAAATCGTTACTCACTCGGGGGCGCTCGAGCCCCAGAGTCACAGAGCTCCCCCGCAACTCTAGGAAACGTCCTATTTCTTAAGAAAAAAAAAGTAATAAAAGATAAAAAACCTTATTCACTTCTCAAATGATTGAAATAGAGAATTCAATTATTAATTATTTCCGCGAAGCTTCAAATTTACCGGAAAAATTGATGATTCTAAGATTTTCATCTGTTGTAATGGATAATTATCGTTCCAGCTGAGTTGCTCTTATTTCTGAGCGAAATGGAGAAAATGCAAGAAGCCTCTACGCGAGATGAATTTGTACCATATTCTCATGATTATTAAAGACGATCATTTTTTTGTTGAATCGGTTCAAATCTTTTTTTTCTTACGAGTTAATTTTTCTTTAACTCTATGAAATTTTTTTTTATTTTGGGAAGCAACGACTTGAAACACAATCGAACATTATCTATTATAATATACTATGAGCTTATGCGTATTGTTACGAGCAATAACTGTGCAGTTTGAACTCAAAAGGAATCGATGAGAAAAAAAAAAGAAAATTGCGACAGAAACATTTCGCGTTCTATGCGACAAAGTGGATCGTCAGCGGTTTACGTTGTGGCGGGTTACAACCGTTTTCATTTTTTATGCTCTAACCAACCTCTCTTCAAACTTGTGAAAGCGATCAAAAGTTTTTTTTTCTCTCTCTGTCTTTTTATTTTTCCTTCGTTTTCTTTCGATATTTTTATATGAACATTTTATGACTCACTTGTGAGTCTCGAAAGGAAATAATAAATGGGAAAATTATGGGAATATTTTTTTTTTCAACATTAATCGATAATTGCAGGAATAAAGTTCTTTTCTCAGGCAATTATTTCGAGCTGAAATCATGGATTCAGACGGAAATTAAGAAATTTGATGAATTTGTCTTACCTTTTTTGGTGTCGGATGCAGTACTGTCACTGGAACTTGACGTGGAGTGGATAGACACTGCTGGGGTAGTTCTATAATTCTGCTTTCTTCTTCCCTCGATGGCAGATCTAGTAGATGCTGTATCGAGTGATTCTGCTTCGTTTTCTTCGACGCCATTCTGCCATGGGAATTGAGAAATTTCAATTTCATTAAAGGGTATTTCAATGATTTATTCATAATTTGAATAGAAAACCATTGGGAATTGAGAATAAATGTTTTGAGGGAAAAATCTTCCATCTTTAGAATTCAGTGGTGGAAAGGTAAAAGAATAAGTTTATTTTTTTTGTCTATTTTTTTTTTTGAAATATCTCGGAAACTAGTAGAGCACTTTATCTCTATTTTAGCCTAATCCGTTTTTGTAGCTCTTGAAATTCCCTCCAAAAAAGGGAATTTCTAATTAACAGAGAAGGTTAAAGGCAAAAAGGGATTTATCTCGCTCAGTTTCTGAGATATTCTCCAAAAATTGGCAGAAAAAATTCTATCCTGGAAAAAATTGTGTAAATTAAGAAAAAACCAAGACAAAAAAAATCAGGATTTTTTGAAGGGCGAAGGCATTCATGAAAAAAATTGAAAAAATCACGCAGTAATGGTGACATATCGGAGCATCTTCCCAATTTTTTTCAAATTTTTTCGCGAAGCCCTTTACTCTGAAAAAAATTCCTAGATCATTTTGCCCTGATGGTCCATTTTGCCTCTATCTTCTCCAATACTCCGATTTTTTGTGGAGAATTTCATGTCTATACAATTCTGTAAATCCCAGTTATTATTTGCGTTAATTGTTCATCCACATAATCGAAGTGTATCTACCGAGATATTCTCAATGCAATGAAAATATTGACGTAATCAAAACGGCTCAACGTTTACTCAGAACATTTACTCCGATTGCTCAGAAAACATTTGTCCTCGAATGCAAAGAAAAAAATCCAATTATCAATATTATCCGATATCAAATAATTCGATATGAAATGTAGATGCGACGAAAAAAAAAAAAAAAAGATGAAGAAATGCTTCTCAAAACTTATGAAATAATAAAATGTTTCGCGAGATAAACTGAATGATTTCATGTAGTTGATAAAAACATATAAACTAGTGTGTAACTATTTTTTATACCGTAACAAGAGTACAGAGAAAAAGTTTTGAGGATTGGGGGAACATTTTGAGGAGCGAAGAGTGAGGTAACTCGAGGCTGGAGCTTTAGACACACGTATACACATACATACATACATATATACATACATACATATACACACATACCCGCACGGGATATCGGGTAAAACTTTCGCATTTAACTTTTCCGTCCTGTGCTCGGGGAAACGACCAACAAAGCTCATCACAGAAAACTTTTACTAGACAAGGAGAGAAACGGAGAGCAAGAGAGAACGAAAATATACGAGACGCGCGCGCCCCTTCTCTATCTCCTCCATTTGTTGGGTGCTCTCTTCACAACACTGCCCTTTCCCACTTTTCTGTTCCACAATTAAGCTTAGCTGCAATGAATCCAGATAATTCATTAAATATTCGTGGAGATCGGAGTGAAATTGATATTTTTGTCATGAGATTTCAAAATCTGAGAATTTTCTATGTCGCGAGATATTTTCAATTGAGTTTTCATTGTCAAGAAATTTTGGTGTTGAGATGTTTTTTCTGGGACTTTTTTGTTGAGATGTTTTGGTCTAGATATTAATGGTCTATACTGCCATATTGAGAAAAGGATTCGTTAACAGTTAACTCATGGGTTTAGTTGCATTGAACGAACATTAGATGTTCTCAAATACTTGAGCCAGTTCCTTCAACAGCGTATTTGTTAAATTTAAACGAATACGCAGTTGAAGCACTACGATGGGCAAATACAATCGTCATTTTTGCTTGGATGTGTTTGCCTTGTTGAAGTAATTCATTTCAATTATCCTCATAAAAATTCATTTTTTTCGTCAAAAACGGTATATTTTGAGTAATTCGAATTATTGAGTCCACTCGCCTCAATCGAAGCCCCCTAAACGAACTATTCGTTAAATATCAACAAATATTAGCTTAGTTACCATTCTAACTACCATTTGTTAATAGAAAACGAGGCTCATTCCAGCCAAACGAATCAGTTTGTCACTACAAATGATCATTTCATTATCTGGACTATTTTCTTCTGAGATATTAGAATTTACTTGAATCTTTATTCTCAACAGATTTCTTTGACATATTTTTGGATGAGATATTAACGACCCGTATCGCAAAAGATCTAGTGGATAATTTTTCTTAATATTTAAAAACTCGATGAAAAGATCTGAGAAAAATTTTAAAAAACACTGTCACATGTCTGTATAGTTGGGGAATTTTTTCAATGCTTTGCGCAAAAGCCGTCGCTCTCAAAAAAAATCCCCAATCTTTTATTTCAACTCCCGTCATTACGACAGTCAATCAAACTTTTCCCTTTCATTCTACGCAGCAAAAAGTTTTTTTCAAAAATAATAAAACTCTGAATTCTCCGAATTTCCTCGAATTCTATGTTTCCCTTTTGGAAAAAAATTTTCAGAAACAATTGAAAAAGTTTTTTGAAATTTATAACTCCTCGAAATGTCTCCTCGAATTCAACTTTTTCGATGCTTCCTACACCCCCCCCCCCTACCTCCCTCCCACCGCCAATTTCCAAGAGTACAGCATATATTTCAGTCATCCCAGGGTGAAACTTCTGCAAGTTTAATGCCCGAGCCGCTCGAGTAATTTAACAGGACGAAATTAACTTTTCAGTTTTACCCCAAAGTTTCTCCTCCCCCCACCCCCTCCCGCCCTTCTCTTGAACTTAACCGCGCGCTTCGTTGTTCACCTTCTCTGCGCGCCTCCGCAAGTCCCGCACGACCTTATTACTATCCATTCCATCTCCCACTACCCCCTCCCCCCTCCTACTCCTCTTTAGCTTCCCTGTATCAGTAGACTTTGCCCGTAGAAAAGTTTTTAAGCGCTTTCGCGAGGTACGAGAAGCTACCTTCTTCTCTTTCACTTCTTCGGAAATAATTCCTACACCTTAAGACTTAAACTTTACGAGCAAAAGTTTCTCGCTCATCGTAGATGTCCAGGGGGAAAAGGAGAGGAGGGTGGGGAGGGATGTTGAGCCGGAAAAAGCTATGATATCCTCATTCTCGAAACAATTTACAATTATCGATTTTTTTTCATCAAATTTTAATAAATTCATAATTTTCCTTGTCAGTCGTTTTTTTATAAGAGTGAAAAATTTCGGAAACCTTTCAGAATCCTTTTATAGAGCTGTTGAAATGTTCTACAAAAGAGGCTAGGAAGAAAAAGGCGTATCTCCATTAATTCCCGGGATTTTCTTCGAAGAAAATAGCTTGTAAAAATCAACTCATCCTGTTTTACCTCTTCACTACTGAATCCATTAATTGAGTTTATGAAAGACGTTTCTTTCATTGAAAGAGGAAAGTTTCAGAAAATCCTTGCGCATTTCGACCTAATTACATTCTCGGGGAATAGATACTTCAATTGAATCTAATTGTTTGCGGTAAAGGTAATAAAATTTGGAAAAACTCATGATTTTTGATGAATAGATTTTTTTCAAACTGAAAAACTCCACGAAAAAATCTCTAAAAAATTGAGAAGGTGCTTCAACATGTCTACATTTTTCTCTAATTTTTCCATTTTCTCGGCAAACGCCTTTGCCATAGAAAAAAATCTGTTTTTTTTTGTTTTCCTACATTATTTTCAACGATTTTATTGAATATTCAGAAATACTTTAATTAATTAAAGTATTCCAATTGATGAAATATGGTATCGAATTTCTCACTCAATGGATTAAAGCAAAAAATTAATTGGAAAGAAATTCCGGAAATATTAGCTGTGCACTTCTTCAATTTCACACACTGAAAATGATCAGCTGATTGTCTGTCCACTCTTGTCCCACCATCACGGTCGTTTTCTACTCACGATCGCGTGTCACTACGCCCACTGCCTCGTGTCCCTCCTCATTCCAATGTCATTGTCACTCGCTTCAACTTGTCAGTATTTACCGAAAATAGAAACAACAGATTTCATTCACCAGATAAAAATCATACAAATATTACAATAATCCTAAATTAAATAAAAATATTCGAATGAAATGATTGTTTTCTCCCAGATTTTCGGGATTGATTTTCATATTTTTGGAGTAAAAATTCATCTATTTTTCATTTCTTTCTTATTTTAGGAATTGAATTATAAACTCTTCTTTCTCTCCAAATTCTGCTCCTTCTCTTTTCTTTTATACCCTACATCCGAATTTTCCTCCGAATAAAGGTCTTCACGAACAAAAAATTGAAAAAAAAAATTAATCAATAATGCAGAAATGTCGGAGCATCTTTACAGTTATTTTTCAATTTTTTTCTAGAACTCCTACACACTACTAAAAAAATTCCTCCTATTCCAAGTGATCGAAGCAAAATGGATACCTGGTTTAAAGCCGATTCCGAAATTTTTTCAGAGTAAACGAGTTCACGAAAAAATCTGAAAAAAATTGAGAAGATACTCCAACATGTCTATATTGTTGTTGAATTTTTTCAAATTTTTTTATAGAGGCATTGACTCTCAAAAAATGCCCCGTTCATTTTGCCACATAGGTCCATTTTACCCCTGTCTCCCCAGTTTCATTCATTTTCCGTGAATATCTCTTTCACAAAGAATTTCAAGAGCCATAAAAAAAGAATTGCAGCAGAATCATGTTATCCTGCTTAATTTTTGAGATTTTTTCATTAAAAAAAAAATAAGTAACAAAAAAAAGAAGCTCATCAAGTAATCCCTCTTTACTACAAAATGAATTCTGTTTTATGACCAAAAAAAAAACAATAAACAGTGAATTCAGTCTCCGAGTTTTTATCTTTAATGAGACAGATCATCCCCTCAAATAAAAAAAGCGTAATTTCCATTAACCAATTATCCGCTAATGATAAAAAAAACGTTCATTGATAAAGACTCAGTAAAAAAAAAGAGCTGCAATGAAATACAAGCAAAACGTGGATCGAATAGAATGAAAATTTGTTTCGATTCAACTGAGTTCTTAAAAAAAACGAGCGAGAGAGAGCGAGAAGGAAAAAACTGAAGAACAAACAAGAGATAAAGCGATAAAGTTGTTGAGCATGGGACAGACACACACACACATGAGAACGAAGAGTGCGGCAAAGAGGCACGTGCATCCCCACTCCAACAGTCCATCCCCTCTCACATTTCATCCCCCCCCCCCCCCCCACTTCACCTCCCGCCAAATCCTCCTAAACTCTGCGAAAAGTTTGCACGACACTGGTGAAGCTTCGGAGCAAATAAAAAAAAAACACATCCACTCACAAATAGAGGAAAAAAATAAGTTCGAAGTCACCCGCTGCAGTTTTTTGCGTATGCGCATGCGCAAAAAAACAAATGCTTTAACACTAGCCGCAGGTGGGAAAAACTTTTTTGAGAAAAACATTGGATTCTCTTCAAAATTACATCACCTATATGACACTTAAACTGAGGGTAAACTTTTATATATACACAGAAACACATACAGGAGATTCACATGCACACATGGAAAAGGCAGAGCAGGATAAATGTGTGTATGTGTGTGTGGCAGGTAAATTACATTCTGTTGGTAGTTTCATTAATGGCTATTAACGGATAACGATCCACTGAATAATTTTAACTCTGATTTTCATCGAAAACTTTTGATCAAGTTTTAATTAAACGGTGAATTTCCTTTGTTATACATTGAGCTTTTTGCATCACAAACTTTTGTCTTTGAATAGTCAAGATGAGGTGAAATACAGATGATTCTCTCTGGCTATTCTATTGTCAATATTTTGTGCACTGAAAATGACGAGCACGAGTTTACAATTTTAGGATTGAAATTTTTATATAAATAGTGAAAAGGTAAAAAAAAAAGAAATCGATATTTATTGGGAATATGTAAAGAAAATAAGCGAGATAAAACGATTTTATTGTCATTTTTTTGTAGCCTTTGGAATTGTCTACAATATAACAAAGGATTAGGACGAAAAGGACGCATGTCCATTTAGCTTACGAGAGATTCTTGAATTGAGAATAACGAAAGAAATTGACTGTTTCATCTTTCCGCTACTGGAATTATAAAATTATCATGAATTGTAATATTTGGAAGTTGAATGAGAGCAGATTTTAATTTCGATTCTTCAGCAATCATTTCTGAAGGGGATTTGACGAGAATTATAGAGGCATTCTTTGCAGAGAATCCTGAATCTGATAATTCCAGAAATAGCAAGAATTTTGTTTTCAAGTGGAGGCCTCTTGGAAAATATTTGAAAAAATCACTCAACAATGTAGACGTGTTGAACCATCTTCTCAATTTTTTTCGGATTTTTTTGCTGGATCCTTTACTCTAAAAAAAATTCCTGGATCATTTGGTCCCACAAGTCCATTTTGCCTCTAGTTTCTAGATAATCAGTTTATGATTTTCAGGCTCATCATTCAATTACTGAAGGATCTTTTTCTGGTGTCACGCCAAAATAACCACAACAAAATAACCGCGATAAAATAACCACAACAAAATAACCCAATGACAGATCAACTGGGGTTTTATCGTTATTTTGTTGCGGTTATTTTGTCCTCCAGTTATTTTGTTGCAGTTAGTTTGTCTGCGGTTATTTTGTCACGGAACCCTTTTCCCTTCTTAATTTCATTTTATCCAGCTGTGAACCGCTAAAACTGAATAATTCAATTATTTTTCGATTTTTGTTTAACCCTAGACTGGTCCTCCTATAAGGGGAAAACCGGAGTCTGCTGTTTTGATGGTATTTTCATGATTTTTTGACGGAGCGTAAAATTCTGAAAAAATTTGAATGCGTTCATTGAAACGTTTAGGAAATTATTATAATTTTTGGAAGATATAGTCTGCAAAATTGATGGAGAAATAAAATAAACTCTGATAGGTGGCAAAATTTTTCTCATGTTAAATGAAATTGTCGACTGATCGACGTTGCCGAAAACTACTGACGACTGATGAACGCGCCTGGGCAGTGTAGAGTGAATTTGACAACTTCGCAGCTGAAATAATACGGCGGCAATTTCGTTGTAGGCTTTTTTGGCATTAATAATTTTCCCTTATTCCAAAGTTTACATCAAACTAACTCCAGCCTCACTGGTCTTACAAAACTCCATACTACTACTTTAATATATGTAAAAGCCTAAGAGCAGTCGCTATATTCAGTCTACAAACTTGTAAATATTGTAGAGTTAAATGTATTTATGTTAATAAAACTCTTTAAATCGTTTAAAAACTGCAACAATTCCGTCATAAGGGGAACAGAGTCGCAGAGTCGCAGGGGCAATTTAGGTGACCCATCTAGGGTTGAAGAATATTTTGGAATATAAATAAGATAGCGCAATTCTCTCAAAGCCTATTTTTTGAAGAAAATTTCAAGAGCTGCAGAAAAGATTTTTCCAAAAAATTAAATATCTCATCGAATTTTCAAAAATTCCTTGGGAAAACTCTTTTCGAAGTTCCTCTAATCGTTTTCCATTCAGAAATAATTTTTCAAAAAAATCTGTCTTAAAATAATTCTTCCAAACAAGCTCTCAGATGTTCATCCATTGAAAAAAAAAGCAGAAAAAAAACATGAAAAAATCCTAATTACTTTTTTCTGATACTTTGAAACGATAAAAATAGTCTCCTCTCACCAATCCATTAGCGCTTGATTAATGTTCAATTGAATTAGTCTCCAATTGAACAATAAAATGCCTCAGAATCATCAGAATAAAGAGAGAGGATGAATGTGAGCGATAGAGAATTAAATTACACCAGCGAATTATTGGATTTAAAAAAATCAATTCTCTTTTCCTCGAGTAACAGAAAATGTGGCGATTCAACAAACGCAAACGAGTAAAAAAAAATAATTCAATGGATAAAAAATGCTCCTCGTGACTTTTCAGGATTATGTATAACCTTATATAAATAGGAAAAGGAAGAAGCGAGGAAGGCGCGTGCCGGTACTAGTATAACCAGGCTAGTATACACTGCGCGCGCTAGAGACCCTCGTGGGTCGGCCGTCACCAGCTAAGGGAAATCAATATCTCACTAGGGGGGGGGGGGGGATAGGAGTGAGACGGAAACTCGAGAGTTTTGAGATGTGAAAATGTTGAAAACAATTTCCACCGAATCACCTCAATCGCCCTCCACCCACCCCCCCCCTCTCCTGCCTCATTCCATATCCAGACGCTTCTTTTCCAATTCAAAAGTCAAAGTCAATTGTCAAAGAAACGAGAAAAAAAATAAATTTTTACATGAAAAAAAAAATTATTCTTCAATTGAATTTTAGAAAATATGAATTATGCTTGAAAAACCTTTTTTTTGTATTTGTCCGAAATTTTCATTTCAAACTTTCAAAACTTCCCGCGCTTTTTTTTCCGCATTACGCAGTACTTCAAAATGCCGTTCACGTAAAATGTATCTCAACTCTAGACCGTTTCAGTGATTTTTATTTATAGAATAAATGAATTTATTTTTAATTAAATTTTAATTGAAAAAAATGAAAATTGAAGGAAAATAGAATGGCAAATTAAAGAAATTAAGAGAGAGAGAGTTCAAACAGTTCCAGACTTGTCGGCCGCTTAGCGGGAACTGACACCGCTGAACGCGCGCGCCTCAAACTACCGTGCGAAAGTTTCACCCAATCCAATCTACCCCCTACCTGTCTCATTCCTCTCCGCCACGAGAAGTAGGAGAGGCAGAGCAGGAAGGTTCACTCTAGAGAGGGGGAAATAATAAAAAAGAATAAAGATATTGAGGAACTTTTTTGCTCTCGTGCTGGAGAGAAAAGAACTGTGGAGGGAAAGAAAAACTTTAAAAAAGTTTGTTAAGGAGAAAAAGGAAGTTTTTTTCTTTTCCATTTTATTATAGTTTTTTTCTCTCTTTCGAGAGTTTCACAGCGAGGGACCAGCGAGATGAAAGTTTTATCTTTTTTTTATTTTATTTTTTTTTTCAACAAAAATTCAGATTTCCGTAGATTTATTGGAAGTTTCTATTTAAGGATAAAGAATTTATCAACTTTTGAAAGAATCAATTTTTACGAGTCGTATAATTTTAAAATTTACAGTTTTTACGAAGCATTTCATTACATTATTCTGATAAATTTAACATTGCAACGATACTTTTGTATATTTCTTGAATTTTTTTTCAATGGCACTCAAAAATTCATTGATGAGTATAAAAAAGTATTTTATGATCTGCGGCTCGAACTGAAGGATTCATTGTAAGTTTAATGATAACAAAATTTGACTGCTCAAAAAACTATAAATTCTTCATGCTTCAATGAATTATTATTTCATGTGGGAAAGTGCACTTCACAAAAACCTAATCAAAACTTCTGTGAAACTTCACGAATTGGAGTTTTGGAAGCAAGTATCTATATTGGGAAAAAAAATTATGGTAAAATCTATCAAATATTGATGCCATTGATCCTTAGCAAATATTTCTTTCTGAAATAATTGTAAAATTTGTTGAATTTAGTTAATTCAAATAGATTAACTAGCTCAATGGACTAAATTCAGTGAATTCAATAGCTTTTTCGATTATTTCAGAAAAATGCCAGTTTTCAATGATTAATGATCATTTGGTAGACTATCCTCTCATTTGAAATAAACAAACCCTAAAAATAAAGTTCCCTTCATTGAATATTTCACGTGCTTTTATTATATTCATTAAAAAATTTCCGTGAATGACTAGATATTTCTAAACCAAAATAAAAATATATACTCTCAAGTATTACAAAATAGCCGTGCGGACTAAGTGAACATCCAGAGAAGGAAGATCAACCAGAGCAGCATAGGTTCGAGCGCCGGTCCCGAAAAAAAACGTAATATCTCGGGAATGGTGTGACCGATCCGTTTTTTTTATATCGATGTGATCCGTGTCGAAAACTGCAAATGATGACCATAATTTCTGAATTTACCGAACAATTAGGTGGACTTATAAGTACAATTAATCAAACAATTAAATATGGCGTTATGGAGATGACAGTCTAAAGGCAAGTTACTGAAATGTGGATCTGCTAAACGGCTGCTCTTTTGCTATCATTGTATACTTTACGCAAATGGCAGTTTAGAGGCAGCTTTTGGCGAAAATCCCGCCAGTTTGCAGCCAGAAAAGTGGCATAAAAACGGCCACTAGGCTGCCATTTGGGAATGCCAAAACGCTGCCTCTAGCCCGTCTTATTTTTCCTCCCGGGTAATATTATCCAAAACAACCTTACATCCCTAACCAGCAGCTGATCCGGTAGCCTGATCAGTAACTGATCACAACTCAGTGCTGCTGGATCGGTAATTGATTATAAACGTAACAGAATTTCCACTCGACTCGGTCTTCCGTTACTCCCTGAGGTTTAATAGAAGATCAAGTGAATTTCCAGTTGTCAGACCCATTGTTTAGCAATAATCATGATTTTTTCTATATATAAAAAGCAGAGGAACGTTAGCTAACTTCAGAGTGAGGACACTTTATTCTCATTCTGATTGGCCAATTCATATTTCATCAGCCAATAGGAATCGTCGCGCTTGGCGCGCTGAATGCCTACTCACTTCAAGTGTTTTTACGCGAATGCAAATGGCGGCGCATGTCAGTCAATACGCGTGTAAAAATAATCATTTAATTCATTCATCATGTTATGTTTAATATAACTATGAGTTCGCCAGTGACGGAAAAAAGGAACTTTCAAACTACGCGGTAAATACATGTAAGTATTTTACATATTAAATATCAAATTGAGTAATTCATACATTGATAATCTCCGCAGTGCATTGTTAACCTGAAATTCATTCATATCACTCCCTGTTAGCTATGTTTCAGTCGCTCAATATTCAAATATTTCCTATTATTAATAAATAAATTCATCATTAAATTGAAAAAAAATTAATCAATTTTTTTTGAGAAATATTATTTGAGAGGATTAAGGGAATTTTTCAATGCCATCCATAAGCTTTGAATTCTTGAAACATTGCAACGACACATTTCTGTATTTCCTTCACTTATTTATTTCATAAAAAAGAAAAAAGAGAATAATCGATTTAAAAAAAAAATGGAATTATGAATCGATATGAAAAAATTTCAATTAACAAGTGGCAACCGAAGAATGATGGGAGACACAGTCAATCGTAGATTTTCAAACTTTTTTTTTTAGCAAAATTATCAATTTTTCAATTGAATAACAGAAGCATCGACTTCTTAAATTCCATTATCAATATTATCGATTTTATTCCATCATCAGTTTTTAAGGCTCTCTCAGAAGTTGAATCAGATAGAGCAATTTTGTTCTCATTCTCTTCATAGAGACTTTTAGAGCTACATGAAAGATTCAGGTGAAATTGCTCAAAAAAATGAGGATGGAATGAAATAGATTGGTCTAAAAACCATGAGGAAAAAAAATGGAATTTTAATCATCATTTTTTCCCAGGAGAACCTTCACCGAGACTAGCTACAGATACAGATTTTTATGAATACATGAAAAAGATATGTAGATACCTGTCAAGATGATTCACCATATATTGTACAGAGATTGATCGAAGATATAGATACTAAATAAAGATAATACAGATAAAAGAAAATCGACATTTCAATATTGATGAAAACCAGACCATTCCCTTATTTTGTTAATTTAAATTTCCTTCTCAGATATTTTTTACTGCCCCATTCATTCTTTTTCTTCTATCTTTCTATGAAAAACGAAATGAACATCAGTTCACTTACGAGCTCTTCTACACTGAGGAAAAAACCATTAAATATTGAGTCCACTGATCGTTAATAAATATTTTTTTTGAAATAATTGAAAATAGTTGAGTTTACTGAATTTCGTCTATTTAAACAATTAATCTATTTAGACTGGACAAAATTCAGTAAATTCAACCCTTTCTTTTTATAATTATTTAAAAAAAATATTTACTCAGGACCAGTGGACTCAATATTTGATTGTTTTCAACACTATTTCTTTTCAGTGTACGTTCATCCTCATTCCTATTGGCTGTTTCATTCAGCCAATCAGCCAATGAAAATCATCACAATTATGAAAATTTCTCCATCATCATGAATAATAATTTGGGCGAGAAGAGAACATTATCCAACGTTGAAGAAGTGAGTGATAATGTTGGGAGATACGGGGATATTACTCAATGTTAAAGAACCGAGAGATAATGTGGGCAAAAAAGAACATTATCCAGTGTTAAAAAAACAGAGAGATAATGTGGGGAATACAGGGGCATTATCTAATATTGAAGAACAGGAAAATAATGAAGGGAAAAAGGCAACATTATCCGAAGTTAGAGAACAGGAAGAGAATGTAGAAGAACAGGGAACATTTTCTAAAGTGAGAGAGCAGAAAGATAATGTGGAGAAAAGGAGGAGTTTATTCAATGTCAAAGAACAGACATATAATGCGGGGGACACGGGAACATCATCCAATACTAAATACAAAAAGACGATGTCGGGCAAAGGGGAACATTGCCAAATGTTGAAAGACAAAAAGATAATGCGGAGGAAAGGGAAACATTACCTATGGTTAAAAAACAGAGATAATGTGAGGGAAGGTAAATTGGGAGATAAGGGAACATTATCCAATATCAAATAACAGAAAAATAATGTGAAGGAAGAGGGGATTATTAATCAGTTTCGAAGATGGTTGAGGGTACAATTGGAAAAAAGTTAATTCTTTGCAGAAAGTCGTTAATACCAACTTATACGAGATGAAATTCTTGAATGTGAATCAGTGAATTTGTGAAGAAGGTAATGAAGAATAAAATAAGCCCTAGAAACACAAAATTAATTGATAACTGACAGATTCGTACCATTTTTTTATATTCCTTTAAATCTTGACGAATTTAAAGAAATGTTGAAAGTGGTAAAAAAGTTTCAATTCGAAATTGATTTTTCATTTCTTGGGCTTATTTTGTTCTTTATTACATTTTCCAAATACCTACTGTTTCAGTTTTGAAAAATTTATCATTTATAAGTTGTAATTTAGGATTTCAGACGAAAAATTGACTTTTTTCTCGATTGTACTTTCCAGTCATCTTTAAAGGGCAGAAAGATAATGTGAGAGAAACGGAAACATCATTTAATGTTGAAAAACTGAGATATATTTTGCGGGAAAAGGAACATAATTCAATGTTGGGAACAGAAAGATAAATTGGGAGGTGAGAGATAACATTATCCATTATCTGTTGAGGAACAGAGAGACATTGCGGGGGATAAGCGAACGTTATTGAATATTGAAGAACAGGAAAGTGATGTGGGAGAAAAGGGAACATTTTCGAGTGTTAAAAAACAGACAAGTAATGTGGGAAAATGGGAACATCATCCAAGTTTGGAAGGAGGGCACACATTATCTCATTTTGAAAAACAGAAAGACAATGTGAGGGAAAAAGGGCAATCATTCAATGTAAAAGAGCAAATATATAATGTGGGGGGAAGAGGTACATTCTCCAAGGCTAGAGGACAGAGGGATAATATGAGGAAAAAGGGAACATTATTAATGTTGGAGACCAGAAAGGTCATGTGGGGGATAACGGGATGTTGTCGAATATTGAAGAACAGGAAAATAATGCAGGAGATAAGGAGGCAGTATCCAATATCAAAGAACAGAAAAATTATTCATTGTTAAAGTTGTTTAGAGGTACAATCGGAAAAAAGTTAGTTTTTTGTATAAAGTCATTAATACAAGCTTATAAAAGATGAAAATATCAAATGTGATTCAGTGAGTCTGTGAAAATTGTAATGAGGAATGAAATAAGCCCTAGAAACACAAAATTCATTGAAAACTGAAAAATTCGTACCATTTTTTACATTTCTTTGAATCTTCACAAATTTAAAGAAAGGTAAAAAATGGTAAAAAAAATCAATTCGAAATTAATTTTTGATTTCCAGGGCGTATTTTGTTCCTCATTACATGTTCCAAATACTTACTGCATCGGTTTTGAGACATTTATCTTATTTACATTGTTATCTACGATTTCAGGCGAGAAATTAACTTTTTTTTCGATCGTACCCCCAATCATCCTCAACAAACAGAAAAATGATGTAAGGGGAAAGAAAACATTAGCCAACGTTGAAGAACAGAAAGGTAATGTAGATGATACGGGAACGTTATTCAATCGTCCTCTTATATGGAAAAAAACACAAACAGCCAATAAGATCATCGTGATTGTTGAAAATTCTCTCCAAAAAAATTAACGTGAATTAGAAGGATCGACACACTAACTGATCAAGAAAACGCGCGCGTCAGCGCGCGGTCGTTCTCGTTTCATGAAATAACAGAAGCATCGACTTTCTAAGGCCCTTCTCGACGCGTTGCCACTCTTTTATGACGAGAATACTAATGAATATCGGCAAACAATAGCTTTGAAGATTCAATACATGCCAAAATTTCGATATCCCTTAATGCTGTAATGTTGTAATGTTGTTCAATCGCTTGTTTTGATTATCTTGACAGCAAAGAGAAATTTGGATATTTGTTCCATGAAAAGACAATACTTTCTTGTTATAATAAGCATGAATTAATCAGCTTCTCGTATGGAACGCAAAATTTTTTATATATTTAAAAAAAAATCTGAATGATACTATTTTTCATTTCTTTAGATTTTTTTTCGAAGTAAAGGACTTGACGAAAAAATTTAGAAAAATTCATGAAGATGCCTCAACAGGTCTTGATTATTGTTTAATTTTTTCACATTTTTTCAGCGAATCCTTCAGCCTAACAAAAAAATAGATCAATTCCTCCTCCATTCTCGAATAGATACAGTTCCCTAGAAGGTTAATAATAATGTAATACTAATATTTCATCCAAAAAACATTTCGCCTATAAAGTTGATAGACTATTTTGAATGATGTGAAAGAAAGAAGACTTAGGCATTTTTCTTACTAACATAACAAACAAAATGTGATCTATAAATCTTGAAAATTATCTTGTGAGAAACCGAAGTTTAGGGAAGAGCATTAGATTCCCAGGGGCTTGTAGCAAATGGAGAAGTGGGGCGTAGATACGAGGTGCATGCAAACTTAATGTGCGAGTGAGATAACCTGCAAGTTCTGTGTGTGCAAGATAGTGACGGTTTTGGGTTCACTTTCAATACTCAGATTACAAAGAAAACAACGACTGGGTCAAATTCAATCGAACTCCCCTGATTGATTGAGAGAGACGCAATTATAGGCTCCTCTAGAAATAGATCAAAAGTTTGGTGTTATTTTTTTTTGTTGTACATTCAACAAACATCAACCAATTTTAAAGGGTAAAGTATGCTTATAAACGACTAGACAATCGACGATAAGTATTTTTTTATGGTTGAAAACTTCAGGGAATCCTCAGGAAAATTGAAGTACCTATTCACAGGACAAAATGAATCAGAATTTTCATCAAGTAAAGGACTTAACGAAAAAATCTGAAAAAAACGTGAAGATGCTTCAGTATGTCTAGATTGTTGTCGAATTTTTTCAAATTTTTCGTACTGACCTTGACTTGATAAAAAAAATTCTAGTTAATTGTACCGAACTACGCAGCAAAATGGACTGAAATTTTTTTTTTTAACCAAAGCCTCTACGAAACAATTCGAAAAAATTCACTAGCACTGTTGACCTATTGGAGCATCTCGTCAATTTTTTTCCGATTTTTTCGCCAACTCCTTGACTCTGAAAAAAAATACCTGAATCATATTGTCCCACTCTCCCCTAATCGACATTCTCCCAGCGACCTTCCGTTCAAAATTCCCATTCTCCTCCCAACTAAAAATAATTACTCGTACTTGTCGCTCGACTCTATCGCATTCACTTCCCAAAAATGCCAATAAATGTTCTGAAATAACTCGGGAATGTTAATTCACCAGGAACTTGTTGAAAACTTTTTCATGTCATTATATTTCATCCCTTTGTTTTGGAAGATGAGAGAAGTGTCCCGAGGGACAGAATAGACCAGTTAGAGGGGTAGAAAATAGGGATAAGTAGGGGTGGCATGCGCCATGGTAGTCCCTGACGCCTGCGTCAATCTCCGATTCATTGCCCTGGCAACGGCCAACACACGATTCTTTCTGTCTCTCTTCTGTTATATCTCTTTATCGTGTTGCCGTGTAACAAGTGGGAATATCCTCTCTATCAACAGTACTTTTTATTCACTGCCCACGGATTATTTCGATGGCTAAATTCATGAACGAATTTATATGTCTTTTTTTCTCTCTTTCTCTCTTTAGTGTCGGATTAGCTTTGGTGTCCTTTAGCTGTTTTCATGTTGTCTTTTTTATTTGGGCTCCCTCTTGAAGATCATTGATTCAAGGAAGCGCTGAGGGTCGAGTCCATGACCTACGGCCATCTTCGGGCGCGTGCCACCAGTTGTGAATCGATTTTTCCATTTTCACCTATGAATAAACACTTGCCACTCAATTTAATTGCTTCTACGAGTTTTGCTTCTTGCTTTGTATTTGAGCTGAATATCAATTTGGAGAAACTGATTTCTCTCTGTATCACACAATTATTTCAAGGCAAAGGAGATGAATATATTCATGGTAACAGGCAGCTTTAATTCACAGATTTTTTTTTAATTGAATATTTCCGGAATGAAAAGAAATTTTTTTGATTCAAATTATTTATTTTTCTGGCAGCAATAAATTTTGTAGGGAAATGGTGAAAGAAGAGTAGGAGTCGATTTTTATTGCCAATGGTGAGATAGTGCAATTTTCACCAATTACTTTTCTCTAGTGCATTTCAAGGACTACAAAAATAGAATCGAAACAATAAAAGGCGAATTTCCATTAGTTTTCGTGATATTCTCAACAAAAAAAAACAGCAAAAAGAATCGAATTATCTTTTTTCTTTCGAATCACTATCAAATTGATATTCAGTTTGAAAAATCGGTTTATTAGAGTCAGGTTTTTTCTGTTTTTTGATTCAGAGAAACGTTCCCACAGGCGTAGAAATTTCTATATCAACTTATATATATACATATAGATGTGTTTTCAATAGCTACTAGAGGCTTCTTCATTGAAACCTATTGGGCACGATACAAAATAAAAACTGGAATGAAATATCATGGAATCAAGGTATCGCATTTCACTCATTCACTACTGAATTAATTCTCCTGGATAAATGCACCAATACAGAATTCATCATGATTCCCTTTTATACAGAAATTTTTCATTCATTTTCATAGCAATAATTCTCTCTGAAGTTGATAATTCAGTTCATGTAGGGGAGACTGGAAAATAATCATATGGTTTTTTTTGAGAGGAAAAGCTTTTATAAAAACAATTGAAAAAATAAACGGGAATTGTAAATATGTTGGAGCATTATCCCAGTGTTTTTCTAAATTTTCCTTGAAAAACGAACAATTTAGGTCATGGTATATTCGAGTGAATTATTGCAGTAATTTTGAGAGACAACTATTCTCAAATTTCTCGTATTTCATTGAATATGAAAAGTGGAAATTTTTCTTTTTCCCTGTGGAAAATCTCGATTGAAGTTTCAATGTTATCATAGATCCTGTAAAAATTACATTGGATATTACATTGGATTAATCCAACGTGAAAATATTAAATTGAAAATTGCGATGAAATTGTCCGTAGAATTTAAAAAAAAACTAGCTGTATGCTCATGACATTTTCATAAAAATCCGGTACATGAAAATTAGTAAGGTTCGTGGAATTTCATTCCTGCTTTATCCTTTTTTTTTTCATTCACTGGGCTCAATGGATTTATTCAGAATAATGATGATGAGATTTTTTTTTGAAGGATGAATGTTATTTCACGAGCTTTTCAATAATATTCCATGTAAAAATATATTTTCATCCACATTTTTCAACCCTTTTTCTCTCTTCAGAGTGAAAAAAAATATAAATAATTAAAGCAATCCCTCAATTTTTTTTTCCCTATCCAGTTTCAACAATCACGAACAATTATACCTTCCAAATAACCATTAAAACTCAATACTAAAATTGTTAAAATAAATAAAAAATGAAAAATTCAATAAAAAAAATTCCTATTCAAATTTTTTCAAGCAATTCAAAATATTAAATTGTTTGAGAAAATAAACGAGAAATCGATCGATTAATTTCATCAGAGTCTCACACAAAACTTTGTTTTTCCCCTCTCTGTCTGACGCGCTATGGCTCCGACCTCGTTCCACGCTTCACTGAGAAAAGACATTCCCCCACCCTCTATCGCTTCACTTCCCTCCCCCCCCCCCCCTCCTTACCAGCTTGTTCTCAACGCCAGTGACTTCAAAACCCCGGGAGATTTTTCTTTCGGAAAACTTGTAAAGCTGTCTCTATCGTTCTGTACTTTGGTTGCTATGAAAACCTCCATCTACCTCCCCTCAACTCCCCCCTCCCTACATCCATCCACTACTTCTCCTTTGTATCATCCCTTTCATTATCTTCATCCGTACAGCATAAACTTAGGCGTCTTCTTTGTTCATTTACTCATTCCTTTAAAATTTATCTACTTATTTCATTTTTTCAAAATTGTATCCACAGGAGTTTTCAGTTCAAATTAACTCCCTGAGAGTATTGGTTAGTTAAATTAATTTTCATGATATTTTCTTGAGATTCAATTCAATGAAAATCCCTAAATAATTCGTTTGTTAATGAACATTTTCTTTTTTCCACAGAATTATTGAGAAAAATTTTGTTGCCAAATAATTGAGGATAAAAAATTCATGCTTGAAGTAGTACCGCCGATACTGCCCTAGTCAGTGGTTATAGTATCTCATTTGAATCATGCAGTGTTTATACACTAGATAGACTAGATAGTGTTTCGAGTAAGCAAGAGAGAGAGGAAATATAAAAAATGCAGTTTTCATAGTTATTCATTAATTACTACTATTACATGTACGGAAGTTCAATTTTCAAGAGTTTCAAATGTTTCATATATCATTTTCTATCATTCCCTATTTTTTTACCCAATCGGAACGGTCTATTTTGTAGAATATGAGACAATGTGCGATTTCCCATGAGGCTCAATGTTGAACTCGTGAAATTTCAAGTGTCAATATCTTTTGACTCATTCTCGCTAGCCCTTCGAAAATTTAACTGGATTGTTATCTTATCATGATCTACAAATGTGCTGAATTTCAGAATTTTTGGAACGGTCAATCAAGTACCGGCGATACTACCTTAAGTGAATTATCCATGTTTCTTCTAATGAAGAAAATTATTATTCACATAAATCCTCGCTGATTTCTCAATAATTGCTAACAATTCAGTCATGAATATTTTCAATTTTGCAACAATTTCAAGATTGCAACAATTCCTAGTTACAGACCATTTCTTTCTTTATAGGGTGAGTGATTCAGTGATCGAAGAAATCAGTCTCTCGAGTAGAAAATTCAGTAAGGACATGATAAGTTCCCGATGAGGTTTATCCCGCTTACCTATAGGGACATGATAGGGCATAACTTGTGAAGACATCACCAGGATCGTCACGCAGTCACCCCGTGTTGAGCCCAACAGGGATACCTTATCGTGATATTACAACGCCGCCTCATAACTACCCGATCTCTGAAAATTGATTCGCGTAAATTTATCACAATAATTATTCATTCTTTATTATGAAAAACATGACTCAACATTGAGTATGAATTAATGGCTCTTCATCGAATATTTCACCGTTATCGTTCACTTTTCAATGGCTTTGTTCAACCTCCGTTGAATATCAGGGGAAGATTATGACTATTATTGTTATCTTTATTTTTTTGCAATTTGTAATAAGCCTTCCTTATCAATTTTTATTCAGCTGCAATATTCCAATTGTACTGCATTTATTGCATTTAATTACTAAATTTCCTAAAAATCAGTTGAAGAAATTTTAATACATGAGAAAGTAAATTAATTGATTTACTTTGATAGGTCTCAAATTGTCTCATTTAATTATTTTTGCTTTGTAATTACTGGAAGGAAATTGCAATAGTCGATTCTCCTTGGAATGTGCGAAGAACCGGACGCCGCTGCCTCCCTGGAACTTATGGTCTTTGGGACGAAACTTCATTCAGGAACAAAAACGCTATAGGACGCCACATAGCGGTGAATTGTGGAACTAAGCATTCTGTTGATGCTCGGATTATCCTGATTGCTCCCTAACGAGGGTTTCATCTGGAGCACCCTATCGGAAATACAAAGGTGATGACCCTATGAGTTCCTGAGTAATGATGGGGTTGTCAGGTGAAACCCCAGTCAGGTAAACCTCAGTGCGTCCCGCTATTGGATGCTTCGGGGAACTCCCGACTAGGCAATACCTCATGAATTCCTGACATAAAGTCGGGGCTGCCCTATGAGTTCCCAACGATGAACTCACTAGGTCTTTCCCGATCGGGTAAGCCCTACTTCATCCCAATGATTTCCTAATAGGGTGTAGGGACAGAACCGATAGAATTTCCCCTCGGGCTCATCAGACACCTGTGATCGAACATACGAAATTCGATAATTACTGATATATTTAACAGTTTTATAAAATCTTATTTGAGTTGATGAACACTATATTATATTTCGAAGATCAGGAAATATATATTCCACTGGATTATCAATTTTTTCCCAGGATAAATACGTTGCATAGTTCAATCACTGGATGGGTTCGAACACAGGTCGGCTCACCCTATAACCATATACATTTTTATTCGTTAGAATGTCTATTGTTTTTCCGAATCATAAGAAAGGCCTGTTTCCGGACAAATTGCCACGATTAATCGAATTAATTACATGAAGGAATCACGGCGGCTATATCGGATGTTTAAAATCCGAGAATCCTCCAATTACAGTCCCAGAAACTGGGACAACGTGAGTCGAGTACAGAATAATATCAATTATTATTGATCATAATATTGAGTAACGATTTAATATCGTGGACATCATTTGAATATCAAAAAAAAATTGACGAAATCACTTTTCAATGATTATGAAAAATGTGACGAAAAAAAAAAAAAGTAGATAATTTGGATTTGCTACTGTAACCTCCTTAAATTATCTTTACAGGCGTAATAAAGAAAAGATTATCAATACACAAAAATAGTTTATGACACTAAAAATAGCAGACATCTAACTCATTTTTATGCTTTTTTTTTCTGAACCAATAAATAATTTTTTTTTCTAATAAAAAAAAAATAATGAAAAAAAAATGAGAAATATGCACATGCAGAAACTTCAAAAAGCTATGGATGCAATTTTTTTTCAAATATTTTTTTGTTGTAATTTAATAATTAAAACAATCCAAAAAATTGTCAGATGTTGGTTATTTTCAGTATCATAATAGTTTTCTACAAGACTTCAAGATATTAAATCTCGATAAATTCCTATTCTCCTATCATTTCTGCAATTACTAACAAAATTCATACACTCACCACTAGAAAATAAAAAAAAAACTTCTGTTCACATAGACATGTAGCTGAAGACTGAATTTACTGTGAATTATTCCGGTTAAACGTCAATTTCTTATTATTATTATTATGGTTGCTGGTGTCTACACTTGTCACCCCACTTACATGCCTGGCCCCAACCTCTATACCACAATGAATAGCCATGAATTTTTAACGACAGAAAAACCCCTAAAATGAACAAGTGAAAAATAGAAATTTAATTATTCAATGAAACAATTAAAATAGGCCAAATTTACTAATATTTCTGATTATTTTCAATGGAATATATAGGAAATCGGGCGAGGTAGGGCAATTTGTCAATCATTTTTTGTACTGAATTTCAGAATCTACAAAAAAAAATTCGGGCACGATTGTGCTATCTCGCTTATTTTCGGAGATATCCACAAATCAGAAATGAATTACAAGAATTTCTGCTCAGAATTTCGATTTTCCTTTTCTTTAAAATCAGTATTAATTCGAGATTAATTTAAAGAAAAGTCAGAAATTCTAATTGCAATTAGCTATTATTCCAGACGACAATTAGAGAATTATTCACTATTTGAATATTTTCACATTCCAATAATTTATTAGCAATGATGGGGGTCATGTAATAACACTACGTGTACAATAGTGGAAAAGTTGATGAAGCAAGGAGGGGTAGAATGCAGTGATACACATGCAGACATGGTTGAATGCTATGTAAACCTAGCGTTTTGTATCCTCTTTAAACATTCACGAGGGTATACGTGTTACAAATGCGAGTGGAGGTTGAAGGCACGTCTTCAAAAGTCGCCACGTAAGTCAATCATTGGCTCACTTGTTTCCTCAATAAACGAAAAAAATAATAATAATTGCTCTTTTTTTTCTTTCTTTCCTTTTTTCCAATTTTCCTTTTTTTGTTATTTCAAAATTTTAGTATAAAGCGATTGAAGAAAAAATACGAAAATCAATGAGAATTTTGAAATTATGGAAATGAAAAAAAAATACTGACATAATTCTACAATTTTTATGTTTTCCTTTTGAAAATAAAAAAAAAATTATAATTTCCCTCTAAAAAATATGATAATGGAATCAGTACACATTCTACAATCTTTCGCATTCGTCAAAACCGTTAAATTACAATAAAAAGAAACATTTAAAAAATCTGCACTTGTAGTTTTTTCAAATTTTCAACACATGTATAATTTTTATTTTTCAAAAAATAATTTATTTGTTAAGAAAATAATAAAACTGGCAAAAATTGTCGGATGTCTGCTATTTTCGCTATCATTGATTAAAACATATATTTCAATTTTAATTGTTTTTTGCTATTGAACTGTCTTAAAATCGAATAGAATAAAAATTGAAGTATTGACGAAATGAATGAATCAATAAAAATCTGTAATTGTAACTTACAAATAATTGAATTGATCGTTTGCACATTAGACCAATGACCAATCTTCAATTAATAATGACATTTTATCACAGAAACTTCAATAACACGACACAAATCACTCAATAGTCCAACAATTCCACATTATTCATCACTAGCACATTATCCTCAAATAATTTAATTAGTTTTCAATCAATGATCGTATGTAGAACGATGTCACTGATTAATATTTATACGTAATGAAATTTAATAATCATTTTTCATTTGATTTTTCAGATTAACATATTGTACATGTTGACTGACAAAAGGATCAGCGTGCACTGACGTTCACGTTGCCGGTGTCAGCTCACATGGCGTCCCTGCGCAGTAAACAATGCGCAATGGACTAAAATTTATCCATTGTTCCTGAAGACATTCAACGACTGCTCAATATAGTTTCAATTATTTTTGTTTCCTTTTTGAGAAGAAAATATGAAATAAATACCTATGGTGGCTCCGGTTTCTGACACTTTAGAGCCTATTCCTGTCAGGAAAAATTTGAAAGCAACAACTAGGGTCAGCTGATGATTGTTCGAATTCGTCCAGTGATCGAACGATTTAACGTATTTATCCTGGAAAAAATTGGTAATCCAGGGAAATATCATTCTACGATCTTTGAAATGCAATATAATGTTTATCAACTCGAATAAGAACCTATGGAGCTGTTGAGGTAATCCTACTCGTTCCGACAATCTATTTTTCCTTTTCAATTTTGGTCACGTTCGATAGAGTAGCATATTACCGGACAAATGAGGCTGGAATCAATTTTTGAAAAAAATTAAATTAACATTAGAACTCCATAAACTAGATTCAGTTTCATTGCTACAATTCATGGGTACAGACCTATTTTCTCCTTATATAACCATATATATTCTTGTTCGTTAGAATGTCTATTAATCTTCGAAATCATGAAAAATGCATGTTACCGGATATATAGCGACGATTAATTCAGTAGTGAAGAGGTAAAACAGGCTAAATCGACTTATTTTTGAGGTCATTTCAAAGGGAATAACTCGGAAACTAAACGAGATAAGGTGATATTACTCATTGGTTTTTTTGTAAAGAATTTCAAAGGTTACAAAAGAGTTTTAGGGCGAAGCTGCTCTTTCTCGGTTATTTCCTAAGGTATTTTCAAAAAACTTACTGAGAAAAAAAGAGACTTATCTTGTTTTACCTCTTCACTACTGAATTCAATTAATTACATGAGAACATCAATGGCGGCCATAATGGTATTTGAAATCGGAGCATCGTCCAATCCCAGTCCTCGATGCTGGGACAGCGTGAGTCAAATTCGGAACAATGTTGAATATTTAGGCCCAGGTGTATAAAGCTCGATGAGCTAACGGAGTTCGTCGCTATTTTAAGCTGTTTTCGGCCGTTTTTAAGCACGCCGTCTTAAATTCTTCTTAATCATGCCAAGTTAGCCGACTGAAGTTAATCGCTCAAAATCAACTTCCCATGTCACTTAACTAAGGCAGCATAGTCAAGTGATTATCACTAATCGGCGATTAACTTTATGCACCTGGGCCTTATAGTATTATTCAATAACAATTTACCATTCTGAATATCGTTTCAATAATGGTAAAATATCATGAAATCGAGATAATTAGAATATTTATGATCATTTAGAAAAATAAAAAATAAAAGTAGATCATTTGGACCTGACACTAGGATTACCTTACATATATCGGTAATTGTCGAATTTCTCATGTTCGATCATTTGTGTCTGATGAATCTTGTCCGTTCAACCACGGGACTCACTCTATTTGCCGACTATTTGCTCATTTTTTTTTTTTTTATTTATTAGCTTCCAAACCCTTTTTGGGCTTATTCAGCATTATTTGCTCATTAAGTGGAATTTAATTATATTAATAAATGTTTGTTGCGCTAAACGTGTTCAACAATTGAGCATTGAACGATATTTTGTGTATTTGAATATAACTGAGAAATTTTGTAGATTTCATCGGTTATTGGGGCGTTGTCAAAAACCGGGGCCATCACGGTATTTGAAAGGAATCGAACAATTTTCCAAGGATCATCAGTTTATGTTTATTGGTTATTTTTTATTTGTAAGAATTAAAATCTTCTAACGTTATCTAGGAACGCGCAGTGACATTGTGAAGAGAAATGCAGATAATATTGATAATATTGATTATGCAGATAATATTGTTATCTTCAAAGTGTGGTGGATTATGGACCAAAAAAAATAAAAAGAGCTTTCCTCTAAAGAGTTTTCCAATGATTTCTTGTTGAATTAAAAGTTTTGAAGATCATTACAAAGCAATCTGTATTTCATTTTCAAATCTACCTAATTCAACAAAAAATAGGGGAAACCGAGACAACATGAACCCCCCCTGGGCAAAATGATCCGGAATTTTCTTCCGAAATGAAAAAGTTTAATGACTTTTAATGTAAGCAAATTCACTCAAAATTGCTTTTATTCAGTTACCAACAATTTCTAGTTTATTTATTATAGTAATTCATCAATAGCAAAAAGCGTTCAGTTACAAAATCTCTCTTTCCTGTTTTCATTTTCGGAAAAATAATATAAATCCATAAAACTAAAAAAAAACATTGAATAGAGCATTTTTCTCCTCTCATTATACTCAAATTATCAGTTCCATTTTTCCCTCATTCTTTCATTGAAATTCGGTAAAGAAACTCGTAGTATTAACTGCGACAGTTCAACTTCCAATTATTGGAAGTCTACTCTATCAACTGTAGATTAATCGAATGGAGGCAGGATTGAAATTGTCAAATTATTTTGATTTCTACACTTGAATGGAAAGTCAAAAGTGAAAGAATCTCCTCAACTCATTCAATTTATATATTTTCTTTCAGAAAATTATCACATAATTCACACAAGCTATAGCAAATCATAAATTTTTTATAGGCACTCCCCGATTCTTAGAAAAATATTTGAAAAATATACATTTCATAAACATAAAAAAAGGGGGGGGGGGATTTAAGAGGCTGAGAATCCATGCATGTGCTAATAGATAATAAAATAATAATAATAATTAAAAATCCATTTCATGAGCGTGAATTTTTTTTTTATTGATATCACTTCATTTTTTTTTCCAAAATTTAACATCAATTGAAATAAATACAAACAAAATAAGAATAATATGAATCCTCAAGTTTTTGCGAAATTTTCAGGGTTTTACCCATATTATCTATATCATCGAAAAACTAGCATTTAATTTCTCCAATTACGTTAATTAATTCATTCTCCAATTATAAAATGACATTCAAAAGTCGTATTTACACCAGACTCCATAAAATATGTACCCGCCAATTTCACATGGACCTATTTTATTATATATCAAAGTTTATACAAGTGAATAAATAGTTACGATTATCACTTGAAGCACTCAATTGAATTAAATAAAAAAAAATATAATAATCTTCACTTTTGAGCTATGAATTCAAATTTATCCAAGGATTTATCCAATTCTTAGGAAACTGTGACGCAGGTAATCCTCGCAAGTTTCCTTAGGAACACATTCAGTGAAATTGGGCAGCCAGCAATGATTTTCTATGCAAGAACATCCCACTTCAGGTGGCTAGAATGAAAAAAAAAAATTACCTTTATTACACACTCAAAATTTCATGAAATGATCCATATCAGTAGCGAAATGGTGAAACAGAATAAGTCTACTTTTTATCAATCATTGCTCCAAAAATACCGCGGAAACTAATCGAGATAGCGCGTGTTGCCCAAATTCTTTTTGTGTAGCTCTTCCATAGAAAAAAGAATTCCAAAAAGGGCGTAAAAAAGCGTATCTCCATTGTTCTTCGAGATATTCAATAGGAAATGATCACCTAGACAAGTCAATGTCTCTTTCTTTATCGCTTTACTACCGTATCATTGTGTTTCCTTACTTTTTTGAGATTTCCCATCATAGTCATATCTACAAAACACAATTGTTGATGCTGATTGACGCCAGAACTCATTTTTGAATTTTTAGGACACAACTTCGGGCACTCCCACCTTGGAATGCAAAATCCATCATCGTTACGGACGTACCAGCTTTTCTCACAAATACAATGACCACCGCAGACCTGAAAGAAATGAAATGATTGGAGTTAGCAAGATTTTTTTCAATTGATTGCCTTGACGGAAGATTTTGAAAAAATTCGACAATAATGTAGAAAGGCTAGGACAGTCCTCCAATTTTTACCACCCCCGTCAAACTTTTGTAACTCCTCAATAAAGGTTTAGCACAAAGTATCAGATCCGAAGTTACTTCAAATTTAATTTCTTTACATTCAAAATTTTAATGAATGCATGGAAGTTTTCAAATATATTGTTCAAATGTTGTTCTCTCATATGATCAAGGTTTGAATAAAATAATTCTTCTATTATATCAACAAAGAATGAAGAAAAGAATGTTTCTGTTCTCCCTTCGAAAACCCACGTAACTTCTTTATCAAGTTTCATCACATGGGATCAGAGTTGACGTTGAATTAAATTCAGTTTTCCGTGTCATGTTTCGACTCTTCTCTCAATACTGAACATAGATAATTTAGAAAATCATTGATAAATTTTCGAAAAAGTTTAATTCGTCTATTTCATTGCAATACATTGTATCAATCTGGACTATTTTATTATTATAATTATCCTTATGAAAATTTTCTTTGTTTTTTCATTTCCTTTTCTATCAACAGAATAAACTGTATTGACTTGAATACTGAATAAAAACAAAAAATATGAGTTGATGCAATTAATTTTCATTCACTTACCACATTTCCCGAAGATTTGAAATTTTTGCATGTCCCTTGCGTCTCTTGAGCGCACTTTACAAATATTTCAAAGTGCGGACACTTTGGACCAGGAGGATGAGATTCAACGAGACAAAAGGAAATCGAAATAATCGATATAATCAATTTTCCACTAGACATCTCACAATAGATGTTCCTAATGAAACAAACGGCGAAAATAACAGCAATCTCGATAATCGTAAAAACCCAAGAATTCAATTTTTCTTGAATATGAATTGTCTTTTTAAATTTGGAATAAATCGATAACTGAGATAATTCTTCTAACGCGTGCTGTACAGAGCGAGAGGTGAAATAGTAATAGCTTCTCTTCGACTGCCGAGGGTCTTTATCTGGAATATTATATACCAAATGTCTATCACAGTTTACACAAGTGAATACGCAATTTAATCCTCTCAGTAGCAATCAATAATTTCTGTCTGATTCATTCAAAAAAATGATCAAATGACTGAAATAATGTGTAATAGCAGGAGCCATGTGGATCAACATATAAAAAAGTGTGCGTGACCTTGGTATTTTATTGATGTAGATGAGGAGCAGAAACTTTCGTTTTTTTTCCGAAGACGTGACTAACTCCACGGCTCTTGGAGATTCTCGGCTTGTAACTAATGAAATGATCCGGAAATGCTGAGTTCATGAGAAAGTATGAATTTTGTTCGTGTAATCTGAAATGAGGGGAAAAACGCGTCTTTTTAACTTTAAGGATGCATGATCATGACAAAAATGTTAGATTTGGGGCTTCAAAACTTTTTTACAGTTAGAGTATTTCTCAAAGAATTTTGCTTCAAGAAGTCCGGGGTAGATAACCATTCTTATGAGAAAGAAAAAAATTATTGAAATTGACGGAAAATACATGGGCTCTTTGGAGGAATGGATGTTATGATCGTAAACTCAGTGAACTAAACTATAACTGAGAAATTTGCAAACATTTTCAGTTACTGGGGCACTATCAGAAACCGAGGCCGCTACCACCAAGCGCGTTAAAATGAAAAAAAAAAGCGAATGCTTCCAGAACTTTAAGTGTAACAATTCATGATCCTAAAAATTGCTGATATCTGACAGTTTTCAGTTTCTTTTTTTTTCTCAACAAATGAATTATTTGCGAAAAACTGGAAAATATGCACTGAGAAAAAGATAATAGTCAAAACAATCAAATATTGATGTCATTGGTCCTTAAAAAACATTTTGTTGAATTGATTGAAAATAGTCGTTGAATTTACTAAATTTAGTCAATTCAACTAGTTAATCTGTTTGAATTAGCTAAATTCAATAAATTCAACTAGTTCATTCATTTGAATTAACTAAAATCAGTAAATTCAACAATTTCTTGAATTATTTCAAAAAAATATTTGCTAAGGACCATTTGCCACAATATTTGATTCAATGGTTTTCACCCCTATTTTTTTTCTCAGTGTGCAGATGTATAAAATTGGAAAACCTACAATTTGCAATTTTTTAATAATTTTTTCTCGTAATAATTCACCTGTTCAAAAAAATCAAAAAAATTTTCAGATGTCTGCTATTTTCAGTATAATTATCACCATCTGTCATATGGTTTTTTTCTTACAAATTTTGCCCTATCCCCGAATTCTTACTTTCAACCAAACTCTCGAGTCCCATAAAAATCCACAGCAATCACTTAAATATAAGTAAAATCCCGAGGGCTGAAACTATGCAAATGGTATTATCTGTGTAACTGTAAATATTGTTTTGAGTTACTCCACTTTATATAATGTTAATGAAAATCGTTTGAATGTGAATTTGAATTTCAGTATCATGAAACTTCCCGCCAATGGAGAGCCAAGCGCCACCTACAGCCAAGATGAATGCACCAGTATTCCGAAGATAGCCGAAAGTGAAATTTGACAGGCACTCGGTCATCATCGTGTCCAGCTGTAGCTCCCAACATTTCTCCTCATGTGTGTGTTGTTGTTGAGTCGTCAGAGTGAATGTATCACCTCCCCAATAGTGTGGTGCGTCACAGCGTGAAAGTCAGTATCAAGCCATTATTAAAAAATTCTTGAATCCAAATCCAACGAAACAACAAAAAAAAATTAAGCTGTATTAATAAAAAAATTTGAAGTACCATGGAGGTGCTTGATCCAACGATTTCACATGACGATGCACCACTATGTGTTAATGATTCACTGGAAAAAGGTAAAAATTATATGTAATTATGTACAATAATGATGCACATGTTTCCTGTCAATTTTAACCAATTTTCATAATTATTTTAATCTCAAGTTCTCGTCAATAGTTTGTGATTGAATCAATGTGAAACAGCGTAGATTAATCATTTGGATGAATTAAAAAAAAAAATTTTCATGCTGGTGGGAAGACTGACAAACAACAAAGAGATTACTGTAAATGGTCACGGGCTGTGGGACCATTATTTTCACGTCCCAATAACGTCTTACGAAATTAATGTAATTTCCCACCTGAAAACAGAGCTACAATGAAAATTTTCCATATTTTTCATCACAACTCTGTTCCTCTCAGCTCTATGAAAAGAACTGTCAATACCTTTTCCGTAGATCTTTTCGAGAGCTACAATTTTTGTCTCCCGATATTTTTCGATTAATCGCACCGTTCTCGAGATAATTTTGATAAACTCACTGGTGTACGGTATTTCATTGAAATCCAAGAATTCAAGAGTTTTTTCAAATATTCATGTCAATTGTCAGTCTTCTGGTTCATATTCAGTAGAGAAAACCTGGAGTTATATAGGAGGAATTCAAGTGGAAAATTAAATGTTTAATGCCTTTTTTTTTTTTAAATAAAAGCGATTGAGTTAAAGAGGAAAGGTAAAACCAGTCATATTCATTTCTTTCAAATATTTCAGAAACTTAACAGAATTATGGGAAAAAAATTTAGAGACTTTTTTTGAAAATTGGAAGAAGGGCTACAAAAAAGGTTTCTATAAAAACTAATTACAGGATTGAATCAACTTTTTTTGCCTCTCCACCACTAAATTCCAAACAAAAAAAAATGATTCATATTCAATGAATCATTAGTTGTAGAAACATTCTTCATTTTTTGTTTTTCGTTTTTTACAGTAACGCTGAGGCGTATACCGAGCGATACAAAATCATGCATCAAAGCGAGGCACACACTCGGTTTTCTTGGTTTTCTCGGATTTGCACTTGTTTATGCAATGAGAGTGAATCTGTCAGTTGCCATTGTCTCAATGGTCAATCAAACGGCTTTTCCAGATGACGACAATGAAACCAATACCGATGTTTGTCCAAAAATTACTCCAGTTAATGGAACATTCATACCAGTAAGAATATTGATGATTTTTTTTATGAATTCAAGAATTGAGAGAAAATCTATTTATTTCTGTGGAGTTTTTTTTTCAAGTCGAAAATTTTTACTAGCAAGTGTTTTTTGATTTTCCCTCAATATCAATTCGTTTTTCGACGAGGTGATTGTTGATTCAGCACAATTTGAGTATTCAAATAAAAGAGAAAAAAAATAGAAGTGATAAGAGCGACGAAATGAATTCACAACAATTGTTACGAGTGTCGATTACTTCCATCGGCTGTTAGTCACTCTCGCTTATCAGCGGATGATTTTTATTTTAATTTCGAATGAGAATTAAAATATAGCTTTTTGATCGCCAAGGACATTTATCTATTCATGCTTCCACTAACTATGTCATTAACTTTATCTTTTTGTGATTTTAATAATGGAAATAGTTAAACAAGATGAGTTTATGCAATTTCCTCTCCGGTTTTTATGAAACATTTTGAAATCTGGAGGAAATAAAGAAACGTAAGGAGATAACTTTTATTCTTTTGAGTTTTTTCTGCGAAAAAAGATATCCACAAAAAAATTTTTATCTGAATTATATTCGGAGGTTGTTTATAAGAATCAATCTGAAGAAGCAATCGAATTACTTTTCTATTGGAATAAATGGAGAGAATTATTTTTGTTTTCTTTTCAGAGTCCAGGAGAATTCAATTGGGACGAGAAAACACAGGGAATTATTCTGGGATCATTTTTCCTTGGATATGTAATAACAAATGTACCCGGTGGACGATTGGCTGAGAAAGTTGGTGGAAAATTGGTTTATGGTCTTGGAATTTTTCTAACAGCAATTTTGACTGTTGTCAGTCCATTTGCAGCTTACTGGGGACTTGTACCGTTTCTTGCTGTGAGAATTGCTGAAGGTTTTACTGAGGTAAGCATTTAAAAACTGGACAATAAATCTTATAGAAAGAAAAATGGAGAAATATTGATTACTCCATTTAAGTCTCCGTTTTGATTTTTTTTTCTTTTGTGGAAAAGTGGAAAAGTCGAAATCATTTCTTTATTAAATTTTTTACCTCACAAATCTACCTTCGTTAATTCTAATATTCTCTTATCAATTTTCTAACAGAAATAATCATTCCATTCGCATTTCTTATTTTTATTCCCATCAGGGTGTTACTTTTCCGGCAATGCACTCGATGTTGGCACACTGGGTACCACCTTTGGAAAGAAGTAAATTTGCTGCTCTGGTTTATGCAGGTGAAGATATTTGAAACTTCTAGAATTGAAAAGCAAAGAATTATTATTTTTTTTCTACTAATGATGACGAATTAATGGTTTATTCAATAATAATGAATAATTATTTTTTATTAGACTTCTCGTGACGATTTGTCGAAATTCACTCTTCATTATTATCATTGAATAATTTATATTAGTTCACTGTAAATGAAAAAAGAAAAGTGTTTCCTCCATCTAAGATCACTTTTTCGGAATATCTTGGAAAACATGTGAGATAGGGAAATTCTTGTAGTTTTGATTCTTCTCTGTAAAAAAAGCTCTTTAAAAATTTCATTATCTCGCTTAATTTCCGAGACATTCGAAGAAAAATCCTCATTTTCATTTAAGAACCAAATCGTTGATGAATTTATTGAAATTTTGTAGGTTCTAATTTTGGGACCGTAATTTCGCTTCCTGTAAGTGGCTGGCTGTGCTCGTTGGAGCTGTGGGGTGGTTGGCCCCTTGCATTTTACCTATTTGGAGGTCTTGGAATTATTTGGTACGTCTTCTGGCTCTTTTTCGTTTACGACACACCAGCAGAACATCCCAGAATAGATCTTGAGGAAAAACTGTACATTGAAGCTTGCGTGGAGCCTAAAAATGAGGTAACCACATAAATCAACAGAATATAAGGACAATCTCTAAAAAAAATTCGTTGTCCCTTTTGATTTCATCGATAATCAAAGAATACCACGATAAGAATTACGTGAAATTGCTAAATAATGAATTATTGTTTAACAGAATGATGACAGAGGGGTTCCATGGTTAGCAGTATTAAAGTCAGGACCGATGTGGGCAATAACTATCACCCAATCTGGTCAAGCTTGGGCATTCTACACCCTCTTGACCGAATTACCTGCTTACATGGACAGAATTTTACATTTCGACGTTCAGTCAGACGCTTTATTATCGACTCTACCTTATCTCACTGCGTGGATAATGGGCTTAGTCATCTCCAGTTTCGCTGATAGTCTTCTGGAACGCAGGATTCTCTCACCACTGACGTCAATGAAATTCTGGAATACTATCGGCTCACTTGGTCCGAGTTTGAGCTTTATTGGTGCTATTTGGGCTGGTTGCGACAGAGTTTGGGTGATGGTTATGCTAGCTGGGCTTGGATCGCTTCAGGGTGCTATTTATGCTGGCAATCAGATGAATCATATTGCTCTTGCGCCAAGGTATGCTGATGATGTCTCGATAGACAATGAAAGGCTTAATTCGCGAATATCGCAAAATCTTAGGGACGTAAGGGAATTCTCGGGGACACCTTTTCTTCAGAGAATTTTGAGGGCTACAAGGAAAATCACAAAAATAAATCAGTTATACTTCACTATTTGAGATTTTTCAGGATTTTCGGAATATTTTTAGGATATTCTGGAAATTATTTTCGATTCTTTCTTTTTGAAATTTCTCAAAATTCATTGAAAATTCTCTGGCTTCTTTGACTTTCGAGATATCTCATCTCCATGAAAATGAATCGATTGATAATAAAATCCATGAAAGAATGGGAATATGCTGGGTTTATGGGAATTTAGAAAGAGACCTTTTTTGGAGCTTTTAATATTCGCAAGAATCAATGGTCTCTCGCTATTTTCCTTTTCAGATGCACTCGTTCCGGAGATATTCCAGATATAATGAACATTTTTTTATTTTAATTTTTTTCAAAGGTATGCTGGAACTCTCTATGGACTCAGCAATGCAACTGCCAATGCCTGTGGATTTTTAGCACCTTATGTAGTTGGCAGACTGATTGCTGGACATGAAACATTATCACGTTGGCATCTTGTATTCTGGCTTGCTGCTGCTATCAATATGATTGCTAATTGTTTCTATTTACTCTTCGCTTCAGCCAAAGAGCAACCGTGGAGTAGAGGAAGTTGATGATTTCAAAATGACGGGATGAGGGCAAGTAGATCAAGCAGCTGTGATCGCCTTGCTCTCAGTGCTTTTTAGGTGAATTTTTTTTTCGAATATTTTTTTTTTCAATGCGATCGATGGAGGAAATATGTTACCGAAGGGTGCAATTAAAAGAAGGAAAATGGCAAAACTTGATGGTTCAAGTTGAAGACAATACTTAGATAAGTAAAAACAAAAAAAACTGTACTCCGTATAAATTTTTATACTTTTTTTTTCTCTCACTGTTATATTTTTTTTCTGTGATTTTTGTTAAAAAATTTTGGGAATTTTTTCATCTGTTACTCATTGAGTCTATGAATTATTCGAAATTAAAAAATGTTAAGTAGATAATTCAAAGAGAATTGAATTAATTTTTTTGTTCTGAGCACAAATCTTCTCATTCTGTTCTTCAAATAATTTGGTTCTTTCGTACTCAAGAAACCTATGAATGGAAAAAAAATGAAACAATTGTCATTCCAGTGGTAAATGAGACTTTTTTCTCTGCTTGAAAAACTGAAAATGCATTTAAATGTCTAACGTCTCGATGTTACTTATTAAATAAGAAATTTTGATTTTTTCTTTGGTGCTCTCTTTGCATTCAATTCTATCGAGATGAGAAAAGAATTATTTTCTTTCCTCAGAGCCAAAGGTTGACAGGATAAAACAGAATAGAACAATTGAGTAAGAAAATTTAGTAGTGAAGTAATGAAAAAGGATAAATTGAAGAATCGTTCATAAATCCTGTTGCAAATGTCTTCGGAATGTTTGGGCATAGAAAAATTATGAGAAGACATTCTTTTTGTACAGTATTTCCAGAGCTACAAAAAAAAGTGTCCTGATAAATTCTCTCAAGTCCAAATAATTTCTGAAATTTCATCAGAATAATTCTTACCTACTTCCATTACTTCACTAATAAATTATTTAGCCAAGGTAATTAAATAAATGATTTTTTCTTTCTTCATCTGTGTCAATGGAATCATCGCACAATTTAGAAAATTTAAAAAAAAAACATGTGGAGATATAAATATTTATCATAAGTAGAAGATGAATTCATTTTTTCATATAGAAATAATTAACGTGAAATAAATAATTACTTTAATTGTTTAGAATTTGCATCAAAGAATTGAGATTCGAAAAGAAAAGAATTTTTCGAAGATTCTTGAAGAATTTGAAGGCAATAGATAATAATAACAATGCCTTAATGAATTTGAAATGATGGATGAAAAATACATAAGATATATAATGTAACAAAAGGAGAGAATTAATTGTGATGAAACAGAAAAATCGAAGTACAATATTGATTATTTTCTCTCGAATTTTGACATATCTGAAATTATATGTAAAGAATTAAGCCAACAGAAGTTAGTGAAAAATAATAATTGATGGATTAAGCCTACGTTATATGAATTGACAGAGAAATACCATTAATATATTGTCATTTCAGAAACAAAGAGGCCCAAGTGCCTGTGTATAAGCATAGTACTTACGCCCCTTTGTTTCTAAGGTGACATAAATTATTGAGAATTCTTATTTTCAGTCGTCAATTGAAAAGAAATATGACAAGATGTAATTAATTCTCTGCTTAAATTATTCATTTAATTGAAAAAAAAATAATAATGATAAGAAACTTTGGGATTATCATTCCTTGCAAGATAATAATTACAGTATTTTAATTATTGAAAGAATAAAGAGAATAATTTTAATGAATAATTGTAATAAAATGTAATGAAATTATATTTACGAATAAAAATTCTTGAAATTAACATGAAATCTATTTTCCGAAATAAGTGAAAAATTCAATGTAGATTATTCTGCAGATATCTTCAAAATGATGAGATTCAGGGAAAAGAGTCAAGAGAGCTTTTTTGTAAGAAATTTTCAGAATTCCACTAGAATTTTCATTATGCCTAAATTGAAGGGAAAATCATTAAACCAATCAGATACTAAGTAATTTCGATTTCCTCAATAAATTTATTTTTAAACAAACTACAAATCCTCAATCGTCGATTAAAAATCCTTAATCTCTGAATTAAAATCAAAAACTGTACAAAGTCATGGAAAAAATATGAATTTATAATTAGTAATAAAAATCAAGTAGTTTCATTCTGATTATCCTTTTTATTTGCAGTTAATTGGAAAATCATGTCTCTCATTCTGCTTAATTCCACCAATTCTGCTGCCATTTTCTTCAAATTCTCTTCTTTTTCAGTTATCGTACCTTCATAACTCTTGCACTGTCTCATAAGCTGTTCATTCTCCTGCTTGAGTGCACTCATAGCCTCATGAGCACCCTCCAGCTCCCTAATTTTCTCCTTAATCGTCATCTCTCTCCTCGCAATACTAGCCTGAAATTTCTCAATATTTTTCTCAAGCTCCTGAATTTTCTCCGCCGATTCATTATTTTCCGTCCCTAACGCAGTGTTCTCAGCCTCCAATTCCTTGATTCTCTTTCCATAAACATCAACTTTTTCACTCGCCTCTTCCAGCTCTCTTTTCAACTCCGAATATTCATCAATAATCCTCGACTTATCTGCAACAATTTTCCTCAGTCCCTGAATCTCCATTTTCTGATTTTCATGAATTTTCTTGCTCTCTTTCTCAACTCCATTCAATTTATCATGAAGTCCTGAATTTTCAGTCTGTAAAATTTCAATATTTTTTTGTGATGAATATAATAATTCATGGACTTTCGTTAATTCTCCCTCGATCCGTGATATTTTGTGCTGCAAAAAAGTTCCTCTTTTTTCAGCTGAAATCAATGATTGCCTCAAATTATCCTCAGTTTTCTTCATTCCATTGATTTTGTAATCATACATTTCCATAATTTCACTGACAAAAACATTTTGAATTTCATTTTTATCAATTTTTTCATTAAATTTATCAATAATTGTCTCCAAACGTTCCCAATTCTCCGGTTTTATCCTCTTGCATTTTTCTGTATTTTCAAATTTTACGTCAACATGCGACAATTCAAAGGATTTTTCAAGGAGCAAAATATTTTCGAGTTCTGTTAGGTACTTTGTAACACCGGAAATGCATTCTTGATTAAATCCAACAGACGCAATCAACGACAATGTCTTTGATTTTGTCTCATAGTCACTTCTAAATATCGAAATAGCCATCAGCAACTGAATTTTACGATTTTGTATCATCTCGGTATACAGTGTCAACCATTTCGAGTCAGACGATGACAAATCAGAAATGAGTGACAGAAGATTTATGTAGAGTGAAGTTGATGGACTTTTCATCAGATCTTTAGCATTTTCATCCTCGATTTTTCTCATCGTTTCTCGGATTTTTGGCTCCGAAAAATTCTGACTCACTTGTTGTCTGTAATTCGAGATTTTCGTCAATTCCTGGATTAACTGGACCAATTCAATGAAAAGTAGAGGATCTGCTGAAAGTTCCTCGGACATAATGAAGGAAATAATGAAATTTATCTTCTTTTCAGACAGAATTTCCTGAAAATTCTTATTTCTTCGAGAATCTATAATCACATTTCTCAAAAGGCACAGTGAATTTTTCCTTATTCCCGACTCTTTCAAATTTTTAAGAGCAATTTTAGCAAGAATTGGATGTAATTGAAAAATTCCAGGAATTTTCAACTTCAAAATTGAAGCAAAAAACATTGAAACTACTTCAATCATCTCGTGACTCTTATCTTCAAGACTATCAATGATTTTCTTCAAATTATTCATATAATTCTCGTAAGTCAATAGTGAATTTTTTGTCTTCTCGTGGCATCGTACCTCCTCGAAGAATTCAACGGTTTCAGTCAATAATTTTAAATTATCATTTTCAATTGTTTCTTCGATATTTTTAAATGTTATACAAACAAAATTGCGAATGAATTTTTCCGGAATTTCGTAGTTTGTTTCTTCCATTATGAGGAGAATTTTGCTGCAGAGAATTTGAATTTTTGGATTATTCTGTTGGAGACGAAGTAAATTTTTGTGGAATTTTTTGCTGTTAATTGTGTCATTGAGTGTGTAAATCGCGGGAGGATTTTTACGACAAAGATTGATGAGTAGAGCAAGAGAATTCGTTATCAGTTCCGTGTCTTGGGAGGGATTTATCCATTGCGTTAGAGTCTGAATGAGTCCAGGAAGATGAGACTCTTGCCAGTGGATTTTTATGTCCTTTGTTAATTTCTTTAGGAGCTTGAGGAGCTTCATACGTTTTTCTGGGATCAGCGAAGTGGAGAGAAGAGGCGAGAGAAGCTGGGGAAACTCGTAGGTGTGGATGAGAGCGTTTAAGGAGGCGGGAAGGGTCGTGAGGCTGTTGAGGAGGTCCAGTGTGCTCCATAGGAGAGGGTTCATGGGGGTCAATATGGTGATGAGAGCATAAAGAGTCTCGTAGAACTCCGACACCAATTGAGAGCCAGGGGTGAAGATGCTGCTTTCCAGAGGATTCATCAGCACCTAAAAAAGAAAATTGCTACTTTTCAATGAAGATATTCTTGCAAATGTTCTCAATGTTAAGAAATTTTGAATTTTTATTTAGTGCGTTGAGTCCAAATATTTTCATGTTAAAGAAATGAGCATACACATTTGAAAATTTTTTGGATTTATTTGAACAATTAAACTTTTGTATAAAAAAAACAATGTTAAAAAAATTGGTATTTGTAGTTTTATAAATTTTCTGCATGTGCATGTTTTTCATTTTTTCAAATAATTTATGAATTAAAGAAAACAATTATCAGATGTTCACTGTTTTCAGTTTCACGCCCTAGTCCTAGAGCGAAAAGGGCGTAAGTGATACACGTTGCCTATATCTTGTTATGCCCTCTTTACTCTGGTAACACGATGTATTTTTGAGATTTGGCAAGTTTAACAAGATTTATTTTATTTCATGTTGAATAAATTAAATTATAAATTACATGAGCTGTTTTGTATATTAATTCTTAGTGATAAATAATTATGCTTATGAAATTACTTATAGAAATTTTTCTTCTTCAATTAACATCTTGGAATAACAGTTAATTTTAAAAAAATCCCTTTATTATATCACCAGTTTTGTTTCTCGAATATATCGGAATCCAAGCGAGATAAAGTAATTCCGCTTGAATTCTTATTTGCAGACAATTTTAAAAGCTACAAATAATGATTGAAGCGAAATCGCTCTATCTCGTTTAGTTTCCAATATATTCTCAAAAAACTGGCAACTTTTTTCAACTCTCAATTTCCTCTGCAAAAAAAATTGCTAAGGAAAATTCACTATCTTAAATTTTCATATATTTCATCAAAAATATCTTCGTTTCTCTCCTAGTTTTTGTGTAAATTGAAGATAAAAATTATTTAAAAAATTTTGATAATAGAGAAAACTTGCCCCCAAATTCCGTTGCAATACTGAAGTCGTTGTCTCATTTGGATTATTCAGGTACTCCCTCGCTGATAAGACAAAGGCCTTTAAATTTTCGTTTTTCTCCATTATTTATAAGGACAATCCACAATTTATATTTTTTTTTTATTTTCCTTGATTATTCAGGTTTGATTCACTAACTTCCTACAATTGTAGTTGGATTATAGACGGATAAATTAATGGGGTTATGTTAAAAACTGTCGAGCGGTATTTTCCAATAAAATCTGGAATAAACTTGTATTCTCGTATAAATTGCACTAGGGAAACTGGAAATATCTTCAAATACCGTTTAATTTATTGCTGTGGAGTTTTATTTTGATTTTGTTGATAGAAAATTGGATGGAAAATTGAGACATGATTTTAACACAACAAGTTGAAGAGTTTTGTGTTTATATGCACACACGTAGAGTCGCACTGGCAAATTTTACCTCGGAAATATTCGGCTTTCTATGCTACAACATGTAAATTTCAGCTTCGGGTCGACTTTGCAGGCTGACTCTTTGGCTAGTTCAACAATACCAGTCATATTTGAATTGACCAATCAGACGCCTTGTAGGTGACGCTCAACGGCGCATGACATTTTAACACGAAAATTAATCATTTGAAAAATCATCACTGTTAATTCTGCTCATGGTTATTCCAACAAGCGACAATTTATCACAGAAATATCCCATATAAAAATTGATAATTAACAAATTTTATTTTACTGAACTTGTACATACATCATTATTTATTATTATTATTTTTTTGAATTATCTATTATTTTATGTGAAAGGATCTCATATTCTTGATTTTTAGACAACGCGAGAGACTGATATTTATTTAACGATGGAATCATCGATGGCTTTCCCTCTTCCGGATCCTGAAGGTCCTCAAAGTAAAAAGAAAATTATTATTCGTAATCATTTTCTATGGAAAAAAATCGGTAAGAAGAGAAATTGGACAACTGTATGAGTATAGCACTTACGCCCCTTTGTTTTTATGGCGACGATATGTATTTCAGATTCGTTTTCAGTTCCGTATTTAATTAACAATGTCTGTTGGTATTTATGTGTGTTGATTTGACTTGTTGAGTTGAAGTTATGCAGTATACCTATCTTGCTTCGTTTAATTATTTCTGGAGCAGAATATCCGAATCGAAACTCTTAATTACGACTGCATCTTCAATTTATAGCAAATTTTATTTGTCAAATTTCGAACGTCAAAAGTTGATTTCTACAGTTTTTAAGATGAAACAGTTCTCTTTCCGAATATTCATAGACCTTGGCTGCTAATCAATTATACCAGACTTCTGCAGACGTGGAACTGTACGGTGCTACTTATCAAGGACTTCATTGGGCCATTTGAATAGTAAGTGTGCACGAATCATCGAATACAAACCAATTGTTCAATGAATTGAAAGCTGAAGGTAAACTGATAAGACGGAGACATGAGGTTTGGTTAAATAGGCTGCCTCGATATCTCGCGTAGGTATTCCACAATTAATTGAGCAAAATTAAAAAGAGCGGACAGACCCAATTATCGATCGAGGGGTCAAGTGAACCACGCTGATGCTGCAGCAACTGACGCAAATCACTCGTTGTTCGATCTTCGTTGTGGCTGCCACGTGTTTCGACAGTATTCGATTAACTATTCAAATCTATCATAATTGTTTTACCTATTCTCCAATTTGCTCTCAGATTATTAATCGAAATTGTAATAATAAGTTGATCCATCATTGTGAATCGCTGAAGAACAAATTCAATTCATTAGCAATTTTCTTGAATGAATTACTCGATCAACTGTACGTAACATTGTAATTACTTTTCATCTGCTTGAGGCCACGCTATGGAGCCAAATTGAGCGCTAACCGCGGCTTTGTGTAACTTCAACTTTGGGACGAATATCGCTAAGTGCAAGTCAACGTAACTTGAAATTTTTGGATTAAAAATGGTGAACAACAGTGTTACCCTTCACTTGTTGATTCCTCACCGTCATTCTGGATTTAAACATCAGTTACCTGAATGCGTGATTAACGATATTTGTTCCAAAGTTACAGTTACAGTAACCGGCAGTAAGTGCTAATTTTCCTTCCATAGACTGGTTCTTAATTCTGCAATTTTCATTATTCTTGTGTCATCCAAATCGAACCCCATTCTATGTGTTTATTTGTTCTTTTTCGCCTTGATCGACTTATCTTGGGCACAATTTTCCCATTCAGGTCTATTAGTTAGCCTAAACCAATTGATGCCCAGCATAGATCTGTTAATGATTAATCCTGACTACCTCGAACGGTTTCGAAAATTCTCTGAAAATGCCGGAAATTTTCGTAATTAATGTGGATGCCGCATATTTATCGTAAACAGTTGATAACAATACGGTATTCATGAAGTTAAATTGACCAGTTCTTTAACCATAGTAGTGCTGTGGAATTACTGCAGCAATGGCATAAGGTTACCTTAGTAATGCTGTAAAGGTATGCTAGAAATTCGTAAATTCTACCGAAAAATATCCATATATGAATGCATTCAAACTGTCATGATGCGATAATATACTGGTGTTTGGCATCAATTCAGATGTCGAATGTTTACATCAAGTGATTAGGAAAAACTTCATTAGGTAGAATTTGACATTTATTTTCATGAATAAAAAATAAGTTCTGGATTCCGTTCGAATATTGCCAACTTCTCTCCAAATCTCTCTTCGTTACCAATTTTACTCTGGCTAGTCTAAAGGAGAAAGGCTTAGATGAAATTATGAGAATTTGCTATTATTATATGCGCACTTCTATTAGGTTACTTGGTAGAAAGGCGAACTGGTAATCCGACGGTTGTGGGTTCCATCCCGCTCGGAACTATACTTTATTTCCGAACCTCTTTCCTCGAAACTTATATTTATTTATTTATCCATTTATCAGATTTGTATTAATGTTTTTATTCTTCTAAAAATCCTACCGATTTTTCTTTTTCATACTGATTTACAGCATCATGACCGCATTGATGCGGTTGCAGAGCTTTAAGGCGTAAATGCGCATATTCACAGTGAAAATATGGAAATTATACGATATAACTACAGAGTTGGCACTTTCAAAACCACTAGGTTTTTCTGTACCTACCAAAGGCGGTAATAGTGCTGTGAATATGCTGCACATTGACAGTAGAAAAACTGCCCAGACGAACTAAAATAATGCGGTCGAAATATGGTAATCATTCGAGATGACTACGGAATTTTTGAAGCATTCGGTGAAGGCTTCCTTAAAATTATAATCCTCCTTGAAATTTCATTGAATTGAACAATTCAATGACATACTTGATCGAAAATTCATTAAAATTCGAAGAAGACTTCCTCACTTAATATCTTTTCGTTGCAACATTGTTCGTTTTTCTTTCTATGACTCACTACAATTTGATTTTCTGGTCAAGAAATGAAATTTTACTTCAAACTCGTGAACTACGTGATGGAAAAGCATTACATTCTTCAAGTGTTCTTGCTTCGACTTAAGTGAGTATAACATTGGTTTTATTGTACAACCGTCATGAAAACTTATCAAAATGATTTCATAACTTGATACAATTTCATTTCTGTATTCGTGTGTAAAATTTTATTTGAAATCTGCAAGCTACGTGGCCGAATTCTGTAAGTTTATTTTAAACTCTCTTGCGTTTAAGGTTTGCCTCACATATCCCTCGATTCAGTATTTGAAGAAGCTTCACTCCAAAGAAAAGTGTATATTCGCGACGTGCTGTAGATAAGAGATTTCTTGATTTGTGAGTAATTTTTTATTGGAACCAAGGAAAACATGTTCAAATCTGATTCTATCGAAAATTTGAACATGAATAGATTTATTTATTTCAGATCAGATTCTAATGAGATCTGGTAAGATCTGAGTTAGATTTGATGAGATTTAATTTTATTAATTAAATCCATTCATATCGTTTGATACAATCTAATTGGATCTAGTCAGATCTGATCGAATAGAATTCGACTGGATGTGAAAATTTTAAGTAATCAAATTTCATTCATCACTGATCATTACTGATCCGTCAGATTCGCTCTAATTGGATAAGATGCGATGTGTTCTGATTACATCTGTTCACTTCCAATTGTATTTGTTCAGATCTGAAAAACTGTTCCAATTGGATTTGATCAGATTTGATAATACCCGAGAATTCCCACGTTTGTTATCCATTTAAATCTTTCTCCTATATATTTTCATTCTACTTTTCATCTCCAGGATAATGAATATTTAAAACATTAGTCTATCAGAGAGGGAATTACTTAGCACAACTACTGATGGATTCATTGGATATTTTCAGATTCGTAGAGCAATATAATGTGGTTAATCATTTTCCTCCTTGGAATCTATTCGCTCCATTGGACATCAGGGATGGAGATCCTGAGAGGAAGCTACAATTTAAACATTTCTGCCATATCTGGAAATCCTAAGAGTCTTTTGGATGCAAGATGTATCTTGAACTCGACAAACGTCCACTTCTCCTGTGTGACTGCTACAGTCCTCGATATGTCTGATTTGGAACTTGAAAACATTTCATTTAACGCCCTTAATTATTTGATATTCGTAGAAAATTTGGATTTGGGGAATAATAAACTAACGAAACTTCCAAGACGAATTTTTTCTCGAATGACCAATTTGAGAACATTATCATTGGTTAATAATCGCATTTCCTGGCTTAATATGAATTTTGACGGATTGAATAAATTTGAACGCTTGGATCTATCATATAACAACATAAAAATCCTAAAAAGTAGGAATCTGTTTCATATATCAAAATCTGTAGAGATAATATTGAAGGGAAATAATTTGCGATTTCTGAGAATAAAGCAGAATGAATCGCACAGTAAACCGATGCTTTCTGGCTTCCCAATCACGTCTTTGCCACTGCAAATGCTGAATATCTCGGGAACTACCCCAACTACTCCAAAGGAGTCACCAAAAAGTGATATGTCTCCATGGAATTTTGCTGATATAAACCAGTATAAAGTGGGCCTATGTAGAAGTCCGAATGGAATTATCGAATCTCTCCATCTAACAACGAAAATGCTTTGCCCAAATGATTCTTCGCACATGTCAATAGATGTGCTATCACGCACTCTACATTTAGATTTCCTCGGAATCACCGCATTTCGACGGAATTGGTACAAAATCTCAAGTCATTACTTCTCGGTTCTTACCTTAGACCGAAACAGAATTCATGAAGTTCCATCAGAGTTATTCAATGACTTACCCGGATCTATTTCACGCTTTACACTTGTTAAAAACAGTATTGAGATTATTCGAAAGGATACGATTGTGAATAAATTCATGGAGAGCCTATGCCTGAATGACAATTATATCACAACAATTGAAGATGGTGCCTTCAAAAACACCAACTTATATGAACTTGACCTGAGCAGAAATTTCTTACAGAATTTGGATTTTGCAAGATCACTGCCTGCCACTATCAAAAGTTTGCTGATTGGTTTTAATCATATCACAAGCATTACTGAAGATTCCCTGGCCAATTTGACGCAACTGGAATTCATAAATCTTCAAGTAAACCAACTGACCTATTTGTCAGTTGGTACATTTCGAGGACTCAAAAAATTACGAACTATTTCTCTAGCGTTCAACAAATTAAAAACAATTGAGGCAGGTACCTTTCATCAAGAAAACCTTTTGAACTTAGATTTATCATTCAATAGAATTGTGGAATTAAATGATGGAATCTTCAAGGATTTAAAGAAGATTTCGAAGCTCAGTTTATCCTACAATAGAATTAAAAGGATTTCTACGAATACATTCTCTGGAATAAGGGATTCAATCATCACTCAGATACATTTGGAATCAAATGAAATTCAGACTATTGAAGAAGGAAGCTTTGCTCATATGACTATCCGTATTCTTCGTCTTAGTGAAAACCAACTATCAGCAGGATCGATAGCTAAAGGTGCATTCGACTCATGTAGATTAGCTAATCTGTATTTGGATCACAATTTATTCACGAGTATCAATGGAGATTCTTTTTATGGTATTCTCATATACAACACACTTTCGCTAAAAAACAATAGGATAGAAACCATCAAGAAGAGTGATGCTAAATATATGGGATGTCCTTTAAGAATTAGGCTCGATGAAAATGGAGTGAAACGTATTGAAAATGGTGCTTTCTATGAATTTCGAAAATGTCAGTATATGGCAATTAAATTCAAAGGAGTCGATTTGATTCAAGCAGGTGTTTTTAGCGATGCTTACGGAACGTAGCGGATTCTGAGCGAGAAGAGTTGATGAATTTAAAAGGCTTGACGGAAATCAAACACAGACTGGTCCAAGTTCACTAGATAATCGGAGATTCAGGATAAGTCGATTTTCTGCCCGATCTACTTCAAAGAACATCTCGGAAACTAAGTGAGATAGCACAATTTTTGTCGAATCCTTTTTTACACAGAGTTTCGGGAGCTACAAAAACGGGCCAGACGACGTTGCCCTATCTCGCAAAGTTTCCGAGAATCTTCACAACAAACTTGCAGCAAATAAATTGACTTCTCCGATTTCGACTTTTTACTACTGACTTGATTCCAATGTTCAAAGACTCCTAAAATTGTTGATAACTCTACAAAAAGTGACAGAAATTGTAACAATGAAGATAAAAATTAATAAATGAAATATATTGTTCAAAAGTTTTTATTCATTGACAAGAAATTTTATTCATTGACAGAAATTCTCGGAAGCTAAATTAAAAACAATATCCTACTTGTTCCACTCATTTTTTCTCTTAACTATTTCGTGCTCACACCGCCCGAAAATGTACGGAAAAGGTCTGCATTTCAGTACGGTTTCGGGCTGCGTGAGCACGAAAGAGTTAATTTGTATCTGAAAGAGTCATTTCTATGGGAAATTATCCGCTCTTTTCAAGAAAACTCATCGAAATTACGTTTTCTTTATTGCATCAAAGAAGCGAATAACGAAAATAGGAGACAATATCGAATCTGATTCTTTTTGGAATGAGTTTAGAGTCAGATAAATAATAAAAATATACTTTGATTTTATGATACTATCGATATGTATCTACATAATTTCTGCCAAAATTTTGATTAGTGTCATTAGTTGACAAAAAAAACGAAAAGAAATACATGCTCGATATAGTACACACGGCCAGGATATATCCGCGCGTTGCCGCCTAGTATCAATATAATTTCGATGAGAAAAATGAATCTTCTTTTCAAAATTTCTAATTCGTCAGATCTGCTCTGATTGAATCAGCCGTGATGGGATCTGATTAGAGTCGACTAAATTCCAGATCTGAAAAACTAAGATTCAATAGGATCTGATCAGTTTTGAATACTTTTAACTGACAATTCCCATGTTCGTTATGAATTCTAATTTCTCTTCAAGACATTAATTGTTCTAGTCCTCTTCTTATGATGATTAATATCATGATGATTTAAACACAAGTTCGTCTGCAACAGAGGTAGAGCTACGCAGTAAAACAACTCATGAATTAATTGGATGCTTTCAGATTCACACAGCAATAAAATGTGGTCACTCATTCTCCTCCTTGGAATCTCTTCACTTCATTGGACAACAGGAATTGTGATCCTGCGAGGAAGCTATAATTTAAGAATTTCTGCCAAATCTGGATTTCCTAAAAGTCTTTTGGATGCAAGATGCATCTTGAAGCCGGGAAACGACCTTAGCTTCTGTGTAACTGCAACAGTTCTCAACATGTCTGGTTTGGAACTCCGAAAAATTTCATTAAATGCTCTGAGAAATTTAATATTTGTGGAAAATTTGGATTTAGGAAATAATCAACTGACAAAACTTCCGAGACAAATTTTTTCTAGAATGAAAAATTTGAAAACATTGTCATTGGCTAATAATAGAATTTCTAGGCTCAATATGAATTTCAGCGGATTGAATAGACTTGAACTTCTAGACCTATCAAATAACAGTATAAAAGTCCTAAAAAGTAGGAATCTGTATGATATACCAGAATCTGTAGAGATCATATTAGAAGGTAATGATTTACAACTACTAAGAATCAAGCAAAGTGAATCGCAAAATAAACCGATACTTTCTGGCTTTCCCATTCCATTCTTGCCACTGAAAACGACGAATATCCCAAGAATCACCGCATCTTCTCCAAAGGAGTCACCAAAAGGCAATATATTTCTTCGCGATTCTACCGATGTGAAACCTTATGAAGTGGCTCTATGTCGAGGGGAAAATGGCATTGTTGAGTCTCTCAATCTACCAATAAAAAAGCATTGGCCCAGAAATTGTTTACACATATTAACAGATGTGAGATCACACTCACTACATCTAGAGCGCTTTGGACTAACTGTATTTCGACATAATTGGTACCAAATCCCAAGTGATTACTTCTCAGTCCTCCATTTAGCTCAGAACGGAATTCATGAAGTCACACCAGAGCTTTTTAATGATTTACCTGATTCTATTTTACATGTTTCACTCATTGAAAACTCAATTCATATTATTCCAAAGGATATCATTGTGAATAAATTTATGAAGAGCTTAACGCTAAATAGAAATTATATCAGAATAATTGAAGATCATGCATTCGAGAACACTAACTTACATGAACTTGATCTGAGTGAAAATTCCTTGAAGGATTTGGATTTTGCTAGATCACTACCTACGAGTATTAAAAGTTTGTTGCTTGGCTCTAATGTTATTGAGAGTATTACTGAAGATTCTCTGGTAAATTTGATGCATCTGGAAAATATAAATCTCGAAATGAACCGTTTGACCCATTTATCAGCTGGTGCATTTCGAGGACTTAACAATTTACGAGGTATTTTCTTATCTTTCAACAGATTGAAAACCATTGAGTCAAATGTATTTCATCACGAAAACCTTTCTTACCTGGATTTATCACATAATGAAATTTCAGAATTAACTGATGGAATTTTCAAGGATTTGAAAAAGATTTTGGAGCTTAATTTATCCTTCAATAGAATAAGAAGAATTTCTCGCAATACATTCACAGGAATGAAGGACTCTATTATAAATAGAATTCATTTGGGATACAACGAAATTGATACTATAGAAGCAGAAAGCTTTGCTCATATGACTATTCGTACTCTTCGTTTCAGTCACAACTACCTCTCGGCAAATTCTATAGCCAAAGGCGCATTTAACTCGTGTACATTAATTCACTTGTACTTGGATCGGAATCTATTCCAGAGAATAAATGCAGACTCCTTTTATGGTATCCTGGTGTACAATACTCTTTCGCTACAAAACAATAAAATAAAAACCGTCAAGAAGGGCGATGCTAAATATCTGGGATGTCCATTACGAATTTGGTTAAATGGTAATGGCGTAAAACGTCTTGAAAATAGTGCTTTTTATGAATTGCGGAAATGTCAGTACATGGCAATTACATTCAACAGAGTCCAATTGATTCAAGCAGGAGTTTTCAACGATGCTAATGGAACATATTAGATTCTAAGAGATACGAGTTCATGCCTTTCAAATGTCTGAAAGAAAATTAAGCTCAGACTGATCTAGTTCCTAAATAATACTATATTAAGGCATTCTATGTCCCAATGAATAAGCGGTGAGGATTTGAAAAAAATTCAGCAGCGAAAAGACAACCGAATCAGCCAATTCTTCAACTGATCCAATTTGGGAAATATCTCTGGAACTGAACAAGATAGCACAATCTTAGTGGAATCTTTTCTTGTCGGAAATTTCAAGAGTTACAACAAAGATTGAGGATGAGATCATTCTATCTCGCTAAGTTTCCGAAATTTTTCAACAAACTATCGGCAAAAAACTTAACTTATCCTGCTATATTTATTCATTACTGAATTAACGTTAATATTTGAAGACTTTAAAAATTGTTGATTATTTTTTTTTCATATCGTAGGAATTATTGGATTGAAGGGATGAAGATAAAAAAAAATTATGTGCGAAAAATTTTATTTATTGAGGCATATGTGAAAGACTTTATCGAAAAAAATATTCTTCTTATTACACTGAATCTGTTCGCAATGTATTCCAAAACGAATAAAGTATCAGCAGTAAAAGTACTCCGGCATTTCTCTAACTCGAATGAGTTCCAATTTCTGAATCTGTTACCACTCATTTTCCATGTTTGACACTCAGAGATCTCCGACAAGATGACAGGGTGTCACGTATGAACAAAATATGTATAGAAAGCTTCTATAGGACATTCCTATAGAAGAATCGTATACGTCTTAGGTCTATGGAATTCGGATATTTCCTATACAACAAGAATGTCTTGTGTTTCTATACGCAAATTTAGTTTCTGTACGAATTATTTCTATACGAATAGAATTGTATAGGAATGTCCTACACTGAGAAAAAAAAATTCATTTTTTTATTTTTTATATATAAAAACTTCCTATACATTCTGTTCATACGTGTATGCTCCATGTATTTAGTAAACTTAGCAGATGGGAAAAATTGTTTTAAAGACAACCTAGTTTTGAACATTTAGGAATAATTTGCGAGAGTTCAGGAAAGCATTTTTAAAATTTGTGTAAATTTATTAAGTTTTTTAGTGCATAAAATAGCAGATCAAAATTAGAAAAAAAAATTGAAATTAGGCTCATTTTCTCAGCCATCATTCAAAGACATTCAGTAAATCAATTGCATGATTCAGAAGAGCCTAATTATTTAATTAGCACTGGAATGATGGATGCCCCTAAAGGTAAGTGGCTGTAAAGTTGTGAATTTGTTCTACTAACAGTAGATAAGAATGTCAATATTTAAAAAGCGATTTTCTTCATCTCTCGTTTCCCAAAATGAGATGACATATGTTTCTTAGTAATGAGCTTATCTTGAGATAATGTTTGTATGTTTTCCAACTTGATTGTAGACTCTGTAAGTAGAAAACTTAGGGATTCCTTTTAGCAATTAAGAGATTAGGTATTTCCTTAACATCCCAGTGATACCAGAGGGATTAGAGCAAGTTATTTCGCTTAGTTATCATTAGAGCCGTGAAATTCCACGTTCAAACAAGTCTGGTAAAGCTGCTAAGCAAGCAAAGTGTAAAATTATTATAAAATGGAACACTTCACCATACAAACGTCGAATAGGCGCTCTGAAGTCTTCTACTAAATAGGAGAGACTCCGAGCTGCACTTTCGGGAACATCTGTGCACTTTTAGGGAAATCTCGAGGTGCACTCTCAGGGACACCTTGAGGTATACTTCCGAGAACATTCTAAGATACACTTTTCGAGAAAGTCCAAGAGAACCTCAAGGTGTTCCTAGAATTAAACTGCAAGGTGTCCCTGCAAGTGCACCATAAGAGGTTCCCCAAGGTGCACTTCATGGTATCATTAGAAATATACCTCGAGATGCACAAGTGCATTCCGAAATCTCTCCTATTTAGTACGAAAACTCCAGAATTTTTTCTATAAAATAATATCTTGCTCCGCTTAATTATTTCTGGAGCAGAATATCCGAATTAAAAATCATAATCACGATCGTATTTTCAATGCATTGCAAATTTAACTAGTCAAATTTCGAACATATTCGTTGCAAACTCTATTTCTAACGTTTCTATGATAAACTAGCAATTCAAAGCGCGCACCTTCATTAATTTTTCTTCCAAAAATAATAGTAACTAGGGGTGAGCAGTTGCTAGCTCGCTTCGCTCGCTCGCGAAGTGGGGTGCATAATTGCTCGCTCGCTACGCTCGCTCGCGAATAGAGGAGTGCGTAATTGCTCGCTCGCTCGCGAATGGAGGAGTGCGTAATTGCTCGCTCACTACGCTCGCTCGCGAATGGAGGAGTGCGTAATTGCTCGCTCGCTACGCTCGCTCGCGAATGGAGGAGTGCGTTACTGCCGATTAGAAGGAATTAGTGAGACTGTATTGTGATGAGTGTGACTTCAAGCCGCACTAAGAACTTCCCGATAATTTCTCTCACTTACTATTTGAAAAACTGATGAATGATAAAAACGATAAATAACAACAGACATAATCGTGGAAACTATCAAAAAATGTTGGGGAGATCTCAAAATATGGAGATCAATAAAAAAATCGATTTTTCCTTTTCGGGGTCAGTGCATAGACTTCACTTTCAGGGAAGTTAAGAAAAATTTAATAATGTTTTTCTTAAAAAACTAAGGAAGTACTGTATCGATTCCAATCAAAAACTAATCAGATCGAATCTATATCGAGATGCTTCGATTGCAACATCGATCATCTCGATCGCGTTATTGATTAACGAGAAAACGTGAACGAAAAAATTGGTCACATACATACACACACACACACACACACACACACACACACACACAGACATGATCGTAAAAACTATCAAAAAATGTTGGGGAGGTCTTAAAACATGGAGATCGATCGAAAAATCGATTTTCCATTTTCGGGGTCATTACATAAACTTCCTTTATCGGGAAGTTAATTAAGGGCGCGCTGCGTGCCTGTGGGAACTTTTTCTTGCAAAAACAACTTCCGATCGTCATTTTTTTCACATATTCGATTAATCGCATTTACATTCGAGATATCGCAACTTCAGTAACACCAGTTTTTGTATAAGGGGAACAATTTCGTCCCCCACTATTCATAGACTTTGATTGTTTAACAACTATACCAGACTTTCTTGGCACTCCACGGCTCTAGTAGTCATACGTAATGAGTATAAAAAAAAACTTCGTGGCAAGTATAGAAGAATATTTGTGATGAGTATATTTTATGCTTATCACGAGTATTTTCCATGTTTCACGTGTGACTTTACAGTTATACTTGTGATAAATATTACATTACAGTCATCGTTAGAATTATTTAGACTTCTCATGACACTACTGTTCATGAGTAAAAGCACAGACTTGTCACAAGTATAGCTTTTCAAGAGTGTGATTATAATAATTGCACGTAAATCTACTGCATAAGTTAGAGAGAGAGAGAGAGAGAGTGAACCCGTCTGTTCTCAACTGCCTTGCGATGTAGACTCATTGTAGAGCGGAGATGGGCAAGTTTCAGGTAACTAAAAGCGCGAGGCTTCAATCCCATTAATAATTCTCTTACCTGAGGCCTCAAACTGCCCCCCTCCCAATTATACAATTACGCATATTCCTGAGTACCGATTATTGATGACACATCATGTGGGCCTACGTGAGTTTTTTCATGTCGTTCTTCGAGAAAAATTGTTCCAAAAAAACAGAAATAATTCTTGAGGACAACTCTTGTTTCCATTGAACCTATTCACATTGTAGAGTGCTTCCTGATATTTTCCACGTGAGGAATTGAGGCCGAGGTCATCAAACACGCCGCTCTGCGTGGGAAAACTGATAACACGGGATATTATGAGTTGACTGATTGCTTTATAAGCCCTCTGTAACTTTTAGATCAAACTGGAAATTTCTGGATATTGAATAATTTCCAACCTATGTCGATAGCATTTTCCCAGAATCAAAACATAGAGCACGTGAAATTTTTTTTCAAAAATTAACTGGAGAATCTCATTCAGAACTGTGAAAATTATTGTCAGTTTCTTGAAAAATTATGTGGATAGTTCAAAAAAATCAAAAATTATTATTGTAATTTTTGTTAACTGCAGCTAGAAGAATCGAAATCATTGATATTTTTATTTTTTTTATTCAAAAGAAATAGTGTATTTACCAGTGACATTGTATTCTTCCTTCATCAACTTATAGGTAAGATCACATTTAAGACTAATAATTATTGAAACGAGAAGAATCTAATACTTTACGATTGTAAGTCTGGAATTGGTATTTTTACGTATCTTTTCTGCGTGTAGACAAAATTTAATTTGGACTCTTCGAGCCACGTAGTCGAATTCTGTGAGTTTTTTTAAAAAACTTCCTTGAGTTCACCGTTCATCTCACTTGATTGTCAAATCACTACTCCAAGAAGCTTCACTTAACGAAAAAAGTGTGTATTCACCACGTGCTACAAACAGGAAGTTTCTTAACTTGTAAGTAATATTTTATTAGAATTTACATGTCGATTATTCATGCACAATCTTCTTTTATAATACTCCGAGTGCTCGGAAATTCCCGGCTATTCCCTCAAAGTTACGTTGCTTTTCAACATGTGCGTGGAGTTTGGCAGTATTAAAATGCTAAGCGCTTGCGCAAGAGATTTTGTGCCAAAGTGAATGCACGTGCTGCTGAACAGGAAAACTTGAGGGAGATATATGATTAATTTCAAAGCACGAGGGTTTTCGCGGATTAATTTCTGTCATCCAAATTTTGACTAATGGGAACACGAGATCCGACATTATTATGGAATAATCAACGAGTTATCACGTGAATTTCCCTTCTTACTTAATGAGTATATGATCGAAAATTATCAATATCATTTTCACCACGTGATATCCAATCCTCTTCCCAATTTTTAGAAATTCAGACGCAACAAATAATCCCTAATATATTGTCGCTTAGACCCAATGTCCATGGTGATTCGTATTAGGAACAGAAGTGCATGAAGAATAGATAAATGGATAGATAGATAAATATTTTATAATCGCTCATAATAGTTGAACACTAATTTACAGATTTCGCACAAATGGTAGTGACGAGAAATAACCCTCACGAAAAAATTTATGTGAATGTATATGTGAGGAAATTCCGAATTATACGACTCATATATGACGAATATTTCTTCTACATAGATGATATATGAGATATTCACTTTCAATTCATATATTATGGAGATATGAATAATGTTTTTCATATACGAGTAACTTATAATGTCGTATATAAATTAATATATATTTTTCCGTATGGAAAGTACATAGGCTAATAGTATACAGAGATTATAGAGCAGGGATATTTGCTGGTAATGAGTAGTGATTAATTATGGGGTTCATTTTCTTTAATTTTGAATTAATACTCGTTGATGGTGCTTACCATCGGCTACTTTACTATTTTCGCTATTATTACTACCAATTAATACCCTAACTGCTCATAGGGATATTGCGAACGCATAATCGGGGGGAATGTCTTCGCAATATCCCTGTGAACAGCTAGGGTATTAATTGATAGTAATAATAGCGAAAATAGTGAAGTAGCCGATGGTCAGCACCATCAACGCCTCTTGTATCCAAGAGAGCAAGGATCATGGCCAGATCTGGAAAATGCAGATGGAGTGGAATATAGTCCGATTGAATATAGTCCAATTGAACTATAGCACTTCAATCAAAATCAAATTAACCCTCTGACTCGAGCATGCCACGAGAGTATATCTGTGTGAGAAAAGAGGGGGCCAGCCACTTATGAACACCTGTATCACTATAATAGTGCGTGATATCACGATAGTAACCTTCACTGTCGAAAATCCAGTCCGTAGAAACTGTTAGGACCCCACTGTGTGCGAAATCTTTCGTGAACGTTAAAAGAACCCTCATATTGTCCCATCTTTATTCAGGAACTTATACAATATGCATATTAATGTATGATTTTGAAAAATGAACATAAACTTTAACGATAACTATTGAGTTTCATTTGTATCGTGATCCAGCCCAGTCACGTGACTGTCACCCTGCCTTCAGGTGCCCTGGCCGGTGATGGGGACTCGACGCTCGAGTCATAGGGTTGGATGTAATGAATAAAAGTAAAAATAAGATTGATGAAGAAAAATAAAAAAAAAGAGAGCGAGAGAGAGACGTATTATGACTAATGGTGGATTCATTGCATGCTTTCAGATTCTTACAGCAATAGAATGTGGTCAATCGTTCTTCTCCTTGGAATCTGTTCAATCCATTGCACAACGGGAATTGAAATTCGGCGAGGCAACTATAATTTAAAGGTTTCTGCCATATCTGGACATCCTAAGAGTCTTCTAAATGCAAGGTGTATCTCAAGACCAAAAAATGGCTATCCCTTCTGCACAACTGCTAGAATCCTCGATATGTCTGGTTTGGGACTCCAAAACATTTTATTTCGTGCTCTTCATCATTTAACATTTGTGGAAAATTTAGATTTATCGAATAATGAACTCAACAAACTTCCAAGACAAATTTTCTCTCAAATGAAGAATTTGAGAACGTTATCATTAGCTAATAATGGAATTTCCTGGCTCAATATAAATTTAAGTGGATTGAATAAGCTTGAACGTTTCGACTTATCGAATAACCGCATAAAAGTCCTGAAAAGTAGGAATCTCTTTGATATACCAAAATCTGTTGAGATAATTTTGGAAGGAAATGATTTGCAGATGCTGAGAATAAAGCAGAATGAATTGCAAAGCAAGCCGATACTTCCTGTTTTTCCTATCGCATTTTTGCCCAGGGAAACTTCAACTATCTCGAGAATCACTTCAACTATTTCCAGTAAGTCACCAAGAAGCATCTTGACATGGAATTATCCCGAGGTTAAGTCATCTGAAGCGGCTCTATGTAAAGATAAAAATGGCATTGTTGTTTCACTCCTTCTACGTCAGGAGATAATGCCTTGGAATACTAATTGTATGCCCATAGTAATAGACATAGGATCACACTCACTATATTTGAATCATTTTGAACTGACTGCATTTAAACTTTATTGGTACAAACTACCAGGTTTTTACTTTTCAGCTCTTCATTTAGCTGAAAACAACATTTATAGAATTACACCAGAGTTACTCAATGATTTACCCAACTTTATTCGGGATATTTCACTCACTGGAAACTCAATTCGTATTATTAGAAGTAATATAATTATAAATAAATTTATTGAGAGCCTATGGCTCAGTGACAATTATATCTCGATAATTGAAAATGATGCCTTCAAACATACTAACTTACACGAGCTCGACCTGAGTCGAAATTTCATGAGGAATCTGGATTTTGCTAGATCACTACCCACAAGTATTAAAACCTTGCGTGTTGGTTATAATCTCATTGAGAATATTGCTGAAGATTCTTTCGTCAATTTAAGGAATTTGGAAAACTTGAGTCTAAAAATGAATCGCCTGACACATTTATCAGCTGGTACATTTCGAGGGCTCAAAAATTTACGCAACATCTCTATATCATTTAACCAATTAAAAATAATTGAGCCAGGTGTATTCAATCAAGAGAATCTTTTTCATCTGGATTTAGGAGATAATAAAATTGTGGAGTTGAAAGATGGAGTTTTCGAAAATTTAAAAAAAATATCGCGAATCAATTTATCCTTCAATAAAATCAAAAAAATTTCACGTAATACATTCTCAGGAATGAGAGGTTCAATTATTACTAGAATTAATTTGAATAAGAATGAGATTGATACTATTGAAGAAGGAAGCTTTGCTCATATGATTATTCGTACTCTCACTCTTAAGCACAACAAAATTTCAGAAAATTCAATAGCAAAAGGTGCATTCAACTCATGTAAATTAGCTCACTTGCACTTGGATAGGAATTCATTTACGAGTATAAATGCAGACTCCTTTTATGGTATCCTCATATACAATACACTTTCGCTACAAGGAAATAAAATAATGACTATCAGAAAGGGCGATGTTAAATATATGGGATGTCCATTAATAATTTTCTTCAATGCAAATGAAGTAAAACATATTGAAAATGGTGCTTTTCATGAATTCCAGCAATGTCAATATATGGCAATTAGATTCGAGGGAGTAAAATTGATTGAAGCAGGTGTTTTCGATTATTTTGACAGCACACCGCACGTTGTGACATACTAAGATAATTTTAGACAATAAGATAATACTAAACAACCAATGTCTTAATGTATAAGTGGTAATGATTTTAAGGAAAAATTCAATAGCAAAAAGGCCAAGCACAATGAGTCGATTTTTTGGCTGATCTGATTTGCTAAATATCTCGAGAATACAGTGAGATAGCGAACTTCTTGCCGAATTAGTTTTAGGCAGACGCTATGTACATTGTCTTTGGTTACAAATATTATCTAATTGTAAATATTGTTATGTTGTTATTGTTATCTATGTTAATAAAGCTTTTCAAAAGTTGGAAAATTCATTATGAAATAGGATAGAAGTACCAGTTTTGGTAACAAGTGCACCTTGTTCGGCCGCTTCAAATTCCAGTTGATAGAGAAGAAAATTCTTAGATCAATGGTATTTTTATAGAATTCTAATAATAATACAAATAAGTATTATGCTTATACTTCTTTATACTTTTCTTCATAATGGTACGAATCAAACTTATAATTTTATTGTACTTATAAAATGATCCATATTCGAATTTGGATATGAAGTGGCAGCAAACGGTACTTCTACTCTATATTCTCGAAGCTTTATTGAAACCAATATCGTATCTGTTTCACTAAATTTTTCTCTAAGTATGCTTCAAGACAAACGACCAGTTTTTTCATATATTAACACGTTTATCAAAGCCAGAATTGGTACATATAGATACGGCCGGATGTTCTCAATAGACAGAGCCGTAAAGAAGAAGAAGAAGACATATAGATACATTGATATTGTTACTTACTTATGATGCTGCAAAAAATGGAAAGCAGTATTTTTCTCAATCTCAGCAGGGTTATAAGCCACATAAATACTCATTGAGTTCCGTACCTGAGTAGTTTTTTTTTCAATTTTCTGTATTTTTTTTTGAATTATTCGTTGTGTTTTATCTCATTTTTGTCTATAGACTGATTTTGCTTCTTATTATGGATTTTTGCTTCCGAATGGAAGCCTCTGACCTTAACCCTCTAACCATCAAAGTCTTCAAGAATCTACAGAGAAGCGGGAGTGGGGAATTTCCGTAATAGTCAAAGGGTTAAAACTGATCTGAATAGAGAGAAAATGATATCTTTAAAGCATGTGTGTGCATAAAAGTCTCAATTACTGCGAAACAGTTTTATACAAAAATTTCATATTTTGTGGAAATCTTCCTCTCCACGAATTCTATTCTTCAAGCTCCGTTTGAAGAGAATCCGTTCGGTTCTTTTCAAGATGAATCCATTTTTCGAAAATCATCTGTTTTTAATGGAATCTCTGGAAACTATTCAACTGATGCTATTTATACTCATATATTATCTCGAGATTTCTATCAGTTAGATGCCTGTGAATTTTGAGCTTATTTACATGATTAGTTCTCGAGTTATTGACGTTTTAATGAATTTTGCAAAATTTGATATTTTCATGATGGTTTGAAAAAAGTTATATCACTTCCATTCGAAAGCATATTGCTGAAGTATCAGCAGAAAAAGCTATATCAGTTGGAAAGTAGTACTATTATCCACTTGTTATGTGATCAAAAATTGCCAGAAAAATAGTCATCATTATGACAAATAAACAGTCAGCCGTAAAACTAATCTCCTACTTTTAGCTCGAGTAAATTCGAATTTTCAAATTTGTTGTCTCTCTCATGCCGCGCTCTCAACACTCAAGAAACTCTCGCAAGATGGCGGAACAGCTGCGTTTTACCTCTTGCGCAGTCGGTCATGAGGTGCTCATAGGTGTATAAAATCGTTGCAATGTGTAACTTTTCAAGTTTTATTATTGTGGTCGTGTGCGTCTTTAACCGCGATAAACACATCGGGTCATTGTGGCCAGTCGACTGTAGAAGTTTTTCTAAAAGCACACTTGGTCTCTCGCACGAGCCAGTGAGAGACGTGAGTCAGCCAGGTGGCACATATACATCGGATTAAATTTAAAATAAAAAAAATAAAAAAACTCAAATGCAACCGTTAATTCTTCGGCCTCGTACATGATAATTATTTTGCTTGTGTGTTGAGTGGTGGTGTAAGTGTCAACAAGTGTTTAACAGGTTCCTCAGTGATTTGAAAGAAAACTTTTGTTTTCTTTTTTTGCATTTATTACAACGTGAAATTGAAGGGCTTCGGAAGGAGAAATGGCAGCCCACCAAGAGGTCGGCATCGGGGATTTTGTTCTACTCGATGAAATAACTGTTGAAAAAGTAGTGGAAAATCTTAAAATCAGGTTTGATTGAATTTTTTATTTTCATTAGTCATTTTTTCAAAAAATCCACAAAATCACTTTCTCCGGAATTTTTTACTTTGGAATTCACGAAAAAAAAAACAGTTATTCCTACAGTTTGTTTCGTTAGACGTCTTAAATAGAAAAAAAAAATCACTTTTTTTGTCCTTTCCTTCCAAATAAAGTAAAGAAACAGGAACCTGTTATCTCCATAATTTCCCATTAACTCTGTCCCAAAAACCGCCTCTAAAAATTCTAAAAAAAAAAGAAGTTGAAAAAATGCAAAAAATAAATTCTTCACAAAAATAAGTATTTCGTAATGTTTTTTAAAATTTAAATTAAAAAAAAAATTTGTCACCTTGACTGAAATAACATTTTAATATTTGTTTTGTCTTGATATTTAAATTTTTTGTTTAACCAGAATCAATCACTCTTGATAGGTCATTTATTTGTCCAATAGTACGTACAAATTGCAGTAATTGTTGAATCGAGGGCGTGGCCAAAGCTCTGTTGAATGAAGATAGAGAGAGAAAGATGTGTTTTGAATTAGCTTGAAAAAAAAAATATAAATCCAACTTGCATCACTATTCTGCTTTTATTTCAGTTTCTCCCCCAAACGTCTTTACGACTTATGAGTGTACGTGGGAAGAGCATATATGTGAAAATGAGTCACTCATGAGTAGACTCTCGTGTTTACTCATCCTTTTTATTATGCATTTATAGTTTTATTATTATTGTTTTTTGATCGAGAACGTATCGAATTCTGACATCATTTTCATCAAACTGATTCATTAAATCTCATTTAGTTAAGTGATTTTTTTTTTAAATTTTTTTATTCACCGGTGTTTCTTTTTCTTTTCATGGAAGAAATACTCAAGATAAGTTTTATCAAACACAACGCACTGTGATAAGTCAATGATAAAAATAGAGTAGAAAAAATATTTCGAGTTTCAACGATTGTAAAGCGAAAAATAATATTTTGTAGTTATAAAAATGTTTTGGGTGGAATATTTTGAAATCGGAGGGAAATACGAATATTTTTGTAGGGACTTTTTTCGAAGAGCAGAATGAGAGCTACAAAAAAGGTTTTCACAAAAAATTCAGTATCTTCCTTGAATTCCAAAATATTTCAAAAATACTGATTTTAAAAAAGATATATTTGGTTTTTTTTAAATCGATTTTTACTCAATTTTTAATTTTTCTAATCAGATTTTCAGGTGGTAAATTTTATACATACATCGGAGAAGTTTGCGTCAGTGTGAATCCCTACAGGACAACACATAATTATGAAACAGATCAAATTAACAAGTACAAAGGTAAATTAATGAATGATTTATATAAAAAAAATAAATGATAATTTTTTTTTTCAACGAGAAATAAAAAAAAAATCATTTGTCATTTCAGGTAGAGAGCTGTTTGAGAATCCACCTCACATATTCGCTATTGCCGATGCTGTTCATCGTGAAATGAAGCAACAAGGCCGTGACACATGCATTGTCATAAGTGGCGAGTCTGGTTCTGGTAAAACCGAGGCCAGTAAAATCATCATGAAATACATTGCTGCAATTACAAATTTGACTGGACAACAAGAAATCGAGAGGTTCGATTAATTCATTAAATGCTGAACAGTAATAATCAATGGGAAAAATGCCTTTTTTTTTCTCGAAAATTTATATTTTTGGCAAAAGGTGAATCAAAATAGAAAATATCAGAGTAAAATGGATCTCCAGAGTAAAATGAATTAGCATTTTTCGATTCGATGTGAGGGAGTTTGCCAAGAAATCTGAAAAAATTGAGAAGATACTTCAACATTTCTACATTGTTGGGTACCTTGCGCAAAATACTTCGTAGGAGACCTCCACTCTCGAAGAAATTCCCGATTCATTTTGCTCCATAGGTCCATTCTGCTCTGATCTTCATTATTAAAAGGAATTTATCTGAAAAATTAATAAGACTATTTTCATTCATCTATCGTCATTTTTCAAGTCAATAAACAAAATGAGCCGGTTGATTTTCTAATGAAGAAAAAAATTGCAGAGTAAAGAACGTTCTCATCCAATCGAATTCAATTCTCGAAGCCTTCGGAAATGCCAAAACAAACAGAAATGACAATTCTTCACGTTTTGGAAAATACATGGACATCAATTTTGACTTCAAAGGAGATCCAGTTGGTGGTCACGTGACAAATTATCTTCTCGAGAAATCAAGAGTTGTTTATCAGCAAAAAGGAGAAAGAAACTTTCATTGCTTTTATCAGGTAATGAAGATAATTTTTTTTTGTTATGACGAATTCTCCGAATTTTCGAAATACCGTGAGTTTCTTCTTGATGGCTTTCGAGATAAGGGAATGCCGAAAAAACCTCAAAAATGAATTTAAAAAAAAGGTGCTAAGTACGTATTTGTGTACGGAACGGAATCTACAAATGGGTCCAAAGGAAAAATGTAAAATCTGTGAAAGCCAAGTTGGGGAGATTCAGTGAATTCAAGATTGCTCATGATCTAGATAGATGGAGAGGCTCATTATATATTATTTTTTCAATAAATAGAAATCAACCCTGGGAGCACACACCTCCAAACAGAATTTCAAAGCACACATTGGGTCAAATTATCCCCACTCTATTTTTTAAGTGGTATATCTCAAAGACTATGAATTTTTTTTCAGAATTTACAGATAAAACAAAGTACTTGCGAATACATACAATCATCGTTGCTTCGAATTAACTAGTTTCCGATGGTGAAAAAATTATTCAAAATTTGATCTCTCTCTTAAAGTGGGGTAGTTTGAATAAAAAACCCAATGAGCATCGGTGCCGATTATTTCGAATATTTCTATTTATTTCATCATATTTTAGAGTAAAAAATATTTGAGGTTGAAATGACACCTCTGTGTGCTCCGAGGGTTGAATTATGTGGACTGAATATTCGAAGACGAACGTACTTGGCATGTCCAGTTTGCAATTCCCGGATATTATAAAATATATGTTGCGTCCTCCTTCTGAATGAGTGTGTACTTGAAATTCGATGAGGAGAAGAGGATTTCATTCATTGAAATCTTCATTCTTCATTTTCACTTATCAATTTTTACAATAAATTTTGCATTTTTCAGCTGTTAAATGGCTGTAATGAATCAGAATTGAATACACGTGCACTCGTATCAGATCCAAGTGCTTATTACTACATAAGTCATGGAAAAAATATAACAACTGATCGCAGTGAATACAGAACAGTTAATTCAGCACTGAATACTTTGGGCTTCAAAACAGATGAAATTAAGACGATTTGGAATGTCATTGCTGGTGTTTTGCATCTTGGAAATATTACATTTACTCTTGAAGAGGATAATTTAGTCATTGGTAACAGAGGAGCACTGAATGATGCATCAAAGTTATTTTCCATCAGTCCAAATGAATTGGGGAAGGCACTCTCTGAGAGAGTTATTGCAGCTGGCGGTGAGGTCATGCAGAAGACTCATGGATTGATGGAGGCAGAGTACGGAAGAGATGCATTAGCAAAAGTAATTTTTTTTTAAAACAATTCTGTTTATTTTGGATAATTCCAGAAATAGTATAGGGCTAGATTATTTTGCGAATATCTGTGAAATTAATAGATTGAAAGAAAAACATCAGGAGAACTTTTTTTGTAGGGAATCTAATGACCTTCGAAAAAAGTATCTTGTTGGATTCTTGTAAAGCCCTCTTTTTCCGAGATATTTCCAGAATAGTCCAAAAACAGAATTTTTCAGTTCATCCCACTTTTCAATTAATCCAAATTTTTCTTCTTCACTCAGGCAATTTACGAGAGACTATTTTCATGGATTGTATCAAGAATAAATGACTGCATAAATGTTCACGACGATGAAACTTCTTACAAGCGTTACAGAGGCACTGTAATTGGCGTTCTTGATATCTATGGTTTTGAAATATTTGAAGCAAATAGTTTCGAACAATTTTGCATTAATTACTGCAATGAAAAGTTACAGCAGTTGTTCATTGAATTAGTACTTAAACAGGAGCAAGAAGAGTATAGAAAAGAGGGCATTGCCTGGCAGACAGTTGAATATTTTAATAATCAAATTATTTGTGATCTCGTTGAACAACAGCATAAAGGAATATTGGCAATCATGGATGAAGCATGTTTGAATGTTGGAAAAATCACTGACGAGGTAAATCATCGAATAATTCATTTTCAAAAGATAAACTGTCTATTCTGTCTCAACTTATAGGATGAAACAGTTAATTGCAAAATTTGCACGTTAATTTTATTTTAAACATTCATTTTCTATGAATAATCTTCAAAACCAAAGAAAATAGGGAATTTTACGTGGAGATCTTTTTTCTAGAAAAAAAATCAGGGCTATAAGAAAGGCCCCCACCACAAGTCCTCTGTTTCCTTCAGTTCCCGAAATAATTAAACACTCTTTTATCACTTATTCATAATTTTTAGATGTTACTAGAAGCAATGGATAAGAAGCTCGCCAATCACAAGCACTACACCTCCCGCCAACTCGCCCCCATGGACAAAGAGCTGGAGCACCGTAAACAGTTCAGAATAAAGCACTACGCCGGTGATGTTGTCTATAATATAAACAATTTTCTCGACAAGAATAAGGACACATTGTTCCAAGATTTCAAGCGCCTCATGTACAACAGTAGCAGCAAAATAATAAGTGAAATGTGGCCGGAGGGCTCAGCTGACATAACGAAGACCACAAAGAGGCCACTGACAGCTGGTACATTGTTCCGTAACTCGATGATAGCATTAGTTAAAAATTTGACGAGTAAAGAGCCATTTTACGTGCGTTGCATCAAGCCAAATGAGGTGAAATCACCAGTTTTATTTGATGAGGAGAGAGTCGAGCATCAAGTTCGTTACTTGGGACTGTTGGAGAATATATTGGTGAGAAGAGCCGGTTTCGTTTATCGACAACGTTATGACAAATTCTTGAAGAGGTACAAGATGATATCGAAATATACATGGCCAAATTTTCGAAATGGCAGCGATATGGATGGTGTTAGAACACTACTGGAGGAGAAAGGCTTCGCTGATGATGTCCAGTATGGTCATACGAAGATATTTGTACGCTCACCAACTACACTTTTTGCTTTGGAAAAAGCACGAAGTGATTTGATACCTAGCATTGTTGTTCTACTTCAAAAACAATGGAGGGGGTACTTGTGCAGAATGCAGTACAAGAAGATGAAAGCTGCACTTGTGATGATAGAGCATTACAGAAGAATGAAGAGAAGAAAATATATTAATAAGTTGGAGAGAACTTTTAGGGATGCTAAGAAAATGAAGAATTATGGGAAAAATTTACCATGGCCGGAGGAAAATTTTGCAGTGAGGCATGCAGTTCCGGCGTTGAGAATGATGCATGATAGGTGGCATGCTTGGATGGTACTGAGAACGATACCCAGGGAGGACTGGCCCCAGTTGCGATTAAAGGTGAATTTATTTTGCTATAAATGAGGAAAAGACTTGTAGTGAGAAGGTGAAACACGATAAGTCTATTCTTTCGGTCATTCATTTCTTTTAGGATATCTCGGAAACTAACTGAAGTAGCGAATTTTTTTGTAGAAATCGTTTTTCGTAGCTTTGATTTTCTTCTACTAAAAAAAGTTGGAATGAAATTTTTGCTATCTCGCTTAATTTTCGAAATATTTTCAAACAATGAATAGCACAAAAATGGATTATTCTGTTTCAATTCTGCTTGGTTTCTTCTTTCAATTGCAATTAATTTTAATTTTTTTTTTCAAATTCAATGTTAATGATCATTACTTGGGTTTACAGATGGCCGCAGGCGCTGCCCTGAGACCTAAACGTCAGTACTGGGGACAGGAGAGACGATGGGAGGGTAATTACTTATCAAAACCAGACGAAAACCCTCATTATGATATTTTCAATTCGTCGATTAACAATTTGAAGAATGCTGATCACTTTAAAACAGTTTTATTCAGTGCCTTTATCAGGAAAACAAACAAGTAAATTTTCATCAATTACATTGATTAATATACACATACATTTATATCAAATCTATTTGATTCTCTTTGATTTTTAATTTTTTTTCTTTTAATCTTTAATTCTGATTAATTCATTATTTTTAGGTTCGATAAACAGGCGGATCGTGTTCTTGTTATTACCGAGCATGCAATTTACAAACTTGAAAGTTCAAAATTCAAAACAATGAAAAAAGGCATACCGATAATTGAAATAACTGGTATCAGTGTATCACCGGGAAAAGATCAACTCGTTACTATTCATTCAAACAAAGGAAATGATTTTATATTCTCAATAACTGCCAAGGAGAATAGAGTTGGAGAAATTGTTGGTGTTTTGTGTACGAGATATTATCAGTAAGTTGAGAAGGAAAATATGTACGAAAAAAATTGGAAAAAGTGTGATGAAATGAATATTTTTCTAATGAGACGGCCTTAAAAATCCGGAAATATGACTAAAATCGATGAGAAATATTAAACCAATTAATAAAATCAATTTTCAATTTTTCTTTCAGATTAAGGGGGAATGATCTTCTCGTAACTGTTAATACGGAATTCAAATGCATGGTTGGTAATAAAAGTAGATTTTTAAGAATTCAAGTGAGACCAGAAGTATCTATTCCAACATTCCAAAGAGATGGTGATCAAATTATTTATTCATTACCACCGTCTCTAAGTATTATTGATGCTGGCGTCAACGATAGGCAACACGTTCGATAAATTAAATTTTAAGAAATTATGAAAAACAAACTTAAATTCATTTTCAGAAGTAATTTGTTTATTTTGTGAATATCTCAGAAATTTTAAGGATTTGGTCAATTTGTCAAGAGAAACTTTTTGCAGTCTATGAAATTTCCTGTAGAAAAGGCATCTACAAATATTTTGCGGAAATCAATTGCTTCGGAGATATTCCCAAAAGAAACTTAACTTTATCAATGAAATGACATTTGCGAGGAAATTGAACAAATTAATTCTCTCTTCCATTTAATAATTAGCAAAACAATGTACAAAAAAAAAACAGAATAAGAAGAGAGCATGAAGTGTACTTAATTATATTGAATATGTCGTCTGACGATTGGCTTAAAAGAATGTTAAAATAATTAACGTTGATGATAATTTATAACTAATTAATATTTTGACGAAAATCCGCTGGTCGATTTATTAATTACTTTCAGTTTATATATATATATTTCTATTATATACTTTCTACTCACAAAAAAACTGTATTTTTATACAATTTTTATTGCTGAAGAAAAAAAAAATGAATGTAATCACAAAAATACAATTTTTTGTGCCATAAAGAGTATTTTTTTTCATCAATTAAACTATCTTAAATTGCTGAGAAAAAATCACTTCAACAAAATTAACTTAAATTGATTGAATAAAAAATAATTTAAACAGACGTTGAATCCTCACTATCAGAATCACAATCAATACCATAAAGTCTACATATATCAGTTTCTGATATATTTGAATTAACAGCAATTTCATATTTATTCTCACCAAGATTACCAGATGATTTTATTCGAATTGTTGTTTCTTTTTGTTTCAATCCATCACACTTAGTAACCGATGATTTATTACTATCTGGACTCTTCTTTTTCTTACCTGGTGATGTTTTACCAGGTGACAATTTTTTTCCCGGTGATGTTTTAGTTTTCTGATGAATTTTCAGTGTTTCATCAACTTTTTTCTCTTCTTCGAGGCACTTCTTCATCCATTTTGGTGCCTCAGATGAGTAAACATGCGTTTTTTTCATGTACTTCGGACTACTCAGAATCATTGGAATCTCTGTCTCGATAACAGTCGTTATAACTTGCTCATTCTCATCAAAATTACTCTCCAAATATTTTTTACGCGGTTTTGAAGCAGATAGCTTGCCGATTACTTCCTTCGTCTCTTCTTTGCTGTCATAGGTATACGAGTAGTGTCTTTGTATGTGTTTAGGCATAACTGATGATTCCTCAGGTTTATTGGGTTGTGAATCGGCTGAAATCAATTTTATCTCTTCAGTTTTTTCCACACGTTCTTCACAAATCTCTAGTATTACTTCGGTTTCATTTGGCTTTGCTTCGGGGATGTCTGACGACTTGTCGATACTCAGGAGAGAGTGGCGAAGACCTGGAATAATTGAATCTGTGAAAAATTCATGAGCGAAGAGTTGAAATAGGATGAGTTTTATTATTGTCGTTCATTTTTCACGAAAATCTTGGAAACTGAAAAAGATAGCGTAATTTCACTAAATCCTTTTTTTTTGAGATTTTCAAGAACTACAAAAAATGTCCAAGGCAAATTGTAAATTTCCCTTTATTTTTCCAGAATTTTTTTTCAGGAGTGAAGGAGTTCACGAAAAATTCTGAAAAAATTGAGATAATTGCACAATTTTTGGAAAATTCTTTTGTAGAAGTCTTCAGTCTCAAAAAAAATCACCGATTATTTTGCTTCGATTCTTTATTTTTCAAAATATTAATTTTTTCACCTGCTATACTGTGTCGTTGTCTTGCAGGTGGATCAAGAAGTCTTCGGAGACTAGAATTCCTAATTTCCGGTACCGACATACGTTCTCTCGTTGAAATTGACGGCGGTGGACCAACTAATTTGCCCTGGAAAATTGGTGCCAGCATATGCCGATCTGTTGACGGAAGTAAAGGACTTGTTGAGGCAATTATAACTCCCTCTAATCCTTCACTTGGCACTATCAATTTCTCATCTTTCTGATGTTCTGAAATCGGTGATGATGCTATTGGTAGAAGTCTCCTTGCTCTTGTACCGTCTGGATTCAATTGACTGTCGAGACTGTATCTTTGCTTTGGAGTGCCAGCAATTAGTTTCAATTCATTCTGTGATTCGAGTTCTGGAATTGAGAAACGATCACGGGGTTTTGTATCTTTTGACGATTTGAAACGAGATCCTCCAAAATCGAGGACCGAGAGACGATCACGCTGAGATATTTTAACGTTCGAACCAAAGCGCTTTGGTTTTATTGGAGAGTGTAGGGACGTGGGGCGCTCGATCCACGTGTGAAGACAGGGATGAGAGAGTCTCTGATGTTGAATTTGACCTGAAAAGAACAGCATTAAATTAAAATTCCGAAGTCTAATAAAGTAATTCAATTAATTGAGTGACAAAAATTGAGAAATAAAAATAGGCGAAAGTAGAGCGGAATGGGGATTTCAATGGAGCGCGGAAAATTTTATTTTTTCCAACGATTCCATCCAAAAATTGATAAGAAAACAGATTTACATAATTTATCTTTCAGTTCAAATTTCATTTGTTTGGGCATGAATGGAGAATCAAATTCTTCCCACTTTTAAAAATTATCACTTTTCCAGGAGTCTTTCCGGTTCTATTTGTTGGAGTGACTTGAGAACGATCCGGAGTAAAAGGCGAGATGATTTCCTATCGATTTATGTAGAATTTTTATTGTCAACTTTTAAGCGCTTTAGCTTATTTTATAAAACTCAATTTCTTCTATAATATTGTTGCGTAACTCCCCTCTAAATCCTGTGTTCCACGGGAAAAGAAGGAAGATATATAGATAGATAGATTTATTGATCGACTGTGGGCAAATTCCTATAAAGCCGAAACCAATTTAAGTTAGATTAATTACATATTAGAAGTTTGAATGATCGGGGATTCATAACAAGTTGAATAGATTATTCTATCATAATAACTTTGTGTAAAATTCCATTATGTTCATCAATTGTCAATTTTAGTCACAAGAATCTAATTGAAAATCTTCAAATGAATAACATAAATAAATATAAAAGATTGTTCATATGAAAAATTCATTTGAAAAAATATAGAATTCATAAAAATAGTTTATATGAAAATAGACGAACAAGAAACCAGCAACGATCGACTTTTGGAATCAATAATAAAGAGGATTTTGGAAAACGTCGAGATCAACACATCTGTAGCGCCCCAAAAATGAACTGTCATTTGAATTGATAATTGTGTTTGGTGTCTCTCATTTGCAACAACATAATCTTCAAAAAGCAATATTTTTGTTCGAAAACCACATGAATTGATAGCAAATACTCTCACAAATGTGGAATTTTTCACATTCTCAACTATTCATTCCGAAAAGAGCTATTATTTTCGGCTGAAGATGATGAACGTTCAAACAGGAAAAAAACAATGATTGAATTTTTATCAGCTTCTCAAAAATATCAGCAGAAAAACACCCAGCTCAAAAATTTTCTGAATAAAATATCAAGTTAAAATTAGAATATTTTCTACTTCTTTATTACATCACACAATTAAATACGCCAGAGACCATAATCGCTATAATTTCACAATTCAAATTAATTTATGAATATTAAAAAATGATCGCAACGTACGCTTTTATTCTATAATTTTTGTTGACGATATTGTGTGTCGCGAACAATTTTCAATTGAGACACTAACTCACCTAAATTTCAAACAATCTCTGCGATTATTTCTCATTCCCTTTATTTTATTTCACTCCATGAATTCCATCACTTCTAACTTCGTTATGATATTCAGAACACATTTGAATTGATTTTACTCCTCTCATTATTTTCTAAAGCGCCGATGATTGCAATATGAGACCACTGCTTCTGCGCGCTTTCCCACGTAATAAATTCGTATTGGCATCACGAATGAGACTGATACATGACAACAATATGAGAAAAATAGTACATCAATACAGGACAATGCATATACATCATATTGTTTTGTATACGATGAGAATTTTCATACAAAGACGACATCTTCATAATGAACTAAAAATTAATGAATTTAATCAAATAATTTATTTTATTTCTCTCAATTGATCTCAAAAGTTCTTTCATATTCATCATTAACAGAGGAGATTGAAGCAGAATTGATCAGATTTTATTTCGAAGTGGAGAACTTAAAAAAAAATGAGCCAATAATATAGACATGCTGGAGCATTATCTCAATCTTTCTTAGATTATTTCAGTAGAAACCAAAAGTAAGAAAATCCGGAGGTCAAATTTGTAGTGAAGAGAAACATTTTTTTATTAATAAAAGATTGCCTTTTTTGTCAAAAATCGAACGTTTCCATTCAAATACTCACGGATCACACTAACAACAATATTTTCGAAATCCCCTACGCATTTCTGTATCTATGTACATCTACTCTTGAATTGAAATTCGCACCAGTTACACTGTGTGCCGCAGAGTGCTGCAAATTCAAGGAGCCTCGCAAGAATGGCTCTGGGGGTCATCTTTTTTTAAATATCGAATTGATTATCTTATTGCCTTTTTTCCACGAAAAAAAAATATCCAGAGAAGATTTTGATTTTTTAAATACTTTAACAGTGGTGTAATGATTAATCCCTTAATCAATGAAATCACTTCGGGGGGAATATTCGTAGTTCATTGGATTGAGTTGTGGGTGTTCCGTAGTATCTGCCTCGGTGAGTCACCTCAAACCACCTGTATTCACTCATTTGGCACAATTATAGCTATCGAAATTGTCGAGCTATCTATCTGTAATTCCGAGGAGTCATGTCCAATTCAGTGGTTCATGAACTATCCAGCCCTCATCATTTCCATCAGATTACTGGGTTTAATTAATTCAGGTATCAATAAGGCGGAATATACACATTTTAGTTCCTGTCTTATATCATGGGAATCGCTTGATATCAGTGAAAATATTAGAGATGGATTTTTTCTGATGATTCTATTCAGAATCTAAGAAAATTTCTGACAGGAGTCACGTGTCAGAATTATTATTCTTTAAAATTTTTCAAAAATCGATTTTTTGAGGATATTACCTGGAAATCCCCCGAAAATTTTATTTATTCACAAAAATTATGTGGTTAAAAAAAAACGATAGATTTTTGAGCCAATCATTAAGCAAAAATTAATTTTCATTAAATCTCCTATAAATAATTGAAAAAAAGAGAAATTTTCCTTCTCAAACGACATAAATCGATAGGAAAGTATTTCAGTTTTCATTTAGAACCTACCCCTCCACCTGATATGATCGATAGAATCGGAAATATTTTCAGAAGACTATATTTTTCCAAATCTGGAAAGAGTTTGATCTTCCATTCATGTCCGAAAAAGTAAAATTTTCCAAAAATTCAAATAAATCTATGCTGCTATATGTTTTACAAGGGAAATTTCCTCGGCTTTTCAATAAAATCGTTGAAAAAATCCCACCTCGAGCTGTTTCCTTCAAATCCCCGTTTTACCCCACTCTCCTTTGCTTAAATCATTGTTTATATTAAAATGAAAATAAGCACAAAGAAATCTCAAGTTTTTTTTAGAAAGCTGCTCTAGTATATCTCCATTGCTAAAACCCTAATCCAATCCTGCATCAACTCACCTGGATAATAATCTCCAGTAATCAGAGTCGGTTGTGACAGTCTTTCTCTCTTTCCACCAGGTCCAAGCAATAATCTAGAAGATGAACTGTTCTGTCCGCTCATTTTCCTCGGAAAAGTTCCACTCTCAGTATAACAATGTACATTAGGTGTTGACAGTCTCTCCTCTTTAATTTGAAAATTACTGGTAGTATCACCGGAAGTCCGTAGACTCGAATACGACAGTTTCGATCCTTTCATACCACCAACAAAATTGAATCCTGAAAAACTGGAGTTCAGAGTTGGCTGGGACATTCTGTATCTCTTATCAGGCGATGCTGATGATCTTGATGTGTCACTGTTGTAAGGAATCATGAGAGTAGGAAGATTTGGCTGAGAATAACGAGACCTTTGACTGGCAGGTGAGTAGCTTGGTGGTAAAGGCGTCGTAGATCTGGTGTTTTCCGTTATATTTGAGTCCTGTGAGTCAATGGAGGACTGTGATTGTGGTGCTGGTGGTTTCACGGGATTTATGTGGAGATTTGGCTGCGATAGACGTGTCTTCTTTGGATAGCCTGGTGTCAAACTTGGTCTCTTCAGGTGATCAATTAGGTTCGGTTGGGATAAACGGATACATGGATTCGGACGGAGTGGCCCCGGTCGGTTTAGGTACCATAAATCCCGACGGGAGTATGGCTCACATCAGAGCGACTCTTCTTCGCGCAATCGACGCATGAAGACTGGGCGAACGTCCTCGAAGAATGTTGGTAGATCTAATTCAGCTGCTCGTGCTATTCCACCGTCTTTACACTCCAGCCAGTATGTGTCCATCATTCCTTTTCCCTAAATTTTATTTTTGTGATTACTCGAGAATTTTTTTTTCATATAACTATATCTAATTAGGTGTATTTGGGTCTTTAAAAGTGCAAAAAAAACTAATTTTCAGATCTGATCAGATCCACTTCTATCAATTTTTTTAGATCTACCAAGATCTAAATAGATATAATTATATCTGGTCAGGTCTACTAGTATATCTGCCTATATCGCCGCAGATATGCCGTAATATCTACCGAGAGATGACTACAGATCTAATTCTATCTAATTAGATAGAATTGTAAAAAAAAATCTTCTGGGTATGGTCATTACTGATTCTCTCTTCCCTACCGATTAGTTTATAGATTCTTGACTAATTTTGAGAATTTAATGGGTGACCCAGAAAATTCTTGCGGTTTTCAATAATGAAACTGTATAGGGGAAAATGTTCAGATCTGATTGAATCTAGTCAGATCTAATTAGATATGCTCTGATTGAATGTCATTAATTTGAGTAATTCAATTTCATTTATCATTATTTCTTTGTTCTTCAAACTTAGAGAAGTTATGTTTTCAAAGAACCGTTCTGTAATTCATAAGGGAAATAAATCTTCTTTCAAAAATTTCTGATCCGGTAGATCTGCTCTGATTGAACTGGAAGAGCTGGGCTCTAATTGAATCTGTTCAGATCGGTTGAGATCTGATCAGACTGATTTTTTTAAAGTTGTTTTCGATCTAGTCAATTTTGGTGAAATTCCAGATCAGATTAGATTTGGAGGACCTTCGATCCAATTGAATATGATCAGATCTGAAGGTTTTCCCTCTGGGTGGTGAATAGATTCTTGATGAATGAAGATGTGCAATAATTTCTCCGGGGAACATTAAAAAAGGGTTTATGCCTATTACCTTCACGTCAACGAGGCCACGATGAGATATTTTGAATCCTCCAACTGCATCCAGAGCTCTTTTCATCTCCAAACTGATGTGGATTCGCAGAGCTACATAAAACAGTTTTGAATAGCAGATTTTGTTCAATTGTTACAAGTGAGCACTCTTATTTATTGATTTTACCTTCTCCAGTGGATTCCATTCTGCTGGCTGTGTTGACAGTGTCACCGAAGAGACAGTATCGTGGCATTTTCGTGCCCACAATTCCTGCTACAACAGGACCTGTATGAGCACCACTGCGAATTTGTAGATGCTCTCCAGGTCTTTTGGGGACTTGAAAAACTGAGGAAGCTGCCAATAAATCGAGGGCCATTGTGGCAATTTCAGAAGCATGTTTATCACCTGCAAAAACGAATTTTGAAAGTGAAGGCCTTTGAGAAAGTGAGACTCTCCAGTTGCATCAATTTACAACCTTCCTTAAAGGGTTCGGGGAGTAAACGCGAAACGACGGGAAAAAGTTGATTTCTTAAACAGCGGTAAAACAAATTGTTTAGAATGACCTTAAATTTTTTTCAAAATTTTTCATCTAATCGGTTTTAAAGTAATTAACGAGCATACATGGGTTCTTATGCATCAAATCTACCTTAGCACAAAAACCTTGTTACCGCCTGAGTTGATGAGGAAGATCTCGTACTAATAAAAATTCGATTTAAAAGAGCCGATGTATCAGATGCAATTTTGATTATTCACTACTTTAAAACCGATCAGATGAAAATTCTGTAAAGAATAGTACATAATGAGGATATCACTAGGAACGTCCTGTATGAATTTCAAACAATAGCACCAAACTTGCAAACCTAAACAAACTCTTTAATTATCAATAAGTCTTAATATATAGTCCTCTATTCGAAATTGATTTATGATTAATTTTTACCATTTCTGACTGGCAGTCCCGAGGCAACCATGTAAGAATCTCCAATTGTTTCCACTTTATAAACATCGTAACACTCGATTCTTGCATCGAATAATTTATAAATTGAGTTTAAAAATGTCACGACCTGAAAAATTTAAAAACATTCATCTCAATTGTTGTTTCGTTCTTTTTTTTTCTCAAAGAAAAAGCAAAAAAAAACTTGCCTCCAGTGGCGTATTTTCTGCGGCAATTTCTGTGAAGCCAACGATGTCACTGAAATAAACTGTGACAGCCTCGTAGTATTCAGCGGGCACCTTAAAAAAAAATTTGAGGAAAAAAAAACCGAGAAACAGCTTTTGTTACAAATTTGAAGTGATAAGTTTGAAATTAATTGTACAGCATGCATACGCATTTCAACCTGCTGCGTCTGCTTGAGTTGCTGTGCAACAGATGGTGGTAACATTTGGAATAAAAGAGTGTCACTCTTCCTCTTCTCCCTTTTTAATTCTCTTGCTTTTTGAGCTAAATTCGCTGCATACATCTATCACGAGCACATAAAAAATGAGTGAAAATTTTTTATTAGTGATGAAAAATCTTTTGGGACTAGAATATTCCGGAAAATGTTTGTTGTACAGATATTTTCGGTAAAAGTGATCGAAAAAAAAAAAAATGATTAAAAAAAAATTGAATCCAGAAAAATTGACGAATTAGATGTTTTCAATGGAACGATGAGTAATAGAATTCCTTCAATAATTTTATTGAAAAGCTTTCATGAAAAATTGAAAGCTTCGCGAAATTGAAAACCCTATAAATCAATTGACCCTTCTATTTTATAGCGAATGTCCTCATGTTTCCAACAAAATTGCCGAGAAGATTATATTTCAAATACTCTAACTCATTCAAAGCAATTTTCGTCATACAAAGATCTCGGATTGCAATTGAAATGGAATAGTTTCGAAATTACAATTATATGAGACTCATTGACATTCAAAAAATATATGTTTAATAAAATGTTTTACTAAAATATTTGCAAAAAGAATCAAATGAGCATAAGGAACTCATGATAATGATTTCAGACAGATTTAAACAGCTAGACCGATAAAATTATTGTTTTCATTCAACTAAATTGCGATCGAACATATCCGAAATATTCGCCAATTTCCTGCAGATATTTACAATAAGACATCAAGGATTAATTGAAAATAAAGCTTACTGATTCAAAGCAGATTTACCTGAATCGTTGCAACTGCATTGCGAACAAGAACGATAATTATCGGTGAAATAACTAGAACTAGAACGACAATTGCAATGCCAGCTGCTTGCTTGTTACTTGCATCTTGCAAAGTTGAATTAACGTAGTCTCTGTTAATCCAAGGACAACGGATATTATTGATCGATAAATCTGCGAATTGTTTCAATCGTCAAAAAGTAAAGCAGGACAAGTCAATTTTTTTGTGAATCATTTTTTATGCTAATATCTAGGGAATTAAGCAGGATAGAGCGTTTTTATCCTAGATATTTTTTTTCGCTCTTGACATTTTCTACAGAGAGGATTAAAACAAAATGTTACTATCTTGCTGAGTTTGCGAGATGAATATTCTCTGAAGAAGATGAAAAAAAAAAGACTCATCAAGTTTTACTTCTTCACTACTAAATTATGGAAATATCTCGGAGTCTAATAAAAATATACTTAAAAAAAATGGATAATTCAATGCTTATGGATTTCTTCATTTTTCCATTCGAATTATATTTTTCTTCATATTTTTTGAAGAATTTTAGTTTTTTTTAGTGAATAAATTTCTCAAATTTTGAAGATTTTTTCTTTGAAATTTGAATGATTATTTTCTAGTATTAACTCAGGAATAAAGTCAGCTTTTTTTAGTTCATTACCGTATCATGTGCCGAAGCTCACGCTGCAGTTTTCTCAATTCGTCCACGTAAGTTGCCATTGAATCAAAATATTCTATAGCATCCTCAACATTTGGCTGTCTCCTGTAATTCTTTAAGATTTCATCTCTCCTTGAAAGAAAAAAAGGATTTCCAATTAATTATTCATTCAAACAAACGAATAACTTTTTATTTTAAATAAAATTTATTTCTCTCAATATTTTTACTCAATTTTGAAAAAAATTCATGCAAGTTCATATTCATTATTTGGAAAAATTAGAAAAATGTCAGTAAATTTTTTTCTTTTCTCATTGTTATCTCGATGGCAATTGAAATAGAAAAATGAAGTGAATTTCGCGATAATTCTACAAATAAAAATGCACATACGAGTGAAACAATACTAATTATCTCACCTCGATTTTATTTTACCATATTCTGGCATTGTTCTTGTAAGTTCAGCGTACAATGTCTTCAACGAAGGAACATAAGATAGTGAACCATTAAGGAGATCTCTACCAAGTGCCTCATGACGTACATAGCTAACGTAATTGTCCCCGATGAGTATCCCGCGTCCAAAATAATTGATTCCATCAACGGAGGCAATACCGAGGCTCTCGATACTCCGCAGTAAATTCTTGAATGCGATTAAATATCTGAAATTAATACCGCGCCATTTTATTCAATTTAACGTAATTAATTCATGATAAAATTACCTCCATACTCCGCTGTTATCCGTCTCTTTGATCTGTGCCGTCAATATATCCAACATTACTGCATTAACGCTTGTGTACCATGACATTACATCCGATATGCTGCTTTCCTCTGTTATCTTTTGTCTGAGAAAATCAATCGAGTGAGAGAAAGAAATTTTAAATTACTCGAAATTGAATTAAAAATTCAGTAATGAAGAGGTAAAAAAACAGAATAAGTCTATTTTGCTTGTCAGTCATTGTTGTAAAATATTTCTTAATTTCCAAAACATGTATTTTTAAAAAATTAATGGAAGGATAAATAGATGCATTTGGTTTTACTTTTCGGTTACTGAATTTGATTTTGCTGCATCGATTCTCCTGAAATATTCCAATGAATAGTTGATTGAAATCGAGAATTTCTTGTAATATCCATTTTAGTAAAGAAAAATAAGGGCTACAAATAAGGCCATAACAACGAATTTTTTTATCTAGCTTAGTTTTCAAGAGGAAGTGGTGAAATCAAAATTTAAGCTTTCCCAGTATTCTGGAAATGTCTTCAAAAGGAGCAGATTTATAGAAATTCATCAAAATACACTTCTTACAGAGAATTCAATTTCCTATTAAAGATATCTCTCGACAAATTTCCGTAAACTTAACGGAATCCAAGAAATTTCACTTAAAAGAATTTAATGGAGAAACGCTTACTTTATCCGATTTTTTTTTTTTGTAGAAAATTTCAAAAACTAAACGGAGAATCAGGTCAAAAAGGGTGTAGGTCAATTACCGAGATTTTTTCAAAGTGATAAATAACGAAAAATTGGACTTATCTGGTTTTACCTCTTCATTACTGAATGATTCAAAAAAAAGTTGGTCACTGCAATTAAAAAGTCATAAAATCAGAATTTAAGTTTTCATTATTTTGGCAATATTTCTAAAACGGCTAGACTTATCAAAATTCATCAGACGACTTTTTTTTGAAGAGGATCTAATTCTCTACAAAATAAAAGGTCTCTTGAAAAATTCCACCTCAAAAGTCATCGATCCAATTATCTATCCTATAAGTCCTCAACAAAGACTTCATAACAATGAACAATTGATTCATTAGATTAGAAATTCATTTAATGTTCGTATATATACGTCAAGTACTCTAAATGATCGGTGATGCGGTCATCCATGTCGCGCACACGCGAAGAACCACCCCAGATACTCTGCTTTGAGGGAATTTATTACGCCAGCCTGAGTGCCTATATCGGTTATTGGGTGAATGCTCACGAATAAAGAAGGAAAAATCTCTACACACACACACACACACACACACACATACTATTTGCTAGATCAATAGCCATTGTATTCATCCTGGAGGCCAAAAAACACTCATAAAGTTAAAACACTCATGAAATTACCTGAAGTCATCTAACTGAGCTTGAAATGCCTCTTTGTTGACAACATTGTATATTTGCGTTCTCGCTTCATCTCGAGGCACTGATACCAGTGGCCATGTTGTCATGTTGCTCAATGTTTGATCTGTCGTTGCGTATCTCTGGGTCAGGTTGAATCTTTGGTAATCGTAATGTCCACTATTAGCATTCCAAACATTGAGAAAATATTTTTTTTTTTGGTTGCTTTTGTCAGGAGGGACACTGGGGCAAAACGGACCTGCGAGGAGGAAGGAATAGGTTTTTTTACGCGAATAGAATTTATGAAGATTTTTTCGTTTAATTCTTCACTTAAAAATTTTTTATTCATTTTTTCCCGGAGATCCGTTTTGCCCCGGTTTTTACTATGATCTTGGGTAGTTTTTCATGCTTAGGGTTTCATTGGAGAGCCTGGGAAATTTATACTGAAAAACTCTATAATGAAGCTCTTCTAGGGATTCATCAATTGCAAAGTTTGTCGATGAAAATTGGGCTTCATTGAAGTATTTTCCATGAATTTCATATGGGGTTTTTCAAACAAACACTTTACCCCATTGCCAACGTTAATTAATCACTCCCACTCCTCCAGGAAATCGCAAAATAAAAATTACTTGAATGCATGTAAAAGCCCAAGGCCCGAGGCTACGTATTATTAGAAATTGCAAGATTGTATATATCTACTGTACTTATTGTTGCATAATATGTTGATAAAAATCCTTAAACTTAAACTTCCAAGAATTTACTTAAAGGGTTTTTTGTCAATAATGATTTTCCCTATCCTCAATTTTCCGTTAGACTACCTCCACCCTCAGTGGTCTCACAAAACCCCACACTACTACTTAAATATATGTAAAAGCTTAAGGGCAGTCGCTATGTACCTTGTCTTTAGTCTATAAGCTTGTAGATATAGTAAAGTTGATTGTATTTATGTTTGATAAAACTCTTTGAATCTTAAAAATTTCAGGAATTTCGTAATATCGTTTTTTTGGTAAAGGAGGAGTAAAGCTCGACCAACTAAAAGTATTTATTTTTAATATTAAAAATCCGAATTTTTTCAATCATTTTTTAGTGATTTTCTAGGGAGCAAAAATTTTAGCTTCAGATGTAATAACAGATTAATAATTTATTCAAATAGAGTAAAGTACCATTTTTTTGATTGAGTGAAGAGAGAGAGAGAGAGGGAACTTGATAAAAAGAGAAGAAGTAATCAAAATCATCGATATTTTGTTGACAAAGACAGTTGGTGTAAAAACACAAGGATAAACAGAGACCGATGGTCTGAGGAGATGATAAAATTGGGAACTCAAACTCTTGATCCTTCTCTTGGCCAGTATAATTTTGGTTGTCTGGAGCAATACATCAAAACTGTGAGTTTTGGGTCAAAAGTTTGTTGCAACCACTGCATGTGAATTCTTTTGGAAATCCAGCTATGGATGATTATCCACGATTTTTCATTCAATCTGCATTAAATTTATTTTAGTTTTTTTTTCGCATCTCTTCGTTTCTATTTGTATGCGGTATTTTTAGATTGATATTGTTCCACGCGAAGTGTACAAGTTATTGACAAATGGGAAATAAGTACGTTTTAAAAGCACAATTAGCATAAAGTCCTTGTTTTCGTATTAATACAAAAATTGAATTTTTATGCCCAATGGAAGTGGGCGGAGTTTGTTGTCAATAAAATCTTCATCAAAAAATTCCGAATGTCATTTATAGGATAGGCTCCTTTTCGAGGCCTATATAGTGTATAGTATACACCACTACGTCCTCATCGTGGCCTCGGGTTACGCAAAACGTGATGATAATCTCAATTTCATTTGATGGTTCTTTTTTTTCGTTCTATTGAAAAAATTCAATTAAGATTTTGTCTCTTAGTTTTGGAATCTTATGACCGACCTCTGATCAATCAAAATACATTCCATTAAGTATAAAAACTCAGAAAATCTTTAAAAAATTTCATTTGGTACTGCCGAGTGAAACTACCCCTTCACCATTTTTTTTTAGTTTTGAATAAATAATTTTTTCCTATTTTAAACTTCTTGTATCGAAACAATTAAGATAGTATAAGCACTGAAAGCTCATTGTCATTATGTACTGAAGCTACTGGGCTATTACTATAGTTATAGTTATAGATAAGAGCTTTGTAAATAGTCGTTACGATATTCTTGGTTTTACAATGAATATTCATTTTTTTCTCGCACGTGAGGAACCTTGAACGAAATTTAATTTTGAATTTCTGACAGAATTTGAATGACAGATTGATTAAAACTCGAGATTTTATTTTTTATTAAATGAAAAATTCACTCCTATATTTTAACGGATATTTTTCGCTGGCAATTCCAGTTGTGCATCAGACACATTGAAAATCAGAGAAAAAAATTGATGAACAAACGTGAAATTTACGTTATTTTTAGGTTTTTCAGATAGATTTTCAACGATAAAAAATGTTAATTAAAAAAAGTAGAACTTTGAACAACATTGGAATTTGTGTAGAATGGGAAGAGTTCAATTTTCATTAAAAAAGAGGGAATTAATTTTTTCCCGTATTATTATTTCATTAAAAAAATTCATGAAAGCTTATTATTATCATTCACGAGAAATTGCAGATATTCTAATTAATTTTTTGTTCTTCGTTTTTCATTCTTGCATGAAAAACGAAGAAAAAAAAGTTGATGCAGATAAAAAAAAGCAGAAAAATAAAGTGCATTGAATGAACGAATTCTTCGGAGAAGAAAAATCTCCATGAAAATTTGAAATTACGAAATATCAGAATAATGAAAAAAACAGGACGATGTCAGCATCAATATTCCGATTAATTCAAATGAAAATTCTTTAATCAAAGCACGAATTCTTCAATTTCATCTCCCCACTGAATAAACAGCTGATATCGATTTTTCTCCCTTTAAATTCTTCACCCACTTTACTCACAAATAGGTGAACATACAGAGTGTCCTTGTACCTGTTTACAATCTTATCTCTCGTATTTTTTTTCATTTTATCTCTATCAAAGGAAAATTGTCGACCGTGTCCCAGATAATATACCTGGAATTCGCAGTAATTCACCCTTAACATTCGCTACGTAATTTCACACAGGTGAAATAAAAATCGTACGAATACAAATCGATAACAGCTGTTATATCTCTCATTCTTTTCATGGAACTGATGAAATAACTATTTTATAGGAAAAAAAAAGTATTAAAAAAAAATCTCATAAAAAAGATCCGCATTTTTTTTCAAATGAATTTCCTTTTTATTCACCCTCAGGAGTTCTTTTGTAAATGGATTCTTCCCTCTATTTTCATTCATTCACATCGAATGGCATCTTTAATTAAACATACCTCAATCTACTTCCATTGGTGTAAATAAAAAAAGCAACTTCTGATCTCTCGAGCTGAAGACGCGTAACCACTTTACCAAGATCCGTTGCGATCGTCACCTATTCACAATAATAATCATAATAAAAATAGTTTATTTCTTTAAATAGAAAAGAGGGAGTGAAGCCCGATGAAAACGAAAACAAATGATCCTGAAAATAGCAGACATCTGACCATTGCAATTTCTCTTTCTTTACAAATAAATTATTCTTAGAAAATGGAAATGATGCGTATGTAAAAAACTGGAAAAACTATGATTGCAAATTTCACAAATATTTTATGAATAATAATTTATCTGTTTGGAAAAATTATCAAATGTGTGCTTATCACGGTATCATAAAGAAATTTCTTTCACCTCACCTATCTTCGTAAATAATTGACACAAGAATTGAAAAAAAAAATTATATATTGTTCTACTTCGTTGAAGTTGATTTTTTTGAGTGAAAATTGAAAAAAAAAATTATTACATTGAGAATACAATTGCAGTTATTTAAAACGATCTCCTGTTTCCACTGCATTGGAAAATTGTGTGAATAAGTAGAATTATCTACGGATCTATTATTTACACATTTGGAAAGAAAGTGGCATCGTAAAAGGTAGATGGGCGCGTTTAACACATATTTGTACGACACTCATTTTGCTACTCTTTTCCACCTACAACTCATTTCATCGATCGTAACCCGGGGAATAATAAAATAAAAAGGAAAAAAAAAATTGGAAAAGAAGTAATTGTAGAGAATGAGAAGAGTACATAGTGATATTTTTATAGAGCTTTTTAAGGCGTAATTTAAAAAAATTTAAGAGGATTAATATTTCATTTGAATTCTTAAATTCATTAATAAATTCAACCTCTGAAATTTTCCACAAATATTAAATTTAATTACAGAAAATTCCAACTTAATGAATTTCGCATCAAATAATCCCTCAATTCCTATTAAATAAAACGATAAAATATTTCTGGGTCAAGGAAACATAGAAATGAGTGACGTATTATAACTGTCAATTTACCTGTGCCTCAATATCGGAAACTTCTTGGCGATAAATGAGGATATCGTGAAGTGTATTTGCTGTCTGTACAATTAGAGCGAGTATAGGTATAAATGGTAATATAAGCATCTGTAGCAATTGGATCCTCCTACCACGGCGATGTGCTGGATCTGTTGCACGTGCCCAACATGATTTGTTTCTGGATTTTGTTGCTGACACATCATCCGATGATAAACTGCGTACGGAACTTGATTCAGCTACACAGGAGCCGTTGTGTGGTGACATTTTACACTTTATTTGATATCTGTTTGAAACAGATAGAATCATTTTACTCATATTTAAGAGTAGAGGAGACTGGAGCAAAATGGAATTCCGGAGGCAAAATGATTTGGGATTTTTTTTGGGAGTGAAGATCCTTCCAGAAAAAATTACCCAATAATATAGATATGTTGGAACATCTCGAATTTTTTCAGATTTTTCTCCACAAAGTTCTTCACTCCGAAAAAAAAATCCTGGATCGTTTCATCTTGGAGGTATATTTTGTCGTACTGTTCCTTATTGATGATTTGATTAACCTCTACAGAACTCCAAAACCAGTATACTGGTAGTATAAAAATGTTTGTTGAAACCACGTTAAATGCTTATATATAATCTGAGATTCACATATTCAGGTGTGAATTCAAGGGAAGACTATGGTGAAATTCAAAAGTCTTTGGTTGATGAAGGGATCCATTGAGTGACATTTGGCACATGATAGGATGTGTCAAGAAACCTAAAAAATGTTTGACTCAATCCATTTTGTCCCGTATTTCAAGATAAAACGTCATTGTAGAAAATCATTTTCTAGTTATCTATAATCTGTGATATAAAACGAATGCCTAATTTTATCCTCCGACGGCTAACTCATCTTGCATCTTAGACTTTCGGCCTTCGCTGCTCTCGGCTGTAAGCTCACTTCCGTCCCAGTGTGCAGAAATAGTATATTACATGCCTAGGGCAGTAATGTAAGAAATGTCTCAGAGCATATGTAATTGTTGGCCGAGGTCAACAAACATGTGCTCCGAGGCTTTCTTACTTACTGCCCAAGGTGTGTATAATATTTCTCTGCACACTGGGACGGAAGTGAGCTTACGGCCGAGCGTAGTGAGGAAAAATTGACATTCTCATAAAAGATATTTTTTCTCCTATTCTTCACGTAGCAATTATTCACAATGGATTAAATACAATTCACTTCAATGGCAAATGAAATCCTACCCTGTTTTCCGATTTTCTGCACTGCAACGACCAGAAGCAGAAATTTGAAAAAAAAATTAGTAGAATAGAAATAATTATGCTCTGAGTTCCTGTTCAAAGTGCTTAGTTTGAACTTTCCAGAAGTTTCTCCAACAGTTTGATGGAATTATTTGTTTCAAAAATCAAATGCACAATGATAATTGTAATGACGAACTTATAAGAAATTCATTCAGAAAAATTCTTCTAAGTGTCCGTCTCTTCAGTAAAGACCTCGAGTATCTCCGAGTTTCCCTACTGAATAAATTGATAATTCAAGACGACCATATAGTCAAGCTTCGCCAATGTGCATCATCAGAGTTACGCGGATCTCCCAAAGACGCACCGAGTCTCTAAGAGACGCTCAGGCGTCTCTAAGAATCTAGATAGTTTCTGGGAGATTGTAATTTTTCATCTCGGCCTGATGTGATTTCAATCCTGCCTTCCCACCCCTGACTCTAATAATCCGTACATCTGACTACACTTTTCAGCGTATTATTCATAGACAAACAATCTGTGAAAAGTTATACATTTTGCATAATTTAACTTGTTTCGGTCCCTGAATTATATATCCACTATAAAAAGTATGAATTATTTTTTTGCCTATGATGAATACATGATACCAGATACCTTTTTTACCACTTTTCTAAGGCGGATGTGCCCCTTGAAATCCCGACCCTCTAGAGATTAATAATTATTCCAATAGTTGTAATTCACAAATTATCGATTCGATGATCATCATTCGATTTTCGAAATGCCTGGAACATAGTTTTAAAGGAAAATAAAAAACAAATCTTTATTATAGCGAATAACTGACCATATATTGAAATTCGAATTACTTGTGCAAATTTTATATATTACAGATGTATATGGCACTTATATTATTAATATATTTATTATATATCAATAACATATCTTGTTACATACACAGAGAAAAATGCTTTCTTAATTTAAGAATGTGCAGTCACTTGATTTAAGTGAGAAAAGTCACTTAATTTAAGTGACTGCACATTCTTAAATTAAGAAAAAAATTTTCTCTGTGTATAATAGATACGAATTGAGTATTCGTCGCATATTCTATTCATATTAAGATATTTGCAAGATGTACTCATAATATATGAATTTAAAGTAGATATCTCATATATTTTCTCATGTATCATCTTTATAGAAGAAATATATATCATATATGTGTCGTAAATTCGGAATTTCCTCGCATATGAATTCAATATAAATAGAAACGGTGAAACGCGGGGAATTTGTCATGAGGGGATCAATCCGGAGTTAAATCATCCTACTTCACTATTTCTTCGATAGAACGGAGAATATCTCGGAATTTATGAGAGATACAGTAATTTTCAAAGAGACTTTTTTGCATAGCGAAAGAACGCCTGCAAAGGAGGTCTTCATGAAAATTCTTGTATTTCCATCGGATGTCGAAATATCTCAGAAGAGTTGAGTGTTGATTTATTCCCAAATCCTGTCTTTATAACAGAAAATATGCACCTAATTGATTTTTTTCGAAAATGGCCGAAAATGTCTTTATTTCAGCAGATTCCGATGGAAACTCTCCTGGTCTTTTAACCTGTCATGGAATTTCTACGGGGAAATTTGAACTAAAATAAAACATTTTTTCATCTTCACTAATTGAATAAATGGGAAAAAAATTAATTTGCTCGTTTCTTCACATCTAAATTGAGATGAAATTGAATTTTAACGTCGTGAAAAGACGGAAGAACACGAATAACTTGTCCCTTTAGCTTCAACATAACACCACGTAATCCAACAAGCCTCTATTACGATTCATTTAATCATAGTTAAGAGCTTTCTTGTTGTGCCTCTATCGTTTTTTTCTCTCTTTCGCTCTGCGTCAGAAACGAGAGGAGGCGTTTGATAATCAACAAAAGAGAATTGAAAGAAGAAAAGGGAAAATAAAAAAATTACTTTTATAGTGATTATCCATTCGTTTTTTGCTTCCTTCATTTTCCCCATGCGTGTATAATGTGCGAGAGGCTTTATTATTGAACATTTCAGGAACGTCCCTGACTGTATTTCTCATCTCAACAGTTTTCTCTCCAATGCATTTTCTATCATAATATTCTGGTACGTGTTTCCCGGGGAAAAAAAATGAGAAGAAATATGAGAAGAGGAGGAAAAAAAACGAGATTCAAATCAATAGCAACTGATTTCGTAATTTATAAAATATGCTTGAGATGGGAGAGAAAATAAATTTAATTTTTTGTTACATTTCTCGCGAAGATTTTTTTTCGGAATACCCGAAAATTTGCTACTACGACGATGATAATAATAATAAGAATAATGGAAAATTCTTGTCATACACTTTCGTGGATATTTCGGAAAATAAGGGAGATAGGGCACTTCTGTCTATGTTTTTTTTCGTGGCTCTTAAAATGATCTACAGATATTTCCGGGAAGTATTGCACTTTAAAAAACAATTATCATAGAATTTTTTAGTAGAAATTCTTTTCGTTGAAATTTTGAATATTTATCAACTTTATTAACACTCGAAGGCATTCAGATTCAAATGATCAGAAAATAGAGAATATGTGTTTATTATCTCAGTGATTTTCTCTTGAATTGGCGAATCGAAAATTTGCATTCATTTAATTTCTCATTCTGATGTGAATTCCCAATACTTCGGTATCTCTCATGTATGTAAAAAAATCATGAATATTAATATTCTGTTCACATGCATACTTTGAAAACTGCAATGGAAGAGGAGAGACAAGAGATAATTGACGTTGAACTAATCCCTTCCGTTTTCCTTCAGTTCTTCATCAATTCAAACTTGTCGATGAAGAGACAAATCCAAGTTTCTTCCTAGTATTCAACAGATTGCTTCTGCACACGTCACAAAAGCAACAAGTAGTCATGCCTACTCCGAACTTTTCCCAGTTTACAGTCAACTGTAAAGTTTATGACCTGACAATTCAACGATTTTCTTTGAGGCGTGACAGAAACTCCAGAAAATCATGAAATTTCGAACTCATTTTTTAGCGATATTTATCTTTTTTTTCCATGAAATCCTTATGATCTTCCTCAATAATTCAATGGAGGAGATCAGGACAAAATAGACCTTGGGGGCAAAATAATCCGGGATTTATTCGAGAGAATGAAGGGCTTTACCGAAAAATCTGAAAAAATTAGCTAACAATGTAGACATATTGGAGCATTTTCGAATTTTTCAGATTTTTTTATGGAGTCCTTCATTCCGTTGAGAAATCCTGGATAATTTCGTCATTCGAAGGATGATTAAATGGATTAATTAATTAATGAGAGAATTTAATTCATGAGATTTTCCTTAATAATCAAAAAAATTGAAGGAAATGTTCTTTCCCTAATTGCTTCGATAAACTGAGAAATTGTAGAAATTCCAGAAACTAAGAAATAAAAATCGCGATTATAATAGAATTTTTCAGATGAAATTTTTGAATAATAATGAATGAAATCTTACGTTTTTCTTCAGCCGGAAAGAAATCCAAAGAAAACGTTTTTTTAAATCACAATTTGTTCACTCTAGTTTGACTCTAAAAATGAAAATAAATGATATTTTATTTAAATATTTAAAATGTAATTTATGGTACTATTATACAGTGAGGCTGCGGGAACGCACGCTCGCTAACTGAATGTACGTACCTACCTCGTTGAGTACCGAAGGCCTTGATACACCTATATATATATAGAGGAGCTTTCTCTCCGAACGCGCAACCCCCATTGTATCTACCCCTTTACCCAATTCTCATCGCTCTGTACATCCACAAAACGGTAACTAACAAGTGGGTGCATTTACGTGTGGGATGTACAGGTAACTGAGTTAACTAAATTCGTCAACAATAAAGCTAGTGAGGCTTCTCCTTACATTTTTTTTTTTCATTTATTGAAGCCAATCCTGATGATATACAACATTACGACAAATGAGGATCCAATAAAAATGATTCAGTATTTTTTTTTGGACAAAAGAACTTCATAAAAAAATCCGATACTTTCTACAGTGATAATAGTTGAGAGCAATGGCAAAAAATAATTATTTTTCTCCAGCCTTGAATAACAGCAGTGGGAAATGAGAATGAAAATGCCTCTAATTATATCCCATATTCATTTATACGTATATGACACAAATGCTTTCTTTCCATCTCTTCAAATAAATTATTCTCATACAATTATTATTATCATTAACTTCAACCTGTAAATGAAAATATTTTAATCTCTATGGCTGATTATAGAATCAGCCATTTTCACAGCAAGAATAATGTCAATTTTAGATGAAACGGTTGCATTTCAGCTCTTGGTTTGATAGTAGAAGGAATTGGGGCGGAATGGATCTCCAGGGCAAAATTATTGAGGAATGTTCATCGAACTGAAGAATTTTGCAGGAAAATCTGGAAAAAATTCAGGAGATACTTCAATATTTTTACATTTTGAAGTACCTTTATTGAATTATTTCGTAAAAGCATCCATTTTCAGAAAATTCAACTCATTTTCATGAATAAAAAAAATTATAATTAAATTTTTCAGATTCAAGTTGAGGACTGTTATGTCTCATATATTATCAATCGTGAGTCTAATATCTGTAGCTAAAATTCAGGAGAAATTAACTGAATAAAATGTACAAATTTCAACGATTTTTTCAATAGGAAAAAAGCGATGATGAATTATCTCTTTATAACCACTCTCATTTCTGATGAATAGGTTATGAAAAACAATCAAGGGTAATTATTTCTGAAAATGAATATGATAAACTTCATGTTGATGTTAGCTATACATTTAACCACGTTATATAGTACGATTTCTAGAAGGTTCATTTTTTCGAGAGGCTTAAATCATATCTGCGATGGGTTGAAGCTAGATTGAAAAGACTAAGCTTAACATATAATTTTCAGAAATGAACACGTGTTTGAACGACGATAAGCATGCTGATTCGACACGAAATTCACATGTACTGAGACCGTGAATAAATATGTATATGAGATAATCATCCGTATTTATTCTCTGAATTTCTATGAAATTTGTTAGTTTCGATTCAGTTCCAGTGAAGTTTATCAATTCATCGTGAGGTAAGATCGAATTTTTTAATAACATTTCATAACATTATTGCTTTTAAAATGCACATTCCTTGTTTATGCGGCGATCTTGTTTCATTGAAATATCATCATCATTATTTTCATTAGACTATTATCACACATTTTTGAAAGTAGAAACAATGATAGTCGATGGCATGGTTCCATAATTTATTTATTTTTTACTCACAATTAGTTCTAGAACCTTCACTTACGAAATAGTTGTAATATGAATTTATTTGGAAGAAATTGTCAATTCAAATATTGTATATTTAAATGAGTCTCGTATGATGATCGTTAATCAATTGATTGATTACTTTCAGATTGATTAAACAGTACAGAACAATAGCAGTGATGTGGTCATTCATATTATTTCTTGTAGTCAGTTCTCTGCATTGGACGACAGGAGCTGAGGTCACACGCGGGTTTTATCGTGCATACATCAATGATAGCTATCCTAAAACACTCATGAATGTGAGTATTGTAAGAAGCAGTCATCCAAGGATGGGCAATTCAGAAATGAATAGAGTTCCTCAGAGAACACTCGATCTGTCTCGGCTAGAGATTCAAGAAATTGCAGACAGTGCTTTCAATGATGTAGGAAAAATCGAACATCTAAATTTAACAGAAAATAAAATCGAAAACCTTCCACGCCATGTTTTTCGCAGCTTGATTAATTTGAAAAATTTATCACTATCTTACAATTATCTTCAGACATTCGATGTGGATTTCACCGGACTGAATAAGTTAGCATTTTTGGATATATCATATAATGAAATAGTTCATTTTACAAATAGGGAAAAACTTAATTTGCCGTCATCAACGGTGATATTGATGGAAGGTAATCTTCCAAGGAAAGACGAAATAAAAATTCGTGCATCTATGATTCAATCTGTTTTTTCTTATATCAAGACATTAGTTTCCAATATTACAAACATTGAATAAACTAAGTTTCTGGTGGAAAATATGAACTTAATATTACGAAAATAAAGTGATTCGTTCTGGTTTGATTTTGCCTTTTTATTACCCAATTCTCCATTCCTCTTGGTGACGATTCGACATCAGAATTGATTTCCAAAATTTTCCACGAGAAATAATTTTATATCACTCACGCGGGTAAAATGGCGCTTTACTTCGCTCTTTAGAGGTTGGCAAGCGCTGTTTTATCCACTGAAACTATAGTCTCTTTAATATCAATTCTATTCACCTTCAATACCATACATTTAAGGAGTTTGAAGAATTATCTCCAAAATATGGAATCATTTTAAGAATCATACAGGACGTTCCTAATGTCATCATTATTATGTAGTATTTTTTTCAAAATATTTATGCATTTTGTTTCAGGCTAATTAACAGTCAAAATTGCATTTTATACATGGGCTCTTATGCATAAAATCTGTCAAAGCCTGAGACCTTTGTTACCACCTGAGTTGATAGCGCAGATCGATGCTAAACCAGGTTTGATGCATAAGAGCCAATGTATAAAATGGAATTTTGACTGTTAATTAGTCTGAAACAAAATACATGAATATTTTGAAAAAAATACTATATAATAAGGATGACATTAAGAATGTCTTGTATGATTTTCAGAATGATTTCATATTTTGGAGATAACTCCCCAAACTCCTTAATTCTCATTCTTCTCATTCTCACGTTCTCTTTGGCTTATTCCTCTCCATTGTTATCACTGTTGATTTAGTCAGATTAAGCTCCTGTATATTTGCAAAAACTTTTATCGGATTATAAGATAAATCCAAACTTTTTAGCTTATTCAAACCAGTGAAATTAATATCGAATACAGTGATTCTATTGTGAGCCAATGATAATGTTTCTAAGTTTTCCATTTCGGAAAAAATATGTTTTGGAAGCATTACAAGTTCATTCCACGATAAATTTAAATTCTTCACTTGTTTTGAATTATCGAAGGCGTTATCTGCTATCCTTTGAAGTCCTAGAACAGATAGATCGAGATTCGGTTCAGGCTGGCAATAGCCGAAGAAACCGATGAATTTGCTGATACATCTGACATCCCAAAGAGTGTTATCACATTCGAACGTGGAACTGATTGTTATCCTATAATTCCCACGTATGATCTCGGCTCCCGTTGTCCAATGAGGAGAACAAACTCCAAGGAGTAGAATGAGCGACCATATCATTTCTATTCTGCACTGCTGAACAAATCTGAAACTATTCGAATTTTATCAACTTTCTCTTATGATTCAGTTTTCAACCCTCTAGCGCTGAATTCGAAATAACCCGTACCCGCGGCGCTAGAGTGGGCATAGCCAATCGCGTGTGCTCTCAGTCCCCACTACCTCAGTTTACGAGACTCAGGCTTGGTCATTACCGTGATACACACGTCTGACGGGTTCCCTCAACGCACCTTCCTTTGTTATTCAAATAGTCTCAAATTATCTTTTTTTTCAACTATTTCGAATGATGAAAATCAACATTTTCAAAGCAAATTAGTCAAAAAAATTAGAGCTTCCCCCACAAAATTTCAAATTTCCTGATCCAAAATCCACTATTTTCCGAAAAAATACTAAGAACTGTTCTCGAGATATACAGGATACTCTGCGATTCTTTATACTTATTTTGCTTCCAGCACGTTAATTATTCACATTCGGTGAAAAAAAAAGTTTTTTTCTCAATTAAATAGAAAATATTATTCTTTTATTCCAAGTGAGGTACCTTAAGAATATCTTGGAAACGAAGCGAGATAGTGGAATTCTTCTATTATCTGCTTTATACGGAATTTTAAAAGTTATGGAAAGTTCTGTTTGAAAACAAGTAGAATTTAGCCACGTTTCAAACGGCGACTCGAGCGAGGAGGGAGGGGGGAGGGGAGTCAAGCGACACCTGATCCACGATCAAAACCAAAATTACCCCACTTATCAGTTATCATCAAACTCTCAACTAGTGGAGTCATTGTTTGGATCTCAACAGAAATACAACTTTGTATAAAGTCACGGAAACTCACTGCATTAATTGTAACAGCTTTCTCAGTGCTAGAACCTCAATTCGTTTTTTGGAATATGTCTATTAATTTTGAAAAAATACCCTCGTAAATTAACATCTGTGATAAGAGACAGTTAAAGTGTAATTTATCTTTTGACGAGCGGGCTTTTTCCTCTCGAATAAAACGGTTTTGCCATGCGGCTTCAACTGTGCCTTCAACTATTATTTTAACTGTCTCTTTTCACTATCCTCTGTACCTCTCACTGACTACCCAACTGACAATCCAACCAGAAAATCACCTAATTTCAGATATGAAAATAGTACAATTCCTCTATTATCTTCTTTATATGAAATTTTGAGAGTTATGAAAAGTTCTTCACAAAAATATCGCTATTTTTTTCGGTTTTCAAGATATTCCCCGAATATATTCTTCTTCATTATAGCTTCGACCATTTGGTGATTCGGCGGTATCCCCCTGATATCAATGACAAAAAAATAAACTCAGGTTGTTTTACCTCTTCAGTATTCGCTTGTTTCTGAACTCAACGGATTTTCATTAACAATTGATATTATTGAACTAAACCTGGCTCGACAATGATTACATTGACTCCACTTCAACACGATGAAAACTAATTTTTTTCAACGAAATCCGAGGATTATATACTTGTGCTCTAATCTTTTTTCCGCATAAGTAGTTACAGTCTCAATATCCACAAATGAGTCATTATCATCGTTCAAACACGTGTATTGTTCCAAAAAAGTCCGGTAGAAATACCGAGGCACATGGGAATTATCTTCGAAAAATGAGGGAAAAGAATTAATAAAAGACTATATTCTCTATAAAATCAATCAAATTATCTATTTCAATAAACATTATTATATTTGTGACTTCACAGGAATCAAACTGACTGGATTGGATTGAATTAAATTATTCATTTCATGTAATGGCTCCTTGAGTACTTCCTCATCTATACTGTGCTGTGGTTCTGTACAATATTCCTGTCCACACAGTTTGCATGCTTCAAAGTGTGGCCTAATTGCATTACGAAGTTTCTGTAAAATCAAACGTAGTATGAGTAGGAGTAGGAAGAATTTCACTCTTAAAGGAAAAGAAATCAAGTTGGAGAATTTTCTTTAGAGTAACAGAATTGTTAAATAAGCTGATCAGAGAAATGCCGAAAAATAGGCAAATTTTTGGTCTATTTTTTCTCCAATTTTACAGTTGTCCCTATTTAAAACAACATAAAACCCCACAAAAAGGAAACAATTATCAGAAACTCTTAAAATCTCCAAAAATGAAAAAAAGGAAAATGTTTCTCAATAATTTTAGTGATGATAAGACAAAAGGTTGTATTTATCAGGGGATTTCGCCGGAAAAACCCTGACTTAATGCGCTTCTATAATTTCCGGAATTTTAGTGAACCTTGATCAAATAATAGTAATGATATTGGATTAATCAGATACCTCGGTGAAGCTTAGTCCATCTGATCTTATGAGAACGTAGATAGCAAAAGCTGGAATACAAATGAGTGATAGTGACGCTATGCCCCATCCAAGTGCCTCTGCCCACCAGGGATACTCGTATGCTCCATTTCCGTACGTGGGTGGCTCGTAATCGATCAAACTAAACACCCACACAGCCTAAAGTTGTAATGAAAATGAAGAGAGTTTAGAAATTGAATATTGCAGTACATTTACGAGAATGACTTTTTTTGAGTAGTTAACACTTGACGTATTCTAAAAATTCGATTTTTTGGAAGTAAAGATAAAATTATGAGATGCTAAAATTTGGATTATCATTAAAACATCTTTTTTTGATTTCAAGAATTGTTTACGGAGCGGAGGACTTTAGGGAAGAAATCTGAAAAAGTGAATGAAGAAGGTGTCCTCCAAAAAAAAATTCAAGTCCATTTTATCCTATTTTTTACATAAAATAATTTTTTTTTCAGAATAGCCTCATTTTATCCATCATATGATTAAAACTATTAATGTTAATGATTCTGACTAACCATTATGAGTAGTGGGGCTGCAACAAGCCAACAAAATCTAAAGTAAATGGATGGTACTCGTCCAGTCATTTCTTTAACATTATTACAGAGTCTCCTGACACCATAAAACCACGATATTGCAATTACTTCGAAGAATGCGAGAAACATTATGGAAATAGAAGCGGCATAATGATCAATCAATTGGAAGAAGAATATCCCTCCCTGAAAGAAGAAGAAAACATAGCAATAAATTTTTGTCAATTATACAGTAGCAATAAAATGAGAATCAAATCTAAAGGATTATTTCTTACCTGCGTAACATTCGGAAGACCAAATAGAAATGCAACAGTACATATCATCAGAACTAACATTTCATGACAAAGAAGATTACCCTTTACCCAATTTGGAAAGCCATCCTGAATTGAAGTTACAACCACTTCAACAATAGCAAACTGAAAGTGAAAATAATCATAATAAAATTGAAATTTCTGAGAGAAACTGAAAAGAGTAATTTAAAAAAAATAAAAATTAATGATATTGTCTCACGACAAACGTACTTGGCTGTTTAATGAAAGACAAACGAGCATGAAGAAGAATAACACTGCCCACAATTGTGAGGCTGGCATTTTTGCCATTGCCTGAGGATAGACGACGAACACCAGTCCAGGTCCTGGAAAGAATAAAGGAGAAAATTCTCATTTAATTTAATAAAACCGCAATTAATTTAGATAGAAAATAAATAAAATTGAATTACCATCAGTTAGGACTGCTTCAACAGACATATTTTGTTCTTGTGCGATATTGCCAATTGTTGCAAATGCAAATATACCCACTAGGAGGCTACTAAATGCATTTATCAATGACACTGCCACTGTGTCAATGAAGATATTATTATGAAATTTATTGTAACTAGCGAAACATATCATTGAGCCAAAGGCAATGCCAACTGAGTTGAATATTTGGGCAGCTGCATTCACCCAGACCTGTTGACAATCGAAATTATAAAAAATTCATCAGAGTTTTTAATTTTTTAACTGCTAATTCATTTTTATAGATTATCTCGGAATCTGAGGGGGGTAGAAGAATTTCTATGAGGACATCATTGTAGAGAAAAATACGCCTCACAAATAAAAATCATCATAAAAATTGCTCTATCTCAACACAATATGAAGAAGAAATGCATCAGAAGATAGAAAAATTCTTCTAATTTAATTTTTAAAAAATCACCTTGGCATCGGCCAGTAGATGCCATCGGGGCCTGAAGAAAAATTGGAGACCCTTGTCGGCACCCTCCAACGTCAATGAACGTGTGAGAAATACAACAATCAGAAGAAACGGCAATGTAGCTGTTATATATCTAACTTGCGCCGATGATTTTATGGATTTCCATATAGAAAAGTAGACTAGTACCCATGCTGTTATCAAACAGGCAATAATCTCCCATCTCAAGATACCTGGTTCTTCAATTCCTGAACTTATTTGAAGAACTTTCCGGCTGAATATTCAAATAAAATAAATCATTATTATTTCATAATTTGTCCGGCAGAAAGAGACAATATTTTCACACTGATAATTTTTTTTTTAAATCACGAAGTTGATAGATTGTATTTCCCAAATTTTTCAGCGATAATTTCATAATACTGGAAATAGCAGACATCTGACATTTTTAAGTCTTTTTTCTTCTCAACAAATAAATTATTTAAAAAAATAAAAATTATTCACTTGTAAGAAATTCAAAAAACTATAAATGTAAATTTTTTGAATTTTTATTTTGTAATAGTTCATTTGTTTAAAAAAATTCGAAAACTTGTCGGATTTCTACTATTTTCAGCATCACGTAATTTCTCCGATTCAATAAAATTGCGAAAAATTATAGAATTTATCTACTTCGTGATAAAAAAATATAAAGAATTACTCTAACATATGAATTTCTTCGATTCTCTAAGATAATGAGTAAAATTTGATGCATTAAAATGAATGTAAAAAAATTTACAAATTGATTTTAAATTTTTGAATAGCACTAACGAAATTGTTTTATGATATTGTGTATTTCTTTTTTATTATCCAAGTTTACTCGAAAAATTCTTCAGAGGGTGTCCTCGATGTATTTGGCCTGGTACGATTGTCATATGAGTTGAGTGACCAACAGGCTGGTGTATTCCATGAATTATTACATCCTGACCATGGCTGATCGGACTTGAATGCCGTGAAGAAGTAGTAAATTGCGTAGGCTATTATAACGTTGTGGTAAGTTGACATCAGGAATGATATTACCACCGATGACAATCCGGCACCTAAAAACAATATTTTTTTTTACTTTTTCTCTTCCTCCAACTCAATGATTTGCAATGTGAAAAGACTCTGGGTAGAATGGGCGAAAAAATTCCGGACAAAAACAGCAAAATTTTCACAAATTTTTCAAAAAATCCAAATTTTTCCCATTTACGATTGTTTTTATTCTGGCCTTTTCATTGAGATTTTGAGGATTTCCTTTCAAAATTTCCAGAAATTCCCATTTTGCCCCATTGATTTACGTCATCTGTCAGCTATAATACCTTTAAATAGTGGGCATATTTGTCCAAGAGCACCGATGGGGCCTCGACGAGTAAATTGTCCAATTGCTAATTCCATGTAGAGAAGTGGAACTCCACAGACGATTAGAATTAGAAAGTAGGGAACGAGGAATACTCCTGCAAAATGAAAAAAAAAAATTAATTATTTAATACTTGAGTAATGAAATCATATGGATTTTCCGGATGTTTCGTGCACACACATTCATTAAAATTAAAGGAAAAAAACAAATTTAAAAATAATGTGAGCCCTTTTGTAGAGCGGATATAATGAGCGCCGTAGGAAATAGGTCAATTATATTTAATTAACTACACAGCTTTCGAAACGTGTGACGAAGAATCAATTTACTAGAACATTTGACTGAAATTTCAGAGTATGAAGGCCTCTTCTAGGCTTGCGTGTATTGCGTCACTCATCATCAGGACAAGTACCTAATTTTCTCGAACTATTGAATAAACAATATGTATTTGTTTCCCTGTTTTTTTTTCTCAGTTCAGTTTTTTTTCTCTTTTTTTTTGCTCGAACCTCGTGATTCTATTCATCTATTTTTTTCCCCTCATTTTGTAAAAATAGATTATGATGAAAAGCAATTGAATCGCTGCGGGAGACACATTAATCTCATTTATCGTTGACGAAGAATTAATATTCATCGTTTTACTTCATCAAATTCTATAAATTTACAAATTCCAATTGTATAAATTTTCAAAATTAATTTAGTTAAAAAATTCCGTGGAATTTTGGGAATTAATATTATGAGAATCATTGAAAATAGAAAAAAAAGTTTAAAAAAATTTAGGGCTTGCAACGACGAATTTTTTGAGATTTTTCCTCTTGCCCTATTTCAATTAGAAGCAAGGACACAAGCAATTGATACCAATCTCCAATTTTCTTCTATTTCCCTATATTTTAATTCCCCAATTTAATCAATCATCAACCATTCGCATCATTCGAATGATCCAGGACTCAAAAATCGACGACTACAGAGAAATTCTGAATTTTTAATTTTGAGCCATATTTATCTACATAATTGTCTTCTTAGAAGAAAAAAAAATATGTGCCCTCATTATTAGACTGACAAAGGGGAAACGGACGTGGCGCAATACCTGGCCTCAACTAATGCCGGGAACTTGATACATGACCCTGAATTCAAAGAGGAACTGGGATACACGAGAAGTTTAACTCTATTAAGTTGCTCTTAATAATTGTATTGCAACTAGCTCGTGTACTCCCTTGACTATCAAGGAGAAGCATACTCCAAGTGATAAGGAACATTTATCGATTGAATTGATTGATCCTGAGATTTCACTATAACTGATAAGAATTATTTAATTTTTATCTCATTAAAAAAGTCAATTTTCACTGATAATTCATAATGCAATGAACGAGTAATGGAAGAAGATCAACTGGAAAAATTCGATGGTGATTGATTTGTGAATAAGGCTGAAATGAGTGGATCCGAGATATCCATGTTTTTCTGAATACCGAGAAAAAAGTTAAAATGGTTTATTTTATAGATGGAATGTTTTTTAGTAAGAACCTTTTTTTGTTAAAAAAAATTAGAGCTACAGAAAAGATATCTATAAATTTTCCGTATTTCGCTTAGTTTCCGAGATATTTGGAAAAACCTGAAAAGGAGAAAATAACTTTCATATAGAATTTATTAATTTTTTGAAATTAATATACTCAACTTTACTTTAACCCAATAATTTGAAGATATTGAAGTCAATTATTAAATTGAATTTGATGTAATTAGATGAAAAGGAATTGTATTATGCCATTTTCCTCTTCACAAATATAAATTATCAAACTCAATCACAATACAATTTAATCGTATTTCCCACGCAATTAATTCTCTTTGAACATAAGCGAATTCTCATAATGAACAAAATGCATTAATATTATTCAGTGTACATAAATGAAGTAATATTAATGTGACCTTGAGTGCTTTAAATCATACATAAGAGTATTACATATTGCGATTGCACGGCTTGCTCGATTAGTGCGAATTAGAAAAGAGCCAATTTCCTTCTCACAATTATATTATTTTTCGTCAACAAGGACCACAATGATTAGTCTCTATGAATATCAAAGCTGTATTCTACTTTGGAGGCTCAAAAAATGAAAACTATTTTTGTGAATCTTTTATGAGATTATTAGTAAGAAATATTGATGTAAGGTTTGTGAGGGTTGATAAAGACACTCCTGAAGTACATTAAAAAACATAATTTCCATGTGTTTTATGCACTTTTTTAATACAAAAACATCCTTTAAAGACGATCCCTCTATTAGTAAATCTGTGCTGATGATGGAATCTTAAAAATGGACCATTTGAAAGTGAAAAATTGAAAAGTTGTGGGTTCAATATAGTAAGATTAATAAAAGAACTAAGATTATCTTAAAGTTTCAATTTTCACTATATTTTTTTGCAAAAAACAGTAGAAAAAAAATACGGTTTTTTTTGCTGCCATTTTATTATATGTTGATGCACATTGAAAATTTTAATTCAGGAGGTTGCTAGGAGTTAGATTGAACTTAAGACTCTAATTTTTCAGTTTCTGATGAACAATTTTCAAAATTTCCACACCAGCGTGAATTCATTTGCTAATCGAGGCATTGCATTTAAAGGATGTTTTTGTGCATAAAGAGTGCAGAAAATACATACATTTTTTAAAGTGTACATCAAGAATGCCCTTATAAGGCCAACAAACCCTACATCAATATTGCTTATCAATAATCTCATAAAAAATTCACAGAAATAGCTTCTTTTCGAGCGTTCGGAGTAGAATACTGCCTTAATGAATATAAATTAATATTAATATCAAATTTTTTTCACTCACCACCGCCACTCTTGTAACACAAATAAGGGAATCTCCAAACATTTCCAAGGCCAACTGAGTATCCAATGCATGCTAAAACAAATTGCACTTTGTTGGCCCAATGTGGTCTCTTTGGTTGACGATAATCACGTGAATCTTCACCAATTCCATCGTCGTAACTGTCACAAGTTGACATGTCATCATCCACTGTTCTGTTTTTGATGAAAAGAAAATAAAGATAGAAAAAAATGTCCAAATTTTTTTTTAGTATAACAGTTATGTTTGGATAATTCTATGAGTATTTTCTGAACTATCAGGTTTACGAAAATTTATCAAGAGCTCTTTTCTGTAGAGAAATGAATTTTCTACAGAAAAGGGTTTCTTTATAAATTCTCATAAACCTCATCGTCTTCGAGATATTAATAAGAGAAGGTGGCTAGAATTTTTGGAGTCAACTTTTGAGTTTTTCTCGTTTATTATTGGAGCATTGGAAAAAAAAAATTATTTTGGAAATGAATTTCTAGGGGTTTCGTGACGAATGAGAAGACGAAGTGACTACTGATAATTTTTTACGAGATGCTGACACTTAAAGTAGTTATGTAGATTACTACTGACGAACAGATAAAATACATATTTGATTTTGCAAAACGCCTGCTGCTCATAATAGCGATAATTTTTTTGCAGGTATAGAAGGTCAATCCATGATCTATTTTTGATGTGTAAACTTTGTAGCACTCTGAAATTGTATGGTGTAATGAATTAGAAAGCTCGAAAAAACATTATATAAAGAGGATTTCTTTGGTAAAGTGGTGAAAGGAAGGTAAATTTTTAAATAACGTGTGTTATTTCGCGAATATCTCTGACATTATCAGGCATTTGAAATTTATCAAGACATCTTTCTCTCAATATTTAAGATATTCTACGGAAAACTTTGAATGGAAAAATGATAGAGAAGATGCAATATCACTCTACTTTTTTCCAAAAAAAACTGAGGATTCTTTAAAAAAAAAAATTGGCCATCAGTTTCTAGGTAATATCTCTTCTTTTCAGGGGGAAATGAGAGCTACAAGAGAGGTAATAACGAAAATTTCTCCATCTCGCTTAGTTTCCAAGACATTTTACAAACAAAAATCGCAGATTTTCATTGAGAATTCCCTTAAAAAAAAAAATATGACATTTTCAGACAAATGGATTTCATTCTTTCGCCAATTTATTTGAAAGATCTCAGTAAACAATGGAGATACGCCCTTTTTGCTCCGAAATGGTTTTATAGAGAATATCAAGAGCTACAAAGAAGGATTCGAACACAATCGTTTTATCTCGCTTAATTTCCGAGGTATTCTCAAAAAACTGATGATGGAATGAAATCAGTTTGGAAAGTCTCGAAATATCTCAGAATCTATAACAGGTACAGTAATCTTCATAATGACCTTTTTTTGTAGCTCTCATTCTCCTCTCTCAAAAAAGGTCTCTACAAAAATAAATCCAGCACACATCTGACAATTTTTTGGATTTTTTCGAACAAATAAGTTATTACAAAAAAAAGCATTCCAAGAATTTACACTTATAATTCTTTTGAGCCTCTATACGTGTATATTTTGCATTCTTGAATAATTTATTTGCTAAGAAAGAAACAAAATTCAGAATTGTCAGATGTCTGCTATTTTTAATGAAGGTGAAATTAGTAAAAATGTCACAATTTCTTTAATGTTTTTTTAAAAATGAATAATTATAGATGAAAATAATTTAAAAAAATTGAAGTTATAGTTTTTTTAATTGTCTACATGTGTATATTTTTCATTTTTCTGAAAATCATCTGGTTGATGGAGATAAAAAACTAAATATTGTCAGATGTCTGCTATATATCACAAAATAATACAACTCACACAGGTGGATGCACCATATTCAACAGTTCAGAAGGTGATGTGGGTACCCTTCGAATTGTGAGTTTCCTGCCATCAGAAGAACCCATTCCAATACTTGCCAAAGATCTGATGGAAACAGAATCTGTAAAGCCAGTCCTAGACTGTCCAGGTGCATCAGGAAATACAATTGATGTCCATCCAAAACCCGGTGTCTGATAAACATGCTGATGATTATCATCATTTCCAACATTTGACTTCAAACTTCTCATACTAGAGTATTTATATCTTCCACCGCAGTGCTCCATTCCTCTGCTCATTCTACCACCATGAATAGTATTATCTCTCTGTAATTTTTCATTACCATCAATCGTATCAACTTGTCCAACAACAACTGACAACTTCTTATCACCAATGCTCTCTGTACTGCAACTGGTTCTCTTTCCATCATCGCAATCATTCACAATTTTTTTACTTCCTGAATTTAATAATCTCCCCCTCTCTCTTTCACACTCATTGTCACTCTCAGTATCTGACATTGTTGAATCATTAATACGATCCTCCATTTCAACATCCTCCGAGCCTTCTTCCGTCATTGTACTCATTTTTCTAACATTTTTCTTCATAATACCACGATTAATAATTATCGGTTTTTGTAAATTAAATTTCACCAAATCATTCGAACCAGTTGGCTCCATTTTTCGCGATTTTTTTCAATTAATTTCTTCTTAAGTAAAAAAAAAAAAAAATAAATAAATAAAAATAATCAAGTTTGATAAGTCGAGTGATACTCTATATAATCTTCTTTGTTGATCGTTTAATTTATAATTGAGTATATCTTGAAATTTAGGTCAATTTATTGAAGTAAAGTGACGTTTTATTCACTGTATGCACTACTTCAAAATTGATTTATTAAAAAAAAAAAACTTCATTTATTTTACACATTTCAATTTTTTTCTCTTCCTTATTTTTTTATTTATATCACTCATATTGGATTAATTACTATCACTGCCATTTTTGCAATTATTCAATTAAATTAACATAATTCTTATTTATTCAATTCTTTTAAAAAAACAATACAATTAACACTTGGAGCGAATGGAGTAAACACGTGCAATTGTTGAGCATCACTTGAAAACATGAGAAGAAAAGAGGCAACAGGTGGTTGCAAGAGGGGCAAGAGAGGGGGCACCGGCGTGATCTATGGGTTTGTCGATCGATATGTCAGCTCTTAAGGCCGAAAATTTTGACGAGAAATTTACGACTTGAGAAATGACTTTCATGAATTTACTCAATTGTCGAATATAAAGTGAGAATTAACGTTTCAGTAATGAGAATTTTTCTGGGCAATTTTTTATTAGTACTGATAAATTAATATCGATCGAGAGGAGAAAAAGGCGTTATGGCAAAACAACTTGTGGAAGCCGAATGGAACCGAGTGCAACCGAAATAATGATTGCTACGTGTTACTTGGGTTACACCACCTCTCGTATCACATTCGCGCTTTTTCAAGAAGAGATATCAAGTGCTTGATAGTATACAAATGCATTTAATGTATATTGCGTACATTTTATGATGGATCATTTTGGATCATTCAAGAATATACTTCCAGCGCTTTATTTATCGAATCTTTCTTCCACCAATCGGTAATTCTTCGTTTTTTACTGTACACTTCCATCTTTTCTTGAGAGATGGCACTAAGCTCTGCGTTTCCGCGGCAACTTGATTTATTAAATTCATTTAACATATACGATCGTTATATTCTCTCATATTCGTCTGCATTAATACAAATTATTCCACGTGAATTACACAATCAATTTAATTTATTCGCATTAACGAAAAAAAAAAAATTTCTATAATTCGTCATTCTGAATTCTTTCCGATAATCAGTAAAGTTCAAGGATTTCAATAGATTTTTTCGAAGGTTTTCTAATGATAATTTACGAAATTTTGTAATTGATTTGTAATTCAGGAATTTTTGGGAAATTCGGTCATTTATTTTCTTTCCATCGTTTCCGCTAAAATTGAGAAACACGAAAATTAATTGATGATTTTTTTGGTTTTGAATTATCTCGGAATCTAGAAGGGATAGAGAAATTTTTGTTATGACCTTTTTTGTAGAGGAGAATTGGAGCTATAGAAAGGTCATGACTAACATTCTCCTATCTCTCTCGGATTCCGAGATAGTTCACATTTAAAATGAAAAAAATGGAACGAGGGAATTTGACTTTTTTCAGCTTTTCCGAAATATTTCAGGAATCAATGGGAATAGAGAAATTTTCATGATAAACGTTTCAATAGAGGAAAGTCAAAACTACAAAAAAGATTCCACAACATTTTTCGGATAAAACTCTTTTTTTTTTTAATTCTAAAACTCAGGCAAATTACAAAGTAAATTTCTTAATTTCAATTACCTCTCACAGAACACCAAGAAACTCATATGTTTGAATAGGCAAATGAATTCAGACATTGTCTCTATTTCGTGTCACAGAAAAACAGAAGAATACTATTTAATAATATAAATTGTACGAAGGTATATGTTACATTATATGGCAGAGTACAGTCTAACTTGTGGATTGGGGATCATGGGCCAAGGCTTTTACATTCCCATCAGAGTCGTTCAATTCCCACGAACACTTAGTAGGAGTGTAAGTTGAAATAATACACGTTCGACATTTGTCGGCAATATATCGATTGCAAATGCAATCTTTTCAATTCTTCCTCATTAACATAAACACTCCAAATAACAAATAAAAAAAGACAAGTAAAAAAAAAAGTGTGCATTATTGAGAAAAAAAAAATGGCAAAAATGAAATATTCATCATTACTTAGAAAAATAAATGTTAATGATCCTTTCGATCGATTTTAACACCTTAAAAAAAAAAATATTAAATGTCTCATCCAAAATAGATTTGTACTTTCCCGGGTTATGTAAAAGTCTAGAACTCCGGTTGTTGCCGCAGGTATAAAGGTCGGCTCTGCCCCCAGCGGTCTAAGAGTTGCTCGCGAACTTCACAACAGCTACCATCCCAAGTGATCTTTTATATGGGCAGAAAACAAAAATTTAAAATCACTGCACTTTCTCGTACATTTACATTCACGAGTAAATAATTAAGTGTTTAACAAAAATTAAGTACTAGAAATAGTTGTTTTTTTTCCACAAATTCAATATGAAAATAATTGTAAGTAAAAAAAAATTTTTATTTTTTTTTTCTCAAAAATTTCCATTTTCCTTAATTTTGTGTCAATTTTTCTATTGTAATTCTTTTTTTCTGTAGATTCTTACAGTAGCTGTGATTGCATTAGTTAATGGACAAGATCTATATTTTCGTGAGCCAGAAAAATTAAAATCCGAGGAAAAAACATTTGGTGATAGACTTGGTACTTATTCCGTTGCTTATGAGACTGAAGGTGGTATTTTACAAAAAGAAATTGGTGCACGTAAATATGCTGGTACACCAGATGAAGCACAATTAATACAGGGATCAGTACAGTATAATGCACCAGATGGTACACCAATATCATTGAGCTGGACTGCTGATGAATTTGGTACACAAGTACGTGGTACACATATACCAACACCACCACCAATTCCACCAGCTATACAAAGAGCCCTAGAATGGATTGCCAAGCAGCCATCAACTGAAGGACCAGATTATGATAACGATGATAAACCGACGTATAATGATAATAAACAAAGTCACTTAAAACAAAATAATGATAAGGATAGTAAATTGAAGGGACAAAAAAAATATTAAATTAATTTAAATGAATTATATTTTACATTGTGAATGATAAATATAACTTTTCTATTTTTTCATAAATTATTTGTTCATTTATTTTAGCTGTTAAATATTTTTTATTATTAATATTCATTTTTTTGCCATCAAAATCTAACGTGAAATTAATAATCACAAAGAATTTCCATGAGATGACACAAGTTTCATCCTTGAAACATAAATGTCGTTTTCGTAATGTGTTTATTTCAAATAAACTAAAAACCCCATTCACATTCAATTTTCATTGAATCTTCATTCAATTAGAGACAGTTCAGGATAAACATGTTTATGGAAGTGGTGGAGTCATTATTTCTCATTGTTTGAAATTTTTTTTACTTAAATCATTCTTTACAAATACTTGGGCAGCTGAATGATTCACATTCACTAGTAGCATTTAACAATGAAATGGGGGAGAAATAGTCAGACCAACAAACTTTGTAAATACAATGAGTAGTTAAGAACTCAATGAATATGTATTGCTGATTACTACATTGTTGCATTCTCTTGGGATTTTACGACGAGTTATGAAGGTTTCTCTCTCGTTTTGGGTGACCGCGGGTTTTTTTTTCATTTGTATATTGAGAAAGAAGCTGACAGAAGCAACTGGAATGGTGTCAACGAGTTCATTTTATTTTACTTGGAAAATAAAATGTTTATTTACATCAATTAGGGAAGACGGGTGGCAATATGATCAAGGACTTTTTTTTATAAGTGAAGGACTTTAGAAGAAAATCTGAAAAAAATTATGAAGATGCTCTGAAATCTGGATATGGTTGAGTAATTTTTTTGAGTTTTCAGGTGAAGCCCTTCACTTAAAAAAAAAAATCCCTATTCATTCTGCTCTGGAGGTCCTTTTGAAAATTTTGAAGAAAATCTGCAAAACACAATTTTTCAGTTCTAGGTGTTCTGCTTCCCTACAAAAATCGCCGGAATATTCACGCAACGTAACTAAACTCTTTGAAATTATTATGACTCAGGACTTGAAAGTTAAATTTTTGTGAAAGGAGGATTTTTTCCGGGACATTTTTAAAAATTTGATTTTTACCGAGATATTTTGTCTGCGAGATTTGCTGCAAGGAATAGAACTTCATCCATCCAAATTTCCTATGATAATGTAAAGTGTTTTCTCTCCATCACTTCTTCTCTAGCACTTCGAAGGAAGTCAATTTAACAATAATATTTCAATTATTGACATATGAGAAATTTTTTTTTCTAAACTCCCTCTAGCGGAACCTGCAGTCCATCTAATGATGTCTCTAATGCTAGTCTGCACTACTAGAGGTCACTTGGGAGAAGAATCCTTTCGTTCACTGTTGTAAAGCAATTATTCTAATGAAGTAACATCTTCGTTTACTTTTATTTTTTTATTAATTTCATCTTCGTCTATTGTCATAAATTTCTGATGTTACGATTCGCAATATTTGAAAACAATTTTTGTGATACCTTATTATTCTACTGTTATATATATGTCAACTTCTTAATTTCTAATTCCTGAAGTTTATAAAACTAGTTACTCTCAGTAAAATGTCTAAATTTTTTTTGTAATTTTACAAGAAATATGTGAACTTTTTGGAATTTGTACGGAATAGCTGTTAATAATACGATTTCTAGTATATATGTACACAATTGACTGTGATAACTCCAATGGGCTCAATAGCCTGGAGTTTGCAAAAATAAAAATTAGACATTCAACATTAATATCGAACCATGATTTTTCTATTTATACCAAATAATAATAACCAATAATTGAATTTATAAAATATGGAATTTCTTATCTATCATTACTTTCAAAATTTGGCAAACATTTTTGGAATGGAAATATTCATCATTTTCATTATTCTTGTACTCTAATAGTCCGAGCGGACAGAGAGAAATATCAATATGTAAATAATCAGTTACACAAGAATATTTGGCGATGATCTTCAATGATAGAAACATAATATACTTTACATATCTCAATCTCAACCGAAAGAGAAAGAAAGGTCATTCTCAAGTAGTCACTCAATAATAATAATAATAATAATGATAGTGCTAATGCCATATCCGTCAGATGTCCAAAACGTCTCCAATAGAAATTTGACAAATGAATTAGAAAGACATTTCAACTTTCATTCGCTTATCTATCCATAAATTGTCGAAAAATAAATTTCAAGCTAAATAAAAATTTTGAAATCTCAATTTCTTCCAAGTATATGCAAAAAAAAAATTTATAACAAATATTTCTTGATAAAAAATACATAAATCAAGTGGATTGACCTTTCTTCGTATTTCTAATGGTTAACGAGATATTTGATTTTAAATTTAAAGGAAATTTATTGCGGTATACGATTTTCACAATATTTCATTAAATAGTTGGTTGATTGAGGTCGAAATTAATTTTAGAAGAAAAAAAAACAGGATTTTTCTTCACAGAAGAAGTTGAGCTTTTTAGTGCAGTTCAGATATAATTAAAATTATATTATATTATTTAAATTTAATTAAAGCGATTTTTTGCAATTTTTCACTTCTTTGAAAATATTTCGGAATTCAATCGATATACCAAAAAGTTTTGGTTTCAACCTTTTCTGTACAGCGAAATGAGATCTTCAAAAAAGGTTTCTATGAAAAATATCGTATCTCCATCGGATGTCGAGATATTTTGGAAAAATCCCATTTTCGTTAAAATCAATTCATATGGTTTCACTATTCCATTAATGATTTATGATAATCTGATATGATAGACGTTCAAGAATGAAGCATGGCGGGAAAACAGAAGTGAAAGTGGTAGGGTTCGACCGGAGATCAATCAATTGAATTAGAAGCTGAATTCGACGAGCTCCGGGTTCATTCAGACGATGCTCGATTATTTAAAATCTCGTTCAATCACTCCCTCTTTTTGTCTCAAAAATAAATTCGCATTTTTTCACAATTAGCATTAATGAACATGTTACATGTTAATGGCTACAATTATCAGCGTCATAGATCTTTTATCACTAACTGCACGAATACATGCAATTTTATTTCTAATTCCAGAATTTTATGAACATCGGAATTCCTCAATTTAATTGCTAATGAAAATACGCAATTAAATTTGAATCGAATAAATTTGATTCGAAAAATGGATTGAATCTTTCAAATACGTGAAACCAGGACAAAATGAACCTCCGGGGCAAAATGGTCCAGGAATTTTTTTCGAAGTGAAAGACTCTATGGAAAAATGTGAAAAAAATTGAGATGATGCTCCAATATGTCAGCACTTCTGGGTAATTTTTTCAAATTTTTCTGGAGAGGCCTCAAATTTCAAAAAAAATTCTGCATTTTCCACGTAGCTCCATTTTGCTCTAGTTCTTATTCACTATCTCGAAAACGAGAAGAGATAGAGAAATTTTTGTGATGACTTTTTTTATTGAAACATTTGTTTCTTTCAATTAATTTTCAAGATATTTCACAAAAATGGTGTGTGTAGAGTAAAATTAACACATTTTGCTTTTTTTCTCTTAGTTTATTCAAATTCCTTGAAGAGCAGCATCCGAGCTGTAACGAACATCTTTCAATGGCCTTGAGAACATTAAATTTAATAATTAAAATTCAATGGACGTCGCGACCACCAGAAGCAGCTTTATCCACTATTTTGATCGAATAGTTTCGGAATTAAAAAATTCATAATTTTGTGTCTGATGAAATGGACTCCAACAGCTCCATGAACCTGAAGTCCAAGGAGGAAGAGAAAAAAAGGGAATTAATTTTTTCCGCGTCTCGTCAGCTTTCAACACAAGAACAATTGCATTGTCGAGAAAAATGTGAGAAGCTCGGGGTAAAATAGACCTGCAGATCGAAATGATTCGGGATTTTTTTTAGGAGCCAAGGCCTGCTCAAAAAAATTTGAAAAAATTACTCAATAATGTAGACATGTTGGGACATCTTGTCAATTTTTTTCAGATTTTTTCATGAATTCTTTCACTTCAAGAAAAAAAGTCCTTGATTATTCCATCAATATGTTCAATTTTTTTGTCTTCATTCTCAAAGAATATTCCGGCAAATAAGCGAGATAGCACAATTGTTATCAATAGCCTTTTTCAAGAGAAAAATAGAAGATGCACAGACGGTTTCATCAAAAATTACGCCATTTCGCTTAATCGCCGGGATATTCCTCGAAAATGAAGAACAAAAAGGAAATTCGATCTATTTCAATTTTTCAAGAAAATTCAAGTAAATAATTCTTGCAAAATTTATGTAAAATTGAAGAGTTTTCATTGAAAAAAAAATATCGAAAAATATATTGCGATAATTTTCTATTGCATCATTGAATTATAAATAGTTTCATTGAAATACCCCTTTCGCCCCACTTTCCCCCAAAGTATTTGCAGAGTGGAAATTATTGTGCTGATAAAAATTTTAAGTGTAATTAATTCTCTTACGCATTGATCACAATTTACACGGGTCTTCTACGTTTGTTTTCAATATTTTATCGCTCTCACTTTGAGAAATGGTTATTAATTTACTTTAATCAGGTTGGGGTCGTGATTATTGAAATTCGTATATTCTCGTTAGCCTTGGTTAAATCATTGCCGCATCTTCACGCGCTGTTTCACGAATCAAATGTGCGCATTTGGTAATACAAATGCCAAAAAAAAAAAAAATCAAAGAAAACAACCTGTTAGAGGTCACTTTAACGTTAATTAAACGTGCAATACCTGATTATTTATTTTGCAATGTTTCAAATTAAATTGCAATTAATTTTTCATTTTTTTTTTCTTTTCGCTTTTACAATTCAAAACTTTTGTTTGCAATTGAATGAGCACATTAATCAAAAGCAAATTGACTATTCACGAGAATCACTTTCTCTTATGGTACATTAATAATAATTTTATTAATTATTCAATGAAATTTAAACAATCGTAGGCAGTATTATTCATCCCACAAAATAATGTGAATTAATCGGCAATTTCTTAGAGGAATAATTGAGTCATATCATTCTATTCTATTTTCTTGATTATCTCGGAAAGTAAGAGAGATAGAGAAAATTTTAGTAGAGACCGTTTTTCTACAGAAAAATCAAAGCTACAAAAAAAGTTTCTAACAACTTTTCACTATTTCCTTTAATTTTGAACATAATCTAGAAAATCGAAATTCGTAACTCGAATTCCAGTTCAACTCTTCCAATTTTTCTCGAATATCTCAAAATTGACAAAAGACTGAAAAATTTTTATGAAGACCTTTCAAGTAGAGGAAAATTACAACTGCAAAAAATGTTTCCACAAAAATTTCTCTATCCCCTCTAGATTTTAAGATATTTAACGGAAAAGATGAATCGACTCACCTCGTTCCGCTTTTTCGCCACTCAATCCTAAAAAAAAAAGACAAAAAGAAAGTATAACGATGATTTGTGTGGATGTAGGTGTGTGTGTATGTGAGTGAGCGATAAAATTGCGTAATTCCCCGCAATTCCGGCTATGTACCATACCAATCGTGTATGATTACCAGGTATGGCCAGAAGGCACCGCTGAACATCATCCTTTTATAACACACAATTCATTGAATACTTGTAATCATAAAAAAAAAAAAAAAAAAAAACTGGTCACTCAGGGTCAACATGTCAAATTGTTGATTCTTCTTAGAATTTCTGATTATTGAATTTATTACTCAAAACATATTTATATATAAATATGTGAGAATAATTATTCGATTAGGGAACAGGTAAATTCAAATCGATAAATGTTAAAAAAAAAAATCAATTTAACTTGGATTTTTCGTATTTCTAGAAAATATTCACATTTTTCATATTTTAAGTCATCACCTTAGAAACAAAAGGGCGTAAGTGCTATTGATAAGCACTTGTTGTTTGCATATATTCTCATATCGTCACCTTAGAAACAAAGTGGCATAAGTGCCCGTTTATAACCATAGCACTTACGCCCCTTTGTTCCTAAGGCAACGATATCCATTTATTTGAGACCTTAAAATGTGAAACTAAAAAGTTTTAGTAAAAACAAATACAGAAATAATGACATCAGCATTGATGTCATTTTTTTGGTCTTTAAAAATATCTTGGAAACTAAGCGAGAAACGACAATTTTCATTGGAATCTTTCTTGTAGAGTGGAATGCGATCTACAAAGAAAAAGCCCCTGCAGAAAGATCTGTCCATCAGTTTTGGAGTTATTTGAGAAGAACGAATTTCTAATGGACATCGACTATTTCCAAGTTGCAGATGAAATGTCACGAAAACTAAGCGAGATAGCTAAATTTTACAGATGACCATTTTTTTGTAGCTCTCATTTTCCTCAAGAAAAAGAAAAACTCTTTCAAAAATTGATTATCTCTTTTAGTTTCCGAAATGAATAGAAAAAACGGAGGTCAATCCAAATCAATGAAGAATTGCGAAATATTTCCCCAATTTTTTTTTAAATCCCAAACGACAGTCAAATTTAACTGAGTGACGTGAATTTCTTTTCTGCAAAATTATTCAAGCAAATGACTCTGAAATTGAATGAAATAATGCAGAGGTCATACCAATAACCCAAATATTCCTTCGGTAATATTTTATTTATTCTTTTTTTTTTCCTTCACTTTCACGTGGAAGATGCTCTCCGGGCAACGAAAATAATATAATACAATAATCTTCACACAAGTTTTCTGCGTTGGCGCGATGACTTTGAGGAATCTCCCAGTGTATTTGATGATCTTATCGTTTTTTTTTTCACTTCTCTTTAGGTTCGAGAGAATTGAATGTCTCTGGCTGCAGGCCAAATGTTCCGCAATACTATATTTTACTACACATATGTGATGGCTACCAGGCAATAGGTATATATTGTCAATTATACTGTCTTTTATGATTTCATGTTACTTAATCGTATTTTTTTTTTAATGACTTCTTTTTTCATAAACTTTAAGTGTTTTGTATGGAGAATTTTATGTCATGTTAGAACTCTATTAATGCATCAGAAATCAGTGAGTGATCGATAATCTATGAAATATATTCATTTATTCATTTTTTTATTATTAATGAATTATTTCGTGAATTTTCCAGTCGTTGAAATTATTCTTTTTATTCATTAAAAAAAAAAGATTTTCTCGAATCATTTTTTTTTATTACTAATAAATTATTTTAATGGATAATTTGATGCACTGTTCAAGAAAATTTCGATAATTGATTCAATAATTGAGTTGTAGAACAAGATAAATCAATCTCATTTTAAAATGAATTATGAAACACATTGGAATCTAAAGGGGAATAACGAAATTTTACTGATGACTTGTTTTAAGTTGGGAAAAATTGGAGTGACCAAAGTTTCTCCATTCCTTTCGATTTCGAGATGATTTAGAGTAGTATGGGCAAGGAACAGTTGAGCCATTGAGTGTCTAGATAGAAGAGAACGAAAAAAAAAATCCAAAAATGATTATTCATCATTGAAAACCTTCTTCCTGGTATCGAAAGCAAATTCGAAGAAGAATTAGGAAATTATGTTTATTATTGGGCATTTATGACTTAACAAATAGTAAGGAATTTGACTGGCGCATTCGTGGCAGTGCAGCAATAATAATTATTCGTTGCAAAATTATCAGATGGTCAATAATTTTCATATTGAGTAGTAAATTTTTCTTCCTTGCCACTTATTTTTTAAAGACATTTTCTAGATTTCAATCTTCCGCCGAATCTAGGAGTGTAAAGTGTGACATTTTTCCATGAGGTGCCGTGTTACTTTTTTTTTTATTTTTATCCATTTTTGACCATACAAAACGGTCAATTGACACGAAATTTCACGATATCGTTCAATGTCATATAAATTTCCTTTTGAAATTCATGTAGTATTTTAATCTTTAAATTTGATTCGTGAACATACTACTTTACATTTTAGAGTTCGATTCCCGGCAATTCGTTCAGAAAAGGAACGAAGATGACATTTTTCTGTAGAAATATTTTTAGAACAGCGGAAAAAGTCTATAAAAAAAAAAATATTTGCAACAATTTCCCTATCTCTCTCAGTCCTCGAGATAATTCACGAAAACTGTTAACAATGTGAAATTAGGAAGAAAGGCAATTCTCTTCCGAAATCTGTTTTTTGAAGATATCTCGAAACTTCAGGAAGATGAAGAAATTTTTTTCTAAAAACCTTCTTCGTAGCTCTGATTTTCTTCTGCGAAAAAGGTACTCACTAAAATTTGATTATTTCTCTCAGATTCGAAAATAATCTGCAAAACCTCCTGATGGAATGAAAATGAATACAGCTTCACTATCTCATTCGTTTTTCCAAAATATTTCTCAGACTAAAATAAATCGATTTCATTCTTTTCTCAAATATCTCGGAAACTGCGCGAAATGAAGCGATTGCGCCTCAATCCTTTTTCGTAGCTTTTAAAATTCTTTGTAAAGACGAATAAGAGAACAGAAGAATCCGTGATCTCGCTTAATTTTCAAGATATTTTCGAAAATGGTGACGAAATGAAATGAATTCATCTGAAAACTTCATATTTTCAGGGAATAACCCAATTTTTGTGGTAACTTTTTTTTATCTACCTCTCATTTCTGGATATTCCCCAAAAACCGAGAAACAATTCATTTTTATCACTTTCTTACTGCATCAATTAAACCTCGACATAAACAACACGTAAGAAGAATTCTCAGAAAAAATTTCAGTGTTGTTTTCACATAAAAAAAAAAGATTCCTCCAGCATGGAATGCAGAAAAAGGCCACAAAAAATGAATGTATCAATTTTCCTTCCATCATTTTTATTTATCTGACCAAATAAAAAACAAACTAATCACTGTCATCAGTTTCCCTGACCTTTATCTTCCTATTTACCTATCACTGCTCATGGACGTGATACCTTCAACGTTCACCAAAAATTTCTTGATAATCCCATGATTACACTGAAAATATCCATAATCTATCTTGATTTTTTTCTTCTATTCCTTTTAAATTTTTTTCTCCTTTTTTTTTCCTTTCCTACTTGCAGCAATGTCTTCGTCCTTGGTTTGAAATATCGAGGAACGAAATTGACTAACATTAAGTCTTTTTAATCATCCAAACCTGAGAATAGATTTGCTGTAGAGGATACATTATATTATATTCAGTGGCTATTTCATAGCAGACAAGAAAACGATGTAATTAGAAAGTTATCGAATGATTACAGTACAATTAATTTAACATAAAATAAAATCTATTCCTCATATAAAATGTCAAAAAATATCATTTCGTAAGAAATAATTTTTCAATAATTTTTGTTTTCTATTTTCCTACTTATTTTTATATTCTGTCATTTTTTTAATACTGAGATGAATTGATTAATTAACTTGAAGAATTACGTCAATTATTAAGTAATTTTCATTTGAATAGCAGGAAATAATTTTCACTAATTTTTTTTCTTTATCAATTCAATCAAATATTTTAGTGAATCTAAAAATTAAAAAAACCTGTTCAGCTTAATGATAATTTAATGGTTTTAAAAATACTCACTTGATTAAATTAAGTGGATAAAACGTAGAATGACGCGAGACAATTTGGAGTTTCGGTTTTTTCTAAATATTTCGCTAGTGGAGGGAGATAGAACATTTTTGCTGTAACTTTTTTTGTAGATCTTATCACGCTCTACAAAAAAGGTTTCTTCAAAAAATCTCGTATCTCCATTGGATTCCACAATATTCTCAAGAAACTGAATAAATACGAAAAATGTGCTTCACTACTGAAAATAATTAATGAAAAATAATTTTTTTTTTTAGATTTTTTTTTTTATAAAAATGTAATCAACTGAACAGGAAATAAATCTCAAACTAAATTATTCGTTCATTATTCGTGTCTCTTCGTTAAAAATAAAATTTGCAAATTAAATGAACGTGAGCATAAAAATAATGCATCAAGAGGATGACAATTACATGATTTTTTAAAGATTTTTATCATTTGTAGGAGCATACAAGAATTTTTTAACATTTTTTTCTACTTAAATAATGACTCATAATGAGAGAGAGAAAAAAATCTCAATTAAAAGTGACAATATTTGATTTTTTGAAAGAACAAATTACAAGCTACATTCAATTAAATTCTGAATAAATGAATTGAATATGTAATTATTTTTTTTTTTCGGAGGGGACTTGTGCCCCCTACCATCTTCCACACTGGTCCACCACGAATCCAAACAAAGTTTTTACGAAATCATCCATTCACATGTACACACACACTATTTCCTAAAACTTATACATTCAAATCTAATGTAAGAAGAAATGAGAAAAAAAGGTAGGGAGGGTAAAGATGGTAACGTACACTCCACAGTTGCGTCTAACTTTTGGCAACCGGTATAAAAGCCAAGTAGGTACCACCGAAAAACCAGTCATCCAATAATCGTGATCATAAAGAGATTAAACAAGTGTTACTTGGATAAACCATGATGTTCGCATTGGTAAATATTTTTTTCCACAATTCATTCATTGATTTCCCTATCAATTCCAAAAACGAGATGAATTTTTTTCTATTTTGTCCAATTTTTCCTAAATATGTCAAAATTGGAGGAAAATATTGCAATTTTTTGTAAATTCTCATTTTGTAGAACCAAATTCATTAACTTACCATCAATTTCAGAAACGAGATGAATATTCCTATTTTTTCAATTTCTCCCATATATCTCAGAATCGTAGAAAAATATATAAAGTCCTTTTTTGTAGAACAGAATAAGAATTGCAAAAAAAAACGTATTGATGTACAATTCCGGCATCTTTATCGGTTCTCAAGATATTAAAAAAAAAAAAAATGAGATGAAATTAATAATCAACGCATCTCGTTTTACCATTCTGTATTTCCAACAATTCCATTAATTGCAGATTTCAAATTAGCGGGAAAAAAACGAATGTAGTGTGAAGTTCATTGGTGAATCATTTTTTTCTCATTTATCGATTTTTTGGATTTTGAGTGATTTTTTTTTATTAATTAGATAATTTACTCGATTTTATCGTCAATACTCGATTTTATCGTCAAATTACTTCGAAATGTGCTCAAAGCAACCCATCAAGAGATCTTTTTTAAATAGAATTTTGCGCTCTGCAAGAAGAGATTCCATGAAAAAATGAAATATTTCAATAACGACTGACATAAATCATCTTCATTTTCAAATTGAATCTATCGGAAGACTTATGTAGATACGAATTTTCCATTCTACAAAAAAAATCTCTGTGAAAATTTTTCCTGAAGTTTAAAAATTTTTTTTTCCAAAGAAATTCGCAGTGATCGCAGCTGTCGTGGCTTTGGCATCATCAGCACCACTGGATGAGCCGCCAAAAGAGCCAAAAGACGTCATATTGAAGCAAACCCATGACGGACCAAATCCAGATGGTTCATACTCATTCAGCTACGAGACCTCAAATGGCATAAATGTTCAAGAGCAGGGACAGCAAGTAGAAGCAAAGAACAAGGATTCTGAGTCCAAGACAGCTAATTTCGTGCAGGGAAGTTACTCATACCCAGATGAGAATGGTAATCTCCTGCAAGTCAAGTACACAGCTGGTGAGAAAGGATTTGTAGCAGAAGGTGCACATTTGCCAGTTGCTCCAGCTATTCCAGAAGCTATTCTGAAGGCACTGGAATGGATCGCCACTCATCCTGAGGAGGACAATCAACATTAGATTAATTAATTTAGACGGGTAACTTATTTACTCGATGACTCAGTTGCTCAACAAACAAAAATATTTCTTTTTGTAATGATACATACTTTTTTTTAGATATTAAAGTACGATATAAAGTCAATTTCTCTGAGTTTTTCTATCAATTCTTTTTCAGTTTAATTAAGGGGTGACATCTAGAGATGCGAAATTACGGTAATTTTTGAAACGCGTCAGGTCAGTGGTAAACTTACCATTTCCTGACCACTCTGACCTGACCTTTCATTCTCGTTGCAAAATGACAGTCATTTTTTTGGAGTGTTAGTAATATAATCAGGTGATCAGAAATCCATCTATATAATTGCAGAGTTACAATTATTTCTTCAGACGGTCAGTAATAAAATGAGCCAATCAGAAATTCGTCATTTTGAGCTCCGATCATTTTTTGTAATTTTTCTATTTTTTTTTTGTTGTTACTCTTAACAAGCAAAGAATGAATGAATCCTGTATTAACGAAATTTCTTTATTAAGTCTTGCATACCGATCTACGTACTGAAGAGGGAGAACAAACGAATCGATTCATTTTCATGCTCATTCTTACTAAAATATTTCTGAAACTAAGCAAAAAAGCGAGATTTTCGAACGCACCTTTTTGTAGCTGTGATGCTCTTCTATCAAAAAATTCGCCCAAAAATTTCACTATCTAGCTTAATTTTTGAACCATGGGAAAACCCTCATTGATATACGTGGTCGATTATGCAGGGCCTTAGTGTACTTTTCTGTCACTCTGACGAGAAAGGCACACAGATTCCCTTGCATGCGTCCGCCCCCATCATTTTGTTATTCGGATCTGCATACGGCAAGACGTTACCCATCCAATTAGTAACCATATTAGTGTTCAAAGAATCCAAGTAACAGGTCCGAATGATCTACTCTCTTTTTTTTTCTGATTTTACTGATATTAAAACGATGCCCACGATGACAAATCGATATTGCATAATATTATGAATATCCAATATTATTCTGGATTTGACTCACACTATCTCAGCTTTTAGGACTGGGATCCTCGGATTTTAGATACCAATATGACCACTATTGATGGTTTCATGTACTTAATTTGATTCATCGTCGCTATTTGTCCGGTGTCAGGCGTTTTCTATAATTTAAAAAGTTAAAAGATATGCTGACGGACAAGAATATATATCGTTATATGAGGGAAAAATGGATCTGTGACCATGAATTGTGGCTGAGAAACTGAAACTTAATGCTGGGCCGAATTTGGACGAACGCATCTGAAAGCACCGGAAATTTGCCATTGATATAAGTTGATAAAAAATTTTCATTTTCAGACATTTTTATTCTATGCGAGAAAACATAAAAGACTATATAATTGATGTAACTAATATAGTCTCCTATGATTTTTGGCCCTAAATAGAAATGTCTGAAATTGAAAAAAAAAATCCATCTAAATCGATAGGGAATTTTCCGCGTTTTCATGTGCGCAAGTCGAATTGAATATTGCCTATAATGACTTGGGAGAAATTTAATGGGTATATTTACGAAGCTAACACCATTTCCCTTCCAAGTATGCATAGAAAATTAATTTTGGGCCCATCCAAACTGACGTAAAGACTGTGATTTCTATAAATATCAATGTGGACTAATTTTGATGAGCATATTTGAAGAGTACGGAAAATTTGCCATGGAAATGAATAGAAACATTATATTTGAGCCTGTTGAAATTTGGTCTTATGTCTGTATCTTTGAAAACAATGAATTGAGCGCATTTTTATGAGCCTATTTGGAGAAGGAAAAAAGTTTACCATGGAAATAAGCATAGACATATTATTTTAAGCGAGTTGAAATTGGATTATATACAGGTATCTCGAACAGTATTGGTCTGGGCCGAATTTGAACCAACGCATGTGAAGGCGCAAAAAATCTTCTGATATTTATGGGAAAATGATTTTTTTTTGTCAGTCAAAAAAAAACAGGTCTGAAAAAATGCCTACCTATATCGATAGAAAATTTTCCGCGCTTCCCCATCCGCTAGTTCACATTCGGCTTAGATAAATCCTTTTTGAGATACAGGGATAAGGCCCAATTTGAACCACCTCAAAATAGCATGTTTCCAATAGCATGTCTATAATCGTTTCTCTGCAGATAGGAAAAATTTCAATTCTCCTTGACACTTATTCTGGCTAAAAGAATTAAAAAGGACCCTTCAAAGCTCTTTCTTCAATTTTTGGATCATGTTTGTCGATAACCGGCTATAAAAAACATCTCCAAAAGAATCTCCGCAAGATCAATAGCTTTGATGAAAGGGGACAGGATCTTTTTCCGAGGATCTATTGACGTGGAACCATGTTTGTCCATTGACGTGGGGAAAGTTTAACCCTCTAAGGCCGAATCCGTAGTGCGGCTCCTAGAGTGGGGCTAACCAATGAGCGTACAGTACGCTATACGCTTATACGCGCCCTCTCCATGTCATGAACGGCCAGTCGTGGAGGTGGCCAGTGGGGAAATCAAAATCGGCCTCAGAGGGTTAATGGGTGTTTCGGAAAGATTGGATCATTTTCTTTCCAAATATGCATATAAATTAGCACATAATCTTCAGTACAATTTTTTCTTATTTCGTCACCTTAGAAACAGAATGGCGTGAGTACTATTTTCTAAGTATAGCACTCATGCCACATTGTTTCCAAGACGATGATTTATTTTCATCAAAGAATAGCTTCGGGAATGTTCTAGACAATGGATGACGCACCTTTTCAAAGATAACGAACAGAAGGACATCAACGACGTAGCCGGAAGCGATTGCAGTTCTAATACTGTTTGAAACAGAAATACGTTATACTAAAAGACTTCGATCGACTTGTTATTGGTAGAATTCATTCTGCGCCGGACCTTTCCATTGGCGAGAGCATCTTCGCACGTCTTTTTAAATTTTCTAATTAATCGGTTGAGTCAATCGTATGAGAATATTTACAGTTCTTTCATCAATCGAACATTGTTCTGCGACAAAATAGTGATAGCAATTTATTTGAGAATAAAGATCATTCTTGTGACATATACTAAGACTCTGGTAAGGGTGAAGGGGAATGTAAAATTATGCCATTTCTTCTTGTTGAAAAATTTACTATTTCTGTGAATTTTTGAAAAGCGGAAAAAAACAAAAAGTGATATTCCACTACTTGTAGTGGGAAAAAAAAACGAACGAACTGAGAACGTGCACGTACTAGGAAATTTCTTCCAACTGCAAAGAAGTAGGTGGGAATACTTGACCAATTGAAAACGTACATGCATCAGAAAGCTACATAGCAGGAAAAATCGAGCTCCGTATATAAGAGCATACACGAAGATGCTCAGACTATCTTCTCGACTTCCAAATACTGTTTCTCGATGAACATACCAAGTATCAGAATTTTGTGAACTATCGCAATTGATATTAATTATTTTGCAATCATCGAATGAGTCTCTCACTCCTAGTTTCTAAGCCATTTATATATAAAAAAGTGAATTTAAACTGTGGAAAACTAATCGTCGTGGTGATAAACCAACTTTTTTTCATGAAAGTCGATGAGAATAGCTCAGAAATCCCAGTCAGTATTAAAGTAATGATGGATTTAAATCAAAAGTGATTCTTTCTACTCTTACAATGGAAATAATAATCCCGTTATTGATAATTGGTGTTCTCTTCGGTCAGTTTCAGAATTTTTTATGAACTCAGAATATTTGAAAAACCGAAAAAAATGAGATTATAGTATATTACGTTATAAGTTGTGGGAAGGCTATTTTGAGGATCGTGAGGTTTACATCACGAGGCGAAGCCAAGTGATGTCATCACAATCGTCAGAAATGCCCTCCCCAGCGTGTAACGTATATAGCTTTAGGCCCAGGTGTATGAAGCTCGATTCGTGCTAATCGTCGATTAGCTGATGGAGCTGTCGCAGTTATATGTATGGTTAACTTTAGGTAGTTAACTTCGCTCGGTGATAGTTAAAGATGGCTACGCAAGTGGCAGCTAGAATCATAACCAATAACAAAATGAAACATTCGTTTCATTCAGCTCCAAAACAATGAAAACGAAACAATTCATCCAGTTATGGTAACGTGGTCATCAGTCCATAGCTATTTCAAGCCGTTTTCGACTGTCTTTGAGCACAAAAAGCTGTATTTATAGTTCTATGACCGTGCAACATGTGCATATTCTTTTTTTTAAAATGATTTATCTGTTAAAGGAATTCAAAAAAACTAGAAATTGTTAAATGTCTGCTTTTTTCAGTTTCATTAAATTCTACCTTATAAAGTTTTCATCCATCGCCTGATTCATGCATCATAATGTGAATTGGACTGGATTCGATCATACCTGACTAGATCTAACTAAATCTGATCAGACCTAACTAGATCTAACTACATCTGGTTATATCTAACTAGATCTGATGAACCGATATAAATGGACTTGATTGGATCTAATTAGATCTAATCAGATCTAGTTTGATGTAATCAGATCTAATCAGATCTAGTTAGATCTAATCAGATCTATTTAGATCTACCAGATCTATTGAGATCTAATCAGATCTAGTCAGGTCTACTTAGATCTCATCAGATCTTAGCAGGAATAGATCTGATCAGATCTAGTTAGATCCAATCAGATCTATTTATATCAACTTTCTCAATTTATTTAGATCTAATTGGATATATTTAGATCTAATCAGGTCTTATTTGATCTGATCAGATCTAAACATTTTTTCCCGGGAACGTTAGAGTTGAGTTAGCTCTCTAAAGTTATTAAAAATCATGGCAATTTTCTTGCCCTGACTTTTACGGGAGAAAACCCGATGCGAGAGTAGTGGACTGTATTTTTTATGGTGATTTACTCTTTTGTAGGATAAAGGATATTTCTCAGTGGAGGGATTTAAGTGGATTTCACAATGATACGGAACACGTGAATTACATAAAAATATATAAACTCTTTAATGATTTGACTAGAATACACTCTTTGATACTTTGACCGCACTGATTCTAGATATTTTCTCTTTGTGATAATTGTCTCTATGATTTAATTGTCTCTAATTTTCATGATTATTCTCACACTGCACACTGCATTTAATACCGAGCGTAAATCGTTATTAAACCGTTATGCCAATCACTCACTCGATTCTCATCTCAGCGGATCTGACCGGTTCTATTGAACCTTTCCTATTATCTATCGACTAGGCGTCAGTTCCGCGATAGTTTCTTGATAGTTATGAAGATCATGATTATCTTCATTTGATGAGTTTCACACGCCAAGGCTTGCCCCGTTGACGGCCACCGTAGTAGTAGAACTTCACTCGTTGAGTTCCACGCGACGAGTAGAAGGATTTGTGGGACCACGCCGGTGTGATCCTCCAAATTACCCCTAATGTCGATATCGATAGTTATCACGTTTTGATAGACCTTCTGATCCCGCGGTAATTTAGATCAGTCGGTAATTCAGCTATCCTTCCCTGAACTCAGCCTAACTGAAGTTAATCGCTCACAATTAACTTCATATGTCATTTAACTATGGCAACACAGTTGAGTAAATACCGCTAATCGGCGATTCACTTTATACCCCTGGGCCTCGCTCTATTTTGTATGGTAATGAACTATTACCGAGCACGAGGAGTGCGATAAAGGTCCATTTCCATACAAAATCAAGTAAATGGAATTACCTGCTTCACGAGAGCTTTTGCTCTTACCTTCTCTGCTCATTATTTGACTGAACGTAACATGAAACCTTGGAAACCAATTGCTTTCATAGTATCCAGCCGAGCAGAGCTATCGGATGTAGGATTGCCTATTGATGAGGAATATCTTGATAAGGGTTCTGCAGATTTGGCAGAGGCAAGTGCAGATATTGTAATGAACTCATCTGCAGTATCTGAAATTGAGATGAATTGGACGTACTCTCCTGATGGAGGTTATGAAGTAACGTGTAAAGCCATTGTTCAGAACCTATCCTATAGTTGGAGCGCTCAGAACGGAACTCTGAAAAATAATGAAGTGGCTAAAGGAAATTTACTGTCAATCAATCCAGTTACCAAAGAAAATGACCGTAAGTTGATCTGTCATGACAGATTCCATTGACAAGTTCTGCAATGAAGAGATGAAACGGGATCAAGAATTGTCATGGAAGCAGTCGACTTGTCGGGTTTCATCACTTCATTATGGAAATCGATTGTGAGAAAATCTGTTGCAGCTCATGTAGCGTGTGAGATATTCGAGTAAGAACTCCTTTCCCCCCCCCCCCCACACGAATTTGTGAATAAATCATTAATTTACTTATTCTCAGGTATCTTCTGTTGCCAAGCTTCCAATACTGCAGTGAATCTTACGAAATGCGACCGATTACATCCCTTAGTTGTGAGCAGTGATGCTTTGGAGCGTATCATTAATAGTTCAGCTGAAATGTTTTGTGAAGTTTTTGGTGTGGATGGTCATGTCGATATCAAGTGGGCAAGAGCAGATGGCTTACCATTACCAAATAATGCAATTGTGAATGGTGGCCTTCTCGAAATTCCTGAAGTAGCCAGAACCGATACTGGTAATTACAGTTGTGTAGGATTTTTGGATGGTAAATATGCATTCTATCAGAGAATACCTTTGAAAGTTGTGTCACAACTGGAAACCGTAGAATTAAGAATTACTGGCTTCGATGGTATAAATAAGAATAATGTGAGGATTCAATGTATAACACAACTCGACGAGCCAATTACATATGAGTGGAAGGCACACACAAAAGGACGCAAATATCGGCAGGAGAACGAGAAGGCCGAGGGGAATTTATTGTCAATTTACGATTTCAAGAAAGACAATGAAGGTGAGTTGTCCTGTCATGAAAATTTCTGTTGAATATCTCGATAAGAGAACGAAATGAAGTGAAGTGGAAAAGACAAATTCAATTGCGAATAGATAAAACAGGATACTTCAAATTCTTAGAGAAATTGAATAAAGAATAATCACAGAAAAAAATGGAACAACGTATCTTGTTTTAGCTCTTCACTACTGGATTATATTAATCAATTAAGGTTGTACCGCCAGTACTCGATTGACCGTGGGGGAAATTCTGAAATATGGCACATTGGTAGATTATGATAAAATAATGATCCACTTGACTTTTTAAAGGGCTACCGAAAACGGTTTGAAAGATGTTGACACTTGAAATGTCACGAGTTTAACACTGAGCCTTATGGAGAATCGCACATTGTAACATATTTTACCAAATTGACTGCTCAAACCTGAATTGAAAAAAGGGAAATGATGGTAAATTATGCAGAAAATATTGTAAACCCTTAAGAATGCAGCTTCCGAGCATGTAATAGTGATAATTAGTGGATAGCTATACAGACTGTACTATTTATATATTTTTTCTCTCTTTAACTCACTCGGGACGCTATCGAGTGTGGAATACGGCACACTATGGCCGAATTTCTCTGAACTCAACCGGATTAACTCCACGTAAACCAGAGGTTGTGGTTTGAGTTAACTTTCACCTCTACAATACCCGGCACTTATGGAAGGTACTAAAGAGAACAAAGTTAACTTGAACGACGACCGCTGGTTAAAGTTGAGTTAGTCCGGGTGAGCTGAGACTCATTCGGTATATAACCACTAACCAGTGCAATATTGGTGGTATTACATTAACCATCACATATCGTGTACATCGCGAGATGTTTTTTAAAAAAACTCCTCCCCAAACCATGAACATGTATGAAACAATTTCTAATTTATTTATTTTTAGGTACATTTTGCTGTGTTGCTACTAATACCCTACTGACGAAGGAGAAGTGTTTAACGATCAAACGACCCATTCTCAAAGTGTATTATGCAGTACAATTATGGAGCTCAGTTAATCTGGAGTGTCATGAATTTGCGAGACCCTCAAATATGGAAATTGACTGGGCACGAGAAGATGGCCATCAATTTGCTCCAAATGTCGTCCAGTCACCGAAAGGCTCCTTGGCTATGAAGGATATAACAATAAAGGACGGAGGTCGTTATAAAGGGACTGCAAGAAAGAGAAGACTGTCTAGTCCTGTAACTGCAACAATTGCTATTGTAATGATCCCAGTAATTAATGGAAATATAACTGCGAAGATGGGCGATAGAGTCAAATTGAAATGTGAAGCTGAAGGACATCCCCAGCCAAGTGTACAGTGGCAGAAATTCTCTCCCGAAGATGAGTCCTTCGAAGCCATCAAGCCAGCAACACTGAACTCTGCAGTTCATGAAATCCCGTCACTATTAACAAGCGAGGCAGGGCTGTATCTATGCTTAGCAATGAATCCAGCAGGATCTAGTAACAAGACTGTTAGAGTAGTAATCAAACAGCCTATTCTCGAAATTTATCCGAACGATCCTCATGTAGTTATTGCGGGCAGTTCAATTACTCTAGAGTGTCATGAATCTGCAGGGTATTCAGAGATGAAATTCGCATGGTCACGAGAAGACAACAGTTCATTGCCTCCGAATGTTCAAACGTCCGAGAACGGCTCTTTGACAATAGTGGACATCGCGATCAATCAAGAAGGTCGTTACAAATGCTCTGCAACGAACGGACTAGCATCTGCTGTCATAACAACAGGAATTGAAGTAAGAACACTCCCAGTCATCAACATTCCAGAAATCACTGATGGAAATATAACTAAGAAAATAGGTGATAAAGTCAAATTGACATGTGAAGCTGAGGGTCATCCCGAGCCAAATGTACAGTGGCTGAAATTCTCATTTGATTCTAACTCTACTCTAATCGTCAAGCCAGCAGTACCGAAATCTGTAGTTTACGAAATTATTTTGTCAACAAACGACGCAGGGCTTTATGTGTGCTTGGCTACAAATTCAGCAGGATTCAGTTCTAAGACTATACAAATGGTAATCAGAACTGAGGCTCATCCCGGGATAGATGGATCAGATAAAGTGCTTTTGCTGTTCTTGCTGGTTCAGGGGGCTGAGGCAGTTGGGGTGGCAGGTGGACCAGCTGGGGTGGCAGCTGGAGCAGTTGAGGTGACAGGTGGAGCAGTTGGGGTGGCAGATGGAGCAGCTGGGGTAGGAGCTGGAGCAGCTGGGGGGGTAGCTGGGGTGGCAGGTGGAGCAGCTGGAGGGGCAGTTGGGGGGACAGGTGGAGCAGCTGGGGCAGTTAGTGTGGCAGGTGGAGCAGCTGGGGTGGGAGCTGGAGCGGCTGGGGGGACAGCTGGGGCATCTGGAGCAGATGGGGTAGCAGATGGAGCAGCTGGGGTGGGGGCTGGAGCAGCTGGAGGGGCAGTTGGGGTGGGAACTGGAGTAGCTGGGGGGGCAGTTGGGGTGGGAGCTGGAGTAGCTGGGGGGGCAATTGGGGTGGGAGCTGGAGTAGCTGGGGGGGCAATTGGGGTGGGAGCTGGAGTAGTTGGGGGGGCAGTCGGGGTGGGAGCTGGAGTAGCTGGGGGAGCAATTGGGGTGGGAGCTGGAGTAGCTGGGGGGGCAATTGGGGTGGGAGCTGGAGTAGCTGGGGGGGCAATCGGGGTGGGAGCTGGAGTAGCTGGGGGGGTAATTGGAGCAGCTGTAGGGGCAGCTGGGGGTGGTGGGAATGGAGGTTCTGAATCCTCATCTCGAGATGAAGCAGAGTCTCGTGAGGACACAAGCGAAGAAGAAGACAACAAGCCAGTTCTTGAAGTGTATCCGAAAGGTCGTCACGTAGTAATCGCAGGTAATTCAATTACCCTAGAGTGTCGGGAATCTTCAGGATATTCAGATCTGGAATTTACCTGGACACGAGAAAATAATAGCCCATCCGCTCTGAATATTTGCCAGTCAGTTAACTGCTTCTTGACAATAACGAATATATCAATCAATCAGGAAGGTCGTTATAAGTGCTCTGCATCGAATCGACGAGTATCTGCTTCCGTAACAACAGAAATTGAAGTTAGAACACTCCCAGTTATCAGAATTCCAGAAATGACTGATGGAAACATAACTAGTAAATTAGGTGATGAAGTTGAATTGACATGTGAAGCGGAGGGTCATCCCGAACCAGAGGTGCAGTGGCAGAAATTCTCAAATGAATCCCAGTCGTATCAATTCGTTCGGCGATCAAGGACAAAATCACTAGTTTACGAGATTACGTCTTTGTCGACAAACGGGGCAGGGCTCTATCTGTGCTTGGCTGAGAATCCAGCAGGATCTAGCAATAAGACAGTCCGAGTAGTAATCATACAGCCCGTTCTCGAAGTGTATCCGAAAGATCCTCACATAGTCATCGCAGGAAATTCAATCACTCTGGAGTGTCGGGAAACTGCAGGATATTCGAATATGACATTCACCTGGTCACGAGACGACGAATGTTCATTTGCTTCAAATGTCCACCAGTCTGATAACGGCACTTTGACAATAACGGATATATCAATCTATCAAGAAGGTCGTTTTAACTGCTCTGCATCGAATGGAATCGCATCTGCTTCCGTAACAACAGAAATTGAAGTGAGAACACTCCCAGTCATCAACATTCCAGAAGTTACTGATGGAAATATAACTAGGAAATTAGGTGATAAAGTTGAATTGATATGTGAAGCTGAGGGTCATCCCGAGCCAAAGGTGCAGTGGCAGAATTTCTCAAATGAATCTCAGTCGTATCAGACTGTTCTGCGTTCAACCACGAAATCGGCAGCTTACGAGATTCCGTCTCTGTCGACAAGCGAGGCAGGGCTCTATCTATGCTTGGCTGAGAATCCAGCAGGATCTAGCAATAAGACAGTTCGAGTCGTGATCAAAAAGCCAGTTCTCGAAGTGTATCCCAAAGATCCTCATATAGTCATCGCAGGAAATTCAATCACTCTGGAGTGTCGGGAAACTGCAGGATATTCGAATATGACATTCACCTGGTCACGAGACGACGAATGTTCATTTGCTTCAAATGTCCACCAGTCTGATAACGGCACTTTGACAATAACGGATATATCAATCTATCAAGAAGGTCGTTTTAACTGCTCTGCATCGAATGGAATCGCATCTGCTTCCGTAACAACAGAAATTGAAGTGAGAACACTCCCAGTCATCAACATTCCAGAAGTTACTGATGGAAATATAACTAGGAAACTAGGTGATAAAGTTGAATTGATATGTGAAGCTGAGGGTCATCCCGAGCCAAAGGTGCAGTGGCAGAATTTCTCAAATGAATCTCAGTCGTATCAAACTGTTCTGCGTTCAACCACGAAATCGGCAGCTTACGAGATTCCGTCTTTGTCGACAAGCGAGGCAGGGCTCTATCTATGCTTGGCTGAGAATCCAGCAGGATCTAGCAATAAGACAGTCCGAGTAGTAATCATACAGCCCGTTCTCGAAGTGTATCCGAAAGATCCTCACATAGTCATCGCAGGAAATTCAATCACTCTGGAGTGTCGGGAAACTGCAGGATATTCGAATATGACATTCACCTGGTCACGAGACGACGAATGTTCATTTGCTTCAAATGTCCACCAGTCTGATAACGGCACTTTGACAATAACGGATATATCAATCTATCAAGAAGGTCGTTTTAACTGCTCTGCATCGAATGGAATCGCATCTGCTTCCGTAACAACAGAAATTGAAGTGAGAACACTCCCAGTCATCAACATTCCAGAAGTTACTGATGGAAATATAACTAGGAAACTAGGTGATAAAGTTGAATTGATATGTGAAGCTGAGGGTCATCCCGAGCCAAAGGTGCAGTGGCAGAATTTCTCAAATGAATCTCAGTCGTATCAGACTGTTCTGCGTTCAACCACGAAATCGGCAGCTTACGAGATTCCGTCTCTGTCGACAAGCGAGGCAGGGCTCTATCTATGCTTGGCTGAGAATCCAGCAGGATCTAGCAATAAGACAGTTCGAGTCGTGATCAAAAAGCCAGTTCTCGAAGTGTATCCCAAAGATCCTCATATAGTCATCGCAGGAAATTCAATCACTCTGGAGTGTAGGGAAACTACAGGATATTCGAATATGACATTCACCTGGTCACGAGACGACGAATGTTCATTTGCTTCAAATGTCCACCAGTCTGATAACGGCACTTTGACAATAACGGATATATCAATCTATCAAGAAGGTCGTTTTAACTGCTCTGCATCGAATGGAATCGCATCTGCTTCCGTAACAACAGAAATTGAAGTGAGAACACTCCCAGTCATCAACGTTCCAGAAGTTACTGATGGAAATATAACTAGGAAACTAGGTGATAAAGTTGAATTGATATGTGAAGCTGAGGGTCATCCCGAGCCAAAGGTGCAGTGGCAGAATTTCTCAAATGAATCTCAGTCGTATCAAACTGTTCTGCGTTCAACCACGAAATCGGCAGCTTACGAGATTCCGTCTTTGTCGACAAGCGAGGCAGGGCTCTATCTATGCTTGGCTGAGAATCCAGCAGGATCTAGCAATAAGACAGTCCGAGTAGTAATCATACAGCCCGTTCTCGAAGTGTATCCGAAAGATCTTCACATAGTCATCGCAGGGAATTCAATCACTCTAGAGTGTCGGGAAACTGCAGGATATTCAAATATGACATTCACCTGGTCACGAGACGACGAATGTTCATTTGCTTCAAATGTCCACCAGTCTGATAACGGCACTTTGACAATAACGGATATATCAATTTATCAAGAAGGTCGTTTTAACTGCTCTGCATCGAATGGAATCGCATCTGCTTCCGTAACAACAGAAATTGAAGTGAGAACACTCCCAGTCATCAACATTCCAGAAGTTACTGATGGAAATATAGCTAGGAAACTAGGTGATAAAGTTGAATTGATATGTGAAGCTGAGGGTCATCCCGAGCCAAAGGTGCAGTGGCAGAATTTCTCAAATGAATCTCAGTCGTATCAAACTGTTCTGCGTTCAACCACGAAATCGGCAGCTTACAAGATTCCGTCTTTGTCGACAAGCGAGGCAGGGCTCTATCTATGCTTGGCTGAGAATCCAACAGGATCTAGCAATAGGACAGTTCGAGTCGTGATCAAACAGCCAGTTCTCGAAGTGTATCCCAAAGATCCTCATATAGTCATCGCAGGAAATTCAATCACTCTGGAGTGTCGGGAAACTGCAGGATATTCGAATATGACATTCACCTGGTCACGAGACGACGAATGTTCATTTGCTTCAAATGTTCACCAGTCTGATAACGGCACTTTGACAATAACGGATATATCAATCTATCAAGAAGGTCGTTTTAACTGCTCTGCATCAAATGGAATCGCATCTACTTTCGTAATAACAGAAATAGAAGTTAGAACACTCCCATACATCAACATTCGAGAAATCACTGATGGAAATATAACCAGGAAACTAGGCGTTAAAGTTGAATTGATATGTGAAGCTGAGGGTCATCCCGAGTCAAAGGTGCAGTGGCAGAATTTCTCAAATGAATCTCAGTCGTATCAAACTATTCTGCGTTCAACCACGAAATCGGCAGCTTACGAGATTCCGTCTCTGTCGACAAGCGAGGCAGGGCTCTATCTATGCTTGGCTGAGAATGCAGCAGGATCTAGCAATAAGACAGTTCGAGTCGTGATCAAACAGCCAGTTCTCGAAGTGTATCCCAAAGATCCTCATATAGTCATCGCGGGAAATTCAATCACTCTGGAGTGTCGGGAAACTGCAGGATATTCGAATATGACATTCACCTGGTCACGAGACGACGAATGTTCATTTGCTTCAAATGTTCACCAGTCTGATAACGGCACTTTGACAATAACGGATATATCAATCTATCAAGAAGGTCGTTTTAACTGCTCTGCATCAAATGGAATCGCATCTACTTTCGTAACAACAGAAATAGAAGTTAGAACACTCCCATACATCAACATTCGAGAAATCACTGATGGAAATATAACCAGGAAACTAGGTGTTAAAGTTGAATTGATATGTGAAGCTGAGGGTCATCCCGAGCCAAAGGTGCAGTGGCAGAATTTCTCAAATGAATCTCAGTCGTATCAAACTATTCTGCGTTCAACCACGAAATCGGCAGCTTACGAGATTCCGTCTCTGTCGACAAGCGAGGCAGGGCTCTATCTATGCTTGGCTGAGAATCCAGCAGGATCTAGCAATAAAACAGTTCGAGTCGTGATCAAACAGCCAGTTCTCGAAGTGTATCCCAAAGATCCTCATATAGTCATCGCAGGAAATTCAATCACTCTGGAGTGTCGGGAAACTGCAGGATATTCGAATATGACATTCACCTGGTCACGAGATGACGAATGTTCATTTGCTTCAAATGTCCACCAGTCTGATAACGGCACTTTGACAATAACGGATATATCAATCTATCAAGAAGGTCGTTTTAACTGCTCTGCATCAAATGGAATCGCATCTACTTTCGTAACAACAGAAATAGAAGTTAGAACACTCCCATACATCAACATTCGAGAAATCACTGATGGAAATATAACCAGGAAACTAGGCGTTAAAGTTGAACTGATATGTGAAGCTGAGGGTCATCCCGAGCCAAAGGTGCAGTGGCAGAATTTCTCAAATGAATCTCAGTTGTATCAAACTGTTCTGCGTTCAACCACGAAATTGGCAGCTTACGAGATTCCGTCTTTGTCGACAAGCGAGGCAGGGCTCTATCTATGCTTGGCTGAGAATCCAGCAGGATCTAGCAATAAGACAGTTCGAGTCGTGATCAAACAACCAGTTCTCGAAGTGTATCCCAAAGATCCTCATATAGTCATCGCAGGAAATTCAATCACTCTGGAGTGTCGGGAAACTGCAGGATATTCAAATATGACATTCACCTGGTCACGAGACGACGAATGCTCATTTGCTTCTAATGTTCACCAGTCTGATAACGGCACTTTGACAATAACGGATATATCAATCTATCAAGAAGGTCATTACAAATGTTCTGCAACTAACGGACTAGCATCTGCTGTCATAACAGCAAGAATTGAAGTAAGAACACTCCCAGTCATCAAATTTCCAGGAATTACTGATGGGAATATAACAAAGAAGATAGGTGATGAAGTCGAATTGAAATGTGAAGCGGAGGGACATCCCCAGCCAAGTGTACAGTGGCAGAAATTCTCAGCTGAAAATGAGTCCTTCCAAGCGGTCAAGTCAGCAACACTGAACTCTGCAGTCCATAAAATCCCGTCGCTGTTAACAAGCGAGGCAGGTCTGTATCTATGCTCAGCGATGAATCCAGCAGGATCTAGAAATAAGACTGTCCGAATAGTAATTAAACAGCCTATTCTCGAAATTAATCTGAACGATTCTCATGTAGTAATTGCGGGAAATTCAATCACTTTGAAGTGTCATGAATCTGCAGGGTATTCAGATATGAAATTCGCCTGGTCACGAGAAGACAACAGTTCATTGCCTTCGAACGTCCACCAGTCAGAGGACGGCTCTTTGACGATAACGACCATTGCGATCAATCAAGAAGGTCGTTACAAATGCTCTGCAACAAATGGACTAGTATCTGCTTACGTAACTGCATATATTGCAGTAGATTCACCAATATCCAATATCGTGATGACCCTAGAGTTTTTTTCCGCCTTCCTTGCCACGTTCACTTGTCAAGCCATTGGTGGGAAAACATCCTGGAATTGGTTTTCAAACTACGGAAATCTGCAGGAAAATGAGTTGGTTGCAGCAAATAAACTAGCCATATTTATGACTTCCCCGAAGGTGAAAAAGGACCGTAAGTCACTCCGTTATAACGATGTTTATCGAATATCCCGCTATCCGAGCGAGGGGGAAGAAAAATACATTTACAAGTTCAGCAGTAAAGAGATCAAGCAGGATAAGTCAATCATTTTTTGAGATATTTCATTAAGAATCATGCCAAAATCAAGCCGACCGGTTTTTTTTACCACTTTCCTACAGAATTAGATTTTTTCAAATCCCATTGTAGCTCATGTAGCTAGTGGGATATTCGAGAAGAACTTCTCTTCATCGCTAACCAACAACTGAATCAATCAGTAATCCCCTTATTTTTAGGAATCTACTGTTGCGAAGCCGCCAATACCGCAGGGAAACTCACGAAATGCCAGAAATTACCACACATGATTTTGTATCCTATATTGATCAGACGTCATATCGGTGCCTCAGTTGAGCTGGGGTGCACACTCATTGGTATAGAACCGACAAATTTTCATATCAAGTGGAAAAGAATGGTCCGATTACCATTATCGAAAAATGCAATAGCATTCGATGATCGTCTCAAGATTTCTACATTAGCCAAAACGGATTCTGGTCCTTACACTTGTGTAGGAAATTACACGTTCGATGGTAAACTCTGGACCTTCAGTCGAAGAATATATTTATCCATTAAATAAGTACATAATTTTTTTTTTGGACATTCACTTAGACCTATTCTCATCGTATCTTTAGTATCACTTGTAATTCCTTTCACATCCCTTTTGTAGGATCAATTGTCTATTTCAATTTTTTCCCCTGTTGTGTTTGGCAGCTTTTATTATTTTATCTACTGTTATCACACACTCTTTGGATTTTCTCATTTTCCCTCTCCTCTATGGTTTTGTATTTCACAATTTACATTTTTTTCTTTGGCGCATTCCCCCATCCCCCCTCGTTTATACATATCTTCTTCCATTTTCAGCTTTTCAAACTCTTCCATGTACACGCAGAGCTTCTTGATAGGCTCCTGTTTCAGCCATTCCTTGAACCCTTTGGTCCATTTTCTATTCCCTGGTGTCAGTTCCTTCTCGATTTTTTGTATTTTCTCCACTGTCTTTCTGTTCATTTTCTCCCTCACTAGTTCACACGATAGGATGTATTCCAACGTTTCCTGCGTACTTCTGCACACTCTGCAGGATGTGTCCATGTAGCCTTTCCATTCGCTCTTGCCCAAACTGCCACATCTTAGTCTTGCCCATTGCTCTTTTATTCTGCTTGGGATAGTTTTCTCTTCCCAATATTTTTCTTTCTCAGTGCCCACATTCCATATATAGTAATGCTTATTAGATATAGTAATGCTTACTAGATATAGTAATGATTACTATGTTAATATAGTAATGATTGCTATGTTAACATAGTAATGATTGCTATGTTAACATAGTAATGATTGCCATGCTGGACATAGTAATCATTACTATGTCCAGCATAACAACATAGCAATGATTACTATGTCGAACATAGTAATCATTGCTATGTTGGACATAGTAATGGTTGCTATGTCCAACATAGCAATGATTACTATGTTGGACATAGCAATGATTACCATGTCGAACATAGCAATCATTACTATGCCCATAGGACTCATTGCTATAGAGTGTGTACTATGTCGACATAGCACTTACTACTACGTGATATGGTAACCATTGCTATAACATAGCAATCATTACTATTTCTTTCCTCTCTGTGTGTATTTCCCATGTCTCTCCCATGCACTTTTCATGCATAACTCACACACTTCCAAGAATTTTCCATGTCTTACACGTGCATTCCCCATTTATTCCGTTACTTCTCGTCCATTTCGCGTAATTTCCAAACAAATGGAAACGACAGTTCAATTGATACGAATTTGAATTTTTAAATAGCGGGTGCCAAATAAATTTTCTTCATGTTTTCGAACAGCCTAGTTGCCTAGCAACTATTGGAGACTCAAATTTAAAAGAAGTGTCCGGCCCTACTCATAAATAATTTTTTCAAATCTTGAAACACGTGCTCCTAACAAAATAACCTGGAATCCATGAAATGTGGAGGTAAAATTGTGATAGTTGGGAAGGTGATGATGCTCGAAGGCAGACGATACGACCTTGACATATAAGTCTGGTGTATGAATCGTGCAAATGATGTAAAGAGAACTGGTTTATTTATTCTTAATGTAATGCTGTATTACGGTAAATACGTTAATTAATACTGCGAATATTGGAATTAGAGAATGCAAGAAGACAGGAAATATTTGTCTCATTAATTATCATCACTGCATAAGGCTAAATAAAACATAAATTGCAATTAAAACCGATAAACTATCTCCGTTAAATTATAAAGCAGAAATTATTGGAAACATTAAGAATTCATGTAATTTCTTTTAATTTTAAAATTGGGATTTTCAAAAAAAAATCACTCCAGTTTTTTTACCCAGTTTTCGCGAATTATCTGGGAAAATGGAGGAAATATGAATTTTTCCATGAAAGTCTTTCTTTTATAGAGGAGATTTGCATCTACAAAAAAGGTCTCAACTAAAATTTTCCTGTCTCTCTTGGTTTCGAAGATATTCAGAGTAACCGCATGTCCCTCCGCAGTATCTCAGAAAAATGCAGAAATTGCATTTGAAGAACTGCATAAGAAGAGCCTTCACAAAAGAATGGAAAAAAAATTCCATTGCCAACAATGAATTGTCAATGTGAATAACTCAATAAGAAAAGCCACAAATAATTAGAAAATGAAAAAAAAAAAAATTAATAAATAAAAAAGACGAGAAAAACCAGAATAATAATACTGTTAATCGCGTGAAAGTGGTTAAAGGAAATTATGACAATTGAGTAAGCGTCCTTAAACGTCGTCGCACTCGTTGGGTTTGTTACTACTACGGCAGCTGCTTGGGGACCCGATGACATTTAACGTTTTATACACGTCGTAGAACTGCCGCCACCGCGGCGACACGGTGATCCCGCACTCTCAGTTTAGAAAAAAAAAAAAAAAAAAAGAGGAATGAAAAAAAATATGAAGAAAAACGACGAAGAAAAAACGTATTTCTATGAAAAAGAAGAAGATGAAGAAGAAAAGGATGAACGAAGGTAGCTGGAGTCCTCGCTAGAGTCATGATGTATTTTGTATGAAATTTCATGATTGTAGTTGTGTGACTTTGTAGGTAAAACGAAACTCGCATCTATACATATATTAGTATTCAAATGGATGTGACGTTGTAGCTTGTTTAAACATTGCAAAGCGTTTGTCGTATGGGAAATAAGTAATAGGTAATGGCAGTAATCGGGGGATTTTTTTTTGTGTATTGGTGGATAGTACCATCCAGGGGGTATATATGCCACACTCATCCCAACGGCGATAAACATTCCAACATTTGAGATTAAAGCCGCTGCAACATGAAGACATCAGTGGTAAGAATTTAATTGTTTGAATTTTTTTTTCTTTCTTTTAATTTTTTTAAATTTTGTTGTGAAGTAGATTTAAGAGGCAGTGCTGTTCTTGTTATTTATTTGGAATTTTTGAGTGGTGTTTTTGTTTTTGGGAGGGTTGAAAATCAGTGCGAGCGCCTTTTTTTAGGATTAGTGACTTTCTGAGGATTTTGGCGGTTGATTTGAAATACTGTTGAATGGCGCTGGTGATAACTCAATTTTTTTTCACGCTTGGAGGTGATGAATCGGGATCATTGTTGATTGAGTTAAATTCACGGTTTGGATATTTTTTAAAATTTTTTCGAAAAAAAAGTGGAGATTCCCTCGGAATATATCAATTTTTTCATGTTCATGTAGTTTTTTTTCGGAAAAATCAGTTATTTGAATTTTTGATCAAATTTTTGCCTTCAATTTTCCGAATTTTAAATTCTGAAGAGTTGAAGATAAAAATATATGGAATTCATTCAATCGAATTCAATGAAGAATATTCACAACACCATTTTTCAAATGCTCACTTATACAAATTTCATGTTTTTTCTTAAAAGAAGCTATTAGAAGAAATGCCATAAAAATGGCACTATCGATTTCGCGCTTTGACATATTCGAGTGATAATTCGATTTTTCCTGTTCAGAAACTTTCATTTTTACCTCTCGAGGATATATTTTCGAAGAAAAAAATTTTCTATCGAAATTACGATTAAAAAAATTTAAACGTCAAAATTTCTCAAATTCTACTGCTAATAATTTTACTAGTTGCAAGTGGAGTAATTCTTTTTCAATTTGAAGAAAAAACGGGATCTAGTAAAGAAGTAAATTCACTTGTCCTGCCAAATATCTCAAAAAGTACAAGTGTCCATAATTTTTTTCCAGATTTTCCTATTCGCACTAGTGCTGACAGTATGCTCTGCAGCGGAGGAGCCAATTCCAATAGTGAGCCAAACCCAGGAGGGTCCAAATCCCGATGGATCCTACAAATGGACTTTTGAATCTGGAAATGGCATCAAAGGCGAGGAAGAAGGTGCATTGGCAAATGCAGGTGCAGAAAATGAGGCAATGCAGGTCAAGGGCTCTGTATCATACACTGGTGACGATGGTGTACCAATTTCCCTAACTTACACAGCTAATGAGGAAGGATTCAAGCCAGAAGGTGCACATATACCAACACCACCACCAATCCCAGAATTGATTCAAAAAGCCCTGGACTGGATTGCAGCTCATCCATCTCCAGAAGATAAGCAATAACCGAATTACAAAAGGAAAAAAAATGGAAAGAAAGATAAGAAAATAATCATAACACTAATTATTAATAATGTTTTGATTTTTTCGAAAATCCTCGAGTTTTGTTTTGTCTTCTGTTGTTGTCTGCCTCTTCTATATTTATTACTACATTGTACCAACATTACTATTAATATATATAATACTTTGCCCAGCATTAGAAAAATGCTACAAAAATGATTTAAAAAAAAAAGAAATGAGAATTAAGAAAAATAAATGTTTATAATTATGCAATGATTTGAAGTCACTTGTTTTTATTGAATTATGCTAATTTGATGATGTTCCTCACGACGCACATACATTTGCGGTGAACGAGGAAATAAATGGTCAAATGTTTTACAGGAATGTGTTTAATTGACAATTCTACTGAGTATCTTTTGCAGAGAATGAGTCGTTTTTTTACTCGGTTCTTCTTTCAGACAAGAAAACATTGAAAAATTACTACTAATGAGTATAGAAAAAGCAAGATGCTTGGAGGCATTGAGGAGTTGAGGACAAGGTTACTCGTTGAATTCCTCAGAGATGCAGTGGCTTTTTGTTTAATTAGATTCTTGGGATTTCGGAGGAGTTCAAGAACATAATACTTCAGTTCTTGAACATTGGTACCGCGAGAAAAGAAAAAGTGGTAAAAACTATTAAATATTTGTTTTATTGGTTCTTAGCAATTCAAACTGTTGATCTGGATGAATAAACAAAATTCAGTAAATCCAACCATTCTTAAAATTTTTTGTCTTTAAATATTTACTCAGAATCAATGAAACAAATATTTGAAAGTTTTTACCGCTTTTTTCTTCCACAGTGTAGAATTGAAAACTATGAAATCAGTTGTAGAGAAAATAAGGGGATATGAGAAATTGTTGTGATAATATCGTTCGATTGTTTTTTTCGCTTGCGATAAACATTTCATGATCCAATCAAGGTCATGCAGATACTGCAGAGGGAAAAACAGTGAGTTTGTCTGATAAAAAAGAAGAGCAGGCGTTTCTTTGACGTTACCCTTTAAATCGCTATTTCTTCCTTTCAATTTTCGCTAATGAATCAGCAAAATGCTCTGCAATGATTCTTCGAGAAAAAAATACATTTTTTAATGTAATCAGCGGAAAACTCCATCTGAAAATTCCAAAAATTGAGGGTTTGTTCAGCTTATGAAGACGAATCTTTTGAGCTTTATCCCGATGGAATCAGATGAGTAGTTCGGAAGATACAGCCTATTTTTGGAAAAACTTCAATTCAAAATATCTCTAGAACCGTTCAGCCGATATGCCTCAGATCCAATCAATACAGAAAAAAATTTGAAGTCTTTAAGTCAATTATTCATTGAGCTATGGTGAATACACTGAGTTTAAAAAAAAACACAAAAAATTAATAACTAATAGAATAATGGGATTGAATTCATAAAAAATCGCCAAAAGTTAGATATTATGGTTGCGAATCTTGAGTCAAATTTTGAACAAAATTCGTCTCACGCAAATTACGAAATTTCGAAAAATACGATTCTTAAAACATTGCTACATCTCAGAAACTATTGAGCTGATCTTGCTGAAATTTTCATGGAACATGTACTCAATCAAAACTGATATCTTGCCAAAATTTCAGATTCTCATCTCTCTCGATTGCTGTTCTCGAGTGATAGAGAGGCGTAAAGTCGTACGTACAGACACACACACACACATACATGTCTACTTTTTTTCTTACTATGAATTCTCGACCTTTTGGATCATTTCGAGTCGTTTCCAATGGAAATGAGCATTTCGTAAATAATTGTGAATACAAAGCTCCCATTTGGAAGCAAAACTATAGAAAGCTTTTTGATCGTAGGTATGACTCCCCTTAAATCACCGTAAACAAGCACGTTACGTATTATCTGGATGGACAAATACCAGGATAATGCATATTCCATTTTTTTCGAAATTGCCACATGCAATGCTGATCAATAAATTCATGTAAGCTGATATGTACGCGAGAATAATGTCAGTATGCGATCGTCTGCACTGGATAAACAGCCCCGAGGCAGATTAAAAGCTTTGAAATTACTAAAAAGATGGGATTAATCAAATTTTTACTATTTCTTCTTGTCACTAGAATAGAGGGACGAGAGCAGTTATGGAAATTGGATCATTTTTCTGTCAGTGAGAGAGTAATAGTTCGTATTCAATTCTAAATTAGACTGTATTAACTCTACATTAGTCATTTAATGAGGGATTCCCCGTGTTTCACTGTTTTCATTTTTCTATGATTAATCGGTTGAATGAAAAATGCTTTAAAAAATTGATTTTATTCATTGAAGTATCTAAGGTACTATAATATTTTTTGAATGACGTATATTTCGAAGTTGGTGAAGAAATAAATTCAATTCTAAAAGCTTGCGAAATCTTTCTCATGCTGAATAAAGCTGTCTGGTGAGGAACCTTGGCGAAAACTCGCTAAACACGCTATGGGAGTTGTTTCTATCGAATTTTAAGTCACCGAGAGAAAACCGTGATTCATGTTATTTTCGATTTTTGTATATAATTTGAAAATTTTCAACCGTACAACTAATGAGATACTCGATCTCAATGTTTTAATTTTTAACAAAGCGCCGGAAATAGCAAAATCTCAAAAGATAATCGAATTTGGCAGGTTTTCATTCTTTTTTTCAAGATCCAGTCGGTAGATTTTGATAAATAAAATATGTAGGGATTTTTCTAGTATTTTGGAGTAATTTGAAATTGATTCCAATTTTTTTACTGTGTGTGTTTTATTAGCTTCTCGAGAAGTGATTTTATTGAATTGGCTGCGAAAATGACGAACTGAATTTTCGACTCATTTCCACGTTTCAAAATCTCCACAAGAGTTTCTGACAGTTTTCAATACCGCATGTGTGTATATATGTGTATATGGATGTGTGTGTGTGTGTGTGACCAATTTTTCATAATGATGGGGCATTGAATGCCTATCCGACAATTGCCAAAAAAAAGTGCAGACTCTCAAGCTGATTGCAATCAGCTTGATTGGAATCAGCCCTGCGCATATCTCAGATTAAAGATTTCCCAGTACCCAAATTGTTCGATTTGTTGAGTACGGAGGCAACAAATCGGATTTTCAAGAAACTTATGGTTCTTTAGGATGAGCGAGAGAAAACGGGTAGAGTAAATACCATTCGTCGTAATGACAGAAGGGCCTTGACTGAAATATATCCTGGTGGGGATTTGGATTGTTACCTTCGCATTGGAAATCTCTATAAAGATTCAATGGAAAAAAGCGAAATCAGAAAAAAAAATCAATTATCATCACGATTTCCTCGTAATTATGAATCTTTATCCATCTATTTGCGAGAAACTTAAAAAAATATATTTTGTTTAAAGTAAATGACAAAAAAAAGGAACTTGTTTTTGCGAAAACTTGTAATACATTTTATTTTCTGTAAATGGAGAAAAAAGAAGGAAATTCGTATTTACAATAACTTGGAGAGAGTATTTTGTTTGTTTTGTCGAACTAAATAAGACGAAAAGGAAAACGTGTTTTTCTGAAAATCTTGAAAAAATAGATTTTGCTTTGCGTAAATGACGGAAAAAAAGGAAAATTCGTCTTTTCAAAAACACAGAGAGAATATATTTCTTTTTGAGTAAATGAAAAAAAGGAAATTGTTTTTGCGAATCCTTGCAGAGAATATATTTTGTTAAAATAAATAAGATGAGAAAAGAAAACTCGTCTTTGCGAAAACTGGGAGAGAATATATTTTGTTCAAATAAATAAGACGAAAAAAAAATACTTGTTCTGTGAAAATTTGGAGATTGTATATTTTTTCTGTGAAATTAAATGGAAAAAATGTAAATTCGTGCATGCGAAAACTCGGAGAGAATATATTTCGTTTTCATAAAATCACTCTTTATGATTGTTTCCACTTGAATACTATATTTCAGAAAACCGTGTTGGAATCATGTTACGGAAATAACAGCATGTCTACTCCAATTCTCATGTTTCATGATTACAACGGATTTATTGATGGATGGTCAATTATAAGGATCAATGATCTTTACGATGCTGATGGAGCTAACGGAGGAAATAAATTATCGAATTTTAAAGCAAGTATAATTGTTTTAATCGAAGATTCGCCAGAAAAACTGAAAATTGATCTGACATTATTGAGAAAGACAAAATGGTGGAATCACATGGCATCATTCTTCATTATTGGGAAAAGCAGGGGAACATGTAAAAATTTCACGGACATTCTAATGACAGCTTGGAAAATGGATATACTCAATTCAGTATACACTTGTGCTGGAGCAATTGATGAACCAGAAATATATACATTGAATCCAATGGCAGATTATGCACCGTATCCCTGGAAGAGAGTGGAAGAACTTGACGATTTCAATGTTTTCCATCAAATTTTTAATCCAAGTAAGTGATCAATCATTTTTTAAGTTTTTTCGACGAATAGAATTAATCAACATAATAAAGATCATTGAGTATAAATTATTCGGATGATAATAATTATGATAATCATAATAGTATTCGTCGCTTTAGAACCAAAGTAGCGAAAATGCCTTGTTTTCATCTATTTCCAGAAAAAACAAAGTGGCATATGTTTCTCTTTCGCTCCTATAAGTTTCTCTAGGCATTTTATACAATAACGGTATAGTAAAAAAACCCTATAACATATAGTCGTTATTATCACCTACTACGAACAAAGAGACGTACCTCCGGGCCTGACGTCTTCTTGTATCTCTAAGACATCCGTCTCTTGGCTATTTTGAATTGATAGTAACAAAAAGGCGTATCTCCAGCACATGCCTCTTATTGTTATAAGTAACACAAGGCTTGTATCTCTTCCAAGCATTTAATTCCTCCTCATAAAATTCTAGAAACAAATAAGCGTAATTCCGAATCTAAATTCAATAGAAATCCTATAAAAACGAAGAGACAAAAGTACGATAATATGACATCTTTAGATAAAGAATTTGAAAAAAAAAATAAAAAGACATAACTCCAAATATTCTTATATCATATGAAGGAATTATAGAAACAAAAAATGTTAGTGCTAAAGTGGGATTCTTTTAACAACGTCAAGTACATCATAAACGAGATTCTGGGGTGGTTTCGGGAGGTACGCCTCCTTTTGACCCTATTCTATAGATCATCAAGTAGCAATGGCAATTCCACATTGATTTTAGTATAGAAATGTACTAGGAAGTGCAGTATGTATTCCATAGCTAATGTTCTACGATATCTAGACGGTAATTCGGCAAAATAAATATAAATGAGAGCCTGAGAAAATAGATTTAACCGTCACGAAAATACCTAACTGTTCGCAAAGTGTGCATTGCTCCTCTAGTTCAATGCAATAATTGAAAATAAATCAATATTACAGGATGATGGTGAATGAAAAACCCCAAATTCCTAATCATAAATTAATTTTCAGATATTTCCTGCAAAGATTTAAACTACGATAAGACGAATTTTCCGAATGGATCTGAAATAAAAATCCTTGGGTGGACATATCCAGGGGGTATTGCGCCTGGAGTCGATCATTTTGAAAAATTCGCCAAGTCAAAGGCCACTAACAGTAGAGCCCTTTGGTGGTTAATCGAATATTTGCACGGTCGTGGCACACTTGTATTTGAAATGGGCAAGGCAGCAATGGACGAAAGTTTTTATAATGGCTCTTCAGACGTGTTGTACAATTCTTATCCTCTTGATGATTATCCTGAGCTACCATTTCTCTTTTCTCATCTGACGAATGAAGTAGTTGCAGTTGTAAAATTACGTCCAGAAATGTCAACTCTGCAGAAAATTATTCATCTCTGGAGTAGGGGAGGGCGGGGCAAAATGGACCCCCGGGGTAAAATGGACCCCGGGGCAAAATGGACCCCAGGGGCAAAATGGACCCCGGGGCAAAATGGACCCCCTTTTTTTTCTTCGTTTTTTTTTATTTGTGAGCATTGAGTCAGATAGAACATATTCACATCCTTGTGTCAAGAGGAAAGCGGGAAAAACGGGAATTTTTTACTATTTTTAAACATAAAAATCAAAATAGTAAAATTTTGAGTTATGCACTGAGAGAATTTATCGAACTGTGTAACTAAAAATATAGCAGGAAAGACCTTGACTATGAAATATATTAATTAATATGTTAACAGCGACCAAATTTTTATCAAGTACAACTATCAGATAGTAAACATAGGGGAAGGTTGGGTAAAATGGACACTCCGATTGAACGGTTCGAGATAGAAATTTTCTGATGATTCCATTGAAAAACTAAGAAAATTTTAGGCGGAAAATATGTGTCAAAATTTTTTTTCCCATTTTTCGAAAAATTTACTTTTTTGGCCAAGTTTTGAAGAGATTTTCCTCTTGAACATCGGAAAAATTCACTTTTTCGGCGATATCTCCGGTTCTGTTGATCGTAGCGACCTGGGGTTGATCTCAAATGAAAGGTGAGCTCATTTCCCATGAATTTATTGGGTTTTAAGAACAATATTATCAATGTTTTGAATATTTATGAATCATTTTTTGAAACTCAGTTTTTGCCCTATAAATACTTGAAAAATTGATATTATTCCTTTTTTAACCCCATTAATCCATGGGAAATGAGCTCACCTTTCATTTAAGATCAACCCCAGGTCGCTACGATCAAGAGAACCAGAGATATTCCCAAAAAACTGAAATGTTCCCAAAAATAGAAGACTTTCACCTTCAAATCTTGCAGAAAAAATGAAATTTTTGAAAGATTCCAAAAAATAACTTCTGACATATGATTTTCATGGGAAATTTCCTCATCTTTACAATGGAATCATCAGAAAAAATCTATCTCCAATATTTCCACCCATTTCCAGTAAATTTCATCGTATAAAATGCCAAAACCAACCCGTGTCCGTTTTAACCCTGGTGTCCATTTTACCCCATTTTCCCCTAAGTATAATTTAGCTTTTTTAGTTATAATTCTAGGTGCGATCATTGATCTAGAATAGTTCGTTTTTACTTTTAAAAAATAGTCATGCTAGTGGGAAAAAATCCTCTTAGTGTTGGCACTTTTTTTGCCCCATAACTAAGACCAGATGAGGGTTCATGATGGATATAGTACTTGAACAAATCGCTATATTTTTCCTTGAGAAAGAAAGAGAGTTTGATTTAATTAACTATTAATATTCGCCAATCACAAAAGGATATTCTCTTGCTTAGGAACGTTTCATTTTATTCAATTGTGAATCCTGGAAGTATATTATACCAAAAAATCTTATGGCTCGGGATCATCCATTAAAAATTTTCTATCCCATTCCATTGATTCTTGCAGTATTGGAATTGTAATGAGCGATTCTTCAAACCCCTAAAGTTTGTAAGGTGGATGCCGACATCACCCTGTATATTTCTCATGAACTCTCATCCACGCCTTAGTTATGACGCAAAAAATAATTTGAAAAAAAGTGCCCATAACTTAATTAAAAATAATAGAAAAATTGAAAGTTTCATTTCGATGTTCATCTTACCCCCCTTCTCCTGACTACAACAATTTGAATGTATTCGATATGACGCAATGTACACTCAACGAAAAAAAAAATTTATGCAAAAAAAAGAGGGGTCCATTTTGCCCCGGGGATCCATTTTGCCCCGGGGTCCATTTTACCCCGGGGGTCCATTTTGCCCCGCTCTCCCCTACTCCTGTGTTAATTCTGGCCGGCATATCTTTAGCCCTAATTCTCAGAATGATGAATGATGACCTATCCTCAGTAATGTTGGACATAACGAGAATGCTGACATATACGTCAATTCTAACAAACACAAGAGGTCATTCGTTTAGGGTTTATTTCACCACTATGCTTATATTTATGATCATAAGCAACGGAGTCTTTCAAGGAAGAATCGCTGCATTTTTAACGAAACAGGAGAAGGTTGAACCTATGAAGACGATTGATGAATTGGTAGAATTGGAATATAAAATTTATACACCTCTATGGATGAAAGAATTAGTCACTGAATACTGTCCAAAATGTGACATTGAGCAAGTATCATCATTAGATGATTGTATACGTCACGTGTCTAACAGTACTTTTCATGCTTGTGCCATGAAGAAACAGAATTACGAGGCAAAATACAATTTACTTCCTCTGGAATACATTGAGAAACCGGTTGCCAAAGTACTAGAAAATTACAAGTGTCGTAAAAATTGGCCACTTCAAAATCGCTTCAATCACATGATCATGAGTCTCGTAGAATCTGGTATTCATGATTTTTGGTTAAGATGCCATATTAATGGTTCAGTGGAAAAACGTCGATTTATGGAAAGTGAATGGACTGCACTACATATTCGACCTATCCAGCTTCTGAAATTGGACTTTGCTTTTCATGGTTTAGCTATTGGTATATTTTCTGGAATCATTGTATTTTTTTTGGAAGTATTAGTTGCAGATTATCGACCGCCTGCGAGAAGAATTTAATAGTACATTGCACGTCACGGGCGGAAAGAAGTGCACCTGACATGTAATCAGAGGGTCGTGGGTTCAAATCCTGCTTGCGCATTACATATTTTTTCCGGAATTTGATTCTCTTAAAAATTTATTAATAAATATTAATTTATTAATAAATTTATTTGTTTAATGGCGAAAAAATTTTGTCGAACTGAACTCTTATTCACCCATGGTGGGTAAAGCATTTTTTTGCCCAAAGGTGGTGAAAAAATGCGATTCCTACCGAGAAAGGTGAGGCTAGAAACGCATTTTTCCAGGCTCTCGTGCAAAAAATTAGCATTATGCTAGCGCAAGGAAAATGACCTCGTAATTTTTTTTTCCACTCTATTTTTTTAATGTTTATTCTTCGAGTTGAATTGAAAACTATATCTAATGATTGATAATTTTTTGAAAAAATTATTTTATCCTTCATTTCTATTTTGTTATTAGAATCGAGCGCACATTTTTAGTCAACCAATGAGCAATAAGGAATAGACGTGACAGTTTTAGAATTATATTCAATGCGTATGAACTTTTTAGAATAGGAGGAAAGAGAAGAGTTTACATGTGTAATGTTTGAAGAATAAAAAAAAATTATTAATGGAGAGTAAAATAATTGCATGCAACCAATTTTACATTCAGATTCTTTATTTACATAAAAATATGTTATACATACAATGTAATAATAGAGTATTATAAAGTATGAGAAATCACAAAGCGACACACGATTGCTGCATCTCTCTTTCGAAGATTAAGAGTCTCGAATAAATAGAGAGACCACAATTCTCCTCGCAGAGAAATGCCTATTATCTACCAAAAAATTCTATTGGCAATATCGTTTTTTTTTTAAAAAAAAGGTCTTTCATTCATATTTTGTCGCTCTTATTGCGATATTATTCGTTTATTATTATTACTTTTTTTTTCCTTTTATTGAATCAACGAATTCGTTGGTTTTTTTTAGCAGTGGGGGTCGGGTCGATTTTATCCATATAACACAGGCCGGCTTATTCTTTTGGTAAGGTCAACGCGATCGATTGCTTCTCTAAGGTGTGACGGAATCGCTGGAATTTATTAACCTGCGCAATAAAAAGGGGAAGAGTTAATTTTCCATAGAAAATCCATATCAAATACGTTGGTAATTTGAGGGAAAAGTAGTTCCATTGGAAGACCAAGAAAATTTCCATTAGAAAGATGCTTAAAATTCATTTTTTACCGGAAAAAAGGTTTTTTCTCTCAATGGAAAGATTTTCAGGATTGAAGAAAATTGAATTATAACAAAAATTAACCTCTTGGTGGTGGTCTAGCGGGTTGTCCTCCATTATCTTCTTCAGGATGTGCAGCATTGTACTCAAGTGCCCTCAAGATCTCTGGTGGTATTGGTGGAGCAGTTGGTATGTGTGCACCTTGTGCTTGGTAACCATTTTCATCAGCAACCCACGTTATACTGTAGGTTTGTCCATCAGTACCAACGAATGAACTTGTTCCTTGTGAAACGACTGGTGTCTCACCCTCAACCTGCTTTGGCTGACCTGACTCTTGATTGCTAATTCCATTGCTCGTCTCAAAGCTTCGTGATGGTAAATGGACATTAAAAAAAAATAATAATTAGTGATTAAAAAAAAAAATCAACGGCATTTAAAATGTAATTTATGCAAAACTTTGCAACTTTTGAAAACTCACTTGTTTATGTAATTTCCATCAAAATTAACTTCAAGCTGTTGTGATGTTATTACTGCATCTTTATCTGCACCACCACCACCGAGTGGCCGTTGTGGTGCTCCCCACGTCGTCGCACACATGGCGACCATCACAAACGTCTATCACAAAAAAAAAATGGATAATTCAATTCAGAAGAGGAAATGAAAATCAGGAGTCAAGAGGTGAAGCAGAAGGATTCGAACTTTTGGGTGTCAGTTTTTGGGAAATATCTCGGAAATTAAGCGAGATATTGCGATTCATGTGAATGACTTTTTTGTAGAAAAGATCAGAGCTCCAAAAAAGATCCGCACAAAAATTTTCTGCTATCTCGCTTAATTTCCAAAATATTTGGTTGAAGATCATGAAAATCAAACAAATTATCTTCTTTCACCTTTTGACACGTTTCAAAATTGAAGGGAGATATCGAATTTTTTATAGTGCACTTTTTTGGAGAGCAAAAAGTGCTCTACGAAAAAGGTCTGACCAGAAAATTCCGTATCTCCATCGAAATCTGAGATATTTCGGAAGAACTGATTCCAATGAAAATCGACTTGTCTCATCATGAACTTTGGATAGAACTTCGTAGTAGTGAGAAAATTGAATCGAAAGATAATCTCTCGATTCGAAATATCAATTATCAACTCACCTTAAAGAAAAACATGATATGTTACACTTGATATGTACCACCTAAGTAACCAAAGAAGAGATTGAGACGATGATGAGATGAGGTACTTGTGTCTTCTGGTCATGAGATGAGCCTCTTTATATACATCTGGGGGGGCCTTAGTACCACTGTGTCAGGCAACGTGGTAACAGTGAAAGGGGTCATCCCTGCTATTTGCTGCTGATGCATCTGCGTGCATCTCATTCTCTTCTTCATACAATTTTTTTTTCCTTTTATTTTCTACATTTTTTCTTTATTTTCTTAATTTAAACTTCTTTTTATTTCAAGTCAAATCTATCATGCTCAATTCTGGTTTACGTTAGTATCTGCAATTCATAATGAAATATTCGATGATTCAATGAGGCGAAAAAGAAAATCCAAGACATTATATCATGTTCTTTTCTTTCAATTGTGAAATATCAGATTTTCTGATTGAATGTTTTTCTTTTTTAGTGAAAAATTTTTGCTGAAAAATTAATTGTATCATATCATGGAACATTCCAAATTTTCCATTTCTCCACTAAAAGGGGACGAAAAAAATGAAAAAATCATCAATATCCATAAAATATGTTTTTTTTTATCTTAATTGACAATGAAGGATTTTTCCATGATATAAAAGGACAAACTCCGATACGTTGAATCAAAGTAATACGTAATTCCAACATGGATTACACAGTGCTGAACATTGCTAACAGCAATGTCTAGGTCATCCAATGCAGGAGATAAATAGTATGTTACTTTATTATTATTCATCCGGATGTACTTCATCGATCATCGCCAACAATAACAACAATTCCTGACTCTCTCTCTTGCAAACGAAAAGGAAAAAAAATGCATTGAATCATTCATTTTATCCAAAAGAAGAACTGCACTTATCCCTGAAAGTAAAATCATATTTTTTTTTTTTTCAATTACAATTTCTTTCTAGTTAAATGTTAAGAGATTCATAGAATAATTTCCTAATTAGATAAATACTAATATAGTAATTAGCATTCTGTGATGGGTGGGTTACCACAAGTAAATGCATCTCATTCGATGACTTAATGGTCAAAGGTAGAACGTGGTGATAATCTAACTGTTAGTGAATTTTAAATGGTAATATGACTGAATAAACTTGCTTACTATATGTCATAATAATCTACGTTCTTTTCCAACTGTTTTTTTTTTCCATCAATTTTTTTCCTTCTTCTTTTTCACGTTATTGCATAATCGCATATTTAATAACCCACCACTGACAGAAGAGAAGGAGATACTCAAGAAAGTGTATTCTTCGTGGCTTCATTACTGTTTCGCGTGAATTACTGCGAATTATTATTCTTCTTCATTCTTTTTGTTAGATTTAAGGAACAATTCACGTTGAAATAATTAAAAATTTTTCATTAACAAAATCATCAATTTTTACAACTTTTCATCTCTTCATTAATCAGTTTCGTGAAATTGCGAATAAAAACTGAAATGTTGCAATGCAAAAAATTATTTCATGAAAAATCATTTCTTCAGTATGAATAAAAAAAAAAAAAAAACGTCGAGTCTTTTTACACCAACGTTTAATCAATTCGCATGATAATTAATTGGCATTGTAAAATGTCGGAATTGATAAATTGAATATGATAAATTTGTGGTGAAGTGGGTGGAGACGTTTACAATACAGGCAGATGACTACTTGATTTTTCCCGCTTCTTCGTAATCCGCCCCTTCCCCACCCCCTCCCCCCCTTATTGCAGACCCATTCACCCTGTCCGTGGCCTTGTTCCACGGCTTCCAACCAACACACTGACAAACGTCAGAGCCATTTATTTTAAACTAAGTACTTATATCTGGCCAATCGAGTAATCTAAGATCATTTGTTATTTATGACCTTGTCAAATTGTAATCTTTTCTTTTTTTCTGGCTTTTTTTCATTTTTCATAAAATTCATCCATCATCAATGCTCAAAACCTGCAATATACTCGAAATTTGTCAATTTTTATTTGGTTCTCGCCCTGAAAAATTTCCAATTTGAAATTAAAAATGACGGAAAATATTTCTAACACACAGAAGATGAGACAACCTTTCGATTCGTGGTTATGTAAACCTTGGGACTCTAATTGACCTTTAGGTTGGTTCAACGGTATGCGGCATTTACGTACCTTACCGAGCCGATTACCCCCCTTATACTATGCTTTAGAATTGGCATAGCTTTACAATATTGCATCTAGGTGGTTTGTCCCTCTCTCATTGAAAAAAAAAAGAAGAAGGATAAGCACTCCGCGATGATTGTTGACTCGTTTTGCATCAGTTGAAGCCTTTCCCTTTTCTATTTCCTTCGTTATTTGAAGCCTTTTGTTTATTGAATGCACGGTCCCTTTTTACAGTAAAGTTCATTCAATTATTACTCTCCCATTCATGGAATTTTCTCAGTATTTTATATATATATTTTTTTTCTTTTTCTTTTTTTCCTCTTCGGTTTCTTTCACGTGGCTGGTGATAAATTAACATTCTTTGGGAGGATGAGCATTCTGTAATGAAGTGGAATAATTGGATAATTAGGGAATATTCTCGGGAATTGTGGGTGATGGGGAAATTTTTGTTATGACCTTTTTTCGGTAAATGCGAGGAGAAATAAGGAGATGGTTGGGTGGAAGATTTCGATGAGTGTCATAGATTTGAGGATGGAGTTCGTAGAATAGAGATCTCGGGGGAGGGGGGAGGATGGATGGGGTAGAATAGACCTTTTGGTGTTTTGGGAATTTGAAGATTTATTTAATTGTCTATTGGTTTTTGCTTCCGAATGGGAGCTTTTCGAATTCGAATTTTCATTGGAATATGACTCAAAATGATTGGAAACATCGAGAAATGACTGTAGGAAAACATGTCCATATGTATGCATGTGTGTGGGTATGAGCCTGACATTTCGTGGCTTTTCTCAGCAACTATTCAGTATAAAAAATCAATTTTCGTACAGTATATTCATTCTCTGCGAGATTTACTCTTGTCAAAATTTTAGCCCAATCCGTCAAAAAGTTTCCAAAAGAAACGCTTTTTTTGAAAAAAAAAGGTTTTTTTGTTGCAATGTCTAGAAAATGGCTTGATCGATCTCGTCCAATTTTTTTTTGAGAGATTAAGATCAATAATAACTACATTTCATTCTCAGATCATGATAAATTTCCACCAATCCTTATTCGTTACAGAGTATTGATTGAAAATTTGGAAAAATTTTTGTAGCTTCGATAGCTCAAGAATGAATTGAGATAGAGATCTGAAACTCTGCGGGTTTATACAATGGTGGACCCGGTTACCAGACAGGTCCCAATTTCCGGACGCAACAACAAATATACTAATAGTTAATATGAATAACGAAAAAATCTAATTTTTCAATACTTGCAAAATGTTAAAATAAAAATCGAGTTAATTGTTTCTTTCATTTAATTGAAATTTTTTATCATTCTGTTAATTTAATTCTAGCTTGTCCGGGAACCAGTACCATTGACTTAACCATCCGGTAACTGCTGCCTTCACGGTAGTCATAATGACTCTTGAGAACTGCATGCAATCTGTGGGAAATTAGCCCAGCAATTCGTGAGACATTTGAGAAAAACTCTTTGAAAAAAAGGGTTATATCACAAAAACTATTATGGCTATGTAATGTCATATTGGAGTTTATACTATTGGAGTTTATATTGAAAAGTTTATTGTAATGAGCACAAATAGTACCTCAAGCTGCCGATTTCGTGAACCAATCATTATCCAAATATGCAGAAATTAATTCCTCTTTGAATTGCGATCCATTACAATACATCGATCCGAAAGCATACTACCGATGCAATTGGCAGAAAATTAAAGGACGCATAAGGATTGGGGCATTGGCACAGCTCACTGCTTTTTTGCTGATTCTTCTCTTTCTTTGTTATGGCTCCAACCATTAGGTCATCCGGCCAGTTTTACTGATTCTATTGAGAAATTCCCCAACTAATTGATTTTCATTTGGGAGAGGGGGGGGGGGGATTACAAAGTAGCAAAGAAATTACCGATTAACGAAATTTTCCTTCACAATTTTTATATCTAGGGGAAACCGCGGTAAAATGGGGTACTTTGAAGCACATTCTGGATCCCATTTTGCCCCGGTTTCCCCTATAAATATTGAAATTTCCTGGAGTGCAATAAATTTTCTTCAACTAAGTAAATTTTCTTACAACAAAATTTTTTTTTCTCAGCGTACGTGAAATCGAAAAACTGGCCCCTAATCTGGTCACCCTAAATGACCTAACGACTTTCGTCAGGTGATGAGGGATTCGCCGCTGTGTTATTTCATGTTATTTCGCTCCGACTTTACAGAATCCACTTTACACCGCTCGGTCGTGTTTAGCGCGTTTTCGGCTGCATTGTGCACCTGAAAGATTCATATTGCATAAATAAAAATTCACGTGTTTCTAGAATTCACTTCATTTCTTCATTAACTTTACAGAATATGTCATTTAAAAAATACAATAGGGTATTGTATTGCATTAAACACTTCAATGCATAACGGCAAATTTCTTCGAGAATTTCTCACTCAGCCGATTAATCATATGAAAATAAAAAAAAAGAGTGAGCGCCCAAATATTGCCGTCTAGATTGTGAAAATTGAGGGTAAAAAAAGCAATTATGGAGATACCTTTTTCGGCTTCAAGGTAATCCTAGTGGTTCGGGCAATCTATTTTTCCTTTTTGATTTTGGTCACTTTTGGTAGGATAGCATGAGGAGATTTTTCAAAAATTTAGTTTACCCCGTGTTACCAGACAAATAAGGCCAAAATTAATTTTTGAAAATAATTTAATTAACATTGAAACTTCATAAGCGAGGTTCAGTTTCAGTTTCTATTTTTTTTTCATATAACCTTGTATGTTTTTTGTTCGTCAGAATGTCTATCAATTTTTGAAATCATAAAAAAGGCATGTTACCGGACATATAGCGACGATTAATGCAATTAATTACATGAAAAAATCAATGGTATTTAAAATCCGAGGATCCTCCAATTGCAGTCTCAGATACTGGGACAACGTGAGTCAAATGTAGAACAATATTGAATATTCATAATATTATCTAATAAGAATTTATCATCTTGGACATCGTTCTAGTATCAGTAAAATGTTGAAGAATAGGAATAGTTATAGTAATTATAATAACTAAAAGGATAGAAAATAAAAATCGGTCATTTGAAGCTGCCACTAGGATTACCTTTATTACGACACTTCGTTACTCTAATTTTCAGGAGTATAAATAAGAGTGAGGACTTTCATAAAAAGAATTTTTACATATTCTTAGAAGATACGCCCCGTTGCCTATTAAATGTTGATCCACATGGTAGTGCATGGTTTTTCTGACCCGGCTGCGAACGGAGGAAATATTTAAAAAAAAGCGATATCTCCTGAGCCGTTGACCGATATATCCTGAAAATTCCGAGAAAAAACAGAATCAATTCAATCTATAATATATATTTTTTTCAGATTTTTCAATTGTTGACAAAAACACTTGGCAGCCACTTTTTGATTCATTTTGTTCATAACGAATAGAAAAATTGCTTTTTAAGAATTAAAAAAAATTTGTTGTACTTATGTTGTACTGTATATTCTTGCATTTTCTTCGTAAAACATATATTAAACGAGAGAGGAGCATTCAAAGTTGGAGTGGAATAGGCATTTTCATCGTTTTTTCGAAATTTCAAATGGTCATAAATTTTGAAAAATTTTATTTTTTTGTTTCCAGCAGAAAGGACTTCTCTCAGCCATTCCAACAACATATCCAAAAATGAACGAAACAAGGAAAAAAAGTTTGAAAAGTGTTCGAAATAGCTTGAAATGCCTTTACGATGAAACGAGTTCTTCTCTTGCTCATGAAAATCTCTACGAAAAAGGTCTTTTGCCGTTTTATTCATCCACTAAAACCCATTTTATCCGAAATATCTTGGATAAAAGAATGACGTATTAAAATATGACGAAATCCTTGAGAAATGTCAATGCATTTGTACTTTCAGTTTAAAATTACAGTTGAGGAGTAACGAAAGGCCTCGTATGCATTGAATTTTCAAGTCAATCGTTCGTCGATATCCATTAACATTTTTTTTCATAAAAAAGTCTCGACAATTGATGAAAGAAATTAGCAAGTCGATGCTTCTGTTATTTCATGAAAAAGAATTATAATTATTGCTGAAAAATGAATTTGAAAATTCGAAATTTACTGGATCGTTCGGTATCTATTAAAACCGTTGCGCCAACATTTCTGCATCGAGATCTGTCTTATCAACTGACAATTCGACATTGCCTGAATTTTCTAGACTTCTTGCACTTTCACCCCGAATTTTTTGAGGTTATAAAGTAGATGTTTATTTTGAGTTGAGTGTGCTGCACGTGTTTCGGAGCAACAATGAGTGAAAAAGAGGATTCAGATATTCCTGAAACAGTGGAAGAAGCAGAAGACAAAGAAATTACGTGGAAGGACTTAGTACGTTTATTTGCATATCAATTAATTAATAAAATAATTAAATTGTTGAATTTAATTGGTAATTTTAATTCGCCAGGGAATTGTAGATTCGCTGTGTCAAGCGTGCGAGGAACTGAAATGGAAAATTCCAACGAAAATTCAAAGGGAAGCGATTCCCTTGACTCTTCAAGGTAAAAAATTTGTTTAACTTGACCCCAAAAAATTAAATATTAAATGATCATGAAAATGGCGCACATTTGACAATTCTTTGCATTTTCTCAAACAATCAAATTATTAGAAAAAACAAATATTTAAAAAATTTGCATTCATAGCTGTTTGAATTTCCTAAATGTGCATATTCTTCATTTTTTTAAAAATCATTTATTTGTTAAGGTAGAAAAAATACTAAAAATTGTCATATGTCTGCTATTTTCAGTATCACATTATTCACGCTCAATTGGTCATCTTATTTTCCATAGTTTTTCAATTCTTACTCTTCAATTTCTTTAAAATTATGAGATTTTCAGAGATATGAAAATAATAAGCATATTCGAATTCCTAGTTCTTTGTTCATTTGACAGATAAATCATTATTATCAAAAAAAAAAAAAAAACAAATCAGCACAGATAGATGGTTTATATCTAGATAAAGGCACAGATTGATAGTTTATATATAGATAATTTGAAAATCTGCTAATTTTTTCAATATTTTTTCGCAATACTTCATTTCTTCGCGAAAATGCATAACATTGTCGACGGTCTACTAATTTCAGCATCATGGATTTTTATTATTTTTTTCCCTACTTATATTTTCTTCTTTCTCAGTTCGTCTTTATGTTTGATGATTCATCTGCGTTAAATTGAATTAAATTATTAGAGATTTTATTGAAAAATCTGATTCTTAAACTCCGTTTTTTCTCGTTTGTATGAATTACATTTAACTGCCATGTTTCGAAGAATTATTTAATTGCCAATGGTTTTTATTGACAGGCAAAGATGTCATTGGATTAGCAGAGACTGGTTCTGGTAAAACAGCCGCTTTTGCACTGCCAATTCTTCAAGCATTATTGGAAAATCCGCAGAGATACTTCGCACTAGTTCTCACACCAACCAGAGAGCTTGCGTTTCAAATTTCTGAGCAATTTGAGGCTTTAGGTAATTTCATTGGTAGCATTTTAAAAGAAAATATCTTATTTTTGGAAAAAAAACAAGACATTATTTATATGAATAGTTTTTTTATTCAATTTTTAAGAAAACATTTTGTTTAATTCGATTCATCATAGACTGATAATAGATTGTGACAATTCCATTGGAAGAAACGGACAATTTCCGCTGAGAAATGTTATAATCAAATGGCTTTTCACCTGATAATTTCGAAGAGATAAACAAAAAATATATTTTTTGTCATTAACTCAAAAGTCATTGCGCCAAAGATTGCATTATCATCTTTTCCACCAGAATATTTTATGATACTAAAAAGAGCAGATATCTGACAATTCTTAGATTTTTTTTGCTTCTAACAGATAATTCATTAAAAAATGAGAAAATATGCACATTTATAAAATTTCAAAATCTCTAAATACGAATTTTTTAGATATTTTTTTTTAATACTATTTTTTCTTTAAAATCCAAAAAATTGTCACATGTCTGCTCATTTCGTTATTATGAATCAAATTCTTTGCACTTTAAATGAAAATGATCAATATCATTTTATCGTTGATCCAAATCTCTACTTTTTCACTTCAGGCTCAACAATAGGTGTAAAATGTGCTGTTATCGTTGGTGGAATGGACATGATGTCGCAATCTCTCATACTCGCAAAGAAACCACACATATTGATAGCAACACCAGGACGTTTGGTCGATCATTTAGAGAATACAAAGGGCTTCAATCTACGATCATTGAAATTTCTCGTTATGGATGAGGCTGATAGAATTTTAAACATGGATTTTGAAGTAGAAGTAGATAAAATACTGAGAGTAATTCCAAGAGAAAGGAGAACACTTTTGTTCTCAGCTACTATGACGAAAAAAGTACAAAAATTGCAGAGGGCATCATTGAAGAATCCAGTGAAAGTTGAAGTCTCTACGAAATATCAAACTGTTGAAAAATTACAACAGTATTATATATTTATTCCAACTAAATTTAAAGTGAGTTCAATATTTTTTTTTGTCTCAGTTTCAATCACGTGCAGCTTATTTTCGAAATTTCCCGTTAACGATGGGATTGAGGAGACTTTGACAAGAGACCTTTTTTGTAGCTCTTGAAATTCTTCACGAAACAAATATCTTGCTATTTTTCTTTAAACCTACTCAATTCGAAAATATTCTCAAAAGAAGTTCATTCTTGCGAATTCGAAATTTCAATTGGGATTTTATGACACGAATTTTTATTGATTTCCCATTTCCCTACACTCAATATCTAAACAATAATGTTACAATGATTATTTTTGCAGGACGTATACTTGGTTCATATCCTCAATGAACTTGCTGGAAATAGTTTCATGATTTTCTGTGCCACCTGTAATAATACAGTGCGCACTGCACTACTATTGAGAAATTTGGGATTCATGGCTGTACCACTTCACGGACAAATGACGCAAAATAAAAGATTAGCGGCTCTGACAAAATTCAAAGCGAAAAATCGGTCAATTCTAATATCAACAGACGTTGCTAGCAGGTAAAAAAAATTTACTCATTGGGTTACCAAGTTCTTCATTTGAAAAACTTGTTAACTTGAGAAATTACTGGTGTATTTTCACGAATATCGCAAAAGTTATTGAATTAAAAGGACTTTACGAAGGGACTTTTTTTCTAGAGAATTTTCTTGGCTACAAAAACAAAGATTTTTCGACATTTCCTTTTAAATTCATTAATTCCCAGCATATTCGTAAAATAAACGAGATGAGAGAAGATATAATTCTTAAAAAAATGACTATGTCGTGGATATTTTTAAAACGAGTTGCTTTAGAGAAAAGTTGGAAGAGTCCTTATTGGTAGCTCTCAAAATTTTCTTCAAAAATGGTCCATGCATCATCTCTTTTGACCCAACCGTTTCTGAAATATTCACAATTTTTCTCAATTGATAAAATTGGCTACCATCAATCAATTTTTATGCATCAAATTTTAGAGGCCTGGATATTCCCCACGTGGACGTAGTAATAAACTTCGATATACCAACACACAGTAAAGATTACATTCACAGAGTTGGTAGAACAGCGCGTGCAGGACGTGCAGGTCGTTCTATAACATTTGTAACACAGTATGACGTAGAATTGTATCAACGAATTGAGCAATTAATTTCAAAAACCCTTCCACTCTACAATACAGAGGAGGAAGAGGTAATGTTACTACAGGAGCGTGTTGCAGAAGCAAACAGAATAGTAAAAATGGTGAGAAATAACATTTTTAAAAAATTTTTTTATCATCAAAATTCATTTATTTAATCTTAATAAACTACTTAATTAATTAATTTCAAAATGATGATTTTCTTCATTAAATTTTATATTTTCAATGGTTTACAGGAGATGAAGGACATGGATGATGCTAAAAAATCAGGAAAACGTAAAAAGGCCCATAATGCAGACGACGAGGATGACACTGAACAATCATCTGGAGTACGAAAACGTGTTAAATCTAAATTCAAGGGTAAACGTAAATAAAAAGGAAATCAAAATATCACAAGATTGGGGAAAAAAAATCTAAATTAAAAATTACGAGGAATTTCCATATTTACACCAAAAAAAAATGCAAAAAAATAACAGAAATTTCAAAGAAAAAAGAAAATCTCAATTAAAAAAAAAATTCGTATCTTTACAAATCTTCCGATTTTTTTCCTTCTTTTTAATACACAAATTCAAAAAAAAATAATAAACAAATTCAAATTAGTTCATAATTTTTAGGTGCAAAATAAATTGTTTCTTTCTGAGAAATAAAATGATGTGTATATTCCATAATAATATTATTAACTATTTCTACACATTCTGTACAGTAAATTTCTTTTCTTCTTATTTTTTTCCTTTTTTTTTGTTTTCCTTTTTTCATCATTTTTTTCATTTTTCATCTTCAATTGAAAGGATTTAATTAAACTTTATACAAAAAGGCTACTTATTATCTATTCACTTGTTTTTTTTTCTTGTTTGTTTTTTTTAAGACATAATAACCACAATAGCAATGAGTTGGGGTTCCCACCACCTTTTGTTTTTTTTTCTGCTGCAAATTTTTCCTTTTTCCTTCACTGAAAATTTCACTTTTTTTTGTCGAGAAAAAAAAATTGAGAAAAAAAAGGACAAAAAAAACAAATTACTGGTGGGTTCTGTCGCACCTCATGTGTATTTTGTACTGGTATTACAGAGTCAGTCGCCAGCGAGTATATACCTTTAATCCATTCATCAGTATTCTTTTTCAATGATTTTTCTTCTTCCTCTTCTTTTCAGGTTTTTTTTTAGAATTTTTTTAAATCCTCAATTTTATCACACACCTTGTTTGAAATATTTAAACTGTCTTCAGGTGTTCATTAATATTTTTTTTTATTCATTTGCCTCCTTTCATCGCATTCGTTTCATTGCTCATTCTTTCCTTCTTTTATATGGCCTCAAGATCCTCAATTTCTCGTCCCAATTTCGTCATCGTCGTCGTCTCTCTATTTCGTCTGTCGAACATAATTTTTTAATCATTGTGAATATTTTTCTTCTTCTATGTGGAAAAAAAAGAACTTTTCTGAGTGTTTTTGGGAGATTGAAGCATGGAAAATTTAATTAATTCACTTCGAGGATAATTTGATGCCTTTGAATTCTAATATTTGAACAATAAATTAAGTTTTTCTTTTCTTTTTCGATAAAAAATATATCTTGTAAAATAAAATTTCTTTTCTGAATTTTTTCTTCACTTGAGACTTGAACTAGTGTTCCTCGGATTTTATGAAAATTGTGAAAATTTTTTCGTTCGTTTTCTTCATGTTCTTGTGATTTTTTCTTTCTTTTGTGGATACTACTGGATACAGAATTGGTGCATTTTCTGGAAAATCTCCTCGGCAATGTTGTTTTTTTGTTTATTCACTTTTTATTTAGTTTAATTAAGATCTCTGTCTTCTAAGTACTTGTACTCAAAAGTGAAGCCCTCTTTCTTGCGTTGTCCCCATTTCTCATAGTCGAAATAGATGTACGTACCCTGTAACAATTAAAAATTCATCAATGACATTATCTTTTTTTTTACATGAAATAAATGAGAAGAATTAAAAAAAAATTCTTTATATGGAAATTTATGCGAAAAATATCACGTGGCATTTATAATGCAAAAAATGAATTATCATGGCAAAGTTCAAATACAAAAATAATTACCTGTTCATACTCTTCATTAATGACTTTCGGCTCCTCGTGCCTTTGGAACCACATCATGTACTTGGTATGAAACCTCCAGCTTTGTTTTTTCAATGCTTTCGCTGCCAAATATTGTCCCTTGGATCCCTCCATATAATAAAATATGAAAAACAGCGTTTCCGTTGATAATCGTTGGAAAAATTCAACTGTATCAGAATGCGGTAACTGCACCTGCAGGAGAAACAAATCAACATGATTAAATAATAGCAACAAAAATTGTATTCAAAACAATTTCCACCAAAATTGCTCTCTTTCGTTCCAAAATTAGAAAAAAATATCGGTCTTGAAAAATTATATGCAATTAATTTTGCAGATATCTCAAAAAATAGTAGATGTAGATGAAAAAATCGAGAAATTTTTTTACTAATTCTTGAAACAGTCTTTAAAAAAAAAGATATCTTGATAAATTCTTCTAAATCTCATTATTTTCTAGATATTAATGATCTTGAAAATCTTCAACTCATACCTGCTGATAATAAGGTGGTGTCTGACAAAGATTTCTCGGCAAATAAGACCTAAGTCTCTCTGAGTCCGATGGATGTGGCATATGATAATAAGCAGCCTCCATCATTTGAAATTGTACCTGATGTTCTTTTTGCAATGGTACTGGACCAAGTGGTGCAACACCGAGTAATGGCGGTATATGTGCCTCTGATGTACCAGAATTATTTTTATTACTCTCAAATATATTTCTTGAACTTTCACCAGGTGGTAATTCAAGTCCAGCACGATCAATTGCATTTTGTGCAATTATTTTCAATGATGTCATGCCATCAGGTATTTTTGTTATCAATCCATTGGCAGTGGATGGTGCTGGTGAACACGAATTGGCTGGAATTGGTGATGATCTACTGCTTATTGATGATTGTGGTGATGATGATGATGGTGGTATTGGTGGTGTTATATCATCGTTAGCTGTATTGTTGTGATTTTGACTCTGTTGGCTGTTTAATTGATGCAAGGTTGGAATTATTGTTGATGGAGTTTGATTTAATGGTGGATTGGAGATCTGTTGAAGCTGATTTTGTGCCACTGGAGGTGGCTGCTGCTGTTGTTGTTGTTGCGGTTGTTGTTGTTGCTGCTGCTGCTGTTGTTGCTGCTGCGGCGGCTGCTGTTGCTGTTGCTGCGGTACCTGAGTTTGGGGCTGAAGGAGCTGTGGAACTGGCTGTGATATTGCCAGTTGATGCTGGGGATGTTGAGGCAATTGAACAGGCTGCGGTTGAATTAACAGCTGCGACTGAGGTGGGGATGAGACGGGCGGTTGAATTGGCGTTACTGCCTGAATGTGTTGCTGAGTAATTTGCAATTGTACTTGGGACACTTGGGACAGGCTCTGAGACGACGTTGGTGTACTAGTTGTCATTGATGTCGACAAGCCGTTTTCACTGCTGTGAGCTGATTGAACAATTTAATTTATTCATTAGAATGTAGGCGAAGGTTAAAACCGAGAGAGGTGTATTCATCAGTAAAGTGGTGTCACAGGATAAGATAAAAAAAATGACGTGCTTTTTCTGTAAATATCAATAGGCGCAGAACAAAATGTGACGACGTTTACTGTACAAAATTTCATGGACTTCGAAAAAAGGTGTCTCAATAAATTCTTCAAGAGATATTTTGGAACTAAGCTGCACGTGATTTTTAGACTTATCCTGTTTTTTCAGACTTAACTATTGAATTTTTCCGAAATATCTAGGAATTATGGGAAATAGCAAAATTTTCGTCATGACCTTTTTTCTTGAAGAACGTCTGAGGTAGAATAAATGTTTTTATAAAAATTTCTGTATTCCCCGTAATTTATAGAGATATTTTGGAAAAAGCTGGAGAGAAAAGGGAACTTTCCCCTGTTTCACCGATTATCTGTTGATTTGTTGATTAATTTAGAGAATTTGAGAGACAGAATTACTATGAGGTTTGGATTTACTTTGAAAATTTTTTTGTTCATCTATTCGAAGGGAGTATGAGCATATTTATTTCCTCTTCAATTGAAAAAAAAAATCGAAATCTCATAGAAATCTTTTTCTCAGTGAAAAAAATAGAGTTTGATGATTCTTTTTAGTTTTGCTGTTAAATGAAAATGAGATGAGGGGTTATGATGATTTACGCACATGAAATTTTAGTCGAGATAGAGTGAATTGCTTGATTTGCTTGAGAATTTGTGTGCGATGCAGCAACCGTTGCAAAATTACCAGCATTACTTGTTGATACATGATTTGTTGTTGATATTGGTGAACTGTGGCTCGATGTCATGGGAATGGTTTTACTTGGTGTACTGCTTGTTAATAATGGTGGTTTTTGGATGGCAGTGCTTCCTGCAGGTGGAATGCTCGTCTGGGACGAATTCAGGAGTGGTCTGACTGCTGTTGGCTTAACTGGCTGTAATTATCATAAGGAAAAACATTCATTAACTATCGAGAAAATTTCCCTTTCGGCTCATTTCCTAGAAAGGCCAAAGAGATTAGAGAGAAAATGGCCAAGAAATGGAATTGGGCACTTGAAAGGACGAAAATTTTGTTTCATTTTGTCCCCCTAGCTCAATTAACCGCAGAGATATTTGGATTCGAAGGTGAAAATCAATTCTATGATAAAATAATGAAAATTAAAAAATAATTCTTCTGCAAGGATCTCAATAGAGGAAATTCACAGAAGACTTTTTTCGTAGAGGATTTCACACTCAACAAAGAAGGTCTGTAGTCAAAATCTCTTGACTCTTATGGATCCCCAGCTATTCAAGACATTAGCGTAATTTTTCCATTTTTCGCTAATTTATTGGTCAAGTTTGTGGAATTTAATAGAAATATTACCTTGGTCTTTTTATCTGTATCCGTTGAACTATCACTCGAATGATTGTGCATGGTCGAACTCAATGGTGGTGATGGTATTGGTGATGTACATGAATTCGTTGATGTTGGTGTACCACCAGTTTCATTACTGTTATTACTATCAGTCGTTGCTGATGATGGAATACCTACACCAGACAATTCCACCTCATCAAGCCCAATAATATCATCATAAATGTACTCATTCTCTTCAAAATCTGGCTCCTGAGATGATTCAATGTAATACTCAACGTCGTCCTTTATCCTCTTAATCTGGAAACAATTTAATCAATTATTATTTCATTTGTTAATTTCAATTCTAGTGATGAAGTGAGATGAGATGAATCCTTTTTTTTCTGCAGTTGATTTTTACGGAATATCTTAAAATTGAGGTGTACACAAAAAATTTTGTATCTCTATTATTTTACGAAAATATTCTTGAAAAATCAACTCTTGAAAATATAATTTTACCTTCTTTCTAAAGAATTTTATAATCCCCTCATTATTAAATAAAAAAAATCAAATTCTACGCACTGTATTGACTTCAACTGACATATTGTCCAGCATTCTCAAAAGTGTTTCCAATTTTCGAATGTGATATCGATGTTTCTCCAATTTTCCTTTCAATTCATCCATTCTATCCTGTTTATCTTTATCAAGTCTCTTTTTTTTACCAGCAAGAAGCGATTCAATCTCTGATTCAAATGTATCCAACTACAATAATTAATGTTTTCATTTTAATAATATGATGAATTAATTAGTTCACAATGTTATGATGAAGTTTTAATTAATATTAACCTGTAGATTCAATGCATCTATTGAATTTGCCAGCCAATTACTGACTTCTTCACGTTCTTTTTGCGCTGGATCCAACTTCTGAGCTGCTCCAAGGCCCTCTTTCGAGTATGCCTTTGTCTTCGTCTCCCTCTCAACAACTTTGAACCTCTCCATTTGCTGTTATATCAATCAATGAATAATTAACAGATATTAGAAAAATGCTATAACTTTGAGTAATTAAATTGTGCTTTAAGTTTTTTTGGAGATCCTCGAAAATTATTGGATTTAGGAAATTCATGAGGAGAATTTTTTTGTGGAGAATTGAATTTTGGAAAGAAAATGTCTCCTATCTTGATGAAAACTCGACAAACCAACGGTTCTTTGAATTTTAACGATTCTCTTTATGAAATCCTTCGAGTTTTATCAACTCGAAAATAGAAAAATTCAAATTTAGTCAGGTGAATACGAAATTACCGCCAAAAAATGATATAATACGATCCATTTTATCTCATTCGTTTTCGAGAAAATGCAACAAGTAAAAGTGCCCATAAACTTATTCTTGGAATTTTCTCAGAAACGATTGAACCGAGGCACATTGTATTGCATAATTTTTCGGCGGGAATTTCTCACTTCAGGGAATTTCTCACGGAAATCAATAAAAATTGAATAATCTATCAATTTAACAAACTTTATAATGCAATTTCTCTCTTTTGAATAATTCGAAATTCTCTGTCAATAATGAATCAACGATGATACATCAAGCAGTTATTCTCATTCGAAGAACTCCATTTTTTAAATCAATCCTCAAAAACCCCAAAAAATGATCAATAAACGTAATTTAGAACTTTATTTAGATTGTATTGCAGATATTTCCGAAATGAGTAGGTTTAGAGAAAATAATCAAGAGATCTTTTCTCTGGAGAATTTCGCGGTCCAAAAAAAATGTCTCTTCAAAATTCCCGTAAATTCGACAGTTTCCGAGATATTCGCAGAATAATAGTGAGAAGAAGAAATAATTCAAAAAAATCACGAGATAATTTTGTAAAAATCACTGAAACTATGAGGTTTATAGGAATTTAGCAAGAAACCTTTTTTGTACAGAATTTCATGACCTACACGAGGTTTTCAGCGAAAACCCCCTAAACCAAATAGTTTCCGAGAAATTACAAGAAATAATCCCTCCAAAATCATCTTCTTTCACAAATTCACCACCAAAAACATGAAAATACAACAATAAAAACAATCACAAAAGCAACAATTATATATAAAATATATAAACAAACCGTTTCAATCAACTTTCTATAGTCAAGTAACGTGCTTTTGTCCTTAATTTCACCGGAGGCAATCCAACTTTTAATTTGATCACGTAACCTCTGCAACTTCTTGATCTCTTTTTTGAGATCAGCCTCGTATTTTTCTTTCTGATTACTATTTGTTGCATTGTGTACCTTCTGCCAAATATCCTCAAACGTATCAACACCCTCGGTCACTTTTTTAAGGCACCGGTCTATTTCACCTGTAACAAAATGCCCCAAAAAAATAGGAAAAAAAAAAAAAAATTGAAATCATTAAAAATGGAAAAATTCACATTTCCCCAATTCACCAAAGATAACCACAAAATAACCGTGAAAAAAAAAAGCGCAAAATTTTTCCTCCAAACACTTGAATTATCATTGAACTTTACATGAAGAAAAAAAATGATTTTCTCTGACAATTCTTTTTATCAATATCAAGAAAACACTTTAACCCCACAATGAAGCACAAAATTGAACTTCAACACAAACTTCATTATTTCTTTGATAAAGTTAATGAATAAAAAATTCAATGATTTTGAAAGATAATAACGAATTAATATAACCAATAATAATAAATAATTAAATAATCATTGAATCAATGTAAACACGTTGTATAAATTTTTTTTTTTTCATTCCTTCTTTTTTTCCATCATTTACCTTGCAACTTTCTCGTCGCAGCCATGGCTATGTAAACATATGGCCAAATAGTTTATACATAGTTTGAATTAAACAATATTATTATAATTAAAATTGTTTTATCAATTGTTATTGATTTGTTGTAATTATTTGTTTATTTATAATTTTTTAATTCTCTGTGTTAGCTTGTCGTTTTTTTTTATCTCTTTTTTTTTTTTCTTCTTCTTCTTTTATTAACAACTTCAATCAACTCAAGAATGAAACGTAGAGAAAAGAAAAAAAATTCTTTCGCACTCTCTTTATCTCTTTCTTTCTCTCTATCTTTACTCTCTTGTGTTCCGCCTTTTTTTTTTTTTGAGGGGAATTATAAATATGGGGAATAGCTCACACACAGCCACAAGATGGCTTCCGTTTTTTTGAAATGACAACGAAACTATACAGGCTAGCAGCAGCACAAAACACACAATTCAACAAGGTGAATTTTCATGTTAAAAAAATATCAAGTTTTTCTCTCTTATTTCTTCTTCCCCCACCACACAACTTTGGTGATTTTTTTTGTTATTTTGCGAGATTTTTCCACTTGTTTGTCGAGATATTTTTTGCACGATTTTTTCTCAAGATCGCTAATTTTTTAACGCTCAAGGTCACAAGAAACACGAGCTCTTTTTCTCTCTGTATGAGGTTAAGATGATGTATTTATTTCGCTGGATTTTAGATGGATATTTTTTTCTTCGTCAAAATTGACAGAGGGAATAATAAGAGGGTTCTTTGGATGGTTGATTCTTTTGATGGGGAGGGGGGAGGATTTGCAGGGGAGCTTTATCGAGTTGTCGCGCGTTTTGGTACGGCTTTTCTGACGCTACACTGATGGGAAAACACACAGACATATAAAAAGACGGTTTTTTTTGTGTTGTATGTGTGTATGTGTGAGTCAGTCTGGGGGAAACGGAAGTGGGAGGAATTTTGGGTAAAAAATTGCCATGAAAAACGAAGAAAATTAGGCGGATTTATTTTAAAATAAATTCTTATCAGCCATTGAAACTAGAGAAATTTTTCCCTAATATTTTCAGTTCAAATTTTTCCCCTAAAAAAAAGCGCCCGACTATTGTAAAAGTATCTCGAAAAATAACGGAAATCCCTAAATTTTCCGAATGCCCTTTTTAGGGTCCAAAATGTCTCTTCAAAAAGCTATTTTCCAAAAATTTCCCTAGAAAACTCAAAAAAAGAAAATATCAAAGAAAAATTCAAAAAAACTCTGTCGATAAAGGAAAAAAGTGTGGTATTAGTCTTCTTCATTTAGGAGAGCATGAGTGCGCATGCGCACAACGCGTCAGGTGCGAAAATTTGAATTTGAAAACGCAACCTTGGAAAACATCAATACGTCATAAATTTCGGAGTGACAGAAAAATTGTGTGAAATTTTTGAGTGCTTGTGTCGAAGAAAACGTGATGAAAGAGTTCACTTGGACTAGATATTTTTCTGATTTTTTTTCAGTGTCATTCGAGGTTATGTTTCGGAATTCAAATTCTCGCGTTGTGCGCATGCGCTCTTATCACTCTTCTTCTAAATGAAGCGACCAAAAAACACGGCTATTCTCTCTGATGAGTAAAAAGAAAAAAAAATTCAACTAATCCTGCCATCTATCGAAATTTCAACAATTCATGGCACAACTAGCAGTGATATGACGCCATTTTACTAACCTTTTCGGCGCGGAGCGCGACGAAGCAGTCGCAAGGGATAATCCGGGACGGTACTAATCACTCTCTTCAAACGTGCACGGTTATTCACATCACACGTACTCGCATTAAACTAAAGAAATACATTAAAAAAACACAAGTTAATAAACATTGATAATTAAATTAATATAATTCAATAATTGACAATTAATAAAATAGGTAAGTTAACTGACGCCACTAAATTAATGTTGAAAAAAAAGGAAAAAAAAAAAAAAAGAAATGTATAATGTACAATACAACTACTGCCTTCATTCGTTATATATGAAAAAAGCCAAGCTTACCCGGGCATTTTTACACACTCCACAATCACGTTCTTTTTTGTAACAACCCAAAAAATCATCATAAAAACGTTCAAATCATTGATACAAATAACCAAAATTTTCGCAAAATCATTTGCCTCTATTTGTTCGTATTTATAATTGAGAATTAACAAACAAAAATTCACACACACATACACACATATCGGCGAAAAAAAAATCATTGTAAAAAAAAAGAAATTATATCCATCAGTACGTTTTTCCTTTGTTTCAAAGCCTAAAAAAAAAGTGGTTAAAAAAAATTGTCATTAATTCATTTCGTTTCTCTGATGTCTAGATACTCTGAAAAGTTCCTGAATTATCACAAATTATTATGGATGATGATGATGGTGAGGGTTCGAATACAGAATCCCAAGTGCTAACAGACAGTGAGTCATTAAAAATTCATCAAACATCAACAACAGAACAATCAGACTATTCAGATGATGTTAAAGATGAGGATGAAGAGGATGATGATGATGAAGAGGAAGAGGAGGAAGAAGAAATTTATCCAGAAAATTTTCCAACACGTTTACCAAATCCCGTATCACATCCAGTCTTCAAAGGGCTAAAACGTAAATTATTGTCACCTAAAAATTATCATGACGACAGTGATAATAATCATGAGGATGATAATAAAATAAAGGGTATTAAAAGAGGTAAAATAAGTGAATACGTACAGTATCTCGGTCTTCAGCCAGCTGCTAAATATAAAAAGTGTTTAAAATGTTCAGTTAATAATTATCGTCACACAGACTGTCTTTGTCATACATTACCATCGTCATCATCATCATCACCACCGCCACAACCACCGCTGCTGTTACCACCTCCACCTCCTTCACCACCACCACCACCGCCACCACCACTACCACCTCGACGACCGCCAACACCACCTCCACGTGAGCCTCAATCAAGTGAAAATGTCCCAAGTACATCAAAATTATCCAACAATTTTCGTATAACAAGAAAAGTTTATTTGTGCGCTTCATGTGATACATATTTTGAAAATTGGAATTTATTTTTACACATGAGAGACATACACAAAAGGCACATTTGCCTCTATTGTTTGGGTTTATTTGATGAAGCTGAAAGATTATCACATCATTTAGAAAATAAACACAGTGTTAAAGAGACAAAATTTTCTACATACGATGATTTTAATAATGCATTTAAAGGTTCATGTTATTTAATATGTTGTTCTTGTGAAAAATTATTTACAGAAACGGATAATTTTTATAATCACTATTGTCCAACGCAAATTGATGAAAATATCATTGATGATAATGAAAAATGCAGTGTTTGCCGTGGTATTGGTGGTCACAGTGACAATTGTCAACGTAAATTCGATATAATTAAGGATATACAACCGAAAAATTTGGATACTAAAACAAATATTAAAAATTCAACAGTACGAAGTAAAAATAATCGAATGAAAAGAAGTGAAAAACACATGTTAACATCTTATCAACGTAAATTGACTGAGCTTTATGCACGTAAAATGAATATGAAGAGTGAAAAAATAACACATGTATTATCACCCAGTGAACCAACAGTATCTGGTGAAAATTGTGCTACTGAATTACGTGATAGTACTGATAAATCAGAAAATTCAGTTCTATCAAGGGACACTGTTGCTGAAACGATAATGGAGGTATCCAAGTGTTCTGATAAATCACGTGAATTAAATGAGCCTGAATTACCCCAAGAATCACCAATAGTTGAAGATAAACCCGATGAAAAAATCCAAGAACCACAGGAAATTACCAGAACCAATTGGGACAGTGTAACTGAGACAATTATGAGGGTATCAAGGCTAAACAGTGAATCTATTCCTGAAAAATCATTCAGCAATGATCATGAACCCGACAAATCACCGATAAATCATCAACAACAATTGGAACAACTACCAGATGATGAGAATAAATTGGAAGAGCCAGATCCTGATAAAGCAGATACAACATCATCATCATCAGATGATAATAATTACGATGATGATGAAGAATGTGGAAATAAATTAGATAAAGTACCAATGTCAGTTAGCAGTGTAAATAGGACAAAAGGAAGTTTGGTTATTAAAATTTGTACAAATAAAAATTCACATTACTCAGTGACAACGCCAAATGTTAATGGTATAGATGAATCGGATGATAATAATAATGGCAGTGACTCGGATAATGATAGATTGACGGTTGCACTAGTGGAGGACAATCAGAAGTCATTAAACACCAGTGACGAGGCACTTGCAGATCGTTTGGAGCAGGTGAATAAAAGCCAGGCTTCTGAGACAATTGGCACGTGCTCAAGCGAGAGACAACAACCTGAAGAACATCGAGACGACAATCAGCCACCAGCAGAGCCTGAAGAGCAACAGCAACAGGCATCAGTTGACAATGTGGTTGCAGAGATAAATGACAATATTTTTTTAGCACCCGAGGATGCACCAGTTATTGACCTAAATGTAAACGATCTTCTCGAAAATTTAGACATCATTGATCTAATGAGAGGCTGCATCGAGTCAGCATCACCAATGTGTGTCTACTGCAATCATGCACGACACATTGCAGTTAATGGAAAACAATTGGCCCTACACATGCTGGCAGAGCACAGGTTTCAACCGCAGCATCCAGCAATTATAATTGACAAATCACAATTCATAGTTAGAGTAAAAAAATCAATTGATGAACTTGATGAACGCTACTTCAATTACGACAGTTATGACAGTAATATTGGTACATACAATGTACCACCAATAAGAATATACGAATGTTTTCACTGTCGTGTAACATCACACATACACAAAGATCTCTATTTACACAATCGTAAAATGCATCAAAAAACAATATTAATATGTATAATGTGTAAATCAACATTTTACAGTTACAGTGAATTATTATGTCACTTGTGTCCTGGTATTTATACAAATAATTCACCAAATCAATCTATACAACTGACTAATACAACGATTAAATATCGTTGCTGTATATGTAAAATTAAACCATTACCATCATCATTCAGGCTTATGGTACATTTGAGAAAAAGCCATCATACTTGTGATGTTTGTTTAGAATTAACTGGTAATCAACAAAAATTATCAAATCACGTTTGGAAACATAAATTACATCATTTGTGTTACAGATGTGGTATTGCATATAGAAATAAGCCAGATATAACTAAACATTTATTTTGGAAACATGGTACAGAGTCAGTTGTTTGTAAAAAATGTTTGCAAAAGAAATGGCCCCATATTTATCATTTTTGTATACCACCAAGTGCATTTGTTTGTGATGATTGTAATTTAACATTTAAAAGAGCTGTATCATTGAAAGTACACAAGAGATTACATACTAATGATCGACCGTACTGTTGTAGTGAATGTGAGCAACGTTTTATATCAAAAAAATTGATGATTAGACACGAGGAAGATGTACACAGGCCACAGCCAGAAGTTGAGGAACCAGATGAACCACCTGATGATAATGAGAACATTGATGCCAATGGATTGGACAATGTTGAGTCTATAGCATCGACTTCTGATGCTAAATTGCCTGTTAATGATGATGAAGTTGAGGCAAAGGTACCTGGAACATCAGCACCCGAGGATAATTGTCCTCCAGCAATGCCAAGCGTTGAAGTTTCTGAAACTAAAGCTACTATTGAACCAGTGAGAAAAGTTCTCGATGTCTATGATTTACCACCACTAAATTTATCATCAGAAAGTGACAGTGATGATGACGAAAAGGCAGAGAATAAAAATATCGGTGAGAAATCCGAGAATGATTCGACTGATGCTAAACCAGTGATTAATGATAAAACCGATGATTTAACTGGCACAATTAATGAAGAAAGTATTTGTGATAATGAACAAATTGATCAGCAAGAAGTTAATATTATGAATGGTATTTGGAATAATTTCAAATCATATGCAACAACAACTGAAACTAATCTCGAGGAATTAGCTAAGAGTGAGGAAAAAATTATTGAAGCTAAGAAAAAAGAATTAATTGCTGTTATAACTGATGATCATGATTACTGTGTTATTTATGGTGACACGAAAAAAGATGATGACGAAGAAGTTGTTAATGATCAAATTGATGTCAAAAATTCAGATGAAAATGGTATTAATCTTGCTGATAATTTGAATGAGGAGACAATTGGTACTGAAGAAATCAATGAATTAAATGAAGTATCAATAACAGCTGATAATAATGATGAAGATGACAAATCAAAAACAACAAAATCACCAAAGAAAAAATCAAATTCATCTTCTAGTGATTCATCGAGTGATTCAGATTCAAGTTCTTGCTCTTGTGGTACAAATTGTAGCTGCAGTAGTTCATCGTCAGACACATCATCATCATCCAGTAATTCATCGGATTCAGATAGTTCAGATGCTGAATCATCGCCACGTAAGCAGTTGGACAGAAAGAAGGAGCATAAAAAAGGAAATAAATCGAGTCCACACAAACGTGCAAAAGAGAGTACCGAAGCTGTGAATAAATTGCCGGATGAAACGGATGAAGTGATCAACGTGCACACTGTTGAGGAGCACAATGATGTTCAAATGCCAGCTGAAGTTGTACCAGTTGTGCCAATTCCCCCGAAAGTAACGAAGAAGAAGAGTGTCATGAGAGAATCAGACTTGGACACGGATGAAACTGATACCGATGAAGATTTTTATGACGAGCATCCTCAGGAACTTGCTAACAAGCTACTAGCAGAAAAGAGAAATCAATTGATGATGTTGGCGAGTGTAGCACCAGCTGAATCCTCGATCTCATCGGGACTGAATAATGGAGTAATTGACAATTCATCGAGGTTTGATGGTAATCAGGGGAAAAAATTGAAAGTAAAGAAACGCAAGAAAGGTGGCGAAAGCAGAAGAGGCAGAGGTGCTAGGGGCGTACGTGGTACACGTGGTAGACGTCCAAAAGTACAATCAGTTGATCCAATTAAATTAAACATTCCAAATTCAAAATTTAATCGTAAAAAACCGAGAATAAGTTTTTCATCAATGGTACCAGTCAACAAAGTCACTGACGAGTCATCTTATCAGTCTAATAATTCGAGGATCGTCAATCAAGTGTCATCTGGTGAAGTTTCACGGGTACAAGATGGCGACAACAAGAGATCCTCGAAGAGAAAAAGAATACCGAAAAAATTCTATGGCGATTCGAGCGATGACGAGCGGCAGCAGCAGCAACAGCAACAGCATTTGGGCTATCCAAAGTGGCGAAGAGTCGAGACTAATCAGGTTCAGCATCATCAGCAGGGACAGCAGTACGTGCCAACGATTACGATCAAACAGAATTTTGGTCCACCTCTACAATCAAAATGGTATAATGCCGAGAGTGAGGCTAAATTTGTTGTTTTAAATAATGAAAAAGCACCCAGTACACATGGTGCATCTGTCACAGATACTGAAGATGTTGGTGGTGATGGTAGCAGTGATAGCAGCAGCAGTGAATCCAGCACCGTTGAGGGTACAGCTGTGGCAACAGTAGAGGAACAAAAACAACAGCAGCCTATTGATGTCAATAATGTAAAAATTATTGATAATAATTTGACTGGACCAACTGGACCAATTGTTAGTGGTGATAAAAAACATCTTTATTGTTATTGCCAGTGTCCGTATGACGAAGTTTCAGAAATGATTGCATGCGATGGTAATAATTGTAAAATTGAGTGGTTTCATTTTGAATGCGTTGGTATTATGGTACCGCCAAAAGGTAAATGGTATTGTCCTGATTGTCGCAGAGACGATCCAACACTTAAAAATGATGAATTCATTGACTGATGTTATTTTATCTGAATGATTTCATTTATTTTTTTTCTTCTTCTGACGACAAAACAAAAAAATACTGAAGAAAATAATCACTTTTTTTTCTTCTTTTTTTTTCACTTGATATTTAATTCATAATGAATTCATTGAGTTCTATTCATTAACTTTTTTTTTTTTTATAGTTCTGAACAAATTTCATTTTCTTTTATTTTGATTTATTTTTTCTTTTTTTAATTAAATTTATATACATATACATATGTATATTTCTTGGAAGAAAAGAAAAATTAAATTAATCGGATGAGGAAATGCTTGTAAATATTTGTAAATATTCATCATTTATTGTAGAATTTAATATGCCAATTCGAGAGGAAATTTTTTAGTTTCATTCTAATAATGTAATAAAAACAAAAGCAAAAAAAAAATAAGTGACTAAAGTGAAAAAAAAATGGATATAAAATTTTTTTATTCTTATTTTTTTTTCATTTTTTCTTCTTTTCTAACTTGAAAATTTTGACACATTTTAGGAAAAAAAAAAACTTTTTTTTCTCTTTTCTTTCCTTTGTATTCAGAAACTTGCTGTCTACACTGCTGGCAGTGTTTTGGATTTTTTCATTGTGAGACAATTGAAGAATTTTTCGGGAATTAAAAAAAAGGGCACAATTTCCAGAAAAAAAGACCACTTGTTCTGATTACATTTTTCTCTTTTGATGGATAGAAAAAAAAAATTAATTCCACCATTGCTGTACAGTATATAACGGAAATAATGATTTTCGTTTAGTAATTAAAAAAACAAAAAAAAAATGATGAAAATAATTTTAATGAAAAAGAAAAAAAAATCTAGTAACTATTTTAAAATATTAGAATTAGAATGACAAGATTTAAAAAAAAAGGGAAGAACGCTAGAATTTATAATGAACATTTTAAGTTTTATTAATCTTAAAATTGTAATAAAGGTGTAAGATACAAGTAATACAAATGAAAGCAGAAAAATTTCTCATACAAAAAAGGAATCAACACAAAAATGTATCAGAAATTTTTTCTCCTCCCCCCAAACATCTGTTTTTTCCTTTTTTTCTAATTTTCATTGTATATTTTCTATCTAAAAAGCTGCATATAAAAATATAATCAATTATGTGAAAGTTCAGCAGAAAAGGAAAGAAAAAAAAAATTCATTTAGTTTTACAACAAATAAAGAGCTTCAGTTTCACAAATACTTTTTGTGACGAATTTCATGAGATAAAAATTTAAGTAAGTTCCTTTTTTTTATTGTTGTCTATTGGTGATTGTTGATTCATTTCTTCTTGATCATAGTTTACTATTTAACTGCAGCAGCTTTGTGGAGTTGGATCCATTCCGGAACTTTTTGTGATGAATACACGTGTAAACTCTTCAGCGCTAGTTGGATGTATTCCAACTGTTGATTTCAATTGTGGGAATGTAATGTTACATCTGGAAAGAAGAAACAAAAGAATTAATTTCTGGTCCAGTGGAAAAAAAATAGTTCCTGGTCTTTTGTTTCCTTGAAATAACATAGGATTCGAGAGAGATAGAGAAATTTGCATAGAATCCTTCTTTTATGGAGAAAAGTCAGAGCTACAAGAAGGTCGTGACCAGCATTCCTCTATTTCTCAAGGTTCTTAAAGTTTTCAAGGAATTAAAAAAACATTTGATTGACTTCAATAACTGAAATTTTCTTCCTCCCACATCTCAGTGAATTGCATTCAATCAGACATTATTACTCACTTCATAGCTGCCGAGAAGCCCTGAATAACTTCACCAGCATGGGGTCCAATAAAGTGCATGCCAAGAATTCTTTGATCCTCACTCTTCAATGCAATAACCTTGACATAACAGTGTGACATATTTTTTTGTGGAATGAAAAATTCAGTTGGCTTGTAAAAAGCATGATAAACTTCAATATTATCCTCTCCATGAGCTGCAATTGCCTGCTCTTCACCTAAACCGACGCATCCATATTCAAGTGGACTGAATACAGTAGTTGCCACATTTGTATAATCCATATTCTCAACTGAATTACCAAATAGCCTTCGTGCTAATAGTTTACCGGCGTGAATTGCTACTGGAGTTAATTCTGGTTTTTTCTGTAATGGAAAAAATTTTATTATCAATTAGTGACACGCAATTACCATTTAATCGATCATCAACTGAATGGCCTCTTTTTTTAATGATAATTATCCTATTCAATTGAATGGAAATATTCGATTTTCAGTTGAAGAAGATGAATCTAAAATTTCGACCTTTTTTACGAGCATCTTTCAAATGAGTAGGTTTAAGGAATTTATCAAGAAATTTTCCATTTTTTTGTAGAAAATTTCATGGACTGAAAAAAGTTCTCACGAAAATGGCTCTATATCCTGCAAATTCAGAGATATTCTCCAAAAACTATTGGGAAAATGATATAATCCCATTTTGATTCACCATTTCTTTACTGAAAGATTCATAAAACCACTTGAAAAACTCCTTCGACTTATTTCGTCGGCGTCATGATCAACAGAGTGAAATAGAAATGAAATGAAAAAACTCACATGAAGAACATCACCAACAGCATAAATATTGTCGACATTAGTTTGCTCATTGTTAGCATCGATTTTCAAAGTTTCAGGGACAACTTTGACACCGGCATTCTCTAATTTTAATTGTGGTGTAAGTGCCTGTCTCCCAATGGCGAATAGAACAGTGTCATAAACGTCTTGATTTACTTGTCCATTCTGGAAAAAAGAAGGAATATAAAAGTAGTAAAGAAAATGATTATTTCATGACTCAATGAATTATTATTCATAATAAAAATGCATACTTTATCGACCCAGTGAACGAGCAATCGGCCGTCTGCTTGCTTTTCAATGGCTTTCGGTTTGGCTTGATGAACAAAATGAACTCCACGCTGCTCCATTTCTTCAGCAACTAGATTAGCCATTTGCTGATCAAATCCACGGAGAACTATTGATCTCACCATTATCGTTGTATCATAACCAAGGCCATTCAAGAAACCAGCACACTCGAGTCCAATATCTGTTGATTAAAGCAATTAAAACTTCACTTCTAATTCTCTTCTAATGTTTTTAAATTAAAAACCTCAACTATTCAGAAAGTTTAGTAAATATTTCAAAAATAATTGAGTTCAGGAGAATTTGTCGAGAAATTTTTTTATTTTTAGAGCTGTAAATGCTCTACAAAAAAAGGTAACTAGATAAATTTTCCTTTTTTATTCATTGAATTATTTGAAATTTCTTAATTGAAAAATATTAGAATTAATCAATGAATTTTTTTAGTAGCTCATGAAAATCCCTCGAAAAATGTGATTTCCGTAGACTTTTATGAGTTGAAATGCAAAATTAATTAGGAGAGACTGGGGTATAATGGACCTTCAGTGTAACATGATTCTTAATTTTTCTTTCAGAGTGACTTGGTGGTAAAATCCGAAAAAATTTGAGAAAATGCTCCAATATGTGCATATTGTTATTGAATTTTTGGAAATTTTTCTGAAGAGTCCTTCACTCTTAAAAAAAATCTTGAATGATTTTGAACTGAAGAGAAAAAAACCTGTAAGAAAAAAACTCAATTACTGGAATTACAAAATGAAAATTGAACTCACAGCCAGCACCGACAATGAGCGTTTTTCCAGGTGCCCTATTCAAGCTGAATATGTCATCGCTGGTGATACCATGTTCAATAGCACCGGGAATGTCAGGATATCTCGGTCTACCACCGACAGCGATAATAACTTTATCAGCAGTAAGGACTTTTTCGTCGCCATTCTTTGCCACTCCAACAACTGTATGTGCATCTCTGAAGTATCCGTTGGCATTGATGTAATCCACTTTTTTATTTCTCAATTCAACTCGTGTTACCCAATTGACGGATTTCACGTGATTCTGTACAGCCGTTGTTAATGCCTCCCAATTATTGATAATTCCTTTTGGCTCTAATTGCCAGCCAAAGGCAGTTGCCTCGTGCAATGCTTCACCGAGTAATGCTGCTTGATGCATCAATTTCTTCGGTATACAGCCGACATTAACGCACGTACCACCAAGGCCCCATTTTGTGCCTTGAGGCGATGGTGTAACGTAATCGAATACAGCGACCTTGGCGCCTAATTCTACGGCTTCTTTTGCTGCTGCTAATCCACCAGAACCACCACCGATTACAACTAAATCGTAATCATACTTTGATTGCGCTGAAATATCAATAAACAATGTTGATAATGATAAATTCACAAATTTAGATAAGATTATCAGAATTAGAGTCGTTAATAGTATAATTTTCAACTCCATCTCATCCTCGAATGGATTCGACTAATTAAATGTGCTACGAGCGATGATCAAAGTCGAGATGAAAATAAAAATTAATTTGCATTTTTTCCATTTAGACTCTTATCAATCTTTTGTAGTTAATATTCAAGCTAATTCGCTTGTTTTTATGAATTGAAGAAATATTGATTCATGTCAATACGTTCCCTTTATTTTTCAAATAAATTTTTTTTTTAATAAATATTTTTTTTGTAATCGAGTGAATAAATGAATTTTCAATAGAAAATTATTGGGATTTAAATTTTTTATTTTGTCTATTAAATTTCAATTTTATGAAAACTTTGAAATTTATTGAATTTAAGAGTCACACAATTTTGTTGATTCTCTCTCCGGATTTCTTTCCTCAAAAAAAGGAGAAAAAAATCATTCAGCAGAAAATTGAGGAACAATTACCGTGGTGGCCCCAGTTTCTGACACTCTAGAGCTAGTTTCTGATGGCATGAATTGAAAGCGACAACTATTTGCTTATTGAATGTAATTTCATTATATTAATATATATTTTTTGCGCTAAGCGAGCTCAGATACTGAATATTAAACAATATAATGTACATTTCAATGTAATTGAGAAATTTGCAAAAATTGTCAGTTAATGGAGCACGGTCATAAACTGGAACCACCAGAGTATTAACAAAAATTATATAAATTCTTCAATTATCATTGTTTTGTTAAAAAAAATCTAAGAACTCAAAAATGATCAAAATCTCCAATTACCCAACGATTTCATCAATTTTTACTCCAACTTTTTCAACTCACATTTGGAGCAGAAGTGAATCAATTAGAATAAATGAAAAAAATTGACACGAAAATCATAAAAGAAAGAAAGATGAAAAAACTAGAAAGCTGCAACATCTCATAATTACAAAAAAAAATTAATGTAAAATAAAAAATCAATAATGAAAAATTAATTAGAAAAAAAAAAATTACTGTAATTTTTTTTGCCAATTAAAAAAAAATAATTCTAACAAATTATTGGATGACTGACGTTTTCAGGTTAAAAAATTCTCATTAAAACCTTAGAAAAAATTCAAAAAAATTAAAAAATGAATATAACTGTATATTACCCCAGTATATGTCAGGTATTAACGACTATCACAAAATGATCAATAATTAAATTAACTCACTGCATAAACAGGCAATGATGGTTCTATTAGTCATACTTTTTAATACTCCTTTATTCCCAATTCTCGTGTCAACAAACAATCCAACAAAATGACGAGCGCCAGTTTTAATTGGCAGTAACCGGGTAAAAAACGTGCCAGTCGCCATCACCACTGATGACGTCACACTCATACACAGTAAAAACCTATCAAGTAACAATTTCCGTGTGTATGACACTGCAGAATCTTAATCTTTTCCGCACGAGAAATCCAATCGAGATTGTTGCAATATTAGTGTTAACAAAGTTGACGCTATTGACGTGTAAAATTACACGATAAACGTGAATTTATGGGAAAAACATTGAAAACGCTTAAGATTGAGTGCATTTAATTTTTCAAACTGATTAAAAAAAAAAAATCAATAAATTCAAAAATTAACGATGAATTCGATTTTAATAACTGGTTGTAATCGTGGTTTGGGCCTTGGAATTGTTCAACACTTGACACAGATGCCAAATCCACCGGAAACAATATTTGCTACTTGTCGTGACATCAGCAAAGCGCAGGTTACTCATATTATTCGAAAAAAAAATTATTTTTAAACAATTTGTTTTCGTTATATTTTTTTTTTGCGTTTCTTGAACGATCGATTATTGTCGAATTATTTTTACGTAATAGTTGTAGAGTTATTTAAGTTTTTTTTTTTTTTTGGTATACTGAGAAAAAAAGTACTCACCGATTGGTGCCATAGCTTCGAATATTCGCCGGTTGTCACGAATAAATGTGTAATTCAGTATCTGTTCTATATGTTTTTTCGATGTTTAATTTTAAATGATAATTGAATGGGCGAGGCTATTTATTGAAACAGAAATAGTCTATTAATGGGCGCACACACTGAGAGAGACACGTTTGCTGATTATCTTTTCTTGTGATCAGGTGAATTGTTGTCAATGAGGAGTATTTCAAGTGTTGGAACGCGTGTAGGGGGGGAAAGAGAGATTACACACTATGATGCAGAATACGTTGGAAATGACGCAAATTTTTTTTTTCCATTTTATTCTTTTTTTTTTACGCTGGCCTTGGAGGTGCTGCTCTCTGGGGGAAATTCGGGGACGTTCCTTTCACTTTTCGCGGGATTTCAGGGCTGATGGATATTCATTCACAATTTAATTGGAAGGGGCAGTCTGATTGGTGGATTGTGGTTTTTGAATTTTTTCGAAAGGAAATGGATTTTTTTTTTATGACAATTTTAGCTATTCTACGAAAAAAGATCTCGAAAATTATCCAAACATAATCAAAACAAAAAATAAATTCATTTCTCATAAAAAATGGATACTTAATCGATTATTGTATTTATTTTTCATCAATAGAAACTGCAAGAAATTTCTGAAAAACACAAAAACGTTCACATCCTTGAAATAGGTAATTTCAATTTTTATATTTTCAAATCTAAATCTTCCTTTTAATTCGAAAATCATAAATGGAAAAGATTATATTGTCTCTGAATATCATTTATAATTAATCTTAACATTTCTTCCCAGATTTGAAGGACACAAAAAAATACGATAGTCTCGTTGAAACTGTCTCCAAGAAAGTCGGAGATGCTGGACTCAATGTACTCTTCAACAATGCTGGAATCGCAACGAAATACACGAGAATTGGATTCGTTAAAGAAGAGCAATTGACTGAAGTTTACTTCGTAAATACTGTCGCACCGATTATGCTTACAAAGGTGATGAAAAAAACATGAAAATCGATTGAAGTCGGTACTAAATAAATAAGCATGAATTTAAAAACATTTCGGTGGCAACGTTCTTTCAAAATATCTCCGAAACTCTGAGTGATGGATTTTTTTTTCGGAGAAAAAACATGACAATCCTGAGACTAGGAAATATCTGAAAATTCTTTAGATTCTTTTTCTTTTGACAAATAATATATTTGGAGAAAATGAAAAAATATGTATACGTAAAAAATTCCAGAAACAATGAGTGCGAACTTTTTTAATTTTTTTTCTTTATAATAAATTCATTGTTTGAAAAAGAATGGAAAAATTGTCACATGTGTTCTAATTTCATATCATCAAACTTTCTTGTAGAAATTTTTATGGTCTATAAAAAAAGGCTCTTCATAAATTTCCGTAAGTCTTACTGTTTCTAGGATATTTCAAAAATTCTACATGACTACTTCATCACTGATTTCGACATTTTTTAATCCGCAATTCGTTTTTGGAGAAAATCTCGAAATTCGAAGAAAATACCGAAATTTTCATGAAAATTTCTGCATGTCTCTCAAGTTTTGAGATTTTTTCGAAAAAGTGATTACAAAGGAAGATTAATATTCAAATTTGAATTTCTTCAATTACGCTCTTCAACATTATTGTTGGTGTACGCGATCTAATTTCTTAATGTTTTTAGGCATTCCTGCCTCTCTTGAAGAAAGCAGCGAGTAGGATAAAAGAAGGGATGGGTGTTCACAGAGCAGCTGTTCTCAACATGAGTTCAATTATTGCCAGCATCCACGACAATACACTTGGAGGATTCTATCCTTACAGATGCAGCAAGGTAATTCACTGACGAGAAGATAAATTGGATAGCAAAGAGGCCAAACGTTTCTTTTTTTTACGAGTATCTCGAAAACTAAACGGAATGGATCGATTTTGTCCGATTTCCTTATTTGTAGAGAATTTTGAGAGTTGCAAAAAAGAATTCGCCCAAAAATGCTGCATCTCGCCTAGTTTTCTGCTATATTAGCAGAAAAAGAGCCGGAAAAAGATCGACTTATCCTGTTTCACTTCTTCGCAACTGAATAAAGTGATAGTATTTTTCATTGATCAATTAATTCCATTCCAGACGGCTCTGAATGCAGCAACCAAGTCCATGAGCATTGATTTAGAGGATGACGGGATTTTAGTAGCTTGTTTGCATCCCGGGTGGGTAAAAACGGACATGGGTGGCTCCAATGCACCAATGGACATCGACTCTTCTGTCGCCGACATGCTGAATACAATAAAAAACCTCAATCAATCACATAATGGCCTTTTCCTCCAACACGATGGAAAAATTCTTCCTTGGTAATTGAAAAGAAAAATGGATTTTCCTCGAGATTATTAGTTTATGCATATTTTTATATATCATATATATAATGGGTTGGGAAAATGCTTTTTTAATAACAGAAGAAAAAATTCTACAAATTTAAAAAAAAATTATAATTTCTTAAAATATTGAAAATTTATTTTATTATTGTTAAATACACAAGTATAAATTCACAATGAATTACCTAAATTTTTCTCAATGATCAAACAAAAATGTATTTTCATTGATGTCATGAAAAAAGTTAAAATTAAAACATTCCAACTTTTTTCAATAATTTACAAACTGTGGAGCATTTGAAAGGTTTTTTTTTCTTCTTTTTTCATGAAAAAACAAAAAAAAAGAAAATCATTATTCTTCAATCGTTCATGTAATCTTAATTATTAACTATCAATAAAATTGTTTTTCTAAATTTTTAGTTTCATTTCTTTCATATTTCCTTTCATCCTCTCAAATGAATGAATCCTGCTGATTTAATTTACATAAATTTCATTAATTCCCTTTCAATGGTCAGTCTTGAGTACTTTTGGCGTTGGTTCACTGTTTTGTGAGTTTGAATCTTCTGAGAAATTCAAGTGAGTTGAAAAATCAGTTATTCCTTGTGAATCACTGACCGTTGAAAAACCTAAATGATAAAGGAAAAAAAAGAATTATACCATTTTTCTCAATTTTCCGATTAATTTCATTGATATATCGTGGTGGCACCGGTTTCTGACACTTTAGAGCTAATTCGACAGCATAAATCGAAGACAGCAACTATTTGCTCATTGAATGTGATTCAATTATAATGTATATTTGTTGCGCTAAACAAGCTCAGCAATTGAGTATGAACCTTTACAGGGCCGTCATCTCGAGAAGCTCATGTCCTTTAGAAATTGATAAAAAAAACTCTTATTGATAAGATAAGTAGTTATTGATAAGTGACATTGCACACAACATTGATTTCAACATTGAAATTTATGTAATTTAATTATTGTATATGAAATTTTTGCATCAATAAAATAAGTCATTTCCATTCAAAATGAGCGATTAAAGAGTATTTTTGATTAAGATATTATTAATCAAGAGATCATTGATAAAAGATATTATTTCTTCAAGATATTTTGCTAGGTGATGTTGATTAAGAATCTTATAGTAAAAGATTTTTCGACGTGCTATCATCTGGTATCATATATTCATCATATATGGATATGGTTTTATGGTACGCTATAGTAGCGACCATGTATGCATATAATCGAAAATTTTAACTTGTAAAAAGATGAATTCTGGAATACTTATTCATATCTTTCATAGTGAAAATATAATTTAGGGACTGAAACAAGTTGAATTATGTTAAATTTATAATTTCTTCAGATTATTTATCTATAGATAAAGAGCTGGGAAATATATAGTCAGATGTGCGTGTTATTAAAGTGGGGAGGGGAATTAAAATCATATGAGGGTTCAAATTGACACCTGAATAGGTGAACCTCAGATTATATAGACGCATTTCACCTGGATATAACAAACATTTCTATACAGTCACTATAGTTGTTTTGCGGCCCTCTAAAAGTTAACGAATATACTGTACATTTAAATATAACTGACAAATTTGTAAAAATCGTCAGTTGCTGGGGCACTGTCAGAAACCAGGACCACCACAGTTAATTAAATTGATAATTCTCACATGTGTTGGAATCTTCTGTAAGTCCAAAATTTGAATTCGAAGAGTCAATTCCTTTCCTAGGTATTCCATTCTCTTTTTCCGCAATTGATTTCGTCTTTTTTTTCTGTTGAAATTTGAAGAAAAAGAACATAAAATTAATTGAAAAATAATAAATCCGGATTAGTTATTATGAAATATCTTAAAATCATTGAGAAATAGAGGAATCTTCATAATGATCTTTTTTGTAGCTCTCATTTTTCTCCATAAAAAAGGTCTCTACCACAATTTCTCCTATCTTTCGAAAACGAATCTCAAACTGTCTTGTCCCCGTGAATATGAAATTCTCAGACAAATCGATTTTATTCAATCCTCAGTTGTTTTCTAAACATCTCAAGAACTAAGCGAGATAGGGCAATTTTGCTCTGATCCCTTTTTGCAGCTCTGGAAATTCTCTACAAGACCGGTTCCAGACAAAAAGGGCGTATCTCCATTACTTACCGAGATATTTGAAAGAAAAAAACGAAAGATAAAACAATAATTGATTTGTCTGAAAATTCTACATTTTCTCATCCCTCTTTTTCATAAATAAAATAAGCTAATAGTGATTTTATTTGTGAAAACGATACACACCTGTTCTAGCGTTGATATAGGTACCCATTTGTAGATTTTCATGGTAGTTTCACCTATCGTAACCCATTTTTTTTCCCTAAAAAATCAATTTTTTCAAAAATTAAATCAATAAAATGGAAAAAAACCTACATTGTCTAGAAATCAAATCGAATAAAACAATGAATAAATAATATAATTGTTTCATACCAGTGTCGAACTTTATCGACAACCTGCATAACACGTTTAATATCATCTTTGGCGCGACTCCGAGTCTCTGCTCTCACCGAACGCGACATCATTATAAAATTTTAAAAGAATTCCCCAACCAACAGTAATCACTGAAGTTCGTTATTTTCACTCAAATTCTTATCAAATAACGTTTATTCAATGCCTGAAGGTTAGAACAACAAAAGTGACAGCAAACGAACAGAAACACGGGCACTTACAGCGACCATAATGTTGAGAAAAAAGGGAGGGGGTAAAGGGGGAAAAAGATGGCAGCACGTGGAGTGCGCGTTGATGTACTTTTTCGTTATATCGTCGTAGCCCCGGATTCTGACAGTGTCCCAGTAACTGACAATTTTAAATTTGCAGTAGGAGAAACCGGGGCAAAATGAACCAGTATGTTGAAAAGTTACATGATTTTTTTGAAAATGAGGGTGTCCATGAAATAATTTGAAAAAATTCACCAACAAACTCCACATATTGAATATTTTCTCAATTTTTTTCAGATTTTTCCATCACGTCCTTCACTCCGAAAAAAAATTCGGCATCATAATGTCATAAAGGCTTATTTTTCCCCACTCTCCCCTATATTCGATATTCAATTGCTGAGCTCGTTTAGCGCGATAACTATGTATTAACATTGTCACCTTAGGCCTAGGTGCATAAAGTTAATCGCCGATTAGCGGTAGTCACTTAACTATGCTGCCTTAGTTAAGGGACATGTGAAGTTAATTTCAAGCGATTAATTTGAGTCGGTTAACTTGGCATGATTAGGAAGAATTCAAGTCGGCGTGCTTAGGAACGGTCGAATACAGCTTAAAACGGCTACGGACTCCGTCAGCTAATCGACGATTAGCGCTAATCGAGCTTTATGTACCTGGGCCTTAGAGTAAAAGGGGCGTAAAATATCGTCCAATTTTATGTTCCTACATTTTTAAAAAGAAAAACATGCACATGTAAAAAATTTAAAAAACTATGAGTGCAAATTTTCTATATAATAGATTTTTTAATTTCGGAATTTTTCTCTCATTTCCCAGAAAATTCTGTGATGAATTGAAGGGCATGCGTGCGCAGTTTCAATTTTCATGCTACTGCGCATGCGCAGGGCGATTGCAGCGCCAATTTTTCATTTTCATAGACTGAGAGCACGTTTTGAATTTCCCGCGGTTGCCCCTGGCAACGTTTAGACGCGATTAATCATCCGATTCTATTTTCTAATTGTGAAACGAGTAAAAAAGACTCGGACTTTAAATAAAATCGTGTTTAATCGAGTGTTAAAATCATGATCAACATAGTGCATCCAAAAGTAACGGCAAAGCCGCCGTTAAACAAATTATCTGGAGTAAAAAGAAGTCCTAGAAATTCACGAAATACTTCGAGAGACTCAACGAAAGAGAAAAAGGAAAATTTGAGCAGGAACGATGGAAAAAAATGCAATGATTGCACTCAGGATGATCTTAAATCACAATCGAGTGATCCAGAAAGCCAAAAAGAATGCAAAAACATCAATTCCACACAAGATTGCAATCAAAATGTCATTGAACCGGATTCTTGTTCGTTTGAACAGTTGTGCACTATGATTGATGATCTTGAAAAAAATTTGAATCAGGATCACCAAGTTTTGACTGTTAATACTTCGTTCGTTCCGGTTGAAGATTCACCGGTGTCTTCGCACGTTAAATATTTGGAACAAGTACTTTTTTTTGTTAATCACTTCTCACTTCTTTCGACGGTGCATTTCTATTCCTTTATTATTCATTTACTTACGAAATCTGCATTTTTAAAGATTTATATTATAATCCTATTCTAGTTACTTGTTTCTCTGCAGAATTTGCTCTCAACCCCTTTTTAATTCACTTTCGCTCTTCATCTAAGTCTTCAGTTCCTATTTGGTTCAAATTTTATTTCTTTCATTCAATTTCTTATTAAATTCATAAAATCTGTTCATTTTTAAAAATTATGAAATTTCTAGCTAGATCAAAGTTATTTTATCATCAGTTTTTTGTAGATATCTTGGAAACTAAGCGGGATAAGGTAATTTTGCCTCAATTAGAATAGAAATGGCCCAAAATCGCTCTATCTCGCTTAATTTCCGAGATATTTTCGAAAAACGGATGAAAAAATTGAATTCATCTGAAATTTTCAGACAAATTCATTTTACGTTATCATCAGTTTTTTAAAAATATCTCGGAATTGAAGCAAAATAGAGCAATTTCGCTTCAACCTTTCATCTTTAATTTAAGATGCTCTAGACATCTTCTAAGAAAAAGAATAAATAAATCGCTCTATCTCGCTTGATTCTCGGAACTTTCTTAAAAAACTGATGATAAAATGGAATTGATGTGGAGTTTTCAGACAAATCGATTTCATCCTATTATCAGATTTTTTTTTTAATATTACGAAAGTTTAAATTTAGAAAAAATTGTTACGAGATCTTTTCCGTGGTCAATTTTATGCACTTTAGAAAGAGGTCCCTTGGTGAATCCTCTCAAATCGAGTAATTTCTGAGACAACGACAAATTCGAATGATCGTAAATTTTTCGCTTTCGTTTCTACTATCTTCATTCTATTAATTTTCTATTTTTCAGACGCTGCCAGAAAAAGATGAGTCCAGAGAAGGAAGTATTTGTTCTCGTTCAACATACGATGATATTATGCATTTTTTGGGGACTCTCGAGCAGGACTGCGTCATACCAGATTTTGATAATCATGATAATGATAATAACAGGAAAATTCAGGAATTATTTGATCAGAATCAAATAAGACAGACCAAGATTTCCAGGTGAATTGAAGAATATAAAATTTTCAGTAAAATCGATTTTATTACATCATTAATTTTTTCCAACATATCTAAGAATCTAAGCGAGATAGAGCAATGACCTTTTCATAATTATCTTTTTTGTAGCTCCAATTTTCCATCACAAAAAAAGGTCACCATGAAAATGGCTTTATCTCGTTTATTTTCCGAGATATTTGAAAAAAACTCAATATTGAATAAAATTAGTTAATCGGAAAATTTCATAGTTGTGTGAATTGCGGAAATAAATTGAGATATTGATTTTTTTTAATTCTTCCAGGACTAGGAGTGACGTGAGAATAATTTCTGAGACGATGAAGGAAGAATTAGCAACGGCTCTATTAAAATTGGAGGATCGCGAAGCGACAATAAAAGTTTTGAAAGAAGAGTTAAAGAACGAGAGAAAAGTTATTTGTGAAAAATTGGAGAAAAATCAAAAGAATAATGCGGATGCACTTCAGGCACAAAAAATTAAATATCAGAATGTTATTAAGAGACATCAAAAATTTATTGAACAATTGATTACTGAGAAGAAGGATTTAACGGAAAAATGTGATTCTTTGGCTCAGAAAATCAAAGAAATGGAAGTTAAATTTCAGAGAGATTTGAAAGTAGCTGTGGAGAGACAGGCGATTGAGCTGCAGAGAACGAGGGAAATGTGCATGGCCTCTGAAAAAATCAGGAGAGAAAGATGGCTCGAATCAAAGACATCGAAAATTAAAGTAATCTTTTTTTTTTCGTTGGTGAAGATTATTTTTCTTCAACAGTATTACGGAATAAAGATGTTTCTTGATGAATATGAGAGAATATGCATTTCGTCGCCTTAAAAGCAAAGGGACGTAAATGCTGTGTATAAGCATAGCACTTACGCCTCTTCTATTCTAAAGCGACGATATAATACGAAGTAGCGCATAAAAAAATCAATATTTCTTAAGAAGCTCAAAATTTGAGGATGAATTGCAATCTTTTGTTTTTATTAAAGTGGGAAATTGGGCTATTTTGAGGAATACTTCGGAAAATATTGGGTTCATGTTGATAAATTTTCGTAGATCTGATGGCTCCAGAGAAATTCTCAAAATAAGACACTACTGATTTTCGACGAAAGAAATTTCTCGATAAATTTTGATAGCTTGACTATTATCGCAAAGATATCTTTTTTTTTTTTTAAATCAAAAATTGCCTAAAAATTGAATTAAAAATTTCAATTCTCTAATGATTTTCCCTTGATTTTAAGGAAATGACTGTGAAAGGCTTGGAGCCGGAGCTACGCTCAATGGTTGAACAGCACCAGCTTGAAATACAGGAGATAAGGAGTGCCCACATGAAAGAGCTCCAGGACGTTGAACTCCGTACAATCAGAAGATCCAATCAGCAGTTGGAGCAATTGCGTCTAGAATTAACTGAAAGTCATGACAAATTAATGGCTAACGAAAAAGAAGCACTTAGATTGAGATATAAAGAGAAATTCGACGAACAAGAAACACTCATGCAGTCGCAGCAGAGAAAATTTTTCGAGGACTTGCAAAATGAGAAACAGAAATTTTCCGATGAATTGACGAAAAAAAATCAAGAGAATGAGACTTTGATAAAGAAAATTTCTGAAGAATTTCAGGTTTAATTAGACTTTAAATCTTTATTCTTAAGATTTTTAGATGATAAGCTACAAAATAGGTCCCTTAATAAATTCGCAACAGTTTCTTAGATGTGTAATAAATTCATTTGATTTTCAGGAGAAAATAGACAAATTAATGAGACAAAATGAAATTGAAAAGAAAACCATGAAAGAAACACTTTGCGCTGAACGTGAAGCTTGGATGGAGAATTTTAAAAGGCAACAAGTTATTAAATTCGAAATGTCAGAGGCAAGAATTCGTGATGAGTGTGATCGTGAAAGAGACAGGCAAATTGAATTGGCCATTGAGAGACTGGAAAAAGAAGCAAGAGACATGAAAAATAATGTGCAAAGAAGTTGCGATAATAAATTAAGGTTTCATTTCTTTTATGAAATTCTGTAAATAATTCATTTCACTCTCATTACATTTAAAAAATGTATTTTTCTTCCAGATGCATGAAGGAAAAATATGAATCTGATCTTCAAATAGTTAAGGAAAATGAAAAATTAGTCAAAGACAAGTTATTAGTGACCCAACAAAAATTGGAAATTACTCAGATTGATTTGCAGAAGATCGAGAGCAAATTGGGAAAATGTCTGGCTGATTACAATGAATCTAATCGGGTAATTATATAAGTTTATTGATCAGGGAAAGGAAATTTCTTTCAATTTTTTTTCTGTAGACCTTAGTAATTAAATGAGATAGAGAATTTTTTGCAGAAATATTTTTTGTGAATCTAACTCTTTCCTATAAAAAATTCTCTATTTCCTTCAGTTGAGGTGAACGGTGGCTCGTTCGGTAGAGTGTCGGATTGCCAACTCGTAGACCCGGGTTCAAATCCTAGTCTCTGCCGAATGATACAAGCACCACTGTAAAAATTATTTACAAGTGCTTTGTCCACAGACACACCATGAACCTCCGTCGCTGATTGGCATAATCTTAGCGAAAAGATGGCGACGTTAAATAAGTATAAAAAAAAAAAAAAAAAAAATTTCCTTCAGTTTCTGAGATATCGTCATTTTATAGTGAAAAGGGCGTAACAAGATAGAAAATGTGTAGCATATACGCCCTTCTCGCCCTAGGACGACGATATCAACAAAAAAAAATGATAAACTTCGGACTTATGGAAAAAATACACTTTTTTTCTCTAATTAAATTCACAGGCACTTGAGAAATTAACTAGGGAAAGAGATCACGCAAAAAATTTAGCCAGACAAGAAATTGAATGCGAGAAGAGAGAATTGGAGGATAAAATTGCCTCTTTGTGCAGAGAAATAGGCGAAATTAATTTAAGCAAGGATACACACATGGCTCAATTGTACAGCAGGTAAAAATTCCAACAAGTCTAATTAAATTAATTAATACCTAAATTTTCAAGAATGAAAAAGAAATGTTTCTATTGCTTCGCTTTATTTCCAGGATAAAACTAATTGTTACGCAGAAAGATTTAATGATAAATAAAATAACGAAAGAAGCTGATGATGCGAGAAATCGCTGTGATCATCTGGAAAAAATGTTAGATCAACAGAGAAAGGATTACGTTCTTAAATCAATATAACTTTTTTATTAATTAATCTCTCATTCTAAAATCAAAATTCTAAGAAATTATCGATTGAGTGATTGTGTGTGTGTTTATGATTTTTTTTGTACAATTTATCAACGAGTGTCATTATTAAAATTTATTATTATAAGAATTTTATTACAATAAAACTTGCAAATTGACTTGAAAAAAAAATAAGCAAAGAAATTATTTCGCATAACACTGATATTCACCGAAATGTCTACACGCTCTTAGTCCATTTTGCATTGAATTGTCTTTCACTTTTTGCATTGGAGAATTAGTGACACGATTGAATTTTATCATTCAATGCCTCTTTCAGTTGGAATTCCAAGAAAATAATAATAATTGATCACACTTTCTTAACAACTTGCACAACGTCTTCATCACAGAGTACATGATCCTTTCCAACTTTTTGGGGCTGATGTTTCACAGAAGAACCCCACACTAGTGCACTAAATTGAGAAATTAAAGAATAAATTATTGAAACAGGTAATAAACAATTTGTTATCAACTAGAAAGAGATGAAAAACTAACAAATTAATGAGATGAAAAAATAATTCTAATGACTTTTTTTACACTTTCGTGTTAACAAAAAAGGTTTTTATGGAAATTTTGTTATATTAGATATTTTGGAGATAATCCACAAAAACCACAAATCCTTTGGAAATTCAACTCTTTTTGTGATGTTTGTTGTCAGTATGGAAACTGCATCGAATAAAAACCATCGACACAGGGCAAATGTGACCTATTTCTCTTCCCAGTGTCAAAAAACCGATAAACATGATTGAATTATCGAAAATAATTGTCTGTGGGAAAAACGAAACATAAAAAAATAAACGATACTAAAAATAGCATACATCTGACAGTTTTTTCTTTTTTTTTTTTAACGAATGAATTATTTTTCAAAAAATGACAAATATGCACATGTTGAAGATTCAAAAAACTTTAAATGCAGATTTTTCAAAAGAAAATTTCGTAATAATTTTTTTTTAAACTTAAAATTGTCAAATGTGTGGTAATTGCATTATCAGCGATTTTTTTTCATTCAACTTGAATCCTAAGATATTATCAATAAACTAAATAATATCCATGAAACGTTTATCTGAAGTTTAGAAGAATATGTCAGTAGGCTTTTTTTAGAGAATTTTAAAGGCTACAAAAAAGGTTTCGTGGTAAATTTTTCTAAATATTATAGGCTTTGAGATATCTTCGAGATAAGATACGATTAACTTTTGAATCCATCGCGTTAATAACATTAACTTACTATTTGAATTCCTTGGCAATCGATCGATGCAATTTATTACAAAAGTCTTCCACGGTTCTTCTGTCTGTATTCAGGACAACTGGTGAATTGTAATCTGGTAGTTGTCCCTTTGGTTTTGTGTAACTGAAAATTAAAAAAAAAAATACAAAGATTCAATAATGATTTTCACTTTTTTTTTGTTTGGAAATAAATCGAAAAAATTTGAACTTACATTCTAACTAATTTGAGATAATCCCACATTTTTTCCAACAAATCATCAAAGTTCCATTTGTGATGAGCAGAAATTGGTACACAGTGAGGTATTTTATAGATAACATCCAATTCCTCAATACTTATTTGATCTGAAATGAGAGTAAAAAAATTGGATTTGATAAAGATGATAAAAATTCATGAGAAATCGAAAAATAACATTACTAAAATTGCATTTGCACTTATTATTGACAAAAGAGAAATTACAATTGTTCTCATCAAGAATTAAATAAAAAATATAATCGTTCGAAATAATCATCATATTCTGCATTACTGCAAGAATCGTCAGAACTATTATTTGTCTTAATTTTTAAAACATTTTTAATCCTCAAGGAAAAAAAGTCATTACCTATTTTATTGAGTAAATAAATGCATGGAATATAAACACGATTCCCTTCAATAACATCGATGAGATCGTCAGCTGTTGCATCGTACCTCAACGTAATATCTGCATTGTGAATTTTGTATTCAGCCAGAATTGATTTCACTGTATCTATGTCCAATTCTGATTGTGTACACTGAGAAAAAGGAAAAAAAATCTGTTATTCCGAGGATTTTCTATACATAATTCTGGAAATATCTCGAGAAAAATGAGGTTTAAGGAAATTTAGGAAGAGACTATTTCTCTTGGAGCCTCCGGAATCTGATAAGAAAAAAATTCACTTCTGTGAACAGCAGATTTTACCATTGTTTGGAGATTAATTCCTCCTTTTTCTTTTTTTCGAAAATTAATATTCGGAGGCTGCGTGTTGAGACGCAGACCAAAGCCTTCCAGCTCATGCTCAATCAGTCGTTTGTGTCCGAGGGGTTTCAGTACGTCGAGGACAATGAATATCAAACTGCACGTTCTTGCAACTGCAATAACTTGGCGACCTCTACCCTTTCCATCCTTTGCACCTTCTATGATACCAGGAAGATCGAGTAGCTGAAAAAACATATCTACTAATTTATATGCTGAATTTTCTTGGATTTTCAGTTTATTGGACGAGTCAATTGAATTTTATTTTATCATCAGTTTTGGTTGAATATTTTGAAAACTAAAGGAGATGGTGAGAATTTTTGTGGAGGTCTTTCTTGAAGCTCTGAGATTTCTCAACAAAAAAAAATCTTGACAAAAATTTGTCCGTCTCCCATAAAATCTGAAGTTCAACTAAATTCACTTGAATTCGTTCAGATTTGACTTTGTCAACAGATTGCATTGCGAATAGTTCGGGAACGAATGCCTCTATCAAAATTAGGCGAAAGACCTCTTTTAGAAGCGAATTTTCTGGGTTGAAAAAAGGTGTCTTCATAAATTTACCAAAGCGTAATAGTTTCCAAGATATTTCGGAAATAATCCACAAAAACCTCAAATCCTTTGAGAATTCAACTTTTTTAGTGATGTTTGTTGTCAGTATGGAAACTGCATCGAATAAAAACCATCAACGCAGGGCAAATGTGACCTATTTCTGTTCCCAATGTCAAAAAACCGATAAACATGACTGAATTATCGAAAATGATTGTCTCTGGGAAAAATGAAACATGAGAAAATGAATGATATTAAAAATAGCAGACATCCAAAAAATTTTTGTCTTTTCTTTTCTTGAATAAAGGAATTATAAGAAGAAAAAATGGAAAATATGCAAATGTAGAAAACTAAAAAAAACTAGAACTGCAAATCAAAAAAAATTCACTATGATTCATGTGTTTCAAAAAATCGAATAAATCGTTAAATTAGTGCTAATTTCACTATCATAAATTCTTTTATTGAATAATTTACCTGAATCTTAGCACCTTTGTATTTTATACAACCCGGTACTGTTGTTAATGTAGTAAATTCATATGCAGCAACTTCTGAATAAACTCCAGCCAAAGTACTAAGTAACGTTGATTTTCCAACCGATGGAAAACCAACAAAACCAATTCTAGCATCACCAGTTTTGGCAACTTCAAAACCTTGTTCACCACCGCCACCACCACCCTTAGGCGTAATTAATTCACGTCTCAGTTTGGCAAGTTTTGCCTTGAGCATAGCCAAGTGGCCGGAAGTTGCTTTGTTCTTCTGCGTTCGGCCCATCTAAAATTTTTCAGATAAATTTTATTATTCATGAATAGTGATGTTTTTTCCTTATTTTCCAGTTAAAAAAATAGAGGAAAGAATTTAATTTAAAAGAAAAAGTGGATAATTATTTAAGGTTACCTCCTGCTCGATGGCCGCAATTTTTTCCAGGATAGTACTCATTTTTTCGAATTTTTATGGACAATTGAAGGAAAAACTTGATGATTCACTGAATTATTCCACTTTCGAGAGATTTTTATTAGCAACAATTAGCATAGCAACATAATCCAGAATAATATTGTGGAATTTTGGAGCTGGACACGTGCAAAAACTTCCGGGAGAGCTGCCTGAAGGCAGCTCCGAGTGAAACCTAGGGAAAAGTTACTAGATAAATTTACCAACGCTGGGAAAATCACTAGTCCTATTTTATTTTTTTATTTTTCATTATATTGCCTCCAGACCTATTTTGCTCCATTCGGCATAATCCTATTTTTATTTCAATAATTGGACTTTTGAATTTCAACGATTCCATCAGCTTTTCCGATTATTGAGAATTTTCATCTGCAAAGAATATTTAGAGAGTTATCCTCATCAATTGAAATGTATATATTATATTTTCTAGATAATTTATGAGAGAGAAACAGTTCATTTTTCTAGTTAAAGAGAATAAACAAGTGGAAATTTGCATCATTATATATATATCATTACAGCTTTATCTGCTACTTTATTAGCAAGTCGCCTTCGAATGGTTTGCTTTTGAACTCAGGTTGACCTTAGCTTCAACCGCCAACTGCGGTTTGAAATTAGTTGATCCCAATCGAGCTTGGAAGAACCGGATCTGAGAATATTAGTGAAAAAAGAACTTTACGATAGGCGAAACTTTATTGGAAGTCTATTGTAGTTCACAGGCTTTCACTCATTTTTTCCGAATAAAAAAATTTTGCGATCGTATAGTTTAATGTGAAGAATGCATAAGATTCCTCCACGCAGTACACGAAATGGTAGTAAAGTTTCACCTTCTGTGATAAATATCTTCATAAATTTTTATCAACTTCGACAACTAAAATGTTATTCGAATGGCTTATCATCCGGATATGTTAAACTTAATATTTTTTTTCTACAAAAACCTATTTCCCAATCTTGACTTAAAATTTATTTTCAGGAATTTCATGGAAATTGGAATAAAATACTTTTTCGTCTTTCATTTTCTGAAAAAATCTCAGGTCACATATTGGAATGGATTATTTACTGCCAATGAATGAAAATAAATACTCATTACCACAAGGTGAATGCACCTATTCTCGTTTTCACCACATTTATCTTGATATGGAAATTATGTTCAGTTCTCTGTGAACTCATTCGAAAAATTCGAATAAATCTTCTCTATTTTTCTGTAAATTTTTAAAATCAATCTCATTAACCTCACGACATAAGTTGGGAAATATAATCGATTTCAAAGTAAAAGATTTTCCAAAAACATGAAAAAATTATCCCACAATGTGAACATGTTGGAGTGTCTTCACATTTTCTTCAGAATTATCAGTAAAGGCCTTCGCTCCGAATTAAATCCTGTTCTGTTCCACTCCAGTCTCATCCACACAATTGGGAGACGTTAGAGCTAAGAACATTGACCCCAATTCAAAGAAAAAAATACGAAGCGATTCTTTTTCTCTGAAATACTCCTTATCTATTCGTCAATACGTAACACCTGTTGGAACTACGATTTAAAAAAAATCCACTGAACTGTAAATGTAATGGGCTCTGATCTCTGCTTACCGTTTGTGTATATATATTTGACATATTTCATTTGAGTTTTCAGTTGTTAGCCACTAAAAGTACAAATCTGCAAGTACAATCTTCATAATGAGGTGAGACTGAATGAATATATTTTTTGATTCCACTAAAGAATCCTCTTAAAACGCATAAAATTCAAATTTGAAATCAAGTTTTATTTTAAACGTGCTCGATTCGTCTAATTTTTCAAATCCTCACAATCAGAAGAATCATTGGGGAGCTATATTACTTCAATTGGTATAAATTCTAGTAGATTCAAGTAGATCATTGTTCTGCAGAATTCAACATGAATCTAATTAGCGTTGAATTGACGTTACATATGACTGATTTTGAAATTATTTTTTATTCAACGATATTGATATTAACCCTGGGAACATAGACCTCTAAGCAGAACTTCAACCCTTTTTAGAGCACACAGAACGTCGAATTCTCCTCATTTCTTGAGGAATTTTCTTCTTTTCAATGTCAGTTTTGAAAGCTCTGAATTTCTTTGGACCTCAGGTTATGAGATTTTTCGTAGGTAAAACAATGTTTTTGAATACAATCAGCGTTGGTTCAGATTAACTACCCAGTGGAAAGTCTGTTGAGTTTATGATCAGTCACTGATTCAGCAATATTGATTTGTAATCAGTAGAACTGTGAAGTTCCACGTCTACAAAAGTCTGGTAACGTTGCTGAGCAACTCAAATTGATAAATATTGTGAAATGAAACAGGTCATCATATAAACGTCAAACAGGCACTTTAAACCTTTGAGCCTATTCCCTAAAATAGGGCATTACAAATAAAAAACCGTATCAACTTCAGGACCGAATGTCTCGAATATTTTTAACCATTTTAATATAGTTTTTTGCAAAATTTTTGTTGGGGTCGAGGGAACCTCTTGTATGCTTCGAAAGTTAATAATTAAATGATATTACTTTCAGATTGTTCCAGCGGTTCCTGATAACAAGAATATGGCCCCTCATTTCACTTCTTGGAGTCTGTTCTACTCAATTTACAACTATACCACAAGTGAAACGTGGGATTTATCTGATAGAAATAATCATTGAGAACGCTTCAGGTTCCAAAATTCTGGCAAAGTCGACGCATACTGATTTCATTCCAGAATCTGATCCCACTTTAGATTTATCTGGTCTGGAGCTTACATTTATTAAACAGGGAGTGTTCGATGATTTAGCAGCACTGAAAAGTTTGGATCTATCGAATAATAGCTTTCAGGAGACTCCAACGTGGGTTTTTTCTCCGTTGTATAATCTAGAAACCTTATCCTTTGCCAATAATAAGATCAAGTTTATCTTTCCAACGAGTTTCATTGGATTGAGTAATTTGAAGACTTTGGATCTATCAAATAATCGCCTGACTTATCTAGATAGAAAGGAGCTACAATATCTACCGAAATCAACAGAGATTATAACGAAAGGAAATCAGATATTTTATCTCGGAGATGTTAATCACAATCCGTTACGACCACCGCTGCAGTATCCATGGGACAATCATCACTGGTATTCTTCAGAAAATATAGTCACGCGGAGTAAGTATCAAGCTCTGACCGTGAACCGATTTGCAGAAACTTGGGAACGATTTGATTTGCATCCATTCTATGTGAGACTATGCCAGGCTAGTGATGGATCCGTTGAATCAGTCAGCATAGCACCAATCTGGGAACCAGCTGATCCTTGCTTGACCATACTTTTGAGCGGTAACACAACGGACCTACATCCTTCTAGAATGGGTCTGGAGAAATTTCAAAGTGGATGGTATCAAATTCCAGATAATTACTTCTCCCTACTTGACTTATATGGCAATAACATAACTGAGATCACACCAGAGATACTTAATGATCTACCCCAAAGTATTTCAATGGTTAGACTTGTATACAACAAGATTAAAACAATAAGAAAAAATGTAATTAACAATAGATTTTTAAAAGTACTGTCTTTGAAGTCGAACTTCATCTCAATTATTGAGGACGGCGCATTTGAGAACACCAATTTAGAAGCACTAGATATTGAGTCTAATTATTTGATCAACTTAAACTTTGCTCGTACACTGCCAACAAGTATGAGAGAATTGTTACTTGGTGAAAATGACATTTCAGAAATTTCTGATGATTCTTTGGTGAATTTGCCAGAGTTAGTACATATTATAATGCCGCGAAATCGCGTTGCTCATCTAAAAGCGAATGCATTTCGGGGCCTGAAAAAATTACGTAGAATTGACTTGGAGTATAATTCATTGAAGACGATTGAATTAGGAGCATTTGCTGATAATGAAAGAATAGCTCACCTTAGACTATCTCATAATCGCATTAAAGAATTGCCTGATGACCTGTTTAACAGCTTGAAGATGATCGAGGAAATTGAGCTAAATGGCAATAGGATTAAAAAAATCTCAAAAAATACATTCTCAGGAATCAGAAATGTATTAATCAATTATTTGAAACTGGATGAAAATGAAATTGAGACTATTGAAGCAGGTAGCTTTGCTAATATGACTATTCAGAGTCTTTATCTCGATAAGAATAAACTCGAGGGAGAGTCTATAGCAAAGGGCGCATTCACATCATGTAAATTGTTTGAGCTCACGTTGAATCACAATTTGTTCACGAGTATCGCAGTCGAGGCATTCTCTGAATTGGAAGTGTATGGTTACTTGGGTCTCAGTCATAATGTGATAAAGGACATTGATCCAGGTGATGCTAAATATATGACACATATAGGAACACTCCATTTGGGCGGGAATGGAATCAAACACATCAAGAAGGGTGCTTTTAATGGATTTCCGAGAAATCATATCGTTTTCATTTCTATCGACGACGATATCAACTCCATCCAAGCTGGTCTCTTCAGTGATGTTTGAATATTGAAAATTGCACAATTTTCATTTATTTCATATTTGTGTCAATATCCTAATGCTTATCTTTGTAAATTCAAACTATGGAATGATTTATTTTCGAAATATAAAAGACATCGAAAAATAACGTGGAGTTATTGATAATTGAAATAAACAAATTAATGGCAATTATCCCCATGCACCCTTGAAAATCTGAAAAAAAAATCTATGTTGAAGATTGATTTATTTCCGATTTTCACGTAAATTTTTGTGATATTTAATCTAACCATTCGCGAGATATCACCTTTTCTCAGGTTTTTCCGCTATCCGAAGCCACTGCCGAATAGCCATGCGCACACTGTCCTAGTTGCGCATCACGTGTTTACGGGTAGTCGACTTGCACGCTAGTGACTATAATGATATAGGTAATGATGCAAGTTTCCACTTGTTTTCGTTTGTTAGATCTTCTTATGTAATTTGCCACCGATTGTATAACCACTGATTGAATGATTTCAGAAAAGGCAAGAATGAAGAACAGAGAAATTATTCTTATTGGGCATAGAATTTCTTATCGTTATCGTCAAGTACATCGTTGAAGTACATCTGTCAATACTGCTTGGCGGTCGTGGATATATATTCTATCCATTTCACAAAGAATTTCAGTAGTTATTCTATCTTGACAGAATCACTCGGTTCACTAGCGGTAAAATTTCATGATTCAAGAATAATGCATTCTCTCTTGTAAAGTTAACAATTTTATTACATCATTATCTAATCATGATCTACGAATGTACCGGAATTCAGTCCATCCTTGGCAATCCGAGATATAATACTAAAGAAAAGAGTGGGGCCATTTTAGCCCTGTCTCTGCTTTGAAGTTTTGTTTGGAGATGTGTGCTCCAAAGGCTAATCAGAAAATGGAATACTTTCAGATTGCTTCGACAATTAACGATAACAAGAATGTGGTCATTGATTTTATTCCTTGGCACCTCTTCTATTCATTGAACCACAGGGAGGGAAGTAGAACGTGGGAACTATTATGTGGACATCAGAGTGAGAAATTCAGAAGTTAAAATTCTCAGAAAATTGACACCTATCAATCCTGACTTGGAATTTGAAACTGCTCTTGATCTATCTGGTCTGGGGCTTTGAAATATTGACCCAAGTGTCTTCGATAATGTGACGAGATTAATAAGTTTGGATCTATCGAAAAATAACTTTTGGAGAATTCCATCACGAGCATTTTCTAATTTGAAGAATTTAGAGATGTTGTCTTTTGCCGATAACAGCATCTATAAAATCAGTCAAACAAGTTTTTCAGGATTAAATAATTTGAAGTTTCTCAATCTATCGAATAATTGCATACACTATCTAGAAAGAGGAAATCTACTGGATTTACCAGAATCTACGGAGATAATAATAAAAGAAAATAATCTTTCAGAGCTATTGAATTCTTATGGACATCCACTTTCATGGCAGAGGCATCCTTGGGAAGGTTACCGCTGGTATCTTTCACAGAGCATGGTTCAAAAAAATGAGTTGAGGGTCCAAAAATTTAACCAATTCCAGAAGACTTGGACGCTATTTAGAAGTTATCCATTTTATGTAAAACTCTGCAAAACCAATGATGGCTTCGTTGAATCTGTCAGCATAGCACCATTTGGGGAATCACCTGGTGATTGCGAGAGTATAAATGTGGAGAACAGAATAACGAAACTGAATTTAATGAAATTGGGACTGAAGAAATTTCGAGCTGGATGGTGCCAAATTCCAGACAATTACTTCTTGCTAATTGACTTATCTGAAAATGAAATAACGAAGATAAAACCAGAGCTGCTCAATGATTTGCCCAAAGATGTTTCTATGGTTAAACTTGCATTCAATAAAATAGAGATAATCAAGAATAAGGTAATTCAAAATAGATTTTTGAGAATACTATCCCTGCAGGAAAATTTGATCTCAACGATTGAAGATGGCGCTTTCCAGAATACCTGTTTGAAAGCTCTCGATGTGACATCTAATTTTCTGACGAACCTGAATTTTACAAAAACACTACCAACCAATATAAAAGAATTGCTACTTGGTGAAAATAACATTGCAGAAATTTCTGAAGATTCTCTAATGCATTTGGAGGAGTTGGTTCGTTTCATAATGCCGAAAAATCATCTTACTCATTTATCAGCAAATGTATTTCGAAGCTTGAAGAAACTACGTGAGATTGACTTCAAGAATAACTCATTAAGAACAATTGACGCAGGAGCTTTTTCTGACAATGAAAAATTTGCCAAGCTCCAATTGTCACATAATTTTATCCAGGAATTGCCTGCCGGAGTGTTTCGTAGTTTAAAGAGAATTCAGAATATTGCGCTGAATTTCAACAGAATTAAAAGAGTCAGTCGAGATACATTCTCAGGTATGGAAAATTCACTGATTGATTATCTAGAACTTGCTGGAAATGAGATTGATACTATTGAAGAAGGTAGCTTTGCTAATATGACCATTCAAAGCCTTCATCTCCATAAAAACAAACTTGCGGTAAACTCTATAAAAAAAGGTGCATTTGAATCATGTCGAGTATATGGTCTCACGTTGAACGATAATTTGTTCACGAGTATCGCCGTTGAGGCGTTCTCTGAAATCACAGTATATGGTTACTTGGATCTCAGCTACAATAAAATTGAGAAAATCAATAAAGGTGATGCTAAATATATGACATCTATAGGAACACTACATTTAGAAGGGAATGGACTTGAACACATTATGAAAGGTTCTTTTTATGGATTTCCAAGGACCGAGACGTCTCTATTACTGTCGACAGCGATCTCAGCTCCATTCAAGTGGGCCTTTTCGATGAGGCTTGAAACATACGTAATGATCACCTTATTTTCATTCTCCATAAATGTTTGTGAATATTGTAATATTCACCTTTGTACATAGAAACTATAAGATAATGCTTGTTTTCAATATTATGATATGATTCTTTGCAATTCCTTTTCAATCACTTGTTGGAGTATCACTGATTGAAGAATATCTCTAAGGATTATTGACAAATCACTTTCAATAATATTTTTCCTAAAAATACATTTTTCAAATTCTCCTATCAGTATCAATAAAGTTTAGTTCATAAAAAATAAAATACAATAAAGTTCCTTTTATTTTGTTTTCATTTGAAAATTATAAAACTTCAATCAATAACGAATGGCCGTTGTATTTGAATAGTCAACTTTAGACTGTAACGGAACCATTTTCTAGACAATCTGTTAATACAAAATAGAATAATCGATTCTGGATTGTTTAAAAAATTGAAAAATCGATAAAATCGATTGGCTTTGACTTGGGATTAATACTCGATTTCTCTTCATTATTGATTGACTTTCCACTTAAGTTGATTATAGATAGTTCCGGATTTTTCCAATTCATAGATTAAATAGAACTTATTAATTTATTGGGCACAGAATAACACAATTTTCCAAAAATCAGATTATGATTGCATATATTTGGACGTTCTGATAAATGGGTATTTTTTGGAAAATACTTGGTAAGTTATGTCGAGCGTTAACGATAAAAATTTTTTTTCCTCCTACAGTTTGGTATGTTGAAAATTTTCCAAATTGTATGAACAAGTGATTTCTCTCTACCGATTGTTTCCTCTAAATGTTCAAGGTTTTTTATTTGGTCTAGTTATATGAGATTCCAGCACTTCATTTCCCTTATAAAAAATCATTCTTCCGAGAAAAACATTGTCTATGATACACTTGTTCAAACTGCGATGAGAACGTTGTTGTTGAAATAAACATTCAAAAACACCTGATCTATTATTTCGATTTGAGTATATATTCTGCCCGGTTTCTTCCTCCTTTGATCAGTTGTTATTCATTCACAGGAACCTCAACGCATTTTTGATAAGGTAAGATTGAACAATTCAAAATTATTAATTATATTTCTTTCCATAATCCAATAGAAAATTCTATTCTATCAAAATAATTGAATATTGGAGATCAATTTGCATTTTCCAATGTGCATGATCCATGCATATAAAATTTCTTTACTGCTGGTTTTCAAAAAGGGGTCTAGGAAAATATTTCTCCACATAAATTTCTCGGACAAAATTTCTCTGAAGGCAATTTCTCCGTAGATTTTGTATGTGTTGGATATGAATTTTCGACAGAGAATTTTTTTTTTGAGAAATATATTCTGAGAAATTTTATCCGAGAAATTTCTGCCCCAGAAATAATCGACTGCTCCCTAATTATCATAACTTATGCAAAATACCGTGAATAAATGTAGTTCAGATCCATTAGGATGATCATGATCGAATCAAAAAGTTCAAAACTTCATTTCATTGTATTGACAGAATATTAAATTTGCGAATAGTACTGAGATCTTCAAGTAACGCACAGGGAATGGTGCGGTTGTTTGTTTTCTTTTGCATTAACAAAAAATACTAAAACAAAGTATAGAGTCAAATTCACCCAGCTGGAATGAATTTTCGTAGATCCAAGTAAATCATTATTCATTCAAATCTAACATTCAACTAAAAATTTATCCATTTCAGATTGTTTCAGCGGTTATCGATGACGAGAATGTGGTCACTCATTTTATTTCTTGGAGTTTCTTCGACTCATTGGACAACAGGAATAGAAATAATACGTGGTAATCATCGTATAGACATTGCTACAGGCGGTACAGACAATGAATACATTGATGCAGATGATCAATACTATCCAGACGATTCAGATGATTTAGACGATATAAATAAATCATTGACGAAGTTGACACCTATAAATCCAGATTTGGAATCTGACTTGATTCTCGATTTATCGGGTCTGGGACTTACATCTATTCAATCACATGTTTTCGATAATTTAACAAAATTGACGAGTTTGAATTTATCTGAGAATAAATTTTCGACAATTCCAAAAAACGTTTTTTCGGAGCTGCATAATTTGGAGATATTATCTTTCGCTAATAATAGGATTAGGAATTTCGATACAACAAGTTTCGTTGGATTAAATAATTTGAAGCTTCTCGATCTGTCCAATAACTATCTCTTCGACGGCCTAGAAAGGAGCCATTTACGGAATTTACCAAAATCTGCAGAGATAATAGTAAAAGGTATAAATCATCTAACTCTTATATCTCAGTTTAAACATGCACATCACGCGGGGGGCCAACGGAGCACTCATCAATGGAGAACTCATCAACGGAGACCTCATCAGCCTTCTCCACAAAAAGAAAGTCTAATATGGTCGCATCATGGGACATCTATACATGTCACAAATCCATCGTCGAATACTCATGGGAAATATAGATCACCTAGTTCTTCTGTGAAAGTATGCCTAACCAAACATGGCTTGCTAGAATCCGTAAGTATTGAAGCGAAAAACAAATCATCTTCTTCTCCTTCATCACAGCTTCAACCACTCAGTCATTCAACCGTGAACAAATCATCTGATGATTGTTTGCAAGTGTCTTCACAGCCCTGGACGAGATATTTACTTTTGAAAAAGTTGAAAATCAAGCAGTTCACAGACGGATGGTATCAAATTCCAGATAATCAATTCTCGCTGATTGACTTATCTGATAATGAAATAACTGAAATCACAGCAGAGCTACTCAACGGCTTACCAAGCAGTATTTCCATGATTCGACTTGACAGGAATCAGATTCATGTAATCAGAAGTGGTGTGATTGTGAATAGATTCTTGGAAGTATTGTCCTTGGAGTCAAATTCGATTTCATCAATTGAAAATAGTGCTTTCGAGAAAACAAACTTGAAATTACTGCATCTTGCATCTAATTTTTTGACAAATCTTAACTTTACCAGAACATTGCCAGCGAATATAACAGGATTGTTTCTTGAAAAAAATAATATTTCAGAAATTTCAGAAAATTCTTTTGCGAATTTGAAGGCGTTGAAATATCTTTCAATGTCGGAAAATTGTCTTACTCATTTTCCAGCAAATGCCTTTCGGGGCCTAAAGGAATTGCGTGGAATTAACTTCCAGAATAATTCATTAAAGACAATTGAGTCAGACGCATTTTCTGATAATGATAAAATTGAGGAACTTCTATTCTCTTATAATGACATCGAGGAATTGCCTGCTGGATTGTTCAATGGCTCGGGAATGGTGAAAAAGATTGACCTAGATGGCAATGGAATTAAGAAAATAACTCGTGACACATTCTCAGGAATTAAAAATAGGCAAATTGATCATTTGAACCTTGCTGGAAATGAGATTGATACTATCGAAGAAGGTGGATTCGCTGATATGTTCATTGAAAAACTCGATCTCTCTAACAATAAACTTTCGGAAAGGTCCATAGCAAAGGGTGCATTCAAATCATTCAAAACAATCTATCTCAAAATGGACAACAATTCGTTTACGACTATCACTGTCGAGGCATTCTCTCAAATTGATGGTTCCTTGGGTCTCAAGCACAACGAAATAATAAATATCAATCCAGGTGATGCTAAATATATGACAAATATAAAAATACTTTCCTTGGAAGGAAATGGAGTCAATCATCTTGTAAATGGTGCTCTTTACGGATTCCCAAGAGATCAAACTGTCAAAGTTTTCTTCGGCAAAAGCCTAAACTCAATTCAAGCAGGCATTTTTGAAGAACTAAATAGCACGCATGTTGAAGAGATACATTCACTGCCTACATTAAATGAAAAGTGTTAGATCATGAAGAATTTTTTTTTTTAATTATACGACTTGCTACCCACACTGGTGCGCGATTTTGATTAACGAAATTAATTTTCAAGGATTTCATTAACGAGCCGTCAAAAAACATTGTTTGGAGAAAAACACGCTTGAAGTTTCTTTATATGAAAAATCACCAAAAATCTTAACTGTGCTTAATCAACGATACCTACACCATAGAATATACCTTCTACTTGTTCATAGTGTTCATTCGCATCTAAAATGGCGAATTTCTAGAAAAATCAACTCTTTGAGAATTGTAAAGTGAGAAGACCTCTCAATCAGCAGTAGAAGAATGTGTCAAATTATTTTTATTCATCTTTAATCTTTATGGATATTTTGATACTTATTTTCATGAATGTTAACTAGAAACTAATGCGAATATTAAATATAGAGAAATAATCTTGAGCAATTACTTTATCATAACTAGAATGTCCAAACTTAGTATGAAATAAATCATGTAAGCAAAATTCTTCGAGACTAGTAGGAGAGTGAATTACTTTATTTCCAAATTCCATAAATCCCGATTATTTCCATTGCATTATTAATATTTCCAAACATAAATGAAATTTTGTCTTGATTTTTTCAATCAGCATTGGAATGAAGAAAAAATGCAATTTTCTGATTTGATTGAATCGTATCTAGTGAACTAATTCATTCAGTCTATGTGGGTAATTAATAGATATTGAATGGTGAATTTGCCTTCATGAATTACATAGAAATAATTAATTTATGGAGAACAGGATGACATAATTTTCAATAACGAAACCATGATTTTATATGTCTTTTTCCGGATGAATAGATGTCTTTTGAAAGATACTCAGTGAGTTACGTCAAGCAATAACAATGAAGAATATTTTTTTTTCCTGTTACATTTTGCTCTGGGGATTGTATGAACGAATGACTACGACTTATCTCTAAAATTTCTTTCCTCTAAATATTCTAAATCTATTATTTGATTCAAATAAATACAATTTCAGCAGCTAACTCAACTTGCGAAGAGCTATTTTTGGAGTTGAACATTCTTTATCATACACTTGTTCAAACTATGATAAGAACTTTTTTCCTCATGGATACACCTAGGAAAACCTGATCTACGCTTATGATTCTAGTATATATATCCTACTAATTTTTTCTCTATTCTCAATTGTTAATCATCCATAGTGAGATTGAAGCACCTTTATTGAGGTAAGATTGAAGGTCTCAAAACTATCAATTGATTCTCTTTCATAATCCAATGAAAAATTCTATTGTATTAAAATAATTGGATATTTATAATCGTTTCCATTTCCAAAATTCTCCCAATTTTCATGTGCATGGTCCATTCATATGAAATGATTCTCGAATCAATAAATCTATTCTACTGAAATGATTTTTTGGAGATCCAACTAAATCATTATTCATTGAAATTTAACATTCAACTAAGAATTGATGAATTTTGAATTATTTCAGTGGTTTCCCCTAACAAGAATGTGGTCACTCATTCTATTTCTCGGAGTTTGTTCTACTCATTGGACAATGGGAACAGAAATAACACGTGGAAACTATTTGGTGGACACTGTTAGAGAAAATACAGGTATTAAAACGCTATCAAAATTGACACCTATAGATCCAAATTTAGAATTTAACACCAGTCTCGATCTATCTCGTCTGGAACTTAGATCAATCAAACTGCACGTTTTTGATAACTTAACAAAATTGACAAGTTTGAATCTATCCAAAAATCGATTTTCGGATATTCCAGAAGAAGTTTTTTCGGAGCTGCATAATTTGGAAACATTATCTTTGGCTTACAATAACATTTATCGTATCTATCCAACAAGTTTCGTTGGATTAGATAATTTGAAGCTTCTTGATCTATCGAATAATCTGTTAAGTAATCTAGAAAGAAAGAATTTACTGAATTTACCAAAATCTACAGAGATAGTGATAAAAGACAGACATATTTTCCATCTTTCATCTACTCATGTCAACAGTTCATCTCAAGTGAGTTCCCCATGGAAAGATTATGGGCATTCTTCACAATACAAACTTGATGAAGAGGTGTTTAGAGCTAAATTTAAAAATCCATTCCCGAATATTTGGGAGCAATTTGAAGAGCATCCATTTCATGTGGAAGTATGTCTGACTGAAGATGGCTTACTTGAATCCGTGAGTATAGCAGCAGAGGGCGAATCATCTGGTGACTGTTTGGAAGCGTTTGTAGTGTACCAAAAAAGTGAATTAAGATTGAATGATTTGGCCATCAAGGGATTCAGTAGTGGATGGTACCAAATTCCAGATAATTACTTCACGTTAATCGACTTATCTGATAATGATATAACTGAAGTAACAGCAGAATTACTCAACGGTTTACCGAGCAGTATTTCCGCAGTTAAACTCGACAACAACAAAATTCCGGTCATCAAAAATGGTGTGATTGAGAATAGATTCTTGAAAGTACTATCCTTGAAGTCAAATTCAATCTCATCAATTGAAGATGGTGCTTTCGAGAAAACAAACTTAGAATCACTACATGTCACGTCTAATTTTCTGACGAATCTTAATTTCACTAGAACACTGCCAGCGAATATAACAGAATTGTTCCTTGAAAACAATGAGATTTCAGAAATTTCGGAATATTCATTTGTGAATTTGAAGGCCTTAGTATATCTGATAATGCCGAAAAATCGCCTTACTTGGTTACCATCAAATACACTTCGAGGCCTCAAAGAGTTACGTGAAATTAATTTCGCAGATAACTCACTAAAAACAATTGATTCGGGAACATTTTCTGATAATGAAAGAATTGATGAACTCCTATTGTCCCGTAATCACATCAAGGAATTACCTGCTGGACTGTTCAATGGCTTGAAGATGGTGAAAAAGATTGCGCTGGATGGCAATAAAATTGAAAAAATCTGTGGTGATACATTCTTAGGAATTAAAAATATGATAATTCATTATTTGAAGCTTGATGGAAATGAAATTGATACTATAGAAGAAGGCAGCTTTGCTAATATGTCGATTAAGGAGCTTCATCTTGCTAAAAATAAACTTTCGGAAAAATCCATAGCAAAGGGTGCATTTGAATCATGTAAAGCAGATGAGCTCAAGCTGAATAATAATTCGTTCACAAGTATCGCTGTCGAGGCATTCTCAGGACTGAAACTATATGGCTATTTGGATCTCAGCAATAATCAAATAAATAACATCAATCCAGGTGATGCTAGATATATGGCAAATATAGGATCACTCCATTTGGAAGGAAATCAAGTCAATCAGCTTGTGAAAGGTGCTCTTCATGGATTTCCAAAGGACCAAGATGTCCACGTTTTCTTCGGCAAGAGCCTCAATTCAGTTCAAGTAGGTGTTTTCGATGATGCTTGAAGCGAATAGAACTGACGCTGATCAGTAGTAGAAGAAAACATTAGATTATCTTCAATTATCAAAAATCTGTATGGATATCTTGATACTTCTTTCTCTGAATGTAAACTAGAATTTAATTTTAATTCTAACTGTAGACGATAACCTTGCACATTCACTTTTGAGTAGAATTGTGAAAGGTGGTACTAAATAAATTAAATTAATAAAATTCTCAAAAATTACTAGGAATATTAAGAGCATGAACTACATAATTTTTATATTTCATGAATCTAGATGAATAATCTGATACTTATTCTTGTAAATTTAAATCCCAGTGTAATCAATTTAATCCAAATATGAATAAATAATTTTGTGCAAATAATTTATCTTAATGTTTCGGGACATTTATATTTGAATTTTCTCACCTATAGATCCAGTTACTAAGAGTAATCTGAGTAGTAACGATTACTACGTTATCATCAGTAGATAAAACTTAAGCTGCTCCCCATTAGATTGTCATGTTGATACTATAGATATATAGAGCATAGATTTGAAAAGGAAATAGCATCAGGACATGTGATGGGCATAAAAAATAATGCAATTATAAAAGTTTCGAGTCAATCGTTTTACTAATGTTTATTAATAAACATTTCATATAGATTATTTTAATTTATCATAATTTTAAATACTTGTTGTCGCAATCGTAGTTTTTTTTTTAAATCGTTATTTACACTATTCAGTATAAAATGCGAGTTCGAGATTAAATCACACCACTATGTTATAGTAATATTTTTTTTCATATTCTTCTGTTATTTCCTTTATTCATTCAATTACCATGTTTTATTTAACTCAAAATTTGGTAATTAATGATCGTTCGAATTAATTATTTTTCCATTTCCGTTTCTTGCAGTTGTTATAATTTTTTTTTATTTTTTCATTGTTTTTGGACACTATCTGTCATCGATTTTAATAATTATCAATGCTTGTACTCAGGAAAATGCGTAGGGGTAAGTAGGGCAGTATTTTCATTATCACTAGTGTTGTTGGTATTTAATTCATTTGGATTACCATTATTTATATTACAATCTAGACTAATATTATCGTCTAGAGGGCTTTTTTTATTATTAGGCGTGTGATTCACATCGATACCACGTAATTCTGGGTTTATTAATTTTAATTTTTTTTGGGATTGAGCATTTATGATTTTTGTATCATTATCATGAACATTATCATTGTGGGGTGGGGATGGATAGTAGCCGCGTTGTTTTATTGGCAGTTTATCAATCGGCTGATTTTGCTGATCTTTATGACGCTTTTGATATCCAATTGCCGGTATTGATGTTGTTATTGTTGTTGTTGTTGTTGTTGTTATTGGTGATGTTGTTGCTGTTTTTGTTGTTATTTTTACGGCTAATTGCGGATGCGGTGGCGGCGGCTGCTGTGGTGGACGACGCTCTACACCATCCTCACTCGTCCACTGGGCTAATTGTTGTTGAGCTTGAATAAATGCATCACTAGAAAATAACAAGACTATGGCCAAGCCCCGTATGGATTTGACTATCATTCACACGGACGGCTAAAAAAGATTGCCAGCATGCCCAAGAGACATTTCTCAAACTCACTTTTATTTATTTTTATTTTTTTTTCAAATTTTTTTTTCTGATTCCACAAGTCGATAAAAAAGAGATGGTGAAGAATTTTTTTTTAATTTTTTCAAAAATCGTCGTAATTGATTGAGTGAAAATATTTTTTAATATCAACATTTTACTTTACTTTTTTTTTTAAACATTTTTCTGCTGTCGAATTGTGCAATCAGTGTATTAGAGCGCAGTTGGAAGCCAAAAAGAAAGAATATTTCAATGATCAGATGAATGAAACGAGGCGAATCGAGTTGATACTAATTTTTGGAGATTATCTCGGAATCTATTGGGAATGGGGGAATTTTTGCTGGGACCTTTTTTTTGACGAGGAGATTTTGAACTACAAAAAGATCATTACAATCACGTATGAGAACATGAAAGAAACAATTATAGTGCATTTGCTAGAAAATTTTACTGAAAATTTTATTTGTTTTCTCGGTCCTTTTTGAATGAATATATCCAGTAGGAGATATTTGATGGATGAAAAAAACCAATGATCTTTGAATTTTATTTGTTTTTTAGCACGAAATTGGAATTAATAATTCATAAATTAATTTCTATTGAATGTCTCTAGGAAAGAAGAAGCACGGGAAACATGACTGGAGTTTTTAGAAAAATTTCCTAGTAAATGCGCACAAAATTTTCTCTCAAATTCTTTCATCCATGTTAACGCGATTTCATGCAGAAAATGTGCGGAGTATTAATTTTATACATATATATTTTTTTTATTCTTGGCTTTCAATTACAACTCTGAGAGTCAATGCATGTCCGACGTTAATCAGTCGGGTTAATCTCGAAAGTTCAAAAGTCTTGCTTTAATTTTAAACTGCAAAATTATTATAAATTTTCTAAAGCCTCCGGTTTTATTTTCCGTTTTCTGGATGAAAATGTCAACATATCATCCAGAGAATTCTATTGCTCACATCTATTTTTCTTTTATAGGTGGGAGTGGGGGGGGGGGGGGGAACTTGAAAGAGATTAAAAAGATCACTTTCTTTAAAATCTAAACAAAAATCATTTTTTTTTTCTCTACTGACTGAAATATTGTGTGCTTTTTTGATTGGTAATTGACGACCGATACCTTTCGCTATCGGGCGTTTCGCCCCTAGTGTTTGAGCCTCTGTCAGGATCGGCAGTTTCATAGATTCCCTCCTCCTCGTGCATTTGATGTGAATGCTGATGCGTATGCTGATGTGTGCCGTACGGGCTTCGCGATGTAGGCTGACGATATCGACCATAGACGAATCTAGGATCATCGTCGCGCACGCGGCTGCACCTTCTGCTTCTACGCAGGAGGATTATATTATCACCAATCAGTTTTATGGATTTTTTTTATCGTCTCTGTTCATTTATCTTTTTATTTTTTTTCAATCTCCATTAATCCATTGACGTGAATTTCATTTATCAAAATAGAATTTTTCGTTGAAAATTTTAATTTATTGAGTAAAAAAAATTATTATTTTTCTCAACGATTTTACTTCAATTTTTTTTTAAATGTTGAAAATATTTTTTTTTTATAATTTTGTGGGGAAGTGGCAACATGTGACAAATTTAAATTTTTTTTGTCAATTTTTTTGATGATCGCTCGGACACGAGTAGTTCATGGTGAAATTCTCAGGAAACTTTTTTTGGAGCCCATAGAATTTTCTCCAAAAAAGGTTTCTTGGAAATTTCCTCTTCACCTAAAAATTTATTTAAGGTAAAAATTTATTTAATTTGGATCACTTCAGCGAATTTAATTGTGAAATTATTCTTCAAAAATTTATAAAAGCATTGTGCCTATCGGGATTATGTTACAGCATTCGTCAGCAGAATTTTTCCGATATTTTCAATGGAATTTACACAATTTAGAGAATCTATGAACTTCGTTGAGTCTCAAAGGAGAATGAAGCGTAAGAATATGGGAAAAAGAGTTTTATAAAGATAAAATTGTAAATATCTTTGGGGCGAGTGAGTTGAGAGGAATTTATCAAGAGAGCTTTTTTGTAGAAAATTTCATGGACTACAAAAAAGTCCCTCGAGAAATTCTAGTGAACCCAACAGCTTCCGAGATACTTTTCTTCCTTTAATAATAATTCCCTTTAAAACTTCAATTTTTTCAATTTCTGAAGGAAAATTTTTATGAATAATGAAAACGTCAATGGATTAAACGCACACGTTACTAGAACCGTCAGGGAGGGGATCGCGGGTTCAATAATTCACGTTTTTTTTCTCACGATAATAATGAAAAATAAAATAAGTAGCCTAAGAAGCGATTACAGACAATAATTCAAACTCCAATAAATTGAGTGGAATGAGTCGAATCAAAATATTAAAATAATTTCCATCAAAAGCTACCAACAATTCTACATTTATCGACTGATTCTACCCAACAATTGAAACGTAAAGAATCATTTAAAAATTTGCATGAAAGCATCGACAACTAAAGAATAAATGATAAATTATCATACAAAAGCCGTTTCACAAGGACGAAAGCCAGGCGGCCAAGTGTAAAGATATGAGAAAAACACCGAGAAAAAATTTAATTTTCAAAATGACAAAATTCATGGAATATTAAAAAAAAATCAACAATCAAATTCATCGAATAGATGAAAAGAATTTTTCAATAAATACTGCAATAAAATTAATTTCATTCCAATAATTTTCGTTTTGTAATTCAATTTTATTCTCCTCATTATCACGAAAATTATTTGAGCAAAATAAATTCTATTATATAATATAAATTAATAATACTTGAAAAAATAAAATTCTCCAACTCAATTGCCATGGAAAATATAAATTTTTCTCTGTTGAAATATAATAAATAATGGAAATATAGGAATAAAATTTATTAAATTTTGAAAGAATTGAAAATTTGAGAAAAAATTAACTAAATAAATTTATTCAATGACGAATTGAACTTACCCCTGTGAGGATTCACTGCAGACAGATGAGTCCATTCTGTAGTGTCTATCACCCTCACCCTCTGATGTTCTCATGTCCTCAGATCCACTGGGACTAGTGTGACGTGCAGAATGAACCTCAAGCTGTCGTATTATATCCTCAAGTGTACGTATACGTATTGGACCACATGTTGGTGGTACATCCTCATCATCATCCTCCTCTTGATTATCAATGTTATCTTGTCCATTATCAATCGATACTTTCCGATACGCATTTGGATAATCACAGTCTGTCATTGATTTTCTAATTGTTTCGTCGTCCATCAAATTACCAGAGCTAGATGGTACACGTGAAATACCACGATGTGTAGCTGCTGTACATAATGCCTGCATTAAGTCACCGTGATAACCATTAAGGCTGTTCAGTGTTCTCTGCATTTCAACCATACGACCATCGTCCAAGCCAGCTGCATAGAGTCAATGTTTTCCCATTGACAAAGAAACAGAGAAAAAAAGAAGGAAACAAAGTTATTAATTACTTTCATTCATTAACCTTTCGTTACTGGCGCTCACTTGCCCTACGATTTTCATTTCACTCGGTGTACACTATGCCGCCTATGTTCAATGAAATGCGATATTGCCATATCGCAAGATAGCAATTAAATATTTCTCATAAATAAGAATAAGTGATCATCATTTACGTTTACTTATATTTTCATGAATGAATATTAATGTTCATTTCTTTATTAAAATGGAAAGACGCTATATGTATCGGCCATCTTTACTGTCAACTGAGAGGTTCAAAGTAAAGTCTGGCAACGGTGTGACAAAAACCGTTCCACGATTTCGGTCAGTGTATCTATCTACACTGAAAAAAGTGATAAAAACTATCGAATATTGATTCCATTGGACCGCAGCAAACATTTTTTTTTGAACAACTAACAAATATTTTCTTAGTTGTTCAAACAGCAAATTCAACAACTTAAGTTGTTGAATTTGCCGAATTTCGTTCATTCGAACACCTTATCTGTTTAAATTAACAAAATTCTGTACATTCAACAACTTTTTTAATTATTCTGAAAAAATATGTGCTAAAAACCAATAAAATTAATATTCAATAGTTTTCATCACTTTTTTTCTTTCAGTGTAAATATCGTTGCCTCAGAAGCAAAGCAGCGTAAGCTCCACGTTTATAGATACTACTTACGCCACTTTCGTTCTGAGGCAACGATATACTTTTTGTATACATTAAATAGATGTTTATTACGAGTCATTTATATTACGATTTTTTTTCTAAAGGGCGGCATTACGCTTCCAGCTCGAGTAACGAAAAGGCTTAGTTGATTTCCTGATTTATTTAAATAATAGTTCGTTCATTCGGGATGTATTTTTCTGATTACGAATTTGATATTGGAGTTGGGAGAGAAAGTTTTGAATGAAATTCATACGGGAGCACAGACTTGGCGCGAAGCACTATCGTGCCTCTTGCAGACAAGCCTGAAGAACTTTCATTCAAAAATTAAAAAAAAACTTTTTTTCGAAATCTCTCGAAAACTCTCAGAGATAGACAAAATTTTATCTAGCTCTATTCTTGTAGAGAAAAATGAGAGCTACAAAAAAAGGTTTTTGTTACAATTGCTCTATCTCTCTGAAACTGATGGAGATGAATGTAGACATAATTAGGAGCCAATAGGAATCAAGTCGTTTGAATCCTGCATTACTGTCATTTTGTAGCAGTTCACAGTCTCATCAGTCACGTGACTGTCACGGGAGCGGTTAGTAATGCGTCAGGGAGCTCACTTGAATCCCTCAGAGTGACAGTAAGTACTGACCATGTAAACTGAGAGAACAATTCCAGAGGAATTGTTGGGTTTATCTGTACTTAAAATATTTCCTTCCGCTATTTCAACTACAATTCAATTAGTGACTTTAATTTTCCCCATTGTCTTGGGAATTACGATAAAATTGATCGTCTTATGGTATTTTCAAGTGGAAAATTCTCCTGACATTCCAATAAAACTTTTGTCATCTCAAGAATTTAATTTTCATTTTTTTTTTAACAGATAAATCGAATCGTTTTTCATTTAATTTTCTTCAGAAAAATGAAAATTCTCTAATCGCCTTCGTAATCAGAAAAAAAAAATAATAATTTTCGTTAATATCAAATGGGGATTTTTTTTCTGAAGTTTGTGTCTTTCTCGGTTCTCTTTATTTCTCTTTAATTATTTTTACTGACGAAAAAATTGTTTTTTTCATTTGATTTCTTTTCATTATTGTCTTTCTTTTTTTTTTCTTTTCCTTTGAACTACGGACTATTCAGGCATTACAATACCGTAACCACCGTGTTTCTTTAAAATTCCCTTCTCAGGCAACTTTGTCAGACTGTTCGGTGGAAGATCAATGAAAGAGACAACCTCCTCGGCTCCCGTACCTCCATCCTCGTCCTCCATACCGAGCCTCTTCGGTGGTGCCTTGTGATCCCTTCGGTGGATGAAGGAGAGAAGAAGAAGGAAAAAAAAAGTATTTTACACAAAAGACGAAAAATTTAATTGTTAGAGGGACAGGAAGATGAGGAAGGAAGAAAAAAAATGAAGTGAAACTTGAAGGAAGAAGAAATGGTAGGTCAATTTTATTTTCTTTGTAATACGTAAAATAACGTATGAGATAAGTTAATTAGGGTTTTGGTGTAGAAATGTACGACTATTTTATCTCCATTGTAATTCAGTATTTTCATTCATTTTCAGTTACTTTATGGAATTATAGAGAACTGGGCTTTGTGGTTTGAGTTCGTTTATGAATTGAAATGATGAATAAAAATATTTTCATCGAATTTATAATGAATATTTGTTGAGGCTTTTCTTTTTTTTTTTTCATTTTCATTTTAATTGAGGTTTTTCAGCGTGAATGAGCACTTTGTGATTGTGATGATATTTTAGATTGACTGTGCAGGACAAAAGATTTTTTGACACTTCAATGCACAAACTAATAGCGAAATATTGAAGAGAACTCAGAGTGTCAGAGTATATTGAGAATATTTTTGAAATTAGTGGATTTAGGAGACAATAGTTCGAGAAATTTTTTTTAAGAAAATTTTGTGGACTAAAGAGGTCTCTTTATGAATTTTCGTGAATTCAATGGTTTTCGAGATATTCATGTCAACCATAAGAATAGCTCATGAGGAAACCGAGAAATTATCCCTTTTTTTTATAAGGACTAATTTGATATTAAACTGAATTTATCAGTACAAAGAGACATAGCCTACTTTCCATTCTGATCTCTCCAATATTTTTTTCAGATCTATTTTCCTGCAACTTTCAAAACACTGAGGAAAGTGTACAGAGGTCTTGTTGATTTTTCCTCAGGCGGTTTGAGTGATGAATAATAAAGCGGTGGCTCCGTTTCTTAGTTTCCTTTTTTTTTTCTTCCCTCTTCGAAGGTTTTGTCTTCGGGAAACAGCTGGATATAGAGGAACCATTGGATTCGAGTTGGATTTATATTATTTAATTTTTTTTTCACTTTGAAGAACGCGATAAATGTGACTTACTTGAGACGTGACCCATCCGCTGTGCTCACGTTGTTCTGCGGTTGAAACAGCACACGGCTATCAGAAGTACTACGAAAAAATTCTCAATTTTTCATAAACAGTAACAAAAAAACATTGAAAAGAGTGAGAAATTGGTGCACTGAGAAAAAAAATCTTGCAGCAAAAAAAATGCCTTTTAACAAAATTTTCTTACAACAAAATATTTTTTTTCTCAGTGTGAAAGACGAGAGTAAAATGTTGAAAAAAAAATTTTCGAGTGAAAACTTAAATGAAAATTCCTTTAAACAATTACTCAATGATATATACATGAGGCATGATCACGAATTTTTTCGTGAACTTCTGCATTCTGAACGAAATTCTGATCCATTTTGCTCTCCTCTCCTCATTGAAATGAGTTTTTTTCTCGAAAAATATGCAGATAGAGAGGGTCTACCGCATTACTCACCTGTATGGAGGCATTGTGCTAAACTGCAATATTTTACTGACACTGTCCAATGCCTGTGTCTCAGAGTGATGATTGGCCGATGGACTGTAGGGCTTGGGCTTTGGATCCTTCTGGTAGGGTGGATCATACTTCTGGTGTGTGCTCTTCCGTCTGCCAAGAAATTCATTGAGTATTCATTAAAAATCACCATTCAATTTGTTAAATTGTTGATTTTTTCTTTAACTTTTAGTATCTCAATGCAAGAATTCATAGAAAAACGCACAGGACAATTAAGCGCATGCAAGCTAATTAGGATTACTCCATGAAAATAAATATAAAAATTTAAGAAAATAAATGAAATCAAAATTGAAATAATAAAAAAATTGGAAATTTTTTAAGTTGGGTTTTCATTTTCGTTTGTCTCAATTTTTCATTAAACATCATCAATATCGTAATAATTTTAATTTATTTCAAAATTTTTTGTATCAACACTCGATAATTATTAATTTTCGTATAATTTTATTAATTGATTTCTAATTGAATTTTATTATTAATTTTCTATGCACGATTGGAATCATGGCACTTTAGCTAATGGGTCTAAAATCTAATGAATTCATGCAAATTTTTATCATTTTTATGAATATATATATTTTTTTTCTGGTTGAATACATCAACACTCAACCAGTCAAATGTTATAATTCTATCTGGCCTCAATTTCACCTTTTTTTCGCTTTTCTCGTAGAATTTTTTCCTTCTCCACTTTTTTTTCTGTTTTTATTTAATTTTTTTCCATACATTTTTCCTTTTTATGTGTTCACCTTTTTCCCTTCTCTTTTTTCTTTTGTCCCTTTATTTCCCTTTCCTATATGCATTCTGCTCTTTTTTTTTATACTCGTGGATTCCACCACAGTGGCCATCAACCCAAATGGAAAAGGAATAAATTAAATTTTCATGAAATATTATTCCTGAATTCCACGTTTTTTCTGTTTTATATTAATTTAGTTTTTTTTTTACCATTTCACTTTTACCTTGTGGCTAAGTTGAAACGAGTCAAATAATCGCCTTTGAGAGTAATCCAACAGTATATAATTTGTGATTTCAATAGTTAATTAAAAATAATTGAATTCAAGCAATTTAATAAAAAATCCATTGTGAGTTGATGAAGTTGATGGGTTTTTCCAAATGTATTGATTTCTTTGAACTATTTGGTATTTAAATTAAAATGAATAATAATATTCAAATTATGATGAATCGAACATTCTCATTACCACTGAATTATTATCCAATATTTAATAAATAAATCATTTCACTAAATTATTTGTATTCGATTCATCATGAATTATTCGAAGTTTTCAATATTTTCATATCTCCCAAAAAAATTCTAGTGAATTGTATGCTCTAATTGCTTTTCAGTATCCTTCAATTGAAAAATATCATTATTATCAGATAGAATCGTGGAAAATCATCGGGTGAGAATTAGCAACAGCTGACCTAATTGCTGATCAAATAGATCTGTTCTCGAAGCTAATCAAAAAAATATTTTCCTCAACGGACAGAGCTCCGTCATGCGAAACAAACTCTCGTAATTAAGTGATGAAATGGAATGGTGAGAAGAGTAGTAAAACGGATATAATGGATTTTTCCTGGAATTCTGATATTACATGATATTGCAATAATAAAAGTTAAGGATTTTGAGATTATTGTGGTTTTTCTCATTATGAAATTTTCGGGAAAACTAAGGTGAAATGGACATTGCACGAAAACTATTGGAGATAGAATTTAATTGGTGATTCCATTGAAGAGCTGAAGAAATTTCTGATAAGAATGATAGGTCAGATTTTTTTTTCTTTTTAATTGGACTTTTTTCAACGATAATTTACGGTGTACTTGTTCTCATTTTTTTAAAAAGGATTCCAGGAATATTTCTGGTTTCAATCGTTTTTCGAGTTTGTTTTCTATCAATTTAGGTGGTCTGGAATTGATTATCCATTATTTTTAAGGATGTCGGAATAGTTGTGGTAATTTTTTTTTTGTTTCCGGTCATTTATGACAGAGTAACATGAGAAGATTTTGTTGAGATTGATTCTATATTGTGTTACTGGACATTTTCCGCTAAAGATGATTCAATTAATCACATAAAAAAATTGATTGCGGCCATACTATAAATAGTATTTCGAATCCGAGGATCCTCCAAGTGCAGTCTTATAAGACTATACTGGATATTCAGACTCGTTAAAAATGTCGTTATTAAAAAATCAATGACATCATTGATTTTGAAATAATTCCACGGGATATTACTGACATGTGTCTATTTCAGATGAATTGTTTCTTGAAAATTTGGTAAAATCAAAAAATTTTTTTTAGAAAATTGAAAATTTAAGTCATTTTGGTTTTGAATATTCCTATTCATTTGAAAATCCCATTAAGTTGTAGAATTTCCGTCTTACATCTATTTAAAACTCATAAATTCCTTTAAATTTCTCCTAAAACTGAAAAATTTCATGATCATCTTTCCATTCAAAAAAATTCAATTTCATGTTTATGGGAATTCCCATCAAATTGTTCATAGATTTCCATTTCTTTTAATAGCCACTATTTCAAATATTGAAATTTTACAATTTACTTGAATTTTCAACTGAACATGAATATTTAAAACCGAAGTGGCTGGAATTTTCAATTTTTACTGGAATTTTTTCCTAATTTTATCGAATTTTCCAGAAACAATTCGACTGAAATTTACGAATTTTATTGATATTCCGGCGAAATTATTTGAAAATCACTGATGCAGTCGATTTTTCAATGACAAAATTGTCTGAAATTTCAGTAGAAATGTGATTTGTTTTGAAATTTTCGGAATTTGACCTGGAAATTTTAGACGAAAATTTCTAACAGCGTTGCTGCAGCTCTGTTGCACCAGGTGTGAAAATTTAACGCATTTTTTCAGTGAATAATCAGAGAGTAAGTTAAAAGATTCGATAAAACTTTCTGGATGAAATTTTCACGCACCAAAAACTCTGATTATCGCTCAACGGAAAATTTTCGTCAAGTGGTGGAAAAAGATGATTCAATTTTTATCTGCACATTTTCTTGCAAATATCATTAAAACGAACGAGTCTAGGTGAAAAAATGTGCTTTTTTGTAGAGAATTTTATGGATCACAAAGAGAGTTTCTTGAATGAATCCTTATTAATCTCGTTACTTCCGAGATATTTTGAAAATAATCAAACGTCCGATTTTTTGGATTTTTCTCATTACCTGAGAAAAAAAAGAATCATCTAGTAAATTTCAATTTTATGAGTTTTTTTCAAAAATTATCTGATATGGAAATACTAAAATGAAATTTGAAATTTCATCGCGAATTATTCACTTATGATTCATCAATTCTCCATTTGAAGTTGAAAATTCAATTTTGCTTCCAAATGGAAGCTACGTAATTATCAGAATTTTCGATTGTAATTTTTTAAAAAAGAAAATACTAAAAATGATCTAAATAGATAGAAAATGGTACTTTTATCCCATGTTTGTGTGTGCATGAAAGTCTGAATTTCAGCAAAACAGTTTTTTAGAAAAGTTTAATATTTTGTGGGTACCTTTCTCTCAACGAACTCTATTTTTAAAGCTTTATTTGAAGAAAATCCGATCGCTACTTTTTGAGATCTGTGCATTTTCCGAAAATCAGTTATTGGCGTTTTAATAAATTTCTTCAAAATTTGATGTTTTGATGATGCTTTCGGAAAAGTGGTATTACTTCCATTCGGGAGCATATTGCTAGAGTATCAGCAGAAAAAGCCATATCAGTTCGAAAGCAATACTATCATCCACTTATTTTTGTGGAATTTTAATGCTCATTGCATTTCAAAAATCCCGTAATTCTTCAATTTTCAATGAGAAGTAAATAAAATAACAAATATTGAATTTTCAAAGAAAAAAAAAATTAAACTCGAAATTTACTCATCTATTTCCACCTCTCCACGACCAAAGTTAGTTAGAATTAACGCTGAAATAGAATTATCCAGTAGAAAAAAGAAAAAAAGTAGAGTTCAAAAAGTGAAGAACAATGTAGAGTTACTTTATCTCGTTTTTCCACTTCACCATTGAAATTTTCGTAAAAAATAAATTCCCTCCATTTCATTTATCCTCTCAACAGAAGAAAATTCTTTTTGTTCCAATTTTTTTTTCTCCCCCAGTGTTTTTTATCCTCTATAATTAATTACGAAAGCATAAGATCACAAAATTACATTTTATCATTAGATTTTTTTTTCTCTCTGCATTTAAATTGACGTCCTCTGTTACCTACAATGCTCGCACAAACTTTATTTCTCTTTTGTGCGTTGAAAAAAGAAAGAATGAGGAAAAACAAAAGGGAAAATTCTCAGTTGAATAATTGGCGTTTGCATTTCTAATTATGTGACTTTTAACTCCTGACATCGTTAGCCGTGACGAGATTATTGGGTGGTTGAGGGTGTAATGAGGGGGAGGAGGGGGGAGGGGTAGCTCAAAGGTGGAACGAATAGTAGAGTAACTTTTTGATGACTCTCTTCAGGAATGGATGGATTATAACAGCAGAGATGGAGAGAAAAAAATTGTGGAAGGGAGCGAGAAGTGGCGAGAAGGAGAGTGAGCGGATGAGAGTCGTTAAGTTGCCGTGTAGATTGATGGGATAATTTTTTTTTAAGTTGAAACCTTGTTGAACCTCGTCGAAACTTCTCTTTACTCAGTGAAAAAAAAGGGGTGAGTGTTGGAAAAAAAGAGTGGAGAGGAACAAGAAAAATTATATTGAAAAAAAAAAAAGTTTTGTAGTGTTAAAACTTTCCGCTGGATAAAATTTTATGCTTTTCCTTTTTCATCAATATCAATGAAGAGATTGACGATGTAATGGTACGTAATATAATGGTAGAAAATTCCGTGAAAGAATTATGAAAAATTGACGCTTTTATGCAGCACGTCATTGACGAATATAAAAGTCCTGAAAATTTTCATCAAAAATTTTTTTGCCTCTGTTTTATTGTAAATTATTTTTCACCTCTTTTTGAGATTTCAAGGTGATGTAATTTTAGTGACGAGAAATTATGGAAAAATTGTCAGTTACAGGACGACATGATTGATAAAGTCATAAACAAATATTTCTCATTTCCTCTATTAATGTTCTTTTTTTTCCCACATTTTTATAGTGGAGGGAAAATGATTATTTTTATTTTTGAAAAATTCCATCACGGCTGCATCGATTTTACCCCGTTTTTCCGCATTACGCTGCTCTTATTTTTGCGGCTTCTCTTACGACTGATATGCGCCTGCGCCATTCGGATTGTTGGCTCTCGCAATTTCCTTTTATTTTATTTTTTCCTTTCATTCAACTCATCCTCATCAGAGTGATAATTAAACAAAAACAGAAAAAATTCTGGAGCTGAGTGTGAGAAGAGAATGCGATGAAAAAACATTGAGTCTCATTACCAAAAATATTATTCACAAAACAGATTTTTCGAATAATATATTATCATCATGATAAATTTAAATTAATTAACTGCCTCAATAATTGAGGGAGCCATAAATTTATTCAGTTATGGCTGAGTAAAAGAGAAAAAATAACAGGTGAATAAATTTATGCAAATTGAATGAAATCATTTTAATTGAAATTTGATAATTCAAGTATTAATTAATTTCCTTATAGTATCCCTGAAAATGTAGATAGAATGAGGCAATAAATGGGATTTTTATAAGATTTTGAGGTAGTGATTTGTTGAACATGAAAATTAATAATTACTTATACACTAACACGAGAATACCTTAACACACTTGAAATGAAACCTTCATAATATATTAATGCTGCGCGTATTATTTTATTACCAAAAAATCAAGCCTAAAATAATTATATTTGTGAATAATGAAAATTTAAAATTTTCCCGCATAAATAACGGGACTTCCCCCTGCCTTCTAAAATTGCTGAGGAGACGCGTGCCAAAGTGCCGATACGCAAGCGAAGCATCAATTATTATTATTTCAAATAATAAATTAATTAAAATTGAAATAAATCAATTAAAAAAATAATAATAATAAATCATAAAGAAGAAATAAGAAGCCGAAGCGTATTAAAAACGCATGCATATCTGCAGTACGTGTTTTCCGCGCTTGATTCAAATGCCTATGCAGTGCAGACGCGTTTAGTTGTGACATTTTATCGAAATAAAATGAACAGAAAAAAAAATTATAAAAAAAATTCAGCAGTAAATTAATTTTAATGCGCTTGGGAAATGGATATTACTAAACACGATGGATTTTCAGGATGAAAATTAAAGGAAAAATAAAATTGTGAATAATTCGTTTTTACAGGTTTTTTCTTTCTTATTTTTTTTTTGTTTTTTATAATAAATATATATATATATATATACATGAAATTAAAACAGGTATGTTGAAAATTTTTTAATCACAGATAACTGAAAATAAATAATAATAGGACATAGAGAAAAACGTTTTCTACGTGTATGTTTCTGCACACTAACCTGAGACAGAGGGAGAAGTTTTTATGTACTACGACTGACCTGTAGCAGAGAGCCATCAGAGCAAATACTACGAAAACACCCCCTACCACCGACATGAGCATAACAACTAAAAATACTGTGTTAGAGCCGTGGTAGTTCTCTAATATTTCGAAGTTTTTTTTTTTTTGTTAATATAACAAAAGCACAAAAATTATGAGGAAAAAAAAAAAAGATTTTTTTTTTTCGTCATAAAATTTGGAAATAAAAATAATGCCGTGGTAAGAAGGGTGATTTTTGTAATATTGTTGTTCGTTCATGATTTTTTTTTTTGATTTTTTTTTTATTATCCGAGCGTCCCACAGCATGCAGACAGACAGAGATGGCAGTGACAGACAGAAACAGACAAGAAACAGAGAAGCCAATATCAGCACATTTATACGTTACACAACCATTGAGATTTCTTTCTTTCGTTTTCTTTTTTTCTTCGTTATTATTTCTCATGATATCCCATTGATTTTGTTTTCACTTGGAAAAAAAATTGCAGATGATCGGTGGAAAAAAAATGTGCTTTTTTCTTGTATTATGTAATAATAATTTTTTTTTTTCATTTTTAATTTTATTATTTTCTTATATCTAGATGTTAACAGCCGTTCGGCATCTGGAGTATTCTTTGGCTATGAAAATATTAATTTTATTCGAGAAATTAAAAGAGGTTCTCCATATTTATAATTGAAAAAAAATAAATTGAAAAATTTAACGCGATTATCTGGGAATTTCGTCTCCAGATTTTTTTTTATTGAAAATTCACAATACACACACATTCATGGAAGAAAAAATTTTTTTTTCAAATAAAATTTTTAATAGTTTCCTTCTAATTAATATTGTTACCGTGCTCATTGGACACTTTATTCCATAAATTTTTAATCTCTTTATTTCATTAAAATTTTAAAAATGTACGGTTAAGGGCATACAAGCAGCTGGCACATTCGCGTGACCACCATATTGTTTCCACACACCAAATAATTATAAATCAAACAGAAAGATTATTATGTTAATATTTAATTAGTTCGAAGGAGAAAAAGAAAATCATTTTTCGAAAAATAAAGGATGGGATGTTTTATTTTTTTCAAAGAATTGAGCTTCAACGAGACGGAAATAAATGGAAAATTTCAGAATCACTCGATGGATTTTACGAAAAAAAAAAACATCTCCATCCCCTTTTTTCCAGTACAAGGAAAATAAGAAAATTCGGTAGTGAAATCGTAAAACGCGATGTAAATTTTACTGTCAAGTTTTTGTGGGATATCTCGGGATCTAAAGGAGATAGAGTAATTTCCATCACGACCTTTTCTGTAAAGGGTATTTCCCTAGAGCTACAAACGAAGTCATTACAATAATTAGTCTATCTCCCTCAAATCTCGAAATATTTTAATAATGATGATCTCAAGGTTAAATCCACGTATTATTCTGATTTCGCTCTTTTCGTCGCTTTTGAACGTGCATGATCTACGTTTTTACGCCCGAGTGCGTAAAGAATGCCTTTGTGTACTAGTGCGGGAAAGTACAACTTTACGCACGTTATAGCCATGGAAGAGGGAACTTCACGTGCAAGTTGAATAAACTAACAATAATTATCATAGATATTCAGTATTTCTTTCGATTACTGTTTCCAAGAGGGCAATGACTGAAAAAATGGCTCAATGTTAATAATAATTCAACGATAGACAGTGGAAGGAGAGAATAATTAGTAATTTCCATTATAATAAAAATTACTAACTTATCCAATTTTGCTCATTTCTCTAAACCACTATTATTCTTATTTATTCAAATAAAAATTAATATGACTCGTATTTGAAATTTAAATAAAAAAAAATGTCTGTACATGAATGAGGCAGTTTGACTGTTTGATCTACGTTTGGACGCCTGGGATCCATCAAGTGCATCATTCATTGGTTCGAGTACTACTTGGAAGGGTGACCGCTTGTCCATTCATGGACTTGAACAACAAGCTGAACGAGAGGTGCACAACCGAGGAAATTAGTGTGCCTTTCTTGTCAATGTGACGAACAAAAAGGCTCTCCATAATAGACTGCCTGGGATCTTTTTCTCGACTGAGGAGGATTTTTATTCCACATGAAATCCCAATTGGAAACGGAAAGTTTCACACAGAGTGACTAGTTAAAGTAAAATTTAAGGTGCATAACTCGAGTCACTGCATTGCTGTGTTTGAAGGTTATGATGTCGTGATTTTTGCGCGAAAATTCGATCACAATTTGTTTTTGCTCAGGACAAAGTTTAGTGGAGCATTTCATTTGATCCTGGGCCTTTCTTTGTTTTCCTTTTTTTGAACTAATGTCTTTGGAAGACATTTTTCTATGAATTAAAGTGCACGGTAGATCATTCAATCGCAAATGTACTGCTTTTCACCAAATATGTTCGTATGAGAAATTTCAATCGTGAAGGGATAGTTTTTCTGTATGAAACTCTCCACTTAGGTTGAGATTTCGCGTGGAATAGAAATTCTTCTCACTCGAAAATAGGGCTCCTGTGCCAAACAGGGTTTTCCATGATTTCCTCCAATCTTTGACGAATATGGTAAAGTAATGCAAGTTGACTCATGGGCGGAAGAGGTAGAGTATATATTGTAACAGGCTGAAAAGTCATGGAATTGTGGGAATAAATATAGATAAATTGGAACACGAGTGCGTAAAGTGTCACTTTTCGGCGCGAGTTACAAAGAATTCTTTCCGTAAAATCGACGAGACGAAAATTCAGCACAAAAGAACAATATTTATGCATGGATATTAGAAAAAATATATTTTCATCGAAAAATTAACGTCTCTCGTTTTACCAATTCACTGCGAAAAATAAAATAGTGAGAAAAGAGTATTTTGTGCACATACATGTGTACAGATACGTTAAAAATTTGATTCTCCTTGGATAAAAGTAACTAATTTTTTCCATTTTTAAAAAATCTTTGACACTGAGAAAAATACAGATAACAGGCGATAGATGAAAAGAGAGATAGGCCGAAAGTGTATACATGTATATACACGTGAAATAATCAATTTATTTTGTATTTTTCATGGAAAAAATAAACATTGAGTATGCTAAGTTATATATAGTAAGTTTAATGTTGTAATTAAAAATTTGCTTCTATTGAAATTAATTGATCAATTAAAAATATTTACACATTTGTAAATTTTCCAAGGATTGTTTTTCCCATCACAAATTTAATTTTTTTTCCATTCTCCAAAAATATTTGAATAATTATTTTTCCTCATTATTTTTGCAAGCAAATTCTTAATTGAAACAAACAAACGAGGGCAATTATATACGTATATGAAAAAAAAATGGAAAAAAAATGTTTGGCCGCGTGCGATGCCTCCTTCATCATCCAGCTAGGCACGATATTACTTGACGACGACGACAGGCGTTGGTTTTACTTAATTATAAAAGAAGAAACTACCTAGAACCCACTCAGCATGATAAAAAAAAAATGAGAAAATTGAATTAAATTGAAGTGAAGAGGCATGAAAAAAAGTAAAATGAAATTTGATAAAAGGATGACGTGGATGAAATTTGATAAAAGGATAAAGTAATAAATTAAAATAACCATAATTGATACGTGAAATTTCAGCTGAGTGGAAGTCTTGGGTAATTTTTTTTTTCGTATTATTTTTTTTTCTTTCTTAATTTGCTACTGTACCTGTAGCAAAGGGCCATTAGTGCAAAACAAATGAAGACCCCCTTCACGACACTCAGCAGGATAAATACCATCGCCATTGTGCTAAGACTCGTGTTTTTACCCTCTGAAAACATCATACATCGATCTATTTGTACGGCTTGTCCTGTTTAGTATTATTACTTTATTGCTCTCACTTATCTTCTCCAATAGGAAATTTTTAAGTTGGACATCTGTCGTTTTGTTTCTCATTTTGTTTGAATTTGAAACTTTTTTTTCTAAAAAATTTTGATTATAATTTTGACAGAATGTCTTGGAGGGGGTAGGGGATTATTGGGGAAATTATTATATTGACCTTTCCGTTGGGGAGCAAAATTACTCTATTACCCCCAGATTCCGAGTGGGAAAGAGGATTTTTTTTAGTGACATTTTTTATAGGCCTTACAATTTTCTAAAAGAAAAGTTTTCCTTGAAATTGCACTATCCCCCATAGATTCAGAGATACAGGAGACTTCCAATGAAGTTCACTCCATTAAAGTTCTTAGAATTCTTACATTAAAGTTTCCCGTTGACCCTCATCCCGCTCTGATTCTTCAGTGGACCAATCAGAATTGAGGTTGAAAGTGCGGTAATTTCGAATATATTCTCATACATATTTTGAAATTCTGCGCATTGAACTGCGCATAGTAGAATATTCCACAGCGCAACGAATTGAGAAGAGAGGAACGCTCTGCGTGAGAGTGGGGATGAGGACAAGATGGGAACTTCAAGTGAAGGTCCTGGACTAGTGATGTAAAGAAATTGGGACATGTCAATGATGGTTCATGTATAGGGCCGAGACGTTGGTGCACGATTCTATCTAGGCTGAAGTCGTCTAGAGATCAAATGGATTTTAACAGGTTATTGATGTCAGAATCACATTTATGAACGTTAAACTGACTTTATGAACGTTAAAATATTTGTTTTCCCTCAATAATTTAATGAATTGGTTAACATTTGGATATTATTATTCATCTTGGTTTATGATCGTGATGAGTTCCCCTGCGAGTTTCCTTACAAGTTCTCTTGGAAGATCCTCTGATAGCTCCCCAGAAAATTCCCCTAAAAATCCTCCTAGTAGTTGCTCTAGAAGTTCTTCTCAGAGTTCTCCTCAAAGTTCCGCTGGAAGTTTCTCTGAGAGTTCAACTAAGAACCCCCCTCCCCTAAGTATTCCTCTAGAACTTCCACTAAGAGTTCTTAACGTTCATGAAGTCACTTTAGCGCTCATAAATATCAGTTCACCACTCCTAACCATTAGCCGCAACCTTTAGATCCTAGATTCTAGGAGGAAAATTTGGGAAATTTGGAAAAATGTGGAAACATCGAAAAATGACCCAAAAACTTGAATTTCGAGTTTCTCGAAATGGTGAAACTGATTTTGATCTTTCTTTTTTTTTTTCTAGATCGAACCGTACACCAACGTCTTGGCCCTAGTCGTGTGATACGTCAGTGACCATCACACGTGGAAACTGAATTCTGACCGTTTCTGTCATATGACCCAATTCAGATTACATCTCAGTAAATAACGCTCCATTTGTGTCATATTGCAGTTTTTTCCAATTTAACGAATAATATTTCATTGATAATTGTCAATTACAGTTGCCGATTGTGACAAAACTGTTACAGGAAGGAATACTGACCGTCATTTTACATCCAAGTAGATGATATATGATATTCCTGACTAGTATTACAATAATTATGATTTTAAATACTCAGATTCAACGCAACAAAATTGTGATGAAAAAAAACATGATAGTCATTTCACATCTAATTACATGATATTATGGCACATTTGACGATTATGACAATAATTCTGACTCAAGAAACATGTGACGTTACATGACTGTCGTCCGTGATACGTTAGGTTTAGGGATGAATTCTGAATTGAAAAGTTCTTTGGTACTTTTTGATCAGATGTATTCTTGTTGAATTATTCATGCAGTGGAGATCTCACTAATACGACACATTGCATAGAAAAGATCAATATTTCTTGAGAATCGCAAAATTTGAGATTAAATTGTAATTTTTTTCATTTTTTCCCACCTCACCAATACGATATTTCTCGCCAGACCGTCGAAATTGACTGAATTTACACCCTTATTAATTCGACAGTGATGCATCAGATCGAAAAGTGTGCCAAGAATTTTCAATTCATAATTTATCGCTAAACCTGTCATATTAGGAACGAGCCTCAGTTTTGTTACGCCTTGTATATACATATATGTATGATAATTTTCCAAAATTACTTTTATTATGCATCATTACTATTTTGTATGGAGGGGTGAACTTATTTACAAGTCTCTACTGTATCTGGTAGAAACTATTGGTGACCCGAAAATCCTGCAGTTCCTTAAAATCGAAATCTGATTTATTTCGGAAATTTGATGAAACAAATTGATCGCGAATATTTATTCACCAAAATGAGATACAAAACTCAGAAAGAAAAATTAATCATAAAAAAGTATGAAATTTCCGTCAGCATCCTCCTCACCAGTGCTAAATGATCCTTGAAACAATAAATGAAAAAATATCCCTTCCAATTTCATTCAGTGATAGTAAATAAAAAATTAATGAAAACATCACTCATCGATTTATATTCAATGTTAATTCATGTGCACAGCTGATGGTATGACCTCAAGAATACTCAAGCGCCTAACATTTTCACACATACACGCAAAAAAATTCTCATAAATTCTTTTACTCTCTCGTATTTTCGTTGTCATTCGATATCCAAAATGTTTGAGGAAAAAAAATTGAAAAAAAAATCCTTACGTCATAACATTGATGAGAATTATTGTTATTGATGGGAAAACGTTGCGTATTGGACGAAAGTGGGTGGGTGGAGGGAAGGGGGGGGGGGGAGGTGAGACAGAATGCCGGTAAAAATTGAGTGTGAGAGCGATTTTTTTTGCTGAAAAAAAAACTCGTTCTTTCATTAATTCAAAGGGAAAAAATGGATTTTCTCTCCTCTTCTACGGATTTTTTTTCTCATACAAATGCGAACGAGCTTGATGACAAAAATAAGGGGCAGAGATAGAAGGGAGGTAAAAGGGTCTCTAGGTACGTGCCTTGAAATCAATTTCAACGTGATAGAAGAGAAAAAGAGAGAGGGAAAGTTATAGATATAGATCGAGTGACCGAGATATCGAGGCATCGCCGGATTGGCTCAATGGAATGACGGAAATCCCGGACAATACGATGGATCCAACTGAATTACGTCATGAGCGAGAAAAAAATGGTAAAATATATAGAAAAAAAACGGGGGGGAATCTGAAATCTATTAAAATTTATTAGCTTTATTTTTTTTCTGATGCTGGATGACAGAGAAAATTTATGATATTGCGCGCGTATGTTTCGATGACGAAGGAGAATCAATAGGAGAACTCTTATTTTTTGGGGATGATGGAGTTTGTGGATTTTTTTTAATTACGAAAGTGGCCAGTTCAATGAAATTATTGGAAATAGAATTGTTTCGATGATTCTACTGAAAATCTGAGGGAATTTCCGATGAAAAAAAAGTTGAAAAAATCCATTTTTTATCAATTTTTTCAATTTTTGTTTTTTTTTGGGAAATATTTCCGGTTCTAATTAGCTCAACTCAAAATATAAATAATGAGCTCAAATTTGGAATGAATTTATGGAATGAATTATAATTTCCTCGAGAATTTGTTTTCAAAATCTATTTGAAAACACTCCAATCGATAGAAAATGAGTTAATCATCAGTCTTTGCCGATTTTTTGCACTAGGACAATTAGAACCGGGGATATTTTCAAAAAACGGCAAATTTCCTTTTTTTCAATTTAAATTTTCAACTAAAAATCATTTGAAGAATTCCATCTTAAAAGCTCTCACTATTTTCACATGAAATATGTTCATTTAGCGCGTAATATATCCTCCCCTCTGTTTTTTCCAGCAAAAAAACTGCACCGATCACCTGTGCTCATTAAAAAAAATCCATCAGCTTTTTACCTCAGAGAATTCAAGAAATTTCCGGTAATTGAGAAGAAGAATAAAATCAATTATCTTTATTCTATCAAGAGTCAATATTTCTTCTCTCCCCATTAGCTGTCCAATAAAATCCCTCCATGGCTCCTCTCCAATTAAATAGAAAAAAAAAACAAGAAAAAAAAACACCAAATGATGTCGATACAAACGATAAACACAGTAAGGACTAAAACCTTTTAAAAGTATTTTAAAACGTAAAACCGTGTCGATATCTCGATAAATGAGAGAATCGATTTCCTGAAAGCTTTTTCCAGAGTTTAGGAGGGAGAAGAGAGGTTTGGCTTGTCTAAAAGTAGCAGAATGAACCAACAAAAACCCCCAGAATCCCCACAAATATTATCACAAGCGTTTATCCCAACCAATGAATCTTCAAATTCTCTATTCTCTTTTTCTCTTCTATTTTCATTGGAAATTTCCTCTCACACTCGACACATTTTGCCTCACCCTTGATACTCCTGTTATTTTTACAGAAATATATATATATATATAAAAAAAGAAAAAAAAACAAAGAATCATTATTATTTACCAATCTGCTTACTCGCAAATTTCTTTGGATGAATGAAGAAGTTTATTTTCAATTTGTTAATTGTCATTTGGATGTGAAGAAAAATTCATTATTACTTGATTATTAGTTGAAAATTATTATTTTTTATTCTAATTTGAAAAATTAAAGATATAAACAATAACTCACCGTAGGGGGTCTCTTTCTTCTGTTGTTTATTTGCTGATTCAGTTGGTTTAACACCAGGGGCTTGAGTTGTTGTTGTTACTGGCTTTGGTGTTGGTATATCACTTTCTATTGAACAATCAGGACCAGCCCAGCCAGCATCACAGTGGCATTTGTTTGCATTTGTGCATGCCTGTGATTATTCCAATCAAAGATACATTATGAGGTGAAATTCGTTGTATTTGTTGGTGTTTAGGGAATAGGAATGAACAGGGACTATTATTTCTGTCAATAGAAATATCTTCTTGTGGGGAAACAGAAAAAATAGCCCCTGGAAAAAATAGGTTTCAACAAATAGGCCTCGCGATGCATCCCCCAGATACATTTGGCGATGTAACCACGTACCTGACGAGGGTATTTAATTACTGAATGGAGATTATTTTGCAAATCTTTCAGGAGAATATTTCATGATTGTTCTTTTTCTAAAGCTAATCATTTCGGACATATTCGCAGAAGAATCTGGATGATCTTTTTGACGTTATCAATGTGCAGAAATGAGATATTTTTAGAAAATAATCCAATTCTCTGATTTTATCAAGAGAAAATCGAATCCCTTTTAGAATATCAAACATTTACCTTCACAAATATTTTCAATATTCAATTGATCACTCACCCCCTTTCCAGAGCATTCGGAATTGTACTGGTTACTCGGACATTTTCTCTGATCAATGTGTGGAAATACACTTATGCATGTTTGGTTTACACATATCTATTTAAAAAAAAAATGAAAATAGAGATTATGAAATGGAATGAATTATTTTTTCTGATATCTTAAAAACTGTTTGGGTGAGTGAAATTTATGAGGAAATCTTTCTTTTAGCTCGACAAAGTCTCTATGAAACAGGTTCCTCGATCATTTCCTCTAAACCCAATGGTTTTTAATTTTTCTTTAAAAGCAACAAAGCCTTGTTTTTCTTTTTTACAATTTTTCTGTTGTTTTTCAATCTAATTACCAAATTATCACCACACGAGGTTCCATCACGAACCAATCCCATTCCAGGAACGTCTTTGCCTTCAACTTTGCCACTAGTTGCTCTGAAATTGAAGAAAAATAGTCATAAACTTTTATCAAAAAGCTCAACAAAAAAAATATTTAGATATTAATATTGTAAAAAATGAGAAACTAACTTGCACTCGTATTCAGTGCCTTTGATCGATATGATGGTTCTGGTGTAAGATTGGTCAATGCCATCGACCACTGGCTGTTTGCTTCCCTTCTGGCACTGGAGTGATCCACAACGTACGTTCCTTCAATATTGACAAAATTAATGCAAACAAGTTTCACATAAATATCTCACTGAAAAATTCTGTATTCAACAAACTCACGGAAATTCGCATTTGACATAGTGTCCAGCTTTATCAGTACCGCAGTGTCCATTTATTGACCCTTTTGAATTGAATTGCTCGAAGCACTTCTTATCAGCTGCTTTACCATCGTAGCCCCACACTTGTGAACATTGTACATCCAGATCAGGGCAAAATCCACCAAAACAGAAACTTTGATTACTGGCACATGGTGTACCATTTTTTTTGTAAACATCAGTGGGACATTGTCCACTGTCGCCAGAACAAACTTCTGGCAAATCACACTCGTTCGATGATTCACGACAAATATCACCTCTTGGAAGTAACTGAAAATGAAAATTTATTCATGAAAATTTGATGAATTCAAGAGTTAAACGAATTTCTGGCTGATCTCCCTCTAATCTTTACTGGCTATATCCCCTAAAAGTGACAAGTGCCCCAACTTTTTTGCTGATATTATTAAAGATTTTTCGAACGAGTGAGATGGAGAAATTTTCATCAGAATTTCATCTGTAGGAATAAAGTCAAGTATATAAAAAAGACTCCCATTGAAATTCTTCTACATCGTTTAGTTTCTGAGATATTTTAGGAAAATCGACACCAGATGACACATAAAAGGATGAGTGGAGTCTTGTGTCTGGTCATTACGTGTCATTTTCACTTGTTCAAGCATTCTTCTACTTTCATCATTGAGTGCTCGTATTTCCAGAAGTCAATCTTTTTTCTTTTTGTAATTTCAAAGATTATTCAGCAAAACTAATGGCATTATAGTATTTTCTCATGAAAATGTCACCCATTTCTCGATAATTCAAAATTTCAAGATATATATAGATATATATATCTCATGAGAGCAAGTGTCTGACCACTCACGTTTCTTTCTACTTGAACGCTCAAAGGAACTGTTCCTTTTCTCTCAGTGTTAGGTAATCATTTGAAAAAGTGAAATTTCTCTAGAAACTCTTTTTGCAGAGAGAAATAAGAGCTACAAAAAAGGTCCTTTCGAAAATTCCTCTATCTCCTGTGGTTTTCTAAAAATTCCTCAAAAATCGAAGTAGTATTTTATTAAAAAAATTGAATTATTAAAAAATATTTACCCTGCATTTATTACAACACGGACCCGAGGCACACTCAGCCTCAGTCCTGAGTTTACAAGTTATTGGATCACAGCAAGGATCAATATCATCACACTCATCGAGTGTACCACAGTCACATTCTTCACCGTCATCAATTACCCTGTTACCGCACGATCTGCTCTCCAACTGAATTGAAAAAAAATGTAATGAAAATAAATGAATAAATTTATTGATAAGAGATGAATAGTGTGAAGAAATACTAGTACTTCAAAGTGACTATATCGATGTAGAAACAGACGATAAGTTGTATTCTCACCTCGTTTGGTTTGTTAAACAGACAAATACCATGTCCAGCTCTCAAAGCCTCTTCGTAATCGGCTTTACTGCACTCTGAGAATTTGTATGGCTGAACATTCTCAGCACCAACTATCGACTGTGCCATAATACAGCCATGCCAGTCACGACAGAAGCAATTTTCTCCTAATTTTTTTTTTTTTTTTTGGCATGAATGAATCGAGAAACAATGATTAATTAAAAAAGTTTGGAGAAATAATGAATTCAAAGAGATCCAAGTATTCATTCATTTTAATTGGATATACCTGGATGAGCAATTAAGTTGGTGAAGATGGAAAAAAATCTCAATATTTTTTTGTTTCAAGTTCAAAAAAAGGGAAAATTCTGCTTTGATAAAAACTGTAGTTTTTGTCTCCATCTTCGATTGCTCATATCTCCGTAACCAATCAAGACAGAAAAACAAAAAAAAATTGAAATTTTGATTTTTTCAAGTTCTACAGTTCTTGATTCTACATTTTTTTCTCTATCTGTAATGGTTTTCTCTATAAACTCATTGTAAATCAGAAAGTCCTAACTTGGATTACTTTTGGTTAAAAAGAAAACCGATCAACTCACTTCCATCATCGTGTTTCATTCCAATATTGTGGCCAATCATGTGTGCCATTGTTCCAGCAAGTAAATGTGGCTCATAAGGATTCAAATCTACACTAATACCAGCTGCTTTATCAGTACAAACAGTCTCATGAGTAGCAACACCAGATTCACCGCCCTGGAATGTTTCACCTCTGCAAATAAAAGTGAAAAAAAAAGTAAATCTCATGTAATTTTCTTTTTCTTTAATTCTTGTTTTTTCATTAAATAAGAAGAAAAAAATAAAGAGTAAAGTTGACAAAGAAAAAATAGCAGATGTTTATTGAGGGGACACAGTGCTTACTGTCGTTTCTAACTGAGGGAGAAAATTCAGTTCATCTTTCGTAAAAACAACTCAAAACATTCTTGTTCTATTTTTCTCCATATATTTATCTTTATTTCTTTTTTACTCTTGTGTTTGTTCATTTAATCTGTTTCCTCCTCGTTCCCTCAATGCTCCTTTTTTTCTTTTACCCCATTTATTTTATTTATTTCCCCTCCTTTGTAACAAATCCCTCTGACAAATTCGAGGAGTGAAAATGGCTGGATTAAAAAATACTTACGTGAGCAGTTGAACTGTGTCTTCAGTAACTTGATACATCTGTCGTACTGTGTAGTCGTTGAAATTTTGTAAAGCACGATTAATTTCCATTCCTGAGTCTATTGTTGCCTGATTACCACCAAGCCACGTCTCGATGTAAACTACTGATACTCTTGTATTTAACGTACGGAAATACTGGAATTAATAATTTAACAATTTTTTTTTTAATTTTGATTTCCATGTTTTCAGAAAAAGTCAATAACAATAGTGATGTTGAGAACTCAGGGCAATTTGAGGGGAAATGATGTAATATAATACAGCTATTTCTTAGCACCAGAAATATAAGGATTTTTTTTAGATTAAATTTGTTGTTATTTTAACAATTTCAGAGATATAGGGGCTTTATCATATCATCGCTTTAGAAACAAAGTGGCGTAGGTTCCATGCATGTGAATAAAACTTATGCCCTTTGGACTTTAAGGCCACGATATGAATTTGCGCCTGAAATTTTCCTGGTTATCTAATAAATCTATTTTTATTGACGAAATCCTGATTTTTGAATTTTGAAGAATCAGGATTTTTCCTGAATTCTCGTTGTTTAACCGTAGACTGGTCATCATGAGTGATCTAACGACTTTGATCAAATGATGAGAGATTTCCCGTTGAGAAGATGACCAAACTTGATCATTTAGAAAAAGTAAAAGTCGTAAGAAGGATTTGTAAGAATATATCCTTACAAATTTGATGAAGAAATAAAATAAATTCTAGTAATTAATAAAATTCTTCTCATGGTAAAAGATATGTAATTTTCAGAATGCAATAGTTTATTGAACACTCCAATACTTAAAGTTAATTGTTTCGGAATTTCTCGCTCAACCGATTGATCATTAAAAAAAAGCGCCGAAACCCGGGGACTCCTTCATATGACCAGTCCAGGATTTTTTTTCAACAGAAACTCACCAAATCAGCAATGTTGGCGACCTGAATGGCATCGTGAACTACATCGGCCCTGCTACTGCCATTTCTCTTATCAAACTGAAAGTACAGAAATTCATGTAAATAATTTTATCACAAGACTCGAATAATAAAAATGGTAATAAAAGAAAATCAATTATTCATGAATAATAACGTATATCTGATTATTCGCTGTTTGTTCAAAACTTTACCATTGCTTTGTCGATGACCATGGCAGTTTCGATGTATTTTGTTGCCTCACGTACGTCTCGCTTGTATCGATCACCAATTGTATCAGATAGGCCGAGTACATGCTTCTGTCGTCGGTTCTTGACAAGACGACGCTCAAGATTACCAGCGATGCCACAGCCTTTGTTAGCTTTTGTTCGAGCCTCAAATATAACGTGAGGATGTCTCTGCTAAAAGAGAGGGTATGCATATAGATTGATTTTCCTCGATAACCTCCTTCGTTTGCTATTTCTTAGCGTCGATGCACTTTTTTTTCATTTTCTTATTGAAGTGAATAGAAAATAATGCATCAAACACGAACATCAATTTCAAAGAAATCTCGTCTCTTTTGATCAAGAGGATGAGCATTATTATTTTTTTTCCCTTCATATACTTGAAGGAGCATGAGAAAATAATATCGACGCAGAGAAAGAAAGAGACAGATATCCTGACCGCTAGACTATACCGTATTTAAATATTCAGTGGGAGGAGTGACGTAAGAAGAGAAGGGGGTCATTTGATTCGACCTTGACATCAGCTTTTTCCGAATATCTCGAGATTTATGAGAGATAGAGTAATTTTGGTAATGACTTTTTTTTGTCGTTCTTGTTTTTCTGTACAGGAATTTCTTTATCTCCTTCAGATTCTGAGATAATCCACGAAAAGTGATTTCAAGATGAAATGCAAGGGGGTAATCACCTGTAAAATCCGTGTACACTGAACTTCAGCTTGCAAAAATTCACCGATTCTTGAATTTTCAACAGACTTCATGAAAATTCATGAGATTTCTCGAAATCTATAGAAATTCAACAGATTCCAGGGAACGCTGAGAGATTTTAAGATATCGTAGCAGAAGTCGGAATATATGAAAAATCGAATTAGAAAAATTTGAGTGAAATTCGCACTCGGTCGCTATTTATTTCAGATGAAATTACCAAGACTTCACAAATTTCAAAGATTTCAAGACTTCTTAGCAGATTTCATGACATTTAATAAATTATCGAAACTTCTAGAATCTTTGAGAGAATTCTGGAATTTTCGTAAGATTTCTGATTTAAATGTAAATCAGATTTCGCAAGTGATTACCCCTTCAACGGAATGTTGTTTTACACTCAATTTTCAGCGAATATCTGCAAATCTAGAGGGGATAGGAATTTTTGTTGATAGGGTGAGTTGACCAGTCTTCGAATTTGTCTAGTGATCGAACTATTTAACGTATTCATCCTGGAAAAGTTGGTAATCCAGCGAAAGATCATTTTTCTAATCTTCAAAAAACACAATATAATGTTCATCAACTCAAATTAGAGCCTATTAAACTGTCAAATATATCAGTAATTATCGATTTTCTTATGTTCGATCACTGGGGTCTGACGAGTTATCCGTTCGACCACTGGACCACTCACCCTATCTTTTCAATATATTGAAAAGATAGGAGTTTTTTAAGGGAATTCTCTATCTCTCTCGACTCCCAAGATTTTCAACAAAAAGTGACTCACTGAAATTGATTAATTAAATGCAAATAAAGCCATGTTAATTTAGAATAATATTTCTCGGAATTATCAGAGATAATTAACGCTCTGAACAGTTTTAACTGACCGACAAGTCACCACCGAAGAATGGCTGGATGACGAAGGTCTCGTTACCCAGATGAATAACACCGCTTACACCGTTGCACGTGTGAAATGCGGCACTTGCACCTGGATAATCCCTCACGGTGCCGTGGTAATAGCAGTGTTCAATTTCCTGCGGTAAAATTGACAGAAAAAAAAAAGGTAAAATGAAAAAGGAAAATCCACGAATGGAGATATTTTCATTGCACAAGCTTTTACAGTGGCAGATTGTTTGGATGAAAAGCACACAAAAGTTATTTCAGAGGTAAAGAGAATGGAGGATAAGTGAATTTCATTACCTGCTTTGATACTTGTTCAGCACCGTTACTTAAAAAGTCTTTCTGCATGAGATTTGGTGCTAAAAGTTGCCTGAAAAACATTTTAAATAATGAAAAACAATTTTGAAAAATTTGAATAGTTTTTTTTTTTTGTTAAAGTAACTTCTTCACGAAGTTTTCGAATAATTTAACGATGGGAAAATTGAATGAAATAAGTGAGTTTTAGAGTTGAGTTTTGGGCGAATAATTTTGTGTTTCTGGTAGATTCAGAGATATTGTATTCTGAAAAGTTCAGAGATGTCGAATTTAATGATAAAACTGTCACATCTATCCAATATTCATTGGTGAATAAAAGTTGCGTGTTCGATTCAAAAAATAAGCTAGAAATAACGGATGAAACGATTTTAATTAATTACCAATAATTCTTAATGGTGCTGTTCAATTTAACTTGAGGAATAATCCAAAAAAAACATGGAAAAAATGAATTTGAACAAAAAAATTATGAGATCATTTTGCCTGCGCGAGAGCACACGATCGATCTTCGAAATTTTAGATCTTCGAAGTTTAGAGGAAATTGTCAAGGGGCACAATTTGAAGTGAAAATCATGGGCTACAAAAATGGTCTAGTGATGAATTCGCTTTAACCATTTCCGATATAATTCCTTATTTCCGAAATATGCCAAACGAAATCTACAAATGAGCAGTAATAAGCAATAACGTCTTAACCAACGTGAAAAACAATTTCTTGACAGTGTATTTTCAGTAAACAAGCATTTCTGAACCCAAATATGCCATTCACAAAATTTTGAAAATAGTATATTTTGTACCTAGACCGAAAAAAAGTCAAATGCCAAAAGAATTTGTTTCCCGAGGAAAACGAGGGTACCAAATGTTTTTCGCAGTTGACTTTTTCACGGCCGAGGTGTTTCATGTCCTAGGTATGAAAAAATATTGGTTAAGACGTTATTGCTTATTACCATCCAAATGATTCTTCCACTTGTTCTTCATCCTTCCCAGAACCAAAATCGACGCATCTCCCTATACTAATCACCCACTAAATAAAAAATCGTGGATTCCAGAGGATTAATAATACTGAGAGAACATTCGACAATTCTTTCCGAGTAATTTCACATTGATTTTTTTTTTTCCTAGAAAAATTCACGTAATAATTCAAAAAGTACAATAGCTGTCTAACGATAATAAATGATTTCTCATAAATTTTTTGATTCGAAGGAAAGGAAAAAAAAACGAAGAATAGAACTGAGGCACTTCTTCTCTCAGTAGTAAAACTCAAAAAAAAAAAGAAAACGTAAGATGGAGAATGGATGAATTATTATTTCCCTTTCATTTTAGTTTTATTATCACCTAAAATTTTAATTAGAAATGGGTAACTCGCGTTAATTAGGCCGACATTTTCAACGGATTTCGATTAAGCTAGCAACCGTTGGGAAAATTAAACCATGTTCCGGTTTGGCGAATGTCTTCCGGTTTCTATGCATTGTGAAAAAAAAAATTATGAAAAGAGAAGCCATGACAGATGGAGAGAAAAAAATATGATCAATGAGAGACGGAAGTGAAATTTAAATATACTGTTTGTGAAATGCAATAATTTTTTTCGTCTCAAAAAAATAAAAAATAAATGTTTTATTGTGTTTTTCATAAATTACTTACGTATTTAATTCTAAGTCTAGGCGAAATTTGTGGTTGAAGGCCTTTATCAAAAGGGACGTGCGGTGATAATGTTTCCCCGCCTGTGAAAAATAGTTTTGAAAAAAATTTAAATTATTTCTCGAGTGGAAATGAATTTCAGTCATTTTTTTTCTCTTCAATGGATTGGAGAATTTTTTTCATTCATTTGGACAAGTAAAATTGATGGATTCTGAAAATACCATCAATTTTATTGAATAGCTGGGAAAAATACCTTTGAAAAATTGTGTAATGCAGTCAAGTTTGGTCCAATACTTTTTATATTTCAAAAATAAAAAAATCATGACATTTTTATTATTTGCAGTAGCTCGGAGAATATGGGACCAAAAGCGATCGTATTACAGCTCTTTCCAGAGAGAATTTCTCTGGCTTCTCGATGAAACCGATGAAATTTCCATGATCCATCAGCTTCTTCATCACTTACGAGAAATTCAATATTGGAGATTCAGTGGGTTCCAGTATTTTGAGAATATCTGATAAACTCTAGGGTTTAAGAGAATTTGGCAAGGGACCTTTCCCTGACAAATTCTACTTAACCTCGTAATTTTGAAAATGGACATATACAAAATTTTTTTGTGTCTAGGAAGCAAAATCGCTTCGCTCGGTTAAAAGCGTTGTTTTTCTCTTCCTTCGGTACAAAAAAAAAGAACCGTACGCAGCATAGAAATGAACAAATCAACTGCGGCAAAAAATAGACTATTCTTGTCACAATTAACTTTGCTACTTCCTAGTTGCATGATATACTATTCCCAGATAATCGTTATAAAATCGTTTCATAAGAAACTAATTTTTCTTTTTGATTTTTGAATTCTTATTTGTTTCTATCTTTCGAAAAATCGTTCAAATATTTTATAAACGTTATATCGCATAGAAAAAATCAAGATTCCTCTAGAATTTCAAAATTTGAGATTGAATTGCTATTTAACTTTTTTTTCATCTGTAATGATTTCTCTATGACATTTTAATGAAAATTCTCCTATATTCTCATTTTTCTGTCTTTTTGTGAAGTATCAAGGAAAATCAGAAATGAATACTTACTCTAGATCTTCCTCTGGCATTTTGATATCCATCGGAATAGCCACCCCTTTGTGGATACTGCAGATAATCAATAAAATTCAGAATGCATTTAGAAAATCCTGATATTTGAATTAAATTACACCAATTAATTATTCATCATTTTCTTGATATCTTTAAATGGAAAAAATCGGATAACAATCCGTGATAATTCGTACATTTAATTTTACCTTTGGAAAACCAGCTTCTCTCGTGGATATCCCCATTTTCTCGTGATGCCGCAACTGCACCGGATAAATAATTTGATAGCTGTGTGTACCAATGTCACGTACTAGCTCTTCGTTCTGACGAAATTCTCGCAACAGTCGTTCGACCTCACCTGCAATAAAAAAACAATGAGTTAAAAGAGAGTATGAAAAATATGTGAAAAATCTCATACACGTGAAATTCATTAAAATTTCACTTCTGTTACGTGAGATTAAAATTGTGAATCACGGTGGATTTTGTATGAAAAGTTAAAGTTAGAATTGAAACATTTTTTTACTCGAATGAACAAAATTTAATTGCGAAAAAAAAAATTTCATTAAAATTAAGAAAAATTCAAGTAAGTTCGAGAATTTCTGGAATAAGTGTTTCTTGATAAGTTTCCGGAAATCGAATAGTTTCCGAGATATTTCCAAAATAATTCGCACTCGATTGTCAAACTTATGCTCTTCACACATCGATTAATCGATGCGTGAAAATAATCGATCTGAAATTTCTGTCTTTGAGAGAAAAAATCACCAGAAACTGAAACTGGTGGACCGGATTTATCGAATGTGATTCGATATCTCGAAGTTAATGCGAGATCTCGCATCGATTAATCGATATTTGGAGATGATCGATCCATGAAATTATGTGGAACATGACTGCTTCTTCCCTTCAACTAAAACTGGTGACACGGAACTAGCGATTGTGGTGCGATATCTCGAATTTAATGCGAGATATCCAATCGATTAATCGATATTCGAAAATTGTCAATAGGAAAGCGCTATTTTTGGGAGAAAATTTTTTTGATGCAGTCGCTTTCTTAATTGTCAGCTTGTTCTCTAAATTCACAGATAACTGAGCAATCGAGAATAAAAAAAGACTCGAAATTGAATCGAATGAAAAATTAAAACGTAACTTTTTGAAACAGGTTAATATGAAGATAACATGAACTTAATGAGTGTAAAATGTCAAATATTCTTGTTACAATTACCAAGTTATTCCCCAAGGAATTTTGCTCTTTTCATTTTCAACAGGAAAAAAAGGCCACAGAAGCATCAAACTGGAGCGGTTCGTTAGTCCGGGTTTTCCCCAGGTTTCACCCCCTCTCTCCGCTCCCTCTTTTTTTTCTTTTCTTTCCAAAACGAAGTAGATAAAACTTGATTCACTCTACTGTGCCTTTAAGAGGGTCTCCAAGTCCCCAAAGGAGAAATTTTCACGCTAAAAGCTCCCCTACGATTTTTTCTCATAAAAAAAAGATCTCTCTCTCGTCCCTCGTTATTGTGTCGATGAGTCGTGAGAGAAGATCATCGATAGGTCAATTCTGTATGGGCTCCCTTTGATCAGTCCAGAGATATCGAGCCCCACACCATCAGAGCCCTCGACTTGATGATCGTATTACGAAAAGATTTGTATCATAATAATGGTGAACGAATAATTTTCAAATTCCTTCAGCTTCGGACGAATAAAAAAATTGAATTGGGTCAACTTTTCTCTACAAAAAAAAACAATTTACTCGATAAAAAATTGAATTCTTTTTGAAATTGACGGATTAAAAAAAAATAATCCGTCAAAAAAATGCTGAAACTAGTTTTTCATAATTTTTCAAAAAATGAATCTCTCCCCAAAAAAAATTCAAAAAAATTGTGAAGACGTTCTACCTTATCAGCATTATTGCCTCATTTTTTCAAATTTTTTTGTAATCATCTTTACTCCGAAAAAACTCGAAAATTTCAATTTGTTCGCACTATTTATTTAATGTTAAAAAAAATCATTACGTCATTAATCAATTTTCTATTATCAAATTCTCCAAAATTCCACCCTGCGAGTAACCTGAGCACTTAAATGCCCTTTCCAATCTCTTATAACACTCTAGAGGCAATATTTATCTATTTTATCCTGACCCTGGAACCGATTTTCCGAAACCCCTTTTTTTCCTTTCCTTTTTTACCGTCTACTTCCAATGTGAATTCGATTGACCACTGTGCAGATTGTACACATAAAAAGAAAGTAGTGCGGACAACATTTGGGGTCGTAAGGTCGAATGTCATTGACATTAATCACTCCCCAGTGTCTCTCCCCTTCTTTGCTTCGTCTCCCCTTCTTCGGAAAGGACGAAGATGAGGGGAAAAAACGATGAACGAAAGAAAGAGAAAAGAATCTCAGTCCGATGGTCACTTTAAGCTCCTAACTATATATATATAAAGAGCTTTTTTTCAAGGGTTATTGCAATTACCCGCATTTCTCTACACATTGAGACAGGTTTTTCCTCCGAAAAAAATCTCATGATCACACGGGACTTTACGAGGTGAGTGATCGATCTCGCGGAGAACCCAAAGGAGGAAAAAAGAAATAAATAAAAAAAAAAGGGCGAAACGATAATCTCATCGAGTGTTATTTTCTTCGAAGGAGAGGGGTGCAGGTGAAATATTACTCCACAACATAAAACATTCTACTGACATTTTTACGCCTTTGGTATTTCATTGGAGGGGAAGAGAGAGAAAATGGATAAATACATTGGAGGTGTGAGAGAGAAAAAAATTTATTATCCAGCATTACTTGCTGTACTATTGAAAAGGAGAAAAAGAAACCACTGGGACAAGAATAAATGATTTATATCACATTTGAAAAAATATATTATTTTTCTTGATCAAATAAAATGACAGAATCACTCGCTCTTTGTGCAAGTGATATAAAAATTGGCATTTATCAAAATTTCATAAGTAAAATCCCTACTTATTCTGGTGAAGGGTGAATATCATTTTTATTGAGGATTTAATTTTTTTATAAAGTTCACACTTTAACGGGAAAAGTTTTTTTTATTATTTTCTGCGATAGAAATGAGATCAGAAGAGATGACTTGTCAGTTTTCTTTTCTGCTGAAGTAGTTACGAAGAATTTACATAAATTATGGAATGAATTTTGAGTGTGGAAAATTCAGCGAATTATTGAGGACAGTTATTCATTCAATCATTCGTTAGATAGTGGAAGATGTTAAATTTTTTAGCATCAAAATTGTCGAGTGAAAATTTGGAGGACCTTGAACTTTACTCACAGCATCTTGGGATCTGAGGGAGATAGACAATTTTTCATGATCACTTTTTTTTTTTGTTGAGGAAAGCCCTTTTTCTAAAGTTTAATAAATTTCTCAGGATAAACATAACTTTACTGAGGTAATGTTGATAAACTTTTACTGAAAAAAAAAATATATATATATTTTTCACCGATAAATTAGGCGATTCTCAATTTCATTATTCTCTATCAGATCTCATTATGTTTCTTACTCGAAGCTATGGAATCTGTTGAGGAGAATCAGAACTAGAAAATCAATTTTCCCAAAAATTTACATATCCTCCAAAAAATTCCTAAAAAATTATAGAGTTCAAGGCGTCTTGTCTGCCACTTTATTACTCAATTTTTTCTCCATTATTCACAGTAAGAAGAGGCGTGAACATTCAGAACGTGCTTGTACCTTCAATTAAGAAATTTTTCCACTCCTTTTGATTCGAATTCATCATTTTAACGTCATTCGCACGTACCAGAATCATTAACGACGCTTTGCAGACTCTTTTCCTTACTGTCAAACTCAAAGAACGATCTCTACGTCAGCATTCAGCTACGATATTGTCATTGTTATTGTAGATTGTGTGATACTGTAAATTGAATTTCTTTTTCACCAAGTTGGAAACGCGTGAATTTTCTTTCTTTGAAAACTTGAGAATTTCGAATTTGGAGTATAGGTTCTCAGGAGGGCACAGAGGGGAGTAATAGGATTAATAGAGTTCGCAGGTTTTCTCGTTTTCAATGGTAATGATCTCAGCTTTCGTTTGCGATCAGCCCCAATGCCATGAGAAGATTAGAATCCATGATACGAAGAGAACTCTGAGGCTTTCAGGAACGTGTGATAATTTTATTGAGATCGGTTATCGAGTGGAATTTCGGAGGAGGTGATCATCTCGACGAACAGAGGGGACGAGATATATAAAAAAGGTAGAGGGGAAGGGGTATGGTGAGATGGGCATTTATGTGGAATGATTCGAGATAAGTTCCTTTTGACGGTTTGAGGGGAGGATTGAAAAATTTCGTTAGAAAATCTGGCGCAAAATTAATTTTTGAGATTTTCTGTCCAGAATTCAATTGCTTCAATCAAAAAATTAGGGATTTCCATTTCTGAGAATCTTTAGTGTTTATTATGTGGGGATCATGGGACGTTGGAAAAAATTAATTTAACAATACTAATTAATTTTCGAATGAACGACGTTTCGCCTGCTTTATTGAGGCTTTCTCAGGTTCTAAAAATCATAATAATACAAAATTCAGAATTAAAATTGACGTTAAAATTGAAAATGAACTTGAAATACTGGTAAATATGCACATTGTTCAATAAAACGTTGGTAACAATAGTTTTTTCCTATTTTTCCCTGCTTGTTCCTCTTATTTACATTTTTTCTTTCTCTCATAACCCCAAACTCCAATGATATACTAATGTGCCGTGCAGAATATTACAATAACGTGCACAATTAAATAAATTACATGACAAATACCAAACAATATTACCTTGACATCATTAGTATATGGTCAACATGAACTTAATTATCTCCAATCGGATATTCGATCCATGCAAAGGTATTTTTATTGACATTATAGTGTGTTGTTCAGGAGTAACCGCACTTGTGTACTCGAGTTTACCTATCATGGTAGTAATTACTGTTGATTCGTATATCGACCGCCTTCCAGGGTTTTATTTTACTGATATCGCGAGTCCATTTGTCCATTTTCTAGCTAGATCCGAAGGAGCTACTGATTTTCATGGAATTATTCTTAATTTTTTCTAGCATCTTCCAAAATTGTTTCAAAATTGCATAAATCGATGGAGAATTGACCCATTTTCACACTCGTTTATTAAATTACAGGCTACAACAATCAGAACTAGATAACTACCAACAAAACTGAAAATTTCAAAATTTGAAAAGGATTCAGCCCTAAATTTTGTCTAAAACTGTTGAATTTTCAAAAGAATTCTTAAAAATTAATTTTCTCACGCCTTTTCCACCAAAAAATCTCAAAATATCAAATTTGGAGAAAAATCTGTTTTTCCCCAAAAGCAAAGGTTCCTTTGATTTTCAAAATCATCTCACTTCCTTCAATAATCCTGATTTTGGAATAAATTTCGATCATTCTAAACGCTAATGTTCTAACACTTCATGTATCAGCAGAAATGCAAGGAAAAAATGATGAACCAGCACGTGTGATATCGACATCTTCCCCACAATGCAGCGAAATATTTGATTCTCCTGATGATCTAAGTAAATCACTGGCATCAATAATTCTCCAGCTATCGTCCATTTCTAAGCGATTTCCAAATTTTCCAATCCGTTAACTAATTGATATCATCTCTGACGTCATTCCATTCGGTTGGACGTAGGGGAGAACGAAACAAGATGGACCCACGGGGCAAAATTATTCATGGATTTTCTTCTAAGTGAAGAAGTTCACCGAAAATCTTTAAAAAAAATGAGAAGATGCTGCAATATGTCTACATTATTGGGGAATTTTTTTCAAATTTTTTGTTGAAGCATTTTACTCTAATAAAAAATCCCGAATCATTTTGCAAAGCAGGTCCGTTTTGCCTGGATCTCCTATATACGTGATAAAAGTGGATAGACTTCTTCATTGGAACACGAAAGGACAATGAAAGACATGAAAGGCAGAATGAGAAAAACATCCTGAAGCTACGACAATTTTTTACCTCCAAGCGTATAAGGAGATTCGCGATAAGTAGAGTCAGACATCAGAATTCCCAGGGTGGTGCCATCTATTCTACATGTCTGACTAAGTCCTATCCAGAATCTACTCCACTGTCACGTGATTGAGAAACACATGTTGAATTTAAGCGCATCACTTTACCATGATGTCAGGTTTATTCAATGGAAAAGGTGAAGATTTGAATTTTCCATCTGCAGATGCAATTAAGAGAAAAAAGATTCGCTCTTGGTAACAGGCGGTCACTAACTGAATTTTCTTTCAGTGAAAACCTGCATATCTACTTCAGCACGTGAGTCTAACCACTAATTCAACATAAAAGTTGGCCAATTTCAGGTTATTTCATTATTCAATATTTTTGTTGATACTTTCGGTACAAAATGTTGGAGAATAATGAATTATTTCACGAGAAATCTGTGAATATTATAGGAAAATATGTGATGGAATACTGTAACGTAATATTCATCTTTTGATGCATCGAATATTCGTTTTCCAATTTTTTTCATAATACTCTGACGGAACAATCTTCACTATATATTTACAATATCACAGAAACTATAGAGCTTACGAAAATTTATTAAAAAACCCCTTTATAGCCCATAAAATTCTCTACAAAAAAGGTCTCTTGATATTTTTTTTCCTAAATCCCCTCATTTCGTAGATATTCGCAAGCCAATTTCCATATTATCCGTAAGTCATCTCCCCTCACTTCTATTATCTTGCAAATATCTCCGAAACCATTAGGTTTACGGGAATTCATCAAGAGACCTTTTTTGTAGCCGATAAAAGTTTCTACAAAATAGTCTTCTTGAGGTAGTTCTATCCGAAAAGCATGTCTAGAAATTGAGAAACTATGTGTTGTGTGACCCATCATATTTCCTTATTTATTGGACATAGTCCATTCTCAATATTTATAAGACAATGTTAATTGTAAATGTACGATGTCCTCCTAGATTCGAGATGTGTCTTAAAAATCCTTGAAATGACCTACGGTCTACGAGTTAAGGGGGGGATAAGGGTTTGAGCGTGAAAAAAATGTTTCTTACGAATTTGTCTTAAACTTATGGATTGAGCAAATTTATTGTAATTAGTACAAATTCCACAAAATTTGATGAAAACTCATTTGATGAGTTGAAATCGGATATAACTCCCTCAACATTTTCCTCTAAACCCATTCATTTTCGAGATATTTTACAATATATTCCGTAAAATACTCTATAAATAGTCTCTCAGTCACTTCATTCCTCCTCAGCATCTAACAAACCGTACAAAATCTGTTTTTCCCATTAAATTTAATGTCTCGAGGAAGTGCACGTGTGTTCTGAGCTCTCAGTATTGTAGAACAATGAGAACCTTGAAAAATGAAAATTAAATTCATTGTAGAGCTAATACGCGTAAGAAACGTCATTTGCATGAGTGGTTAGCATGACAGGGTCAATAAGAAAGACGCTTGGAGTAAGAACTTGGAGAACAATGATAATAACAGTAAGGAAATAGGAGCAAGACAGACAGAGTGTGGGAGAGTGATGGAATGACGAGGGGATGAAAAATGTGGAGGGAGTGAAAGAGACAAGATGAAGTAAAAACGAGTTGTTACAAATCTTCAAAGCGGAGAATCGTGACGACCCACATCTTGTTGGGTGCAAATAGCTCCGCCGTCTGTACTTGTGTGTGCGTGTGTGTGTATGTGTGTGTATTCCTATCTTTTCTTATTCACCTTATACTTCTTCAGTTTTTTGCCTCATATATATGTATATGTATATGTATATATATATATGTTTACTGTACATAATGTGTTGCGCAGAGTGAAGAGAATATGTGGTGTCTGAGTTACGTAGAGGCAAAAAGGATGGGAATAAGGGAGAGGGTGTAGCCAGGAGGCAATATGGGGTGCGGGTTATGCGCATGTAAAAGCAGCCGAAGACTAGTTACGAGTCTCGAGTTCTCTTTTTCCTTCTTCGCTTCTTCTTTTAGGGTACTGCTGCTACTACTACTTTTTATTTTTTATTTTCTCTTACCCCCTTCAACTTTTTCCTTTTTTTTTTTTTTACTTTTACTCACCGGAGGGAGTCTCTTCATTCCAAAAGGAATCGTCCAAGGTATAGTCGGCCTCTGGAAACAGAAAAAAAGAGGGAAAATATAAATAAAAGAAATGTATCAATGGTGAGGAATTTTATTGATCGAGTTCGAATTTTTTCATCTCTGATTTTGTTTTTTTTGCAGGGAATTTTTCGTTTTTTTTTTTTTTTAGGGGTATTTTTTAATAAATGGAATGAATTGTGGACACTGGATTGTAGGAGTTTTGAACAATGCCTTCGGTTATGTAGAATTTTTCAATGCAAATATTTGGATAATATTGAAACGATGTTTTTTATTTAATTGAGAATTGGAGTATCCAATATTCCAACATCCACCATCGGATAAAAATCGACAAGTTGATTTTTATCGTTGAGTAAGTTTGTTAATAATTCAGCTACAGATTTTTATTTTTTATTTTTTAAAGTTCACTTTGTTTTTTTTCAGATATTTACCCGGCTACTGGAGTTAGGGTCATATGAAATTAATTTAAAAAATGGTGTGCATGAAGGTAAATGGAAAGCGATTGGAATATTACTCATCAGTAGATTAAAAAGTCACCGTTTCAACTGGTAATATAGAGAATTGAGAAAATTTACCAGAGTGTAGAAGATGCATTCTCCATTCAGCATTTCTCATTAATTTTCAAGCAATTACACGTTTTTTTTTCGTTCATTCTAAAAGTAATTGCAATTTCTAAAAAATTTTATTCAAACAGTAACATTCAGAAAATAAAAAAAAAATACCAATAAAATCGAAGAGTTCTCCCATTGTTTCCAATTTGAATATCATTTCAATAGTCCGACAAATTTAACTGTATCAAGTGTCTAAAACTTTGTCCAACAATTGTTAAACCCCCAAAATTGTATACACATAAATTATTTATTCATGTAAATTTGCGAATAATAGTTCAGAAAGTTGACCACACGAATTTGTACCTGAATTTCAACGAATTATTCATAATTTAGCAAATCTCACTTCTCCACAATTTCAAAAGCATGCACGATGCTGAATAGTGAGAAAAGCACGAGCCAGAGGCAGGTGCGAGAGAAAGCAAGAGAGAAAGAGAGAGAGAGAGAGAATGAGAGAATCAGTAGGAGAGCCTGACGAAGGTGCCTCAGTTGGGATGCAGACCATCTCCTGAATAATCATTCCTTTTTACTTTTTTTCTTCTTTTCTTTTTTCCGCCCCGAACGTTCTGGCACGTGATGTGAATTTTTCTCTTCCCCATTCGCTACACCAATACTCCTACCCCCTCCAATTTCCACTCTAGACCCTTATCTTTATCATTCTCACCCACAGTGTGGCATAACCTCTCATGTAAAGAAAAAAAAAGGGGTAACCAGAGAAACGAAAGAAAAAAAAATTGTGGGGAAAGAAAATTATGAAAAAAAAAAATTGCGAGAGATCAATATGAGGTCTCGAGCGTGTAGAAAAGTTGGCGGGAAAGTTTCATTAGTGTCTGAGCAAAAATCGCTTCTATCCACTTTCCAAAACCCTTTCTCACATCCCATTCCCTTTTTTTCCTTCTTTTCTTTTTTTTTTGCGTTAAAGTAAAACAAAACTTTTTCATCTCGAGAATTGTCCACGGAGATTTATGAAACACGATTTTCGACGTCTAGCTGAAAAAACAACGGACAGAGATGAGTAGTTTGATAGAGGAGCGTGTCCTCTGCTCCTCCTATTCGGCATCCAATCCTTCACTCCCCCCTCCTCATCCCTCAACTACTTTTCATCGAGTTTTGGGGAAAAGCTCGTCAGCAGCCGAGTGTTGACGAGCAGACACGACGATCGATACTGGATTAATTACGCTGGGAGGAGGGCAGGGATATTTCGATAGGGTGGTGGGGGGAGGGGGAGGGAATGGGTGACGCCGCGATTGCGTGACGGACATTGTCATCCAATTAACTGGATTTTTTTTCTCTATCATTCTCTATGCATTCTTTTTCCGACATTCTATCCTCCATTGTTGACTTTGATGGTGCATTACTGGTGAATGGATTAGGGATTGAGATCCTCGGATTTTCCACTTTTTTTTTGAGTTCAGGGGGTAATTAATATTTAAAAAAAAAAATTAGAACACTTGGTGAACTGGAGATAATAATGTAGATAATTTTTTTTTAGACTGAAGAGCTGCACGAACAAGTTGATAAAAAATTGTGGATGTATTACAGTATGTATATATTGTTAGGGATTTTTGTCAAATCTTTCGGTAGAAGTCTTCATTGGGGAAAAAATTCTTATTTTATTTTTATGAATGCTCTTATTTGAAGAAAAGAATTCAAAAAAATATGAATGTGAATTTTTTATCAATGAAAAATTCGAGTCATTAGTTGTTTCTCTAAATTTTCGTAAATATAATTTAATCATAGAATAATTCAGTCAAAAGGTAATTCAGTAGTCAAGAGGTAATTGTTTTATTTGTGTAATCATTCAAAATTGAATATCTCGGAAACTAGACAAGATGGAGCGATTTAGCTCAATTTTTGTCTTTGTAGCTTCTAAAATTCTTTACAATAATGGAATTGGAGAGAAGTCGACCAAAAATTTTGAATTTTCAAGAAATCTCGAGAATTTCAACAAATTCTATGAAATTTTCAGCATCGATTTCTCCTTTCAACTGGATTTTCCGCATCGTTCGTTTCCTCTCCCATTCATCAACAACTCAATCATTCTCTAGTTTCTCAGGTTCTAATTAGTTGTCATAGCACCAATTCGAAAAGTTTTTCCTCCAAATACCACGAAATCCATTGGAGATGAAGAAAAAGATGTAATGATCTTTTTTTTTACGGATCTCATTTTCCTCTGGAAAAAAATCAATTACAAAAATTCCCCATCTCGTAAAATTCCATCGAAATTATTGGCAACCCGAAATTATTTCCCACCATCTAAATTAATTAACCTAATTTAAAGATGAAGAGCATCTGATTCTCCATTTTGATCACGAAAAATCAAATGTAAAGTTTGATATAATACAGTGCTTATATAATTGCTACAAAAACTTTTATCAAAGTACAAAGTTTTGTGTTTCTAGGAATTACGTAACTTTTCAACATTAAATTACTTCAAAATTTGTTATTTTGTCACTTTTACCGTACTCCATGATTCTACTTTGTTTACTTCTGCTGCCTCCCCCTCCCCCTCTCTTTCTCTTTGTGGTCCCGTAACTGCAAGAAACTTGTGCAATTCGATAGGATGAAGATAAGAAGCATAACGAAAAGGCGAGACGAAAAAGGAAAAAATTAAATACATGGAATAAGAATAGAAAGAGACGAAGTAGAAGAACAACATTAGATAAACCAGAGATTTATCAGAAAGGGGGTAGAGAGAGGATGAAAGCGGCTTGATTAATTGCTCGCCTCGACACCCGTTGTTCATTTCGTCTGTGAATAATAGCCCCTCGAACCTTTAAACCCCTTCCCCTTTTTTTTTCTGTGTCGCTACACTCCTCTCTCCCTCTTTATTCGCATCTGCTCCTTCTCTATCAGAAAACGTCGCTGAGTTGGGTCTTATCGCGTCACGTTTCGTTCGTCTTCAAAAGATCGAAAGATAAAGAATGAACCTTTGTATCCCAAGTTTTTTTTTCTTCTCCTTCTTTCTTCTTGAAACGATTTTCCCTTGACTTTCTCGACCCAGCCCCGTAGCAACATAGACACATATATGATTCAACTACGTCACAATGTTTTTTCTTTTCGATATATCAGAAGAATTTTTCAATATTTTTCATTCCAAGTTTTTCTACTGGTTTTGCCTCTCTTTTTTTTGTCTGTCTAGTTGAAATACTTTTTGAAATGGAGAAAAATGTTTTGGAAAGCTCTTTTTTCGTGGGCGTGAGAGGTATATGTGAGACGGCGTGACCTGAAAAATAGCCGTTACCTCGGAAAGCTTAGATGTGTTTTTTTTTTTTAATTTCATTACTTTGAAATTCTTTTAGGTGATTCAATCAGATGATTTTCTCTCTGAACTCTGGACGTAATTTGTCGATAGAGCCATTTGAAATTGAGAAAAAGTGCCAATTAATGAAATTTAGAGCTTTGAACTACGGAAATTTTAGACTTTTTTTTTCCTCGTCACTTCAATTTGATTGGTTCAGGGGTACTTAACAATTCAGTAGTAAAAGTAAATGTTGGTGAGACAAAAAAATACATTCACTTTAATTTTAAAGCAGGAAAAAAAGTCTCTTGAATTTTTTTCCATTAACTTTACTGGCTTCAGAGATAAATCTATCCGACAAAAATTTTGCCCTTTTTTTCATTCCAGAATAAATAATTCCTTTTCAATATATAAAAAAAAAATACAATATTTCGTTGAAAACGTTGACTTTGGAAAAAATGGTTTTGGGAATAAATTCGCCAACAAATAATCCCCTGGAGAAAATCCTTCAAAAAACATCCAATATTCGAAACAAAATTTGTTAAGAACAAAAAATGAAATGATGAAAATTGAATTATTTTTTTAACAACAATCCACAATCCTGAATATTCCTCTACTTTGAAAAGGAAAAAGAAAAACAATTTTTGTCAATATTCGAACAGAGAAATAAAACCAAAGATAACACGTATATCGATAAATTTATTTTGAACGGAGAGAAAAAAAAAATCCATGAAATAAATTTTAAAAAATTCGGTATTGTACGGTTTTTCAGCGGATTTTTCAAAGAGGGGTCAATTTTCATTACTGAAAAATTCTGATCTATTTTACCCAACAGATCCATTTTCCTCTATTTACGTATAATAAAATGGAAAATTTGCAAAAATTACAAGCAACTAATAAATATTTCAACATTAAAAAGTAGAAAATTTGAAATGCCCGGAAAGCGGCAATGACGTCATTCCACTGCATTTGTGTCGACGTGTTAACGGTAATTGCAACGTCAGGTTCAGTTAGTGAGGTCAAATGTGGTATAGTGACGTCACTGCTGCATCAAGAACATTTTGAAATTTTCTAATTTTTAATGTTTCATTAAAATAAATAAATTATTCTGCTTCTGAAAGAAAAATTTTCTTTTGAAAAACTCTCCAGCTTCCTTATTATTGGAGTTTTAAAATAAACTCAATTCATGAAATTGAAACAATTCAAAGTAACTCAACGCAAATCCTCGGATATCCTCGAGTTTTTTTTTTTTCCTGTCATTTTGTTGAGCTCAGGAATACGTATTCGTGCTTGAGGAAGGTTACGTGAGAAATAGAAAGAGAATAGATAATAAGGGATGGAGAATAAAACTGGAGAGAGATCGTTTTGGATGAACGAGAAAAACGTTTTGTTAGTCTTTATTTCATTTTATTTTTTTCTAAATGGAAAAAGAATGAGACGAAAAAATGCCACAGGATGTTGTGGTTTTAACGCTGAGTGGTTTGACGTGAAAAAATTCAGACTGGCTTCTTTTTTTTTTTTAACCGAGTGTATCGCCTCGTGGCACGCAATCTCCCAAGGGTCCAGTTGGCCCTTTTTATACCATGGGGTTACTCTACAAACAATGTTTGAGAATGCTGGGGCTAGTCTCGACAGAACTCGCACGAGGGAAGAATTTTTAGTCGTCTCTCCTCCGTTTTCACCACAATTTTCTTCACTCATGTTCTTTTATTTATTTTTTCTCTTTCCTTTTGTATCCGAGATGATTTAACGGAGTTCATCTGCTATCCCTTCCTGTTAGCCTCCGAGGCATCCGGATGTACTCTTATTACAGGTCAATCTAGTGAAGAAATAATTTCCTATTGCGTGAAGAGAATAAATATGAGAATCATTGTTTCAATAAAGTCTACTGTCTTTGATGATGAGAGAGACATTGAGCTTGAGGAAAAATATATTTTCCAATTTTTTCGACTCATTTTTCAGGAGTCTCTCGAAAACTGCAGAAGATTTCGAGCATATTCATCGTGAGAATTTTTTCTCATATATTTAAATTAATGCTTTTATAATTATTTAGATCTTATATTATTTGTTTTCAGTTCCATTAATTTCTCATCAGGTCTCATTATATCTTTTTCTACTAGGGAGGGAAAAACATAGTTTCTCCCTTTTCCATGCCAAAAAACATATGTATGCACCACGGAAGTAAAAAAGTTAATTCCGACAAAAATTTCGCACCCCGGCTTTGCTCGAGAGGAAAATTTCGGTCGAAATGAACTATTTAGTCCCTAAATACATAATCTATCAATTTGGCTCGAAGCTATGGAAAAATATTGTTTTCTCCGAATCATAAAAATCACATCTTTATTCTATTTTTCAACCTAAATTGAGTTTTGTATGCTAATCTTATTAACCTATTCACAGATTATTCATTAACACAGACTCCATTTATTACTTATTATTAACATTGATGTTTTGATTTTTTTTGTTGTGTGCGGTTATATTCAGTAACAAGATGTTAGTCCCTTTGTGCTGTAAGTCCTGTCTCCAGTTCTGTTGTATGCTTGGCTGTTTCATCAAGCCAACACTAATGGTCTTTTTGTGTTCAAGGAAAGTCTAGTTTGTCTTCAGTTGGTAATGCTGTTGAATAAACTAATCGTTTCAGAGTGTAGCGAGAAATCAAAGCTACCAAAGAGGTCTGTGTTGTTTTGCGGTTATTTCATTAATTTCAGTAATGATCACAAATATAAGTTGCTTTGTTTCGTGCAACATCAAAGACAATTCTCTTGTCCTTTTTTGAATCGTCGCCTCAGTTACGAAATTGTGTGAGAGCCAAAAACTCTCAATTCAGGTGTGAAAAAAGTGTATTTCCAAAATTGAGGCTAAAATGTTTTTTCTTTAATGGTGTCCTGGACGTTATTTGGGTAACTGAAAATTGGAATAACAAAATGACATCTTTTTGTCTTTTGAAATGTTCTATACAAATTATAGCACTTCCGCCTTTATTTTTACGATTTCTTCATCTGATATGACAATTTATGGAGTTATGTTTCTCTGTATTTTAGAATTTTTCATCTAAATTATGACACTTACGCCTGTATGTTATTATTTTTTTGTTTTTCACTATTATTGCATAGAATGTCCAAAAAAACCTATTGGAGAAAAGAACAACATATGCCACTTTGTTTCTCCGGAAAAAAAATGAAAATGGCACTTACGCCCTTTTGTTACTAAAGCAATGATATTATATAACTGAAATTTTTTTTGATTGAACACATTCTGTTCAACGTGATTATATTTATTCACTTTGATTTTGTTTACTTTCACGCTGATGGAATATCTGGACTAGTATTGATAGCAAGTGCTGGTAGTTTCATGTTTTGTATTCACGTTGATTACATATTTACATTGACAATTAATTGCCTTTGATTTCTATTTCGTTTCATCACTGACAATATTGATCATTAGTGTAATTATTTTTTATTTATTTTGGGAATACTAATGAGCTATTGAAGTATCAATGGAGTGTGTTTTGTTTGATGCTGGATAAATTACATAATAATCGTATTTGCAGTAATTTTTTTTCACAAATGATTACGTAATTGAGAGTTTAAGGCTGAAAATATTATCCTAGGAATAATTTTTCTCTATTTTTTTTTGTCCTGTCAGTTTTTTCTAGATAATGAAAATCTTCTTATGAACACTTTGAAGTTGAGCGTTAAATTTTCAGAAAATTGGCTGAAGAAAATTTGAGTAATTAATTCACTCGTGAAAAGGCTAAACGAGATGTGTCACATGCTCCCTGACAGAATGGCCCTGTGAGGGGTTAAGTTACGTTGCATTCCATTTGCATCCATTATGGAATCAACGTTACGTTACAACGTTCCACATGCAATTGCCGGGGCGAAGAATTTCGACGAATTTCAAATTCTACAGTTGAATCACCTGCAGCCACAATTATCACGTACATCGTTGCAGCGAGAACCTCTATATTCTCGAAAAGATATTCGCCGGAAATTTCGTTACACCGAGTCTACTTGGTAATATTTGTATTTCAGCGGGAAAATTTGAACTGAATCGAGAAATATCACGTTTCATCGTAGAAGATTTGATTTCTTTATAATTTGTAAAATTTGATGAAAAAATTATGAACAGAAATTTTTAAACATTAAAATTCATCAACCCTTGATATTGCTGCATAGAACATAAATAGCATGATATTTCCGCATTTTAATATGTTTCATTGCTTGTAGGTAAAAATGAAAGAATTTTGGTATACAGTTCTCAATGAATAAAGTATTACATCCTGAGGATAATTCCACAATAGAATCGAAAATTAATTGCGAATTGAATTGATTTATTTGTTACATTATGAGGTAGTGATCGCAAAGGCTGAACTTTAATTACTTATGAAAAAAAATTTTTTTATAAAACACTGACTCGACACTGATAGGAGGAAGAAGTTTTCAGAGTCGAGGCCAAACTGAGAAAATGTGAAAAAATTAATTAATAATGCGCACATAGTGCGGATTATTTTTTGCTAATTTTTCCATAAAGTCTCTCACTCCAAAAAAAATATTCTGGTTTTCTCTCTTCTCCCTTCGCGATATCTCGAGTTTGAAATATTGTGAGATTACGTTTATTCGCAGTTAATTAGCAAGCATAGCGAGAATCCTCGGAAGTCTGTCTCACTATTCTGAATTAATCGAGGTATACAAATATCGTAGATTCGTGTGGTTGGAACCTTTTAATCCACTCAACAGTCAATGTCGCAGAGGGTCTTGGTGTGAAAGCAGTGCAATATTTGCTGTGCAGCGCTATGAAGATAGGGAGATAGCGCATGTATACAAATACAGAATGGTGATGAGAATTGTTGTTGAATGAGTTAATGAGGATAAAACCATAGCTCATGAAGGTCTATGTTATCTACATGCCGAGGAATTTGAATAACGAAAATGTTATTGTACTGAAATTCTTTGGTAATGAGAGAGAATAGTAGCTCTACCAGCACAAGAATATTGAATTGATTAGTTTTGTTAGGCTTTTTTTTTGGTTCAGCAGAATGGTTCAGCTGTTTCTGCCTTCGGACCATGATTTGTTCGGTGAAATAGGTCTTATATAAATATTTAAAGGAGGTTAGGCGCTTCTCTTGGAGCTATCGCAACTCCACATCCTAGTTCATGTCCCTGGGTAGAGCTAAAAAGTGGTGCATTTCTTTCTGGTTTATATATCTGCTAGACATAGGTTATTTTGAAGGAGTTTGTCTGCCTGTATTATCTCACAAGCGGAGCTAGGATCCTGAATATTCCTTATAGTTTGAAAGAATGAGATGCCTCTTTACCGATTCGTTTTCAGTACTTAGAAATTTTCTGATTTTGATAGTCGGTTCCACTTCCATGTTTATTCTTTCAAAAAAAAACCACATTCCAAGATTTCATCGGACTGCGATAATCGAAATCGAATATATCGAAATCCTACAACGCCAAAATTTTATTTCGAATAAAATCCTACAACGCCTAAATTTCATTTCGAATAAAATATCGAATAAAATCCTACAACGCCTAAATTTCATTTCAAATAAAATATCGAATGAAATCCTACAACGCCTAAATTTTATTTCGAATATATCGAAATCCTACAACGCCGAAATCCTACAATGCCAAAATATCTGTTGGTAAGAACAATCAGAGCTTCCTTCTGCGGCACATATGAGGTGTCATAACTTAAGCGCCGATAAATAAAAATTCAATGTTTTTTCATTAAAATATCTCGCATAATATGTTACACTACTCTCTATTAATAGAAACTACCATTCATGATTTGAGTGGAGACAAATTTCCCTTTTAATTTTCAAAGATGATAATGCATAAAAAACAAACAAATATTGGTTGAGTTAGAGGTACAATTCGCAAGTTGCGCGTGAAGCGCGCGACATAATCTAGTAATGATCAATTTGAAGTGTCATGGGAGACTGGAGGGTTACAAAACACAATATTAAATGATCATCAGTTCAAGCCTCTTCAGGCTCTTGACATTTCCAGTATTTTGTCAGGTTAAACCTAAGTAGATTCATGTTAAGTACCAACAACATTGCAAATCGTTCAATAATACACAATCAACTATAGGGTGAGCAGTAGTTGAGCGAATGAGATTCGTCAGATAGCAGTAATCGGGCATAAGAAATTCGATGATTGTTCATATTCATTTGCAAAAAAAGCGAATTTAGGAAATAAATGTAATGATTGACATTTACAATTTATTCAATTTGGTCCGAATATCTCACATAACCTCAAATTAAAATATTCATATATATTCAACAGTTTCATAGGCTCTTTTCCAACTTGATGAACATTATATTGCGTCTCGAAGATTAGAAAAATTATATTTCGCTAGGATGCCGAATTTTTCCCAGGATAAACACTTTAAATAGTTCGATCACTGGACAAGTTCAAATACAGACTCACCCTGTGTTAAATTATTGCACTATTCTGTTTTGATTTTCTTTAAATCCTGAAATTTCCAAATATCTCTAGATTATCTCGAAATATTCGCCTACAGATGAGGGCATCAACGAAACTTCGAAAATCCATTAATTCTCGAAAATCAATTTCACTCACTGAATTGATTCTCAATAGATTCCGAAGTGAAATTAACTATCATTCCCCCACTTGATTAATTGCATCAAAAAAGACCAATTCGGGAACTATCGAGAATAGCAGTGACGTCAGCACACGATACAAAGGCTCCATTGGTGATAATGGATACGATCAACCAATGATTAGAGAGCCCTATACGAAATAACCAATAACGCTCTCATCTAGAGGAATTATGGTGTTGTGACATTGTTCCGTCGCGGATTTCATGAGGTATGCGTTCATGACATCAATCTCATATCAGGGTTACGTCCAGCCACGTCAGCATGACACTCACCTGCATAGCTCGGATATGCAAACTATCTATCCAGATGTAAATTTTAATTAACAATGTTGAAGAAGATCTGTTCAGATAAAAGATTAATTTTATAAAATTACGCGTAGATCATTTTGTGAATATCTCCGGAAGAATAAGGTGGTGAAAAATTCTTTTTTTTTAAAAAAAAAACCTTTTTTGCAGTCTGTGGAATTCTCTACGAACATGATCTCTCGACGTTTCGTGGAAATGGGGGAAAATCACAATGAGAATGACATTAGCACATATTTGATCATTTTCTTGATTATTTTCAAGAAATAAATTATTATGAAGAAAATATTCAAAAAATTTGTACTTATAGTTTTTTAGAATTCTATGTGTGCGAATTTTTCATCCTTCACGAAAGAATTTACTCGTAAAGGGAAACTAAAAATTGTCAGGTTTCTGCGTTTTTTAGTGTCAAAAATCGAACCCCCAGACAAAAGTTAGTTAAATTAATTCAATTCATTTTATATTTTATATTGTCATTGAGACGAATCGAATGCTTGAAATATTGTAGTTGAGAAAATGCCATTACTGATGTTTTTGTACAGAATTTGAAGCCATTGATTCATTTTTCCAGTCGTAATGGCTTCTTTAATAAATCAGACGTTAATGTTGGAGTCACGTTGTAAAAATTACTCGAATCGGATGACGAAGGATAAAAGTTTTCTATCATTTATCGATCAACCATGATCGAGATTATTTTCTGAAAGCATCTGAACTCTGATTGAAAGGAATATCTCGATACTTCTGAATTCAACTTCTAAGGAGTATTCAGAATACATGGGGTCATTGGCTTCTCAAAGGATTTCAAGAAAATTAGTTCGTCATTTCCTCTTCAAGCGATATCAATTCAGGAGTTGTTAATTGATCATGTGAAAAATGGAAAATTCGAGCATTCAATGCTTCGGGCTTATGAGAAAATTGTGAAGAGAAATGAGTCGGTCGAAGTGACAAGCAATTGAAATCGTTGAGAATGCTGAAAAATATAGGAATTATTCTGCAGAAATCTTGCAAGCTACGAGGTTTGTGAGAATTTGTCAAGAGATATTTTTCGCAAGTCGTACAATTCTTCATGAAAAAAATTTGCTGATGAATTTCGTCAAATCTGCACATTTTCAAAATATTTGCTGAATAATCTCGACATTTTTTTTGGATGCAACATTTTTTTTTTTGCTCTGGTTTCTGTTGTCCAGGCAACGAGTGTCGTAATTCTTGCTAGAAAAGCCTCCGCTCCTGTTTTTTTTTTTGTAATTCGACTGCCTTGCGAAAAAAAAGGATTGCAATAATTCTGTTATGGCCAAGAGTCTAAAGTAATCATTTCTATTTCCGAATTTTTTAACTTCATTCCTGTATCCTCGGTTCTTATTATCACAAAGCAAAGATCCAGAGACAAGCTCGAAATTAAGCTTTTTTCCATTAATTTCTCCGGAGATATTCTCAACAAATCTGAGATCGAAGGAACGATACGAGATTACACGTTCAATTTTCACTCAAAAAGGTCAGATCTTCGAAAATAATTCCAGAAAATAAATTTTAATTCGTGCTTTCCATTGAAAATTGCCTCAACTCTTCAATGGAATCATCGAAAATATTTTATCTCAAGTACTTTCATTGATATTCATCAATTGTCTTCATGCGAAACACGATATTCCAACTGAAATTCAATTTATCCTCGTCCATTTTACCCCATTCCCCCTCGAATATTTTTGCTTCCTCCATTTTTCGAATATCATGGAATCCTCGATTTATCATTGTATACAACAATTCCAAAATGCCTCTTCCTTTCACAGATAATTCCACGAAAAATAATACACTCCCATCTATTACTCCAAAAATGATAATAATCTTCGAATCACCCATACTTTATTTCCCCATATTCTCAACAGAAACAGAAAAATGAAGAATAACAAATAATCGTTAGGCTCTCTATTGTACTAGATGATATTCCCCTTCAGAGACACGAGGTGTAGTAGAAATACGAAAACTAGCGAGTCACGCAATTGATTCGCTATTCATGGTCTCACTTGATTGCTCAAGGGGCGAATTAATCAAGAGTACATGTACACTATAAATATTTATCGCAAGATAAGATAAACGGATGTGAAAAACTAGAAGAGGAGTCAATTTGATTCTTGTTGATGGATTATACAAGAGCTTGATCAGTAATGGGGAAAAAAAGTAAAGATGAACATCTTCAGTGAATTATTTGGGTTATGTAATTTTTTTTTGAAAATCCTTGAAATAGTGCGATCGCAAAATGATGTTTCGTAATAATCTAATGGAATTAAAATATGAAATAATCTTTATTCATATATGCCTAAAACATCTCGGACCTAATTCTCACATTTTGAGTCGAGAAGTCCATTCTTTTTACATAATTTTCAATAAGGTAAGTCCTTACAAACGCGTTGTAATACCGAAGCATTCTATGCCAAACGCATATACCCCTCTGCGTTACTGTTCGAGGTAATAAAGGAAAATGTTTTATATTTGATTAAGAAAAAAATTTTTTTTCTTTAACAACAAACCTTTTGCCTAATTAACATGATGGAAGCAAATCACGAGTAAAAAAACACAGATTCTCCTGTATAATTCCAGAACAGTGCTTTTTGAACAACTTTTTTCCAAAATTAATGCATAGCGCATCAAAATATTGGATTGTTTTTGAAAAAGCCATGATTTTTTCGACCGATTTGTTTAAAAAATGTTCTTTTTAAAAACGAATGTTATTTCAAAACGGTTACAATGTGATAAACGGAGGGGGTCGAGTACTGTGATCATATCTTGGCAACTTGTAGTCGTCAGACGATCTTCATTCATTATGGTTTCAAGAGGAAGAATTCTTCTGCACTTATAGTTGTTCAAATTTTTCCCAGCTCGTTTAATCTAACGATACGTCTGCCACTGCATGAGACTATATTCTTGGCTGCGACTGTCACAAGTGAACTATCATGGTTTTCATTTCGTACATTATTAGCATCTCGAACACAGCTCATGGCTGTTCAGAAAATGACAGGATCCATTGATTCAATAGGAGAGACCAGGGCAAAACGGACCTGCTGATCAAAATAATTGAGATTTTTTTTTACGAGTAAAGACGTGTTCTGAAAAATTAAAAAAAAAATCCACCTATAATGTCCACATATTAGAGTATCTTCTCAAATTATTTTCAGATTTTTCCAATAAATCCTTCAGTCCAACTAAATTGCTGGGTCATGTTGCCATGGAAATCTATCCCACCCCACGCCCTCTTGTATACGTGTGGAAATTCTATTTTTATAAACAACCGAAATTATTTATTGCAAATTTCTTTATGGAAATTCTTTTATCCCTTGGCAATCGTTTTTTTTTTATTTATTTAGATATTTCTGGAATAGAGTCAAATTTAACCCAGAAAACAGATAAAGAGATAAAAAAAACGGCCAAATAAAGCAAATAAGCGTAATAAAAATTCAAATTATTACAGGAACATTTCATAATACTTTCTTTCACGAAATTATTCTCGCCTGTCACCTCTGAGGAAGAAAGTGAAAGAGCTAGCCAAATCCAGCTGCATATCTTTCAAGAAATTGGAGAATTGAGGGAGAATAAAAGTTTGTCCAGATGATCGTAAAGATAATTTCCTCGGTAGTTTCATGGAGGGGTGCTAAAGTGACTACAATCATTCCTTAATTCCCGAGATAATTATCATCTGATACTGTCTTAATTTCTCAACCATTTCCTTACGTTACCATGAGATTCAAGAGATTTCTATTTCTGACAGGAAGAGAAATCGAGAGAGAAAGAGATAAAAGAGGGAGAGGAAAGTAAATAAAAGGGATATCATGGTTACGATAAAAGCGTGAGAGAAGGCATAAACTCGGGCAATGGCCGATTGGGATGCTCCGGGATTCCCCACTCGAACTCTCGTTTCCCCGGATTAATCAATGAATCGACCTTGCGTAACCAAACCCAGGATTTTCACTCATTCCTTTCCAATCTCGTGTTGTTTATCTTTTTCTATTTTTTTTCTTTCCAAAAAATACACAGATTGCAAGCGAACTGTCTAATGAAATTGGAGCAGAAGTTATCGCATTAAGTTGATTATAATTGAATGCTTAGATTGATTGTTTCAACAAATTTTTAGTGACATGATTGAAAGTCAAGAGGAGTTAAGTTCAAATGATGAATCTCTACTCAGAGACCTGCATTCATTCAAAGCTGCTTAAAAAGAGAATTTTAATAATGAGCATTTGATTCTCAGCAACAACGGAAAAATATTGCCGCAAAAATCCAAAATAAAAGCAAACAAAATGAAGAATTAATATGAAAATTTATCATTAAAATGAGAAAATAATGAAAAAGTAATTAAAAATAAAACTGGTCATGTGAAAATTCATAACATCTAATTGTTAAAGCATGTGGAATTTTCTGGCATCTACAATTAAATAGATCCAGTGATTCATTCGTGCCTTGGAAATTCCCAATTGAATAAAATATCAATCGAACTACCCCTGAATGGCAACAGGTTTTACATTAAAAATCGTCCAGAGGCACAGAAGAGAACGAGAGAGATAGAGATACATACTCTGAACAATACGGCTGCGACAGTCTCCCCCTCTCTTTGCCCTTTCTCACAAATATCGTCTCCAACAGGCGAATAGTTGTGGTAGTAGACTCGAATGAGATGTGCAAGAGAGATGAGACGAGAAAAACGGAGGAGAGGGAGAGAGAGGGAGTTTGGAAACGAAGAGGTGAGGCTGGTATTCGCATTGCATCCCGCACATCTCGCAGGTGCAGGGCGTGGTACCTTGTCGGGCAATATCGATTACAGCCCGGGCGGTTGCGCATTCAAGTCTCAACACGTGGAGACGTGGACGCGGCTAGACTAAATTTGTGTTGCCCTATATTTTAGGTCCGCACTCATCTGCCTCTCAAAGATTGATTGCTTTTCCTCTATCCCTCGTTGCAGTCATTCTCCTCCCCTGCTCTTCAACCGAAAGAGGACATGGAACAGGGGGGGAGGGGGTGGGGTGGAAGACGGGGGGGAGGGGTGAAAGAGAAATTCTCTCTCGTCTTTCCTGTCGTGTCGCTGTCAAGGAAGCAAATTTGTCGGACATTGCTGAATGGTGTCAAACTGTGAGACATATAAGGTGGCTCATTTGAGGGTCTTGGGAAGGACGAGGGCTTTGGGCTTTTGATGAGACATAGACCAATGGGCGGTTGTTACGGTGGCTGTTTAAATGTTGGCAAAACCAATGTGATCGAATGTCTCTTTAGTAAGGTACACCACAAAATAGAGTAAGATGCATCGTTAGTTGAGAATTTTATCTTGAAGGGGAATCTTGTTACTTACAATTCATTTTGTTGGCGCATTTCAGATGAAGAGTTCGAGGATGATTACGGAATTTTCAAGAGATCGGGTGATTGAAGTGAATGAAATTTGGAAAGTTCTTAATCTTGGGAAATTTGTGGATTGATGGGTTTTTTTGGTTGAAAAATTGAATTGAAGAGAGTTTATTGAATTAAGCAGATTCTTACGTTAATGAAGAAGAATGTTGAGCTTTGGTCATAAATTTTAGTTATCTGGAAAGTCGTTTAGTGAAAGGTGAAAAAATTCGTTGCTTCTATCGTCCGTTTGAAGTTTCATCTTTTTGAAATTTTAGAGCTCAGGGATTTCCATTTTCGAGTGGAAATGAAACCCTTCATCTGAGCTTGAAAATCTCCGATTACTTGCACGATGTGCTTCATGGTGGAAGTACAATAACTGCTTTCGGGATATCGGAGATTGTTTTCAGATAGTTTTTGGAATTGTTACGAAATGTAATCGGAGATGATTCTTTTTATCAATTAGCAATACTGAATGCTACGGCTGCAAGTACTATTGCGTAAGCTCTTATGTAACGTAGGGGCGAAATATTAGGGAGTTAGTGTATTAGAGAAATCAGAGGAGAGATTAGGGCGGAGAAATCTGGAAAAGATTTTTCCCCATGTTTGAATTGAGCTGGAAGTTATAACGACATAATAACTTTTTCGACCTTTTGACTAGTTGAAAAAAGTCGACAAGATTATATGGACATTCCAAGAAGTATTAAAGTACCCTAAGTAGTAGGTCCGAATGATCCACTTTTCTTTCCAAGTTCTCATCATTATTTCAATATTAGAGGGATGTTCATGATATTAATAAATTTTTATTGAATATTATGATACATTTTTAATATTGCTTTGCATTTGATTCATGTTGTTCCAGCCTCTAGGACTATCGGTTGGGGAAAGTTCTGATTTTAAATATCCGATATGGCTATGATAGATTTTTTTCCTATAATTAATTGGATTAATCGTGACTATTTTTCCAGTAACAGGCATTTTTCATGAATTGAGAAATAATAGGCATTCTGACTAACAAGAATATATATGGTCATATAGAGAAAAAAATGGTCTGTGACTGTGAATTGTTGTATCGAAACTGAAATTCAATTTTGCTAATGGAGTTCAGTGTTAACCTTTTTTTTTTGCTTTTCCAAAAATCAATTTCGGCTGAAACTGTTCGGCCCCACGAGGTGGATTTAGCCTTTAAAAAAATCTACTCATGCTCCTCTATTACAAATGACCAGAATAAAAGAAGAAAACTTCATATGAACTGCTTGGATATCCTTAAAGCTTGAATTTGACATCGATTCAATAAATTTTTATTTACTGTAAGCAGTTATTTTATAAAGGATGAATTCGATTCAGATAAAATTCGAGTTAGAGCTGAAGATAACTCACCCCATGACCTGCATTTCATGTTTCTTCTATTCAACAATTCAATAATTCAGAGAATAGCTTGAACTTCAGTAACTATATCTCAAGCAGAAAATTTATCGACGCGCAGTGACCGGATTCGGACTAGATGAGGTCAAGTCATTTGGCTAATCTCAGATTGGATCAACAGAAGATTGGAGCAGAGAAGGGCAGACGTACGGTTGACTTGTATCAAATGCATTTCAGCATGACACTGAGCAAGGCAGCCATTGCAGAATCCCAGGTTCATTTTCCTCACTATTCACTTTTTGCGAATATCTTGAAAATTAAGCGAGATACACAGTTTTCAATTTTTCAAGATTTTCAATCACTTCACAGTATTTAGCTCTATTTTGCACACAATGTTTCACTTGTATTTCTCGATTAGGAGTCGTCATTAACGCAGTTCAAGTCCACAGTCCCCGTTCAGTCCGGTCTCATGTTCCTACCGATGACGTCATATACCTGTGTTTTAAGCGTTCTAACCGAACATTTATTGCTTCCGAATGGAAGCTTTGTAATCGTAATTTTTTTCAAGTTTGAGAGTTCATCATAATATGACTGCAAATGGCCCAAAACGTCAAAAACTGCCGTTTTTAAAAAATGTCTCTTGAGAAAATAATTGAGAGTATTAATTAGTCTTGTAATGAATAAACGAGGAAATTCAAGGAAAGGGCGTATTTAGTGTTTCATAAACACAGCTGACGTGTAATTATTTCAGTTCTCATATTCAAATAACATCCTTCTTATTCTAAGAACTTCATATACGTCTGAGTAATCCTAAATGTAATCCTAAAACTGTCACGTCCATTGCTCATTTCTCATTGATTGACGAAAATTACGCTAGATCCAAAAAAACGAAATAGGAATGCACGATAAAACAATTTTTTGAAGCAATTATGTATCATTGCTCCTAGTTTAACTGGGAGAATCATCATCAAAAAAATTGAAAAAATAACTTCGAACAAAAAAATGATAGAATTTTCTTCTATGAGCTATATGAAATCAATAATTGACTTGCCATGCGGTCAAGAAGTTAGTTATCTTTAAAAGTTCATTTTCGAGATATTCTCAAAAAACAAATAGCAAAGAAAAAAATTGAATAAGGTTGAATAATATTTTCATTGGGCACTGATTTTCAAGAGGAGGAAAATCCTCAGATAAATACTGAAACATTTCCAATGACTCTATCCCTTCTTCCATGCATATTCAGCGCACCTTTTTTTTCTCCCTCTCTTTCTCTACTGATAAAAATGTCTGGAACACGAAGAATTTTCCTGTGGGCTATTGACTGACCAAATAAAATTATACGGATGCTCACGATCTCCGTATATTTAATGAAATTATACGAGGCGATACTATGATTCCAAGGACCTCGTCGTCCAAGCACAGTTGGGTGATAGAGGAGGAGGATAGTAGAGGGTGAAGATGAAGAGGCAAAGAGAGAGAGAGAAGGAGGGTGATTGAGTGGCCTGAGGCGAGGACGGAAGTTGTGAAACCGTCGTGCAAGAGGGAATGGCTTTAATGCCTCTGCTAGAACAGAGCGTCTGTTCTGGGATCTGACCGAAATGGCTCACCCTTGTACGCTACTTTTGGTTGTATATAAGACGCTCTAGTATTAGTAGAGTTTACTAGAAATCGTGGGGGAGTATTGTAAAGGTACTGTTTGAGATTTCTCAGTTTGTCTTGTGTCCTTATGTGCTGCTGCTTTTTTTTTATGGGACAAAGTGGAAGAGGGAGGGAAAAGAATGATGGATAATAGAGGCTAGTTCTCTTGACTTTGGAATTCTCTCGCTCGTTCCCTCGTTCATTCCACGAATAACGCATCCTGAGATAATACAAGTGGGTAATTGGAGTGAATTTTACGAGCAAGCTCGAAGAGTTTTGAGGAATATTATATAATGGTGAGCTTCTTCATGAAAGATTATCTTCTTATGATAATTATTTTGAGGAAAAGTCATTAGTATGGGGATAAATGGAGGACTTGTTATCGCTCATACTTTGGTGAGGGTTTTCAGCAATTTCGTTTCAAATGGAAATTGCTCTTCTTTATTACAGATAAAAGGAGAAATTCTTGGGGTAATTGGAGTGAGTTTTTTTTCGGGGATTGAGGGGGAGGGATGAGAGTTTTCTCACATGCCTATCGGCTTTTTGCTATTTTCACTTGTGCTTATTCCTTCGGACATTCAGATCCGCCCAGTTCCTCCCTTTCAAACTTTCTGATGATTCATAACTCTAATTCTGACTCTTTCCGAGAGGCTTCTCCAATGCTGACGAAGTAAATTCAGTGATCTACATCGTTAGATCGGCAAAATAACGAGATTAGGCTGAATCATGAAGATGAGTTATTTTTTCACAAGAGATTTCAACCCTTGTAGTACACACCTCTGAGCAGAACTTCGGAGCACATTCGGGGTCAAATTGACCCCAGTCCATTTTCTGAGTACTACACCTAAAAAACTATGCAATTTTTCGAAATTTATGGTATGAAGTTTTTTGTAAATAAAACAATGTACTTTCGAATACAATCATCATTGGTTCGATTCAACTATTTGTTGATGATGGAAAAATTAATCGAAATCGGAACTCTTTTCTGAAGTCGGCTAATTTGAATAAAAAAGCGTATAAGCGTCGGATCCCAGTATTTGAAATATTTTCATTCATTTCATCATATTTTAAGACAAAAAATTTTTTGGAGTCAAAATGACCCCCAATGTACTCCAAGGATTAATTCTTTGAGCAAAGGTCTTAACCCTAGAACCAGGGATCGCACAAATGAAATTCGATAATTAATGAAAATAATTTATTACTGATAACTATTGAACAGTTTAAGAGGCCGTCCTTGAGTTGATGTGCGCTATATGGTGTTTTGGAAAAGAGAAAAGATATAGGTAATTAACTGGATTACTAATTTTTTGAGGATAAATACGTTGATTAGCTTGGTTAGTGGACAAGGTTGAACACTGGATGACTCATCCTAACCATCCAAATTCTAATTGAGTCTAGGATACGCTCAGGAACTTTCAGAATTTTTGCGTAGCTGTTCATGGAGAATTAACGAATTTGAAGACATCATTAAGCTACAGGTAATTATATCCTTCAATTTTAGCTGTAACTTTTTTTCAAAAATCTCTCAATAAAACAATTTTTCCATCATTTTTCCTCCACTCGCTCAGCATCCTCGATTTATCACGGATTTTCATCTTCGTGTAATAAAAATGTTGAATTTATAAAATGTAATCTCAGAGACACGGTCAAGTATATTCACCAAATAACTCTGGCAATAGCACCTCATATTTCAAGACCCGAATGAATCTCACTAGTTCAATTCAAAAATTGTTTTTGTTATGCATAAAAAATGAAATTTCATGTGAAATGAGAAAAATGAAGAGAAATTGAAACTTGAAAATATGAAAATAATGGAAAAAATAGAATAGTAATGGAGAAAAATGAAAAAATCATGAAAATTTTGATGAATCCATGAGATTATAGAATATTGATGAATCTCATCACATATTCTATTTATATTCACATGATACTCGATACTAATTCCCTAGATAGTGTAAATAATTTCAATCATTATTCCAACGAAAAAAAAAAATCTGCCAATCACGAAATGAAAAATTTATTGAAAACAAAAATTAATGAAATTATTAATATTCCCCGATGAAAAAAAGCAGTTCGAGTACAGCAGAAAGAAAAACTTGGCTTTGATGCGAGAATAGAGGAATAAAAAAATATAGGAGAGAAAAAACAGTTGAGTCGAAGTGGTAGATACCTCCTCAGTCAGACAGGTGGAGGTCCTGGGGGAATCCCCGGGGCATGTACAACTCTCTACCCATCGGCTCTGCGAATCGGTCACGTGATGCCATACTTATACATCCTCGCTACGATTCTCTTCTCGCTCTATTCTTATCTCTATTTTTATTCCTCTATCTACCATCGCCTTTATCTTTCATTTTTCTGTAGAAGGGAGGATCGATAAAAGAGAATAAAGAAAAAAATGAAAAAAAAAAAAAACAAAAAAGAGGAAAGACGTGAGAAATGTGGAAGAAAAGTTCAAGCGAGAATGTCAGTCGTTTCTTTCTTGGAAAAAAAACAATCATTCCTTTTTTATTTTGTCATCTACAAAAAGTTCTTCATTCAAAAATAACGATCGATTGTGATCAGTAGTGAAGTCACACTGTTATTCATATCTTTGGGAAGGGTGGGATTGAATGGGCTTTTGAAATGAAATGGACCTTCATTAATTATTCCAAAAACTTCAATTCTGATCATGTTTTTGACAATATATCGATGAATGATTATTATTATTATTTTCATCATTTGCTAGAATTCTGGAAAACATCGGAGGATTGAATTCGAAGCCGATCAAAAGTTCGGATTAAGAAGAATTAGAATTTGATGTTTCGAAAATTTTTAACTATTCAAAAAAAATTTCGGAGAAGACCAGGGTAAAATGGACCTGTGTGCAAAACGGAACAGAATTTTTTTCGAGTGAAGATTTTCTTGGAAAAATCTGAAAAAATTATCCAACAGTGTAGATGTGTCGCAGCATGTTCTCAATTTTTTTCAGATTTTTCTACGAAGTCTCCTACTCCCAAAAAAATCTATGATCATATTTTACCCAAGTTTTTCTTATTTAAAAAATTAATTCGGTGAATCTGGTGGGAAATAGTGGAAGACTTTTTTTGTAAAAAATTTTACGAGCTCCAAAAAAAAGTCTCTCGATGAACTCTATTAAACTAAAAAAAAAAAGCAAACTCTATTAAACTTCATAATTCACGAGATATTCTGAAAATCACCGAAATAGTCTTGTTCCATAAATAAACAAAAATACCAACAATTTTTCCAAAATTATAAATTCCTATTAAATCTCAAAAAATCCTTGATTCCTGATAATTAATCAATTGATTTCGCTTCCCAAGATATAAATCTAATTTTTAATCAAAAAATCCCTATCATTGATCATTAATTCCCAGAATATTCACGATTGTATTGATGAAGTTAATGAGAAGAAGACGGATGAGAAATTGGAGCTATTAGTGATTCGCAGATTCGTTGATTCGCGAGTGAAAAATCACGGGGAACTTCATACCTCAGTACGTACGTTTGACGTCACTCTTACCTAGTTTTCCCCCACTCTCTGAGGATTGGAGGGAGGAAAACGAGATTTCCGAGTATCGGGTCGTCGTACCGGGAAACCGGTAATAACTCCCCCCACCCCACTATTGCCCCTACTCTCCTGCCCTTCCATCAAGCCGTGCGTTTTATTTTTAGAGGTATTGCAATCATACTTTTTTCACTTCTCCTTTTTTCTTCTCAATTTTTTCTTCTCTTCCCCTTTTATTATTATCATTATTATTATTTTTGTAGCGTCTCATTTATTTACGATTCTAGTTGGAGAAGCAATTTCGGACGCTCTCTCGACCCTCTTCAACATTTTCAAGATGGTGGGATAGAAAACTTTAATGCATCCATCCCTCGTTCTCGCGGAATTCGTTTCCATTCTTTTGAGATTAATTATTTCTTTTTTTTTTTTTCTTCATTTTTTTCGCTCTACTCATTCATTTCTCTCCTTTCTCTCTTTATTGTAGAGAAAGAAACCGAAATAATGGTCCGAAAGGTTCAAAGTTATTCAGTGAGGCTGGAAAATTTGCATTGTATCTTTAATAATTTCAATTTTTTTTTCGCTCTCTTTCTGCTTGCAACTTGGCGAACATGATGAATGTTTTCATTTTTTTCAGGGATAAAACCTGAAGTTTTAGGAGAAAGAAAAATTCTCATTCGGATTAATTAGTACTTTGGACTCTCTTCATTCTTTGTGGAAATAATAGGAATTTTTTGATTAAGGCACGTTTATCATTGAATGATCCGTTCATTTGAGCGAATTAATCACTCAATTTTCTCGTCAATTCACATTGAGTCTGGAATTGATTATCATAAAGTGACACTGAAAATAGCGGACATCTGATAATTTTCTTTTTTCCCTCAACGGATAAATTATTTAAAAAATGAAAAATAGGCAAATGTGGAAAATCCAAAAAATTATAAGTGAGAATTTTATCAATAACAAAAAACCTTATTTGTTGGAAAAACAAGTTTTTATTACAAATGTGTATTAGTTTCGTTATCATATCATGAATATAATCGTGTGTTCAAGAAATTACTCAATTTTTAATGATCTATTAATCACGAAATCATCGTAATCAGTCTTCACTCTATTCACCCTATTTCACGAAAATCCAGAAGATGAAAAGGAAAGAGAATCGAATTTTCCCAAAAATTTTGTAATCAAATTCAATCAAATATAATATAAACTCGTTTATTTTATATTCATTATCGTATTATTTTTATTATCGTATTTATTATCGTAAATTCTCCGAAGATGAATTAAGAATTTCTAGAGGGAATAAAGATGAATTAATTCTTAAAAAAGATAATTTAATGTTCATTTCTATCAATTCAATGAAATTTAATTGTAATAAAATTTTGAGAATGATTGTTGTAAGGGTTGATAAAATGAGGTCAAATATACAAGCTCAAAAGAATTGTGTTGCATGTGCTTCTTTATCAATTTGTATAAGTGAATCATTCGCAATTTCATTTCCAAGAGCCTGAGGAAGCTTGAATAATAAGCGAAACGTTGCAAATTGACAATCATTGAGTATTGTTGTATTACAAGCTCTCAATCTCTCATGGAACTGTGCAATAATAATTATGATCATGAAAAATGAATTCGTCCATCAAGTACTGAAAGAAAGTTGAGAATGCCCAAGTGGGATTTGAGCCCGCAACCTTCGGATTACCAGCAATCAATATCAATCAAAGTTGTTTTCAAATTATTAAACCCAAACAGTTACTCTTACGTCTGTTTGAGAATTAACTTTTCAATATATCAATGACTAAGCTGTTAATAACATCTGTGCAACAGAGAGCGTATGAAATTTCCTGAATTTACTCAAGTACATTTCAGTTCAGATTATAATATACGAAAAGCTTCATTGAATTTCAAAGTTTAATCAATGTTTAATCACAAATACACTATGTCGTTTGATTATAATGTATAATCAAGAGCACTGGTATTTTGTATATTGATTGATTCAGATGAAAATGTTTGGTGAACGACAAGGGTGGCTGATGGAGGATTCAGAGGTCGAGAGAGAACGGATGTGGGGTTTAGTGTACCGAGATTGCTGGGAATACATCGACTCGTTATACACACTCAACACAGTGTGCAAGCCATTCACACAGCCGTCACTCACTCCTCTATGTTACAATATTTTGCTCCATATACCCCATTTTCTCTGGTAACCAGTCTTCTCATTTGGATATATCCCGAAGCAGCAGCACATGCATCAGAACTGGTTATAATTAATTTATCATACCTCTTTGTCTCACATCTCATGCCTAACCCTTGTATTTTGCCTTTTCAATTCTCTTGTTTTTCCCAAATTGTTGGAAATTGTTTTCGAATTTTTTTTTTAGAAAAGCTGAACTCACTACAGCAAAACATTGGATTTTTTTTCTCAATTGTACTCAATTCTCTTTGCCAATTGTCCATTTCAGGAATTCTCTTTGATCCAATTTTTCATTTGGAGATTTTTTTTTTTATTGATTTTCATTTGGAGATTGTACACGAGATGAACAAATTTTAAATTAGAAAAATTCCACGTTTTTCAAGGAGAACTGAATTTTTATTAAATTTTCATTATTTGTGGAGTTATTGGCAGCCCGATTGGGAACAATAAAAATTGAATTCAATCATTTGGCTATTGGCAATTATTCACGGGAATAATTGAAATACGAGAAATGATTTTAATGAGGTTTTTTTTTTGGATTCGGGAGAAATGAATATTTTTGGAATGTTATTGTTTGAAATTGGAATAGTTAATGGTTTTTAGTAAAATTGGAATTTTATGAGATTTAGCTCTCGAGAATTTGGATGATAGGATAATTTTATTGAAATTGGAATTGATTTATTTCAAGTGAATTATTCTGGTAATGAATGAAATTCTGGGGAATCTGTGGAAATTGTGATTTGGGGTGAATGGATCAGTGAAGAAGCCATTAAGAAGATTTTGTAATTCATGAATCTTTAATAATTTGATGATTAATGGAATGAAAGATTGTATTAATCATATCTAATTCAAAACTGAGCGCAAATTAAGAGCAATAACGAAATATTGAATTGTTTTGTGTGAATGATGTCGAATATCATTATTTAAAATGAAAAAAAGTCCATGTCATGGTTATTTTTATGATGAATTCTACAAATGACGGGGGAAGGATGGAACTGATCATTTGTTTAAAATTCTGTTGAAAAAACTTATATGGTAAATGATTATCTCTTCGGAAGGCAATAATAATGGAAACATAAAATAATAAATGAAAATCATTTTTTAAAAACGATTTTCATTCAATATTTCGAATCTCTATTCTGGATTATCAATTCAATTATTTTAAATCCATTTCCGTGCCATTTGCATTTTCTGTTTCAATTTCTTTATCAGGAGTTTCCAAACGTCAATTTTTTTTACCTCCTCTTTCTTTTAGTCGTATGATTTTATTTCAAAATTTTTTACCGTCTATTTTTTATTTTCTTCTTTTATATTTCAACTTTTATGCCAGGAATATTCATTTATTCCCTGTTTTTTTCAATTTCATTCTATCGTCAAAAGAATAATCTAATTTTATAGAGATAATTCGATTTATATTCGTTTTTTTCCAATTTTTCGTAAATTCTATAAAATATTTCTCAATACTCATTCAAATAGTCATCTATTATTTTTACAAATATCGAAACGAACGATCGTTTAGATATCGAATGGGTGTTTATGATTATACCAAAAAAATTTTACCCCTGAGGAATTCCAATCTCGATTATTATTTTCTGGAAATTTATTTTTTCAATCACAGCTTGGGGACAAATGCGTTCTCATAATTATGAAAGTGAATTTAGAATAACGTGCGCTGCAACTTCGCGTCACGTTGCTAAGGTAATCGATATATCTATAGATACGGCAATCAATCAATATAGATATATCAATTACATTAGCAACACGACGTGAACTCACAATGCGCATCCTTGCAAATTCACCTTCAATATTTGCCTGAAACTATTCCCGAGCAAATGTCTAAAAGTTGAGTCGGGAAATCCATATATTTTCCCTTTTCTCAATGGGATAATCCTCCACGAACCTACAGTAATACCAATGGATTCCCTACTGAGAGCATATGTCTTTCTGCATTAGCGTCGGAAACAAAAATAGGGACTTCAGTGGTGCAGAGGTACAATAGCATCAATCGATTATTTTGCGGGTACTTTTTTCGGGTAAGAAGCGCAAGACAAGTGCAGCAGCTCTGGAAAGGAAAGATATTGAAGCGATGCTGAAGATCTATAATGAAGAAACACCAGAGTGACTACAAAAAAAATTATTCATCCTAATATCAGTGGAGTAACCTTAGAGAGGAGGTGAGGGAACGACAGCAACTATACACCACTTCAAAGAGGAAAAAGGTGCCGATGGAATGTGCACTGGAAGGATTGAATTCACCAAAAAACATACTGCTATTTGTTTTCATTGTGATATCTGTTGATTTTATTCCAAAACACGAGGAAAAAAAATTAGTATTTTTCGCCCCGAACCAGGAGCAACTATGGTGGTGCGGAGGCAGCGCTATCTTTTCTGGTATACAATCTATATACTATTAAGACAGCCCTGATGCGAAACTGATAAGTTCATCGTCAGTAAGGCCTGACAAAGGATAGCCTTAGCTTGACTTCCTTGAATACTATGATATTCAAATATTCAGCTTTCCTGGATGAGAATAAGATGCGGCGGATCTGGCTTTCTGATGCACCTGGTTGCATGAAGGAACCCTGATGAAAAACTGATACTGAATCAGGGTAGCCCTAACCTATTTTCACTCAGGATTACCGACCTGTTCCAAAGGTGTCAGTCTGAAAGCTAGACTCACGCCATGGCCGGATAGATGTCCGCTCAATGTCCAAATTCCAGGCTCATGACGAAATAAAGCGAGTTAGCAAGCACAGAAAAGATCTCCATAGAATTCCCTCATCTCGCTTTATTGTCCATTTGTCTGGCATAGTGGATTAGACTGCAGATTCACGTGCCAGAGATCAGGTTTCGAGTCCCAACTGGGTAACCGAGTTGTGTAACTCATAACAACATGAAAAAGTCTCTAAAGACAGTTTGTGGCATGAAAAAAATCGGTAAACAAATCTGGCAGTGTAACTTGATTGTTAAGGGGTAACGGCAGACCCAGTAAATTTCCAATTTTCAAATCCATTGTTTGCTAATAATTATGAGCTTTTGCGTTAAATATCAGAAGCATTGACTTTCTAATTTCCTTACCCAATCGCTGCCACTTCTCTTTGATGGAAATATTAATTAATTTCGTCAAACAACTGGTTTGAAAATTTCATAAATACGATACGTTCCGTTACCCCTCAAATGCCAGCCGCGCAAGCATGCACAAATAACAAGCAGCAACATCTGACTTCATCCTTGAAATATTCGATTAATAATAATCACAAAAATAAACCGATGAATCCATTTCTCGTTTCGACTGAAGGGCTGAGTAATTCAATAAAAGCACTCGCCAATAATTCGTTTGAACGTACAGAATTTACATTGCTTGAAATTCATTCAGAACAATATTGAATTAACACAAATTCAGTCTCACTCACTTGAAGAAAAAGTTATATATTTCGTGTTTGTAACAATGAACGTGACTTTTATATATGTTAGATGAATTAATTACATGAAGCTCCATCGAACATTCTTGGATATTTCATTGGCAATTGCATGTTAAATTCATTCACAATTTCAAATTGCATTGAAAGTTGAAAATTATTCAATGAAATTCGCAACTAATATAGAACAAGTGAACGTGAATTTCCGATGATCATTTGAATTTTCAGGTGCAATGTGCTATTAAATTTTACGTTTATGAGAATTTTCAATTTGCCACTCGATTTGTTCATCATTATTATTTTAATTTGGTTCTTAATATTTCGATTATTTGAAATTAATTTCTCCAGTTTGAATATATATCTACACCTATAATTGTGTTCAATCTGGAGAAACATCATGAAAATTGAGTTCTCAGGAAATATTGGACGAATTGGGAAAGATTTTCTTCTCTACTAAAAGGAGATGAAGAAGAATAGATCAAGAAAAAGAAATGAAAATGATGGCTGAGAAATTTTTTCATTTGCAATTTGTAAAAAAAATCAATTATTCTGAAAGTTTCTTTCCTTTCCAATGGGTTCAGAATTTCATTTCTCATAATAATGAAAATAATAATGATATTAAGCTTAATAGGAAGGTTGGGAAATAAAAGTATAAAAATTCCCAAATATTTTTCTTGATTAGATATTATCAAAAAAAAAACTCATTTTCATGAAAAATATTCAATATATTTTTTTTCATCAAAATGACATTAAACACTGAGTAATTAATCTCAATGTTCCTATCACACTTGAAAACTGCAATTACAAGGAACAAAAACTTCATTCCACTCACAATTTTCGTCATGATTAATAAAAAAAATTGGCGGACCTGAAAATTGCATTCTCTCTCGTCTATTTCACAACAAAAAATATAAAATCACGATGAAGTGAGTGAAAAGTCGATTAAATTTTTTATTTCCATTGAAACTAGAAGAATGCTTCATTTCTCCACAGTTATTTTGTGTTAGTTTAACGTTTTTTTTTTGTATCAAGAACAAAAACTGGAGCAAAAGAATAATAATGCTATTAAAAAAAAAGCAGAATGTATAATAAAGAGAGCTAGAAAAAAGTACACACACAAATAAATGATTAAAAAAAATTCTCATCAACTGAACTGTCATTAGTTTCTCTTTATTTTTTCTATTTGGACATTTCAATTTCCATGTTTTGTTTTTCTTTTTTTTTTCTCTTTCTATTTTCGAATGCTCATAGAACATTGGGAGAGAGGAGGAGAGGAGATGGACTGTGTGCCGCAGGCGTCTCTTTTATCTTAATTTTGCGGAAACCAGAACGAGTTCGTGACCGTATGAAGTGCCACGAGTCGACGTTTTTGCTTTGACTTTGTCTCTAGGAGAGGGGAGAAAATAGAAGCCTGAAAAAGAGGGGAAAAAGTAAAGAAGGCCACGAAAAAGAGACACAGCACATGAGGGACTAATTTTGAGGATTTTCCGAGAGGAATGAGCTGAGAAGGAGAGAAAGGAGAAGGACAACTCAATCCCCTCTTCTATTTCTACCTTAACCCCATTTCCGGGATTTCACCCTTGTTTATCCCAATGTATACAGAGTGAAGTGAAACATGGGGTGAATAATGATTTTAACTCAATAATTATAGGGGGAAAAATGTAAGAAAATCATTGGATATCATGTGATAATCTTTTTATATTGAAGAAAGGGCGCCAGAGGGGAGTAGTTACCTACTGATTGCACAATATTCCTGGAATTTTCCATAAAAAATCATTATTGGTTTTTGTTGATGAAAAAGTTATTCAGGAAATGCTGAACTCGAAGACATGACAAAAATATTTTCTTCATAAATCCTAATTTTGAAGAGTTATTGATATTTAAGGACTATTTCGGAAATTAAGTGAGATAGCCCGATTTTTGTGATGAACTTCATGGGGAGGAGAATCATAGCTAAACAAAACGTTTTCACAAAATTTGTGCTGTCTCAATTGAGGTAGTTCAATCATAAAACGATTCTCGACAGAAAGTCCTGAAATTCATACAGGACGTGGATGAGTTATTAACCGACACATGTGAAAAACTCTAGAATTTTCAGGTGTTCAGTAATTGAGTTTGACGTGATTGAATATGAGGAAAAATATACAGGGTCATTGGAACTACTCCCAAAAATTCGTATGATTCCCCACTATTTTCCATATAACAAATGAATGCCTCGAGCAAAAATCCGTAACAAAAACTACACAATACAATCAACTATAGTTGATTGTGTTGTCACAGAATAAACTTGGATCTTTTTGCAGATTTTCGTAATATATATATATATATTACGAAAATCTGCAAAATGATCAAGTTTAGTTTGTGATTAGTAACAAACATTTATTAAGTTAAAGTTTGTATGAAAATTGTAGTGAATAAACATCTGACAGGGCTGCGGCAACGTCATCTCGAGATGACGTAGCAGTGTACTTAACTGTCGCTCGACGTCTGCACATACGTATATGTGCATGTACTCATATACGTATACGTAGAGGTTACTACACTTTCTAGTGCGATTTCATGCATACAAAACTGAAGTATTTAAGCCAGGGACGAATGAAATTTGGGGTTCAGTCAGTAATGGGCACCCGATAAATCCCTGATTTTCAATTTCATCAATCAAATAGATGAGTCGAATGAAAAAATTCATTTTTTCAAATAATCACTTTCATATTAATTTGGGAGTGATACCATCTTCAATGGAGCTTCAATTCTAACTCAAAATTAATTCCACTCAGATCCCTGAAAGGTACAATCCCTCTACTCGTAATTGAACTACCTTAATTCCCAAGACATTTGATCTTTTGTTGTGTTCTGCCCTTTCGCTACTAAAATTAAACATCAGTTTAATCCTCGGAGCACACACTTTCAAACAGAATGTCAAATTACACATGGAGTCAAATTGACCCCACTCTATTCTTCGAATGTTACATCTCGATAACTGTGCATTTTTCCGGAAATTCCGGGTGTGACCTTTTTCTAGATAAGACAACGTAACATGGAGGTCCCGGTTACCGGACGTGTCCCAGTTTCCGTATGCAGCAGCAAAATATACTAATAATTAATAGGTTTCGGCTACTTGCACAATACATTTCAAAACAATTCTAGAAAAAAATGGATAATCCTGAACTGATTGGGAGTCGAACCCAGGATCTTCCGATGTCATGTCGGGCGTTCTACCGATTAAGCTTTCTAGTTCTATACAAAATTTCCATTCGTATTGCCTTCATAAGTCGCTCGCTCAGTATAGACCCCGATCTCTGCTCTTCATGCAATAATATGAATTGAATTTCAATAATATTTTTAGTATATTATACTTTGCATGACTTTTGCGTGCATTGTGCAAATAGCATGAGCGTAATTAATATTCAAGTGGAAAAATTCATTTTTTCAATACTTGCAAAATGTAAAAATAACCATCAAGTGAATTGTTTGATTCACTTGATTGAAATTTTTTATTATTTTAATAATTTAATTCTAACTTGTCCGGGAATCAGTGCCATTGCCTTAACCGTCTAGTAACTAGTGCCTTCATGGTACTAAAAAAGTAACCGCAGAATAACACACTGCAAGGTTAGTGAAAATATTTTTGCATGGATTGAATTTCCGATTGGATTTAATTAATTTTATGCTGACTAAATACTAATGATGTGAAGAACCTGGAGGAGCCTGAATAAAACAGGCGAAACATCGTTCATTTGACGATTAATTGGTATTGTTAAATTAATATTTCCAGTGTGCAATTGTTCCCACACATTGATTTATATAAATATGAAAATGAAAAACACAATTGAAACAATGGGCTTTCGAATACATTAATCGTTGATTCAGATTAGCTACTTTTTAATGTTGAAGAAATCGATCAAAATTGAAACTCTCTTGTGAAATGAGCTGAATTCAAAAGAATCATAAACATCGAGACCGGAGGCTTTAAATATTCCTATTAAGTTAATGATATTTTAACATCGAAAGTTTTTAATGGGGTCCAGATGATCCCCTGCATGTTTCGAAGGCTAAGTATCAATAAGTCTTCCCAAAAAAAGTAGCTATTTCCCAAAAAAATTATAATTTTTTTTTTAAACTCGTCTCAAGATCCAGTAAACCACAATCCACTCTCTGTGCATTCCCCCCTTCCTCATAAATCCCCCAAAAACTCCAAACTCCCTCGATTCTTCAACTTGTTATCGCCCACCTCCAAAGGCAAAAAAATCCCATCTCCATAATCCTAAAACCAAGAAAAATATTATTGCACTCAATTTGAAAATCCTCCTTTTCAATTTCTCCAATTCTGCTTATTCTCCTCATTTCAATGAGAAATTTTATGTTTAAAAAGAAAAAAAAATTGAAAGCATGAGAAGTGAAAGACTAATGTCCTGGATTGAAAGTAATAATCCTTGTCTCAGCTTCATCCCTCTGCGCCATTACTCGCTCTACACAGAGCCATCAGAAGCAACGTTTGAGAAATCCCCACTTTTTTTTTTATTCTTCAGTGTCGTGACGTCTTCGCCCTCACAGAAAAATCCCTACCTCTATTTTCTTTCTCTAGTGCCACCCTTCTATTTCCTCGAGTCCATCCGGGGGGATTTTAATAAATCCTTCCGTGAGCTTCTCACTCTCCTCTCTACACTCTTCATCATAAATATTTAAATATTAAAATTGAATGAGAACCGGATATATATATAATGTAAAAGATGCAAGCAAAAAACGTTAGTACATAGAGTAAGTTGATGAAACAAGTAGGACGGATGCGTTGAAAAGCTCAGGTAGTAAAGGTTTGTAAAACGTGTTCGCAGCTTGATTTCATCAAATCCACTATTTGTTCTTCTCTATCTCTCTCTCTAAAATTTTGGCCATCTCCAGTATATGGAAGGTTGGTTTTATTTCTGTCGAGTCCATCAGAGCTCCACGAATATTGCCCTTTGATTCTCCTATGTGGAATGGGGTCGGCCCAAATGTGTGCTGAAAATTAATTATTGCTGTGGGTACGTGCTGCAAGAGTTACTGAATCACTATATGTCTGTTGTAAAAGGGGGTGGGTACAGTTTGCCATGTGTCTCGTACACGCGTTAACAGATTCTACCACGAGAGAAATCTACAGTTAGAACTACCACTATTACTCGTATTCCTGATGAATTTCGTTTGATTCAACTAATTTCGTACTGTTTGGCCTTTGATTGGATGCTTTGGAAATACGAAATGATTTTTTTGAATTTGGTATATAATGGATAGGGCTTGAATGACAATAATTGAATGGTATAATATGGCAGACAGATGATGAAAGGTTAGGCGGAATGGACTGTAACGAGGGAGTCGGGAAATTTTCGGAGTAATTTTTATCATTGATGTCAGTTTTATTGATATAAAGTGACGGAAATTTTGAGAATCACGTGCTGCTTTTTTTTTCAATACATTTTTGAATTGTCTAGGTTCGGAGAGAAATGTCAAGAGATTTTTTTGCAGAGAATTTCAAGGGCTACGATAAATTTATCCTGATAAATTCTCTTGAAATTCACCATGTATGAGATATGTCTGAAATATACCACACATAATTTCTAGATTTTTTCATACCATTGCCTTAGAAAGAAAGTGGCGTAAGTTCGGTGTATCAGCATAGCACTTGTGTGTATAAGGCACTGATATATAAATATATATATGTATGCTACTAAATCTATCAGATTTCGAATGCATTAATAAAAATAAAAACATTCCAGATTTATTATACTTTACCACTTGGTTGCTGAATTTCTGCAAAAGTTTCAAGGAAACTCAAAATTCCTAGCAGGAATGAGAATTCAAAGTCTTGTATATTATAACTTTATAACATCCATGTTGAATGTCTTTTTTCCTGATAAAATCATTCACATAGGATGCAACTTATCTCGAGATTGAGGAGAAAATTGACAGCACTTAAGTGAATATTTATTTAAACTGATGTTGAATCAAATTTAACTAAATTACTCGTGTTAATTATGATCGATGCGAGTGGGTAGGATTGCCACCCAATAAATCACGTCTCAACCCTCTCTCTCTCTCTACCTAAACACGAATCTTTACCCCCTCCTCACTGTCCCCCTTCTACACTCTATTACCCATCCCGAAAACGACGCTGTCGTGGCTGTCACTGTAAGTAATTAATGGCCTACGAACATGCTCGTTCGACTCAAATAAAAAAAGTATATACTTTCACTCAGACCATTGATAGCCTCTATATATTTTCAATTCCTCTTTCCTTACTTCCTTCCATTTATTTTTCTATCGCTGGTAGGTAATTTCAGTACTTGAAATATTTTCCTTTTATACTCGAAGGTGACATAAGAAATTTCGAGATTTTTCATCCTATTCCAGTGCTAGTTATAATTTTAAAAAAATATTCCAGTGCTAATAATTACTTTTTTGCATACCGAGAAAAATGTGGAACGCAATTAGAGAAAAGTAGGGAAAACTGGGGAAAATTCGGATGGAAAATGCGACTCAAAATGAATGTTTGTGAATTTGGAAAACTTCAGATGTCTCCTAATTACACAGTTAAAAAAATTCTAGCTATCTTCGCAAATATTTGCACTAATGCAGGATTCCAGAAGGAAATTCAGTTGAATATACAGGAAAATGGTACGTCACAAGAATGGCATGTTTGTAAAAGTACTGCGCATGAAGTTAGCGAATTCACTAATATTCTGTCACTCAAACTAGCTTTAAGGGCTTTAGAAAATTGAGTGAATTCATATAAGTTTGGTTCAGCATACTGATATCCAATGAAGAGTTTCGTAATTGGTTTTTTCCTGTGTAGCTCTTCGCTTTTACAGTTTTCTCCTTCCAGTTTCCTTCCACTCTTTCTCTACACTCTGTTAATAATAATATGGTTTTAAATGACCCAATTGCAATTTTTTAGCCATGAATCAACTTATATTTACTTCAATCATTTTTTGCACTTTACAAAGCCTTTCGCCATATTGCCAAGAGCACCATTATACGTTCGTTTTCGGTTACTATAATCATTATGATTATTTTTTTTAAATTGACTCCTGAACACACTCTTTCCAGTTCATCCCAGTCCTTTCTTTTAGTACTGCACCGCATTCGCGTAAGGACTTCGGAAAAACCCTTATGAGAAAAGCCTCTTCAGTCAGTATGAGTGTCTCTCTTTTTTTCAAGAGTCTCCTGCTTGGCCTGATTTGTCCAGACATGCGAATTATTTTTCTCTGTCACTGGGATTGAACCAGGGACGTTTGGGTTACTCTTGCAACGCTTAGACCATTCGGCCACACATTATACAAACCATTAGGATCTGAACTTCAAATTCACTAATAATTTGTCAAATTACTCCATATTTTCACTTAAAAATTAAGAAATTTCCTCATAGTACGGAAAAGATTCAGGAATTTTTCCATGAAATTACATGTGTCTTTTTCATGGAAATTTCATTTTCTTAAAATTGCAATAATTTCCAGGATAAAACTACTGCCTGAAATGGACAAATGATGAGAACGGAGAAGAGTGTTGTCAACGACGGGATTACTGCCTGTTTATAAGGCAGTAGAAATAAGATAACCAGAAGCGAATTCTATTCCTACATCTAGAGCTTTCGGTGAACGGATTTGGCACGCGTGAGAACCGCAGGCTTATTCCCCCCTTCCTCCCTAGTTCCCCTTACTCATCCCTCCTCACTCCATTCTCCAAGAATTCTGTTCCAAAAGGTTCGTAAACTCATCGATTCGATCCCTGGCAAACTCTTGAGCGTGCCACCCAATATTCTATCTTCCATTTGCTTTCATACACTTCTCAGGATATACCAATTATATTCTTGAAGAAATTCAATTAATTTTTGAGAAACGAGAAAAATTCAATTACAGTAAAAATTTTAATATTCTTCATGAATAAATATTCTGAGTAATCATTGAAGTAATGCTTCTTAATCTCTTATGGAATTTAAAAGATAAAATTAAGTGGATGAGGATAATCGGATTTTTTTATCTCTCTCAGAATAAAATTCTCCACTTTTTTTTTATTTAACAAATTTCTCCTTTCGACTATTTTTTTGATGATATTTTTTGGTAATAACTTTCATTACTGTTTTTTTCGATTCCGAATTTCATTTTTCAATGTCAATTCAATTCTATGGTTATCCATCAGAAATTAAGTATTATGCATATTTTGAGGCAATGTAATTTTTAGTGAAAACATTTTGAGAATAAATATTTTGTTGTATTTCTTTGATGATACTTTGAGATGCCAGCAATTTTATATCAATTCATTTGTCAAAAATGTAAATCTCTTCAAGAAGGATTGATGAGTATCCTTTGAAATTTATCGTTGAGATTTTCACTCCCCCAAACTTCTATCAGCTTCGGCATTTTTATCTTTTCCCGCGGGAAATTCAAAGAAATTCAATCTTCAGAAATCCCAAGAATTGATGGAAAATAATCGAATGTATAAAATATACGAAACTAAATGAACATTTTTTATTTCAAATACACAATCCATTTTCACAGAATTTTCTTTATCGTAAAGATAGAAGAGAAAAGAAAATCCATGAATCCAAAACACATTTCCCTTAGCTTTGAAATACAGCTGCAGAGGGAAAAACTAGTATATGCACTGAGCCATAGGGGCAAAGGCGATGGAGGTTGACTGTATAGAAACGAATGAATGTGTAGAAGAGTGCAAAGGGCAACTCAGCGATTGGATTGGCAGTTCCCTCTTTCTCCTTCAGTCTACCCGTACACTTCATTTTCAACGGGAGGGAAAAAAAAACTAAAGTGCCATGGCAAACTCTATGCGATCGACCACATGCCTTTAGCCTCCGTGTCCGCATCAACTTTTGCAATGACGCACATGAGAAAAGGGTTAAAAAAAAGTCTTGACTTCCGTTGTCAAACACAATTTGCATGCACCAATATTCACTCTAATGAAAATATATTCAGTATAGAGTCAAAGGGGGCGTAAGTGCCTTGAACCACAATTCTCAAAGTTTAGAATTATTTCGACATTGCATTTTAAACTTTGGGCAATGCTCTACAAAATAGGAAGAACAGGATTTTTTTTTCAGTTCCTGTTGATTACAAATATAATGTGAGCGATGTTTTTTTTTTGCGTTTATCAAGTGAAGCCAGTGTACAGTTGGAAAATACAATATCCACGATAAACAACGGATTTTATAACCAGTTGAATTTTACAAAAAAGTCGTTACGACATGCATTGTTAAAACTATACATTGATATTTGTATTGTTTTTGCACTTCGATTGTATCGGGTTAATAACGGCTGTTTACCTGCATTTTTGTGAGGGTGTGGTCCGAAATGGAAAGGCCTTCTGGAAACCATTTCTTCACTATGTGAGCGACGTTTAAACTACATCTATGTGCATCCTTCAATTGCAATTGCGAGTTCAGAAGTGTCTCTTTTCTATTGGTCAAAAGGGCAGTGACGAATGTGGAAATATGCAAGTCATGAATTTTTGTTAGAAAATTCGTGTCGATGGAATTTAGACTCACGAAAAAGATCATTTTTTGTCCTTAAAAATAATAAAATTGAGTGAGAAATTGATGAAAATTGGGCTTTGAACTACCTAATAGAAGGATTAAAATCATTGAATAATGTAAAAAGAAAGGGAAATTAAATTAAAATTTTTTTTTTCTTTTAAACTCTTTCTCACTCGTTTTAGATTTATAAAACCATTACATTTCAAATTATTCTTGAAAAAAAATCAAAATTGAAACATAAAACATGGTGGCTCTATTTCCCGACCGTTTCCATGGAATATCTAAAATTCCAACCCAAAATTGAATAATTTCAGTGAACAGTCTCTTTGTGCCTCCGAATTGAAATTGAAAGGTGAATATAACTTAGTTTCTCAGCTTCAAGAATTCATTTCATGAGTTTATTCTTCAAAGTTACGTAACATCAAATTTTTCGGCAAAATAATGTAACAAACTGATAATAACTACTCTCTTTAGAAGCGGAGAATTAAGTTATCTTTACATTTATGTCTGTTTATGTTCTCCAAACAGTGCTCATAGAAACTGAAATGAAAGGGTCTCAAGTTCTTGAATAGGAGCATTATGAAATGTCCATAGTATTTAAGTAAATACTATATTCTTCGCTGAACTCGTCCTCAATTTTCTCTAATCGTATCAAATAACTGAATGCCATTCATAAATCCCGTTCATTATAATGAAAAATGAAAATTCAATGTTTATAATGTAAAAGTAGCCACTATTTTTGCTCTTTGAATCAAAAATAAATTGTAGCTTGGAAATTATTCATTTCTATGGACTCAGGCTTAAACTAGACATTTAAAAAATTATCATTTGAAAGTCTTTTTAATTTGAAATTCCATTAAATTCATTCTGTGAACACTAACCCTTGACTGTTCACCATAAACTACGTAACTCACACCAAAAAAGCTGTACATGGGTCATGAACTTTCAGTTCATGATTCATGTACTATTTGTGTATTAACTGTTTTGGACATAAAACATACACTATTAGCTACGTAGCTATGTGCACTAATCGTGTATCCATCATGTTGAATTTTGCACGCATCAAGTATGTTCATGATACACATGAATTACGTTTTCTATGAATGCCTAGAATACTAAATCATCAATAACATGAAGTACGTTAAAAATAACCATAAATTACGATGCAATGAATCGTATTATAAGCTCAATGATTTTGTTCTTCTAGTAGATTTTTATTTACATATTATCAAGTTTAGGAGTATTGTGAATTATCAAATGAATAATTAAAAATAGTACCGAAAAGTGACATAGAATTCCCCATTCTCGACCACATTGGTACTTGCCCCTCTAGGGGATACAACCATAACGAAATATAATTCTCGGCCACACTCAATATGAGTTGTCACCAGTGAAATTAGCTCATCGTAAAAGAGAAAAAAACATTCAGCGGTTACACTCAATTTATGAGCACAGTTATAATTTGAAAAGTCAAATACAATTCTCTGACTGAGAAGAAAAATTTGGCGTAAATGATGACAATAGCTGAAATTTTTCCAAATATCACATTATCTTCATCAAGTTCAACCACAATAACCATAGTTGAACCATAACAAATTCCCATCTCTACATCAGAATATTGCAGCTCTTTCATTGTCTAGCACCTCAGTCATGGATTAAATTTTCTCATTCCAGTCAATACATCATCATCTACGCTATTGATCTATTGATTAATCTTCTATGCATCATTTAGTTCACGATATCTTTGTAGATTTCATGCATTTTTTCAAATTTTAGGGAGGATATCAGGATTAACCTCTAGGTGGCCGGGATGGTGCACTTCGGCATCATGAATTTCAACCATTTTCAATACTTCAGAAACCATATAATATGAATATCTGATATAACTAGATGTTATATTAGACGATTTCTAACTCATAAAGAATTATAAAACTATGTATCAAGCTGAATATAAAGCTATTGTTTTTATTCTCCAAAATATGACCGGCATTTTGGATCTGTTTAAAACGTAATCAAATTCTCAAGAGTCACCTAATCGGGGGAGAGGGGGTCAGCGACACCTCGGCCCTCGGCTAGAAGACTAAAACTTCCCCCTCCAACTTACTTGCGTTTGAACACTCAATCAAGACGCATCAACTGATTTATTAATCGTGAAAAACTCTCTAATTATCTCAAGTGTTAATATTCTCTATATTCTCAACGTTTTGTCTCAAGTGTAGTTCAATTCAACTAGTTAGTTCAACTATTGTGTAAAAGTTAACTATTCTTCTATTTATTGAAACTTGTATATTATCTAACGACGAGCGGGCTTTTTTCCGAATAAAACGGTTTTGCCTTGCGGCTCAGTGTAAATCCAACTATTATCATTTTTTCACTATCATTAACCGCCTCCTGCAATCCACCCTGAAATCCAACAGAAAATCATCTCGCTCAAAACAGGATCCAACATCTTATATCGAAATTCGGACTGCAGATTTATAATCAGCGTCCCCAAGAACTCCTGCAGACCAAGTTTGGTATAAAAAAAGCCAATACTCTTGATAATAACGAGAATTCATGCATACTCCAAAAACCCCTGCGGCCGGGATGATGCCGATCGGCATTATCTCAAGATCGAGCCGTATTACTAGTCCATTCGGAAACTTCCCCAGGGGAAAAATTTTCGAAGTATGACTTGGGCACATTCATAAATACCGGTCGTCTACAGGTTAAATAGAGTGTGAGTTACGCTGTTTAAAGTGTGGAAATCACGCATTCATTTAGCAGAGAATTGTCCATATCAGAACATATTCTATATAAAAAATCGTATGCATGAATCATGCTTAATCAGCTCATAATTCATGTCTAAGGCGAAATCATATTTTATAAAATGCTAATACATGAATTATGAACTAGAAGTGTAAGACTCATGTGCAGCTTTTTTTTCTAACGTCACTTATCGGACAATTTCATTGAGCATAAGGAAAAAGTTGCCAACTCCAAGAATTTATTTTATTTCTTCATTGTCTCTGCACGATATGTCATCAAAAGAATATAGTTTGCTGAGCACTTCAACGCATAAAGTTGAATTTTTCCTGAATTTTCCGTTCAATCGATTGATTTTTAATTTGAGCCCTAGCAAAAATATTCTCCGGAGGATAGGAGAAAAAATGTCAAGAAGAGAACATTGATTTATTCTGAGAAAGAGATTGAGTTAATCCTTGAAAGGAAAGAGGTGAGAGTGATTCTTCGCAGTCTCCCAGGGGTATAGCCCTGCAAGAGAAATGGATGGAGAGGAATAGGCGAGAGGAGACGACAGAGACAAGACTAGATAAAGTCAATGTGAAAAAAGCAGATGTATAAGTCTAATTGAGTCCGGCAACTGGGAGGACCTTATAGGTCGATATTTCTTTGTTCCACGTCGTACATACTCATTGTTCAGCTCTCTTACTCAGCCATCCGTCTAACCCAGCAAAGCCCCACGAACCCCCTCTTCTTTTTTTTTTTTTTTTAATCACGGAACCACAACCAACTCTCCTCGTCGTTCCACTAAACCCGTGGCCCGTTTTTTTTTAACTTTCCTTCTCACTCACTTCGTGTTCTTTCACTCAATCCCTTTTCTATCATCTTTTTCCCCTTTGTTTGTTTGTTTTTTTTTCTCTTCTTTTTTCTTTCTATGTTTTCATTCTTCTCGTTGTCGTTACTGCGGAGGACAAAGTATAGGAAATTTTATTGTTTTTAATGGGCCTCTGGTTTTCGTGGTAATGAGTGACTTTTCGAGGACAATTCATTGATTTTTAAATGGAGATTTTAAGTTTTTTAGCATGAAAAATTTCGTTGGGACAATTTGAGGTTTTTTCATTAATGAATTCATTAATTTTGGTTAGAATTGTAACAAATGAAAAAAAAACCGAGAATTAATTGTTACGATTAAAGAGCCATTTCCTGGTATTGAAAGCGGGTCCGGAGAACAATTAGTAAATTACATTAATAATTTGGTACTTATTACTTGACCAATAGTATGCCATATGACTAGCTCATTCATGTATTTCCCTATGCAGAAATAACAATAATTCAGTACAGAGCTATCAGATGGTCAATAATTTTCATATTAGATCGTAATTTTCTTTTATTCAACCCATTTTCCAGATTCTAAGCTTTTGCCTTACCAAAAAGCGTCAAATCTTGCATTGGCTCGTAAAATTCCGTATTATTTTCATTTCTTGTTTATTTTTGTCAATACAAAACGCTCTATCAACTTAAAATTTCACGAGATCATTCAGATTCCTATAAACTTCTATTGGGAATCCATTTCATATTTTAATCTTTAAATTCGTTTAGTGACCAAACGTTCTTAAATGTTTAATCAGTATTGGAAAATTGATTTGACCGTGAGCTACAAATGCTGGTGAATTATTCTCGTGTTTTTGTTCTGAGATGTGATTTTTCTAGAGAAAAGAGGTCATCAAATTAATTTCTTCTATTTTCCTCAGATTCTGTGATGTTTGATAGAAAAAAAAGATGACAAAAGAAAATTCAATTATCATTTTTTTCCCTTCACTGAGAAATTTCTTTCATCACAGTTCTTTCATGATTTGATTGAAGCTCTTTAGTAAATTACAATTAACTGAATATTTTCAATTTTGTTCCTCTTTAATCATCCTGAATGCATTCATGTGTAAATTCACAATTTTTCCGAATATGAGGAAGACGGAAAAAAATATTTACATTATTATTTCTCTTTGAGAGAAAACTTTGTACTAAAATAAAATGTTTGCCATCCAAATGTCTTTTTGTCAGTGACTGCATTCCATGTTTATCTTGCTACATTTTCCACCCTGTAGAACTACATACTTTATTGTGAACATTGCAGAAATGTAGAAGAAAATACTGTCGAATAATATGTACAGTATCGACTTGTCGGAGTACAGAAAATGATAGAAATTTCTGTCAGAGAATATCATTTTCCTTTGAAAAAAAACATCTTTTCACTTTAATGGAAAAATATGAATATAAATTCCATTATGGGAAATTACACAATTATTCCAAGGGTATAGTTGTAGATTCATTTTTTTGATGGGAAATAAAAGTAATTTGTTTTAAAGATATCTTGGAATCTAATGGAGATTTTTGTAGTTGTCATTTTCCTCGATAAAACAGTCTAGAATCATAGAAGCGTATAAAACAAAAACACATGATCATGCACTCATTTTTAATTTGGAATAAGGAATACTAGAAATCCATAGCAAAGAGATTGAACAAAAGGAAAAATTTATACCCTTTTGCTGAAAAAAAAGATGTGGAGATTTAAAAAAAATGCAGCAATCAATACAACAATTTCATTTACCATGAATAAAACTCCCAGTATAGTGTACGAGTACACATTTACTTACTGCTATTCTCGTTTCTATGTTCAAATCTTTCATTCGTTGATCGATGTGTTCCTATTGAGAGTTTTTTCTCGTCCAAGAATTTTAATGAATACTGAGATGATTAAAATACCATATGTATTATCCACTGACATCAATCGCCTGATCAAAGAGTTGAATTTAGAAAAAAACAATCATTTTTTTATTTTCCATTAAAATTGATGCGTCGATTCCATTATTGTTATTATTATTATTTTACATGATTATTTTTTAGGATTAAACTTGTTCACTACCAGATGTGAAGAGACATGATTTGATGAATGTTTACGCGCATTCGGTTCAGATTTCAAACGCTTTGCCAATTTTATATTAAGCCAGGTAAAGCGTAGGAATTCTAAAACAAATACAACGCCTTTGTTTTCATTTCTGCACCTTTTCATTATACATGAATCCTTTGATCTAAAAGCCTCGTAGTTTTTTTTACATTTTTTTTTCCTGGGTGATTATATCTTTGAAAAGTAAAATCCTCCATCGAATCAATCGAGGTATAGGGACTATATCCCTTTGAAGTTTGTAATTCTTCCTAAAAATAAAGCTCTTAAAAAATATTCAGTATTTTAATTCCATTCAATGGACATTGATAACTGTTTTGTGGAGATACTCAGTGAATATACACTGTTCAATTTTTTTTAATGGCACCGAGGCCAGAAAAGGGGCAACCTGAACAGGATTTGTCCTATTCTGCTCTGATGACAAGTCCTGTTCGGATTACCTCATTTAAGACCCTTTGCTCTTTCAGAAACGTAATTTTTCTGCACTTTGTGATGTAAAATGTCCTACCTTTCAATTTTGCTATTCTACCTTCAGTGGTCATAGCATTTTTCCTTTTGAACTTTCCCCTATCCTGACCTTCTGGATGTAATCCGACTCACAAAAGTTCACAAAATTCCATACAACATCACTCAAATATAAGTGGAAGGCGTGAGGGCTCTATCTATGTACGTAGACTCATTAGCTGTTATTGTTAATTTCGATGCTACAATTGTATTATGTGTTGCTATAAATCGTTTGAACTTGAAGAAAAAAAAATGAATATATATATATTTTTTCCCCGTAAAATAATTTGCCGAAGGCAGGTCAGTGTGGGATATTTATATGATATCCATCATACAACTATATATAAATATGTATACATTTAATGTATTAAGTATGAGAAAATATTCTCTAGCTTCAGTTGTGATAGGATTATGTCTAAAAATTAATTGTTTATGGGAATTTTAAAGAGAGCACGATTTTGATGAACTACTGAATTCTCATTTTTTCTCCTCAAAATTCATGTGTACGCCGCGAGAAAAATTTTCTTCTGACAAATAAATTTATTTGATAAAAGTAAATTTTTCCGATTATTCCTAAATAAAATTTCATTTTAAGCCAATAAATTTTATGCATAGTGTAATGACAGGCGATCGAGATCTGCAGGTTAAGCTTAATGGAAAGCTGATGGCTTTGTAGTTACGAATTTCATGAGCTGAAAAAAGTAATTTATTATTTTCACATAAATAATATTCCAAATGGTTCATGTCAAAGAGAATAATATCATGAGAGAAATTCAATAATGTCCTTTGAATTTACATAAATTCCATTAAATTCTATTCATTCTCAAACTGATCCACCTCGATTGGAATTCTATGAAAGCACCATCAATAACTGCAGTATTTCCGTTTATGTTTACCATTCAATTATTCATTAATAATCTATAAAACCCCAGATTTTTGAAATTCAAAATGATTCCAATTGAAAAGCTTTTAATCCTCCATTTAGAGAAAACAAAAAAAAAATTGAACAAAAACCAAATTAATCCAAGCTAAATACTGGTAGAGAATTTTATTTTCAGAAAAAATATAACCTTTTGGCTGTCCACTGATACTCCAGCTTTTTGTTTTAAAACGGAAATCCTACGTTTCGATTGAACCTACACTGTGGGTCCCCCCCCCCCCTTTTTTGTCCATTTATCTCGTTGAAAGCGATCGAAGAAAATCCGAGGTTTAGATTTTCGTTTTATTCTCCTTCCAAAGCACCGACCAAATGAGAAAAAAAAATGGAACAAATGATTGTTCCAGCAAACAATGGAAGATGACTGGACAACCGAGGAATGTCAAATTACCCCTGTGCGTGAAAGAATATGTTCTGTTTATTTTTTTTTTATTCCTCTGCATTGAACGCACGTTGTGATGAGTGAAAGAGAGGTTCGAACGAGGCCAATGGAAACAGAGGGAAAAAAGAGGGAGGGGGTGTAGAGAAAAAGAGGCAAAGAAAATATAGACTTTCTATCTAAAACTCGATGCATTGTATGGTAACAGAGGTGCTTGGAATTACAACGCAGGCCAACGATCCACTGGCTAAGTGTGAGAATGGAAAAGTACCGATGGCAGTGAGAGATATCATTTTTTTTCCATGCGCCATTTTAAACATTTGTCACTGAAAATGAACGATCGTAATGTCAGATTCAGTTGAAATTGAATGAAAGATTAAAGGATAATTACAATCGACATGCAAATGTAACAATAAAGATACCGTTTATATTTTTTTTTTCTAACCTTTGGGGGAAACTTTTTTTTTCATGGCTATGAAAGAATATTGAGTATGCACATTTGAATGCGACGTGAATTGCTTCTCTCTACTTGGTTTTTCAGGGATATAGAAAAAGCTGCTTGTGGAACAGGGCTGGAAGTTTTTGATCACCAGAAAACAGAGAAAATCACTGGGAATGCAGCATAAATGAAAAGGCATAAAACATGCTAAGTGCATTTAATATATGAAAGTGAAAGTTCAACCACAGAAAAACGTTAAGTCAAAGTCTCAAAGTTCAATACAGTGTTATGACGTCACTGCCTTTCTGACGCACGGAGAAAATGCACTTTTTCAATTCGCAATTGCTATGGAAAAATGAATGTAATATTCATAATCTATAGTAATCAAAAGAGAAAATGATAGGTTTCTCCTCTATTTCCAAACTTTTTTAGAGAAATTGAAGAGGATCACAATTTCTTCAGATCCACAATTTTATGCAAATTTTTTCGTAAAGACCATCACTATGGAAAATGAAATCCTCATGTATTTTACTATATAGAAACAATGTCACATCAAATGCAATAATTGTCACCATTCCATTATCCACCGCAGAAATTGAAGTTAATAGTGGTGCATTCCGTATTGTCATATTGGTTGACCCATTTTTCCGATCATAATCATCCCTGTTGAGTGCTGTTATCAATGAAATATTCGAAAATTCTCTAATTGAACATTCAAATTATCATTCATAAAATGTGAAGAAAATATAATGAACATTGTAGTCACTATTTTCACCACTTTATTTCATTCTCCTTGTGTTGCAAATTTGACTGATTATTTTTTTGTTCCATCATCCTCATAAAATTGTGTTTTCCATTCACTGATGGAATTTTGTTTTCAAGTTAGAAACAGTTTGAGTTGGAAAATGAGGGAAAATAAGAAAAATGAAGTGAAAAAATGTAGCAAACTTCTGTGGCTTGAAAATTACGCATCTCAAGCAGGCAAAACTTCTTAAAACTTTGTCACGATACCACCTTTGGTGACCGTGGAGAACGTTAAGTCGTGACTTCTTCGCCTTGTCATTGCCCCTCGTTATGAAATTTACCTTACAGAAGTCAAAGGTTTTTTTTCTTCATTCTACCCATTTTCTTCGCTATTCGCGCTGTCTCTATACTTTTTTTTCCTTTATTCTTTTTCGCACTCAGTAAAGTTTCGAGTTTGAAGTTTCAGAGTGGGAGGGGGGGCTAGAGTCACCGATGAGAAGTTACTGGTGTGAGAATCGAGGCATGAGGCAGCAGTTAAAAAAAACATGGTGAATAGAAAATTTGAAATAGAAATTGAAAAAAAATTCTTGTCAACAGAAGATAAATTGATGAATTGTTGTCTAGCTGGTACAATATCAAACAAAATTCAGAAGTGAATGATAGAGGAGAAATTCACGTTAATTTTCTATTCATCCTTCAACATCCTTTTTTCATGAATACAATGTTAGAGAATGAATATATTGAGTTTGATTTTTTTTTCGAAGCCTATCAACTTCTTGCAGTACCGGGAAAAAAAGACAACGCTTAGATCAGAAAATACGTGTTGAAGATATATATGTCTGAAAATCTATGTGAATATTGTTGTGAGTCCTTGAGAGATGATTATCCCAGAGTTTGCAGTTGCTTCAAAAAATTCATCAAATCTTCTATCGAATCAATGCGCAAATATAAATGAACCATATTTATTTACCTGAAGTGAAAATTTGCATGAAAAAAATCACAAGAATTACATTATCGCGTAAATCCCTCACTTAACAAAGAGTTTCCAGTCCATTTCACACGGTAGATCCGTTCTCCCCAAGTCTCACCAATTTTTTGCGGAAAGAAAACATTTGCTGATCATAAAAATAATCACCGAGAATAAGTTAAGTTGAATGAACGAGAGAAATTCCCTTTTTTTCACAGGATAAAAAAGAAATATACAAATTACGTAACTCCAACAAATATGCAGTGAGGGAATTGAAGCAGTTGGGTTAAATAAAATTGGTTGCCCGCACAATTTACTCTGGCTCAAAACAGGGTTATTCAATGGCTCTTTTTTTTCACGAGAAAAAGAAAGGATTAAAAAGGGAGAAAAAAATCTGTAACGAAAGGGTAAAAAAGGAGAATACAAAAAAGGCAGAGGGTCGCGAAATTCAGGGTAAATGAGTGAGAGAAAGAGGGAGAGGAAGCCCTCCATCGTGGAGAAATCGAGCGTGCAGTACCGCTACTTTTCCTCCCCTTCAATCCACCAACCGGATTCAGCGCAGTGAAGTGAGCAAAGTGTGCCAGAAGTACGGGGGAAAATGGTCGTTCCTGTCCCCTCTTCCTGCCCTCGTCTCTCTTTGCCACATCTTTTTTTTCTTTCTTTCTTTTTTCCTTCATTCCTTCCGTCATAGCTGTGTAGAGAGGTGCGAAGAGCGAATTACAGGGGATGACAGCTCATTTCTCTACTCGCGTGTCCTCCCGAATAGTTCTGGTAGGATGAAAAATTGCCTCCCCATTCTCGTATAATAAAACGTTGATTCACGAGTAGGCTTACCCTAGGAAAATTACGTACAAATGATCGAGAGAAATGCTGTGAATGGGGTCTGTGATGATGAGGAATCATATATTATTGGGAAAATGCCGAGATTTCTGCAGATTTTTAGGTACTCTATAGGGAGTCTACAAGCATTAGGAATTATGCTGAATTAACGATGGAAATTGTTGAAAAAATTTAATTTTAGAATTGAATGTCAATGCGTACAGATATATCTTTAAAATTTCATTCTCTTATAGGAAATTTCCGGAGCTCGTCATTCTGTCGAATTCAATGGAGTTCGGGATATTTAACGACCAACGCCCTGGTTACTTTCATCATTATGATCATTATGATTTAATCCTTGTATCCAAGCAAAAAATTTACACTAATAGTCAACCGGAGTACTCGGGTATCAACGTATGATGCGGAATATTTTTCGCGAATTTTTGCATGAATAACTTGAAAAAGTTACTCATGAAAATACACTTCGATGGACACCCCGTTACGGGACTGGTAACATAAGGGTTAAAAATGTCCAGTTCGACTATTGAAGATGGCGATGTTCTAATCTCGATTCTTGATGCGAGTTTCGATTTTTCAAAATATTCGGCATGTACATGCCATATCTTATATAGTAGGGAAGGATTGAATTACCAGAATGAATGAACTAATGACAATGTAGTTTATGAGAAATTAATGACCTCCAGGTTTTAATATAGAGACTTAATTCCTGATTCTTTCATCTCTTCTTTTCTTCATAAATTTTAATCAATGCCCATGAGAAATCTAATACTTCGTAGGAGATTCAGAATAACGTGGAGTCATTTTATACACACAAAGAAAACTTATTGCCGAAAGGTGAGTAGCTGGATGAATTTTTTCAGTATTGCAAAAGGTGTTGATAAAATAGATATCATTGACAATCACAAATTTTTTATGGAATTTCGTACAATACCATTAACTTTGACCCACGGCTTTTGTACTAAAAGATAAAATGAGAAACCCTTATCTTTTCTCTAAATGTCAAAAAAGTTGGGCTGAAATGGATTATAAAGTTTCAGTGCAATTGTGAAAGCATCGAGGATCTATCAACTTCATCAGCTCTCAAACTCTGAAGTAAATTTTCCAAAGTGAAGATATAATTTTTCATATCTAGGACGGAGAAAGTATCAAAAGACAGACATCAAAGGTAACTGTAGGTTTAAATTGAGCTGAGGATTCGATGTAAAGTACATCACAACCTCTATTAAATTGGCGAGACGAGGCCTATGATTCGTAGAATCGATCGAACAAATAGAGTTCATCAAATTTCAATCTGAGTGCGAACAAACAGTCTTTCTCGACCTTTCTTTCTACAACACTATCGTCTACGTTGGTTCATAGACAGAGACAATGATTAAAGTGAAGTAATGGACAGAGTAGTTCTCCACAGATCGTTCATTTGATAGTGGACAGGTGAAACAGGATGAGTCTATTTTGTTGTCCTTCGTTCCTGAAGAATATTTTGAGAAGTAAGTGTGATCCATTAATGGGCCTTTAATTTGCGCATTACACTGAGAAAAAAAAATAGAGGTGAAAACAATCAAATATTGTGGCAAATGGTCCTTAGCAAATATTTTTTTGTAATAATTCAAGAAATTGTTGAATTTACTGAATTTAGTTAATTTAAATAAATGAACTAGTTGAATTTATTGAATTTAGTTAATTCAAACAGATTAAATAGTTAAATTGACTAAATTCAGTAAATTCAACGACTCTTTTCAATTAATTCAACAAAATATTTTCTAAGGACCAATGACATCAATATTTGATTGTTTTTACTATTATTTTTTTCTCAGTGTAAGGGGTAACGGAAGATGTCGACTGTACTGAATTTTCAAATCAGTCAATTGCCGATATTTATCAGTATTTTCATCATAGAAAACTGGCAACAATTGGGGATGCAAATCAGAAAGTCGACACTTCTTTTATTTCACGAAAAGAATCATGATCAGGGCTCGGTACTTGGTACAGTTAAAAGTATCGGTGACCTAGCTGATACCTTGGTTATGAAAGTAAATAAATAATAGAAAATGTTAAATTTCATACAAATGTGTCATTTGCTTTTGTACTACTCGAATTTTAATTTATGAACGATTAAATCAGTGATGTGCGCGAAAAAAGAGTTCTCGTTTGATAGAGTATAATGGCGTGAGCTAAGACTGAGAAGAAAGGTATTTATAACCTGAATTTTAACTTCTGTTTAAATGGGAAGATACTTCTGGATTAGGGAGAAAAAAACATGATTGAGATTTTCAAAAAATCTCCTCACTATGTATTCTTTCATTGGACTCAAAGTGTTCTTTGAGCCTTTTCCAAATCTCCATCAAGTATTTTTTATATTTTCCCATGTCTCACTTGAATTTCCCACAGGAGAAGGGAAAATTTCGAAGAAAAACTTCAGGGAGAAATTTCACAGCTACAAAAAAAAAGTCTCAACAACAATGAGGTTATTGCGCTTAGTTTCTGAGATCTCTTTAGAAATCAAATGGCAAAGAAAAGGTTCATCTTGTTTCATCTCATCACTACTGGATTCACAAACCCAGTAATAAATTTTAAATAAAAAAGGATGAAGCATCCACGAACTAGCGAGAGACATATGACTTGAGAATCCTGAGAATATTGTGCTGTAGTTACAGTGTTGTCATATTTCTGTGTTAAATACCTCGGCTCTCACGCTTGACGCACGTTGGCCTGCGTAGTTGCGGCAACATTGTGCATGCTAAAGTACCTCAGGGAATTCCTCACCGCACAGCCACCAGGTATTTGGGAGTTTAACGTGGCCAACAAATGGCCAATGGAAAACTTGAACTAACGGATAAATTAGCATAATGGAAGAAGAAAATTCGCTCAAATAGAGTTCTTTGATTTTCACGGACAATGAAAAATTAATTCTCTTATAAAATGAGAGCTTTTTTTTCCATTAATTTATTATTAGGATTGGTCGGGTAAAATAGTCCCCTGCGACAGAATAGTAGATTTTCTTCCGAGAGAAAAATTAAGAATTAAATAAATTGTGTTCTTCAACATTTTCAGGAAATTATAATTTTCCTCCAGAGGGTCTACATTAAATGAATCCGGAAAGATGACAGAAACCATTTTCTTTCATCTGAATATATTATTCCTCTCGAAATCAATGTTTCAGTGTTTCCCAGTACTCTAAGAAGTCTTATGCCCAAACTAGAAATTTTGATCCGTCTTTCATCGGAGCAAAATGGGGTTAGCTTGACTCCGTGCATCAAGCCTTACCTTGGATGCTTCAGTTGGTCCAAGTCTGAACTTTGATTGATTTTGAACATGACTTGGACTGCCAATACGTCATATAATATGTCACTCGTTCCGATAGTATACATTAACTCCTTCCGTAGGGGAAATCTTGATAAATTTTCGACATTAGATAATGAATCTGTGGAGTTTAAAATGATTCATTAGACATTTATGAAAAAATTTGATAAAAATAAATAAATATCCGGGGAACTTGATAATACCCTGGTCATCCCCAGATCAGGATAAATCGATTGGACTAGAATTTTTTTATCATAATTCTCGATTAAGTTGTCCAGATCCGGGAAATGTTGAGGCTAGGGATGGAGAGAATCTTCTAGAAAGAACAACATTCACTTCTTCATATCTCAACATTCCTATACAGCCTTAATAATTACCAAACTGAGACAGTCTGCTCATAATGAGCGTTTTCTTGGAAAATTTCTGAATTTATCTCGAATTTGATGATACTTAGCAGGACCACCTATGAAGAGTTATTCATGTAACAATGATCATATTCAATTTTTCCCATTGGGCTATTCATATTCAGTGCTGATGATTACCGAATCAGTGTAGCCTTATTGAAATTTTTTATATTCTTAATAAAAATACGCTGGTCAGTGGTGCCTGATGAGATTGATCTGATCCTTATATGACGCCACGTCGGCCTGAGCAGATTTGTAGTTGAAGTAGGGATTGACCATGCCCTTTAATTCTTAAAATTTTGGACGTTTTTTACGCGATGAATAGAAAAACATTATTGACTTTAGAATTTTCCATGTCTTTTTTTTCATCCGTTGGAAATTTAAACGAATTGTTGTGCTGATTTGTGAGGTTTTTGTGGGTAGCTAGGCTGTGGAATAAATTTGGTCCTCTTGTTTTTTTTTGTTTTCTTTTTATTGCAGGGGTGCGTAATAGTGATGAATCGTTTTCATCGATTTTTCACTCTCCATAGACAGTTTCACTGCGGTTTTTTTTGCCCCCATTCCCCCCTATTTTTCCCATGTGTAACATAGCCATGAAAAATTGACTCTCATTTGAACTCTTGAATATCTGTGGCCACGAATAAGGAAAAAAAGCGAGGAAAAGAAAAGAAAATAAAAGTGGAGCATAGGTTTCGTTTAATGCTTCAACTGAATTGCCCCTAACTCTCAAGTATTTTTGTGTTATTTTATGACGCAGAAAAAAAATTTACATTAAATTCATGGTGGAAAATGCTGTTATAGTGTCCGGAAGAAGACGAACGCGTCGTAAATACCAAAACGATATTCATTGCTAACATTGAAGGTGAATAAAAAGAAAGCACGTACACCATGAAAGTGCATCTAATGCGAGAGTATTTTCCTTTTTTGTCATAAAAAAAAACGGAAAAAATGGGAAGCAGCCACGCGATGACTTTATTTACGACATCATCGTGTGCCAATGTGAAGATGGAGTGTTCATGAAATATTTCCACCTATTAAAGTTCATAATAAAAAATTGATTTTCTCAGCACCATGTGCAGAGGAATTATTCGTGCGAATTACCAGTGGGAGTAAAAAATTTCCCACGGTGTACCCAACGCCATCGGACGGAATGAATCGTTAATACAGTAACACTCATTCGAAGGTCTGCATTTATGAGAGCAGAAATTATTATAAAAATTTGAAGATAAAATGAATTTTATCGACCTCATGCTTAAAATTCCCGAAAAATTTACAGTTTCCTTGTTTTTACATACATTCAAAGAATTGAATTCCTTTCTGTTCAATTTTTGGATATATAACCCAATTTCTTGGTTCCAAATAAATGCTGAAGAATCATATTACTATAAGTAAAGAATGAACATATTGTTCTTACAAATTCAATCGTTAAAAATAATGAGATAGTAATTCGCATTTCTATTTTCTTCAATGATTACTCTTTTTTACTCATCTAGCATATGGAAATCATATCCAATAACTGGAAAAAAATAGTACAAAGATAAATGAAAAAATTGAGATAGAAATGGAACGAGAAATGAATTCAGCCATGAGTATCCTTCGTCAGTTGTTTATTTATCGAGGATTCTGTTTTTTTTTTATTTTCATTTATTTTCAAAACTTTTCTCTTTTTTCATCCGATTGAAACGAGCCAGAAAAATTTGAAATTTTATTTTACAATTCTTTTTATTCAGACTTTTTTTTTATACAGAGATATATATTTCAATTTATTTTTGTGTTCGATTAACGATGTAGAAAACCGGTCAAACGTACGTTTGTTAAAAGCGAGGAAACTCATGGAGAAAATAAGGAGTGAGAGTGAGAAGGGAGCGTGGAGATAGGGGTGGGTAAGAGTGGGGGTAAGCAATAAATTAGGACTGGCACTTTGCCATTTCAATCTCGCGGATCCTGCGGAAGACAAGAGCTAGGGCTTATATCGTCCAACTCACGATCTTCCACTTCTGGACACTCCGTTAAATCTCTCTCCATCTCTCTCTCTCTCATTCTCGTGCTCTATTTTCTGTCCTCTTAATGTTTTCAGAAACGTAATTAATTTATCGGCGGTATGGATGAAAACCCAACTAACTCTCGCATTCTCTGTCTCTCTCTCGCTATCTCTCTCGTCTCGTGCACTTGTGCTTCTAGAAAGTAATTACATCCCTAGTCAGTGACGGGATTGTTCAGCATTGAAAACAAGTTGTCAAATACTTTTTAATTATATATCCAGGTACGATCAGATTTTTTTAATTTTGTTCTGTTTCTCCATATTTTTCCTGGTTATTTCAACAACTATTTTCCAGAGAATTAACAGTGAAATTTTTTTTGTTGAGGGAAATTATGCAATGAATTATGTTCTCATATTTTCATCGACATGCGAAACTCACGAAGACTTGTAACGGAAAAATTGTTCATTGCTTGAAGCAATATTTACTCGTTAATATTAAATGAAAATCCAATTTTTGATCAAGTAAAAATTATGAATTTATCTGTTACAAACAACGAAGACTTTTGAAACAAATTGATTTCTCATAATTTGTTCGTGACATGCTTCGTAGTACTGGAAATTCCAGTTTACTCTATGTCTCAATTCAAATAATGTATTTTCAATTGATTTATCAATATTACGTATTCGATGAATGCGATACTGTGCTCACGTTGCGACAGTATAAAATTTCTACCTTCCATGTGAAACGTACCCAGTCTACGTGCAACGTTGCCATTGTTTTTTACTTACGAGAGCATAACTGTAAAAATGAATGGACTGGGCACGAACGTTAGGAGTTATTTGCTGCTGAAAAATATGCGATGTAACTCTGAGAATACGGAATTTCACAAATATTAATGGGGAAAATCGAGGTAAAATGGACCTAAATTCTTTGGAAGTGTAGATTTTCATGGAAAAATTTGAAAAAATTGGACAATAATAGAAATATGATAATTTTTTCCCAGAAACCTTCACTGCAGAAAAAATCCTGGTTCATTCTGCCCTAGTCACCCTATTTAAAAATAAGATGAAAATCTGAACTAAATCCTTCAGATTTTCGTGCTTACGACTTCTGTTGAAAGAACTTTATTGTTAATAAAATTCTTAATTTAATTCAGGACATATTTTCGACTTAGTAATAAAGTGGCATAAGTGCCAAAATGTTTTTCATTGTGTCTCGGACGTTATTTGGGTAACTGAAAATCAAAATAACAAAGTGGCGTAATTGCTAATGTTGAAGTGAGAAGGACGTATCTTCCCACTTACGTCACTTCGTTCTTTCCACAGTACCTACGTCTTAGTCTTACATAATTTTGTTTCGTGGATATTTATTCCAAAAAATTCAAATTTTGCACTTACACCTCTTTGTTATAATTTATTCATCTGATATAAGAATTTTTGGAGTTACGCCTCGTTGTTCTTTGCAATTTTTCATCTAAATTATAACACTTACGTTTCTTTGCTTTTATAATTTTTCTATCAAATTATTTGTTTTTGGACTTACACTTTGATGTTATAAAGTTCAAATAACAAAGAGACCTATGTGCTGGAGATACGCCATTCTGTTATTGTGAGCTTTGGAAAAAGAAAATTAAAGTTAGTAAAATACTAATAACAAATTGATGTATGTATTGGAGATACGTCTCTTTGTTCATAATGGGTGGTACTCACACCTTTATGTTATTATTTTTCTACGTTTTACCATTATTGCATAAAATGCCCAGGAAAACCAATTGAGGCAAAAAAAAGATACACCGCTTGGTTTTTTCGAAGAACAAGAGTGGAAAGGATGGCACTCGCGATATAAATTGATATTTAATTCATTTACTCATTCCTCTTTTTTTCACAAAATTAAAGAAAACTATTGAAATTCCTCTCTGTGCATTATTCAACCAGATCACGTCATGTGTTCCTTCAGAATAAATTTCATGGAACGTTTATCCATGGATTGCCTGATTTCCTTCGGAATTTTCCATTCCTTATATTATTCTGCAGTGCATGAGTCGAACACGTAAACGAACGTGGAAAAACTGAATTTAGAAAAGTGTGCAGAAGTAACGAGGATGCCACTATCGATAGCTCAATGTGCCCAGCTTGCACCACTTCCCTCAATTGACGTGTTACCTCTGCTCATTCCGAATTGTATGAGTTGGCAGCTTCGCAGTTCGGTATACACGAATGACGTCATTGCACATTCAACCACGTTCCATATGGAAATTCTCCCGCTGACGCCCAGTAACAAGTTCCGTTATACTCCAAAAAAAAAGCTATATAGTTCAGCCAAAAAGTAGAATGAAAACACCACAAAGTTATGAATCTATCGATTTGAACATTCTCAACAAAATATGTGAATGAAAATAGCTGAAAAACTATTTGCATAATGTAGAGAAAATTTTTGAAGTTTGAAATATAAGAGTTTTCGCGAAAACTTCAGTAAAAAGAACCAAATAATAGATCGAACATTGGTTCGGGTCTTCTATTTATTTGTTTTTCACGGATTTCCTAATTCAAGCAAACGAAATCTCTATGTTAACGCAGCTTACGACTTGCGGATTGCTGAAGTTCGCGTCTACTGTAAACCTACCCTATGATGTATGAAAAAATAAGGGAGACTGGGACAGAATGGGGTACTTTAAAGCACATGTCCCCGTCCCCCATTTTCCCTAGTCTCCCCTGCATTTAAAATATTGAGGTTGACTTGCAATGGTTCATAGAAACCCGGTATCAATATTATTTTTGTTATTGAGTAGCTACTCCAAAATTATCCCATCTTCTCTGTGAAGATATCGATATGTAAATTACATAGTTTCAGTATCATTGAAGATAATCGACAAACGTCGTGTGCATAATTACTTGCTGATACCTGAAAATCCTCTCCACTTGCTCAAAACATCACATACCCTAAGGGCGAGGCTACGTAGAACACTGGTGACACAAACGCGAGTCTACGAGCGCCGAAAGACAATCCGCAGTTATTCTTACAGAAATTTCTATTGTTTCATGTATGTTCTTTCATCATGACCTCACGTTAGGCCTTTCTCCAACTTTCCACGCCCTGCCCTTATTCGCATCCACGTCTTATATAGCGGTGCCCTAAAGGTAATACCACAATAGTGAATGTAATGTAAGTTAGTGAAAAGCAATCCACATGTTGAATGGTATTCTAGTTGCTGTTTGATATTGCTTTAACATTTGAAACAAAATAAATCTTAATGTTTGCTGTTGCTGCGTCCCCCTGAAGGTTATTCTACGGCTTATGCAAAATCTGAGGAGTACAAAACATAGCGTAGATGTGAGCACTAACGTTTGTTTTTGTTTCAATTATGGAAATAGTATGAAACTATGGGAGCAAAAAATTTGTGTCCAGTGAGGTAAAACATTGAGTAGGGGTCGTTGAGGCAAAATTAATGAGGAGATCGTCTGCAAATAAATTTGAACTAATCAGCCAACAATGTAGATCTATAAGAGTATCACATTTTTTGGAATCAAGCAAATCCGTGCTACATACTTTTACGGCGAAAACCTCATGAAATCATTAGATTAAATGATTCTGAATCCAATTATGATGGGCAGTAACCAACCAAAATGTGCCATTTTCGCGGAGGATTCACTTCTGCTATGTCAAAAAATAGGCAGGTACTATCACAATACGTCTGATATTAAAAATGTACATAGATTTTGTCATTTTATGACGGAAAAGTTCGTTCTCACATATTTTGTGCATTACCTTTGGCCTGAGCGCATCTTCAAAAATTTCAACTAATTTTATCACTCCGAATTGTAGCTGTCCGGTTTGATTTTGGACATTTTGAAGATGATCTGAAAATATGAGGTGCTCGAATTTTCTTCCCAAAAATAATTGTCTCTCATAGATCGATCCGAATCTATTGGTAAAAGAGATTCTCAGATAGTTTGCTATAATTTCCTTTTTTGTTTTATTTTTTAAAATGGTTTCTCGGATATGCGCTACGCTACAGGCGTCTGAGATACTTGTTTTCGGTAACTCAGATCCATCATTCAACTACATTTCAAAAATCTGACATATTGGTATGATACAGTTCAGTAAAATTTGATGAGATTTCCGAAAACGCCGTCGAGTCAGAGACGACGCGAGCAATTCCTGAATTAGTATTACTATAAGTCAAAAATTTCGGTCATGGACTCTCGTACTGCATTAGAAGGCCTTTATTCCGGAAAAAAATATTAATTTTCCCCTCCTATTTTCGCCATTATCAAATAATAAAAAAAAAAGCCTTAGAAAAAACCCAAATGAATTTTCGCCATCAATTTGAATTCCTTCGAGATACAATTAAACGAAGATTTTCCGAACTTTTATGGAAATATTAATGAAATTAACGAAGAAAATGAATAAGAATTACGAGTGAATAGAATATGGTGATGACACATTCGATTCACAGTATTCCCAGGATCTCTCAATTACGGAAATACCTAATTGCTCCTTGAAGCGTAGAATCATGGCGTCGAAAGGAGGAATAGAGGAGAGAGGGAAGGAGGATCTCACAGAGATGATAGTGGACCAAGTGGTAGTTGAAGCGGGGAATCGAGGGGCAAATGCAAAAGTGTGGGCTGCTTGGCAAATTCTATATGTATAGCTTATGTCTACGAGAACGAAACGGTAACCTGGAGTGTTGCCCAGGCCAGCGTTATACATTCAACGTAACCCGCCACTACCTTCGATTCCGCCTGACAAACCTCATCCAACCCTTACTCTATGCCCCTTTTCTCGCTATTCCAATCTCCAAATAACCATCCTCTCTAGCAACGACCCCAATATTCCTCGTCGCCTTCTGATATCCTTCTTTACATCGTTCCTAATATTTGCATGAAAAGGGAAAAAGAAGAAGGAAAAAAAACCTATTTCTCATCCTCTTCCATCGGTATAAAAAATAAGTAAAAACGAATTCTGTACATATGACGTCAATCGCTCTTGGAGGAGAAGGAAAATGTAATCTTTTATTTTACAGGAAGAACATTGGGGTTTTTGAGATTCATGGATTTCATTCTTTATCTTCACAGGAATATAAAATTACCGGAATGCTTCACATTTTTCGATAGCCAAAGATATTGAGTGTTTTCAAATTCATTGGTTCCTCTAAAAAATGTGGAAAATTGTTTGAATTCAAGGAACAATAAGCAAATATTTCTCCAAAATATTTCAGCATTTAACAAATATCTTCAGCACTCTTGCTATGAGATTTTCCCTCACACTGACACTAAATCGGCCTTAGCTTTCAGAATTTCACCTTTTTCTCACTGTCAAAGCAAAGTGAGTAATAGAATTTCCGAGATTTGGATCCGTTCGGGGCAATTCGGATATTTCCGTATAGCCTGTTTCTATACTGATATACTATATCTGTAAAGTTTATATGGTTTTTAATGAGAATGGTGCTAATACGATTCTGGAGTGCAATATTCATTCAGTGTTAAAATAATGAAAAAATTAATTTTAGGATCATTTATGTTATGAATAATAATATCGAGTTATTATCTTTAGGAGCTGTATAGATAATCTTAAAAAATCCCTTTCCAAATTGGTAATTGCGAGCCTGCGCAAGAGTCGTGAGATTTTTTCTCATCATGAAAGTAATGCCTGTGAGTTTTTCGCTTCTATCTTCAGGATGAAGATCGAAGCAATTGAAGAATCTAACCATTTTTTCCACACATTCTTTCGTGAAGCCTCTCAATCCGAAAAAAAATTTCTGTAAAAATTCTCCTATCCTCAAGAAATCCGCACTTCCTACACCTTAAGCCGAAACTTGGAGCAAAAAAGGCGTCTCAATCCATTTTATCTCTTCAGAAGCATCTAACCATTACAACAAAAGCTCTCCCCAAATTCTCAAAAAATCCTTGAAATTCATCCTCACACTCCGGCCATTTCCTCAAAATCCCCAGTACTTTTCAGCACCAAAACCCCTCAAGTGTGCATTTTCTTCCACGAAATCCTTGAAAACTTCCTAAAAATATATTCAGCCATCTCTCCTCCAGGCGAAAAGAATTAAAAAAAGAAAGAAATTGACTTTTTTTCGCGAAATTGTCTCGGTGGTAATTTTAAGAACGAAAAAAAAATCCGTAGATAATAAAAAATGTAGTCGCATCTGAGTGAGAAACATGCTGCCGATAACGAATTCCCCAAGCTTTTCTACAGAAAAGCCTCTGAACTTTTTCCTCCACTAAAAAGATGAAGATAAAAAGGGAAAAAATGATAAAAATGGATGGAGAAAGAGAACGAAGATAAAGCAGAAAATCTAGGGAAAAAAAAAGTATTAAATATATATGTATACACATTATTCTCTTTGTTTTCATTTATCTTGATCCCCAGGCAGAGTAAAATACCTCTCAAAAAAAAATTCCACTCGTAGTAATCCCCAGTAAGGGTTGTAATACACGTACACGGATTGGTTGGACCAAAAGCTCTCATGCGGTTCGCCGAGTAACCCATATATGTACTGTCTCTCTCAATTCCTCGTGTGCTTCACTCTCCTGTGGTACGAATACCTTTTCAAGCTCTTTCCTCTCCTTCCCCTTTTTCCCTTCCGATGATTCCTCTGAGGCTTTTTCTTTCGGCTCTCTCAAGGGAGATGCGTTTTTACGACATGCGGATTACCGAATGGAGAAACTAAGAATAAGGAATGAAGGTGGGAGAAAAGTGACAAAATAAGTGAGATAACTAAAAAAAATGACAATGGACATTTTTACACCGAAGAATTTCTTCTTTTCTCCGACAGCTTGAGTGTAGATTAATTTTTTATCAACGAAAATGGAGGAATATTATTTTTATGATTGTTGACAAGTTATGCTCTTAAATTTGATTCATAATGAATGAGGCTTTCTACGTTATGGCTGAAGGAGAAATGGCGAATAAGTGAATTATAATGCAATTGAATTTTTTAGAACACAATGGAGTAATTGATACAATTTTTCGTGTTGAGAAAAAACATTTCTGAAATTTTCGTGAAAATAAAGATTCATCAAAATTTTATACTATCATTCAATAAATGATATCGAAAATAATCCAAATAGAAAATACAATGAATTCATGAAAAATACTTCACTTAAAAAAAAATGGAAATCATCAAATTACGAATGAAATGAATAAAATATTTTTTCATTTGCTTGTACATAATAATCCATAGATTATTATCATTATTCCGGAAGCATCTTGTACCATCTCCAATTTCTTTTTCTAACCTACCTAGTTGCACTGAAAGCGCGTCTACGTTTCCCTGAACAGCCGGGCATCCCGGAGCTGCGCGATTATCGAGCCCCCCTCCCCCCTCTGCAACTTTTTTTTTACTGTCTATCTGTGTTCCCGCACGCCCCTGCATTCATTCTAATTTCTTCACCCACCCAATCCCCTCACCTTCATTTCAAGGAAAATAGAGGATTACAATGAAGAATAAAATCTTAATTGTATAATTATTTTTTTCCTGCCTCCCAAAAAAGAGCCAATGAGAAATTATTCCGCCCCAGTGGAAAGTATAATTGATCGAGCTTCTACGTAAGCTTCCACGCTCTTCATTTCTTTCTCTCTTTCTCTCTATTTTCCTCTCTGTTCTTAAAATTGAGATGAGAATTTGCACGAAAGTTTATGGAGACTCTCCCCTCGAGATAATTTCACTGAATGAAACAATGTTAATTTTCACAAGTTCATTTATTTTTAGTCGCTAGTCATGAACTTAATTGTCATTTGGATGAATTATATTAATTATGCTTATAATTTCAGGAAGAATTAACGTGACAGCTGGACAGCTTTTTTAATTACCCGAAATTCGATTAAAATTTGATGATAATTGTTTTTTTTTTTCAAATTAGAATTCGTTTTTTCCTCATTGATTCTCAATAAATTTGCTTAATTAATTATTATATGTAAGTAATGTATTACTAATTACCTCGCTTGGACGTACTGTCAGCGGTGCTAATAAATCCAGGTACGGCAATCACGAGAACAAAGAGTCCACAATGTACCCAAAACATGTTTATGTCTTAACAACATTGTTCAATTCCATATTACATAACGATCATTTATCACTGACGTTACAACTTTATTGTCCAGATGGACAGTACGTAATTTATTAATATTACATAAATTCGTTATCAATTTTTTAAATAAATGAACACGATGACGTATATGATGATAATGATGTTTAACAAGTATCTTCAACCGCATAATAAAATTTCCTTTGGTCCTTATTATTATTATTATTTTTTATTATTATTACTATTATTAATTTTTTAAATTATTTATTAAATTTTCAATCAACAAATACCTTCATAAATATTCAATTCATCGAGTAAAAACCAAGATTGAACATTCAATTAACTTTCAATGTCTTAAATAATTATCAAAGTTTTTTTCTTTCTCTAAATATATTTTATAATATCACGTTTAATTCGCATCCTCAGACGTAACACGGACTGTTGCGAACCGCCGCCGTTTACCGGCACGAGACACCCGAACCATCTTTCCAGTTTACAATTAATCTCCACTTTGTAAAATACGTGTGAAATTGTATGATAATGTATGATCGAGGAAAAAAAATGAAAAAAATTTTAAAAAATAAAACACCAAGTTTAACGTTTTTTTTTTAAATTAATTCGTCATTTGAATGAAAATTAGATTTATTTTTATTATAAAATTGAAGAAGAAGTAGCAGCAGTAAACGGATGCGTTACGTTTAATTAATTCGTTTATTTTTATCTTGTTTTTGTTTTTTGTCTTTTTTCTATATATATATACATATACATATATATATAAAATTTCCTCGAATTTGTTGGAAAAATTCCAGAAAAATATTCACGCCACGGCTGCCATCTTCTTCCTCCGGTGGAACTCTGGAGTATGAAAATATTTTTGGGATATATCCCTACTCTCTCTCTCCCTGATGTTAGCGCGTGAGGGGGATAAAGAGTAGTGGGGAAAAGAGCGGTACTGGTACATAGAGTGGGGAGGAAAGCGGTTGACAAGAAGGAGAGACGAGAGAGGATCGAGCTAGGATCCAGGCTCACGGTACATCATACTCTTGTATCCCTGTTGCCCTGCACTCATCCCCTCCCCTCCCCCTTACCCCACTTCTTCTCTTTGGCCCCTACCACTTCCGCCTATTTTCCCGGCGCCGCTTCTCATCTTGCTCTTGCATCCCTTCCCTTTTTGGGGATTCCCCTCTGTCCAATGTGTTCACCGGTGAGGCAGGGCCCTATGACCGCAAGCGCAAGCAACACATAGACAAACACACACTAGCCATCAACATCACCAGGCCACCACCCACCACCCTTATCGATTCCTGCGCCATTTCAACGTTTCCCCTCTCTCCTATTCATTTCCCCCACTTGTCTCCAATTCTCCTTAATACTCCCCTACTCTGGTTTATCCACGGTGAATCAATAAAACCGCCCTCCAGTGCGCGGGGATAAGGGAATTGTCCCGTTGCCGGGTTTCCTTCTCTGGTTACGTTCTCTTCAAGCGATTTTCATGGACCACCGGCAACGAAGACGCAGCGAGGGAGGGGGGAAGACTAGAGTGGAAGGAGAAATCAGGGGATTCCCCAGAAATCAAATAATTGCGGTGAGATGCTGTGAGTAGATCGCGGTAGATGGCACTAGGGAAGGACACTAGGAGATTCCTCTGTCTAGGGATTTTTTTTATTGTGACTCGAGAAAAGGATTGTTGGTTGAGGAATGATCATATACAGGAGCCGGAATTTTTTACATGTAAAGCTGCATTTGTTTCAGGCTCTTTCTCGCTTTTGGTGCATAAATATAGATATACATCACATGTAAAATGCTATAGGATGTGGTGTTTACAGCAATCAAAGCGTTGGGCGACTTCTTTGTTATAGCTCTTGTATTCCTCGAAATTGAATTTTTTTAATTAATTAAACGAATTATTTGTGTGGATATGAGAATTAGTACTCGTGAGTAAAATGATGCAGTAATTGGTGAATGAAAATAAATTAGGGAGAGCTCCAATCAGACTACGGCAGCGTAGTTTGATCGGCAGATAGCTGCCGGCCGATGAGACAGGCCGCACCGTATGGGTCCTGTATTTAGAGGGTTAACCATTTTTTGATGACGAAAAAATTAATTAAAATCGGATCTCTTTCCTAAAATGGGCTAATTTGAATAAAAAAGCTTATAACCGTCGGAGCCGATTATTTCAAATATTTTTAATCATTTCATCGTATTGTAGGGAAACGAATTTTTTGGGGTCAGAATGACCCCCAAGTGTATTCCGAGGGTTAATACGAATGTGGATGACATTGGTATTAAAATTCAAATTTTCAATTTTTTATTTACTCTAATAGTAACCGAGGTATCAGCTACGTCTGCCAATGCTTTTAGATGTACGATGTTCCAAGTCCTGATTAGCATATGTGTATCTCAATGTTGTGTCTGTAAAATTTCAAGGTATCGTAGCACCGAATCGAAGACAGTAACAAATAATTTTTATTAGAAATGTCAAATATGTAAAGTCAATCGTAAATAAAAAGCCTTGGAGATAAGTATCTTGATGCTCTCAACGTTAACTAATCTGAATGGGGAATCAACTGAAAATCAATTCATTACTGATCGACCGAGTTATTGGCAAATCAAGATAAAAAATTGATAGAAATATTTTTTTTTTTGTTGGAACCATGGAAGTTTCATGAATAATGATTCTGCTGCAACTTGTATCAAATTGCCACCATTTTAACACGAAGAGAAATTATTCCAATTTTTCAATGAAAGTTTCACCTTGGGAACCCTGTAGTACTGTACAGAGAAAAAAATGATAGCAAAAATGATGGAATGAATTGTTTTAATAGTGGTTAACAAATATTTTTTCGATTAATTAGAAAAAAAATTAAATTCGCTACATGCATTGAAATCGATAAATTTATTGATTGTTGAAGACAAATATTTGTTTGGAACTCATGAAACAAATAGGGAATTGGGTCAATTTCATTTAGAATGAAAAAAAAAAAATTGTCGGAATTTTTCTTTTGTTGAGGACTATTGAAACAATTCATGTACTCATTTTTACTTATTTTCTTTCTCGGTGCAGGAGTACGAAGATTCTCAGTGGGGATATGGCAACTTCGAAAGGCTCATGAAGGGGCTTGAGAGAATCGATTGAGAAACCGTTTTTGTGGTCCATAAAATGTCTTAGAATAAACTTTCCTCGATATTTTTTTCTGAATGCACTCATTTCAACAGGGAGAAAAATAAATTCTTATAGCAAAAAAATTGCCTTTTAACAAAATTTTTCTTGACAATTGTTATATCTATGCATGTTGAAATTTTCTGGAGTGAAGTGAAGTTTCTTCAACTAAGTAAATTTTCTTCAAGCAATAATTTTTTTCTTCTGTGAAGTATATTTGCAAGAAAATCATCCGCATAAAAACGACTCATCTTCTTTCATCATTCCCTTACCAAATTCATTGCATCGTAGCATCGTTCATCAACGATTTTGAAAAATTTTCAAAAAAATTGAAAAAAAAAACGTATTTTGATGAAATACAAAAAAACAATAGATTTCATTTCTGAATTCGTCCTCAATAATTTCAGAATTAAAGCAAAATGAAAAAATTCCTCAATTACTTTCGACTTCAAGCGACCCTTATCACTTCCTCTCTCCGTTATTGAATTATTTTTCAGAAAAATAGTTATAACGCTCCAAATAACAAGAAATCCATGAAAATTATGAATCCAAAATTTAGTGAAAGAAACTTCATTATTCATTGCTATTTTCAGTGTAAATATTATTGGAAGCATTGAAATGATAAGAGGATTAACGTACCTCGAATTGTGACTACTTGACCCATCTTTTTTTCATCTTTCTAGACAGCGTTTGAATAACAAAGTGGATGAGTAAACGAGGGAGAAAACACAGCTCCTCAGCGTTTGTCAGAGATCTCGTGGGTATTATCGAATCATGCTGCTTCAAAGCCCTTGAGAATTTATCAACAGATTTTAATGGGATTCTTTTCCTCCCCAATGATGATGATGATAAATTAATTGCTCTTCACCACACGACAGTCAAAATGTTTGAATAAAATTTCGATTTTTCATGTTTTTTTTTCTTTTATTATTAGATTTTTTTTTCTCCAATGCAAGTGAATCGCGATTAACGTTCCTGCGTTTTATTATTATTTTCACTTTTTTTTCCAATTTTTTTCTGTTTTCAATTTTTTTTTCTTTTTACGTATATTAGGTACATTTTCGTTAGACAATACCTAGCAACGTTCTATCAATGATCACTCAACCAGTTTCACTGTGGAAATCGAACGTTCGACTTATATTTATATAATTACTTATTAATTATTTTTTTTCACTCGTGTCGTTCTGTCTCATTTTCTCAATTTTTCACCTTTTTTCTTGTATCAATCTTTTTTTTTCATTTTTGAGAAATCGTGTGTAATTTGACGTTTTTTTTTTTCTTTAAATTCATTTATTTATTGTATTTTATTTTTTCCTTTTTCCTTCAAAATTACATAAACTTTTCATTAACATTCGCTGACACACACACATACATTCACTCTTTTTTTCTTTTAAAATTCTTCGTTTTTTTTTCGAGGGTGAGATTCGACCGAGTTAATGTGGCTAGCATATAAATAGATATATCAAGTGTGTGACGTGTGAGCAACGTTCGAAAAACCTTACAACTATTTTTTTTTTATTTTTCCATTTTTTTTTTTCATTCAATTACTTTGTCGCAATCTCATATTTATCCTTCGAGATTTCGCTTTTCGTCTTTCATGTTTCATATTTAATACTTTTTTTTTCAATTTATTTCCTTTTTTTTCAGTAGAAAAACAAATTGTGAAGATCTATGTACATGGGCTTGTTGATTTCAATCATTTTTGTTTTATGAAAACTTTGAATTTTTATTACAGAAATTGTCATTCAATTTATTTTCTTTCAATTAATGAGTGCAATCAATGACATGAAAAAAACTATGATTCGATTTTTGTTGAAAAAATCACAATAAAACAAGAAATTATTCCATTTTTTAATGCTAATTAACAATTTGAAAAAAATCATACAATTAATTTTTCGATAATAAAATTTACAATGATCTTAATGAAAAAATTGATAACGTCACATAAATATTATATTAAAAATATTAATAATCATCATTAACAAAAATTGACGATCATTTATTAACAATCGTATTATAATTTATTTAAGCCTAGTCTTATCTAGGGATTAATGTATGTTTTTGTTGTCTAACATTTCATTCGTTTTTCTTTCTTTTTCATTTTTCTTCATTTTAATTATGTTTTTTTTTTATTTTTAGTTCTTATAAATTCTTAATCAGCTAAATGATTGAAAAAATCGCCCTCACCCTTTCCCCCCTCCCACCCCACCCCATTTTTCCTAAATCACTGTTATTTCATTGCAGTTGCATTATATTTTGGATATAAATGCGTAATTAGTTACTCATATATTTATTTTCCTTTTTTTTCAATTCAATTTAATACCATATTTTTCATTTCTTTAATTTTATCTATTTATTTAATTTCTTTCCATCTTGTGTGTAATTTTTTTTTCATTTTTATTATCTTTTATTCATTCATTATGATTAATTTTTTTTATTAATTAATTAATTGTTTTTTTTTTCTTCAATTATACCTACCAACAAGGAACGCGACGACAGTATGCGTGCTCTCGCGCATTTTGGGTGTGCGTTATTTATTTATTTATCTCTCATTATCTTCTCACTAAAACACCCCCAATTAATTTATTTTCTTTTATTTTTCATTCATTTTATTCTGACTTGTGTGCGTGTCGTAAGGAACAAATGACAGGTAAAAAAAATGTATGAATTTATGGTTCCTGAGTAATGATAAAATGGATGACAAAATTATTTTTTGTTCTCTCATCACGCAATATTGCTTAATTCATAATTAATTGAATTAATTGTTTTTTTTTTACTGAAATTTGACCTCAAAAAAATTGAGATGAATCATCATTTTTTCCCCTTCAAATTCATTCTTACTATTTACTTACTCATTTTTTTTTCGGTAATCAAATGTGATTTGTTCATACGCTGATTTTTTTGCTAATAAAAAATTAAGAAACGTGATTTTTTCGAAATTATATACGATTTTTTAGTTTTGAACAGCGAGAGAAATCCACAAAACTTCATTATTTTCAATTAATGTTAATAAAAAAATCATAGAAAATGCAAGAAATTAATGGAAAACAAAATTTTTTCATCATTTTATTAAATTTTATTCTTTTTATACCAATAAAACAAGAGATAAATTTTTATTCTTCAAATTCAAAATAAAATAAATGACAAATTCAAAATTTTCCTCGCTGTGTTGAAAATTTTTCTCTTCCAAATTTATTATTAAAGCATAAAAATGATTATTTTTTTGCTTCAAAAAAAAAATTCGGTAGTACAATTGTTGGCACAAATTAATACTCAGTATTTTTTGTTTTATCACTCACATTGTTGGCACTCAGATCATACGTGTTTTTCGACAATTTTTTTTTCTTCGAAAATTCATTCATTCATTTGTTTATATATTTGTTCATGACATTTGTCATTTTTTCCTTCATTAATTCAATTTTTTTCCTTTCACTTTTCTTCATCTGAAAATTGCATTTTTTTTTCTTTAGTCACCTCTAACAAACTCATCGAATGACAGTGAATTGCTACTGGGATAATACGCATATAATATTTAGAAATAGAAATTTATTAAAATTGCAAAGTCATACTTGTCATTGTTTTAATATTATCGTATAATTTTTTTTTTCATATTTTTTTTCTTTCTTTTTTCTTTTTTTTTTCTCTTTTTCTCTTGCGTTACAGGGCCGCGAAGGCTCTTCGAGCTCGTCATCGACATTCCCATACATTTCGGGTCATTTATTCATTATTTTTCACTTCTTTACTGTCCCGAAGAGCAATTACAAAATAAAAATGAAAAATATAATAAAATTCTTATTATTTTTTTTCTCCTCGTTTCATCAACAACATTTTGAAAATTTAGAAAATTTAATAAATCATTATTCTCTCATACATTCTTCTCAAAATTTTCTCTCACACACTCAAGTTAAAATTCAAAAGAACACATTTTTTTTCATTTATTATTATTATTATTAAGTTTTTTTTTCAGATAAAAATGATACTTGATTGAGAAGAAAATAAATCGACATTTTTCTTCACAATCAAAATAATTTTTATTTAATATCTATGTAGAATTAATGTATTTATATATGTATATATATATCATTTTTTTTCGTTCGTTCACATCTAACGACAAAATGCGATGCAAAACTCTCACTTTTACAATTGTTTAATTAAATTATTTGACAATTTTCGCTATCAATAATGACAGTGACAAAACATTTTTTTAAACTTTTCCACTTTTCTTATCGTTTCAACTTCCAATTTTTTTTAAAATTACTATTATCATTATTATTATCATGTAAAATAATTTTTTCTTTTGCTCTTCAATGCAGTGACGTTCAGTCAGTCGTCTTCACTTTTTCAACAATTCTATACATTCTCAAATGCCATTCATTTCGACAAAAGAAAATGATAAATATTCCTCATTCCAATGAATTACTGAATGAAAATTTTTTTAAATAAAAATAAAAGTTACATTAAAATTTTAAGAAAAGGAAAAAAAAAATCACTCTAAGGACATGTTTTTTGATGATGATGATGAATTTTATCGAGTGAATTCCCCCATTTTGTTTCTATGAAATATAATTGAGTCTCTCTTTGAACCCTATGTATTTATTCTTTCCCTTCTCACTTCATAATTGCTTTTTTTTCTTTAGTTAAGTTATTTTTTTATTTTTTTTTTAAATTCTCTTTAAGATAGGGCAGTGTCGTGGACGGTTACGGAGAGCATCCGTATCCCAAAAAATGTTTCCTACAAGTATACATACTATTCAATAAGTACATGTTCAACAACCGTCTTTAGATCTAAGGTTTATAATATTTTTCATTTTAAATTTATCTATCATATTTCATTCCATTATGATGAATTTTTTTATTTATTTCTCCTCCATGAAAAATTCCTAAAAACTTAAGGAAGAAAAAGTTTGAAAACATAATGAAATCAAAATTATTCTAGTTTCATGTTTTTTTTTATCAGAAGAAAAATTATTCTTTTTACGATTATTGATGTTGAAGAATGAGAAAATGTATTTTGTGCAACTAGAATTAGGAATTTTCTAGTGAGCATGAATTTTTGGCGCTGAAGGCTAGTTTAGCCAATGTACGAGTATGAAAATTCCATTGACTCCAATTGCACGTGATATTTATTACAACTAATGCACAATAGTACGCTGTCTTGGGCCTATGGTGAATCCTTAACAAATGTTATTTTTTTCACAAACATCAGTTCTTCTGCATAACACGTAAATGCAACAGAAATGCAAGGCATGAAGTACCAGAAAATCGACTGGTAGCTGTTCCAAATATGAATTTTAAATGTTTGTCATTGATTCATCTATTTTCTTGGAGCTACTTGATGCCATCAAGACAGCATATTATTCATACAAAAGTTAAAAAATAAACAGATTAAACTACCTAATGATTTCCTCTCATTTAATATGAAATTTGAATTATCAAATAAAATAATTATAATTATTAAAGTCTATCCTCCTCCTCCTCTTCTTCATTGTCCTCATTATTTTCCTCTGATTCTTCTTTATAACCAGGATGCTCACTTATAGCATAATAATTACCATTGTAAATAACCCCAAGTTCCCTAAGTACATCACCACGTATAATAGCTTTGATGGTCCAATTGTAGCATTCTTCGCTCTCACTTTCACGATCTAATCTTTCAACATCAAGTATTTTTGAACTCAAACGTTCAAGTATAATACCAATGTCTTTAATACTTAAATGATGTTTTTGATCAACAGTTAACTGATCAATTAATAACAAAAATTTTTCAGATGTAACTATTTCATCTTCCATTATTGTATTTTCAGTTTCTGATTCTGAACTATCATGTTCTTGATTATGATGATTATGATGATGATGCATATGAAATGATGCTGAATTACGTGGTGATGTATCTTCATCAGTTGTATCACGAAATCTAACGTGTCCTTTTGATAAACCAGTACGTCTTGTACCATCAGACAATGATGATGGTGGCTGTGGTGATGGTGTTTGTGTTTGTGTTTGTTGTTGATGTTGTTCACCACGTTGTCCACTGTGTTGATCTTGTATTGGTGATGTTGCAACTGATTTGTGTACGGCAATTCTTCTACCCTCTTCGTGTAATGCACAGCAATGAAAATCACATTCACTTGGTCCACCATCAGCTCCATTAACTGGACTACCATTACGTACTGGCTGATGTATTCTATTGGAGCACTCGGGTGTATGGATATGAATTGTAGTACTCTCAAATGAATTAGTTCCTTGTTTAACAAGGCCACGTGTCATATGATGTGGCTGCTGTTGTTGTTGTTGTTGTCCACTTATTATTGAACCATAGGAACTATTGCTTGGACTAGTGAAACTTTTTTGAACCATATCGTCATGATTTATCACAGTTATTTGAGGACTACTGTAACGTGGTGGTAATAATTCCCCATGGCCACTCTTTCCATAGCTCAATTTGTCCAAACTCGTTTGTATAACTAATTGTGGACGTTGTCCAGTCAAATCAGTTTTTTTAGTTGGTGAATATTTTGAACTTACTGTATCATTTTTTGATTGTTGTACTGTTGGCTGAGATGTTTGGGATTGTGAATGTTGGCCAGTACCACCGGAACGTTGATCCCAGTGAAGTACAACTGTAACACGTCCCTTGTTGTCCATAATTTTCCACGATGGCGTCTCATCGTGCAATTCGAGGGCATGAATTGTTTCACAGACTATCTTTGGGATTGCCGATATTGCTAGAAAATAGATTATTTAGATTATTATCATTATATTCTATCTTTTCTTTTTTTTTGTGATGATGATCATTATTTACCTGCACGAATGATGTCTACACCAGTTGGACACCATCTTTCACCGTGCCTCAATAATAGCAGTATTGTGTTATTAGCTAGGGTTTTGAAGTATTCACCGTCCTCCACCTGTGTCCCATCAGACTCTAATACAAGGCTCACATTTTCATTTTGTGGAACGCCCAATTTCTCTTTACCTGTCAACAATGAAGTTTTGGATGAAAGAATATCATGAAAAGAAAAATTCGATTAATGAGGGGTATAACTTTGATTTTGAGATGAGTTTTAATGAAAAATCAGAGCCATCAGGAATATTACAAAAAATTTTTGTTTTCAAGACCGGGATAAAATGAAGCAGGTTTTTTTTCGGAATGAAGACTCCCACAAAAAATTCTGAAAAAATTACCCAACAATATCAACATTTTAAAGCATCTTAATAATTTTTCCCAAATTTTTTTGCAGAATCCTTCGGTTGGTAAAAAAATTGCTTCGTTCATTCGATTCCGATTAATTCAAATTCAATTATTTACCTCGATGAACGAGTTCCTCAAAATTGCTCACAACAAGGCCCTTCCGTACGTTACGCCAACTGTCCCATATCTTGAAAGGTCTCTTGCTTCGTAACTCCTTGAATAAGAAAAAAAAAGTTACCACTTCTCCCCCAAAGAAAAATACTTTATGAACAATGTTAAAGGTTAATCAGCTAGGAGGAAGAAATTTTTAATGAATCTGTCCTCGCTATCCTTATAACAATGTGGAAAAAAACTGATATTACTCAGTGTGTCACATAATTAACCGATATGTTAAATGGAGTGACCATAGCAGGTCAATGGAAAATTAATTTACCCTGAATCCTCAACACAATTTTACACATTATATTTTATATTGTCTTGCAAAATGTTATCTATATAAATATACTTGGATACTTGTTTTATTACTTGGATCAATCGTTCTATTTAATATTTATTTATAAATAAGTTGTTTATCATAGAATGGCTTTAAAAAAAAACAGTTGTGACCATGGAAATATCGAGATTGGATAGAACGAATTTTGTCCCCTCGTTTATGAATTGAATTAATTGAAATAATGCTTTTTGCAACAGAATCAGATCATTTCTCTTGAATATTGAATTTCAATAACAAAATATCAATTGAGAAAAAAAAAGTAGTGAAAACTATGGAATAGTCATACTATTGGTCCATAGCAAAAAAAATTTTTCTCGAAATAATCGAAAAAGTTGTTGAATCCAGTGAATTTAGTGAATTCGGAAAGATTAACTAATATAATTGCCTCAATTCGATAAATTCAACATCTTTTTCAATTAATTCCAAAAAAATATTAGATAAGGACCAATGGCATCAATATTTTATGGTTTTCATCAATTTTTTTTCTTAGTGTATTTCGAGGAAAATTCGAATACAATTTTCATTAATTAAATAATCTCAAAGAGGAAGTAAACACTAATTGTGGACTCTGAAATTTTTTCCACATTCTTACAATAATGGAGAAAGATTATACTCCTCAATTATTATTATTCTTCTTTTTTTTTAATTCTATCAGTGGTAAAATTGTGTGAACTTGTTGACCCTCCCAAAGGCGTCGAGCCTCTTGTCTGACAACAGGCCGACACCCTCCACTTGTACTACCTCCAGTGTCTGTCAACACCACGACCTTAACCACTCCTTCGGTATTTTCTCATTTTCTTGAATCACTCAATCGTTGCAAATAAATTTTTTCTCCCCTAAATCAACTTATCATTTCGAATCATTGATCATTTTTCCAATAGAAAGCAAAAAATTCATCAAATAATAATAATAATGATGATAAAAATTTTGAGTGTGAAGAAAAAATGAAGATATTGAATTTTTCATATTTGAGTGATTTCAAAGTGAATGAAATTTTTTTCATGACTATTTTTTTTAAGAATCAGAGTCAGTTAAGAAGGAAATATGAAAGGTAAAGACGAGAAAGAAAAGAGGTGCAGAGGAGCAGCAGAAGAGGGAGGGAATAGCTGGGGGGATTAGGGCAAAATTATGTTTGGGTCGGTCTGCGTTTTCAACAGGGCGGCGCTAAAATAATCTCATGCGCATGCGCAACCCGCAACTTATGGTTGACAACACTGACCTGATTCAATCATTCTTGGAGGAAGCAGAGAGAATGAGAAAGAGCGAGAGAGAAAACGAGCCCATGATAAATTACGATATATCCCAGTGGATAGGAGTGTCCACCGAAAAAAAAGAAGAAAGGATAGTGCAGTAACCCCCCCACCTTTTCTCAAGAAGTCAAGAAAACCTAACGTGGAAAGAAAAAGCGATCCCAATTTCTCAGTAAGAAAAAGGACTAAAGAAAAATCCTGGAATCGAAGGATTCTATTGAACGTTAAATTTTTAAGGTGAATAGAAAAAAGCCAGAAATTCGAAGGAAAAAGAAACAAAAGTGGAAGGGGGGAGGGGGAGGCAAGGAAGGAGGAGTCCACGTTAAAAAAAGGGTCATAAGCCGAAGGAGGTTGCTGTTCCCAATATCCTAGGCCACCCACACCCTCATTTATCCCCATCCCCTTTCCCTTCTTTACGCCCCTTACGTTCAATCAGGGAACTCGAACAGCCACCGTGTCACGGGGTCATCTACCAGGCAAGGGAAACTGGGTCAGCGTTGGATATTTGGGACAGGGAGTACTTCCGGTATGCATCCACACCCTCGTAAAAAAATGAGCAAAAATAGAACCAAAACCACCAAATTCCTAAACATTTGATGAAGCTTGAAAAAAAAAAACTACTAGTAATAGTAATAATGACACATATTTTTTTACCTCTCTTGCCATTACGTCATATCCCAGCAGGGTCAAGGGACCGTCCCACTTTTTGGCACGCTATTATTATTATTGTTATTATTATTCTTATTATTATTATGTTTAAATGACATTCAGCCCTATGACTCTGATGATCTGCATATTCAATTTCACTTGATTCGTTGATAAAATGAATTTTACGATGAAGATAATATGAAAATTTTCATCAGGCAAAAATCAACAATGACTTTTTCTTAACTTTTATTGTTATTATTATTATTATTCTTATTATTATTATTTTGAGATGAGAGACAAAATTTTTCAAACATCGCACTGATTATTAATGAACAACAAAAAAAATTATGTTGTATTTTTTAACATAAAAATGAAGTTAAAATAAACTAAAATTTAACGACAATTGAACGACACTTGATATGGATCACAGACGAGAAGAAAGGAAGAGGGGAGATTTGGTTCCTTCACCTCCCCCTTCCTCTTTTTTTTATGAAAATCCGACGACAACGCCACCCGCAATGCCACTGCACAATTCGTTAACCAATCACAGACGTATTTGCCAAAATGTTCACTAGAAACTTTTTCTAAAAGAGAAATAATATATAAATATAATTATTAATAATTGAAAGCTTAGGAATGAGGAGGGGGAGGGGGGATTTTTTTGAATAACTTTTTTTCCTTTTTTTTTTTTTTTTGAAAATTAATAAATGTTTTATCACTAATTAGGGAATTCCCATGAAGAAATGAAAAAGGATTTCGCCCAGCAACCTCTCTACCCACTACCGCCACCACCGTCCACCCCCGGCAGCAGCAGCAGAGGTGAGAAGCCACCGTCGTTTGCCCCACAAAATCAACACAAATTAATGCACTTTCATTTATATATTATAAATATATGTATTATTATGTTTAGAAAATAATAATTAAATGTTTTATTTTTTTTTTAATTTTTTAAAAAATTTTTTGTTGTTTCAAACAAAAAAAATTTTATCTTTACGTTTAATGAAATCTTAATCGGCCTCTCGAGTCCACCACTACCGCGCCCTCCTCCAAAAATTTAGCCCACCAATCCTACTTCGACGACGGTCGCGCGTCGTGTGTGATAACGAGTGAAAGCAGCCACAGCCAGTCCTGATATCAGCGCCACCTTCAGCTTTCTTTCTCCATTTTTTTCCCGTTTTTATATATCCTTCTTTTTTTTCTCAATACACTCGTCCTCTTCTCTCTCTCTCTTTTTCTCACTCTGTTCCTCTCTTCGCCTCTTTTTTTCTCCAACACACGAGGACCAACACCTTTATTCCAACTCACTCGAGAAGCCTTTCACGTCCTTAAGAATGTAACTAACATGATAATGTTTTTATGAATTTTTAATTTTCTTAAATTTCACGAATTTCCATGTTAATTGCTGCTTATTTACTCATTTTTTTTTTTTTTTATCTTATTTACTCATTAATCCATTGAAAATGTAATTTATCTAATACTGTTTTCACTCGTACTCACTCTCTTGTATTTTCTTTGTTTCGTATGAGCCTTGTTTCTTTCTTCCATTCAGTCAACTCATCTATTTATCAATTACAATAGAATATTTACTATACGAAATGTATTATTGTATCTATTCCATTAATCAGTTTTCATGTTTTCTATCATGGGAATGATATTTTTAATTTTTCTCGTTTTTTTCCCCTTTTTACCGTTCTTCTTTTTCTACTTGTGTCTTTTTTTTACACTTCAACCCCGTGTTATAAAGCCGAGGAAACTGTGCCGGTGCTCTTACTGCGGCGAATCCGCGCAGTTTCTCTAGATCGATCCCACCGGGGGCGCACGAACCCGTCACCACACATCCATGTGTGTTTTGAGGAGTGAGGAAGTGGAAGAACCGAGAGAAAGAGAGAGAGAGAGAAGAGAGGGGATGATTCTTCGTTAGGAAATGGGAGATGGTAAAGCGTGTTATTTGGGTTGAGGCAAGGAATTTGGAGGCACTCGTGGTAGAAAAGTGGGTAGAAACAATGTTATAAAAAATTTATAATTACGCTTTATGTACATCAAAGTATCTTAGATTAATAGAAAAACTAAGGATAATGAATAACTTTTCATGGACAAGAAAATCTAGATTCGAGTATCATCATCGATATGAGACTCGAATTGGAACATTCTGCTGGAATAATTAGATTATTTCATAATGAGAAGGAAAAAAAATTATCTAAATAAAGAACTTGAAGCTTTTCATTTGTACATGAATTATTGTAAACTATTCATCACTGCCGATTGAGAAAAAAAAATTTGTCTTATACATCTTGAAAGCAATTCCTTCAAATGATAAAATGAACAATGCATCACAATGAAAGAGGACTCAATTATAGATGCAAAAAAAACGAATGAAAATGGAGTGGAAAAAAGTGGAGAATTTAATAAAACGAATCATTAAATTCGCTGAGTTTGTGTCTGACCATATATTACTTTTTCACTTAATACAGAATTTGCTATTCCAACGGTGGTAGTACTATGAACAACTGCTACTAGTAAATCAGAGTGGGGTGAACAATAAAAGTTGAATTTATATTGCAATTGTAGAAATTAAGGATGCAATCAAGAATAAGATTGATTTGAATGCATAAAAGACTCGTGCCACAGCTGTGATGCTTTTTACTCTAATTCTTAGAACGCGAAGTGACTATAGTCGAATCATCCGAAGTTACTTTTTCGCCGAAACAATTCTGCCCCCCCACCCCCCCACCCCCCTCAAATCTTCAGTACATGCGCAGACAGCATTGGCGAACTGACTGACGCACATACGCATTGCCCTCCGCCAGAGCTATTCTTCGTAATAAAACATTCAATGTGTAGATAAGCCAGGAATACATTTCTTGAGGGTTAATTATCGACGGTTTTCTTATCACGGGCGATTTTGAATGAGGGTATTCTTTTCATGAGTATCTAGTCCTCGGCACAGTTATCCTGTTACCTGAAAATACCTATAGATATGTCATTATGGTCGAAATTGAATTAAATGTTTGCAGCTCTTTGGATAATGATTTGAACGAATTTCCATTGACATCATGTGAAAGCGCGGAAAATTTCCAATTAATATAGGTACATGGAAAAAAAACATTAAAAATTACTGTGCCTTTCCAGCAATCTAGGGACCAAATAGGGGAATGCAAAAGATTACTATACCTACAGAGTGAAAATTACTGTGCCACTTTGTAAAAATTAATGAGATCCCCTCACATTTTAAAGTGATTTCCATGAATTTTTATTGTAATGCACGGTAATTTTTACTGTGTAGGTATAATAATTTTTTTGCGTTCCTCTATTTGATCCCTGGACACTGAAACGGCACAGTCATTTTTAATGTTTTTTTTTTCGTGTATGAAAACTTTGGATTTCAAGAAAATTTGTATTGTACCCGAAAACTAATCTTCTTAATCATCCCAAGTACCGAATTTCATCTTCAATTGTTGGTGATTTGAAAATAAAATAAAAACGTGATAGTTCGGAAAGATGAATGAATGTGAAATAAAACGTGATTTGTTACATGTTAGCTATGTCTCTGATATCCATCCCACTTGGATGAATACGTGTGATCTAATCATTAACACTCAAAAGTCAGAAAAATGAACGACCAAGTTCCGTGGAGAATGAAAATCCTCATTTTCAATAAAATACATCTGTTCAAACCGAAACAGATACAGTATGTTTGAATGTATTAAAGCCTCGAGGAAGTATTAAATTGAGGATATTTACTCATTAGAATCTATTTTGACTTATGATTACGTCATCTAATCCACTCAGAAAGGAGTGAATGAACAATTGTTTCGGTGACGTGAAATAGACCTCTTGCCGTTTCTTCAGCTGCTATGATGCATGTTGGCGGCCTTGAATGAGTGTAAATACTCTAAACACTTCAATTGAAAGTTCAGACCTCATTCCATTTTCCTTATAAGGAAAATGTTATGAACCCACAGGTTCGTAGAGGAGTTCGTAGATTCATGGTTCTTCTACAAGCTCGTGAGTTCATCCGACTCTGATTTCTATGAAAAAAGCTGTCTGATGTTTCTAGATCAAAAATTGAGGAATAATGTTTTTTAGATAGGGCATTAAGACAAATTGTCTCTGGAAGAAAATGAAATACCATTTGTTTAAGGTGAACAGCCTGTTAGTCGGTTATCATTTGACCTTGTTTACTACTTAAGATTTGTATACCCCTCGTAGCTTCAATTTCTCAGTATCTTACTGATAACACGAAACCACATGAAAATGAATGATTTAATATCTAAATCAATAATTGTTTCTAAATGGTTGTCACTGACGCAATTCGTAGAAATACTGCAGATGTGAGAATCTAGAATTGATGAATAGAAACAATTATTATTTCTAATAACTATTATGATTCAGTACCCATAAAACATTTAGTTACATGCGCTACGAACGTGACGTCGCCCTTTCAGACGAAAATAACAACATAAGTAAATATATGCGTAATTGTGACTTCGTACTTACCCAATTGTCTCTTTGAAATGTTCCCCATTGTTATATATACTGATGACTAATGAGTATTTATTCAATGAATACGAAAAGTATATTTATATTCAACGAGATCGTGATAAAGTAACTGACCAATCAGTCATGCCATCGAGATGGTTAATATGACAATCGGAGTATCTTGATATGAATTGGGATTGATTAGATTTGATCAAGAGCAGTTCAGCAATTTCTTAGTTTTTTAGTAAAACATCAGGACAATCTCCTGAGCAATATCAGGAAGTTCTTAGTGCGTTACCCCAAACAATCACACCCATCCTGATGTATACTGACTGAAGACCTGTGTCAACGATCGAAGAATTCCATCCAAGTTCTAGCTTCGAGAAAAAGTAACTGGAACTTGGATCGTGGACACCAACAACTTGGATGAAAATGGCAGAGGAAATCCTCTGATCAAAAAATTTAGTACGACTCATTTTTTCATGACCTACTGTTCAGGTAATTACTTGCGATTGCACAACCCTTTAATATTTCCCCAAAATTAAATATAAACATTTAATAATTTATAATTTAGGAATTAATGAGGAAAATAAAAATAATGGAAAGTAACAAAATTACCTAAAAATGATTAGTGCAAAAGAATGAAATTATGTCCCTCGTGAAATTATTTCCCAAGCCATTCCTATACCAAAATCGATGTGAAGTGTCTATTTTCTCCATGGGATCTGTAGAATAGGGTCCAAGGGAGGTGAATCATACGACTTTGGCTTAAAGAATCAAAAGTGACAACTCAGACTGCTCCCTGTACTTGGATATTGAATTTATTACCGGGAAAATAGGGAATGCCCCATATGTTTCGCACTTCCCAAGCCGTAACTTTTTTAAAATCCATGTAAACTGTCGATTTTTTCGAGGGGATCTGTAGATTAGAGTCCAAGGAAGGTGGATCATACGACTTTGGCTCAAAAAATCAAAAGTGACAACTCAGACTGCTCCCTGTACTTGAATATTAATCAATTACCGGGAAAATGAGGAGTGCCCCATATGTTTTACACTTCCCAAGCCGTAACTTTTTTAAAATCCATGTAAACTGTCTATTTTTTCGGGGGGATCTGTAGATTAGAGTCCAAGGAAGGTGAATCATACGACTTTGGCTCAAAAAATCAAAAGTGACATCTCAGACTGCTCCCTGTACTTGAATATTAATCAATTACCGGGAAAACTGCGGGTGCCCCATATGTTTTGTACTTCCCAAGCCGTAACTTTTCTAAAATTCATGTAAACTGTCCATTTTTTCGGGGGGATCTGTAGATTAGAGTCCAAGGAAGGTGAATCGTGGGACTTTGGCTCAAAAAATCAAAAGTGACAACTCAGACTGCTCGCTGTACTTGAAAAATAAATTAATTCCCGAAAAACTGGGGGTCCCCCATATGTTTTCCACTTCCCAGGCCATTTTTATTCTAAAATCGATGTAAACTGTCTGTTTTTTCGGGGGGATCTACAGATTAGGGTCCAAAGAAGGTGAATCGTGGGACTTTGGCTCAAAAAATCAAAAGTGACAACTCAGACTGCTCGCTGTACTTGAAAAATAAATTAATTCCCGAAAAACTGGGGGTCCCCCATATGTTTTCCACTTCCCAGGCCATTTTTATTCTAAAATCGATGTAAACTGTCTGTTTTTTCGGGGGGATCTACAGATTAGGGTCCAAAGAAGGTGAATCGTGGGGCTTTGGCTCAAAAAATCAAATGTGACAACTCAGACTGCTCGCTGTACTTGAAAAATCAATTAATTCCCGAAAAACTGGGGGTCCCCCATATGTTTTCCACTTCCCAGGCCATTTTTATTCTAAAATCGATGTAAACTGTCTGTTTTTTCGGGGGGATCTACAGATTAGGGTCCAAAGAAGGTGAATCGTGGGACTTTGGCTCAAAAAATCAAAAGTGACAACTCAGACTGCTCCCTGTACTTGAATTTTAATCAATTACCGGGAAAATGAGGAGTGCCCCATATGTTTTGCACTTCCCAAGCCGTAACTTTTTTAAAATCCATGTAAACTGTCTATTTTTTCGGGGGGATCTGTAGATTAGAGTCCAAGGAAGGTGAATCATACGACTTTGGCTCAAAAAATCAAAAGTGACAACTCAGACTGCTCCCTGTACTTGAATACTAATCAATTACCGGGAAAACTGCGGGTGCCCCATATGTTTTGCACTTCCCAAGCCGTAACTTTTCTAAAATTCATGTAAACTGTCTATTTTTTCGGGGGGATCTGTAGATTAGAGTCCAAGGAAGGTGAATCGTGGGACTTTGGCTCAAAAAATCAAAAGTGACAACTCAGACTGCTCGCTGTACTTGAAAAATAAATTAATTCCCGAAAAACTGGGGGTCCCCCATATGTTTTCCACTTCCCAGACCATTTTTATTTTAAAATCGATGTAAACTGTCTGTTTTTTCGGGGGGATCTACAGATTAGGGTCCAAAGAAGGTGAATCGTGGGATTTTGGCTCAAAAAATCAAAAGTGACAACTCAGACTGCTCGCTGTACTTGAAAAATAAATTAATTCCCGAAAAACTGGGGGTCCCCCATATGTTTTCCACTTCCCAGGCCATTTTTATTCTAAAATCGATGTAAACTGTCTGTTTTTTCGGGGGGATCTACAGATTAGGGTCCAAAGAAGGTGAATCGTGGGGCTTTGGCTCAAAAAATCAAATGTGACAACTCAGACTGCTCGCTGTACTTGAAAAATCAATTAATTCCCGAAAAACTGGGGGTCCCCCATATGTTTTCCACTTCCCAGGCCATTTTTATTCTAAAATCGATGTAAACTGTCTGTTTTTTCGGGGGGATCTACAGATTAGGGTCCAAAGAAGGTGAATCGTGGGACTTTGGCTCAAAAAATCAAAAGTGACAACTCAGACTGCTCCCTGTACTTGAATTTTAATCAATTACCGGGAAAATGAGGAGTGCCCCATATGTTTTGCACTTCCCAAGCCGTAACTTTTTTAAAATCCATGTAAACTGTCTATTTTTTCGGGGGGATCTGTAGATTAGAGTCCAAGGAAGGTGAATCATACGACTTTGGCTCAAAAAATCAAAAGTGACAACTCAGACTGCTCCCTGTACTTGAATACTAATCAATTACCGGGAAAACTGCGGGTGCCCCATATGTTTTGCACTTCCCAAGCCGTAACTTTTCTAAAATTCATGTAAACTGTCTATTTTTTCGGGGGGATCTGTAGATTAGAGTCCAAGGAAGGTGAATCGTGGGACTTTGGCTCAAAAAATCAAAAGTGACAACTCAGACTGCTCGCTGTACTTGAAAAATAAATTAATTCCCGAAAAACTGGGGGTCCCCCATATGTTTTCCACTTCCCAGACCATTTTTATTTTAAAATCGATGTAAACTGTCTGTTTTTTCGGGGGGATCTACAGATTAGGGTCCAAAGAAGGTGAATCGTGGGATTTTGGCTCAAAAAATCAAAAGTGACAACTCAGACTGCTCGCTGTACTTGAAAAATAAATTAATTCCCGAAAAACTGGGGGTCCCCCATATGTTTTCCACTCCCCAGACCATTTTTATTTTAAAATCGATGTAAACTGTCTGTTTTTTCGGGGGGATCTACAGATTAGGGTCCAAAGAAGGTGAATCGTGGGACTTTGGCTCAAAAAATTAAAAGTGACAACTCAGACTGCTCGCTGTACTTGAAAAATAAATTAATTCCCGAAAAACTGGGGGTCCCCCATATGTTTTCCACTTCCCAGACCATTTTTATTTTAAAATCGATGTAAACTGTCTGTTTTTTCGGGGGGATCTACAGATTAGGGTCCAAAGAAGGTGAATCGTGGGACTTTGGCTCAAAAAATCAAAAGTGACAACTCAGACTGCTCGCTGTACTTGAAAAATAAATTAATTCCCGAAAAACTGGGGGTCCCCCATATGTTTTCCACTTCCCAGGCCATTTTTATTCTAAAATCGATGTAAACTGTCTGTTTTTTCGGGGGGATCTACAGATTAGGGTCCAAAGAAGGTGAATCGTGGGACTTTGGCTCAAAAAATCAAAAGTGACAACTCAGACTGCTCGCTGTACTTGAAAAATAAATTAATTCCCGAAAAACTGGGGGTCCCCCATATGTTTTCCACTTCCCAGGCCATTTTTATTCTAAAATCGATGTAAACTGTCTGTTTTTTCGGGGGGATCTACAGATTAGGGTCCAAAGAAGGTGAATCGTGGGACTTTGGCTCAAAAAATCAAAAGTGACAACTCAGACTGCTCGCTGTACTTGAAAAATAAATTACTTCCCGAAAAACTGGGGGTCCCCCATATGTTTTCCACTTCCCAGGCCATTTTTATTCTAAAATCGATGTAAACTGTCTGTTTTTTCGGGGGGATCTACAGATTAGGGTCCAAAGAAGGTGAATCGTGGGACTTTGGCTCAAAAAATCAAAAGTGACAACTCAGACTGCTCGCTGTACTTGAAAAATAAATTAATTCCCGAAAAACTGGGGGTCCCCCATATGTTTTCCACTTCCCAGGCCATTTTTATTCTAAAATCGATGTAAACTGTCTGTTTTTTCGGGGGGATCTACAGATTAGGGTCCAAAGAAGGTGAATCGTGGGACTTTGGCTCAAAAAATTAAAAGTGACAACTCAGACTGCTCGCTGTACTTGAAAAATAAATTAATTCCCGAAAAACTGGGGGTCCCCCATATGTTTTCCACTTCCCAGGCCATTTTTATTCTAAAATCGATGTAAACTGTCTGTTTTTTCGGGGGGATCTACAGATTAGGGTCCAAAGAAGGTGAATCGTGGGACTTTGGCTCAAAAAATCAAAAGTGACAACTCAGACTGCTCGCTGTACTTGAAAAATAAATTAATTCCCGAAAAACTGGGGGTCCCCCATATGTTTTCCACTTCCCAGGCCATTTTTATTCTAAAATCGATGTAAACTGTCTGTTTTTTCGGGGGGATCTACAGATTAGGGTCCAAAGAAGGTGAATCGTGGGACTTTGGCTCAAAAAATTAAAAGTGACAACTCAGACTGCTCGCTGTACTTGAAAAATAAATTAATTCCCGAAAAACTGGGGGTCCCCCATATGTTTTCCACTTCCCAGGCCATTTTTATTCTAAAATCGATGTAAACTGTCTGTTTTTTCGGGGGGATCTACAGATTAGGGTCCAAAGAAGGTGAATCGTGGGACTTTGGCTCAAAAAATCAAAAGTGACAACTCAGACTGCTCGCTGTACTTGAAAAATAAATTAATTCCCGAAAAACTGGGGGTCCCCCATATGTTTTCCACTTCCCAGGCCATTTTTATTCTAAAATCGATGTAAACTGTCTGTTTTTTCGGGGGGATCTACAGATTAGGGTCCAAAGAAGGTGAATCGTGGGACTTTGGCTCAAAAAATCAAAAGTGACAACTCAGACTGCTCGCTGTACTTGAAAAATAAATTAATTCCCGAAAAACTGGGGGTCCCCCATATGTTTTCCACTTCCCAGGCCATTTTTATTCTAAAATCGATGTAAACTGTCTGTTTTTTCGGGGGGATCTACAGATTAGGGTCCAAAGAAGGTGAATCGTGGGACTTTGGCTCAAAAAATCAAAAGTGACAACTCAGACTGCTCGCTGTACTTGAAAAATAAATTAATTCCCGAAAAACTGGGGGTCCCCCATATGTTTTCCACTTCCCAGGCCATTTTTATTCTAAAATCGATGTAAACTGTCTGTTTTTTCGGGGGGATCTACAGATTAGGGTCCAAAGAAGGTGAATCGTGGGGCTTTGGCTCAAAAAATCAAATGTGACAACTCAGACTGCTCGCTGTACTTGAAAAATCAATTAATTCCCGAAAAACTGGGGGTCCCCCATATGTTTTCCACTTCCCAGGCCATTTTTATTCTAAAATCGATGTAAACTGTCTGTTTTTTCGGGGGGATCTACAGATTAGGGTCCAAAGAAGGTGAATCGTGGGACTTTGGCTCAAAAAATCAAAAGTGACAACTCAGACTGCTCGCTGTACTTGAAAAATAAATTAATTCCCGAAAAACTGGGGGTCCCCCATATGTTTTCCACTTCCCAGGCCATTTTTATTCTAAAATCGATGTAAACTGTCTGTTTTTTCGGGGGGATCTACAGATTAGGGTCCAAAGAAGGTGAATCGTGGGGCTTTGGCTCAAAAAATCAAATGTGACAACTCAGACTGCTCGCTGTACTTGAAAAATAAATTAATTCCCGAAAAACTGGGGGTCCCCCATATGTTTTCCACTTCCCAGGCCATTTTTATTCTAAAATCGATGTAAACTGTCTGTTTTTTCGGGGGGATCTACAGATTAGGGTCCAAAGAAGGTGAATCGTGGGGCTTTGGCTCAAAAAATCAAATGTGACAACTCAGACTGCTCGCTGTACTTGAAAAATAAATTAATTCCCGAAAAACTGGGGGTCCCCCATATGTTTTCCACTTCCCAGGCCATTTTTATTCTAAAATCGATGTAAACTGTCTATTTTTTCGGGGGGATCTGTAGATTAGAGTCCAAGGAAGGTGAATCATACGACTTTGGCTCAAAAAATCAAAAGTGACAACTCAGACTGCTCCCTGTACTTGAATTTTAATCAATTACCGGGAAAATGAGGAGTGCCCCATATGTTTTGCACTTCCCAAGCCGTAACTTTTCTAAAATTCATGTAAACTGTCTATTTTTTCGGGGGGATCTGTAGATTAGAGTCCAAGGAAGGTGAATCGTGGGACTTTGGCTCAAAAAATCAAAAGTGACAACTCAGACTGCTCGCTGTACTTGAAAAATAAATTAATTCCCGAAAAACTGGGGGTCCCCCATATGTTTTCCACTCCCCAGACCATTTTTATTTTAAAATCGATGTAAACTGTCTGTTTTTTCGGGGGGATCTACAGATTAGGGTCCAAAGAAGGTGAATCGTGGGACTTTGGCTCAAAAAATCAAAAGTGACAACTCAGACTGCTCGCTGTACTTGAAAAATAAATTAATTCCCGAAAAACTGGGGGTCCCCCATATGTTTTCCACTTCCCAGGCCATTTTTATTCTAAAATCGATGTAAACTGTCTGTTTTTTCGGGGGGATCTACAGATTAGGGTCCAAAGAAGGTGAATCGTGGGACTTTGGTTCAAAAAATCAAAAGTGACAACTCAGACTGCTCGCTGTACTTGAAAAATAAATTAATTCCCGAAAAACTGGGGGTCCCCCATATGTTTTCCACTTCCCAGGCCATTTTTATTCTAAAATCGATGTAAACTGTCTGTTTTTTCGGGGGGATCTACAGATTAGGGTCCAAAGAAGGTGAATCGTGGGGCTTTGGCTCAAAAAATCAAATGTGACAACTCAGACTGCTCGCTGTACTTGAAAAATCAATTAATTCCCGAAAAACTGGGGGTCCCCCATATGTTTTCCACTTCCCAGGCCATTTTTATTCTAAAATCGATGTAAACTGTCTGTTTTTTCGGGGGGATCTACAGATTAGGGTCCAAAGAAGGTGAATCGTGGGACTTTGGCTCAAAAAATCAAAAGTGACAACTCAGACTGCTCCCTGTACTTGAATTTTAATCAATTACCGGGAAAATGAGGAGTGCCCCATATGTTTTGCACTTCCCAAGCCGTAACTTTTTTAAAATCCATGTAAACTGTCTATTTTTTCGGGGGGATCTGTAGATTAGAGTCCAAGGAAGGTGAATCATACGACTTTGGCTCAAAAAATCAAAAGTGACAACTCAGACTGCTCCCTGTACTTGAATACTAATCAATTACCGGGAAAACTGCGGGTGCCCCATATGTTTTGCACTTCCCAAGCCGTAACTTTTCTAAAATTCATGTAAACTGTCTATTTTTTCGGGGGGATCTGTAGATTAGAGTCCAAGGAAGGTGAATCGTGGGACTTTGGCTCAAAAAATCAAAAGTGACAACTCAGACTGCTCGCTGTACTTGAAAAATAAATTACTTCCCGAAAAACTGGGGGTCCCCCATATGTTTTCCACTTCCCAGACCATTTTTATTTTAAAATCGATGTAAACTGTCTGTTTTTTCGGGGGGATCTACAGATTAGGGTCCAAAGAAGGTGAATCGTGGGACTTTGGCTCAAAAAATCAAAAGTGACAACTCAGACTGCTCGCTGTACTTGAAAAATAAATTAATTCCCGAAAAACTGGGGGTCCCCCATATGTTTTCCACTCCCCAGACCATTTTTATTTTAAAATCGATGTAAACTGTCTGTTTTTTCGGGGGGATCTACAGATTAGGGTCCAAAGAAGGTGAATCGTGGGACTTTGGCTCAAAAAATTAAAAGTGACAACTCAGACTGCTCGCTGTACTTGAAAAATAAATTAATTCCCGAAAAACTGGGGGTCCCCCATATGTTTTCCACTTCCCAGACCATTTTTATTTTAAAATCGATGTAAACTGTCTGTTTTTTCGGGGGGATCTACAGATTAGGGTCCAAAGAAGGTGAATCGTGGGACTTTGGCTCAAAAAATCAAAAGTGACAACTCAGACTGCTCGCTGTACTTGAAAAATAAATTAATTCCCGAAAAACTGGGGGTCCCCCATATGTTTTCCACTTCCCAGGCCATTTTTATTCTAAAATCGATGTAAACTGTCTGTTTTTTCGGGGGGATCTACAGATTAGGGTCCAAAGAAGGTGAATCGTGGGGCTTTGGCTCAAAAAATCAAATGTGACAACTCAGACTGCTCGCTGTACTTGAAAAATAAATTAATTCCCGAAAAACTGGGGGTCCCCCATATGTTTTCCACTTCCCAGGCCATTTTTATTCTAAAATCGATGTAAACTGTCTGTTTTTTCGGGGGGATCTACAGATTAGGGTCCAAAGAAGGTGAATCGTGGGACTTTGGCTCAAAAAATCAAAAGTGACAACTCAGACTGCTCCCTGTACTTGAATTTTAATCAATTACCGGGAAAATGAGGAGTGCCCCATATGTTTTGCACTTCCCAAGCCGTAACTTTTCTAAAATTCATGTAAACTGTCTATTTTTTCGGGGGGATCTGTAGATTAGAGTCCAAGGAAGGTGAATCGTGGGACTTTGGCTCAAAAAATCAAAAGTGACAACTCAGACTGCTCGCTGTACTTGAAAAATAAATTAATTCCCGAAAAACTGGGGGTCCCCCATATGTTTTCCACTTCCCAGACCATTTTTATTTTAAAATCGATGTAAACTGTCTGTTTTTTCGGGGGGATCTACAGATTAGGGTCCAAAGAAGGTGAATCGTGGGACTTTGGCTCAAAAAATCAAAAGTGACAACTCAGACTGCTCGCTGTACTTGAAAAATAAATTAATTCCCGAAAAACTGGGGGTCCCCCATATGTTTTCCACTCCCCAGACCATTTTTATTTTAAAATCGATGTAAACTGTCTGTTTTTTCGGGGGGATCTACAGATTAGGGTCCAAAGAAGGTGAATCGTGGGACTTTGGCTCAAAAAATCAAAAGTGACAACTCAGACTGCTCGCTGTACTTGAAAAATAAATTAATTCCCGAAAAACTGGGGGTCCCCCATATGTTTTCCACTTCCCAGGCCATTTTTATTCTAAAATCGATGTAAACTGTCTGTTTTTTCGGGGGGATCTACAGATTAGGGTCCAAAGAAGGTGAATCGTGGGACTTTGGCTCAAAAAATCAAAAGTGACAACTCAGACTGCTCGCTGTACTTGAAAAATAAATTAATTCCCGAAAAACTGGGGGTCCCCCATATGTTTTCCACTCCCCAGACCATTTTTATTTTAAAATCGATGTAAACTGTCTGTTTTTTCGGGGGGATCTACAGATTAGGGTCCAAAGAAGGTGAATCGTGGGACTTTGGCTCAAAAAATCAAAAGTGACAACTCAGACTGCTCGCTGTACTTGAAAAATAAATTAATTCCCGAAAAACTGGGGGTCCCCCATATGTTTTCCACTCCCCAGACCATTTTTATTTTAAAATCGATGTAAACTGTCTGTTTTTTCGGGGGGATCTACAGATTAGGGTCCAAAGAAGGTGAATCGTGGGACTTTGGCTCAAAAAATCAAAAGTGACAACTCAGACTGCTCGCTGTACTTGAAAAATAAATTAATTCCCGAAAAACTGGGGGTCCCCCATATGTTTTCCACTCCCCAGACCATTTTTATTTTAAAATCGATGTAAACTGTCTGTTTTTTTGGGGGGATCTACAGATTAGGGTCCAAAGAAGGTGAATCGTGGGGCTTTGGCTCAAAAAATCAAATGTGACAACTCAGACTGCTCGCTGTACTTGAAAAATCAATTAATTCCCGAAAAACTGGGGGTCCCCCATATGTTTTCCACTTCCCAGGCCATTTTTATTCTAAAATCGATGTAAACTGTCTGTTTTTTCGGGGGGATCTACAGATTAGGGTCCAAAGAAGGTGAATCGTGGGACTTTGGCTCAAAAAATCAAATGTGACAACTCAGACTGCTCGCTGTACTTGAAAAATCAATTAATTCCCGAAAAACTGGGGGTCCCCCATATGTTTTCCACTTCCCAGGCCATTTTTATTCTAAAATCGATGTAAACTGTCTGTTTTTTCGGGGGGATCTACAGATTAGGGTCCAAAGAAGGTGAATCGTGGGGCTTTGGCTCAAAAAATCAAATGTGACAACTCAGACTGCTCGCTGTACTTGAAAAATCAATTAATTCCCGAAAAACTGGGGGTCCCCCATATGTTTTCCACTTCCCAGGCCATTTTTATTCTAAAATCGATGTAAACTGTCTGTTTTTTCGGGGGGATCTACAGATTAGGGTCCAAAGAAGGTGAATCGTGGGACTTTGGCTCAAAAAATCAAAAGTGACAACTCAGACTGCTCGCTGTACTTGAAAAATAAATTAATTCCCGAAAAACTGGGGGTCCCCCATATGTTTTCCACTTCCCAGGCCATTTTTATTCTAAAATCGATGTAAACTGTCTGTTTTTTCGGGGGGATCTACAGATTAGGGTCCAAAGAAGGTGAATCGTGGGGCTTTGGCTCAAAAAATCAAATGTGACAACTCAGACTGCTCGCTGTACTTGAAAAATCAATTAATTCCCGAAAAACTGGGGGTCCCCCATATGTTTTCCACTTCCCAGGCCATTTTTATTCTAAAATCGATGTAAACTGTCTGTTTTTTCGGGGGGATCTACAGATTAGGGTCCAAAGAAGGTGAATCGTGGGGCTTTGGCTCAAAAAATCAAATGTGACAACTCAGACTGCTCGCTGTACTTGAAAAATCAATTAATTCCCGAAAAACTGGGGGTCCCCCATATGTTTTCCACTTCCCAGGCCATTTTTATTCTAAAATCGATGTAAACTGTCTGTTTTTTCGGGGGGATCTACAGATTAGGGTCCAAAGAAGGTGAATCGTGGGACTTTGGCTCAAAAAATCAAAAGTGACAACTCAGACTGCTCCCTGTACTTGAATTTTAATCAATTACCGGGAAAATGAGGAGTGCCCCATATGTTTTGCACTTCCCAAGCCGTAACTTTTTTAAAATCCATGTAAACTGTCTATTTTTTCGGGGGGATCTGTAGATTAGAGTCCAAGGAAGGTGAATCATACGACTTTGGCTCAAAAAATCAAAAGTGACAACTCAGACTGCTCCCTGTACTTGAATACTAATCAATTACCGGGAAAACTGCGGGTGCCCCATATGTTTTGCACTTCCCAAGCCGTAACTTTTCTAAAATTCATGTAAACTGTCTATTTTTTCGGGGGGATCTGTAGATTAGAGTCCAAGGAAGGTGAATCGTGGGACTTTGGCTCAAAAAATCAAAAGTGACAACTCAGACTGCTCGCTGTACTTGAAAAATAAATTAATTCCCGAAAAACTGGGGGTCCCCCATATGTTTTCCACTTCCCAGGCCATTTTTATTCTAAAATCGATGTAAACTGTCTGTTTTTTCGGGGGGATCTACAGATTAGGGTCCAAAGAAGGTGAATCGTGGGGCTTTGGCTCAAAAAATCAAATGTGACAACTCAGACTGCTCGCTGTACTTGAAAAATCAATTAATTCCCGAAAAACTGGGGGTCCCCCATATGTTTTCCACTTCCCAGGCCATTTTTATTCTAAAATCGATGTAAACTGTCTGTTTTTTCGGGGGGATCTACAGATTAGGGTCCAAAGAAGGTGAATCGTGGGACTTTGGCTCAAAAAATCAAAAGTGACAACTCAGACTGCTCGCTGTACTTGAAAAATAAATTAATTCCCGAAAAACTGGGGGTCCCCCATATGTTTTCCACTTCCCAGGCCATTTTTATTCTAAAATCGATGTAAACTGTCTGTTTTTTCGGGGGGATCTACAGATTAGGGTCCAAAGAAGGTGAATCGTGGGACTTTGGCTCAAAAAATCAAAAGTGACAACTCAGACTGCTCGCTGTACTTGAAAAATAAATTAATTCCCGAAAAACTGGGGGTCCCCCATATGTTTTCCACTTCCCAGACCATTTTTATTTTAAAATCGATGTAAACTGTCTGTTTTTTCGGGGGGATCTACAGATTAGGGTCCAAAGAAGGTGAATCGTGGGACTTTGGCTCAAAAAATCAAAAGTGACAACTCAGACTGCTCGCTGTACTTGAAAAATAAATTAATTCCCGAAAAACTGGGGGTCCCCCATATGTTTTCCACTCCCCAGACCATTTTTATTTTAAAATCGATGTAAACTGTCTGTTTTTTCGGGGGGATCTACAGATTAGGGTCCAAAGAAGGTGAATCGTGGGACTTTGGCTCAAAAAATTAAAAGTGACAACTCAGACTGCTCGCTGTACTTGAAAAATAAATTAATTCCCGAAAAACTGGGGGTCCCCCATATGTTTTCCACTTCCCAGGCCATTTTTATTCTAAAATCGATGTAAACTGTCTGTTTTTTCGGGGGGATCTACAGATTAGGGTCCAAAGAAGGTGAATCGTGGGACTTTGGCTCAAAAAATCAAAAGTGACAACTCAGACTGCTCGCTGTACTTGAAAAATAAATTAATTCCCGAAAAACTGGGGGTCCCCCATATGTTTTCCACTTCCCAGGCCATTTTTATTCTAAAATCGATGTAAACTGTCTGTTTTTTCGGGGGGATCTACAGATTAGGGTCCAAAGAAGGTGAATCGTGGGACTTTGGCTCAAAAAATTAAAAGTGACAACTCAGACTGCTCGCTGTACTTGAAAAATAAATTAATTCCCGAAAAACTGGGGGTCCCCCATATGTTTTCCACTTCCCAGGCCATTTTTATTCTAAAATCGATGTAAACTGTCTGTTTTTTCGGGGGGATCTACAGATTAGGGTCCAAAGAAGGTGAATCGTGGGACTTTGGCTCAAAAAATCAAAAGTGACAACTCAGACTGCTCGCTGTACTTGAAAAATAAATTAATTCCCGAAAAACTGGGGGTCCCCCATATGTTTTCCACTCCCCAGACCATTTTTATTTTAAAATCGATGTAAACTGTCTGTTTTTTCGGGGGGATCTACAGATTACGGTCCAAAGAAGGTGAATCGCGGGACTTTGGCTCAAAAAATTAAAAGTGACAACTCAGACTGCTCGCTGTACTTGAAAAATCAATTAATTCCCGAAAAACTGGGGGTCCCCCATATGTTTTCCACTTCCCAGGCCATTTTTATTCTAAAATCGATGTAAACTGTCTGTTTTTTCGGGGGGATCTACAGATTAGGGTCCAAAGAAGGTGAATCGTGGGACTTTGGCTCAAAAAATCAAAAGTGACAACTCAGACTGCTCCCTGTACTTGAATTTTAATCAATTACCGGGAAAATGAGGAGTGCCCCATATGTTTTGCACTTCCCAAGCCGTAACTTTTTTAAAATCCATGTAAACTGTCTATTTTTTCGGGGGGATCTGTAGATTAGAGTCCAAGGAAGGTGAATCATACGACTTTGGCTCAAAAAATCAAAAGTGACAACTCAGACTGCTCCCTGTACTTGAATACTAATCAATTACCGGGAAAACTGCGGGTGCCCCATATGTTTTGCACTTCCCAAGCCGTAACTTTTCTAAAATTCATGTAAACTGTCTATTTTTTCGGGGGGATCTGTAGATTAGAGTCCAAGGAAGGTGAATCGTGGGACTTTGGCTCAAAAAATCAAAAGTGACAACTCAGACTGCTCGCTGTACTTGAAAAATAAATTAATTCCCGAAAAACTGGGGGTCCCCCATATGTTTTCCACTTCCCAGACCATTTTTATTTTAAAATCGATGTAAACTGTCTGTTTTGTCGGGGGGATCTACAGATTAGGGTCCAAAGAAGGTGAATCGTGGGACTTTGGCTCAAAAAATCAAAAGTGACAACTCAGACTGCTCGCTGTACTTGAAAAATAAATTAATTCCCGAAAAACTGGGGGTCCCCCATATGTTTTCCACTCCCCAGACCATTTTTATTTTAAAATCGATGTAAACTGTCTGTTTTTTCGGGGGGATCTACAGATTAGGGTCCAAAGAAGGTGAATCGTGGGACTTTGGCTCAAAAAATTAAAAGTGACAACTCAGACTGCTCGCTGTACTTGAAAAATAAATTAATTCCCGAAAAACTGGGGGTCCCCCATATGTTTTCCACTTCCCAGGCCATTTTTATTCTAAAATCGATGTAAACTGTCTGTTTTTTCGGGGGGATCTACAGATTAGGGTCCAAAGAAGGTGAATCGTGGGACTTTGGCTCAAAAAATCAAAAGTGACAACTCAGACTGCTCGCTGTACTTGAAAAATAAATTAATTCCCGAAAAACTGGGGGTCCCCCATATGTTTTCCACTTCCCAGGCCATTTTTATTCTAAAATCGATGTAAACTGTCTGTTTTTTCGGGGGGATCTACAGATTAGGGTCCAAAGAAGGTGAATCGTGGGACTTTGGCTCAAAAAATCAAAAGTGACAACTCAGACTGCTCCCTGTACTTGAATATTAATCAATTACCGGGAAAATGAGGAGTGCCCCATATGTTTTGCACTTCCCAAGCCGTAACTTTTTTAAAATCCATGTAAACTGTCTATTTTTTCGGGGGGATCTGTAGATTAGAGTCCAAGGAAGGTGAATCATACGACTTTGGCTCAAAAAATCAAAAGTGACAACTCAGACTGCTCCCTGTACTTGAATATTAATCAATTACCGGGAAAATAGGGAGTGCCCCATATGTTTGGCGCTTCCCAAGCCATTTCTATTTCAAAATCGATGTCAACTGCCTATTTTTTCGACGGAATCTGTAGGGTCCAAGGAAGGTGAATCATAGGACTTTGGCTTCAAGAATCAAAAGTAACAACTCAGACTGCTCCCTGTACTTGAATATTGAATTAATCAACGGGAAAACTGGGGGTGCCCTATAGATTTCACACTTCTCAAGCCATTCCTATATCAAAATCGATGTGAAGTGTCTATTTTCTCCATGGGATCTGCAGAATAGGGTTCAAGGAAGGTGAATCATAGGACTTTGGCTCTAAAATTCAGAAGTGACAACTCAGACTGCTCCCTGGACTTGAATATTGAATTAATCAACGGGAAAACTGATTTTCATTTTATTTGATTTTCTGATGTCATACTAAAATGTATTTTTCCATGCTTGATAAATTACATAAGTCACATTCATCCATTGATCTCGTGCGATGATGTTATTGTGAATCTTGACGTAAGAATTTTTCGTCACCTGGGCTTTTCATGTGGAGATATCATGTTGAAGGGAGGAGGGGGTCTTTTTTCTGGGGACTTCTTCGCCAAGGTTCGAATGTCTCATGACCCATAAATCAGTATCAAATATCGTTGCTTTGGACTTTTTATATCCAAGTTTTCCTATAACAAATAAATATGTCAAATATCATATTGTCATTTCAGCTGGGATCGGATCATCATTCCCAAAAAAGTGGAAAAAAATTGAGGAAGAGATAAAAATAAGTTATTTCTGAGGTGAAAAAATTCCCTATCTCTGCAGGCAAAAATACACGTGTTTGAACGACGATAAATCATTATTGGAAGAAGGATCATTAGATCGTGGGTATTCATTCATCGAATTTCGTAAAAAAAAATCAGTATTACTTCCAGTTCATTTTAGGGTAAGAATGAATGATTTAATCAATATTACACTCTAAAAAAAATATACTAACGTCACGCATAAGCTACTGCTTAGGTGTAGTACTCTCATGAGAAGCATAAAAAAATACTAGTGATGAGTCCATTGTGGTACTCACCACAAGTACAACTGCCACGCATGAAGTATAGAAAATACTTCTAGCAAACATAAAAAATAATCGTAACAAGTATTTCTTGTGCTTGTCACAAGTACTTATTCATACTTGTGACGAGTATTTTTCGTACTTGTCACTATAGTTCAGAGAGACTCAGATCCGATTGGATCTGATTAGATCTGAACATTTTTTCTTCCGAGTCCCACAGTTTGCTTTCTAATTGGTTAATTCGATACTTCCAGATGAGCTTAGTTGGCAACAGAAGACAATGTCGAAGTGGCTGTTAATTTTACTCCTCGGAATCAGTTCTCTTCATTGGACAGCAGCAATTGTGGTCCTACATGGAACCTATACTCTAAACATAACTGACAAATTCAAACGCCATAATGTCCTCGTAGGAGCAAAATGTAAGTCGTACAGAGTAAATTCGGCCAAATTCTGCACGGCCGATTCAACTCTGGACCTATCTGGTTTAAAATTTGGAGCAATAGCGAGACACGCTTCCGATCGTTCATCATATGTTGGTAATTGTAATGTAAAAAATAATGCGTGAAAAACATTTCCATCTCGACTTTTCCTAAAAACGACTGAATTAGAATCTTTGTCATTGGCTAACAATAAAATACGCCGGCTCAATGTAAACTTTGGTGGATTAAATAAATTGAAACGTATAGACCTATCGAACAATGAAATAAAATTTCTGATAAACTTCCATCGGTTCAACATAAGAAAATCTGCAGAGATGATAATGGAGGGAAACGGTCTAAAATTCATAAGGATAAAACAAGATGATGGTGAATTACTGCCTCCACCAATGATTCCTGGATTTTCTGTCGAATCCTGGGGCAAAGGATTTTTGTTACCTGACTCTTTCACCGTCTTGGAAACAGCATTGACATCAGGAAGAACAACATCTCCATGGGATGACGGAGATCGTGACCCATACCATGCGAACGTCTGCCAAACCGAAACTGGCATAATGGAGTCTGTCAGTTTACCCGCGTAAAAAGCGATCATTTAACAATTGCCAAAGCGTGTACGTAAGTGCTGTACCAGACATATTGAATTTGAACTATCGTGGACTGACGGCATTTCGACGTGGATAGTACAAAATCCTGAGTGATTATTCCTCAAATATCTCCTTAGTACGAAATAGACTCCGTGAAATTTTACCAGAGTTATTACTGTACATAAATTATTATCCAGTCATTATATTACATGTTGATAAAAATCATGAGTAGACAAAAATAACCTACTCGTTCGAATCTAAAGATATGGATCATAATTTTGAGAATTCACCGTTCAAAATGCCATCAAACAGGCCTTTTACAGTGCATCCAGATTCAAGATATAATCCAATCGTTTTTAGTGAGGTCTGAAATCAAAAATTTGTATTCTTATCATCACTGACGTACCGTTAGCAGCACATATTAACATGAATGTATCATGCTAGCCAGAGATATCAAGAAATAAGAATGACTATATTTCGAAGAACGTCACAGCAGCGTGAAGCGTATATGTTATCACGCGTTAGTGCTGATAGTACCGACATTGAGGAAGTACTCAAGATGGAGACGAATTAACTTTGATGAAAATATTCTCCTAAATTCTTGAGTAGAGTCTAAAATGAACTGCAAAGTTTTAAGCAAATTGATTCTGCTAATTTTGTGTAATTGATTAGCAAAGTTCATTCTTCAACGTGAGCTCTTATGGCCTCACTGTTTCACATTCATCCTTCAAATCTTCGACCCTAGACTGGCCCTCCTATGAGGGAAAAGTCGTTTCCCGCCTTTTTTATTTTTTCATGATCATTTGACTGAGCGTTAAATTCTCAAAAAATTTGAATTCATTCATTGAAATGTTCAGCGAATTATTATGATTTTTGAAACACATATTCTGTAGGACTGATGGAGAAATACAATAAATTCCAATAGGCGGCAAAGTTTTTCCCATTAATTTTTCCCGTTGAATGCAACTGTCGGCTCAGCGACGTTGCCGAAAACTCGATAAACGCGCCGGGCAATGTAGAGTGAATTTGACAGCATCGCAACTGAAATAACACAGCGGCGATTCCCTCATGAGGGGACGAGAGTCGCGAGGGCAATTTAGGTGACTAGGCTAGGGTTAAAGCTATACAATTGGGAAAAATTGATAATGTTTGTGTTATGGCACTTGCCCCTCTAGAGCATGTAGCCAATAAGGAGTAAGAAAAATGGCTGTGTTATGTAATTTAAAATAAATCCATTTGCTGAATTTGAAATTGTTATTATTGAAATTGTTTCAATTTGATGTCGTTCGGTTATAATTCAAACAAAAATAAAAATAAATAGTAACTCTCGCAGTCTCACACATACAATATTCAAAATTCTTCCACTGGCAAACTGGAGTCGTGCATTCCTTGATCCTGCACTTTACTTCTCCTCTCATCGCCCTCTCTGCATCCAGATACTATTCCTTCCTTGATGGGAGGTGGAGAAAAGATGTGAGAATCAAAAATTCGAAGGTAAATATAGTAACTCGCAATAGCTCAGCGGTAGAGCACCTGACATGTGGGAAATATTGTTGGACTATGTCCATTTTACTATTATTATTCTTTTCCTCACTGGTCGTTAAAATAGTAAATCTACTACTATTTCACTATCTCTAGTAAATACTCTGCACTGCTTCTCTTTTTTTTTCTATTAATGAAAGCGAAATTTTTTTTTTTATACTTTTTTACTGTTCGCTGAGTATAGATAATATTAGTCATTAAAAAAACAAATTATATACCACAAAAAGTTATATGTATCGTTATTATGAATGATGCAAGAAAACAAATTACTTTTCTTACATCAACACTTCATATTATTAAAATGTAGAAGTTCGAGAGATGTTTACATCCATGAACTTCATCAGTTATAATTTATAACAATAATGATTATAGTTTTTTTTACACTGTTTTATACTGTACATATGTAAATAATTTTTTTAATGTCAATAAAAACTGTTGTTATCAAAAAAAAAAAGCACCTGACATGTAATCAGAGGGTCGTGGGTTCAAATCCTGCTTGCGCATTACATATTTTTTCCGGAATTTGATTCTCTTAAAAAATTTATTTAAAAAAATTTATTAATAAAAATTAATTTATTAATAAATTTATTTGTTCAATGGCACTCTTTACTTGTCCTCTCATCGCCCTCTCTGCATCCAGATACTATTCCTTCTTTATTAGCCCAATTGATTTCATGAGATCCAAATAGAGGAGACCGAAAGGAATGGACTGACAGGATAAAATCAATCAAGATTTTTTTCTAAATGAAGAACTTGGTCGTTTTGCACCAATCTCCTCTATTATCACTTGAGAATGACGAAGAAAAAGAAAAAAATGGAATTTAGAAAAAATTCTAAATAAATTTTATGGACTGAATGAAGTTCATGATGATTATTATTGAGCAAACACACGTGTTCGAACTACGATAAATGTAGTATCTTATTATTCATTAAAACCACGAGGGAAATATGTATATTAAAATGAGGGATTGAACCTTGGGTATTTATTCATCGGATTTTGTCAAGGAACATCACTTCTAATCTATTATCAGAGTTGTGAAGAACTATTATAGGTGAAAATTAAATAATTAATCTATCTTTTTACATTGAATTAAAATATCCGTGCTCGTAATTATTATTCTTTTGGATATCAATTTCTGATGCTGATGTCATAAAAGAAGCATCATTGAATTAAACTATCATTATTGCTGAATTTTTCGATGTGAAAACTGTGTAAAAGTTATCATATTTTGTTATATTTGTGCAACGAAAATGTGTAAATCAACTAATCTCAGTGAGTCTATATCAAAGCAATTTTAGGAAAAGAGCGGATGTGATCAGAACAGGAACGAATCATAATTGATAATTGTCAAAATAATTTCAAATATTGTATTACCAAAAATTGGTTTGTGAAAGAAAAATTCATATGTGCGTGTGCACTTGGTTTGGTGAAAAAACGAAACGAGAGAAAACTTAGGTATTTAATCTTCTTCTGACAAAAAAGACAATTTTATGGACTCATTCATGAAACTTTCACACTTCTTTATAAACGGATACTCTATAGATCGGGGTAACAAGATTCCTTTTTCAATAAATTCCTCAAATACGTCACTTACTTATTTTACAAAAAAAAATTTCAAAAGAAAACCAAGTTTATAAATTCTTACAGATTTTTCCACGAAATGATCCAGTGATGATTCGTGATCAATATTCTGAAGATTCGCTTGTGATAATGATCGTTTTCCTCTTGCTATGTTTTTGACCTTTTAGAAATCATAAAAATAACTTCTCGATTTGTTCTCTTTCCCCCTCATCTACAGATTTTTAGTGATTTCCATTGAAATTTTCTAATTTTTCATGAATTCCGTACTGTTTCAGTCATTTTTCCTTGGAAAACTAGAGCACTAATCAGGTCTGAATCACATGAATTACAGTTCAACATGCCTAACCATTTATAATGTCTTTGATTTAGAGGCAATTTCAGCCTAGATCAAATCGGACACCAACGTCTTAGCTTTAGCGATGACTTTCATCATTACGACATTAATTTCCGATCTCCAGCTACTCCCAAATATCTTCAACAAGTGAAGTTTCCCCGAAAAGATAGGAAGAATTGCAGAATCGTGAAGACATGCTGGATCACCTCAACAAATCTCATTTAGATTTCTTTAACAAGACCTTCACTTTGAAAAAACCCATCACCATTGTTCATAACCAATATTCTCTATCAGGTCACTGTCATTTCACTTCCAAAGCATACCTTCAATATAAACTTTAAAGAGTCTAAAAAGGACCACTATTGATGAACTCATTCGATCTTTTCAGATTGATTCAGCAGCACCAAAAAGTGACAATGTGGTCAATCATCATCCTCCTCGGAATCTGTTTTCCTGATTGGATAGCTGGAATCGAAGTTCTGCGAGGATCGTACAATTTGAGTATAAGTGCAGAATCCGAACTTCCTAAGAGTCTCCTGAGTGCTCGATGTATATTGTACTCGACAGGTTCTCTCTTCTTCTGTATGGCTGATCCAAGCCTCGACATGTCCGGTCTGGAACTCGAGATAATCTCCAGCCATGCCCTTGATGAATTGAAATACGTGGAAAATTTGGATTTAAGGACCAATAAACTAACGAAATTTCCAGCAAGGATTTTCTCAAGAATGACAAAATTAGAAACATTATCATTGGCTAATAATAAAATTCATCGATTGAATATTAATCTTGGTGGATTAAATAAATTTAAACGTTTGGATCTATCGAACAACAACATAAAGATTCTAACAAATATAAATCTCTTAAATATACCGAAACATGTAGAGATAGTAATGGAGGGAAATGCGTTGGAAATAATGAGGATAAAAAACAGGAATAATAAATTGCATTCTGTAACACCTGAATTTCCCATTAGATCTCCCTCACCAGAAACAACTATTATCGCGGAGACAACTACGATGATACCGATGAAATCTCCAAGCGAGATATCTCTGTGGGATTTGAGTTATCAAATGCCAGAACATGTGATAGTATGTAGAATCGCAAATATCATTATTGAATCACTCAGTCTGATAACAGGAGAGCTAACACCGACCAATTGTAATTCAGAATATTTAGGTCCATATCCGAACACAGTAAATCTGAACTATCGCGGAATGACCAAATTCAAACGTGGATGGTTCAAAATTACAAATAATTATTTCTCAAATCTTTTTCTAGACCGAAATAGGATTCCTGAAATTACACCAGAATTACTTAATGAGTTACCCGAGTCCATCACACGTGTTTCACTAGTAAAAAATTCAATTTCCACTATTAAAAGTAATATAATTAACATGACATCTTTGGAGATCCTGGAGTTAGGCGAAAATTTAATATACAGTATCGAAGATGATGCCTTCAAACACACCAGCTTGCATCGACTTTCATTGTATAGGAATTCGTTATCAGATTTGGATTTCGCTAGAACTCTGCCTACGAGTATGAAACAGCTGACTGTTTCCTTCAATTATATTACCGAAATTACTGAAAATTCTCTGATCAATTTGAAGGAATTAGAACACCTGAACCTCGCAGTCAACCATCTTATTAATATATCAGAAGGTACATTTCGTGGCCTCAACAAATTACGACGCCTTAATTTATCTTTTAACAAACTGAGAATGATCGAGTCAGGAACATTCCATCAAGAGAGCCTTTCTGAGCTCGACTTGTCATATAATAATATTTTGGAATTAAATCATGGAATTTTCAAGGATTTGAAAAACATGGAGATTCTCAATTTATCCTTCAATAAAATTGTAAGAATTACCGGTGATACATTCTCAGGATTAGAGAAATCAATTATGACCCAATTACTTTTAAATTCCAACCGGATTCATGCTATTGAAGAGGGAAGCTTTGCTAATATGACTATCCATACCCTCGCCCTTGATACGAATGAACTTTCGGAAAAGTCTATAGCAAAGAGTGCATTTAAGTCATGTACATTAGATGATCTAATCTTGGATGATAATCATTTCAGCATGATAAATGGAGATTCATTTTATGGTATTCAAATCAACCGTGAACTCTCCCTAAAAAATAATCAAATAAAGAGTATCAAAAAGGGTGATGCTAGTTACATAGGATGTCCAGCTGATATTCGTTTGAATGGAATGACAGTTGAACGTATTGAAAATGGTGCTTTTTTTGAATTCCAAAAATGCCACAATATTACAATCAGATTAGACGGAGTTAAGTGTTTTCAAGCTGGAATCTTCGACGATGTTTGAAGCCAATGAGGGAATGATGCACATCAGAGGCTTATTTTATAGAATTTGACCTCAGAATCAAATTTCGAAAAAAAATAGGGAATGCACAAGCGAGGTTTGAACTCACATCCTTCGGATTACCAGTCTGATGCTCTATTTTCGTTTTTAACAAAGTTCATTTTTAGAGTAGGTTACAGTATTCACGAGTATATACAGGATGTCTCAATTGAAATGAACATGTTCGAAACGAAAGATTTTTTGATATGTATCAGTTATGATTGCTAGTCAAATGGCTTATGAAACTCTCGTCACTATATAATATTGATCAGGGAATGAATGTGTATATTTAAATGGGATTTTTAATAAAATTGTAATACTTCATTACTTTTCATTGTGAAGAATGAGAAATGGAAGAAACGATAGTTTAATCCTAGCAAAAAATATCAATTCACATTAATTATTAAATTCATTAATTATTTTATTTAATCAATTTTATTTTGACTATTCGCTGATCTGCATATTTACAAATATCCGTGACGTGGTAAATGAATGTAATGAAATAATAAGGGTCAGAATAAATACTATCATTGTGACGTTCTTGATGTATATATATATTGCAATTTCATAATATTTATTTTTGGGGACTTAAGAAAGATAATAAATCATTCTTTAAGCCACACATGCCTTTTTATTACAAAATTCTTGAATGCATCCCTATGAAGCTCATCATTCTTGCCTACGCTGTTCGGCAATAATTCTTTCCGTCAGGTTCATATCGAGATACATCAGTTTAGAGATGCAATGAAAAATATGATGGTCAGTTAACCAGTCAATAAACCGTCATTGACGGAATGTCAATGACTGAAAATTCGGATCAGAAAATAATGACTGAAACGTGAATCAGAAAATCCACCGGACATGGTCTTGACCCTCAAACTCCATCTAAATAGACTGATAATTTTCTTTCATGACTACTTTTTGGTATTTCCATGACATAATTATATTCAGCTCCTTTGAATTCTTGTATCATTGAGGATAACATTTAATTATAAAATGACAGCGAATGTTAGCACAGAAAATTGTGATAGACATTTTCCGTCTGAATGTCTCGGAATCTCGCTCAATTACTGGAATGTTCTTCAAAAAAGAATGCTACAAAAAATTTTCCATTCTGTTTTATCTCTTAGTTATTAAATTGAATGGAATTTCATAGTCTCCTTTTTGGTCTATTTAACCACGAAAGTTCATTGATATCGTCGCCATGAATGTTGACACTCTACAAGTGTTTGAACAATTATGTTTAAACAACTTGACACCTCTATAAATACAGCTCGATAAATACAGAAACTTTGAAAGAATCATGTAAAAAATAGATTAAATCGTAGATATTCATCCTTTGAAAATCAGTCGAAGTTTCAATCGGCGTAAACTCATAGCGAAGTCAATGTCTTGTCATTGTCCACGCTTCAGCGTGGGTAATGGTCTTTATCTACGTCAAAAGTCTCATTCGTCGAACGCAGTGGGTGAGACGTTTCAGTGGATAAAACAGCACTTGCCAACCTCTGAAGAGCGAGGTAAAGCGCCATTTTACCCGCTTGAGTGATATGAAATCAATTTCATGAAAAAATCGACTGCCTGATCGATTTATAGTTGATATGCAATCGCCCGATCCATCAGGGCACTCTCCCTTTAGTTATTCATTTCATTAAATTTACACCTTACCTAAAAGATGATCTCTTCGACCTTCTTCCGTCAAGGATTCTAACTTTCTAGACAAGTTATCTTCAGCCCCGAAATGATTTATTATTTTTTCTATATTGATGTAATTTGATTTTCTTCGATCACAGTTAGAATAAACGTCACATTTTGAGCTGAACAGCGGGAGACTACTCTTGATTATGGCCGGCAATTTGCCCAATACTTAATTATTAAAAGCCCCTGCATGGTTGAGATTTCAGTAGTAGTTAAAGACCGATTTTGCATTTCACTGTCTATTGTTCAGTTTCCTTTTAAATGATCACTCCTAGTCAGGATCAGGCGAACATCCACTGGGAACGCGAAAACAAAGAAAATAGAAAATTTATATCCTCGGGAAGTTGTTCAGCTATTGGTTTCAATGAAGAAGCAATAATGAGCAATTTTTTTAGAGAAAACAATTCAAATTGAACAATATTTAGGCTCATCCACTCCGGAGTAAACAACATTTTATTAATTTTTAATTAGTGATTTTTTTTTTGGACATAAACTTGCTTTCAAATATTATCAGAATTTAGGAGTGACCACAATGGCCAGTGTTAAGCAGTATAAATATGAAAATGATGATCGGTGGGAAATTTTTAATAATCGAAAGCACCTCCTTCTATCACTTTGATACCACTATTGAATAAAATCATTGTATTCGGACATTTTCGAAGGCCATAGAATGCACCATTCTTGATGCGTTGCACTGCTGACAATCCAAAGTCAATGCTAGATGGACATCCCATAAATTGCACAATTCCTTTCTCGATGGTTTTTACATCATTTTTTTGCAGCGAAATAGAATCGTATAATTCGAGTCCATAGAATGACTCTCCATTGATACTCGTAAACAAATTGGACTCCAATCCTAAATGAGCTACTTTACACGACTGGAAGGCACCCTTCGCTATGGACCTCTCCGAAAGTTTGTTGCCATCAAGATAAAGGAACTCAATATCCATATTAGCAAAGCTTCCCTCTTCAATTATCTCAATTTCATTTTTATCCAAAGCAAGCCAGCGAATTAGTGAATCTCTTATTCCAGTGAAGGTATCTCGTGAAATTTTCCAAATTTTATTCTTCGCTAACTCAAGTGCTTGCAACATCATCAAATTCTTGAAACTTCCAGCAGCCAAATGCCTAATTTTATTATCAGATAGAAAAATTTCAGTAATTGTTTCTTGAACAAATGTTCCAGATTCAATTGTCTCCAACAAATTATTTTTAATCTGAATGGATCGTAATTTTTTACAGCCACGGAATATATTTGCTGGTAAATGACTAATACGATTTCTCGAAAGATTCAGATTCTCCAGTGCCACCAAATTGACTAAGGCATCCTGGGGAACCTCTGAAATCTGGTTTGATTTGAGCCTCAAACTCGTAACAGTCCTAGGTAAACTTTTAGCAAATGCCAAACTCTTCAGAAAATTCCCCTTCATATTGATTTCTTCCAAGTTGGTTTTCTCAAAAGCACCAGGTTCAATTATTGAAATTGAATTATTCAATATCTTCAGCCTCCTCAGGTATGTATTTTCAATTACGTTCATTTTGATAATCGTTATTTCATTATATGACAGATCAACGGAGACAATGGATTCTGGTAGATCGTTGAGTATCTCTGGTGTAATTTCAGAAATGGCATTACTCGACAGGTCCAACTTTGTAATGAAAGTATTAGAAATATTATACCAGCCCCTCTGAAATTCCTTTATATTACGTTTATTTAAATGCAGTATCCGATCATTATTATTTACTGCTCGTAGCCTACAGCCAACAAATGCTTCCTTTTTTGTAAGAATACTGGCAGATTTCATGAGGCCGTCATTAGTCTTACAGACTTTCACAACTATCTTGTCAAGCTGGTAATAATTAATGTCGTCCGGGATTTCGTTCAAACTAGGCCCCAGTAGGGAATAATGCTTGCGCCAAGGCCCCTCGTAATAAGACTGGAAGTGTTCTTTCTTTTTTGAGCCATCATCTATATCTATACGCATGAGATTCATTATTATTGCTGAAGAGTTCGGTAGATTTAGCAGCTGTGGATTTTTCAGAACTTTTATGGGATTATTCCTTAGATCCATATATTGAAAATTATTCAAACCACTAAAATCTAAATTGCAGTGGCGAATTTTATTGTTAGTCAATTCTAGGACCTTTAGTTTTGTCATTTTAGAGAAAATTCGGGGTGCAAGTTTCTCAAGACTATTATTTCTTAGATCTAAAGTCTCTACTGCTGACAGAAGATCTAGAGCATTATCAGCTATTTTATTGAGTCCTAGACCAGATAGGTCGAGAATAGAAGAGTCGATGCAAGTACTAGGAATGTCTGACGAATATTTGGTACACCTCACATTCAGAAGAGTTCTATTCAACTGATTGTCCTCCTTCACCTCATGGATAGTTGACTTGTAGCTTCCACGTTGGATTTCAATTCCTCGGATCCAATCAGGAGAAAAGATTCCAAGGACTAGGATGAAGGACCACATTTTCATGCTGCCGGGTACCATTTCAGCAAATCTGATATTTGTAGAAAATGAACAAGTTTTTAGTTAGAATTTAATGTTCTGCATCATGAGAATTACTTGGACTTAATAAAAGTAAGAGTAGTTGGAATAGTATATTTTCAATGATTTCATTGAGAAGCTAAAGGTATTTTCGATAAAGAACTTTTTTTAGAAATGATTCCTTTGATTCTAAGGCGACGATATATGTAAATGTTACTATGCGAACTGATGACTGTGCTCATGCGCTACAGGGGTAAGAATTTCCCATATTGCGAGAGGAATCTCAATTTTTTTTCCGCGAGAGTACTGAAGGGTTGAGACTTTACGACAAGAGCTGAGGTTTAAACCCTTTCCATTTTTAAATAAGAAATCAGTTTAAAAAAAATAATCTCCGGTTCTAATTTTAAACCACTGAAATTCGCGGGAAATGATCTCACATTTCACCTCTCCTTTGAATTCTCACTCTACGGACTATTAACAACGGAGATGATTTAAAAAAAAAAAAAGAAAATTCAAATGGAAATGTATGGACGTTCAATTTTCCAATTATTTTTCCACTTTAAATAATGCTCCCAAAGAAAATTTTAATAGCAATGAAAAAAATTAATAGTTTCTAAATTCATTCCAACTTACCCTCGAGTTGACTTCGTTTTGAATGGATCGTAACTAAAATTCTTCAACCAAAGCTGAAGAATAAATACTCATGATCACGTCAATATTTTTCACGTTTTTTCCCCATATTTTCGTTTCATATGAAAATGTCATTGGACTTGTTATCGAAACACGTGTATTGTTCTCATATTGATATTTTCAATTTTTTCCGTTACAGGTGGCGGACTATTAACAACGGAGCTGATTTGAAAAAAAAAAAGAAAATTCAAATGGAAATGTATGGACGTTCAATTTTCCAATTATTTTTCCACTTTAAATAATGCTCCCAAAGAAAATTTTAATAGCAATGAAAAAAATTAATAGTTTCTAAATTCATCCCAACTTACCCTCGAGTTGACTTCGTTTTGAATGGATCGTAACTAAAATTCTTCAACCAGAGCTGAAGAATAAATACTCATCATCACGTCAATATTTTTCACGTTTTTTCCCCATATTTTCGTTTCATATGAAAATGTCATTGGACTTGTTATCGAAACACGTGTATTGTTCTCATATTGATATTTTCAATTTTTTCCGTTACAGGTGGCAATCATCGATTTGTCAGGAACCAATAAAGTGAATTTAATAGTTTATACAATCACAATGTTTCGAACCATTAACCGATAACTATTCTGTTTTGAAATGAAAATCCTTGAATGAAATACATCTGTGAGCTTAAAGATAATTTCTCGCTTTACCTCCACAAAAATAATTGGTTCACAAAAAATTAACAGGTTCCATTGTCATTCACGTAAAGGAAATCAACTCACGTTTTTTACCCCAATTTCCAGACTTCTTTCCGTGTAAATTCGATCATTTCTATGGCATATATTTGTTTCTATTCTTTATTTTAATTTACATTGGAAATTTATTAATATAAATAAATGAAATGTTGAAAAATTATTTTCAGTGACATCATGTTTTATTATTTTCAGTTAAATGAAAATACCACATTGACAAATTGAAAGAAAAAAAAAAAAAATTATATTCATTTGTATTTCGCGAGCCAAGACAGGTGGATTATTATTCAAAATTTATATATTTATTAAAAAAAAAAAAAAAATCAAAAACAATGAGTGGAGAAGAATTAAATTATTTTCATCATTTGTTTGATGCTCAAAGTCACTCCTTTGATCCTCTGCCGTTAATTGGCATTCTTATTTCCCTTTCTACGACTGAAATGTGGCTCTACATGACTAAAATAATTCAACGTCAACTCACTGGAGGGGAGGGGTCTAAAAATTCTTCCATAATTTGAATTCCAGTTTCGTAAAACAACTACAGTTGTACTCTAATTTTTTTTTTTCTTTTGCTTTTTTTCCATTAGATTACAAGTATTTTTACAATTACTTGAATTTTTTTTTCATTTTATTTCGATTATTTTTCACTCGTTTGACTCCACTCTAACTGTTTTTTAATGGATTTTTTCATGAATTCATGCAAACTTTTCACAGATAGGAAAATTCCACATTTTTGTTTATAAATTTTCCAAATTCTAAAATTATTCGAAAATAAAAAAGGAAAAGTTAGTGGGATTCTTTTTTCAATTTTTGTAATAGAATTTCATCAATTCTAGCGAACAGAGCAGCTAATTTGTCACGGGAAAATGCTACAATACAATTGATTTTCCCTCAATAGTCTTCGAGTAACTAGAAATTCAGTTTTTCCAGCATTACCGGGACTAAATGGGTTGTATCATATAGAATTTTCAGCGTAAATTTTACGAACTTTTCAATATCGAAAAAAATCGCACATTCTCGCTGGAAAATACTAAAATGAAATCATATTAAGCTCAATATTTCCGGAAATACTGGAAAAAACCATCATATTAATTCTTTCCGTTATCTCAAGAATTACCGGGACAAGAGAACCGTATCAAGGCATTTTCCAGTGCTAATTCTTCGCACTTTCTAACGAGATTGTCCGAATTTCATAAAATTTTCCAACTGCTCATCACTCAAAAATGGAAAATTATTAGTGAAACTAAAATTTTTCGAAATCGTATTGTTTTTTCAATAAATTTTCATTTACAAAATTTTACGATTAAAATTCTCTTCAATGTCTCGTTCTTTCATTTTTTAATTTGATGAAAAAGTAGCATGGAATCCATCCAAATACCTAGACTGCAATTATTTATAATTTAAATTATTTTATTTTACTTTTAAATCGACAGGAGCACAAGGAGGGCGACCCTAATTTAACAAAAAATTTACACCATAAATTAAAGAGGAGAAAAAAAAATAAGAGTAAAGGAATTATTCATCGTATGATGATTTTAATTGTTTGATTAATTTCATTTTTCATCATCTTTTGAGGTATTTACAGGATTTGATAAAGGATGTTAGCAAGTCACTGTCGACGAAGAATGCTTGAAAAAATTTTCATAATTTTTTCAGGTCCTCCAGTGCCCCTCTTGAACTCTCATCAATTTTATCGAAATTTTTATGCCATTGTTTCATTTTTGTTTGTTTTTCGTCTTTTTAATTAAGATGGTGTAGCTGATTACCGTGAAACGATATTTACTGATAATAATTACTATATTTTATTATAAATTAATTAAAGAGCTTAATCTTATGTGTTTATGTAATTTTTTTTTTCTCATTTTTTTAAATCAATTTTTATAGTTTATAATCATAAGTAGTAGCATGTACGATAGCTTTTTTTTTGTATTTTTTAAAATGTTTTTCCTGCTTAATATGCAGCATACAATTCGGCCCATTCCATTGGCTTCATCTGAAGTATATGGACTTACAGCTAAAATTGCATTCGTTCATTTTAAATTTTCTTATTTTCCTCTCTTCATTTTCCTCATCATTCTGTCCTCTATCTATTAATTATATTTGAAATTAAAGTTTCTCCATTTCTTTTTTTTTGTTCAGAATTTTTATCTTCTTTCCTTCTTTTTTTTTTCATGAGAAAAAAAATTTAGAGAAATTATAATCTGTGATTTTTTAATTTTTTTTTTTTAAAGTAAAACTCAAAAGCTCGGTGACTAGCGACATTCCCAAATCTTCACCGTCTGATCAACGCTACCAGTTACCACGTATGGGTGACTCTTGTGGAAATCTAGATTTAAAATAAAACAATGAGTCATTCATTAATTTCTTTTCAAAAAAAAAAAGAAAATAGTTGTTGGGATATTTTCTTAAAAATCGTCGCTTTATAAACAAAGTGGCATAAGTGCTATGCTCATACATAGGACTCCCACCCCTTTGTTTTTAAGTCAACGAAATATTTCAAAAATTAATTTTGATTGATTTTCATTGAAAAAAAAAATGAAAAATACTCACCAACAGAAGTGCAGAAATGTACGTGAGCCTCAAGTGTCTTCATAGCCCTCTTATAACGTGTATCCCATACTCGTAATGTTTTATCATCAGATACACTTACAATAAATTTACCACCAGGATGGAAGACAATACCACGTACCCAGTTGTCATGGCCATGTAGTGTAAATAAACAAACACCAGCTCCGACGTCCCAAACACGAATTGTTTTATCACGTGAGCCTGATGCAAGAAATGGTCCCTCATGAGCGCCCTTATTATCAGCTCCAGCTGCTGCATTAATTGCCGCTCGCGCACTCTCTGGAGCCCATGCAATGCATTCCACTACGTGCTCGTGATCTCTCAATTCAACCTTGAAAATTACAATTTTGCCATTTGATCACTTGCTTCGACGATTGGTTAATAAAGCAACACGATTTAGGATTTAATATTCTGATTTGAGATTTTCTGCGGATAATAGCATATAATCAACATTATGCACTAAATTCTTTGAAAATTCAAAGCATAAGAATGAAACTAAAAACATATGCAATAATCATAATTTAAAATTTAAAATGTGTATCATTTTGAAACAAGAAAAAGACGATAACTGTTTATATTCGTGGCAGTATAAAGTGAAATAATTTGAAATAAAAACAAAAAGATTCAATATCTGATAGAGATACAAGCAAAAGAAACTTCCAAGGGAATAGATTGAAGATAAATGGTCTAAACTTCTAATATTATCTATAAAAAGGAAGATAAGTAGAGTTATTTTCTTTTCGATCATCGAAGCTCCCTGGAACAATTCCCTTCATTTCCATTAAAAATCCCAACTAAACAAGCAAAAAATACAATTTCAGCTAAAGTCCAACACTCAGCTCCCAGCACATTTCTTTTGTGAAGTGAAAATTATCACATAACAGACGCTTTTTTTTTTTAAAGAAAATTTGCTTAAAGAAGGTCATTACGAGAATTTCTCTACCTTCTTCGAATTTCCAGATATTCAATAAAAACTGAATGAATTAAAATTGTTCCTTCCGAAAAAAAAATCGTTGACTCACTTTGGTATCTTTCGTTGCCATGTGCCAGACTCGAACAGTCTGATCATTGGAGCAACTGGCAATTAATTCACCACATGGGCTGACCCTAGCCATCCTCACCCATTCCCTGTGACCTGTCAGTGTCTTAACACAATAACCAGTAGCAACTTCCCAGATTTTAATTGTTTTATCCCTCGATGCACTGACAACAAAATCACCCTGTGGTACAAATGATACTGAATTAACATTGTGATCGTGGCCATGCATTGTTTTAACACAAGCAAATGACTGATGAAAATCCCATAATTTTATCGACATATCAGCACTGCATGAGACAAGTAGCTTTCCAGTTGTATCGAATGCTACATCCTGAACACTGTCTGTGTGGCCTTTCAAAGTTCTCTCGAATTCGCCGCTCTCAAAGTCCCAAACCTGTTTAACAAACCAAGTAAATGATCATTTCCAATTTTTCCAAATTTATAAAAATGCAAATTTAGACAAATCACGATGTCATGACAATTAATCACGTTTTTCATATCATCGAAAAAATTTCACAGACCTAAATATGAGTAGACAAAATAAACTTTAGAAAAAAATCATGGGACAAATAATCGTACTGTAATTAATTCTGACGACTAATTGGCATTAAATTATGAACTATACATAAACATAGCACTTACGCCACTTTGTGCCTAAGGCGACGATATAATACAATTGAAATTCAATTAAATATTAAAAATTGTTCCTTTTCTTCCATTTGTGAATAAATTGAATATTATAATAATATTTTATTTGATGATTTTTTTTTTATTTTGGCAAGTGATATTTTCTAAAATTGAATTTTCTTACTGATGGTTTGTTTGCAATTTTTAGGGTGTGATTTAGACAAGAGTGCTTGTTTGTAGATCAGAAACTTTTCTCCAAGAAAAATCTACGAGAATTTCTCCAAGTTCACGAGTTCTGGAGATATTTTCGATATAATAAAATGTTTTTTCTACAATTCTCCTTTCATCACTTTACTATTAATAAAATAGTAATTTTTCTGGGGACCGTAAAATTCTCTACAAAAAAAGTCTCCCTGCTAGATTCCTCGAAATTAACTCCTTTTCATAAATGAATCTTCAACTAAATAAAAATGTCAACAGAATGAATGTTTTTCACCTTAATCGTAGCATCTTCACTAGCTGAAACAATCAGACTAAAAACCGGATGAAAGATGACTCTGTTTATTGGAGCCCTGTGACCAGTGAGACAGTGTTTTTCTGGTGGCCTTGGAATCCATTCTGATGAAGAGCGTTTTCCCCTCGTTGGTGCACCCTCGATAAATTCTTTCTCAGCCTCTGACAACTTCGACTCCAATTCCATCACCTAAAATAGAAAAATTACATTCAACGATCACGTTCAAATCTCTTGAAATTAGTCTCATTCTTTTTTTCTTGATAAAATTGAAGTTTCCTCACTTTTTTCTGAAGTCGTATGACTGAGGTCCACTTCTTCTCCAAGAGACCTCCATACTTGCGTTCGACCTCTCCGGGCATGTCAGCCTCCTTCTTGAATGCTTCCAATGCATCCTGATAGCCATTGGTACTGAGATAATCCGCGATCGCCTTATTTCTGTTGGAAAATCGAGACAAATATACCATTTTTCATAATTCAGCCCTACAGTGATTCTGATTTGTACTGCATATCTCGGAATCTAAGAGATACGGAAGAATTGTACACAGACCTTTTTTGTGGAGCAAAGCCTGCTCTCTAAAAAATATCTCTGTAAAAATTTGCGTATTTCTCTTCGATTCCACAATATTTCTCAAAAACTTAGAAAATCTCGATACCCTGAGAAAGAAAATAATGGTAAAAACTATCAAATAATAATGAGATTGGTCCTTAGCAAACATTTTTCTGAATTAATTGTGAAAATTAATTAAAAAAAAAAAAAAAAATGGGAAAATTGTCGAATTTACTGAATTTCGTTAATTCAAACAGATTAACTAGATGAATTAACCAAATTCAGTAAAATCAACAACTTTTTTAATTATTTAGCAATTTTTTTTTATAATTAAAATAGTTGTTGAATTTTTTTTGAATTTAGTTGATTCGAATAGATCAACTAGTTGAATTGACTAAATACAGTAAATTCAACAGCTTTTTCAATCATTAAAAAAAAATCGTTGCAGAGGACCTATAGCAACAATATTTCATAGTTTTTACGACTTTTTTCTCTCACTGTAAAACACATATAAATAGATGAATTTTGATATTATTATTTTCTTTAATTAATTGAAGGGAGACGTCATTGATTTTTTTAAATTGTTGATACACCTCGTATGCTAATGAGACACTCATCCCACGCGAGATTGGGCCAACAAGCTCGTTCTCATTTTCATTTATAATTCAAATTGTTGAGTGAAGTCTAACTATTGAATCATGATTTTTCAATAAAAGAATCGTCGTTATCTTTGGGAACTATCATTGCAAATTGAATGGAAAATAATCTCGTTCTGAAGATCACGAAATTCTCCATTAAATTACACGATGATAGCCCATTTCTGCATCATTATTTACAAAGTACTAGTCAATCGAAATTTTTTTCGAGATTACTTTCTAATGAAATGATGCAAATTGTAGTTGAGTAGAGGCGACCGATAACTTTTGGAATAACTCGAAAACTATTGGATTTAGGGAAATTCGTTAGGACACAGTTTTTGTAAATCTTAAAATTCTCTACGAAAAAGGTCTCTTGACAAATTTCTCTAAATGCAACTGCTTTGAAGATATTTTCCATATGAAATTAATTTTTTTTTGCGATTTTTACTTCAACATTTTAGAACAATTTTAATAATATTGGAATATTTCAGGAAATGTTGAATTTAGGAGAATAACTGAAGAAACCTCTTTCCAGAAACATTCTAGTTTTCAAAAAAAAAAAGTACTCTCGATAAATTCTTCCAAATTGAATGGTTTTTAAAATATTAAAAAATTCGCTCAAAAAAAATTTTCTCACTCATCTCCATCACTCGACTAAACGTTTACATTGTTAATTTTAAAATGAGAAAGAAAAATGCAAAATATGAGTGATTAACATTTTTAATAGTACGTTCTAGGTTTAGGATTTTCTTAACAAGAAAGACAATGAAAAAAAAAATAATCTCAAATAAACTCCACTTTTGTTTGCAAATGTAATTCTCTCATTTTGTTTTTTTTTTCACCTTTTTCCTTCATTCATTTGCATTTTTCTTTTCATTCTCTATTCGCAGTGTCTATGAAGAAGGCGTGAAGGAGACTTTAACCGTGGGAACGATTGCAGGTGGCAAATAGGTGGGGTGTAATGCCCTCGTGAGTACACGAATGCTTCCTGGAGTCCAGAGCTAAACGATTATTCATAGAATTTATCTCGTCAATTTTTTTTTTTGCACGAGAGAAGAATGAGTACTTATATTGAATCGATCGGATTGTAGTTGAGAAACGAAGAAAAAAAATCTGACATTTTCTTTTACTCCAATAGACTTTTCGTGAAGGGGTGAAATTTCTTTACAATTGTTTTCTTTTTAATTTTTTTTTTCATCTAAATTTCAAGAAGAAATCGAGATTCTATAGAAAGTTAGAGAGAGATGGGAAATCGAACGAGATGTCGCGGGGTGAAAGGCACCTACACCATGGGTCACGTTCTCCAGATCGTACGGGAATATTCCCAATGTTCAATGGACTATTTAAATATTCATTTCTTCTGAAAAAACGAGTTTTTTTTGCTATTCTCAGGATGTTTGATATATTGAAAATAAGTGGAGCAAAATGGACTGTATAATATAATTATTCAGTCTTAATTCTCCTATTTGGTTGAAAAATCCATTTTATTTCCTCTTTTTTTCAATTTTTATCCTTTTTTTTACAGAAGAAAGATGAAATTCTCTGGAGAATCTCGATTTTTTTTTCATAGGAAGTGAATAAAAAATTTCCGTCATTCTGGAAAGTTCTGACGTCATGTCTCTACTAGGGGATGTGAAAAAAAAATAGAAATGGTGGATTAAAAGTCACGAGAGAGGGAATAAAGTTGGCAATTCTTCGTTGGGCTCCATTGATCTCTTCATGTACGTAATTCTCTCCCTGTATCGATCGTTGTCATTTGCGCTTGCTCAAAAGCCACCCCCTATATGGTTACACCGGCGCACTAACATCAACCCCAATGAAATTGCATGACTCAGGGAATTCATACGACAGAATTTCAATAATTTGCGACGCAAATAATATTTTTTTTTAATGAATAACGAGAGATGAATGCGAATTTCCCGCAATTTTCATCTCTTTCGAGGACAAAATAGAGATTTTTCATCTCTTTTGCTGAAAAATCGAGGATTTTTGAAAAAATAATTATTAAAAAATTTCTTGAACTTACAACTCCTCCCTCTGCCGTTGTGACAACACCATTTTCATGATCCTCGTTGTGGCACAACTTTTTTACAGATTCTTATTTTTTTTCTTCTCAATTTTTTTCTTCAATTAAGCATGAAAAAAAAAAAAAAATCTGCAATTTCTCGGGAGTCGAGACGAATGTCTTCAGTTTGTCGCCATCAGGGACTTCTGAAAGAAGAAAAAATGAAATAACAATCAGAGAATTAATTTATTGAATGTAAAATCGAAGAATAATAATTCAAAAGAAAAAAGAGAATTGTGGAATGAATAATTTGTTGTCATTGAATTTTTGCAAATTGAATGAAATAGAAAAGCGGAAAATCGTGAGAATTGTCCTGTTCATTTAACTTTAGAGTTAATTAACTAATAATTAACGAAATAAAATGAATTTCTCCGTTCACTAATGAATCTCAAAAGACATCAATTAATTTCGTAACTTCTCGAACTCTCGAATCTCCAGTTCTATTGATTTTTTCCACAGTTAAATGAAAATTTTAACACTAAAAAAAAAAGTAAAAAGTAAAAGTCAATTCTTTCACATTTCTCAATGTTTTCCTTCAGAAAGAGACCTTGACAATCGATTCAAAGCCGTTCCAAACGACGTTGAGAGCTTGAGAGCAGACATTATTATATTTTTTTCCCATGATGCGTTCATGCAGCCCCAGGAAAATCGATATCCTCGAGCAATTCCACCCACCCCCCAAAGACCGGCCGGTCTATCTACGTATTTGCCGGCTTTGCCTCCACTCAAATATTTATCAAAAATTTCGCCACAAATTGAAATAATCCTCTGCTTACAATCAACAAAAAATCTCGGTCCTCCACCAAATTTTCAAATAAAAAAAAAAACTTTTTAGAGACAAAAATTGATTAAATTTCGTTTTTTCCAAAGAAAATCAAAATTATTTGCATTTTCATGAATAATTTGTCTTTTCAAATTTCTAAGAATCCTTTCTCTCCTCATTGAACTGTCGAAAATCCCAAATGAGACGTCGAAACCTTGAAAAAAAATCAAAAAATAATTTATTCATGCAGAGATAATCAGAACTCCGAAAATAAAGAAATTAATGATAATTAGTCATTAGATCCATTGAATAATTAATTAAATTCACTAATAATTATTAATCAGAGTTATCTGACCCTTTAAACCCCTTTGGAGAGTCAAATTGCCTGCAACTAAATTTCCCCCCAATTTTTCAAATATAGTTTTCCCCCAAAAACTGAAAAAATCTAAAAAAAAAATAAATCTATCCAATCAAGATAATCAAAATATTTTAAAATTAATTAACAAGCCTCATTAATCGAATTGTCAAAGGATTTTGAGGGGTTTGACAAGCCAACAGCTGACCCAACACAATCTCACATACGTCAGAGCCCTCAAAGATCTCAAAATAAAAACATTTTCTTTGAAAAAAAAAAGTCGAAGAAAAAAATTAAATCAAATTCATTCTACGCGAGAAAAAATCCGAAAAAATGCAAACCATTCAATTCTCATGGCAAGTTGAATTTCCATGGTTCGAGTTTAATTTCAAGGAGTATGTGCAAATGTCAAAAAAAAATCAATCGCCTGCCCTACAACGTGTATAACACTTGACGACAAATAATTATAAAGATTATTTTTTCAAAAAAAAATCAAATTTATTTGACGAATTTCAATGAATTATCAAAATTATTCAAATCAAATAATCAATAATTTCATGGAAATTCGTGATTTTGAGTCATGGGGTGTCAATGAATGGTGGAGAATATAAGAAAACGGTTTGTTGTACATTCAGCACGGCCATTTTGCTCCTTAGCCGTCACGTCTGGCTCTTGCACGAGTTATTGAAGGCTTTTACATTATTTCACTTTTTTTTTTTTCTCCACACAATTATATCAATTTATTACTCACGTTTATTGTTTGTCCTTTGTTATGCTATGAGTCGTGGTATTAGCGACTGCTGGAATAATTATTGAAAATCACCACGGGGATGATTTTTTTATTCTTACGTGTTTTTTTTTCTCTTTTTGTGAGTGTGAAATATTTACGGATAAGTCACAGACCCGTGGCTTCTTTGGATCACTACTGCGATCGGACTGACGTTCATACTGGCTTACGATAGGTGGCGGCTTTCTTCAGGCTAAGGCTCAATGCGCATGCGCATCGTCACTTGACTCCTCCTACTACCACTTCATTCAAAGTTTGAGTTTTTTTTTAGTTTTTTATTTTTTTTTGGCGATAGGAAATTGGAAGATTTTATGGATTCTTTGGAGTTTTAATTGAGGGGCGGATCAAGTAATTTTAGGGACAACTTTAACTTTCTGTTTTTTTTTGTGATTTTGTAAGGGTTGGATAATCTTTCCATTGTCAAGGTCTCTTCCAACGGAAATTATGATTATGATACCAAAAATAACAGATATCTGACGATTTTTAGTACTTTTTTTTCTTTATGAATAAATTATTTTTTGATAAATGAAAAGTATGTACAAGGAAAATATTCGGAGAACTATAAGATTTTGTGCAAATTTTTCGAATATTTTCTTTGGAATAATTTATTTATTTGAAAAAATACAAAAATTGTCGAGCGTCTATTAATTTCAGCATCATAGGAAGTTTCCCGAATTTTTCATGTTACTGGAGTTTTTTTTTTTTCATTAGTGTTAGTGGAAATAGCAGACATCTGACAATTTTCAGATTTTTTTTCTTTCAACAAATGAATTGTTTTTAGAATACTAAAAAAAATAGATTTGTAGAGAATTTGAAAAGCTGGAAAATTTTCAAATGTGTGCTGATTTCATGATCATAATTTTTCAATCAAACTGTGAATTTCTGTATTTTATTTATTCTTGAGAAATTAGTATTTTTCGAGAAAATCGGTTTTTTCGAAATATTTCGTAGCAATAATTGCTCTTTTCTTTTTGGAGAAAAAACTCAAGGCTATGGAAAAAATCATCGAAATTTTCCAATTTCTAACAAAATGATTCCGCATTCAAACAATTATATTCTGTAGTATTTCTAGAATATCTCTAAATCAATGAAAAATACATAAAATTTTATGATTATCTTCTTTGTGCAAAATAATAAGAGCTACAAAACATTATTCCTTAAAAAAATTCATTATTTCTCATTAAATTAGAGAGAACTCCTCATAAACCGATTCCAAGTTCGAATTGCCTAAATTCTATTTCCACGAATTTTCGTGAATAAAGCAACAATATTTATCGAAAGCTAATTAATTCTTCATATTTTAATAGAATCAATCAACTCAATTACAAATTAAATAAAACAAGTTGATGATTTTAAAATTTCCTTCCAAATGAACGACTTCAAAAAATAAAAGCAAACGTCTTTGTCTCTTTCAAAGAGCCGAAACATTCCCGCCGTTTCTTCGGCAAGTTCCGTAAATTTTCAGTGAAACCTAACCCAACCCCTAAATTTATTCGCGCCATCTCACACCGAACGGTTTTCCGTATTTTGCGCATAGCGTCTCAAGAATATTTTTCATTTCTATTTATCTATGAGTAAGAAATTGATATAAAAAAAATGTAAACGTGTCATTCACGGTGATTGATCAATATTTTATCGATAGTAAAATATTAAAATTCATTTGTTTGAATAAAAAAAGAAAGGATTGTATTTCCATCGCTACGGAGTGTAAGCTAACCTCAAAAAAGCCATGGCGAACGTTGTACTGGACAAAGAGACGTTTTTTAGACGTATGAAACGCCTCTACACCGCTTGGAAGGTGAAATTATTAACAACTTGTTGTATCAATAAATTTGGGCAATTCTTTAAAATTATAATTTGGAATTTATTTATAGGATGGTGATGCTGGGACAGATGACAGTTTCAGTAAGATGGATTGTCTCGTCTCTGCTGTGGGAACCGACGAAGACATCGTCTACAGCAAATCCATGGCACTGCAGGTACTATTCTTGAATTATTTAAATTTTATTAAGATTTATTGACGGAGTGGTGGAGAAAAATAAGCTGATTTCATGCTGGATTCAGTTTTTGTGGAATAACTCGGTAATTAAAGAAGATAGTGAAATTTTTATGGAAACCTCTTTTTGAAGCAAAGTCAAAGCTACAAAAAAGGTTGGTATAAAAATTCTCCTATCTCTCATAGATTTCAATATATTTGAAATCAACTGATTTCAAAACTCGAATCCTATTATTTTTCGGTCGTTCACAATATTTCGTGTGACCTAAGAAACATGGGGAACTTATGGGATGAGTTTTTGGATTAGAAAGAAAAATTTTCTCTCATAATACTGACAATTATTGCAAATCTAATGATTAATCATTTAATTTCAAGACCTGGCTCCTGAGTTACGAACTGACCGACACGATAATGATACTGGCTGATGATTCCATAAATTTTCTCGCTAGTAAGAAGAAAATTGAATTTTTACGAAAAGTTGAGAGTGGCAAACCGGATGAGACAGGTGTACCAGCAGTCAAATTATTTGTGCGTGACAAGAGTGACGAGGACAAGGCAAACTTTTCAAAAGTAATTGATGTAATAAAATCAAGTAAGAAAGGAAAAACCCTAGGGGTTTTCTCAAAGGAAAATTATCCAGGTGCATTCATGGACGCCTGGAGAGCTGCAATTAAACCTGAAAGTTTTGAAACAGTTGATGTTAGTGCAGCGGCAGCATATGTAATGGCACCAAAGGAAGAGATTGAAATACTTACGATCAAAAAAGCCTGTCTAGTATCAGTAGATGTATTTACTAAATACTTGAAAGACCAAATAATGGAGATTATTGATTCTGATAAGAAAGTCAAACACTCGAAATTAGCTGAGGGTGTTGATCAAGCACTCACAAACAAAAAATACGTGACAGGTGTTGATGTATCCCAGGTGGACAATTGTTATCCAGCAATTATACAGAGTGGTGGTAATTACACATTAAAGTTTTCCGTTGTTTCTGATAAGAACAATCTTCACTTTGGCGTGATAATCTGTTCACTGGGAGCGCGCTACAAGTCCTACTGCTCCAACATAGTCCGAACACTTCTGGTCAACCCGACGAAATCGATCGAAGAGAATTACAATTTTCTTTTGAACCTGGAGGAAGAAATCCTGAAGAAATTAACAGCTGGAACGAAACTATCAGCAGTTTACGAAACAGGAATTAAATACGTAAAGAGTGAAAAAGCGAGTTTGCTCGATCACTTGACGAAGAATTTTGGCTTTGCTATGGGAATAGAGTTCAGAGAGTCATCGCTTTTGATTGGCCCAAAGACCCACGCAGTTGCTAAGAAAGGAATGGTGTTTAATCTCAACGTTGGCCTCTCGAATCTCACGAATTCCGAGGCGACAGACAAGGAAGGAAAGATTTATGCACTCTTCATTGGCGACACGGTTGTTGTGAACGAGGGTAATCCAGCGACAGTTATTACAACGTCGAAAAAGAAGATGAAGAACGTAGGGATTTATGTTAAAGATGAGGAGGAAGACGAGGAAGAGGAGAGTGGCAAGGAGAATGAGCCGAAACCAGAGATTCTGGGACGGGGAAAGCGAACAGCCGTTATTGAATCAAAACTGAGGACAGAGCACTCGTCAGAGGAGAAGAGAAAGCAACATCAGAAGGAACTTGCACAGCAGCTGAATGAGATTGCTAAGGCGCGTTTGGCCCAACAATCTGGTGGCAAAGAGGCGGAAAAAATTCGGAAATCAACTGTCTCTTACAAAAGCCTCAATCACATGCCACGTGAAGCTGAGGTCAAAGAATTGAAGCTTTATGTCGACAAAAAATACGAGACAGTTATTCTCCCAATCTTCGGTATTCCCGTGCCCTTCCACATTTCGACAATCAAGAACATCTCCCAATCTGTAGAAGGCGACTACACTTATCTCAGAATCAATTTCTTTCATCCTGGTGCAACTATGGGGAGAAACGAGGGTGGCACTTATCCACAGCCTGATGCGACATTTGTCAAAGAAGTTACTTATCGCTCGACAAACACCAAAGAACCCGGGGAAATATCAGCCCCCTCGTCAAACTTGAATACCGCCTTTCGCCTGATCAAAGAAGTACAGAAAAAGTTCAAGAACAGAGAAGCCGAGGAACGTGAGAAAGAAGATTTGGTCAAGCAAGACACTCTCGTACTTTCTCAGAACAAGGGTAATCCAAAACTCAAGGATCTCTACATACGTCCAAATATCGTGACGAAGAGAATGACCGGTGGCCTTGAGGCCCATACGAATGGCTTCCGTTACACCTCTGTACGTGGTGATAAAGTCGATATTCTATACAACAACATCAAGAATGCATTCTTCCAGCCTGGTGATGGAGAGATGATAATTCTTCTGCATTTTCACCTGAAGCACGCGATAATGTTTGGCAAGAAGAAGCACGTCGACGTGCAGTTCTATACCGAGGTCGGTGAGATCACAACAGATCTTGGTAAACATCAGCACATGCACGACCGAGATGATCTTGCCGCTGAACAATCCGAGAGGGAATTGAGGCACAAACTGAAGACAGCTTTCAAATCCTTCTGCGAGAAAGTCGAGTCAATGACGAAACAGGAGATCGAGTTTGATACACCATTCAGGGATCTTGGATTCCCTGGAGCACCATTCAGGAGCACTGTCCTACTTCAACCTACTTCTGGATGTCTCGTTAACTTGACTGAATGGCCGCCTTTTGTCATCACACTAGAGGACGTCGAGTTGGTTCATTTTGAAAGAGTACAGTTTCATTTGAAAAATTTCGATATGATATTTGTATTCAAAGATTATCACAAGAGAGTTGCTATGGTTAACGCTATTCCTATGGCCATGCTGGATCATGTCAAGGAATGGCTCAATTCGTGTGATATAAGATACTCAGAGGGTGTACAGAGTTTGAATTGGACAAAGATCATGAAGACGATAACGGATGATCCTGAGGGATTCTTTGACAGTGGTGGGTGGACCTTCTTGGATCCAGAAAGCGATGCGGAAAATGAAGAGGTGGAGGAAGAAGAGGAGGAAGAAGATGAGGCTTATGAGCCAACAGATATTGAGAGCGAGGAGGAGAGTGAGGATGACTCGGAGTACTCTGAGGCATCCGAGGACTCGGAGAGCGAGGAAGAGGAGCTGGGGAGCTCCGAGGAATCAGGAAAAGATTGGAGTGATTTGGAGAGAGAGGCTGCCGAAGAGGATAAAGAGAGGGGCGATGGTGGGGGAACGGTTGGATTCAGCAGAAATGATTACAAGAAGAAGGAAGTGTCGTCTAAGGATCGGCACAATTCCAAACACAAGCATTCTAGTTCTTCTAAGGGAAAGAGCTCTTCTTCGAGCCACAGGGACAAACACAGGTGATTAATAATTTTTTTAAGCGATAGTTTTAAAAATTCAATGGTCTTTCGATTTTTTTAAGGAAATTCTGGGATTTTCGTAGAATAAGATGGGGGCTCCCCTTTCTTTTCGATGTATTTTCGGAAATATATCTGGATCTGGCCCAACTTGTTGCAGGAGATCTCATAGCAAAGCTGAGATAATCTTTAATCGATTTCTTTTTCTCGGAATTGATTTTCGATGAGATTTATTGAAAGTTGAAAAAAAATTAATCGATGAGAAATTAATTCAACTCGTTTGCTATGGACCTCAACTCGTTTGGGAGATTAGCATCGAAATCATTCGGATTGAGAATTTATTTTAAATCTTCATTGCAATATCAAAAGCTTAGTTCACGCTCTATTCTGTCCCATTTCCCATTAAATAATCATTTTAATGATGAATCAGTAGTAAAATGGTGAAACGGTGAATTGATTTCAATGTTTCATCAGTTTTTTTAGATTATGTCAGAATCGATGGGAGATCATGAAACTTCTTTGGAGTTTTTTTTTTGTAGTTCTGATTCTCTGCAAAAAAAAAATCCTATCAAAATGCCTCCATCCCCCGTAGATTCTGAGCTATTCCATAAAATCTCGAAATTTTCTGAGATGAAAAAAAAAACTGTTAAGAAAGTAGAAATTCAACTTTGATCCGATTCATCATTTTGCCACTGAAAAGTGATTGGGGGATTTTTTAATTGTTCATTAAAGAACGGACCGAACGAGAAGTGGAGGATCACACAGAAAAGTGTCTCCTTCCAAGTCGTCCAAACACAGGTGATTAATTAGTATTAATGATTATTGGAAGATGAAATTAATCTGATGTTTTCTTTTTTATTATTTATTTATTAGTCCGAGAAAGAGCGACAAGCATGATAAGCACAGGTCCTCACATTCATCCTCCAGCAAAAAAAGGTCAAGAGATGACAGTGGCGAGCGCAGAAGCTCGAAAAAATCCAGGTATTAATTCTTAAAATTTTTTAGAGATCAGTAGAAAGATGAAGTGAGTGAATTCTTTCTCATGATTGAATTGTATTGAAGATTTTGGAATCTGCAGGATGGCGATTGACCTGGAAAACCTAGAAGAATCAGGGAATTTGAAATTTCTGGAATATTCGGGGAATTTTAATCTTTGTCAGGGAAATTCGTAGTTCATTTTTTATTATTACTATACTCTTAAAAATTGATGATGTTAAATCGAAAGAATTGAAGTTTTCGATTAGTGAGAAAATCTGCAGTAAAATTAACAAAAAATCCCAATTCTGAAGATTTAAAGCAGTTTCGAGTATTATTGTTGAATTCTGATTCAAAAAAAATTATTCTCAGGAATGACAGAAAATTTTAACGTATATTGAAATGATATTTTTTGTAGGTCGTGAAATTTTCATTTTTCGTCACGGAAAAGTCGGGGAATTTCGAAATTAGTATTCCGTCGTCACTCTGAATCTATAGGTGATAGAAAATTTTTCGTAGATGAAAATCAGGGCCACAAAAACGATGAATACGAAAATTTCTCTATCTCCAACAGATTCCAAAATATCGAAGAAAAAATTGACTCATCTCATCTTTTTGTCAAAAACTTTATTATTTCTACAAAAAGAACTTAGAATTTTATTGAAAAATCATTTTTTTTTTCGTTTTAGGAAGTAAATAACACGTGAATGAGCATAATCACATGCGGCGAAAAACTTTCTTACATTAGCCACCATTCAGACGATTAAAAAAAATCACATTTTGGTATTGAAGAATCACGTAAGCTGTATACATTTCTTTCAGTGAAACAAAGAACACATGAAAAATGAAACAAACTTTAGTGATGAACAAGAAAAAATAAAGAAAAAAAAAGAAAAGAAATCAAGAATTTTTGTCAACGTTTCTGAGTGTCCCAGGATCAGTTAAATAATTTATTGTTCTCAGTTTAATGTACAAAATAATTCTTCATCATCATTTTTTTACAATTACTTAAAGAAAAAAAAATATGAAAAAATAATTGTAAGTTAAGTGAAAAAACAAAAACATTTCATTGTCTCATTGATCCTCTTATTTTTTAATCAACAATTGAATTAATAAATTTACAGAATTATTAAAAAAATTCACTAACAATTCATTCAAATCCACTGAAAACTATTGTTTTTAAATGAAAAAAAAAGTTTAAGGGATGATGAAGTTATGAAGAATGGAGATGATAAAAATCAATTTGTGCCTTGTTTCAATAATGTTTCTATATTTCTCGAAAATCTATCAACTTCATCCTTCCTAAAATTCAAATTTTCATCACAATAACAATTTCAACGAACGTTATAATTGATTCGTCTCATTACAATGATAATAATTCACCACAATTACGTATGACCCCAGTAGGAAGTGAAAGTTGCACAAAACTTTCTCCGCCTCATTGATTCACCGAGGATAATGAATTTTACAAACGAGTTCACCGAAGAAGTGATGAAGGATAACTAAAAAAATTACGTTCACCTTATTTCGGGGATATTTCGTAAAAAACGATATTTACGAGGATTTATCAGAAGATTTTTTTTTTAGTTCTGGAAATTCTCTACAAAGAAGGTTTCCCATAAAATTCCTTTAAACCCAATTGCTTGAAAGATAATCAAAAAAGAATGTACAAAAAAAATTTCAAGTTTTACAAATTGAATTGAACTGAAAAAAAAACAAATAAAAAACAAACACTGTTTTCACCGATCATCAACTCGTCCTCTTTCCCACCGGTGAAAGTGAACGTGATTACCTTTTAGGATCATCGATTGCCTCACCAGGATATTAAAAAGAGGATAAAAATTATAAAATCGTTTATGGAGAATTTTTTTTATTAAAAAAATAATTTCTAGGAAAAAATGAAAATTTACATTTTTTTTTGTTCTTTTCAACGATGAATTATTAAAATGATTACGTATTAATTACGTCCAATCTGATCAATTTGTCCTTGAAGATTGTTGACAACCTCTGGTGGTACATGATCGCCAAGTATCTCAAATAAATTAATTCTTTGATCACCAGGAATTGATTCATATGCAGCTAGTTCAATGCCCTCTTGAACTTTCTGTATTGTAGCATCTTTTGGTATCAAGTATGTATTTTGTGCCTGTCTTATAGCCTCATTGCTGAATATTTGACCGTCTTTTTGCTGTGGTAATGCAGCAACTGCAGCTATGAGCAGTGTTGCAATTGTTAATAATAAAAGGTTCATCTGAAATGATAACAAAAATATTTTCGGTTTTTTATTGAGTTGATTTTGAAGGATTTTTTTTAGTGCGAAGACTTTTTCAGTAGAGAAAAAAAATTTTTAAACGAAAAAGGTCTCCACGAAATATTTTCTAGCTTCCATGGAATTTGCTAAAATATTTTGGAAAAAGAAGAGATAAATCAGTTTTTGTGAGACATTTCCTTTCACATTTGCAAAAAAAAATTCAGCAATTTTGTGAGAGTTCAATTACTTTCTCATCAGCTTGATAGAAAAAATATTTTAAAAATTGTTGAAATATCTTGGAAGATAAGCGAGATGTGGTGAAGATTTTGTGCTAATCCTTTTAGGAGTTCTTGAAATTCCCTCCAAGAATGAATTGGAGAAAATCGCCCTATTTCGCCTACTTTCCGAGATATTTCGAAAAAACTGGTGAAAAAATAAACTTAATGTCTCAAAATTGCTAAATCTTGAAAGATAGAAATTCGAGGATGAAACGAGAAAATTGAAAACCGAAATTCTTCGCAAATTTTCTCTTTTCATTGATTTTCAAAAACATGAATATTTTTATTAACTTATGATTTTTAAAAATTCTGATTACTAGATGAACTTACGATTTTATCTCGATACTGTCAGTTGCGTTGCAAAATTACGACTAAATGATTTCACTCAGCCTGATGATCTTTTATAGAGACAGAGGTGGAGAGGTGGACACGTGAGCTCATCCTCTTACTCTCAGATTTTCGCGACAAAGTAGAAGGGATTTGCCGACCCCAATAATTATTATTCCTAACGCAATGCGAGCGTAAAAAATTAAAAGTGTCTTCACAATAAAAGAAAAAAAAAGTAATGAATCAAACGTAAAATATATTATTTCATAATATTCAGAATGAAGGGACGTTCGTTTTTTTTTTATTATAAAATGATTTCTTCTTATCTTTATTTCGATAGTCAAAAGTACAAATAAAACTCGACTAGACAGCTACCGACTCTCACACCAATTCACACGTCCAATTTTCCAAATTTTCATCTCTTAATTTTAATTTAAAATTGACGAATAATTTGTTTAAATCAATTAAATTCCTTTAAATTGATTCGAATTTTTTTTCTTACGTTGAAAAAAATATATGGACAATTGTTACGCATTTTACATTGACTATCTTTAGGTATAAAATTTTGGAAAACATTTTTTTTTTTGAGGTTTTTCATTGTTTCTGGCAAATTTACGTTTTTTTGTGATGATAAAGTTGATGGATTTTCAAAATTTCGAGTGTTTTACTTGACAAAAACTTGAAAATCTATCGATTTCATTGTCAACTACAATGTAAATTCTCCTTCTGGACGATTTTTCGATGGTTAGCTACCAAAGAATTCCTGGCACAGTTTTATTAATTGGTAAAAATACTAGTTCTATTCTTATTATCTGAAATTATTTACATAAATTAACTGTTCCAAAAATTTTCACATAAATAATTGATTAATGATTATTTTTTTTTGTTTCCTCTTGTGGAAAAAAATAGACATGCAAAAATTATTAAGATTATGGTGGGATGTTTCACATTATTTTGTTCTTTCTATTCATTAATTAATTATTGATAAAGAAAAATACTCGATTGAAAGGAATAAAAAAAAACCTCGAAACCAAATAGCTATCACACGTCCAGAATTTCTGGAGAAATAAACTCACTGCCTATCCGAGGAGACGAAAGAAAAATCCTTATCATTCCTACGCCTTAATAATAAATACACTTAATCGCATTTATTCCTGTATAATAACGAGTGTTATTGTCACTTTAAAAAATTATATATGTTCATCTTCATATATATTTAAAGTTTGATTGGAAATTTTTTCTCTTATGAAAAAAAAAGTACTTGAAAAGAAAATAAAAATTCTCCAATTTTTTTTTTCTATCAATTCTTGGGTTGAAAAAATTGGAAAAATAATTATTCTCAAGTTTTCTCAGGTTTATTTATCTTGCAAATTCCATGAGTGGCTTCGCAATGCCCTCGGTGTATGCTTTGTGGACAGCTTCACAGACGAATTTGTACTGACTCTGTAATTATAAAGAAAAGAAAATTACTATAAACTTTTCAGCCATCTTTTGTGCTTTTGAAATTAATGGATTTAGAGAATTTTTTATAGATTAAATGGAGAGTCAGATAATCCGAAGAAAAACAATACTTTGAGTATTTATTTTACTTCCAAACATTATTTCGAAAAACAGCGTAGTGGAATGAATTACCTTATAGCATTTCCACTAAAAATTTTGCGAATTTTCCCATAAAATTATCTGAATCTTCAAATTCCATCAAATTCATTTCCCTGAGAGAAGTGATAAGAAATCCATTTTTTATGGAACTGAAAATAGCAGATATCTGAACTTTTTTTTTTTTTAATTAATAATTTTGGAAAGAATAAAAAATATGCACACATTGAGAATCGCAAAATTGATAACTGCAATTTTTTCAAATATTTTTTTCACAATAATTAATTTGTTTGAAAAAATCAAAACAATTGTCGGGTGTATGCTAATTCCATCATCATGAATCTCCCAGAACATCTAGAATTCCCAAGAACCAAAAAAAAAACTCACAGCATTTTGTATCATCATAGCTCTCTGATCCCTCATGGCCCTGACAATATCCAACGGATAAACCGGCTGATTGGCCTCAATAAGACATAGCGCAGTCTCCATGAGTACCAGCACACCAGTCCTTCCAATTCCTGCACTGCAGTGAACAACAGCCGGTTCCACCATTCCCGTCCTGGCAGCCCTGACCCTTTCCGTGAATTTCGTGAACTGTCTCCAGTCCCCAGGAACGCCATGATCCGGCCAGCCGCAGTACTGCATGTGCGTAATATCCCTCTCTTCGCCTGTATTAATATCCCTCAGTACAAACTCCCTAAACACAAAGAAGTCCTCGACATTTTCCGAGGTAGAAGTGAGCGTTAAATTCCTCAACGTAAGTGTCTCATTGACATTTGGCCAGTACTGATGGCACTTGGTCCTTCCACGTTCCACTAAAGTCGTCAGCATGACGATGAGCGTTGATCCAGCCTCGAGAACCATCTGCCAAAAATCAGCGACAGTTGATGCCAATGGTCCCTGCGTTGCTATATACCTATTTATGATTCCTGATCCTGGTATCTCCATATTGACGTAATTGGCATTGATATAATCGCCGTTGCTGGAGCCCATGAGAATGACTCTCGTGACGTCATAAGGTGAAATATCACGGTATCTATTTTTATTCTGGTTCTCTGCTTTTTTCGACTCCAGCGAGGTCAGCTCCGGATTTTTCCTGTATAGCTGCTCGTACTGGGCAATGAGCGCACCAGAAGCGAGACCATCAGCGAGAAGAAGCATCGATTGAGCAAGTGCATCGGAGCCAACAGCTGCGTGAGGTGCATCAGGAACGTATCTGTAAGGCGGCTCCTCCTCCGATGGATCCTCTGTACCAGCTAGAGCATTGTACAGTGCATTTGGACGAACAGTGAGACTCAACTCGCCGTTTCCCGTGTCACGTGACTGGCGAATGAGATTGACCACGTGCTCATGCAGCATCCCACTGACGTCGATGCCGTTTATGTAGACTACTTGGTCACCCTCGTTCAGCTTTGGATAGCACCGATCTGCGGGAGTGTTGGGGGCCACCCGCGAGACTAGGATGGGCATGTCCAAGTCTAGGCCGCCCTTCACGTTGAAACCGAAACGACCCTGGTCGTCTGGGGTCAGGTGAATCGTCACGAGACCTTCCTCCGGGATCTGAAAGTTTAAAGGCATGGATTAGAGGCGAGAGTGAATTGTTTGTGGGTTTTTTGCGGGAATTTTGGGAGAGGAGGGGAGATGCTGGAAGGCTTATCATGGGAGTTATGGGGATGGTTGGATTTTAATGGGGTATTGCAGGAGTAACTAACTATATGGTTTGTTTGAAAACTGAATTATCAATATTTGATTTATCTTATTGATGTTTTACGATATTGGTGCGATTGTAGAGGCTTAAAAGATAACAGATGTGACTCATGAAAATAGGCGTTGGCTAGAGGATATTTCAATTTTATTTTCATGATAGAATATTAATAATTATAAGAAAAAAGGAGTATCAATTTGAATTAATATTGTTATGAAATCTCGATTGATTGATTCGAAATATTTCAATCACCATTATAATGAGATTTATTTTATTCTTATTGTTTTTTTTCGTTTTTGCATTGATGCTTATTTCATCTCTTAAAATTAAATATTGATTCATCATATTTTTTGCAACGCCAGTCAAATTTTCAAAAATATCATGAATTAAAATTTTTTTCATAATTTATTGTAATAAATCACCTGTGGAGCGGGAGAACTAGTTGGTTCACTGTAATCCGGTAAATCATAAATTGTCCTTTCAACTGCAGTGTCATCATCAACGTAACTCAATATTCTTGAGCCCAAAACCGGTGAAAATGCACCACCTTGTGTATGAGGTCCATTGATTTCTTCTCTGAGGGACAAAAAACCACCCTCACTGTGTGAAATAAAAAAAATCATGCAACATAGAAAAGCACAAGTCACAAAATAAATTGTGAATTATTAATTTTACTCACTCGTCACTCTGATTTCCTTCGCCCCAGGCCTGTCGAGGCTCTCGAGAGCCCAATGATTGTACTTTATTGTCGTAGGGTCGAGGTGGTCTTGCTGGTGCTACTGCGACTTTTCCTTTCTCCTCGACACATGGAGCTTGATTCACACCGTGAACGAGCCGTTTACTCGGTGATCTGGAGGTGATTATATTGGCATGATGAGGTGAAGTGAAAGAATCACTGATTCGAAGGATAAAGATAATTACAGTCATGCACTTGTATAGGGAAAAAAGTGGGGATTCCAATGGAACGGGGCAAGATAGATTTTTCTAAATGATTCAATTGAAAAGCTGATGATATCTCTTTTGAAAGCTCATTTTGAGACAACTTTTTGGGAATTTTTAGAAAATGTTATCATTTTGAAAGAAAAATGAAGGTCAAACTTTTTTTATTTTGAAAACTTTCAGGTTTTCAGGAATATTTTCGCTTCCATGATAGTCGTACCATAAAAATTTGAAAATCTAGATGGAATAGAAGCTAATTCGTCATTATTTTCATGAAAAATATAGGAGAAACGCTGATTTGTATAAAATCACTCATAATTTCCTCAAAAATCGTCAATTTTGATAATAAATGACATGAATGGCTAAATTATTAACTAACTCATTTTTTAATTTTTGGCCTACGGAAATTAGGCAGAAAAGTATTTCCGTAAAAAACTCAAGAGGATTAGACCTTCGATTTTCTGTCAAAACCGAGGATTTTTCATCGGAAATTTCCTCAGCTTTTGTATGGAATCATCGGGAAAATTCAATCTCCAATCAATTCGTTGGAGTATTCATTTATCGCATTCTTCCAAACTCAATAAAAACCCATCTCCGAATCAAATTACCTCATTTCATCTTAATTTCCTGAATGAAAAATTTTCATACCTGATAAACGTTCTCTCCACCCTTGCCCTATGCTTGCCATCCTCAACAGTCTGATACTCAGTTCTTCCAGAATACGTAAATCTACTGCTGAGTGTTAATGGGAATCTTCTCGGTCTCATTTTTGGACTATGAAGTCTGAAAAATGTGTGATGTTCAACGCATGCCTTCCAAAGATTCTTCGAACTTCTATATGTCTGCATATTGAAACCAAGGAGTGTGTCATAATTCTCAGATTGTTCTCTTCTTAATTGAATGAAAAATTGTTTTCGCTTGAATGATATTTTAACGATTTTTGACCATGAGAAAACATTTATTCTTATGTTATTCTGGAAAACGACGAGACCTATCGATGTTACACCAAGCTGGATCTCTTTGTTCGTTGAATCCTGAAATTAAAAAAAAATTGTCAGCATCGAACAATTAATTTCAACAATTTTCAACGAAAAAAATCATTTGTTTTCCAATAAAAATTTCAAAAAAACGAAGAATAACTCGATTTCGGTAATTATTTTTTGACGATACCGAACTTAAACTTTCTTTTCTAACTTGACAATATATCCCAAACGAGTTGGTTCAGAGGAATTTCGGGAAAAACTTTTTTTCTAGAGGATTTCATGGACTACCTAGTGGGCCCAGTTTCTGACAGTGCCTTAGAAACTAACAATTTTTGCATTTCTCCGTTATATTAAAGTATACAGTATATTATTTAATATTCTAAAGTAATTGAATGGCATTCAATGAGAAAATTGTTGTTGCCTTCGATTTATGCTGTCAGAAACTAGCTCTGAAATGTCAGGAACAGAGACCATCGTGATATAACAAAGTTTTTTCAGCAATTCTCCTAGATCCATTTTTTCTCAAAATAAAAAATAACATATTTTCTCAAAAAATAAATTGCCCATGAACTTTTCACTAATTCTTCTAGACAACTCCACTGAATTGAGAGGGTTTTCTCTAATATTATAATGAATTTTTGAACCTCAGACACGAACAACAATTAACGTGCATACCCTTGCCTTGTGTAACTCGACTCCATACATATCGAGGCGTTTAGCATGATCCAGAAAGTTGAATTCAGCATCGGCAGGTAATTGTCCCCTAGAAAAATGAATTTAGAAAAGAATGTAAAACCCCTAAAAATACATTCTTGTTAAATGAAAAAATCAAATAGTTCAATACTTGTGAAGTTTGTGCAGCTCAGATATTTTTTTCTCCATCTCTTCAGTTTGTCCTGGAATAAGCTGTAATCTTGATAGATAACCAGGTCCATGCTCCTCTGGATGATAATCACCAAGTTCTGATTGTACTGTGTAACTTGCAATGAGACAGGCAGTGCTAACTGGTAGCTGGAGTTTTCCTTGCAGTATGTCCCTTCTTATTTGTAGATAAAATTGATATCTAGTGTATTCTTCCTGGAGTTTGCTTGGATCTGAGACGTAAAATTTAACTCTGAAGAAAAATTGACCACCTGCGAGTTAAAAGGAAATTTTTCGTTATTATTCATTGAATTCTTTCATTCATAGAGGTTAATGAAGAATGGATCTTTACCCTTACTTCTTATCTGCTTCTTGACGGGCTTTGAAGGATCCAACCATCGCTAAAAATTTCGCAAATGATTGATTATTAATTTTTTAATTTAAAAAAATGTTCAAATGAATTGTGCAATTTTTTCTTTAATAAGAAAAATAGGGGGAAAGTGGAGTAAAATGCAGAACAAAATGATTAGAGATTTTTTTGAGAGCAAAGCCTTCTACTAAAAAATTCGCCGAAAATTCACCAACAATTGAGACATTTCCAAGCATCTTCTTGAATTTTTTTAGAATTTTTCATTTCCTTCACTCGGAATAAAAATCCTAGATCATTTTGCATCGGAGATCTATTTTTTTAGGAGTTTCCCCTATGTCTTTTGTTGCAGCTCTTATTCTCTTTTACAAGAATTTATCTATTTTTCAGGAATACTGAGATATTTTAGAAAGAAAGGATAAAGTTACCATGATATCTGGATTTGGACAATTCGATGTATTTCCATTCTCAGCATACTGCAAGCCAAAATAATCCTTCTCAATCAGCTCCAGATGTTGAAAAACAAGATCTAGTAGTACCTGTCCCTTGGCTCTTTTATCCAGTTGAAATGTATGCTGGGTATCATCGAGAAAGACAACAGTGGCTGAGAGTGATTTTAATCTTCTGTCGCGCGCCAGTTCGGCTCCTCGAACGTGGTAGCTCCCACTGGAGCCACTCAGCGCTCGTCTTGATACACTCTCGATCATATCAACAAACTGAAGGTGTGTCAACCACCTCCGAGGCACGACCTGGCATCCCCGTCGATAACCTTCAACAAAAACATTAATTCATCAATTTTATTTTATTTATTAATTATTTCTTCATTTGAGTTTTGTTTTATTGCGAAGAACGTAAAAATGTATTTTACGTTTTTCGCAACAAAAGGCAAAAAAAATGAGAAGAAAAGTTTCAATTATTTTCAGATATTGAGTCTTTTTTTTTAGTAATTGTTCTCATTTATTTGAAGAAAAAATTAAAAATACGAAGTGCATTACTCTTAAATGCAAAACTTGAAAGAAAAGTTTAAATAACAATAAAGTTTTTGAAATTCGGAAATTTCATGGAATTTCAGGGAAATTGAAATGTGACTCAAAATGAAATAACGCAATTTTCATTATCTCTTTTATCGCTCTTTTTTCTGAAAGATCTCCTCGTGGAAATGACACTTAAAAAAGCAGAAATCTCACAATTGATTTTGTTTTTTAACAAATAAATTATTTCAAATGAATTAAAAACATGCATACAGTAATTAGTAATAGTAACAACATATAGTAAATTCTAAAAACTAAAAATGCGATTTTTTCTAATATTTTTGTTATAATAATTTGTTTATTTGAAAAAAAAATGCAAAAAAATTGCCAGATGTCTGTTAATTTCATGGTCATCTCGTGAAATCGAGAAAAATTGAGACATCGAATTCATACTCTTTTCCACTTCAAGAATTTCTAATTAATTCTTCAGCTCTAATGAAGCAATTAAAACTAAATGTGTGAAAACTTTCCTCTCTCATTCAATTAAGAAATTACGAATTCAAAGTTTCACGAAACTCTAATTTTTTTCATCTCTTTCGAATCGAAACTTTCATCACAATTCAATAGCAAATGGATTCAACTATTCTAGTTTGCAACTGATTTTTTTGGAATAACTCGGAAAGTAATAGAGATACGAAATTTTGTGTTGAGATCTTTTTTGAAGCTCTTTTTTCGCTCTACAAAAAAGGTCTCTACTAAAATTTCTCTATCTCTCATGGCTTAGGAGATATTTTCGAAAAACCGACTGGAACTCCGAAATCAACAACTTAATTCCACTTTTTAACTAAAGAATTGTCATTGATTCAATTAACTGAATCAATCATAAATTTTTGAAAAATTGACACTAAAAATTGAGAAAAAATAACAACCTCGTCCCTCAAAGAATCCCGAATTTTCACCTCTCGAAATCATCAAAAAAAAAACCCAAAAAAGAACCAAAATTCTCATAAACCCGAAAAAAAATTCCACAAATTTCTTTTTTTTCCCGATAAAAACTGAACTTTTCACATGAATTACATAATCCAAAATGCCAAGTTATTTGGCACTAGTGCCAGAATAATTTGGAACGACTGGTATTCTCAAAATAGTTACAATTTTCCCCCAAAAATTCAGTTTAATCCGAAAAATTTTATCACTAAAAAAAAATCCTTAAAAGAACATTTTAAAGTCCAGTTAAATGATATTTTCCACCAAATTAATCTGTAAAAAAATAATATAACTTACATTCATGCTCTTTTCCAAATTTCAAAATCTCAAAAAAATCAGCACGAAACACGACAAAAAAAAGAAAGAAAAAGTCACCAAAAGAAAAAGAACTTCACTCGAAACACAAAACGTCGAAAATGTTGACAAATTGACCTCAATTGTCTCAATTAACTCAGTCCCGTGTTTAAAAATAAACTTTTCTCAATTTTTATTTTTTCTTTCATTAAAAAAAAAGAAACATATATATATTCCACGCTATCTCGAAAGCTTGCCCGCTTTGTTGCGTTTTATGTCAGAGAATTTTATTTTTTTTTCTCTTCAAATTGAGGCAAAAAATGCTAACTGAAACAATTTCATTACACTGCTCTAATAACACAGTTAATTGATCATTGTGAAAGTCATTAATGCGATGATTTTGACCGTAAAAAAAAAAAAAAAAAGATGAAACACTGAATTAATTCCCGTGACAGTGCTTGGAGTACTTGAAAACGTTTGTTTCACTGTTTCCCCCACTCCACAAGTTCCAACCACTTGCTAATCCTCCACAGAAAAATAAATTTTTCCGATGCACTGAGTAAATTTCGATTCAACTGAAATACACAGGATTTTTCAACGAACACTCGGCGATTCATTGATTATTCAATTAATTAAATTAATTCGGGCAAATTAAATGAATGCAGAGGATTTGCGAGCAGTTGATGGGATCACATCGTACATTAGTAGAGGTTTGGGTGAATGGCGGCTGCCATGAGCGTGTTGGTGGGGGAAATGGTGGGGGAAGGTGACTAGGGGGCGCTGCACGTTTTTCTCCACTTTCAAATCGATTTACGCCGAGTCCCATTGTAAAATTTGAAGAAAAAAATTTTGATAATAATTCTCAAAATAATTTTGAAATTTCTGGGAAATATTGAAATAGTGTGAAATATATCTAGTTTTAAAAAAATAATTCAGAGAGAGAAATAGAAATTTCAGAAGTAAAAATTTTATGCAAACTCATTAAGAAATTGAAATTTCAGCTAAATTAATCTATTAACACTCAAGCCGAATTCGGGCTAGATAATTTTATACTAACTACTGGGTTCATTGCATAGCTCAAAAACAGATTTGACCCTTACTTTTTAATTTTTTATTCCCAATAGTTTATCAAACATTATTCAGAAAAAATGGGTAGAAATTTTGTCTTTTGGAGGACAAATAGGATGAATAGTCCAGTGGTCGAACGGATAAAGCTCATAAGACGCCAGTAATCGAACACAAGAAATTCGATAATTGCTGATGTATTTAACAGTTTTATGGGCTCTTATTTGAGTTGGTGAATATTGTACTGTATTTCAACGAAGAGGAAAGTGATTACATGTGCTCTGAGACATTTCTTACATTACTACCCTAGGCATGTAATATACTATTTTGCTTCGCCGGGCGGAAAACTTGGTCGTTTGTCCATACACAGGCTTAATCACATAAACACTTCAAAAAAAAGGGTAACTTGACCAATAAATTGACGGTTAAGGAGAAATTGAGGTTTATCGAAGCGTATAGAATAGGCAAATAACGTGGAGGCACTGCAGAAGGGAGCGATGCATAAAGAAATATACAATAAAACGTTGAAAATCAATTAAACTGAAGTAAAGAAGAAATAATTGATGGAATCTGGGGAATATACCCCGAACCCCTAATTGATAGACAGTGGCATATTCGCAGAGCCATGATCATAAATTTTGATCAACCGGTATGTACTCAAAAGCGCATGAATCTATATGAGTGTTATAATCTTCAAACATTGAAGAGAATTGATTGAAGTTAATCGTACAGATAAAAGTAACAGATACTTCTTGTAGAGTATTAAATTTATTATGTTAAAAAAGAAGTGTTCAAAGGTGTCCCCCTACACGATTTGGTTTCCGAACCGATGCTATTATTCAATTTCCACGTTTTTCCATAGTAATATCTTCAAAAATGTGAAATTTCAACTCAGCTGTTATTATGTTGAATATTTGATAATTATCATGTTTCTCTATTGTTGTTTTTCATGCCGATCCTCAAAAGAATAACTTTTTGTAACTAAGCTTTATAAAGTTATTGACGGAGTCAAGTTTTTTAAATTCAAAAATTTTTCATCGTCGTTTGTGAATCCACCCTAAAACCCCCATCATCCGTCTCTCTCTCTCTTTCTCCCCCTCTCTCTCTTTCTCACTCAAGAAACGTAATTTTTTTTTTCAGTCAAAAACGTTCGACTTTTATTATACACGTAACGTGCACGATTCTCCCCTCCAATCACAACTGTTGACGAACGGAAATGATCCAATAATAGACAGCCACCGTCAGCAATAATGTGACAACTTTTTGGATTGAAATTCCAGAAGAAATAATAATAATTTACCTCCGGGGTAATTTTTTTTCTCACCAAGAACATAAAAATTTGGATAAAAAAATCTGCTTTACCGTAAAAGCATAAAAAGAAAAAAGAATATATATATGTGTGTGTGTGTGTCTATATACACTTGTGTATTTAGTGTGCATGTGATTAAATGTATGTGTCATTAATGTTGTGACGTGTTAGAGGCATTAATAATTTTAAAAAAAATTTATTGAACTTGAGTAAATAGCTGGGAATTCCTTCAATAGTGGAATCAAGTAAGTAATTAATTATCAAAAAATTTCAATTATAATTTTATTAATTATTTTTTTCACCGATTAATTAGACTAATTTAGTGTCTCCACTTTTTCCTAATTTATTTATCATTTTATCGTTAAAAACACAATTAAATTAAATTATTTTCTGAAGGTTCTTTTCGAGAGTGCTGCGGGTGTGTGAACATAACCTCAAAAATGTGCAATTTTTTTTTTAACGAGTTTTTATAATTTTCTCCTGAATTATGAATTAAAAGTTTTGGGAAAAACGATTTTTTTACATTTTTTAAATAATTTCTGCAGATACAATGATGCAGGATGAGGATCTTGGAGGTCCTGCTAGGAGAAATGCCTTGGTTCAGGGTGCAACGAGATTGTCACAGGTGAAGGACTCTATTGAACCTTTCATGAATGAAGAAAACCATTTTTTAAATAATTCATCATTTTTACCTGTTTTTTTTGCAGATGTATCAAAGTTACCTAGATCTATGGACACCCCACGTTATCTCCAGATGGGTTTTTGCAATTGCCCTACTAGTTACATTTATATTACGTATTTTCCTGTCCCAGGTAATTTTTAATGAATTAAATAATTTCAAATATCCTCGTCTCTCGAACAAAGTGGCGTAAGTGTTGTGTATAAGCATAGCACTTACGCCACGCTGATTCTAAGGCGATGATATCGAGGGTCTAAAAGCAGAAGGTCGTATGGGCCAAAATGGCCCTTTCTCTGGCAGAAGGTCGTATATCCTACACATACGACCTTCTGCCTTTAGAGGAGGATCAAATAATTCGAATATATCCGCAGCTGTGCGATAGATATTTCTGACACAATTGTAGATACGACCTTCTGCTTTTATTGCAGTTTCGAATCGTTTCAAATTTCCGTATCATCTGCATTATACTGAAAATTATTATCCACTTCCGAGAAAAATTTTTTCTAATGATTGCATTGAAAAGCTGAGAAAATTTTAGGCGGAAAGCACGTGTCAAAGTTTTTTTTAAATCAATTTTCGGAAAAGTTTACTTTTTTGGCCAAGTATTGAAGGGGTTTCTCTTCTGAAAATCGAAAAAATTCACTTTTTCGGCGATATCTCCGGTTCGATTGGTCGCACTGATTTGAGGTTGGTCTCAAATAAGAGGTGAGCTCATTCCCCATCGATTAATGTGGTTAAAAAATCTTTCTAATCAATTTTTCAAATACTTATTGGTCATTTTCTGAAAATCAGTTTTTGCTCTAGAAGTATTTGAAAAATTGATAACTTTTTTTTTCAACCACACGAATCTATGGGAAATGAGCTCATCTATCATTTAAGAACAGCTCCAGGTCGTTACGTTCAATAGAACCAGAGATATTCCCGAAAACCTGAAGTTTTTCAAAAGCAGACGGCTTTTACTTTCAAATTTTGACAAAAAAAATGGAATTTTTGAAAAATTCAAAAAAATAACTTCTGACATATTATTTCCATGTGAAATTCCCTCAGCTTTCCAATGCAATCATCAGAAAAAATCCATCTTCAATATTTTCATCTGTTTCGAGTAAATTTCAGGGTATAAAATACCAAAACCAGCCCGTGTCCGTTTTACCCTACCCTCTCCCAAAGACTTTTTTTCTTCCAAATTAAATTTCCCATTCCCTTGAATTTTTAGAATTTTTTGAAAATTTTGACTCCCTTTTTTTTCTCCTAAAAGCAAAAGGTCGTATATCCACATAATTTTGAGGAGAAAAGTAGTCCTAGGGAAAAAATTCTTGTAGGCACTGTTTTCTCTCTGCATTCCCTACATTTTATTTTTTATTTTTTTTTTTCATAATTTTCTTTTTCATTCTTTCCAGGCAGAAGGTCGTATCTGCCAACTCACGATAAAAGTGGTTGTCCGCGACTATAAACCACTCAAATCGTGGAGAAATCGAAAAAAAAAATTGAAAAACAGGTGGACATACGACCTTCTGCCCCTTTTCAGGACGCGACCCGATTTTTGGCCCATACGACCTTTTGCTTTTAGACCCTCGATATGATTATGGAATTTCGAAGCAAATCAATTTCATTTGATCACCAATTTTTTTTTAGGATATCTCCGGACTGAAGTGAGAGCGAATTGTATAAAGGAAGGTGGGGCAAAATGTACCTGTGGGGCAAAGTCTCACAGGATTTTTTTAAGGTTGAGAGTCTCTATGGAAATTTTTTGAAAAATTCACCAATAATGGAGAAATTTTTTAGCATCTTCTTGAATTTTTTCAGAATTTTTCATGAAATTCTTTAATCCAAAAAAAAAAATCCTGGATCATTTTGCCCTGAAGGTCAATTTTTCCCCAGTTTCTCTTAATTATCTCTCTTGAGAATTAGCTATTACCTAATTGCCTTTTCTCTTTGTAGAGAATTTCAAGAACTACAAAAAAGTCATTACGAAAATTACTCTGTCTTGCTGAGTTTCGGAGATATTCTTAAAGAAGAGTGGTGATAAGATGCAATCAACTTATCTGAAAACTTCAAATTCTTATCTTTTAGTAAAATGAAAAGATTAGATGAGTCCATTTGATTTTCTTATCGGTTTTTCACGAATATCTTAAAAACTGAGAGAGATAGTGAAAATTTCATGGTGACCTTTTTTGTAGATCTGATTCTTTGCTACAGAGAACATCATAAAAATTACCCCATCTTCCACAAATCTTGAGATATTCTGAGCAATATTAATAACGTCAAATTGACTCATCTCTTTATTCTGAAATTATCAAATTAATTCACTCGAATATTTTTTTCAGGGCTGGTATATTATTATTTATGGTCTGGGGATCTATCACCTGAACCTGTTTATAGCATTCCTAACACCAAAAAGTGATCCAGCGATGGATTTCGATGGTAATTTTATAAACATTAAATTTTCATAATTAGTTACTTTAATGTATTAGTAATAAAGTGATAATTTTCGGCGAATATCACGAAACCCAGAAAGATTTCCGTAATAACCCTTTTTGCAAAGAAATATGTGAGCTCCAAAAATGATAATAAAATGAGCAATCACCTAAGAATTTTCCACATTTTCTTAATCAAAGAAATAAGTAGAATTTACTTCAAATTTGCACTTATTGTCTTTCCAATTTTCTGAATATGCATATTTCTTATTTTCCGAAAATTATTTATTTATTAGAAAATAAAATTTAATTGGCAGATCTCTGCTATTTTTCGAATATCATCTTTAAACATTTGGAATTAAAAAAAATCTCCAAAAATGGTATTCACGAGAACTTTTACATCTCTCATAGGTTCCAAAAGTTTAAGGAATACTTCGATACAAAAATTAATTAAAATTAATCAATTCTCATTTTTTTCAAGATGGAGAGGGCCCAGAACTTCCCACGAAAGTTAACGAGGAGTTTCGGCCATTCATCAGGCGATTACCAGAATTTAAATTTTGGTATTCAGTGTCAAAATCAACGTTAATTGCTTTAATTTGCACTATGTTTGAGTGTCTCAATATTCCTGTTTTTTGGCCAATTCTCGTGATGTACTTCATTACGTTATTCTGCATTACGATGAAACGCCAAATAAAGGTAATTAAAATGAAAATCAATTATTAGCTTTTAATTTTGATGATGGAGTAATTAAAGAGGGATAATTTGGAAAATCATGGGCACATTATTTTGCAGATATTTTCGAAACGGTTAAAATTATCGGAAAATGTTGAGAGACCTTTTTTTCCAAGAATTTGATTGTTCACAAAAAAAGGTTTCTCAACAAATTCTTCTAAATCCAACAGTTTTCGAAATATTCATGAAATTCTTCAGGATTTACACAATATTCAATCATAAAATTATTTAATATGAAAAAATTATTTCTTTTACAGCATATGATTAAATACAGATATTTGCCCTTCACACATGGCAAACCAAAGTACCAAAATCATGATGACACGTCGAGATTGATGTCAGGAAAATAATTAATATAATTAATTAATTAATTAATTAAGATTATAAATAAAAATTGATAAATGAAAGGGAATAATTGAAGTAATATTTGATGAATAAAGTAAAACTAAAAAAATGAAGAGGAAAAAAATGAAAGAAAAATTGTATGATTGTTCGATTGAAGTGTGTAAATGTGCGTAGAATTGATTTATTATTTTGAATTATGAATGAATTTAAAAAAATTGAAAAAAATAATTTTTTTGAAATAAACATTCGCTCATGTATATAATTTTTTTCTATTTCCTTCATTTATTTTTCTTGAAATTTTCATATTCATAATTCTCTCCGGGGCAGAAGAAAAAAAAAATTCAATCTCCAAGTCTCAATATTTATTCTTCTTTTACCATCACTACAAAGAGAATTTAAATAGTTTTTTTTCTCTCTCAATTTACTTTTTTTTTGCAATTTTTTTTTTTTAACTTTTATTTTTCTCTCTCGTCCTTCATTCCATCAACATTGAAACGTCAGGTACAGTCATTAAAAGTGATTCTATACATCTTAATAATGGATTCAACATTCATTTAGCACAGAAATTTATTTAGGTACAATTGGAAATTCCTCATTGGTCAACTCCATTTTTATGGCACAGAGATAAAGTTAATTCAACAAAAAAAAAAGAAAAAAAAATTCCATTTTTTTTTTATTCGACGGAAGACATTGAAGCATATGACATTTTTTATTTAACATTGTTTCAACGTTTAAGAGAATTTATCACACAATTTTTTTCATCGCTCAAAGATTCGGAAAATCAAATCATTGTTCATTGAAAGAAAAAAATGTCTCAGTTTGAACGTGTTTATCAACTGCTTTTTCTTATCAGTTATCTCCCAAGGATTTTCTTCGAATTCAGTGATAAGTTTTCCGCCTCTTTGGTGCACTGAGATTTTTTGTATCATTGTAGGACAATAAAGTTCATAAATTTTTCTACAAAAAAAAATTCCTCACAAAAAATTTAAAAAATTATTTCAAAAATTCTAAAAAATCTAAAATAGAAAAATTTTATTGATTTTTGAGAAACGATCTGAGCAGAGGGAGGTTGCCAGAATTTACTATGAGAAAATTTCGAAAAAAATAAATCAAAAATAATTCTGAAATCTCCGAAAAATCTCAAATAGAAAATCGCAATTTATTTTCCTTTTACTCTTTCTTCCACAAATTCTCAGATATTCTCAAGAATCCTTCCTCGCAGTTTAATTCCGAATGCGTGAGAGACCTAGAAATTTTCATAAAGGCCTTTTTTGCAGAAAAAACTTAGAGCTGCAACAAAGGAAATTGGAAAAATTCCTCCTTCTTCAACAGATTCCACGAAAATAATAATAAAAAAAACAAGGAAACATAGTACTCGCCTAAAAAAAATTTCTCATTGTGATTTTTCACGAAATTTGATTTACATTAATTTTTGAATAAAAAAAAATCATGATTCATGGGACAATCTCAGTCGTGCATAAAGTGGGATTATGCAATTAGTGTGAAAAAATATGTTTAAACAGACATTGGAAGAGTGGGAATACAATAATGTTTAATTTTCCATTGGAAAATTAGGGAATTCACCGAATTTTCATAAATTTTTATATGTTCTTATTTTTAGAAATTTGTTCCTCATTCAATTTGACATCATTAAACTTATTTTATTTACTTTAACTTGACATTTTTTTACTCATTAAGATCCTCAGATATAACAGCACGAGATCGATCAAGAAATGCTGTCGTTGAATTGACACCAATAACTGTCGTTGTTGTTGTTTCACTCACAGTTGATTCCCTTTTCCTATATGGATTTGAGGGCTGACAGTAGAGCCTGCAATTATTATTGATAAACTAGTTTATTTAAAAAATAATAATAACTATTCAGAGAGACTTAATTTATAAAAATTCATCAATTGAGTGGATGATTATTATTTGAAACCTTATGCTCTCTGTACGTGAACGTGGAGACCAATTGTTGTAATATTTACGATCCATTCCTAAATTTCTGGCTGTACTCCATCGTGAAAAATGATGTCGCATTGTATTTTGTACCTCGGAATTCAAAAAACAGTAGAACAATGCTACTGATAAACCCTGAAATTTTTTAAATTATTATTTCAAAGTTGATTTGAGGAAAAATAAATAAAAAATGGTTTTTATCGATTTTATTCTATCTATTAATAGCGTGAGAAGAACCACGAATTATGGAGAATATTTCAAATTCTGTGGAATTCGAGTAAATTTGAGTGAATTATGATTTTTTTTGATTTTGTAAATTTTGAAAATTATGAAGTTCATACAAATTCTTATATTTTCTAAAATTTATCAAATTTAGTGGAATTTCTAACTCAGGTAACTTTTGAGAAATTTTGAAATTTACTGAAACTTTCCATTTATTTTGAAACTTGCCAAAATTTGCAAAAATTTACTACAGATTTTGTTACTAATCCCCCAAATTTGCTATATTCTTTATAATTTGAAATTTTTCTAAGATTTCGCGAGATCTAACAAGATTCTACCTTAATTGTTGTAAATTCTGGCGAATTTTGAAGAATATAGGGGATATTTCGTGAATTTCCGTAAGTATTAGTAAATGTCTTCGAATTTATATGAATTTAGAAGAATGTGGCAATTTTGGCGAATTTCAAAATGTCCAAAATTTACCAGATATCTGAAGAATTCGCGATATTTTAAAAAAATCTAAGATTGTTTCCACCCTACTCCCCAAAATTTTCCATGATTCATCGAAGCTCCACAGAATTTGCTATAAGCAATTCCTCCTATACTATTCATCGAAACTTTTCCAAAATTCCTCAAAACTCCCTTATTTTTTGAAATTCACCAAATTCAATCAAATTCACTGAAATACACTAAAATTCACTAAAATTCATAAAAATTCACCTGATATTCTTTATTATTAAGAATTTGCACAGAATTGTGCAGAAAGTTCACAAAAATTCTAGTTCTAAGAATCTAATGAATCTAATTTATCCCAAAAACCTCTACAAATTCATTTAGAATTGAACGAAAAAGGAAAAAAAAGTTTAATTTCTCACGTTAATTAACAAAGTTTCAGTAAACAGTATTTTCTTTGAAAAACTTTGTTATTCCATTGAAACTTGATAAAACTACTTTAGATGAGAAATAAGAAAAAAGAATCACGTTATTTCATCAGAATTTTTCGATCTAATCTTACCTGTGAAGATAATAAAACAGCTCTGGCATAAGAAAATATATGCGCCATTTGTCCTTCAGTTGGTCCAGCTAGTACAAGTACATATGTAACACCGAGCAGTGGAATTAAAACTAATAGTGCTTTACTCGCTTTACGATACTGTTGTGTCTCAACGGTATTTGCTGATCTGAGTTTTGTGATTAATACCCACATAATCATGAACAAAAAAATAACATTCATAGCAAGTACAACGATAGCTGGAGCTTGATGGAGCCAGTCGTATGCATGATCAGCCATCCAGGGACAGTGTCTGTACAGTGCAACACTCTGAAAATGCAGAAAAAAGAGATGAAAGGGAAAAAGCATTTTTTTTTTACGAATCGATCAATCGAAAAAAGCCCCAAAATTTTGTGCTTTTGATTTTTTGAATATCTTGAAAACGAGTAAGAAAAAGAAAGTGTTAGAGGATTTTTTCTCTAGAGATTAAAATTTACTACGAAATTCTGATATTTCTTCCCAAACCCAATCGTTTCCGAAATATTTGGGGAAGAATCATCAATAATTTCTATATAATAGGACAAATATATTTTATTGAGAAATTCATCTTTGAATCAAAAAAAAAAACATTAGAAATTCCCAATCCCAGCAAGCTTTGAATCAGATATAAATATCAACAGGATTAAATTCGTTACAATTAAATCGATGCACTGATGTGTGAAAAAAAAATTAGAAATGATTAGTTTTAAGGAATTATTTATCAAAAGTAATAATGCGTTACTTAGATTGAATATATCCAGATTGAAATCAGTTCATTTTCATCGATTTTTCGGAATGAATTGAAGGATCCTTAAGCTCATCTACTTATTACTCGTTTCAAGAATAAATATACAGCTTTAAGAAATTTTTTTTTACATTGATCAATGAGTTACTTGAGTTGAAGAAATTTAAGTTTGTATTGAACGAAAATGGGGATGATTGTTGATAGTTATCAATGTTTTTTTTCTTCAACTCAAAGACGAATCCTTTGATTGAAAAAGAAAAATTCGCAGTATATCATTGAATTGAGGAAGATTAAAATTGAAATGTCTCGTTGAGCATACAATGTGCAGAGTTACCTGGGCACTTTTATCCGCATCAATTGCCATTGATTTAGCAATTCCCCAGACCACAATGACTACGAATGGGACACCTGTTAGCAAAATCACATTTTTACAGGAATTTCTATTTAACTGTCAAAATAAAATGCATCAGTTTCATCTCAACATTAAAGTTTCCTAAATTATCTCGGAAATTATGAAAAATAGAGGAGTTTCTGTTGACACATTTTTTAAGGCTCGGATTCTCATCTGTAATAAAAGTTTCATTCGAAATTCCTCTATCCCTCTGATTTTCCTCTTTATCTTCTGAAAACCAATGAAGCTGTTCAATTTCACCAAATCAAAATCGAATTCAAATGATATTTATGCATCACCACTCACCCCATCCAATCACCAGGCACAATCTCAATTTAATATTGTCTCCAGTGAATGTTTTCACAACCAAAAGATAGAGGTAGAGTCCTGAATCAAAGTCAAACATAATAGTTATTTTTTTCTTAAATTCACTCATTTAATTTTGAGATCAGTTTTTTTTTACTTCTTCTCAAAAATTGAAAAAAAAGAAAAATCTAAGAGACATTTTTCGTAGGAAATGTAATGAGCTACAAAAAGGGTCTTTCAATTAGAAATATTAAATTTCCAGACAAATATTACGTTTCCCCACTATTTTTCAAGAAATATGTAGGAATTTAAACGAGATAGGGCGGCTTTGTCCTATTTTCTTTGTAGAAAATTTCAAGGCCTCCCAAGAAACTTTGGGGTAAAATCGCTCCATCTCACTTAGTTTCCGAAATTTCTCAAAAACCTGATGACGTTCCTAATTTATTCTGAAGCCAATTCTTTTTCGAGATATTTCAATTAAAAAAAGAAAATAATTAGTGGGAATAATGTTTTTCTCTTTTCGTTTTTTTGCCATTCTTTTTTGTGAAATATCTCGGAAACTAAGCGAGATGGCATACTTTTAATAACTTTTTTATAGCTTCTTGAATAAATTCTATACAAATAAAGTTTTAATAAAAACTGTGCTATCTCGCTTAGTTTCCAAGATACTCTTCAAAAACAAATGACATGAATTTGAATGGTCTTTTACGATTCAATAAAAAAAATTTATGATTTTACTACTGAAATGACAATATTAGTTCTTGTTGGGTACTATTGAAGCAAAAGAGATTGTAAGAATAATATTTTCTATTGGAAAATTGTTCCATTTAACTGCACCATTCCCATCTCCTCCCTCCCCCCTCTCTCCCTCTCTCTGCCCATTTGCTTTTTAATCCATTGGAAAATAGTACAAAGAATTGCAGAAGAAGAAGAAAAAAGAACCATTATCTCATTAATGAACTTGATCAATTGATTGTTAATTAGATTATTCATTACCTTCCACAAACATCCAGAAAAAATTAGTCAGGTGAAAGTAATGGAATAGCGAGATGAGTATAATGCACGTGGGGATATCCGTTTGCATTGAAACCTGATAATAAAAAGAAAATGAAAAAGATGAAAAAAAAAGAAATTGGCATGAAAAATTATAGCTTTTTTTTTTCATCATTTCTATGATGAGAAATGAAGAAAAAAAACAAGCATATAATTTACATTTGCTAATGAAAGAATCGATTCACACTATTCACCTGCATTACTGTTGTCAGTATCCACATGAGATCCGCCAGAATATACGTAAACATGAGATTTGTATGGATATTGTTCCTCAAGCATCTCAATTCTCTGTGGAAGAAAAAAAATATGGAATGAAATAGGAAGAAAAAGGGAGGAAAATTTGAATGCGAAAATCAAATTATTATTTTTTCTCCACTGAGGGAGAATGAAAGAAAAAAATGTGAATATCACGGGAACTACCGATGGGAATTGAAATAAATTTCGCTGGTGAGAAAAAAAATTTCCAGTCCATTTCCCTGAAAACCAATTCATTCTGTATAAATTCACTGGAATATGAAAAATATTAGAGGAAAAAAAAAATATTATTTTGTTATCTGACGAGGAATTCGTTTTTTGTGGGTGATGAAATTCGGCGATTTTTTTATTGGAAGAATCAGGAAATTTACCATGTATGTTCATCTTTTCGTTTTATCAGCAAAAGAGGTATGTGGGAAAGGTAACACAGGGAAAAATAACCCATGAGAGAATAGCCTACGGAAAAATAGACCGGAACAATTTTTCTCGTGGGCTATTTTTTCATGGATTTTTTTATCCTCGACTCAGCAGAAGGGCTTATGTCCAATTCTTTCCTTTTTGTTAAGTAACAGAAGGATTATCTTTTCGTTCAAGTAACAAATACGCATATGTCCAAATTATATTAAATAAAAGAGACGTATCGCCTTTACATACGCCTGTTTGATTTTGAATATTCCTTAGATTTGCAATTCGTTGTGTGACGGTGACAATAACAAAAAGATGCATCTTCTCCATATAAGCCCTTTTGCTTTTTATTTTGCTCTCAATTGAGGATTTCTCATATGGAATCTATAACATCAAAAAGGCATATTTTAAGTGGATACGCACTTTTGTTTTTTTTTTCCAATCTGATGCATTGAATATTTTGATGACAAAGGCGCGAATATCCTGCACATACGCCCTTCGTTTTTCAATCATCTTTCTTAATCAGATGAAAATTTTTTGAGATACATCCTTCTGTTATTATAGAGTTTTAAAGTGAATTGAAATTTTAAAAAAAATATTAATAATAATAGGGCGTGAGTGGCAGTGATACGCCCTTCTGTTATCATCTGTTGTCAAAGGATAGTAGATGACTGGAGAAATTACTGATAATAAAGTGGCATATGAAGTGGGGACATACGCATTTTCCCTTTGAAAAGTGCAAATGAGTTTTTTAGCACTCACACGGTTTTACCTCGTGAGCGATGATAGGTATTATACCTTCCGAGTCTTTTTACAACATTTTTTTGCCTGAGGCAAAGTGGATTTTATTACTGTATTTCCCACTCCGAATTGCAGCCAATTTTTCCCATCAGTCTTCAACAAATTTTCCAGTTTTTATAAATTTCATTAAAAAGATCAAAAAATTTACATTAAAAAAATGAGCATTCGAGTTCAGATGAAATTCACATGAACAAACGCCTATATATGGCCGAAATTGCCGTTACAGTAATGTCACGAAAATAATAATAAAGAAAATGAACATTTTTCCCATTTCTAAACTTTTTTATCTCAGAAAGCACTGATGGAAAATCGATACTCTTGAATGATTTACCACCGGAAATTTTCCTTTCTTTCCATTATAATTTTAATTATTCATAAAATCCATCAACTTTATTATGACTCAAAGGAAATACTTTCTTTCACCGCAGGTTTTCTCATCTAAATGCACGTGACATGATAGAAATGCATGGCTCTTGTATCATTTTCCCAGCGGAAATTTTTCCTCTCTGTACAATGAAACTTCATCTGTTTTTTTGCTTCCCTCTCGATTCATCCAATTCATATTCAATTAAAAGTTGAAAACCCACTTTATTGTGAAAAATTGTATAAAACGAGAGGAATTGTTGGAATAACTGGAAAAGTTTCAAATGTTTCATGGTGAAAATGTAAACATTGTTCTCTACTGTGGTAACTGTGACACTCGTGTGACATAACAGCTGTATTTTCACACATTTGTCCGTAACTTATGGAGAGAAATAAAGTGCTCCTGAGTGTGAGTTTACTTGAGAAATCGAAAACTACAAATTTTTTTTATCTCAATCTATATATTTTCTGCTCTTTTTCCCTTTCATTTCTATTCAACTTTTTTACTCTTTTTTGCTATTTTTTTTCCTCTTCATTCTGTCTTCATCATCATGGTACATACAAGTATCATTCATAAAGCCCTAGGGACCCTGTGCGGACAAATGGAATAGTGATACCGTGGGAATTGTCCGGATGAATAGAACGAAATTATCAGAGTAAAAAATATGGGAAATGGAAGGAAACATTGGTAAATATTTTGATACCTTGAGTAAGAATTTACTGATTTTACAGAAGATCTCTGGGGGATTTTAGTCTTGGAAAACTGCAATGTATTGCAATCGATAGATCGGAAAATTTGAGGGGAAATTGAAAAAGAAATCGTCAATTTTGAATGAGTACTTCATGAGTTTGATCGAAAAAAACGATATTTCGATTGAAAACTTCAAAATTTCATAGCCATAGGGTTGTTTCTAACAACTTTTCCCTATCTCATAGTCCCATGGTGAATTCCAACATTCTGTTACCCCCTTCCACATGTAAATACTTGCTAGATATGAGTAAAAGCCTCTTGGCTGACGCTATGTAATTCACTTGTATTGGACTACTGTAACAGCCATGGGTCCGGCTCATTTATGTCGATAAACTGCACTTTGAAGTTTGAAGTTTGAACTTCGAAATTTCATATACTTATAGGATTTTTTGCAATCAATAATTTTCCCCATTCCAAATCTTCCGTCCAACTACCTTAACCCTCACTGATCTTACAAAACTCCACACTACTACTTAAATATATGTGAAAGCCTAGGGGCAGTCGCTATGTACCTTGTATTTAGTCTATAAACTTGTAAATATTTTAAAGTTAATTGTATTCATGTCAATAAAGCTCTTTAAATCGTAAATCGTAATTGTAAATCGAAATTTCATATAATCATTGGGTTTTTTTCCTTTTTTCTTCAACTTTTTCCTGCACTGAATTCCCTTCTCGCAACCCCCACATTAGACACGCAATAATCCACAAAAACACTTAAATATACACAGAGAAAAAAGTTTTCTTAATTTAAGAATGGGCAGTCACTTAATTTAAGAATGTCCAGGTCACTTAAATTAAGAAAGAAAAGTCACTTGATTTAAGTGAGATAACTCACTTGATTTAAGTGAGTTTTACTTTCTTAAATTAAGAAAAAAAAAGTCACTTGATTTAAGTGAGAAAAGTCACTCAATTTAAGTGACCTTTAATTTCTTAAATTAAGAAAGAAAAAGTCACTTGATTTAAGTGAGGAAAGTCACTTAATTTAAGTGACATTTACTTTTTTAAAGTAAGAAAGAAATAATTACTTGATTTAAGTGAGAAAAGTCACTTGATTTAAGTGAGAAAGTCCCTTGATTCAAGTGAGAAAAGTCACTTGATTTAAGTGACTTTTACTTTCTTACAGTAAGAAAGAAATAATTACTTGATTTAAGTGAGAAAAGTCACTTGATTTAAGTGAGAAAAGTCACTTGATTTAAGTGAGAAAGTCCCTTGATTCAAGTGAGAAAAGTCACTTGATTTAAGTGAGAAAAGTCACTTAATTTAAAAATGGCAGGTCACTTAAATTAAGAAAACATTTTTCTCTGTGTGAGTAACAGCTCAAGAACTGAAACTATGTAAATAAATATATATAGCTACAACTGTAAATAAATTTGCCATCCAGTCATTGCAGAACATATGTTAATGAAATTACTTGAACTCAGAACTCGAAACTTCACTATCGTTGGATCCTAGGCTTTTCTCAACCAAAATCAACTTTTTTTAAATTTCAATCAAAATTTTCCGATTCATGAAATCGTGTCATTTTCAAATTTGCTAATTTTTTTTTTTTTGAAGGAATAAGGAATGAGAAGGAATTATAAGAGGCAAACAAAGGCTGCATCGGTTTAACAACGTGTTTTTCATTATCTTGCTTTGAAGAGAACTTTGTTTTCAAACTTACTTGAAGTACAAAAATATAGCAACAGCGACAACAAGAGTTGATAATGAGAGAGTGTAACCAACGAAGTACAGCATAGTAGTTATTTCCACACCGGATTCGATTACATTCATTCTCAGCTCCTGACATTGTGAGTAGTTGGTGTACGTGTCCCAAGTGCCATTTTGCCAACACCATCTGCTTGCATTTTCTGTACAAATTAATTATTTATTTTATAATTCAATTTCATATCAGAATTATGACGTATTTTTAATTAACACGAAAGAAAATTCATTAGCTATAACAACATTTCTCATTCATCGGGGTGTTTGAATAATGAGGATTAAAAAAAGTTAAAACTCGGGAAATTCTCTGAATAAAATATTTCATTGAAATTCTGAGTATTGTTTTTCTTGTTTTTTTTGTGTAATAATAAAAGTGATTCTCTCTGAATTTTGAAAAATCATGATGATGAAATATTGGAAGTAGGAAAAATAATTTTGCTTCATTTTCTGTGAAAATGAGGGTTATCATGTGCAAAACCGGCGGTAAAGGCCCATTTCCGCATATAATCAAGTGAAACTAGAAACGTTACACCTTAGGGAGGACATTTTCGACGATTGCGAGGTTTAATCACTAGGTGAAGCCGAGACATAGTCCTCTGACTATTTGTAACGTAATATACTATTTCCAAATACTTTTAATTTAAAATTTTTCGATTTTTTTTGAGGAAATTGAGAAAAAAGAATAATTTACACATAGCTGGAACTGGAATCCATGAAATCCCAAAATGTTAATGAAAAAAATGAAAAAAAAAGAGCCTGAAAATAAAACGGTTTGCAAAATGTTTTAATTTTTGAAGAATATTTTGAAAACTCGGAGGAATTTCGAAATCTTCGTAAAAATCGTCTTCATAACTCTTGAAATATTCTACAAAAGAGGAATTCAACTAAAATTGTTCAATCTCTCAATTCCCCTTCTTCACTTCTGAATTCTATTAACTCATTTTCCACTATGAATTTCCCTCGACTCTCACCACAGCCATCAAAACTTCAAAAACCCATCACTGTCATAAAAACTGCAGAGAATGAAAAAAAAAGAAAAAAAAAAATCCACAAAGTAATTTCGTTGAAAAAGTTTTTCATCAAATTTTTATTGAAATTCATTTTTATCTCTGTACGAAAGATCGAGCATCTGTTGGTTGTTTTGACGCATAGAAATTGGCTCCTCAAAACAGAATAAAAATGAGAATAATGAAAAAAAAAAAAAAAAAGGAACCGGATAATTTTAGACATGGCAAAGTGAGATGAATACCTATCGCAGAAATGAGAAAGAGAAATTGACACGAATGTGTTATTTACACAGAGGAAATAGGTGAACTGTAAGAGAGGGAGGGGAGATGCATTTAGCAGCATATATGTGATATTCTACCAATCAAACTTTGAAGCGATAGAGGTGGGCCTCCTCATGCTCTTTTCCTCCTCTTCCCCCTTCCCCCACCCACCCACTTCCTCCCACTAAATACCTCTCTATCTTTCTCGCTCTTTACCAATCGATAATCCAATCGTACTCAGTCTCTGAGTGTACGTGCTTTTGAACTGGAAATGTCGCGTAACGAAAATATGTCACATGTTTTTAGTCATTCATGAAATTTTTAATGCATTCAATCAATAACTCCAATGGACCAATCGTATGTACTCGTTATTTTTCATCAATAAATTTGAATTCATCCGATTTTAATCTAATGGTTTATCCGAGAAATTTGATGAAATTTTCAACGTTTATTCACTCGGTTCTACGAGGATTTGAATTAATATCGTGTCATGCACTACTACATAACGTGCTGGCCCTAGTTTCTGACAGTGCCCCAGAAACTGACAATTTTTTCAATTTACTCAGTTATATTTAAATGTGCAATAAATTGTTTGATATTTAATTGCTTGGCTCGTTTAACGCGATAAATGTGTATTGATATGATTAAACTGTATCCAATAAGCAAATAGTTGTGGCCTTCTATTTATACTGTCAGAAAGTAGCTCTAAAGTGTCAGAAACTGGAGCCACAATAGTAAAGTGTGAGGGGTTACTCACTCGAGGGTTCCACGTCAAGAAATCCTCGGAAAAAAAATCCTGTCTCCTTTAATCAAAACTATTGATCTTGCGGGGATTCTTTTGGAAATGTTTTCAGTAGGTGATGAAATTCTCTACCAAAAACCTTTCTTGACATTTTTCTCTAAGAATTGAAAAACAAGGCTTAACTTCATCAGGATCTTTTTTACGAGGATCATTCGACCGATTACCGTTCTTTCGATACTGTTCAATATAGGTGTACCCATGTACACTTATTGACTCTAATTTTAAACAATTTGTACTTTCATCCAAAATATACCAGTAACAAAAAACACTAATTTTAATGACTTCAATGATGTCAGAATTGATTTCAACGAAAGGAAATCATTTGACTTCAGTCATTTCAAAATCGAGTGAGCAACTCCTCGGTAAAGTGCGTAGAAATGTTTTTTTTACAAGGAGACCTTTCGCGTACTCTAGCTCACGGAAAATGATCTCATAATTTTTTTTATCAAATTTATTTCGCCAATTTTTTAATGATTATTCTTCATATTAAATTGAAATCTACTACCAATGATCAATAATTACTTATAAAAATTGTTTTATCCTTTACCTCTACATGAATTCCTTTATTCAAGGACCCAATTATGGTCAACCAATGAGAAATGAGGAATAGACGTGACAGTTTTAGCACAAAATTCAACGCGTCTGAATTTGTTAGAATAGGAATATAAGTGAAGAGAATTTTCTTTCTTATAAAGTTGAAGGAATTCAATTTTTTTCCTCCTCAAATAGCTCGGAAACTATTAGAGCAACAGGGATTTCATTATACATATTTTCTGGGAAAATTCCCCTGGCTTTTCGATGGCATTGATGGAATTATTTAAATTCTCAAACTTCGTTATTTCATGGGAGAAATTTTTTTCCACGATGTGGCTAGAAACGCGGCATCGTCAGAAACTACGGAAATTAGTTGAAAAACCCGGAAATTAATGATAATATTCAGTTCTGCGAGTAATAATTTTTAACACCTCAACCAGTATGTTTTCCTTCCAAACTTGCCTCAACTTAGTTGGATGTAATTAGGGGCTGTAAATAGTGAATGACCCGTAAAAGCCCTGTGGTTAGGTGATATTTTTTATGACATAGATGAAGTGAAGTGTTTTAGTGTTTTATCAGTGATTCCTATCACTCCATGAAGTAATTATTGAGATCGTAAATACCAACTTTTCTGCTAAAATGCAAAATTCCTTCAATTCCAGACGGTTCCATGAATAATTTTTTTTTTTTCCTTGCCACTCATTTTCTTTTATAGGGGAGGGTGGGGCAAAATAAACCCCTCTGTTTTTTTTGCAAAAATTTGCGAGGAAATTTCAGACTTGCATACGGACTTATAACGCTTCTGTCATATATCTAACGTTTCTGAACATTATATACTAATTTAATTGCATTCTTGTGTGGTTATCTTGAAATTACCCTCTGAAACCCTTTTGAATCTTCTCCATCACGAGTGAATCCACCAGTGAGCTCTGTCGATCGAGTTAGCCGAAGAGCCGCTTTTGTTCATTATCAATTCTCATACTAATTAGTTGGGAGAGACGTGTGAGTGGTTAGAGGGAATGTTTGAAGACTGTACAAGAAAATACAAGCTTAACAAGCTCGTGAAATTCTCTACGCGGAAAGTTTCATCGCTCCATGAAGAGATGATTGGGGTCTTTAAAACTGACTTTCCCACCGAATGCATGACTCGTGAGATTCCGGATGGCTCCGTAAGTAATCGTAAATGATCACAGAAAGACTCAGTAAAATTTGTTTCATAATGGAGACCATTCCCCAAAGAATCAGCAATTAATTTCTGTTACTATTCATATTTAAACAGGGAAAACAATACAAGTCTATTTTTTTTAGAATACCTCGGTAATTAATCAAGATAACGGTATTTTTGTGGGGACCCTGTTTTGAGCGTGATGATTTTAATCGTTGTTTTTCAGGATGGATTGCAGAAGGCGGTTAATGGCAGTGAAAAAAGTAATAGTTGAATTACACTGAGCCTCAAGGCAAAACCATTTATTCGAACAGAGAAAAGCCCGCTCGTCTATAAATAATACACTTTGAATAAATAGGCTAATTGTTGAGTTTCACACAATAGTTGAATAAACTAGTTGAATTGCAATGAACTTGGCACAAAATTCTAAATTAATAGAAAATACTTTTTTTTCTAATTACGTCTGCGAAACTCTTATTTGGGTTTATTCAGCCTAATAGAAAATATTAATACTCGAAAGAATTATAGAATTTATCGAAATATAGAGAGATTCCGTGCCGTATTCCTCGAGGGTTCACATGATACTGATGACTCTAGAGGGGGTCATCCGCATCTTGACCCCACTTGACCAGGTATCCATTGATTGGTCATCACTACCTTCGGGAGTTCAACTACGTCTCAAACATACCACTTTTTTCAGCTTTTGAAATTCCCTACGAGCAAAGTTTCTTTACACCTTCCTCTAAACTCACTTGTTTCGAAAATATTCACAATATATTAAAGATTTTCCTCCGACCATCCTTTAAGTTATTAATTGGTAAATTATCGGCCATCATGGTCACTCCCAAAGAATTTACAAATTTTAATTAACTTTAATCATCAAATGCACCAACGTTTCGCCCACTCTGCGTGGACCTCATCAGGGTGCTTTATATATTTATTCTAGAATTATTAACAATATTATCAATCAATTTACAATCTTTCAAAATAAACGGTAAAATAACGGGATATAAAAAATGTCTTCTTACAATTTCTCATTTGATTTTTTAACTTCTAATCACTAAATTCATTTTAACAATACTTCATTAGTCTATTAATCATAACATGTCAAATACTAAATGATTTTTTAGGTTATTCACAATATAATCCCCAAGGAAATCTCCAAATTATCTTCCCTCATTATTTCACTCTTCGTAAGTCTATTGGAACGTTAAAAATGACAGTTTTATGGCTGAAAATGAATGCTTCACGTTAAATAATTCAGTACGAATCGTTTAAAATTTGTCGTGATACTCCACCGTTAGCGCCTGAAGAATTAATTTTTACGTTAAAATTCTTGAATTTCTCCAGTTCCTCGTGATAAATTTTAATAAAAAAATTAAATACCCAATTTCATAGTCAAATTGCACTATTTCTTCTTCCATTTATGCAATTAGGTCAATCATCCTATCATACCAGCAACACTCCCTTTCTCTCTGTCTGTAGATGACAGAATCGATCGGATATTGATGAAACATTAATCAATCATTCCATGCAGATATTAGCTCGAAATATTCTAACTAACTAATTCCATGTTTAATTTAATATCATGTAGCTAATATTGATGTACAATATTTCAATGCCTCTAAAGATGAAAAATGAGAGGGTGGAGGGAGGGGGGAGGGGAGGGGATAAAGAGAATAATATCAAAATACCTGGGAACGGGTAATTGAAAGTTTGAGCGACAGCCTCGCGATTGAATTCCTCTCGTTTCCTCTCCCACTCTCGCCTCGTGTTGACATTCTATTTTCACATCCAAAAAAAGATTTACGATGAAAAAGGAATCACCTTGTTGATACTTTATGTTTCTCCGTCGGGATAAAAAGAACATTAAAATTGTCTTTTATGAATGTTTTTGGCTTTGGAAGAGCTTCGATGAATATCTTTAGAATAGAAGTACTGGACTTTGAAGTATTTTCAAGAGGACTTCTTTTGAGGGATGAAATTAATGAAATTACTTAATCGTCAATTAATGAAAAAAATCATCAGTTGAAGAATTATCAGTTTTCTCTTGCGAATATCCCTGAAAATATTGACTTCAGGAGAATTGGTCGAGAGGAGAGTTCCTCACTTCTAAGATTTTCACAATTATATAAAAGTATAAAATATGAAGAAAAATGAAAATCAGATGAAACGTCTGAATTTTTGAAACGTGTGAATTGACCAGTGGTTGAACTAGTCCAGTGATCAGACTATTTAATATATTTATCTTGATGAAAATTGATAATTCAGTGAAATATTATTTATCTAATCTGCGAAACACAATGTCATGTTCATCAACTCAAATAAGAGCCTATGAAACTGTTGAATATATCAGTAACTATCGAATTTCTTGTGTTCGATCACTGGTATCTGACGAGTCTCATGCCTTCAATTCATGCTGTCAGAAGCGAGCTCTAAAGTGTCAGAAACCGGAGTCACCAAGATATATAAGAAAAATTGTGGAAGAAAATGAGATGAGACGTCTCGATTTTTTCCTTCTTCACAAGCGCATCCTTGGAATTCTTGAATCCACTGAATATTATGAAGAGATCTTCTTCAGAGAGCAAAAAATACTCCATAAAAAAGTCCCTATATCCATCGTCCTAAGCCTTCAGCAATGACTCCAAATTGAAAACTTTAATCATATACTTTAACTTTTCGAAGGGATTGAAAAAAAAATTGTTTCAATTTTCTTTGAACTTGAATTAATAGAAAAAATTAATAATGAATGGAATCAATTAATGAAAAGGAAAATTAATAAAGTCACAATTTTTAGAATCACTTGAAAAATTCTCATTTATTTACGGATATTTACGAAAATATTCACTTTAAGGGAATTCGTCGAGAATTTTTCTTTGTAGAACAGAAAATGCTCTACAAAGAAGAATTGCCAATTATTGCGAAAAAAAAATGAGGAAAAAAACTGGAAAAGAGATGAAATGTTTTAATTTTTCTTTATGCGAATGTTTCTATAGAATTATTAGATCTACTGAAATTGATGAAGAGAGCTTTTTTATAGAACACGAAATATTTTTCGAAAGTCTCTATATCAATTGTCTCAAACCTTCACCAATTACTCCGGATCAAATTGTTTAATTATATACTTTAGCCATCTCAAGAGATTAAAGAAAAATTGTTTTTATTTTTATCGCGCTTCAATTATTTTCACGAGTTATTTTTTATTAATTAGGATTGATATCATGGGACTGTGGGGGTTGAGTACTATCGCACATGGCACAGCCTAAGTCTCTGGTGAATGGTGGAGGACTGAAATAATATATGAAGTGAAATGTGTCTGATGAGAATGGAGAAAAAAATAATACACGAGCTATTATTTGCACGATAATCCAACGGGATTGCCTATTATATATAGAAACAGACCAAACATAATTTGTTAGTGAGTAGATGGGGTAAAATAGACGGGTATTAAATATTATGAAAAGATTTTTATCTCCGTGATCGTAATTTTATGAAGAAATGAAGGAAGAGATGAAGCAGAGTGGATTTTTTTTCAAAAAGCTCCATCAGCAAACAGGAGACATTTCCGATGGAAATGATAGGGAAAAATTGAATTTTCCTCTTTTTACCCTCAGGAAACTCACTTCTCTCGCTATCAATTATTTCGTCATTTTTCAACTTATCCTTCTTCATCAGCACTCAATTTGTAATATGCATATATGCATGCATGTATGGAAGTTTATTAAGCTTTAGACTGATGAGTTCATCAAGCCGAAGATGGTGTAGAATGTGGCAGTACACAGAGAAAAATGTTTTCTTAATTTAAGAATGTGCAGTCACTTAATTCATGAATGGCAGGTCACTTAAATTAAGTGACTTTTTTCACTTAAGTCAAGTGACTTTTCTCACTTAAATCAAGTAACTTTCTCTTTCTTAATTTAAGAAAGTAAAAGTCACTTAAATTAAGTGACATTCTCACTTAAATCAAGTGACTTTTTCTTTCTTAATTTAAGAAAGGTAAAACTCACTTAAATCAAGTGAGTTTTTTCACTTAAGTCAAGTGACTTTTCTTTCTTAATTTAAGTAACCTGCACATTCTTAAATTAAGTGACTGCACATTCTTAAATTAAGAAAACATTTTTCTCTGTGTAATTGTACCGATTGCAAAAGTATACAAAATGTCTCAAATTTTCATGAAAAAAACTTAACAAAACAGATCCGATGATTATCAGTGACTTTATCTCTTATTGCGAATCGAAATTTAATAATAAAACATTAAGAAATAAAATAATGTCAAAAACACAGAAAATATGCAGAAACTGCATAAGATAGAAAAAATGTCTCTTTGTAAATTCCCGTAAACTCAATAAATTGCGAGATATTCATAGAATAATGAGCATTAGATTTCGAAACTTATTCTCTATCATTTAATTACTGAATTTGAAATTAATGATAAAATTAAAACTCGTCAAGATTGACTTGCGAATATCTCTGAAACAAGTAGATTTAGAAGGAAACATTCAGAGACTTTGTTTGAAGCCAATTGATTTTCAGGGTGGATTGCATGAGACGGTTAGTGTGGTGAAACAAGGAATAGTTGAATCAAACTGAGCCGCAAGGCAGAACCGTTTATTCAAACGGAGAAAAGCCCGCTCGTCAATAGAGAATATACACTTGAAATAAGTTCTTGAATTTCACGCAATGATTGAATAAATTAGTTGAATTGCAATAAACTTGAGGCAAGAATTTGAGATGATAGAGAATATTAATATTCGAAATAATTATACAGTTTTCACGACTGTTAGATACGTTGATGTGTCTCGATAGACCGCTTGAGGGATTTCATGACATTTGCAAAAAAAATTTTAGCACTTTTCTTTTTCGTTTAAAAAAAATTTCTTAGGGTCCCATGAATAATGCCCAATCATTTTTTCGGTGTGTCGATATCTAGAAATCAGTTTACATCTTATGGGTCTCGAGTGAAAGACAATACAATTGTCTAGTGAACTACCCGAAGTTTTTGCGAAACATTGAAAACTTTTTTTTACGGAGCTTCCAAGATCGAGAGATTTTTTCAGGTAAAAGAAAGTTTTCACTTCAAATCGCCGTGAATTTCTGAAAAATCAATGTTTTTCGATATTCTTGTGCACTTTTCTAGTAGATATGATCTATTTTAACGAAAATTTTAATTTTTCGCTCTGAGACAAGATTTATCAGACAAGAGTTATCCTGTTGTCATCTACTAAACATTCAGTACTGTGTACTAGAATCAATTGTGATGATTACAAAAATGACCTCAACAATAAAATTTTCGTTAGGTGTACATACGAAATTTCCCTCTGTGTGGAGTGGGTCATTCGCGTGTTGACCCAAGTCGATGAGGTATTCGGTGATCGATCACCAATTTCCCGCGAGAAATTGGTAGCGTTTTGAACAGACCTTTTTTGTATCAAATTTAATTTTCTATAAAAAATATCTCGTGACAAATTTCCATTAAACTGATATTTTCCGAGATATTATCAAAATAATAACGAAAGGTCAGAGAAATGTCAACCATGAGTTACCAAAATACGTTTTCATCACCCATCTATGAAAACAATAGAGAGAAAATTGCTCAGACCAATCAGAAGATGAATAACAGTCATGAAAAAAAAAGCAATCACTCATTGTTCAACTCTGCACCGAAAATGTATTTCTTCTTCTTGAATTTTTTCATCATACTGACGAATTCACATAATTCTAATTTATGAAGACATGAAAATATTAATTTTATCACTGGCACTTTTTTAGATAAAAGACGATAGGGTGGGGACAAAGCGATTAAAAATGAGCGGTCGATATAGCCCACGGAAATAATCGATTACAGGCACCATAAAACGTTCCCATTTTACCCCATTACTACTCGATTTACGACGAATAAATGTTCCATCGCAATAATACCTCTCGCCCAATCACAATCTCGTTATGACCGATTATCTCAGCAATTTGCAAAACTAAAAGGATTTTATTGCAAAAAAAAATTTCACGTTCTTTCGAATAAAACAATTATTGTATCCACTTCATTCGCAACTTCATGCGAAAAAATAACATTTTCCCCTCTTTTTTTTTTCGAAAGAAATTATGAAGTTATAATTGAATGTTTTCGTTGGAAGTGTAGTGCTTCGTAACTAAATATATCTCGGCCATTAGGATTGATTAGCCTCTCCATGGGGAAAATCTCGGTCTCTCGCTGTAGGTAAACGAAGTTAACTCATTCTATTGTGCCCCTTAAACGAGTTACACCCCCTCTTGTACTCATCGTTTTCATCGTAATACAAAATTAAATAAGAGCTATTATTTTTCCTATTGTGACGGGAATAAATGCCCGTCAATTAAATTGGTTAGTTAAAATGAGAGTACTTTCCTGGCCCTCCCTACTCTAAGTTAAGATAATGTATGAATTGAGTGAATGAAAATTCATGTGAATGATTGAGACGATATTACGCCCGGAGTGCTGAAGAGGAGTTATCACCCGGAGGACAACGGAGGAGAGCAGCAGTGCCTCAAAAGTGCCAGGGCCAGAGTAATGTCCAAAAGTCCCGGAAAAGTCATCAAGGGCTAAGAGCTAAATTCAAATACGGAGAAAAGGCCGCCAAAAATATTAGAGGACAGCACTGAACGGTCATTGCTCCCGGAATAAGAAGATTCAAGGCTAAACGACAATTACCATCTGTCGTGACATTGACCCAGTTATCGACTGGATAACTGGGCCTGAGGTATTGATAAGCGCCACCGAGCGCCTGAATCGATATTGACGACACGTCGAGCCAATGAGCAACTACTGAAGGGGAATTCTCTATCAGGATTGGCCGAAATCTATGAATCCAGAAGGAGGAAGCTGTGGTTGGCTACCTGACCCCGGACAACGACACTCTGGTCTTGGTCTTCGTACATTTTGGTTCACTTCTTAATTTATATATTTTTATTATTATAAATTAAGATAATTGAACTGAAAGAGAGGACCCATATCAACCAGAAAAATACTACACAAACTAGCAGTATATCCAGAGCAAATCCGAGCGTAATATTGTGCGTGAGTACACTTTAATTGTTACATAAAGTGACAGGTGTGTGTGCGAATTTAAGATAGGCAAAACACGTGTTTTCCCGTAGCGATTACGGGAATTAAATAGAGTAAATAAGTCCGAGAGTATTGTTATTGCGATAAGTTGGTTATTGACAGTCGGTTTATTAAATTACGAGTATCAAGTGCGCCCATCGAATATAATTAAATAATTATTGCAATTGCGACGTCCCCGGCTTCTCCGGCGACGCCATCTTGGCCACTGGCATATTGCCACGTGGTGGATAATCGAAAAACCCGAATATTGCAATAATTATTGCCCGGACAATTAAGTTGTAAGCACAGAAAAATCGAGGGTAATTATCCGTAAGTATTGAAACTAATTTCCACCGGAAATAATAATTATTTTGCCAGTAGAGACAGCTGTAATATCCGAATAGGGTTGTGTGCAGTAGTGAGAGAGATAGAGCGAGTGAGTGGGGATATCGCTGGACGCAGCATATCCCAACGCGCGGTACACTCAATGTACAAAGGTACCGGGTGTGTCAAAAGTATCCTTATTTTTCACTGAATAAATATTGTTAAATTTAAACATCTCAAATCGTCTCAGATAGTACCTTATCTTCAAAGTATGCCCGAACAGTAAATCCCATAAATAATTATATCCCGAACATTTCCTATTTCACATAATAAAACAATAAAGCCCGAACAATTCTGCTCTCTCTCTGGGAAGTACTCTCTGCTTCTGATTAAAGTAATAGTTAAACAGGTAAGATTCTGATAATCTTTGATAAATGAAATTGGCCCGAACAGTATAGAAATCAATCAATAAAAATTCAAAACAGTGCGTTGGAAATCATAATTCCATTTCAACGTCACAAATGGCGCCCGAACAGCTTTAAAGACGTAACCCTTTTGGTTGCAGTCTACGAGCTTGCTTACCTAGCTCCAGTAGTAAATACCGAACAGATTTCAAAGGCGTAATCACTCTGATTGCAGCCTAAGAGCTTGATTATCTAGCTCCAGTTGCACTGGACGACGAATTGAGATGTTTAATACTTTGTTTTGTGTCATCTAAAGTTAAAATAACTAACGGTACATTGTAAGATAAACTGTAACAGAACTCGAGAGAGTTGCGTGAGTCAAGGTTCCCGGAAAGTAAATCAGCTCAAGGAGTTGATTGACAAGGTTAATTGAAATAATAAGGTCGAGTCATCGCAATTGTGGAAATTAATTCACAAATAGAGTGGAGTTTCCCGGAACTTGAATCACGTAGTGGAATAAGACTGGGCCGATTGGACCCAGAGAAGAAAGAACCGAGGCAATACAAATTCGTAATTGCATTGAAAACAAATTAAGAAAAATTTAAAGAAGGAGTACACGTACTGCGATCCTCGGAATTCGACTCAATTCCCGAACGAATAATTGAGAAAAGAAGCATTGAAGCTCAAGAATTGAAAATTTCAAATAGTAAATAAATAGATTATTGAGTCGAAATCCTTTGGAACTCAGGTCGTGGATGAGAGAGAAAAGACTACGAAGCCCGAATTCAATTACGAAAAATAAATATAGCCAATTACATACAAATTAATTTGACACAAATATTTTGGAATTGACTTCACGAGTCAAAGTCTTACGGAATTCAATTCCCATTGGGGGAAGAATTGCAGCAAGTTAATAGCATTGCAACTTGATCCGAAATTAAAATAAAAATTAGTGAATTAAATTGCAGCAATATTGCGCAATAATTAGAAGTTCACATTGGAACAAACTAACGACAAGGACGAAACACTTGGGACAGAATCTGCCGAAAAGAATGAGTGTGAATGTGTAGCTAGGGGGCACCTGTCACTTATAATAAAATTAAAATAGTTAATAACTTCTGACGGTACTAGACAATTGTTCCACTAAATCCTGATTGCACATTGCACCCTCCTTTCCCTGTTCGCATTGAGTATTGGCAATGGTAATTAAATACCAAAGTAGGTATTTTGGAAGATCATAAAATTACTGATTGAGATAGATGGAATTTGGAATTTTCAGGGAAAGATTTCTTTTCGAGGCTTTGATATTTCGGGAGTTTGAAGTTCCTCCCACGCGCGGTAATTGTGGTCATTCTTCCCGAAATAATTTCTAGTCAGATACAAATAATTAAATTGTATTTACGAGTGCTACACGTGATCCCGGAGTGATACAGATCTCGAAATTACTCCTTTGACTACTCTTTACTGGATTATTAGCAGAATAATTGCGGCAGTATTTCCCAAAGAGGTGATAGTTATCCCGGATTATGGAAGTTAAGAAAATACTTCAGTCTCAATGAGAAATTCAATTTAAGAAAAGTAAAATCACTATTGCAATGGTAATGATCAAGTAATTACCATCACTGATAGCACGATAATACCAATTAACCATATCCGGATTGAATCACCTCGAGCAGAAATATTGAAGCAAAGAGTAGAGTTACAAGGCTTCTTTAACTGAACTAATCCCGAACGAATTTTTGCAGAAAATTTTACTCTGAATTTAACGTAAATGCAATATGCTTGTATCATTGAGTTCTTGTGGAGAGGAGAGATGAGCAGTATAATGTTCCGAAGAAAAATCAACGACGATTGGACAAGATGACTAGTTCAGCAATCCAACGCTTCACCTTTAGCACGAAATTAATCTCTGATGAGGTTCCAGTTGAGTATTTGAGGGAATCGTTATGGTATGTCCCATATGGGTTACTGCTGGTACGAATGGACATTGCGGGACTGAGGATTGCCCAACAAGATCAGGAGACAATACTCCATCGAGCGTTCCGGTATGAATTAATTCGGAGACGTGGTCATGGTGTTCATTACTGGGACAATGCACAAGATTTCTCCCATACGGCTCTCTACACGCTGGGAGGAGTTAGAGCACTAGGTAAACTTGTTTTTGAACCATTACCTGGCACTACGATGGAAACCCCATATTTGTTGGCATTACAGCAGTACGTGGTCCATTCTCAGTATGTCCAAAATGGACAACCATCAAGTAACTCTCTTCAGACTCCAACTCTGTTGTCATCTAGCAGTTTCTCATCACGCTCTGTGTTTCAGACTCCCGGAGTTCCTCGAACGACACCATGCCAGGCTGTACAACAGCCCCAGATGAGAAGACAAGAACACATGTTTCCCGAACAAGTGAGAGGATCTAGCACGATCACTGAGACAGCAGAAGGAGCATGCAGACGAAATCCTGGTACAGCGGGTGAACAAAGTGGAGCACAGGAGTCAAACACAATACCGGCGCTCATCCAGTGCTCATCACCCGCAAAACAAGACAACAGCTATTCCCAGTTGCAATTCAACGTAGATCCCGTAAATTCCGTGGACAAACAAAGTAATAGCCGAAAATATGATAATTTCGGGGCTGAACCCATTGAAGAGCCAGATGCTGCTGGAAGTGTGGTAACAGTTGAACCATCAATACTAACTGCAACAACGCCAGTGTCCACACCAACACTTGCTACAGTACAACAGCAGAATGAGGCTCATTCCCAGAGAACTTCCACCACAAATCCATCAGTAACATCATTGATCCCGAGAGTTATTCTTGAATATAAAGAGGATCAGCAATTATTGACATTGTCTGAGAATATGGGTCATGAAAGGAAACAACAGGCTGATGAAGGTGGTGGTTTAACACTGGAAAATCCAAGAACTCAGCTCAGTAGTCATATCCCGGAAGCTCTGTTAGAAACCGACAGTACTCAAGACTCAAGAATCAGGGTTTCCACTGAAACCCGATTGTCATCAGCTAGAAGGCCAGCTGAGTACTCAGTTTTATTGCAAGATGGAGACCCAAGATTTCACGTTGAGGTACCACTGGAGGAAGTCATAGGAGAAGGCTACCGAACGAAGTGGCCTCATGCTGAAAACATGCAGGGTAGTACGGCACCACTCAACTGCCAATCACCGGTGACGATGAGTACAACAGCGGAAGTCCCGCAAGCTTCCAGGAGAATGTACCATGAGCAAGCTAGACCAATGGTTTCATCTGTACCAGACCATCTGGAGTTAGCTCAATCAAGATGCGAGCCAGCAGGCAATGCTGCACCACCTCTAGATAATCAGCAAAGATCACCTGGTCAGGAGTTCACGAATGTGCCCGAATTTCCATCTAAGCCGTATTGTGAGTACACTCTTCCTGGCTCCTTCGCTGATCATCAATCAGGTACTAATGATCAGTCATCACCAATGGAGCCAAGTGGTAATCCTGATGGAAAAGGGATACCCGATTCAAATACTTTGTCGTTTTCCAGATGTCCTGCTTTTCGACGATCATCACCAGCTCCCAATCTCTCAAATGAACCAGGAGACCTTAATGATGATAAAAATAGAAATGGAGCGAACGATAATTCCCGCAATAGCAACGGTGGATCACTCAACAATAATGAGAGTTTCATGACAGTCAGTGTGGTATTAACACTGAACCCAATAGCCTCAGTATCTTCACCAGCGATGGCTACACCGTCAAGAACAATCAATGAAAATACCCGAAGAAATACCACTGAAGATACACCGACAATTCCACTAATTCCATCAGTCATTGAGCAGATGTCGAAACAACGGCAGCTGCTCTTGTTGCCCGATAATCAGGGGATTGCAATGATTCAAGATACTGATGAAAACAGAAATGAAGCAGTGGGAGACTCAGCCGATTTGAATCAGGGAAACTTGAATGAGACTCTAACAGGGAGTACTCATCCGCCGGATCCAGAAGTTCCTGCTCCAACTGATTCACAACAGTTTCTAGTGAGGGAACCACTTGGATATTCTCAAATGGTTGGACCCGGAAGAGATGATCCCAGGCCTAGCGATAATGGATCAAATAGTGACCCCAATGATCACCCGGAACTGTCAGATGATTCCGGGAAGGGCAAACAGCCTCAGCATAGCCAGAGCAACACAAATTGTACCCGGAGGAACTGGCAAGACTGCGATATGACATCTGGAAATAATCCATTCGTGCGTGGCACCAGAAATACGCTAGGTAAATGTGCCAAAGCAGCTGGTGCATCGTGCAGTACAGACCTCCAATACGTGACAATGGGAGATGGAAACCCCGAAACTTATTTGGCCCAGATGACATTCATTGTCAGGAAAGATGGTGTTGACGGAAAAGAACAACACGATTTACTTCCATTCACTCTTCATCATCATGGCTTTGGAGGGTATCAGGTTACAGGACAAGCCAGTCAATCGTATACAGATTTCCGGCTCTCCTGCAGAAGAACTTTCATCACGAGAGACTGGAGGTCGAAGCTAGAACGAAAGCTGCATACCCGAACTCAAGATAAAGGAGAGAGGATAGTCCCGTATGATGTTGATGCAGTCCCGAAATTGAGAGACTTGAGGGACAATGAAGAGCAGCAGGTTAAATATATCATCTCCAAGGTACGAAAGGATGTGAGAAAATATCTAGGGCGAGAAAAGTTCACCACGCTGTTGGAATTGTTGAAAGTTGAACTTCAGGGAGCTGACTTGGACTACGTCCCGACTAATTGTCCACCACCACCAGCAGTCGTGAATACATACGGGTTGGACTATCCCACAGGAGCTCGAAGAGTTGGAGATGAACCCACTGGAAGAGTGAATGGGTACCGAACCCGAATCAATGGGATGATTCCAGAAGAAGGGGATACAGTCTTATATAATTCTCTACCCGAAGCTGCTACCCAGGGCATCTTGATGATACGAGAGGAGTTGAAGATGCAATTGGGAGAACGATTAAGCCCGCAGCATTCGCAACAAGTTGTAGCACAAACCCAAGTGCCTCAGCTGGTACCAAAGAAGCCACACGTTTCTATTCACCCGAAAATGAGTAATGCAGTGCAAAAGACCCGGACATTCCAACCAGCATCATCACCAATAGAGCAAATCAAATCTCGAGCCACTCTAACTACATCAAACTTGGGAAAAGTCCCGAAGATAATTCCATTTACGGAATCCACATCATCAGCAAGGTACACTGAAACATGTTTTGATGGTGAAAACCTCGGAAATGGATGGAAAATGTGCACAAAACCCGAAGATTATGAAGTCATTAGACAAAGGGAATGGGAAGGTATGGAGCGACACAAAAAGCTCCAAGTAGTAAGCATACACGTCAGTCTACCTGTTATACGAGACGGGTGGGAGTTCCTTCAATCTATGAGCTTAAAAACAATGCTCTTAAGGATTGAACAACTGCCTGAAATACCTATGCACCTGCCACCAAAGTTAATAGCACTAGAATATCCTCAGGAATCGAGAGCTACATCAAGGCAACCCACGAGATGGTACATGGCGAAGGAATTACGGGAAAAACTGAGACAAGTTTCGCTAGGTATTGGCGTTGCTCGTACTCGTATTAGCCCGAAGTTAGAAACCCAAGTACGGGGCTTCACTGGTCATCATTCTGGACGAATCGATGCAGCTGATGGAACAGCCATCGCTGTAAGAGACCAGGCAGCCCTGGAATGCAATTGGGACGAAATCAAGGGAGCCGTCCCCGTATTCATTATGGATGCATTGGAAGAGGAGTGTGTTTTGAGTATTGACTTCTTGAAAATCATGGAAGGTAGATTGAAGGCAAAAGAAAATTCAGACGGCTCATTAAGAAAGCCCGAAAAGCAATTCATGAATAAAGTGGCTGAGCCACTTCAGTACCCGAAGATTGGAGTAGAACCTTCCAGGATCGGAATCAGTCAAATCCAATTAACCGCTCCACGTGAAATGCGTCGTAATGAAGTTAATAGAGTACTGCAGAGCTGGTTACCCGAAGAACTCGAAATAATCCTAGTAAATCCACTGGAGAAATACAACATTGACTGGCCTGAAATGACACCCATGAAGGAACCTGTGCATGAATACCCACCACCAAAAACATCAGGATCTCTTATAAAAATCCTCGGGATGATCGATTGGTACTTGCGAGTTTCGAGTGAAGTAGCACGAAAGAAGGTAACTTTATGGAGGCTGCTAAAGGAAAATGCCAGATGGGGTTGGGAACCCGGAGAAAAAGCTGCATGGGAAGAACTGCGAGATGCAATCAATTATCCACCTGTACTAGTGAAACCGAACTCCCGGAAGAGGTCTACCATATGTACTGATGCCAGCGCCGTTGCTAATGGGGCTCAAATCACCCAGAAGAAACCCGAAGGAGAAACCAGTTGTTTTTGCCTCAAGAGTGCAGCTGCCAGTAGTCCGAAATTACGCCACTGGAATCAAAGTTTACCAAAAGAAGAAAGAATTCTGACATTTATCTCAGACGTCGTCCCGAAGATGAGAGACTCAGAAGACAACGAAGAGCGGCAGCTCCGATTCATGTTCTCCAAGTTACACTCGGATATGAGAGCGTATCTTCACCAAAAGCCATTCACTACTGTATTGGAACTGGTTGATGTGATTGGAGATTGGGAAGAAGAGTTGGAGTACGCCCAGGCGTATCGACCACCACTACCAGCTGCAGTGAATCAATATGGGTTAGAAGATGACGTAATAGCCCGAAATGATATAGCTAAACTAGCTGAACTCACTGATGGCCATTGAACGCAGATTCTTGAAGAGGATTCCGATGAATCTGAACCCGAATCATAAAACTTCAACCCGAACTCCACAGAATGCAGCAACTTCTCTCTTCTCCAATGAAACATTGATACAAATTATTTTTCCTTTTTGTCTGGCAGTAATGCTACGTAATTCATTTTCTTTTTCGTTTCTTTTTACTTTTTCTCTTCCCCCTTTGGAGAGATGAGAGTAACTGCAACTATTCATTATTAAAATCACTTCTCAGATTCTTAGAGAAGAATACAACACTTTTGATTTTCTTTTTTTTTTGTTTTGATTACAGGGATACCAGCATATAAGTTTATTTTCTATCGTTTCTTTCAGTCGATCAAAGTATCTGATGGGAAAGTGCAGGTAATGACTCATACAGTGAATATCGATAGATAGCTCTTTGAAAATTCAGTGATCTTACTCATTGCCATTACTCAGGTGCCAACAACCCTTTTCTCCTACCCGCAGATTAGAATGTTAATAACGAACAATTCTAGCCGAACATTCGATCCATTTTTTTTTTTTTTTTTTTTTTTTTCATCAGAATTCTTATAATCCTATTTCCCGAAATGCACTATCACAGTTATGACGAAGACAGATTGGACTGCATCAAGAAGTACTCACAGCACGGGTCGTAAACAAAATAGCTCACGTAATAAATGAAATACCGAATGGAATAACTAAGATCAGGCCGGAGTCGGGTACGGAGGTTGGAGAAGTACGTCTCATTTTGGGCGGGGCTTTGTGACGGGAATAAATGCCCGTCAATTAAATTGGTTAGTTAAAATGAGAGTACTTTCCTGGCCCTCCCTACTCTAAGTTAAGATAATGTATGAATTGAGTGAATGAAAATTCATGTGAATGATTGAGACGATATTACGCCCGGAGTGCTGAAGAGGAGTTATCACCCGGAGGACAACGGAGGAGAGCAGCAGTGCCTCAAAAGTGCCAGGGCCAGAGTAATGTCCAAAAGTCCCGGAAAAGTCATCAAGGGCTAAGAGCTAAATTCAAATACGGAGAAAAGGCCGCCAAAAATATTAGAGGACAGCACTGAACGGTCATTGCTCCCGGAATAAGAAGATTCAAGGCTAAACGACAATTACCATCTGTCGTGACATTGACCCAGTTATCGACTGGATAACTGGGCCTGAGGTATTGATAAGCGCCACCGAGCGCCTGAATCGATATTGACGACACGTCGAGCCAATGAGCAACTACTGAAGGGGAATTCTCTATCAGGATTGGCCGAAATCTATGAATCCAGAAGGAGGAAGCTGTGGTTGGCTACCTGACCCCGGACAACGACACTCTGGTCTTGGTCTTCGTACATTTTGGTTCACTTCTTAATTTATATATTTTTATTATTATAAATTAAGATAATTGAACTGAAAGAGAGGACCCATATCAACCAGAAAAATACTACACAAACTAGCAGTATATCCAGAGCAAATCCGAGCGTAATATTGTGCGTGAGTACACTTTAATTGTTACATAAAGTGACAGGTGTGTGTGCGAATTTAAGATAGGCAAAACACGTGTTTTCCCGTAGCGATTACGGGAATTAAATAGAGTAAATAAGTCCGAGAGTATTGTTATTGCGATAAGTTGGTTATTGACAGTCGGTTTATTAAATTACGAGTATCAAGTGCGCCCATCGAATATAATTAAATAATTATTGCAATTGCGACGTCCCCGGCTTCTCCGGCGACGCCATCTTGGCCACTGGCATATTGCCACGTGGTGGATAATCGAAAAACCCGAATATTGCAATAATTATTGCCCGGACAATTAAGTTGTAAGCACAGAAAAATCGAGGGTAATTATCCGTAAGTATTGAAACTAATTTCCACCGGAAATAATAATTATTTTGCCAGTAGAGACAGCTGTAATATCCGAATAGGGTTGTGTGCAGTAGTGAGAGAGATAGAGCGAGTGAGTGGGGATATCGCTGGACGCAGCATATCCCAACGCGCGGTACACTCAATGTACAAAGGTACCGGGTGTGTCAAAAGTATCCTTATTTTTCACTGAATAAATATTGTTAAATTTAAACATCTCAAATCGTCTCAGATAGTACCTTATCTTCAAAGTATGCCCGAACAGTAAATCCCATAAATAATTATATCCCGAACATTTCCTATTTCACATAATAAAACAATAAAGCCCGAACAATTCTGCTCTCTCTCTGGGAAGTACTCTCTGCTTCTGATTAAAGTAATAGTTAAACAGGTAAGATTCTGATAATCTTTGATAAATGAAATTGGCCCGAACAGTATAGAAATCAATCAATAAAAATTCAAAACAGTGCGTTGGAAATCATAATTCCATTTCAACGTCACACTATCTTTTTTGTTATTAGAATTTAATTCAACCTTTTTTTTGCGAATTTTTTCAAAAATTTCTCGATAAATATTGAATTGAATAGTAATTTTTTCGTTGTTTTCGTTTTTTTCTTCATTATTATTTATTCTTTGACTACAGTAATTATTGAGGCCAAATTAATAGGATTATATGGATTAGATGGAATTATCGAAATTTCGGGGATTTCATTGATCCAATTGAATGTTTTAGGCGAAAATTAATGAATATTCGAATGGACCCGATTTTTCATTGGTCTGGTGACATTTTTTCATTTTCATTACATATTCTCTCAATTTTATTTTGGCTGAACTGCCTATGTGACGGGCCTGAAACTACAACGTTGGATAATTAATTGATAAAGGGACCAAATCGCCGAGTAGTCTGGCAAATTAATGGCAATTACGTTGCTACGTGCAGTTAACGCTGCACTTGTGTTTGTTGGCCAACACGTGTTACTGTGTGTATAGTATCCTGAACTGAAGCTTCTAGTACTCTGCAAATCAATGAGATATGCTGTGGGCCATAATTGATTCATGACAAAATCGATGAAAATCCAATGATTTTTCATTATTCATGAATATTCTTTGAAAGCATCTTTTTCACACTTTTTTAAATTGAACATAGACATTAACTTTCATACTCACGTCGAATCGAATTTTCATTCTCGTAATTCCGTGGAAAATTCAAACTCAATTTGCCGTTTTATTTTTAAATCCATTTTTTCTTGTTAATAAATGATGAAGAATTCTTTTTTTTTGAAGATATCTTGGAAATATAGGGGTTCACGAGAATTTATTGAGAATTTTTTTTTATAGTTCATGAAATTTCGTAAAAAAAAAGTCTCTTGATATTTTTTCTTAAGGCAGCATTTTACTTCAAAACTTTGAAGAAAGGCTATTTTTGGGAATTTTCTATGACTATCATAAAGGTATTGGTGTAGGGTTTATGAGACGAGAAAAAATTTCCCTAAATGGCTTTTTTCAAAAAGTTTCAAAGTAGAATCTTGCCTTAAGGTATTATCCCAGTTAGTTTTCAATAATTGCTAATGATTCTAGAAAACATGCTTCAATTTACCCCTAAAAACAATTTAACTCTTCGGAAGTCATATTTTCTGATTGTGAATATACTTTTTTTGTTCCTCGAATTTTTTTTAACATGACTAATCTCCTATTACATGCATGAGATAGTGAGAGAGAGAGACAAATCGTTACGATTACCTTCTAATTAAAATTTCTCAATAACTATACGGTGAATTGAATATTTAGTTCTTCTATTATTCAGTTAAAATGCTGTTCTCTTCGCCAATAATTTTTTAATAATGAGTCAACTGTGCGGTTTTCAGTGGAGTTGTTATTTCTGTTTGATTTAGGACATTTCATTTCCACCATTGCTATTGCCAGTAACATTGATAATTCATATTTCATAAACCGCACGGACAAAAATTACGGAAAAATTCAGAAAAATGTAAGAAATTATCATCTCCAATAGGGCATTAAAAAAATCAAGGGTTAACTGTACTCGAGTTAGTTACGATACTACCTCAAACCAACTTATATCCAACATATTCAAATAATGATCTTCAATTTCTTTCAATAATCTCCTTTCATCACTATTATTTTGCGATTATCTTCGAAACCACTGATTTACAAGATTAACATAATACCTTTTTCGTAGTCTACCAAATTCGCTACAAAAAGGATCTCTTGTCATTTGCCCCCGCTCCAACTCGTTTCAGAGATATATGCAATATATTCTGCTCAACATTTTTCATGAACTGCTGAAACGCAAAAAAAACAGCCTTTCTCAGCAATAATTAATGCCCAAGTACCTCGCAACCCTCAGACAGTCACATTCATCCATTAAACCCTAAACAATTCCCAAACCCTAAACAATTCCTTTTACGCAAACATTGAGCAAGAACTTCACTCACAATTTCAATAGCTAATAAAAACAAAAAAGAAAAAAAAAAGGAAGGAAAATCATCGTTGAGATAAAGTTAGCGATACATCTTACATTATCTCTTCAGCCCCTTGAGAGTCTGTACACTCAATTTCTTCTGCTCTCAGACTCTACTCAAATGCTCCTGAGAGAGGGGAAAATATAACCCGCGTAATCGTCCAAAACATGTAGCGTCTATCAAGAACCCTCCACTGATCCTTCCCACTGAGTATAAAAAAAGGATGTGAAATTCATTGAATGAAAATACCTCACCCATCTATTTTTCATAAACTCATACTTGATAGAATAAAAATACCACGTGAAAATATTTTCAAGACATAAATTTTTTTCTCGATTACAGTTTGAACAGGTGAATGGAAAAATGAAGATTATTGAAGAAAAATCGTTCTTTTTTATATTGATCATAAAAATGATGGGTTTTTCAACCGTGAAATATAGACTTGTAAATACAGGGTGACGGCAGCGTCCATCTTACAGAAATTTCAGGGGTTCAGAAGAATCGACGATTACAATCCTAATACCGTCAAAGTTGATAGAAGTGGATAGAAAAGAAAACTAATAACGATCATAAGTCATAAGAATTTATTTTTTGTTGTGACATCGGATGTGATGATCGAGACGACACCTAATGATACAGTTTTAGCCACACTGGATGCAGCAATTTCCAAAATTACAGAAAAATCCCATAATTGGAATTGTCATTCCTCATTCGCCTTATCGTAAGAATTTATGGGGTGAATGCTGACGTCGCCTTATATATTATTTATTTTATGGCTAATTTAGTCATTAGATAATTCTCTTGCGCAAAGTCCGTCTTTTTCCAATACAATTGATAAAACTATGATAATTTGGAAATTTCAATTCATTGACTAGCAAGTAGAAGTCAATTCGATGCACTTGTATCAGAATTCCTTTCTTCCCGAATCGGCAATTTCCGATCGATCATTTTGAAAAATCGATTAATCGATTCGATATGTAGCATTGACTCCGAGATATCGCATCACATTTAATAGTGCAGTTTCACCAGTTCTAGTTGAAAGAGATAGTTTAAGGAGACTTCCGATCGATCATTTTCAAATATCGATCGATCGATGTGATCTCTCGCATTAAACTCAAAATATCGCATTCTATTTCGATAGTTCCATTTCACCGGTTTTAGTATAGAGGGGTCATCATCTTCCAATCAATCAATTTTAGAACTTCGATTAATCGATGTGGAAACTTCGATTAATCGAATTCCGGATCGATCGATAATTTGATTACGTTTCACATGTTTTAGTTTGAGGAGATTATTCGTTTGAGCTTGAAGGGATTCAAAATTTCGATTAATCGATGCGATATCTCGCAATCAAATTTGAGGTATCGCGTTCTATACGATAGTTCCACTTCATCAGTTTCAATTTTACGGGAATCGAAAATTTTGAATAACCGATGCAGTATGTCACATTCAATTCGACATACGCTCATCATCAGAGGATTCCATTTCATCTGTTTTTAGAAAGAAAATCAAATCTAAATCGAAATGATGCCAACGAACAGCTGATCCACTTGTACATAATCATATTAATAGATTTTAGGTTTTTCCCAATAAATTGAATACAATGTGTGTTTGCAACAGTATGTTTAGGCAGAACGCTAGACTGAATATTAATTGAGAAATTTCGTGTTCATAATCTCCCTATTAATCACAATTAACAAAGCTGTGCATTAGTCCGTTTGTGTCAGTAGAGTGGCACAAGCTTTCCCGAGATTAAAGCCGAATTACTCATAGTTTTAATTAATTTCTCGAGCTGTTTCTACTTACAGTTTAGGTACTGATAAGCCGAATAAGATAATTCAATCTTGAAATCAGTTTTTCCCGGTATATCTCGGAAACTATGAGGAATAGAGAAATTTTCAAAGAAACTTTTTCCAGGACACTCATTTTTATCCTGCAAAGAAAGGTCTGAACATGAATTTGCCTATTCCCGAAAGATTGCGAAATATTATCAAAAAACTTATTTTTTAGATGAAAAACAAAATCAGAATTTCTTTGAGAATATTCCGGAATTCATGGGACACTATTGGAAAAGAATGGAAAATTTTATAGACAATTTGATAGAAATTTTCATAAACGTGATATTGACTTCTTTTCATAATGGGAAGATGGTTATGAAATCTGTGAATTTCAGAGGAAATTCAAAGGAATTCATGAGTCTTAAGTAGCATTGAGACGGAAATTCTACAATTTACTTGAATTTTCAACCAAACATGAATATTCAGAATTAAAATGACTTGAATTTTCAATTTCTTTTTGGATTTTCCCTATTTTTCCTAAATTTTCAAGAAACAATCAAACTATGAGAAATTTACCGATTTCGGGTGAGAATTTACCGATTTCATTGATATCCAGGCGTGAAATTATTTGAAAATCGATAATGTGTTCATTTTTCAATGACGTTATTATTTAAAATTTCAGTAGAAATGTGACACGTTTGAAATTTCCGGGATTTTGCACGGAAAATTCAGACGGAAATTTTTAACATTCGAAACAAATTCGTCGTTCTAAAATTGACCAATTGAGAATCAATCGGTCTAAGATGTTCAACGACACCAGGGACGACTTCACGTAACACTCCTCCACTCTCTTCAAGTAATTTTGGGAAAAAAAATCCCACCTAATTACTTTTTTTCTATCCGAATCGTCAACGAGTTTTATCGTAATTAACTGCGTTTGATTCTATTTCACCTTTTTGTTCAATTCTTTTTGTCAATCAACTTTTTGTTTGCTAATATTGACCTATCAGTTTAACTATTTTTTTTTCCAGTATTGAATTCAGTCATTCAACTAATCAAAAACTCAAACTGTGTGATAAAATGTGTAAACTTTACTGGATCTTCCCAAATTGAATAAATAGTCATTTAAGTGACTCAATGTGTTTGACAATTTTTTCCAACAATTTTTCTATTACCAATTCCGCCTCCTCACGTACGAAAGTGCTTTGTGAAGAATATTTTTTTATAATGAATTGAAGCTTTCTTTAAAAAGAATTGGAACTTTTTTATGAAGGCTTTATAAAGACGTTATAAAGTCTTTATGAAGTCTTTATAAAGTATTTTCATATGTACCCACTATTCTGAGAATCAACAAAAATTCACTATATTCTATACAAAGTTTTCATCAAAATTTCTCTATCACCCTCAAATTTCGAAATATTTGCAAAGAACCGCGTAAATAATTACAAATTCCAATTACAAACAAATGGAAAATCTTTTTTTCCCCCCATAAATTCATGTGACTTTGTAAATTCGACACTCAGCCAATTTCGTAATTAATGTCCCATCAATCGGTATAAATTATTCATGAATCGAATTGACAATTTGCTCGTCAATTAATCACATCAATTTTAATTAATAAATTAAATTAATTATAGACAACATTAAACGTGGCAATATCAGAATTAATAGGTTAACTCGAGGGTTACAAGTAAAGGAGATTCAATGAAGTTTTTCACGATAAAAATAGAATCGTTAGCTGGAGGAGGGAGATTCTTAAGAGTCACAATATTGCATGGCAAGATGGAAGGAAACAGTGTCGACGATAAACTTGTTAAAGATCCTATCCTCTCCACCCTCACCTCGCCCTATCTTTACTTCTGTCATTTTACTCCCTTTAATATCGCTATTAGACGATATAATTTAAAAATAGAAGCAACGATCGGATTGCAGACATTTTTTCTACTAAAAAAAATGCATTCTGTGGAGTTTATTAAATTTTCATTTTTTTTATGATTCCATCGAAATGATCGGGACATTCTACCATGAAAAATACTATAATGCAATTAATTTTGGAATAGTTTCCGAATTTTTCAGTTTACAGTTCAAACAGTTTATTTACATGATTAGATACAATGTAGGTACAATTATCTACACGTTAAACATATTTTATGTTATATAGCTTCTGTCTCGGGCAAATACCTATTTTCAAATGAGTGTACCGGCGATGGGATTGAATGTCGGGGGGAGGGGGGGGGGGGTAATCGTGGAGGGTTTGAAATAGGAGGAAAAATTAATTGGAAAAAAACCCTACATCTTTCGAATTTACAAAAAAAAAAGAAAGAAAATTCGTCTTTTTTTTTAGTTTTTCTATTATCTGGAATAGGAATGGAGTAAAATCGATTGCATTATATCACTTTTTGGTGTGAAATTTTTCCATTTTTCAAATGAAAATGGAATTTTTCCGGAAAACCATCAAATCTTTTTTTTTCGGTTAATTACAAAAATTTACAGTGAATGAATGAGACTCGTGACAATAGTAAAAGTTTAAATTGAAAGGGCATAGTGCACTTCACGTTCGAGAATGTAGTTGAAGGAATGAGAAAAAGAAGAACTGAGTCATAAAAATAAAAGAAAGAAGAGTAAACTTGAAGAGGAAAAGAGGTTCGTGGTACGTGTAGAAATAGGTGTTTTGCACTGGCGAAAGAAGAACATATGTCTCTCTAGGGATATACTCCTTGAAGAATTCATATATTCCGGGGTCTTGAGACTACGTATACAATTCAAACTTCTATTCCAGTGATATCCATAATCCTCTACTTGTACATTATATTTATATCATACGTAAATTTATTCACAAAAAAATGGAGTCTTTGAGTTTCTTCACTCCATTCGATCTCCATTCGAATAATAAAATCGAGGGTGAGAAAGAATCATTTGGTTGAGAAAAATATGATTGAATTTTTGGAGATATGGAAATTCAGGAAGGCATGAATACTTTTTTTTTCCTCCGTAATCGAAGCTATTAGCAGAGGCCGGAACTTCGTACATCTAAAAGTAGGACCGGCCGTAGCTGATATTTTTTTCACGAGAATAAATAAACACTGAAAAATCTCGATTTTAATGCAAATGTCATTCACATTTTTATCAGCCTGAATGGAATTTTTGAATTGAAGTTAGTTAAGCAGTATCCCAGAGTACAGTCGATAAAACACAGATAAATAAGGATTTGTGGATCAGTGTCCGATTAATTACTGATAATTTGGAAAAATGTGTTTTAATTTACCGAAAAAATTGAACTATTCAAAAGTCATATTTTCAGCTAGTGAACGTATTTTTTTTTGGTTCTTGACTTTTTCTACATGACTGATCTCCTATTAGATGCATGCGATAGAGACAGAGGCAAATAGTTACCACTACCTTCTAATTAAAATTTATCAATAATTATACGAAGAATTGAATATTTTTTTCTTCTACCATTTAATCAAAATCCTGTTCTCTTCACAAATGGTTTTTAAATAATGGGTCAAGCCTATAGTTTTTGAAATAATCTCGTTGGTTCTGTTCGATTCAGAACATTTTATTTCTACCGAACTTCGGAAAGATTCAAGAAAAACTTGACAGAGACATTTTTTTCATTTCAGTTAATTCTTCTTGTTGCCTCTTTGTTATATTTTTTTTAATGTTTTTGCTTCCGAATGGAAACTATGCAATCATCAGAATTTTCCATTGTGTTTTTTTCATAGAAGATACTTAAAATGATCTAAATAGAGAGGAAATGATATTTTTAGCACATGTCTGTGTGTGTATGGGTTTATGTATGCCTGGGTGTGCATAACAGTCTCAATTACAGCCAAACGGTTTTACAGAAAAATTTCACACTTTGTGAAAAACTTCCTCTCGACAAACTCTTTTTTTTGAGCTTTATTTGAGGAGAATTCGATCGATACTTTTTGAGATATACCCATTTTCTGAAAATCATATTTTGATGGAATTTCTGGAAACTATTGAACTGATGTTATTTCGACTCAATTATCATCTCGAATGACCCTGAAGTTTGCAGAAAAATCCCACAGATGGAGATTTTGCACGGAATATCTCCGGTAAAAATGCTCAAATTCAAAAAGTCCGAATTTTTTTGGGTGAAAACTGATGAAATCTCGATGTGACTCTCTTCCGTTTGTGGAAATATGCAATTGCATAAATTTTAGAGAGTTTATTCCGTGCAAAATTTCGATAAAAATAGATTGCATGGAATATCTCCCTGAAAAATAACTCAATCGAGATGAAACAAAAATGCATTTCTTGAGAAAATTGAAATCTTGTTGAGATGTTTTTTTTTTTTTTTTTAATCCCTTTTATTAATTTATTGAGGAATAATTTAGCGAATTTCATGACAAAACTTCTGCACTGTATATCTCCTGCAAAAATAGACGCACATGAAAAGTGAAAAAATGCATGGCTTTTATTTACAAAAATGTACATGTGATGTTTTTTCTTTTTTTTTTAAACTCAATAATCTGTTTTTTTCCTTTGAAAAATCGTAAATCCGAGAATCTCAATAATTAATCTGTTTAGCAGAGAATATCTTCCACGGGAAGAGTGATAAAAAAACAAAAAAAAAGGAGCTTTTCAGATTTTAGGAATACTCAGTGTGACTTTTTTTTTAAATTCAAAATTCTTATAAAGGACCGTATTTTTATTGAAAACAACTTCAGGCCGTACTTGGTGGATTGAAAATTAGCAGGGATACCAATGGTATGTTATATATTAAATAATAATTGAGCTCCAAAAAATTCACATCTAGCATTTACTTCTTTGATTCTGCTTCGACTCCGGTGAAAAAAGATGAAGGAAAGAGGAAGATGAAGAAAAAGAATATCAGGAAAGGTAGCACGGAAGGAATCTTCATCACTAATTTCAAAAATTTCTACAAAAAGGTAAAATCTGAGGAATTATCATATGATAACATTTAATTAGGAGAAAGTCGAGGAAAATGAATATTCCCATGAATTCAGTAGTGAAGTAAAACAAGATAAGTCTTTTTCTTTCTCTTTAAGTTTTTTGAGAATACCTCAGAAAATAACCGAGAAAGAGCAATTTTGCCCTAAAACTCTTTTGTAACTTTTGGAATTCACTACGAAAACAGATGAGTAATATCACCTTATCTCGCTTAGTTTCCGAGATATTTCCTTCGAAATGACCTCAAAGACAAGTCGATTTATCCTGTTTTACCTCTTCACTGCTGAATTGTCTTGGGACAGAATTTTGTTTAACGGATCTATTGAGGAGTTATGGAAAATCGTGGTGAAAAATATGGTGTTGAGTGCAGATTGCCATTTTTCTTGCATAAAACATCCTCCTAAACTGTGTTCATTTTACCCCTTATGTGCCTTTTTCCCTCATTTACTCCTATTTATTCCGATCAATTCTTCATTTCCAGATTTATATCCAGTCCAAGAAGAATTGGATTAACAAACAATGTTGGTATCCTCGCCAAATCGATGGATACAACTGTGGTATCTTTACCATTCATTTTGATTCTTTACCATTGATTCTAATTGCGATTTTATTCCGTTTTTTTTGTTATGCGATCGTGTTATATCAACCACTCATTCAAGCGATTTTCAACCCTGGCAAGTGATTGAAATAGAAATATGCATTTTTGACAAAAAAATGCTAATCGAGAAAAAGTCACATTGAGTATTCCTAAAATCTGAAAAGCTCCTTTTTTTTTGTTTTTTTATCACTCTTCCCGTGGAAGATATTCTCTGCTAAACAGATTAATTATTGAGATTCTCGGATTTACGATTTTTCAAAGGAAAAAAACAGATTATTGAGTTTAAAAAAAAAAGAAAAAACATCACATGTACATTTTTGTAAATAAAAGCCATGCATTTTTTCACTTTTCATGTGCGTCTATTTTTGCAGGAGATATACAGTGCAGAAGTTTTGTCATGAAATTCGCTAAATTATTCCTCAATAAATTAATAAAAGGGATTAAAAAAAAAAAAAAAAACATCTCAACAAGATTTCAATTTTCTCAAGAAATGCATTTTTGTTTCATCTCGATTGAGTTATTTTTCAGGGAGATATTCCATGCAATCTATTTTTATCGAAATTTTGCACGGAATAAACTCTCTAAAATTTATGCAATTGCATATTTCCACAAACGGAAGAGAGTCACATCGAGATTTCATCAGTTTTCACCCAAAAAAATTCGGACTTTTTGAATTTGAGCATTTTTACCGGAGATATTCCGTGCAAAATCTCCATCTGTGGGATTTTTCTGCAAACTTCAGGGTCATCATCTCGAAAGTTGTATTAGTGAAATGTCTGTCAATTTTGAGCTTATTTGCATGATTAATTTTCGAGTTATTGCTGTTTTAATGAATTTTTCAAAATTTGATATTTTGATGATGGTTTTAAAAAAGTTGTATCACGTCCATTCGCAAGCATACTTTTAAAGTATCAGCAGAAAAAGCTATATCAGTTGGGAAGCAATACTATTATCCACTTGTTTGAATAATTTTTGTTGCTTTCACTAATTTATTCTTATTCCTCACTACTGCATCATTTTCATCGTCATCATAAGATCGTTGCTTTTTACAACATTCCCTATTCTAAATTCTCCATATATTCTCTTACCCCCACATTAGGCTCACAAAATTTCACAAACTTTGTTCAAATACATGTAAAAGCCTGGGGCTAAAGCTATGTACATAGACTGCTATTGTTACCGTATATAATTGTTATCCAGTTGTTATTCCATGTCAATAAAATTGTTTGAATTGAATTAAAATTAAATTGCCCTCATGAGTAGTCATTCTTATATCACCATACATCAGTAGCCCAATTAATTCAAAAATTCCCTTTCAAGCAATACAAAACTTCTCTAACAATTCACTTTACCCAAAATATGCAGATTTTCCAGATATGTTTCATTTGATAATGATTAATGACAAATATTTATTGAACAATAGATTAACAATGGCTTGAACTGGTTCGAAGTATTTCAAAGTAAATATATTCTTCATAAATATTTCTGATTTCATTAGATTATATTCTAACTGCGGGCATTATGAAGAAAAAGACTACGTGCAGTAGTCAAAACGTAATGCATTTTATATTATTTTTTTTTTTTCTTATACAAATAATGAAAAGCAATGACTCGGAAAAAATGCTGAATATCTTCAAAACTCAACAATGAACCGTCGAAGAAAATAAAACTGTTACAAATATGAATGACTTCTTCTTTATTTTCTTTTTCATGGCTCCAACCATTAGGTCATCCGGCCAAAATGTGAATGACATTTGTTTTAAAATTGAAATTTTTCAATGTTTATTTATTGTCGTGACCAAAGTGTCTGCTACAGCCACCGATACTTTTAGATGTACGCAGTTCTGAGCCCCGGTTATCAGTGATTTAAATTCAGTGATTGGGACGTTAATTTCGTTATTGTTGAATATTCTCCAATCTCTAATTTCCGAGAATATGGGTTTGAAAAAAAAAGAAAAAGTTTTAAGAAAAGGTCTGTGAAGGATTTCAATTTTTCAATTGAAAATTCCAAATTTTCCACATTTTAATGAGAATACTGTATTGAAGTCAGTGAGATACATGATGACATTCATCCAAGGAATTTTTTATGATTTTCATGATTAATCTCTTTTCTTCTATTAAAAATAAGGTAAATCACCGTAATACATATATATATTAATACCCAATATATCACAAGAACTCTATGGACATTATTATAAAAATATATTTCTTGTTAATTATAGTTTGAATGAAACAACGTAGTCTGATAAGGACTTCGCAATCACGTCGAACCGTTGGTGCACAATTTTTGTGAAAATGAATATTTTTAATTAATTTCCAACTCTTCTAGTGACCTACATGGCTACCTTCCTATTAATTTCATCTCTTTCTCTCAGTTTGTTAGTTATTCTTTAAAAAAATCGCTCACGACCCCTATTTCCCAAATATTCACTAAAATCAATTACAACTCCCCCAAAAATTCATAAAAATCCTCTTTTTTTTTATTTCACCTCAAATTTTCTGTTCTATCCAATGAAATTATCGCCTTTTACCAAAACTCTCTGGGAAAAAAATCATACTTAGACATCTGACAATGGTCATTTTTCTTTGTTAACAAATAAATTATTCGAAAAAATTAAAAATATTCGCATGTAAAATTTAAGAAAAAAATGAATACATTTTATCAGATATTTTTTCCCAATAATTCATTTGTTAAAAACTTGGAAAAACTGGTGAAATACGTGCCAATTTCATTATTATAGAAAAAACGAAATATTTATCCTGAAAAAACAAAATGATTGAAAATCCTTCTCCGAAGCTGTCAGACAATAATCCAAATGTCAAGAAAAGAGTTGCATGACATTTCTTTTACCCTCAATTGATCCCAACGGACTATATTCGATAGTATATCATAAACCCGCGGCTTTCCGAGTGATGAGGGGCAAAAAATTGAGAAAGAAAGTCCACGAAAAAAAAATAAAATAAAAAAAAATAAAGAAGTTTCGGGTGAGAAAACGGATCACTTGACTCTCAACGCACGAACTCGTTTGTGGCTTGATGTTCCGACAGTCTCACTTTCACGTTTTTATTCCCCCATTGGGTTATATCCCAACCCTCCAAAGAAGAAAACATCCTGAGCCTCCCTGTGATTTCTCGAATCTTACCTATTATTATCTACCAACTTCATTCTCATACATTTTATCGTTTATTCTCAGGCAAAGGAAAATACCTTAGGATTATTATTCTTCTCTTTTTTTTTTATGGATTTGAATTCACTAAATACTGGGTTTTCGTTTGAACAATAGAAGATATGTAGAACGACATTCTATTCAATTTTTTTTTGCACGAAAAAATTAACTGTAGCTAAAGAGCGATATTAATTCAATTATTTATGGTTTGATGAGTTCAACTGAAAAAAATATAATGAATTATCATTACAGGAATTTTTGCTCATTCTAGCATTCAAACGGACGGACCGACTGAATTTATTAAAAAAAAAAAAAAACGAAACGCGTTTAAAAAAAATTGTAACTTGTCCATTTCACGATAATTTATCAATAGACATTCTTGATAGCGCGAAATTCTCTACAAAAAAGGTCTCCTAACTCTTTCCCCCTAAACCTAATGGCTTCTGAGAAACAACAAAAGAAAGTGATTTTAATTGTTCAGACAAATCGAAAATGGATTATCCCTCTCTAAAAGTGTTTTCGATTGTATCACGAAAACCATTGGATTTAGAGAGATTTATTGAGAGACTTTTTCTGTAGATCGTAAAACACCCTACTAAAACATATCATAACAAATTTCCCTAAATCTCACAGCTTCCAAGATACCATCAAAACACAATTTTATTTTGATCATTGAAAACGAAAATCCAAAACAATTTTTTTCTAAATGTATTTTCGCTTATATCTCTAAAAATATCTGAATGACGCAAATTTATTGGGAAAATCTCTTTTATAGATCGGAAAATTCCGGATAAAAAAATCTTTCGACAATTTTTTATAAACTCATTATTATGAGAGAAAACTCGTTCTTTTCATTATAAAATTAATTTTAAAAAGTTAATTATTCTAATTAAAAAAATTAATTTCAATATTATAATGAAAAATAAACTCACGTGAACTATCGTAATGTATTCCATGTAGGGTTTCAAAGCATGGCTGTTTAACCAAAGTTCCGGGAGATGAGGTAGGCCAACACAGAAGTGAATCCCAATCAACTTTACAATAATTATCACTGACCCTTGTATTAAGTTCATCGAAGTGTTGTTCTTTGTAACATTCAAATTCTTTGATAAGTAATGTATCATTCAAACTATTAATATGTTCAATTATATTATCTATGTAATTTTCATGAAATTCACTTGCATTCAATGAAATAGCCATTATTCATTTGGTAAATGAGAAAAATTGTCAAGTTTATTATTATTTAATTTAAAATGAAAATATGTAAATTTCAAAAAATCATCCACTTGACACGAGCGTTGAGCGTAGACTGGCCTCTATATATTTTTGCTCTTCGTGTTCCTCTCAGTATCCTTGCGCCGTCTCAATATAACCAGTAAACTTTTCTCTTGTTCTTTTATGTCCTCGTTAATTCTTTTATTCCTCACCTATTTCTACTCTTTATCAACAGAAATATTTTTTTTTTTTTTTTTTGAAAATTAAAAGAAAATGATGACATTAATTTTTTTAAATCAAATTATATTATTTTTTTTTTACGATTGAAGATTATTCTTTTTAAGTGCCCTCTTGAAGTCTCATCGTGGAACACTTGCAGTGTAAATGTTTAATAAAAGAAAAATATTTCAAGTCGTAAAAAAAAAGTTTGAGGGCAATTACGTGGAGACTTCAAGAGTTCTCGAGGAGAATTCGCGTGTTAAAAAAAAGTGAAGAAATGTTTAGATAGCACAATTAAAGTGCTTGACATTTTCACCCTCTCGTGATTTCTCAATTGCGGATTTTTTTTACGGAATTATAAAGTTAAAGGATTTTTCTTGCAGTTTAAGGGTTTTCATTGAATTGAAGGGCAATTTTTATTTAATTTGAGGCAGAATTATTTTTGAAATCTCATTTTTTCCGGGAAAATTGGAGGAGCATGTGATTTTTCAAAGTTAATTGAATGGAAAATTTAATGATTCGTAAAATCAATCGAAAACGCGAGTAGATTCATTGAATTTCCTAAAATTTTATCAATAAATAATTCGGGTTCAAATTCCCATTTTTTTCGGAGTATTTTTATATCAAGAATTTCTTGTTGAATTTCGAATGGATCGGAAAATGTTCTGATAATATAACGCAATTAATTTTGGACCAATCATTTTCGAAAATAATTTTTTTATTGTTCTGTTCTCTTTAATCAATTTGAAGACTAGTGGAGTAGTTCGGATTATCCTGCATTATTGTCTAACAGAAACTCCGCTATTTTTTTTTTAAGGGAAATTGACTTATTCTTCTGTTTAACTTGCTTTTCAATCGAAAATTTCAAGGAAAAATTCAATTTATTTTAGTCCAATAATCCAAGCTATTTTAGTCCAAGTTACTTCAGAACATTTTTCAAATTATATTTCTCGTTCTACTAATATATAGGAGCTTAATGGAGAAAAATTGATTGAATTACAGTATTGTCCTCCGTAATTTCTCATCCAAGACAATAAAATTCATACAATTAAATAAAATCCATCAATTTCATCATTCCACAAGAAGAAATGAAAGCAAAAAAAAAATAAAGAAAAATATCTTTCAAAACTTTTACCCGCTCAACGACGAGTCACTCATTGCAACAAAAAACATCATAGGATTCCGTAATTTTTTCTATTCTCTTTTTCTTTCTCCTCTTATTTCTTTTCGAGTTTCTATCCATTCAAGTTAATCGCTCTCTCTCTCTATTTTCTTTTCGAATTCTTCAGAGACTAAGAAAAACTCCTGGCGTATAGTCATCATCAATCACGTCTCAACGTTTCTCGATTAATCGATCCATCGATTTTTTTTAGGCATCTTTAAACTAACAAGTGGCAGAAAAAATGAAAAAAAAAAAAAAATTTGAAATTTCCATAAAACAATTTTCGCTCAGAAGAATCCGCGTAATTTATTCAGTAAAAAAAAAACAAAAGAAAATAATTCTTTTCAAAATTTCAAAAAATTGCGTTTTTTTTCAATTGAAAAAAAATTTATCAAGTGATCAGGTGATTATCGCTCACGCGTGCAATTAACCGTGCGTTCAGAGGATTTTTTTTTTTTTTTTTTTCAAATAGTTGAGGGTGTTAGTAGTGGCAACTGAGCCACATTCGAGAGACTAACACTGCGCCGATATGGATTTTCGCATTTAACCTGGAGGTTTTCCACCTCTGCAGGACAACGAAGCATGCGCCAGCCCCGAGGCTAACAGGAAACTGCCACCGTTGCGCTTACAAAGTACACTCTGTACCCTCTAGTTACTTGTAAAGGTCCCTTCTCTTCTGTGAACTTGTACGCTTGCGTCCTTTTTGTTTTCCCTTTCTCTCTCTCTTTTTTTTTCTTGTATATTTGAATTCTTCATTCTCGCTGTTTTTTTCCTCATCTTGCGGGGGCTCTTGTTTGGCCTTTTTTTTTTGTGTTTTGTCCTTTTACTCTGTTCTCTGTCCTCTTTGAAGCTTCACCTAGATGAAATTGGAGCAATTGGGGCCGATGAATGAATTTTAATATTCTTTCCTCTTCGCTTGCTTTCTGTTTTGATTTACTCGGGGTTTTCAGAGACGGAAAAATAATTTTTAGTTTTATGAAAATTAAATTTTCATTTCATGTTTAATGCAATTTTTTCACCGGGAGTTGACGACAGTGGGGGTGAGAGTGGGTGGTTATGGAGTGGAGGTGTATCTGAAGCTTAATAAAATGGAAAACAAATTTTCTTGGAGAAAAATAAAATTTTCATTGCATTTTCCATTTATTTCCACGAGCTTTTGTACGCGCTTTCAGGAGCAGGGGTTTTTCAAGAAGTGGAAGGGGGAGAAGGGGGTGGAGTGGGTGTTATCGGATAGGTGAACAGATTTCCGCTTCTATAAGGCAGGAATACAGCCATTTCGCTCCGTTATTCCTGGAGATATCGGCTATTTACTATTTTATATGTTAAAATGCTGGTTTTTTTTTTATTGGATTGGATGGATATTCCGGAGCTAGATTGGAGTGTATGCATAATATCATCCGATAAATCAGAGAATTTGCCCTAATTTTGAAAATAAAGATACTTATTTTTATCCGTACATCATATGAAATTCATATGATTTTAGAGAAACCGGGGTAAAATGGACCTGAGAGTCGAAATGATTCAAATTTTGTTTTCTTTACGTGTGAGGTCTCTTGGAAGAAATTTCAAAAAATTCACTAATACTTTCCACATATCGGAACATCTTCTCAAATTTTTCTTGATTTTCTTCGCGATATCCTTCACTCCAGAAAAGAGCCATGAATCATGGTGGAAAAATAGTCGACTTATTGAAATTTTTACGATTCTTGTTCAATATTGATCTTGTTATTGCCTTCCTAAAGGGCATTTGTAACGGAAATTTCATCTTTTTGATTTGAAATGTGCAATTTTTTACTTGCAACGGATATTTCAACGTTCTACGAATCAGGAAATTACCTTCAATTAAAAAAAAAAATATTTCGATTCGTTATCAACCAGGTTTCAATCGATGATGAATTCGCCGAAAAATAATCGATTCGCTGGAGGTTATACAATTACTATCCAAAATTAATTGTCTTGATATATATTCTTTCGTAAAGTTTCCCGCGCTTTCTGGTGAAAGAATCGCCGAAGTTCTTTCGCAAAATTTTTCGGAAAAAGAACTGAAAATCTAATTTTTGATATGTATATTAACACACTCACATGTATCATCTGACGCATCCAAAAAATTTCCATTAATAAAAAAAATTTCACCTCATCATTGTGTAAAAACTGCAATTGATAGAACATTTTCCGAACAAATTTTGATTCAAAATGAAATCTCTTAGGTCTTTCGTCTCTTCAAAAATGCTCAATTCGTGTATTCCATTCAAATAATTTCCGAAATTTTTCCGCAATTATCTAATTTTTTGTATTTTTCGTGCTTTTAATTAACGCATTCCTTTTTTCAAGCATAGGAAGCTGAGAAAATTAACCTGTCCTGTTAAATTATACCCAGCCCCATGGAATGGGTTAATTGAGGGTCATTAGAGTTTTCCAAGTAATTCAACGTTAACATCATCCCTGATTACTCTATTCACCAATAAAGAGAGAGAAAAAGAGTGAGAGAGAAAGAAGTAGAAAAAATGTATCGTATTTCGATAATTTTTCCTAACGAATAAAATCCTAGGTTTCGTATTAACCTTATTTATTTATCCTCCCCCTTTTTCCATTACAATTCAATTCTCTAATTCAATGTGACATTATCATCTACCATCGAAATATTTTCAGTTAAACATCAATGTCCCCCGAGATTCATATAAAATTCCTTCTTCCCCTTTTATACCTTTCTATCTATTCCATGAAATGGAAGGGTACAATAATCCGGCTTTAACGTTAAAATCGCTTTTAGAGATTAGCCCCGTATACTACCTCCATATATCTCTGCATTTAAGTACGGGAATATGTGATTTTGTACCAAGGTCAAATAGGTATGAATAGAATCCCAAAATCCCCGTCATCCTTGTCCTCAATCAGTCCATAAATATATGGATGAATAGAATTATATTCAATAAATTCAAGAGACGCTGGGATAAAGCGCACATTACGTATGAAAGGAAATTCAGTTGGAATGTGAATGTTCCCAATTAGTCCCAATCATCTAATGATATCGTCATTCTAGGGTAGCACGACCAATAGATAGATATCGATCAAAAGATGGACGATTCTTTTTATTGAGAGTTACAGAAATAATCGAATGGTTCTTAGACTCTTCTCATTAGCTTCTGATTATAACATTCATACAGATTCGTGTGCTTTCGATTACATACCGTTTGATCGAAATTTAGAATGGCTCTGCAAATATGCTACTGTCTATCTATTGCGGGTTTGAGGTATATTCCAGTTTTTTCTAAATTTTCATTAATTATTTCTTCATTACTCAAGTTCAATTGATTTTTAACTTTTTATCATATATTTTTCTATGTGTCGCTACCTTTTGCAGTTCCTCTAAGTGATTTTCCTATTTTATATGCTCTGATAAACCCCAACTTTTCCTCAACCGTTTATCTATTGGTCGTGTTACCCTACAAGCAAAAAAATGTGAGTGCCATTTTTCCGTTATTTTTAAATAACAAACGGACGTATTTTCCTGCCGAATCGATTATTCCCCTCCTTCCCGATAGTTTACAGCATTTTTCTTCCGTAACAAATAGGCGTATGTCCCAGTTATATTAATGTTGCGAATGAGAGAATAACAGTTTATTTTCGGGGCGATACAGAACTGTTTATCTTAACGTTTTCCAAAAGAATGAATTCTTCTTCTTATTGATTCCAAACGATAGTCGTTGCTGGGTTTTCTTTCGTCTGTCTTCCTTCTTTCCCCGTGGAACACGGGATTTAAAGGGGGGTTACGCAACATTAATATAAGAGGCGCATCTCCCTCACATACGTCTGTTTGATTCGACATATTCCACAGATTTGCAATTTGTCATATGACATTGATAATAACAGAAAGGCGTATCTTCTGCATATACGTCCTCATCTTTTTAATTTTTTCCTCAATTCAGGACGCCTCATTCGGAATTGATAACAACAGAGAGGTGTATTTTTAGCGTACAGACCCTTTTGATTTTATGGTTTTTACAATCTGAAGCATCGTGCATCGAATGATTCGATGATAAAACGACGTATGTCCCGCACATATACCCGCTTTCATTTTTCATCATCCTCCTTAAGTATGCGAAAATTCTTTGGAGATACGTCCTTATGTTTTTATAGAATTTTGAGGTGAATCGAAAATAACAATGAAAATTATTCATAAAAGTACCTATTGTTAAAAGATATGGGACGATTGAAAGAATTACTAATAGCAAAAAGGCCTATAAACTGAAGATACGCCTTTTTTTTGTTATAAACTCTCATACCATTTCGAAAATTTTTTGGCATTATCAATAACGGAAGAGCTTGTGTTTAGAATATACGCTCTTTCAGTATTGTGAACTTCTGGAATATAAAACAAAAAGACATATGCGCTCAACATACGCCTTATTCACACTACCATTGACAATTACGAGCTTTTGTTACTTGAATTTTCGATTTATTTTCGTTTATTACGTTATGAAGAATATTTCGAGATGAATCCTGGGCATATGTGTTTTCCTACTGGCAAATGGGTTTTTTGGGACCTACCGTTTTGCTTTTAGGGTGACGATAGATTTATATATTTTACATGCTATAATGAAAGAATATATGGGGGGTACTGGGATAAAATAAATCTGCGAGCGAAACGGAAGGGGAGTTTTTTTTTACAAGTAAAGACTTTTACAAAGAAATTTGAAAAAATTATCCGAATATTTAGACTTATTGAGGACTATTCTTGAATTTTTTCAGACTTTTTCGCAAGTTCCTTAACTCTGAAAAAATTTGTAGATCATTTCATCCTAGAAGTCCATTTTGCCCCAGTCTCCCTTATATATATCGTCGTCTCAGAATCAAAGTGGTCTAAGTGCTATGCTTATACACAGCACTTACGCTACTTTGATTCCAGACGACTATATATATTTTCAAATATGATATGTTTCTATCATGCCATTAATCGAAAAAAAATTGTCCAATCTTCAATTCAAAAAATTCAAAATGATAAAAAAAATTCAAAAAGTCGAAAAAATTAATATTTCCCAAGAAATTGAATCAAATAACGATATTTCCTTTTCCCCCGAAACATCACACGTCAAATTTAATGTTAATCACAAATTAAATGAGGAAAAAACTTTTTCCTCCCCTATTTTCATTAAACTCTCATTAATTCTTTCCTTTTCATTTTCCATGTAATTGTATATCACTTTATTTCACCGGTCGACGTCTAATTCCCGTCAGTTTGCCGATGAAGTCGAAAACTAAAAGCATATAGGGGAAACTCATGCTTTATGAGCTCGGGGCTTATTTACATTGCTAAATCGTTCCCTCACTGACATACTCATGACAATATTTCTCCAGTTGACGCTTGTACACGAAAGGGGAGGTCATGGATGAATTCGTTCTCTTGCTGCGTATTCTAGTAACCGAAAAAAGTAGAGACAGAAAGACGAAAAAAATAAAGGCGAGTACTTTTTCTCTCAGCCTTTATTAAAAATCATGAGGCGTTAATGGAAGCAAAAGAAAAGAAAAGAAATCACTCCTCTCCTTTTCCCTTTAACGAGAAAAGACTTTTAACGTATCTCATACAATGCCTGCCTCTTTCTACGCTTTTTCCTTTTTCTCCGCTTCTTCTTTCTGCAAAACGTTAACTTGGAAAATGTGCACTCTCTCTCTCTTTATCTCCCTCGGGACTTTTATCGACTGTGGAAAATACGTTTTTTTTCAACTCTTGCTGCTCCTCATATCCCATTGGATACACTACTACAGGCCAGTTGTAATTGAATTTTGATCAGACAGTCTCTCTCCAATTGTCACCCTCTGTTTTATGTAAAAAAAAAGAGAAAAATTTTCACTCCACACTATTTGTTATTCACTGAAATTTTTAATGAAATTCCCTTTGTAAAATCAAATGCAAGCTTTAATTAAGCTTTTTTGGCAACCGGAAGTGACAGAGACGACAGAGTCCGGTCCCAGTGGATAGTCAGGGAAATTTCCGCTGGAAAACACAGGAAGAAAGTCCATTAAAATCCAGACGCTGGGGAAATACAGTTAATTAAAATTTCCAAGGTCCAACTTGAAGTAAATATTTCTTGTTATAAGCTTTTTTTTTCTTTTTTGAACATATTTTCCTTATCCCCGATCTCCCACTCACAATCTCACTTACAAGATCCACAAAATTCTACAAAAATCGCTTACATATGAGTAAAAGCCTAAGGGCTGTAACTATTTAAATAATTCCATCTGTGTAACTGTAGATATTTCTTTCAACTTCGTTGTATTATATACATCAATAAAAATCGTTTGAAATTGAATTTGACAGAGTGAATGTTTCTTTATTATGTCAAAGGAAAAGTTTTTCTCATTAACTCTACTAATTTCCCCGGCTATTAAAAGGTCATATGCACACGCGCACTTTTTTTCCGGCTCAACAGCTAATTACAAAAATTAAATGGATTTTTTTTTATTGAACTCGAAGTAAAAAAAAAATTTAGTATCACTTTATCAGTGATTCCACGAGTACTGCGCATTTTCATCATTTTAGTATTCTCCTACCGTAGTTAGGTGAATGCTAATGCTAATAAAACTTATCTCATCTAAATATTTGTTCAATTTAATATGTCTGTATCTTGGAACTATAAGACACATTAAGGCCAAGGAAAGGAATAGATATAAAAATTTAAAAATTATCAAACACACTGAGAGCAAGTTAACAACAATGATTCATTTATTTTTATTTTTCATTTTTTTTTTCATCTTCACTTGATTTTTTTCGTTTTTTTATCGAAAGAATAAAATTTTACATTCAAGGGATTAATCACGCGCTACACAAATTAACATGAGTTAATGATAAACAGAAAAAAACTGTGAATTGGTTTTTTTAATTAATAAAAAGACTTTTGATTGAGAAAAAAAAGTGGAAAAAAATAATTTAAGGAAAATTCACATCTGTTTATGTTTTAATTCACAGTTTTTTCTTGTTAACAATGATTTTTGGATCAATAATTAATTACATGCGTATATTTACATATACATAAACAATTGTCAACGTCGATCGAATAATTTTCTTGTTTATTTCATTAGATTTTTTTTTTTTCAATGACAGGCTAACAAAAATATGATATTTTTTTTTTCATTATTCTTATTATTAAATATATATTTATATTATAATTTTCATATATTTTTTTTAATTAAAATATTTAACGACGTAAAATAATTTGTAGATTTTTTTTCAATTAATTTCCATATACAATTATCGTACATATTACAACAATACAAACGGTAAATATTCAATTAAGTATTTTTTATTCATTTCCTCATTGATTGATTACTTTTATTTAAATTACTTCATTTCTAAATATATATATTTGTATATATATTATTTTATTCATTTATCAAACTTCGAGCATTTTGTTGTCATTTGTCGGAGCGCAATGATTGTAAAAACAGTCGTAAACTTTCAAGTACTTAAAAAAATTTAATAATAGAAAAAAAGGAAATCACCTTAATTTAAGAAAAATTGATCATATTTCCTCCATTTATTTTATTTGACATTTTTTAATCGAACCAATTTCCACTTTGTCATTATTTTATCATGTGAATACTGCGGAGACTTCTTTTTTTTCATTCAAAATCATTTTCTAAATTTTATTTCTCAACATTTTTCATTTATCCGTGTGAAGTCTTAACAATTATCAGAGTCAGGTAACAGTATTTAACAAATGTTCTTTACTGAATTAATTTTTCTTACTACTTTTTTTTTTCTTATCACTTATTCCTTAAATTATCGTTTTTTTTAGACTCATTATTTCTCAATCCCAGAATACATAGATTCTCATTTGTTCAAGTGTCAATGTTTTGATAGTGGTAGAAAAAACGAGACGAGTTTGCTTTATATTTTTGGTTTTTCAGGGGATTTCTCGGAATTCATAGGAGATAGAAGAATTGAAAAAACTCTTTTCCGTATTTATCTCGTCTGTCAAATAGAAGGTCATTGAATAAAATTCTTCTATTTCCCATAGGTATAAATTAATTTACAAAATATCTCGAATAAGAAAAGAATAATTTGAATGTACGCTTATATATATGTGTATATATTGATTTAATTTTGAGTTTTGTACAGATGGTCGCTCATGACCCTGGCTGTTTCACAGCGATCTTGAATTTAAAAAGAAAAATTTTAAAAAAACTCAGAAAAACGAATTTTCGTTAATCTCTACTCATCTCATTTTTCCACTCCATTGATAGTTAAATTATTTAATTTTACGTTTTTTAACATTATCAATCGTGTTTCGATAGAAAGTATTATCAAGCCTGGCAGCCCGATGGAATGGTATAAAAAATAAACTATGAATTAATGTGAGCTTGACCTGATTATTTCATGATACTAGAAATAACAGACATCTGACAATTTGTATAAATTTTTTCTTCTAACAAATAAATTATTTTTGAAAAAATTAAGAATATGCACATGTAGAAAATTTGAAAAAACTATAAGTGCAAATTTTTTTGAATATTTTGTTTATAATAATTTATTTGCTAAAAAAAAATTCAAAAAATGGTCACATGTGTGCTAATTTCATTATTACATCGTAGCCTTAGGAACAAAGTGGCTTAAGTGCTGTATATGAGCATAGCACTTATGCCTCTTCAATTCTAAGGCAACGACATGCTTCATGGAATTTACGTTTTTTTCCATTCGACTTTTTGTCACTTCATTTACATGGAAAATATTGCAAATAAAGAGCAATTAATTGATTGTTAAAAAGAAATCACTAAAATTGTTTTTACTTGTAATCACAAAACTTTATCTGCAATAGTTCCATTGAAAAAAAAAAAATTGTTTTTTTTTTTACTTTCTTATTCAAATAATTTTAGACATAATACTCAACGATTCTCTGGCTGCCGTGATTCGAAGAATGAACGGCAGCGTGCAAAACGTCATAGTTTATCTGGTGCTTGTGATTTTGTTGGTGGTGCTGAACGTGATGTGCCATGTGGCCCAACACTTGTACTTCTTTCCAAGGGCTCTGATTTTCCACCAGAAAATACTGACTGTGTGATAGCACGTTTTGTCGGTCTAAAAGAACTAAAATTGAATTAATACTTTAATTATTTTCTGATAAATAGATTTTTTATAAAAAATTATTGCTTTTATTTCAAAAAAAATAGTTAACACTGGAAAATCCACGCATTATCAAAATTCAATTTATTTAGTGAGGGAATGATGAAAAAACCAGAGATAAATAGAAACATTTCTCGAAAAATTTCCGGGGAATATTTTCAAAACGAGTGAATTTAGAAAAAATCATGAGAAAATCTTTTTTGTAGAATATTTTACTCTCCACGAAAAAAAAATCTCTACAAATTTTCGTAGACCTCATCATTTCGAAAATATTCTCAATATAATGAATGCGTAAAATAAAAGAAAAAAATATAATGAATGAATAATTTTTATATTCATTTTCCTCTGTATAATAGTGAAATGCGTATACATCTGATAATTGTCTTGATTTTTTAAACAAATAAATTATTGTCTAAAAAGTATTCTCAAAAATTACACTCGTAATTTTTTCGAATTTTCTGCACACCAAGAAAAAAAATTCTCAGCTCAAAAAAATGTATTATGCGCAAGTATCTTCTATAGATGTAGATATAGATAATCAATGCTTTTCTGAAACAAACTTTTCATATTTCCTTGCACGAAATATATGTCTCTGAAACCAGAATCATTGTTTCACAGTGCATGTGCTTATTTTTCATTATTTTAAATAATTTATTTGCTAAAAAAACAAAAAAAAAAAAAATTGTGAGATTTTTGCTATTTTCAGTTTCATTCCTTCATCACTCCATTACTAAATTTCGGTTTTGAATGAAAAAAAAAAACAGTAAAATTAAACATTTTCCTTTGTTGACTTTGGAAAATTGTGAGGCATGGACAAAAAGCAGCTGTGCATCATTGATTAATTGTTGTTCACTGTCAGGAGTATTTCAGCATATAGTTCGTTTTCTTTTTTTTTTATATAATAAATCAACGAAAATAGGTATAAAGCAGAGGATACACAAATGCGATTGAGTTTATTGAAGTGTCACTGGAATAATCTGCAAATGAAATTTTTTTTTCTATTGTTTTGAGAATGTTCATTTTTCAATAGAGTTGAAGTATTAATTTTCATGAAAAAAAAAACAATAATTAAAATCAAATTTCCTATTTATACAAATTTATCAAGTTTTTCTTTAACGATTTTGATAAAAGAAAATAATTCCACTCTATTGAAAAAAATTAAGCGGGAAAAGCGCAAGCTGAAATATGATAAACAATTAGTGTTTTGTTGTTTTTCTTTTTTTTTCAATATAAATTCATTAAATATTCTGTCGTGTCTCTTTGGGATGTATCCACATTTAATCTGCATTGTTTCTGGCGAAAATTGGACAGGGGGTCTATTATAATAATTGTCTCATTCACATCTATGGTGCTGATCGTGCATAGAAGACAATGGGGACATTGATAAAACGTTTAATATCAATTTTGAACGTGCATAGCTTGCAATCCATTGGATTTCGGTCCTCATTCCTAGTGAATTGTAAAAAAAACTTCATTTCGCTTTTTCCCATTGATTAAAAGAAAAAAGCTTCATTTCCTTTTTTCAAATTGATTAAAAGAGAAAAAAAAGCTTTAACAACAATTTTTTTTTCTTAGGATTTTGGGAATTGATTATTGACATTCTCCAAGACACTGGAAAAGAACAGATAAACACATCTAGGGTCCTATTTCATTTCTTTTAAGAAGATCCAAATTTTGCTGAGTAGAAAACATTTATTAATTCAGTGATAAAACGGGCTTTTATGGAATATCTCGAAATCTGCGGGAGATAAAGTAATTTCCATAATAATCTTTATTGGCAGGCGTAAAAAGAGCTACAAAAAAATCCTTACAAAAATTACGCTATCGCACGTGGGCTCTGGGGTATTCAATAAAAAGCAACCGTAAAGTACTTTGACCTTGAAATAAATTTCATGATGAATAACTCAGAATCCAAATGGGATAAGGAGATTTTTTTTAATGAACTTTTTTTGTGGCTCTGACTTTGATCAATGAAAAAGGTATCTTTTGAAATGATAATGATAATAAAAAGGTATTTGCGAAAATTCCTCTATTTCATTTGAATTTATTGCCACCACTTGATTTATGAAATACTGTTTTCATTGAATAGGGTAGAACAACCGTTTGTGTTTACTATACGTTTTTTGGCCACTTTATATCCAAAGTCGAATATCAATGATTTTATGAGTACAATGATATCATAAGTAAAATTTGTAGGGGAAGGGGTGGGGTAGGATTGACATAAGGGGTAAAATGGACTCATATTAGTTTGGGTACTTTTTCAAAAAAACTTTTTCAACGTGGCTATTTTTACGCTAAGATTATGCCAATCAGCGACGAAGCACTTGCCCATACCATGAAAATTACTCAAAATCGATGAAAATATTGGAGATGGGTTTCTTCTGATAATGCCAGTGGAAAGCTGAGAAAATTTACTATGAAAATCATTTATCAGAAATTATTATTATGAATTTTTTAAAAATTTCTGGTTCTAGTGGTCGAAGTGACCCGGAATTGATCTCATAGAAAAGGACAACTTATTTTCTATCGATTCATGTATTTGAAAAAATGATTTAAAAAAAATTTGTACCAATGACCAACAGAATCGGAAATGTCTTCAAAAAAGTCACTTTTTCGATTTTCGACAGGTCAAAAAAGTAAAAATTCACAAAAAATGGTAGAAAAAAAATTCAACACATTTTCCCTAACTGAAATTTTCTGTAGCTTTTCAATGGAACCATTAGAAAATCTGTATCTTAGACCGTTAAGTTGAAATGACCTTTTCTTATAATCGTCAAAATTTAAAAATTCTATAAAAATCTTATTCTGATTTTTTTTTTTACTAACTTGAATTTGAAATGGCCAAAACGGTGCAAATGATGCCTGACCTGGTACTTCTATCCTATCACTGAATCTATAAGGGGTAGGCAAGCTTTTATGACAACTTTCTTTAGAGACCCAAATTGTTTCTACAAAAAAAGTCTTCACAAAAATTCTTCTATCTCTTAAACTTCTTGCGTTATTCCATAAAAACAAGGGAAATATGAATTTTTTGTTTGTAAAAAACTTGAATGGATCTTCTTAACATCAAAAACATGAACAACTTTCAGCACAATTTTTGTTTCCCAATTTTTAACGCGTTAATTTACCTTCAAATTGAAAATAATGGATTATTTTCATTTTATTTTTTTAATTTATTTCTTAATCTCAAATTTTTGTGATAGTAGTTCATCAGGAAGCGAACGATTGATAATATTAAACAGTCTCGCCAACAACAGCCATTCACGATTATTATTTAAATCGATACACAACTCTCCAACATGTCTTCATAGCAGGTACCTGTAAGTAAATAATTGCTTTTTTCTTTTGGTTCTATTTACAGGCGAAATAATTCACGTATTTTTCTTCAACTAATTTTGGAAATTCAAGCTATCAATTTTTTTTCGTGATTTTTAAAGTTTTATTGTGTTTATTGGCTGGGGTAGGGCAGATTGAGATTTTCATTTCTAATGGTTCTAGTTTTTACTCTTTTTCTATGGGAAATTGAAAGATTCAGGCTCGTGTGGAGGCGATGGAGAGAGCGATACAGTAGATAGTCGAAAATTTATTGAATTCTTTGGATCAAATTTCGACGATTTTTTGATTGAGAAATAACTTGAATTGCACAGTAATTCGATCTGATGCCGAAAAAAGAGGCGAGTAATTAGAAAAAAAATATTCGATTTCGGTTGATTTTTCCCAAAATTTTGGTAAGCCTTTTTTTTCGAAAATCATTTCGACACTTGAAATTTTGTTAATAATGATCCGAATTAGATATTTCTTTTCTTTATTTTATCAGAAATTTTTCGATCTTCCGATTGGAATCATTTTCATGAATTTTCAAACATTCCATTGACTAAAATGTTTTCTTTTTCTCAATCAGAAAATCTTCAATGAAAATTGAATCAAAGATCTTCAATCCGCATTCTGGATTAAAAAGAGTGCGAGGGAAAAAAAAATAATTCAATTGTCTCTATTCTGTGGGGGTAGAAACAGTGAAAGATAGAGACAGGATAGATAGATAATTACCAATGTGAGTGATTTAATTGTAGGTAGATAATAGGCGTGTGTTAGATGTGGGTAAGGTAGACTTTCCGCTTTAGATACACGCTGTTGCGAGCTGGTGAGCTGGCAGCTGTCTCGTTACTGGAACAGAGCCGGTGCTCGTATTTTTCGCGTATTTTACTGAAAATTCATCAAAAAGAAAACAAAGATACTACCCCTACTGGAATACTCTTGGATTTTAAAACAATATAAATGAAAAAAAATATAAAAAATCTTAATAATCCGTAAATAATCATTCTCCACCCTAAATTATTATGTTTTGTATACAATATTTACAATGAGAAGAGATATATTATTCATCAATTTTTTTTATAATCAATTTAAATTTGTGGAAATATATTTCCACGATTAAAAATCAATTCTCTCGAAATATCTAGAAACCTTTGAAAGAGAAAGAATTTTTGATAGAAACTTTTTTTTTACAGCTTTTAATATTTTCTACCAAAAATTTCCCATCAAAAATTCAAATTTCGAGATATTTTCAAAAATCTAAAAATCATAAATTACCCAACTTTTCTCCTGAATATCTCAAAATTCACGAGAGATAGAGTATTTTTCGTAATGACCCTTTCGTACTCTTCACGATCTCAACAAAGAAAGAGTTCAGAACAAGAATGCTTCTATCTCCCATAACTCCCGAGATATCCCCAAAGACCTATCAACTATTAATAAAAAAAACCAATGATAAATCAAACTAACCTTCTGCGCCTCAGCGAAGAATTGAGCCCAGGCAGTCCAAACTGTCCCCTAGGTATAACCATCCTTGCATTTCCTTGAGCAGGTCTTGAGCCACCATGAGCCTGCAATTGGCTCAAGTGTGCTGCATATCCTTCAATCAGCATCGTGCACAGTGCATGCTGTTTCTTCGAAACTTTACCCACAATAATTATTTGTTTTGGTTTCAAATTAATTGCTGTATAAACAGTTATATCCTTGGCGCTGCCATAAGCCAGATGAATGATGACCCCATGATTCTCAACTAGATTATTCAAATAAGCAGTTTTGTGTCCAAGTGGATCAGTTGATAATCCATCAGCAAATGATACTAGACCATGTGGAAAATTGTGCTGTGACAGCCACGAAACGACTTTCTGTTGCTGCATATCAGGTCTTGCTGTTATGTAAATAATCAAGTAACCAAGTTCCTGCCAGTGCCTGACGACATCAACAGCACCAGCACGAACTTTCGGATCTCTTCCAGTTACCGACATACTAGCTGTGAATGATCCATCAATGCTGAAAACAACGCACTCTGTATTTGGTGGAATAACTGCCAGGAAGAAATCCACTGATGTGTGATCACCACGAACCACCATTTTTATTGGATAGAGTCCATATGAAAGTGCTTTGTCATCGGGTATTCTGTACGTTATTCGGCCATTCTTGTCTGTTACTTCGGTTGATAAAAACGTCCATTCACCAGCTGGCGCGTCTTTCATAACGTGAATGTCCACCTTTTCACCTGTCAGAGCTATCACGTCTATTGGACTGTACATGAATCTGGCTATCAAGACTTGTGGTGAACCTTCCTGGACTATCACGTCGTTCGCCCGATGATTCGCAGCTACATTCTGAAATTCATTTTAAGAAATTACTGCTTTTTTCATCTGTTTAATGGCAAGTTGAATGATGTCATCAATCATTCGGTGATTTTTTTTCCAGCAAAAATGAGGGGAGGGAGTATCGTGCATGGGGGATGACTCGATCGAATATTCTGAGAAATTACCAGTAATAAAAAAAAAACATCGATTTTAAATGATTTTTTAAGAAGTTCCAGTGAATTGGAATTTTTTTCGAAAATTATTTCGACGATTCGAACTTTGCTAATAATTCATAAAAATCGATAATTTTTTTCGTCTTTTTTCGTCTTTTCTTCTCTCTATTTGGTCTTATTTTCTCCTAAAAAAAGGGTATCATCACACTATTTCTCCTGGATTTCGAAGTGATCCGGGGGGAACAATGTGAATGTGGAAACGTTTTTCTCGCGATGTTCCTGGAGATCTCGGGATCTATAGGAGATGATGGAATTTGATTGGAGTGCTTTTTTGTAGCCCCGATTTTCTCCTACAGTAAAAGGTCATCATGAAAATTACACTATTCGCCTGGATTTCGAGATTTGGATGGAAACGGAAGAGGAATACAACTGTACGGGACAATTTCACTTCAAGATCCGCTTTTCCGCTTGTGAATATCCTGGAATCTGAAGAGAATTGATTTTCTTGAGGAGAGTTTCACATTTCTTTCTCCAAAAAAAAAACGATCACCATAATTTCGTTATCTCTCTTGGATGCCGAGATGCATAAGAAACGATCTAAGATTTTAAAACTGAATTCCTAGTGAAATATGTTCTCCAACATTCGTTTCCAGAATCAATTCATTAAAAAAAATAATCTCAATGAAATGTTTGGCTCTTTCCCCTCTCAACGAATCCATCGCTGAATCGTTTCTTCCTCTGGGATTGAACGAAGGAATCTTATGAGATGTGGTGAAGCAGGCACCTCTTGAAGATAAAATGATTTATAAGCAGTGAAAAAATTTATGAATTCCTTTCAAATTTATGGAGCTGAAAAAGCAGAAGAAAGAAGTGTCTAACTTTTCTCCATTTTCTTCTGACATTTCACGATGAGTCCTGAGGGACAAAACGTTTTTGGTAGATTGAGTTTTTTTTTTTAATCTGCCTGTCATCTCGTCGAGGAGTTGACTTTACCTTATCATTTGAACTAGTTCTCAGGGGACAGAGTGAAGAGAAGGTGAATGAACTAGTGAGCGAATTATGCTGACGTAAACTACGTGAGTTAGTCGATGGGGACCGAGGGAGACTAGCTGATGGTGGAACTTTTCGGAGTTCTTTTTCGTTTAAGAATATATAAAAAAAAAGTTTTTTTTTTTTGAAGATTCTTGAAATTTGTTGCTTTGTCGAAAATTCCTGGTCACAGCAGTGGTGAATAAATTGAACTTTTGAAATATGAGTGAATATCACTCATGTTCTTATAGAATATATCTTGGGATCTATGAGAGACAGCAAAATTTTTATAATTACTTTTTTCATAGCTCTTATTGACTTTGACAAAAAAATTTCTTAACAAGATTCCACCTATCTACTTAATTTCTCGAAATATCGTCGATCTAGGAAAAAAACGGTGTAAGTGCAAAGAAAAACATACTTTTCAGAGGTAAAGAGGCGTATGTCCGGAATACATCTCAAAATATTTTTCATGATGTGATAAACAAAAACGGCAAATTAAAAATTGAACTAACAAAAGGATGTGTAGTGTGAATAGAGCGTATGTTCAGCGTATACATTTTTTGTTCTTATTCTTGCTTGTTCTATTTGTCAAAAGTTCATAATATTACAGGGAAAAACTGGTGCCAGTGAATCTTCTTCTTCGAAAAATGTGAAATTTTTGAAACAAATTGATGTCATTTTCTCACCTGTTTTTTAAAAACTTCATTCCATTCTTCCGGAACCAAACCAGATAGGGCGATTTTGTTTGAATTTCAAGAGCTAACAAGAAGGATTTGGGCAAAATCGCTCTATCTCGCTTAGTTTTCGAGATATATTCAAAAAAAATGGTGATGAAATGAAAACAACTTGTCTGAGAAATTCATAGTCATCTTCTTCCAAAAATATCCCATTCTTTAATTTTCAAGTATTGAGATAGAAAGAAGAATAACAATTTTCACGTACCTTAAGTTTAACTGAAGTACGTTTCTTGTTCCACTTTTCCCTTGGTTGTCCTGGACGAAAAGAGGCTAATTCTTTTTCCTCTCCACCAAGCATTGGCAAATCAAATCTTCCAATTTGCCTCAAAATAAAAGCTATAACATCCGATGATTCCCAATAGCTCGCATGGAATAAATGTGGTAGTGCATTTGTTGGGAAATTTGCAAGACCCTCGGGACAATATAGAGCGTAATCTATTCTCTTGTTACCCCACCACTTTTGTGTTACTGAAATGGAAGAATTGATTTTTGTTGAGTGGATGCAAGGAAAAAAGTTATTTTTTCCCTTTTGTTCTCTACTAAAATCGTGGAAACTTACGTGATGAAACTGCCTGAAGAGGTACATTGTCAATCAGGCCAGACATTGTACTCTGAATCGATATATCTGACATTCTACGTAAATGTTGAAGTGGTGTTGTTGGAGCATTCAACCCTTCAGCAAACAGTTGAGGATTTGTTTGAATTGCTTCGACTAAATAAGGGGGAAAAAAGAAATAGATATTAATTTTATAGGTCAGAGATTAATGGGCTGAAGGGGAGTAAAATGGCTATTTTTAACAATATTGCGACCGAAAATTCGGTAGAAATGATTGATTTAATGATTTTTTTGAATATTCTTCCTTTTTCATTTTTAATCATTTCGCAATATGTCGGGATTTTTCTCATTTAACGAAGAATATTGAATAGATTATATTTTTTGTATGACGAAGGGAAAAACTGTGATAAAGAGGAGATTAAACAAATGTAAAAAGCTGAAGAGCCATACATGCGCTGGGATGAATAATAATTAATATTGAATAGATTCTTACGTAAATGATAAGGTTGTCCATTGCCCAATGGATATTTTTGATATCTTGCAACATTAACTGGAGGTAAAAATGAAAATCTCGCGGAAATCAGTGGCTCAAGTCTTGCTGCAACTGGATCAGTTGGATGAAATAGATTGTAGACTTGATTAACCAATGGCCTTTGGATATTACTCTTATCTCCAACCGAAGATATTTTTCTGTAAGCCAGAACGAGTGCCAGAGGACTTCCGAACATGAAGAATTCACTGACTTCAAAGTCCAGTTTGCACTGGCCAGAATTATCGCTGTAGGAAATCAAAAAAATGAGGAATGTAGTAGAGAAATGATAGTCGGATCCACTTTTATGTTCATAATGATTAATTTATAGTGTCATGAGAGATTGGAAACTTACAAAATACAGTGCTAAATTATTGTCGATTCGCGACGTTTTGCTTATAATTTGAGCTTCTTCATATTCTCAAAACTCTTGACATTTTTAGTATTTCGTCAGATCAAACCAAAGTAGATTGATAGTAAGTACCAACTACATTGAAATTGTTTAATACAATAAATAGAGTAATACGACCAATAGATAGGCAAGTAAGGAAAACCTGGGGTTGGCAAAGCGTATGAAATAGGCAATTACGTCTCAATAGGCAATCAGTAGAGAAACTGCAGAAGGGAGCAAATCAATTGATCTTGAGTAACGAATAAATAATTAATGAAAATCTGGAAAAACTAGAATATACACAAAACCCTCAATAGATAAACAATAGGATATTCGCAGTGTCATTATTAAAAATTTTGATCAATCGGTATGTAATCGAAAGCACATAAATCTATATGGGTATTATAATCGGAAACTAATGAGAAAAGTCTAAAAACCATTCAATTATTTCTATTATTCTCAATGAAAAGAACCGTCTATCCTTTGGTCGTGTTACTCTGCACAATCAATTATATGTAAAACTATTGCACTAATTTAGACCCCTTTTACGCAGAGTAAAGAATTTATTTAGCATTCATTTTCGTCAATAACTCTTTTTGCAAATCTACAAATGTTCTGCAACTCACCTAGTCGACGAGGACCGCCTTCTCAGCTGCGGAGCGACCAGATGTTTTCCATCCTCAACTGCTCCATTCTCTCCACCCTGATTGTCATTCTCCAAGATGCTATTTTCACTGTCATGTCGTGACTGATACTGAAAATTTCTGCACAAAGCGTCGTAAGCAAGGATCGATCCAACCGAGTCACCAACAAATGAAATTTGTCCAGCAAATCCTCTGCCCTCGTCGCTCTTAATGAACTCCTGATAAATCTGATTAGCTCCATTGACAACTTTATTAACAGCATCCTGATACTCAGGCATTGAGCTTGCCAACAGAGGTATTGCCCCAATGGGAATTGTATCGTGTGTAACATGACGTGTATCAACACAGCTTGGTGATACATCGAAGCTGTAAGGACTTAAGCTGGATAATATACCAAGTCCCTCTGTGCATATTGATGGACAAGATACAAATCTAATGGCGATATGGCCAACCATACTTGGATAATGCTGTCTCATTACTGATTCAAATGCACCACGAAATGTCGTTACATCTGATTTTTTAGCTGTTAAATCAACATTAGCATCCAGAACACTACCAGCATGCATAACAATTAGTAATACAGTTGTACGGCATGGCTGATGATGAGTTGGTGAATGTGTTGGTGATGGTGGACACGATACATCAATACTTGCTGATGATCTTATTTGCAGTCTTTTACTATTTCTCTCGCTTGCTACACGCTGTAGATAAGAATGTGAAAATATACTGTCATCTTGTTTAACTGATTGTGCTGCTGTTGGTGATGTTGAGTCATCTTTTTCGTTTAATAAATCCAGGGAACTCCATTTTGCCAATGTCGTATTGTCTCCAAAGTCTTCTGGAATTTCATTGAAATTCGTTAAATGAGGTTCAACTAGTTGGTAAGGGGGTTTTAGGGGATTATTTTGGAATACGAGGAAGGTGGGGAAATTTTTGGGGAAACGTTTTTGTAGAGGCAAATTAGAGCTACAAAGGAAAGGTCAATACAATTTTCGGGGAAAATTGAACACAGAGAAAGGAAAATGTGTTGATCAGCTTTCGGATAGTGGAAATTGAATAATTAAATTTTTACTATCATCGATTTTACAAAATATATCTCAGAGTCTATGGGAGATGGAATTTTTTTTACTAGAGACCATTCTTTTAGTTCAACTCTTTCCTCTACGAAAAAGGTCATCACCAAAATGTGTCCATCTTCCATAAATACCAAGATATTCTGTAAAAACTGAAAGACCAATTACTTACATAATTTTTATGATTCTCATTTTGTCATGAGTTTTCTTGAAATATCTCGGAAATTAAGGGAGATAGAGTAATTTTTATAGAAATCTCTTTGTTAGCTTTTCATTCCGCTAAACGTAAAAAGTTTCTATAAAAAACTGTCTAATTCCCGCAAGCCCCGAGATATTTTGCTCTTATTCGTTGAAAAACAAAAACCTGGGAACAATAGTTTGAAGCATTTGCGTGCAATCATCTATCCTACCTCTTCGAATCGTGGGTATAAGCATCCCAGCAGCTTGTGAGTGTGCACAAAAATAAAACATTCTAACAATGATACTAAAAAAAAAAAACAAATATTTATTGTTCTATCTTCGTTTTTTTTTTAAATTCCGATGAATTGAGTAAAAATAATAAAAAATTGTGATGCATGATTATTATTACATAAACATATTACGAATATATATCAATTCGGGCTAATTCCGTGTGCCATGCATGTAAAAAATCCTGATTTTAGCACAATTAATTATTATTTTTTATTATGAATATACATTACCTTGACAATCGAAAAATTCATCTTCACTTCCTGATTCAGATTCACGTACGATACTCTCCATTCTCCAATTAGCCATTTGAATATCAAATGATTTTGCTGAACTTGGTGAATTTAATATTTGGCTATTTCTTTTCCATAATTTCTTTTGTTCTGATTTGTCTTCTGATGCTTTCGAACTAGTACAAATAATAAAAATCATGATTATTAAATATTTAATCGTAAAATATTAGTAGTAGCAGACATCAGATAACTTTCATTATTTAAATTTTTTAGCAAATAAATTCATGTTGAGAGAAGAAAAAATATGCAAGTGTAGAAAATTCGAGAAAACTACAAGTGCGATTTCTCAAAATATATATTTTTTTTTAAATAATTTTGTTGTTCAAAAAAATTCAGAAAAATTATGAGATATATGATAATTCAATCATCATGATTTTACCTTGGTGCTAAAAGTTGAGTTGGTGAGTCGTCAGGTGTGGCATCACCCTCAGAACTAACATTAGTATTAATAATAGGAATGTCAGATGGTTTTCTAATGGACGGTGGACTCTGTAAATCTTCATTTTTTTCAATACTTCCAAGTGTAGCAGCAAGGGTCTTAGCAACATCAGCATCTTGCGGTGTATTACCACTATTAACTTGATTACAATTATTATCATCATCATCATCGTCCATGGATTCACCTCTTTCTGCTGCTTCAATTGCTGCCATTTTTTTCTTCAATGCCTCTTGTGTTTCCCTTTCAATTTCCCGTATATCCTCCATTGTTAAACCAATCCATTCGTCTTGCCATGCCCATGCCTGTCTGTGTGCTCTGACCATTGTTTTTCTAAGTGCTATGTCATGGATGAATTTTTCAAGCTTCGTTTGCATACCCCAGTAACGAAACTCAACTCTGCACAACTTGTAAGCACACATGAGTGATTTTCCTGTCTTTGTTGGTTGGCTCTTTCCCTTAAAGTTTATTAATAGATAGTTAGTTCAGTCAAGAGAAAGTAATTAACATTAACGAGAAGTTTTATTGATTTTATCTATTTTTAAAATTGTTATTGAGATATAAGGCAAAAATGGAAGGTTGAAAGTTAGATGCAAGAGGTAAATTTCAGATGGTAAATACAACATGACCTATTTATCTCTTCTAATTATCAATATTTTAAATTTTTTAATAATATCAAAAATTCTAAAAAAAGCTCAAATGTCGAAATAAAATTGATTGTTTTTTTTTCAGCAATTTCCCTTTTCGAAAAATGAAAGAATAATCAATTATTTACCTTAACTTCTGCCCAGTATTCCTCTAACCATTGCTCATTCAATGGACCTCTTCCTGATTTTTCAGACGAATAAATTTTTGGATCCTCCTCTCTAACATAATCAGTACCAAATAATTGATCTTTAACAATATCAATAACATCAACAACACGATTACGTAAATCACTTCCAGATAATTTGAAAACATTGTCCTGATGTCCATTATCAGGAAAATAATATGTTTCAATTTCAACTGAAAATTTTTCAAATAATGGACATGTGTAACGTGTTTTAGTGTATGGATAGGAATTCCATGCCTCTTCTTTAGCAGTTAATGCTGATTTTGGTAGTAAACTTTTGAACCAACTTGGTAAATGTGAACCAACGTGATAAATTTTGTGGGTATATTGGCCACTACCACCTGGTCCATCTGTGTATGGGATATTTTCAATTATTTCTACACCACTGCCAACACCTTTGCTTTCTTCTCTCGATTTTTTCTGCAGAAAAAAGAAAAAAATGAAAAAATATTTCAGTTTCGAGGAGAGATTTTCGGTTTTTTAAAAATACCTCGGAAACGGTGAGATTTAGGAAAAATTGTTAAGAGACCTTTTTTGTAGGTCATAAAATTTCCAACAAAAAAGGCCTCTTGTAGATTTTCTTTAAATGGAACAGTTTCGGAGATATTTACAGAATTTCAGTTAGGCTTTGTAATTCATTAATTTATTTGTGGAATAAGGTTTTTTTGTTCATACTCACTGCTATCATATACAACTGAGCGATTCTGTACTCCTCTACCGTCAACGGCAGTGGTATCCTGTACTCTTTTATCAACATGTTTGCGGTTTTGTCATCCACGAAGTGAAATCATTTCTGCAGGCAACAAAGAACAATTAAATGTCATTCGAGTTTCTGACATTGATAAATTTTCAGCGTAAATTGGTTCTTACGAAATATCTAGAAATTTTTTGGGGATAAAGTGATTTTGGTAATGATCTTTCATGGGAAGTTACTTTTTCTTCTATAAAAAAAGGTTTTACCGAAATTTTCCTCTCCCATAAATTCCAAAATTCAAGAAAAGATGAAAATAACTTATTCATTTATTTTTTTTTCCTCATTTCTAGTGTCAGATTCGTTTCAAAACATCTCAACAATTAAAGTAGCCAATTTTTTTTCCCATTTTTTTAGTGTTTTTCAAAGGCCTGTAACTCTGCGAAAAATGATTGGATCGAGATAAATCCAAGAAGAAATCAAAAGTCAAAAGGTGCATCCTTTAACAATCATTTTGAAAAATGGGGAGAAAAATTCTGCTCCTTCAATTGTTTTGCATAAGTAAGATCATTTTTTTTTGCAAGAAAAATCGGATTTATAAAAAAGTATTTCCTCGAAAATTCTCTATTTTCCACTCTTAAAAAAATCCACTTCACCAAATCATTTCCCAATTCTTCCTCAACATGATTAAATAGATTCGTTGATTCCCCCAAATGTATTCGAACTCGAAAACCACAAAATTACAAGAAGAAACAAAAAAAAATTAAAAAATAATTTTATTCATTGAACTGAAGACTTAGAAACACCTGTTCGGCCCCCAGAGGAATTCCCTTGTATTCTTACCTTGTCCCTAAAACCTCCAATTACCCCCTCCACCCCTCTAATCCACAACATCCAGTCTCATCCCCTTATCTCCATTTTTCCCTCGAAAACTGCCTCGAAACAAACAAAATTCACATTCTCCTCAACAAAAAAAATTCATCACAGTCCAATTGAATTAATAATTAATGAACCACAATCAATTCGAAATTCACAGTGATCACTAATTGTCACGCTCGTTGAAGAGCCACTGGAGTACATTCAGCATAACAGACAAGTGCAAAATGTTATTTTCCATTTGAAAAAAAGACTTCAGAGTCTGCGCAGAGAACCACAAAATTCTTTATTTTAATGAGTGACTGAAATTTCCTTTGCTCTCGTTCTCAACGCTTTATTAACAGCATTTTGCCCCCTTTTTTAATTTATAAAAAAAAAGGAAAAGCAGAAGAAAAAGGGGTCATGAGTACTTGGCTGATGTTGAAGAACTGACTATGTTGATTATCAAAAGCCACCGACAGTTGAATTCACAGTGGCTAGTATCATTCTCTGTGTAACAACTTCTAGGCACAAACTATTCTCATATTGATCGTATTCCACGAGGTCTCCCGGTGCGCAGATGCAATGAATACCAAGGTGTCGCCAGGTACTGCATCCAGTAGGTGATGAGTACAATATCATTATTCTTCATTTAGTTGTTTTTTTTTTAGTTATTATTAAAAATTAGTTTCGATCGATTAATTTGTTTGCTCGCGAAATTTCATTTTTTTCTTGCATTTTGTTCAATAATGCAATAAATTGATGAGAGAAAGGGCTACTTTTGGATAGAGCTTTTTTCGTAAAAAAGGGAAACTGCAAAAAAACATTATTACAGAAATTATTGTATCTCCTGGAGATTTAAAAATATTCCATGGGAATTAACGACTTGATGAGAATGTAAACAATAGCATAATTCACGGTTTCTAGTTTTCGAGAGCCTTTTTTCGCCGTGCTGAAATTGTTCTCTATGAAAAAAAAAAAATTTTTATGAAAAATTCTCCATCTTCTACAGACGCCGAGATATTCCCTTAGAGATGATGATGAGATGAAAGAAACCCATCTCTTTTCTTTCCAAAAAACAAATTTCCAATGAAATTTGTTTTTTTTTTCTTGTTTTTAGGGGATAATTCGAAATCCATTTTTAGGGAGCTTTTTTGTAGAGAAGAGAAGCTGCAGAAAAGATTATCACAAAAAATTACTGTATCTCCCAGAAATTACGAGATATTCCATGAGAATTAACGAATGGATGAAAATGTAAAAAAATAGCATAATTCGTGTCAGTTTTTACTGAGTATATCTCGAAAACTATGAGAGATAGAAAAATTTTTGTAGAAACTTTAATTGATGCTCTCTAATTTTTTTTCTATAAAAAAAGGTTTCATGGAAAATTTACTATTTTTTATGGACTCCGAGACATTCCCCGTAAAACTGAAGAGATCAAAGCTTCTTATCTCCTCTCTTCCAAAAAGAAATCAAATTTCCAGTAAAATTTTATTTTTTCTGCGTTTATTGAATAATTGGAAATCTATGAAAGGTAAGACAATCTTTGTATAGATATTTTTCGTAGAAATGAAAAGCTACAAGAAAGATTATTGCAAGAATTACTGTCGGAGATTACGAAATATTTCATGAAAATTAACGACTGGATGAAAATGTAAAGGAATTGCATAATTCTTCACTGAGAAAAAAAAAGTTTGTTGTCGGAAAATAGACTTAGTTGTAGAAAGTTTACTTCACTCTAACAAATTTGGATATATCTACATGTATATAGATATAAAAATGGCGAAGGAAAATTTTGTTATAAAAAATTTTTTTTTGTCATAATAATTTTTTTTAGTGGTGAGATGGAGAAATTTTCGTGAGAATCTCTTTTGTAGTCCTTATTTTTTTCCCTGCAAAAGGTTCTTGTGAAAGTGCCTCATTTCCCATAGATTCCGAGATATTTTCAAAACACTAGTGAGATGAAAAAATCGGATCCTTTCGTCTCCTAAGCAATTCACTATCATTGACTCCGTAAATTTTGCAAACTCTTCAACTCCCACTTCAGATGCAATTAGCAATATAATTCAGAAAAACTCATTATAACCTTCATTTATTCATGCAAATTACATTTTTTTATTGCCACAAGGAACTATTGTTCGGCGTGAGGATCGGGTACTTCGTAGCCATGAGGAGGAACTGCATTACGTTCTGGATTATGAAATAATCCGTGATTACCATCGCCCCATGGAAAAGGCTTCATGAAAAAAAATAAATTAAGCATTTAATCAACTAGCATTGACTTTGATTAAGAATAAAAACTGCATGAGAAAAATGATAATTAGACGCGTAGATAATTCGCAATCTCTCTCTTCGTTCATTCCTAAACGATAATGAATTGAGGAAAATGCTTCAGGTAGAATCCCAGTAAATTCGAGTACAGTTGACCCCTTATTTTTTTGATGCCATATCAAAGACGATCGTTTTTTACATTTCTCCGAATTTTTTCATAATTTTTATTTGGGTATTTTATGAGATATGAATTATCAAATTTATTGAAAATAGCGGTGGTGAGAATGAAGCGTTCTAAATCGGACTGAAATAATGAAATACTAAAAAATCACACAGTTGACCAATTATTTAAAACCAATTGACGAAGAGAGCAGCATTTTAACTGAATAATCGAAGAAAAAAAACATTTAATTCTCCGTATAGTTATTAAAAAATTTCAATTAGAAGGTAGTCGTAACTATTTGCCTCTCTCTCTCTATCTCATGCATATGATAGGAGATTAGTAATGTGAACAAAAATCGAAAAAACAAATAAAATTATATTGACAAGCTGAAGATATGACTTTTGAATAGTTTAATCTCCTTTTCGGGTCAATTGAAATACATTTTTTCGAAATTATCAGTAGTTAATTGGAAACTAATCTACGAATCCTCATTTTTTGTTTCATTGACCTCCCTCTGGGATACTACCTTGAACAAGGAGAATGATGATACTGGAAAGACTTGGCATCTGACAATTTCTTATTTTCTTTTCTTAAGAAATAAATTATTTTTGAGAAATGAAGAATATGCAATAGTCGAAATTCAAGAAACTATTAGTGCATATTTCTTTCAATATTTTTTTTTGTTATAATTGAGGGTGAATGGTCCAGAGATCAAACAGATGAGACTCGTCAGACAACAGTGATCGAACATGAGAAATTCGATAGTTACTAATAGATTTAACAGTTTCATAGGTTTTTATATGACTTTATGAACATTATATTGTATTTCGAAGATGAGAAAAACGATATTTTGCTGGATTACCAATTCTTTCCAGGATAAATACGTTAAATCGTTTGATCACTGGATGAACTAGTTCGAGTACTGATCAATTCACCCTATTTGTTTGTGAAAGAAAACGAAAAATTGTCAACTGTGTGCTAATTTCATTACCATCGAAAAATATTCGTTTTTTTCAAGGCAAAAACCTGTGTCCCAAGCATTTGCCTCTATTTTCAATATTTTTTTTTAATATTCGCAATCAACTAAATGACTGAAATAAAAAAAAACTCATATTTCAATTATTCATCTCGATTGGCAATTATCTCAGGAAATAATAGAAATATCGAAATTTCGAAAAAATGTAAATTTCCCACACGAAGAGATGAACAACGAGTTTTCTCCATCTCCAATAACTATCTCATTAAACTCAATAGAATAAAAAAAAAATACCTTAGCCCTGATATACATGTATTCATATGGTTTATATTCAGGTCTTGGCTGTACATCATTTTTCAAATTCATCATAGTAACGGCAATCGTGAATAGTACAACAGGAATTGAACCAAAGGTTGCTAATTTCCACAATTTCTCTTTGGCTCCTAATTCTAAATTGGATAAGAGACATGATGGCGTCAAAATCCTTGATAAAATCAAATTTCATGAATTTGATTGAATCCAATTAAATTTGGCATTTAATTGGATTTACATGAATATCAATCTTGTCTTGATGAAATGATGAATTTTCCCGTTCATTCGTTTGGAATGGAAAATTTAATTGAATTCATTGAATCATTTTTCCCCCTTCGTTTGGCTCTTTTGATTGAGCTGCATTGATGAATTCATTAATTCCCATTTTTTGCGAAAAAAGAGATAAAAATTAAGGTTATTTTTTTTTAATAGGGAAAGAAGTTTTTTTGAAAATTCATTCAATTGCCAGATTTATTTAGAAATTTATTTTTCATCAATTTTTTTATTTTTTCCGTAATACCTTCATCATCGGCACAAAATGGTCCGGGAGGCGGTGGCTTGGGACAAAGTGGTACTTCAGGTGGACAAGGACATGGAGGAGGACACTGAGGCTCACAGGGACTCCTCAGAGTCTCGCAGGAGCTCTTAACTCTACTCTCTTCAGTTTCACAATTCTTTAAATTTTTAGGCGACGTCGAGAGTCTCATTACTCGTGAAACACACGGAATACGTGACATGTCAACGTAACAGTTTAATTTCATGTTTTTTTTTTTATGATGATGACTCCTGAATTTATTCGAAATTTCATGGAATTTTTTGTCATTTGTTTTTTTTCTTCTTTTTTCTTTTTTTTTCTGCTATCGAGGTTTTCAAAAAGGGGTCGTGACGCCTTCAAAGTGGATGATATAATCGAGAGGACGAGTAATACAGGGAAAAAGAGGCAGGAAGCCTGACAAATGTTACTATTTGAATATAAGCCTTTTCACTAGATTTTCATGAAAAGTTACGTAATTTTATACTTTTCATTGACTACAGAATATCATAGAATCTGGAGAAGATGGAGAAATTTTTTTTACAATCTTTTTTGTGCCTCTGATTTTATACTACAAAAAAGGTTCTGCAATTTTTCCTATATTCCAAAGATTCTGAGATATTTTAGAAAAACTCTTTTTACTCTGAAATTGACTTTTCTCGTATCACTATTTCACTTTTTGTTGTGAAATATCTTGGGATCTATGATAGACATCGAAAATTTTACTGGTATCTTCTTTATAGCGAAAAATTAGCGGTAGAAAATAGGTATTAAGGGGTAATGAAAGACCCAGAGAATTGTAAATTTTCGAACCCATCGTTTAGAAATAATTATTAATTTTTTCATGAAATAACAGAAACACAGTCTTTTTAATTATTTTCTCCAGTTGTTCACAATCGTTCACGATGAAAATATTTATAAATATCGTCAAACAATTAGTTTAGAAATTCCATATATATGAGGCCTCCCAAGACCCTCTAACAAAAATTTCTAATTTTTCTACAGATTGATAGATATTTCATGAGAATGAATAACGAAACAGAAATTTGAAAAATACGAATATGAAGTTTGAAGAAGGAATGATTTTATTTTGTAACAATCTTCTTCAAAATATTTCGAAATTCAAGAGGAATAGAACAATCTTCATGGCGATTTCCTCTGCAGCTCTTAAAATTATCTACAAAAAAGGGCTTCATGAAAATTGCTCTATTTCGCTTACATTCCGAGATATCCTGAAAAAATTGATAGTGAAACGAAATTGATTTGTCTGAAAATTTCAAAGTCGTTGAGAAAATAACATAATTTGAATTTTTCAATTTTTGCTGAGTACCCCATAATCTATGGGAGACGATAAAAAATTTCACTATTACTTTTTCGTAAATCGAAATTCTTCCTACAGAAAAGATTTCTACTAAATTTTTTAGATTTCCCATGAATTCCAAATATTTCCGGAATTCCATGAAAACTGATTCTTCCCGAAGCCCAATTTCTTTCATTCCACAGTTCCAATTTCCTTCTTGAAATTCCAACCATTCCACCGAATCTTTTTTCGTAACGAAAATTCAGAGCTTCAAAAAAAGCTCTAAATTTTTTTCCTATTTCCCGGAATCTAAAATATCTCCATAAAAAAATGTTCAAATTGAATTTGCTCCACTTATCTTTATTGTCACCATAAAAAAAAGTTTATAGTCAAAAACGGTAACTTTGATCGTTAAATCAAGAAAAGACATGTACTTGAGAATTTAAATGCAGATGCTCAAAAAAAAAAAAGAATCAAGCGAGCCGTTGATCCTTAAAGGGTAGAATTGAATTTGCCTTGCGCGTCAACCTTTGACATTTCAAGTGGGTCGAAGTTGAGACTGATAATACCCCAGCTTCAACAACGCTCTAAAAATCATCTCTCTCTCTCTCTCTACCATTCAAAAAAAAAAAAAAAACGAACCCTTCCAATTTTCTTCCCTCTGCCCATACAAATGTGTGAGCTGAGAAGATAAAGCCTAGTAATTCTAGTTCGCACAAGTAAAAAATTCCAGATGGGTCAGACATATTTTAGCTAAATCGATTTCCAACGGTAGAATTTCATTCTCCCTCTGTTTCAAGCAATTTCGAAATGCTGGAATAACTCCTCGGCTGGAATTATTTCACGCAACCAATGACGTCACGATGTGAGAGAGAGACGTGCGACTGTGACGTCAAGGAGGCGCTCGGGCCAAGGCGGCCAGGCAAGTTTCTCTCCCCTGGCTGATGAAGTGGAGGGGGAAAAACAGTCGAGGAAAAAAAATAAGGAGAGTCATTAAAATCCAATACGCAAAATATTTATACATTTTAGCATGCTAAAGTATATTGCGTATGACGCGTATCTTAATTGCGGTTGATAGAGGGAATTTTTTTAAATGAGAAATATTCAGCGCTTCTAGTGGAAAAACTCTTCGATTTAATGTCTTTTTGTAATTTCATTACTTAAAGAGGTGTGCTTTTATAAATGATTGAAATGAAAAGTATATGTCTTTTAACGTCGATTTTGAATAATTGGAGAAACTAGGGATGAAAATTCGTTTGGATAGAAAATATTTGTGGAGAAAAGACAAATATTTAATTTTCTGAATATTTTTTCAGATCTTCAACCATTTTTTTGGGGAAATTTTTCTTCCCAGAAATAACTTGATACTTTTATTATTCATTTTGAATTCAAATGGACTCGAAAATGTAAATCGAGATGAAGTACTTTTGCCTCTGACATTTCAACGATTTTTCCGATATTTACGTAATAATCCATCTTTTTATGAAAGAACTGAATAAAAAAAAAATACGGTATATTTTATTTCCAATTTGAATAACTGGAGAACCGGTGAAAATGTAGAAAACCAGTTCAAAGAAAAAATGTTAATTTCTTCAAAACGAAAAATTTTTGAATGCAACGTTTTTTTGAATTGTCAATATTTACATAACAATTGATCTTTTCACAGAACATTTGGGAAAAATAATTTCCAAATAATTTATTTGAAATTCAAATGACTCAAAAATTGTTGGAAACATGAAAAACCCATTCACCCAGAAGAAAAAATCGTTTTTTACCTACAACCGATCTTTCCAAAACTGATTCTTAATATAAATTTTTTTTTTTTTTAAATCAAATTTCATAAATTATCAAAGATCAAAGCTAAAAAATTCATTCCTAAGAATAAAATTTACAATAGCTTCACATGTTACATGTAAACAAACACGTGGATGGAGTTTAAATATAGTAGCCTCCGCCTATCTACCTTTAAACCTGATGTGCTCGGCCAAGTGTCAAGGACACTTTCAACAAAAAAAAAAATGAAAAAAGAGAGCAAAAAAAACGTGACACAAAAGCCGATGAGATTAATTACATATCGTATTTTTTTTCCCAATGCCTTTGAAGAACTTCATTTCGAAGAGTTTCAAACTGATAATAATTTTTCTTTCATCGCTGATAATATTTGGTACTCAAACCAATTCTTTCCGTTAAAAAATATTCGAATTATTGAAAATCATTAGAAATTTAAAATCCACTGATAATACGCACCAATTGTCAATGATTTGATTGGACACTTCCTCTTGATTGTTTTTAATTAGAAATCACAATGTTATGATTTCATAGTCACTGTGCGCACGTTTGTCGTACTCAGTTCGTCTCTGTACTGTCTACAGCAGAGGTTTTACTAGTAATACGAGCCACTGTGGAATGCATATATGTCTCCGCCTCCACAATACACATATATACATGGTATCACTAATATCAGTTGGTAAAATAGTTCAATCGATGTTTAAAGAAAGTTTTTTTTTTTTTTTAATAAAAATCTTCAATTTTTTTTAGAATTTTTTAAAATTGATTGTATTAATTGAAGAGCGTGGTATTGTGGTGGGATTATTTTGGCAGGAGTTATTTTGAATTTTGAATGGAAAAATTCGAGAACGGGGAACATTACGAAAATCGAAAGATGTCGTTGAGAGCCGCCAGCAACAGCCTGCAGTCGACAACGCAGACTGCAACTGGACCAACTAGAGAGTTAGCAGATAACTTCAATGATAACGATGGCCATCCCAATAAATCTCTGAACACGAATGATCCATACCAAATTTTTTTCTGTAAAAAAATTCATTAGGAAATTTTTCATATTGTGCAGCAAGAAAAAGACCGATACCGTCAATGACCCAATTAATGCCCCCAAGAGACCTATTCTGCCACATATCTTTCATATAAAAATTATATCTTCTCATAAATTCAAATTAGATTTTTCGTCGAAAAAATTTAGGGTCTGGACTATCATTTACACTAATTATTTTCCTGAACTAATGATAAAAATTATTTAATTTATATTTTTGAAAATATATTGCACATGGCCCGATTCATGCCACCATGGCCTGATTTCTGCCATAGAGAGTCCCAATAATTGCCATCAATTAATTTCCATCACTGGTCGTTATTTTTAAATTATTCGTCAATTTATATGAAAGTCCAATGATTTTGCTAATAATCAATACAATTTTCGATTTATTAAATACTTAAATTTCCTCAATATCACAAATTGAACTGATGAGGCACTCTAATCCCATATGAAGAGCTTTAGGGCTTTATCTTGCTGAGCACGCTGGTCGCATTTAACGGATTAATCTTAGAAATATATCTAGTAGAGAAATATCGGATATTTTGATTGTCCGGTGTCCTCAGAATTTTTTTCTAGCCACTGTTATCAATTACTTAGAGTTGAGATTTCGAATCAGTTCAATAATCACGAAAATTTATGAAAAGTGGTATTAATTGGGCTGATGGCATTAATTGGGCCATTGACGTTATCCGAACGCGAAGAAATTGAATCCTTCTTTTTTATCACTTCACTAACTTGTTCTACATTTTAGAGCAAATGGTTCAATGATTGAATGACATTATTCAAAGATTTATAATTAATAATTTTATATTCACTCAAGTGGAAGATTATATGAATCATAGATCCTAGATCTTAGGACAAGGAAATATGATTCTTAAGGTAGTACGGTCGAATTGGGGTTCACGTCTAACACCATGATTTTTTGCATTCTATCGAAAGAGCTGACTTTGCTCTACATATCTGCAAAATTTTGGATTGATTCCCCGTGTAGTTTGGGCGTAATTAATTAATAATGTAGTATTACACTTATAGCGATATCTTGAGGATAGTTAATTTTACCAAAAAAAACTATTGAGACATTTCTTCTTCCAAATTCAATTTCCTATTTTTTTCATCCCAAACGTTTTCTTCCCCCATCAATATTTTTCGAGTTATTGCGTTCGAACGCGAAAAATTCTCTATTTTTATTTTTTTTCTGCGAACGGTTCGAAGATACCTTTCTTATCGGTCGCGGAAAAAAAATAAAAATAGAAAATTTTTTGCGTTCGAACGCAATAACTCGAAAAATATTGTCGGGAAAAGGAAATGTTTGGGATAAAAAAAATAGGAAATTGAATTTAGAAGAAGAAATGTCTCTATAGTTTTTTTTGTAAAATGAACCATTCTCGAGATATTGCTATAAGTGTAATACTACATTATTAATTAATTACGCCCAAACTACACGGGGAATCAAGCTAAAATTTTGCAGATATGTAGAGCAAAGTCAGCTCTTTCGATAGAATGCAAAAAATCATGGTGTTAAACGTGAACTCCAATTCAACCGTACTACCTTAATTAGTACATAAAAATACAGGTCTCAGAAATTCAAATGCTGCTTCAAGCACTGAGCGCCTGTTCACAAAAAAAAAGCCTCAATTCCATTGTTAAAGCCACCAACAGATGCCACTAGCCATCAACGACTGATTCGCGCGTGAATATCGGGGCGGGGGCGAAGGCAAATCCTATCAAAACCTTCGAGTGACTCAGTGCTCCAATACACAATGCGTGTTTGACAGCCGTGGAATCCATGAAAAAATTCGCATAAAATTTCATAAAAATGATGCGCTGTCATGACACAATCAAGCAATTCTGTTGAAATAAAGTAGCAAGTAATTTTCTTAAAAATCATTTGAATATCGTGAAAATTATTTTTTCATCAACGAAGTGTGTATTGGAATTAATATGGGAGAATGGTCAGACACGGGATTATTCTACTGCTGCTCGTACTGCCAGGTAATTGAAACATGGAACCAAGGATTCTCTACTTGTCTAGAGGCCGATCGATCCTTCGCTCCTATCTGATCTGCCCCATTATTTCACGTTATTTAATAAATAAAATTAAAAGAAACATTGATTTTACGTAAACGCAGATTATGAATTTCCTTTCTTCAATATTTTTTGATTTCGTAGTTTATCTTGTTTTTTTTTTTTTTTAAATAAATTCTAAGGATGTACTCATAGGTCCGGATATTAGGTAATGCCTTTTGCAAACTAGACAATTGCTTATTCGGCGTGAATGTTAACGCTTTATTTCGTTATAGTGATAAGCTAATTGTTTACAGTTAATTGTTTCTTCTCACGTTTTCTACCCTTTTTTTTTTCATTGTAATCAGGTGAATTATTCGCCAATGCTAATGGAAATGAGACACGTGACATTGTGAAGTGATGTAAATAAATCTTTGGGAATGATCTTATCACTGAGGAAATTGAATTATGGTGATGCTGAGGAGAGAGAGAGGAGTGGGAGTGTTTATAGGCTGAGAGAATTTTTCACTTTTTTTTTTTTAATTTCAAAGAGGGCCACTTGGGGATAATTGAGTTTAGAGGCATTTAGCAGGGGACATTCCTGCAGATCATAAATATGAATGAATTCCTCCAAAAAAACGTTTTTTCAAAACATTTTCACGTAAAGCTCAAGTTCTTCAAGATGTTTACGAAAAAAATAGGAATATTCGAATTTTTTCATTGAATGCTAATACCTCGCAGAACATCGCAGCTATAAAAAAATGCATGAAACACAAAATGTTCATCTTTTCAAGACGAAAATTTCATCTGTTGGTCATTTTTTCCTATCTTTAACAGCTTCTCTCGAATCTCGTCTCGACGACAAAGAGGAAAAAACACTTAGAAAAGGAGAATGATTGAATTTATTCAATAAACTTGATGTGATCATTCTCAAGGTCATCATGCATTCGTGCTGAATGCTCTTAAACATTGCACGAATGATGAAGAAAAATACGTGCAACTGATGCACTTTATCTTTACAGAGAATATATAGAAGAAGTTAGAGAAGTAATAAAGTCCAGATGAAAGAACCTGAGAGAATTTTTTGTTTACAGGATGGCAGGAAGCACTGGGCCTGGAAGAAATCAGGACAGTCGAAGTTGATCTTGGTGCAAATTTAACTGTAGCATGTACCAGCGAAGATGTGGCCGATCATTCACGCAACAGTACCAATGTCATGTGGGTCAGAGAGGGACGTGAGGACAAGCAAATACAAAGAATGAAAATTGGACAGAATAGAGCACTTCAGCTTGTCAATGTTAGTGCTGATGATGCTGGAAGTTACTTCTGTACACTGGACAATGATAATGGAGCACAAAAAACGAGAATCAACATTCAAGTCAACAGTAAGAAAACAAATTTAATTTGTAATTCACTCAAATGTTGTGACCAAAAAAATCCGAAATTTTCAGAAGAATCGATTCTATTCTATCATCAGTTTCTTAAAAGAATATCTCGGAAACTAAGGGAGATAAGGCCGTTTTACCGAAATTCTTCCTATAGAAAATTTCAAGAGCTACTAAAATTGATTACAGCACAATTGCTCTATCTCGCCAAGTTTCTGAGACATGCTAAAAACAACTAATAATGGAATAAAATTGTCTGAAAATTTCATATTTTTTAGAAAAAGAGGGTTTTCATTGTTGTTTATGAAACATCTCAGAATCCGTGGGAAATAGCGTTGTTCTGCTAATTACGTTTTTTTCGTAGCTTTGATTCTCCTCAACAAAAAAGTATTGATCAAAATTTCCCTATGTCCCCTAGATTCCGAGATATTGCATGCAATTGATAATTCAAAGATTTTGAAAAATCGACTAACATGAGATCGTGTAATTTCCCTGAGGACCCCTTTTGCTGCTCATTTTTCTTCACAAAAAAAGGTTTCCCCCCTCTCCCCGCAATTTTTTTATCCCCCTCAGATCTTGAGATATTCCCGAATCGAACTCAAGGTGAAACCATTTTCACACTAGAAAATTAAATCGTCTCCTCAGAAACAATAGGGCGTAAGTGCTATGCGTATATACAGTCACTTACGCCACTTTGTTTCTAAGATGATGAAATGTTCTTCCACAATACTCACTATTTGTTATTCAAATTTCAATTTTTTTTCCCATTTTCCATCAATATTTAGCTCCACCACCAGCACTCCACAATGTATGGGTAAAGCCATCAACAATATTGGCAAATATTCTTTGGGAAGTTAATGGAACTGGTGGTTATCCAATTATCGACTTCACTGCCGAGTATCGTCTGAAGCCAACCCCTGGGAAAGAGCCAGAGGAATGGAAACCCATTATTCCAACGCACATACCACCAAACTCTGTATGCATCGTTTAACAAAGCAAAAAAAATGAGAAATCATTTTTTTTCTTCTTCTGTTGAAGTTTTTATATTAATTTTTTTTTGTTTTTCTCACAGAGACAAATCGATGTTTACCATTTGGAGCCAAATACAACTTATTCATTTCGTGTTTGGGCAACGAACAGACTTGGTCGTGGTGAAATTGTCGAGGTAGAGGGACATACACATTTCACAGACGAGGAGAGAGGTGAGTGCTGATATTTTTACATTTATTCGGGCACTTGAAATGCTTTGGTAATAATAATTCTTTGAATCTGAGGCTCTGGTTAGACTGAAACATTGGCTCTACGAGGCAGTATTCTACTTCGAACGCTTCAAAAAAAATCTATTTTGGTGAATTTTTTATGAGATTATTCATAAAGATTTTTTTTTTCATACTTATTAAGCGTCGCCATCCAAGCAATATCGATGTAGGATTCGTTCGGTTCAATAAAGACATTCTTGGAGTCCATAAAAAAAAATCCATGTATTTCATGCACAAGAACATCATTTGAATACAATGTCTCGATGAGTAGGTGGATCTGCGCATCAAAATCTTGAAAATCGGACATCCGGAACAGGAAAATTGAAAAGTTGTAGGATCAAGATGAAACGAGCAATCGTCTGATCTAGAATGATCTTATAATTTTTATTCTGACCATATTTTTCTGCGTAGAAAAATTTTTAGTTTGACTGCCATTTCATTATTGTTGCATGTACATTCGAAATTCTAGTTCAAGTAATCGCTAGTGTTCTATTGAACTTAAAAACTTTTGAATTTTTCCGTTTCGGATGGCCCATTTTCAAGATTTTCACACCAGGTTATCCACTTATTGAATAATGTTTTCGTGTATGAAAAGTAGATAGAATACATGGAATTTTCATTTAATGCAATTTAAGAGTATATTTATTGAGCCTACCAAACCCAACATCAAAACAAAATATCTTCAGTTTTTTTTCGAGTGTTCGCACTAGAATACTGCCTGAGTTGATTCGTCAAAAAATTTGATGGGTCAAGAACAGATTTTTCGGTGGAGTGGAAGTAGTGAAATGGAAAAAATCAATTAATCGTAAATTCTGGAAGAAAATGGGATTTTGAAAATGAAAAAATGGCAAAATTAGTCATTTTTTATTAAGTTGATTGTTTTTTTATTGGGGCAAATGGATTGTATCGTAGCAGTTCCTGGGGTAGATTTTCCAATTTACCAATTGAAAATAATTTCCCGCAAAAATTTGAAATTATTGAAACCACAAAATGTAGATGAGATCAATAAAATCTCGGAAAAGCTGTAAATACACAGGGAAAAAGTAAGCAAAACAATAGTAATAATAAATTTTACAGAACTTGCTAAGCATCTGCTGGCAGGAGTTGAAAATTTCGACACAAGAATCTGGGTAGCTGCTGTAGGGATTGTTATGGGAACACTAATGGTCCTTGGTTTAGGTACATGTTACCTACTTTATCGTGAATGGAGAGTACCCTGTAAGCATTCACTTATTAACAATTCAATTAAGGGCTTTCGCTTCTACTCTGTCTCTTTTGATGCCCTTGCTTGAATTAAAGAAAAATGAAAAGAAAAACAAGTGAGTGAGTTTGTTATGTGCATGACAGAACAATAAAATAGAAGATTATTAGAAAATTCCTGAATTACTGAAAACAATAAAAATAATAATTCCATGAAAAATCTTTAGAAAAAGAAAATTCAATTTTTTTTTAACGAAAAAACGAAAAAAATTGATTTTTTTACCCACTTGACATTAGAGTTAGATTAGCGTTGCATTTAAGCAAGGGCATTTTCCTAGCTAATTCTTACGACTTATCTATGGCCCTGATCTCTAGCTTCACTTCTTAACTAATTAAACTCTAATCAAAATATTTAAATTAACATATTTTATTAATACTCCACTTTGTTATATTTCCCAGCTGCAAGCTAAGATAGTAGCCTTATTCTTACTAAAACCAAAATACTTTTTTTTAATTAATCTAATTCATTAGTTCTAACAATGAGACAAGGTGAAAGCAGATTTTTTTTGAGCTTGCCTCATTATTATTTACTGATAAATTGACTATTTTTATTCTCACCTAATTTTTAATCTCTTGCACTGAAAATATTCTTCACAAATTAATTTAAGCACTAATTAAGAATTGAAAAAGGAAGAAGGAATTTTTTTTTCAAGTATTTTACATAAGAATGAGTAATAGTGTAATGAAAATTAGAGAATTGAAAAAAAATAGAGCACTGAGGCCTAGATAACTGAAGACATATAGTTAAAAAAATATGAATGACTTAAGTGAATTGAATTTGATAATTAATTAATTAGTTTTGGGGGAGAGAGGGTAGAAGCCTAGGTAATTTGGCTCATGGCCTGGGCTAATGAAAATTAATTCGCTCCGGTAAAAATTTGCAGCGCAGCTGGAGGAACAGGAAGTGATTGAGCTTGTACCAAATATCATATTAAATCCTGGATTCTTCGACGAAAGAAGTGAGCGCATTCCACAGGATGAAAATTACAATACACACACGACTACGCGATTAAATAATAATACTGTTATTTTGCCGAGACGCCTCTAGCGATTATTTATTTAAATGTAATTAACACTAGTGGATGAGAAAATTGTCAATTCACTTTCTTAAATTTTTTTTTTCTTCCGTAAAACAGATATTTATTGTGCTAATGAAAATAGCAGACATCTTGAAATTTTTAGTGTTTTTTTTTCTTGACAAATTAATTATTTTGAGAATATGAAAAATATGCATATGTAGAAAATCCAAAAAAACTACAAGAGCAAATTTTTCACATAATTTTTTTATGATCGTTAATTTGTTTAAAAAAATTCTAAAAATTGTCAGATGCACGCTAATTTTCTTATCATTTGTTGTTTCTATTTAGTTATTAATTTTTTCTAATTTGACTTTTTATGGGATAATTTCTGAGAGGATCTTCTTCGTTGATCGAAAGAAAACGTCTAAGAAAGATCTGTACGGAAATTTTACTATTCTTTCTCTTCTTTAATTATCACAGAAAAAAATCATGAACACATGATTCTCTCATTCAACTGTGTAATTACACGTAATATTAACATTGCAAGCCAAAGAATTTGCGAAATAAATAAAACACAAAAATTTAGATGAAAATAAAAGCATCAGAGAATTTTTGAAAACTCAATAAATAAGAAAATTTGACAGTGTTGAATTTTTTAACAAGGGATTTTTTAACGCATTGTTGTTGATTTTTTTATTAAAAGAAAAAAAAACGTAAAAAAAATATATATAATGAAAGTGTTCAAACAAATTCATGGAACATGAAAAAAAGACTTTTTGCTATGTCACGCCGAATTTTTTTTCTCTTTTTTTTTTCGTTAAAGTAATTTAAATGTTAATAAGAAATAAACGGTCGCTCGAGGTGTTCGGCCGATGTTGTTATTTGTCGACTGCATTTTTTGATTAGGGAGAAAAAAAACATTTATATGGTAATTGTAAAATTTCTATGAGAATCTGGAAAAAAATCACGCAAATGATGAATTGAATGTTAAGAAGAAAAATCTTGAGAAAGACTGCAAATGTTCAATGAGAATTCCAGATTTTATTTTTTCATCATTTTCTGGAATACTCTCATGACAAATTAAATTATTGATCTGATTATTTATGAATTTCATCGCTTTTACTCAACTTTTCAAATAACCATTTCTCAATTGTAATTGCACTGAGATTTTTTTTTTAATGAGAAAATTGAATTTTCAATTTTCTGTAATTTCGTCAATTGCGCTGAAAAGATTGAGATTTTTTTTTAATTCTCATTCTCTTTACTAAAATGATCCAAATTTCGAAAATTTCAAAATTTAAGTTTCTCAAAAAAAAAAAGAATCAAACAAAATAATGAAAAAAAAAAAGTGGTAACCGAGAATGCGCTTTTGCTCTCGTCATTGGGCAGGAATTAATTTTCATTAATTAATTAAAGAAAAATGTCAAAGGCATTTTTTTAAATAAATATTTTCATTAGAAATTATCGAGCGAAAAAAAAATTGCAAAAAATTTTTTTACAATTTTTTTTTCCAATCGTTCAACAATTCTATTAAAAGAACTCATTAACAAAATAATCAATTAATTGCTTCAAAACAGATTAGAATTATTCTAAACACTTCCATGCTTGTCTCAGTTAAAAAAAAAACGTATGAAAAACTTTTCATTATTAAAAATGCTTTTAACGCGAAACCTTGAATGTCACACAAACGAGTTAATTAAACGAATGCCTGCACAATTTCACGTAAATAATTAAAGTATAAAATAATGAAGAAAAAAAAATTTGCTTATTGAAGTTAAAAGAAAAAAGAATCACACTAAATTTCTGCAACAGTTTTTAAAGTCTTGAGGAATGATTTTTGAGATGGTATTTTTGAAGAATTATAAAAAAAAAAAACAATAATTAAAAATACTTCACTCTGAATGTGGCATATCAGAATGGCTCAGTTGCAAGACATTTCAATCACAGTAAAATGTAAGAAAAAAAAGAAAATTAAGAGAAAAAAACATTTTTAAATAATTAATGAACAAAAATGTGTGAGACGATTGTGTTTGGAGGTGTGCAGGGTTCGAAGATTAACAAAAAAAATTAAGAAATTGAAAACCTACATGAAGGAGAACAATTTGGTAAATATTTTTCGAAAAATTCCATTTTTTTGGTTCATTGGAGAAAACGAGATGGGACTATTTTGGATTAAGATTGATTTTCCACAGATATTTCAGAATTGAAAAAAGAAGAGGAAATTTTTTTGAATCTAAAAATTTCCTCTTCCGTACATTTTTTATACAGAAAATGCACGAAAATTTGGCTATCTCCCATGAATTCCAAAATATTTCCAGAGAACTGTAGTGATTGAAAAATCGCCCTATCTCGTACACCATCGCTCCAAAATTAAAATATTTTTTTTTTTTTTCAAAATCCACAATAATTTACAAAGTCAAATAAGGTCCAAAGATTAAATTAATTTACTCCGTAGTTTTTCTAGATGAGAGAAAAATGTGAAAAAAAGGATTTTTAAATGGTTGTAAAGGAAATTGGTTGTTTAGAGGCTTAAGAGAATTACTAATAATTAACTGAAATAATTGAACCGAAAAAAAAGCTTCGTACTGTGCACTCTGTGTTGTGAATGGTATTTAAATAAACTACACTGCGCTATCGATGATTGAAAAGAAAGAATGAAAAAAAAAATAAATTAAAATAAAATTGGATAAAGTAATTGATGATAAATTACCTATATTTATATAGCCGAAAAAAAACGTAATATTTTAGCTGATAAGGCAAAAAGACAATTTTTTATATACGAAAAAATGGAAAAAAACTATATAACGCTGGTGCAATATTTATCTACATTTATTATACAGTTTCGATATTATTAGATGTAATCAATTGAGGTAAAAGGAGAAAAAATTATTATCTCATCTTCACGCTTGAATAGTCATGGCTTTGATGGAGGACAATAATTGTAATTGTCCAAATAATATAAAAAAGGAGGAAAATGATTGTTTACGTCAGTTTTTATTTTCGTTGAGAATTTTTTCATGAGGAATTAATTAAGAAAAAATGATTTTTCCAATGTTTAACTGTTGATAAGTCCATGAATAATGAGGATAGAGAAAAATAGTGGAGATGAAAATTTTTGAGCTTGAAAAGCCAAAAATATATCTCTACAATTTTTTTCTGTCCTAATTAATTAATTAATTCAAGGGAAATTCAAATTTCAATGAAGAAATGATCAATAACGAAAACTGACCTAATTTAACTAGTCGGATGAATAAGAACAAAGATTACAGATAAATGCAATAGATTATTTTGTATCAATTTCATTGCTTGAGCAGAAATTTGTCCAGTTGAATTTATGTATTCGAATTAAGATAATTAATTAGAATTGATTTTAATTGTTTAATGGTTAATGGTAGAAATTAGTGTTTAGTTGTGTCTAAAAATGATAAATGAGAACGAAAAAATGTATTATTCCATTCCAAAAAGAAAGAAAAAAATGATATTATTAGTGAGAAAGTACCAATTATGTATGTACCTGGGATTTGACCAATTTATGTTGTTATTAAATATTTAATTTTTATTTTTATTATTTTCTCACAATTTTATTTTCAATTTTTCCGTGAAAAGAATGAGAAAATTAAAGATAGAAAATGATGCTAGGCACATATCAGGAGTTTGCAGTGAAAATGCACAAAATTACAATTTCGAAAAATGATAATGAATGAAGGGTCAAACGAAAAAACAGTGATGGGAGGATAATTGTTTCAATAGGTTGTGACATCACAACGCAAAAATAAGGAAAGAATTATTGAATAATTTCGTTGAGTGGTTTTTGGAGAATAATTCGAAGAACTTGAATTGTTTCTCCAATCATGTGAGTGTGATTATATGATAAGCCTACTATTTACACTGTATTAATGTAACGTTGTATACAGCCAGTGTATTTTTAATGATATTAAGAAGAAAAAAAACATAATACTCGATAAACTCCAAGCCTTTTTCTTTATAATACTAGTAATTAGAAGCTGCATCAATTTTTCTTCCAAAAACAGCACGTTCTGATCATTTTCAATTGATTCCGTTTCACCTCTTTTAGTTTAAGGGGATCGAAGTTCAATCGATTTCAAAATTTCGATTAATTCACGTCAAAATTCAATTAATCGATCTCAAAATTTGACTAATTGAATTTCAGATCGATCGATAATTCGATTTCGTTTTGCCTGTTATAGTTGAGAGGGGGGGGGGGGGGGGGGTATATCACACAAATTGCCAATCAATCATTTTCGAAAATTAATTAATCGATGCGATATTTCGCATTTATTTCGAGGAATAGCATTCTATTCGATGAATCCGCTTCGCCTGTTTTAATTTGAGGAAATAGGTGAATAATAATTTTTTTACACTTAGAGAGTGAAGAACAGCCTTTTCTTCCTCGCTTCGCTGGGTTAGAAGTAGTTTTTTACTTGCTCGATACAGACAATATCGTATATGAATTTACTGCTTTCTTCCCTAGGTGCAGAATATACTCTTATCATTGATTTTGGACGATTACGGAAATTCATTAAGGGGCTTCTTTTGTAGCTCTTGAAATTTTCTACAAAAAGGTGTTTGTACATTTTCCTTTGCACCCACTCGTTTCGGAGATATTCACATTTCATTCCATCTCTTTCATTCGTGGATGGGAATACAGAAATTTTATGCTCTTTCTGTAGATATTTATTGTAAAAAATATTTTCATTCATTATTTGAAAAATTCATTAAAAAACAAATTGAACAGAAATTTTTCCAATACATTCATTGTCCTCATTTTGCCCCTCAATTCACCTCAAATTCTCAACTGCTTTCAAGAACAATTTGTGAAATGTTTTTGCATAATTCTTGTATCCGATCAGCGGGTGTAAATTCAGCAGCTAAAATTGCATTAGCAAGTGCAACAGTTTCCCTAACACTTCGAGCATTAATCCAAACTTTACCGTTCATGCCAACAGCTAATTCACAAGCCTGCTCTTTACCAATAGTATCGAACAATGGACTGTCTGGATTTAATATTTTTCTTATCAAATTCAATGAACAATTGAATAACATTCCATTTGGTCCAAGTACACCGAGTTTTCCTTTTTTTCCGTGTGAATCAACGCAGACTAGTTCAGACTCCATGTCTTTACTTGCTATGAGAAGTTTGGCAAATACTGTGTCACCAATTTGTACGTCTGGACGATTACGTTTGCTTGAGCCCTCGAATGCAAGATATGAGAGTGATGCTTGCTCAGATGCTCCAATATCAACTTTAAATATATCACCAGCCTTCTGCGTCACAATCCCCACGATATTTTCACCTCTCGTTGGTATGTACCTTGAAAAAAAAAAAATAGTTTCAAAACTGAATTAAAGAACTTTTTCTCGTTTCTCGAAACGACTATGAAGTTTTCAGACAAATCAATTTTATTCTATCATCAATTTTTTCAGAATAGTTTGGAAACTGAGTGAGATAGAACGATTCTCCTGGAATTCTTTTTTGTGGCTCTCGAAATTTTCTACGAAGAAGGATTCACTGCTGTCCGAGATATTGCGAAAAAAAACTGGTTACAAAATGAAATGAACTTGTGTGGAAATTTCATATTCTTGAAAAAAAGGCGATTTACTGACACCAGATATCGTCTTCCTAGAAGTGAAAAGGCATAAGTGCCATATTCCTGCACATACGCCGCTTTGTTATTTTAGAATTTCAAATTGAATTTAAAATTTCAAAAAATTATAAATAACAACAGGACGTAAGTACCGGTGATTGGCCCTTTTATTATTTTCTATTGTTAACAAATATGGGACCATTGCAGAAATTACGAATATCAAAAGAGCGTATAAGCTGGAAATACACCTTTTTGTTGCTATGAACTCTTATAAAATTTCGCAAGTTCTCTGGAATTATTAATAACAGAAGGGCGTATGTTTAGAAGATACGTGCTCTTGGTATTATGAATTTCTGGAGGATGAAACACAAAAAATAATACCAAAAAGGCGTATAGGTTGAACATTTTGCAATTTTGCCCTCATCCTTCGTTGTAGCTTTTGAAATTCCCTACACAAATGATTCAAGGGAAAATCGCTTTATCATGTTACTTTCATTTTGTCTGGAAATGTCATATTTTTTTTTTAGAAATGTTTGTTTTTATTCTTATGATTTTCTTTTTGTAATACCTGCGAAAATCAACAAGATGTTTTCACCGTCTTCGTAGGGGAAATTTAAAGCTATAACAGAGGTCTCTGAAATATTCCACTATCCCTATCATTTTTGAAATATTACGGAAAGAAGAAACAGTTAAGGAGAAGAAGTAAGAGTTACAAGAACATGAAAGTTACAGAAGAATCAGTTCGATTTTTCCGATCGTTTTTTTTTTTCAAAATCTTGGAAACTAAGAGCTACAAGAACGGATTCGAGAAAAATCGCTCTCGCTCAGTTTAAAAAAAGTATTCTTTAAAAAATTGATGATGGGATGAAATCAGTTCTATTTGAATCTCAGAAAATGATGGAGATGTAGTAATTGCTGAATTTGCCTTTTTTGGAGCGAATGATGAGCACTACAAAGAAGATTTCCACAAAAATTCCCCTATCTCCCTCAAATTTCGAGACATTCTATAAATTAATATAAAAAATACATTTGAAAAAATTCGCACTCATAATTTTTTGATCTCTCTACATCTTTTTCATTCTTTAAAATAATCTATTTATCGAAGAAATGGAATAAATCTGAAATTGTCGGATGACTGCTATTTTTATATATCATAAAAAATTAATTATGACTGAACTTATCCTAGTCTCCCCTTCCACAAAAAAAAACCACATATTTTTAATAAATAGAAATAATAATTAAAATTCACCTCTTCTGGTAACTGTCAACATAATAAATTGACGGTGACCGTTTCCTCAGTATTCCCGCTTTACAAGCGTAAATAACATCCCGTTCCTTCCTCAGTCCCGGTCCAATGATAATTTTTTCCTTTGGATTAATCGTCGAATCAATTTTAATGATATCACCTGGCATTGCCACTTCGTTTGGACCAACTTCCATCATAATTGAAGATTCTCATTAATCAAAAAAATAAATCAATAACAATGGGCACTTCAGCAACAATCGGAGGTTATAAAAAAACACGTTTTTTTGAAGTTTTCCCCTCCTGAAAACAAAACATTCCAGATGTCGCTCTTTTGCTCCGAAAAAAAAGGTTTACATTTTTCATATTTACCGGCTTTTAAACAGCCGCCATTTTGAATTCCCCCCGCTCCAGTGTCCTTCCCCCAAGTGCAGGATTCACACAGCTGTAACTTTCCTTGTGTTGTGTGAAATTTACCCGCTACTTTTTTTTTTTAATCAATTGCGTAAAATCAAAGGACAAACGACGTTCAATCAACTTTAATCGATGAATCAATTACGTGAGTCTTCAATTGGATAATTATAATTATAAATATTAAATAATAACATTGGCAAGAGTATTGCGCGACATTTTGGGCTGAGTGCAACCGATCGATACGTGTTTTTGGTAATTTCATAACCTAAAAAATTGCGAAAATATTTCAAACGTTTGTCGAAAAAAATCAGAGAAGAGGTGAAAATTTCAATAGTTGAGTTGATTCTGATGGTTCTCTTTTCTTTTACTATCTCGCAATTCGTGCAAAATACGGAAATTAACATTTAAATCTTCCTTTTGGAGCGGGGAGAGCTACAAAAAAAAGGTCTCTATGAAAAATATTGTACCTCCATTAAATTCTTTCTGAGATATTTGCCAATAATTGAATTAACTGAATCATTAATTTTACTTCGTTCTCTGAAAGTTGCTTTTTAATTCAATAGACAAGAGGTAAAACAAGATAAATCAATTTTTTTTCTTATTTATTATTTTATTTTTAGAAATATGCCGGAAATTAAAGGAGATACGCCCTTATTCTTTTTTTGTAGTGCTTGGAATTCACTGCAGAAAAAGGGAACATGGAAAAGGCGTTTCTGCACTAATTTTCAAGATATTCCATTGAAAATTATTACAAAAATACGTCGATTTATCAAGACTATGAGCTTTCCAGACAAATCGATTCTGCTACATGATTTTTTTTTAGAAATCTCGGAAACTAAGCGAGATGGAGTAACTATGCTTCAATGTTTTCTGTAAAAAATTTCAAAAGCTACTAAAGAGTATTGTTTGTGAAGTAGCCAATTTTTCGCGGGACATTGTTGACCAATCACCAAACACCTGATCGACTGGGGTCAAAACGCAAATGACCCCATCCAGAGTCATCACTATCGTTTGAACGGCCTATCGAAGCGCATCAACGTATCTTCTCCTTCTTCTTCTTCTTTATTATGGCTCCGACCATTTGGTCATCCGGCCGGCAACGTATCTAACAATCGTAAAAAACTCTATAATTATTTCAGTTGCTATTCAACTATTGTTCGAAATTCAACAATTAGTCTATTTATTTTGAACTGTAAATTATCAATTGACGAGTAAGACGAGTGTAATTCAACTATTACAATTCAAAAAATTTTATTAACATGAAAAATAACGGTAAATGTCTATAATAGAGCCCACACATTGCGTTATTCTGCAAATTTACTAAAATAACAACTGGAGAACAATTCTATACAGTAACGAATAAGAATCTATGCAGAATAGTATCAGCCGGCAGGCTTCAACATTTACAGTATTTAAAGAACGGGAATTTCGGAATTTCTCAAGCCTAGTGTAAGATATACGGAATATTTGGAATAGGAAAAAATGTAAAAGAAAAAACTCTATGATAGTTCGACAATTTCTATGCCGAATGGACCTTAAAAAAAATTCAATTATTCCTTTTTTTTACTACCATTAACCGCTTTTTGCAATTCACCTTGAAAATCCATGAACGCTCTATTTTGCTTAGTTTCCGATATGTTCTCAGAAAACAGATGATAGAATGGAATCTATTAGTTTGGAAACATTATATTCGCGATTCATCCTTTTTTCAATTCCTCTCTTCACTACTGTTTTTTTATTTAATTTGTAATAATCTTGTTGATTTGATTCTGTTTAAGGTTGAGAGACTATGTACAATGGGATTGGACTACAGACCCCTCGGGGATCTGGTACAAATGGACATGTTCAACGAAATTGGGCAATTGTTCGTAAAACGAAGGACAAAGTTGATTACAAAAGCGAAGAAAAGTGCGATCAACTCAACAAACAACCGAATCAAGAAATTCTCGATCACGTGAGAAAAAGGAAGGTTGAAGTCAAATGTGCTGAGTTGTCTGATATTCTTGAAGAGCAAGGGTAAGTTGGAGGAATCAATTGATATTTGATTTTTTAAATCAATGGCGCTCTTATCATGGTTTTTCAATGAGATATAGAGATTTTTGTAGATACCTCTTTTAGAGAGGAAATTCGGAGTTACAAAAAAATGTAATTATGAAGATTTCTCTGTCTCCTTCAGTTTACAGGATATTCCGTAAATAGCAATGATACAATTTAATTGAGTTTTGATGCGACATATGATAATTAATTATTAATTCGTTCTGCTTTGTTCGTGACAGATTGACACCTGAAGAGATAAAAAACAAGGTAACCACATACAGGGAAATGCTGATGGGTAGCGATGCCAAGCCTCAAGTGCCAACTGACGAATTTGGACGTGTAAAGTAAGTAAAAAATGAAAAATCATCAATTTTTTCATTTTTCGAATCATTTTGTGCCATTAGCATTTTCTGTATTCCTGGAATATTCAGCGTTGAATATTGCTACAAGCGCTGAAACATCTGTCTAACTTTATTTTTCAAGTTCGCTTCAATCAAACTGTTGGAAAATTCGGCTAAAAATTGGAAGTAATTGATGAGGAGAAACATTTTCTTCTTTGGAAAATATCTCCGAAAGGAAATAGGTTCAGAGGAAATTATATGAGGCTTTATTTGTAAAAAAATTTCATAAAGTGAAAAATTGCAAAAAAGGCTTTTTGCTAAATTCTCCTGAGCCTCATTATTTACGAGGTATTTTCAAATTAATGTACTTGTTTTCCCTTATTCATACTTCTTCAAATCATCATTTCTGAAATATCAAATTAATCGGTAATACATTGAAAATTAAATAATTCCAGAGTCTTCTTTTACTCGATCATGATCATCATCAAAGCAAAACAAGATTTCTCGATTTCATATCATTTATTGTACAAAGTAATCATTAAAATAGAATCAATTCTGTGTCACAAAATTTCGTGACGATTTTTTCGCAAATATCTTGAAATTGAGTAGATTTAGAAATAATTCCTAGGGCACATTTTTTGTAGAAAATTTCATGCCTCACAAAAAGAGTTTCTTGATTAATTCTTCTAAATCCTGCCGTTTCCGAGATATTCTTGAAATGAACAAAAACGTCACAATGTACCTTTTTCACTGTCTCGTTAAAATGTTGATATTTCACAAAAAAAAAAAAAATAGAAAAAAAAAAAGATTTTCCTAAGGGAAAGTAAAAAGACGATTTCTCAACCCCCTGAACCCAACATCCGTATACATAGCATTCACAATATCGACTTCCCGTTTTGGCGCCGGCGCTTAAAATCTTCCCTCTCTCTACGAAAATCCCGAAAAAAAAACTCATCAACTCGCGCACTTTGAACTGGTGGGTGGGGTATCTGTTGAGAAATTTACCCCATTGAATTCCTCCCATCTTGCCAGCATCCGTAACACTGTATGAACTCAGTGTAGCAATGGACCGGCATCCAAACGCTACGAAAAATATCTTATTAAAATTAATAATAAATGGAGATAAATTAAACAAATAGATAAAAAAAAAAACAAAAAAAAAATATAATAAAAATGTAGTCAGTTGATTTTTACGAGAGTTTCGACACTCCACAAAATCACAAAAGTCTTCCACTAGTTTTTAAATAAAATTAATCATTAAGTAATCTAATAAAATTAATTAATAATAAATATACAACGTAGTTTTAATCGAATTCTTAAGAATAATTCAGTAAAAAAAAATATCAATTGTTTGTTATTAATTAGTGTGCCTCATCCAATGTCTTCCAGTAACTAAATAAATTTATATACAATTGGTAAAAGCGGGAAATTTGAATGGGTGAAATAACGAATTTATTTTTAAGAGAAATTCAGCTTTTTATCTTCTGAATGAGCTTTGAAAATTGATATATCCGGTTGTTGTGAGACCATTCCATACACGAGGAAGTGATTAGAGCTCAGCATTTGACGCAAAACAACTCGCTAACTTCCATTATCACTGAATGTCCACAAAATCACAGGAAATTGTGAATTATTTTTTATGGAATAGAAAAATTATTCTCGATTAAAATCATTATTTGTCGGAGCAAATGACGATGTCTACACTCATGCAAACTACACAAGCGCGTGGACGTGGTCCACCTGATGGTCGGGCATTTTTTGAAAGGCTTTGGAGAGGAAATTTTTTTCTAGACAGACAAAAAGTCATTAAACGATCGAGAAAACGTAAATTAAATACTGCTAATGGTAAAAAAAAAATGAAAATTAATAATAGACAACATTGCTGCTGTTGTCAGAGAATACAGCTTCATTTACTTGCTGGAAAGAGAAATATTATAAAATCTGTCGTTAGGTAATTATGTATTTGAAGAATCTCATTTTTTAGATTATTTTCCTGTTTTGGAGAATTTTCGAGTGAAAATTTCACATGTTTATGACATTTTCACAATTCAAAAAGTGAAGTAACACCTATTTTACCCTCCTAGTTTCTGAATTAATAAAAAAAAAACCTTTTCGCTTTTTTTTTGGGAAATCTTAAGTTTTCAATTTTTCTATTCAAATTCATGAAGGTTAGCAATTAAAAACTTCGATATTTATTTAAAAAAAATAATTGAGTCAGAAGAACAGGAATATTTGCATCGAAAAATGTTAGACTAAAGCCATTCTCCTCGATTATTATCTGGTGAAAAATTTATGCACTGGAAGCCATAAAATTTTCGAAAATCCCCAAATTATCACATAAATTATTTTTTTTTCTAAGTGGATTAAACAAATCCGAGGAATTGGATTTCAAAAAGGTTTCGTGTAACTCATAATTTTTAGTTATTTTGTTTGACAAAAAAATGGGAAAAAAACTCCACCACTCGATATGAATGCATTTTATTTCTATTTTTATTAATTCCATGATAGTATTAGATATTTTTCTGTTGGAAGTCACTCGAGGGGAAAGAGGGGTGACAGTTGGAGAGAGAAATAGAGATTGGTATTGATCGAGTAGCAAGGGCGTAACGAAATAAAGAGGGGGAGGAAAGTGGGAGAAGGGAGATTGTGGAATACAGCAGTCCCCGGCTTCCAGTCACTTTGGGGGTGGCTTTATCCATTCTGTGTTGCCAGTTGTGTTATGTCACTAATATCAATTGCATTTTGCCAAAAATAATTCAAAGTTTGAACAATTTATAAATAAATTTGAATTAATTGTTCACTTCGTGCGAATAATGACAGTTAAACTGACAAATCGGTGTGTGCAAGAACGAATTAATTGAGAATTGAAGCGTGAAAAAAAACATGCATATTAATTTATTTTTTCTTTTTTCAGTGTCCGTGAGACTCACCAAGTAGCAGAAGCTCAACAAGAAAAAAATGCAAAATTACGTGAGGCATTTGGTATATCTGAATACTTTGTTGAGGGCAGCAGTTTGGATCCAGAAAGACACACGAGAGAGGCAGAGGCTCGTGCTGCAGCTAATAAAGTTTATGAATTAGTGAGAAGCCCGAGTCAGCCACCCATTGATGATACAGAATTAACTGATAAAAAAGTTAAGAGAAAACGTTCAGCAAGCAGCGCTAAGAAGAAAAAAGGAAAAAAACATAAAAAGGACAGGTATACCACTGTGTGAATGATCACGCGTCTCTGGAGGCTGGATACGTTTTGATTGTTTTATTATTTATCATTCGAATAATTATTTTTTCAATTGTTGGAATGTTGATTGTTTCGTGGTTGAATGATGAAAGGAGTAAATTTATTTTTTTTCTAGTGTATTTCAGAAAATAATGATCCTGAAAATAGCTGATATCTGACAATTTTTAGTACTTTTTCTTCTTAACAAATAAATTATTTTTCCAGACACGAAAAATATATACATGCAAAAAATTCGACAAACTATGAGTTCAAAGTTTTTTAATATTTTTGTTGTTATAAGTTATTTGTTAGAAAAAATCGAAGAAATTGTCAGATGTATGCTAATTTCATTATCATGGAAAACATTGGGTTTAGGGGAATTTATGAAGAGACATTTATCAGCGAGAAGTGAATTCTTTATAAAAATTGTCTCTTTATAAAATCTCATAAATCACCTGATTCATCGGTTTTAGATTGAAATTAAATAATTTAGTTTTTATTGAGTTATAAATATCCCCGAAATTATTGAGGGCATTTATCGAGAGAATTTTTTTGGTAGAGTTTTTACTAGGCTACAAAAAATCCTCTCGACAATTTCACCTAAACTTACTCGTTTTAGAGATTTTCACGAAATGAATTATCTTCTTTCATCATTTTATATCACTGAATTCATTAAAATCTCATGGCAAAAATAATTTATTGACTCCCAAAACGAATCAAGAAGATACAAAAGCAATCAAAAAACCGCCTCGAGGCTCCAAGACCCCCCGTGAATGCCAGAAAACCGTAAGAGATGAAGGAAAAAAAAGAGAAAGAAAACCCTCAAGTAGTTTATAATTGAAAAATTCTCCTCTCATCAATCGTTTTTTATTCACTATTTCTCTCTTCATTGTTTGCCAATGAGTTTCCACGTACAATTTCATACGCTTTCCACACACATCTTCGGAAAACAGACTGAAAAAATACAAAAATTAATTAATTATAAAAAATTCCTCAAATTTTTGTTCATTGGGTTTTTTTTATATTTAATTTCCATTAATGAAAAGATTAATTCAAAGAAAAAAAAAAAACCCAACTGTCTCATACCCCAAAACACCTTTCTCTGTTTCAAACAGAACTGAGGAGGACTGAGTGCCTACCCAGGTAGGCTCAGTAGGTAAGTGTGGTCGTCGGGATTTTATTTTGAAGCAAAAAAAAAAATTAAATCAATTATCGACAATTTTTGAGAAAAAGAAAAATTATTGAAAGTTTTGTCCCCGAAATTTACGTCCCAATGTAAATGTTTGCTCTGAAAAAAATATTTTCTTTCTATTAAGGAAATTCAGGTGGCAAAGCTCTTGCAATTGAATTGAAACTGGCGGAAAAATACGATATGATTTGATTTTATAATAAATTTTGAAAGAAATATCACGGAATTTGAGAGAAATGAAGGCGATTCACGTAGAAAAAGAGGTCATTACAAAAATTATTTTATTTCCCATAAATTCCGAGATATTTCACAAAAACTAATGATGAATCGATTGATCTCGTTTCTTCACTTCATTGCAGAATTGGCACGAGAAGAAGGTAAATTTTCATGCTTCTCTGAGTGTAAGAAATTATGAAGATTCTCTGTGCAAAGTTCATTGAAGTTTGATGAATGCAACTGAACTGGAAACAATCAATTTGAAAAATATCAATTATCTACTGACAAGTGGACTATTCCTGTGAATATTATCTGCAGAAATTATTTTTCAACTTTCAATCCAGATACGATGAAATTTAGCTCAATTGATTATTTGAATGATTCTTTGTAGAGACGTCACACAATTTATATGATAATTGTAATTTTGATTTAATGCCAAACTTTTTTACTGACTGATAAAACTGAATTATCTTGCCAACGGAAAGAGATGCATAAATTTTCCGAGGATTTTTTTTTATAACTCTGACTTTTCTTTGAAAAAAATTCCTATGGAAACTTGAATATGCTCTTTAAATTTCGAGATATTCCATAAAAACCGATGATTCATCAAAGAAGTGATCAAAAATGTCCATAAATTTGTTACATTCTTTCAAAAATATTTCTGAAACAAGTGAATTTCACGAAAATTACCAGTAACACTTCTTTTCGAAGAATTAAATTCTTCAAAAAAGTCTCTTGATGATTTTTTCGAAACCACTTTAGATCCGGGATATTCTCAAAATTATGAACCGATGATTTGTATTGGACTAGTTTTTTCTCTATTTTATTTTTAACGCGACACAAACATCAAACCAAAAATTTAGTATTTTTACTCAGATAAATTCAATTGCAAAGTACCACTTGAATCCTTTGAAAATGGCAAACATTTACTTGTTAACTTCATAGTTCAAGAGGGTGTTGAAACAAAATTTTAAAATCATTTTTTTTTTTAAACACTAAATTTGTTGTTGTATCGATGAAGCCTGTTGTTAATGTCATCTCTCTATTTTTTTCTGACAAGTCCGTCCCTATCGATGGTTATCAAGGTAATACTAATCCCATATTATATCAATAATCCTCACAATTTAACGTGTATTGTCTTCTCTCGTTATCAATTATTTTTCTTTAACTTTAATTTTTTCGTTTTATTTTTTCATTAAAAAAATAATTCAATAATTGAGATGAAATCGAAAGAAAACTCATTATTTTTTCACTCCGTAAAATTATCGATTTTTTTGATTAAAACAAAATCCACTCAATTGTTAAATCATTTTTTAAATGTTTTTTTTTCCAAAGATTAATTTATTCAATTTATTTTAGTTTTCGTCTTGTGATCCATCTTTTCTTTCACGATTTTTCTAGTTTGTTTTTTAGATTATTGAAATGCCCAATAATGGAAGAATCAATTTTTTTTTCCTCATTAATTAAAACAATTTTGTTATATGTTACCCAATAATGAAAGATAAGAAAAAAAAATCCCCAAAAATTTTTTATAGATAAATATGAATATTAAAATAAATCAATTAATTATCAGCACAAGATGATATGCACTTGATGGCAGGAGGACGTCCACTGCAACAATTAGAATTTAATTATAAATAATAATGCAAATCATTTTTTCATCTGTTGATTCATCTCAAATAGATCAAAAAGAATATGCGAAAAAAATTGTTCAAATGAAAAATTTTGTGTATAATCATTTGTTTCAATTGATTAGAAAAAAAAATAATAATTATTATCCTTTTTCTTTTGGAATTAATTGCTGTAGATCCGAATCACCAAAGAGTTCAAAGAAGAAGGAGAAATCAAAGAAAAAGAAGAAGGAGAAGAAGCATAAGAAGGAAATAACAACTACTGATAGTGACTCGTCAAATGAAGATTCTGATAACAGCAGGTAATTTTTATTCTTTGACAGTAACTGGAAAAATTTTATCTTGTGATGAGTTCTTTCAGAAAAATCTCGATATCTATGGGTGATAGAAAATTTTTTGTGGAAACATTTTTCTCGTAAAACAGAGTTACATCTACAAAAAAGTTAATTACCAAAATTTTTCTATCTTCCACAAATTCCGAGATATTGTTTGAAAATCATATTGAAGGAAAATCGATTTCTAAAATTTTCAAGGATTTCTTACAGTTCCTCCGAGGCTGAAGTTAAAAAGAAGAAAAAGAAAAAGAAGAAAAAATCCAAAGCTGAGAGCAAAGAAAAACACGAGGTAACGAGATCAAAATTTTTTAATTAAAGAAAAACCTTAAACATTTATATTGATTAAGAGGATCATTAAATATTTTTGTCTAAATGTGACAGTTTTTTTTGTTCTCGCACGAAATGATTGGCATGCTACACAATCTTCATTTTTATTGATAAAGAAAAATTTAAAAAATTAGTAATCACTCATTAGTTCATGATTCATAAATTTTCGTTGATATATTTTTATAAGAAAAATAAAAAATTACAATTTTCAATGGAATTGCATGCTAATTCTGTGCCTGTTGTTGTGAATTAACAGAAACTATGAAAAAGAGAGGAAAAAAAAATTCTAGACTCGAAAAATGATTTCCTAAGCATTGAATTGAAAATTTAGTGTTTAAAAATCGAAAAAAGTTCAAGATTTTTTTTTCTTTTCAATGATTTTTTTTTTAATTTCTTCGAAAAATTAAATTTTTAACAAAAAAAAAAAGACAATCATTATTTCAAAGTGTAAATCTCAGTATTGTTTATAATTATCAGCGCCATTTGACAGGATACATTCCCTGAGTGAGTACCCGACATGCCGCTACTCAATGTAATAAATAATTTTCGTTAATTAATTATTATCATAAACGAGTTTGCGACTGTTGTATGTATCACTTTGTTTTATTTGTGTCGATTAAGCACTAAACACATAGAGTTGCGATGATGAAAAAATAATAATTATGATGTTGTGACAGTAAAGAACTAGTTATGAATTTTAATGAATTAAAATTAATTACTCATTCAGAGAAGAATGATTTATTGAATGAAATTGGGGCAAAATGGATTGAGTTCATTGGCATTAATTTGTGAAAAAAACATGAAATTATGGAAAATTATTAAATATGAAAGCTTTTTCTTCAAAATTATCCACTTTTTCGAAAATATTTTTAAACTTATGAGTAGATCAATTTTTGTTGAGAAAATTTTTTGTAGAAAAAAATAAAAGCTAAAAAAAAGGTTTATTCTCGAAATAGATCTAGCTCTATTATTTCTCGAGATATTCCTCAAAAACTGATTACCTCAAGCTTAACTTTTAAAAACAAAAATAATTAAAATCGAAAGTGAATTCTATAAAATGGATCCATTTTACCCCACTTGTCCTAAAATAGAAATTTTTTAATTTTTTTCAAGATACATTGAGTCCCTCGGACGGTGAATGAACGATGAAAAATTAAAAAATAATTGAACCCTAGCCACACGAAAAAAAGGAAAAAAAAAACAAGAAACAAACTTGTGCATGAGAAAATGAGTGTTGTATTACTAAAATACGAATATTCAAATTTCTCGTTATTAATTCTGATGATTTCATTATTTTAGAAGAAGAAGGCGACCAAGAAGAAGCATCAGAGCTCCTCCAGTTCATCTGACTCGTAAGTATCAATAAAAAAAATAAATTCTCCAAAAGCCAAGAATCCTCTAGAAAATTTTATTAGCAAATATTCTAAAAGAATTTCACTTCCCGATTAAATTCATCAGAAATATCTCACTATCTATTAAAAGATAGATTTTTCCTTGCAAACACCTGCAACAAAGAGGACAATTAGTGCTACAAAAAAGGACATCACCAAAATTCCCCTGTTTCTAATGAATAAAATCCTACATATTCCCCAAAACATGAAAATCCTTAAGACGAAAACGTTGATTTCAGCTCTCCTGAACGTTTGAAAAAGCATCAAAAACGTTCCAAGACCCCGGAGAAGCCGCCAGTACCGGCTCCATCACCGCCCCGACGTGCCGAAAAATCTCGGGGCTCAACACCTCCACCAAAACTCCGAGATGTCGCCGAACGTGAGCGTAATCGTTCAAAAACCCCTCCAAAAGATCTTCAACTTCCGGCATCATCCCGGCGCAATCGTTCTCCATCCCGTAGTCACCTGGACCATGTCCGTTCCCCAAGATCTCCACGTCGTTACTCTCGTCCACGAAGAGCCTCTCCATCTCCCAGAAGACGTAGACAATCACGTTCACCGCGGCGTGCATCGCGCTACTCTCAATCACGCAGCAGAAGTCGTTCAAAATACTCGCGCTATGCATCACGTCGCTATCCCTCCCCCTACCGACGACGTGGCTCCAGATCTCGGCGAAGAATATCTCGTTCGCCGTTGCGCAGAAACCGGCGAGACCGTTCAAGAGACAAACGAAAGACGAGATCACGCTCAAGAAGTCCACTAAAACGTTCACGCAGTCGCTCAAGACGCTCTAGTTTGTCCTATTCACCAGTGCGTAGATATCCAGATCGTTACCGTGACGTTCTCGACGACAGGAAGCGTCCGCGTGACGTCAAGACCGAAGATAAAACCAAAGGAAAATCAGGATCACCGGAGAAACTCAAGAAACAGAGAATAATAGCCCCACGAGTCTCGTTGAGATCGTCAAGCGAAGAAGAAGCTGATCCTGTTGACGACGAGCCAAAACCCGAGGACGAGGAACGATTGAAGGAGCTAAATACGTTGAAGCAACTGCAGTGTGGATTGGCAGCAAAAGCTCGCGAGAGTCTTGGGAAAAAAGTCATTTCTCCGGTTAAGATAAAGACTGAGAAGAAGGATGATGTTCTGGATATTGCGCTGCCGGCTGAACCGCCGAGGATCAGCGAGGTGATGAGGCAGAAGACACCTGAATGTGATGACAAGGTCGAGGAGGGTGGGAAGAAAGAGGAGTTGGGGAGGATTATTGGCGGTGGGAGGAGCGTCGAGTCGAGTCGATCGCCTTCTCCGGCTCTTCCTCTGACGAGGGAGGAAGCTGAGGAGAGGGTCGAGCCTGGGTTTAGCAAGGTGGAAGCGGCGATCAAGTTGAGGTCACCCAGCGAGTCACCACCGATCGCTGTCAGGGAGTCCAGGTCACCGGAAAAGAGGAAGTCGTACTCGAGATCGGCCTCCAGGTCGTCTTCGAGGTCTTTATCGAGGGACAAGGTCTCTAGGCGGTCAATGTCGAGGGAGAAATCCGTCTCGCCAGCAAAGAGGTCGCGGTCTGGGTCTAGAGGAAAAGCTAGTGTGAGTGGAGCTTCACCGGTGAGGTCCAAGATTTCACGCACCTCGAGGAGCTCGTCGGGGTCGAAGCGATCGGTGTCGAGGTCCAGGTCCGTTTCGCTGAAGAAAATCCGAAGCAGGAGCAGATCGAGGAGTGAGGGGAAAAAGTCAAGGAGTCGGTCGATTTCCAAGGGCTCAAGGAGCAGATCCAGATCCGGTTCTAGGGGAAGTAGAGGTTCGAGGGAGAGGGGGAAGAGGAGTCGGAGCAGGAGCAGCTCAGTTTCGTCTAGAAGGTAAGCTTTCAAGGTTTTTTGGAGTATTGAGAATATTTTTGGGGAGAACTTTTTTCTGCTGAGGAAATTAAAAGCTACAAAAACGATGATAAAGTTAGCAGACATCTGAAATTTTTTTGAATTTTTCTAAACAAATAAATTGTTTTTTAAAAAATATTTGAAAAATTCGTACCTGTAATTTTTTGAATTCTCCACAAATGCATATTTTTTCTTTTTCTTTTCAATAATTGAATTGCTAAAAAAAAAAGTAAAATCGTCCGAAGTTTGCTATTTTCAGTGCAATGTTACAAAAAAGCCCTTTGAAGATTTTTGTATCTGTATTAGTTTGTAAAATATTTGAAAAAGAGTACAATTAATGTGGATAAATGATGCAGTTCTAGACACAGTAGGAGGAGTTTCTCATCTTCATCAAGATCATCGAGCAGTGGCTCCAGTCGTTCCTCCAGGTCATCGTCAAGCTCATCAGGTTCAAGTAGATCACGATCTCCATCAATTCCGAGACGTCATGGTTCACCTAGTTTCCTAGACAGACGTCGCATCACCAGGTAAACTAAAGAAACTTAAACAAAAAAAAAATCATGAAAAAAATGAAAAATATTGTTTTGCACTGAAAATATTGTTATTTTATTTGCTATATTTATTAGATATATCAGAGTTATTTTGTTCACTTATTTTACGTTGTTTTTTCTCCTTTTTTTTGTTTGTATGTAGCAGAGACCAATCGAGGAAGAGACATAGAAGATAAATCGTCCACTCCAATTAAATCTCGTGTTTATTTTAATTTTATCTTTCTTCTCAAATAATTAAAAAAGAAACACACTCTTTATTTTTTTCTTTTTCGTCTTCATGAAATATAAAAGAACAATCATTATTATTTTTCATTTATTCCTTGCGTTATTTTCTTTGTTGCATTAACGAGTTATAATTTTCTTTTTTTAAATTATTTTACATGTGAAAATAATTTTTTTTCTCACACGTTTGTGACGAATAGATGACCACTGTATTTTCACATTTATGCGCTATTTTAGCATGTGTATCATAGATTAGTAGACCAGAAGAATATGAAAGTAATATGGAAAAAATATTTTTCTTGATGAAATCGTGATGATGACAATGAAAATTGAAATAATGAATTGGTAGATATGAAGTGAAATTAATTTTATGGTGATTTTTTTCGGGAAATATTCTTGATTTTGATGTAGATAGAGAAGTTTCCATGGATAACTTTTTTGTAGGTTCAATTTTCTTCTATAGAGAAGATCTCTACGAAAACTTCTCCATCTCCCTTCAATTTATGATAACGAAATTAGCACACATCTGACGATTTTTCACATTTTCTTGAACAAATAAATGATTATAGAACAAAATATTCAAAAAATTTGCGCTTGTAATTTTTTCAATTTTCTACATGTGCATATTTTTTTAATTCCTTTTAATAATTCATTTATTTAAAAAAATACTAAAAATTGTCACTGTCTGCTTTTTTTTGTATCATTCAAGTTCCAAGATATTCCGCAAAAATAAAAGAAATTAATTTATCTCTCTCTCCACCACTTCATCACTGAATATAATTGATTGCAAAGATAAATTATAATAATTTTCAAATTCTTCTTGACCGAACAATAAAGTTGTAACTTATCATTGTAAATTCATGATAAAAGTAGAAAAATATTAAGTGGGCTTTAATCAGCCACCTCACGAATAAAGTATTTGATGTACATCCTGCAAGAGTATTGATTTTATTTTTATTTAATTTACACATTTCAATTGTTGAAGTAAAGATAATTATTTTTGTCCATGGTAAGTAAATTATTTATCATTTTGCACGTGCTTATTATTTTTTTTTTCTAACTTTGAAAAAAATTACCATTCTAGTTAATTATTTAACAAATTAACAAAGAAAAAAATTATTTTTCTCCTCACTTTTATCCCTTCTCAACTAACAAAATGAATTATAGCGCTAGAAAAAGACCGATTCCATATCATCGACCAACACCATCACCGCCATCATCACCAAGTACCAGTGTTAGTACCAGAAATACCGATTGGTCAAGTCCAAGTCGGAGATCAAGCCATTCACCAACTAGAAGCCCATCATATACACGTTAATTCTCACGTGAAGAAAATTGAAAAAAAAATGCAACTAAAAAAAATTATTAATTTTTTCCATCAAATGAACAAAAAGTTAAAAAAAATCAATTCAATTTTTTTAGTTATCTTTTCTCGCTCGAAAGGAAATACTCTGAATTTTTTTATTTTTTCGAATTTTTCCGCTTAAAAAAATCTAGTCAAATTGTAGAAGAAAGGAAATTTTTTAAAAGTGACCAAATTGAATGAAAAAAAAAAGAGGAAAAACAAATTATTGTGATTTTTAAATAATATTTAGTGCAATGTTGAATTAAAATCTGTTTTTTCCACTTGTAAATATAGATTATTTGTACTAATCATTGAATTTAACACTTTAGGATTTTCAATTGATCCATTTTTTTTTCTAGTCCTCAATAACTTATTAATTGAACAATATTATTTATTGAAAAAAAATGAATAAACATAAATTAAGAATCATGAATAACATTAAGAAAGTTATGTAGAAAATACTCCAATTTATTTGAAATTGAAGAAATTGCACGTAATTAATGATGAAATTAATTTAATTAAATTGATTAAATATATTTAAATGAATCAGAAAAAAAAATGTTAAACAATCTCTAATTTACCTGTAAGATACTCTGTATTGTTGTTGTGTGATTGAAAAAATTCAGAAGATGCTTAAGAAGAAAAAAAAACCGAAAATAAAGAAAACTCTGAAAATTTATTCAACAATGGATCATTAATTAATTTACAATATTTCAGTTAAATTACAAATTTGAACATTTTTAAGAAAAACAATTGGAATGTGTGATTTTATTAATTTCAATTCGAGCTTTTATCACTTTTTGTACGTGCATTTGCGAGGTAAATCGTCCAGATGAGTCCAATGAAATTGACAACGAGAACTCTCAACTGAAGGAAGAAAAAGTAATTAATTAAATCATAAAACAATAACAATGAAACAATAGATCTAAAAAAAAATTACAAAATTTCTTTTTCAAGAAAGAAAATTACCATTGGAGGCACATAACGAATATTGATAAATTGTAGAAGAGTTAAATATTTATAATTGGCGAGAATGATTGGACCGTAGAGTTTTTTAACATTTTTCCAAGAAGTTTCATGAGTTTTCCCCTGAAATAGAAAGTTATTGATTAACAAAACACTTGAATTTTGACTTAATCCTCCTAAAGAAGTGCATTTTTCAATGATAATGGAATTAGCACACATGTGAAATTTTTTTGATTTTCTCTAAACAAATAGATTATCATTGAAAAATATCTAAAAAATTCGCACTTTCAGTTTTTTGAATTTTCCGCACGTGCATATTTTTCCTTTATGTGAGTGCAATTAATACCTCAAGCTGACGATTTTTTGAACGAATTATTATATCCAAATATTTAACAATTAATTTCTTCTTTAATTGAGATCTATCTTGATTTCCTGTGAAAGCGTCTATTCTTTTTCTCATATGAATTTCTTCTTTGTAAGACATTCATAGATTCAAGCTATACAAGACATTTATAGTTCTTACGCATTGAAAGCATTCATTGAGCAATCACTAAGATAAAACTCTGGAGAAATCATTTTCATTCATAAGAAACTATTGATAAAGGGAGAAAGAGAAAACATAGTAAGACACTCATTACTTTGTTGAATTATTATCTTTCTTATTAATGATTTTGTGAGAAGTAATTATGAATCAATCTGATTTTTCTAATCCATCATTCAATACAAATCTTCCTCATCCAAAATTTATAGATAATTCTAGATAGGAAATGAGAAATAATGATAAACGAAGAGGAGTATAATGAAATCTTAGTTGATACAGAAAGGTATGAAATACTATAAAAATTAAAAGGTGAAAGAAAATAGATAAAATGTCTCTGACCCTAGAAAAAAATAATGATGAAATAACTGATTCCTAGTGTCTCAATAACGGGAAAGATATTCAAGTCATCACAAAATCTGACGTAATTATCGCCCATCTACTTAAAATAAATCAACTGACTTGACAAATAATATTCTATAATGAATAATTTATTAAAAAATAATAGGATATTATCGAAAGATATCGTTGCCTTAGAAACAAACGGGCGTGAGTGCTGTGTATGAGCATAGCACTTACGCCCCTTTGTTTCTCAGGGGACGATATTATATTTGAGATTTAAAAGGATATGAGCACATTCATTCGGAAGCATACTGTGAATGCAATTGGTACAAAATTAACGGACGTATAGGGATTGAGACATTGGCACAATTCACTGCTTGTTTTAAAGACATTTATTTGTTAGAAGAAAAAAAAATTAAAAATTGTCAGATGTCTGCTACTCCTAATGTCATCTTTTTCCTTTGAAAAACTCACCTCTAGTCTAGCCAGCATGTACAGCGAAAGTACTTGGAAGAGAGGCGTGTAAAGGAGTCTCTCGATTAATAATATTCCCAAAGCATGCCTGGAAACTCCAGTAACGTATTTGTAGAAGAAATGAGGCACTGGACCACCGAATAAAAGCCTGAATTTAAATCAAAAATAATTAATTGAAAATAGTTTTTCAGAATATCTCTGAAACTAAGTGAGTTAGGGGAATTCGTGAAGAGGTCTTTCTTCAAGAACAGAATCAAGGGCTACAAAAGGAATATTTCTTTTCATATTTAATACATTGAATGTGTATCTATATGACGAATATCATATAAATTTCGCCATCAAACCTCCCATTTTGCTTTATTCGTATATTTCAAAATTTGCGCTATTTTGCATAGATTTCGAGATATTCTGCATTAATAATTCAGCAGCGAAATTAGACGAAAACAAGTTGGTTTAGTACAAATTTCCAAGAGACCTTTTTTATTCAGAGAAATCGATTTTCTACAAAGAAAGTCTTCTGATGAATTTGTCGTGATCGATAATCTCATTTCCGAGCTATTAATAAAATAAATGATAGTAAAACTGACACACATTTGATAACTGTTTGAATTTGTTTTTAACAAAATAAATTACTATAAAAAAATATATGAAAAATTCGCACTTGTAGTTCCTTGCATTTTCTACGTGTATATATTCATCAGTTTTTAAAAGTAATTTATTTGATAAAAGATAAAATAAATATTAAAACTGTCAAATGTCTGTTATTTCCAGTATCATCGAAATAATTCACGTGTAGTCCTGCAACTTCTCTTTCTCGTCTATTACTGCATGGAAATCTCTTCTTTTAACCTCTAAAAATTTCTACACATTATCAAAATAATAATAACAATTATTATAAATTACCCAAAAAGTCCAAATGCAATTAGACTATCCTGATTGACTTCTTTCGCTCCCATGATCTTCTGGGAAACATAATTGCCAGTCGCAGCCAATACACAGCTTAAAAAATGAATCAACCGGTAGAATTATTATTTCATCAATTAATTATTAACAAAATTATAAGATTATTATTTTTTTTACATAATTTACCTTGTAATCGCCTTAGTTCGAATTGGATTTGTGTACAAGCTACTCAAGTAAGCACCGACAATATCAACGATGAATTGCGGTGGCTTTGACAATGACATTGTGTTTCTGTTTATTCGAATGAGGAAATGATGAAAAAAAAACTTTTAACTTTGAATGAAATTAAGAATTACATTCAACTTTGATGTTTACGGTTGACGGATTGAGTACCATAACAATTGTGCAACTGATAAACATGAAAATTTTTTGAGCGAGCAGCGAGGAATATAATCTTGGACTTTGTGATTTAAAAGGAAAAAAAAATAAATAAAGAGGGGGAACGAGTGGGGGGGATAGTGGAGTGGTTCTTCTTACGAAAGCTGTATGTATTTCTTGTTCTTGTGAATGAAATGAGTGTTCGAATGAAAAAGTTCTCAGGCCTTACAAACAGGAATTCAGCTAAAGTTTCGGAGATTAGTTACCGACAAGCAAACTAATCATTTCCACTCTTATCATCACTCAATATGTACAATGTACCAAAGGATTTACTGAAATTATGGTTTTTTGAATTTAAAGAGAAGAGAAAAGAAGAAATAATATCGTTGCCTTAGGAACGAAGTAGCCTGAGTGCTGTGCATAAGTGTAGCACTTACGTCACTTCAATTCTAAGGCAACGATATAAATGAAAAAATGTAACGAAATGATCAATCCTAAGGATGATTTAAAGATACAATCAGAGAAAAAGTATGTGAAATTTTGATTAGAGGAATATCTTTCAAAATACAGCATATAGATGAATCAATTAATTGTCATGAGCTTTTTTTTGAATATTGAATTCCTAAAATAACAGAAATCTTCTTTTTTTCATCTAATTCTTTTTCAGGTGGTCACACTAGGTGTGCCTCTCAATCAATTGTACTGTGTTCAATTCTTAAACAATTCATAGTCAATCCGTCCACATACATTATAGCCAGGATGAAAGAGAAGGTAATAAAAGAGCAAATAACAACTTGCGGGAACAGGTTGAAGAAATCATTGCTAAGAATGAAATTATACTTTAATTAAGAAAAATCCAATTATGTTGATACAGTGAATACAAAGAAAACTGAAGAAGAAATACAAACGGTTGAAAAAAAACGTAACAAACATCTGTGATCTCGTGAGATATAACTCTTCTTAAGTACTACCTATTTTATATTAATGATATCAATGTGATATTATTGCTCAACTTTATGAGATTGTCTTAGGAGCTCAGGATCAAAGAGGACTATTGGCAGAAAATTAGTTTTACAACATTCATAAACTACAGAATGGTTTTTGACTTACAATAATATTGGCTTTTTCAATTATATCACTTCTTTTCTATTAATATTCAAGTTATTAATATAGAACAGCGTGAATTATTTATATGAAATGGCCCTTTGCAACATAGTAAGTGTGAAAAATAGAAGAATAATAAGAAATGAAACTTAATTACTTAAAATTATTATATTCAGTCATATTCAGTCGAATCTATTCATATCCTATTTCACCATGGAATTAGATCTGTCCAGATCTGAATTTTTTTTCCCGGGATACGCTCATTCAGTAGTGAAGAGGTAAGACGAATGAGTTGATTTTTTCTGTCACTAGTTTTTGAGAGAATATTTCAAAAACCATTTGGAGATACCTCCTTTACTCTTGCCTTTTTTGTAAAAAAATTTCAGAGCTACCAAACGAGGATTCAGTTAGAATCGCCCATTTTTTTTAGTTTACGAGATATTCTTCCAGAGCGTTTCTGCGAAAAAACGTGTTTCCCTATTCTCCCTCTTTGCTACTGAATTAATAGTGATATATTCCTAAAAATTACATTTCTCAGATATTATATTATATTTCATCTAAATGGCTGATTCTATTCCTGTGACGATTCTCGATGAGCTTCATGATTTGAATTGTCACTTCTTTTTATCTTGAAAGGATATTCCTGTCCACGTAAGTCATTGACAATTTGTGACTGAGGAAGATCGAGTGCAAGAGAATTACCTTGACCAAGTTCAGGGCCAAGGTCAGGGTGGCGTGTATCGATGAGGCCTTCAGGTGGTAGAAAACCTGACGTACCATAACTTAGAGGGGCATTTATTCCAAGTGGTGAGAGTTTCTGTAGGCCTCCAATCGGTGAACTAGGTAAAAGTGCACCCAGAGCGGGTATTATACCTTGGGGTGTTACTAATAGAGGCACTGGAACTGGATATGGCACTCCCTGGCGTAATGTAACTGGATAAGGTTGTTGGACTGGTACTGCTACAGGTTGACGAACTGGGATTTGAACTGCTCGCTCTACTGGATACGGAATTGGCTAAAATTTCAACAGAAAAAAAAACTAGTAACTTCTCAGATTTAACAACTCATTCGGAAATTGGTCTCTCTCTGGACTAATGAAGTTGTACTAGACAGAAAAAAAATTGCAGCATATCCACAATAGGTACTACATTATTATTAAATATCATCTTAAATGAAACAAAATTCGGCAAATTTCTGGAGAGTTCGGATTAAATGGATCCGCAGAATAGAATAAAACCAATTTTTTGTAGGAGTGAAAGAGAAAATCAGTGATTTTCCGCAATTTGAAAATTTCTAAAAATTTTGAGAATTTTCCTGTAATTTTGAAATGGTTCTCAATTTTCTTTCGGAACTATTTCCAAAATACCTCTTAAAATTATTTTCGACTCTTTCTTTGGAATTATTACTGAAATTTCTTGTGGAATTATTTTTCATTTGAGTTTATTTTAGATTTTTGATCTTTTTCAAAAAATTTCACAATTTGCACAAATTGAACTTCTGGTGACCTTATTTCGCCAAGATTTTTTTAAAAATCCACATTTTTTCCCACTCTGACATTTTTCGGAACTCTTCAGAATTTTGCAGAATTCTCGAAACTTTTTCAGAATTCTTCAAATTTTTTTTGAAAATTCATAAAATTTTAGAAAAACCTCCAATAAAAAAATCGGGAAAAGTTATAACAATTTTCTAACATCACAAAAAAAACTTTACAAACTCGGAATTCTTAAGGCGTCTCCTTTTTACTTGTAATCCATTGAATTTTTGAAGAAACTTCCTTGCACAAATCTTTTTTATTCTCTTTATCATAATTTCATGCTTATAAGGAATTTCAAGTAATATGAAACAAAATTCCAAAGAAGATTGTGATTTAACTGGAGTGAACTCATGATAGCGAGTATTACAATAGACATTTCTTTTCAGTTTTTACTGGTTAGAAATAACTTGAGAACAAAAAGTTAAACCAATTGAAAGTGTCGACTGGTCATGAATTCATAAAAAATTCAAACTGTTAATCGAATTTTTCGTTCTTCTACTTACATGAGGTACTAGAACTGGCACTACTTTATTCACAACTCTTTCAACAGTAACTGGAACAATTTTTTCCACTGGTACTGCAACTTTTTTCTCAACAAACACGGGTTGAGGTACAGGTCTGTCCACAAGAATATGTTTTGTGATGAGAAATGGTTGTCCTGCTCTCAGAGCTCCTAAAGAGCTCAATCTGGAATCCGAGATTATCATTTTTTTCTTCAAAATTACAATTTCAAAAATTCCCTAACAGGAATTGAGCAAATAATTCTAAACAAGCAGAGGTTCGTCACTGCGTTAGTCGCTATTTCTTCCACGTTATCCTTTCAATCGCTATCTCTTCCTTTCAATTTCTGCTAATGAATTAGCAGAATGCTTTCGAATTCTTTTTCCTGAATTTTTTCATCATCTCTCTCGAAAAAAAAATTATAAATACTAAATTTTATATAAAAAATGACTTTTTCACTTTTAATGTTCCCTCTTGGGTAAAGTCTCTAATTGCCCTAGTTTCCAATGAAAATTGGCATTTCGAAAAAAATTGTGAAAACAAAGCTTCCATTCGGAAGCAGAAGGCAGCATCAATTTTCTTAATCTACCATTAAATTGAATTTGATAATTGATTTTTTCTTCTTACCCTTCAGAAGACTGCAAGGAATTTGGTGGAAGCCTGAGAGTCCTCCAAGGATTGCCATCACTAAGCTCATCGTTCTCATAATCTGATGAACTACTCCATTCATTTTCTTGAAAAAGACTGCGTTTGGTCTTTTCCTGAGATGAAATAACGGAGTCGAAGAGAATAAGAAAGAGGATCTAATTGCAGGCAGAAAATAGATTTTGATTAAAAAATGAAATTTCAAGAAATACGTTGATGTGAAGATGATACTGGAAATACCAGACATCTGATAATTTTTCTTGAGCAAATAAATGATATTAAAAAAAAAACAAAATGCAAATGTAAAAAAAAATGAAGAAACCAAATGTAATTAAAAAAAAAAAATTTCAAATAATAGTTTGTTCAATAAAATCCAAGAAATTGTCAGATGTGTGTCAATTTCCTTAGCATTTTCGAAATTTTCAGATGCTACTGACTTTTACGAAAAGCTCCTTCATGTTGAAAGACTTCTTGGAAACTGTTTGGATTCAATCAATCGTTGAATGCTCTTATATTCTCCGAGTATACCACCAATTATGGCAATTCAGTCACTTCATCCTCAACCGAAAGTGTAAAACAAACTCGTCTCTCTCAGCTTCCTGTACTTCGTAGAATGTCCAAAAAAAGTGAAGTTCCATTCTGTTAAGTGCAGATAAACTGGTCTGACATTGAATAACGAAATCCAGATTTAGATTAACGTCCGATTTCACCAATCGCGAGACCTAGCATTTAATTGATTTATTGTAAAAGCATGTATTTGAGAAATTTAAATGAAAAATCAATGTGAAACAGTTTCTCCAACAAGATCATTCGTAGTTCATAGAGAAAAAAGTTGAATTTCATTTCCAGAAGGACATGGCACGTACTCCTTCTAATGTGGTGAATTGGAGAATATGAAACAAGAATATATAAATAATATCAGTAGCGAAAGGGTAAAAAGTTGATCTTTCTTTTCTTCTAATAATTTATTTAAAAAATCTTGGAGCCTGATCGAGATAGGGCAATTCTGCCTAAATCTTCTTTCTGGCTCTCAGAATCTTTAACGAAGAAGGATTCAAGCCAAATCGTTTTATCTCACTTAGTTTTCGAGATGTTCTTTAAAAATTAATTTAAAAAAAGAAAATTAATTTGTCCTGTTTCACATCTCTACCACATGAACTTCGAATGTTCGAAGAAAAAAAAATGAGAAAAATGAGATACTATTTGATTCAGAATTTGAATTGAATAATTCGAAAACTTCTGATAACTCGAAAAAAAATAAAAAAATTTGAAGAATTTAAAAATAATCAAAAATTTGGAAAAAAAAATTTCGAATAATTCGAAAGAACTGGAAGCCTTCTGAATAATTCAAATTATTTGCACATCTCTCCAAATTATTATAGAATGAATCAATAATTAGCAAAAAAAAATATGAATCATTAAGAAAAATGAAAATTATCTTGCGTTCACTCCGTCAATTTCTTTCTCATCAATCAAAATGAGTAAGGGAATCAAAATTTTTGCTCTTACTGGATTAAATACCTGAACAGCTGGCCTACTTTTTGATATGCACTTGTCGTAGTTTGTAAGCTTCCGGTGAAAAGAATTTCCCCAACTCTGAATCCAGTCCAAAATAAATTAATTATCATATTAATCATATTAAAATAATTAATGAACAGAATCTTTAGAGTTAAATTCATGAATAAGAGAGAAAATCGGAGGAAAATTGTGAAGATGTTGTGTGCTTTTTCCATTTCTCTTCCCAGAATTAAAAAAAAAAATAGATAGAAGAAATCATGAGATTATATGCATATTCGATCACACCAATTAAAAGAAATAATTCAGACCAGTTATACATTCATGAATGATTGAGAGTTACAACACGTGAAAATAATCGATTCAATACATTGAATATTTTTTTATAAATAAATTTATACAATTCTCTCCTCAACCTTGTCCATGCACCTCAAACTTGATATGTATAATTTTTTCATTTCATCCCCTCCCTTTCATTGTTATTATTGTAAATCGGGGCCACAGAGCGTCAATTTCCGTGTACACCTTACTTATAGAAGAATTCACCTAGACTTTCCTAACTTTCATTCTCTAATGCCTCTACTTTTTTTCCCTCCCTACTTTTGAATATACATTACCACTACTTGTTATTAATTATTCAACAGACTGTGACGCCCAATGTGCCTGGTAATTGTTCTTGTAGAATTTACACGAGTAACCCTGAATATAAGTAATAAGAAAAATATGAGACTTGAAGAAAGAAAATCAAATAAATATAGAAAAAGTTTTTCAAAATTTTTAGTTCTTTTATTGATTTATATAATATAATATTTGCATGATTTAAATTTCAGAGACATGTTCTTGCACGACAAAACATTATCTCGAATAATTTAGTGGCGATTTGAGAAAATTGAGAATATCTCAGAAATTATTGGAGATACGCCCTTTCTTTCTTCATCCTTTGTTGTAGCTCTTGAAATTCTTTTTAAAAAATTATTACGATAAAATCAACATGAAATCACCCTATCGTGCTCAGTTTTCAAGATATTCTCAATTAAATATCGATAGAATAATAGGATTTTTTTTTTACCTCTTTGATACTGAATTACTTTATTTAAATATTCAACTGTATTTCGAAAACCTTTTACATTCAAATTTGCAGAGAAAAAGTGATTACGCCTATTCGTAATAACGAGTTTGGTAATCAATATGTAAGATGGCTTATCGCATCAATTCCGGAAGAATAATAGAGTCTGGCTTTAATCCAAGATTAGAAAAAGGGAAAGTTTCCCATTCGAAATGAAAAAGAAGCACAAGAAAGAAAAAGCTATTGAAGCTATCTATACAATCGGTTCAGATGCTACGACACCTTCGTGTCCTATAAATACATATGGGGGTCACAATTACCATCAGTATTGGTTCAACTACCAAGGTGACAGTTTGGATTCAATTATGAAGATCTTTCTGGTACATTAAAAGTTCTTCAGTTTATTACAATTATTTATACTTTAATAAAGTAATTTCATTTGGTGATTTTTGATTGTTTGCGAAGGTTGTGGCGTCAGTTTTGGTGCTATCCTCTGCAATTAGAGTTGATTATAAGAAACATGAAGAGAAAACAAAGAAACACGATAAGCGTGGTATTCTGCAGTACAGCTATGGATATCCACAGGAACAAAATCAAGTTTATGGTCCTCCGGAAGAGCCTCAAGTTCACGAACATCCTGAGAATGAACACCAGCATTTGATATCATCAAACCAACAACTTGTGCAGGATGGTCATCATCATGCTCAACAGGATCATCAAGATCATGTTTTACTTCAACATTTACATCCTGTGGCCCAACCTGTTCGTAAGTACACTCGCATTGTCATCGTGACTGGAAAAAAATCCTTTTTTTTTCATCCTGACTCAAATTATATAGTTGTTTTCAGCTGGTATTATTCAATTTTTTTCTGTGTGTTTCTGTACACGTGCAATTGCTAGAAGACATAGTCGTTGTTTATCTAGATGATTTGATGATTTATTATGATTTCTTTTGTGATTTCGGTTTTTTCCGGATGAATTAAGAAGGTGGCAGAAATGAATGCATTAACTGAAACTGCAGATATATAATTATTTTCAAGTATGGTTTTCCAATTGTGTGACGTTCATCGTACCACGATTCATGAATATGGAATTTGAAATGACTCGTTTATGAAATTATGCTAGAGGAAAAAACGAGGATGTTGTCAAGATCGAATAATTGAGTAATGGAGAGGTGGAGCAGGATAAATCAAACTTTTTCTCTGCATTTTTTTTGCGATCTCTAGAAAAACCACTTCTCGAAGCTTCGATCTTCTGAAAATACAATGTTTCAAGAATCAAGTTTTCGAAAAAAAAAAAAATCGATGAATCGATCAAGACATAAATCCTATTTCTCTTTTATTTTTTTCTTGTTGAGCAGAAAAAATCGATACGATTTTTTCGAAAAAAAATCAAATTATTGATTAATTGGGCTCTTTTTAATCAACCAAAATATACCGATTTTGAGAAAAAAAAAACCATCTTAAAAAAATCTATTCAATATCGCCTATCACCAGCGTTTAGTGATGAGCGAGCTCCGAAACAAGCGACTTTCGAAGAATTGCTCTTCAGAAAATACAATTTTTTTGGAAAAATCGAAATGAGGAACTCGATTTAAGAAATGAAACGAATATTTCATTTTTTATCTGAAAAAATAACTACGAAATTTTCTCCAAGAATGAATCAAAGCATCGATTAATCGAGTTTCCCAAAGTCATTTGAAAAATATTGATCTTCAGGAAAAGAAGAATCGATTGTACAAAAAACGCTTTGAAATCGTCCATCACTATTCGTAAATATCTCAGAAATTAATGGAATACGTTATTTTCAACATTTTTTTTTCTTCAAGCTGCTGTACCAGTAGCACATCCAGTAGCAGTGCCTCAACCGGTGCCTCATCCAGTAGCAGTTCCTTTTATTCAAACAGTCATAAAACACGTGGCAGTTCCAGTGCACATTGATCGACCAGTACCTGTTGATCGGCCAGTCGCAGTTCCTGTAGCTGTACCAGTACCAAGACCTTATCCCGTTGATAGAGTAGTACATGTAGATCGACCAGTTGCAGTTCCTGTGGAAAAACATATTCATGTACCAGTTCATGTTGATCGACCAGTACCTGTACATATTTTGAAACCATATCCAGTTCACATTGAGAGGCTTGTTGCTGTTGATAAGCCATATCCAGTTCATGTAGCTGTTCCTGTACATGTGCCTAAACCTTATCCTGTTCCTATAGCTATCCAATATAAATCACATCATGGTTGGAAAAAATAAAGGGAACATGAATGAAATAGAATGACAATTCAAGACCGGGGCAAAATCGATCGGATTCTTTTTCAAAGTGAAAACTTCTACAAAAAAAAAAAAAACCTGAAAAAATGGGGGAAAATGCTCCAGTATGTTTCCATTGTTAGGAAATTTTTCCAATTTCGTTCATAAAGAGCTTCATTTTGAAAAGAAAATGCAGAATTCCGTGACATAGCGAAATTCTTCATTTATAGAAAACATTCGACATCTTCCTTAGCGAAAAAGTAGTGCATACTTGATGTCTTATCTTTCAGGCGTTTTGTAGTGTTCCAAAGATTTAGATAATCATTGAATAATTTTAAGACTGTATCATACGAATTATATCGAATATGTGAATAAATATTTTTTTTTTATTTTACAATGAACTAAGTGATGAAGAAGTTTTTGTGTAATATTTTTTCACTTTTCCACTTATAGACGTAATCGTTTCGCAATTATTGGACTAATTTGATAATTCATTGAGGCAAGACTCAACGTTACAGTAACACCAATTATTAATTTACCACCGGTTTCCATCGATTTTCCCATTACATCTGGTTATTGAGAATTTTTATCATGAAAGTGTTAGGTTCACAGTCGAATACTAAAATATCTGTATGTCTTTCCTTGAAAGAGGGAAATGAGTAATATTTATTTACACAATTTTTTGATTTTTCACAAAAATTTATGAGAATTTCCAAGAAATGGGAAGGGCAAAAAAAATGAAATTTTCTGAAGAGTTAAAAAAGAAAAAATTTTAATACATGTTTTTTACCGGGAATTTCCTTAGCTTTTTAATGGAACCATTGAAGAAACAATTCATTTCGAACCATTGCATTGGAATTCCAGCTTTCCCGAAATTAATTTCTAATAAAAATCCGAAAATTATTTTCCCGTTTTTCGCTTCATTTTCATCCAAGAATTTTTAAGAATTCCGAAACACATTATCGACGACACTGTTCCATCTTAGTTAGGTACGTATGTGGTTTGATTTGTATATGAAATATCTAAATGTGAAAAGTTGAACTTGTCCAATGGATATCCTCAACGTGGCCACATTACTTTGCCTCGAAGGTTGACCAAGCTGCTTGTCAATCATAAAAAATGTGTTAGAATTTACACTCAAAGGTGACCCAGGGTAAATAAATGATTAATACCCAATCGTTTAATTCCAAATTAATATTTCAATATTCCTGCAAAGATTTAATTAAAAATTTACTATTTCATCAATGTGTGAGCATCGACAGAAAAATAAAATAAATTCCTATTGATGCCTAACTTAGGAAAGACAAAGTACAACTGTATACAGCTCTTTGAATTCATTGATTATTTAATCAATGCCCTCGGGAACAGATGTTGGACTTGACACCACAGAGGTATGAAAATGAACACCTTTGTAGACTATAGGAAGTTAAAGGTGACAAGTTATACTTGAAACATATGTTTATTATCCTATCAATAGTTAAAAGAGCAAAGTGAATTAGTCGATTCTTCGCCAATTTTTTCGAGAATATTTCCGAAATTAAGTGAGATAGCGCAATTTTTAGTGTGTGAACCTTTTTCGGAACTTCTGAAATTCTTTACAGAAGAATCAGAGCTTAAAGGACGTATCTCTATTGATTTTGGAGATATTAGCGGGAAAAGACTGGCCTAAAACATATTTTTGAGAGATTTTCATTAATGAGAGAATTTATTAATGAAAAATCCATTTCGTAAGTTTGGAAAATATTATAAAGAAAACAATAAAAATATATATTATTAGGTTAATTACCTTTTCATGAACATTTAACGTAAAAATATCGAAGTACATATGACTCAAAATTTTTTTTTCAAATATATGCTTTTTTTCTAAGGTGCCGATATATATTCAATTATTATTTGATTTATTTGGCAAGTTTAAATGTATTTATTTCATATTTTGAAATATGTAATTAATATATAATAAATGCTATTATTCGCAGAATGAATAATTAAAGAGAAATCATTGTGCGCAAAAAGTTGAATTTAGGTCCATTTTTCATTTTTATAATTTCAAACTTGAGTGCATTTTTCCAATATTCATCTTTCCGTCTAAACAAGAAGAGTATTCAACAGCCTCTCTCTCTCTCTACCGATGCATCCGTCAATTTTGAATTCATCTCGTATCTCCCGACAACTTTTCCAATATCCGCTGAACGGCTAAATTATGTGTTACCACAGGCCCTCCATGAACTTTTCTATTGGTAAAGTTAAAGGAATGGAAAAAGCTCAGGGAAAGTGAAAGAAAAAATGAACTTTGAACTTCCTTATTGAAAACAAAGTGAAAAATCTGAGATGATTTTATGCCATGAAATGCAAATATTTGATCTAAAAAATCGACTTTTTTTATTATTATTCCCAACGAAATATTTCGGAAACTAATGAAGATGCGCCCTTTCTACTTTAACATTCTCTGGTAGAGTATTTCAACAACTACAAAAGAGATTCGTGCAGAAAAGATGTATCTCGTTTAGTTTCCGAAACATTCTCAGAAAACTGAATGACCAAAAATTGCAGATCTTTTCAATTGAAATTTTATGGAAACAAGTCACTTAAATTTTTCACTGATTTTATGTACTCTATCCATAAAAATACACTGCGCAACTGCGAATGAGTTGGTTGGAAAAGAAATAAAAAAAAAAGAGAGAGAGAGAAAAAAATGACATGTCTTTACTCAGGTGGGGAATATACAATATCGCTCCTGTGTAATAAGATACTTTCAGTCAGTACGTCTGTGGGGGTCAGCAATTGTCAATCAACACTTGACAATTTGCAGTTTTTCTTTAACTGATTTCCTCTTCAATTGCGCTGATGAATTAAGAACAGAAATCAATTAAACTGCTGATAAACAAATAGAAAATTTGTATTTTTTTTTTCTTTAATTTTTATAAATCGAAAAATATTTCACTTTTAAAATGATTCTATGGAAAAAATTGGCTATAGCTGGTGGCAGCCTTTTCATGTTTGGCGTACTATTTGGATTTGCTATTTTCCCGCCATTCTTGAAGAGCCAAGTGAAAGGGGTAAGTCCCCAAAATAACAAAAAATTCAAATTTTTCTTTATTCCTCTTGATTCTGTGGATGAAAGCTCAGTGCTATTTGTCTCTCGTTATTCAATAATTTTGTCGTCAGTATCGTCGGATAATTGGCTTCTTAAAATATTGAGAAGAAGCAATGAATGACAGGAAAAATGAAAGGAGTGGACTTTAACACTACCTTTAATTTTTGTTGTTGTAGAATTCAATTTGATGCCCTTCACTCTTTACATAATGCAATAATTCATTTTTGTATCCTCACAAAAAAAATTCACTTTTAATGTAAAAAAAACAATTATTAATTTCCTGCATATCTATTTTATTTTCACGCTACTTACGTATTATTTTCATTTTTTATGGCCTATAAAAAAATTCAAAGTGCTATTATGTATTTCTAATTACCCGTACGCTAATGATTACGGAGCACATAATGATGAGCTTGACAATGACACGTCCAAATATCCGGAATAACTTGATTCTATATTATATACTTTGATAAAGTTAGTGTGAATCTGCTTAGTCACTGTGATCCGTTGTATTTATTGGGGAAGGAGTGAGGACGAGTGAGAAAGAGACAATAATAATGTTTCTGCTCTGTTTCTGACTTCCTCTCGTATTTACTCAGTAAATCCATATTTATGTAATTGTTTTTTTTATCTATCAAGTAGGCTCATTATTCCCGAGTATTTAATGTTCCATTCTCTACTTCGTGGATGCTCTGTAGATTCCAATCGATCCCAGATAAATGCGGTGTTAATTGGCTTTTTTTTACAACTATCAAAGGTCTCTGGAGATTGATGATGCATATGATAAACCGTCCCTCGTGAATGTTCATCGATTCTTTTTTTTCTCATCGCTTAATTGAGAGTCATCATGAAAAATTAAAAAATTCATTTCCGAAGAGAATTTTCATTACCAGAACTTCAGAACAAAGACAAAAAGATGCCATAAGAAAATAACGTGAAAAAAATCAGAATTTCTTTCTAAATTTGGGATGTTTCCGGAATTTTTCAGAATTTTTGAAGATTTTCCCAAATTGAAATCCGACAACCTTCCTTTGCCCACACAATATCTGGAAATTTATGATTTTTTCCCAATTTGAAATTTTTTTCGAATTTTTCAGGATTTCCCGAAATGTCCCAAGATTTTCCCAAATTGAAGTCCGGAAAACTTCCTTTTCCACACAATATCTGAAATATAATAATTTTTTTTCAAATTTGGGATTTTCCTTTATTTTCGGAAAGAAAATTGTCTCTAAGATTTTTGTTACAAAAGTACGTGTTTTTTTTTATCAATAATTATGTGTATGATGTTTTTAATTTAACAGATAATTGAGAACAAAAAAACGCACGAGTAAATAAGCATTTTTGTTATTATCAAATTTTCGATAATATCTGAAGAATTTTAGATATATGTCTTTATATCATTCAAGGAAGAAACTATACAGAAATGTTATAAGAGTTATTCCAATTTTTTATAGAATACTTTCTACTGTTATTTCTACTTGCAAGTGTCCAATAAGAATTTAGGCTGGTCGATTTTTTTTTTAATTGGTGTTTTCACTGTGAACATAAGAGCCCATTGAAATCTCATGTAGCCTCAGTATTTCTCAATAAATTTTACCGAAAACTCAATCTCAACCAGAATAGAATCCTCTTTTTATGAATTCGTAACTTGTTTATAATTTAATTCTCAATGTCACGCTGAATAAATGAACACAAACCGGAAACTTCAGTTGATACGATATTTATGACACGAAAGGACAATTCTTGCATCGATAGTTGGAGACTCACATGAATTTTGAGAGAATGAATGCATTTGCAAATTATTCATTTTTTTTCAATGTGAAATAAAATGTTTTGAGGGAGGAAAAAGTTATTATTGAAAGCTTCAAACTTTTTTTTGTATTAATTATTTTAGTAGGGAAGAGGTAGAAATGAAAAAATCGACTGATTTTTGTGATAATTTTTAATGGAATATCTATCGGAGCTTTTTGGATACATTTAACGTTCCATGTTGAATTTTAAATTATTAAAATATTTCCGGATGTAATTTCTGTAAAACAACGAGTATCTTTTTTTATCAGAATATTGCCCTGAAACCAGGCGCAGACATGCGAAAAATGTGGGAAGTTGTTCCATTTCCAATTGATTTCCGAATTTTCCTCTTCAACGTGACGAATCCTGATGAGATCAAGGGTGGAGCCAAGCCAATTGTCAATGAAGTTGGTCCTTTTTTTTATGAGTGAGTTCTGGTGCTTCGGATCACGGTAGACTTCCAATCAAGTTCCTCTTTCATTAGATTTCTCAAAGAGTCAAAAAGATGAAACGAAAAATTACAAATTTTTTCGAGGTAATTACTTTTTTTTGATAGAATATGTCAAATCCGCATTATTTGTTCATTATTGATCACACTGGTGGAAAAGAATTAAATTTTGTGTTACAATATGTCAAAAAGTGAAATATTACTGAAAAATTTGAAATTATTCCCATTAAGTGTCATATTATTACTTTTTTTGTCATAATATGTTATGCATATTTTCACCAGACAAAAACGAAATGGAAACTTTAACGACAGTTTCTGGTCGAACAGATGAACTTATTTGGAAGTCTACTGTAATTTCGTAAAAATTTCGTGAATTTCCAATGGATTGATTTTTTTAAAATTGCAGTGAATATAAAGAGAAGGTAGACTTGGAGGATTTCAATGAAGATGATACTTGCGAATACAGCAATAGAGCCACATGGATATTCAATCCTGAAAAAAGTGGGGAAGGTTTGTCGGAGGACATGGTGATAACATTTCCTCATGTTATGATTCTCACATTGATAATGAGTGTAGTGAGAGAGAAGCCAGGAATGATGGGCCTTGCAGGTAAATAAATATGATTCAAATTATTTATCAGTCTTTTTTCAATGATATTTCGAAAATTAATGGGGATACGTCCTCTTCGCGCCAATCCTTTTGATGAGGATTTGAAGAGCTACAAACAAGAACTGGGACAAAATCACACAAACTCGTCTAGCCACCAAGATTTTTATAAAAAATTGATTTTTCCTGAAATGATTTCAATGAATTCGATATATTAATTGAATTACAGCTAAAGCAGTTGACAGTATTTTCAAGAAGCCAGATTCAGTATTCGTTAGAGCAACTGTCAAGGAAATTTTGTGGACTGGATTACCTGTTGACTGCACAGTTACGGATTTTCAAGGGAAAGCTGTTTGCACTCTTCTTGCTGAAAATGAAGGAGCTTTTATCGTTGAAGGGCCTGGAAAATATAGATTCGCACTTCTTGGTGCTGTGAGTTAATAAATTTTCTTCTCTCAGATTGGAGTATTAGCAATTTTATCTTATGATAGAAATCGATTTCAGAAAAATGGCACAACAGTACCAGACAGAATAAAAGTGAAACGAGGCATCAAAAACTACTTGCAAGTCGGTGAAGTTGTGGAATTTAAAGGCGAGACGAAACAAGATGTATGGGCAGATAATGGTCCTTGCAATGACTACAGGGGCACTGATTCTACTATTTTTCATCCTTATCTTTATGAAGATGAGGATATCACATCATTTGCGCCTGATCTGTGTATCAGTTTGCCAGCGAAATATGTGAAACCTTCTAAAGTCAAAGGTTAGTATAACAGGAAACCGCAGAGTGAATAAAAGATAAGGGGTGAAACGCACACATTCCAGTTTTGATGTTTTCTATTATCGAAATCGCATAAAAATTTCATTCTCTAAGAGACTGTCGAAGTTTTTTTTGATGAGAGTGAATGCTTTTCTAAAAAATTTGAAAAAATCACTTGACAATTTAGACATGTGGGAGCATCTCCACAACTTCTTTGAGATTTTTTTATCGAGTCCTTCACTGCATGAAAATTCCTGTATTTAATTTTCAAATAATAGATTTTTCAGTTTATTTTAATTTATCTGATCATTTTTTTTCAGGTATCAAAACAAATCATTACAATGCAGATTTTGGTGACATGAATACTGATGCAGATCTGAAGTGTTTGTGTCCAGCTGAGGATAAATGTCTGAAAAAAGGACTTATAGATCTCTTTCCATGTCTCACAGCACCTCTGGTTGCTAGTCTACCTCATTTTTATCTCGTTGATGAGCTCTATTTGACTCAAGTTGATGGTCTTCATCCAACTAAGGTTCAAATCATTATAATAATTGATATTATCATTATATTATATGCTAAAGGATCAGAGGAAAATTTTACTATCTTGCTTTTTTCTGCAATATTCTCAAAAATTTCTTGGCAAAAAAAAACTTATCCTATTTTAGTTGTTTACTTGTGAATTTCTTCGCTTTCTTGAACTAATACTCATTGTCTTGAATTATTCACAGGAGGAGCACGGAATTTTTATAAACTTCGAACCAATGACAGGAACACCGGTAGAAGCAAGAAAAAGACTCCAATTCAATATGTTTGTTCATCCAATTGAGAAATTCAAATTGATGAAAACTTTCCCTGAAGCACTTTTCCCATTATTTTGGGTAGAGGAGGGTCTTTTATTGGGTGATGAATATATAAGTCAACTTAAGATGGTTTTTACAATGATAAAAGCCGTTGGGTAAGTTTTTTTTTGCACATAAAAGCTTTTTCATGCTCAATTTCATCTATTAATTCAAAACGTATACTTTTTCTATAAACGTATACTTTACGATTTTCCGGAATTTTCCCAAATTGAACTCTGGCAGTTTTCCTTTGCTCGCGAGGCTTCTAGAGAATCGGAATTTTCCTCTCCAATTCGTAATTTTCCAGAATTTTTTTAAATACGTATTTTTTGCCTCAATTCTTCTTGTGTAGAGAAGTCCGTAAGCTACAGAAAAATGGATTAGCACAAAGTTGCCCTATTCTGCTTACTTTCTTAGATATTTTCAGAAACTATTAAAAGCAAGAATTAATTCATCTTGTCCTACCTTTCCGGTACTGAATTTGGCTCATTTCATAACAACACGAAAGCAAATTTTCCTGAATATTTCTAAATTTTCAGAATTATGAAATGGTTGATGATGGTCGCCGGTCTTGGTTTGGGTGGTGGTGGTGGTTACTTCTTCTGGAAAGCAACTCAATCATCTCAAAAACTCGAAATAACTAAAATATCACCAAAGACAACAGCAAATGCCCTGAGCGCTGAGAAAAAAGATCCTCTCAATGTTAGCACACTACCGCAAATGAATGGGCCACCAGCTGTTGATGGCTAATTAGATTAGTATCAATTAAATAATTAATAGATATTAAAACATTAATTTTAAATTTGTATACATTTTTAATTAAGAAGACATACAGAATAGAAAAAGGGGATGTGATAAAAATAAATAAGTTTAGATCAACACAATTAAACTGAAATCTGTGATGTCTAAAATTTTGACCGCGGGAGAAAAAAAATCGATATAAAATTTAGTGTTAGAAAATTTTCACATGGGCACGTGAATTATTAAAAATTTTTTTTTTTCAACAATAATTAATTTAATTATCGTAGATTGAAGTAATTGGAATTTCATTAACGTTCAATATTTTGTACATATGATTAATGTATTTTGCCGTTCAAAGCACTTCTCTATGTAACATTAATATAAATTTTCTTCGATTTCTAAGTGCCGATAATTAATCGATTAAAATCCATGAAAGGCCAATGCCATTGATAACTAAAAAATAAAAATCGTTAATTGCTCAATTTATTTATCATATCCTAATGACATTTTTTCATCTCAATCAAAAATCAGCCTCATATACATTGCCATCACTGATTATTCATGAGAAAAAATGGGAAACATCATCGTCCTAGAAGCAAAAAGGCATAAGTGCATAAGTGCAGTTTTTTTGTTTCCGAATGGAAACTTAACAAACATAAGAATTTTCGATTTGAATTCTTTTATTGCAAATCACTTCAAATAATGTGGAGAGTTTGAAAATGATATTTAGAAAAGAAGTCTGTGTGTATGTATATGTGTCTGTGTGGATTTTTTTTTTACTAAAAAATGGTAAAACTTCAACCGAAAAATCTCATATTTTTACAGCATATTTGTCACTTGGAATTCATTCAACATTTTTGGAGATACGGCAAATTTTCGATTTCTCCAAAAAAAATTATTTCTCAAAAAGTTCTCAACCAATCTCATCCGAATTAATGCATAACATTTGATATCATATTCTGTCACAGCGTGAGCTTCTTCAGATTTTTCCAATGCTTGGTTTTTGAATTATGTTGATTTTCATAATTCTTTATGGAAAATATTATTGCTTCAATAACAACCACAACAATTACGATAGAAATTTAAAATCTGGCTCACATATTGGTCTTCTGAATCTGCAGCTTGTTTCGAACAACAAAAAGGCATTTATTCAAAGTATTGATACAAAAGGGACGTATCACCTTCTCATACACGTTTTTGATTTTGAATGTTTCCTCTATTTGCAATTCGTCGTATGACGTTGATAATATCTGAAGCCTATCTTCTGCGGATACACCCTTCGTTTTTAATTCTTTCATCAATTCAGGATTGCTCATAAGGAATTGACAATAACGAAAAAGCGCATGTTCAGTGAATACCCTCGTGTGCTAGATAGGAGTCATCTTCCTTCATCATACTCACATTTTCGGAGATAGGCACGTTTATTATCATACAATTTCAAAGTGTCGGTGATACTTCCTTTTGTTATTAGGTATTATTAAAAGATATGAGATAATTTGAGAAATGAATAATGTCTAGAAAATGCACCCTATTCACGCTACATATTGGCAACTACAAACTTTTTTTACTTCAATTTTTTAGTTTTTATTTTTGTTTATTACGTCATGAAAAACATTTGGAGATACATACAACACATACGCCCCTTTCCCTGTTTCAAAAGTAGGTTTCTTGTCACTTGCGCCTTTTTGTCTATGAGACGACTATATTGGAAATAATGAATTTAATAAAATGACACTAGTGATTTGTAAAATATTAAATATCCTCCACATATTTTATTTACACTAAATTCAGTCTTTCAATGGAAAAACATTTTTCTAAATTTCACTATTAAAAAAAATTAATCATATCAATTATTACGTTTTTTTGCATCAGAAGATTCACTTCGACATAACAAAACATTTTTATAAGCACTTCTGTATTCAGAGCTCATGACAACGTAAATAACTGGATTTATGCATGTAGTCAAGTAAATGAGAATATAGCCAGCGATATTTAACCCACGCCAATCAATTATATCCTTAAATGTCTTTGTGATAGTTATTGGCAAATAACAAATTAAAAAAGATGAAAATATAACTAAAATCATTTTCAATAATTTCTTATCTTTTGCTGTCATTTTACCAGATTCTAAACTACGATTTTTTATACTACGAAATCTTGATTCTCTTCTCAATAATTTCTTTTTTTTTACCGTTTTTTCTGATGGAGAATCTGATCTTGATGATACAAATTCTTCTGATATATCAGTTTCATAACGTGATGATGATGATTGTGGTGTTAAATGGCCATCAATTGGTACTTGCAAGCATTTATCATTAATTATTCCTTTTTTTGAATTTAATATTTTTTCATCAACATCATAAAGTTTTTCGTTTTTATCAGTATGTGAGAAACTCAAGTTTGGAATTACTTGATAAATACGTGATACATCAGCATCAGTCTTTTGTGACTTTGAACTATCTCTAAAGTTTCCTGATAAACTCAGCTCTTCCCCACCATCTGGATAACGTGCAGAATCTATATTTGATGTTCCTTCACTTTTTTCGCTTATTTTTCCTAGTGTAGAGTCTGATGATGGCTTTTTATCGTCATTCACTTGCAGAATTCCTCCTTCAGTAGTTATGTATTGAGGATTTGGATGTTGTCCCTTTATTGGGGAACCACCGTTCTCTGTTGTTGAAGTTGCAGTTGGACCACAGCTCGAGCCAATCGCTGAGTCTTCCATATTTTTTGTAAATTTTACCTGTAAATTTTTTTTTTTTATTTAAAAGAAAAAAAATGAGAATTATTTCAAGGTAGTGTCCCAGAGTACTGTCAGTAAAACAGAAAAGAAGGAAAATTCGTAAACTTGTCTCGAATTGATTGCTGATAATCAAGGAAAACGTGCTCAATTTATCCGAAGAAGTGATTAAATTATTCGCAAGTGATATCTTTGGCTTGTTCCTATAATTCTCCGTTCTTTCTCGATTTCTTTCTACGTTGGTAATCTCTATAGAGAAATTCCTGTAGAGAATTTGTGAAGAATATCTCTATAAAATCTTTCCACAGAGTATTTCTATAGATTCATTCTATATTGAATGCTATGAGTTGATCATGTATGATATTGGGATATTTTTTGTAGGTATTGTTTCTAAAAGAATTTTTTTTCTATACCAGTAGAGTTTCCTATGATTCTATAATGAAATTTTGTGTCTATAAGAAAAATATCTATAAATTTTGTGCTTTTTGGGTTCATCCTGTCAAAGTTACCAACGCCTATAAATAACCCAATACCATATATGATGAACCTATAGAATTATATATAGAATAAATCTCATGAATTTTCTACAGATATCTCCTATGGAAATTTTTCTACAGACATTTTTCATTTGAGATGAAATAGAGAGACTACATCCTAATGAGAATTTCTTAATAATTATCCGGAGAACTGAATATTTTATTCTTCTATTATTTATTTAAAATGCTTGGTTCTCTTCGGCAATAGTTTGTGAATAATGGATCAATTATGTGGTACTCTAGAAATTTCGTTATTTCTGTCTGAATTAGGGCTTTCCATTCCCACCACTGCTATTTTCAGTAATGGAAAAAAAAATTATTGAAAACAATTTAATAATGAAAATTACCTCAAGACTTGCTTTAACAAGATCAGTAGTGGCTTTCTCTCTTCTTCTGCTTTTCAGTGCAGTTTTACGTACAATGTAAAAGATTCGCGCGTAACAAACGACAATTGCTATGCATGGTGTGAGAAATGCAAGAATGAAGAGAAATTCTTTTGGACTGCGGCCATTAATGTCTGGTAATATCGTACATGATCCAATAACTGGGTCCAGGCCAAAGCGACCCCAACGCTCGAACCAGGTCGCAATGAGTGCCCCAAAGCCGGATATCCATGTTGCAAGTACCATCAAGATCAGGTACCTAGGTTTATATAGTCTGAAAATGTAAAAGGGAACAATGAAGAAAGAGAGGATAATAAGAAAATCGCTTCGGAAAGATGCGTTTCTTGCATCACGTAATGCAATAAAAAAAGGATATTTCGAAAACCGAGCGAGATAAAGTGATTTTGGTTTCATTTTTCTTTTTAAAAAATTTTAAGAGCTACAAAAAAAAATTTCTACGGAAATAATGTCTTCTCGCTTAGTTTTTGGAATATTCATCGAAATAGAATGAAACATGACTTTGAGGAAAATTCAGAAGAGAAAATAGGGAAACTTGGAGTTTTCAGTCGTTTTTTTACATGAGAATATCTCGGAAACTAAGCGAGATAACGCCATTTTGTTTGAATCCTTTCTTTACAGAAAATTTCAAGAACTACAAAAAAGAATGGAGGCAAAAGGCTTATCACTATTGGTTTCCGAGATATTTTCCAGAAAAGAATGACCGAGAAAAATTCGGAAGAGAAAGCATGGAAAAATGGAGTTTTGTTGTGTCTCTTCCTGGTAGAATATCTCGGAAAATAAGTGAAATAGAGCGATTTTGCTTCCATCCATCTTTGTAGCTCTTAAAATTTTCTACGAAAAAAGGTTCAAACTGAATCGTTCTATCTCGCCCAGTTTCCAAGCTATTCGTGAAAATAGAATAGAAAAAAGTGAGAAAAAATCAGAGAAGGAAAGAGGAGATATAGGGTTTTTTTGTCATTATTTTTCGGAGCATAGCTTGGAAAAGAAGTGAGAAGACATAATTGTGCCTCAATCTTGTTTTCTAGCTCTTGGAATTCTCCGCAAAAGAAGACTCTTGTAGAATCATTCCATCTCGCTTCGTTTTCGAAATATTCTCAAGAAAAATTATTGGATGACATTGACTTATCCTATTTAATCTTTTTGCTTCTAATTTCTGTAATATTCACTCACTTGGGATAAAGTCTTGGATGACCAATCATAATATATCTATTAATCGTAATTGCGAGAACTGTGAAAAGACTGACTGCCAAGAGGCCATAACGTAGAAGTGGAAAAAGACGACAAAGTAAGGCTCCGTGCAGCCAGGAACTGTGCCAAAAAGTTGATGTTGCCAGTGGCAAATTGAAGCAGCAGAACATTAGGTCAGAGATCGAGAGGTTCATGATAAATACAGCTGTTGCATTTCTCAACTGAAACATTGAAAAAAACAGAAGATTTGAAACTGTTTTAGAATGATTTATGTTCATTTTTTTCGAATCTCGCGGAAACTCAGCGGGATAGCGCAATTTTACCATCATCCTTTTCTTGTATACTGAGAAGAGCGAGGGGCTATTCATTTGGAAATCCGGTGACACAATTATTGCCGATTTCCTCTGATTTCATGTAATCATTGATTTCAAGTAATTTCAAATTTTCGATTCCATCTATCCAGGGTAAGATGGAGGGATAGGAGAGGGGGAATATGAGTGGGATTTAGGAGGAAAAAAACACATTATATTAATGCAGAAGGGGTCAAGCATAGTAGCTTTTATAAGGGAGATGAATAAAGGGATGATGTTATAAGATTGAAATGATAAGACTTGAATAATTTCTTTTTCTATTCATTTGATGAAATATTTATTTCTTCAATAACTTGATAGTGTCTACGTCGGTAACGCGTTGTCAGAATACTTCTTTTCACTGAACATTTTTTCACTCGAAAAATAACACGCGTAGATATGCCAGCGACGTAGGAGAACAAAACACAAAGAAATCGCAATTTTTTTTTTGTGTATTCAAATCTTACGAGCTGCTGATGTCATGATTTCATGTGTGATTTTAGTCCTGTGTGATTTCACAAATGAATAGCTCCTCGAAAAAGACAAAATTCTTGTGGCAAATTTTTCTTTTATATCCAAATTTTTCTTTGCAATTACCAAATCTAGATATAAATCAAAATTTTCTGTATCACAGTAAATTTTTCACAAATAAATCAATTTTCGTGTAACGAGCATATTTTTTCATCAGTGCAGAAAATTATAAGACCTATAAAAATAGTAATTGCAAAAATTGCACTATCTCGCTTAGTTTTCGAGATATTCTATAAAAATGAATACCAACGAAAATTATCCTATTTTACCTCTTTTATTCAAAAAAATATATATTTCGTGAATAAACAAGCATAATAAAAAATGAGCACCAAATAATTAGATTTATCCATACGACCCAGATACCAGAATATGATCCAATAAATGTATGCATAATAATCAGCCTGCGAGGACATAAAATCTACATGAAACTTGAGGACACAAGGGACATTGTATGTGTGTGTGTCATGAAAGTAGGTGAATAATTTATTTGACTTGATCACACATACTCCAACTTGAGGCATGAAAATTTTATGCTTTGCAGGAAGATAGGTTGAGTGAAGTGGAAGAGAGTGTGAGAACATGCAGGCATATAAATCCAAGAATGTCTCCGAAGAAGGAACATTGAAGAAATGAGCAGGGAGAAAGAGTGATGGAGTCTGGTGAAATAGGTAGTGCTTCGCATATGGGTTAGGTGAGTTGTATCCTTTTATAGTGAAAAATATTTCCTCAAAACTCGCCAACGCTGTGTATCTCTCTTTTTTCGCTCAAAACCCGCTAGGTAGAGCAGAGTATTCGGGACATGCTCTTGCAAGATGCATAAAGTTCTCACGATCTCTCAAACTTTAGAGTAGAAGTGAAGATATTATATTAAATATATATTTTTTTATAATATTATGCAATTGAGCAACGAAGAGGTAAAAGCTGATTTTTGAAAGCAATTTTTCGAGAATACTAGTCCGAGTAGAAAATTCAGTGAGGACATGATAAATTCCTGATGAGGTTTGCCCCGTGTACCTATAGGGACATCATAGGGCATATCTCGTGAGGACATCACCAGGATCGTCACGCAGTCGCCCCGTGATGAGCCCGACAGGGGTACCTTATCGGGACATTACAACTATGCCTCATAACTACCCGATCTCTAAAAATTAATTCGCGTAAATTTATAACGATAAATATTCATTATTAATGATGAAAAACATCATTCAACATTGAGTATGAATTAATGGCTCTTATTCAAATATTCCACCCTTATCGTTCACTTCTCAATGGCTTTGTTCAATCTTCGTTGAACATCAGGGGAAGAATTTGACTATTATTGTTATCTTTATGTTTTGACAATTTGTAATAAGCCTTTCTTATCATTTTTAATTCAGTTGCAATATTCCAATATTACTGCATTTGTTGCATTTAATTACTAAATTTCCGAAAAATCTGTTTAAGAAATTTTAATACATGAAAAAGTAAATTAATTGATTTACTTTGTTATGCCTTAAATTTTCTCATTTAATTATTTTCGTTTTGTAATTACTGAAAATAAAATTGCAATAGTCGATTCTCTTTGAAATGTGCGAAGTACTGGAGCCCGCTGACTCGCTGGAACTTATGGTCTTTGAGACGAAACTTCACTTAAGAACAAAATCGCTGCAGGACGCCACTTAGCGACGAATTGTGGAACTAAGTATTCTGTTGATGCTCGAATTATCCTGATTGCTTCCTAATGAGGGTTTCATCTGGAGCACCCGATCGAGAATACAAAGGGGATTACCCTATGAGTTCCTAATGATGGGGTGGTCAGGTGAAACCCCAATCAGGTAAACCTCAGTGTGTCCCGATATTGGATGCTTCGGGGAATTCCCGATAAGGCACAACCTCATGAATTCCTGATATCAAGTCGGGGCACCCCTTATGAGTTCCCGACGATGAACTCACTAGGTCTTTCCCTATCGGGTAAGCCCGACGTCATCCCAATGATGACCTAATAGGGTCTAGGGATAGACCCGATAAAATTTCTACTCGGGTTCGTTTTTATCACTTCTTTTTCATAAAAATCATATGACCAACTTTTTTACATCTGCTTTTTTTACATCAATTGTACAAATGAAGACACAATCAATAGATTTCCCTGGCGATTCTAGGGGAGGTAAAACTATTATTTTTGTAGCCTCGGCTTCCATTTATTTTCATTTTTTGCTTCTTTTGTGTTCGAGACAGAGGAATGGAGAAACATTATATCTACGGTTGTAGTAGGTGGGTGAGTTGTAACGAGCATTTTTAGGGGCACACTCTTTTCGGGGAGGTTTGCGTATATCTCCAGCTTCATTGTCCTCGCTTACAACAGTGAAACAAGTTTTTTCCGGAGAGTAAATGGTTCTATTCATTTTAGTCATTTTTCTACACAGAACTGTCACAATAGCTTTTGTGACTTCAAACAAAATATTTGCAAAAACTTGAAATTTGTTATTTTTCCTCGTAAAATTTCTTCAAAATCAAGCAGATTTTTCGAAACGAAGACAACAGTTAAGAGAGAAACAAAAAATGAATTTTCAAAAGAATAGTTTAACCTTTTATCGCTCATGTAATAAGCGCAGCGCCGCCACTTTTACGTTTGGTTGTTTAATTTTTAATTTTACAAATGAAAAAATTTCAATAAATTTCAATGTTCTCGTTGGAACTTCTAATATACATAAATACTATCGATAAGTATAGAATCGTTTGTAAATTGAGTGTAAATATCATTGTGTGGATTACGGAGGAAAGGAGCGGCGCTACGCCTCCCGGTGCGACTGAACGTGAAATCCCCGTTCAAATTGCGCTGTTGCTAAGTCGTTCTCCGGCTTTTACTTACTGGTCCCAAATATGAGAACATAACTTTTGATCATCTTATGGTGTGCTTCCTCGTTCAATTTCCATCTAATATGAAATTAAGCGTATAATAATTTAAAAAAAAAAAAATTAGACACGAATTACTGATTGATTATTTGGCAACGTCGCTAGGAACTTAACATCGCGACGGAGCATTCACCGTGCGACTTATGAAGTCGGGTCAAGTCACGCCATCGCTGAAGGGTTGAACAATTCAAACATTTTTTTTCTTTAAAATCAATGGTCAAAGAATAAAAGTTAAAAGAATTGAACTGTTTATTTCCTCACAAAAAAATATCGAAAAAATGAGAAAATGTTCTCTCCTTTGTCTGCATCATTGCAGAATTAATAACAAAATTTATTATAGTCGTTATTCCAAAAAAAAGCCACATCATTTAATCACCACTTCTTCTCCATTTTTATAGTGTTGATCGATTCCATTCAACTATCCATTCGTATTTTCATGGATTTTTAACGGCTCTGTCAATCGGTTTCTCAAAGAGATGAGCAAATACAGCTCACACAAAAAAATCACATAAAAGTATACGGAAACCCGTCAGTTTATTGTGTCCGGGCGACGTACGAGACGTATACATTTTCCTCAAGTGAAAGACATTGCAGAACTTAAGTATTTCTCTTTTTCATGGCAGTTTTCATAGTCCTGCATTCTTATGACCTTCTTTGCTGTTTTTATAAACGAATGAATCAATTTCGAGTGGATGTTTTCAACTATTTACTATTCAAAAAGGGTTAAAGCATTAAAGCATTAAAGGATGAGGAGGCAGAGGAAAAATTAAATTTTTTTATTGACAAGAATCATAAAAATAAATCTTTTGAATAATAATGTTAATAATAATAATAATAATGACAATATTTCCTACTTCATTATCATATAAATGAAACTCCTTCATAATTAGATGAGTTTTATGAATCACATTTCTATTAAAAAAAAAAGTTTGAATTTACCCTTGAAATATTTATCAGAGGCTGGATTCCAATACTCTCTGCTATTGAAAAAAAAGATAAAAATGATAACCGTAATTCTTTTTTGTCAGTGAAGATGGATGGAATACTAGTTGGGGTTTTCTGGATTTATCAGAGTCCTGGGCTCTTCGATACGATGTGACGTGTTTGTGAAAAATAGGCACTAGAGGGGTGGTGATGGTGGAATGAATGAAGGGAAAAAAGCGTTTTAGCAATTGAAAGAGTCTGAAGGCATAGAAAGTTTGCGGAAATGTCCCCCTTCCTTTCACGAGTATAAAAAAGAATTTTCATCATGAGTATAAATGAAATATATTAAGTCCATTCATTCTGGGGGTGATTTTTTGAAAAGTCTTCAACGAATTTTATTGGACAATAAAATACTTTATTGAGTTGCTTTCTCGAATAAACGAATGATTTCTCTTCAATTGCAAAAGAATGTATAGAAAGTCGATTAAAGTAGTATTCCAGAGAATGGTTGATAAAATAGAAAAAAAATGAGGATTTGTAGCTCAGTTTTCAATTGATTGCTGATAATTCAGGAAAATGTGCTTTCATTTCCCCGAGAAGGTTATTAAGTTATTCGAAAGACATACCTTCAGCTTGTAAATATAATTTTTTTTTGTTTTTCGATTTTTAAAAATATTATTCATGTCTTATCACATGCATAAGATAGAGAGAGAAGCAAATAGTTATTAAATAAAGAAATACCTCCTAATTAAAATTTCTCAATAGCGGTCCGAAGGATTGAATATTTTTCCCTTCTATTATTCAGTCGAAGTTCTATTCTCTTGACTACCTGTTTTTAAATAATGGGTCAACTTTGTGGTTTTTCAGTAATTTTGTTATTTCTGTCCGATTAAGAGGTCTGTCTACTTTAAAAGCCTGCTATCTTTATTCATTTTTTCAAGAATACTGCTATGTTCATTGATATAAAACTTGTTGGGCTCAACGAAAACATTTGTAAAGTATGAGAAAAAAGATTTTTCGAATAACTTTAATCATTTTTTTACTGTGAAAATGTCAGGTAAACAGGAGTCCTCAAAAAGTGCGCTGTTTTTGTATCAGATGAGCCGTTGTTCAGATTTTTTCAACAGCGCACTTTTTGAGGACTCCTGTTTACCTGGCATTTCCACAGCAAAAAGTGATTAAAATTGATTTAAAAAAAAATTTCTTGTACTTTATAAATGTTTCCATTGAGCCCAACAAGTTTTATATCAATAAACATAACAGTATTCGTGATAAAAATTGATAAAAATAGCATGCATCCAAACTAGACAGACCCCTTACACAGAGAAAAATGTTTTCTTAATTTAAGAATGTGCAGGTCACTTAAATTAAGAAAGAAAAAGTCACTTGATTCAAGTGAGAAAAGTCACTCAATTTAAGTGACTTTTACTTTCTTAAATTAAGAAAGAAAAAGTAACTTGATTTAAGTGAGAAAAGTCACTTAATTTAAGTGAGTTTTACTTTCTTAAATTAAGAAAGAAAAAGTCACTTGATTTAAGTCAGAAAAGTCACTTAATTTAAGTGACCTGCCATTCTTGAATTAAGTGACTGCACATTCTTAAATTAAGAAAACATTTTTCTCTGTGTAAGGGCGTTTCGTTCCCACTATCGGTATTTTCAATAACTTTGATAATTCATATCTCATGAACTACACGGACGAAAATTATGAAACATTCAGAAAAGCATCATTAAAAAGTAAGCTCTTATGTGGCATCAGAAAAAAGGGGTTAACTGTACTCGAGTTCACTGGGATACTATCGTAAATTCATTTATTCTATAGCAAGAAATTACCCCTCTAGGGGTGATTTTTCTGAATCCTTCATGAATTTTATTAGATAATAAAAAAATTTATTGAGTCATCTCTCAGATAAACAAATGATTTTTCTTCAATAATAAGAGATGTTTAAAAAGTTGATTAAAAGAATTTTATTGTTGGAGAGAAACTATTTTTCCAGAGATATCGGACGTCAGAGAATCAATTCATGAGATGGGAGGAAAGAAGGAAAAAAAAGAGAAGAAAAGTGAACAAAATAAAAGATATTGAACAAAAAATTCCCGAGTCCCAAGTGAGAATGTCATTGAATATATTGTGGGATAAAGGGCTGCGAGGATCTCTGGCACTGCCTGAGGGAATGTCCGACTCCTTACCTATCTCCAGCTTATCTCTCCTCGCATCATCAGCAATGGGTACTTAGCTCTTCCGGGTTTATTGACATCAGCCATGATCTTGAACTATTTGATGCTGAAAATGGTAACTGCCATGGATACCTTCATAATTATTTAGAAACTTCGGAATTGATTCAGAATTTCAAGGACAAAGTCTGTTTTCCTGGATATCTCGAGAACTAAGCAAGATACAGTGATTTTCGTTGGAACTTTTTCTGTAGAAACTTTTAAAAACAAAAAAGATTTTTACAAGAGTTTTACTATCTCACTTAGTTTTTTGAGACATTTTTCGATAAAGAAAACAAATAGACTCATTCTGCTTTTGACCTCTTTATGATGGAATTTATATTTCATGTCGGCAGGAGAGAGTGAAATGAAGAGTTGTCTGTGATGAAATCTCTAGAGTTCGAGAGCATGCACTAGTGGATAACAAAGCACCGTCTACTCAATCCAATTCTCCGATATTATTGTCTTCAGTAAATTTTTTGCTCTTCGATTTGTTTCTTCGCTACTTTTCGTACATTCAGAATAAGAGTGGACCTATTCGAATTCGGTAATCAGCTGATTAGGGTCTACCGATTTTTATAGTTCATCCTCAATAATGTGACGTCATCAATTCTCTTTTCCAAATGGGCGCCTGTCCGAAATATTAATCATAAAAAGGTGGATCATCCTAACATACGCCATTTTAACTTCGAAAATTCTCAATACGTCGCTTCAAATTGATGATAGGAGAAGAGTTAAGGCAGCATTCTACTTTGAAACTTTTTGAAAAAAGGCTATCTTTGGAAATTTTTTATGAGTGTATTAATAAAGGTATTGGTGTAGGGTTTGTGAGGCTCAATAAATACAGTCCTGAAATACATTTTAAAAAAAGTTACCATGTATTTTATGTACCTTTTATAGCTAAAAATATCATTTTAATACAATGCTCTCAATTTATGCACTGGTGTTAAAATTTTGATAATGAGCCATCCGAAAAAGGAAAAGAAATAGGTTTATGTTCAATATATCTCGACCACTCGCATGAACTAGGATAATCTTAAAATTTTGATTTTTACTAATTTTTTATTGCAAAAAACCGAGAGGAAAAATCCAATTGTTTTTTTTTCAAATTAAAAGTATTAAATACTCTTGTCCTTTTAAATTTAAACAAAAATGGAAATTTATGTGAAACGCTTTTGTAAAGTGGAGAAAAAAGAATCCATTCGGAAGTGACTTGCTAATAAATTAGCAGATAAAGCTACAATAATATAGATAATGATGCAAGTTTCCACTTGTTGAGTAAAAAAAAATCCACACAGAAATACATACATACATACACACACACATACACACAGACTTTTTTTTTCTAAATATCATTTTCTGACTCTCCACATCATTTCAAGTAATTTGCAACGAAAAAATTCGGATCGAAAAATTTTACGACTGTTAAGCTTTCATTCGGAAGCAAAAATAGGTTAACGAAGGAAACCAAATAAGATACCATGAATAAATCCGAATAAATCCTACATCAATCATTTTTACTTATCAAAATTGACAAGAAATTACTCATGTATGAAGAAATTTGAAAAAAACATCACAGCCTGCAAGCAGCTTACTTCATTCAATTGTCAACACTGCTTATCATTATGATCACTCCCAGAATATTATTGGTCGCCTTAATTGTATCTTCAACGTCGGTTAGTGCACAGTGTGAGTACAATTTCTATATGAATCCGTCATTACTGCCCTTGCATTAATTTAAGTAGCTAATATTTCTTTAAGAGTGAGCTACTGTTCGAAAAAAATTTCATAATTTTCATCAAGATGCTCCAGCATACTGATGTTATTGGGGATTTTTTTCATATCAGAGCTGTTATAGGTTCTGCAATGGAAATTCTTTTTAATCTGTAGTAATTAAATAGATTCAGGTTACGTCACGAGCAGTTCCTGCCTGTCCGGTTGTTTGTTCACGTCATGCGAGCTACCACTACAAGCAGAATGTGTGTCTGTGGATGGAGCAGCAGGCAAGTGCATGTGTTATGATGGAAGACCGCCTATCGCATCTAAATGACACTTTCCGCAAATTGCCCTTTGTCAATATTAATATTCAATGAAGTGATATGAAGCCAGACACTATATGAAAAATAGATGTCCAAGTATGAAATGACGTTTGTAGTATTGAAATAGAAAATAAATCGAAATCAAAAAAATTTGCACTGATCTGATACTTTTTCGTTGCGAATGGAAGCATTACTGTCGTAAAAATTTTCAATCTAGATTTTTATTAGGATAATACCTAATTTTCATCCATCGAAAATAATATTTAAAAAAAACGTCTCTCTGCGTGTGTGTGTGGGTCTGTCTGAACGAATGGACATACAATTTTCATTAAATCCTGAAGGATTATATGCTGGAACCTGAAATTTTGTCAGTATATTCCAATCACTGAATTCTCCATTCATTTTATGACACTTTCATATATTCAGATTGAAGTTTCATTTATTAATTTGATCTTCTTCGAAAGGAAATCAAATGAATCACATAAATTGACGCCTTACCAGATTTGAAATTTTCCATTGGGAAGCAAATTGCTAATATATTAGTAGATAAAGCTATATCATATCATGTGTAACGCCTTTTACCACTTGTTTTTTTTAAGTGTCCCTCGGGAAGTAACGAAGTCTGTGGAAATTTTCCGTCATATTCGTTCCTTTTGCAGGAAAGTCATTCAATCCTGTCATTTTTCCTTTCGAAGCTTCCATCGAGAATATGACTCAAAACGTTCTACAACATTGAGAGAACATCTCGCGCGTGAGTGTGTGTTCGTTTTGATACAGAAACCCGAGGGAAAAACAATGAAAAATTAATGTCCTGATGTTTTTATATTCATAAAAAGAAGCTACAAGTTTGTAGCTCTTCAAATTATCTACAAAAACAGAAGCAAGAATGCAATCATTATCAGAGAACATTGTGCAAATACATATGTTGGATAAATTATGAAAAACACAGGTTGACGAAACATAAGAAATTATCATTCAAAATGATTCCAATATTTACTGATGAGATAACCTGAATAAAATTGAATAAATCAGAAGTCAATCGAGTTTTCTTCATAAAAGTTAATGAGAAATCATTCATTTGTATGAAGAATTCTGAAAAAGAATCATAATCTTCAACTACTTTATTCTGTTCAATCGTCAATGCCGTTTATCATCATGAACACTCTCAGAGTTTTACTAATTTTACTAATTGTATCATCAGTGGAAGTCAGTGCACAACGTGAGTACTATTCCTGTACGTATTCAAAATTATTGCCTTTCAGTTAATGTTAGCATATACAATGATTTTCAAATAAAAGACTGTTCAAAAAAATCTCTAAAAATTCGTAAAGTATCCAACCTACTGATATTTTTGGTTTTTTTTCTCATATCGGAGCTCCTATGAAAATTCTATTCAATCTACAATAATCAAATAGATCCAAGTTATGTCCGGGTTCCGAACCATGCCTGCTTCTCCGGTTGTTTGTTCACGTCATGCGAGCCACCATTGCAAGCAGAATGCGTATCTGTGGATGGAGCAGTAGCCGAATGCATGTGTTATGATGGAAGACCCTCTATCGTATCTAAATGACACTTTGCGCAAATTGCCTTTTGCCAATATTAATGTTCAATGGAGTCATGTGAAATCAGAGGTTGTATGGAAAATAGAAGAAAATTTTCACTGTAGTTCTAAAGGAGAGAACAAATTAAAATCCTCCAAAAAAATGAAATTTAGATTTTTGATTGTTGGCATCCTCCATGTTTTTTGAATAAATGTCTGCATGTGTTTGTGATGACCAAGGTCTGGAACTTTCTACATATGAAAGTATCGCCAGCCGTAGCTGATAATTTGGTAACGCCAGAAAACAGACTTCAAAAATTGTCAATTTTAATGCGAAATTTATTTGAATTTGTGTTGCACGTCACTGGATTTTTTTAAATTGATAACCAGGTATTGTGTGTGCAAAATGTCTTGATACTCATCAATAAATTAATGCAGTGCGTGGCAGACGATAATGGATTCAAGCTATATCTTCAAGACTATTAAATTGATTATATTTGGGATGATCTCAACCTTCTGAGGCCCATTTTGGTTCCCCCATTTCACGCACAGATCAATGATGGTAGATTTGTAATCAAAAGATCGTTTCGGAAGCATTCTGCCAATTGCATTGGCAGAATATTAAAGGTACGATGTTCAAATTACACGCAAGTAGTGAGACTTCTACTTGCTTTTTCATAGAACTAATATTGAAGAAGATATGAGCATTGACAGTAACACAGAAAGGAGCACATGCGCCATTTTTCCAAAATCAAAAAACGTCATAATTTGCACGAAAATTTTTTATTTTTTCTCATTTTGGTAATGACTCTTGATAACCATTTTAACAATATATTCAAAAATAAACGAAATCAAAAATATGACCTGATAAGTCAGTGGAATAGCGTGGAATGCCTTCTACAGAAAATTACGCCCTTTCGTTATTTGGAAAGAGTGGAAAAATGAAACTTACGCCCTTTTACTTAAAGGACAACAAAAAAATTTTCTGAGTTTTTTTTAATTGAATAAATTCCATTTCCTCTCATGAATATTTCATTTTCATAGTTATTATTAAACTCCACAACATTGTATAAATCCCAAAATTTTTTATGAAAATATTTATTACAGCTATTACTCAAAAATACTTAAGCCGTCAATAATGGAGATCTCCTACTCTATATCCTATTGTAACTCCTCCAACTGAAGTGGAATTGACGATGGGAATGGCCATGAAGAGTTTAAGAAACTTTGTTCACGAAAAAAGAAGAGAAAATCTAGAAAAACACGAGATAGAATAGAAAGAAATGGGGTATTCCCAGATGGGTATTGCCGTAAAATGCTGCCAACTGTATGGCTTGTACTACGTTGTGTTTCTCTCACTCTCTTCCATTGGATGTTTCTAGCTATTGCGTGAATTACGAAAAACGTTTAAAAAAAAGAGAGTAAGAATCATTGTCGGAGAGAAAAAGTATCCTGGAACACGTTGGAGTGCCTTTTTTTATCACAAAAAAAAGCGCTACATTTGATACCCATCCAATCTTGTTTCACGAATGATTGTTTTTTTTGCAGATCTTTTTTCTCAACTGGGTTTTAGGAAAAACTTCAGAGTTTATTGCTCGTTTTGAGGATGTCATATTGTGAGGTTTTTTTCTCCTCTTTTAGCGTGGAAAAAGTTTGATTCAATTGATGGAACTTTTGTGTTCGTTATGGAGATCATTAATATTTTATCTTCGTGAAAAAGAAAAATTCGAAAAGTTTGTGGTGAAGAGTTTTCATCGTTATTTTGATGCTAGTGAAATATAAGCTTTTTTGATAAAGTTTTTTTCATGCATTATTCAGATATTAAAGCCTTTTCGAATTAAAAAAAAAAGGACAATTTTCACATCAATTCGGTTATGAAAAAAATCAAGCAGAATAAGTCAATTTTTCCTGCTATCTTTTTTTGAGGAATTTCTCGGAAACTAAGCAAGATAGTGTGATTTTTGCAGAACATTTCAAGAGTTACAAAAAAGGTCTGTGTGAAATGGTGTAATCCTTTAGGTGGTCGACAGTTGCGTGGTGAGTAGGATGCAAATAGGCTAGTGAAAAAATTGGTAATTATAGATATAATTTAAGCTGCATGTCAAAAACTTTTTTTTTAACGAAGAAAAGCCCATTGGTCAAGAGATAAATTACACTTGAATCGTCACTTCTTAGAGATTTCAATTCAATAATTGATTAATGGAGAAAAAAATATTTGATTCTCCGTATAGTTATTGAGAAATTTCAATTAGAAACTCGTAACTATTTGCCTCTCTCTCTCACTATCTCATGCATGTGACAGAAGATTCGTGCTATAGAAAAAAAGTCGAGAAAAAAAAACATATTCATAAGCTGAAGATGTGACTTTCGAATAGTTTAATCACTTTTTCGGGTAAATTATAGCAAGTTCCCCCAAATTAGCAGCAATTAATCGGAAACTAACCGACAAATAGTCATTTTCTTCTGTTTTATTGACCGTTCTCTGAAATACTACCTTGAGTTGATTTCATCGATTTTCTCATCATTCTCAATGAAATATCTAGAAAACTAATAAAGATGCGTTATTTTCACCCGAATTCTGTTTTTCACAGAATTTCAAAAGCTACAAAAAAATTAGATAAAAGAATCAGGAAAAAAATCCTATTTAGAAAACTGTTGGAATTTTTGAGAATTTTTTCGAATTTTCTAGAATATTCTAGCAATCAATTCTGGCAAAATTACGATATCTCGCTTAATTTCCAAGATATTCCTAGAAAAACGAAAAAATAAACTCTTCCCATTTGACCTCTCCGCTAATAAATTGTCTCAACGAATAGCTGCAACACAAAAATTTACTTTCTCAAAGAATGAAAGAAATCACGATAATCAAATTTTAAGAATGGGCTACATGAATTGGTAATTTCCACGAATTGTACCTAATATTTCAAGTTGAACGACTTCCGTTGTAGTTTGAGGGGATGAAATACTACGTGGGGAGGGGCTAGAAGTGTTCTGCGAATGAGGCCATCTACGTTTACTCAACGATTCGTGCTTTGTCGTTACGATTAGTAGAATAAATAACGATGAAAATTACATGAAAAATAGGAGAAACCTTTCGCGTAATTTAAAAAAATAATTATTGGATAATTTTGGCACACTATGCACCTAACATGCTACATGAATCGATATAATTAATTAGCCTGGTGAAAGTTATACTTGAATGACTGGGTTGCACCCATATTATCCAGTTATATGGCAATAATCATTTGCCAGAGTACCATTTGCGTGGGTTAATATCGCCACGTGAGAAGTAAACATAATAATAGAAATGTTAAATTATTCATGGGCGTGTAACTTGGAAAAATGGCCTAATTGAATTAACATTCTTATTTCTAAAATTTCAGTAGCGAGAGGATAGAAAAGGATTTTAAAAAAAATTAAATAAGTCATTTTCTTCTTTCAATACTTTCTTGAGGAAATCTCTGAACTAAGCAAAGTAGAGCAATTCTACCTGAACCTTTTTTTGTAGCTCTTAAAATTTTCTTCATTTCTTAATATCTCTTCTAGTTCCCGAGATATTCCACTCCATTTTTTGTAATTCAGTTTTTTGACAATATCTCGGAAATTAAGCGAGATAACCTGATGTTACCCATTTTTTTGGGGGGCTTTCAAATTTCTGTACAAAAAAAGATCGAGGTAGAAAGGCTCATCTACTTCAGTTCTTGCAATTTTTTCAAAAAAAACGGTTGAAAGACAAGAACTCGTGAAGAAATAATTTTTCTTTCGAATATAAATCAAGAATTCATGAATAATATTTGAAGTATATAGAATGTAAAATACACTTGTGATCTATTTCCCGAAGTTGATATTATTAATGATAGTTTCGACTCAATTATTTCGAAATCTATAATTTTATTAAAAAATCTCATGTTATTATTGTTTACTTCATTTCTTTCTACACTATTTTTTTTTACTTTGTGTTATGTTCTCATCTGATATAACATTGAGCCACCTGTGTGTGCATTTTCTTTTGTTATCATTGACACGTTGTCACTACATTACCTTTGTTAATCTTATGTATAATCACTTTCAACCCTCTTATTGGCCTTGGATGTTAAGTTGTCTTTCACAATAAATAAATAAATAAATACATCATTTTCATCAATTTTTTATATTTGCATGATTCTTACTACTTCATTACATTTACCTTTATTCTGTCACGCTCGTGTTATTTATGACTGCCGGAAAAAGTAATTAATTTAATGCTATTTAGAATCAATGTATGAATTTGAATGTGAAAACGTAATTGTTCCAAATAGCCAACCGGGAAGCAGAAACATTAGCGATAATGGGAGGAATATAAAACATTAAATTAATTGTTCACATGATCCCATTCCATTTCAATTAACGAATTTCCTCTCCTTTTTTATTACATTTCCTACTTTATATTTTTTGGGTAAAAAAATTTCCACTGATCCAATTTTTAATACAAGGGTAGTAATTCGAAATATTTGGGCATGTATAGTTTAAATAAATAAATTAATTAATCAGAAAATAATCAAAATTATTAATAATAGTCATAATAAAAAAAATAAGAGGAAAAAATCAATTCGAATTCATAAACCAAAATCCTTGAAATGGGATAAAAATGAATATTTTCTTTTCTTTTGTTCCATCAGCACAGAAAAACTTTCACCGCTATCCATTAATTTTCTTCAGCACGTTTACATTACGCAGCATTTTTGGCGCACTCTCACTCAGGCTATGTGAAAAGAGTTTACTTTTTTTTTTCCTCCCCCTCAATTGTGATCGTGACCTGACGCTGTGACTTCGTGTTTTCTTTTCATTTTTCTCTTCTCAGTAAGAAAAAATGGATAAGAAATAAAGTTAGTGCTCGTGGCAAAATTTCAAGAATTCATGAAAAACTCAACATCTTTTCTTTTCAAAATTCAATTACATTATTATTATTTCTTGAAATAATTTTTTTATTTTCGACTAAGTTGGTTTATCAGGTTTTTTTTTTGTTAATTAGTTGAATATTCCTGATTCAATGTAAATTGACAAAATAAAATGTAAATTTCCTCCTCAAATAATTGAGTTTATTAGGATCATTGACATCACGTGTTTGAGGTCAAAGAATTGCAAATATATGGATGAGTAAGATGAGAAGAAGACGACAAGCATGGAAATAAGCAGTCACAGTGGATCAAGCAACCACCGCACGATTTTCATGAATAAAAGATAAATGATTAGTGGTGGAGGGAAGAGAGAGAGATACACAGAGATTTTGATAAGGATTATCCAAGGACTTTACCTTCTTAGTGCGGAAGAGAGCAGCCACAGTGATGAGATTGCCTGGTATACCAATGAGCATGAAGAGAAAGCAGCAACCAGCAGCAAAGTAAAGTAACCAGGGTGGATAACCGTCGAAGAGTATTGCTGAAGCTGGATCCTCCAGTAGCTCCTCGATCTCAAATACACTCTCATTCGTCTCGGAATCGTTGTTAGCCATCCAGTACTCCAGCATCTTTGATTAAACAATTTTAAAGCAAAGAGTTAAAATAAGACAATTAAGGTAATACACCAGCGACCTCGAGTACAGTAAACCCCTCATTTTTTTGATGGCGTATCAAAAATGATATTTTCTTCACAATAGTTTGAATTTTTTTAGAATTTTTGTCTACGGAGTTTATGAAATATGAATTATCCAGCGTCGACCTAGAAACAAAGGGGAGTAAGTGTCATTTTTTTTTCATTTTTTTTTTTTTTAATAACAGAAAGGTGTAATTTTTTTTCTTCGCTCTATGGATTATGCTCGACTTTGCCGATCATTTTGAGCATTTTTTTTTTCTTAAATAACAAACAGGCGTATTTCCAATTATTAATATGAAAAGGGCGCATCTTCCTCCAATACGCCCTTTTGTTATTAATTCCATCCTCAATTTCGCGATCCTGCTATATAATTTATAATAACAAAAGGGCGTATCTTTTGCACTCAAATCAAGGAAAAGGAAATAATTGTAATAGAATTCTAAATCCATTAGAAATAAATTATTTCGCTGTAGAAAATAGCCCTCTTGAAAAACGTCTTTTCTCAGAGAAATAGTCAAGAGGAATGGGTTACCCTCAATCTCGGTCAGAAAGAGGAATCGAGATAAATTTTCGTCGGTCTACCTCGCCCCTCTGTACTCCGATAAATCGTTTTATTTTTGTCTTAAAAAGAAAGGAAGAGCAAAAATTAATGAAAGCTTGTCCTTAAGGATGTGTTTTGTACTGATAATGTTTACACGAAAATACACGAAAAATTTGTCTGATGAAAGATGTGCCAGAATAAAGATTAGGGTAGATAACGTATTTATTGAGGAATTGTAGGGGTACTATTGGTGGGTAACTACGTTATTCGGTTCATCTGATGGGACCCGATCGTAAAAATGATGATGAGGGTAACCCCAAAATGTGACCCTATCCTCATTTATCTGAAAAAAAATTCTACCTCTTATTATTACTCTTTTTCTCCTTACAATCCTCTTCCTATCCAAGAAAAAAAATATTCTTAAAAATATGAGGGAAGAAGAGCTTTTTGGTCATCTACAAGAAAAAATGATTAATTTCTTCCTTTCTCATAAAATCCATTATATGAATTGGAGACAATTTCTCAAAATGCTTGTCATTTTTTGAAATAATAATAATAATCATAATAATAACTTCCAATGATAACCAATATTCTATTTTATTCAATTCATTTGATTTTTTGAACTCGAATAATTAAGGAATTATGTGAAAATATGATATTATTCTCATTTGCAGAAGAAAGATTGAAGTTGAAAAAAAATTAAATTTCCCAATAAAAATATAGAAGTAATTCGAAAGCCATTCTTGGCAGACTTTACTATTCATTCAAAGCTAAAGCACTCTCCACAAAAATAAAAATGAAATTATACAGAGCATTAGTGAAACCAATTCTCACTTATGCCTCACCGGTATGGCATAATGCAGCGAGCACCCACATCGCGAAGCTTCAAGTAACACGAAATAAATTCTTACGTATCATTAATGAAGCATACTACAGAACCCCCATATACATACACTTTATCAAATTTCACACATTGAGCCCATCGCCGAACACATCATGCGGCTCACAAACAATTTTAATCCATTAACAAAATTAAAACAAAATTAATCCATTTAAAATATCTCGATGGTCCATCAGCCAGTGCTAATCTCCTTCCCCCTCCCTAATCCAACAATTTTCCTCAAGCTGTAGGCTTTTTTCCAGCACTTTTCCCTACTCCACACATCATCACTCATCACAATTTCCCTTAAGATTTACCATACTCAATAAGCTCAATATATGTCAAAGCCCAAGGGCTGATACTATGTAAAACGAAATTAATTACTCATTACATAAATTTTTATAACTATGCAATGTTGATCAATGTTAATAAAACCTTTGATATCATTAATATGTAGAAGTAACTCCACCTCTCAATATCATAAATCAATTAATAGAAGTCTATGTCGATTGGATAGGGAGAAGCACTTCCTGTTTCTTACTACTGCAAAAACTCCTATTTTCTGCTTTTGTTATCGTATCATCGTTGGAAGAACACGTGAAAGTGCTTCGTCAACTAAAAATTATCTGAAAAGTTTCATTTCTACGGAGCACAAGGCATTGAGTGTATCTACTTCACGATATCTCAACTATTGCCAAGTATTTTTCGTTCTTGCTCATCATAATAAATTTTTTGTTCTTGGAGTATAAACATTTCGTTTGTTTTTCTTCTTGCTTTTCTCTCGATTCTCGTAAAGTTGCAGTGAAATCATGTTACACATTCTATTCACCAGTAACAGAAGAAATGAAGACAAAAAAATGAAAAAAAAAAAAAGTTTTTCTCAATTGTTTCAAAGTTTATTCGTGGACTCTAATTTAATTGAAATTAATTCAGTAGAGGAAAGGTACAACAGGATTAATCCATTCTTTGGCAAATATTGCGGAAACTAAGTGAGATAGCACAATTTTTTTTAGAGTCGTTTTTGAAGAAATTTCTAGAGCTGTAAAAGAAAAAAATTCGATTATTTTTTTTGAAGTCAAGAAATTGGTGAAATGAATCTGAAAATTGAGAAGATGCTGCGACATGTCTGCATTCTCAGGCGATTTTTTCAAATTTTTTCGCAGAAGCGGACTATAGATTCATTAATTTCGTCCTGGTCTCCCCTATTGAATAATGATAAGTAAAAAAAAATTGACTCAGCCTGTTTGACTTTTTCGCTCCTGAATTTTCAGTCGAAAAAGAACATAAAGTCTCATTGAAATATCTCAGAATTCATAGGAGATGGAGAGAGTTTGAAAATACATTTTCTTGTGATATCAGGATAATCAGTGGTCAGCAAAAAACCTGGAAAACCGTAAAAAGTGAGGGAATTTTACACGTTATCAACATTTTTTATCGTTTTATAGTATCATGTACTACTTCAGAATTGATTTCGTTCATTGGAGTTTTTAATAAACTATTATGTTCTTCCAATGGCATATCCTGCAAAGTTGATGAAAAAATTAAATAAATTTTAGTAGGAATTTTTCACATGCGAAATGGAATTGTTTGGTGAGCAGCGTTACTGAAAACTTGGTGAACGCGCCCGGACAGTGTATACAGACAGGGATGAGAAGAGAAATATAAGCTCAGTAACAATAAAATTATAGCTGAACAGGACCTCAACCATTTAGATTCAGTAATGCTAACTTTGAACATGAAAAGTTAGTATCATCATGTCGAGTAGTGAATCAAACCATATGAATCTACTGCAATAGAAAAAGTTGATCACAATTTAATGATTACAATTTCCGCACAGTGAAAGAATCAGTATGATCATTTGTCAATTATAGAAACTTCCATATTGCATAAAGTCACGAGAGTAACAACAAACGAATTGGGTTATTTTCACCAAGGAAAATTAATATCTCTACGATGCTCAAAATAATAAAATTTCAACAACATTAATAAAGTCGTAGTGACATTTGTTTGCCGTTGCTGTTCTCACGTATCGGAATTCTCGCACAAGGACTTGGTGACATCTACTCAAAATTTAGTACTGTGAACTAGAATCAATTGTGATGAGTATAAAAATGACCACAAAAATAGGATTTTTGTTAGGTGAACATATGAAATTTTTCACTGTGTCGAGTGAATTCGACAGCTTTGCAGCTGAAATCACACGCTGGCGAATCACTCATGGTGGGACCAAAGCCGTTGAGGCAAGTTAGGTAACCAGTGGAGGGTGAAAGTAATCAATTCTTCAAGTACACAGAGAAAAATGTTTTCTTAATTTAAGAATGTGCAGGTCACTTAAATTAAGAAAGAAAAGTCACTTGATTTAAGTGAGAAAAGTCACTTAATTTGAGTGAGTTTTACTTTCTTAAATTAAGAAAGAAAAAGTCACTTGATTTAAGTGAGAAAAGTCACTTAATTTAAGTGAGTTTTACTTTCTTAAATTAAGAAAGAAAAAGTCACTTAATTTAAGTGAGTTTTATTTTCTTAAATTAAGAAAGAAAAAGTCGATTGATTTAAGTGAGAAAAGTCACTTAATTTAAGAATGGCAGGTCATTTAAACTAAGTGACTGCACATTCTTAAATTAAGAAAACATTTTTCTCTGTGTAAGTTAAGTCTGCAGAACATAGGTGTATTCGAATATGCAACATGTTTAGTACTGTTTTTCGCATTTTCTTTCTTTTCGGATTACAATTGATTGACAGTGACGTCACGATTTCAGAAATTAATGAGCTCAAGAGACTAATATTTGGTGCGACCAGAGTTAGTGACCACATGAAGAATATATTATTATGTTAGGAAAATTTCTTCAAAATTTTGACAACTTAAACATAAATGCTAATTCCGACAGTAAGGATTCCAGTTCTCATAATTTTGTTTTTTTCAACAGAAAACCTCGGACATTACGATTCATTCTTATTTTTTTCACAACTTAACTTGATTCACTCAGAAATGTGGCGAAAATTCATCAACAATTTAGAGAAATTTGATACATCAATCATACAAATAGACTTGGCTTATGCGTTGAAAAATTGGTCAAGGAAAAATTACTTTCCCGACGTGGAAAATTGGGAAGTTAAGAATTTTCTTTCTGCGCCTGCTAGATCCCCTGAGTATTCAGCTCACCCAAGAAATGAAATCCACTATCCCACGAACATTTTAAAATATTGCATCGGAATTGATAAAGTAATGATAAATACAACGAAAATTGTTCAAAGAAATTGACATTTTCTGGAAGGTAAAATATTTATTAAACTCAGGATGTTTTTTTAATTGAGAAAATATTGTATTTGGTTGGACAAATAATGAGTGCCCACAAAAGAACATTATTCCATAAGAAGAAATATTTCCTAGGAACTGTTATAAACTCTATTTTGTTCATGTACCTTTTAAACTGTAAAAAATTTTAATTCGGGTAAAGAGGGCGAATCACCATTATTCCCCATAATTAATAATACTTAAAATTTAAATGATACTCAATTCGATTTAAATGAAATTCAACTGTATCAGAAATTGTACTATTCTCAGTTTTCGATGGATTCTTGAACTTTCAGTCTCTAATTAAATGAAGAAAAAAAGATATTCGATTGATAATGATCACACGAAGTGAAAGAATTACCTACCTCGTTAAAAGAAGTATATCTTAATTCCAAGTTGACTCAACGCTGACCAGAAAAATAGACTAACATAATATCTTCGTTGTTCGGTACATAATAAACTCGATGGAAACACGTAGTACACCGTTGAGGATATGCCAAGGTACACAGTGCCTGAGTTACCAGCTTCCTTGTCTCAGCTCTCGGAGCTACAGTCTTCAGAGACATCACTGAAGTTTACACACACAACTAAAATTCCAATATCACGAACTTAAATTCAACAATTCTCTCTTCTCAGAAGAAAAATCAAGATTGAGCTTTTAAAAAAATGTTCAACACCTCTTCAAAGTTCTTTTTTATTTATTTATTGCATTTTAAACTTCAAGTTTACTCGACTAAAAGTTTTTTTTTCTTTAATTTTTTACCATTCTACTCTTTACTTAATCATTTTTTTTAGAACATTCTTGTTTCTGGTTTTAATTTCTTCGCTTCTGTGAAGGCGATGAACGAGTGAAAGAATTCAGACGAGACGCTGCCTGCAAGCTGTGCGGCTCGACTGACTGACTGAAGGAAAACTAGAAAAGTCTGGTAAGAGTTCCAATACAATTGTGCGATGCTGGGTAGTAATGATAAACTGAGGGGTGGCGCGTGCGCGTCGTTCTACTTCTGTATCCATTATTACTTTGAATAAACAAATAATCATGTTCGAATTTTGTAGCTAATGGTTTAACACGTCAGCAATTTTTTCCGTCTCTAAACAAATGATTCTCTCATTTAAGTTTCATGTTTTGTATTTTATACGTTGAGGTTCAAATCAAGACGGAAAGAATTGAAGTAAAAGATTTCTTTTTTCCGTCTATAATGAAATGACAAATGAGTTTTGAGACAGCTCCTTTTTTATTGTCTTAATGTCAATTTTATTATTTTAATAATGAAAGTAAAGAAGCTACACTCGATGCAGCCTGCGTAAAAGGCTGTTTCGACGATGAATTCAATTTTGGTGAGCGTCAGTTACTTCATAAAACTGACAAAATATTCATTCATAATTCGACTGATTAACTTTCACGATGAACTGAGAAGATTCGGGTTCGATTCGAATGATCCATGAGAAGGTTCAATTTCCAAAATAACACAAGTGGAAATAGGCAAAAGAATAGACGAGAAAAAATATAATAGCGAGATCACACTCTCTTCCTTAGTTTCTGAAATATTCTTGAGAACAACTCAGTAGTGAAGAAGTTAGACTCGAGAAAAGGGAAGATCGATTTTCTCTACCTTTTTTCTCGTGAATATCTTGGGAAATAAACGAGATAGCACAACTTCTTGTACAAATTCTTTATCATAGTTCTTAAACTTGTCTGTAAAAAAAAATTCAGCTGAAATCGTGCTATCTCTTTTCATTTCCGCGATATTCGGAAAAAACGGATATCGAGAACGAGTCATCTCATTTCACCTCGTCACTGTGAACGGAGAAAACAATTCTTGATAAAAATAGTGGAGCTCTGATGACACGAGGACAGGCAAAACAAATTGTGTGGCATAAAGAAATTAAAGGAAAAAAGAAGGGCTGGGCGAAAGACGGCTGTTGGCATATGGGCCCATCACAGGATTAAACGAGAGAAAAAAATGAAATCCAATGAACACACATGTTAAAACTTTTATGATCTAGTGCGACTGTGTCAGTATCATGAGAAGAAATACATGAACACGTGGGTGACGGGTGTCCCTTTGCATTTTAGTTTATTTCTCGAATTCGTGTCCTCTTCATTGAGAATTTTATTGAATCACAGCAGGATGTATGTTTTCAGCCGTATTTCCGTTTGTGACACAAGTTCAAAGCCCTTTTTTAAAAAACGGGAAAATTACAGAATAATAATCATTTTTTTGTTTCTTTATGTAGGAAAAATTAAATATTTTGTTTGACGTTTTGAGGGGGAATATTTGAAATAATAAACGACATCAAAGAAAGAAATATTTGGATTAGAATTTTTAAGAAATATTTATCTTTCTTTTTTGATTTTATATTTTTATTATTTCGAAGATTTTTGCATTTTTTTCTCATTTTCAATGGAATTATTGGGGAAGTGAAGGAGATATATCCCTTTCATGTTGCGCTTTTTCGTGGAGGATTCCAAGCGCGGCAACAAAGGGGAGAGGGAAAGTCGTGTTATCTCACTTAGTTTCCAAGATATAAAAAAAATATCTATAACAAATTTTTTTTGTGAATGCTGAATTCATTTCCTTATCAGTTTCTTGATAATATCTCGGGGACTAATAGCGTTTTCGGCTACAATTTCCGCACTGGAGCAATGACAATATTAATGGAAATTAACTTAATGGCTCAAGGCAGATGCACTGTAAAAATGAAAGATTTTGTTGAAAACATTATAAGCAATTGTTCAGATACACCTGTACTCATGTTTAAGGAGTTTGGGGAGTTATTTCAAAAATATGGAATCATTTTGAGAATCATACAGGACGTTCCTAATGTCATCATTATTATGCAGTATTTTTTTTCAAAATTTCCATGTACTTTGTTTCAGACTAACAGTCAAAATTGCATTTTATACATGGGCTCTTATGCATAAAATCTGTCATAGCTGGAGACCTTTGTTACCACCTGAGTTGATAGCGCAGATCGATGCTAAACCAGGTTTCATGCATAAGAGCCCATTTATAAAATGCAATTTTACCTGTTAATTAGTCTCAAACAAAATACATTAAAATTTTGAAGAAAATACTACATAATAATGATGACACTAAGAACATCCTCTATGATTCTCAAAATGATTCCATATTTTGGAGATAACTCCCCAAACCCCTTAATACAGGTACCTGTGCATCTGAGCCATTATTTACAATATTTTCAATGAAGTCTTTCGTTTTCATAGTGCCTTGGCCTTGAGCCATTAATTAGTCTCTATTAACACTGTCATTTCCCCTTCGTCATCACTGCACGATTCTGGAGAATCCTGTAATTCTTAAATTATTGATTCATTCAATTGATCTAAATTTATTCTCATTTTTTTTTTTAAGTTGACTGTTTTATTCGAGCCGTAAGATTTTGAAGCAGTCACTCGCTCACGGGCCCTCAGATTGGGTTGGTTCCTCGGGATAAAATTTTTGAGTCTTTTGAGAGTCTTTTACGGTCTTCGAAGACTCCCAGAAAGTCTTTTCGGTCTCTGGGGTGTCTCGAAAGTCTCGCAACTGTCTCTACAGTGTCTCTCCCGTAAGGACTTTTATCTTTGCTAGTCTCTCCTGTAAGGACTCCTATCTTCCCAGGTCCCTCCTGTGAAGACGTTTATCTTCGCGTGTCTCTCCCGTAAGAACTTCTACCTTTGCTGAGCTCTCAGTAGATTTATGTCTCAGCACAAAAGGGGCGTACCTCCATCAATTTCTAAAATATTCACAAAAAAAAAAATTAAAAAAAAAACATTTCACATAAATCAAATTCCCACTCACGAAACCAATTTTTTCTTCCAGGAAAACATTCAAAATGATTCATAATAATGCGGTTAGATTGTGTTAAAACGGAAGGCAAGTGTCAAGACGTATGTGTCCACCTAACAGCGATCAAAGTGTCATCTCAAATTTCATTTGAATGATGTGTAAGAATCAGTGCCAACAGACACCTACTCTACTTTCCATTCGCGTTGGTGTTTAATAACGTGTATTACAACAACAAGTAGGGGAATATCTATTTCTCAATCCTTCTTATTATTATTTTCATTATTCAAAACTTGAGGAAAATGAACCTCCGCATTGAAAGTATTTAAAATTTTTTTTCAGAGTGAAAGACTTCATGAAAAAAAATGAAAAAATTTGAGAAGACGCTTCAACATGTCCGAATTATTAGTCAATTCTTTCAAATTTTTTTGGAAAGCCCCTCATTCTGAAAAAAAAAGTCCAAAATCATTTCATCAACAGGCCTATTTTAACTCGATTGTTTCTTTTTTTTTACTGAACGTTTTTTTTTCCTTTAGTGTTACGTTGAGTTTCCTACGCGAGCCATTGTATTCCCCTTATACTAAAACTGGTGTTACGGAAGTTGCGATATCTCGAATGTGAATGCGATTAATCGAATATGCACTGAGAGAATTTTTCAAACTGTGGAACTAAAAATATAGCAGGAAAGACCTTGACTATGAAATATATTAACAGCAAACAAATTTTTATCAAGTACAGCTATCAGATAGTACATATAACTATAATTTAGCTGATTCACCTATAATTCTAGGTGCGGTTATCAATTTGGAATAGTTCATTTTCACTTTTAAGAGATAGTCATGCTAGTAGGAAAAAATCCCTTCAGTGTGTGAAAAAAATGACGATTTTTCAAGAAAAAGGTCCCACAGGTGCGCGCCGCGTATCTTTAATTGCTATTATTTTTGGAAGAAAAATTAATGAAGGCCCGCGGGAAAATAGAATATCATTTAATGATGAAGAAGAGCAAGATGATGTGTAGAGAGAGGAAACATCTTCCAGTGTTAAGAAACAGGAAAATAATGTGGGGGATAAGGGGATATGATCGAACATCGAAGAACAGAAAGGCGGACACTATCGGAACACTGAAGAACAGAAAGATAATATTGGGAAAAAGGAGACATTCTGCAATATGAAAGAATAGAAAGATTACGTGGGGGAACATGAAACATTATCCAATGCTACAGAATAGGGAAATAGTAAAGATTAATTTAATAGTGAAGCGGTGGAAAAGGACAGTTCACTCATCTTTGTGATCATTCTAAAGAAAAAATTTCGAAGTTTATTGTCAATTTTTCTACTGTAGTCAGTTGAAAGGAATATCAAGAATTTAATGATTCATTCATCACATAAAGATACAATTGTATCATAATGCTCATTTGGAACTTCAACATTAAAAAAGAGTAGTGGTTGAATAATGTAAGTGAAAATTCGATTCACTGAGCACTGTATGAAGAATCACTGAAATAATTTTTCGAAAAATCTATATTTTCATGTAACAATGAAATTTTTCTTACCTCAGTGGAAGCAAGATACCTAACAAACGCGCTTTATCGCTCTCGTTATGGTAAAAAGAAGCTAATAATAAAGGGTCGAGGAGAGGCTTGTGGAAGTGCGCGGTATTAACCTGGTCCCTGATACAACATGTGGGTTGTCTGTTGATGCTGTGGCCCCTACATCCTTTTTAAAAATAATTGCATTTTGTTGAATGAGGAGAAACTGAGTAGAGGTTGACCGAAACATTTTTTTTCATTTGTTTCAAATTATTTTACTGACCGAATAAATTCAAGCTTTCAAATTTATTTCATTTTGTCATAATTTTTTTTATAAATATCTCGGAAACTAAGCCAGATAGAGCGTTTTTTGGAGAGAATTATTTCGTAGAGGATTTTATAAGCTACAAGAAACGATTAGAACGAAATCACTGTATCTCGCTTGGTTTCCAAGAAATTAAAGAAGAAGAACAACCCAAAAATTCGATTTTCACAATTTTTAAAAATTGTGAACCAATAAACCAATAAATCCAGGTGCAAAAATAAAAACACCTGGTAATAATTCAAAGAGCCCCCGCAATGCCCAGAAGGTCTATGGTTTCAATTGCTTTACAATTCTCCTTCCATTCATCTACAAAACTTGTTTTTTTTTTCTAATTTTTTTTCCAAAGCAATACGAGAAGCCTGGGCCATTGCGAGTAGAGGGATAAATGGATTTAGGCTCACATTATACAGCATGGGGATAGTGCTCAGTTTCTGTAGATGCGTTTTGTCATCCTTCTTTCCCCACCATAACAGCTTGTGAGCCTATTCGTAAACTCACGCTTACGTTTGACAGAAATGCCTCTCGTAAGCAGTCGTACGGTGACACTTGCCGGGAGAGGCCAAAGTTTCAATGACTCATTAAAAATTAAAAAGTGCCGATAACGATAGATTATTTAATCAATGATTAATCATTATTAATCAGTAGTTTAACCCCTCAGACTGATTGAAAATTAATTAATAAAGTTGAAAAAAAATTTGCAAAAACTTTCAAAAAAATCTGATAAAGTGGCCAATTTTTTTTAAGAAAAAAAAATACTCCTCGTGGCACTCCAAAAGTGGCAGAGATAAAATAAAGTGCCTGCAGTGAATTAAGTGCCCACAATTTTTTTTTTGCGATACATGGGATTCTGCGAACAGAACCGGATATTCCCTCTCGTAAATTATTTATTTGAACGGAAATTTTTTTTTTCACTTTACTTCTTCAATGAAAAAAAAAGAATGATCGTGTGTTATCAGTGATGATTGAATAGTCATAAATAAAATACAACGAGGGATTAAACATTATTTCAAATACAATATAAACCGTAAATGAATAAATAAAATTTTGGACACTATTTTTGTCATGTAATCCAGTGTTTTTTCCTCAAAAAATAAGAATTTTTTTTAAGACTTACGTGCGTCGAGGAACATTATAAAAGTGAGTAAACAAAAAATTAATTAATAAAAAACAAAAAATGATAATAATAATTAATTATCAACAATATACGAATTAATAAATCAATATTGATCAATTTATTATTATTTTTTTCCTTTATTTTTGATCATTTGTTATTAATAAATATTGAATATTCATTTATGTATTAATTTACTAATTAAGTTTGAACGGAAATTAAGTATCAGTTGTCACTTGTTTCACCGAAAATTTTATGATCCATTTGCCGGCACTTGAATTACTACAAGTGTCCTTGTAGGCGATTGCCACTGCCCCTCAGGATCGTTTATCAATGGTGCCGAAGAACTCTCGTCCTTGCGGACAGCTGATACTCACGTGTGAACTGAAATCTCGGTTAAAAGAAAGAAAAAGGGAAAAAAATTCTCCCACGACCCAAAAACTTATTATCTTAGTTCATTTCTTTCTGGAAGGGAAAAAAAATGTCATTGACATGAAAAATAAAAATAAAAACTTAGTTTTTCGCGGTTTTTTGATTGGAGAATATTTCGGAAACTAAGCGAGATAGGATGATTTTGCACAAATAATTTTTTGTAGCTCTCGAAATTTTCTGGAAAAAGGGTCAGGGCAAAAAAGGCGTATCCCGCTTAGTTTCTGAAATATTAAAAAAAAATCGATTTTAAAAAGGGAAATTAATTTGTTTTCAAATATCTCAGGAAATTATGGAGATACGCCTTTTTGTCTTGATCTCATGTGTAGATTTTGAAATTGACTACAAAAACATATTCGAGTAAAATTGCTTTATCTCGCTTCATGTCCGAGATATCCTCGAAAAACTGATTTTTTTTCATTCGTGCTTCAAAGATATCTAGAAAATTAAGCGAGATGCAGCGATTTTGTTCAGATCCTCTTTGGAGGTTCTTGAAAGTCTGTGCAAAAAAAAATGCTTTATCTCGCTTAATTTTCAAGATATCCTCAAAAAAACGGATGATGGAGAAGAAAACATAAAATTTTCCATAAAGACCAACTTTATTTCATGGCTTCCTTGAAGATATCTTGGAATCCAAGCTGGATGAAGTAATCTTCATAATATCCTATCGCTTTTTTCCCATGGCTAGACTCCAACTTGGAGTATGTGCCACAATAACATATGTTGTAGCTCCGAGAATTCCCCATAAAAAGTGACTTTTGCAGAATCGCTCTATTTTGTTTAGATTTCGAGATACCCCCAAAAAACCAATGACAACAAAAAATAACATGAAATTTTCCGAAAAATCCATTTTATTTCCTCATTAGTTCTGATTAAATATCTCGGATTCTTAGCGAAGTAGAGCAATTTTCCACGAAACCATTTTTGTAGCTCTTGAAATTCTCTACAAAAAACAGGGTCGAAAAACAGGATCGACCCGAAAGTGCTGAAAAACCTAGAATAGTCAGAAAATTTGAAATGTGTGGAATAGTCAGGGAAAAATCAAAGAATTTTAATTCTAGTCAAGGAAATTTGTAGTTTATTTTTTATTATCTCCATATTTCGAAAAATTATAGATATTTAATCGAAAAAAATTAAACTTCTCTTGGAATAAAACTGATTTTCGAAATGTATACGAGCAAAGAAAATTTGCCGGAGTATGATTCCAGAAGGTTTCAAAAAAAATTTGAAATAATTTTCAAATTATTTCAAAAATTCTGAGAAATCTCAAATATTGAAATGAACTTGATTTTTTTCTCTTTTTAGTCAAATAAATTCGATGCCTCTCAAAATATTTATGTGACTTCCCTACTTCTCCAAGTACTGAGGTTATTTTTCTCCGACCAACCCCTTTCAACCTTTTGTCCTAATATTTAAGAATGAGATTACGTTTTATCAACCATTCTCCTAGGGGAACTGTCTTCTGATATATTAAGGACAAAAATAAGAGGTTTATATCTATATATACAGGTATAAACTGGACTTAAACACAGGAAACTCCTGTTTCCCTCATTTTACTCCTTCTTCACCGTAAAATATTTTCTCATTTCGCTTCATTGTACCTGCCGTAACCCGTGCAATAAAGCAGCACCGTTTCGTTCAATTTCCCGTTTGTAATGGATAAAGAAAAAGGAGAAAAACAAAAGCTGAAGGAAACAAAACGGACAATCGGTGTTCATTGAGACGCGTGCTACTTGTATTATTGTTTGAATGAGCATTCTCAGTGTATGGGGACATTGTTGACAATAACGTTGAGCCTCTTGATGATGTCATGCGCAAGAGGAAGTTGTTTTGTCGCTATTAACATTGGATTTTGGTGAGGAAAAATTCAATTGTGATGAGATGAAGAATAAATCTATTTTCTTCGTTCTTTTTTTGAGATTATCTCAGAAACGAAAGAAGATAGGGTGATTTTGCCGAAATACTTTATTGTAGAGAATTTCAAGAGCTGTGAAAACAGGATTTGTGTAAAACTGCTACATCTAGCTTAGTTTCCGAGATCTAATCAAAAAAAGTAAGCGACCACAAAAATTTCAAAACAATAATTCCTTTTTCAAGAATATCCCAGAAAATAAACGAGATAAAGCAATTTTTGTAGAATCCTTTTTTGTAGCTTTTGAAATTCTCTAAAAAATAGGATTGAAGGAAAATAATGCTATCTTGCATAGATTCCGAGTTATTTTCGTGAAACCAAAAATTGAATGGATTCGTCTAAAAACCTCTGTTTCAACTTCGAAAAATTCAATTTTTCATTTTAATATTTTCTTTTTCTCAAATCTCTCGGATACTGAACGAGATATCACGATTCTCCTTCTATCCTTTTTGGAGTTCTCAAAATTTCTTCACAAAAAATCCTCAATTCAAAGAGGGCGTATCTCCATTAGTTGTCAGGATAATTTTGATTGAAGAAGAACGAAAGACCACTTCTTCTTTTTTTTATCATTAAAAAATTATTTGTTATTACGCGAGTCTAATTCATGACTCACTCCTCGTTGTAGTAGCAATAAAAAAAGGGAAAAAAAAGCATATTTCGATTATAAACGTCAGAATTTTTCCCATAACAGAAGAACACGTCATGCGATATCAACGGACAAATGCGGGCCATTTTGCTTCTTTATTTCCTTTTTCGTGGTCTACCTTATTTCATATCTCTGTTGGCATAAATCTACGGGAATAAAACACAGCTGCACGGTGAATGAGATTGGAGACTGTGCACGTGTACAATGTGAATATCGGCGCCTTAGAAACAAAAAGGCGTGAGTACTATTCTTTATGCATAGCACTTACGCCACTTTGATTCTGAGGCGATGATATACACCTGAGCGCCGCTTTCACCTTCGTTTCTGCTGTTTCAATGCTCTGTGTGAGTCAAGTTTTGAGTCATCCGCATAATGCCACATTGGTGATTAAGATGGGAATCATTTGGTGACGTCAAGGTATCATTTGTGAATTCACGGAGACACTTGAGTCTTGGAGATACAGGAAAATTTTTTCTTCATTGATTCATCATCGTCAATGCTTTGGAAATTAACAGTTTTATTTTGAAACTTGAGGCATCTGTGTGGGAAAATTAAAAAAAAAATTGGGGAGGTGCTAATGGATGTTTCCATTGTTGACTAATTTTTTCAAGAATTTTTTAACGACGTAGTATCACGCTTCACTTCTGAGATATTCCCAAAAATGTAAATGACAATGAAAATTAACGTTTTTCATACTGTTTTGCTAATGATTTGCTTTCTGAGGTTATTTGAGGAGTTTTTTTTCTGTAGAGAATTTCAAGATCTATGAAGAAGGGTCAAAGCCAAATTATCTTATCTCGATTAGTTTCCGAGATATTCTCAAAAAACGATTAAAAAAAAAAAGTATATCTTTTTTTGCCTTTTCACTACTAGAGTCACTCTTAATTAAATATCTTGGAAACTAAGCAAGATAGCGTGATTTAGGTTCGTACTTTTTTTGTAGCCCTTAAAATTCTCTACAAAACAATGTTCATGTAAAATTGCACTATTTCGCTTAGTTTCCAAGATATTCTCCCAAAACGACAAAAAATAGACTTTTATTGTTTTAATACGGCAATTATTTCTTCCAGAATTTCCCCCAAAAAATTCAGTTGAATTCATTTATCTGACGATCTCCCTAGGAATAATTGCACTCCCACGTTTAAAATTTCCTCTCGTCAATTTCATGCAGTTTTATACCGTTTTTTTTCTTCTTCATTTTAACACCAGCATCACACGAATGAGGGGAAGAAGTCAAACCGGGTGTTCGTTAATTTTCTTTAATTAAGCTCAATCGAGGTTAATGCACAGCTGTTTAACCCCAGTTTAACAAATCCCCAGCACCCCCTATAACTATAAGCAAAGAATGTTTCAAATATTTTAATCATTCTGGAGGAAAAAATGAGCGCCCTAGAAGCAAAACGGCGTAAGTGTCAAAATGTCCACTTTTCAAAGGGAAAAGGACGTATGTGCGAAATACAGAACGTTTTTCATAAAGGAATGAACAAAAATTGAGGTAACAACAGGTCGTAATTGCCAATGTGTAACATGAATAGAGCGTATCTCCTAAACATACGCCCTTCTGTTATTAATAATGTTAAGAAATTCGCGAAACGTTACAATAGTTCATAAAAACAAAAAGGCGTGTGTCCAGTTGAGTCGCCGCTTTGTTATTAGTAATTTCACAAATTGTCCCATATTTCTCAACGATAGTTAATAATGAAAAGACGTATCACCGGTACTTACGCCCTTTTGTTATTAATAATTTCTTTAAATTTTCAATTCACTTTGAAACTATATAATAACAGAAAGACGCATCTTCGAAAATTCTCGTATAATGAGAAAAGACGATGACAAAAACAAAAAAGCGTATGAACAGGAGGTATGCCCCTGTGCCATTGAAAATTCCGTGCATGATAATTCAAATTGGTCAAAAAATAAAATCAAAAGACGTATCCATTGACAATGCGTCTTTTTGTCATTGTCAATTCCATATGAGGAATCCTGAATTAAGGAACGAATTAAAAACGAAAGAACGTATTTGCGGAAGATAAGCTTTTTTGTTATCATCAACGTCATACAAATAATCAAGGAATATTTAAAACCAGAAGAGCCCATGTAAGGAAGTACGTCCCTTTTAATATTGACATTTTGGACATACGCCTATTTATTACTCGATAAGAAGAATGCTGTGGATCATTCGAAAAAAGAGAATAATCGATTAGGCAAGAAATTACCCAGTTTTTTGCTAAAAAAGGGCAGAAAAAAAATACACTTATGCCCTTCTACTTCTAGGAAGACCATATTTATTCAAGTAATTGCATTGAGGTAGGAAAAGCACAAGACACGTGAATGGCACATGGAAAATGATGTGGAACGAGCAATATATTTGCAGTTGAATGAACGAGAGGCATACATCACTTAATCTTTCCAGGTCGTTGGACGAATCATCATTTCAAATGTTTGCTAGGGGACCTTTTTTGGCTTCCCTTATGAGAAATAACTTCGTGCACCCCTATGCTCAGGTTTATGCATCATGGGGGAGGCCATTCTTCCACAATACCGTAAATCCTCTCCCTAAAAGTGAAATTCAATTTCACGTTACTCTCTTCATGATGGCTTGACACTATCCAATTACAGTGAATCATTTCAGTGAAGAGGTAAAATAAAAGTCGATTCTTTGTTCATCTTTTTTTGAGAATAGCTCGAAAATTAATGGATAGGAACAAGACATTGGTGTACGATTTGATCTAGACTGGAGTTGCATATAGATCAAAGAGATTTCAAATAATTATGAAAGTCGAACTAACATGTATAGACTTCAAACGGACTTTATAAACGTTAAAGAATTCGTGTTCCACAATAATTTAATGAATTAGTTACAATTCACATATTATTCACCTTGAATTATAATCGTGATGAGTTCCCCTGTGAACTTCCCAGAGAATTCCTTTAAGAACCTCTCTAAGAGTTCTCTATAGAGTTCCGCTAGGAGCTTCCCATAAGATTATTGTGGAACACGAATTTCTCAACGTTTATAAAGTTAGTTTGACGTTCATAAATAATATAGTGTTATGTCGATTGAACATTCACAAACATTTGTAATGTGATTAATCTATGAGCAATTTTCGGCTTAGATCAAACCATACACCAACTTCTCGGCCCTATGAAAGGAGATACGCCTTTTTTGAACGAATTCGTTTTTGTAGAGACTACGGAAAAAAAATTGGGGAAAATCGCTCTATCTCGCTCGGTTTCTGAAATATTTGCGAAAAACTGACGACAAAAGAGGAGTGTTGTCCTGTCAACTAGATAAGTCAACTTTTTTCCTCTGCTTTTCTTGGGATATCCCGGACACTAAGCGAGACAGCCCAATCTCGCCCACATCCTCTTTTGTAGAGAATCGCCACTATAAAAAAGGTTTGGTGCGAAATCTTCTATAATACTATTCTAAAATACTCTCTCTAGAAAAAAAAAGAAATGATTCGGACGAAAACATTCTAATAGAACTTAGATTTTTTCATTATTATTTTTTTTTGAATACTTGGAAACCAAGTGACATAGCAAAATTTCTATAGAAATCTCTTTTGAAGTTCTTTAAATTCGCCACAAAAAAAACTATCTACATAAGAATGGGCTCATTTCATTCTGCTTCTTCACACCTGAATTTCTTCCTGATTTTTCCTCAAAGGCCTTCAATCTGAAAAAAAAACTTGTCGAGTACTTCCGCAATATCTCCACAAAATTTCCTAAATCGACTTCTTCCAATCCTTCACAGTAAAGTGCTTCCCCCACATTAAAAAAAAAAATTCATTTCCTCAAAAAAGACAACAATTCACCCACTAATCCTTGCTAATCCATCTCCTCTCATTATTTATGATTAAAAAATCTCCCCCAATGTTAATGAAAACATAAAAACTTAATCCCCCAGTGATAGAACCACCATCAATTCCCAACTCTCCAAAGAAGAGTAAAAAAATTCCTAAAGAAAAATAAAACAACTAAATTTTGTGATAATTCTATCTAAATTATCTTTGAAACTGAAGGAGATACGCTTTTTTATCCAGACACACTCCTAAAGCCAATTTCGATAGCAACAAGAAACGGTCAGATCAAAAAAGACGTATCTCTATCAATTTCTCCAATATTCTTATCAAATTCCCCCCTCCCCCTCCACCCTCTAAAAAAAAAAAAATCGGCAAAATCGATTCTATTCTATCACCATTTCCTCAAGGATACCACGGAATCCAAGCGAGATAGGGCGATTGTCATAGCAGCTTTTTTTGTAGCTCTTGAAATTCCCTACAAAAAAGATCATCACCGAAATTGCTCTATCTCGTTTAGATTCCAAGATATCCTGAAAACACTGGAGACAAAAACATGGACGTATCCAAAAATTTCATCTTAAAAAAAATTATTATTCATTGGAATAAAATTTAAATAAAAAAGGATAAAAAAATGGAAAAAAATCATATCTTCTCTTGACACGAATCCCTCATGAAAGCCACACCAAGATGCATATCATCCATCTGAATGCCTGAGGGAGTCCGTCACTATATCATTACTCGTATCGAACGATTCACCCAAGAGACTCTATTACAAGATACAAATACAATAATCTAATCTAGTAGCTGAAACGTTCAAGTCAAATAGATATTTTTGGATACAGTTTATCAGAAGCATAAATAATTTTTTTTTTCAATCATTTTTTATCTCCATTTTTTTTATTTCAATCTTTAATTTTTTTTTCCCCAGTTTGATGCTCATAAATATGTCAAGATTCATAGAAGAGAAAGGGTTGAAGAGCAGCTGCCCTTTTAATTGTCACATCCGTATTCTGAGAAGACATTTAATTGAAAAAAAAAAAAATTCTAAAAAATTCAAGGAAATTTCTTTTTTTACTATCTTACCACGAACATCCTATTTTATTACGTGGCTATCAGCCGGAAGTGCTGCGAATTGTGCTAGAATAATGTGAAATTTATTATGAAAATTCATTCACCGGGAAATACCAATGTTTTTTTTTCTTTTTTTTTTGTCTTTCTAGATGACGAGGACCGAGGCATCGTTGAGCATGGAGAACTTGGCTTCATGGCTACCGAGAATTGCTGATGCTGCTAATCAGACGGTCATAGAGGGGGAAATTTCAAGGTAAAATTGGTTAATTAAGGTTCTGTTTAATTACGGTTGAATTGGGGGAAATTAAAATAATATTCTCCATAAAGTGTAATTTTTTTTCAGATGAGATATGCTTTAATTAATTCTAAAAAAAATGGTACATTGAATTTATTTATTTGGAAAAATTCTTTTCTTTTATAATAGCACATGAAAAAGTCTTGGAATTTTGTATGGAAAATTTTGTGATTGATGTTAAATTTTTGAGATAGTTTTTTGAAAATATCTTGGAAAGTAAGCGAGATAGTGCAATTTTTACTGGACCCTTTTTGTATCTCTCCAAAGTCGTTACAAAATAAGACTCGGGAAAAATTGCCTTGTCTCGTTTATTTTCTGAGATATTCTTTGAAAACCAAAAAAAAAACACCAATTTCTTTTTTTTTACCTCTTCACTAGTAAAATGTTACGTGAATATAAATTCTGCTTGAAGCACCTAAATACGGAACATCCGAGTATTACCCGAAGCTTCTTATCTTCACCGGAAATGATCAAAGTTTGGAGTTTATCGAGACGAATATAAAATATTCAATGTCTTCCTGATCTCCATATACCCCCCCCCCCCCTCCAATTTCACCAATCCGATCAAGTGAATGAAAAAGTGACGAATTTTTGTGAATAAAATCATCTCATTATTTTCTTCGCAGATTTCCGAAGCCCCTGAGGACATTTGCTGCGGTCGTTGCAATTCTGATAATGATAACGGGTCTCGTGGGAAATTTACTCACGATTATTGCCCTCTGCAAGTATCCAAAGGTTCGCAACGTTGCTGCTGCATTTATCATAAGGTCAGTTGACATCAGAAGTCATTTATCAATTTTTATTACTTAGAAATAAGAAGAAAAAAAATCGTCACTAGTTAATATCCATTTTTTGAATTATTTCAGAGGTAAAACAGGAAAATTCAATTTTTTTTGTCATTTAATCTTCCATAATATCCCGGAAATTAAGCGAGATAGAATGGTTTCGAAAGATGATTTTTAGAAGAGAGGCTCAAAAGATTCGAGAAAGAATTCAGGTAAAACTACTCTATCTCGCTTAGTTTCCGAGAAATTCTCAAAAAAATTATTTTGAGAAAAGTCTAGTTTTTCATAATTATTTTAGGAATAATGTTTCGGAAACTAATCGAGATAGAGCGATTTCATTCCAATTATCATTGGTAGCTCTTGAAATTCCCTACAATATAGAAAATGAAAATGAAATTGTTCTATCTCGATCAATTTTCGAGATATTTTCAAAAAAAGATTTTCAAATTCGAATTTTCTCATTTCATTTCTTTGCAACTGTTTTTTCTCTAGAAACTTTCTTCTTATTATCATCATGACATCGTCTTTCTTCTCCCATTTTATTTGATAAGAGCATTTAATTCACTGATTCTTTTCGTTCAGGTAAACATTTTCTAAGCGGAAAAACAAAAGAAAGAAAATTTTCTGTCATTTAGTTTTTACAAATATTTCGGAAACTGAGGGAGATAGTGCAAATTTTGTCCTCATCCATTTTCATAGCTCTTAAGATTCTCTACAAAGAAGTATTCATGCAGAATCACCCTATCTCGCTTAGTTTCCAAGATATTTTTCGAGAAAAAATTGAGGAAAAAAAATTGAATTTTTCTATTTTACTCTTTGCTAATGATTTTTTCCAATAATGGCATCATCAAATTTTCCATTATTATTATTATGAGCATTGTTATGGTTATTATTATCATCATCATTTTTATTATTATTATTATTATTACTATTATTTCGTTCTTTTTCTTTCATTTCATTTGGTCGAAGATTTTTATCCACTGATGTTTTTTATATCCAATTGAATATACGATTGATTTATTCTCTCGACAATGAGACAGGAAACGTGTCTAGCATACCTTCCTTTTAACAAGAGCGTCAAAGCCACGTACCAACAACCGTCGTAGAAGTCTCTGAATACCACCAAAGACATCCCATTTGTTCATTCAATTTGTCGGCAACTCTAAATCTCTGTTTTTCTTTTTCAATTTCCTTTTCTTCCCTTTTTTTAGAAGTTCAGGAAAATTGCGGATTGTTTGGATGAGAGTAAAAGGATGAGGGAATTGAATTAAAGACCTTAAAAGTTTCATCCCTTGTTGATTTGATTTTTAGGCTCAAGGTTGATAGCGAGAGGTTGAGATAAAATAGACACAAGGGGTAAAATGGGCATGTGTTAGCTTTGGGATTTTCTACTATGAAAATTATTCGAAATCTGTTTTTTCTGATGATTCCATTGAAAATCTGTGAGAATTTTTCATGGAATTCGTATTTTAGATGTTATTTTTTTTTTTATTTTTCAAAAAATCAATTTTTTGCTTGAGATATGAAGGTGAAATCCTTCTGTTTTTGAAAATTTTTAGTTTTTCTGGCATATCTCTGGTTCTATTGGTCGTAGCGACTCGAGACTGATCTCAAATGAAAGGTGAGCTCATTTCTCATCGATTCATGTGGTTGATAAAAAAATTACCAATTCTTCAAGTACTTATCGGGCAGAAACTCTTTTTCAGAAAATGACCTATAAGTATTTGAAAAATTGATGAAAAAAAGTCGAACCACTTAAATCAACAAAAAGTGAGTTTACATTCCATTTGAAATGAATCCCAGATTGCTACGACCGACAGAACTGGAGATATCGCCAAAGAAGTGAATTTTTTTTTTTTCAAAAGGGTGAAATCCCTTCAGAAGTTGACCAGAAGAAGTAAAATTTTCAAAAAATTGAAAAAATAAATAATTTTGACACAGGTTTTCTACTTGAAATTTTTTCAGCTCTCCAATGGAATCATCAGAAAATCTCTGTCTCGAACCGTTCAATCGGAATGTCCATTTTACCCAATCTTCCCCTAAAACTTTTCTTCTTTTTTTGCAGTTTGTGCTTTGCTGATTTCATTTTTTGTCTACTGGTGCTGCCATTCGACTCAATTAGATTCGTTAACAGTGGCTGGACTGATGTAAGATTTCTATGTGTTCTTGTGCCATTCTTGAGATATGGTAATGTTGGAGTCAGCCTGCTGTGTGTTGGTGCGATTACTGTCAATCGTTATATCATGATTACACATCACAATCTTTATGGGAAAGTTTATAAGAAGCATTGGATCGCTGCTATGATTCTGTTTTGCTATGTGTTTTCATATGGCATGCAAGTGCCTACGCTCATTGGTGCTTGGGGTATGTAATTCTGCATTTTATTGTTTTTTTTTTTCAATATTTACAGATAAATTCAGTCGCAGAAAAAAGAGAAAACAAGAAAAATCCATTTTTATTAGAAAATTTTATTGAAAAATATCTCGGAAACTGAGGGTGATGGGGCGATTATACCTGAATATTTTTTTTCGCAGAGAATTTTAAGAGCTACAAAAAAGATTGCAATAAAAATAGCACTATTTCGCTTAGTGTCCAAGATATTTCTAAAAAAAGTACTTAAGAAGTAAGAATAAGTCTATTTTTTTCCAATTTTCTTCAAAGAATATCTCGGAAAATAAGCGAGATAGTATGATTTTAGAAGAATCCTCTTTTGTAAAAAATTTCAAGAATTACAAAAAAAAGAATCTGAGAAAAAAGTAGAATCACTCCATCTCGCTTGATTTCTGAGATATTTCAAAAGAATTACTGAAAAAAAAGTGGTCTTGATCAGATAAACTCAATTATTCTTTTTCTCTTTCAGGAAAATTTGATTATGATCCAAATCTTGAAACCTGCTCAATCATCAAAGATGCTAAAGGTCAAAGTTCGAAAACCTTCCTCTTTGTTACTGGATTCGTCATTCCCTGTATTGTCATTGTCGGATGTTACGCCAAAATATTTTGGGTCGTTCACAGGTAATTGCTATTCATTCTGTGCAATTTCTCATTCTCAATAGAATATCTCATAAACTAAGGGAGGTACACCTTTTCTATTTGAATCCTTTTTTGTAGTGAATTTTAAGAGCTACAAGAATGTATTCTACAAAAATTACACTATCTCGTTTAGTTTCCGAAATATTCTCCAAAAATGAATGAAAATCAGTGAATTCTTGGATTTTTTTTGAAAATATTCTGGAAACTAAGCGAGATAGCGTGATTTCTGCCAGCTCCTTTCTTTTTATTGCTTTGGAAAGTCTCAAAAAGAAAATATTATGACGAAAAAGGTGCATCTTCTCCAATTTCAGAAATTTTCTAATAAGACAAGGAATCAAAAAAATTCAAAAGCTTATTGCATCCAAATTAAATTGAATATTTTATTCTAGCTCGGAATCGAGAATGCGCAAGCATGCAAGTCCAACAGTGAAATCACCTCACACCCCTGGTCGTGATACGAGGGAGATGAAACAACGTAGAAGCGAATGGAGGATAACAAAAATGGTATTGGCAATATTCTTGAGCTTCGTTGCCTGTTACTTGCCAATAACAATCGTTAAAGTGACTGACCCGGAAGTCAGATATCCTGGTAATGACTTTTTTCATATTCTTTAACAACAATATTCACCATAAATGTTTATGCGCATCATTAATATCAGAATTATGATGATGTCCTTTTTATATGTCATTCTTCGAATCTTTTTATTTCACTCGTTTTTCATGAATAACTTGGAAACTAAGTGAAAGAGCGCAATTTTGCAGGAGTATTTTTTTTTAATTTGAAATCCTTTGAAAAAAAAGAATCTGGATGAAATCGAGCTATCCCGCTTAGTTTCCGAGATAATCTTAAAAAATGATTGATCAGAAAAAAAATGATTTAAAAAAAAAATTCATTTTCTTAAATAATGTTTTTTTTCCTCTTGTTTTCTTCAGATGATGATTTTCTTCATTTTTTTTAATAATCATTTTTTTAATTTCGATCCTCTTGAATGTCAATCAATTTTTCTTAATAATCGTTTTTTTCAATCTTATTTTTATGGACAATAATTTTTCGAAATTCTCATTTTTAAAAAATGATTTCTCATTTTGATTTTTTCGAATAATGGCTTTTTTGAATTTTTGCAGAGGCTCACGTAATGGGTTATTTACTACTGTATTTCGCCTCCTGTGTTAATCCAATAATCTACGTAATCATGAATAAACAATACAGACAGGCATACGCTGGTGTCATAAGCTGTTCGAGGATACGCGCAACATTGACCCCTCATGGAAGCAGTGTACCAGGACAAAATAACTATGGCCAAGGTAACCACATCGTTACGGTCACCAAACTCTGATCGTAATGAATACGAAGCGCACGGCTCATAATTGCGTCGTAAGTGAAGGGCAAAAATGTTTGGTTTTTATCGAGAGACAGATTCAGGCATGGTACTCACACAGCACAAATGTTTTGATTTTTTTTCTTCAATACTCATTACAATGATATGAAGAAATAATCAATATTCAGTAGCGATAAGTTTCTCAGATAAATCGATTTCATTTTCTTAGTTTTCAAGGAATCTCTGAAAGTAAGCGATATACGGTGATTTTGACCTAGGCCTCATTTCTAGCTTTCGAAATTCTCCATGAAAAACAAATTAGTATGAAAAAGATGTATCTTCATTAAATTCTGAGATATTAGAGATGAAAGAATGACTTTAAAAAACGATTTATATTGGAACCAGGAAATTTTCCGACAGTCCTTTAGAAATATTCCGAAAACTAAACGGAATAGAGTAAAATTCCCTACAAAAGAGGTTTTTATAAGAATTTCTCTATCTTGCTCAGTTTCCGAAATATTTAAGAAAAAAGGTTCAATCGATTTTTTGCTGATTTAAAAAAAAAATTGATTTATTCGAAAATTTAGAACAGGATAAATTGATTTCTCTTAGCAATCGTTTCTGGGAGAATATCACGGAAACTAACCGAGATACGGTCATCTTATCCTGGAGTTTTTTTTATATAGAATTTCATAAGCTACAAAAATGATTCGGATCAATCGCCTTATCTCGCTTAATTTCAAAGATATCCGTGAGAAACGAGTGAAAGAAAATTGATGTACAATTTTATTTCCTCGCTACTGAATTAGTCCAAGCCAGTATAAAAACCATGCTTATTGAAAATAGTGCTTTTCACAACGTGGTAAGGGGAATCGATGGATTTTCACTGAATTTCATTGAAATTTTATATTTGCAGTAACGCGCAAATATTTTTTAAAAAATAGCAAAAAAAAATTGGAAGGAATTAATATGAAATATTCAGAGCAGAAAAACATTTACGAAAAATTCGTATTTATTGAGATCAAAGAAATAAAAAAAACAAAGGCTCTTTTTTCACAACCTGTTTTTCAGGACTACCAGATGCGAGCTAGATAAATAGACTGTCACTTTACTACTAACGCGGATCTCAACGGTAGCATGTTTCGAAAAAAGGGCGAATGAAACTAGGTACTAATTACTACAATTTTAAAAGCCAAAAAGTGACTAAAAAAAAAATTAGAATGAAATTAGCACACATCTGACTATTTTTTGGATCTTCTCAAACTTTTTGGATTCTTTTGAGAATAAATTATTTTAAAGAATGAAAAATATGCACATGTAGAAAATTTAAGAAACTGTGGATGCATTTTGTTCCAATATATTTTTAATAATAATTTAGATAATTATTATTTTGAAAAAATAATCTCATTGTTGAATTTATCATTTTCTTGAATTTTCTACATGTGCATATTTTCAATTCTTTAAAATAATTCATTTGTTAAGAAGAAAAAAAGAAAAAGGAATTGTCAAATGTCTGTTATTTTCAGTATATAAAAATGTCAATTAATAAAACTAATGAGCAATCGTAAATTAACAAGAATTACATATATTTCTGTTCTAATTCGCCTATTAGCTTCATTAACATATGTTTAAGCAAAATAATAAATGATGTGCTGTGATTAATTGAAAAATGATTAAAACTTTAATAAACGTTGAAACTCAAAATAATGAGTTTTAATTGAGAAAATAAACATATTGCTTCTTCAATTACAATTTTTTTCGTTTCATCTAACATTTTTAATTGCTTTATTTGATTCAGTAGTGAAAAGGTGAAAAACAACAATGAACTTTTTTTTTTACCTTTTTTGAAGAATTTCTTGGAAACTAGTGGCGATACGCCCTTTTTGCCTCAATCTTCTTTGGGAGCCTTTAAAATTCTCTACGAAAAAGGGTTCAAGTAAAGAGGGCGTATCTCCTTTAGTTTCCGAGATATCGCACTGGGAATAATTTAAAAAAGGTTGACTTGACGTTTTTAATTTTTTTCACTACTGAATTTATTTCACTAGATTTTAACAAATAATATTAATTGATAATAATTTCGTTTGCAGATTATTCAAAGGATTATAGCAAAACAATGGTATCAACTGTATCCATCGCCATGAATCCAGTGATAAGAAAGTCTGAGCTACCCGATGAATTTTAATCGATTGAAAAAAGTATTTTATATTTGTTGAACAAAGATATTTCTCACTCTACTATTAAATTATTTTTATTCCGATAAAAAAAACGTAGAAAAATGCAGCGAAAAAAGACAAAAAATGATATTTTTAGTTATTGAGTAAAAGAAATAAGAATAATTTAAATTTCCTCTGTTTCATCACTTCACTATCGATTTTTTTTATAATGAAAAATAATTTTTACTCTTTTTGATAAATGTAAATATTTTAATGATCGAAAGAAAAGTGAAATCAAAAATTAGATGCAAAAGACAAATAATAATAAGAATATATTTATAAAAAAAATTTGTACTCTGTTTCTGAAGTTCCGCCTTTCAATTAGCCAATAAGTTATTTATTTATATTATCAGAAGCTCAATGAATTTCAGCAGTCGCGATTAATATTTCTATCAATATCGTTGTCCTAGAAGTAAGACGGCGTAAGTGCCAAAAAACGTAATGAATAGGGATGAGAACTTGCACATTCGAAAAAGTCTGGTATAACTGCTAAGCAGCCAGAATATATAAATATTGTGAAATGGAACGATTCATTCTACAAATATAAAACAGATGCTCGACATTTGAAATTTTTCGAAGTTTTAGGATTCGGCTATTCTGCTTTAAGAATAAATAGATAGATCAAGATATTATTTTTAAAACAGGTGAAACTGAAGTTTTCTATTAGATGGGAGAGATTTAGAGGTTTCCTTTCAGGGACACTTTGAGGTGTACTTCCGGGGACATCTTCAGAAGATACGCCTTTATGTTATTATCAACGTTATTCAATGAATGGCAAATCTTAGGAATATTTAGAATCGAATCAGCGTATGTGAGGGAGATACGTCCCTTCTATATTAATAACTTGGACATACACCTATTTTTGCTTGATAAAAAAAACGCTGTAAATTATCAAAAAAGTAGAGAATAATCGATTGGAGAAGAAAATTCAGCTTTTTGTTGACAAAAAAAGCACTTACGACCCTCTGCTTCCAGGACGATGCTATAACTAAAATAAAGATCCAGACAAAATGTGCCATTATCTTTTGATAATAAAATTGAGAATTGTTTTCTCTTCCCTGTAATTCCAAAGAAAACAAACTGTAAATATTCAGTAATTTTATTATTATCTATTTTACGTATAAATTCAACAGAAAAAAAATTGTACTATTTACATATTAATACGGTTTTTCTTATGTACAAAATTTGCAAATTGTATACAATATACAAAACTTGGAAAAATATACATTTCAAAATTATTTATCTCATGAGCAATTATTCTTTCCCCTCACAATTTTCTTAATCAATTTACTAGCAAAATGATAAAAAAAGAAAAATCTATTTTTTATCGTTCAGTTTTTTCTGAAAATATCTTGAGAACTAAGTGAGATAGAACGATTTCACCAAAAACTTGAGTAGAGAATTTTCAAAGCCAAAAAACGGCTCTATTGAAATTTCGCTGTCTCGCATCGTTTTCGAGATATTTTCAAAAATGAAAAAAAATATGTATTAATTCAGTTTTTATTTGTCTTTAGTTTTCCAAAAACTTCTTGGAAACTAAGCGAGATAGCACGAATTTACTTCAATTCTCTATCGCAGCTCTTGAAAATCGCCACAAAAAAGAATTGAGGTGAAAAGGGGGTATCTCCATTAGTTTCTGAGATATTCTATTGGAAATGTTTTTTTCTCTTTATTACTAGATTTTCGGAAAATGATATGTTGATTCCTAAGATTTTGAGAGATAAACTCTCCGAATGGCAATAAAGATAGCTGTGGAATGTCATTCGATACTTTCATCATTTGTACCTTTTCTTTCAATTGAACTTAGAAGTGCATTTTTTTTTCTTTCAATTTCGACAAATTGATCACATTCCATCAATTTTTTGCGAGCGTCTCGGAAACTGAGTGGGATGTAGCGATTGTATCTTCATCCTTTTTTGTAGCTTTTAAAATTTCTTTTAAAAATAATTCGGATAAAATCGCCTGTTCTCACTTAGTTTCTGAGATATTCTTAAAAACAAAATGTTACGAAAAATTAAAGGAGAACAGTCAATTTTTCCTGCCAATTGCGTTTTAAGAATACCTCGGAAACTAATAGAAATATGCCCTTTTCACCATTTTTTTTAGAGAATTTCCAGAACTGCAAGCAGGGTTCCCATAAATTTCTCGCTATCCAGTTTAGTTTCCGTGATATTGAAAAAACAACTGTAACCACCGATTTGTCATTTTTTACTTTTTCACCAATAAATTATTTTAATATTTTTTTTTTTTAATTTCTAATATTTTTTTATGATCTACAACATCCGGTCTTCTCGCTGATAACTGGTGTCTCACGAAGCTTTATGGAGTCTCTTATTTCATCCTCTATCTTTGCTTTTAATACATTCTCGACGAGATAATGCATTGCATCGTCTGAAAAACATGAAATCAATTATTTTATCATTCTTTATCAATTTTAAATTTATCTTTTTATTTTAGTCCCTCAAGTAGAGTGATCTATCATGTTTTTGTTGATCCACCGTGGTGGCATCGGGTTCTGACAGTACCCCGGTAAATGATAATTTTTTTAGATGTATGGATTGAGAAAATTTATTGGAACCTTTTGAACATTATTGAGTATGGATTCAAGAACATTAAGTAATTTTTTTATATGAAAATACCCACAAACAAGCCGGTGACGGAACTTTTCCAAGAACGTTTTTTGAAATAAACGATTTGTGAACTCTCAACTGTCAGAAACTGGGACCATTACGGTATATCAAATTTTGGATTGATTACATTTCGATGATTATTAAATTTTCGAATAATGAGAAAATGCTTCGAATGCAGGAATTTGTGAATGGCATATTACACAGATAAATTTAGTAGCAAAGAGAGAAAATTGATAAAAATCCATTTTTTTTTCGCCGATTTTTTCTCGAGAATATTTCGGAAAATGATAGAGATACGCTTTATTCCGAAAACGTTTTTTAGCAGAGAATTCCAAGAGCTACGAAAAAGGATTCAGGTCAAATCGCTCTATCTCATATATTGTCAGAGATTTTCTAAAAAAAAAAAATCTGGGAAAAAATCTTTCTTTGCCTCTTTACTATTAAATTTTTCTTCTTTATCTTCCAAGAATTTTTTTTTATTTTTCTGATAATTTTTTTCTTACTCACCGATATTCATATTTTCTTTAGCCGATGTAACATACCACTTTCCAATTTTATTTTCCTTACAAAATTTCACAATTTGCTCGGTTGGTATAGCTGCATGCTGAATATCACATTTATTTGCAAGAAGTACAATTGGAATGCTCGAGCCGTCTTGCAACGTGACCTTTTCCCGGAGATCGCTGAGCCACTTCTTTACGGATTGAAATGTGGCGACTCGAGATATATCGAAGACTAGAGCTGCTGCCACACTGGAAAAACAGATTGCATAAGAAAAAAGCCGTCAATTTAAAAGAAAAATCAGTAGATAAAAAAATTTGTCTTTTTATGTTTTTTTATGAATATTTCGCAAACTAAGCGAGATAGAGCGATTTGCCTCAATCCCTTTTTGGAGCAGATCCCAAAGGAGGCTTGGGGGAAAAAAAGGTGTATCTCCATTTTTTTTGCCTTATCGTTAATCAATTGTTTCTGGAGAATATCCCGGAGAATAACGGAGATACGCCTTTTTTATTTTATTCTAATCCGTTTTTTTGAAAGAATTTCAAGAGCTAAAAATAAGGTAATTCGAAAAATGCTTTATCTCGCTTGAATTCCGAGCTATTTCTTAAAAAGACTGAGAAGAACATGAAATCAATTTGAGGATTTCAAGAAAAAATAAATAAATATTTAATAATTTGGAATAAAGATATTTTTGATATTTACGCATATTTATAATACACCCTTGTCATGTATCCAAATCTCTCGTGACCAGCAATATCCCTGAAATGGAAATAATAACGGTGATTAAATGATTAAAATGAAAAATATTATTTAATTTTAATTGTAATGTCATTGAAATTCAATTATTGAACGTTTGAATTTCATTTGTAACGCTGAAAGAATTTCAATGATGCGCATGTTTCGAATATTTCGAAAGGAATTATGTAGTAATTATCTTGCGTTTCCTTTTCGTCATCGAATGCGAATAATTTTTTTTGATGACTTTCACAGATGGAGTATGAAATGGAAATCGACATTATCAACTCAATAAATTTGTTATTTTTCATTAAAGATAAATTAGAAAGAAGCGATGGGATTAACATCTAGATTTTTTACTACATTGAATATCAAGGTAGTATACCAGAATACGGTTGATAAAACAAAAAAAATGAGGATTTCCAGGTAATTTTCCAATTGATTGCTGATATTTCGGGGAAACGTGCTTTAATTTACCCGAAAAAATGATTAAACTATTCGAAAATTATATCTTCAGCTTGTGAATATAATTTTTTTTTGTTTCTCGAATTTTTCTTACATTATTAATCATCTATAACATGCACGAGAGGCAAATAGTTACGACTACCTTCTAACTAAAATTTTTCAATAACTATACAGAGAATTGAACATTTTTTTTTCTATCATTCAGTTAAAATGCTGATTTCTTCATCAATAGTTTCTAAATAATGGATCAACAGTGTAGTTGTTTTTGTAATTTCGTTATTGCCTCCGAAAGGAAGCTATCTAATCATCAGAATTTTTGATTCGAATAAAAAAAAATCAAGTTTCAATCATTGTCGCCCAAACAATAATAAATCGATTAAATCTCAGATAACTAAAGAAAAAATTAATAGAATCAATCAATTTTGTTCTAAAATTACTTCACAATTGCTACGTTAGTTTCAAATTCAAGAACTCTAACCGAGAAAATTCTCTCTCGACGTAATGGATTATACTCTTTTTTTTTGTTATCGATTGATCACTGCGTCGTCGTATTGAATCCACTCTCTGTTTATCTCTCCTTTGAATTCGTGTACTTCGACACGTGTCGCGCTGCTCTGGAATTTTTCGATCGACTTTGTTTTCAATCTCGATTAGTGTATTCGCAGTTACTGCGAATAACTTGCATGAATTTTTATAGAAGAATTTAAAAAAAAATGTCTTTTAAAAATTAATTTATTTTTCAATAATTTGATAGTGAAAAAGTTGAAGAGAATTTTTAATTTTTGTTATTGGATTTTTAAAAATATCTTGGAAACTAACCGAGATGGTGTGATTTTGCCGGAATCTTTTTTGTAGAGAATTTCAAGAGCTAGAAAAACAATTCTCTGCTGAAATTACACTATCTCGCTTAGTTTCTGAGGTATTTAGTAAAAAATTCAGTAGTGGAAATGAAAATAATACAGGAAAAAGTCTATTTTTCGTCCATCTCTTTTTTGAAAATGTCTTGAAATTTGAGCGAGAAACATTACTTTGTCCTTAGCCAAGAATAAAAATTCAAGTGAAATCGCTCTATCTCGCTTAGTTTCTGAGATATTCAATAAAGAATTCAGTGAAACGGGATAAGCTAATTTTTCTGTCATTATTTCCTGTGGAATACTAGAGAAACTAATGGAGATACGACCTTTTTACTCTTATCTTGTTTTGCTAAAGATTCTAATAGCTACAAAAAAAGTTTTAATACAAATTACGCTACCTCGCTTAGTTCCAAAATATTTTCAAAAAATGCAGAAATTGCCTCAGCGTGATTTTGCCTCAATTCTCTTTCGTAAAGAATTTCAAGATCTACTTAAGGATTCAGGTGAAACCGATCTATCTCCCTAAGTTTCCGAAAATTCGTGAGAAAAAGAGCAACTAAGCTTGACAATGAAAGAAATGAATAAAAAAAATTTGAAGTTTTATTTTGCTCATTCTTCAAATTTTTTTAAGGTAAATTTTGAAAATGGGAGATTCAAAAGTTTTCAAAGAGATCCCATATATTTTTTCCTGTGAAATTGCTAAGAATTTTTTAAGTAGTATAATGAAATTCGAGTTATATAAGATAGTTCAATTGATTTAATACCATAACTGCAGGTTTATTTTAGTGTGCGGATCCCAGTCGAGTGTTTTGATCGCAAAATCAGCGCCTATTGTAATCTTGTAATTCGACGAGAATTTACCTGTAAAGAAAGATTAATTGAATTTTTATTGTTGACATTATTTAAAAATTATTTGAACAATGTATCGTATCCTCACCTTAGAAATAAAGTGGCGTAAGTGCTATGCATAAGCATAGTACTTAAACCACTTAATTTCTAAGGCAACGATATTATTGTCTACAGTGTATGGTTTATTAGTCTCGAGAGTCCGGTAGAGGGAATTAATGTGTAAATTAAATGCAAATCTTGTTCAAGAGCTGAATTAATTTAGAAACACCGGGGAAAAACAATTCTGTAAATGCGACTTAGTCTTTTATTATAATTCTCGTGATATTATAAATTCTTGTGGAATATTTTTAAATTCCAAAAAAAAAAAAAAAGGTAAAAGAATGTAGTTGATACGTTCATCTCATTAATGAAGAGCTTGCAGTAGATGTACGTTAATATCGTAATCTCAGAAACAAAGTGGCGTAAGTTCTAAGGTAACGATATAATGCAATAGTGAGAAGATAGAAGTCATTCTTTGAAGATTGTTTTTTTTGTCGTTTATTTTTTTGAGAATATCTCGGAAACTAAGCGAGATGAAGTAAATTCATCTGAAACTTTTGTTGTAACGTTCGAAATTCTCTACGAAAAAGTTCTTCGGTGGATTTTCTCTATCTCGCTTAGTTTCCAAGATAATATTAAAAAACTAATGACAAAGAAAGTTGAGGAAAAAAAACATGAACTATTTTGTTTTCATTTTTTTGAAAATATCTCGGAAACTAAGGGAGATAGCTTAACTATATCGGATTCTTTTCTGTAGTTCTTGAAATTCGCTATAAAAGAGGATCCATGCAAAACCCGGCTATTTCGCTTATTTTCCATGAATTCTCAAAAAAATTGAAGAAAAAACAGAATTATCTTTTGGAATGAAAAATCAGTGAAGAAGAGGGAAATCATTGATAGTAAATGAAAAGATTATACCTTCGGTGTATCTCCGAACAATCGCCGTTTTTCCTGAAATCAAAAATTGCAAAATTTCAAAATTAAAAAAAAAAAATTGTATTTCAAGTGAACAATAAAAACACGTCAAATTCAGTTAAATTCCAAAATTAGCATTTTACTCTCATAATCTACATGATTTCAATGACATTGTATAACAACTCACCGACCCCGTAATCACCAATGATAAGAAACTTGAAGAGTAACTCCTTCTGATTGAAATTAGAGAGTAAAACATCCGAGTCTCTTCGCGGTTTTCGATAACTCATTTTTATTATCACGTTTTTTCTTTCTTCATGCACTTTAAATTTGTTAATTAAATTCAATTTTATGTAAACACTTAAACACGTTTTTATTCGGCGCGCTTGTGTTCGCGCCTAAGCGAATGAGGTTATACGAGTGCGGATCATTTCAGAGCCGATAAGAGCCGCAGTGAAAGGAAAAGTCGTTGTATTCCGGAGTAAATCCGACTGACGACTGGTTCGAGTATTTCGTGATATCGGTAGTCGGTTTCGGCTCTAGTAGCGGTCCAATCAGAACATCAAAGACACTCCAAAGTTCGAATCTCCTTCTTCCCCTCGAAAAACCGTTATTTTCTGCATTTTTAAACATTTTTTAAGACTTCCGTTAATTTTTTGTCGATTCAGTATTTAATTATTTCTTTAATTCCTCAGGGGAAAAGGGGAGAATTATTGTCATTATTTGGGGATAATGAAATTGAGAAAATCAATGAATTTCGGGGGAAAAATTGAATTGAAACGGTACATTAACCGCCATCTTGTGGTCATAACGGAAACGAGGGAGTTTCATTGATTTATTTTGAAATTAATATTTTTTTTCCTTCAAATTTTGAATAAAAATAATATATTCATGATTTTTATTTGAATTTAATTCGAAAAAAGTATAGTTTTTATAGATAATTTTGTAGTTTTCTTCGATTTCATTTGGAAAATGAAACGACTGTCGCCATCTTGTCGCTCAAGTGAAAACCAAAAAATTCTTTAAAGATAAAAAAATCTATTGAAATTATTCGTATTTTTATCACAAGATAATAAAGCGATTTTTGACGCATTCTGTATGATATTCATTTGACAATTAATTTTTTTACAATCTCTTTCACATCGAAATTTATTTACCATAATTTCCTTACAAATTTAATTTCAAAGAAAATCATTGAAAAAAAAAGAAAATCATGTTTCTTCGAATATTTCAGTTTCCTTCAATGTTTATTTGAAAAACGGAACGTCTGTTGCCATATTATGATTCAAATGAAAACCAGAAAATTATTTCAAAATATGGAATGAAAAATGTTAATTATTAATTGTCCCAATAAGAGTTGAATTTTTTAAAAAATCGTCAATTTTTAAGAATTAAAATTATTCAGATTTTTTGATGCATGTTTTTCATAAAATTTATTTAAAAAGTGATATTTAAAGAAAAAATACACACCAAAATCCAATCTTCAAATCATTCCCATTTGAATCCAAACTAGAAAAGAAAACTTTTTCGGATTTCCCAGCGGTTTTAAATTTTAATTTAAAAATGGAATTACTGTCGCCATCTTGTAATTCAAAAAATGATTCAAAAATCTGGAATAAAAAAATTAAATTATTTCTAATTTTCAAAAATAAGTTTCATGAAAAAAAATCAATAATCGTATTTTTTTTTAAATCAAAATTATTCCGAAATTTTCCGCGAAAAAAAAATAATCAAGACAATATTTTGACTCATTTTTCATAGCAAACACGTGAGATCATTCTGTTGCATTTTTTTGTATCTTCCCACTGCATCTGAAAATTCCTTGGAATCTCCAGTGTCCAGTCGGCATTAAAGAGTCGTGGCATGGCGTGGCAACGATGACAGACAGTGCTTATCTCATTGGTGGCACGACGCAGAGGACTACAGGCATGTGGGGAGCATTACGCACCTGTACGAGAGGTCTGCCGTTCTTCATCGTCGTCTGTTTATTTATATTCTTTACTTTTGTCAGTAAGTGATTTGCAATGCTTATCTATTGAACAATTTCGATGTATCTGGAGTCGGTGTGTACGCGTAAATCATAATATTTGTCGAGTCTATTGCACATGCGCACAGCTAAAATCTCAGCGGGAAAATTTGAATTCTCTTTATTCTGCACATTTCCAATTTTTTAATGAAAAATTTAAGAAAATATTTTAAAAATTAATATTTAAAATGAAAAACAAAATTACCCGAAAAAATTAACTCAAAATTATCGCGAAAATATTTTTCATGCAATGTTGTTGTAATTTAATGATAATTATAATATTTTTATTTGCAGTACATTCCGATAGGATAAAGTGGACTAATGCAGAAGACAAACTTCAAATGCTCGCTGATACTGTAATAGAACAAGGTCAATTAATCGAACAATTGCACAGAGCATTGGACAAGAAAATTGATGGATTTTCACACAATGCACCAACAATTTATGCCATAACTCCAACGTTTGCCAGAGCTGTTCAGAAAGCAGAATTAACACGATTAGCACAAACATTTCTCCACATACCAAATTTTTATTGGATCGTTGTTGAGGATGCACAAACTAAGACTCAGTTAGTGAGAAACTTTCTCAAGGAAAGTGGCTTGACTTATAAGCACCTTAATGTTGTCACACCGCCTGATTATAAATTAGGAAAGAATGATCCGAATTGGAAAAAACCGAGGGGCGTTGCACAAAGAAATGAAGCTCTCAAGTGGCTGAGGGAGAATTTTAATACAAGTACCAGAGGAATTGTTTATTTCGCTGATGATGATAATACTTATTCCATCAAATTATTCAAGGAGGTGAGTGGAATATTTTTTTTAGATCAATAAGTTATTGACGAAAAAATATTCAATAACAGGCTTTTCCCCAATTTAGGATTTTCCTAAATTAAATTCTGGGAACCTTCCAATTTCTATATTGGAGATAGTGAGGCAACATGGACACTGTTATGAAACGGTTAGAGATGGATTTTTTTTGATGATTCTATTGAAAAACTGAGAAAATTTTAGCCGGAAAACAAGTCTCAGGTGTATTTTTTTTTATTTTTTTGAAAATTCGATATTTTTCAGCATTTTTGAAAGGTTGAAGGGCCTTACCTTTTCCGAAATCTTCAGTTTTCTGCAAATATCTCTGGTTCTATTGGTCGTAGCAATTCGGGGCTAGTCTTAAATGAAAGGTGAGCTGATTTTCTATCGATTTATGGGGTTTCGAATTCAAAAATATCCATTTTCGGGATAGTTATAGGCCAAAAACCGTTTTACAAAACTGTTTCACTAAAATGCCCATAAATACCTTAAAAATCGCTATTTTTCAATAGAAAACCCTATGAAACGATGGCGAATGATCTCATCTTTCACCTCCCGTCGGGATTTTCACGCTACGACAAATAGAACCGAAGATATTCTCAAAAAACTGAAGATTCCCAAAAAAAGGAAGGGTTTTACCCCTCTAAAATGCTCAAAAAAGTCAAAGTTGTCAAAAATTCAAAAAAATTAATTCCGGCACTTGTTTCCCGCCTAAAATTGCCTCAGCTTTCTAATGAAATCATGAAAAACCATCTACCGCTAATATTCCTGCTAATTTCAAGAATTTTCCATAATATTTGCCTAAAAATTTGGATGTCTCCATTTTACCCCTGATGTCCATTTCGCCCCACATTCCCCTACTCTCTGAAAGATCAGTTGTATTTTTCAATTTGGGATTTTCCAAGATTTTCTAGAGTTCTCCCAAAGTGAACTCCTGTAACCTTTCATTGCTCCCAAAATATCGGAAAAATCAGGACTTTTTCCAATTAGAAAATTTTGTGAAATTTTCCCGAACTGTAATTTGTTTTCCGCAAATATTTCGGAAACCAAGGGAGATGAAGTAATTTTGTCCAAACCTCATTGTAAATAGCCCTTGAAATTCTCTACAAATAAAAGATTTTCGTAAAATCTCCCTATCTCGTTCATTTTCCAAGATAGTCTTATAAACCTGATAATTTTCAAAAATAGAAATCCAAATTTAAAAAAAATTCCAAATAATCCATTTCTCCACATATTTTTCACTTTCCATTTCCTTGGAATTCTCATTTTCCCTTTTTCTTCAGAAAAAAGAAAAAATATATTAAAATCCACATGAAGAAACTCTTTCATTCAAAACTCTTTAAATTCTTTTTTATCTTGTTCCCAGATGGAAAAGATTAAAGTGATAGGCGTATGGCCAGTGGGCTTAGTGGGTGGCTTGATGGTAGAGAAGCCCATTTGCGATATAAGTACGATGAAAGTAACTGGTTTCAATGCAGCTTGGAAGCCAGAGAGAACATTTCCACTGGATATGGCAGGTTTTGCTATTAGTTTACAAGTGGTACTTGAAAAGAAGGATGCATGGTTCTCTTTTGAAGCAAAAAATGGATATCAAGAGACTGAGATACTTGAACAGATGGTCACGAGGGATCAGTTGGAGCCATTGGCTGATTGTTGCACAAAGGTACTAAACTTTTATTCACTTTTTTTTACTATTTCTTTTATTAAAATAGTCAATAACAATTTTTTTTAACTCACAATATGATTTCAATCTTTTAAGGTCTATGTCTGGCATACGAGAACAGAACCCCCGGGGTTGAATGAGGAAAATCGACTCATAAAGAGGGGAAAAAAGTCCAATGATGGTATTGAAGTATGAGCTTCCATTTATAAAAATGAATCATTCAATTAAAAGAGGTAAAATAGGATAAATCGATTTTTTCACACGTTTTTCTGAGAATATTTCTGGAAATAATACGGTATATCTTCTTTGCTCCAGTCTTTTTTCCTAACTCTTGAAATTTTCTAGGAAAAAGATTCAATTAAAATTGTACTATTTCGTTTAGTCTCCGAGCTATTCTCAAAAAGAGATAAATTCGTTCTTTTTTTTAATAAATAATTCTATTTTTTGTTCTCAATTTTTTTGACAACATCTCGGCAAGTAAAGGAGATACGCCCATTTTGTAGAAATCTTCTTTGTATCTCTTGAAATTCTCTACAAAAAAAACAATCCAGGCAAAATTGCTCTACTTGCTTAGCTTCCGGAATATTCTCAGAAATGATAGAAAAAAAAAAGATTTTTTCCTCTCATTTCTTTAAAATTCTTCTTCGGTAAATATCTCGGTAACTAAACGAGAAAGCGCGATTTTGCAAGAATCCTTTTTTCTACAGAATTTTGAGAGCTGCAAAAATGGATCAAGGCAAAATCACTCTACCTCGCTTACTTCCCAAGGTATTTTCAAAGAATCTGTTTAAAAAAAATCGAAAACTTTTTCTGTTTTACCTTTTCTGTGTTAGATAGTAATTAATGCACAAAAATTGAAAAAAAATATTATATTATAATAATGATGTTATGAGAATTTATATTAATGCAACAGTATGGAATATTTTCTACAGTTTTTATTAGATAATTCAATTATAATCGTAGCTTTAGAAGGAACACGGCATCAGTTCCAACAAATCCACTTTTCAACTTGTCAAGGGCATATGTCCGAAATACATCTCAAAATGGTTTTCATGACGTAATGGGCAAAAACAATAATAATCTAAAAATTGAAGTAAAAAAAAGTCATAATGACCAATGTATAGTGTGAAAAAGACGTATGCCCTTCTGTTATTGATAATGTTAAAAAATTCGCAAAATGTTATAAGAGTTCATAACAAGAAAAAAGCGTATATTCAGGTCATAAGCCCCCTTGTTATTAATAATTTCTAAAATTGTCCCATATCTTCTAACAATAGATCATAACAAAAGAGCGTATCACCGGCACTTATGCCGTTTTGTTATCGATAACTTTCCGAAATTTCTGGTTCAGTTTGTAGTTTCATAATAACAAAACGGCGTATCTCCAAAAATTAATTTTTAATTAATCAATTAATATGTGCAAGAGATACGCCCCTCTGTCAGTAAACAACACATGCATGATGCTTCAAATTGAAAAAAAAATCAAATTGAAAAGGCATATATGCAGAAGATATGCCATTTTGTTATTATCAACATCATCCGACGAATTGCAAATCTAAGGAATATTCAAAATCAAACAAGCATAAATGAGAGAGATACATTCCTTTTTATTAATATAACGTGGACAGGAGAAAATTTGTTACTAGATAAAAAAATGCTGTAGATGATCGAAAAAAACTCTTCTTTCTCTAATAATCGATTGGTCAAAAAAATTACGCCCTTCTGTTAATAGAAAAGGAAGCAGAAAAAATGGCACTTACGCCTATTCGCTTCTAGGACGACATAATTACGTAAATTCCGTGCCATTGATCAATTGGATAGGAGGAAAGGAGAAATTTCATGGAATGAACAAAAATTGTATGATCAGCATTAAATAAATTTCTAAGATACAATTAATTCTTGTTTTTGTGTTTTTCAGTTTATTCTTCAGTTTTTCTCGCAATACAGAAAAAGCATATACATAAAAATATGCCTTACATCTAAAAACCTTTTTTTTTCTTTCAATATTCAGATCCTTTTTTTTTTCAATTGCTGGAAGATGTGAATTAATACTTTTCATACAATTATCTATTATTATTATCTATTTATTTTTTATTCATTGATGATTTTTTTCTTGTTTTTTTGCAAACTTTTTTTTTCATAATTCCTTAGAAAGCTAATTTATTTGTGTCATATATTTTGGCAACAAATATAAAATAGCCAGCATTTATCTTAAATTTAATTATTTTTTTTTTTTCATTTTTTATTTATTTATTTATACTTTATTTCCATTAAATTTCGTCGTTTCAGTTTGAAAATTTATTTTATTTATTAAATTCATGATACTTGTTTTTTTGATATAAACACCACACTTTTTTTTCATTATTAACGAATACAACATTGTTCATGATTTATTTATTTTTATCTTATTTCTATCTTTCAATCTTATTATCTTAATAAGTACTTATATTTGGCAAAAACCTTCATTTTTTATTTATTTTTCTTTATCTTTATGTAAAAAAGCTACAGCTCAAAAAGAGCGCTCCTCCATGAAAATTTTAATGAATTATTCAACCAATTTTCCATAAGGAATGAACACCAATGTTTTTCGAAGAAAAACATTTTCTTGAATCTCATTATTCAGCAGAGAAAAAAATGGAATTATCATTTTTTCTTTGTTTTTTGTGAAATGGAAAAAAAATCATTGGTTTTTTTTTTGAGTTTTTGAACATATCTCGTAAATTAAGCGAGATAGAGCGATTTTGTCCTATTCCTGTTATATAAAGAATTTCAAGAGCTCCAAAAAAAGGATGAAGATGAAATCATTACCTTATCTCGCTTAGTTTCCAAGATAGTTTGAAAACGGGAAATGAAAAACAAAATTTTTTTTGACATCTAGTTTTTTTTCCAATATTTCGGAAACGAAGTGAGATAAAGCGATTTCACCTTTATCCCCTTTCGTACTTTTTGAAATTCCTGCACAAAGAAAATCGGAGTGAAATAGGCGTATCTCTATTAGCTTCCGAGATATTCACAAGAAAGGATTAAAAGAAAAATCAAATTTATCCGTTTTACTTTTTCACTACTGAATTTTCAAAGTGTTTGTCTCTGAACTTTTTCTAATTTATTCTAATGCAAAGAAAGAGCGTACTTTTTAAGCTACACGATGCCATTCTAATGTGCCTTAAATCTCCAGGAATTAAAACTATGCTAAACAAGAAAAAAAATGGAAATCAGTGAAAAAAGAGGTAAAACAAGAGAACTCGATTTTTTTCTCATTTTTCAAGAGTATCTCGGAAACTAAGCGAGATAGCGAAAAAATCTGAAAATCTTCACAAGAAAGCTCATAAAAAAACCGCGCTATCTCATTTTGTTTCCCAGATATTTGATTCATGATGAGAAAAATACGTCTTGTCTTTTTTTACCTCTTCACAACTGAAATATTTTCTTAATGGATAGAGAGAACGTTTACAAGCATTTACAAAAAACTTATCACATGTCTTTAACTACATTTCCTTCTGCAAATGGAAACGCCTATTTATACAATTGGGCGAGAATTTAACATTATTCTCCTTCATTTTCAAATTATTTCAATAATTTCCTCGTCAAGGGAAATTATGAAAATGCAGAAGTAAATGTATTTCATCATCTCAGAAACAGAGTAGCGTAAGTTCGATGATTACAGCACTCACGCTCTTCTGTTTCTAAAGTGACATTTTTTAAAATTTCAATAGCGAAAGAATAAATCCATTTTTTTCCTCTTTTTTGCGAATGTCTCGAAAAATGATGGAGATACGCTCTCTTTACTCTCAGCCTTTTTTGTAACTCTTGAAATTTTCTCCGAAAAAAGCCTATGAAAATTGCGCTATTTCGCTCAATTTTCGAGATATTCTCAAAAAATTATTAATAGGAATATTGTTTATTTATTAATTTTTTCTCAATGGTTTTCTAAAAATATGTCGAAAAATGAGCGAGACAGCGCGATTTTAGAAGAGACGTATTTTGCAAAAAGTTTCAAGAGCTAAAAAGAACGTATGTCCAATAGCTTTAGAGATATTCTCAAAAAACTATTGAAAAAAAACTTTTTCGCTACTGATGTTTTTTTTTTTTAATTGCTATACATAAATATTTAGAGAGATTTTCTTAATTCTTCATTTTTTGAAATTGTCAAGCGAGATTTTATCATCTCAAGTGGAACTATTAAGCCACAAAAATATCGCAAGGCTTGATTAATAAATGAACTTGTGAAATATATATTCATATATTTTTTCTTAAATGATTATTCATTCAATGAATTGTTGGTAATGAATACTATCAATTGCGACGATTAATAACATTGATAATTAATCACACTGGTTTTAAAAAGAGATTGGAAATGGTGAAACTTCACGAATTATGATATTTTCCGAAAAAAAAATGATTTCATTTTGTCACCAGTTTTTTCTTAATATCTTGGAAACTAAGCAAGATCGAGCAATTTCACCCCAATCATTCTCCGTAGCTCTTGAAATTCTCTACAAGAAATGTTTCCATAAAAATCGATCGATCTCGCTTAATTTCCGAGATATTCCAGGAAAACGAGTGACGAAATTTTTTTTTTTTCTGAACATGTCAAATTTCTAAAACTTCAATGAAATATTTGCGTTTTTTTTTAAATGATAATAATTAAAATTTGAGTTCATGAAACGATTTTCACCGTGTTAGTCTTAAATGAATCAGTCTTCAAAAAGAAATGATACTGTTTTTTTTTTATCAATTGGCAGATTTTTTTTCCTTCATTTTTTGATAATGAACTTTTTTTTTCTGTGCTTGGGACATTACTCCATTTCTTTTCGTCACTTTCATCTTCTTGAAAAGTATATATATATGTAGATATATATAGGTATATACACATACACAGGGTTTTTAATGTTTTTTTTCCCAAAAAACCCTTTGAATTCTCGCGCTTATCTTAATTTTTTTAATATAGAATAATCCAGCGTACTAGTTTGCTTATTATCTAAGAAATCGGGGGACAAATTCGAAACAAGCTTTTTCAAAAGCATTTTTTTCTCCAAATCCGAAGAATACGAACACCTACTTCTGTACAATCCATACAAGATTTTTCAGTCACGAAGAAGTAAAACAATTTATTTTTAAGGGATCTCGGAAAGTAAGCGAGATAGAGCAATTATATCCGAATCTTATTGTGTAGCGAATTTTAAGAGCAACAAAAAAGATATCTACGAAAATTTCGCTATCTCGCTTAATTTCCGAGATACTTTCGAAAAACGATTTCACTTCCAATTTTTCATTAAATTATGGAATTTTATTTTTTTTTAAATATCTCGGAAATTGAGCTAGATAGGGCAATTTCACTTGAATTTTCCTTTATAGCAGATTTCAAAAAATTCGTTATCCCGCTTAATTTTCAAGATATCCTCAAAAAATTAATTTGCTCCGGTCTTTCCGTTGAATTTTCAATTTTTTTACGTTTTGTAATTTTTTCTTAATACTGAAGAAAGCAAAAATCCTAGGAAAAATTAATTAGCTGTACAACTTTAATTTTTTTTTACTCCAAAAGTTTTGCCTCAAATTTTTTACCAAAAGTGTAAAAAGAGCATTTTTTTTTCATTCAATAATTAATTTCTGCAATTTGTAATATTTTTTTCCAATTAGCCTCTGATTATTAGTCTTGCTTGGGAGGTGCTAATAGTCTCATTCGGAGTCAGATAGTCACAAGTCCTCGAAAATCATTTGAAATAATTAAATTTTCGTGATTTTCGATTTTTTTCTTCTTATTTTTTAAGATTTTCTGGCCCTCGAAGAAATTCAACGGCCGTCTATAGAAATAATTTACAATCTAGTACGCCGGAAGAATATCTAGACAGCCGAGTCCTTGCCGACGAAGCCAGTCTTCGAGACAGATCGTTTGCCATCGAATGTAATTGATGTCTCTCGTCTCAAACCAGAATCGATGATTGGTGTTATTTTCTTCTCCTCTTTCAGGGGTTCTTTTTCTTCTCTGAAAATTCCATCATAAATAAAGGGCATTATTAAATAATTTACTTAATTATTGTTATTGAAAAAAAAAGTGGTGAGTACAACATCGATAATACGTTTCATGCAGACATTCGATTGTAAAAAATGATTATTTAAATTATTTTATTTCTCTGAATTAAGGTAGTATCCCATTGTACAGTCAATAAAACACAAATAAACGAGGATTTTCAGATTAGTCTCCAATTAATTTCTGATAACTAATAATGGCTCATTTTTAATCGATCATTGCAAGATCGATTCTTTTTTCCCTGAAAATCGATTCATCGGGAGATTTTAGGAAACTTGATTAATCAATTTTTCGATTCTCATTTCGAAAAATCTTATGGATTTTTTTCTAAAAGAAAATGGAAAATAAGATTCTTCAAACTGATGAATTGGAACTATCGGATGATATGCGATATCTCCAATGTAATGCAAGATAGTGCATCGATTAATCGAATATTTGAACATGATCCATTGGAAGTTGAGATGGTATTGCTTACTCGATTCATTCATTTTCATTCGATTAATCCCTAGATCGATTTATCTATTTTTTTCATTTCGATTTTATATCGTGAAAAAGGCGATTCTTCCAAAATTGATTCTTTGAGAATCGACTTTTCTTCGGAGATTAACCATTACTACTGATAATTCCATGGGAAATATGCTTTAATTTACCTGCAAAGAATGATTAAACTATTTGAAAGTCATTCCAGATAGAGAGAAAGGCAAATAGTTACGACGACCTTCTCCTCAGAATTTCTCAATAACTATACATTGACTATTTTTTTCTCCTATTATTTTAGTTAAAATACTGTTCTCTTCCCCGATAATTTTTAAATAATGGGTCAACCGTGTGGTTTTTCTAGTAATTTTGTTATTTCTGTCCGATTTAGGGCGATTCATTCCCACCAACGCTATTTTCAGTAACTTCCATAATTCATATCTCATAAACTACATGCACAAAAATTTTGAAAACTTTCAGAAAAATCTAAAAAAAATATCATTTTACTACCCCATCAAAGAAATAAAGAGTTAACTGTATCGAGTACAATTCGATGGGATACTACCTCAAATTGAAAATTGATCAATTGACATTGTAAGCATTGGAATATGAATTGATAATTTTTTTTTGGAGTGTGATGATGACATGCAGCATTGCCAAAGCTTGAGCCTAACTGTGACAATTTTTTTTGGTATTGAAAAGTGGTAAAATAAGTGCTGAAATTGATGATAAATTATTTGAAGAAAAGGGGCAAGTCTGGTTTTCTGGCATTTGTTTTTGGAGAATATCTCAGGAATTAAACGAGATAGGGCAATATTGACTTAATCCTTTATTTTAGAAATTTTCAAAAGCCATAATAAGAATCAGATCAAAATTGGGTATATCTCCTAGTATAGTTTTCGAGATATCCTCAAAAAAAAGGATTTAAAAAAACCACTCATTCCCTTCTTCATCTCTGCACAACTGAATTTATCTCATGATTATTTCAGCAATTATTTTTCCTCTCAATTAACTTAATCCAATCAGACTATAATAAAGAAAATACAATGGTGTAAATGACGATGATGAAAAAATCAGTAAAAATTGAAGAATTTTTTTATTTTCTTTTATAAATGTGTGGATTGAAATTATCGCACGTGAATGGTTGGCGGCACACAGAAGGCGAATAAAAAAAAAATTAAAATATTAACGTCTGGACGAAGTCTCTCTCTCATGCTTGATTTAATTCATTATAATTATTTTCTTTTTTTTCCTCTCCGACTCGTAGTAATGACATTTCAAAGTGAATTGAACGTCACGAGAACAGTAAAATGGAATTTCCATCCACTGGACAGAAAAAATCAAAGAAAAAAAAAATTAAAATAAAAAAAAAATTATTCATGCCAAGTGGAAAGCCATGTCATTGTTTATAAAAAAAGAAAAAAAAACTCCCATGGAGCCCATGCTCATTCTTGTTCTTTATCTCAATTGAAATTTAAAATTCTTTAATTCAATTTAATTTTTCAAAGAACGTGAATTCTGAATTTTTCAAGCCTTTCTTGTTTTCCTTACATGGCGGTATGTTTGACCAACTTAATGGTATTTTTTCCACTACCCGAGTCTTGGATGGCCGTTACACCGGCAACATTGGCCATTTTTTGGTCACAATACGGCAATGGAAACCGCCAACCGTAAAGACTATAAAAACAACGGTGAAAGAGAAGAGAAATGTTTTTTTTTTTCATTTGATTTTTTTTGTGGTAGTATTTATTGGATGAACGTTAATGGAATGAGGTATAAATGAAATTATGGTTTTAAGGAAGAGCTATATCTATAACACTAATACATCACACATTGAATATATATATATATGTATATATTTTATGAGTTTTTGGAGTAACGTTCACATGGAAATCTCATTTTGGGAGAAAATGACGATCATGGATTCTTTTTTTCTAATTTTTGAGAATATCTCGGAAAATAAGCGAGATAGACCGCTTTTACTAGAATCTATCTTTATAGCAAATTTCAAGAGCTACAAAGAGCTTCTACAAGAATTTCTCTATCTCGCTTAGTTTCTGAGATAATTTTGAAGAGCGTATGATTTTTTTGGTTTTAATATTCAAGAACGGAAATTCACTTTTTTTGTCATTCATTTTCGAGAATTTTCCCGGAAACTATACGAAATAGCGAGATTTTCCGAAACTTTTTTGGTAGTTCTTGAAATTCTCTACAAAAAAGGATGCAAGCCAAATTGCGTTATCCCACTTAGTTTCGTAGATGATCTTTCGAAACGATTAACAAAAAAAAGAAGTTCTATTTCACCTCTTATTTTCTTCTGAATTTCGGAAATTCAAAAAATCCATTGAATCATTCATTGCCTCACAAAAGAAGAAATTCTTCACAATGTGATTAAAAAATACATAATTCATATTTTTTATTTTTTTTAAAAAAGGATAAAATATCGGGAAACATTTAACATTTGAATATCAATATATTACGCGTGCTTCTATTAATTGACGTTATTCTTTCAATTACAAATGAATCAAATGTTCCTGTTGAAATTAAAAAATAACACAATTTGCTGAATAACTTCATCATCAAGTATTTTTCACTGGCGAGAGAATTAATTGGACGGAGTGAAAATTCACTCGAATGGAAAAAATGGTTTGGAATGATGACATTCGCAATTAAACATTCATGGGCAATTAAACAATGAATTTCGAATTTATGTATGACTTTAATTGTGAGGAAATAGAAGAGTTCATTTCAGATGAAATTTTACATTCAACTTTCAATTTTTTTTTGTTTTTTTAGATTGCAAAACAAAATTTCCATCCATTTTTAAAGAATATCTGGAAATTCAGCGAGATGGAGCTATTTCGTGCTCACCCTCTTTTTTTGTAACTCTTTTCGACATATTCTCGGAAAACAAAAGACAAAAAAAAACTTATGTTGATCATTTGAATGGAAATTTTTTTTTTTCAAAAGTAGAATTCCTCAGAAAAAAATCTATTTTTGCCTCAAATTGGAGCGAAAAAAAATTCAAGTGGGACATTCATAAAAAATACTCCGAATCAAGGATTCAACAAATTGCGGATTTCAATTTCAATATTCAAAATTAAAAGAATCAAAAAAAAAATTAATGACAGAAATTTAGTGGTGAAAAGATAAAACAAAAAAAAATCAATTTTTTCTGATTCAGTTTTCCTCAAATATCTCGGAGATTGAGTGAGATAGGACGATTTTACCAGAATCTTCTTTTGTAGCTCTCTCAATTCTCTACGAAAAAGGATTCGAACGAAAAGGGTATATCTGCTTTAATTTCCTAGATATCTCTTGTTCTATCTCTTCACCCCTGAATTACGAAATAATTAATCATTAATTGTTATGAAAATAAATAAAAAATTAATCCGTATGACTCCATGAAATGATAGCGCCAGACTTGCCAAAAGCATAATGTTTTGTATGATGTAAGTGTTTCAATGTGGCTCAAGTCAACAGTTTTTTGTTTCGTAAAGCAGAATAATTCAATTTTTTCAATTTATTATTTGGAGAATATTTGAGAAATTGAACGAGATACGCCCTTTGTGCTCTGATTCTTCCTTGTAGTTCTGGGAGTTCTCTACACTCGAAAAATTAGAGTAAACCGGGCGTATCTCCATTAATTTCTCGAATAATCTCAAAAGAATAAACAAAAGCCAAAAAATTGATAAATAAAAATATTCACAAAATTGAATTATCATGTTTCACCTCTTCACTACCCAATCATTTCCATAGAATTAGAATTTTTTTAATTATCTCAATGTTTCGTGTACTCGTATCAGATGAAGTAACTGAGTGATAAACTAATTAAAATTAAATTTAACGAACATATTTATATTAAATATGAAAATAATTATGAATAATGGATGTTGATGACTCACCTTCCGAGTTTGGCGTCTTCCTCGTCGACGGGTTTTCTCCGTGATCGCTCGCACACGTAGAAAATTATACCTGCAAGAGGAAAAAATGTAGATTTAATTTATTTTTTTGTTACAAAAATTTAATAATAGTTGCTTTTTTGTTAATAGTTTCTTGGAGCTATATTCTCGAGAACTGAGCGAGTTAGAGTGATTTCGCCTAAATCCTTCCTTATAGCTCTTGAAATTCTCTACAGAAAAGGATTTGAGCAAAATAGCTATCGAGCTTCGTTTCCGAGATATTTACCAGAAGAAAATGACAAAAAATAGGAAATGAGAAAAACCATTTTTTTTTCTACCAATAGCAAATAAATTTCTCGTTTTTCATTGAAAAACTCTATCTTCGGCTCTTCATTTTTCAAGAAAATCTGGGAAATTGAACGAGATACGCCCTTTTTACTCTGATGCTTTTTTTTAGCTCTTAAAGTTCTCTGCAGAAGAGGACTAGGGTACAAAAAAGGGTGTATCTCCATTAGTTTCTGGGGTATTCCGAAAAATTTATCGATTCATCCTGTTTTACCTCTTTATTATTAAATTTCCTTCGCCTTATCTCTCTTACTCACCTGTTTTATGTGCACAACAGCAGATAACATCGATGATTACGATAATGATGAAGAGAATGGCAACGACTATTCCGATAACTGCTGCACTCGATATTTCCGGATTATAATACTCTGGTTTTGAGTTAGCTTGAAAAATAAGAAAAATCATATTTTTTCATCAGTTTCCATCAAAATAAATTCCACAAAATTTTGCATAGTATGTTAGTGCAAAAGCAATATTGAACAATTTGGTGGTGTTCCACATTTTTCAAAATGGAATATTCAAAAAAAAAATTCTAAAAATCCATAAACAATTATTCCCAAAAAAACGTTTCTCTTTCAAATTTGTATGAATTGAACGTACTGGTACGATTCTCGAATTGTTTAATAATTAAAAGCCATGAAAAGATGTGTAAGAGCACCACCAAACATTAACAAGTGTTTTTATTAAATCCTGAAAAGGGAAAAGGTTTTATGTATAAAGGAGTGCACAAAAATCCGTTCTTATCAAAAAAGCACAACCAAATTAATAAAAAAACAATTACAAAGAAAATTAGAAATAATTAGTTGCGCAACAATAAATGGTAAATCAGCATTAAATCTAAAAATTGTTCAAAATATTAGACACAAGCGTAAAGAGAGTGCAAAATTAAAAAAAAAACGTTAATAATTGAATGATTAAACAATTATAAAAAAAGATTATTAATAAAGCCCAGACAGCACCATTTCCTCTCGATATTTACTGTTAGTCTATCCGGCAACTACTCTACTTAACAAGTTATTTAATAATTAATTGTTTGTTATTGATCTACCAATTCCCAGGAGCATTAACACAAATTTTATAATTTTTAATTTTTAGTTTGTTTTTCAAATTCAATTAGGAGAGACTGGGAGTAAATGGTTTTTTTTTCTTGAGAGTTGAGGCCTTTTTCAGAAAATTTGAAAAAATTCACAAACAATGTGGATATATGTTTGAGCATGTTCTCATCTATTCCAGATTGTTTTGCAGAACAGAATTTCTGACATTTTTCAAATTTCATGAAATTCTACAGAATTTCCAAGAATTTCAGAGAATTCGTCTCTGAAAGAGACGTCTCAAAGTTCTCCTAGAAATTTCATAAAATTTTAGGAGATTCCAAGAATTTCAAGGAATTTTTCTGAAAGTTCTTCCAAATGGGATATTTTTTCATGGTAAATGAAAAACTACAATAACTCTTCCTTCATACCGAAAAAAAACCATAAATTATTTCATTATTCAGGCCCATTTTGCCCCTGTCTCCCCTATTATTCTCATTTTTCCCTCTCTTCCTCCAACTCCGGATACGTTACTGCCACTCAACAACAATACTCTTCATTTTTGTATAATTGTATATTTACCATTTTTCACTTTATACTTTATCTCATATATTTATCTCTCATGTCTTTTATTTTCCACTGTCTCGTTCACTCTCAGTGGGCTCTATTTTCTTTATTATTTTTCAGTTTATTTCCCTGACGACAGATAATGGAAAAGCAAAAAATAAGCGAAACAGCCACGAAAAGAAACCATCTCAAATTGAAAGAAAACAAGTTTTTTAAAACAAAAATTCGATAGTAATAAAATTTTATGCAAATATTTTTTTCATCATGTTTATAACAACAATTTGAAATTGGCTTCTCCACTGGCATCGTGCATTCCTTTTTGACACTCATAATTGTATATTTTATCATTTCGTTTTTTTTTTTCGTTGTAATGTATGTACAATAATATAATGTTTTTGAGAAGAAAAAAAGGTAGGAAGAAATTTATCGGAAAAAAAATCTCTCACTCTCATAAATAAGAGTATTTTTTTAACACCTTTATGCATACATACATAATATCTAAATACATGTATAATAACTTGAGTTACAGAGGAGGAAATAACTAAAAATCATGAATATTATGAACGACGATCTTTTTTTTCTTGAAAATTTTTCTGAATGAATGCATATGCGGTGTATATAATCTAGATAAGATTAAATGGTGAAAGGGTTGAGAGGCTCTGCGCTTTTTTTTTAAACTCTCTTTGACGTTATTTTTCTTTGGAGTATTAATATCAGAAGAGATCAAAAGGTCTTGGGTTTTGTAAAGGGAGCAATCTTTCACGGATCTTTGCCCTTTTTTCCCCCCTTCCTAAAGATTATTCTCTATGATTTATCCAGCGACGCGAATAATTCGATTTAATGAGGAAATCATTAAATTTAATTGTTCAAGCAGTGAAAAGTCGATTTTTCCCTCTTTTCTTTTAATATCTCGGAAAGTAAGCGAGATAGGGCAATTTTTCCAGAATTTCGGAAATTATTTTGAAACTTTTTTCGAAATTTTTTACATCTTTTCTTGTAATTTGTTTCAGAATTTTTGTGAAAATATTTTCGAAATTTAATTTCTTGTTCCTATTTCGAGAAATTTACAAGAAAACCTTAGGGAAAAAAAGACGTATCTCCATTAATTTCCCAGATATTTTCGGAAAAAAGAAGCAAAAAATCGACTTTTCCAGTTTTACCTCTTCCGTAATAAACTTTTGAACTTCCAAGCACATCTAAAATTGGATGGACTATTTATACGCGTAAGTGTACGTAAATGTACTGCCTCAATCCGAGTGGGTTTCTCATTGTAAAAGATAACAATTGCCGTACTGGAATAAAAAAAAAAACTGGCAAAAAAGTAGGACTCGAATTCTACTTTTTTTTCTATTACTTTTCATTCGACTTTCTGTGTTTGTTTTGCCTCCTCTTTCGACGTCATTAATGCTTAAAAAAACGAGGAAAAGAAAAAAAATCCGGCATTGTCAAACGCGCAAACATTTCCCAACGCAAAACCTCTTTCAACCCTTTTCCCCTAGTTCTCTTTTTTTTATATCGTTTTTTCTACTTTCCACTCTTTTTATCGTATACTACTTCCTCAGTTACCGCGTTTGACTGTAATTGCGCGAAGCGCCACAATAAACAACCCCTCACTATGGCTAAATGCGTCTCCGAGTCTTTTATTTATGATTAAAACTAAGTTTTTTTTCATTTCTCGTAAATTTTTAATTATAGTTGGTTTTGGAATGAATCTGCACTTTAATTAAATAAGAAGATAAAAAATTAAACATTTCCCTTTTTTTAACATTTAAATATTTTTTTGTCCATTTTTCTTCGAATTGGAACATTGAAAAAAAATCAAATTCAGAAATTAGTTTCTCTAAAGCAAAATTGTCTTCTTATTTTTTTTACAGATACTGTTTTGGGTTATTATTGTCACTGAGCACACGACGACTCGCCGCGACGAATTATCCAATAATTCAATTGTTCAATTGAGGTCCATTCAAGTGAAATAATAATAATAATGGTAAATGCACGTGCCATGCAGATAACATTTGAGAGATATTTTTTGAAGAAGGAAATCATAAAGAAAAAGCTCGGATAATTCTACATCAGTTATTACAAATTTCAATGAAATTCTGTGAGTGATGATGAAGAAAAAATTAAGTCGTTTTATTAATTGATTAGAGTAATTCAGGAGTGAAAATGTAAAACAGAAAGAATCTCGGAAATTAATGGAGATACGTCTTCTTTACCCTTATTCTTTCTTATAGGAAATTCTAACAGCTACAAGAAAGGTCTCAAAATGGCACTATCTCGCTCAGTTTCGGAGATATTCTCAATAAATTATTGATAGGAATTATTTCTCTTTTCATTATTTTTTTTAAATTTGAATAAAAAAAGAAAAAATTAATTCGTTTTTCAAGAACATTTTTTAAAGTAAGCGAGATAGCGCAATTTTTGAAGAAATCTCTTTTGTAGGGAATTTTAAAAGCTACCAAAAAGGGTGAAGGTAAAGAGGGCGTATCTCCAGTGGTTTTCAAGATCCTTTTCGTTTTACCCTTTCATTACTGAATTATTTGAACGTAATTGAAAAATCATTGTTCACAGATCATGCGCACTAAACATTTAACTTATCTCCTAATTTTTCCATTTTTTTTCAGTAACATTAATTAAGCAAACTAAAGAGTCCCAAAAAAAATTATTTCAATTAAACACTGCATTGGAATGAGTGACACTACATTAATTTCACACTGTCACGAATTGTCTGCACAATTTTTCAATAATTCAGGAGAAAACAAAAAATCATCAAAAAATTTAATGAAAATTTGCACAGACGACTTTGGTAAAACAGTGAGACGATAAAAATAAAGAATCCAAAAATAATTAGACTTTTTGTTCCGATAAAAACGGATTTTCGAAACATGCATAGAACTTGAGAGAAAATTCTTGAAACAAAAAATTTTTCTATTCTTTATTTCAATTTTCAATTTAGAAATGTTCATAAAATCTAAAAAAAAAAATCAAAATTTGAAAGGAAAACATGACGCGAATTTTCAGAACTGGATGAAATTTAAAAAAAACATGTTGATACAGAACTTTTTTTTATTTTTTTTTCCATTTTCAAATTTTCATAAAATCCGAAGATTTCTCAAGAGTTGAAAAAAATATTTTCACGAGTCAAGAATTCTCTTCGCTGAAAAAAATAAAGAAAAAAAGAAACAATTTTTTTTTTTTATAATCATGGAATCTTATTTCTAGTAATCTTCGGATCTTGAGTGTATATTTATAAAAAATACCGTCACATCGCCAATTAATTAACAATAAAGCAATCAGGCAATTTTGGCAATGCAAGGCAGCAAAGGTTCCTCCCCCAATTACAAAAAAAAAAAATTCTCTAATTGTCACGTTATTTTAATTTTCGCCGCGACGAGTTTACAAGAAATTTTCTATTAATATAGCGAAAAAAAAAAAATTCTGAAAATTTGCATAAATACAAAAAGAGTCGAAAGAAACGTACCAGTACGTCGTTTTTTTTTTATCTCTTTTCTCCTCTTTTAACAAGGAGCAATAGTATAAATACAGTAATACAGTAATTAGTACCGATCTCTAATAATGTGATTTTTTTTTCATTTAATTCAGACATTGACTCATAATTTTTCCTTCTTTTTCCACCGCGAATAAATTCCTATGGAATCATAAATTCACGTTATCTCGGAATGTAATTAAACGCACCACCTAATTAATCCTACTTTACAATTATCTTTAGTGTTGCTTGCACATGGAGTAACTCCACATTAACTTGACAAAATTAATAAAAAATAATAGAATTAAAAAAAAATCAATAAAAAAGAATTATAAAAAAAAGTATTTTTTTTTTCTTTCTCATTCGAAATTTCTTTTTATCAATTTTTTTTCTTTCAAAAAAAAAAAATTCAAATTTTTATTAATTTTTTTTTTATAAAAAAAAATAATGTTATTGTACTTTGAATTATTTCGTTTTTTTTGTCCACTCTCATTCCGAGTAGATATTCTCATAAATCTTGTGTACAATCAGTGTAAACAATTGTTGTTTATGGATTTTTTGCCCCGGGTAATTAAACATTGAAACTCTAAATAACTAATGAGATTAACGCAATAGTTGTGACAATTGCACCAAGGGATGGGTTGAACGTATCCCCAGCAGATACTAACGAGTAGTCCACAGTGCTGCCGCTTGATTCTGAATGGTAAAAAAATTAATTTGACTCTTGATTGTATTTCGTTCTTTTTCCTTTTTTTTCATTTGAAAATGAAAATAAATGGGGAAATAATGGATGGGAGAAATAGACAGTAATTTTTTGGGGATTAAAATAATACGCGCACTTTAATGAGTTTTCTTGAGTAACGAGAAATCAGTGAAGATCATGCTGAAATATTGTGGAAATTGATATTTTCGGAATTTAGTGGTGAAAAGGTGAAATATGGGATAACTCGATTTTTTCAGTGTTTTTTTTTAGAACATCTAAGCGAGATGAGGTAATTTTGGTGTCGTGCTTTTTTGTGACTCTCCGAATTTTCTACGAAATAATATTTGAGTAAAATTGATCCATCTAGCTTATTTTCTGAAATTTCCTCAAAAAACAAAATTATTATTAATATAAGAGTTAATTTTTTTTTTTCAATATCTCGAAAAATACTCGAGATAGACGATTTTATCTGAATCCCAATTTAGAGAGAATTTCGAGAGCCCTAAAAAGAAATGAGATCGAAATTACTCTATCTCGCTTATCTTCTGAGATGTTCTCAGAAAACAGAATTGTTCCCAAAAATAATACGAAAATTATAATTGAAATAAATATTGATTTGATTTCGTTTCAATATATTGGAAAGTAAACGAGATAAAGCTATCATTCCTCATCCTTCTTCATAGAGAATATCAGAAGCTATAAAAAAGAATTCGGGTAAAATAGCTCTATCTCGCTTAGTTTTCTAGACATTTTCAAAAAACGAGGAATGAAAAAAATAAAACAGATGAAACCAAAAAAAAACAATGTTTGTCAATTATTATTTTCTTAATATCTTTGAAAATAAACGAGATAGAGCCATGTTGCCTCAATCTTTTTCTATAGCCCTCAGAATTCTCTATAAAAAAAAATATCAAGATCAAAAACGGCGTATCTCTACTATTTTCCTCAATATTCTCAAAAAATCGTTCGAAAAAACTCGATTTCTCCTATTTCACCATTCCCCCACGGAATTCCTCTTATAAACAAAATAATCATTCAATTCCCATTGTATCCATTCTAAAATCATTAATTTCATTAGTCTATAATAAAAAAGAATATCTATAAATAATCATTCAATTTTCTTAGTTGAGTTACGATGCTCAAGAAAACGAAAACTGAAGCATAAATAATCAGAGTAATAATTAACGAAAAAACGTCAAAAATTAAAATAAAGGAAATTACACCGAATGGTCTGCAGGCTTCTAATCTAATTAAAAAAATAAAAATAAAAAATTTTCATTTAAAGAAAAATAAAAAAATTTTAATCACTCACCTGGTGCTGTTCTAAACTGGACGAAGCCAGGTTCTCCATAGCCAATGGCATTGTGTGCTCGTGCATCAGCTCGATAAAATTGATTTGCCTTTAAATCTCGTAGCCAGTGTTTCGTTACTGCTCCTTTTATAATAACATTCTTGCATGTGGCCTCCTGCACCTCAAATTCACCGTTCTGACGTACCATTTCACACCACCGAATATCATATTGATCAATTGGCTCGCCATTGTCTGGTGGTGCTATCCATGCAACATCGTATTGATTTGCGTATATTGATTCGTCATAATTCGAATTATCTTTTCTCATTTTCATTCTCGGAGCAGCTGGTTTTGCACGTTGTGGAGTTTTTTCAGCTAAATTACTACCCCAGTTGCCGTCACCAACTTGATTACGCGCTAAAAATCGGAATTCGTAGTTTGTCTCTGGTTTCAGGTTCTCCAGAACGTATGGCGAGTCTGTGAGGAAAATAAACAAAAAATATTCCATGAAAATTTTTTTCGGCATTCTTTTTTTGAAATATCTCACAAAGTAAGCGAGATAGGGGAAAAATTCGGAGAAGGTGAAGTAAAATAGACATTCCAATTGAACGGTATAGTTTTTCTGATGATTTCATCAGAAAGCTGAGAAAATTTTAAGTGGGAAAATCTGTCAAGGTATTTTTTATCCATGTAACTCTTTCGGCCAAGTTTTGAGGGGTTTCCCTTTTCCGAAAATGGAAAAATTCACTTTTCCGGTGATCTCCACGATTCTGTTGGTCGTAGCGATTTGAGGTTGATTTCGAATGAAAACGAGCTTACTTTCCATGGATTTCAGTTGTTCAATTTTTCTTTAAATCAATTTTTTAAATACTTTAGTAGATTAGTATTTGAAAAATCAATTTTTTTTTTTCAACACATGAAATCAATGGCAAATGAGCTCACGTTCCATTCAAGATCAGCCTCGGGTCGCCACGACCAATGGAACCAAAGATAATCTCGAAAAACGAAAATTTTCCAAAAAACAGAAGAATTTCACCTTTAAATGTTGCGCGAAAAATGGAACTTTTGAAAAATTAAAAAGAATAACTTTCGGCCATACTGTTTCATAGGAAATTTTCTTAGCTCTCCAATGAAGTCATAAAAAAAAACTATCTCTAATATTTCCATCGATTTCGGATAATTTTCATAGGATAGAATATCAAAACTAAAACGCGTCCGTTTTATCCTTTTGCGTCCATTTGAACCCAACTTTTCCTTTATGAAAAATTAAAAGCAAAAAAAATTCGTCAATAATGTTTTTGGAATATCGCAGATACTAGAGCTGTTTCCAGAACATTTTCGAAAAACGGTCAAATTAAAAAGATAAAAATTTTCCACTTTTACTGAAAAACCCTAACAACACCTTCAAACTCAAATTAGACAATTAATCAAAAAATCATTAGGAAACTCACTCAATGACCAAGTCCTATTCTTCGCCTGTGCCCAATTCTGGAATTCTTCCTTATACTGCACGACAATAGCTTCAATAGGCAGTTCCGGTTCTGTAGCAGGTGGAGTAATAGTAAAAGCGATAGTAGTAGCAGTCACCTCCGCCATTCTCGCTTGTTCGATAGCCCCTGGTCTTCCCGCCTCTCTCAATTCAATGATCCTCTCGTTTTTCCCATGCACATTACTCGCCAAACACTTGTAATTTCCGTAGAATCGCCTATCATAAGGCGTCACACTCAGAGTACTAATAGGACCATTTCCAAAGATCTTGAAAGTGTTCTTAGAATTGAATTTCTCAATGTCCTGATCATTCAGCATCCACCTGATCGTCGCATTGGGAATACTTTCAGCAATGCACGTTAAATTGACGGGCCTCTGTTCCCACGACCAAACGGTCTGATTCTCCATCGATGCAAACGAAGGTGGAAACTCGACCGTCAAATGACCATTTTTATAGGCAGACGCTACCTTATTAGTAGCAATGCACTCGTAGAGTCCATCATCATTCCTCAAGACATTCTGTATCGTCAAACTCGCTATAGTTTCACCGCTCTGATTGCCCGGAATAGCCCTCAAAACGATTCGATCATCTTCGGGCTGGCTTCCTTTGACAAATGCCTTCGGAGCTGTATGCTTCCTAAAGACAACTTCTGGTGGAGGTCGTCCAAATGCACGGCACGTGATTTCGACCTCTTTATTCACCGATATTGTTCGATTCAAGAATTCCATTATTTTGGGCTTTGACATGACGTTCACCACGATGTTCGTATTAGCAACGCCAGCTGCATTTTCAGCAATGCACTGGTATTCGCCTGCATCATCGCGGTTCACGTTTGTTATCGTTAGGATTCCACGTTCTGCGTCCACTGAGAAGCGATCGACATTCGCTAGATTCTCTTTGGTCAATGATCTGACCCACGAGAATTTGGGGGAGGGCTTACCACGGGCTTTGCAAGTGATTGTTTCGGTCTTTCCTTCAACAATTTCGATTTCTGATTGGAGATCCTCGATTTTGGGCTCTTCGTATACCTCCACGCGAATGACACGTTCGGCATATTCACCGGTTTGGTAGACAGCAGCACGACAGGTGTAGACGCCCTCGTCTTCCATGGCTACATTTTTGATTTTCAAGGCGTGGGTTTCGATTATGTAGTGGTCGTTCGTTATCACCAGGCTGCCGTCCTTCAGCCAGTCTACTGATGGCGCTGGACGTGCGCTAACGTGACACCTTATTTCCTTGTCCTGACCGAGGGTGAGAGACTGGTACTCTGGGGCGTCCAACCAAGTGATTGCGTCTGAATCAAGAAATAATCAGATTTTAATGTGATTTTTCATCGCTTTCTTTTGTTGAGGATATCGAGGGAAGTAAGGGAAATAAAGCTGTTTTGAAGTAAGACTTTATTGGATGATAACAGTTTTTCTCGTAGACGATAATATCTCATTCAATGATCAGAGCTGTTTTTGGACCGAGATTTTTCTCATTGAGATTACATTGATCGAGGCTATATTGCCATGAGCTGTTTTTAAATGAGACATGATTTACTGAGATTTTCTTCCTCAAGTCTTTTTTGCTGAGATCAATTAGCTGAGATGAAATTGTTGCCCTAATATGAAAGGAGTGTACACTGAGAAAAAAAATAGGGGTAAAAACAATCAAATATTGTGGCAAATGGTCCTTAGCAAATATTTTTTTGAAATAATTCAAGAAATTGTTGAATTTACTAAATTTAGTTTATTCAAATAAATGAACTAGTTGAATTTATTGAATTTAGTTAATTTAAACCGATTAACTAGTTGAATTGACTGAATTCAGTAAATTCAACGACTGTTTTCAATTAATTCAACAAAATATTTTCTAAGGACTAATGATATCAATATTTGATTGTTTTTACTATTATTTTTTTCTCAGTGTAAGTACTCCTGATAATCATAGTACTGCAGCCCTTTTGTTTCCAAGGCAACGAAATCATCATGAACCATTTTCTCTGATTTAATTCGATACTATGAATAATCATACATACCAATAGTTTCAACGACAACTGAATTATTGAACAGTTCGTTATTAGCATAATTAGCCACACAGGTGTAGCGTCCAGCCTGTTCCTCCTTGAGTGGATTAAACACGAGTGACAAGCTCGCGTCCTGATGTGACTCCGTGTACATACCGGGCGTTGTTGCACCGGATTTTGATTGGTACGTGCTGTTAGAAATATTACAGTATTACATTAATACTAAAAAGCTGAATAGTTAAATTCATCTGATGCATTTTAATGATTCAATTAATTTTCACGTGCCACGCGCAAGACACTTGATTAGTGATTCAATGACTTTTTTTTTTTTTTTCATTACATCCTTTTTTTTGTGCTATGAATGAAGAAGAAATTAAAGAGGATGGAGACGACGATGATAGGGGGAGATAAAGACAATTCCATGAGTATGATGAGGCGTGATTTCAGAGTTAGATAAAGATTATGGAGACGATTCGATGAGACATGAATGGGAATTTTTTTTCTATTTTAAAGATTGGAATAACATTTGCAGACTGCCTTTTGTTCACACTTGTCTAGAATGGCAATTGAATATCTGATGAGTTGGATTCAAATGAGAAAATTGTTGGAATCGTCTCTTATTGTCTTTATCTCTTTCTTTGAGGCTTTTGTTTGTTTCATATGGGTGATTGCAAAAGAAGAAAAAAGAGAAAAAAATCAGTTGTATTTGCTAATTTGGAATTTTTCAGAATTTTCACACATGGTTTCGGAAAAATTAGTTGCGATTTCCAATTTGAGATTTTTCAGAATTTTTCACCGACATTCGGTATAATTTGCATATGGCAAAGAGAGTAAAGACATTTTTAATTTTTTTTTCTTTTTTTGTTGAGTGAGGAAAATGTGCCCTAACGCGTATGTATAATTGTGCGGTTTTATGTGAGGATTGAATTTTTTTTTCTTTCAGTTTCTGGTGACGATGAGATGTTGAGAAGAAGAAAATGAAAGAGATGTACACTATAGACGACTACCACTCTGAAAAGTAGGCTAAAAAATGAAGAAAAAAATTGAAAGTGCTTGAAAAAAAATGTGAAATTAACATTTGAAAGTAGAAACTCTTTCTTTCAGAGATAAAATAGAATTCTCTAAAAATTATGAATTTTCTTTAGAAGCGGACTTGACGAGCCAATTAATATAAAAGCAATAGAAAAAAAGTTTGCAAAATAATTTCATTTTTTCATTTTTAACGAATTAAGTGCAACAATATTTCGAGCGACATAACAATAATCATAAAATCTGTTTTGAAGTGCATAAATAATAATAAGATTTCTCGAAATTATCCAATTATAAGAATCAGCAGTGAAGCGGAAAAATGGAAGGAAAAAATGAGAATTGATTTTATGTCCATCATTTCTTGAGAATATCTCGGAAATCGAGTGAGATAAAGCAATCTTGCCCGAGACCTTTTTTGTAGCTTTTGAAATTTCGTACATGAAAGGATTGGAATAAAGTCGCTCCATTGCGCTCAGTTTCCGAAATATTCTCAAATAAATGAATTACAGAAAAAATTCAATTTGTTCTCTCTAGATATTTTTTATCGATTTTTCTTACAGTTTATATACTCCAAAAATCCCGGAATTGATGAAGGAAATAATAAAATAAAATAGGCAATTATCATAAATTTTTTTTTTATTTCCCAAAACTTCGAATTATCCTGAAGAAAATTGATGTGAAATGTTTTTTGGTTTTTTTTTTCATTCAATCGCTTCACTACTGACGTATTTTCGTGAATATCCCCGGAAAGAAGCTTCTGTTGCAAATAGTTGGATTGGAAAGCCAGGAAAACCTTCCTCAATTCGTTACTGAAGTATTCGAAGAAGAGAACAGAAAATGAAGAAAATCGTTTTCCTCCAATATCTTAGGAAATGCCTCTGGGAAAAGCGACTGCTCCTTCTTCCTCGAATTAGGTAATTTCCCTGGCTATCCAATAAACTATCCTCTGTTATCTGCCTCTCATTATGTCCAAGATATTTACGAAAATATTTGAAAATAAACAACTGGAAAGTTTTCAGACAAATAAATTTGATTCACAATAAAAATAAAAAAATAAAAAAAAGCTTTTCAAGAATATTTCGGAAACCAAGCGAGATGGAGTGATTTCGTCTTCATCTTCTGTTGTAGCCCTTGAAATTTTCCACAAAATCAGATTAGGGCAAAATCACACTATCTCGCTCAGCTTCCGTGATGCTCTCAAAAAATAATTGACAAGGAAAATTTTTGTTTTCCGTTTTTTTGCCATTTTGTCTTTTTTTTGAGCACGATTCGAAACTTAAGCGAGATAGAACGATTTTACAAGAATCCTCGAAATTTCCTACGAATGAAGATTCGGATAAAATCGCGCTATCTCGCTTATTTTCCGAGATATCCTTAAAGAACAATCAGCCCAGAAATTTTTTTTTTTTCCTTCTCTTTTCGTTTTTTAACGAATATCTCGGAAACTAATCAAGATAGAGTAATTTTTTCTCAATTCTCTTTGTTAGCTTTTTAAAATTGCTGCAAAAGAAGTCTAGATTATAATCATTCTATGTCACTTTTTTTTCGAAATATTCCAGAAAAACTGGTGATAAAAATTATTTTGTCGAAAAACTTTATAATTTAAAAAAAAAAGGCAAAATTAATAATATCATCAACACTTCATGACAGAAACGCGTTAAGAAAGTTCATAACAAATAAAAACACTACGATATATATTTGTTGTTAGTTTTCATTGTTTTTGTGTGTTTTTCTCTCTCTCTTTTGTCATATACTCGCCTGTCGATCGCCAACACGACGAGACTGTGTGCAAAAAACAAGAAAGTGAAGAAATAACATGTTAACAATCATGTGCTGAGTATTTGTGCTGTATTATTATTATTATTTTTGTTTATTTTTCTTCATCCTGTGCTCATGTTAAAAAATTATCAGGACTCGTTTACAATATTGTGAATTATTTCTGGCAATTGTGCAGTGATGAGTGTGTTTTTTATTTGAGAGAATTTGTGTCATAAATTACATAATAATAATAATTATTGCTATTATTTGTTTTCAAATTACGAGGAAAAGATAGAAAAAAGTTTAAATTCTTTTATTCATTGTGTTTCAAAGATATCTCGGAAAGTAAGCGAGATAGAGCAATTTTTGAGGAGACCTTTTGTGTGGCTCTTGAAATTTGCTACAAAAAAGGTTTCTACAAAAATTGCGCTATCTCGCTTAGTTTCTGAGATGTCTTGAAAACATGAATAACAGAACAAGGGTCTTCTTTTTTTCTCCTTTTCAGTTCATTGATAAAAAAAATTTTTTGTAAAAATATTTGATGTTTCAATGCAAGTTTACCTTCTTGACTCAATAGGCCTATTCATTTGATCCAGCCACTGAATATTGCTGACGAGATTGAGATTAGCAAACCTTGGTTTACACGTGAGCATGAGTCTATTTCCACTTGGCTTCGATTGAATCTCACCAGGTGGTAAAATCTCCAAAGAATCTCCATTTGTTAATGCTGTAATCAAAAAGAATGAACCAATAAATTTCCTTGCCAATATTTTTCATGAAAAGAGAAAAAATATATTAATTCTAAAAAAAAGTTTTTTTCAAAATAAAAACATCAATTTTCCTTAATGAACAAAAAAAATGTTTTTTTTTAAATAAACATAATTAATTTATCTCTGATTATGAAATACGTTCTGTGTCTAAGTGTTTGTGTATTTGGCTTTTCAGCAGAATGAATGACAAAACAGAGAATGGAAAAACAAAAGGAGCCTGAGGGTCTGGTCATTGCTCGAGATGAACCGTCATGTCATGACGTGGAAACTACAGTGAGATGAGGACTAAACCAGACATGAACTAGTAAACTTGAGGGGTGTAGGGAAGGGAAAGTGGCCTGTCTACGTCAGCAAAGCAAATGGAGCGATAGAATGGGCGATGAACGTCAACAGGAAATAGCAATTAAGTCGATTAATGCTGTAATGCTAAAGTGTGTAATTGTTGCAAACTCAATTATGCGAAAATTTTCGAATAAATTCAATAAAATTTACACATTCTAATCAGAATATCTGTTCTTTTGTGAACGCGCGAAATCACTTAGTTCAAGTTTGAAGGGATTTGATAAATTGATCATTTTCGAACATCGATTAATCGATGCGATGACTCGTTTAAAATTCAAGATTTTGCATATTTAGAGGGATCAACTTCCAATTTGATTCCCAAATTTCGATTAATCGATGTCAGAATTCGATTAATCGAATTTCGGATTGATCGATGCGATATTCCCCACTGAATTCGAGATATCGCATATCATTCGATAGCTTCGTTTCACAAATCATTGTGTAAGGAAATACATTTTCATATATTTAAAAATATATATTTTAAATATTATCAAATACATGTCATATATTTTTCATATTTCCATGATTATTTCATATCTCTTCAAATATATTTCGATATATTTTGAACATATAATCTTTAAGACATTATAAAAAACACCCGGAATTGGTTTTTTAGAGTGAATGCTTCTAGCTAAAAATTTGAAAAAATTACCCAATAATCTAAACATACTGGAGTACCTCTTCAATTTTTTCAGATTTTTTCGCAGAGTCCTTTATTCCAGAAAAATTCCTAGATCACATTCATTTCTACACGGATTTTTTTGAGGAAATAAAGGACAAATTATTGCATTTATAAATGGAGATAAATTAAAATGAACATTTCTAAACATGAAACATTCATGCTAATAAGTGAAGCAATGTTGAAACGTGGGATAACTTGTTCCTCTTCCGTGGGAACAATTTCCAAACAAAATTACAATAAAAGAGCAGCATCATCTGTTGGTCTCTCCAGTTTATGTAAAAATAAAAGGAATATAAAAACGTGAATCTGTTAATTAAACGAGATGTATCGGAAGTAGCTGGTAAACTGTATTCATGATACTAACCGAACAGTATCCTATCTACTTTGGGAATGAAGACAGGAGATAGTATGTACGGTTGGAACAACATGCAAAGCCCCTCTAGAGTCAGCAACTTTGCTAATTGCACCTGAGTCAGTCAAAGTTAATTTCTGCGGTAAGCCACAATGGTGAATGTGGTATCCACGTTTAGAATTTCTGGTATTTTCTAGCATCAATTATTCGACTAGAAGTAAATGACGCTTTTTTGTTAATTTTATTGAATTGTGTGAACTCGATCTGGAAGTTTCAGATAGAATACTAATGAGAATTATTCATGCAATTTAATCAAAATTCAATTTAGATGCGTATATTCACTTTTTGTATCTTTATTTTATAAAATGGATTAATTATGTTATATGTATATTATGGAATCAAGGATGCAATATTAATTTTGATATATTATGGTATATTAATTACTTCTGATACGAAAGACTAGGGAAAAATAATCGGTAAATTTTTTTAGAGTGAAGGCCTCTAGGAACAAATTATGAAAAATCATTCAACAATGTAGACATTAAACGGTGGAAAATTTTGAATAATTCGAAACTGGATAAAAAAAGTGATCCCCCAGAAAACATTTAGGTTAGCGAGATTGCCGGAGTTCTATTTGGAAAAATTCTGGAAAATCCTTGAAAATTTTGGAAGAATCTCAAATTTGGAAGGAGATCCCATTTTTCTGGAAGAATATGGACCAAGAAAGTAGCGTAAAGATTCCAATTCCGGAACATTCTGGGAAAATCCGAAAGATCCTGGAAAATCTCGGAAAATCTCCAATTGGTGAAAAACATGATTTCCCAGAGAACACGTCGGCAAATGAAAGTTGCCGGATTTCAGATTGGGAAAGTGATAAAAAATTCCAGAAAATTCTGAAACATCCTGGAAAATTTTGGAAAAATCTCAAATGGGGAAGAAAACCTGATTTTTCAAAAAACACGTATGCAGAGAAAGGTTTCTGGAGAATGTCTTTTCGGAAAAATCCTAAGAAATTAAAGAGAAAACTAGGAAAATCTTGAATCAGATGAAAAAACTGATTTCTTTTAGAGCATCTTCTCAATTTTTCCTCAGACTCTCACGTGAAGTCTTTCACTCTGAAAGAAATCATAAATGATTTTGCTTCAGAGGTCCATTCCACGTCTGTCTTATCTATTACTATATTTCTGAATTATAAAGATATAAAATATCAATAATTTCAATACATCAATATAAATTAATATATTAACAAAAACAGCTAGTTGAAAAGATCCTTTATATGAATTCTTATACTCCTGGAGTTAAAAATTTACATTTTATTCCGGTATTTATATTGTACATACCAATGTGATCATTTGGGGATAGTTTTGAAGTTAGAGATAGGTATGAGGCCACAAAAGATAGGGATAGAACGTGATGCGGAAAGCGAATGGTCCCTGGGGTGGCTGCGCCAACAAACCCTAACTAACGTAAATAAGATGTGTCCCTGAGAGTCGGATGTGCTTTAACGCAAGGAATAGAGGGAAGAGGAGAAAAAAGCCGCTCGGCACTTGGAAAGGGGGGGGGGGGAAGTAAAGGGACAAGAAATAGAGAGAGGCCGTTAAGATTCGTCCAGCCTGGGTGCTGAAGCCACACGGCAATGAAGTCTACCGCCCCAGTGCCAATTACCGAGGGACCTTCTTCTTCTTCGTGCTTTTGGTATTAAGGAGATACTCCCCTAAGAAAATCTTTACACCAAAGACTCGTGTGTCATGGCGACGCCTACGAGGGATTCCACCTCTGTATACTCGTTTGGTTTTTCTTCTTTGGGGGAAGAGGAGGCGTTGATGCACGTTTTACCCACACTCTGACCAACTAAATTAGGACATACACACGTTGGCAATTAGGGATCACCCTTAAATCTCATGGGTGATAACATTTGTCTTCTCTTATGAGTCTATTTTTGCTTCTTTTACTTTCTACACATTGTATTAATGAAGCTAACGGTTATGGATTTGGATCGAACTGAGACAGGGACTTTATGATTTTTTTTTCTCTGGTTCAATTCATCATCGAGTCAATTATGAAGGTTACGCAGCACAATTTTTTCTTGCTGGGAAATGGCTATCTCTTGTTCCATTGTTATGGCATTCTCAGGAATTCTTCTGGGAATCAATCATTTTCGAGAATAATCATAAATACATGATTATATATTTATAAAGACAGAAAATATCTTGTCGATATAAAATAAAGCCCCATTAATATTTGAATGCTCGAATGGTCTTCTTCATTAGAAAAATATGTTGAACATATGGATTATATTACATACTAAATATGTGATATATCGCATAGGAATATATGCAATACATTGCATTCTATATTTACTAGACTAAATATGCTATGTGTCAGATATAATATGTACTCAGAACAAATATATATTATTTTCATGAAATTCATTTTTGAAGGAAATTCATGAATTCAATAGAAGAAGACAAATATTTTGTGCTAAGAAAAATAGTTGTATTATGGCAATGATACATTTTAACATCGTAATATATTAAAAATATAAGATAATTTCATGAAATTAATTTTTCAATAAAATTACTAAATTCAAGCAATATATATCAACTTTCCAATTATTTTTCTCGATTCAGTAATAATTTCACCGTACTCAACACAAACTGATTACAAAATTACCAGATAGAAATGTTAAAGCCCTAGGTACAACATTTTAATTCGAGCATGCCTTTTCTCTGGTCATATATTATAGAAGCAAAGTGTAATGGTTTTTCAGATAAATGCTCCATACTGTACAATGCACGTGTGCTATCGTTGTAGTATAAATTTGCCAGCACTGTACTACTACTACAGGTCCTCCCCCTGGACGTACCTGAATTTACGTACGAGAGGGCTAGGGGGATATTGCTGTATACACGGTAATATCGTCTGACGCCGTTATAGGAGGGAGACTGTGCAAAGATACAGCGTTATACACACGCATTTGCGTAAAGTTTCGCTATATGTTCCTGCTGTCCCTTGTCATAGCGTTTCGGTGGTAGTACTCAAGTTGCCGACAGGGGATGTTTATAAAAAGGGCTAGGGGGAGGGGGAGGGAAGCAGTAAACTCGGCGACATGTCACTTGAGCCGGAAGAATTCGATCCAACACAGGGTTGAAAAAAGAAAAAGAAACATTGGGATAAGGGTGCCAGAGGATTTGATCGAATTCCAATATCGAATTGGCTGCAATGCGGAGAAAATGAGAGTACGTGTGTGTATGTGTGTGAGGGGGGGGAGGGGGTGAAGGGCTGTGGGGCTTCTGGAATTTTAGAGGCGAAAGTTTTGTGATTAGGGAGGTGGATTCCATGGATTAAGTGGAGAGATGATGGCACAAGGGGGAGGGGGGAAGGTTGATTAAAGAACTTGTTAAGATTTTGGGGGTTTGGTTTTCTTGAGCTTTTGGCATGGAAAAAACCGGGAGGATTGCGTAAATGAAGCCATAGAAATGAAACAGAATCAGTTGATTTTTTATAATAATTGTTTGGTGAAAATATCTCGGAAAGTAAGCGAGATAGTTTTTTACTTTAAATTTCTTGAAATTTGATATGAAATGAATTAGAGCACAATTGCGCTGTCTCGTTTAGTGTTTGCATATTTTTGGAGAAGAATTTTTTTATTTTTTTTATTAAGCTTTAGAAGCCCATTCTCAGGGGTTATTAGCTGCTCTGAGGGTTACCACTATCATTATTCACATAGTTCTTCATTATGTCATATTTGTAATTTGCATTCAAGGAAGAATTATAAGAAAATTGGACGTCCATTAATTTATTAATTTTTTTTCACTTCCTCTGCAAGGATTCGGGAAAAAACGCTCAATTTCTAAGATATCCTGAACAAACCGTTGAAGAAGAGAATCATTCACAAAGCCTTTTTTCCTGCAAATATATCGAAAAATAATCGTGACACACTCTATTTGGTTTGTTTTCTCACAACATTCTCCAATCACCATTAAAACCAAAATTATTTACAAAAATTTCTTCTCTTCACTCATTCAAATAATCTTAACTACTTCCCCTTGTTCTCCAACGATGTGCCTTGTCATTTAATTTGAATTAACCCACGTATCCATGTTAATCGAGCCATGAAATTAAGAAATAACGTTATCACAGTATCTCCACTGTTACACTCAATTCCATCCAAATAATCCAATCTTCACTACATTATTAGAAAGTCATTTTAGAACTTTCCTGATTGGATTCAGAGTAGAGCCCGTTGGGGATCTTTCGAGAAACTCTATTCAGTAATTCCTCCATACTTGCAATTAACGTTCTAGTTGTACAACTGAAGAAAATAGATGTGTCTTCGGTGAGAGAGAACTTCCCCTCGAGGTGTCTACTAAATATCGATTTGCAACAGCTTCAATTCATTCTCGACTCTATTGTTATGGCACATTCAGGAATTCTTATGGGAATAAACTATTATCTTTTGAAAAATTATAGACACATGAATATGATGCATCTATAATAGGAAATGAAATATATTTTATCATGGAAAATATATATGTATATGAAATAGACTCATTAGAATTGCAATATATAATATATTTTATGTATAATATATGGAACATATTCTATAAAATATATTCCATATATTGTATTGACAATATCCGACAATTATATTAAATATATTGGAGACATTCAATATATAATGTATCCCATATGTTTAATGTATCGAAAATATATATTTTTTCCATGGAATTAATTTCTCAATAAAAGTTGTTAAATTCAGACAATTTATTGATGTATTGAATTATTTTCTTGAGAAACTCCATTTAATCATTTCTCCATATTCTCAATTAAGGTTTTAGTTGTACAGCTGAAGAAAATAGATGCGTCTTCAGAGAGAGAATTTCTTCCCCTCGAGGTGTCTACAAAATATCGATTTGCACCAACTTTAATTCATTCTTGGACAAAACTCTCAACAGAAAGAGGAGAATGTTGAGATTGAGTGCTACAAATGTTCAACAAATGTTTTTTTTTTTTTTTGAGACAGAGGAAGAAAGAGGCGAAATGAACTCCCATCAAAAACTTCTTCATTGCCTTTTTTCATTCGCTTTTTTCTGCCCTCGGGGGTAAAATCAGCCGCCCCTCGATAATCCGACGATGAGCTTTCTCGATTAGGGCAGAAATTCGAGAAAATAATGAGGTAAAGCAGATCAGTAACTCCAACAAAAAAAAAGAAGAGAATTTCAGTAATGAGAAAGAAAAAAAATCCCGCACCATGCTGTGCCGATCTCGAATAAATCCCTCAGACAATAGAGTGCTCCAGATCTAGACGAACAAAGAGTAGAAGCGATCGAGGCAAGATAGACCTCAGGACAGAAATGAATTGATATTTCTTTTTTGAATCAAGGGGTTAACGAAAAAATCTGAAAAAAATTTGAAAGATGCCTCAGAATGCGTATATTCTAGAGGAATTTCTTCAATTTTTGGAAAAGTGTTCATATCAAAACAAATTGAGATATTTCAAAAAAAAAAATGATGCAATTGTGAAAAGAAGATTTTCCTCAACAGAACTCATGGAAAATGTATGGAGATACGCCTTTCTTAGTCAAATGCTGTTTTGCAGAGAATTCCGAGAGCTACAAATAGGTTCAAGGCAATAAGGGCGTATGTCCGTAACTTTTCGAAACATTCACAAAAAATGACTAAAATTCGATTTCTTTCTTTTCACTGGAATCGTTATTCAATTAATTGAAATTATCAATTAACATCGAACCAGCCCCTCACAATTTTTTGGGGATCGATCAACTGGGGACGCATAGAAATGGCAGAGGATTTTAATTTCGTTTGACAGAGCGAGAGGCTAGATGTAGTTGAGGGAGAATTGTCTAAGTTCAACTAATTAAATGCTCTGGTGGCGGTGCGGTTATCTTGCCAAAGGGCGTTCGTTAAGTACGGAAAGCTGCCATCAGACCCTGTGCACATTCGAAGGAGGGAGAATGTGTATGTAAGGGCAAAAGGATAGCCGACAGATTGCGGCTGAGCCTGAAATGACTCGGACAAATAAACAGGAAGGAGTGCCCCGGGAGATATTGGAGAGACATGATTCGATGCAGTTACGTGATTTCAACAAGATCCATTAGCTCATTCTGGATTTATGAGGATTTCAGTGAAAGTGGACTGATTCTGCGCATTTGATAAATTGATTTTGAGGAAATGAGTCAATTGACGAAAGAGTGAAATTTTCGTTTCTGATATAGAAAAAAATGTATAATCTTCATTTATTGTCTTCGTCTTTTGTTTGAAAATATGTTGGAAAGTAAACGAGATATAGCGATTTTGCTCTACTCTTTTTTTGGATCCCCTGTCATTTGATTTAGCGAGAATGATCCTCAATAATTTAGTCCAACCAATAATTTATCCGTACAAATTTGATCCTCAGAAGAAATAATCCAGAAAAAAATTTATCATGAATCAATCAAAAAACATAATTAATCGATAATCACTTTATTTAATCGTACATTATAAATCATTTTCACAGAATAATTCATAAAGAATAGCGACAATTACATGTTTTTTTCGCCTTGAAAACACCACTGAATCACTTTATCTTGGTTATAAAAATGCTAATTAAATAAATATCCATCAGGTGTAAAAAGCAGTCTCATTTTTTTGACTAGAGATAAATTTCAACATCGCACCTGTTTCAGAAAACCGTGAATACTTTATTAACGATAATCATCGAGGAAGCGTAAAAAAATCCAATGACTACCCTATTCAATACTCTAAATCAAAACATAATATCTAGGAAATCGTTGAATAGCCGAAATTGTAAGCAAAGTCGAAATGTACTGAATGACGATGAGTCAGTATAAAAAGATGAAGAAAAATGGGAAATGATAATTAACTTCTCAACATAGAAGAAAAGAAGAATGTCTTCTTTGCATTATTTAGGAGAAAATAAGAATGAAAAAAATAGAAATATTAACTAATTTCTAGCATTGAATATAGTTTTTGACTACTAGCATAACTGAATTCAGCATTTGTTCAAATATATCCAATCTCTAGCGTTCCATCCATCGCTCTTGCTCTAGTTTCATTCATTTCATAATTTAATAGTCATGGTAACAGTCAATTACCAAAAACAATTTCACACTTCCTACTCAAATAGTGGACCTGGATGAAGATGTGAATCATTCATTCTGATTCATTCGATATTTAAATAGCGAGTTTCTCGAAGGGTTGTATGATGGTTTTGATGTTGGCAAAACGTGCAAGGAGTTCTAGAACTGCAAAGAAGTTACCAAAAAAAGAGGCTCTACTCTACGCATTAATTTTAATGAAGATCAATTGTTTATTGATTGACTTTTCCGAATGAACTCTTATAGGATCAATTGGCAAGTCAGCATTTCCCAATAAAAATCGTCGGAAAAAAGCAACTCATCTTTATGTTAATTTCCGTAAAATCGGCATTTACGCCCCTTTGATTCCAAGACAACAAAATTCTATAAAAAATAATGGAATTCTCCAGCGAACGCCTTCAAGAATTCATTCCACGTAGCTTTTCGCATTTTTCTATAAAATCAATTCTTAATTATTGAACTTGAGTCAAGTCTGACTGAACTCTCTCATGATAAGCGAATGTAACCCGATAGCTTAATGCAATCGCCGGGAGCATAAAAGCAATGTACTTCACCTCGCCCCCCCCCCCCACTCCAAAGACCCACTAATGTTATCCCGAAAGTTTAAACTTTATATTGCATAAATATGAAGAGAGTTTGAGTTCTGCCGTTGGCAACAGCCCTTCAACTCTAACGGCAGAAAAATAAAATTAAAAAAGACCTCTAAAAATAAAAAATTCGTTTCTCATTTCAAGAGCATCAAATTCAAGATTTTCATGGGTTGCCATAAAAAAATTTATATCATCGTGAAAAAAACGGGTGAATATAAAAATTATTCGATGAAATACAACACGACGTAACTTCCCACGAAACAAGAGGATATAGGCGGAAAGTATGGGGAGCAATTAAAGTGAATTGAACCCGTCGAGTAATGCTCTATTCCGTCATATCTGCGGTCATGTCCAACACAACGTGATAACAAAATAAAAACTTTGTGAACAAAGGGGCGTGAGTGATATGCATAAACTTAGCACTTACGTCACTTTGATGCTGAAGTGATGATACGTATAAATATCAATAGCACATGTGTTCATTCTCTCAGGGTTTTTCGTTGCATTCATAAATGAACTCTACAAATATAGAAGACCGGAAGTCACCTGAGCATTTTTATTATAAAACAAAGTTTTACGTTTACTCTGGGGAACTTTTGCTCTATAGCTTTAATTTGATTGTATAGACGTGGATGTGAGTTTGCTAAGTTTGGAGGGAAAATTGATTTAATGCGAGTGTAGAGAGAAGGGAAAATTGCCGAGTGTGTAGAGAAAAAGGGGGAAAACGTGAGTCAGTAGAAACAAACTATTAATCTTTTTTTCTATTGATAAAAGAATTATCTGCAATTTCTCGTGACAGGTATAAATAGATGGACTTTGAGAAATTTATTTAAATAATATTTAATTATTCATATCGTGGTTCGAGAAGCGAAATGGCGTAAGTGCCGAAAAACATGCTTTTCAAAAGGGAAGAGGCGTATGTTTGAAATACATGCCAAAATTAGTTTCATGATCTGGAAAAAGAAAACTAACAAACTAAAATTTGAAGTAACAAAAGGTCGTAATTACTAATGTGTCATCACAACAAAAAGGCGTATGTCTAGTTCATATGCCCCTCTATTTTGAGTAATTTCGCAAATTTTCCCATATTTTTTGACAATAAATAATAATAAAAGGAAGTGATTTTCATATTTTAAATTACTATATACTTGTTTTTTCTCCCATTTTGCCATGTTCCTTTCTCCTCATCGAATTCGAATCAAATCAGGAATTTAACATCGACTAGTTTTCAATCAAAGGTTTATGAAAAAAGTTTTCAGCTGAATGAATAAAAATCGTAACAATGAGTCAGTTTGATTGATTTGCTTCTTATCGACAGAACAATTTTCCGCAATTCTTTCCTCCAAGCGTTTCACAAGCAAAACTCAAGTATAGATTATAAAATCATACGTGGGCGAACTCTTGAGATGCATTAAATCGTCTACAGCTGTGTGCAAGCTCTTTATGCAGTGCCAGTATAAGCGCTTGAGTTCAAAGAGGCATGAGTTCATTTTTTTTTCTATTTCTTTCTATTCGCTTTTCTTTTTACGATGAACACGTGGACGTCTTGAGGATGTCTTTGCTGATATACCCACGGGGGATAGATTGTATACATTATTCGATGTTTGTTTTAAAATTTATAGATGGTGATGAATTATGAAAGTTTGTAGTAACAAAAACGAACATGAATCAAAAAAATTGTGGGAATCAATTCCTTTTCAATAACTAATTTTCTAACATTTTTCCTGCATTTTACGAAGTTTGAAAAAATTAGAGAATTAAGAAGGCGTAAGTGCCATTTTCGATATATAAAGGGGTATATTTTTCTCCTATATGCCCTTTTGAAATTAATTTTTTTCGCAATCTTGAATTTTCTACAATAGAATAATCAATATGCCGCACAAACGTTTCTTCATTCCTCCAATAATTCCATCCTTTTTTCCCGATAAATCAGAAAAAATATTTCAAGATGAATTTTGGACCCATTCATTAATTTTGGTTTTTTGGCACTCATTTTTTTTTCATTCGGAGACAATGGAGATACGCCTTTTTTCATCCTCATCCTCGCACACAAACGGAGTATTTCCATCAATTTCCGATTTTCTTCGGAAATTTAGCATTTCAAAAATATATTAATCAACGTACATTCACGCTAAACATCTGGAACGTGTCATGTTTGGTATAATGCCCACGTACAAATTTTCCTGAGATGGAGACATCGTAAAAGCGAATGGTTACATCGACAAAAGTCAAACAAGAAGCGTTCAGTACCTTCAACAGTCGTAGCAATAAATTTATCATAATAAACAGGCAGACGAGTGCAATGCGATATGGATAGTACGGGAAGGAGGGAAGAGAGTAAAAAAATACCAGGGTGACATTGAGAGATAGAGAGCAAAGAGGGATGAGGAGTGGGGGAAATAGGTAGAGGATCTTTATCGAGACGCAGGTAATAAACCATTCTTGATACCATAGGGGTGGGGGAGGTGAACGGAATGTAGGAAAACTCGGAGGGGGGTAAAGGCAAAAAAAACCTTCGACTGGGGAAAAACGGTCAACTTTTATGTCTTTCACGTGATGGGGAGGAAAGTCGTTTCCTTCCCCTTTATATTCTTCTTTTTTTATGAAGAAAAAAACCGTATCGAGAGAAGTTTCACGTCGAAAAGTTCAGAAAAAATAAAAATACGAATTTGCTTTATTTTTGAGAAGAATTCCTGCTCGTTTTTATTTTATGAGGCATGACTACTGTGTTTGGAGTTTTATGCGGACTTTAGTTTCATTCTTAAAGAGGAATTAAATAGATTTTTTAAATATATCAATTTTGTATCTTTACATATGAACGAGTAGATTGAAAATGTGATCTTTTCTATCGAATTTCAAGTCGAATGAGTGATTAAATATATTTTGATTAAATTTTTATTATATAAAGAAATAAATTTGATAATACGTTTTCGAATTTAGATGAATTTTAATGTCTTCCGCTTTGAATATGCATAATAATCGATTTTTAGATGAAATGTATCCTTAGTAATAATCAATTTTCCTCCGTGTAGCCAGTATAGTATTCCCTCTAATTTTTACAGGTTTTTCAACGAATTCCTTCAGTCCGAGAAGAAAATCATGAATTATATTATACTTGAGGTCCATTTTGCCCTAGTCTCTTCCATGTTTTTCTGCAATATTCGGTATAGTCTAGTGTTTATGATTTTCTCTTTTTTATAAGGGGTGGGCGAATACCTCTCGAATTCAATAGAGAACTTCGATTCGATTTTCGAATGGAATAATTCGATATTCAAATATTGGCTTTGAAAATCGAATATTCGATTCAAAATTCGAGTATTCGAAAATACAATTCCCAATTAGTATTTATGATCCGAAATTCACTGTCAGTACTGAAAATCTATAGTTTCAGTGACAGAAACTGTACATTTTCAGTACTGACAGTTAATTTCGGATCACGCCCCAAGTATTTGTCCATTCGATTCAAAATTCGATCCTAAATTTGAATATTCGGTTCTAAATTTGAATATTCGATTTTAAATTTGAATATTTTATTGGGAATTCGAATAATTGATTCGAACATGAATACTGAGGAACATTAGATACGATCTTTCAATCGAATTTGAATGATTTAATGACTGAGCAAAAATGAGAACTTTGAATTAGGGGTGAACAGATACCTCTCGAAGCCAATCGAATGGTAAAATTTGATTGTCAAATCGAATAATCCGATTTGAAAATCTAATATTTGTTTTTCGAATCGAGTATTCAAAAATTTAATTATGCTATTCGGAAATCCAATCGAATTTCACTATTCGATTTCATTTGAAAGATATTCACTCATCTCTAATTTAAAATCGAATTTTCACATTGAGAATCGAATTCCGGATCCAACTTCCAAATATTCGAATTCTGAATCGATTATCGAAATTTCGAATCGAATATTCGAACTTAGAATCGACCCTGGTGGACCCATTGAGTACCTATATTGATATGTTCATTCAGTCGATCTTCAACTGGTCAATGGTCGAGAAAAATTCTGAAATCTTTTAGAAAAAGGGAATAAATTGACTTGGGCAGGTGATGAATTCTAGTCAATTATTTTTGTTTTTCGAAAGATTCAAAAGTATTTTTGAATACTCGAATTTCGAATCGAATATACATATTCGATTCACTTGGGATTATTTGTCGTCTCGAATCATCCGCTCACATTCGCTCTACCTTTCATATATGTATTAAGAAATATAATCAATATTCATTTCCAATGAGGCAAATACAATATAAATTTAAAGATCATATACTCTATATCATTCAGAATATATATATTTCATATATTTGAAAATTGTGTATATTCCTACAATTTATTTCAACTATTTCAAATTCCATCTTCTCCAGTCTCAATTTATTAATTCCTCAATTGCTTTAATTTCAAAAATTACAAAATATGAAACAGTAATTAATTTGCTAATTGTCATCAGTATTATTAACATGGTTTGCGACAAAGTGAATGAGTTTGCAACAGAGTATCGCTTAAGGCTTCCAATTCAATTTCCGAAAATTCACTCCTGAACATATTTTTTAATTGATTAATTATTATTAAAAAAAAAAGATCCAACATGAAATAATTTTCATAAATTCCTAGCCTCATAACCGCAATAAACGATCAACTTCCTTGAACCGGATGAAAATTTTTTCAAGTGTGTACAAATGTAAATGTTTCAAACCCCCTTTATCCTCAGGTACTTGAAGGCATTTCACCTCGAACGAAACAGCCTATCCCGAGTAGTTAACCACTACTACTTCAGAACGATTGGGCAATTTAGGTAAAAGGCTTTCGCTATTTACCCGTCAGCCGTAACGGCCCACTCATGCACCAGGTGACTCTAAAATTATATTTATATCTAGAGGGCACAATTCTGTTGTTCAAAGCTCTTTCGGGAAATTCACCTTTATTTTTTCCTCTCCCTTGAAAACTAATTTCTTTCCTCTATTAAATCGTTTTGTCATTCAACGAAGATTATGACAGCCACAATTAACTTCAGCTGTTGCTTATCCCCTCGAAGAGAAGAAAAAACAAAAGAGAAAAAATGTAAACGAGAAAAAGAGCAATAAAGAGAAAAACATTTCGTGTTTTTCTGCAATTAAAACATTTTCTTTATTCGAGCAGTCCCCTGAGCATTCCAGTATACACACAGACACATATATATATATGTACATACATAGATATATACATATATACACGACAGTCTTCGGCCCTTCTGTGGCTTCCCTGAGAAATTAAATTCCCTTCGTCGAGGAAATACAGTGCAGGGACAAAGACAGTCGGAACTCGAGTGTTTTTCGTCGAATGTAAGCGAAGAGGTGGACCACTTGATTCAGAAATTGAGGGAATGAGAACTTAAATAATTCAGTCTTGGAGTGCCCTGTTTTCCTCCCTAGTTGTACTAGACCTCCGCTGTTTCGTTACCTTAACCCCTCGCTCCTTTCTTGTCATTTCGCATTCTACTCGGTTTCCACGTTTCCATGTACTTATGTAGTATACCATAGGTATATAATCTTCTTCAATGAAATATATATTCTTTATATATTTTTGCAACTTTTTTTATACATACAAAATTTCTGCGTATATCCGGTATAGTCTATCAATCATGATTTTCGTAATTTCTTTCTATTTTCAGAAAATATACTGGGACTTTGGAAACAGGAAGACGCAAGTGTCATGTATAAGCATGATACTTACGCCACTTTGTCTCTAAGGGAACTATTTTTTTGTATATCCGGTATAATCTAGTGGTCATGATTCCCTTCATTGTTATTTATGTATCAGAACGAATAATTAATATTAATTTCTAACAAAACAAATACAGTATTATATAATGATGAGAATTGTTCGTATAATTAATGTATTATTTTCATTATCAAAATTAATGAGATTGACTTATATACATTTCATAAAATATATTTTTCATGGATTATCAAAACTATTCTCATTTCCATCTTCTCTTCTCTCAATTCATCGATTCTTTCATTTGTTCAATTTTCAGAAATTACAAAGTATATTTGGAATTATCAGAGGATACATTCGATATCTCAACCCCTCGCTCCTTCCATGTCATTTCGCATTCTGGCCAGTTTCCACGTTTCCAACTATGTACTTTTCTCATTCTCTCTCTCCTTTCTCATTTTTGGAGATAGAGAAATCCCGCGATTCTGCGTCGATATCTAACCCGCACGTGGCGTCCCCATGACGACGAAAACACAAGGACTTGCTTTGTGTTGACGAGGATGAAATTTCACTTTTTTTGAGATTCTTTTTTTCGCTGTTTATATGGAGGGCAAGAAAAAATGGTTTTGTTCATCGTCACGTTGTATTAGATTTTTTTTTCTCCGATCGTATATCTTGCGTCATTCTTTTCTGAGAGGGTGAATCATCTGTCACATAATTCAGCTATTAGAGTTCCTTTTTCTAATTGAAAAGTGACGAATCATGATGATTAATGTGAATTTATTTCTTCAGTTTCATATCACCTCATAAAATTTTTCAATAATGAAAAAATTGAAATCAAATTTCACGGAAATTATGCTTTATAGCAAAAAAATTGTATCTTTGTATGCGTACTATCATTGTCATTATTATAATTTTTCGTTCCTCAAAATGATAAAACATATGCTTTAAAACGCATCATTCATATATTGGAAAATTATTTGTCGTTTTTTCATTTTTATTTCAAGAACTATGTTAATTTTTACACAAGTGAAACAGCTCGCGACAGAATAATAAATAAAAGTGCCTTCAGGGCCTAATCAAAACGATGTACCATTTCGTTTCACCCTCAATTTTAAAACGGAAGCCTGGATTACCGGTGGAAATCGAGTTCACCTAGCGCTCAATTTACGTCGCTTCCTATATGCCTTATTCTTACGCCCTATCTCCCTATTGCTACTGTCATACGCCAACTACTGCACAAAACATTGGGGATTGTGTACACTGTTGTACAGTTGGCGCTTGGCCGTTATATTCCTCCTCCTCTTGCAGACTGGAAAAACGATGTCCCTGTGTATATACCCTCCATAGCACTTTTCCTCTATCCCCTCTTTTCCCCTTCTCACTCATTCCTCTTCAGTACCATCCGAAAATTTGCCCCTGGGGCGTCGGCCTGTCGTCATTCGGCAATATCTCTCGACTCGCAAAAATTTTACTCCCCAACTAAACTAAAATTTTTACCATTACGCTTCCCCTTCTTTGAACATTGATCGATTGGCTCTTCTTTTTGAAAGAGAGAAAAAAATGAGAGAAAAATGAAAAAAAATGAATTAACGCAATCTGATGAGAGCATAGAGTGATTTCTGATTGAGTAACAAAAATCATACGCTAGCTTCTATACGAGAAAGTCATGTGATGGAAATATATAATAATATGTGATAATATATATAGCGTCAATATTATATATATAAATTTCTTTAGTTTTTTCATATTTCCAATTTAGAAAAAATATATCAAGAATATTTTGGAAACGAAAACTGAATACATTCATCTTAATATATATATCTTTCATAGAATTATTTATTTTCGATATGTTTCACCATATAAATATATTCTACATGAACATATATATATATGTATACACGTCTAATATGCTTTTCCAAGTCCTATTTCGAAAACATCCTGATATATTCATAGAATCAATACATGAACAATATATTTGAAAAAAATAATACCCAGACATTATATCATTGATAATATACTTTTTGATGCTTCAGAGATTCGAAATGTATTTTTTATATTTCACAGGATTTCAATAAATTTTTCTCACTATTGATAGAAAAATATTGTTCACTCTCTTTTGTTTTCATCAAACCAATATTTCCTCTAAAAAATAATACAGAGAAACGAGTTATAAAAATAAAAGTTATTTCATGAGTTAATGAATATTGCCGTTACTAAATCATCCTTATCTTTTATAAATTTTCCACCTCGGGGGCTACGAGCCACGGCGAGAATGAGGAAAAGCCCTGATAAAAAATAGAAGAAAATCTTGATTCAAGGGTGAAAAAAGAGAGGGAAAAAAAGTGAGATGGCTTTTGTGTCAGATCGAGCGCGAAACAAACTCGATTTTTGCTCTCCGCGCGCCACAGCTAATCGGTTCTCGTTTATTTACTTTGTTAAAAGTTTTTCATGCCTCTTTATTTTATCGTCTCGTGCCCAATATTAAACCGCGTGGGTACCTGGAAATTTCATTTATCACACGCCAGCATTTGGGAAATTGAACTCACCGCTTGATTGAATGCAGCACTAATTATCAATTTTTTTTTTTCATTACGATAATTTTTTTTATATTAAAAAAAAATGATTATTTTCAATGACTGATGAAAAGTAAATGTTTACATTCCATTAGAAATTTCGGAGATATTCTGTCATACAGAAAAAAAATATTCTGTTGATTGTTGATTTTTCAGTGATTCTGTTTACTGGTACTAGGATTTTCGAAGCTTGAATCATTGGATTGGGTAAATATTTGCAGATAATTTGCTGCTGTTATTACTCATTTCATATTCATTCTATTCAGGAGATTTATTTTTTCGTGGCTGCTTTGAGGATGCAACTTGTTGTTGATGAAAATTGCAATTTTCTCTTCTCACGTATGATAAAATCATTATATCAAAATCTTTATGAAGGAAATATTACATCAACAGTTAATCGAATTTCTCAACGAATAATGAAAAACATTTTATCATTGGAAGTGAACATGTAATTTATATTTCATAGTAATATTGAGAAAATATATCGATGTATGAAAATCATAACCTGATTGTGGAACTTTAGATGGTTTCTAAATATTTGGATATTTCAGTAAATATTAAATATGTCATATTTATATATTGACATGAATATTTGTATGATTGAATATATCATCAGTTCAGGAACAAAGTGGCATAAGTACTATGTATAGCATAGAACTGCTTTGTTTCTAAGGCGACGACGTATCAAAACATACTCTCAACGTATGTATGAAGATTCATCATATGTAGCTATCAAATCTCGGAGATACGTTAAATTCACATGCAAACGGAGACGAAATATATGCTCTACAAAATAGTCCAACAAAATGAAACTATGCGACTTACATATTTCAAATATACAAATTGTACATTTTATATAATCAGATTATTTTTCGCTTTTTATTCTACAACTTTCAAAGTTTCATCATATAAAATCGTCTATTGTGGCGAATTATCATAAAATCCTCAAGACTCCGAGCCTTCCATGGATATAATAAATTATGTTTCTGTATGTTACGACTATATATCGTCACTTCAGAAACTAAGCGGTGTAAGTGATATACATAAGCATAGCATTTACGCAACACTGACTCTCAGGCTACCATATTTTATATATCATAATACGTATTCCCTATATCGTCGCTTTAGAGTCAATAAGGCGACCATATATATTCCTCATATATTTCGATTTTTTGAAATATTCGATATAGTCTAGTGATCATGATATGATATGACCCTCCATTCTTACATATGTATGAGAGAATGTAATTGATATTCATTTCCAATAAGATGAATGCAATATGATAAAATGATGATAATTTTCCTTACAATCATTTTCATCATCTTGTCATTAATTATAGTATTCACATTGACTTGTATGGATTTTGAAAAAAAAGTCCTGAATTATTTGCTGCAATGTTTGAGTTAAAAATCGTTATCTAAAGAACGGAATGCAATGGAGGAGGCAGTCCGGAAACAGTTTGAATCTCGCTTGACTTGTTCGACTAATCGGTTTCCTCGATTAAAGGGGAATACTCTTGTGCGAGAGAGCTGGTACTTTGAAAGTTACAAGTGAACAAGGAGAAAGAGAGAATGATACAAGAAGATGGAGGGAAAATTGAGGAGGACCTGAAAAGGACCATACGGTATTATAGGAGTCAGTGTATAACCAGGCATTTTAGCCTTTCGCTTCTTTCTCTCCCTCTTCTGTGTATTGGTGTTACGATGGTGCGCACAGAGACGCATCATTAAAGCGTCCCGTGGCGCGTGAATAATTTCCGCGTTGACGCGCTTGCCACGGTGGCAAGCCGGAAGGTTAATAATTTGTCGGAAGACCGGACGAGATGGCTGAAAGAGCCCACTGAGCTTAAAGGTGACGAGAGTCATGGATGCCAGAGTTGACGGTTCAAAGATGAGGGCGTCTAGGTAAAATTAAAAAAGGGGTTGTAGCTACTAATTTTAGTTCTGAATAACGTAAATTTTTTTTTTTAATGCAAATTTATGCATTAAACTTAAGTGCTTCAATTAAAAAGTGGAATATTGTTAGAATAATTCAACTATTTCACAACTCAATAACAGAAAGGCGTAAGTTGAAATTATCAATACAGAAAGGGCATTTTTCATCATGTATTTATCGTAATTACCAAAGGGCGTATGTCCAAGATACAATTAAGTAAAGATAATTAATTTAGTCATTAATGAAAAAGAAGACGTAAGTGCTGGAGATACGCCTTTTTGACTCTATACCTTGGTACTTAGGCCTTAAAATGTTAATTTCAAAACTTTATAATGGAAACATGAAAGATTGATGAACAGAAATACATACGACTGATACCAAAAAATAAATCGAAATACGAGAGTGCAGAAGTTTTTTGTGAAAAAAAGAAGAAAAATACATGACGCCGTTCGGTGAGCCGTTAAATGAAACTTTGAAAAGCGATCGGTTAGAGGGAATAAAGAGAGAACGTGGGAGGTATCAGGGGACACATACCAACACGAAAAAAAAGGTTGACAAAAAAAATGAGAATCGAAGAGAGGGTTGACTCATGTCAAAAGTTGTTGGTAATGGTTCCGCATTCGACTGGAATGGAAATCGAAATTTCATCTCTTTTATACTCACGCAATATTCTGTGCATAAAAAAAAACGGTGGTTTTCTATTGTATTGTGGAAAAAGCAGCCGTTTACTTCATTTGAATACTCTAAATTCTGTAGTGGTGTGATATCGTGTGTTATGTATTTGTGTGGAAGTGCCACGATGAAAGGGACATCGGCGACTTTAAGCCTCGATTAATCCGGACGAGAGTGAAAGGCATATTACGAGGTGGACCTTGGCCCTGGTCCACGTCACATGGATTTCACTCGTAATGTGTATTCGTTTAAATCGATTTTGCCTGTGTCTCGTAGTCACTTGAAATTCCATTCGTGACATTCCACGAATAGTTATCACTTTGCACTTGAATACTAATGTGCATTATAATTGAAGGGTGAATTCTGTCAGAAATTTTCCTCTTATTGACAGAATTGGAGTTTTTTTTTTATTAATCGAAAACATTTTTTCTGCTTTTCTTCAGGGATAAAAAGTTACATGTATAATGTCTATGATCTTATAATATAATAGCTTCACCTAAAAAACAAAATGGTGGAATTACAACATTTTGTTTCTGAGACGACAATATTTAGAAATATATTGATATCATGTAATATATATATTTTATTCCCTCACAAAGATGATATGCTCGAAATATTATTGTATATCTTCAATATATTTCAATTATGAAAAATATATTTACGAGAATATATTTGTTTAATTTTGAATTTTATGGATAATGTATATTCATTGTAAATTTTTGCTTTTATGATATATGTATTTTTTCATATTGAAAATATGAAAAAAATAATGAAAAATTATACTGGAAAAATGGAATATTTTTGAAAATTGATTGAAATATCAAGAAAAATATTACTCAAAAGGAAATCAGATGTGAAAAAGGAAATGAACGAATGCAATTTGACAAAAAAAGATGAGAAAACTCGAAATCAACTCTCATTTCTTCCACAATCACGATATTTCCGGTACATTGAACTTCCTTCTCAATTGAACGCCAATGTCATGGCTATGAAACGAAATAAAACCGAAGATTTTTATCTTCTTTTCAATAATAATTTCTTTATTTTCGGGGAAATACTTTGTAAGTCTTCAAGAGGATTGATTTTGAGGATAAAAGTCTGAGGATTTGAGAATTTCAATGTGACTTGAAAAACGAGATGAGTTTAATGTAAGTAGGGGAGGGTATGATACAGAGCCGCTTTTGTCAGGCAGAAAGGGCTATTCCAATTTTTTTTCTCTTTTTTCGTTTTATTTTCGCCGGCAGTTTTTATCTATCTGTGCGGTGAGGGATTATGGGGATTAGAGTGTAAACCACTGAATTGCTGAATCGATTTGTTCTTGGAATCTTTACAAATAGATCGATTTATATAGCTCATTCAATTTTAAAATTTTCTTTTTAGTTTAATTCGATTGAATGAACAAAAGTTACTGCGTTCAGATGATTAATTGACGGAAGTGTTTTTTTTATAGATGCAATTAGGTGGATTCTTAAATGAGTTCATTTCTTGGGATCATTTCAAAGATTGATGAACAATTTTCTAAGTTTAATGATATCATTCTGAGAATTGATGATTGTAGGAAGAAAATTAATTTAGAAAATGATATTTTTTGTTATTGATTTTTGAACATTATTTCGCAAACGGACTAATGGACATACGCCTTTTTTGCCCCGAGCCTTCTTTGTGGAGAATTTCAAGAGCAGCAGAGAAGAATTAAAGGGAGATCGCTCTATTACGTTTAGTGTCTGAAATATTCTTCAAAATAGAAAATAAAGGAAAAATCGAGAAATATCTAAAGATATATTCTAAAGAAATATTCTAAAGTTACAAAATAGAATTTTTTGTCTTTTGTTTTCTTGAGAATATTGCAGAAGATATGCGAGATAGGGCGATTTTGCTCTCAGCTTCTCTGGAAACTCTTCAGGGTCTCTAGGAAAAATAGAAATCGAATAAAATCATTCTATCTCACATATTTTCTGATATATTCTCAGAAAAACCAATAAATTTATCCGATTTTTAATTACAAAAAAAGATAATTCCATCATTTGCTCTTTATTTTTTAAGAATATCGCAGGAACTAAAGGAGATACATCCTTTTAGCCCTGATTCTTTTTTGCAGCAAATTTTACGAGCTCCAGAGGAGGATTGGGATAGAATGGCTCTATCTTGCTTAATTTCCGAGATGTACACCAAAAAAATCCACTCATTCACTTTGGATCTCTCTGCTACTGAGCCATCGAATTTTCATGACTTTTTTTTTATCACAGGCGCGAAATCTTTAGCAGTTGACATCAATTCGAAATCCCTGAATCCACTCACCTGCAACATGAATAAATAAATAAATTAATCATCAATATTAGACAAATCCTTCAGATACTTTGATAGTTCAAATAATTCAAACAATTTCTTCCGAAGACAATCGTCCTTTGTAGGAGTTGAAAATTGCTCAAAAAAGAGAATCAGAACAAAAATAATGTATCCCCATTAATTTCCGAGATATTCTTAGTTTCTGTAACGCAGCATTGAAATCAGCTTTTGCCAGATATCATAAGTGTTCCTTCACTTGAAATTTTCCGCAAACTTTATTTTGATTATTTGATGGCTGAAGAGATAGCAGGCATTGCTGTTTAGTGTTTTGGTGGTAATGATTTATCAATGATGGACTTTATTGAATCTATTGACTGTTTTTTTTTCTTCTTTTTCAATTTACATCTTGTTTCTATGAGAATTCTATTTCCATTTTATTTATTCATTCAATTAACCAAGAAAAATTGAAAAAAATCACCAACAATTTTCACATATTGGAGTATTTTCCCAATTTTTTAGAGATTTTTTCACCAAGCTCTCCATTCCGAAAAAAATCCAGAGTCATGTATTCAGACTCTGCACATTTTGACAATGAAAAAAAAAATCCTAGTATGACAGAGTTCTAATTCAGGCGGAAGTCCAATTTGCCAGAAATTTCTGATTTTGAGAGCGGGGCAAAGGGGCAAAGAGAGGCAGAGTGCGAAACAGACACTGAAGAGGGGGGAGGAAGGGGTGGAAAACGTATACAGTACTGGGTTAGGTTAACATCGACAGCTCCAGAGAGAGACAGAGACACACACACAAGCCCGAAATTAACTGTCAATCTCAATTTCTCCCTCGCATTCCCCTATTTCGCTTTCACCGCACGTATACATTGCAACCCTCAACCCGGGTGTCAATTATAAACCTGCGATGTGTCCTCCTCTGACCCCAATGAAGAAAATGGGTGTCTACAGATAAAGGGGGGAGTTCCCCCCCTCCCTTCACCCCCTCTTTTCCGCTGCCAAAATTCTGCCAGACGTGTACTGCCAGCTTTACCCAAAATAATCGACGTGCGTTATTCAATTCAAACTCCCTCCCAACTAATCCCAAAGTATCCCCCCCCCCCTCCCCCTCTCTCGCTTTTGGGAAGAATTGGCCAGTCACACGTGACGTTCTCGGTTTCATTGTCGTTACGCGTATTGCTTCCATCTTGCTCCGCTTTATTTCCGAGAATTATCTGTGACAATATATAAACACAAGCAGGAGAATAAGGGGTACAGAAGGGGAGGGGGGAGTCTTTTGGATGGAATGACGTGGATATGTGTAGTTATATTTTATATTTTTGGACACAATAGGGGAGAGAGGATGAAGAAGATTTGTTGGCATGGGATGTAAGGGAAAATGAGGCTGTCGACGCTCTTCTGTTGTCATTATAAACTGTGTTTACTCGAGCGAGCAGTATGGCTTTTATTCTGTTCAAATCAGAAATAATTCAGTTGTGAAGAGGTAAAGAGTAGCAGTATATTTTTTTTAGTCAATTATTTTTGCAGAATCTCTGGGAAATCAATGAAATTATATCTTTTTTGCAGTACTTTTTTTTGTAAAGAATTTTAAATATTTCGAAAAAGTATTGAAGGCAAATTGGTCTATCTCTCTTAGTTCCCAAGGATATTCATGGAGAATTGATTGAAGAAAAAATTTCCAATTCAATTGATTACGAAAATAATTTTTATAATTTGCTGAAATAAACAAAAAATGTTTCAATAACATTCATTTTCCGAATTTTCACATTATTGAAAATATTCTCAAGTTCTCATTATTGAAAAGGAAATGGTACATCATTAGAGAGCCCCAGGAAATTATCAATTCTATCTGATATAAAGAAACCCCTCCATTTTCAATTCATTCTTAAAATATTTGGGGATAAGAATTCCCATTATCATGAGAACTAATTAACGCAGAAAGGTTTTTCTACATTGTTCAAAAAATCATGAAGATAAACGTGAAAGAAAATACTCGAGAAAAATCACATGCACATTTTTTTAGAATCTGGAAACTTGGAAACTAAGAGAAATAGAGTGATTTCACCCAAAACTTCTCCACTAAAAAGATTCAGTACAGAAAGAGTGCATCTGGATTAATTTCCGAGATATTCTGTGAAAAAAATAGACAAAAAAATTGGAAGAAAAAGAAATTGCTCTCCTTCAATTATTTTTTGAACATATCTCGCAAAACAAGCAAAATAACCTGATTTTGCTCGAATTCTTTGAACATCTCTCTTACAACAGTCTACAAAAGAAGGATTGGGGCGGAGAGGACGTATCTCCATTAGTTGCCACGATAATTTCCCTTTCACCTCATTGCTCCCAAAGTAATTTGAAAAAAATTGTAAAATAAATTTCCAATTATAAAATATTTTCAGATTTATAAATCGACGGAAAATTACAGTGTCACATGAATTCCGGTGAATTAGTCATTGACAAACTGATAAATATCAGGCACGTGCCATCAATGCAACCAATAGACTCTTGATATTTTCCCAAAAAATTTTATCCCATAAATGTATTAGAATCCTAATGCCTAACTGCTCTTATTTTCCCTCTCACAGTCTTATCCCTCTGTATGAAGGAAAAATTCGTGACGAATCGGTGCTTATCTACGACGAAAAAGAATATGTCACAGGCTATAAATTGCTCTGTATACATTCCCAAAAATTCATCTTCTTTTCGCTCATCCGATTTTCTTCTATCCATTTGCCAGTGAGGGAGTGAACGGAGGGGAGGAAGAAGGGTGGGGAAGAGCGGGGATGACGAGAAGTGGATGAGGGAACGAAATTAACGTTGCGTAAAGATCGTCCAGGCGGGAAGAACAAGAAGAAAGGGGGGGGGGGGGGTAAGGGCAAGAAGGAGCAAGGAATAAAGGAAGGACAAAGGTCATATTTTTTGGTCAACTTTGACCTTCTCCCTCTATCCCTCATTGGTAGAATAAATAAAAGTTAACTTATTGGAGTGAAACGAAATTGAATTTTGAAGATTTCTGATCAATAATTTCGGATCGATCTTTTTTTGAAGAATGTATCCAAAAAATAAAAAAAACATGCTGTTTTATTTGTTCCATACTGATTCTGTAGAATAAAATGAGTGAAATTATTCAACACACTTGTTTCTAAATGAGAGGAACAGAGGGAGAAAGGCTCTTTTCATCAACGATAATAATCATGCTTATTACTTTACTTCCTCTTACTCTCTAATGAAAGAATTAAACATTCATTATTAAACTACATGAGGCTCCACTATCCACTTAACTAAACTCCAATTTCGTTTATTAAATTCTCAAGTCAGTTGAAATATCCCAGGGATTATGTGCTTTCCTTTCATAAACAAACTTTTATAATAAATAAAATCGTAAAAGTTAGAGAAATAAAATGAAATAGTAACACTCTTACTGTAAAAGTATGTTTTAGATGAAATTTCATTTGTTGAACTTTTGTGGAGAATATTTTGAAAAATAATAGGAGATACATCTTTTTCTGTCCCAATCGTTTTCTTTAGCTCTTGAAGTTCTCTATAATAGTAGATTCATGAGAAAAAGGCCTATGTCCACTATTTCCGTGACAATCCAAAAAAGAATAGAACATTAAAAAAAAATTGTGTGACAGAAAAACATTTTTTGTCATTCGCTAATTTTTGCTAATTATCTTGAAAATAAAGCGAGATAGAGCGGATTCTCTGCTACTCTCTGTAGCCTTTGAAATCCTCTACAAAGCAATATTAGAGATAGCGCTATTTCGTCTGATTCTTTTTTCTTACCACTTGAATTTCCCTATAAAATAAAACCATGAGGCAACAAAGGTGTATTCCCGAGATATTCTCCATGAAAGACCAACAAATGGACTTTTGTTTACTTGTTTACTATTAAATTCTGTAAATTTACTAGAAAAGTACGTAATAATTCTGCAACAAGAATGAGTAAAAGCTGAGAAAATTGAGAATGATGGAAATTGTTTTTTTCATTCTCTATTTATTTGGTAGTGGCACTCATCTCCTATTGGAAAGCTTCAGTTGAGTCCATGAGGTAAATTCAGACGCACAATTGTGCCTCTGCACATTGTGGAGGTATAAAAGCATGGAGAATTAGTACAAAAGAGAGAAAACTGTATTTGGCCATTTGTCCTATTCATTTTAGGACTCAGTGATGCTCTAATTTCCATTCACTGGAACCATTTCTATTCACAGAAAATCCAAAATAACCTGAGACCACTAAAACCCATTACATTATGAGTTTTCAATGTGTAACGCAATGTCTTTCTCTTTCTCTTCATTTTGTCTCTTCAGCGTGTGCAAATTTGCCCACAGAGAACACAATTCCATAGTCCACCGGATGCGGGATCGATTCGCTACGTCGTGTAAACACCATAACGTATTTCCCGAGGATATCGAGTATCCCATTCTGTGGTTCCTGGTATTCAGTCCATCTACTGGGAAATATTCAGGGCCTCTTCAGACATTCAGAGAGCATTAATGTTTTGAGCCTTTTTTTCAGGATGTTGGAACATTAGTGCGCGTTAAAAGTGACTGAGTAAATTTCATAAATTTTTTGTCTCGTTTTTCTCAAATTTCTGTCGAGAATTTCAAGAGAAACAAAAATGGATCAGAGCGAAAAGAGCGTATTTGCATTAATTTCCAAGATATTCATTTAAAAATTCACAAAAAAATGGAGTAATTTTCTTTTTACTTCTTCATTACTGAAACTTTATTATCGAATATGTCGGAAAATAATAGAGAGATGCCTTTTTTGCATGATACATCTAACAATTCTTAGATATTTTTTTCTTCTGGAGAATAGACTATAGAAAAAGGAAAAATATGTAGATATGTAAATTTAGAAATCTTTATGTGCGAAGTTTTCAAACATTTTTTATATAATAATTTATTTCTTTGGAAAAATACACGAAATTGACGGACGTCCGCTAACTTCATGATCATTCTTCTAGCCGAAAGATATTTTCGTAGAGAATTTGAAGGACTGCAAAAAAAGGTTCAGGTGAAATTGCCTCATCTCGCTCAATTTTCGAGATATTTACAAGTGCGGATCTCCCTTATTTTTGTGAGAACAAAACTGTGTATTTATCTTGTTTTATAAAAACAAGACGAATCTATTTGTTCCTTTCTGAATATCTCAGAAACTAATCGAGATAGAGCGATTTCCTCTTAATCCTCTCTCATAGCTCTTGAAATTCTCTGCAAAATACGCTTAGGACGAAATTTTATCTCATTTCTCCTATTTTCCGAAATATTCTCAAGAAACAAAAAAAAAGCTCGCAGAAACCTTCCAATTTCACCAGATGAAACCCCCACCTAAAAAAAATCCTCAAAACCCCATTCAAAATGGCCTTTCTGTCCAATCCAGAACCAAAAAAAAACTAATTCAATATCCTCTCTAATTTGAGGGACTAAATGACTCCACAAAGCGCTTTTCCCTATTAACCGAATCTCGCCAATCTTCAAAGCATTATTAACGAAACTTTATTTATAGTGACAAAGTGTATAGAGAAACGTGAGAGAGGGACTGAAAGGGAAAGTACAGAGGGATTGAAATTAGTGGCTGTACTCATCTCCCCTCCTCCATTATATACTGTACCACGCCCTTACATAAACAGGATAATTGCCAGGGTGTATCGTCTCGTATATAAACGAAAAAAGTCTCATATAGATATATGAGACTTTTTTTATAGGAAAGACAATAAAAAATGACAATAATGAAATAAATCTAATTGCTGAAAAGAAAGAAAAGGCTCATATATAAAGCCTTTTGTTTTTTTTTTTAAAGTCTCATCTGAAACTTCTTCTTGAAGTCTCGTATGGGTTATTAATTTCAAAGTCTCATGAGACTTTTTTGTAAGTCTCATATGAGACTTTATTTTACAGGAAGAAAACAATAATGATAAGTGAAATAAATCCAATTGAAAAGAACAAAAGTCTCATATATGAGACTTTGTTTCGTTGAAAGTCTCCTATGAGACATCTTTCAAAGTCCTATATAAGACTTTTCTTTTCTGAAATGTCATAAGAAACATTTTTCAAAAGTCTCACATGCGACTTTTTTTTCTTTACAATAAAACTTCTATTTGGTTCTATCACTATTGTGACAAAATGACTTTACTTTTCACTGTTGAGACCAGAGTTATGAGACTGGAGATGAGTGGGATGAGACAAAACTAGTGCCTCTTCTCGCCGCATAACCGGGGATGTTACGATGAAGGTAAACCAAAGACCCTATAAGCCATAGGCACGTGCTCTACGTGCGAATACTCGACTGAATACAAAGACCTCTTCAGCCTACACACTTTCGATCTCTCTCTCTCTTTCTCTCTGTTTCTTGGTGATCCCTGCGTTTATATTACGCTCCAAGCTGCGGTTTTATGGTTCATGTAAAAGCCGACATACATCACTTGTCTGAGCCAATTTTTTTTTTATATTCTTCTTTATATAAAAATTGGTGCTTTTCCCCTAGGAGTTGGGAGTTTCTTTTTAGTGTGATGGAAAAGTGGATTCGAAGGAGTGGCATCAAAATTTATAGGGGAGAGTTTTCTTTCGAAAATTCAGAAAATTATCTCATGGAAATCTTGGAAATTTGTATTTTTTTGTGGATTTTTTATATTTTTTTCGTTAAGGGGTTACATGGGTTTCAGAATTTTCATAACTCGATCTTTTTTTTTTTTAAATTTCTCATTCTTCAATCTTTGGAGAATATTGTCCTGAAATTTCAAATCGATTGGTGAAAAATTACAAGAGCCTTCTAAATCTACTCCCATCTTCTTCGACGTAGAGGTCATTTCTCGTTAATTTCGTTGGAATAGAAGATTGAGCTCAGGCAGGAGCATAAAGATGCGCATCGGTGCTGGAATCGACGATGCTATGTAAGTTAAAAAAAAAAAATTCTCCACTTAATTACTATCCAAAACTTCAATCGCGTTTGCCTCGAAACTATGTTCTTGGAGTCGGTGGACATGGCTTCTCGAGACCGAATGCACGTACCCTTTTGAAATTTTGCGCACAGCTTCTCAATACTATTGGCTAGTGCCTGAACGAAGGAATTTTTTTCTCTTCGAATCACAAGTCATTTTACAAGAACCATACATGAGCACAATTTGCCTTAAAATCGTACTTTTTTGTTTGAAGCTCTACCAAGAATTCAAATTTCATTTTTTCTTAAATCCTTCGTTCAGGTACTAGCTGAACTTATCTACTAATCGAAAAAATTCGGTTTTTTGATTTCAGATGAAGCGCCTTTAGGCTGTCACGTCCACCGCAAAAGCACTTTTTTTGGAAGGGTCTCCGGAAATGTACTTGCAACGAGCGAATTTCAGGAATTTTTCAATGAAAATTTCAGGAAATATGGTTGAGATGTAGTTCTATAGACCGTGTGAAAATTGAATAAATTGGTTAGTTTTTTAGACAGAAAGAAAAATTGAGAAAATTGAGCTAAGGTAGGGTGGTTCTGCCTTGCAACTTTTTGGTGGAGAATTTCAAGGAGCTACAAAAAAGAGACTTTCTTTTCCTATAAATCCAGTCAATCTCGAGATATCCGCAAAAGAAGCTGCAATCTTTATCATCTTTGTCGATTTTTCTTTCACTGCATCCTCTTTTATATAAAAATTGGTACTTTTTTACCCATTCGAGTAAGTGGATTGGGAGGATCTGAATTGAGACTTATGAATAAGAGGATATTTTTTCGAATTTAGAAAATTTCTTTACGGAAATATTCAAATTTACTCATTTACAGAGTTTTTTGTTATTTTTTCATTTCATTGAATTTTAATTCCTTTTTTCTTACGAAGAAGGTTGAGAGATAGATTTATCCATCTCGATTAGTTTCTCTGAACAGAAAAACAAAAATATTATCCGACAGCTGATGGAAACAAAAAACTTTCGAATTTTCATTTTTATTCTAAATTTCAAGTTTTCAAATTTTTAATCGAATATTTCTTTACTTCAAAAGACAAAAGCTCAATGAAAAAAATAAGAAAATCTATAAAAGAATTTTTTAATTAAAATCCAATTGTTTTCTAGGCCATTGGCAGTGAAGTAACCGATGGAAAAATAAAAGCGCAGTATTTCAGGAATGAGTTGAAATAAAGCAGCGAATCTCCCAAGGCTAGATGCTCCATGCCGGTGTAATTGAATCACGCGTGTATATTCGTTTAGATACCGTCAAAGGGCCGAAGCAACGGTACGATGAAAATCGAGTTAAACCGTGACCCCCGTGGACTCCACGGGAATTTAACGAGCAAGAGTCCTCCAGTTATTTTCTCCTCCTCCTCCATAGTAGTATCCAACGATGCACGTTGATCTTCATACCCTTCTTCCTCTATTTTTTCTTTGAAAATGTAGAAAAAAAAAATTATTTACTCTCTTTTTTATTTTCATATTCCTTCCTTCTCCCAATTAACGGCACTGCACGCTTCAAGGTACCGCTATGGTTTTAATTAAACCGCACGCTATGTAGTCAGAGGTCACATGGTACATGCTACATTTTTTTTTCCAGTCGTATTATGATATCCTTTTTTTTTATTAGAAAAAAAATCTCAAGGGAATTATATTCTTCACTTTTAACAGCAAATTACACTTTTTTTGATCATTTTTTTTAAAGTGAATATCCCGAAAAATGATAGAGATACGCCTTTTTTGCCTCAAGACACTTTTGTGGAGAATTTTGAGAGCTCCAAGAAATCATTTGGAACAGTCTCCTTATCTCCCTTAGTTCCATAGATATTCTTAAGAAACTAAAAATGAATCTGAGAGTGAAATTTCCCCATTCCGCTGAGTTTCTAAGATCTTCAAAAAAACAAAAAAATAAAAAAAATTGTAAATTTCACAAAGATTTTCAAGAATTCAAAGAATTTTTTATTCTCAAAATTCAAACAACCCCTGAAATTTAACCCTTTCCTCCCTCTTGCCCCTGCGACGAAAAGCAGCAAAAGGCTACCTACAAAGTTATACGATCCCTAGAAAATAAAGGTACTGGTGCACTCTTGCGGGTACACACGTTCTGGAGTTTCAAGTGAAGCCTCTGGGATAGTAGAGATAGCAGTGGAGTGGAAATGTAATATAGAGTCTTTGTCTATACCCCAAGCCGTTGAGCACTCCAGACGGTCTTTCCCAACAACAATGACACCGTGGACGGAAGTGGATAGTGAAGAGGCCAATGGGGGGGTCTTCAAGCGAATTGGCGAGAGTGGAAGAATAGAAGGGGAAGAGTAAAGAAAAGAAGAAACAAAAAAGGGGGAAATGAGAACAGTGGACATGAAACACGTACCTGTTCACTATCTGTTTGAGACGAGAAAGGGAGGAAAGGGAAAGAGGAGAAAAAAGGGGGATGAGACGTGCCTGTAGTTCCTAGACCAAAATCGATCACCCCTCCCCCTCCTTCCGCCATTTTCTTCAAAACCACTAAAGCCCCCTTTCGCCCTTTTTCACCTTTGATTCAGCGAAATTCGAAACGTTTTTTTGCCCCCCTCTCCGCTCTCTTCTCACCATTCCCCTCCCCCTCCTATTGTTTCGTGTGGGAAGGGTAGTTTTAGGGATCGGGTGTTCAAGATTTCCCTCTTTTTTTTGTCGTTAGACTGATGAGCATTTGCTTTTTTTCTCTCTAATGTTCTGTTTCTAGTCTTTTGTTTTCTATCCACTGTATGCGTCTGCACTTTTTTGTTTCCTCTGTCTTGGACTTGTCTTCCGGGAAAGTGGGTCGGGTGTATCGTATTTCCTGATTGATCCTTCAGCTCATTTGATTCTTTTCTTTTTTTCTTCTTCTCTTAGATTCTCCTTTCTTTTCGGTATTTTCTCTCGTTGAGGTTTTCTGTGTTATTTTTTTCGGGGGTTTTGTTCTTTTCTGGTGGGTTGAAAATTTCAGTGACAGCCAGTGAATTGTAATTGGGGTATTGGATTTTTTTTTCTGGGGAAGTTTTCAATGGGGGAATTGGATATTCGAGAATTTTTACGTCTCCTCGAATTTCTTGACGTCAATAGGGAATTACGGTGGAGGTTTTACGACAGTTTTTATTAGCTAATGTAGGAATGGAGAAATTTTCAGAATGTAAAAAATTTCAGGAAATATTTTTCTGAATTTTATTTGACAAAAGTTCAAGAGGAAATTCACTCGATTACTGTCATCTTGTGAATTAAATATTTATCATAAAATTAATAAACGACCAATTATTCATAAACAAGGACTGAATATTCAACAATATTAATAACTTGGACATACGCCTACTTGTTACTCGAAAAGAATCGACACATCAGATTTTTTTTACCTATTTACTGTTGAATTAATGAATTGATTGATTATTCTCGAATTGAAGGATCGAATCATTTTCTGAACATGGTAACTGTTTCAGTTCCATCATCAGTCCTGAACTTTCTCAATTCACTTGAGCTTTTTATTTTTTCTCTTGTGAAACCAGTGAGTGAACTTTTCTTTGAATAGAATTCTAAAGAAATAACTTCTACTTGTACTTATCCCGTTCCTTTTCCTGGGAGTACTCAATTTGAAAAAACAATTCACTCAAGAAGTTTCTGGACCTACACGATATCAAAGTATCCTTCGTCTCTTAGAAAAAACGAAAGGATATTTTTCTCACGAAATATTTTCCTCACGATCAATTTTTTGAAAATATTCGTAAAAGCATTTTCCCAAAAAATATTCTTCTCAATGAAGGAGATGGGGGCACAAGTATTCGCAATTTTTTTCAGTAGTGACAAAATGTACCGAAAAAATCTGAAGAATTCCTCAAAAATTAAGACATGTTGGAGCACCTTGTCAATTTTTTTTCAAATTTTTTTATGAAGTCCTTCCCTTTGAAAAAAATTCTGGAATCATTTTGGCCAGGAGGCCCATTTTGCCCTGATCTTGCCAATATTTATTTTTACAAGAGCCTCATAATTCAATCAATCCCTCCCCTCAGTCTACCAATATTGAGATGACTCCGTGCAATGTTGAGAATTGAAAGCTGTCAAAAGACGCGGATAATTCAATCTTTCGCGATATCAAACGCTTGGATCTTGTCCTCATTGATGCTGCGACACGTTGCTTATACATTTTCGAGTTTATCGTATGAAAGAGATTTTTATCATCATTTGCCCTCCATGTGCCTCACATACCCCACAACAACTGCATGCACTAGTGCCATCCAGCTTTTGTATTATGAAGAAAACCGAGAAAATAAGTGTATCACGCATAGACTGCGTCAAAAGAGCGAAGATGCTTGAAGAACTTGAGTTTTATTTTTAAAACCAACCTCCGGCCATTACGCCATCGATATCCGGAGAGAAAAATACATCGCTGAGAGAAGATGAGAATGAAGACTGAAGAGGAAAAAATAAGAAATAAAATACGAGAGAATTACCATCTGTATACACAGTGCGATTATATGACCTCCGCACAAGTTTGTACACGTGTCGCACACTGTTTCCAATCATGCAATTTTTTTTTCTCTTCTATTCTCTCGATGTGTAGCTCAATTAATCGCCCAGTTTTATCTCTATTTCTGGAATGAAAAATTTATCTCATTTTTCCCTTTGGATTTCAATAAATTGAAGAAAACTGCGTAGAATCGATTTTTCTTCAGCTATCTCGGGACCTAAGCGAGATCCCGCAATTTTTACCTACCCTCTTTTTGAGCCCTGGAAATTCTCAAAAAAGAATGATTACCGTGAAAAGTTATGTATCTCGTTGAGTTTTCAAGATCTTCTCAAAAAAAAGGTGGTGAATTCAAATCACACGATGTCTTTTCTTCATTCGTTTTTCCATCACAGGTATTCATAATACGTCAATTCAACGCATATCATTTTCATTTCAAATTGTTTCTATCATTTTCTAATTGGTCAATTTTTTTGTCAATTCTTGACTCCATCATTGAATCGATTCATTTTTCGATATATTCCAAAGTAGAGTGTCGTACAATTCGCCATATTCATTGAGATTATTACTATTATTTCCAATTTCATAATTTTATATTGTGATTGACCTCACGAAGATTAACCAAAACAGTTCCTTCTTTCATAACACTCTATACTATTTTTTAATCATTCATCATAATTGCGATGTTCTTTTCTTTCGATTAGATTCGAATCCATTAAATTTATATTATCATTATTCGAATCTATTTTGGTCAAGATGAGGTTAACTGTGATTTCGTGGTTGTTAAATATATTGACATTTGATGAAATCGTTTTCCTGATCTCTATTGGTAATGTTTTTTTCGTGTTTTGAAAAGAAGTAATGAACTGACATTGCATTATTCAGATATGGAATTCGAAAAAAGGATTGAGCAAGTTTTATTTTTCTCTGATCCATTCTCGTAGATCTTAAAATTCTCTTCAAAAAAGGCCTGGGCCAGGATGACGTATCTCCATTAGTTTCCAAAATATTCTCCAAAATATCAGGAAATATTCTCCAAAGCAGGAAAATAAATTCATCTTATTTCACCTCTTCTCTCCTGAATTGATGAAAAATGACAATTTTCTCCCCATGAATGCTAAATTCAAATTTCTACAAGAATGCATGTTTATAACACTGATAAACCCATTCCAAAGCCTATTGCATTCATGATCCTGTCTTCATCCTTATTATTCCCCGATGAAAGTTGCATGAGACAGTGCCTCAGTAATAATTTCCTCCATCTCTAATAAATTTTCTCGTCACGCCTGTGAATACATTGAAATATCCAACCACCGAAAATCTAAGAACACGTCTAACCTTCGTGTTTCACCTTGCGTCAACTTCAAGGAGTGAAGCCCCTGAAAAAAAAAAACCAGAAAGCAGAGAAGATAGAAGAGGAGAGAAGAAACGCAACCCCAAAGAAGAAAAGCCTGCGTGTGTCAGTATTGATCCTGTTTTGGTCGAACAGTTGATATTTTAGTATTCCACTGGCAAACTTTCCGCGCGTCGAGAAAACGTGTCCGGAATTTTGCGTAATGCCATACTCCTCCCTTGTCACTTTTTCGCTTCAGCCCTCATATCCTCTTTTCTCCGTAATTGTAGATTCAAAGGATATAATTTTGGACGCAATAGTAGTACAATCCTCTCGGGATTCGTACGCAAAAAAAAGGAAGAGATAGAGAATCCGTGTAGGAATAATTCATTGATAGTAATAATAATAATAATAATGAAAAAATCATCTTAGTAATAATATAATATATCACGATATCTTCTATATTATATTACTATATCATACAATATATGATATATTGTTAAATTAGTGGCACAGTAATAATACAACGATATATCATTATATTATCATAGTTATTATTGTTATGATTATAATCATGTTCTAAATGTATTATTCCGTATATGAAAGATAATATATAATATATCTGCTCTATTCTTTCAAAATATATTTCTTGATATCAAAAATGTATAATATGAATATATATTTCGTTGCTATGGTTATTGTTAGTGTTATATTTGTATTATTGTTATGATCATTATAATTATTATTAAACATTTATAATCGGATACATTAGATATTTCCTGATTACAAACTGAATATACATTTAAAAATATATAATTCATATATTGTTCGTTTATTTCTAGAAATATATCGTTAACTTAGCAACAAGGTGACGTAAGTTCTAGATATAAGCATAATACTTACGCTACTTTGTTTTTAAGAAGACGATATTCATGACTATTCGGGCTAAATTATTCGATTGTTAGAGAATAGAATTAACTAATGGTAAAAAAAATATATGTTGAGAGTTGAGAGGGACCGATGAGAATTCTCCTAACGAAGTAAAAATTATCGTAATTTCAAAAGACCAGGACATTCTCAATTTGATTTTCCCCTCGCTCTCTTCCTCTTTACCCTGAAGTGACTACTCCCCAGGTCATTCGTTATTCGGGACTCAACTCTCAAGCTTCTAAGAAATTTTTTCGCTCCACTCTCATTTCTCTCATTCTACTTTTTGTTTCATTCAGTACTACATCGACAGATGTCCCCAGACGTCTTTCGATTCCCCACTGAAATTTCAAAGACGATCGTAAGAACAATCGCTTTATTCCTCTCTTCTGCTGTCTCTCGTTTTTTTTCCACTGGCTCTTCAAGCTTAATTTGATCGTGATCACGACTTTTTTTTCCTCATCTTACTTTTGTATTTGTTCGTATTCTTCGGTGCGTCACCTGCTGCGACAAATTACCTTCAATCTAGATGAAATGAGGAGATGAGAAAAATAAGGGAATTGAATAGACAAAAAGAATCAAGAGCCATTAGAATTGTTTTGATGTAAAGAATTGAATGAAAAGAAAATTACAAAATTAAGGTAGTATCGCAGATTACGTTCGATGAAACAGAAAACATGAGGATCTGTAGGTTCTTTTGGAATTAATTGCTGATAATTTGTGAAAACGTGCTTCAATTCACCCGAAAAAGTGATGAAACCATTCACAAGTCATATTTTCAGCTTGTGAATATAATTTTTCTTTGTTCCTCGATTTCTTTTACATTACTAATCTCTCATAATACGCCTGAGATAAACAGAGAGGCCGATAGTCACGATTACTTTCTAATTAAAATATCTCAATAACTATGCGGAAAATTAAATATTCTTTTCTTCTATTATGCTCTTGAAATAGATTATGAGGCGAGCCTCGCATGTATCTCGCAAATTGTGACTTTAATCTAACCCAATGTATATGAATGTTGTCATGCGTCATGAGCTTACAGAATAAAAAAAAATTTCCTTTCCTTGCTTCGTAAATGGTCTTTTCTAATAATCGGGAGAAATATAACAATATTATGCACGATATTTCAACCCTTCAGCAATTCATGTTTTTGAGTGTCGCACTTGTACTGCAGCGACATTCTATAGACCGAATGTTGTTGCATGAAAGAAATTCTCATAGCGAAAGTGCTGCAGAGTTAACAGGAATCATTTTTTTTCTTCAAAATCTGCGTTTGAAGAATTGAACCTCAAATGTGCCGCGAAAGGGCAGTTCTGATTGTCTTTCTATCGTTCTAACAGATATCTCAAATGATCCCACGCAACTCCCAGGCCCGGTAAACCAATGAAATTTGAACGTGACAAAATAGAAATTCGATTTATCGAAGTTCGACCGAATCACACAATGTTTTTTTTGAAATGGAATGCTGTTTTCGCCAATGTTTTTTAAACAATGCGTCACCTGTGAGTTTTTTTTTGTAAAATCGTTCCCGTTCAAGTCAGAGCGTTCCATCGCCACCATCGTCATTTTTAGTAGCTTTAATCATCCACATTCCAAAAATTATGGAAAATATTAAAAATATCATCTCTGATAGGTCATCAAAAAAAATGAGTTGAATGAGCTCGAGTTCACTGAGATACTACCTCAAATCGAAGAAAAATGTGAAAATTGAAGGCGTTTGAGAAACACTGGGTCATTTAGCTTATGATGTCACACGTGGGTAGATTTATATTTTTATCTTTTTTTCCTCTTTTTTGTTTTGGGAAGACGAGAGCTGTTTGTGAGATGTTTTGACTTGGGTTATGTTGACGTTAAGTGCTGCTATTTGATTACCTATTTTCTAATTGCTTTCAAATCCAACAGTCTCGTGATTTATTACTATTTTTCTCGTGATGTAGAAAGTAGGTAATTTAGAATTATTTAAAAAATGCAATTCTATCTTCAATTAAATAACTTTCTTGATTAAAGACCTCTTAGAAAGATACTCCTTTTAATTTGAATTTTAGAATAATTTCATTTTTTTGTAAATGTTTCGGAACCTAATGGCTGCACGCTTTTTTTGCCTTGGGACTGTTCTCTAGTGAATTTCAGAAGCTACAAAAAGAATTAAGGCAAAACTGCTCCATCTCACTCCGTCTCCGACTCATTCTACATGAACAGAACTAACATTGAATGAACTAAAGAAAATCAAATTTTTTTACAAAAAAAAACTTGAATTTAAAAACATAATTAAAACATTATAAATGAGATATATCGCGATAAAATCGTGCAATTAGTCCGTAATTTTATTTCATTGAATTCCATTAAATGAAAGTCAAAATAATAACGCAATCTTATAGTACGTAATGTGTATTGATTCCGTTTCTGACTCAGAAATCCGAGTAAAGCACTTTGTGTTGTCGACAAGGGAGTAGTGTAGAGTGCAAAACTGTAAGGAGAAACCTTCCTCTCCGGTCGCAACGATAAAATCCTCGTTGTACACGTTTTGTTCATGTAAAATAAATGAATATTTTCGTACTTCAACGCCCGTTATTCTACCAGAAACCAAAAAAAAAAAAAAAAAAAGGGTAAAAATGTGTGATTTTTTTTCTTTCAAGTAAGACCGTTTCTTTTTCTTTTATTCTGTCCCTCTTTTTTCTTTCTTGTTCTGGTTGAAGATGAGGATTTTTCGAGAGGCCTTCGAATAATGTCGCGAGAGATTCGCTGAGGCTCGTGTTACACCCGTTGTGTTCCGGTCTCAATCCTTCGACCTCACTTAATTTCATGGAGTCATGCATTAGCAAAAACTAAATGGAAGAAACCTGTTGTATTTCTAGAAAAAAAAATAGCTGTTGTTTTCACGCCTTTGAGAAGGGGGTTTGTTTCCCCTTTTATTTTTTATTTCTCAGTGACCTCAATTCGTGACATCGCGTGAGGCTAAGGAAATTATTGTGAGGAGAAATAACCCCTTAATTTTCATTGTTGAGCCCCTGGCCTAGTGGTGTAGTGCAACATCGCATACACATTGTATTTATGAGGCTAATATTTGCTCATAAATATTGAGGGACACGGGCTCATCATAATAAAGATGATATTGTAAATTGTGTTAATAATTTGAGAATATGAAATAATGATGAGGCGATACTCTATTTAGATTAGAAAAAGAGGGTAATTTCGTAAATAATGAGTTTTGTCATTATTTTCGTAGTGAAGGGGTGAAACAAGATGTTCTTTTTTCTCCCAACAGATTATTTCAGGATATCTGGAAGAATAAGTGAAATAGCATAATTCTACACACTGGGAAAAAAAATTTTCTGCAATAAAAATGACTTAGTGATAGGAGAATTACTTCACTCCAGAAAATTGCGATTTCTCCAAGAATTTCTTTTGTAACTCTTTTGAAATTCTCTGCGAAAGAAGGATTAGAGGAGAATCACCATATTTCGTTTAGTTTTCAAGATATCCCTAAAAAAAAGCTACTCAAGAAGCAGAATTTCCAAATTTTACCTCTTTTTCACTAAATTGAAAGCTTCATCCAAAATTATTATTTCCATTTCAATTGAAATGTCAGAGGTGCCTTTTTCCATCATTGCCCCTTACTGTTCGATTTGAAGAGAAAAAAATAACCCTCGTGGGATTCCACTTAATACTCAATGATCATTAATCACATGACAAGACTCGATATCTTCTTGGCCATTTTATTCACCGAAAGCCCTCCACACAAACACTTCCTTGAATATAACCAACTCATGGGGTCTGTTCGATTATCGTTGACTTGTTCAGACCCCTGGAGCGGTACTTCCCTCAAATGCCTAAGTACTTCCGCCAGTGTGTGTTGTACACACTGGCTTCTGCATTCTCCCGTGAATTAAAGAGAGAAAGAGAGAGCGAAAGAGAATAAAGCGCCAAGGGGGTTGGATGGAAAATTCCCTCGTCTCGTTTTACAAGAAACGATGGTACGGTAGCGATATGACTGCCGATATAATTCATCAGGGCGTGAAGTGGGCGCGGATGATATGAAGCCCACCGCAAGACGATTAATAAGACGTGCCCACAGGGTTCGTTATTGAGGGGGAGGATGGGGCCGGGGTCTTACTGTTCTTCGTCATGGCTGATATTTCAGATGAATTCCGAATATGAGATGTGAAAAAAAAGTAATTAATTACCAAAAAAAATGAGGCTATTCCTCTCTTGATAATTAATGAATTTCCGGGAGAAGAGAGAAAATTATCTGGAAGGCTTTTTGATGGAATTGGAGAATAATCTTGAGAAATCGAGAATTTTCAAGTTTATAGGAATAGTTTCTTCGAGAATATTGAAGAAGATAAGGGAGTTACCTTTTTTTGTGATAGTGCTTTTTTGTAGAGAATTTTAAAAGTTGCAAAAGAGGATTTGCCTAAAATCACGCAATCTCGCTGGATTTCCGAAAAATTTGAGGAATACGAATGGCAAATCAAAGATGAGTCAATTTTTTTGTTCGTTTTTTGAAAATATCTCAGAAACTGAGCAAGATGGAATGATTTTTTCTCCCTAATACTCTTTTGTAGCTTTTGAAACTCTCTAATATAAGGATCCGGGCGAAATTACTGTATCTCGTTTAGTTTCCGACACATCAACGAAATAAAAATGGTGAAAAAAAAATCTTCTTCTTGTTTTACGAAAAATCAATATTAAAAGCTGAAGAGCCTCCGAAATTTTCACGAGTTTCTCCTTCTCTCTGCACTTGAGCATTTTGAAGTTGAGATGAAGTCATGCATTATGAGTTTCTCATGAATATCAACTCATTCATATTCGAATTCCACTTTTCTTCACCGAATGTAAATAGAAGGGAAATGTTGTAGATGTGGCATTTGTATTTTCTTTGTACTTACGAAGAAGAAGACGTAGAGGGTAATTAACCAATGAAACTCACCTGTAACATAGAAATGAAAAATTTGATTATTATGATTGTAATCTTAGAAAATTTTAGTACTTAAGATAATTAAAAAATTCATTCTCTTTTTATTTATTTCAGGTTTTTCATTTTTATTTATTTTTTTGTCTTCTATGAAGAATATCTCGGAAAGTAGCATAATTTCGCTCGAATTCCTTTTATGCGAAATTTCAAGAGCTACAAAAAAGGTAGCCACGAAAATTCTGCTATCTCGCTTAGTTCCCAAGATATCCCCTGTTTACCTCCCCACTCTCGAATTTTCCTGAAATTCACATTTTAAATAACTTAAAAAAAAAAATTTACGCCTTTTTGACTTTCCAATTTTTTCCTATCAAGATTCTACATTTTGGCACATACGCCTTTTTAGATTGATGATCCTGAAAATAAATCAAATAATTCTATAATGCATATCAAATTAAACCAGATTGCCTCAATTTTCTTCGTAAAACAAGATAAATTGAAAGAAGAGGAAGAGCATGTTGATGATGGATAAAGACAAGATATTTCTCTGATTCGCTCATTAAGAACAAGGCAAGAAGTGAGACTTTGAAGTGCCGTGGGCGGCTCAAACCAAACGATGAGAAACGTTTCCTCGTTTCTTCCCCATAACTTTTCATCGTTTGCATAATTTTCCATTGAAGAAATCACTCTTTAACTGTAACTCCACGAAAGTGCAATGATTTGAACGAGAACTGAGAATGTTGCGTCAACAGTCAATAGTCGAGTATTTATCTGAATTTACAAATGCGAAGTTTTGTTTGGAGAAACACATCGGGAAGTCGTATGAAGGAATTCGAAGATGGAGATGTAGTGACGGTTGGCACAGAAGACTCACAAATAGATTGACGGAGGGGAAGAGAGAGAGGGAGAGGAGGGAGGGGGAGGAGGAGCTGATGCAGGAGTCATGTCACGTTTTTCATATTTTTATCTCGTCATAGAATAAAATAATGATTTTGTGTGAGGGAAGAAAAGGTAATTACATAGGAAAAAAAGGAATTCATCTTCCATAATTGGTTTATTATTATTATGGTTGAGGAAAAGAATTATACTATTTTGGCGGATTTTTTTTTGCCTTTTTTTTTGTGAAGAGGACAAGGAGATTAGGACTTTTTTGCCACTCGCTTTTGGGGATTATTTGGGAAACTAAGGGAGATAGCCCCCTATCTTCCTCTTCAAGGATTTTGTACGGATCCTTTCTTGCAGCTCTTGGGATTCGTTGCAAGGGAGAATTTCGGTAAAAACACCCTATCTCGTCTAGTTTCCGAGATATTGTAAAGGAACAAAATGATTAGAGAAGAGGTGAAAGAGAATTTCAATTTTTTTTTCTTTGCCTTTTTCTGTTTTAATCTTCTTTCGTGGAGGATTTCAATAATTACACTGAAGGATTCAGGCAAAAATGGAGAATTATCTCCATTAATTTCCGAGATATTCATGGAAGAACAAAAAACTCATTCCGTTTCTCTCTCTCTTCATATTTTCAAAACTGTATAAATAAGGAAAATCCGGAAATCTTTTGAAATAAATATGGATTTATTAATATTCGCACGCTTTCTCGCTGAATCCACTATCCTAGTGACTAATCTTTACTTACTAGAATGAAGTTTAGTATAATTAACTTTCGAACTTTCCCCAGATTATTCATAATACATCTGTTCCACAAGGACTTAAACGCCTATAAGTCGTGCATTGAATTTAAAGGTGTGGCACGATTTAAATGGTGAATAATTTTCAAGCAAAAACGTTTAATCACGAAAGTAGAGTTTCTGTGGGAAAAAAACATGTGCAGGAAGAATGTTTGAAGACAAAAAAAAATTAATAGAAAAAAAATAAAGAAAAAAGAATGGAAAATAAAAGATAAAATAAAAATCTGAGGCAATTTGTGAACGCATCCCGGATAAATTGTAATTGCGAGTAATCCATCAAAATCAACCCCTTTAACTGTCGCGCATATGGGCACGAATAGAGTGACGAATTGACTTTGTGTGTAACTTTAATCCATCATTCAATAAATTTCAAAGACTTTTTCTTAATTCTGGCTGTCATATTAAACACAATTCTGACAATAATTTTGTATGAATTAAAGAAATTCATCTTAATCATTTTCTGGGGAATTATTTTGATTCACATTCAATTGAGGAATAATAAAAAAAGGAAATAAAACATTTTTGTTCAATTTTTTAATGAAATCTAATTAGAAAAATTTGTCAAAAAAAAATCAGTTCATTCAAAGATAACTTTTTATGAATATCATCGTCTTAGAAACGAAGAGGCTCATATTTTCCATTAATTTTTTCGACATTTTCATAAAATAAAGGGCATTAATCAGAAATAAATGCAAGTGTCATTTCCTAGAATTAAAAAGGCGTATCTGCAGGACTTACGCCTTTTTGTTTCTAAAGATTCAGGTAAATTTATCTAGAAAAATGGCGTAAGTCCAACAGGAAAATACTTCTAGGCAGCAAGTCCATTATGAAAAGGCGCAAGTCCATTGTTTTTTTGATGACAAGAAAAAAAACGTTTTTATCCTATTTTCTCTCTGAATTAGTGATTTTTTAAAAAATATCAGAGAAATTAATGAAGATACACTTTTTTTATCCTAATCCTTTTTGATAAAGAATTTCCAGAACTAAGGAAAATAGTTTCTTGTAGGATGAGCCTATATTGCTCAATTTCCCAGATATTTTTAAAAAGCGACGAAGAAAAAAACGCATTTAATCTATTTTATCTTTTATTTGCCGATTTCTCGTAAAATACCTCGCTAACTAATTAAAATACGCTGTCTTTGTTATTATCCTTCTCTGCAGAAGACTTCAATAGCTACAAAAAAAATATTTAAGCAAAAAGGGCGTATCTCCATTAATTTCCGAAAAATTCTTAAGGAGAGTCAATGAAAAAAAAATTTAATGATCTCGTTTCGTCTCTCCAATCAGCACTTGTGCCCTCCTGTTTCTAGCCTCGCGATATAAGCATTCCATCGCAATAATCTAATCCGAATATCACAAAAAAATTCAAAACATTAATCGCAATTATCTCCATTTCCCGTTGAACTAATTCCACACACAAACATAATTAAATCAGCTTTCTTTCTGTGTTCCGTGCCATTCACGGGAAATTCCCCACAAATTCAGCTGCCTCTAGGATAATTTCAAACACAGTTTTTCCCCAATTGTTTGTTGTGGATAATTTTAAATATTTCTGGGTTTTTCCCACCCTCAATAAAATTCAGTACTCAACATCATCATCTAACTAGTCGAAACGCACTTTGGGTCGTTTATTACTTCGTGAAGAATAGGGCCCCCTGCTGCCATTACGATTATTGCTCCTAATCCCTCCGAAGTACTGTCCCTCTCACTCTAATCCTCTGCAGCTGCTCGGACTAGGCATACCTAAACAGCCTAATTACCTGACGCCTCTCCTACCACCTCCATTTTCCCTCACCTCTAACCTTCGGGAAAATCCCAAAATCCCGACCAATCAGAGCAACCTTGCCCCTTCTCAAACTAAACCCGATTGTAATTGGTTCGGCACCACTTCACCTTTTGTGTATATAAACCCGAAAATTTAGAGAATAAGACAGTTAAACTTGTAACCTCAAGGAAGATACATGTACAAATAAATAAATAGAATAGTTAAAGGAAGACTATCATTTTGTACACTTGTTCCGAAGTATCCAAGTCTCCAAGATACCTCATTTCCCTCTCACATCCTTCTCACACATATAAAAACAACTACACAAAGACTACCTCAGCGTGTAGTAACAATCGAAAATATTAATCTGTATAGGACAGACCGTTGGAATTTACAACTCCAAAGGATCAAAAACGATTTAATATACCCTCGATTGTACATTCTGAATATAATCTAACATTACTAAATTAGAATGAAAAAAAAAACATATATTAATGCACTCATTATATGAAGTGGAGCATCTGGAAGTGTATGAGACACGTGTCTGCATATGAAGATTGCACGTGTCTGAGCGGAAGTCATGGGGGCAGTTGGAAGTCAAATGCCCGTATGATATACCATGTCTTGTGAGTTGAATTGTACATAACGGTTTAAGGCGCAGATGAATGAATATGTGGTAGAACTCCTGGGAAGATTTTCTGGGGGAAGGTTGAATGTCGTGCGTCAACTGCGACGTGAATTAAGGTTCTATTCAGAGATTCTCTATCTCTGTCTTTGTCACCTCTCCACCCACCTGAATTACGTTCCATTCAGCAAATGGCCGGTAAAGGGAGAGGGATGACAGTGGTTTCTCTCAGACCACTGAGCTATTAATTATAATAAGTCACTAGCTTCGTCTTTCTGTCGTACATCGACCCATTACTTCTATCATTCCAGTAGCAAAGAGAGAAAAATAAGATGAGTCAATTTTTTTTCCTCCTTTGTGGAATATCTTGGAAGCTAAGGGAGATAGACGCTTTTTGTCCAAACACCTTTTGAAAACTCCTGAAATTAGCTACAAAAAAAGATTGTTATGGAATTCTCTACAAAGAAGGATCAAGGCAAAATTGTCCTATCTTCTTCAGCTTCAGAAATATTTTCTAAGAAATATCGGTAAAAAAATAATATCCGTTTTTTTTCTCTACTACTGATTTTCTTTTCTCTGATCTTCTTACCACTTTCTTTTTTGTGGAATAAAAAAGCGATGAGGCCTTCGAAGGGAGAAAGCTCATCACCCTTGGCGCCTGTTGGAAACCCCTTTGCCAGGGTAAATATTTGTGGCTGGCTATAAATAAATCATCTGGATCGATTCCCGGTCTCTGCGACCCATCATTAATTATGAACCTGCAGTCCAGACGGAGGACTATATGCCTTCTTTTGTATTCGAATGTGGCCTATAGGTTCGAAGAGAGTGGAAGAGAAGAGGGGAGGGGGGTGCCTGCAGGACATCAGGTGCATGATTAATTACTTTTAGCGAGCTTCAAGATAACAATTTGTAGCTTATTGTTGACAATGTATTGTTATCAGACAAAATCACTTTGTTTACAAGAAAAAATCTATTCACACTCATTCTATTACGACTTTTTTCCGAGAAAATTTCAGAAATTAAGCGAGATAGGGCAATTTTATTCTGGAATTGTTGTGAAGCTCTTGAAATATTGTAAAAATTCCAATCCATTTAAATTTCTCAAAAATTTAAAATTTACAAAACATTTTGAAAATATCAGAAAAATGCAAATTTTAAAAAAGCTGGAAATTTTGATGAGATTGAGAATGTTAAAAAATTGGAGATTTTGATGGAATTGAAAATATCAAAAAATTGAAAACCCAAAAAAAATTGAGAATTCTACTAAAATTAAAGTTTTTTTTTAATTAAAAAATTTAAAACGTCCATACATTCTCAAACATAAGTCCTTCAAAGAATTTCATGCAAACCGACATTGAAATCCGCAGGAAATTTCAAGTCTCAAATATTCTCTAAAAGAATAACCAAAAACTTCAATTTCCCAGTGTACTCCGCCTCCATTTAATAACCAAGATATTTCAAAAATGCCAATAAAATTCATATTTTTCTTCATCTGAAATAAAATGGCCATATCCTCCATTTTCATCAACAATATTTTTCATCGAAATTTTATTCAAGCTTTGAATATTCTAAAAATATCAAACTCATGCAGTCCACATACTTTCAGTAGAAAAATTCATCCTATCCTATTCGTACGAGTATTTGTAACCGAATAAAGAAGAGATTGGAATTCATGTATGGCACGCGACTGTTTCCGGTTGTATTTCTATGGAACAACGATTCCCGTGAGAGGCAGAGAATTGATAGAGGCACTCGTGAATCCAAATGCCATGGATACTCAAGCAGTCTAGAGTGCACGAGTTTTTCCAACGAATAGATATTTATTTATTCTTGGCCTTTTCGTCTCCATTTCTTTTCCTCTTCTATTGCAATTTCTTGCATAAACCTTTAAAATAAAGAAAATTCCGAAGGATGAAAATATAACTGATTGTTGGAAAATCATTTGGATAAATAATGGTTACCGCAATTCCATTCGAAATTCAATTTTGTAAAAATCTCGAAAAAATGGGAAATTTCGGAAAATTCTGAAATAACGAAATCCTCAATTTGATTGGATTTTGAATGAAAAAAATCGGAATAATTTTAAAAATTCTAGAAAATTCTCAAATAAGGAAGCATAATTCATTTTGAAGAAACAATTTGGTCGAAGAAAGGTGATCGAAATTCTATTTGAGGAAATTATTTTATAAAATTCGGAAAAATTTTCACTTGTTATATCTTGAGTGCTCGAGAATTATCAGGTATTTCCCGAAAGTTTTGTTGCTTAGTAACACGTGTGTGAAGTTTGACAGTAGCAAAATACCGAGCGCTCGTGCACTCGGGATTTTCTGTGCGAACTGTGAACGCACACGTTGCTGAGCGGATAAACTTGATGGAAATACCCAATTAATTTTCAAGCACGAGGAGTATTCGGGGAATTTTTTTTTGATTTTCATTCTGGCTGATGGGTGCACGGATTTGATACTTTCATGGTATAAAATGGGATGAAATTTGTTAAAAACTTTTATTCATTGCAGAGCTACAGCCGCAGTATTATCGTAAATTATTGATATCATACACATCACGTGATGTCAAATCTTTTTTTCCTATTGGTCGAAATTGTGATTGGAGAAACAATCAAAATAATCTTGAGAATTAAAAGGAAAAAACTCTTCTTCCTTCTTTTATGCAACAGCATTGCTTTTATTCCATCTTATTTCTACGAAAATCGTCCTTTCCGATTCTCCGTTTATCTGCGAACCGTTAAAATACCCGAAGAACCCTTAATCGCGTATATAAAGTGAACGATGCGAAATGGGCGAACAGTAGAAAATCCGTGAAAAATTGCCGAGAGTACCCTGAGAGGCGTTATTCCGCTCGGGCGCGGGAAAATCCCGGTGTGACGATTTATATGCTCGATGGGAACGAGAGGGTCCTCCAAGAAATAGGAAAGAGAATAAGAAAGAAGTGGAGGAATGAATAAAATAGAATGAAAGAAAAAAGTGTGATTTCGTCGCAAACAAGTAAAATCTTACAAAGTCGATTTTTAAAAATAGTTTTTCGAGAATATCTTGGAAACTAAACGAGATGGAGCGAATTTTATCTGTGGAGAATTTCAAGAGCTGCAAAGAAGGATTGGATCAAAAAATGCGTATCTTCATTAGTTTTTGAGATATTTTAGAAAAATGCCACAGAAAAAATCTACTAATTCGATTTTACCTCTTCTCTACTGAATTTCAAGACCAATACAATCCGATAATGTTACTGGCGAATGTGAACCGTTATAACGAGCCTAATCTACTTTCTCTGTGAAGAAACGAATTCAACCAATTCCACGGGAAATTGATCTACTTTACATCAAATCGCTACTCAGACGCTCTCGCGGAATCGTCCATATTTATTTGCAGATGCTGAAACACGTTTTACCATTTCTTCTCAAATAATCCAATTTTATTTGACTTAATTCACGATTATAAAAATTGAAAATATGATTGAAATTTGAAGTTTCCAATTTTATATACTGGGTCGAATTAATTTTTTTCTTTAAAGAGAATTTCCATTTGTCTCTCATTATTATTCTAAAACTTAAACTTCAAGTTTTCATAGATAAATTTATTGCTTCATCCCATTTTTGAATGAAATAAAAAAAAGTTTCTTCATTGAAAAAACCAGTGGTGTGGATGGAACGCTCTAAATTGGACAGAAATAACAAAATTACTCAAAAACACCACAGTTGACACATTATTTGAAAATAATTGGCAAAGAACAGTATTTTAATTAAATAGTGCAAGAAAAAAATATGCAATTCTCTGTAGAGTTATTGAGAGGTTTCAATTAGAAAGTAGTCGTAATTATTCGCCTCTCTTTCCATTTCATGCATGTGATAGGAGATGAGTAATGTGAAAAAAATTCGAGAAACAAAAAAAAATTATATTCACAAGTTGGAGATATGACTTTGAAATAATTTAATCATTTTTCGCATATTATCAGCAATTAATTGTGAATTAACCTACAAATTCTCATTTTGGCGTTTTATTATCCATACTCTGTAATACTAACCGAAACGATTTTATTTAAAAAAATTTCAATTTTTAGAAAAATTATTTTTCTTTCCGATTATTTTTAGCTTCCATCAAATGTTTTATGGAAAAATTCATGACCGAACACAATTTTGTAATGAATTAAAGAAAAAAAAAAAAATTTCTCTTCATTGAAAAGTAAAATTAATTCGAGTTCTGTGATTTCCTCTCTCACGCTTTACACTCCACAAGCGAACCGAATGAAAAGAATAAAAAAATAAAAATCTCTAATGGAATTTCCCCAAATTGATTGAATGGAGGGGTGATTTAAAAACCCGGGAATCGAAGGTTTCTCCAGCGGCGCGTAACAGCACGCACACGCACACCAATTCATAGAGGTCTCCCTAATACTCGGCCCGAGAATCACTAGCACACACAATTCGCAGAGCAAAAACGTACACTGAATTTAGAATACCACGTAGTAGTGAAACAAATTCGATAATTACAAATTGGCTGTAAATTTTAGCTCGGTTTAGGGGAATCATTAATCGGCTTTGTAACTGTTTGACAAATTGAAGTAGTTTAAGTGTAAATAGTCCTCTACGTATCGAACAAGTGAAAAATTAAGAAAGGAGAGGTTGAGATTTTTTTGAATTTTTTTCAGTGTTTTTTCCGCTCTATTTTACGAATATCTTGGAAGTTAAGGGAGGATAGGGCGATTTTGCCCAAATTCTATTTTGTAGCACTTAAAATTCCTACTAGAAAGAATTAGAGCAAAAAAAATGTTGTGACAGAGAAAAACATAATTTCATTTTTCAAAACTAGAAAGGAAATTTTCCTTCTCTCAAATCATAAATGGTTGTTTCTCTTAATGGAGAGAAGTGTACCATATTTTGCACGACATTTTTATACGAAACATCTAGTTTATGTTTATCTGCATTCAAGTAATTTAATCTCAAATGTGCCGCGAGAGAGTAGCTCTGATTATTCTTGTCAACAGATATTTTGAATTTCAAATATCCCATGCAACTCCTGAATCGATGAAATTTAGGCTTTACGGGATTTCCATGTAGTCGATATCGATCATCTGAGTTCGATAAAATCTCATAATGTATTTCTTTTACATAATAGAAAAAACTCAATTGCAATGATGTCTATTCCAACAAGAGCTTGGAAAATTGCAGTCAGTACAAAATGAATTGATGAAACAATGAGCGAAAAACTATTCGAATTAACTTCGATATTTTTGTGATAATGCAATAAGAACCAAATGAATATAACAATACCAGTACCAATATTAATTGAATTAACTGCCAAGAGTATTACACAAAACTATTATTTTTACATCGAAAATATTTAATATTTCCTATAATTATAATGACAATTTTTTCTCTTCACTTTTCTCCTATTTTCAGTTTTAATTCCCTTCATTTTCATATATCGCATTTTGTATCATTATTATTATTCCTTTTTCTTCTACAATGCAAATGTATAGAGGCTTCTAAGTCGCCGAATTGGTATGACTTTTGCTATGATGAACTCTTTAGTCTACAACTTCATTAATTTCATCTATCTTCATTACTGAAACCTCGGAATAAATGCAAAATTTTTGCTTTTCCACAGCAAAATAGAATCTAGTTACCAACAACCGCAATAATTTCCAGTGTCCGTTAACACTGCGCTCGAAATTTCCGGAAATTCCGCAGTAAAATGAAAATGAGGTGAAGTGAGGAGAAAAGGGAGTGGGTTGAAATGAAATGGGGGTATATGGAAATTTTGGGTGAAATCGTGATAATAAATTCATCGGGCCTTGTTAATTAATGCAAACGAGACTACGAGAGTGAGTGAGACAGAACTCGTTGGAATCAGTTGAATCTAATGTTGACGATAGTTCTTGTACTGGATATTCACCGAAGGGGGGGGGGGGGGATAGGGGGTGTCTCTCCACCCCCTCGAAAACCAATTCAATATTTAGCAGAATCATCTCTCTCCGTTTTCCGAGTTCAATTCGAGCATGTACACTTACCAAACATTTACACGTCGATGATATGGTAATTAAGGTGAGCTCGACTGGTTATTATCAGTTTCGTTCTGTTGATACAGAATTTTAGGTGGAGTTTAACTCACTGATAAGAGGAAATATTTGAATTCTTCAGTCATAGTATGAGGGACAATATTATTCTCAAAATTTGTCTATTCAGAGTTATCTTTTTGTTACAAAAATAAAATTACAACGTGAAAAAAATCAGTTTTACAAGTTTAATTTTAAGAATTTCGAGTTTTTGACTGTTCTTCCATCTTGTCAGTTTTTTTTAACAACTGGGAAACTAAGAGAGATAGAAGAATTTCTTCAATGAGTTTTTTTGGAGCTCTCGACATTCTCTGCAGAGAAGATAATTGTAGAAATTGCTCTATTTCGCTTCGATTCCGGGATCATCTTGAGAATTTGATGATGAAATAACATTGATTTTCCTGAAAATTTTGGTTGTTTAATTTTTTGAAATATGAATTGGGAAATAATAAAAAAATGGGGAGATTATTTTATTGTTCAAAGATGAGGAATAATCGTCGAATTTACATAGTTCCAGTAATTGAGCACGATAATTAAATTAAATGTATTTAATTTCGATATTGATTTATTTATTTTATGAATTATTTTTTTCTTGCAAATATCTCGGAAAGTAACCGAGACAGGGTAATTTCGGCCTCATCCTTTTTTGTACCTTCTGGGATTTTCCACAGGGAAGGATTGAGGCAAAAAGGCGTATCTCCATTACTTTCCGAGATATAAAAAAAAAGAAATTTGATAAAACGAAAGAATTTTCTTTCCAGTTTTTAGAGAATATTTCGGAAACTAAGATAGATAGGCGATTTTTTTCAAATAATTTTTGGTAGCTGTTGAAATTAATTACAAAAAATAATCCGAAAAAAATCGCCCTATCTCGATGAATTTCCAAGATATTTGTAAGAAATCATCACCAGAAACGAAAATATTTTTTTTCCCCTCTTGATCCTTTTTTGATTTGAATTTCCCCTCACATTCAATAGACCCAATTGAAACTGTCCAGAAGTTTAAAGGGCCGAATATTCCAACAGGAATAATTTTCCGGCATTTCTCACACACAAGTGACGTTTCACGGTGACTAAACGTCACGGAAGTTAAACGGAATTCCGCTTGCGTGAATAATCGTGTTCAACTCTATTGCAATGACCATAAAGAAATCATTTATTAATTAATTTTAATTCATTTTTAAAACTGAATAAATAAAATTATTTTTTTCCTCTCAATTTTTTTTCCTATTCTCTTCATTTTCATAACTCGTTTCAACACCGATGATTTCAACTGATAAGAAAAAGAAATATAACTGTAAATCAAATGGAGTAAACTCGACGACTGTATATTATTACTATCGTTATTATGAAGTAATAAATCATTAAAATTTGTCGAAAAACGAAATCAATAATTAATAATTAATGATAATAATAAAATAATAATAACTGATGAATAATAATCATATTAATACAACGAATCAGAGGAGAAAGGCCTGAATGAAGAAAAAAATTAATAAATTCCATTCGGCCAAGTTCTCACGAGTTGGAATGAAGCAAGAGGTGTATTGAGGTCTGGGCGTCGGTTCTAATCCAGTTCGCGCGAAAACGAACCTAACGGAAGTACACGGGATACCTGTGGGCTATAACGTACGAAAGAAAAACAGATAGAGGGCGAGAGAGAGAGAAGGAGATACGCCTGACCTCGCGGCTTAACTACACAACGAGTTCAAAATCACTGGGGGCTCCTGACTTTCATACTTCCCCAAGGGAATAATAAAGAAAATGAGACGATATCGGAAAAGGTGGGGCGTCAACGGTCCGAATAGAATTTAAAAAAAAAAAACAATTTTGAAGGTAAAGGTTAAATAACAAAAGAAAATTATTTAAATTGTAATTGTTGAATGCTTCGGGAATGTTGCGGAAAGAATTGAACGGGGGTATTACGGTAATTAAATAATAATTTAATTAAGTAATTTCATGGCCTGCTTTTATTTATTCAGGTATTATGCGAATTGTGGATATTTTTATTTCATAATTTTTTAAATTAATTCCATGCGTTTTTAGTCATATTTCTCAATGGAATGTCTCGAAAACTATTGGAGATACGACTTTTTACCCCGAAATGTTTCCAAAAAAATGACTCAATGATGAAAAGATGGAAAATGTCAATTTTTCTTTGTTATTTAGTTTTTTGAGGATATCTTGGAACTTAAGCAAGATAGAGCGATTCAGGCCGAATCCTTTTTTGTAGCTCTTGAAATTTTCCATAATAACGGATGAAAGCAAAATCGCCTAATCTCGTGAGATTATCAAAAAAAAATTGACTATACTGAGAGAAAAATTGACTTCTGCCAAGTAAATTTATTTGACAGCAGTGAATTTTTCCGGTTTAGGCTAAATCGGCCTACCACTATTATTACTATTACTCGCCACGAATGAACCTTATTTCAAACAAGAAATCTCCTTTTGCTGTATACTACAATTGTTAATTCCATCAATTGAATGTTTCATAATGAAAGCAATTTTTCACGTTTTATTATGGGTCTTTTTTCCAATTTACTTAATTAAAAAGTTGAATTTTAAAAATATCCCCAATTCCCACTGAACCGTACAGAAAATGCAGTACATATTAAATGATGCGGAGCAATTATTCAGCATGAGTATTTGATTATAAACCACCGACTGCAGTTGTTTGAAAAGCCTGCTTCGAACTTCTGAGGCCTTTGTCCATTTTGTGGCTCTCTTCGTCCACACAGGTGCAGGTCGGCCATATACGAACACCAAAAACTGGTTTCCACAAAACCAACGAAGACTCTTTGTCCCTTTTACTCGGCCATCCTCAAACTTCTTTATTCCTTTTTCATTTTCTCTCGCATTCGACATCCGCCGACGTGTCCTCTCAAATATATACATTTATTTCTTTCAATATCCCTTAATTTTTTACTAGTCATTCTTAAGGTAGTCTCCCAGAGTACGGTCGATAAAACAGATGGGAATGACGATCTGCAGGTTAGTTTCTAATTAATTGCTTATCATTCGGAAAAACGTGTTTCAACTTACCCGAAAAAGTGATTAAACTATTGGAAATAACAATGCAGAGAATTGACTTTTTTTCCTATTATTTAGTTAGTTTAGTTAGTCGATAATGTTTGAATAATGGGTTAACTGTGTTGTTTTTTTTTAGTAATTTCGCTAATTTTGTCCGATTTCGGGCGTTTTCATCCCCACGAATGCTATTTTCAGTAACTTTGATAATTCACATCTCATAAACTACACGAACAAAAATTATGAAACAATCCCGAAAAATGTGAAAAAAATATCTTTGACACGGCATCAAGAAATTAATGGCTTTACTGTACTCGAGACCGCTGGGATACTACCTTAATAGAAAAAAAAAAAATGTATCGAAGAGATCAAACGTGAGGATTCACCAGTGAAATGAATGATGCATCACAGATGAAGGCGTTTTAGGCTCTGGCAGTACAAAGTGAATGATTCGTCTCTCCTCGAGTGTCAGTGGTACTCAAGAATTCCACGATTAATCTAACTGAAGTAGAAAAGAATGAGAAAGATAGTCTAGAAAAAAAAAGTGAGACAGAAACTAAAAAGGGAAGAATTAAAGAAGAGTAACAAGCGCGTGTTATTTTAGTAATTCAAGTGGTCGTGAGGGAGAGGCCCCTTTTCTTTTCTCTCTCGCTCTTTCTCTCACATACTTTTACTTGGAAATGTTGCAGAGAGAAGAGATGCGCCCAGTGGGTGGGCGGGATTTTAATTTGCTCTTCAAGAGCAATAGTTCAAAAGACAGAAAATAAGAAAGAGTAAGGAGAGAGAGAGAGATGGAGAAACAGCAACTGAATTACATGACGTCATTAACACGAAGACGACGTAAAACGACGTGTTATTAATGACGCGGTAGACAAAAGCCGTGGAGAGACATTGAATGGGAATGAAAAAAACTGCATGATCATTGAAATCATATTTTTTTTTTATTAATAATATTTGAAGAAAATGGCGATTTTTTTTGAGTCATTCTTTAGGAATATCTCAGAAAATAATGGAGATATGATTTTTTCATTCTAAACTCTTTTTTTGTAGTTCCTGAAATTCTCTAGAATAAACGAGGCCAAAAAAGGCATATTTCCAGGAAAAAAAACACCTCATCCCATTCTACTTAATTCATGTATTTCCTGCATTTCATTAATATTTTATTGAGCCAAATTGATGATAGGGTCAGTGACACTTAGGTAAACTTAATATGCAGACTAGCACAATTCACCATTAATATATAGATCGTAATATCGAATCTCCGGTTTCGAAGTCCCTACTCGTCTAGACTCTACAAGTTCCATGACACGCAATATCTCACTACAATCAAAAACTATAGGACTGAGAAAGATAGGAATATATATATTGAGCAAACGGAGACGTCAACACAAAACGGCACATATTCACGCAACTGCTGACAGATGTTTATGCGCATTCACGCCTACCTTCAACGAGAATATATATGTGATGTGATAGAATGGAAACGGCTGCCGAATGCATATACATCTGAAAAGCATAGTGCAAGCAAACTGGTAATTCACGTGTTTCATGTACAAACGTAAATACGTAGAGTAGGTGTGTTACCCATGGAATACATGGGAATACTAGATTGAGGCGGAGAGAAACCTAATACAACTCGTGTTTCCCAAACTGGATGGCATTCACAAAGGTGTGAGGCTGCTCTATTTAGCAACTGATCAGACGTGATTCTCTTTCCCCCTAATTTGATATATTCCATTTGTGTCATACGATAGTGTGTTTCATGATAAGATAACGGCACCGTTTAATACGAAATTCGTGTTATCCAAACAGTTTCAGTGAAGAAAAGTGAAATAAATCTCTTTTTCGTTCTTTTTTTTAAGAATATCTCGGAAACTAACGGAGATACGCCCTTTTCACTCCCATATGAAGCCTCTTTTTTTTAGTACTCATAATTTTCTACGAAAAGGATTGCGGCAAAAAGGGTATAAGGGTCTCCATTGTTTTCAAGAAATATCTTTAAAAAAGTAGTAGATAAAAGGGATTCAATTGAATTTAAGGCGAAAAAAATCGATAATTTATCTACACTCTAATCCGGCAATTACGCCGCTCTGATACCGATTTTTTTTCCTTTTCAGAGGAAAAAATGAGTTAACTTGAAACTTCATTTCACAGTCAATAAAAATTTGGCATTAAAAAAACTGCGGGTTCACATTTCTATTTCCTCTTTTTTTTCAATTTTGTTTTCTCTTTTTATTCCCTAGACACATAAATTCGTGGTTCACTTCACCAAGAGGACAAAAGAGAGCCCGGTGGTCGTCCAGAGTCACGACAAGAGGAATGTAAAAGTTACGACTGTGCTTTTAAAGAGACGGTAGCGCCCATGAAAAAAGAAGAAAAAAAAATTTACAGTAAAAAAAAAAAAAAACGAACGTGCGCGAAAACGAAAACTAACCGAGCGAAACTTCGCTGAAACTGGGCATTGTGATTTGAAAAAGAATGGAAAGCCCTCAGAAATTGACATCCGGGCCCAATAGCTGGAAAACAAAAACCGCTACAAACACTAAAGTCATTCACCTCGAGTCATTCTTGAAGAACAGCAGATTGAAATAAGAACATTATGAAAAAAATAGAGAAAAAAGGAAATCGAAAACGGTTGAAAGACGAAATTTAAATAAGAATCCAAAATAATGAATGAAAGTTATATTTGAAAAAAAAAAAATTTGGGACGTCAAAACTATATGTATGGAAGAGTCGAGGCCTTCCCCGACTTCATATTTTGTCGATGATAATTTTTATCAATTAATTTGGATTTTCAGCAAGTTGTTCCATTTTTGAATTTCAAGATTTGGGAAGAAAATAACATATTGCTCTTAAGGTAGTATCTCAGAGTGCAGTCGATAAAACAGAAAAAAAAATGAAAATTTGTAGATTAGTTTCCAATTCACAGCTGATAATTCATGAAAATGTGCTTCAATTTACCCGAAAAAATAAAAAATATTATTCTGCTTGGGAATATAACCTCGTTTTGTTCGAGGATTTTTTTACATTACTAATCTCTCATCACATGCATGAGGAAGAGAGAGAGACAAATAGTGACGACTACCGTCTCATTAAAATTTCTCAATAATTATACGGAGAATTAAATATTAATTTTTTCTATCATTTAGTTAATATGTTGTTCTTTTCTCCAATAGTTTTCAAATAATGGGTCAACGGTGGTTTCGTTTAGTAATTGTGATATTCCTATCCGATTTAGGGCTTTTCATCCCCACCAACGCTATTTTCAGTAACTTTGATAATTCATATCTCATCAACTACACGGACAAAAATTATGAAGAAATAGAGAAAAATGTGAAAAAACAGCATCTTTGATGCGGCATCAAGAAACAATGAAGGGTTAACTGTACTCGAGTTCACTGAGATTCTACCTTAATGTATGGCCTAGAATCATGTCTGAATAAATCCTCACAATTTGAGTCGAGAAACTCATATTTTTCCATTATTTTCCAACAAGAATAAACACCTACAAACGCATATACCCTTCTGTGTTACTGTCAGGGATGGAAAAAAAGGCAAATATAAAAAAACAAAAATAGTATTAGTCGAAAAAAAAATTATCTCCCGTTCACTAGTAGAACAAAAGTAGAATGAAAGGAAAAACAATAGATTAACTCAATAAAAATAGCGTAACAAAGGAATTTTTTTTTCACCCACATGCTCTTACTTTCTTCTTCCACATTCTTCCGCATTTTTATCCCTTTGAGGGTTATAAATCGGCAGAATAACAAAAGCGAAAAAAAACACAGCATGCTTAATGCTTTCACTAAAAAAAAAGTCCTGGCAGTCATGGCTCATTAAACGGCGCCACCATCAGGGCTCACTACGTCGTTTAGGAACAAAGTACTATATACCGTATTCCTCGATAACAGTGTATCCGTTGTAGTTGGCCAGTAACCCTCTTATTACCACCTCTTTTTCGCTATATAATTACTGAGTACTAATTATTAGGTAATATTAATAACCTTGATCATTTTTTGAGAATATCTTGGGAACTTATGAAGTTTTCGAGATATTTTTGGAAGAATTCGTTTTTGACAGTTTTGTAAGATTTGCAACGAAAAAATAGGTGAAATTTGGGGAAAACTGGGATTTTTTTCGTTTAATGAAGGGCTCTTAACAAAAATTCAAAAAATTCACTGACAATGTTCACATAATGCCGCATTTTCTCAAATTATTTCGGATTTTTCCACCAAGTCCTTCACTTCAAATTAAATCATGAATCATGTTACCTTGTAGGTCGATTTTTCCCCAGTCTTCCTTACTTTTTTTTCAAATAAAAACAAGAGAGAAAATTGACGCTATTTTTATAGCCTTCAAGAAGCTTTTCGAATTTTATCTCAAGTATAAAACGACCACATCTCTCAATTCTCTCCTCCACATTTCTTTTATTTCCCAGAATCCCACTATAATCGAAGTCTCAAGCATTTTCTCTTCTCAAATGGCCCTTTATCACCAACTGTCCAGATTCGTTCAGAAAGAAAGGAGTCATGAGGTGTGTAAAGTGACTCCACAGTCTTCACAAAGTTTACGTTCATTTATAAGGTTTTTTTTCGAGAATAAAAGAAAATCTCTTTCTTTTCGCGTCCAACAAATGCATATATAATGAAAGCCAACTGGAAGATAATGACGTGAGAGTGCCGAGACGGCTAATATTACCATGCACAGGTCTGGTTTACGATTTTTTATAAGATCGTATCCCAGCGAACTCGAGTACAGTTAACCCATAATTCTCTTGATGTCATATCAAGAATGATATTTTTTTATATTTTCCTGAATTTTTTCATAATTTTTATCCATGTAATTCATGAGATATGCATCATCAAAGTTACTGAAAACATCATTGATGGGGATGCAACGTCCTGAATCGGACAGAAGTGACGGAATTAAAATAAAAAATTCAGTAGTGAAGAGGTACAAGATAAGTCTCTTTTTTTCTCATTAAGATTCTTGAAAATACCTTAGAAAATAACCGAGAAAGAGCAATTTTGCCCCAATACTCTTTTGTAACTCTTGAAATACTCTACAAAAACAGAAGAATAATATCACCTTATCTCGCTTAGTTTCCGAGATATTTTCTTCGAAGTGACCTCAAAGATAAATCGATTTATCTCGTTTCACCTCTTCGCTACTGAATTAAACGGTTGACATATTATTCAAAAACAATTGACGAAGAGAATAGAATTTTGACTGAGAAATAGAAGAAAAAACATTTACAATTCTTCGTATAATTATTGAGAAATGAAATTAGAAGGCAGGAAATTCGAGTAACAGGGAAAAATTATATTCACAAATTGAAGATATGACTTTCGAATAGTTGAAAGACTTTTTCCGGTATATTAAAGCACGTTTTTCCGAATTATCTGAATTACCGCACTCTCAGATACTATCTTAAATGGGAGAAAAAAAATCTGTACTCTAGGCTAGAGAATTGGATGTCATGAATGCGCCGAGAAGAGTTTCTTCTTCTTTCTCTCAAGAAGCACACAATAACCACAACTGTACACCACATTTTACAAGTGAAGATTTTGTTTTGAGAAAAGAGGAAGAGGAACAGAATGTTGACAAGTAGGTCGTTAAAGAGGCCATGAGAGGCATGAAAAAAATATATATTATTGAAAAAAACGCGAAACACATTTTCGTTTTTAAGCGAGCGTTAACGCATCTGTTGAGCGTTTGAATCACCAGTTGAAAATATCAAATAAACATTAAGTCCTAAATTTGTGGTGAGCGATGAAAGATTTTGAACGGAGAGAAAACTTCAATGATTCTTCGAAATAAAACAGAATTAGTCGATTATTTTCATTCAATGATTTTTGAGAAAACCTGAAATTAATGGAGATACTCTCTTTTTTCCCGAATTCTTTTTTGTAACTCTCGAAGGTCGTCACAAAAATGAATAAGAACAAAAAGGGCGTATCTCTATCGTAAAAATCAAATTATTCCGTTTCACCTCTTCATCACTGAATTTCATGAAGAATTATAGAATTTCAGGAAAAAAAATGTTGTTGAAAAATAAAAATGCAGAGCTATGAATATAAAGAGGCCATCAAACTTTTTTTTCCCCGAGCAGAAATTAACGGCAAAAAATCGAATGGGCACGTTGGATAAAAAAATAACAGAATATTATTGAGTGACGTCATAAATGCAACAGTGATGGCTTCCATGTAACTGGATAGGTATTGCAAAATTCTGAATGACGATGTTGGAATTCTGAAAATCCGATGATAAATTGCGATGGAAAAATTCAGTAGCATAAAAGGTAAAAAAGGAAAAAAGTATTTCACCCTTTTTTTAAAATAACAATAATAATAATTCTCTGTAAAAAAAAGTATAGGGAAAAAACCGCTCTTTCTTTCTCGTCTAATTTTTGAAATATCATAGAGATACGCCCTTTTTACCCTAATTCTCTTTCTTATCTCTTGAAACTCTGTACGAAAAAAGAATTCGCGTAAAAAGGGCATATCTCCATTAGGAGAGATAAAACAGAGAATGTCACTTTCCTTTGTTACTTATTTTTTTTAAAAGATCTCAGAAATTAAGCGAGATAAAGCGATTTTACTCTTATCCTTTAATGTAGCTCTTGAAGAAAGAAATGATTTCGATTTATTTTCCCAGCGCCAGGAATAGAGAAACAAAAGACATCATTAGCGAAGAGAAATCAATAAATAAGGGAGGAAAAAAAACCAGCAAAAGATAAAAAAAAAACCATGAATAAATAAATATCATTAAGTCAATGACGTCATAAATATTTCAACGACGTTTAAAATGTAATTGGATAGTTAGTGAGTATTAAAGTAATCGATAGAATTGAGCTTAAAAGATCTCCATGAAATTCTCAGAGGTACGGGTTTTCACAGTAATCACTGATATATACACAAGTATCTGACGAAAGTGAAACCGTCTACGTGCAACGGTAAACTATCTCGAGTCCGTGGTTGGCTTTATAAATCAGTCTCCAAGTGCACACAAACACACACACACACACAGAAATGGAAGAGAATCTCCGGCGCAATGTGGCGAAAAAAAAAAGAAAATAGAAACGTTAAGGAAAAAGAAAAAAAAAGTTGTAGCGATGGCAGAGACACACAATCTTCATTCCCGTTCAACCCTGGCTCTGAATTGACCGTGTGATTTCAGAAAAGGGAAGGAAAATAAAATACCTCGTAGAACTACATAAATACTGGAATTCGTTTCAGCAAAAAAGAAAAAAAAAAGAGAGGGAAAACGTCTTAACGAGATGTGTCGGTACATTTGAGAACGGTTTTAAAACCCAAGAAATAAACGAGCCGGAAAAACGAAAAACGTTTCACGTGATTACGGGTTTGAGATACATACGAAGAGTTTATATTCCACCATTGCGGCATATACACACTGTGCACTGTGTGTCTTGAAGGTTCATCGGACTCAAAAGGATGAAGAAGAAGTTTTATATATATACGGGTATGTGAGGACGCTCGCGTCGCAGATGACGCGGCCACGGTTACGTATATCTGCCAGATGCAGTGTCAAGTTAATGTGTATTAAATTCTTTAGTTTTGTAAATAATTCCAAGATATCTAGTTTTTATAGATTTTCGAGAATATCGCAAAAATTAATGGCGATACACCTTTTTACTGTCAACTTTTTTTTATAGATAATTTCCGGAGCCACAGAAAAGGATTCAGGCAAAAATTACGTTATCTCGCTTAATCTCTAATATTCTGTAAAATTTGATTTTTTTCTGAAAATATTTGAAAAACTGATGGAGATACGCTGCTTTTGACACTCAACTTTTTTGTAGGGAATTTTCAAAAGTTAAGAGAATGAATGAGTGGACAATCGCTCTATCTCGCTTAGTTTCCGAGGTATTCTTGAAACTAGTGTTTTTCTCCAATTTCGTTTAGAAGAATACCCCAAAAAATACTCGGGATACGCCCTTTTACCCCTCATCATTTTAAACTAAAAAATTCCACCAATTTTTCAAGAATTTATTATTACGTAGTTACGTGAACGTAACCGAAAATCCTAATTTTTTTTACTGCTCCTTATGATGAAATTTTAACTCGATAGAACTACCATTTCCCACAAAAACTCATGATAAAATTAGTAACCTATAATTTCTGTTTTTTTAAATGAATATTAAAGGATCTTTATGAACATCCGTCTTTTACGTGCAGATAATGATTCGTATCTTCATTTGGCCTGGGAAGTCGCTTGTTATTTATAGTTTCCATAGTTTTACCCTGGGTCAGGAAAGGGATAATTCGAGGGAAAATTTATACTCTGTAATTTAGCACCTGATGTCACCCTCAAAAACAAGCAAGAGCTCTTCTTGTAAAAAAAAAAAGGTGGGAAATGTCTTGGAAAAAAATAAAGATATTTCATCTCCCGAGTCAAATAAAGATTCTCAGGCCCGAAGAAACATCAAAAACAACTAATATTTCAACATATTTACTTTTTTCCCATAATTTTTTGAGAATAGCCCAAAAATTAATGGAAATACGCCCTTCCGACCGAAATTCTTTTAAATAGGAAATTTTAAGAGTTAGAAGAAAAGGATTAAAACCGCTCTATCTCTTTCAATTTCCGAGATATCCTTAAAAAAATCAAAATAATAGAGATACTCCCTTTCTACTCAAGTCTATTTTTCAAGAGATTTTAAGAGCTACAAAAATTGCTCATGACAAAATTACTCTATCTCGCTTGTTATTATTGTTATCTTCATTATCTGAAAGTTTTCATGAAAAAATATCTCGGAAATTCATGAAGATACGCTTTTTACATCAATTCTTTGCTGCCAAAATTGGCGTATCTCGCTTAGTTTCCGAGTTTCAAAGCCCTCGAAGTAATTTACAGCCCCTCTCTCAAGACAAAAAGAATAAAAAGTAGGAAATGTCTTGGAAAATCGAGATGTTTCATCTCCCAAGTCAACTAAAGATTTTCAGGCCCGAGTAAACACAAAAAGATCTCGAGGGGGCGAGAAAGTACCTCTTCAGGTATAAACTCAAGCGGGGAGAAAAAAGGACTCACCCTTAAAATTGTTGACCCTGAGCCCACAAGAGAGCAAGGTGCTCGGCGCCTGGACAGGTGCACTTTATTACCATAAATTTGTACAGGTGTGAAGGAATGTCTTTACAACCTAAATGCATTTTCACCTCCAAAAAATAAATGCTTAATTTTCCTTTTTTTTGAAGGAAAAAAAGAAGAAATTCGAGTTTTTCGAACAATGAAAATATACTTATCTTTATTATTATTCCCCATTTTATCAAGTACATATTTGCTACACGTAAAACACGAATTCCCATGGGCTAGGGGAACTCAACTTCCGCACGTTTTAACCCAAGTAATCGAATCACTTTCCCACGCGCTGTCAGGTGCATAAATAAATTCGTTCATACAAAACCGCAGATAGAGAAAGAGAGAATTAGAGAAGAATAAAAATCTAATCTCACACGCAAGCCCATTTTGTCAGGGACAGAGAGTGGCATTTTAGCCACAGGGAATTTTACCTCTTCTTTTTTCTTCATTTTTTAAGTAAGAAGCTGCAAAACGAGTGATTGGCAAAGGGAATGCGCGACCCGACGGTTAAATTCAAACCGGCGCCACGGCCAACGAACTTTCCCGACGCGCCAAACCGTCAGTTTCAAATGCACGTTTTCTCTTTCTCTTGAGGCCATAAACACAAGAAAATCAATTTTATCATATTAAAATCTCTCATTAAAAAATTGAAATGTTCAAGAAAAAGCATTTTTTTTGTTTCCAGTTGATTGGGGATACCTCAGAATCCAATGGAGATAGAGCAATTTTATTGAAGCTTTTCTTATAGAGAATTTCAAGAACTACAAAAAAATTTCCATGAAAATTGCTTCATCTCGCTTGATTTTCAAGTTATGAAAAGAAATATGAAATTTTTTATTTCAAAAACTCTTTAATATCTCGAAGTTTAGTGGAGATACGCCTCTTTGATCCTAATAGTTTTTCTGTAGTTTTTGAAATTGTTTAGAAAAAAGTTCTGATTAAAAAAGACGCATCTCCATTAATTTCCAAAATATTGTTCTTTTTCCTATCTCTTTTCACTGCCGAATTATTTTAATTACTGCACGTTCTTATTATTCTCTTGAATTAAATTTTTATCAAAATAACAGCACTCACGTTTCGAACACAATGAGCCGGTTAATGGCGATCGATCGTTATCGATCTCGCAGGAATCCGGTTATACGCACACGGATAAGGAATGCAGTTAGAGAGAAAAAAAAAGTAAAATAACATGAAGGGGGAGAGAGGAAAGAGTGAGATAGTGTGTAGTGTAATTTTCTCATGGTCGACGCCATCACTCACCTAGGTTTAGCAGCACGAGGATCGCAACGGCAGTTGCACGCCCACACTTAAAACTCGCCATCGCCTTGGCTTCTTTAAAAACTTTTATTTTTATTTTTTTTCCCTTCAGATGAAGAATGAACGATTATTACAACTCTATTTCTTATCAACAACAGGTGGATTTATCCAAGTTTATACTCTCAGTTTTATTCGAGAAAAACACTGACACACTCGTAACACGTAACTGATTAGATGCGCCCATTCATCGTTACTCATTCACTATTTATTTGTTTTTTTTTTTTAGTTGTGAACTAACACGTAGCGCGACTCGCCGCTCTCTAGACTGGACTAGTACGCGCGCGATCACGTTAGTTGTTGTCGTCACGCTGGCCGATTCACGACTGTAGCGGGGAGACTGACGCACCGCACGACTGTGGCACATCGGTAAACCTCGGAGGCGCTCGGTCGAGGACACCGGGAATAGAGAGTTGAAATCGTTGGAATCATTTCGGCAGGTAGAAGATTCATCTTACAGAAGACGTTACGGTTTTAGAATTTTTAGTTAAGGTAGTATGGTTTAGTACGGTTGATAAAACAGGAAAGAAAGGAGAATTTGTAAGTTAGCCTCTAATTAATTACTGATAACTTATATATTCAGGAGAATCTACTTTAATTGATATGGAAAGGTGATTAAACTATTGGAAAGGTATATTTTTAGCATGTGAATATAATTTTTCCTTTGTTTCTCGAATTTTTTTTTACATTACTAATCTCCCATCACATGCATGAGAAAGAGCGAGAGGTGAATAGTTACGACTAACTTCTAATCAAAATTTCTCAGTAACTATATGGAGAATTGAATATTCTTTTCTTTTATTATTTAGTTAGAATGCTGTTCTCTTCGCCGATTGTTTCTAAATAATGGGTTAACTGTGTGGTTTTTTAGTAATTCCGTTATTTCTGTCCGATTTAGGACGTTTCAACCCCACCACAAGTATTTTCAGTGATATTAATAATTCATATCTCATAAACTATACAAACAAAAGTTATGAAAAAATTCAGAAAAATGGAATAGAAATATAATCTTATGGGGAATCAGAAAAATGAAGAATTAAGTGTACTCAAGTCCTCTGGGGTATGACTTCAAGATAGTTTAAATCATTAGTTCCGTAAGATATTGTTTTCTTTTGTTTTTTTTAACGAAATTATGCAATTTAATTTATTTTTTTTTAAGGAAAATGGAATATTCTGTTTTATTTCATCGATTTTTATGGAGAATTTAATTGCATGTAATTGAACAATACTAATAGAGGTCGATAAAAGTGAAGTTTTATGCTTCGGCGACAGTAAAAATAGTGAAGCCGGTAAAAATATGACGTTCAATGTGTATTGGGTATTGGGGAAATTGTGGAGGTAAAAACCACAGACTTTTATTGTTTCAGTGTACAATTGTTAGAATATTTTAATGTTTGGTTTTACGGTGAAGAGAATTTTTTTTATTTGTATTTTTCATTAGCATCGAGTAACTAAGGAAAATGAATTGGGTAATGAAAAGATAGAATAGTAGATAAGGCTATTTTTTCAATTTTTTTGAGAATATCTGGGAAATGAATGGAGATACGCCTCTTTCCTTTCAGTTTTTTTGCGGTAGCTCTCGAAATCTGTAATTTGTCGTCTGAAAAAAAGGTTAGAGCGGAAAGAGCCTATCTCCATTAATTTCCAAAATATTTGACAAACATAAATGAGAAAAAAACAATTTTTCTTTTTTATTTCTTCACTACTGAATTTCATCTTTTTTTTGAAAATGTCTGGAAGACTAAGCGAGATAGAGCGATTCTGCTCTATACCTTCTCTGAAGCTCTTAAAATTCTCTACAAAAAATTAAGTAGTGAATTGTCATTTTCCGAGAATATTTCGGAAAATAATGGAAATACGCTTATTTTAGCTTGAGGCTAATTTTCCAGCTCTGAAAATTTCCTTTCAAGAAGGATTAGGAGGAAGAGGGCGACAATTTTATTCAGAGCGAAAAAGATGAGAGCAAAAAGGGCATTTCTCCATTGATTTCCCAGATTTGCAAGAAAAATGCCTGAGAAAAACTTGATTTTTCCTTTTTCTCTCTTCTGAGCGAAACTGAACGAGGTTGAGCAATTCTGCTCAACTTTCCTCGCAGCTCTTGAAATGCTCTATGAAAAAGATGAGAATGCAAAGGACGTATCTCCATTGGTTTTCGAGATATTCGCGGAAGAATTCAGTTGTGAAGAGATGAAATAGGATAGAACGATAATTTCTATCATGTTTTGAAGATATCACGGAAAATAATGGAGATACGTCCTTTTTATTCTGAATCTAGTTTTGCGGCACTTCGAATTCTCTGCAATAAATATTCGAACAAAAAGGACGTATCTCCATTAATTTCCGAGATATTCTTCAAGAAAGATTAACGTGATTAAATTTCATTCGACAATTACATTTTATTGTTTCTAAAAATAATTTTTCAGGAATTTTAATGTTTTCTTTAGTTTTACGTGTAATTAATATTAGTTTTTATAAGGGAATCGTTAAACGGTAAGGGAATGCAAGTTCCGACATCTTTTTCTAGAGATATAATTATTTGTCGGATTAAAGTGGAACGATTTGAAAGATTATACAGCTCTAGTCGTAATAAATTAATTTTCCTCTTAATTTATAATCAAATTTGCTTCGCTGTAAACGAATTTTCCGTGATAACTTTGTAATAAACAAATTTAATAGCAAAGAGATAAAAGAGAATGACTCTTTTTTGAGAATATCTCGAAAATTAATGTAGATACTCTCTTTTTCTATCCTCTTCTGAAACTCTCGAAATTCTCAGCAGGAAGAGATTCGGGCAAAAAGGATGTAGAGTCACACGACTAATAGATGGATACTGACCAAAAGATGGACGCTTTCTACTATCGAGGATTTTCATATAAATGAATGATTCTTATACTTTTCACATCAATTTCTGATTGATTTCGCGTGGATTCACTGTATATTTTCCTGTACATCATTCTTTTTTGCAACTTTTTAACGTGATTTGCCTATTTCATATGAATTAATAAAGTCTAATATTTTCTTAATCGTCCATCTGTTGGTCATGTTATCCTATTGCCATAAGTTTGCGAGATTTCATTCTTTTTTATCTCTTCACTATTGATTTTTTTAATTAGTTTTTAAAAGCATATCTTGAAAACCAAGTGAGATGGAGTGATTTTGCCCTCAGTCTTTCTAGGAGCTCTTCAAATTCTCTTTGAAAAGGCTCACAGCAAAATTGCTCTATCTCGTTTCCAAGATATTTTCTGAAGTGAACTAAAAAAAATTGACTTATGATTTTTTCTTTTCACTACTCAATTTTATCAGTTTTCCTGAGAATATCTTGGAAACTAGGAGAGATACCGCGATTTTCAGGTAAGGGGACGTATTTTCATTAATTGAAACCAATGAGGAAACTCTTCATTACTAAAATTTCTAATCAGTTTTTCTTGGGAATATCTTGGAAACTAATATAATGCAGATATGCCCTTTTCGTCCTCATCCACCTTTGTAGCTCTTGAAATTCTCTACAGAGAAGGCTCCAAAAAAAAAGAGAATATTTTCCATATTTTTTTCAAACAATTGGCGACGAAATGCAATTTTCTTATTTTATCTCTTCGCTACTTAATTGCCACAATTACATCAATTTGTGAAATTAATTTTGAAGATTATTAGGTTAGGCAGCTCCTTCTCAAGCCTCAAGTATGCATTTCCGTTGCTAGACACCCTCACCCGTAGCTTTCATCCCCTTCTCCTGTCCATCACCTCCTTGGTTATCTCCCACTCCTCGCCAAAGCAATTCCAGGAATTTCCCATCGTCCGAATAAATTTTTTTCCTCCTAGCCTCCCCCTGTAGACAGACAATATACATCAAGCTCCATCGGGTATACTGCATCTAGACGCATATCCATGAATTACTCGGCCGTAGAATATTTTTAATCCCCGTCACGTTTTTTTTTCGTCTCTTTTCAGCCCTTCCATCATTCTTACGCGCGCAGTGAAGATTGATGGGACACTGATGCTTCGGCAAATATTACTGAGCAATTCACTGGTACTTGTTACCATATGAAATTTAAGGTGAGAGGGGCATTGAGAAATTGCTTTGAATATTTATATTTTTATATGATATTGGAAATATGGTAATGAACTAGCAGACATCTGATAATTTTGTGCATTTTTTTAAAGAAATGAATTGCTATAAATTATTTTTTTTAATTCGTGTTTCCCTTTTTTTTCAAAATACTATTTCTGTTAAAAGAAAAAAATCTGAAAATTTTCAGATGTCTAGTACTTTCAGTATAATATTGAAATAGACATTTCAAAATTTTTACATTTTTTTTTTCAACAAATAAATTATGAAAAAAAATGAAAAATATGCACATGTAGGAAATTTGAAACAACCCATGTAGGAAACCGAAATTGGCCGCAATTCGGGGCGATGTCGAATTGCCGAGTTTCGATATAGGGGAACTATATTGGGGCGAATTTCGAGCCAATAATGGCATGTCACAGCGGGCCGAAGTCGAAAACTAAATAGGGCGTACATCGCATCCGATTTCGACCCGATATAGGGTTTTGAGTTCGGCCCTACATCGGGCTAAATTTGATGTGACGAATTTCGACTTAGCGCTACGATATACGCCCAACATCGAGTCCGATATCGAACTCGACAGACGCTCAATAATATAAAAACAAATTTTAAACATAAAATAAAAGGAAAATTATCATTTTTTTTTTCTAAGATTTCGTAACTTTATATTTTTATCATTTATATTTCAATGTTAATCATTTCAAAGTCATTTTTATCATTACAAATTTTAGTTCCCACAGGCGGTTTTGAACCCTCGATCGTCGGATGATGAAACTTGCGCGCTGCCGACTGGACCATCACTCTATTCGACTTTGACAGAATCGTACTGTCTATATGAATCTAAAAATCATTTGATCTAAATTCATATCGATATTTATATTGTTTATATGGCTATCTTTATTAAGAGGAATATAATAAAAATGAAGTAAGAACCGAGGAACAAAACTACATATTTCTTGTAATGGAATATTCATTTTTTTACAGAAAATTCCCCTATTTTTGAAAATTAAAGTTTTATTTCAGTATTATTTTTTCCTCTATTGATGATCGAATCACTTGATGGCAGAAAGAGAAGATTTTTTTCTTGATCAATTTTTATATCTATTCTATTTTACATTTATTTATTATTTTTATATTTTTTTAAATTTAGTTCACGAATTAATCATTAGCAAGAAGAATAATTGAAGGAAAATCAATTATGGCGTGATTTTTCAATCGTTATGTTGGAAAATAAAAAAATATGACAATTAATCAAAAAGAAAAATTATCAACTTATTGTTGGAAATATTTTCGTCAGAAGTAGAGCAGCCGAACTTCGGTTACGCGAATTACGTGCCATTTCGGATAGATATAGGTTCCCCGATATTCGGCTACTCGATATAGAACCGAGTTACAATCTAACTCACCATCCCAATATACAGGGCTCGACGTTGGGAAGAATATCGGGCTTATTAGCGGAACCAATATCGACGCCCCGATATTGTTTCGTACTTTGGCCTTTGATCGACAGCCCAAAATCGTATAAAATAATATAGCCCGAACATTGGCCACCCTGTGGATGTCGGGAAACCCTACATGGGAAAAGTGCAATTTTGAAAATCATCTGTTTTATAACAATTTATTTGTTTAGAACTTCTAAAGAATTTTTAGATGTCTGCTAATTTCATTATCATATGTTTTCGAGAAATGCAGGACTGATAGTATATTCGGAAATGAATTTCAAATTTTGGGATTTGATTTTTAATTGTGGAGAATGTCTGATCGATTAAGAATTTAGTCAATTGGAGAAGAATTTGTCTCAGACAAAATGTAAGAAAAATTTATGTTTTCTTCTTCATTAATCGTTTATAAATTCTGCTCTTTTTCATTCATTTTTTTAGAAAGACTGGATAAAAAAATTAATTTTTCGAGAAAGAACAGGATTTCTGTTTCAAATAAATTTTAGCAACTGATGCCCCGAAAATTCTTGATAAAAATTAGGATTTTTATAAAATAATACAACATTTACTGGAGCTCTGGTCAGAATAATCGATATATGAAGTTTTGGCATCCCTCAGAGGAATTTGATGCAATAAAATTGAATGAAGAACCCAATTTTTCAGGAATTCGTGAATATTGGAAAAATATTTTTTTGAGAGTGAAGTAGATTTTTAAAAATTTTGAAAAAATCCTCCAATAATGTAAACATGCTTCACCATATTTCTGATTTTTTTCATACTTTTCAAGCAGCCCCTTCACTTCGAAAAAAAATCGTCTTGAATTCATCCTCAGGTGTGTGAAATCCACTTGATAATAAATAAATGATAATAATCATAAATTTTTCAGGCTGTAATTATTCTGAAATTCATAAATTTAGATAAGAATCCAGAGCACATATGCTATCTAGCATTTCGTATATACAATAACTATTTTACCACAGCAATGAGATTACCAGGGAACTTGATTTGCCGTCTGACACAATTGTATCTCTCGAGGGCCATTATGTCTCTGTTTGCCCAGAAATTCATACGACAATGATATGTGAGTATTAAACAAATTATCATAGTGATTGCGACAGCTTATTCTATGTCATATCTTTTTGTTTTTGTTTCAGTAATTTGAGGATAAACAAAATGGAATAATTTCGCTCATTCCTGACATGAATATATCAAAAGAAATTATTCTAATATTTCATGATGATAAAATCGTATTTTTTTCGCTTCTCAAAAATTTACGAAACATGAAGATTTATTTTATTTCTCGATTTTTTTCTCAATTGAATGTAAAAAAAGGCTGATTTTGCCTCAATGCTTCTTTGTAGAATTTCAAGAGCTACAAAAAAAAATGAGAATGAAAAGGCCATATCTTCATCAGTTCTCGAAACATTTCCAAAAAATAAAATGAACTTACCATAATTAAATAGAAAAAAGATGAAAATAGGATGAGGCATTGTTTTAGACGAAACTGCTCTATCTCGCTTATCTTCCAAGTTATTTTTAAAAGAATAAATTTACGATAATGCAGTAGGAAAGAGGTGAAATAGGATGATACATTCATTTCTTCTGAATATCGCAAAAATTAATGGAGATACGCCCGTTTTATTCTAGCCCATTTTCGTACGAAATTTCGAGAGTTACAAAGAATAATTCGGTTAAAAAGGGCATATCTCTTTTCGTTATCAAAATATTTTCACAAATAGAAAGGGTTCAAATACCTCGAAAATTGATGGACATAGGCCTTTTTTTATTCCAATTCATTTTTGTAGAAAAGTTCAAGATCTACAGAGAAGGATTAGGACACAAAGAACGTATCTCCATTCATATCCTAGATATTTCTGTACATCCCTGACATAAATATGTCACAAAATTTATTCAAATTCTGAAATTTCGTTTTATGAAAAAATCTTATTTTTTCTCCTCCAAAACCTGAGGAAATATGGAAATCGTCTTATTTCTTGATTTCATGGTAAATTTGCTCGGCTATCGCTTGGAACTACTTTCAACTTTCTCCTCCACCCAGCATCTGAAAATATTTGTAGCCGTATCCATTTTCCCTCGGAAAGGAGAAAATCTGAAAAAAAATATTACATATTCTTGACAAAAAAAAAGAATTGAAGAAAATATCAATTTCATTTGAAAAATATTCGGAGAGACGTGCGCATTTCGAATTCTCATATTTCTACGTGACTACGAGAGTACAATGTCTTTATTCATTTTTCCTTATTATTCATAAGAAAAAAACATTATTAGCCATGTTTTTCATCGATTCGTTATTAAAGAATTCTGATTTTTTAATTCTGTTCTAGTCTCTTTTTTGTGGCTCTTGAAATTTTCTATAAATACGTTCTAGGGTGAAAAAAGTCTATTTCCAGTCTATTTCTGAGATATTCTCAAAAAATCACAAAATTTCCAATTCGTTATAAAGTTATGATTTTTCAGGTTTAAAATTTTGCAATAACAAAATGATAATGCATGGAATGTCTGAAAATTGGACAATGAATTTAATCTTTCGACAATGAATTTGTGAAAAACTTGTGAAAGAATCATTTGTAGTCCTCTGCATGTTCCCTCGAAAATAGAAGTATCTTCGTAAAATATAGAATGTTCTAAAAAAAAAGTCAAAGAAAATATAATTTTCATTTGAAAAAAATGCGGAGAGACGTGCGGATTTCAAATTCTCATATTTCTCCGTGACTACGAGAATACAATGTCACTATTCATTTTTTTTTCTTATTTCTTATGGAAAAAAAATATTATTATCCATAGCACTTGTGGGAGTAACGTCTGGCCGATCCATCTCTCTTCTTCAAACAAACTGAGATCCCTCCGTGTCGTGCGTTTGAGACGCGCATTGGGCTTTGGACATGTAGCTTTCGGTTGAATGAAAGGAACTAAGAGTGTGACAGTGAGAAAAAGAGAGAGTGAGTATGTGTAGTGGCTTTGGGAAAACGTCTGCGGCCGAGAGGGAGAGTTGATTCACCCCGAGTGTACCTTACCTTTTTTGTTTGCCGTTTGTCAACCCTTGTTTACACCCGATCCTCCCGAGTTCTCTTTCCCGTGTTCATGAGCCTTTTTTCCATTCTCTAATTTTTTTTCTCAACTGGTCACCTCTATCTCTACTCGTGTGCACATAAATTCTATTTAACGGAGAAAAAACCTTTTTTTTCTGATTTTCTCTTCCTAGTGAAAGTTGTTCAGAAAATAGAGGAATATTGAGTTTTCCATTTTTTGTATTCAAATGAAGGAATTTGACAAACAGATAAAAAGGGATATTTTATTAAAAAACTATTATTTGTGATATTAAAATTTTGATATCAATCAATTTAATATCAATCAATTCAATTCCTTACATATCTATAAAAGATATACTGACCATTATACTACTGAAGATATAAAAAACATGCTCATTATTTTTAAAAACTATGTATAGTTTTCTGGAAAAGAAGGAATTGGTGAAACATGGACCTGTTTGGCGACATGATTTAGGATTTTTTTCCAAAGTGAAGCAGTTCATGAAAAGGTTTGGAAAATTTTGAAAAGATGCTCCAGCATGTAGCAATTTTTGATGAATTTTGCCAAAAAATTTCGTCCACATCTTTACACTCATAGAAATTTTCGAATCATTTTGACAGGCAGGTTCACTTTTGCCACTATTTCTCCAATTTTTATAAATACGATTTTTTTATCTGTCATATTCATAAATAATTATAATAATAATTAAATTACATTATACATTTTTCATATACAATATTCATAATTGATGGATAATATAAATATATTTGCTTTTAATAACAAAAAAATATATAATTTTCCCAATCATCTCATATCAGTCCCAATAAACTGTCAACCTCTGATGAAAAATGTATATCGAACTTTTTTACGATGTAAATAAAGGTTTTCCTGCAGAATAAGTGGGCAAATGTAAACCGTATTCGTTGAAGCACATCACGTACTTTCCTGCAACAAAAAAGTCAAATAACTGGGAAAAAAAATGTACGTGCCCGTTTCATGTTGACGTGAATGCAACGTACAAAATCGTATTTGCTTCATTTAAAGTTTTCTGTCTGAGGAACTCAATTCGTAACGATTGATAAGAAAAAAGAAAGAAATTCTCTACGGTGATATTTTTTTTTTTGAGAGGAAAAATCGAGTGTATTGACTTTCATGAGACGATGAATTTCATTATTTTCATGATGAAAGTGCATTTGGGCGAATCGTCTTTTCTCACTAGGGAATGAATAATAGAGAAGAGGCGAAAAGAAGAGGAATATCCGATATTTTTCATTCATTTTTCCGTTGATTTCTTTTATTCTTCTTAGAAACTCGGAGCATCGTTTTGAACCGACGAGGATGATTAATAAACGGATGACTAATATCCGTTTGTTTACAGTTGAAGCAGACGAGAAGAGATGGGTGGGAAGTGAGGGTAATGAGAATCGAAAAAAAAAGAAAGGACTGATGGGGTGAGAGGAGCAGAAGAGGCTATTGGATGAGCTTATCGTATGTTCGCATCACTTGGGATTCGTGAAAGAGTCGAAGAGGTACGGTTTTAAATGTATTCACGCTTAAATTCCAGTGAAATTGAGTTTTTACAATTAAAAGTTTTAATTGACAAAAATAAAATATTTACTTGGTGAAAAAAGTATTTTCATTTATATGGAATTATTTTCGTTTTAGTATTCATAGAATTGTGTATTCTCAATTCATGAAATAGATATATATATTTTCGTCAATATATTCGTAGAATATTCTCAAATATTTTTTAAAAATATACAGAAAAATATTCTGAAGACGGGTATTGGAATATATCAGAAATATATATTAATTATATTGAAAAATGTATTTTGGATGTATTCAAAATGATGAAAATGATATTAATGAAAATATATTTCTTATTTATTTATTGATTGTGAACCATAACCCAACAGCCAAGGCCAATAACAGGGTTGAAAGCGATGGATACATAGTTTCATATAGAAGTAGTAAATAGTGACTAGATGTCATTTGTAACGATATGATGTACAAGGTGATAGAGAATTAATTAACAACGTTTCGGTAATAAAGTTTCTCATGCTACTTTCTAACCATGTTATACATTTCAAAACAATTGAATTAAGGCTGGCATTGATAATATCCACCTCGGGATAACGCTCTAGAATTAAGTTAATGACAGTTCCACCCTGGTAGATAGGTGAGGCTTGAGGGAGGCTGGCACCCACCAGTGGAAGATGGATTAGAGCATTGTGTCGTAGAGACACCTGTGGAACCCTAAATGCAAGACGACCCATCAGCAGCGGACAATCAATATTATCGTGCATGATCCTTATAATGAAAATTGTGACAGTTATACCTGCTGATGACTGAGACTCAGGTATTAGAAGTTATTACAGAGCTCCTGATAATCAGACCGTCTTGGCGGATAAACAGCATCCCGTTTCCAATTCTTAATGTTAATAATAAATACTTTCAGTTGGCCAAGCTCTACTCCCCATTTACCGATTTTTTTGTATAATTTTCTTGTTTTATATCTTCGGTAGTATAATGATCAGTATCTTCTCCATATTGTAAAATGTATAATTATGTCTCAAGAATTGATTAATAAATTTCTAATTTTCCCAGCATTTTTCCACTTAATTCCACTCCAATGAGCTCCACATAAAGTATAATTCCAGAAAGTTAAAATTCCTGAGGTACAATGAGATTACAGAGCCCTAAAAATGACCCACAAAAAGTGGAGAAAAAAAAACAAGATTAAGTAAAAGGTAAAATTCAAAGAGACAAAATTAAAGGAGAAAAATTCACATAAATTGAATGAAGAACATCCAACGGCAGTAGATTTGTGTCTCTTGGCCGTTGGAAAATGAAAGATGGTGATTCTGTGTGTGTGTCTATGTGTGTATCTACTGTGAGAGTGGGTTTCAGGGTAGTTTGAGGGAGATAGGTCTGGTGGCGCCGGGACGACAGCCAGGCGGGCGCCAATTCTGCAAGCTGGGCTTTCGCCGTCGTCGTGGCAATGTAGGATAAGAGATAGAGTAGTTGCGGGTCATTGGGAGGGGATAGAATAGAAGAAATGACGTCGATGCGGACGCGCTGAGGAGGATGCGAAAATGCAACTGAGTCTTTTTCGTAAAATGTTGGATGGAAAATTTTTACCGAAGGACTCCGTTGAAGCGTTAACTTCGGTGGAACTCAGACTCATCCTTGAAAATGTCAGACCCTCATTTCGCGGTCAACTGGAAGATTCACCTTCTTCTGAAATGGGCGTGATAAATTGGGATATTGTTTTTTCTTTGAATTCAAATGATCCAGAACTATATTAAATTTTAATTGAACAATAGGATTTTTCGTGAATGAAAATTTATATTTATTTAACATGACGTAAAAAATGAATTCATGTGGATGCATGAATTGGAACAATCGACTTGCCAATTTCAATTAAAAGTGTGACATCAAATGATTTAATTGCAATTTAATAGCCAGATAATGTATTCTGTTGGCGTAGACGTGATGAAATTGAGGGTTTTTTTTTTCCACCGACTTTTAATGAAATAAAAAACATGTGTCTGAGCATGCAAATATAAATGAAAAATATATGAATAATAGATTTTTGATAAAATTAAAGGAAGATAGACCTGAATTCGTGGCTTTAGATCTGGTCAATATCTATTGATATTATATTAAGTCAAATAGACATTGCATATATCTTTATAATCTATTAATTGTATATTCGAAAGGGCGTAACAGCTATGCTATTTCAGAAGCAACGACGGTCGAAAACATGTATTAAAATTCATATTATATAATTAGGGTAGATCGGTGTGAAATGGACCTGAGGGTCAAAATCATTCAAAATTTTTCTTGAAAGTGAACGAGGCTTCAATAAAATATGAAAAAATTCACTAACCATATTCATATATTGCAGCATCTTCTCAGATTTTTCAGATTCTTTCATTAAGTTCTTCCTCTGAAAGAAATACCTGAATACCTCTCCTACAATAAAATTTATATAATAAATCCGGTGAATACATTATAATTATAGCCCATATATATTTAGGATATAAATAATTCATATTACTTTTGTATTTGTATATCACGGTAAATATGTTCATTTTTGCTCGAGATTTCCGTGATCTCTTCATACCACTTCTCAAATAAAAGCTCTGATGCCTCTTATTCTTTGAACAAATAGAGCTGAAACACGCAACACAAAAAGAATTTCCAACAAAAATTGAAATTCTGCGAAATGCGAGTAGAAGAAGTCGTCATATCCTCAACAAAATAAACAAAAATAATACAAATGTTTGCATTAAAAATCAGATAAATAGAGAAATTTGATATAAATGAAAATATTATTTCCATTTTCGTACATAACCATGTTTATATTTCTCGAGTTATCACGTACTCAAAGTGCTTGGCCGACCCCTCGTCTTCTGGATACGTGAGTACATATATATTGGGACTGTTGGCAAGAGCGTCAGCATGGAACAATAAGTGCGGAAAGACAAATCGATACTTCGACGCTTCACTGCGATACAATTCTGAGCCAAAAGAGGGCACATCTATTGAAGAAGTTGAAGGACTTATCTCAGATGCTGGAGTCGAAGGGGCTAACTTGAAGGAAAATAGAAGAAAAATTGTGTGAATAGAATAAAAGCGGAAAGGATTGTGCCATTTTTGTAAGGAGACACTAGTTTAAAAAAAAAAGAGCACAAGGAGAGAAAAAGGAGATTGGTGTATTTTTCAAGAGGAAAGGAAAACTTTCATGAAATCAGAACACCAATGCTTTTTACCGTAAAAGGGCCAACGTATTGTTCTGCCTTGAAAAATTCACTCTCTCACTTTCTTTCTCGCTCCAGAGTGGCTTTGTAATATTTTTTTCTTCTCATTCTTGCTTTCAGCTAGAAAGCGTGAATATCCACCGGAAACAGGAAGTCTCATTCATGGCCATGGGCGAGTGTAATTACTCTATTGTTTCGCTCTAAATTCGAACACGTGAGTACATCATTGATCATCTTGGTAAATTGATTTTTTTCAGAGTGAAGGGTTCATGAAAAAAAATGGAAAAAATCAGGCATCAATTTGAATGTGTTAACGCATTTTCATGAATTTTTTCAGATTTTTTTAACGAGGCCTTGACTCAAAAAAAATTCCCCATTCTACTAATGTCACTTAAATTTGCTGTCAAAGAAAATGTCCAATTTTTTTTTCTCACCTTTTAGTACTTTCCAAAAAATAGTCACAATTCTGCTACATTTCATTTCAGCTAAGGATCACCTTTTCAAATAATTTCAATTGTATGAGGGTATCACGTTATACAAAAGAATACTAATCCTCGGACACTCTCGAGAATCATTGAAAGAGTGGCACACCAGTAGATGACAATACTCTGGACGAAATCAATATTGCCTAATCGGATCTGAAATCCTAGAGGCCAGAGAGGACACAAGTACATTCATACACAAGGCCTATGGCATTGGACATATGGATGAAAACTTTGTATTCTCTCTTTTTCACTCTCACTGAGAATGTGACGCGGCAGATGGAATATACTCGGTAGAACGGTTACACAAACGCTAGAGTTCTCCAGTTGCTCACTGGCCATTGTACTCGTTCGTACCTAATCCGATTACACGGCCCATTGAAGTCAGAAGTGCGATCTTTTTTTTTAAAAAAGTAACCCCTATTTTTTTACTCTATCTTGGTCTTCAGATCGTGTAGACGAGGCACATGCTGATGTGCTTGGTGGAGAAATGGATTTGCGAAATAAGTCTGTTCAATTCGTCCTTTTTTGGGGAATACCTTGGAGAATAAGCGAGATCGAGCGATTTTATTCGAAACTTTTTCTCTGTGAGAATTTTAAGAGCCACAAAAAAGGATGAGAGCGAAAAGGGCGAATCTTCATTTACGCCTAATTTTTTCATATTTTTTTTGTCAAGGCCTTGGCCTCGGAGAAAATCATGATTTGTTCATCCCAAGTTTCCCCTATTCATGTCCAAATATAATCTACTTTTTCTCAATGACTTGACACCGTGACAACTTTGACACTATCTTAATCTGCCGTTTCTCTATCTTCCCCTACTCATTATAGCTTCCTCCTAGCGATTTTCTGAGCAATTAAATTCTGTCAAAACCCCATTCCAGAATAATTTTTGAATTCTCAGTCAGCAGTGAAGATGTTAAATCGCATAAGTTGCTTTTTTTCACCAATTTTCATTGGAAAATATCTCGAAATTGAATATACACCTTTTTCACTGTAATAGATTTGAGCAAAAAGGGCGTATGTCCTTAATGTTTCAAGTATTTGACAGAAATTGTCAATCCATCAGTTTAGCACAAAAAACTGGGAAAATGGGAAGCTTAAAAAAATAGCTTGCGAAATTTGCTTGTATCATTAAATATTTATTATATCAATTACTAGAATTTTGATGAGAAAATCAAAGCAGCGATATTGCATCGATCTCAATGTTCTTCAATCAATTCATGATTTTTTAAATCACCAGAATAAAATCATTAACAGGTACATTATGGGCGATCGCAGGAGCAGAAAGCGTCGAAAGGGTAACAAAAGGCTCTTTCACCTCCCGGACATCTTATGCGTTTGCATTCCGAATCTGTCCCGCACGGTACTTCTGAAAAAGTGTATTACGATACAAGTGAAAAAAAAGCTATTTGGCAAGAAATATGTTAAAATTTTTTGATACTTGTTCCTATTAATATGTGACTTGTTATTAACAACATAAATTTGCCTTTTTTGAATCATCGTTACTGAATGGCGTTTACCAAAAACGAATTCTCTTAATTAAGTTGAAATCATTGATATTTTGGCATTTCGTAACCCTCTTTGGTAGTCATGAAAAAATTAAAAAAAAAAAACCAGTTTCAGTAATATACTTACTTGAGGTGCTCAATGCTGTCACCATAGAGATGAACATAATGGATAATATTATTCGCAAAAATAGCATGATGAGAAGATATTCGCGAAATTATTTAAATTAGACTGTGAAAGTGGTCGGATTTTTTACTCTCTTATACAAGAAACTAAATATCAAAAAGTCTTATCTCAAAGCAAATAACGTATTATTTGTCGGAGATATCAACTCAAAAAAAGTATACTCGAGACTATCAAAAATGATGCTAGTGGTGAGCATTTTTGATTTTTAAGAATTTCATTTAACGTCGTTATGATGTATTTGTAGACAAAGCATATGTATGAATATTGAACTTATTCTTGTGTCAATCAGCAAAGATCACATGTCAAATTTAGAATCTCAGAATTAGGAAACCGTTACCTTTCCCATTGAATCTTACACGGAAAGAAATTTTCAGTAAAAAGTACCGAAAGGTCTTGCTAAAAATTAATGAACGTTCTGTAATCGTGGGACATTCCGTAATGTATACAAAATATTGAAGTATTAGGTGGTAATTTTTCACAGGAGTTTATCAGAAAGTCACAGGAGTACATCGAAAAGTCACATCTGTACATTAAAAATGGCGCTGTTAGCACATCAAAAATTACCGAACCATGTTCGTCAAAATTTCGCGTGAATTTATGAATTTTTCATCTGTGCTTATTAGTTTTTCGTCGATTCTTATCATTTTTTTGTGCACCTGTGAAATGTCCCGCGTTTGATGGGAAAGCTCGGTACTTTTTGATGAGAATTTCTTTCCGTGTAGATGATGAACTCGTCAATGATACACAATAGCGTCCTCAGTAGTGCTTTCTAAAAGCTTAAATGAGACCTCAGAATTGTTAATTGAAGTATTAGTAAATAAACCTGATTCGAGCATGAGAAATCTCTATTTGCAAGTTTTTCATGCTTGTCAGAAGTAAAACATTTGGTTATCTTAGAAACAAAGTAGTGTAGATGCTATGCTTAAACACAGCACTTACGCCACTTTGTTTCTGAGGTAACTATATACTTGGTTAAAGCATAAAGAATACTTTAAGTGCAAATTGTACTGCCTATATTGTAAGTGGGTAGAGGGGCAGCGATTTCAGTGTTCCAATCTACAAACACGAAAGAATGATATCTTCAACTGCTTATCAAAATTATACTTGGTGATTTAGGAAACTTCATGACTTTTTAAATAATATATCGTCACCTTAGAGTCAGAGGGTCGTAAGTGCTATGCTTGCACGTAGCACTTACACCCTTTTGTTCCTAATGAAGACATTCTTATTATTGTCATTATTTCCCAAAAAATTACTCTAGTTTTATTTAAGCCTGTAGGAAGCACTAAAATGATGCTGAATCCAGAAACAAATGGATACTCATAGCAAGGATTTTTCTTTTTAGAGTGCAACTAAAAATGCATAACACCAATAATTTACGTAATGTTACCATAACATGAGAATTAAGTACACCTCGTTAAACAGTGGAAGGGAAGATCGATATTTTAATGTATGTACATACTTTGGTTATTGTGTTTGTACCTTAGAATTAAAATGGCGTAAGTACTATTTTTACGCGCAACACTTACGCTACTTTGTTTCTGAGACGACGATGTATGTATTGAGGGTGCGACAACCGTGTGGAGCTCTGTACTGTATTCAAACCCACTATCCACAGAGAGAGAAGTGGAGCGGCGTAGGGGGGGGGGTCGAGATGGGGCGACAGATAATCTCACGGGAAGCTCGTTACCACCCCTTCCGCATCGCGTTCTCTCTTTCCCTTTCTCCTACTCTCCTGCAAAATCATCTGTCTCATTCACAGGCTGGAAACTTTCTCTTTGACTCTTGTATACGCACAATACCTATTTTCCTGTCTATATGCGGAATTATATACCCTACCACAAACGGCACACCCTCGGAATTTGTATTACGGATCTCAAAGGAATTATCGTGCTTCCTGTGGAGAAGAGGGGGGGGGGGGGGGGGGAGGGGGGTTGTGGATCTACGTTTATATATGCTTCAATTTGACGTCGCTGGGATTGAGGACGTATTGAGGGGATTTTTATTTTTTTTCCTGTGCTTTTTCAAGGGAGGTATTAATTAATTTCACATGAGTGATTTTTTTTCTCCTCTCGTACTTAGGACTGATTGAATGAATTGCTAGTGCGTTATTATTTTTCATTTTATTCAGAGGATTTTTCATTCGTTAGGCTTATCGTTTTTTTCTTTATTATGATTATTTGTGACGAGGAATATTTATAGGAGAGTGCTTCATTAATATGCGAGAACTAATTTCATGAAAATTCATATTTGAGGATTTTGTTTACGTTCATAGGTATTTTTAATCGAAAATTCGTTTTACCACTCTGAAAAAATGAGACAATAATGTGAATATAATTGAGCATCACCACAATTTTTTCCAGAGTATTTCATTAAAGTCGTCACTTTGAAGAAAATCCTAGCTCATTTTATCCTCGTCATCCTTATTTCCTAAAGTTTTTCAATTTTCATTTTATTTACCATGTTTTTCTGAGAAGAAACATTTTGATATAAGATAAAATAAGAACCTTCAGGGACAAGATCAATATGATACAAGTATCGATAGCTCCCCATTGAGGAATATGCTGTCTTTCTCGCGAAAACTTCACAATGAACGATCCATTTGGGAGTTGGAGTAATAAATGGGTCATATTCAGCAGAAATTCATATAGTTCTACGAACTAATTAAAAAAAATTATGAGCAATGAATTTAGAGAAAATGACTGAAAAAAACGCTGAGAAAGCTCGAGAGCTGCGTATTTTTAAAAAACCCATAGTTTGGAATATCAGTTCTATATTACAAATACGGATACACATAGACATACATATATTGCATAATTACATTTTTTAAGTATGTTGGTTTGCATATATCGTCGTCTTAAAAACAAAGTGGCGTAAGTGCTATTTATCAGCATAGCACTTATGCCACTTTATTTCTAAGTAGATGATATGATATAATTGAGGGGGGTAGGGTATTTAATTTTTTTTTCTCAGTTTTTTGAAAAATTTTGAGGTGAAAGTACCATATTTCAGGAATATTCTGTGAAAATTTCAAGTCAATCCGAAGAAAATTGACGGTAATACAGCATTTTTAGTATGAGTGGTTTAGAATCGAACTGAAATCAAAACTATATATAAAGATGAAGTGTAAATATATCGTCACATCAGAGTGAAAGTGATGTGAAAACTATTCTTATACGACAACACTCGCGTCTTTTTGTTCCTGAGACGATATATACATGATAGACACATTGAATATACAAATTTCTCATTTTCATTCAGTCTACCATATTTTACATTGCTTCTTACACATACATGTTCTTTTGTGAGTGCCTTGAAATGTAAAGATATCTTTGGCAATAAAATGACATTCGATTGGAAAACCCAAATCTCAAACTTAGAAAGAAGCACGAGTGAAATGTGGCCGTTTGATGGAAAATATAAAAATATTTACCTCGGTACCGCAGTGCTGTTCTACAGCTTGACAGTACTACCAGGAATCAGATGTCTCCTTCAGGATACTTCTGAAGACGGATTTTATCATCAGTTTTGTCAATGCTTAGCACTTTATATTCTCGTGAATCTGTGTCTCTTCAGATTGAGACTCTCGAAGCAGAAAGACATCCTCAAATTTATGCGGAATGATCGGAGATCAAAGTATCAAGATTTGGAGGAGGACATGATAAGTTTCAGGATATTTTCACGTTTTTTGGTGATAATAACGATGATTCTACATATTTTGATATTTGTCAGTAAGTACAGTGCACGTCCCGAATAAGGCGTCTTCGAATAAGGCGCAATGTTTATATTCGCGATGAGTTGGTTCCCCCACCATCGGGCTTCTCCTCCAGCGCTGTTCTTTAGGTCCCGATGTTTTGAATAAGGCGTTAGCGAGAATGAGGAAAAATCAAATTATTTTTGGATAATTCATCTATTATTGAACTTTTTTTCAACTTTGGTTTAATTCTTAACTTTTAACAAAAATAAGAAAATGATAGTTAAAATTTTTTTTTCTTATATATCATACAAAATATTCAAAGAATCTGTTAAAAAATTGACTGACATCAATGGATCTTTTGTTCTACCATTATTGTTCATTTCATCAGGGATAATACCATTGTTCCAAGTTTCATCAGGGATACCTATTTTTTTTTCAACGAAATTTCTATCATTTATACTAATTAAAAAAGTACTTATTTTCTTCAATGCGTATTTGTCACTATCTTGATTAAAAAAAAGTTTAATTGTAATTTTAATTGTACAAAATGTTCAGTTTTTAATTCTTTCAACCGAACGCCTTATTGCGGACAGCCAGACCCAAAACACTGCGCATTGATTTGGCAACAGGAGTGGGGGAACGACGATTCCAGGAATCGCCTTCCCCTACAAGACTCTTAGACGTCTTATTCGAGACGTGCACTGTAATTGCCTGGAGACAATTTAACGAGATGAAGTTCGTTATTTTATTAATGCTCTTTCCCAAATATCTCGGGAGCTAATGGAGATACGTCCTTTTTTGCTCAATCCTTCTCTTCTATCTCTCGAAATTTTGCACAAAAAAAAGGATTGGGAGAAAAAGGGGGTATTTCCAGTAGTGGAAAACGAAAGAAATAAATAGAATTTCTAGTAAAAAGGAAATTGGCAAAAAATCGGGAATGCCTAAGCAGGATTCAAACCCACGCCTTCGAATTACCGGTTCACTACTCTACCAACCAAGCAGCCGAGAGTATCTGCAGTAGCTTCTACGATATTCTTGAAAAATTGTAGAACATTTTTTTTCTACTCCATAATCTAATTTCAGTTGTCGCGGCTTTTCCCTGGATTTGGTCGAGAATTAAAGGAGAATCTCCAATACTCATTATCGACGTGTGGTATCCTCTTTTCAATAAGAATTCTCCAGCTTTTGAGATAATCTTCATTATTCAATACACCCAAGGTCTATTTGCTACGTTATTTTCTTACAAGCTGACAAGCTTCTTCATAATTGTCACTTGTCATGGTTGCGGTCAATTGAGAATTCTCTGCAGAAAAATTCAACGTTTTCCTGGGAATCATAAGCATAGAATTCGGGTGCAGAAGAATGTCGATCTCAATTGTTCATGCCTTAAGTGCATTGTAGAGATTCATCTCAAGGTTATCAGGTGAGGTGGATAAATACGCTGAAAAATATGATTAGAGTATGTGATAATATTAGATATTTTTTCGAATATATGGTAGTCTATATAATAATATGTATAGGAGAATATTGAAAATATTGATGCATATCATCATTATTATTGTATTATAATAATATAATCATAATTATTGTTACATTATCATCATTTCTGTTATGGACATTATATGATTATCATTGATGTTATACATTTTACGATATATAATACATTATAAATATGACAATATCTAATGGGATATATCTTCTTATCTATTTGAAAATATGTATTTTATAAGGGAAATAACATATTGATCATTATATCATTGAATATAATCAAAATTCTATTTTTTTTTTTTCATTCAAAATTCTATATATTCACTCATATATTCCTCCATGAAGGTTAATATGAAAAATATATCATATAACAATATTCATACCAAAAAATCTGGTTGGAGACATTATTTCTACGAACGAAATTGATTTGCAGATTCTTTAAATCAACGAGTGAGTGGTTCGAGCTTTTTGCGATCACATGTATGATATGTACAGTGGTACTATATGGAAAGGGCACACTATCAGTGATTAAGGTGAATTATTAACTCAATGGAATCCTGGAGAATCTCTCAATGATTTGATGAAATTGTTTCAAAAATAAATTGCAGCAATGGCACGTCGAAAGTGTGACGATTGGGATCTGCAATATTGGATTTCTCGTTTTACCATTGTCATCGCTAATTTTATATAACTGGCTCGGTGACTTGGTATCGGAGGAGGTATATATACCACTAGAACCAATACTCCATTAACGGGAAATTTGATTATTTTTATCATTCATTCCACGATAATAGAGCGAGAATATCAGCAGAACTCTGGACAATATTAACTGGCAACAATTATCAAGGAGTCAGATTAAATCACTGAGTATTATTAGGAGCTATTCTTGTAGCAAGCCCATTGAACTCATAATTGGCAATTATTTAGTGTTATCACGGCCCTTTCTTATGCAGGTAAGTGCCTAAGACAAATACTATTTTCCTAAGTGATAACCAAAAACTGTTACAGTTTTTTCCAAAGAAGATGATTTCAATTTTTCTTGATAGAATAGCACTTATTGTATGTTAATAAAGATATTCCATACCAGAAATGTTTTTTTGTTGATCTTTCAGGGAAGCTGTTCTTTTAAATTAAACTCTACGTGATAACGTAAACATAAGTCGATTTTTGAGACAGAAACACTCTTGTCTGATCTAAAGAATAGACTTATGTAATTGGCAAATCCATTACCTGTGTTTCTCATTTGTTACAGATTTGTCTGTGGATTCTCACATATTTAGCATACTGTTTCAAAATAGGGATGAAAGAAGAAGAATCCTGAATTTCCGCTGGAATTTGAAAAATATCAAGAAATTACAAAATAATTATGAACACACTTGTAATTTCATCTATGGACTCTTTGAAGTACGGCAGTGCAGCTGTTACTAAAAAAAAAATCGTTATATAATAGAAAAAAAAATGTTTCTTTTTGCATAAGCCGAATCGGAAAGTGTGAGGATAGAATGAATTGGCAGATTCAAATGAATCAGATTTTTTTCAAGTGAGAATTTCGAGATGTGGGGGGAATGTACACATACTGAAGCATCTTTACGAATTTTTTCAGTTTTTTTCGTGAAGTTCGTCACTCTGAAAAAAAATTCCGATTCACTTCATCGTGAAATGTGAATTTTTTCGTGAATGGGAAAATGCTGGATTCAATGGATTCTATTTCTACGAGTCTCTGTGGACTGAATAGTTCACGGATGTACAGAAGTGATGAAGTTGAGACATTTCACTAGTTCACCGGTGATTGAAAGGAATGTAGAGAATTATCTAAACTTGGATTTTCGAATAGAATCGCAATCCATTCACGAACATTTCTACATTATTCGACAGTCGATAGAATGTTTCCCAATTTCCTTTCGAACATTTTCATTGGCATAATTGATCTGACAAGTCTGGAGTAATCCGAAAAGTCAGGAAGCTTTTGTGGTGCTTAAGTAGTCGCCTAAAGTAACCAAATCACATTAGTCATCTATCTGATGAATAATTTATGATCGACTCTTATTTACAGTTGTTGTATGATGACGCCTTACGAATTTTTGATTGATTGCACATTTTTTCCACACGAAAATTCAATACTTTAATACATTAATACTGATTCGAGTACTGATGGGAAATGCAGGATCCGAAATTGAAGAGAGAAAGAAAATTATAGAATTTTCATTGTAAATGTAAGAAATTGAGAGAAATATTATCTTTTCAAAGTTGTATAGAATTATGATAAAAAGGAAGAGATTGCAATAGGTTTTGATGAAAATGTAAAAAATTATTATCTCGAAAATATATTGCGATATTTTATCGTACTTCAAGATATTTAATTGAAATCCTATAACGCCGAAACTGAATTGGTTGAGTAAAACCGCGAGTTGCGCAGGATATTCAAAATATCTATTAAAATAATAGAAAAACACTCAGAGCCACGCTCCTGTGCTAGATGAACAAAGGATGAATGTTTCTTATCAAAATAATGTGCATAATATGTTACATTTCTCCCCATTAATAAAAACAATCATTCATGACTTAAAAGAAACTTTCTTCATTAATTTTGACAAATGGTAATGACGTATAACATAAATAATTTTTAGACGTATCTGAAGACTGATCATTAAACTGCAGTCTACTTGTGTTCTCTGAATTGTGACGCTGCCACGTATTTCTTTCTTAACCCTTACTTTAATTTGAGCGGAAAAATAACATGCATTCATAGGCGGATGTCAATCTTTAATAATTCAAATTTGTTCAAATAATTTTTTTTTTTCAATTTTTCCGATGCTTCTTCAGCCTTCTTCCACCACTGACTAGAAGGAAATACACTTTTCACCAAACACCCTGTATATAAAAATAGTTGGAATTATACTACATATTTTTTAAATATCTCCTTCTCACTCTTTATAATTGGAAAAAACTCATTTCTAGGAATTTCTATTTTTCCCTCACATTTTCGGTTTTGTCAATATATTTCATGTCGACCCGGTTTCAGATCGGACATAAACCAAAATGTGTTGAATTTTATATTCCATAATGTTCGATGCTCATTCGAATATGATTGATATCTACTGTTAATTAGTTATGCTTTCGCGTCTGGTATCGAGAATACTGAACGTTTTTGGGTCAATTATGTAATTCTGCATTGCAGCAAAAATAAGCTATATTTGGCAATTTTATCCCCTGAAAATGTCGATTTAGAATGAAATGGATGTTCCGAATTTTTTGCTTTACGTTTCCCGTTCTTTATTTTTATGCTCGTTAATAATTAACTGCAATGAATTTTTTACAATGTTTTTTTCGGCTCAGTGGGTTCATCTGGGTGGCTGCCAAAAAAAATATTCCACTAATTTGCTTGAAGTTTTTTTTTCAATTTAATTAACTGTATTATTTTATTTGACAGCGGGTACAATCCGTTCTCTATCATTGAATCAAATTTCGTGAAAAAAAAATTATACAATGTTTAATAGGTGTACATATATATGTATACATATATTTAGGTATTTAATTTTCAAGTATTTTTCGAAGTACTTAACAAATCACTGCTATCAATTCAATCAGAGTGATTCCTCTTTTGAATGGAGAAAATCAAGCGATTTCTTTTTGAATTTTAATGAACTCCTGAAAATCAATGTTTTATTACAGAAAGTGGGAGAAATATCCACCAGCTCTCTTTGAAAAATTTCGTTTGATCTTACTGAATTTGCGAAAATGTTCCAAATTGATTTGATGCATTTCATATGGAATTACTGATACGGAATCCCCAGCGATTTCCACCATTTTTTCATGTATGAATCCTGGAAATTAGGGGAGGCTGGGGCAAAACGGACTTATGGTACAAAATGAACCGGATTCTTCTTTCGGAGTGAAGACCTACACGGAAAAATCCTGAAAATTTTGGGAAGACGCTTCAATATGTCTCTATTATTGGTTACTTTTTCCAATTTTTTGCATGAAGGCTTTCACTCCAGAGAAAAATTCGATTCGTTTTGCCCCGCAGGTCCGTTTCGCCCCGTACCTTACTATCTATGATTCTCTGAATTAATAGAAAAAATGGGGTACATTAAATCAAGTAAGAAAGAGTTGTGTTCGTTGAATATTTTATTTCCAAACGGAGATAAAAAAATATATGAAGTCAACGAGATGCAAAAAGTAACACAAGCATGATGAGTTATTTATCCAATTCCTTTTTTTTCCTCTGAATAGAGGGATCCGGTGGAAGTCCCACAATATTTTCAGTGTACATGGGAGACTGAAAATATATAACAGCAGAGTGGATGGACAATTTTTTGAACGTTGTATCCAACCATTTTTTTTCCTTCACGTCTCCTCATTTTTTCCCTTTTTTAAACGAAAATCTCTTGTAGTATGAAATGAAATAGCGAGGAAGGGGGGATGGTTGAATAATGAAAAATATTTATTCACAAAACTGAAATAAATATGATCTTAGAAATATTATTCAAAAATATATTATAAAATATAATGATTATGTTCAGGAACATCTGAAAATGCAATCTTGTTATCTTTTTGAAATAATAAAATAGTCTAGTTTGAAGGAAAGGGCGTTTTATTATTTAATCAATGACAGTTGATATTTTTCGTGACAAATCCCATGTATTTTGAAATTTCTATGTATTTTGAAACTTTTCAATGAGGATATAAAATATGCTGGATAAAATGTATCATGAGTAAGATATATTATATCGACATATCGACATTATTTCCGATGCATACAAATGACAATCCATGAGATAGCTGTTTAGGATAAGATTATTCTATAATTTCATGAAAAATATGGATTTTGTAATGTATTGTGAAGAATATAGATTTTTCATATATTCAAAACAATATAAATTTTTTATATACTTCGAAAAACATACATTTTTTTACACGTGATCATTTACTGATACTCGAGAAGAGTCAAGAGAGAATGGATTCAAACATTTATATTTTAAATCCACAATACCTGATGGCTTAACGCAATTATTTTAATAACGAATGGAAAATATACAATTGTATCTTGTATTGTGTTTATTCGCGTATTAAAATTTTATTGGATTCACGCTACATGAATTAAATAGGCTTTAATTTGTGAATCGAGATTGAAGTGCAATTCACAGGATACTTCTTGCATTCCCACCCTTCACGGAATTGTGGATTTTGGATAAATATTCTAGTGACATTTATGAGTGGATTTTCACCGTAATAATTGAACCAATGAAACATTAATTGTTTATACACTTGAGACTGTATTTCATGCAAATTGATGAATTGCTTCAAATTTCGCGGAGAATCATTAGAGTTCTATCAATTTCTTCCTTTCCTTTATTGAAAAATATTCAACAAATCCTGAATATTGAAAAATCTATCTCTTTCATAACGAATAAAATATTCACGATAAAAAAAATTGAATAAATTTTTTTCATTTTTGAAAAATTTCTCAACTTTAAATTTTGTAAATGAAAACTTTCTTCGAAAATAATTAATGGATTGTTTCAATTAACTCACATCACATTTATAATTTAAAATTTATGATTGATAATAAAAGCTTCATTAATCCGTAAGTATAAAAAAATAAATAGAATGTCGGAACTAGGTCAGATTTCTTCATTTTATTGCTGCAGAAAGTTGAAAAGTTCCTCGTAACAGATTTTAGAAGAGAACTCGAAATTTTACAATTTATACTTATTTTAACTTCATTCTTTTTTTTACTCCATGTTTTCATTTCCAAAACAGGAAAAAACATATCTTTTTCAGTCCGTTGGCAACGAGTAAAAGCCCCTCTGCTGGCCAGCGACCAACAGCAATGTGGGTTAACACCGGGAGATCGTGTCCTGTAACGAGAGAAAGACTGAAACAACCCCAAGAATCGATCCCGATACATATAAATGCGACTCTACTTGACCCAAAAAATTTCCGCCAATTTTTGGCAATCCGCCGTAGTTCCAGCCATCCATTGTGAACTTCTTACCCTAAATAAAATGTGGAGAAAGAGACATAGAAAATGACCTGGGGGAATGAAAGCAGAAAACACTTATGGAATCGAGAAAAATTAACTGGTGATTCTTATTAAAGAGAAGCCCTTCTATATTCAATAATACGTATTTGAATCGAATTCGGATTGAATTCATAAACCGGAAATTCATTACATGTAGAAATGAATATATTTTCGAAAATATATTTATATATAGGGGAGACCGGGGCAAAAATGGGGTACGGGGGCATGTGCTTTGAGGTACCTCATTGCTCCCGGTGTCCCCTGTATACTACTCATGCATTATTATTTTCAATATATATCTCATTTCCAAAATTTATAGATTTGAGATAGTAGAAATTATTAGTACACAAAGTATATTTTATGTATGATTATCATATATAAAGTATATTCTATATTTTCGAATATCTCTCGTGACATATCAAAACTCTTAATCCATCACATTCAATATATTATAGATCATGTGTTCTATATATCGATGGCTAAATAACAGAATAACGTATCGCCTATGTTTATAGTTTATATACAGATATCTCATATATCTATATCCTTATATATTGAATGTTACTTACATATATCTTTCAGCCACGTCCTTTAAAAATAAGCAAAAAATTCTGATTTCAATTATAACTATATCTAATTATAACTAATTATTTCATTTCAGCTTTGGACCAAAATAATTCCGATTCTTTCCTTCGTCATGTAAAGTGACGTTGATAGCTCTTCTCATTTTTATGTAAATTGATGCCATACTGTTCTCAACTGTATCCCAGAAAGGATCAAAAACGAACAAAAAAAGAACTATAACAAGGCTATTTATTACCCTGTGTGGGCGATACACGTAACTCGATGTACCGTGATAATTCGTTATGTGCAGCAATATGGTACAGTCATTGTTCGAACGTGAAATTCCAGGGGAAAAAAGGCGGAATATTTTCAAAAAATAAAACAAGAACACTGATGGAGTTAGCTGCACGAAGTTTCGCGTAAGGGTAAATATGACAGATGCAAAACTGGGAATATCAATCGATCTGTGCAAAAGTGGATGGAGAAAGGGTAGGTACCGAGGGAGTGGGTGTTGCATCAAACGAATAGAGATATTAGCAAACGCGGTATGTAATTTTCGGGACAAATTACATAGAGATTCGATTGATATCTGGTTGGCGTACTTGGCATTTGTATTTTACGTCATTTCACGATCAATGGTGCGTACTGTTATATTAAATATCATTATGATTATGAGAACTATGCAATTATGTTATTTCAGAAGAGACTTGCTTGTAATTTGATCAAACACTTTTTGAAACTCATTTTATAATAAAGGAAGAATCTATGCAAGATATGGGGCTTTATATTTTTACTCCATATAATTCAATATATATCGAATATATATGCAACTCTTAAATATATTCACAAGAATAATAATAAGAATGGTTAACGGTTGAATGATTCATTGGCATATAATATTTGATATATCTATCAATATATATTCTATATAGGGGAGTACTTTAAAGCACATGCCCCCGGACCCCATTTTGCCCCGGTCTCCCCTATAGTTTATATTGTATAATTAATTCCCGCAATAAGAATGTAGAACTAAAAAGGTAAACCGTATCGTTCATAAATTCAATAAAAATAGTGTTAAACATTGAAAAATTGAAAATGAGCAATACCCTTCAATACATAAATCGATAAAAACTTTAATCGCGTTCATTTTGACGTTAAATATTGGATTTCATGAGCACTGTCTCAATTTCCGAGCTGAATTTTGTATTGTGAATTTAACCGCAGAAATCCATTAACGTGGAATGCTTTTTTGAAAAAAATCGATCACCCTTATTTTTCCCGAACAATTCAGGATAATTTATCTCTGTACTTTTTTCCTCTCACTACAAATGTAATACGTCCGTGAACGTTCTTTATTTTTTTTATATACATATATCTCTCATACGAATAAATTTCACAGCAATAAAATTTGTGCATAGGCCCGCTAGATACTTCGTTATTTTTCTTTTTTTTTTTTAACACGCCAGTTTCTACGTCTGCGTCTGTTTTTCACCCCTCCGAACAAAACCGTTCAGCAATATTTCACACTTTACGCTTATTGGCTGACGATATTCCATGGAGAGCGGTGAAGGACGAGAGTGAGAGAGGGCTGATGGCATTCATATATAAATATATGTTTGTTACCATGAAAATAAGCGTGCGATGGACGATGAACATGACTTTCGAGTTATTAAACTGAATAGGCTATCCTTTCCTTCAATGTCAAAACAACAATCAATTTTTGTCGCTTCGAGGAGAATATCGTAGGTTATTGGGAGATTTTTTGTCCCATCATGGGATTATTATTGAAAGGGGAGAAAAATCCACACTTGAGAGATTTTTTTTTGGTGCTATGAAAAATTAATCGTATTGATTTATTTCGCGAGTGGAAATGAATATATTTTGACAAATATATTACAGAAATTTATTGAAAAATATATATATGAAAAATATATTTAATGTCAATACAAAATATAAAGATGTCTTCAGATGAATATAATGGATTTACTCTATTCAAAAGGGGATTTTTTACGAGCGCTCTTTGTTCTGGTTTAAGTAGAAAAAATCACCCCACACAGGAGATTCCATATTTCCACGTATTTTATTGCTAATAATTCCCAGCCATTTCATATCATATGAATGCCCACAGGGCAGTGTATTACCGTGAGTTGAATATGACAAGCTCGAGTCCATCCTCCATAAAACATAGTATTAGGTTCGTTGGAAGGACTTCTCTATATTTTTTTTCCCACCATGTCTCTCTGGAGTGGCGAACGAATTTTTTTTTTTTTCATACTCTAATTTACAGCCCGTCAGGGCTACGTGCACCCCTATCACTCAAGTACTCATATAGTGGAAAATATGCATAATTCATGGTTAAAAAAAAGATGAAGCAGTAGAAGAATTTTACGATGGATACGGTTGTCTATAGATTGGTAGAACGTGAGCTTTTTGTGGAAACTCAACGTTGAATACTTATCCCTTATTTTTTTGGATGAGATGAATATTACGAATTCAATAAACAATATAGTTCATTACATAAATTAAAAAAAATATCTATATACATATATATTTGAATCCAGGGAAAAATATAGTATCGTCACCTTAGAGTCAAAGTGACGTATGTGTTACCTTTATAGACAGCACTTATGATGATCTGTCTCTAAGGCCACAATATATTCTTTTTTGACTTGAAATATATATACATGCCTATATTTAAATATATAAATACATATAATATATTATATGCATTCATATATCTCTGCAAACGAGATCATAGAATTCAAGAATATCAGATTCATGTAAGCTATCTTCCTTCACTGCATTGAAAGCTGAGGGCTTTTTCTCTAAACGTGTGATTGTAAGATTAATGACAATAATATCAAGATAGTGAATTGGAATTCAGTATGAAATCGATCGCTGTATGGAATAAGTTAAAAGTAGGAAGAGAGAATAAATAGATGGAAAAAAGATGAAGAATCACATTCGGAATGATATTACATATTTATAATATTATTTAATAACAATTTATTATGGTGAACATTGTTTTAATATCGGTAAGATGTTACGAAATCAGAATAATTAGAATATTCATGATAACTTCGAAAAAAAGTAGATCATTTGGGCTTGCTACTCCAATTTTCTTAAATATGCATATTGCAAATATAATTAAATATACAACAATATACTACCAAAAAAAATGTGTAAAAATTATGAAAATGGTCTGACATGTGCTAATAATCATTTACAAATATTTTCGTAAAATCCTTCAATGTATAAAAAATTATAACTTCAAAATTTGGTCGAATTGTCTCAATTATCAAGAAAATTTAATTTCTTCAACTATTTATTCGAAATTAAATTCGTTTTTTTGCGCAGAAGTTACAAACTATCTACTTCAAGTTTCTGCGGGTATAAACTTTCCCAACTCTCTCTCACTCTCTGTCCAGCCGTCGTAGTGGCGCCTAGGTGTCGTTAGGGTCAATGAAATTTCCCGTTTCAAACCACCCGAGCTCCAGCCAGCATTCAGCCCCGGGGTGGAGCTGCGGTGGTAGAGAGAAGTAAGAATACGTCACCGAAGAAGTGGCACGAGTCGATATCTCTCTCTTTCCCTTACCAGCTCATCCTCCCACGCTATGTCCCATCATCCCTTCACTCCTACCCATTCTTCTCTCCCCCCCCCCCCCCTCCTCTCTCCAAAGCAAGAACATGAAGGCACCTCACTTCGTAAACAACGACAGTTCTGTCTCGTTCTACTCATTTTCTATCTCCATCGACAAGATGCTGGCGATGAACCGTGTACCAACGATAAAACGAGCTACGGTACTACAATGCTCTGTTGATAATTGCTTGCCTCTTCTTTGTCTCTGTCAGATTCTATAGATGCTGTAAAACAACTCAATGGAATGATTAATCTCGTAACTGAGAGATCTCTAATTAATTAAATTTATTGAGATGTTTAATCTCACATTCACAGCAGTGAATAATGTAATTTTTAATTAAATATTTGAAAGAGTTTTCTCTTTTCGGTGGATGAGAAGAAATGGAGAAGAAGCTTTACATTTTGTGAAGAGATTTTTCTTTGTTTTATGCTGTGTTATCGAGATTTGCTTTGTTTGAAGTGTTGGAAGGTTTGTTGAGATTGATGAGATGAGATTGAGTTCATGTTTCAGTGGAAGTGTTCTTCTCGAGGGGATGAGAATGTTGTAGGGGAGGGGGAATTTTCGAAAATGGAATGAATTTTTTTAGAAGTCATTTTCTGGGAATATATCGGAAATTAAGCGAGATAGATCGATTTTGCTTTAATTATGTTTTTAGACCTCTAGAAGAAAGTCAGAATAAAATTGTCCCATCTCGCTTAGTTTCCAGGATATTTCTCAAAAACGACAAAACAAAGTGATCCATAGCAACTGATGGAGATGTGCCTTTTTTGCATTGATCCTTTTTTGTCACTCTTGAAATTCTCTGCAAAAAACAAAGGGAGTGAAATGGCCGTATCTTGCTCACTTTTCGAGATATCTCCAAAAAAATAATAACAAAAATAGTGGACGTATCCGATTCTATCCCTTCAGTACTTATTCTTGACTAGAAATCTTTCTTATAGCTCTTAAGATTTCCTCCAAAAGAAGGATGAAAGCAAAATCGCTCCATCTCGCTTAAGTTTCGAGACATTTCTCCAAGGAAGGATAGCCTAATGAATCAACTTATCCTGATTCACCTCTTCACTTCTGGATTCTCTATGCAATATCTTGAAAATTCAACAAGATAATGCAATTTTATTCCTCCCTTTTTTGTAGCTCAAAATTTTCTATAAGGAAGGTTAAGAGTGAAATGGCCTCGACCCGCTTAGTTTTGAAAATATTGTTCAAATTTTTTTTTTTTTATTGATTCGTTCTGTTTCACCTCTTTAATACTGATTTCCATTTTATTTAGTTTCATACTATCTTATTTATCACGCATATGTTTGGATACATCAAACCAGAAAACAGTGATTTGTATACCCAAGTTAATTGGGTCTGCGATATCAAACTGGGGTTGAACAAAGTTACTGCTGCAAAATCCAGGCGCATATACAAAAGGGGGAGTCACGGTAGATTTTGCCTGCGGGGGCTCAAACGTGAAAGGTGAAGGTCCGCAGAGTATTCGAAACAGACTGGGCCCCTCAACTCTTCCTCCTCCCTCTCCTTTCTCCTCTTCCAATTCCAGTATGAGTAAATCGAGCGCGTAATTCAGGCAAAAGTGAGACTGCAGGCCACTACAAATACTCTCTATCACGAACACACTGAGACGCATACACACGAAGAATATAATTTGACGCATCAATCTGTGGTCGAGGGTGTGGTACCCCACTTGCCTCCCTTTCTTCCCCCTCTCTGCTACTTTTTACCTTGACACAACCCCATACCTTTTCCACTTGAAAATTAACGAGGTGGTTGAATCTCCACCGGAAACGATAGTTATCGACTAAGATTAACATTTTATTTTTTTTATTCTTTCAACTTTTATGTGTTGGTAAGAATGAATGGAAATTCTAGTGGTAAAATCATACGTATTCTTGCAGTTAATTGACGTGGAAGAATATTGCAAGCAACAAATTAGTTATTCTATTAATTAAGTGATTTTTTTTGAACTATTTATTCATAATTTAGTAGTGGAGCGGTTGAATTGGAAAGGTCATTTTTGCAAAATTTCTTCGTCATTCACGAGCGGTTTCCTAAATTCTAAAATAAAATCAAAATATAAAGTACAAAAACTCTTGCTCTTTATAGATAAAACCATGAATTACAATAGCATTATGTCATCAATATCTCAATATTGAATAAAAGAAACCTGAATATCTCTCTTTCTATCATCTCATCGCTTTAGAACTAAAGCGGTGTAAGTGGTATGCTTATACATAGCACTCACGCCTTTTTGATTTTAAGGAGGAACTGCAGAAAGTGACCCAAAACAAAGGAAATGTGTCAGAGTCCTGAAAATTTCTAAATAAGTTCACTGGGTGATTAAAAATATTTACTAATTTTCTGGAATCGAGTGACCGTAGAATAAGGGAGAAAATAAATACCAAAGTTGAACTTTTTACATGAGGTTATATGGGTGATGGGTAATTGTAGCACAATTACGTTATTACCGACTGATCGGATATGTAGAATTTTCATGAAATTGACCGACCGCCTATATAACCCTATGTAAAAAGTTTAACTTTGATATTTATTTTCTCCCTTATTCTACGGTCACTCAATTCCAAAAAATTAGTACATATTTTTAATCACCCAATGAACTTATTTAGAAATTGTCAGGACTCTGACACATTTACTTTGTTTTGGGTCACTTGCTGCAGTTCCTCCTTAAGCTTATGATATAATCATTGGTTATTTTTCTATTACCTATTGAGAATAATAAGTTTTATTTATTTTATTTTAAGAAAAAAATCAACCATGCTAAGTAAACAAAAAAAAAAGCTGAAATTGAGACGTGTTCATCTCTGGGAAATGGTAATTATTATTGTATCCATGTTGAAGAAACGATAATTCATTTTCAATTTTTTTTTCATGTTGATCGTGATTTTCTTCCGTCCTACACACGCTTCCTCCTACCACCTTGACGATCTAGTGCCTGGGAAAACCACTTGGAAAGATCTGACTGGAGTTTTTTCTCATCAAAATTGGCGCCTAACCGTTCCGCAATAGCATCTAAGTAGAGAATGTAAATAATACAAATGTGGGTATTTTTCAAAATTACTTAAAAATCAATTTTATCACTTACATTTTAGTATGCTCCACATGGTAGTATTGATGAAACTTCTTTTTCCTACTCCTTTAGTCACTCGACCATAAGCAGTGTAGAGCAATTGAACTTCTCCGGATAACATACTGGATAAAACATTTGTCACACAATCTTTTGTATTTTCCAGGAGGAACATCTTCAGTCTAAAAAATTCAGCTGAAAGAGAAAGGTGGTCTCAGAGTTCTTCAATTGTGTATGGGAACTGTTCTGATTAAAGGAGTATCCCAGCGGACTCGAGTACAATTAACCCTTAACTTTTTTGACGCCGTATTGAAGATGACATTTTTTTTACATTCTTCTAAATTTTTTCCTAATTCTTGTCCGTGTAATTTATGAGATATGAATCAATAAAGTTACTGAAAATACCGGTTGTTGGGATGAGACGTCCTAAATGGGACAAAAGCGACGAAATTACTGAAAAAACCACACAGTCGACCCATTATTTAGGAACTATTGACGAAGAAAACAGTATTTTAACTAATTAATAGAAGAAGAAAATATTCAATTCTTCGTATAGTTATTAAAAAACTTCAATTGAAAGGTAGTCATAACTATTCGCCTCTCTTTCTATCCCATGCATGTGATAGGGGATTAGAAATGTAATAAAAATTCAAGACACGAAAAGAAAATTATTTTTCCAAGCTGAAAATATGACTTTCAAATAGTTTAATTGCTTCCTCGTGTGAATTGAAGCGAGTTCTCCCGAATTATCAGCAATTAATTGGGAATTAACTTACAAATTCTTTTTTTTCTGTTCTATCGACTGTACCCTGGGATACTACCTCAAAGAGCTATGTAATTTATCACCAGAGTATGAATGTCAATCCATTTTTCTCTGTGTAGAATGAATATTCTAGAAAAAGCGAATTCTTACATGCTTCATGACAATGTTACACAGCCTGTGAGAATTTGTTTGTTCTAAAATATTATTCTACACAGAAAACAATTAGGTTAAAATCCTTATTCTGAAGATAAGTTATATGGCCACTTAAGGAACTGAGATTTGATATAAAAATTACCAGTGCTGCTCTCTCTTCCTCATTTTCCTCTAAAAAAGTTTCATACTGCAGGAACTCTTCCAATATCTTGACTGGTATTATCAGACGTAATTTCTCTTGGAGTTCAATCAAATTGGGACGTTGAACAAGAGCTGCAGGTGCTGGAGCTATCATGTTCTTTATTTCTTCCGTGTATCTTCTTAAATCAACTCGAATACTTCTAATAGCTATCTCCACTTCAGCTTTCACAGTTTTCCCGATCAATTCCACAATCTCAGATGTCCATTGCTTGCTGGCTTCTGATGGAATAATTGGAATCTTCACATTATCATTTTGAGGCTTTTTTGATTTATCCATTGTTGTTTTACGACCTCGACTTTTTCTTTTATCTCCATTTTTTTTATCAAAACATTGAGGGGAGGTCAGAATATTCGCGAACTTGAGAGATTTTCGTAACAACTGACTGTTCTCTTTATTTTCATCTGAACTTTCAGTGGAACTCGAGATATCCGAGGAAGAAGTAGAAATTAACGATGATTTTCCAGGGTTCATGTCCTTCAATCCACGTAACATCTCCGCTGGTCTTCGTTTGATAGGCCTGAACATTGCATCATCACCACTAGAATCTTTACTAGAATCGTCACTCATTCGTCGTTTTTGAGAACATTCAGCTCTAGTCTTTTGTCTGAGAGAATTGAAATTAATGTTTCTGTTGACATTTTTACATTCCTGCGTTGATTTCGGCCTATGGAGTGCATTTCGTTTCTGGAGAGACAGTTCCTCCTCTCGGTCAGGGCTAATCATGCACGCGGACTTTCGTACATACTTGTATTGAACTCGACCTTTTTCCGAAGACTCTGCAGAATGGAGAAAAACATATGAATAATGGAGTGATGCATCGAGATACGAAAATTCAATGCTGCAATAATTTTTTTGAAAGGATTTTAAAAGTGATAAAAATTAATGAATTGTTTTTTTAAGAATACCTCGGAAACTAAACGAGATATGGCAATTTTGCTTGTATACTATTCTCGAGCTCTTAAAATTCTCTACAAAAAGAATCGGCATAAAATTGCCCTCTCTCGTTTAGTTTCCGGGACACACTAAAATAATCGTTAGCAAGAAAGTATCAATTCATCTAATTTGCGACAGAATGTCCATTTTTTATTGGTTTTCTCGCAGATATCTCGGAAACGAAGAGAGAAAGAGCAATTTTTTTTTCGGAGAAAATTTTAAAGGCTGCAAAAAAAGATTCGAGCAAAATCGCTCTATCTCGCTTAGTTTCCACAATATTAGAAGAATGAACTTATCCAACTCAAGACAAAATGTCTATTTTTTTTGCAAATATCCCGACAACTCAGCGAGATAAAGCGATTTTGCCTCAACTCTTTTTTGTAGAGAATTGTATCAAGAGATGCAATTTCATAGAATGAAAACGGAAGCGTTCTATCTCGCTTAGTTTCCGAGATATTCTTGGAACAAACGACTTATTCTGTTCAACTTCTTCACTACTGATTTATTTCCAAATATTTTGTCATGTACTGGTTTTGTATGATGAATTTTTACAGAAAATGGGTCAATATTTTTTAGTAAATGTGCATGAATTCACATGCATTGAGATATAAATTTCAGTTTTCTCATGAATAGATGAGAAAAATTTTATCTCTATTTTTTTCTTCCAATCAAAATAATCAAATTCACCCATAATCATTTTACCATTTTTCCCACCAGGCTTATCTCCCAGGATACGAGAATTCGCAGCGTGCAATAACGTTTCTGCATTGCTAATCTTTTCTGCTTTACGCATCGCTCGATATTTTTTAACCCTTTGATAACTTGTTGAACTCATTTTTGAGAAATTAACAATGTTTATTCTGTTTCTTTTCACACAATGTCTTCGCCCATATGGCTCTAGAATATTACGATACCACCTTGAAGACAGAATATAACCTGAGATGAGAAGCGCCACCGAAAATGGCGCGAACTTCAAACCGTATGTAACAGAGCACAAGTATCGAAACGCGTATTGACTATTCAAATTTATATTTTTTAGTATTAAATCGAAATTAGAGGAGCATTGGTTCAATTTTTTCTTTTATTTATTTAACATTGGTTCAATGATATTGAAGTTAGTACATATTTGACATTTTTTTTGATTGAATTAAAAAAATTCTTATGAAGAATAATACGTCCCTTTCATTTTAAAATTAGTAGTTATGCCACTTTGTTATTTTAATTTTCAATTATCCAAATAATGTTCCAGAGACCATGAGAAACATTTTGGAGAGATAAGTGAACATCCGCCCTTTTCACACCAGAATTTCGTATTTTTAGCTCCTACGTCCCTTTAACTCTAAGGTGACGATATTTAAAAAATTCATCCAAATTGGTCCATTTTAGCATGATCTGGCCTACAGTTCTCGAAACAACATTGGATAGTCTCTAAAAATGAGAGAAAATAGGCATGAAAGGGTGGATCCCTTCAGTTTCTGAAACATTCATCACAAAATGATGAGTTTCTCCAGAAGATTATGGATATCTCGTTATTTCGTGATAAAATGCCAATACATAAAACAAAGTCAATGAAAATAAATGTCGGATCGTAAAATGACCATAAAAGTTATTTCAAACGATAATATTTCATCTTCAATTAATAACAACGTCTCACTCAAGTGCTTTCATCCCCCATCCCCCTCTCTGTATAACCAGCAAACAATTCACAAGACACGACATCACGCAAAACCCAATTAATCGTATCAAGATCGATGCCTCTAACGAGGAAGTGAAATGGTATAAGTCGAATCGAAAACACGAAAAGCAAATAATCCCCCCAGGAATACGTTTGTCGTGCCATTATTGCATGCAACAGAGGGTCTTTTGTCAGACTCGGTAGAATCCGTTGCATGCATTATTTCGCTCGTTAAATCTGGTGAAAAGTGAGGAACTGGGTTATTCAGGAAGGAAAAAAAAGGAATGTCGAGGCATTTTAGAAGTGAAGAGGTGAAACAGGAAAACTTGATTTTTTTAGTGTTTTTATTTTGCCGAATATCGTGGAAACTAAACGAGATGAGATCATTTTCTTTCAACAATTTTTTGTGAAGAAATGTTGAACAACCGTTTTATCGGAAAACAAGTGACCGTGAATAAATTTGTCCTATGTTATCTTTTCACTACTACCTAATTCCACCAATTTTACATGAAATTCAAGACTTTTGGGGAGCTTACATTATTCTGACGAGTTTTTCGGAAATTAGTAAGGGTCGACCGGTTTCGATTGTACCACTGGACTAGAGAAGTTGTCGGCAGCAAGAAGGATTGCAAAACCCTTTCAAGCTGATTACTTCTCTAATAAATTGAAATATTGATTGTTCCATGAAAATGACGTTTCCTTCGAGTTCTTTAATCTGGAAAATCACTTAATATGGACATAGTAATGTTAAACGTCCAAAGATGTTAGTGCTTTAGAGTAAAAAGGGTGTAAGGGCTTTTCTTCACGATTTCTTGCAATGAAGAAAGGGTTTTTTCCACTCAAATTATTTTTCCATCTCTTCGGTATTTCTTTTGTATTCTCTTATATCGTTGCCTTAGAGTTAAAGGGGCGTGAGTGCCAAAAACACGAAATTCTGGTGTGAAAGGGGCGTATGTCCACTTATCCCTCCCAAATGTTCTTCATGGCCTCTGGAACATTATTTGGATAGTTGAAAATTAAAAGAACAACGTGGCATAACTACCAATTTTAAAATGAAAGGGACGTATCTCCACACTTACGCCCCTCCGTTATTTTATTTTTAAACGCTGTATAATTTGTAAAGTTAAAGGGAGAAGGACGTATCTCTGCACTTACGCTTGTTGTTTTCGTAATTGTTTTATCTCATGAGAATATTTGGAGTCACGCCCTTTTGTTTTTAGGATTTTTTATCTAAATTTTGGCATATACGCCCCTTTGTTATTAGTCAGTGATACTTACGCCTACATGATATTATTTTTTATTATTTTATTAATATTGCATAAAAGGCCTTGGAAGGCCTATTGGAGCAATAATAGTGGAGATACGTGTTTTTGTTACTTTGAAGAAAAAAATCGTGAAAAATGGCATTTATGCCCCTTCAACTCTAAAGCAACGACATGGAAAAGACGTAAGTCCAAGTTATTGATATCAAGAAGGCGTAACTCTATTACATCCGCCTCTTTGTTATTAACTTTTTCTGCTTCATAAGACATGAAAGTAATTACTGTAGATCTCCAACTGTGGGGCAGAAGATGGGAATAGAAAAATGCCAATAGCATAAGTTCAATAGTTTATTATTATTATAATTTTTATTATTATCATGTCGTCAATTATACTGTAGCACAATGAAATTATCCGTATTCCTGCGAAAAAAGCACTCTTATGTAAATATTGAATTTAAATGGTATCATAAAATTAGTTAGCTTTCCAGTGATCATTATCAATAATCCTTCAACTTAGATGACTGATCATGGTATAACAGTCTGATTCATCCATATATTACATTTCTTCACCGGATTCATTGGACTGTTTATTGAGCAATTGAAGGTTCTAGCAAATGCTAAACTATTAGATAGTGGAGCAATTACTCGTAAATCATTTGGAGCGTGTGCGTCATGTACAGCGAAGTTTTTCGTAAAAATTGCTGAATTCCTTGCGGTACACCATCTCTACAAAGAATGATGATGATTTAAAATTTGGAAAATTTCTTCTCCATTGGACGGCAATCGCCTGAATCAACTATTGAAATATGCTTTGCCGAGAAAGTAGAAAATAATTCACTGCACAAACCTGGGCGTAAGATATGAAGTACATTTGTTCATCGGTAAATGTGTCAAATCCAGGAAGTTTCAACTCTCCATTGAGCATTTTCCGATCTTTAACGTTTTTGTAAGCATCGAATGCTGTTTCAACTCCAATCCAATCTGCTAGATTGTCATTGAGTGTCCATTCTGCTTTGGTTTTGTTGTACTTGTTTACCGAATCAAAGTTTTCTGGACGGCCTTTGAAGTACTTATTAAATTCTTCAATGAAACATCGAGCACGTTCTGTGTGGATTTTGCGTACATTTTTATCGAATAATTCCTCTGTTGGATCAGCTCCGAAATGAATGCCTGGAGAATGTGATTTTTTAGGACAATCATCTCTACTATATTTATTTCAAATACAACTTAATTTACCAGCACTGTCGAAACTGTGGCCTAGTTCGTGAGCAATAAGGGAACCGACGGTGCCGTATTTAACATAACTGAAAATCAATCAATTGAGAAATGTATTCTTCATCACTATATTATCATGAAATTGAAAGAAAATCCTCAGCATTACTCACTCTGGTAGTCCTCCATCAAATAAAGGAGGCTGGAAGGTAGCTGCGGGAATAGCTAGAAATAATACATGAGATGAAATTTTCTGTGTAAAATTGTTTCAAAATTCATAATATCCATATAATCTTTCGTCATATACTTATGATACTGTAAAGCGTAGAATGTATGCCATTTGTATGTAGGATATTGCCAATCCATCTGTGAAAAAATATCATCTTGATGGAATATATTTTACATGACCTTACTATTTTGTTGAACTTTTCTTACTTCTCCTGTTCTGTAGATCGTCCCCAACGATGAATAGCCTTTATCCATTTGAGTTTTTCCAATTTCAGAATACTTTCGAAATAACTATTACCAATTGTTAGCTACATGCGAATAAATTTTTCATATTTATTATCATAACAATTTGAATGATAATTATTTTATCACATGTGTAATGATATTTTTACATACGTTTCGATAGTAATCGACGAGAGCTGTATCATTGTCGTACCAGTCAGGGTATCCAGACAAAACTGTAAAATTACTCAGTTTCTCTATTGCTGCTTTTTGTGCTTCAACTTCTAACCAATCGGAATGTTCTATTTGGAGCTTCAATGATGCCTTGAGATTCCGTATCATTTCATCAACCTAGAACAATATTAAATCAAATTCAACCTCTTTTATCGATGAGTAACCATGATTGTGTATTTTATTTCGATTTACCGCTGCCTTGGAATTTTTCGGATAATATCTTCGGGCGAATAGATACGAAGCTGCATGATTCGTTTCGATTTGGGACACACAATTGAGCCAACTGTGACAGAGTTATGACAAAATAATTAGTCTTCTCCTTCCTTCTCATTTTATCATGATATAATGACAAAACAAACCTTGGGCTCTTCTCCTGAAGACCAAAATCATTTTTCGAGTTTTCAAACAATATTTCATTCACTTTCTCAGTTGTATACCATAGCATTTTACTCAGAAAATTCCACTGAATATAATTGACTGAAAATAATTGATTGATCAATGAAAATCTTGTAGCTGAATTCAAATTAAATAGTTTACAATAAATACTTAATTTATTGGTTTCACAATGGAAATATTGGGAATGTAAAAAATTGATTTTCAATACCAATAGTTCGTTCGTCAGTTGATTCCAAAATCTTCACTAATTGCGAAAAATATTCCATACTCTTAATATTGTAAATAACATCGTCGCTCATCGGAAGATTTGTGATATCGTATAAGTTTTGAAGAATCCTTTCCCAATCAATCTAAATTAATGAAAAACAATAATCCAGTATGAAATTTCAAATAGCATATTGATATAATCAACGAATAGTGATGGAATATGTCAACTTAAACTCAAATATCATTTACATTTGTATTTCCTAGAATGAAATTTTTGTAATTGATAATTTCATTTTTAACGCTTGGCGGCCGTACCTCAGCCAGGCCACATAGCAGCGGCATGGGATAACTCATTACCCATGCTGAAAAGCTAGTTATCCAAGATATATAGGTGTTTTAAGACTTCTAACAAATTGTTTCACGCTGGTTGGAGAGTTCTTCAACATTCCTAATGATTTTTATTGGTCAATTTATAGATGGCGTTCTAAAAATTGGTCATACATTTGACCGGTTTTTCGGCTTTCCATGTAAGAGAGTCACTTCTCACACTTGTCCACTACCGGGGGATGTTATTTGCATCAATTTGAAAGATTTTAGACCCCTCATTGCACTTTTTCTGGGCCGGGAGTAACTAGTTGCCCTGTGTGGCCACTAAGGGTTAAATCTTCTAATTCATGAATTAGCTCAGAAGGAAATGATGGCGTCAGTACTTATAATTAAAATGCTCTGAGTGGAAATGAAAATTACTTGGAAAAACTTCATTAAACGTAAAAAAGAAAAAAAATTAAAAAATACTTGGACAACACTAAAAAATGCCGTAATAGTGAAAAAAAGGAAATGATTTTTTTCTACCTCACTTAACTCTTTTTTTTCTATCTTTTTTGATTTTTTTTTTCGTTTTTAGATTCTTTCTCAATTCATGTTCATTCATAGAAGACCATCACAAGTAACTCCACCAGTTCCTTCTGAATTGATTCCTGAGTAAGAAAGTTCAGAAAAAAATCGTTGATTGCCAAAATTTAATACAAAAAACTGTGAATGTAAATTAAATTTGTGTTAAATTGACATTCTATCATCCTTTGTTAATTCTGATAACCAAGTTTTCAGCTATGGGAGCCGATACTTTCAGTTGCACCAAGTTCTGGGCCCCAATAATTACCTTTCCTCGTGGAGAAGTCAATGTAATATTAAGATTCCACCATTGCACAAAACCATAGATATTTTTCGCGAAAATGGACATTCCACCTTTTTTTGGCATCTGGAAAGAAGACAAAAAAATACAGAATTATTGCTTTCAGATTGATGAAATTCATAAAAGAGATGGTGGTAATGGATTTAAGGAGTGTAATTGTGTATGGATGCACTTGAAAAATTTTTATCTACCATTTGATTACGTTAATTCAACTGTGCCCTGATCAAACATTGAAGTGAGTTTATCAGCTGTTTTTCTAGTCATCAAAAGAAAAAAAACTCAAGAGCTCATAAATACCTTGTAAAGGGATTCTTCAAATTTTATAAGATCATCGATATCTCTTTCTAATTTTTCATCAGAAACATTTGCTTTGTTCTGTTGAATAAATAATTGAGCAATGTTTCTGATAACAGAACGATAGACAGCTATGCCATCCCTGGTATAATTTCGTTCAAACATATCACCTCTTCGTCTCAGAGGAAGTTCCAGATCGATAAACTGGAATCAAAATAGAAATAAGTTGATATTATTTTGAGTAGCCATTAAAAATTTACCTCCAGTTCAATATGTTTCGACGGAATGCCAGGAACATCCACAGTGAAGAATGCGTAAAGGCCGATCAAATTTGCATAGTAGTGATCCACTTCTTGCCATGTTAACGAATCATTGTTCCAAGTATCACTACTCATGGTCATTGGCCATCCTTTCGTTTCCCGTAATATCGCCTCAATTTTTTGGAGTCCCTCAAACTCCCGAGTCTCTACAATAAAAGAGATAATGAGAATTAAATAATTAATTAATAACTCCTAATTTCGCATATTAACCATTATCCATGCACAATTTATAGAACTTTTTCACATGTTGAATAGGTAAAATATCTTCTGGAGTTGATTCAGTCTCGAGCTCCCCTGAATATCCAAAATATTAGTATAATTAGTGATTATAATAATAAAAGGCATAAAGAGAAAAAAGATCAATACTAGTAGATATTCCTGGCTATGGAGCTGGAATATCCTTCAAAATTTTCTAATAGTTTGAGAACAATAATTTTCTAAATTTTTCTTTTCAAAATGAAGACTTTCACGAAGAAAGGGGAAAGAATCAGCCCACAATACAGGCATCTCAAGGCAGCTTTATAATTGCGCCTGATCTTCATTCAAAGAATGAAAAGACTTCTTTCATTATCGAATTGAGATTTTTCTTTCAAAATTGAATACTTTATTACTTTTTAGTCGAGTACTAGCAAGTAAATCGAATCGTCCAGTTGCATCCCATGTGATCTGATATTTTGGAGTTGGATTATTCAATTCCCAATTGCCACATGAGAATTGATAGAAATCATCACAAGGATCGACTGTTCGGTTCATCGATTCAGCAAATGCCTTAGCCACTTCAAGACACATTTCCGTATCACAAATATCACTCTCTTCCACTATTTGTGTTTTATTCGTATTCCCGTAATTTTCAGATACCCCTAATCTACCCGGGAAAAGCAGCCAAACTGCAAGCGACATCTTTGCAAGGAATTTCAATTTTAAATACATTGTATATTCCCGTAACTGCGATTTGACGAAGAAAATACTGGGAATAATAAGAAATCCAGTAGAATCGGAATAATTGAGCTTCGTCTTCTCTCAACAATCACCAATTTTTGAGGCTATCACGGCGTGTACGAAGGCTTAAATAGTCGAATCGTTATCAGACTAGATAAACTGGGGGAAGACGTAAAGTTTTAACATATCAGGCTAAAACAATACACTGAGAGAATTTTTCGAACTGTGGAACTGATAAAAATATAGTCGGCAAGACCATGACTATGAAATATATTAACAGCAAATAAGTTTTTATCAAGTACAGCAATCAGATAGTACACGTAACTATAATGTAGCTAATTTAGCTAAAATTCTAGGTGCGATTATCAATTTGGAACAGTTGATTTTCACTTTCAAGAGATAGTCATGCTAGTAGGAATAAATCCCCTCAGTGTACCTGATGAGACAACCAACAGTGCTCCACTTGCTCAAAGTCGTCCTTTACTCATAAAAAATGGAATAGAGAAGTGATTGTATGGCCCATTGAACTCCATAATTGAGAAATATTTTGAATAAGAAATAATCCGATGAAAGAGGAAAAAAAATTTGATATAATTTTTGAGGTTGGTCGTCATGCTCTGGTCTCCCCTATACTCTATTCCAAGTGCTATTTTACTTCATTATTTTAAATTGTGCATATTTCATTTCCCATTATTATATTTCCACGTCGATAGCTGAAATTTTTTTCTAGTTCGTGAGATACGTGTAATTTTTTCTGTGATTATTTCTAGAGTGTGGATTTGAAAAGAATATCAGGAATCCTTTCCACGTGGGTCACGAATTGGAAATGAATTCAAAAATGAAATCATAATATTTTATGAGGGTTGTAGAAAAAGAATTTTTCAACTACTCGACCCCCGGATGTATTTGAGAGCATTCCAATCATGAGATCGTTACCAATGAGAAATAAAATATCAAAAAATGAACTATCCCCTCAGGTACGGACCCTCAGCGAACCAAACTGTCCTAGCGGCCGGGCGCCTTTGACGTGTGAAATCAGAAGTTTGAAAAAAAAACAAACTCCTCAAAAATTAATTAGTTAAAATCGAATTAATTTTTTTTGAGAGGCTGCACATTAAACTTGAATTATCCACCTACACGAATCATTTTGCAAAATCTAAAAATCTTGAAAATTGTGAGACATATTGAAATTTTTATACGTTGTGAGGATCTCTATGACATAGAGACCCCGGCCGGTGGGACAGGCACGAGGGTTCATATGCGTATATGGACCCCGTACTTGAGGGGCTAATTCATTTTTTCTTAATTTTGTAAAAATAGAATGAAGATAGCGATGACAATGTTTGTAAATTTACAAGATAATGACTACAATTATTCAAACTTAGCTGATTATCTCAATTTTCATCAACTCATTTAATTAATAATCAAACGTATTCAAAAGTGAATTTCGAGAATTTTTATATCTCAAGTCATTATGATTGTGCATATTTTATTCCACATCATTACATTCTCGCATCGAAGGTGTGAGTTCATTTCTAGCTCGTGAGACACGTGTATTTTTTTCAGTGATTATTACTAGAGTTCCTAGAGTGTGAATTCGAAACAAATATCAGCAGTTTTTCCACATGAATCACGAATCCGAAATGAAATGAAAAATAAGATCATAATATTTTATTAGTGTTGCAGAAAAAAAAACTTTTCAACTGCGCAATCCGTGGATATCCAAATTATTTTGATTGTGCATACTTTGTACATATTTTATTCCATATCATTGTATTTTTACATCAAAGGTGTGAATTCATTTCTAATTCGTAAGAAACATGTATTTTTTCCTGTGATTATTACTAGAGTTTTTAGAGTGTCGATTCGAAAAAAAATATCAGGAGTCTCTTCCACGTGGATCACGAATTGAAAATAAAATAAAACATAAAATTGTAAATCTTTATTAGTGTTGTGAAAATTTTTTTGTTTTACTGCTCAACACATGGATACATTTAAGAGCATCCAATCATGAAACCGTTACAAATAATTAAAATAAAATGAAATAATGAAGCAATTAGTTTTTTTGAAATTAGGATATTTCCGAAAATTAGAGTGAATATGGTAATTCCAAGTTTTAGAAATTTACCAAACAATATAGAATTCTTCAAATTTAGTCAGTATGCTTCGAAGCATACTGACTAAATTTGAAGAATTCTGCCCAATATAATAAAATGGAGCGAAATCGCCCTACCTTGCTCATTGTCCGAGATATTTTCAAAAAACAGATGTTAAAAAAACAGACTCATCTCAATAAATTTATTCTATTTTTCTTCTTCCTCTTTTTGACGAATATCTCAAAAAATCATCTACATAGGGCGATTTTGTTTTGATTTTGTTGGTGAAGAATTTGAAGAGCTATGAAAATGTTTCAGACTTTTGCTATCTGGGTCGTATTTAATTTACTACCCTAAAATCAACAAGAAGCAAATAAACACAACGTTTGTTTGTGTGAATCCAAAATAATTACGTTCAGTTTACATTCAATATGCATTTCGCTATGTTTCCAGGGTCCTTTTGTTACGAACCAATGCAATTTACCTTCACATCCATTTTCTCTAGTATTCCATTTTATTCACTTGTACAATCTCGTTTGAAGGTTGATTTAATTTGCACTCCCTATTCAGAGAATTCTCCAGCTCTCCTTTGATTTTCAATGATGTTTCTCAGGGAATACAGTTGTAAATTGAATTCGAATATTTTTCCGAGTCTTTTTTTATCATCTGGGAATTGCCGAAGTAGTCACATGAGGTCAAAGGGGGAAGGGCACCGAAAGTGAGGTTAGAAGTATATGTATAATTTTTCGTGGGCAGCATTCATTACGAATGAAACGAATAATATCATGGAAAAACGTGTCTTCCCATATCATTTCATTTTTAACGATGTAGATTATTTGGTGGAGAAACGAGGGCTCATATGCACCCTGCCCTCTTCTATGGGCCTCATGTATATTCCATTTGTAGTCACACGCACCCCATAAAACGAAAACAAGTATCCCCCACCACGCATTTACCACAGCAATAGACTGTCACGGGTTCTCTCCCTTTATACATTAATGTTATAACGAGAAAGGCAATTTGATGGCGGTCTCCACGTTTTACGAGAAATTGAGATGTATCCGGATGGTTTTCAATGTTTGAACATAGAATTGAAAAAGAATGCGCAAGGAGAATATTATATGATATTATATTATAGTAAATGCCATGGAGCACTTTATTACTGAAGTGTCGATATATAAGTACAAAGAATAATATTAGATCAAACGTAAATTTTCAATTATAACATTGGAGAAGCCAGGAAGCTCAATATTTTATAGACAACCGCTTTTATCGAATTTTTGCATTTTTAATGTAGTTACTCCAACTAATTTGATAATTGACAGGATATTTTTACCCCGTGCATGTCAACTACAAAAAGTAAACAAAAACGTATCTAAAGTGAGTTCCAATAGTTGAGGATCGTGCATTAATGATAGATCACATCGATTCTATATAATTTGAGCGATATCCAGTGCACTTGCATGTTCAAAAATTCATAAGTCTTTTTCCTGTCTTTCCCGTCATAATTCCAGAATATCTGTCATGTCATGAAACTCCGGATGTATTCTGTACTATGAACAATTTTTTATAAATACAGTTTTATTTGAAAAATGAAATGCGGGTCACATCAAATTCTCGAAAATGATAGACTCTATTAAAAAAAGCCTGTGAGGTAAAATTGACCAAATTTTCAAAGTCCAAACACTGTCTGAAAGATATTTAACAATTTTCTGAAGATTCCCCAACATCTCTACATTGCTGCCTAATTTTCAGATTTTTCCATAAACTATTTCATCCCAAAAAATTTCTCATTCATTCCTATGTGAGTTTTCAATACAATCCATGCTGCCCCACTCTCCCAAATTTTTGAAGTATTCCCAATGTAAATATTGTCCTCTGGTGGATGGAATATTCATTCAGCCCTTCTGGATAACTTAAAAACACTTTTTCCAGAGGATTTGTGAGTTCTTTGAGCGTCAGGCATAAAACCACCTGTGTTATGCATTCTTAAAATCTTTTTTTTTTTTCTGGTTTTCATCGTTCTCCATTGTCTTCCTGCGCCATAATTCGTAAGCGTCCCGAGACTTAAGGGTGAGAGACGTTTTTTTTCGTACCTCGTTTCCCTTCACATTGCAAATGCAATGCATAAGACATGCGACTCGACATAAATTTTCACAGTAGAGTTTCACTGTGCGTATTACTATGGGGGTTAAAAGGAAGAAAGGGATGCGGGAGTTACTCGTACATAATTCGAGAACATTTTCCGGGGTCTACTTCGTTCTTTCTTCAACGGCTGACTCGGCATCGCGTGTGTTGGGTACTTGGCGATGATATATATGTATATATCTGTGTGTTGAAGGAATACGACAAAAATTTCAATAACGCGGAGGGAGACGATGCGAGTGGAAAGAAATGGGGAGTGTTGACTATCATACGTAGGTGATAAAAAACTTGAGAAAAAAAAGAAGAAATGAAAACGCTAACGGGTAAATTGCATCGATAAATTGTGTGGAATTTTTATCTTCATTCTCATCTCAGGAATTGGAGCACTTTATAAAGCTGATTCTCTTGGAATATGCCGAAGATAAAGAATAGAGTGCATCATTCTCAAGAAAAATAGATATTTCTCAAATCTATATAACATATATAATATATATGTTAAATAGATTTGAGGAATAGATTAGATAAATTAGTAATTGAAGAGTACATCGATATTCAGTTTCCGGTGAACAAAACAACACTGGGAGTTCTGGGAACCCGGTACGTCGTTAACTCCGAAAATTTCGTTGCTAAATGTTATGAAAACGGCTAGACTACACTGAATTGGCAATTTCAAAAAGAATTCATGAATTGGATATTGAGACCAGTTCTGTATTTCTTCATATGGGAATTATGAAATTCCGATTCATCACTTCATTTGTTCCGAAAGAAAAATTGGACAATTGACGATACTATCTTGCTGAATTTTATTTTATTTCATTAGATTATTGAAATAATTTTCAACAAGAAATTTCTCTAAATCTAACAATCAATTTATTTACTTTTGAACAGGGGGTCAGAATTTCTGGAGCAGTGATTTATACTCATTTAAATTCGTCTCCTTCATATAAATGGTTCCTTCTCATAACGAATAAAAAAATAAACAGCGAAAGGGTCTTTTCAACTGATCGGGGCATGCTCGAGTGGCTCTTACAGAATATAGGGCTGTAGAGGAGGAAAGAGGTAGATTTTGAAGAGGGATGCCAGCGGGCCACTGTCTAGAGTCCCCTGGATGCCTTTTGTGAGCTGTAAATATCTAGTAAGGACCCTTAATTTCTCAATAAATAGCTTAATTATCTTAATTAAAATTGTGAATGCTGGGTCGAGTGATAGAAATTCAAAAGACTCCTACTATGCATTCGAAAATTTAACCTCTCAGTTGCATACGTGTGTGGGAGTGCTATCAGTCGTGCCTGAGAAGCAAAACTGCTCGTTTCCTGAGCCACAGTTGTCTCTCCATGCATTTAAAATGAATTACTCTCACCAATGTCACAATCCTCTGTTACCCTTCTGTCGCTGAGAAAAGGCTATTACTTAGTCTCGAGCAACTGGAGAAGTTTTATATTTTTTTCTCACTGTTTTTTTAACACTTAGATTTTTTCAGGGAAAAATCCAACTTTTCGTCACGTCAGCAATGGCAGACTAACGAACCATCGTTTCTCACAGTTTTCACATTTCCTCGAGAGGGTTAATGAGCCACTGGTAATTAGAGAGGCGCTGGTATCTCTGACAATGAAGCTTCCAACAAAAAAATTAGAAAATAAACTTTTTACTTCTTCCCTCCACCAAAAAAGCTGGGAATATAAATGAAATTTTCTACGTACAAGAGGAATCAGAGGTTTTCACTGGAGTTGCAGTGTAGATTCACGGGTTCTTGAAGTAAATCACCCAACTAGTGTACTTCATGGCATAGATATGTTCCATTTCAAGAGGAAGAGGAAAAAGTTCACACAGATGATTCTGTAGAATTATCGTATTTTATAGGTTATTTTGAACAACTACGAAATTATCCTATTGACTGAGATTATTGAAAAGGTTCAAGAATCCGATCACGGTAAAATAAGCTTTCATGTGTTGAGAATCAAAATATAAATCAAATGAGCTGAAGATAATCACATCGTTGTCATTAAGTCAAAGAGGCGTGAGTGTTATCCTTACACACAGCACTTACGCCAGTTTGTTTCTAAAATGATGATATTATGAACGAATTTCATTTCTTCTGTATAGCTCTATTTTCTACAATTTTATGCATTACTAAATATTCAAGATAACAAATTTTCAACACTCACTCCATCGTGTTCAGTAAAAGAATAAAAGAAAATATCCACGCAGCTTACATACAAATGCGATTGTATTGTAGGTATAATACCTCCACTCAATATACTTGTGGCAGACGTTTTGAAGCTTTATTCTATAAAATGTTCCATTATGGTGAATTATCATTCAAAATCCCCGGGACTTGAAGCTCTTCATAGACATAATAAATTATATCTCTGTAAGTTACCAGATATATTCAGGGGAGATCGTGGTCAAATGGATCAGCGGGTTAAAATGATTCGTGATTTTTTTTGGCTGCGAAAAGCTTTTCCACAAAAAAATTCACTAATAATGTCTACATATTGCAGCATCTCCTCAATCTTTTTCCAGATTTTTCCACAATGTTCCGCACTTTGGAAAAGAAATCATGAACCACGTTAATATGGAGGTCCATTTTGCCCCGTTCTCCCTATGTATATTTCATGTATTATTCTCTTTTCATTATAATTGTATTCTCATGTTCAAAAATACGATCAATGCATTCTTTGATTTAATTGAAATCTCTATTGCCTGGTAATGAGTCACTAATTAATTTCATTCCATCAACCAATTTAGAATATTGATTTCTCCTAATCACCATTATGATTTTTTTTCATCGACAAATTACAATACTGTCTCTCACCATGAGGCAGTCAAGCGAGTTTCCTGAATTCCATTTGCAGCTCGCAGCACATTCAATGGATCCACAAAGTATTAATTATTCCATTGCTCCGTCATTCGTCTGATTGAACTGCCGATCGAATGGAATGAACATTCTCACTGAAAATCGATTATTTTCACTGAATTTAATACTCTGATAAAAATCCCACAAATGGATTTGAATAGCTTAACAATTAATTCCGGAAATTCGCAATCAAAAATAATGTCAAAAGAACCTGAAGCCTACCACCGACCTCCAAACAAATGCTTTTTCACCTGAAATCCCTTGAAAAAGAAACAAAAATCCCCAACATGCATTAAAAAACTCATAAACTTGAAAATTCCGTTGAGCTCAGGCGTAATAGAATTTCCGTGTTATCCTTAATTGGTCGGATTAATGGGAGGACCCTGCTAATTGGCTGTGGCTAGCTGAGGACACGTGCTAGCGTCCACTCCAGAATCCCATCGGTTCTCTCATGGCCCCTCGAGGTAGGCACTTTCCACAATTTCACCATCGGTATTACACGTTTATTAACCTCCCCCTCCCTCTACTGAAATTGCAACAATTTTGAACGTCAATTATATCAATAATTACCCTGGGAATGAAACGAAATGAAAGTACACTCGTGTGGAAATAAATATATTTCAAATATATCGTTACCCCAGAGTCAAAGTGGCATAAGTGGTGTGGATAAGCATAGCAATTACGCCACTTTGTTCCTAAAATGACGATACGATATGATATTATATTAGATTAGAATATATTTCCTTTTCTACGAATGATAAATATATTCCACAATATGATAGATGCTTAAGATTTTTCGACACATATTTTGAAATTAATTCATCTCTACACGGGCAATAAATGTAATTACAATACAGTTACAGTATCGTAATGAAATCGATTGATTTTTCGTTCCGAAATAGAACTCTGAGGAGCAAGATGCTAAGACGATAATAGAATTTTCATGTAATCCATGGGTAATTCCCCTGCGGTTATAGAGGAGCTACCACGACGCACTTGGGGCTTTTATTCACTGGGTAAAGGGTCCGTACCCCTTCCTCCCTCCAACCACTATCTACGTAACGATGTCGTGCCAGTGGGTACATACGACGCCTTTCGAATACCCCTGGGGGTTAATTGCCCGATGTTTTGACGTACCAGAGTTATACTACACTCAAAAGGTCTTCATTTTGGGTTTCCTGTGGAATATTACGTTACTCGACTGAGCCACTGAGAGAATAGAAATTGTTACTATTCACATTCACTCAAGCTATTCAGATAGGACTATGATTATATACTCACGATAAATTGTGCAAATATTTCGCTCAGACTATTTCAGGCAGAACTGGACGCGTTTAAGGGGTTTATCATGCATTTGGATTATCGGTCCATCATTACGTGGGACTAAATGGGGTGCCAATAGCTCTGTGTACTCTCACCCTGCGTTGTTATATTGTAATAGAGGGAGAGATAAGTAGACATAGTGGAGTGGAACATTTTTATTTCAATTTTTTAATTTCATTTTGGATTGACGAGGGAGCATCATGGGTTTTTCAGGAGTTAATTGGATTCGGTGCACTTGTTTTTCTTTGGGGAATTTTTTCGGCTGGGAAAGTATCGACCATGTTGTCGTAGGAGTAATAGGATGACGCATTAAAGCGGATGCTCTGATGAATGATATGTATATTAAATACAGAAAAAAAATTGAAAAGCACAATTTTCTTCTATATTTCATATATATATATTCTTAATATTCACTTTATATTATATTCATATTTACATACAATTACATATTATATGGGGGAGACCGCTGCAAAGTGCGGTACCTGAGGGAAGAAGAGGGCTTTCAGGACCCAAAATTTGATGTCATCTCTATTTTTACCTATCTTCTTGATTTTTCAATCAATGAAGTCACGTCGATCATGTTGAACCCATTGGGCAAAGTGGGGTACACCGGTTTCCCCTAATATATCATCCCGTCATCCCAGGAACAAAGTGACGTAAGTGCGGTGTTTAAACCATAACACTTACAGTGCTTTGTTTCTAAAGGTAACGATATATAATATTATATAGGGGAGACCGGGCAAAATGGGGTACTTTAAAGCACAGGATCTCGGACCCCATTCTACCCCGGTCTCCCCTATATCATATGTTATTTTTCAATATGAAATATATATGGAATATATTTGGATTATATGTGAAATATACCGTCGTTTTAGAATCGAAGTGGCGTAAGCGCTATCTTCATACACAGCACTCACCTCATTCTGTTTCTAAAGCAACGATACGTTATCGGGGATATTTATTCTAATAATTTCCGTATTTTTTGAAATGTGCATTCCTTTTTTTGTTTAAAGTGATATATGTTTAGCTACTTGGATTAAGAGATGTTCGCTTTATTAACAAATCTGTTTCAGACCTCTTGGCACTTTAATCTTATGAACTAAGTCTATTAGAACCACTAAGATCTAATTATGAAGCAAGATGCAATTAACTCACCAAGAGTATTCAAGAATCCCCATAAAGTTATACGCAGGAAGCAAAATGGTAATTTCACATTAAATCTCAATGAATGAATAATGTAAAAATGCAAATTAATGGAAAAAAATTGTACTCAAAGATTTGTCACCATAAATAATCCTCAAGTCCAAGAGAACACATCACTATTCGCCCCAATGTTTTTCTATTTCCCTGCATGTGACGAGGGGATAATGCCCATCAAAAAAAAAATAAACCCAACCATGAATATCGATCGTTACTTCTCTCACATGACTCAGGACCCGATGATATTTGGTTCTTTTGAAAATCGTTGAATCCACGGGAAAATATATATTTTAAATATATGTAAAGGAGCATGTATGTCAGATATATATATATATTGGAGAGAAGCTGTAGAGTATCATATACGCATTATTCATCAAAAAATAGATAATATCGAATTTCACATACCCAAATATATACTGTATTTATTTACTGTGCATTTATTAATTATATATTATTAGTAATGTATTGTCACCTTAGAGTCGAAGGAGCGTATGAGCAACGCTCATATATAGCACTTACACCAGTTAAAAGGTGATGTTATACATCCTCATTTTAAAATTTTTTTTTAATTTGAAAAAATATTCATTGATATGATAGAAAAATTGTATACAAAAATGTATACAGACACTAAATGAGTTATCGTAGGCTCAGCCCTAGGACTTTTACATACATATAAGTGAAGGGTGTAATAAGTTTTATAGTTCTTGAGGATTGTGGTCGTATGAGGAAATGTACATTGGGCAAAGTGGTTAAAAATCCCTATAACAATCATTTTCAAAGAAGAAATAAATTGATATATACGCTTTCGATTTATCCATTAACAGTTTCTAATAGTTCATTTAAATCATTTTAATTACAGCAATGAATCCTAATCGAAATCTGGAATCAATCTTTTCAATTTTTTTTCCGATTTTTTGATTTTCCTCCCAATTGACATGGACTGCTAATCTCTCCTTCTTTCTTTTTTTCACGAGAATTTTAATGTTCTATTTTTAAGAAAAAGGATATAATATATTTCCTCTCACGTGAGTAAATCATCGGAGATTGAAGAGAAGATTTAAAGAAAAAACAGTGATAACGAGTGGCTTCTCTCTATGGTAAACAGGGAAGAACGTTTTTGAATAAAAATCATTTGTCATCCGGGGTTATTTTGACGTGACAACGAGGATGATACGAAAAATTTCACACACCCGCGTGAAAAGTAGCTCTCGCTGCTTTTTCCACCCTATAAAAGGCGAAAAAATCGAATAATAATAATAGTAGTGTTTTTGCCCTTCGTTCAGATGGTAATGCTGCCTGGAGTGAGAAAAAACCGAGAGAATAAGAGGAGGAGCCTTTTTTTTATTCCTTTTCTCTTCAGTGTATGGAAGCCCTTCGGTAGCATGATTCCTGACTTCACATGGCACTCTCCTCATTGCGTGTGCTACGAAGCTACGTAGCAATCTGTTTTGGAGACACGAGACGAGGGAAATAGGAGATGAAGAGTAAACTGGTGAGAGAGAACTCATCCCTTGGGGGCTAAGACGAGATGGATAGGCCACAATGGGAGAACTATCTCAACGTGTTCCCCGTCATCTTCGTACACATTTTACTACATTACTTCAACAAAATGGAATAACGAAAAAATATTTTGAACATATTCCAATAGAGTTAAATGGAATGGGGAGGTTATGGTGAATTTTATGGTTTAAAAATCGAATGGCACTCTGGGGAGTCTAGGAAATTATTTTTTCACTAGATTTCAAGAATCTTCAACAATTTGTGTAACCCGAATTTTTTCATTTCATTATGATAATGATAATAAAAATAACAGGAAGACCGGGGCAAAACAGACTTCCAAATAAAAATGATTCAGGAATTTTTTACAGAGGAAGATTGCGCGAGAAAACCTAAGAAATTTTGAGAAGATGGCCTCATATGTTGTTGAATTTTAACGATTCTTTCCCGCAGATTTTGGAAGGGGAAGTTAACTTAAACCAAAACTGCTAGTTTAAGTTAAGTTAATCCGTTTTAGCTTAAAGAAATTCGACGTGAATCCAATAATAATTGCATGTTGGAATCAAGACTAATCGAATATAGATTTTCCAATCTTAATTTACGCAGGCTGTATTAAGCTTGGAGAACTGCTCGAAGGGATACTGATCTTCAGAATTGTATTCTGAGTTTATATGACAAGGTAACTAAGCTCTTCTCAAGCCCAGAAATCCAGCTTTGATATAACAAGCTAGAACCAAGCTGGATTCCTTCGTTAGCTAGATCTTTTTTGCCTGATTACGGTCCATTTTGTCCCGGTCTTCTCTAATAATATTAATAATAATAATGATAATTATTCGCAACATATCTTTCCACTTTTATCAACGAGTCGTTTTAAATGAAAAAAAAATAGTTGCAAAAAAATTAATGCATCAAATTAACGAGAGACAATTATAATCACATGTTCCAGTCTCTGCAATCAATTTAATTAATTCAATTTTTCATTTTCAACATTGATGCATGTTAATAATTCAAAAAATACGTGACTGATGGCGAATAATTATTTTCATTCGTAACAAGCAAATCTCCTCATTCCAGAATTAAAAAATTAATCCAATGATAGGGAAGAAAGAGCGAAAATGGACCTCTGTGGCAACATGATTCAGGAATTTTTTTTGAACTGATGAACTTCATGCAAAATCTGGAAAAATTCGAGAAAATGCTCCTATATGAAGAAACTGTTGGTGAAACGGTTTCCGGAATCCGGAAAAAAACGTTTTCATATGATAAAAAAAAAAATTAAAAAAGCATCACATATTTTAGAATCATTCGGAAAGCTTCTAAAGCCAAAGTAGGGGTATAAAAAGCTCTGGAAAAAAATCCTCATAAAGTCAGAGTACAGAGCACGTAAATTTGAATTTTAAAACTCAAATATCCCCGCGCAATTTTTCATCTCAACTAAATAAAACAAAAAGAAAAAAATTAATAATAATAATAATAAAAAAATCGTTAAAAAATATCGATGCAAATGGATTCGACGTATCGCGTGTACACAGTAGATACTATCCGCAGTTTAATTCCAGCAGGACGCACCAGATCCCGAGGTACACATAGATTTTCCTCGTCGAGAGGGGCATCCCAAATACACAGCGTGTGTATATCCCAGAGGAGAGTGAGGATATGTCCCTATTCATCTACACACGTGTATAGAATTTCTCGGTTATTGTACAAGGGCGTGCCAATTTGTGTAGCGCGTGCGTAACACCAGAAATATCACGAGATACATGTGAATGTCAAAGATCTTCAAGGATAAAATGAAAAAAAGTATAGTATAGATGTACAGAGAAATCTTTACACTTTTTTTCCAGATTTTTCGTGACGGACTTGAAAATAACAGGATATTTCCCCTCAATTTGAGATTCACCAAGATTTCTAGAATTCACCAAAAATTTCTATAATTTTAAAATAAATATCATTTTTCGAAATTTCCTGAAAGTCCGGAAATTTGTAGAATTTTCCACGTTTTTAAAATTTTCATGGATTTTCCAGCATTCTCCAAAATTTTCCAAAATTGAACTTTGCCATTTTTTTTTCATTCATATGATTTCTGAAAAATAAGCTCAAAATCCTTGCCACCATACTTTAGTAATTCTCTTCTAATGATTATTTCTTGAAAAATTCTTCTTGTGATCAATTTTTTTGTAATATCAATTTTTTACAATCAAAAAATTCCCATCAAATTCACGGTTCGAGACAAATTAATCAATTTGATTAATTAATCTCATTGACTGACCATTCCAGCTCGAATTGATAATTTCGTTTGAAACGAATTCTGCGTTCCAATATCTCCGGTGATACATGAACATGAATTTAAATATGTTATCTGTCCATACTTGACAAAAAAACGACCATTTCCAAAATTATTGGATTAATCAACATTTATAATTATTGAATTAATTTGTCATCATTGCTTGCAAGTATAACATTACTACAATTACTGGAATTATCACAAAAGTGGAAGGGAATAGGTAGAATACATGCCTCAATCAATAGATAAAAAAATGAATGAAAATTTTTTTTTTCTAATATAAATGATACGTTATATACATACATACATAATGTATATTTGTGATATGAAAAATATACTTAGAAATGCATTATGATTATGAATAACATAAATTTTTTGGGCTTGAAAGTGAAAATGCATTTCAAAAATACAATTTAATTATACATAAAATCTTCGGTAGTATAATGGTCAATATTTTCTTGTTATATAATTTTATGAAAAATAATGACTTGATATATTTTCATGAAATATATATACATATATATATATATATATATATATATCTATTTCCGGGCAAAAAAGCAATTTCTAGAGTGAGACCTGTTAAAATTGGGGGAAAGATTCTTATAATGTTTCTCTAGGATAAATACGCTTTCCAGGGTGTGACTACCAGCTCCTGAATATACCTCTATGGGGTTTCCTCTCCTGCGACTAGTAACCATGGCAACCCCGTAACGCCATTAACTGTGGCACACGGGGGGGTTTTCCCCGCCACTCACCCAGTGCAGCGAGTGCTACAGAAACCCAGGGCTTTTCGCGACTGGTATCTGGACGACGTAAAGAGTGAAGCCCCATAAAGATAAATAACTCCCTGGAACCGTCTTTCTCATGCCTTTCTCTTCTGTTTTCTCGCTCTCCCTCCCCTTTTTCCCACTTATTTTGGAGACCAAGCGAGCAACAAGAAAAAGATACGAGACTCTGCGTCAGACATACGGCAAGAGAGTGAAGAAGAAAAAAAATGGATGAAAGAGGGGAAAGGCGCGAGGGAAGCAAATAAAATTGTAACGGACGAAAGGGCGAATAAAATGAAAATGACACGTCGTGGGGGTCACCCACGGGATATTCCATAGACCGATGAGAACCTTATTGGGGAATCTCAGTGGATTTTGAGAAGCTATAATGTCCAGCCTCTGGGATATCAAGATGAAAGGAAGCGAAATCAGTGCTGAACAAATTTTTCTTCTTGCTTTTCTATAGAAAAAAGGGGATAAAGATGAAAAAGTCTTTTGAAGAGTGAAGGTAGATAAACGTGGATTGAAAATGAGTTAGGCATCCAGACTTGGTGTCCTTGATGCATTATTAAATAGTCGGAAATTCAATCATATGAAATTTTCATTAGGGCTATCGATGATTATATTAGAGGAAACGGAGGGGAAATGAAGTGGATTCTTTTCAATGAAAGGCTCTATAAAGAGTGTTGCAGAAATTGCACATCAATATAAACATGGGCAAGTATCTTCCCCATTTTTTCAGAATTTTTTAATAAAGCTGTTCATGCCGAAAAGAATCCGGTTCATTTTGCCTCACAGGTCCATTTCGTCCCACTCTCTCCTACATTGAGAATTAATGCACAAAAAGGGTAGAGTAAACTAATGTAGAATAGGATAATTATTTTTCATACGAATTTTTCATACCATATATAAATCAGATTTTTAATACATGACTGACCTATTTGGAGATATGAAGTATTCACATTCATTTAATATTTTATCAACAAAAATTCTCTCAGACATAGTTCATGAATTCCTTCAAAATTCATTATTTATATTGATACAAATTAGTTTTTGGCCGCACGTAGATAAATCAATAGAACGAACCAAAATTATAGCAGTATAAAAATGGAAATATTGTCACGAATGGATGAAGATATCTAAAAAAGGGGTGGATTTATTCTTCAATTAATGTAGGTGAAGTTTTGTGCTCCGGTTCTGGTTATTGAATGACCTGAGATCAATAAAGAAGAGGATAGGTAATGCGAACATTCAATTCTGTTACAATATAGAAAATATATTATATATAAAAGTGAATTTAAATTATATTCGAAAATATATGCTCTAGAATATAACGAGAGATGAATTATTTTCATTGAAAGACATATATAACATTGATTATAAGAATAATTATATCAACCCATGTAAAAAATTGATATAAATTCAATCATAGGGACTATCATCTAATGAAACACATAATTTCGTCGCTGTATATCATCACATATTTTCATATATTTTCCAGTATATTCTTGAATTATCTCTTTTTCCTCCGAAATCCTCAAGATTCATTACCAAATCTTCCATTCGAATTTATAGCCCCAAAAGTACAATTCTTTTCTCATCTCGAGGGTGAGTTGTAGATACAATGAGATGGAGCACAAGTAAAAGGTCTCAGTGAGAAAACAAAGATATAAATGAATTTAAGAGGGGAAATGTGAATGAAAGTGCAGGAATTGAACAATTACGAAACTTTTGGTAGAGCATTTAAACGGCCGAAGACTAAAGTAGGTCGATGGGTGATAACTCCGTGGAGAGTCCCTGGATACCACCCTCATTCTCACTCTATGGGCTCCACCAATCCCTTCCGAATTTTCTCTAAAATTCAAGATTATCTGGGTTCCTCATTGCCCCTTCCACCTCTCTATCTAACTGATAATCGGTGACTGGTATAAATCCTGGCAGTCTGCACCTAATGGCTATACACACCCCCTAGATTGGAATTAAACTCACCATGTCCCCGGCATCCACTCAGAGGGGGGTTATGGTCCGAAATCCTGGAAATCAGTTTGACGCATGGTCAAGAACTCTGACGTAATTTGGAATTTATGGAATTGCTCAATTTCATAAATCCTGAATTACTTCCCTTTTTGGAGCAGTGATAATTTATTGATTCAAAGAAAATATATATATCTGAAAAATATTTTCTTTCAAATTTGTTTGTTTTTCCCAGCAATTCAATGACATTATGGTAGACTTCTGGCACATGTCCTTTTAAGGAAGAGTAAAAATAGTGATATAAAAAAGAAAAGTGCCATTATTCCATATACTATAGCTAATTTCGTTAGTTTAATACAATATTATACTAATATAATTACTCTCGAGAAATGAATGAAATTCGAGTAAGACAAGAATGGAGTGATAATTAAATTACTCAAGTAAAGATGTCTTTCAATAGTGTTCTGCAAAGTTTTTTCATCAGCCTCTATCAACCATTACTGAGATCTTGGAACTTGTCTTGGATTAAGAAGGATCTCTACGTAGCTTGAAGATCATCTCCGGATATATTCCAGTTCTTGCAGAGACATTCTCATTGGATAATTTCCTTTCTTGCTGAACTTCCTTCAGTTTTACCGGATAAGTCTGTCTTAAATGTTTAAACGTATAGAAACTCTTTACTCCTTTAATTTATTCGTCAGAAACTTTGATATTTATTTTCCAACAAAGCATTTTAATCCATTTGTTGTTTTTACTGTTTCTTCTATACCATTTGCAGCTTTTATCAATTGAAAAATTCCGAATAGACTGGAAAAATATATTTAATTGAAAAAATATATATTATGTATCAGAATATCCATTATTTATTTCATTATTCTATACATATTATTTTTTTCTCAATCGAATGTGCTCATGGATTGCTTCCCTATTTGAATTGATTGAATGATTCCCATCAATTAAGAAAATTATTATAACGAAAAAGTTATTCAATTCAAATGTCATGGAATGTTTTCCTTAAACTTCTCGTGCTACGATAAATTATAACTGGAAATAAAGTACACTATGATACAGAATCTCAATTTACCACCGGAAATTCAATGTTTTCCTTCCCTTCAAATATTTCACATCTCTATTATTATTTTTTCTGTTCACTTCGAGAATATCAGTACCTTTTAAAATGCAGGGAAACTCGGGACAATATCACGATTACTGGCCAACGAGCTCTACCCATATATTTTTCCTCTGATTTTTTCCCCGGGAGGAAAACCATTTTTGGCGTACAATACAAAAGATTTCTTTTTCTTACCTCCTTAACATCCATTTCTACACTGGAAATCGTTCCACCACTTCTTTCATTCGTTCATTCCCTTTTCTTCCATGTTTTTTTTTCTATTATTCCTTTTTCTTCATTCTCCTCGATACAAAGGAGAACACCCTGTCTCTTCGACTTTTAGTAGGCAAAATGCAAAAAGTGAATTACAGAGGGAAAAATAAGGAGTGACGACTAAATGGGAGTGGGTCGGAGGCAAAGGTACTCTACTAAGTACTGTGAAAGAAACAGAGAAGGGGATCTCGAAGACAAGGAATATAAAGGGCCTTGAATTTTATCGAAAGTCGATAAGATTCTCCCTTTTTTTCCTGCATAGCAAGTGGCTAATTAAAATAAATCAGCCAGAGTGTTCGTAGACCAATTACCTAATCGACTACTCAATTTTTCATTCCTTCCTTTCATTTTTTTCTTTATTCTTATTTTATTTCAATTGATTTATTTGACGAATTTATCTCTGTGGGAGTAATATAAATGTGAAACATTGAAGAAAAATGTTCTGATTATATTAATATTAAAATATTGAACAAAGATATATTGAATATATTAGGAATGTATAGATTATATCTCTCTAATATATTTCAAAAAAAAAGAAAATTCTTTTATGACTTCTGTAAAATATAAATTTGATATTTTCTGATTATATTGATATAATCGAAATATTGGAAGAATATATTGGAAAAAGACTCTTTCCCTACTTCTCTATATTTCAAAAATGTTTACATACATTATAAATATGGTGTGAGTATATTTATTAAATATAAAATATATATCTCAAGTATACAGGATGTTTGGTGAAAAGTGTATTTCTTTTCAGCCAACGGTAGAAGATACTTAGAGAAGCATAGGAAGATTTGAAAAAAAAATGAAGTTTTTTTTTTTTACATTCAAAATATTTAAATATATGCAGATGATTTCAAGAAGTAACCAGAATTTCTAGGGTATTCCGAAGAAACATTGAGCTAATGTTTTTTTGTTGGCTTGAAGGATATTCAGGGAATTAGGGTTGCTTGACTTTTAATCGTTCTCGAGAAGATCTCGAATGAGAAGGGAGACGAAAAGAAGATTTGACGATTGCTCTTGAGGAATGGAGACATTTTTCGGATCAACACTACAGAACAACCCTTCAGTGTGAATTAATTGTTGAGATTTGAAAGAATGAAACAACGAATTTTCTTATTATTTTTGAGGAATTTAGTATTTTAATACTAATAATTCAATAATTATAAAATAATATAATTATTGTATGAGTATATATTAACCTTACGATATTATATAATTACAATTAAATATTTCAGAGAAATTTCTAAAAAATCATTTTATTTATTCGAGCAGATTCATCATAAAATCATCCAACTGTAAACTTTTGGTAATATTTTTCCCAGTTCATTGCTCAATATTGACTTTCAATTCTTTTCAATTACTACAAAAGAAAGACATATCTCAGAAAGACATTATCCATGGGGGCAACGTGAGTCCCGGGTAAGCCACGACAATAATTAGATCAGAGCATATAGGCTGGGAGGGTAGAATGCCACTGGGTTCCTAGATGAAAGCATGATTGGGTAATTGATTGAACCCTAGGTGGACACTTTGGATGATTCACTTTAATCAAACAACTATTATTTACCAAGACGCATTGATGAAAACAATATTAACTAAATAATCAAATATTAATCACATTTGATTGATGAAAAGAATTGTTTCCAACTAATTAAAAAATTGTAACAGAAAAAAAGAGAAAAAGTAACAATAGAAAAATTCTCTCGAAAGTTTGAAAAATTATTTTCAAAGTTGATGAATGCAGTACTCACGAATGAAAAGGTGCCTAATTAATAATTCTAAGAGAATTGATGTTTCTCTACATATGCAGATGTCTAGTATTATGCACCCCAGCAAGGCACAATGTATGATGAATTAGCGAATATGGCACAGAGTGTTTTCATCTATAATCCCCTACCTTGACTCATTTATACCACACTTCCATCCATGTACAGCCGCAAAGTGCCAACTTTGCCTGCCACTCTCTCACCCTTCAATTCTATTCATAATAGTGACATCGGGTTGATTCAAAACTCGTGCTAATTCACCGATACGATGAGAAGTGAATTGTCACCATCAGGCAAGAGCTATTCAGCACTTTCCCAGTTCATTGAAAAATGGATCGTTCAAATTCTTCTGGAGAAACTTCTGTTGCACTGCTGTAAAAATGGAAGTAGCTTATATTTTGTGTTGAAAAAAATGTAATGAAAATGTGGAATATACTAAATATACTGATTACATTGAATATATTAGATGTATATTCAAATTATATATCTCATATTTTCAATGGATTGAAAAATATATTTCGATTATTCACTGCACATGTATTTATATATATTCATTAAATTATACATTCAATATGAGGAAATCATAATTTTATCAGAATGAAAACAGCAAATATGAAATTGATCTGAATACTTTAACAATAATGAGAATTTATTACGCTTATGAATAATGTTAATAATCGATTCCATCAGTTGGTAATTCTGAGAATGATGACATTTCTTTTAATCGATGAACAGTCCAATGCTACAGTGAAATATTCATAAAAGAATTATTTTCACCTCCGCAAGTAAACTGTCGGAAATACAATAGAGACTCGCCCAGAAGTTTTCGTAGTTCCCTACGAATATTCTCGAAAAAAGAAATGAAAGATATAAAGTTCCCTTTTTATAGTCACGTTGTGTTGATTTATGGACTCCCTGATTAAACTTTTTATGCTTTATTTTTGTGTGAAAAAAGAATTGTCAGGAAAAATCTGAGAAAACATGGTGGAAATATGATTAGCACAGTAAAGAATGGAGGAGATCATTAAGATACTCACGTGTTTCCAATAATTCCTAAATTTATACTGCGTAAATTAGGGGATAATCTCGTAAATTTCATCTATTCATCGCATGGAGAGGCTGTTACGCAATGTAAAGAAAACTGAATCAGAACAAACAAAAAATTCTCAGTGGAAATAAATATTAAGAATATATAAATTCTAAAATATATTGATTTTATCATAAATAAATCAAAATATATCATTCACATTTCTTGGAGTATATTTTTTTTCTCCAAATCAAATAAACTCTAGGAACTATTCTCGATTTTTTTTATGATTCATAAAAAAAATTAAATGGTAGTGATTTCGTGCCGGAGTATTATCAAGCTACACGAAAATTGTGTGATAATTAAGACTGTTCACGTGTCACCAATAGTTGTCACATATAGTGCACACACGTGCAATTTGGAAGAGGTGGGGATGCGCAATTTTATGGTCGATCCTGGGTGGATTTTACGGTTGGCCTCTGGCCCCTAAAACATGCCGAATTACACTCGTGGAATTGGCAGGCGACTCTTCTCTTCTGCCTTTCTCCCTCTCTCTCTCACTTTGTCCCAACTGATAGGCCACTCTCATTCCCCGAGTGTGATCAAATCCTGTGGGCACGAACGGGAAAAAAAAGATATAAAATTGTACAAAGATAAAAGAGAAATTAACTGAAATGAAAATCCACGGGATAGGAGAAAAAAATGATTCGAGAGTGAGAAATTTCATTTAACTAATGAAGTACGAAAATAATGAAAGAGACTGTGTTTTTCTTTCACCCTCTTTCCTTCTGTTTTCATGAGATTTTAACGAAAAAAATGAGATTCATTACAAAATTAATTATACGTAGACGGAAATTCACGACACAAAGTTTTGTAATACCCTGAGACATTCTACCTAGATTCAGAGGCTGGTAAAATTGGAAGAGAAAACGTGCTGGGGTTCGCGACTATGTGGCGACGGTGTACATAAGTATTTCTGAATGGGGGAAGAAGTGAGGAGGGTTTGCCCCAAGGGAAAAAGCCACCGCTTTGGACAGACAGCTGTGTGCACTCCGGTCACACTTCCTAGGCTATTGGTTTTCTTCTTTTTTCTCATTCAATTTTTTTCATCATTTCTTTCAGAATCAATTCCCAATTGATTCTTGAATGTTATGATTATTTCCCATTTGGAACCAAAATATATCTAAGATATTAAGAAAATATATAAATATTAATAATGAATAATAATAATCATAAAATAATATATAATAATAATTATGAAATTATATATTTTTTCATATTTAAAAAAATGAAGATGAAATTTTTTTTAATTGTTAATAATAATAGTTATTTTCCTAAATAATTCCCGACACTTTGAGTACATAAGAACCCACTCTTCCTCAATATTCTTGACAAATCCATTCTCGAATACGTATTGTATTATTTCGTTTAAAGTAGAGATCAAACTGGATACACCAACTGCCTTCCGCATTTTCTCCTCTATCTGAAACAAAAGAGAAAAAAAGTGAAGCTACTGTCTCGTTGAATTTTGTGACTTTTTTTTTCAGTCTCAATGTGTTTTCCTTTCCTCCGGGAAATAAACTCGAGAAAATTCAAATCGAGTTTACCTACAGTGAATAAAATCACAGAGTTCATCAATTTCATTTTGTTCCATCTTCATACTGATCCATACCGCACAAATTGAATTTTAATTTTATTGAGAATCTATGAATAGAAAAACAATTTCAATTTTTCAATAATATATTTGAAAATTATCGAATGCACTCGATGGTTTCGAAATATTAATGGAAATAAATTTTATTATCGCGGATTACTTTCAACGCAAATATCTCGACCCTATTATATCAGGAAAATTCTATTTAAAATTTGCTAAAATTCGATGAAATAATTGGAGTCGGATTTTATGAGGAATTCGATATGTAATCGCGCGTTGAATATTCAATTTTAACGCATTTAACAATGAGTGATAATAATAATAGTAATATATAATAATTTTCGTACATTCAACGATTGACAAAATAATTGTCGTTGAATATTATGGACCTCTGATTATACCTTAATTCTCAGCAATCAAATAACACGAATACCAGTAATTTTATTGCAAAGAGAATTGGATTCTGGTTTCAGAGCGTATTCGTTTGTTTCATGGTATTTGATAGGATTAATTTTCCTCACTAAACTCTTTTTTAAATCCCACCCCCTTTTCCATGCATCGAAATGGCTTTTGCGATTGAATTTTGCTGAAGGAAAAAGAAGAAATAATCAACTGAAATAGTGAAGAGGCAATAGCGGATAAGTCGATTTTTAGCCATTTTTTTAAAGGAAATATCTTGGAAAATAAGTGAGATAGGGCATATGGAGTGAATCATTTTTCGAACAGCATTCCAAGAGCTACGAAAAAGTATTCGAGCGAAAAAGGCGGATTTTAGAAACTAAGCATCTTAAACACTGGAAAATGCTCGTTCCGTTTTTAGCCCGGAAATTCTCTCAATTGCTCCACTTTTCAACCCTACCCTCAGTTTTGCTTTTCTAATAAACAAAACCCCTCAAAATTCACAAGTTCCCAGTGCACAACCTGCCCTCTAATTCCATTTCTCGCTATTCCAAGAGAGCCTTTTTTCCTTTCCCCCAAAAGGTATAGTTATACGATGTTAACCGTTAACTCCCAACGGAGCATGCGAGACCTCGATATAGAGTATTCCCTTCAAAGAAGGAAAAGGCACAGAGGGACGCTGGTCCCTCCCGATCTCTGGGATCGGATGTGGAGTCCCAGCCTCGTAATCCGTATCACATCTTTCTCCGTCTGCGTAAGAGAGCCCCCGCCATCGCCTCATCTCAGGACCTCTCGTATATACAATTCTCTCTTTCCTCCCTTTTGCCCCGAAAATCGATTTTGCCCCTGGGCCGCACCCACTGGCACCAGTACAGTCTCAAGTTCTAGGAGAGTTAGCCTCATTTAACCGAGAAGCCTTTGCCGCGTTTTCCTTGCGTTATGTGCGTGCGTCGATTCCACTCCTCCCCTTTCCCCCCTTCTGCCTTCGCTTACGGCCAAAAATGTGCTCCTTCGACCCGACGTCACTCCGAAAGCTCGCCAGGAATCCTCTCCCTTTTTTTTCTCTTCTCCACACTCTTCGTTTCATTCTTTTTCATTTTTTCCCCTCATTCCTCTCTTTTCTCCTTCTCAACACCACCGAGACAATACGCATTCTCGCACTCAACCACCACTGCGTACGTATACTCATATATCGCATTGCGTACTATCCCAACTGTGAAAAAAAGAAAAGAAGGGTGGGGAAGAGGCACATATAGAGATGCTTTTTTGTGGAGAGAAGTAAACGAAATACGCAAAAAAAAGGCAAAAAGTGTTTTAATTGTACAGACCCTTATAAAATTGTAGATTAATAGCAGCTTTGGCATTTGTTGAATTAAGAATATTGCTACCAGCATGAAAAAAAGTTAATATATTCGATATATTTCACGATATATTAAATATAATATATTTGATGTATCAAAATATACATAAAGTTGCAGAAAATTTCAATAATCAGGATTTAGCACTTGTATATTTCGATATATTTTTAATATCGTCTTATCATGTAGTTTATAAATCTTTAATATGAACTTCATCTTATCATAAAATATTGAACCCTAAAGGGCAAGTTAATTTCGCGTATACTGCAGCTCACTTCTTCAATTGAATATCATAAAATATGTGCTAAATATCAATTTTTTTCATGGAGCAAGTAAACGAGCCCCCTTAAAACTGTTAATTAACAGTGGCCTTCCAAACTCGTTAAATTAACAATATTGCCAACAAAAAAAACATATCAAAAAAATACTCCTAAACATTCCCTTTGACATGTTACAATCGGCCCAGCTTCAAATATTCAAGACTCACTCAGTGGCGTGGGATCGTATGACCGCGATAAAAAAAATTGACTCAGAAAAACTACCCACATCAAACCCCTGTAGCAGGCTGAATAAATCATTAATGAATTTTCCCGTAAACGAGTTTAACTCTGTCCGAGTGAGACAAGTGGAACGGGAGGAGGGAATAATGTGCGTGGTATCCTTTGGATACTTCTGAAGGCCCCAGAGAGGCTCTCTGGAGCGCTCGAGCGTGTTAAAAATATGGGCTCCTCCACCCCTGCTGCCGCTCATACCCATGCTTTCATCCCCCAACAAACAGTCATACCAACATTGTGTATATTCTGTTTTTGTGCGTACGAGGCTCCTGCATTTCTACATGGTGGCCCTCGACGTTAAAATGCGCATGACCGCTCTTTCCAAGACGCCCGTTTTACGAGCCAATGAGTGTAAAATCCGATGCTTTTTTATTCTTTTATTTCACAAGCTATTATTACGGTTTTTAAAATTTAATATTCCGGTCTTCCACTTCAAAAGATGAGGCTGGAAGTGAAAAAACGGTTGGCAAACCTGTGCCAATAACTCACAGCGCCATCTAACAGGTCTCAGTAGATAACAATTCATTATCAAACTACGGACAATATCTACATTGTCTATATAGTCACGCCTATTTGTGGATCATTTGATACGGTGCACTGAACACTTTACCGGGCCGTTTGGCCGCATCAAATAAACGGTTCCTTTGTGCTCAGTGTTATAGAAAGGGCAAGGGAGGAGTAACCGGTCAGCGCTTCGTTGACTCTACCAACCAGGAACCCCTCACCGAACCTTCAATTATTAATTAATATCGAAAAAAAATGTATATTGTTATGATCGATCGATAATTTATGCACGACAGAATTTTTCGACTGAGAGATTTAACAGTTGGATGAGTATGGATAATATAATAACCAGACGCGATGCTTCGGTCTATAATGAAAAAAAAGGATAAAAAGAAAATTGCGAGGGAGCGCTTACGTGTCCGCGCCAACTTGCCGCCTTCATGAAGTATTGATGGATATTCCAACGAAACTTTGCTCTTTTCCCTCGAAAATAACTGCCCCCAGAATGAGGGTAGTGAGGAGTTTTTTAACTTGAGCATCAAGAAGAAGTGAGGAACCATGGACTATATCTGCATCATCATTTTTACACGAAGTACTTTGTTACATCGTAGTGACGCGAAGTTTGATTTTTTTCTTCAAAATAGATTCTTCCTCATATCTGGGTCAGGGGATTTGTCTTCATGAATTTAGAATCTTTCGCGGAGACCAATGGACTTATGAGGATTATCTCTGGAACCATTCTCTGACGCTAGAAGCTGATCAATAATTGAAGAGTAAAAATTTAGAAAAAAAATAAATTCTCAAGGAAAAACATAAGTACATAAATTGTTCATTTTTGGTGATATTTTTGCATGTTATTGGTTGCTTTGGTAACAAATAAGTAGAGTTTTTGGTAACTACTTACCGTGGAATATGTTATATATTATATAGGGGAGACCAAAGCAAAATGGGGCACTTTAAAGCACATGACCCCATTTTGCCCCTGTCTCCCCTACTATCTATTATATATCGTCGCCTTGAAAAGAAAGTGGCGTAAGTGATATGCTTATGCATAGCCTCACGCCACTTTAATTCTGCAGCGACAATATATATCATATATTACATCCTATATATTGAACATTATATATTGAAAAAGATATATTCACGACCTGCATATTTTTTACTCTGGAACTCACATAAGACTCCAAGTTAATTCATTCCAAACTCCATTAAAAATTATTGAATGGCACAAGAAAATTTCTCCTCTTGACTTTATGTTCTCAGGTTAATGGAAGAGCCCAGTAAATTTTGAAAGAGAATTTTTTCCCTTGTTGGGGTGATGCTGTAACATATCTTTCCAGTAGTTTCATAATTCAGAGGCGCTGAGAGCTACGAAAGAAAAATTAAGAGATGAGGGAAAGGACCTTTGAGGGGTTGAATGCAAACTATAAAGAGGGGATGAAAATATGCCCTGGTTACTAAAGGATTAGCGAGGATTAGCTCAGAAGATTTAGAATGATCCTTTAACATGGGGACATGGTGAACGCGTTGATTCGTATTTATCGTAGTCTTATGGTATATATGGAGTAATCTACCTACCAATTTCTGACGAGACGTATTAACTAAGGATGGTGGAGATTTCATCGATTGATTAGCGAGAATTATTAGCTGCAGATGTACAAATAATACATTCTTTGCACTCATTTCATTATAGTCAATTTAGTAATGAAGGAGTCAAATAGAAAAATTCAATTTTTTACCGATCTTCGATGGGGAATATCTCAGAAAATAATAGAGATACGCCTTTTTTGCTCGGACCCTTTTTTATCGTAAATATAAGATATAAAAAAAAAAAGATTTTTTGGCGAAAAGGATAATATTTTCTTTGTATGAAAGCCTGCATGAAAAAATTTGAAAAAATTCGTGAAGATGCCGGAACATGTCTTCATTATTGAATAATTCATTTAAATTCCCTGCTAGAGGTCTTCACTCTGAAAAAAAAAATGAAAATAAACTCTGCGTGATAATTTGAGAACAAATATTATTACTATTACTCCCAAAAATTTGATTAAGCTCCAAAGAAAATAATAGAGTGAAGATTTCGACATAGTGAATGAGAATGTGGGGATTTTATAAGTAGTGGCGCAGGAAACCACGAAAGACGTTACTCTACTAGTGCTCGTACACCATTAGTTTACAGTTCCCAAGGGCATACGAAGGGTTGGAATGTTTATGGAAGCCGAGAGTAACGTTAGGGGGGTTCCACCAACGTCCTGTTGTATATTTCACCCTATATATGAGTTTAGTATCGAAAGTTATAATTGTTGGAAAGTTGGTAACAATCCTGTGGTGAAAAACAAAATTAGATCTCTTCAATTCTTTCCTCATTCACAAAAATATCTTGTTTTTTCATTACCCGAAATTTATGGATTTCCCTTTCTATCTGTCGCGTGTCGTTCATCTCAGACAAACTCGAGGAAAAGTCTTGTATCATGTTCATAAACTCCCATGGGAAAGTTTGAGTGCGTCAAGTTATAAGTTTTCTCTCTTGAGACCGTCAGTTTCATTTAACTGGGTGCTGTGGATGATTTCATGTACCAACAAGAAATTTAATATATTTGAAACTCTAAAACTAATAATAAAATGATTTTCAGAGGATTATGTGGTGAAAACTGGAGGAAAAAAAAGTATGTCTATTGATATTCCATCACCATAGTAAGAAACGACCTGGATAGGAGAGCCAGATATCATGTCACTTGACTATACCGGAATCAAAATCCATAAAGTAGTTCATTCAAAAAAGTTTTTTTTTGTGGAGAATATCAGAAACCATGAAGAAGGGCAGAGCAAAAAAGACGTATCTGGAGAAATTGATGAGAAAATATGATTGTTCCCATTCGTTTTTGAAAATATCGCGCAAGTTAATGGGGATATGCCTACACTGAGGGAAAAAAATATTTTCTAGGAATAAAAATAATTTTGAGACGAAACTTCTTTTTTATTAGGTTTGAATTTAATTGGGAGAAATGAATACCTATTTCTCTCAATATCAATGTCTTCCAATTCGCAATTATACAAGATCATTACTCGTTTTTTGTCATTAAATTTTACAAACTGATGATGATAAATAAACAATTATTTGCCCAAATCACCCTCCTGCATCGATTCAATCTTGATTATATTTGCCATCAATATTTTCACATGAAATTCGTATCAAGTAATAATGTATTTGCAGGAAATATGGAATCTTAGTCCAAACATCGCCCAGTTTGGCTCAAACTGGAATGTATTTTTCGCCAACTGCTCACTAAAAAGTTTACCTCATTGATTGTTGTAAAAGTATTCAAACTCATCCTAAATAAGTACAAGGATTCGTTCAAAACTTAAATTGTTAAAGCGAAGAAAATCCACTGGTAAATAAATTCTTGATTGACCTAAGCTATATAATATGCCTAGTAAATATTTTTTTCCCTCAGTGTACTGCCCCTGGATACGCTGTCCAGTTTTCTAGATATTCTTCTAAGAAGATGGAAAAAACTGGGGAAAACTGAGGAGAGGAAACAGTAAAAACCGATTTTTTGCTTCCGAATGGAGGCTTTTTTCTTGTGATGTTTTTCAAAATACCAATTTTTATTGTAAATGCCTCAGAGTGATCAAGAAATGATAGAACTGCTGAATTTTTCATCTCCAATTCGTTGCAGTTATGGTTCGCTTACATTAACTAAACAAATGAGGTAAGGAAATCGTAAGAAAGATCCAATCATCTCTACATAATTACCCAAAGTAGCAAAAAATAGCGTGTAACTCAAGTTGCCTCGGATAATAAATTTTCATAAAGAAATGTTGCTCTCGAATTTCAAGGAAAACTCGTATCTTCAACAAATAGTTCTTTTCTCAGGAGGTATATACAGTGTATATTATACACAGTGATAGAGTGTTACCTGAAGTCGACAAACGACCTTCATATCTCGCGAATACAGAGTAAATTTATCGCACTCCTATTGAGCCATATAATACACTGATTGAACACTATATAATACACGTCAGATGCCATTGAACCATTGACAAAGAAAATTCAAATTAGATGACGTTCGCAGAAAAAAGTTCTGGAAATCCATTGTTTCTATTCAGAAGAATTTACAGAAAATTTGAATAATATATTTTAAAATTTATTCTCATGACTTCAGGAATATATTTTTAATATGTTTCTCTTAATCAACACAGTAATGAAGAGGTAAATCGGAATTGTGTTTCTTTCAGACTTTCTTCGGAGAATAGCTCGGAAAATAAGTGAGATACTGCGATTTTGTAGAAAATTCTAAGAGTTACAGAAAAAGAGTTTCTAAAATATTCTCAAAAAACTATTAACCAAAAAAATGGAGAGGAAACCGGGGAAAAATGGATCCGTGGGATGAAATGAACCGGAATTTTTTTTGCGAATGAAGGCCTTGATGAATTTTTTTTTTTATTCATTGAAAATCTCGACATATTGGAGCATCTTTTGAATTTTTTCCTTTTTTTCACGAACTCTTTCACTCCGAAAAAGAATCCGAGATTATTTCAACACAAGGGTCCATTTTGCCCTAGACTTCCCTATTCATATTTTATCTCTTCTACTGAAGTAGAATTATTTTAGAAAACTCAGATTGATTATTAAACTTCAATATTCCAAACGAAAAATTCAGTAATATATTTTCTTCGATACTCGCAAGTTTATTGGAGGAAAAATGATGGATTCTACGTACTTCCACACTTATATTTCAACTTGATAAGTGGTTCATGGAGGATCATTTCTCGAGTTTTCTGGTGCTTATAGGTACATCGTGAATCCAAGTTTCCAGAGTGAAAAATTATGTCAGGAAATCGATAATTTACCGATCTCCACGTAAGAACTCGAGAACATTTATTTTCGAAAGTTTTTGGAATGAGGGAAATTGGAGGAAAATAATGATTTTAATAAAATGGCTCGAAATTGAATTTTTCTAACGTGTTCTTTGAAAAACTGAGAAAATTCTCGGAAAAGTGAAATTTTTCAATCGTGTATCAAATAAAATAAAAAAGTGATTAAAATTGACAATCTTTTTCAACGGAAATTTCCTCCCATTTTCAGTAGAATCATCGAAAAAAAACGAATTTCGAATATTTTCAATAATTTCTCATAATTTTCATTACATAAAAAATTAAAGTAAAATACGTCCGTTTCAATTCATAGTTCCCTTCGGATTCCATAATTATAACTATAAGTTTTTATGTAATTATTTATACTTTACAATAAGTCTTTATTCACATAAAAAATTAACAATTCAAATACATTTTTTCGCAGCTTTATATTGCTCAAGTCTCTTCAGCCATTCTCTCCAATAAAACTCAAGTCTAGTTTCGGTAAATTGAAATACAGAGGGTAGTTGCCCTCTTGTGTATGCAATCGCCAAGATGCCCGATTTCACCTGAAATGAAAACAGTGCTACATTTGCATGAAACATTGGCGCTTCCATTTCCCATAATTTCCAACAAGAAAATGGAAAATAAACTATTTTTGAATTATAAAAAGCATAATGGAAGAAGAAAAGAATAAGTCTGTTTTTCAAGACTATCTTGGAAGCTAAGCGAGATAGAGCCATTTTACGTGAATCCATTTTGTAAATCTTAAATTTCTCTGAAAATAAGGATTCGAATGAAAAAAGCGTATCTCAATTAGTTTCCGAGATATTCTCCATCAGAAATCAGCAAAAAAGTGGACATTTCTAATTTCACGTTTTCCTTATAGAAATGTTTTATTTAGTAAAATTTTTTCCATAATCACTCACCTGGAACGGATAATTCGGATCAGCATTGAGAGCTCCAATGTAGGCACTGAGTTGGAGGGGTGAGTCGTACGTTGTGCTGAGGCTCTTGAATTTCTCCGATTTTTTCCAATCGATTATACAAAGATCCCCTCTAAATGAAACTTTTATGTTACACTACTTGACTCATAAAAACGAAGAACGAGAACGTGATAGCTCGTAACAAATAGTGATGGCATTAGAAGTATATTGAAAGTGCCTTTTCTAGTGATGAATCGATAATGATCGGAGAAGACACAGACAATGGGAATGAAGAAAAAGGAGTAAAGGTTTACCCCCTGTATGTATAATATCGTCCAGAGTTAAATTCTCATTGAATATCTTGAAGGACGAGGGATCGATCAAAGAGGGAATTTCTGATTCTTTGTGAAGCAATTCTTATTCATTGAAATAAATTGACCATTGATTACTTGAAATTCCGTCTACAGCTCAGTAGCAAAGAGGTAAAACGCGTCGATTTTTTCTTTGAATCGTTTTTTGGGAATATCTTTGAAAATAATCGAGATACGTTTTTTTCCCTAAACCTTTATTGAAATTCTATATAAAAAAGGCTCACCGCAAGATCACTCTAACTCTCTCAGTTTCCGAAATATTCTTCGGAAGAGATGAGAAAATAACGAAACTAAAAAATGGATTCCTCCCTTTTTTGCAAATATTTATTACACTAATGGAGATACGCCCTCTTCACTTTAATATTTTTCTTGTAGTTCTTAAAATGCTCTCTGTAGATAAAAGAATAGCACGAAAACGCTTCATCTCCCTCATTCTCGGAGATATCTCGAATAAAAAGATGAAGGAAGACCGAAATAAAAAAAAGCTATTCTCTTTTTTTTCGAAAATTTCGCGGAAATGCTGGAGATACACCCTTAGTGCTTTAATTTTTCATTTATTTTTTTGAATTTTCTGCAAGAAAATTAGGTCGAAATTCCCCTGTCTCATTTAACTTCCAAGATATCCTCAAAAAAAAAAAAATTAATAAAATCGACTTGTCTTATTTTACGTCTTTACAACTAAATTTAAAATCAATGAGGAAATAAGAGAAATTTTGAAAATCATTTTTCAAGCCATTTACTGCCATCTACTGTCCGATAGACTTTGACTGCCGTGGATAAGGTAGTGATTTATTTTACCTGTACTTGGCAACGCAGTCTACAAATCCCCGATAACCAAGAGTCGGATGGACCACATGGGATTCCAGCATCCGCACGTCCGTCAAATCTTTGAGTATAAATTTCATACTACTGAAACACGGTTTCAAATCTGCAGGAATATCCGGGAGTTCTTCTTTCCTCAGGGTTTTCTCGACTAGCAGGTGCATAATTTTGCTATCTTCCAATAGTTCTAAAAGCAATAATCAGATGATACTAAAGATAGACACCTGACAATTATTTGTTTTTTTATAAATAAATTATGTCAAAGAAAATGAAAAATGTGCACATGTGAAAGATTCAAAGAACTATAAGTGCAGATGCTTGAAATATTTTTTTCTAAATAATTTATTTGTTTGGAAAAATTAAAAATATTGTCAAATATGTGCTCATTCTTTTATCATACAGTCACATGCAATGAAAAATAAATATTCGAAGTAAATGAAAGAGAAAATGAACGAATTTTTCATGTTTTCAACGGATTTTACATCTTTTAATTGCGGAAATTATTGAGGAAAATACCGTCCCAATAGTTTTTCAATAAAAACAGTAGTGGAGAGATGAAACAGAATAAATCATGATTATGAAATTAATTCACATCTGCCAATTTCTTGAGGTTTTGTAAACAAATAAATTACTATAAGAAAAAATTTGTAACAAATTGTATTCATTGTTTTTTGAATTTCCCACCTGTGCATATTTTTCATTTTTCAAGAATTCATTTGGCAAGGAAAAAAGAGGTGAAAATTGTTGGAAGTCTGCGATTTTCAGACATTCGTTTTATGCGAATATCTCGGAAAATAAGCGAAATAGAGCGATTTCATTCAGATCCTTTTCGTAGCTTTTCAAATTCTCTATAAAGAAGAATTCAAGAAAAATTCTTTCATCTTGCTCATTTTTCGAGATATTTCATCGAGAATGATCACAAAATCACTTCGATTTTCTATTCAAATAAATTTCAATAAAGAAGTTTGCATTAAACAAAAAAAAATGAAATAATTACTGTTGCAATATCTTTCGAATCCCTCCTCTCCCAACTCTTTTATCATATTCATCTTCCATTTCTCCAGTATTTTCTTAGTCTTCTCCGACATTGTCTCATTGAGGATTCTCGTAACACCAGGAAAATAAAATTCACTTTTCTCCTTTGGCTTCAACGACAAAATTTCTGAACCCTGCCATTTATCCTCGTCTTCGCCCGATGAACCCCAGATGGGTACATACAAGCTATTATTCACTGAAGGCTCTAAATTAATATTTTCATCAATTCTATCAAATAATCGACTATTATCTCTATCAACAGAAGTGTCTTCGTTTTTTGAAAAAATTGTCTCCGTCGAGGGAATAATTTCTTTCAATCCAATCGTCTCTTCTTTCCTTTTTTCATCAATTGCCTCTTTATCCTGAGAATCAAACGATTTCACCTTTTTATTTATTTTGAGGATTCTCAAATTTTTCATTCGCGTGGATTTCATCACCCACGACAATTCATTTTCATTAGAAACATTTTTTATTCTAGTAATTTCAGGTAAATTTTCGTCTTTTTCCTCATTATTTGACGATTTTACTCTTCTTCTTCTCTCTTTTGACGTCTCTAGAAGAGGTCCAAAATCCGCTTTGTTCTCTTTCATCAAAACTTTTAATGATTCTGCTCTTTTTATGTATTTTCGAATCGGCACTAAAAGGAAATTTGGCAGACGATAAACTGCACTCACCACTTCAAACATTTTTGGAGATGACATAACCTCAATTCAATATTTCCACAGATTCCAAATTTAGTTCATTGTTACATTGTAATTGCAGGAATTATTTGGTTTATTGTGAACACTATTGCGATAACGAGACTTTTTCAAGATAACCATCGAACTATATTGATTAATAATTTTTGAGAATGAAAATTATTTGGAAAGAGAGACTACACGTGGGTCATGAACTCACAACACACGATAAGGCGACCGAAAACTTCCGAGTGAACTCGAAGTTCAAAAAATTCTAGGAGAAATTTGAGAGATTCTAGAGATTATTCATTATTGATTTTTTCAGAAAGTTTTTCTTGTATTGATCCCTTCTTTTGGAGTTTTTTCAAGATATCTCAGAAAACAAGTGAGACAAAGTAATTTTCCTTGATGCTTTTTGTGGAGAATTTCAAGAGTCACAAATAAAGATTGAAGCATAATTGCTCTATCTCGCTTCGTTTCCGAGATATTCTCGAAAAATTAACAGGAAAAATTTCTGCCCTTTTTAAGTTTTCTTTTTCATTTCGAAAAATTTGATTAGAAAAAAAAATTTTCTTGAGAATATTTCGGAAATTAATGGAAATACGCCCTTTTTGTCTTGAAACTCTTTTATAGCTCTTGAGATTCTCTGCAAAAAAAGAGTTAGGCAGAATCGCTATCTCCTTTAGTTTCAAGATATTGTCCAAAAAAGATCGCCAAAAAGTCGACTCATATTTCGTCGCTTTATAAACAAAGAGGCGTAAGTGCTATGCTTATATACAAGACATAAGCCCCTTTAATTCTAGGGCGACGATTTCATAAGATTTTCTGATCAAAAAATAAAAAAATGAATTCCAACCATTAAATTTTTATGATATTTTTATCAATCCTGAAAATGTTGAGGCATTCTTTATTTTTTTATGTATTTTTTTTCAAATTGCATACATTTTCTAGACAAAAATTCAACTTTTAGTGAATGAAACAGAATAATTTTTTTGTTTTCATTTTTTCCTGGAGAATATCTCGGCAAATAAAGGAGATAGAGGGATCTTGTAAAAGTTCATCTGAAAAATACGAATTCACAGTTTCCTTTTCACCCAAAATCATTACTTTATATTCAATCGAATGAGCAACAGGAATTATTGATATCCTCTGATAATGCGGCAGTTATGGTCATATTTTTAATTCTTTTCTATTTTTCTAGCTATTGTCAAGTCCGGGATATTTCAATCGATTTTCTTTAAAAAAATAATAATAACTATATGAATTTCCATGTCAAATAAAAAAAGTGGTTTTGATAAAATTCAAATAATTCTATGATAAACTTTAATGTAAAATTTTTTGCATTCAAGATTGTCTTTTTATTTTTTACACGTGTTTCACGATTTTCAAAAAATGCAAAAAATTCTGAACGCCAATAAATCAATATGGAAATGAATCTGAGGAACGAAACGAAATTGAATGAAAAAATAAAAGCTGAAAAATCCAGAATTTGTTAATAATGGCGTTTCATTTTTACAAGTATTTTTTTCAAAAATGAATCCACATTGATGAAGCGGATATATTAAATGATATGTGATATCTCGAACTGAATGCGAGATGTCGCATCGATTAATCGATTTTTGAGCATGATCAAGCGGAAATTCTCGTTTCTAGAAGACAGATGTCCTTGAACTGAAACTTATGGAATGGAACTATCGAATTATTTGCGATATATCGAACTCGATCTAATATCTCGCATCGATTAATCGAATATTTAAAGTTGATTGATCCCGCCAAATTCAAAACAGATTAAGCGGGAAAATCAAATGGATTGCGATATTTTGAAGGCAATGCGAGAAGTTGAGGTCTTGTCCATTTTTTCATTCTATTTATCTATAATCGATTCATCTATTTTCTCACTTCAACTTTTTTTCTGGAAAAAATGAATTCTTAAAAATTTGTATTTTTTCGAGATCGATTCTTCGAGATTCAATTCTTCACAGAAATCACCCATCACTACCTTTGGTCAATCAAAAGTCAAAATGAGATATTGCACTTAGCCAAGAATATCTGTAAAAATATTTTTTTCAGTCATAATTGAATAATTTTTGTGTTTTAGTTTCAGATAGCCAATGACAGAGAGAATTGGAATAGTCAATGAGGTAATCGATCAATCGCCAAGAAACTCGCACCACAATCAACGTGAGTTTAACCGATGAAAGGGGAATTGGTATTGAGTCGCATTGCAATACCAGCCACTAAGGAAGTTCAATGGGTATCCTATCAGACACTGATCTCTGATATCTCAATAGCCTCAATTAAATTCAATCTCAATTCTATTCCTTATCCCCTCCTATTCTACCTCTTCTATCCAATTCGCAACCGAGAATGCAATAACGGTGATCGGATAATAACGTTACCGTCAACGCTGATTGAATTTCTCAAAAAAATTAGATGGAAATAATTTCAATAATAATTTTTTGACACTCCCGAAAATTTCATCACCCAAATTTTTTGTAATCATTTCATTTTCATCGTATAAATCATTGCAGAAGGGAATTCAAAAAACAGACTTTATTTTTTGTTATTTCATCTTGAAAAATTCATTTTATTCACTTGTTAAAATTATTTGGAATTTTTTGTGAGAGTGAACGCCTCTTCGAAAATATTCGAGAAAATCCGTCAAATTCCTTACGATTATCCCAGCAGGTTGTTCACTCCGAAAATAATCATGAATCATATGTTACTCCGGAGGTCGATTTTGATCCATTCTCCCCTATGTATATTACAATAATTATCTGATTTTTCATAATTTGATTCTATCTCTTCATTACCCAGTTTTCTACTCCACGTGACGACCTGAAACGAAATTAATTCTCAAAAAATTCCACGAAAAATAACTTTACATGGTACGTGGAACAAAAATCTGTAATTCTTTCAGGTGACTCACGAATTAAAAATACATCTTCACCTTCTAATGTAGTCATAATAAGTACTTAAAAAAAAATCACATTATAATTATGTATTATCTTTGTGCAAACAAATTAATCCGATTGCTTAATACGTAAACGTAATTGCCGTCATTCAAGGTCGATGATAACCTTTTTGAATTTGACACGTGTTGAGAATTCCGTTTTTTGAAAAATGGAAATGCATCGAATACAGTAGTGAATAGGAAAATCAGGATAATCCTATCATTTCCCGATGGAAGTCTCGGAAAACAAGCGAGATCGGACAATTGATAATTAATTATTATAAATTTGGAAAATTTCTAACTTGAAAGAACAATGTACTTGCTCCCATGTAGGAAATCGAAATTGGCCGTAATTCGGGGCGATGTCGAATTGCCGAGTTTCGATATAGGGTAACTATATTGGTGCGAATTTCGAGCCAATAATGGCATGTCACAGCGGGCCGAAGTCGAAAACTAAATAGGGCGTACATCGCATCCGATTTCGACCCGATATAGGGTTTTGAGTTCGGCCCTACATCGGGCTAAATTCGATGTGACGAATTTCGACTTAGCGCTACGATATACGCCCAACATCGAGTCCGATATCGAACTCGACAGACGCTCAATAATATGAAAACAAATTTTAAACACAAAATAAAAAGAAAATTATCATTTTTTTTTTCTAAGATTCCGTAATTTTATATTTTTACTATTTATATTTCAATGTTAATCATTTCAAAGTCATTTTTATCATTACAAATTTTAGTTCCCACAGGCGGTTTTGAACCCTCGATCGTTGGATGATGAAACTTGCGCGCTGCCGACTGGACCATCACTCTATTCGACTTTGACAGAATCGTACTGTCTATATGAATCTAAAAATCATTTGGTCTAAATTCATATCGATATTTATATTATTTATATGGCTATCTTTATTAAGAGGAATATAATAAAAATGAAGTAAAAACCGAGGAACAAAACTACATATTTCTCGTAATGGAATTTTCATTTTTTTACAGAAAATTCCCCTATTTTTGAAAATTAAAGTTTTATTTCAGTATTATTTTTTCGTCTATTGATGATCGAATCACTTGATGGCAGAAAGAGAAGATTTTTTTCTTGATCAATTTTTATATCTATTCTATTTTATATTTATTTATTATTTTTATATTTTTCTAAATTTAGTTCACGAATTAATCATTAGCAAGAAGAATAATTGAAGGAAAATCAATTATGGCGTGATTTTTCAATCGTTATGTTGGAAAATAAAAAAATATGACAATTAATCAAAAAGGAAAATTATCAACTTATTGTTGGAAATATTTTCGTCGAAAGTAGAGCAGCCGAACTTCGGTTACGCGAATTACGTGCGATTTTGGATAAATATAGGTTTCCCGATATTCGGCTACTCGATATAGAACCGAGTTACGATCTAACTCACCATCCCAATATACAGGGCTCGACGTTGGGAAGAATATCGGGCTTATTAGCGGAACCAATATCGACGCCCCGATATTGTTTCGTACTTTGGCCTTTGATCGACTCCCCAACATCGTATAAAATAATTTGGCCCGAACATTGGCCACCCTGTGGATGTCGGGAAACCCTACATGGGCTTTGTCAAGGATAGAATTTCCGACTCGTCTCAAATTTGAAACGATTATTCACCGTGAATAATGTTACTCATGTCAACATGTTAAGCTATTGGAATGATTTTGTTTGTACAAAGATAATAGATAATTCTGAGGATAAAAATCAGTGAGCGACGAAAATGTGTGGATCATTTGAGTTACCCAATGAAATTTATAGATCTTCATAGTTTACCTTTAAAAGAATTATCCATGTCTATTTCCATAGATTCCGATACTCACGCTCAGTCGAATGACCCATGTGCAAATAAACTCACAAAAACAGCTTCTAGCAGAGATAAGAGTGATTTCTTTATGAGTGAATGAAAGCTAGAAGTGTCGTGATTATATAAATCCGAAATTCCATCGCATTTATCAGTCTTCAGTTATTCACAGTGAATCCAAGTCTATCACATAAGGTAAGAATCTATAATTTTATTATCCACTTCATTAATGAGTGGAATGATCTGAGTCGTGCGTAAAGAAAATTACATACATAGAAAAAAATAAGCAGGAGATAGTGAATGATGATCACCAAAAAAATCGATTCTTGAAGAATTAGTCTTTAAAAAGTAGGATTTTTAAAAATGGATACATCGATATAAATGAATAAATCGAGTGAAAAAACAATATCACGTCAACTTCCCAACGATCAAATATTTGATTAATTGATGCGATATCTCGCATTCAATTCGATAGTTCCGTTCCACCTGTTCTAGTTTGGGGGGATCGATTAATTTCAAATATTCGATCGGTGCGATACCTTGCATTGAGTTCGAGATATCGCATATCATTCGATAGTTCTGCTTCATCAATTTTACCTTGAGAGGAATCCTATTTGCATTTTTTTGTAGGATAAGATCGATACGATTTTCCCAAAAATGAATCAACACATCGATCAATCGAATTTCCCACAATCGCCCGAAAGAATCCATCTCTAACAAAAAAGACTCGATCTCACACAGATCGATTCAAAAATCACGTATAACTAGCAAGAGCCCTATTCCCTATCTGTTACTCGAAGATCTCAGTACTATTCTCACTCTCAATATTCTGCCAATTCAATTAGCAGGAAGCCTCCAAGCGGAATTTTCAATTTTTTAATTCGATAATTGCCACCCTAATGGGTCCGAATTGAGTTAACTTATGGCATTTTGTATAAGTTACCGGAATTACAGCAGATTACGGTAAAATAACGCGAGTTACAATTTTTCTTCACCATAGTGAATTTTGAGGAATTTTCACTCACTTTTGAAATTGAAATTTGAGCCTATATTAATTTTTTTCACTCAAATAATGTCATTCGATACAATTAAATTCAATATTATGAGGAAACGTTTGGCCATCAGAAAATTGATGCAATAGTTTCATTAAATGGATATACTTTCAGAATTGCCCACGAGAAGAGAACAATGGAACTTCCATCTCTAGTTTTATTCGTTGGACTCTGTTACTTCCATTGGACAACAGCAGCTTCATTCGAATTCGAAGAGGAACCCCCAGAAATAAGGAGGAAATTATGTCAAACCAATGGCACTGTGGAGTCCCTCTCAAAGCTGGAAGTGAACGAGAAACTCAATGACAATTGTATTGAACTTTCGGAACCAAGCCACGGAACAAACCTGAGCGAACGCGGTCTGACAAAATTTGAGCGTAATTGGTACCAAGTATTTGACGCCAGTATAATCAACTTATCGCATAATTTGATCACTGATATTACACCGGAGCTATTGAATGATTTACCAGCATTTTTGATAATTAATCTCAGAAACAATAACATTACCATAATTAGAAAAAATGTAATCGAGAATAATAACAGCATGCACCTGATCTTGGGGGATAATCCTATTGAAGTAATTGAAGATGACGCTTTTAAAAAGGTGTGCCTAACTCACCTTGATGTTTCCCGAACTGCTTTGAAGAATTTGGATTTTCTTAGGACACTCCCAGTAACGATCGCAACTTTGCAACTCAATAAAAACCAAATAACCGAAATTCCCGTTGGTTTATTCCAAAATTTGAATAAATTAGTGTGGATTAGTTTGAGTTCGAATCAAATTAAAAACATTAGGAAGAATACATTTTCGGGAATGGGAACTTCAGAAAAAGCCATTACTATTCGTCTCCAGAGCAATAACATTGATTCTATTGAAGCGGGAAGCTTTTCTAATGGGTTTTATCGTGTAATCAATCTAATGTCAAATAACATCACAGAAAAATCAATGCATATAGGTGCATTCGACCATTCATATATAAAGCTGATCAAATTATCAAAAAATCCTTTGAAGCAATTACCTCGTGGTTTATTCGATTCTATTGTGGGAGACATTTACGTTGAAAAATAGCTATTACGGAGGAAACTTAATGATATGAGTTACGAACTTGAGTTACAAAAATAAAATGCCTTTCTAACATCAAAAAAATTTCTGTTAAATCCATTTCACTTGAAGTTATCCTCCAAGCTCTTCATTTGGCTGGACAATATGTTTTATTATTTTCTCCAATAGGAAGCTGAACTTTTGTTCAATCTGTTGAGTAATAAATTGTGATGAAAGAAACAGATGATTTCCCGAAATAAATTTTTGTATCGAAAAAATTCGAGATGACGAAAAAATTCTGTAAAATCTATCATTTGAGATAAATGAATCGAAGAAAAAACAATAAATGAATTATGAGAATTGATGTGTGATAATCCATTACTATCCGGAAAAGACTATTACCCATGCTGGAGTGAAAGACTTTGGCCACCTTCTCCAACAAATTTTCAGAATCAAAAAAATCCTGACTTTCCAAATTCATCAATTTTTCAATTATCTCGTAACCCACATGGGAAAATCCGCATTGCGTCAGTGCACTTCATTCAACTGTATTTAAAATGACCCATAAATTTTCACACCTGTTTCTCTAGGCTCCCATGAGGTATCTCTTAATAACGTCAATTAAACATCACAGACATGCCCAACATCCGTGACACAGCTCGTGAAAAGGGATTAACGTTATTTTCAAACGAGCATCAAAGTGACCGGCACAAAGCCTCACGGGTAATAATGAAATTGTCAATTACTCTTCTTTCATTATTTTAAAATTTTATTTTTCTTCCTTTTAATTCTCGTGGAAAACACGTTTATTGTAACGACAATTCAAGCCAGAAACTTATCTTGCCCTGGGGCAATTTTAGCTCACTGGCAAGTACGAACCATAGATCTTTGCCACTCAGACGTAAACATGATCGTAATTCAGGTGGACAGATAGACGCAGGCTACGATTGTTACGTTTATCACGTACCCACGGGCACAGGAAATATCAGAAAGAGCCTCTGCACACCGCAACCTCCTACATTTCAATTTTAATATTATTATTGGAGGAGACGAGGACTAAATGGACCTGTTTGTCAAAATAATTTGAGATTTTTTTTAAATTAAAGGCATCTACAAAAAAATTTCAAAAATTCACCAACAATGCCCACACATTGGAGGATTTTCTCATTTTTTCTTTAGATTTTTCCATCGGGTACTTCACTGCGGAAAAAACACTTGAATCATGCTTCGACCGGGGTCCATTTCATCTCACACTCTCTTATTTTTTTTTCTTCATGACAAGAGAGGGAAAAAAATGTGAGGATTTTGTAATGTGAATTATCCCCTCGGGTCCATGAGTAATTGACGTGATGTAGGACACATGACATTGTCATGATTTTTTATGGCATTTTCATCGGATTAAATTTTTGGGGGGAAAAAACAATGGAAATATATTACTGTCATTGCGTAATTGTATCTGTCCCAGTGAAAGTAACGAAATTCAAGATGTATAATATCTTTATTCCTATTTTTATCTATTGAATAACGTGAATGATTGTTGAATTATTCATTTTTTAACTGACATCTGAAGATTTTTCAGTCTATTTTTTTGTAGCCTTTTTTTTTAATATCTCGGGAATTTATAGAGATACGCCCTTGTTACTGTCACTCTTTTTATAGCTCGTGAAATTCTTTACAAAAAAAGATTCAAGGAAAAGGGCTCTATCTCGTTCAGTTTCCGAGATATTCTATTGGAAATAATCACAAAGAAGTCTAATTTATTCGAAATCATTTAACTGACATTTTTTTGGGGAACATCTCGAAAACTAATATAGATTCGCTTTTTTGTGAAGAGTTTTGGGAGCTATAAAAGAGGGCTTATGGAAAAAAAAAAGTATTTGCGTTAGTTTCCAAAATATTCTCAAGAAATAGACAAAAAAAATAGAATTAAGTCTATGTTCTGCAAATATTTTGAAAAATAGGAGAGATGCGCGCTTTTTGCCCGGATACATTTTATAGCTCTTGAAATTCGCTACAAGAATGTCTGAGGGGAAAGGGCGTATCTCCATTAGTTTCTGAAATATTCTGTAAAGAATACTGACAAAAATTGAATTTTTCACAATTTTCCAGTGATTACGAAAGATCTCGCAATCGTAACACATTTCCATCAAATTCACTAAATAATTCCATATACGTAAACTTTGTTCCTTCCCCTTTGATTCCGCACTTAGTGTCATGTCGTCTATTTCGTCATGGACACAATTTTATTCCCCTCCGTGGAAATGAAAATAATGAGAATAAAGAGTTGAGAACAAATAGAAACTAGAAGTAGAACTGAATCAAGTATAAAAGGGGGTGTGCCTCAGTTCATTCCACATCAGTATCTCAGCAACTATCACTGAACATCAAGTGTCTACGAAGACTCAATCTCCAGTTTGATATCAACATGAACGCCCTGGTGAGTCTACTCATACATTTCAATATTAAGGTAGTATCTCAGTGAACTCGAGTACAGTTGACCTATTGAATTTTTGATCCCGTATCAAAGATGCCATATTCTTACAGTTTTCTGAATTTTTTCATAATTTTTGATTGAGTAGTTTATGAGATATGAATTATCAAAATTAATGAAAAATCAGGGGTGGGAATGAAACGTCTGAATAACGAAATTACTGAAAAATCACACAGTTGAGCCATTATTTAATAACTATCCGCGAAGAGAACAGCATTTCACCTAAATAATGGAAGAAAAAAATTTTAAATTCTCTGTATCGATATCGATAAATTTTAATTAGAAGGTAAACATGACTATTTGCCTCGCTCTCTATCTCATGCTTATGATCGAAGATTAGTAATGAAAAAAAAATCGAGAAACAAGAAAAAATGATATTCACAAGCTGGAGATATGACTGTCGAATAGTTTCATCACTTTCTCGGATAAATTAAACGTTAGCACGTTTTTTCGAATGTTCAGCATTTAATTGGAAACTAATCAACAGATTTTCAATTGTATTGCTTCATTGCCCGTACTCTGAGATATTACCTCAAGACAATCCCGAGGGGGTAATTACTTGTGAAATCTAGTGCACATTCAAATTAGAAAATTGGAATTTTTGAAATCTCATACATTCTGGGAGAAGTCTTGAAGTCGCTCACAAACTAGAGAAATCCGATGAAAACTTCATGAAATCTTTCGAAATTCGTGAAGTCTTTCAAACTTTATTTAAAATAAATAGTGACAGTGTAGGAGAAAATCAATTCAAGGATTGGAGAAAAGTCTCATAGGAATCTATGAAATTTTCAGAAATCCGTTCAATTGTCACAGATTTCAAGAAATACCATTAATTTCCATGAAATCTGTTAAGAATTCGAGAATCTTGGCATTTTTGCAATTCGAAGTTTAGCGTACACATATTTCAGGAGTGATGACCCCTCGAACAATCATTAATTTCCTGATTTTAATGAACTTTTTTCTTTTTTAAGCTCATCCTCACCATTCTCGCACTGGCCTCACCAATCTTTGGTGAAGAAGCTGTTGACCAGAAAAATCAGCAGAAGAGAGGCGTCGTTGGACTAGGATACGGAAGTCCTTATGTGGGAGGATATCATGGTAAAACTAGAACGATAATTTGAAAATTTTTTGATTATCTTACCGATTTATTAGTTTTTAAATTTTTTCGGAGTGAAAGCCTTAACAAAAGAATCTGAGAAAATTAGTCAACAACGGAAATATGTTGGAGAACTTCAACAATTTTTTTCAAATTCCTTCATGAAGGCCCTCACTTCGCAAAATAAATCTGTATCAACATAATTCAAGAATTCAGTGGAGGAGATTCAGCGAGACAAGGCAATTTTGCTTGAATTCTCCTCTGTAGAAAATTTTAAGAGCTACGAATAAGAATCACAGTAAGAAGGGCCTATCTCCATTAGTTTCTGCGATATTCTCAAAAACAAATGAATTAATGAAACAGGATCATTCCGTTCTCTTACGATATTTCGGAAAATAATGAAGATATGCCTTCTTATCTATTTTTCATAGAAAATTCCAAGAGTTTTGTGAAGGATTGAGGTAAAATCGCCCATCCGGTTTAATTTCAAAAATATTTCTAAAGAAATTACAAAAAAAAACGAAATTTTTCAGTTTTACTCCTCAACTACTACATTGAATAATATCTAATCATCCAACTCTCTCCTCAGGTCTTTCCCACGGCTATCTGAACAATCCATACTACCTTGGACATTCAGGTCATGCTTACAATGCTCCTCTAGCCCTTGGGCATGGCTACAACCATGCTTACCATGCTCCAGCCTATACTGCCCCAGTCTATACTGCCCCAGCCTATACTGCCCCAGCCCACACTGCCCCCGTTCGCATTCCCTACGCTGGTTACAACCTTGGCCACAATCTTGGACTCTACAACTCCTGGTAAACGAAACAACTACAAGAACTCCGGTGAAGAAGAGTTTCATGGACTTCTGAAAATAGCCATTTATTAATTCATTTTTTCTTACCATATCTCATCATCTTCTAACGAAATTAACAAATTAAGAATTCTTAGGTTTTAAGGAAATTGTATCTCCTGTTTTGGTGTCTTTTAAATATATTTTGTCATCCGTATTCAGAATATTATTTTGTTCTCTCTTTTTTCTCTCTAATAATTTTTTTAAAATTAGTTACTTATGATATTCTCTGCATTCTCTGAATATAATCCAGGAGTTAAAAGATAATGTAGAATATCTTTTTTTTATAATCGATTTTGTGGGAATATCAAGAAGACTAAAGGAAATACGTGCTTTTCACCCTAATCCTTTTTTGAAGTTGTTGAAATATTTCACAAAAACGGATTTGAATGAAGTCGCTCTGTCGTGCTTAGTTTCTGACATGTCCCTAAAAAAAAATTAAAATGAAGACTGTATCGATCCATTCTGGATATTTTCTTAATTAACCAATATGCTATGAGCATTTTGTTTTAAATCGCTTCAAGCAACAATTGAAATTATTACTGAGGTGAAGTTGAAATAATCCATTCCCCAGTCAATTATGTATATTTACTCATGGATTCATTTGTACAATGAACGAATGCAAAATGACGAATTTTCTCGGCATACCTTGTTTTCTACCACTAGTATCCAATCTACCCACATACACTACCCTGCCACTATTATCCTTTGAATGATTTTTTTCAAAATTGTTCTTGATTCTCTCTTCCGTGATTCGATTCGATTTCTTCAGAAAAAAAAAAAAATGAGAGAATCGATTATCGTACATTTTGAGAATCGACTCAAAGATCGATTATCGGAGGAAAAAAATCGATCTCCAAAGAATCAATTCAGGATCGGCCATTACTATATGCCACTTTGTTTTCAAGGTAATGATGTATTAAAAAAATAAACAATACTTTGTTTGAATGTATGGAGCAATTTATTTCACTCTACATATTAATGTGCATTCATTAAATCCAATCCGCATCTTTATTTTCCGGCGAGGGAGGCTAGGCTACTCTTGCTTAAACCTGGAAGAAAATTTCGAAAAAAAATCGTTAATAACAAAAAAAAAACAATGTCCGTTTCATTTGTATTATATTCAGAGGAAAGTTTTTGTAATAGTTTGAGTCACAATATCAAATATAGACTACTCCGTATAAAAAACTCATGTGGAAATTCATTTTTTAATAATTTTTTGAAAATTCGAGTTTGTCAAGAGAAAATTGAGGGTCTGACCCTCCACGAAATTGCACAATTTTCCTATTTTGCAGATATTTCCAGTTCTATTGGCCTAACGTACGAATTCTACATGAAAGGGAAAGATGTGATCATTTGCAATCGATTCATGGGTTCGAAACTGATGCAAAAATTCTGGGCACTCGGTCACGGTTTGAACCAAAAAGTCAGGCTTCGAGATGTTTTGGATTATCCCCCTTTCAAAATTCGAATTACCAGTTCTGATCGGGATTCCGACGAGTTAATGTCATCTTTAATCTCTCAATTATTCAACCATGATATTCAACTAATTCATACAGTTAACGATTGATGGGTGCCTTCAACAAATGCATCATCAACTTATCCAGCTATTTATCGAACCTGGAACAGCTGTAATGAACTTCTAAATGAGACTTCACCAAGCACGCATTTCTCCTCGCCGAGTACCCATTCAACGTAGTTACACCGTTGGATTTCCAAGTTACACTGCCAGTGCAGTGCTTTAGTGAATTATCAGTTACTCAACAATGAGGCTTTCAACAGTTTGAAAACATTCAACTAAAGTTAATTTTCGGTTTATTCAACGGGTCAATCGTTTTTTGCACAGCATTATCTTCGCGAATATCTGCCTCAATGTAATGACTCATTTCAACCTTTGTGTAATGAAAATTATCTATTGACAGCATTCATACCCTTCACCAGTTCTTTTGAAATACTCATCCAGCCAATTCCAGTCCTCACCGAGAAATCAACGGGTGATCGAATGTTAGGTGGTTTTGAATCAAAAAATGTAGATTTTCAAGATACTTGTGGGCACTTTTATAAAGATAAGTTTTTGTCCTACAAGTACCTCAAGAATCGATATTTTTCATTCCGAAAACCCAGTATTTGATGGTGGATGATTTCATCTTTGTCATCCATTTAGAATTTCCACGCTATGATCAATAGAACCGAAAAATAATCTTCACAAAACTGAAATTCGTAAAAAATTAAGAATGAACTTCTCGATTCCTGCCGGAAAATTCCGAGAAATCAATTCTAACCCATAGTTTCCGCCGGAAATTTCCGCATCTCCCCATTGAGATTTTCAAAAAAAAATCAAGTGCTCACCCCATACTTAGGTATACTCATTTATGTATCTCGGAATCACGGAATCGAAGAAAATTTTTCATATAAAATCAAATTTACTGGCACAATGGAAATTCCTCAAAATAGTATGTGTAATAAAAATTCAATTATTCTTACGAGAGGCCGCAGCAACTGGTTGATTTATAATCATAAAAATCGAAATTAAAAGAATAATTGCCAAAATTTTCTTCATAATTCTCAAGATAACAGAGACTTTCACCAGTGTCGATTGAGGAATTCGTTTGCGATCACACACGCATCCCCATGCGTATATATACTCTTGCTATAGCAATTAATTTTAAATGATGTGCTGCGATATATCGCAGCACATCATTTAAAATTAATTCTTAATAATTGCGTAACTTCGCTTGAACATAAGGAAATTTGAAACATTCAAAAAGATTGCTTCCGGTGATAAATGATAACATTTTTTTACGGTTCAGGGAGTAGAGAAACAATAATTATTTATAATTTCGGTATAATAATGAAATTCCTCCTTTTTGAAACAAGAAGGAAATTATTATTGTAGCCTTGAAACGATCAATTGAGTAGTGAAGTGGTAAAAAAATAAAAAAAGATAAATTGCTTTCGCTTCCGAAGGGAAGCCATTGTAAACGCGACATCTTTCGATCTCGAGGTTTCAATAAGATATGACTCAGAAGATTCCAAAACGTCAAGAACTGATGTTTTCGAAAAACGTCTGTATGGACTGTTATATGTGGCGATCTTAAAATTCGACAGTATTGTTTTTTCTTATGCAAAATGCTGCCAGTAAAATTTGAGCGGAATCTGTTGAGTACTTTCCGAAGAAAATGGAATGGTCGAAAAATCTTTTCTTTTTTATTCTCCCGGCGAAGAATAAGCTTACACGATTTTGCTGTCGTCTGTATGCGCATCCAATGAAAAAAAGTTTGGTATTGAATTTCGGCGAAATCGGTCCAGGTGTTCCTGACATATTCGTAAAAGAGTATTTTCAGAAAAAGGGTTATATCTCTGGAATTATTCACTCATTAGCTTGAAAGATTCATCTCAATAAATGAAGCACTACTAAATGATTAGCACTACTAATGCTAATAATTTGATATTTTTCAAAGCAAATATTCCATAAGAGTATTCCGAAAATTAGTTTTTTTAAAAATCTGCAGAATCTGTAATATTCTGTCTGCAAAGTTGAGTCATATCTTAAGCGTCTCTACAAAAAAGTTCTCGTCGAAATCGGTCTATCTCGCTTACTTTCCAAAAAATTCGCTCGGAAAGCATTCAATGAGAGACTTTCTTGCTTCATCTCTTTACCAGCGGTCTTATCGTCTGGAGATAATAATACGCACTGTAGTTGGAGAAGAAATTTTCTTTATCTGCAATTTCCGCAAAAGTATGGAAATTGGAATATGATTGAAACTCTTGATTTGATGCGATTAACACAGGATTTGCGACAATAAAGGGGGGGAGGGGAGGAGGGATAATCCTTCCCGCTCAGAAAAATCCGTTGGTGTCAGTCGTTGCTCATCTCTTGTTCAATTTTGTGGTTAAAATAATAATCCCGAATTTGTGCAAATATACCAGTTTTTTTTAAATTTATTCTGATTGTTTTTAATTATTATTAATCTTCAATTTTTTTTTTTTTGTTTTTTATTCTCCTATAAAATCATGCCAAGAGAGAGAAGAGTGAGTACATCAAATTTAATAACTAAATATCTCGGAAAATAATGGAGATACACTCTTTTGACCCTCATTTTTTTGTAGAGAATTTCAAGAGCTACAAAATAGGAGTCGGGTGAAATGGCTCTATCTCGCTTAGTTTCCGAGATATTCTCAAAAATAATTGAACGGTTTTCCGTTCATGTTTTTTCATTTTCATTTGTTTTTTCTATTCGTTTTTTGAATATATCTTGGTAAGTGAGGGAGACACGCGGGTTAATCTCACTCCTGTTTTGTAGAGAATTTCAAGGGCTACAGAAAGGATTCTCAATTTTTAATTTTTAATTTGCAATTATTTTTTTCAGTCTCCGAAAGAATCGAGGCATGTGACAACACGTCAAACTCGGGGTCCAAAACGCAGGGAGAGAGACACAACCCCCGATATTCCAAGGCATGCTATGGTGACTCGGTCAAGGTCACGAGACAAAGACAGTAGAATTGTTTTTACTCAATTGACTGATGATCCACCAAAAAAGCAACGCAAACAGCCCGTGGTAAGATGAATTATTATTCTTGAAAGTATTTTCGAATATTTTTCTCTAACTATTGAGGCATAATTTCGCTATCTCGTTTAGTTTCTAAAATAATTTTCATACGCACCATGGGTGGTTAAAAGTTAATTTCAGCAAAATTTTCTCACCCTCGCTTCGCTTGGAAGAAAATTTTTGTCCAAATTAACTTTTTTCCGCCCTAGGTGCGTAATGTACTATATTTTCGAATATCTGGATAACTAATGAAAAAACATCCCTTTCACCCGAATTCATTCTTGTAGCAAATTTCACGAACTACAAAAAAGGATTCGGGTGAAATCGCTCCATCTCGCTGAATTTCCGGAATATTTTCATTTAAAAAAATGAGGGAAAATTTTTTTCCTGTTTTTCACCTCTTCACCACTAAATAATTTAATTAACTTCTGTTTAGGAAAAGAAGAAGACCACGAAGACTGCCACAAAAACCGCGGAGAGAAGAAAAGAGAATGTTGCAGTCTCTAACAAGGCTCCTCAGTCGGCTGATGAGGAGGATGCGCCAGAAGAGCCTCCCCCGAAGGCAAAGGAGACTGCAACTTTTAAGGCATCTCAACGTACTCTGCCTCCACCAGTTAGTCACACGTTATCCCCGAAGCGTCGTGATCGACCGAAGTCACTTCAATCGCCTGGTTCGAGATCTCCAGAGATTTCAACAGCTCCTCAAGTCCCTGGACCATCAAATGCTTCAAGTCCACCCAGAAGAGATGATGTTATTGGAGAACTGGAAAGATCACCCACGTCTTCCGTCAAATTGCCGAAACACAGCAGAGTTGCGTTGGTGAGCCCATCAATTTCTTAGCAAAAAGAGCGTATCTTCATTATTTTCCGAGATATTTCCTAAAAAAGAATAACAAGCTAAACTCTTCCTCTTCTACTTTTAGCTAATTTTTTATTATTCATTACAATTCAATTTTATTTAGGAGAAGAGACAGACGACAAAACCATCCAAAGGAAAAGGAGGGAAATTAACAGTTCCTGTTGATCAACAATCGTCTGATGAGGATCATGAACTCAACACTTCAACTCTTCGAGTACCCCCGCGTTCTCCAGTCCATCACCCATCATCCCCGATGCCCGAGAATCGTGCTGAGCTCCGCCGATCACCTCGAATACGACTTCCAGAGACTTCAACTGCGACTCAAGTCCCTGGATCATCAAATACTTCAAGTGCGAAAAGAAATGTCATCAGAGGACTAGAAAGATCACCCACGTTTTCCGTCAAATTGCCGAAACACAGCAGAGTTGCGTTGGTGAGCCCATCAATTTCTTAGCAAAAAGAACGTATCTTCATTATTTTCCGAGACATTTCCTAAAAAAGATTAACAAGCTAAACTCTTCCTGTTCTACTTTTAGCTACTTTTTTATCATTCATTACAATTCAATTTTATTTAGGAGAAGAGACAGACGACAAAACCATCCGAAGGACAAGGAGGGAAATTAACAGTTCCTGTTGATCAACAATCGTCTGATGAGGATCATGAACTCAACACTTCAACTCTTCGAGTACCCCCGCGTTCTCCAGTCCATCACCCATCATCCCCGATGCCCAAGAATCGTGCTGAGCTCCGCCGATCACCTCGAATACGACTTCCAGAGACTTCAACTGCTACTCAAGTCCCTGGATCATCAGATGCTTCAAGTGCGAAAAGAAATGATGTCATCAGAGGACTGGAAAGATCATCCACGTTTTACGTTGACTCGTCGAAACACAGCAGAGTTGCGTTGGTGAGTCCATCGATTTTCTAAGCAAAAAGGGCGTATCTCTATTATTTTTTGGAATATTCTCCAAAAAATAATAATAAGCTAAACGCTTTCCGTCATACATTTTCGCTACTTTATTATTATTCATTACAATTCAATTTCATTTAGGAGAAGAAAAAAAAGACAGAACCATCCGAAGGAAAAGGAGGGAAATTAACTTCCGTTTCTGTTGAGCAACAATCGTCTGATAAAGATCATGCACTCAACACTTCAACTCTTCGAGTACCCCCGCGTTCTCCAGTTCATCACCCATCATCCCCGATGCCCGAGAATCGTGCTGAGCTCCGCCGATCACCTCGAATACGACTTCCAGAGACTTCAACTGCCACTCAAGTCCCTGGACCATCGAATACTTCCGGTGCTGTCGGAACAGATGATGAAACGGAAGAACTGGAAGAACCACGGCGGGTTTTCGCTAAGTCATTGAAAAATAGACAAATTCCTATCTACTTTCAGGTGAGACTGTGAAACTAAAAGAGATATGCCCCCTTCGACCTAGTCCTCTTTTTTAGGGAATTTTAAGAACTAAAAAAAAAAAGTCAGAGGAAAATCACTCCATCTCGTTCAGTTCCCAAGATATTCTCGAAAAACAAATAACAAAAACATTATCCTGTTCTTAATAAAATAGAATAACTCTATTTTTTGCTCGTATTATCTTTCGAATATTTCCGAAACTAAGTAAGATATTTTCTAAAAATGACTGAAATAATTGATTTATCTAGTTTTCCGGATCACTACTAGTTTTTTCCGAATATCTCGAAAATTGAAGAAGATACGCCATTACTGTTTGAATTCTTTTCTGTAGATCTTAAGAATCTACACAGAAAAGAGTTGAAGCACTTTTACTCTATCTCGCTTGGTTTCTGAGATATTTCTTGAAAGAGAATGAAAAGATAAACTTTTCTTGTTTTACTTCTTCACTACCTAATTATTCACGTTCATTTAGGAGAAACAGAGGGCAAAAACAACAAACAACAAAAAGAGATCAACTCAAATACGACCCCCGAAGATTCCAGCAGCTCCTGGACCATCGGATGCTCCTGATCCTGTTGAAATCGATGATGAAAACGGATTCCGAGGATTTGAAGATAGGCTTGAGTATCCTATGGAATTGCAGAGAGAGAAAATAGTTCAGGTGAGTCCACCAACTTCTTGACTAAAAACAAGCGGGTACAATGAACACAAGGGGTAAGACGTCCTCGTCTTTGTTTTAGTATACCATACTAAATCATTATCTGAAATAAATGGAAATTGAGATAGTTTTTTTTTTTTGATGATTCTATTGGAAATCTGAGAAAATTTTTTATAGAGAATCATGTCGAAAGTTATTTTTGTAGGAACATTTTTTATAGCTCTTAAAATTTTGAACGAAAGAACATTAGAGAAAAACGCCTCATTGCGCTTAGTTTCTGAGACGTTTCCAAATGATGAATAAGAAAAAATTGACTCATTATCTCCCTTTTATTTCCAATTCGTCACTACTGACTAACTAGGAAAAGAGAAGGAAGATCATCGAGCCAGCGACCAAGACTTCGGAGAATCGAAGAGATCTTCGCGATGTACCTGTTGACCATCTTCGATCATCTAAAGTTCATGCTTCAGCAGCACCTTCTCCAGAAGCGAAGAAAACAGTGACTCTTAAAGTACCTGTACATCATCCGATATTCTCTCCAATTAGGGGTATGACAGCCCCAATCCCTCATGATCGTCTTGAGCCCCCTCTGATGAGTACACCAGCTGCCGGACTTTCCGCCCCATCAGCTCACGATTCCATGGAGATTGATGATGAAGTTGAGGAGCAGCCGCGAGAAGCAGCAGAAGCAGAAAATAATCTTTCGTTTGTAAAGAGCGAACCAGATTCGCCGAATCTCCGATTTGAAAGTGGAGAAATTATCGAATTGAGCTCAACTTCTTCAGATTCTTCTCCTGATCTTCACAATTCGCGGTCAATGTACAATGTTACACTGAGGAGAAATAAATCCACAGTCCCGTGCATCTCCAATGCAGTCCTGCTACCACACAGGACAAGTAACTGGACGCAAGTTGAAATTGGATTTCGCTATGAATGCTCAACAATCAATGATCTCAAAAAATCAGTTGCCATGTACAATCATCGTGCTGGTGATGGGGAATTCAAAGGATTAAATTACGTTTTATCCGAAATGTTTGCCCCTGAGATGCGACTCAAGTTTTATGAGGAATTCCGTCCGAAGGTGATGAATTTGGCGCTACAACTGCCGACATTGATGAGAGAAAAATCGATTCCGATGCTGAAATGCAATGAGTCTTCGAGTCTTACACTTTCGCGTGGACAAATTGCATGCATTTTAGCAAATGCCTTTTTTTGCACATTCTCAGAAGATTCCGCAGGTGAATCAGTGAATTTTTCACAGTTGTTCCAGACTTTCGAGGATGATGCAGAAAGCGAATTGAATCAGATCATTGGTGAGAAGCTCAAGTGCATTATGGAGTATTTCTGGAGCATTAGCAAAGATGCCAAGGATCTAGTGATATTCAGACGCTTCAAACTTACATCCAGAGAGCAGCTGCCTTGGGAAATGGTCACAAACGAAGCGCAGAATATCGAAGTGAAGAAGGAACCCCAAGGACTGCACGAAAATTCTGTGCTGATTGTTTTCACTAATGCATCCATTGGAGGACGTGTATTTGGATTCGAGGCAGGAACTGAAGAAATTTGTTTTTTGACTCATCCAGAGCTCTTGGTGCTCAGGCTGTTGGCTGAGCCCCTCAGGGAGAATGAAGCACTTTTTGTTTCTAATGTGCAGCAGTTCTGCAAGAGTCAAGGCTCTGCAGATTCCTTCAGATATGCTTCGAGAATTCAGAAAACTTCACGGAATGTCATTATCATGAAATGGAAGGGATTTGATTGGCCTCGGCAGTTCTCCTTTAATATGGAAGAATTCATGCGAGAGGTGAACCGAATTGATTCAGCACTGGGAGGTATTCCTCCTGAAATATTGAAGAGAGTGGACGTCATCGAGGGAGGTCTTGCAGGTGACGACTACCCGGAGATCGAATTCCTGTTGATGATCATGATCGCAAGTAAATACGAACACAGATTGAACTTTTTCACTCATGATGATAAAGTAAAACAGGAGATTCTCTTGACGATTCTGGGAGAGCAGGCGAAGGGGGAAGTTAATGCTGCGAAGATTTATAAAGCCCTTCGGAAATACGATGATAAATATGGTGATGCTGAAAAAAAGCCTCGCTTCTGCTTCTGGCTAAAATTAGAATTGTTAAAAAATAGGAGATAAACTGTTAAGGGAACTTTTTTTAGAAGAAGAGCAGGACTCTTTTAATCATTGACGTTTAGAATTAAGTATTGGAAAAATAAAAAATTCGATTTTTTTCAGCAATTTTTTAGCAATAAAAGAATGATAGAAAAAAAATTCAAAGGTAGAAAATGAATTTTTCATTTAATTTTTTGGGAATCTCTTGGAAACGAAGCGAGATAGGACAATTTTACAAGAATCCTTTTTTGTAGCTCTTAAAATTTCCTGCAGGAAAGGATACAGACAAAATTGTACTATCTCGCTTAGTTTCTGATATATTATAAAAAATAAAATTGGAAAAATAAAAAAATCTGTAGAAATCGAATTTTTTGATTATGAGTTTTTCGAAAATATCTCGGAAATTCAGCGGGATAGAGCAATTTCGACCGAATGCTTTCTCGTAGCTCTTAGAATTTTTTTTTTTTTTAATTAAAGCTCTTAAAATTATCTACAAAAAAAAGGATTCGAACAAAACTGCCAAATTTCGCTTAATTTCCGAGCTGTTAGCTAGAGATAAAGAGCATGAAAAACTGATTCAATTGAATTTTAATTGCTAATTGACTGCATTTACTTTTAATTAATAATCATTCGAGCACAAATGAATTTCACGTCTGAATCATTTTGAAACTAATTAATGAGTGTGAAATACTCCATTGAATCCAAATTTTAATGTCTTCGACTGAATGTAACGATATAACTGTGAGAATCGATCGATAATTGGATTCAAAATTGTATTTAATATGTAAATTATATCGAAGGCTCGAATTATACAACTTATTTTGATATTACTCATGTTTCAAAAGTATATTCCATCAAAAGTCTCAAAAAATACCTAAAAATCAATTCAGCAGCAAAAAGTTGCAATTAATTTGTTGTTTTTTTCTGCTAATTAATTGTAAGAATATGCCGAAAACTGAGCGAGATAGCCCAATTTTGCTCAAATGCTTTTTGTAGCTATTGAAATTCTCTACAAAAAAGGATTCAGGCAAAAAGAGCGTATCTCCATTCGTTTCTGAGATATTCTTAAAAACTAATAAAATCTCATAGCCTTCTCCTGTTTTATCTCTCCTGATGAATTCTCAATTTATAAACATTCAAAAGAAATGCGTGATTTCAAGGTGGTATGCCAGTTAATTCGAATACAGTTCACTCCTCATTTGCTCGATGCCGCATCAAGGATGGCATTCTTTTACATTTTTTTCATAATTTTAGTTTATTAGATATGAATTATTAACGTTACTGAAAATAGCAGCGGTGGGAATGAAATGCTCTAAAATGAACAGAAATAACAAAATTACCAGAAAACCACATAGTTCACCCATTATTTAAAATCAATTTTTGAAAAGAACAGCATTTCAACTAAATGATAGAAGAAAGAAATAGTCAATTCTCCGTATAATTATTGAGAAATTTTAATTACAAGCCGCGGAAACTGTGCGAGCTAGTGCGATTTCACCTGAATCCTCCTTCAAAGCTCTTAAAATTGTCTTTGGGAAAGGATTCAAACCAAGAGTGCGTATCTTCAGAAATGAAGAAGTAAAATTTGATTTTTTTTTCTTGAAAAAACTCGGAAACTAATGTAAACATGGCGTTTTTTCGCCTCATTTTTTTTTGTACCTCCTGAATTCTCTTTAAAAAAAAAGGATAGAAATAGAAAGAGTGCATCTCTATTAATTTTCGAAGTCTTTTCAAAAGAATAAAAATCAGTAGCAAAATACTGAGTAATTTCTTGTGATTGTTTTTTTTAAATATCTCGGAAACTAATCGAGATCGAGTAATTTTGTTTCAATTCATTTTTGTAGCCCTTGACTTTTCTCACAAAAAAGTTTCCTTGCAAAATCGCTCTATCTCACTTAATTACCGAGATATTCTTTTAAAAAATGTCTAAAAAGGGAGTGATAGAAAAATGAATAATTTGAATTTCCCTGAAGATTCCTGCAGTATCAACTGAAATCTCAAGTTTCTCATGCGCTCTTGCGCCTCTCCATGTGTTTATTCACGACTTCACAAATCTCTGTTATTGTTGATAAAAAACAGTTTGCTTCATTAAAAAAATGAATTTTATCGTGAGAAATTTGATGAATATCACACGATCGCTAGTGAAAAGTCCGTTGCAAGGTAAATCATCTAGCTTTTATGTATTAAATATGATTTTCCATATTCTAACCTTTTGCTAACCTTCAAAATAACCGATTCAACATTAAATGAATTAATTCCCAATAGAATAATGTATTTTCATTTTATTAAAAAAAAAACTTTCGAAATTCTATTATTTTTTTGTTCATTGACTCAATTTCATTGAAAAAAAAATCATTATTTTTCCTTCAATAACTCTAGTAAAAAGGCGATAATTCATAATTAATCATTGATAATATTAATAATAGTGATAAAGATAAACGATCATATCAATAACAATATTGATTGATAATTAATTGCGGGATTAAAATGGAAAGATCAGTAACGGAAATAAAATACAATCAATCACATCGTCGTCTTAGAGTCAAAGTGGCGTAAGTACAATCCTCATACACAGCACTTAGGCCTCTTTACTTCTAAGGTGATAATATCTTGGTTTTCCGTTTTTCAAAAATATTTCGAAAAATGAGCGATATAGAGCGATTTTGCCTAAATCCTTCTTTGTAGCCCTTGACATTTCCCATCAGAAAAGCGAGGCATATTCGACAAAAATCGCTGTATCTCACCCAATTTCCAGATTTTTATTTATTTTGAGAATATTATTCTTGAAAAATTGATCAATGGCAAACGTTCCAAAAATAATACATTCATTTTTCGTCGCTTATTTTTTTTTAAATCCCAGAAGCTAAGCAAGAAAGGGCAATTCTGCCAGAAAAATCTTATGTAACTTTCTTTGTTACAGAGATATTCTCAAAAAACCCATCGCAAATTTTTTTTCCCCTCCAAAAAATGGAATTTTGCAAGTTTTGTAATTAAAATTGATACTTCCAATTTCACATAATTCGTAATACTTTTTCAGGTAGTATTTCGAGCCTCACGAAATTCTGTGTCAACAATACGTTCTCAGGTAACACTATTGAATTTGTTTTTATCTCATTCTTTCAGTCCCAACTTCAAACACCTAAAAAAATCTCCAGATCTCGTGACCTCGAAAAACCTCAGAAATACCCTTTCAGCATTCATAAAAAGAGAAGGAAGAAAGAAAAAAAAAATTTGGAAAACCGGAAGACATTTCAAGGGATTGTAACAAAGATCTGACCCATTTACGTGAAATCGTGCGAATTCACAATCCCTTCATTCAGAGGAGAAGTGCAAAATGAACCTGCGATGGAAAATGATCCGAGATTTTTCTTGAGAGTGGAGGGCTTTCCAAAAACAGGGAAAAAATTATGCAACAATAAAGACACGTTTCGGCATCTTCTCAATTTTTTTCATATTTTTTCATGATGTCCTTCATCAGGGAAAAAATTTCTGGACCATGTTATCATGGAGGTCCATTTTGCTCCAGCCTCCCTTACATTTGCGCTCGTACGTAAAACTGTGGCGTCTCGAATTTCGTGAGATTGAGACGGTTGAAAGAGTGAAAGAGATGAAAAGATGATTGTGATCGGTCCTGAAAAGCCTTGGGAAAAGGGTGACCAGGCATCGGAAAGTCCTTAAAAAAAATAGAATGTTGGAAATCCTACGGCGATTCCCATCGTCCATCGATTCTTTTATTTTATCTCTTTTTCTTTCTTCATTGTGTTTGGAAATGTCCATGCAAATACGCGTGGCCTCTTGCAAATGCACAGCTTACCTCTTTGATCCCTACAGTTTCCTCAGGCTTCAGTGAAGAAAAGATATTTCACTGTTATAAATAGAAAAACTGCGGGGATTCTCTTTTTATTTTTTTTGAGTGGAGAAACTAGTGGTCAAATAGGAAAAATGGGAAGGGGTGACGTGTCCATTTGCGGTTGACCAGTTGTCAAACGAAAAGTTCGACAATTCTCAATATATGTTTGAACAAAAGCCATTCGTCATTCAATTATTTTTCTTCCATATTTTTATTTTTTTTTCATTTTATGATTTTTTTAGATTTTATTGTCTCAACTATTAATTTCCACGGGGAATTTATCTTATACTCTTCAGTTCATCAATTTTTTTCAGGAATTAATTTTCAACATTAGAGAAATTTTATGGACGAATTAATGGAATTTTTCGCTGATTTATCGAGAATATCTCGGAGACTTAGCGATAGCGCGACTCCACCAGAATTCTTTTTTGGAGCTTTAAATTTTTTTAAAAGGACTTATCTCCATTAATTTTCCAGATACATTCAAAAAACCAACGAGAGAATGAACTTTTTCTATTTTGCCGCTTCTACTGAATTCTCGATTTATGAATACTTTGAAAAAATTGTGATTTTTATTTTTAGTACTTGAAAGCTTCTCTTTTACCGCTGTAATGATAAATTTCTCGGTTAGTCGAGAGATTGAGCCACCAGTTCAAAATTTTCGGAATTATTTCTGTATCAAAAGCAATTGTGATTCTTTTTTGAGGATATCTTGGAAGCTGATAGAGATACAAAGAAGGACTGATGTAAACTGAAGCTATCTCGCTTATTTTCCAATATTAAAAAAAAACAAAATGGGTCATTTATCATTTGAGAATATCTCGGACAGTAAGCAAGATGGAACAATTTCGGCGTTGAGCTTTATGTAGAGAATCTTAAGAGCTACATAAAAATTTTCGCGTAAAATCGACCTATCTCGCTTAGTTTCCGAGATATTGAAAAAAAAACTGTTAGAAAAAATGGACTTATTCTTCTATTTTACCCTTTCTACTCAATTCCTTCACAAATATCTCGGAAACTAATGGAGATACGCCTTTTTTAAATTGATCAAGGGGATAGATCAATTTGTTCCCGAGATATTTAAAAAAAACAATAATGACCAAAAGAAAACATTTTTCTTGTTTTACTTCTTCTATTGATCTTTTCCAAGAATATTTGGGAAATTAAGCGAGATGGGGCAATTTTGCCCGATTTTTTTCTATGAAAAATTTGAAGGATGACAAGAAGGGATTAGAGTGAAATCACTTCATTTCGCTCAATTTCCGAGATATTCTTAAAAAACTACGAAAATAATCGAACTGGTCTATTTTACCTCTTCACTACTGATTTCTTCATCGAATATCTCGAAAACTTATGAAGATATGCCTTTTTCGCCCTAATTCTTTTTTGTAGCCCTTGGAATTCTCTACATAGAAGGATTGGTGTAAAAAAGGCGTATTTCGCTCAATTTTTGAGATATTCTTTTTAAAAAAAGGCTGAGGATGAGAAAGGCGTATGTCGCTTAATTCCCAAGCAATTCTCCAAGATAGATCAACAGAAAATTCGAGTTTAATTGACATTTTAAAAAAATATTTCCAAATTTTCATCAATTTTTTCAAGGTTTTTCAGATGTCAATAAAAGCACCTAAAGCCAAAAAAGAAAACAAAAATCCTAAAAATCCATGAGAATTCACGAAAATGTTTCACCTTCCATTCAAAATTTCTTTGTTATGCTGACGATTCTCTCTGAAATCTTCAACGAAAAGTGCAATAATAGAACCGTGCAATAAGTACGAAACATTGTGAAAATTTTTCGCAATGTAATCTTGCAGCATTGATCTTCAGCAAAAAATAAAAAGGGTTGGCTTTTTCAGGATTTAGCTGTGCACACTCGGATAATGGGGTTTCTGCTGGTCCTCATGGCTCAGTTAAGTCCAAGTTAGGTCCTGGATTAGCCAGTGTAAGCATTTCCCATGGACATCTGTCGCATTGACGGACGGTGGTCAGTTGAGGATCTCAAAGTGAACAACAATGCATTTTCTAAATTTAGTCGTTCGTCATCATTCGCTGCAACAGAGAAAGAATGACACAAAACTTCACATTCATGTGCCCATCATTTAGCTACTGAATATTCACCTTCAACTAGAAAATCGTGAATTTTCATGGAAAATTTTTCATGCCAACTCAATTACAATTTTCAATTCATTTATATAAAATTATGGAAATTCATGAAAAATTCGATCATTTTTATTATCTGTTTCTTGCAAATATCTCGGGAATTAAGAGGAATAGAGTGCTTCTGGAATTCTTCACAAAAGAGGATTCCAGCATAATTACGCTATCTCACTTAGTTTCCGAAGTTTTTTGAAAAAGCGAGTGTCTTAATTCAAGAAATTGAATGCATTCAAAATGTTTCAGATTTTTTCTTGTTTTTGAGGAGGAGTAAGGAAAAAATGGAACGAATTCACCAACAATCAGAACATATTGGAGCGTTTTGTTAAATTTCTCCGGATTTTTTTCTTACGTCTTTCACTCGGAAAAAAGTTTCTGAATTATGTTGCCAAAGAGGACAAAATGCGCCACTCTCCCATATTTTCCTAAATTACTTGATATTTCCGAAAAATTTCCAGAATTAAGAGAACACTATGAATCTCAATATTTTCTCAAGAACAAAAAAACCAAAAGTCATGAATTTTTATGAAAAAAGTTATACTAATACAATTACAATTTCCAATTAATTCATGGAAAATTGGTATATTTCTGTTATTTGTTTTCTGAAAATATTTCAGAAACTGATAAAATAGCGCGATTGTGCTGGTCGTGATGGAGCGATTTTGCTCAGATCCTTTTTATGAAGAATTTCAGGAGCTACAAAAAAGTTCTTCGTACGATTTTCGCTATCTCGCTTACCTCCTGAGATATTCTCAAAAAATAAACCTCCAAGATAATTCAAGTATTTCCCTAAATTACTCAATATTTCTGAAAAATTTCCAGAATTAAGAAAACACGTTTAATCTCTTCTCCGCCCACCATCTCAACTCAAGAATAAAAAAGTGCATGATACAACAAAAGAGTTGTCCACTTTTCCAGAGAAATCTCGATGACCACCAACTGGGCAACGATGCCCATTCGTAACAATGTTACTTAATAAGCTTACGAACGCACCACCGAGAAAGAAGAAAAACCAGGGCTTTGAGAAGCAGCAATAGGGGGAGGAGAGTGGATTGTGCATGTCTCAGTTCGAGATGTCAACCAGCCGTCATATTCCGTATTTCTGACCCGTTGTGTTCGTTTGCCTGTCCACCCTCACTAGGCCGTAAGATTATTTGCGAAAGAGTTTTCGGTTTCCTGGTATGTACCGTTAACATGCACCTCGGTCACCGGGCCTTCTCAGGTTCTCATAGTCTCTCGCTTCTCTCTTTACTCGCCTTTTTTTCTCATCCACAATGGGAACTCGTATTCTCCACCCTTTTTACATTCACCCAGATACTCACTCCTCTCGATGTTTACGCCCACGATCAACAAAACCTTTTACTTTTATAAAAAATCAGAATTTTCGAGAGTATTGTGATCTCTTGGGCCTTTCAAGAAATCGAAATAATGTGTTTTTGTAAGTGCCTTTTTGCCCATTCTCTTCTGAATCAAAAATGTTTTTTTCTTAGAAATTTTATCAGATTCTTTTTAAGATTTCAAGAAATCATGTGAACAAGAGGAGATTGCTTGAGTTTAAGTGGAGAAAATTCAAAACAAATTTTAAAAGAAAAAAATCCAAATAATTCTGGAAATTCTGGAAAGTACATATTTTCGTTTTTTTTTGGAAATTTCAGGCTTTGCAGAGGCCAAGAGATTCGGTTCCTCCCTCTACCAGATGCACAGGAGAGGTCCACACGTGAAAAAACGTAATAAGCGTAGACCTTTGGATGGCAAGCCTTATGCAAAAGGGGTTGTTCTCAAAACATTAATCAAGAAGCCGAAGAAGCCGAACTCGGCGAACAGAAAGTGCGTGCTTGTGAAATTGACAACTGGAAAGGAAATGGTTGCATATGTTCCAGGTAATTCCAGTGGGAAAATTCAAGAGTGAAGAAGTGCAATAGAATGGAACTATTTTTTGCCATTCTTTTATTAAAGATATCTTAAATCGGGGAATATAACAAATTCTTGAGCAAGCATATGGGGAAACGAAAATTGAGTCAAATTCGAAATAACAAAGAATTTCAAAAGGAATTCACAAAATATTTCGAAAATAATTTTTAAAATTCTAGAAAATCTCAAATGAAACATTATAATTTGTTTCTTGTCATTCTCATCCTTTCTTGTAGAAGATTTCAAGGTTTACAATAAAAATGGGGGTGAAAACGGCGTATTTTTATGAATTTCCGAGATATCTTCAAAAAACCAATGATAAGAGAATAAAAATAAAAAACCCAATTTTTTTTCGTGTCAATTTTTCGAAAATATATCGACAATTAACGAAGATAGCGAAAATTTCGTGGAAAGCTATTCTGTAGCTCTGAAATTCGATTCAGAAAGTACACATGCAAAATTCATTTATTTTCTTTTGCTTCTAAGATATTCACCATAAATGGGCAAAAAAATTGACTCATCTTCTGCCTCATAAAAAAAGTCCCAATAATAAAAATTTATCCTTTCTTTTATTCTCAGGTGAAGGACATAATCTCCAAGAGCACAACATCGTTTTATGCCGAGTGGGAAGAGTGAAAGATTGTCCTGGAATTCGAATAAAGTGTGTGCGTGGAAAATACGATTTACCCCATGTCATAAAAAAAGAACATTAATTAAATAGTTAGAAAAATAATTTATAATTATAAAAAGCGATGAATATAAAGAGCAATGAAAAACTCTTCCAATTTTCATTTTCACTGAATTTTTAAAATACAGTCGGAAAGTGATGAATTGGAATTTACAGTTGGATTCGAATGCCTCGATAATTTGACACGTCAGCGTGTAGTGATGAATTTGTGAATGCAGTCACGGTTGTGGAAATTCGAATCAGAAGCTCTTTGACACACATTTTTCGAATACACATGTAGGTGGTAAGGATAATAAAGAGAAGGGGTTGCTAGAAATATTGTACCGTTAGCTGGACCACGCGTCACTATGCATAATGCATTTTGGTGAGGCGTTTGAGATGTCGAATACAATGGAGTTGAGTGAAAAAGAAAAAAGGGGCACTGTGAACGCATCGGCCCCTTCGTTTGTGCGTTATTACGGAAGGGTTGTCCCATTGGACCTTTTCCAAGCATCTGCAGACCATAATCCACCCACGCGACCACTGGCCACATTGACCATATGACATGCTGACCAACATTCGTGATATTTAAAAATACTGGGTTCTCAACTGATATTTTTATTTCAATTAATAGCTGCGGATTTTGAGGAGAATTGCTAATTTTTTTTTTTTTAGAATATATTAGAAAATAATAGAAGTCTCCAGGAAGAATCGCCCTACCGCACTTAGTTTCCAAGATATTCTAAAAAAAACAATCGATTAGAGAAAAAATTCACGGTTTTTCTTAAAGTGTTTTTTGCTACCTTTTTTTTAGATTTTGAAAATACCGCGGAAGTTATGCGAGGAATGCGTATCCATTAATTCCGAGCTATAAGCGAGAAGTACGTATCTCCATTATAATCTTGAAAAATAAATGACACGAAAAATAGATTTATCGTGTACTTGTGTACGGAGGGAATAAATGCGCATTCACAGGCGTCAAAAAATAATTCTAAAAGAAAATCGAGAATATCTTACACGTGGCGCACGTATTTGAAGGAATTTCCAGCTTCCAATACAGAGGTAAAAAATTTAATTTTTTTTTTTTTTTTTTGATAACGATTTTATAGCTCAAATGGCCTCGGAGCTATTCAAGACTCTAGTAGTTACTTTTTTTCTTCTATCAAGATAAGAAGTTGTGAGAATATTTGTTTTATAATGGTATGCTACTTTTTTTTCTTAAGGCCAGATTTTATTTATGGATTCGAACTACTCGAACCATTCGAATATTTTGAAGATTTGAGTATTTCGAATTATTTGAATTATCCAAATGTATTTCATTAATCGGATATTTTAAACTATTTATTTTTCGAATATTCAATTCCAAATTTCAAATTTGATAATATTATTCAATGTGATTTGATTCATTCATCAATCGCACAGCCCTACTTATTTTCATTGATAATTCCACAAATGAATTGTACTGGGACGAGAATTCATCGTCATTATGATTTATGATGAGAGCCTCGAGTGCAGAAGGTAATGATGATACTGCATCTGACTGAATGACTCCAGGCCTTATTTTCTCTCCACCCTCTCGCAAAATGTAATTTCAGAACGGGATTAGAACTCGTTCCGTCGAGAGCTCATTATTGTTGTTGAGTCATTCTTTTTCAACATTACCAATTTTGAAGTTCCAATTTCATTTACCAATTAAAATTTCAAAATTCTCGTTGTAATTGGTAGAAAATAGTTAAAACAGACCAAGTCTTTTTCAAAATCATTAGTTGCAAATTTTTCAGGAACTATTAAAGATAGGCCGTTTTTGTCCAATTATTTTTGTAGCTTGTAACATTCCGTACAAAAAAGATAATGACGAAATTACGCATTCCACTCATTTTCCTAGATATTTTACAATAAAAGTCTTAGCTTGAGAGAAGTGATCCTCCTTGTTAGCTCTTGATAAATGCGGATGAAGCAACTATTTCCCGCATTCCATCTTGTTTTTTTCTTTCATTTTTTATAACCGAATTCGAGCCAAACGTGGGTTTATTCACCGAAGCTCACCTATGATAGCAGCTAACGTTCTTCAATATTCTTACTGTAGGTGATAACACGTATCTATTTCCTAGGCGTGAAAAGCGACTATATTAAGACATTGGCGTGCATGAAAGAAGTATAGTTCCAATCAAATCAACCTGCTGAAAAGTACTCTTTGATAATTCCGTCTTTCATGATGAAGACTTTACTGAAGCTACTCCTATTCGTCGGCATTGCGGTGATGATCCAAGGAGGAATGGATGAGGACCGTGAGTATTGAATCAATTCTCTTAGTAACTTTCTTTTGTTCCTCACAAGATATATCTGTCAGAACTCATAAATAGTATGAAAAAAAATCTTTCATCCAGTAAGAAGTATTCATTAATGTTGATCACTTTGAGATTTCTGGGATACTTCAGGATCTTCGATTTTTAACTTCTAAAACGATTTCTTCGGAGAAGTGGTGGAGTGGTTGCATTATTTGTTTGAGAGGCTCTGGAACGACTCCAGGGCCGGGGGGGGGGGGGGGGGGGGGTGGTTTGTATGTGTGGGTGTTCGTCTGTATTCGGTCTTTTTTTCCGACAACGATTTCTCTCGAAATAATGATCGGATTGAGATCTCCAATATCGCGATCCATACATGTTGCTGAGAACTAGATCTGATTGAATTTTGCATGGAGTAATCAGTAGAGAAAGCATTGTATAATTATTGTTGGATTTTTTCTTGGAGTGAAGGCGTGAAATGTGTAAAGAATTCAGTCAACAATGTTGCCATACTGAGGTATTTTCATAATTTGTTTCAAAAATTTTTATAGAAGAAATTAATTTGGAAAAATCCTGGTTTCCCAATTTTTCAATTTTCGAAGTCATGCACGAAACATCACAAGAAATTTGTTGATTCATCCTATTTCGAGTCTTATCTATTTTATTATCAAGTATTTTTCAGAGTTCTGTCATTCGTCCTCAAAGTTCAATTACAATGAGATGATAAATTTTGATACTAAAATGAGATAAAGCATGAAGATTAAGCTTTAGGAAAATGGAATACTGACACAATATATTTTATTTACTTTCCAACTTAATTCTTTCCAGAACCATGCTTCCATGATACTGACTGCTATAATTACTTCTGCGGTTATGAGGCATATGCGGTCTGTATAAGAGGCTGGTGTGATTGCATCCCCTATGAAAGGTCGGTGGTGAGGGTCCGCAGGGGGGATGTTACCCCTGAGTGATACGCAACTGCGTCGTTATATCATTTCGAAGATGCCGTTGACTGCAGATTCGGGGAGAATCTATGAAAATTTGTAAATTCTAGTAGTTTAGTTAAATAAATTTGGGCTTCAATAATTCATTTTTTTTATTCATTACTAAGCAAACCTTCAATGAATATTTTCCGATTCCTATGAATATTCAGTCATATACAAAATGTGCATAACAACTTTAAATTCGAGGATTCGAGAATCTTGAACTATGCGGACAATGGAATCAGAAGGAGAATCTATGAGATTTTTTTTTTTTTATAATAAACTTATAAAAATATTAAATTTTTTGAAGGTGAGACTTTATTTAAACATTTATTCCGATATTTGGAATAATTTTAATATTCTGTGTTATTCGAACCATTTTTATTATTCAAATATTTTCAATTAATCCGACATCTTAAAATATTAATTCCTCGAATATTCAATTCCACATTTCAAATTTAATGATATTATTCAATTCGATTTATTTATTATTCGCACAGCGATACTCATTTTCATTGATAACTCCGCTAATGAATTGGACTAGGATGAGAATTTATGTTCATCATGATTTATGATGAGAGCCTCGAGTGCAGGAGGCAATGATGATACTGTATCTGACTTAATGACTACAGACCTTATTTTTTTTTCAACCTCTCGCAAAATGTAATTTCAGTGCGGAATTAGAGCACATTTCGTCGAAGACTTACTATTGTTGTGGAATCATTCCTTGTCAACATTAACAATTTCCAATTATATTATTTCTTTTCAACTAAAATTGAAAAATTCTGGCTGTAATTTTGTATAAAAGAGGTAAAACAGAACAAGTCGATTCATTTCCCATTTTTTTTTTGCAAATATCTCAGAAACTATTGGAGATTTGCTGTTTCTCAAGCCCTTAAAATTGTGTACAATAAAGGATTACGTCGAAATTGTGCTAGCCCACTAACTTTTCGAGAAATTTTAAAGAAAAGATTTGACCGTTTCATTACTCAATTTTCAAATGATTTAAATTTTTGAAAGTAAATTTACTTGAGGGAAGTGATTGATCTTGTTAGTTCATGATAAATACCGATAAAACTGGTATTTTTTCATTCTAACTTGTTTTTCCTCATTTTTCATGGACAAATTTGAGCGACACATGTGTTTATTCAGAGATACCAGTTACGGTACTTCGATATTTTTAGTGCCGATGATAATGCGCATCATTTGATCCATCCGTTGTGCGCAGAAGGCTACTATTTAAAGACATCATAGAGTATGAAAATATTACAGTTATTCCAATTGAATCAACGCGCTCACAAGTAGTCTCTGATAATCATTCTCATCATAATGAAAGCTTTACTGAAACTGCTCGTTCTATTCTTCGTCATTGTGGTGATGGTCCAGGGATCAGTGGTATGGGGACGTAAGTATAAAATCAAACTGCACAGAAATTCATTTTTGTTTCTCTGAGAAAATAGAATGTCTACTATTATTTATAGTTTTCTATGAATATCTCGGAAATTAATGAAGATACAAATTTCTTGCTCCAAAAGAAAATTGGAGAAACATTGCTTTATCTCGCTCAATTTCCGAGATATTCGTTGAAGAATTCAGTAATAGATAAACGAAACAGAATAAGTCCATTTTTTCTGTCAAAATTCAATTGAGATAGGACGATTTCGCCCTGATTCTTCTATTCTTTAATCTCAAAATCGAAATAAATAGAATAATTATGATAACTTAAGAGAAGAAAAGTAGATCATTTGGACCTGCTAGTTGGATTTCCTTAAGCCGCATTTTATTTTCAAATACTGGAATTCGATTGCTCGAATATTCGAACTCGTTCGAATATTCGTATTTGCAGTATATGAATCATATAGTCTGCCTGAGTGAAAAAGGCGTAAGCGCCAGAAAATCCACTTTTCAAAGGGAAAGGGGCGTATGTGCCAGATGCATCTGAACATGTCTTTCATGACCCGAAGATGCAACAAAACAAATCAAGAACTGTAGTAACAAAAAGGCGTAATTGCTGATGTGTGATGGGATTTTGTCCCGAATTATCTAGAATGATCCGAAAAGCCCCAAAATCATATTTAGAAAAGATATGAGTCTGAAATTCCATCAGTATATTCCGGTCTCTAATCTTTTTACTTTGAGCCATTTTGTATTGTAATTGGCTTAGTAATTTTTGAGTTATCAAAATTTTTCGACTATTCGTATTTTACTAATATTTTGAGAACTTCTCAGTCGGTTTCGCTCAGATTTATGGCTGTGCTGGCAATGATATGACCTAGCTAGCTACGAACTTCCATTGATTTATTGATCATAATTATTAAAAAATGTCAATTTTAATGATTTTTTGAATGAAGTTCTTGTTAGCACGATAACTGATGAAACATTCAAGCTAGAGACTTCATTTTTTAAACAGGGATTAAACAGGTTTTTTTGAATCACCTCAAATTTTCTCAAAATTTTCATCTAATCGGTTTCCGAGTAATTAATTAGTGAAATTGCGTCTTATACATGGGCTCTTATACATGAAACCTGTCTTTGCACGGATTTTTGTTACTAACCCAGCCGGTAGCAAAAATTACATGCTAAGATAGGTTCAATGCATAAAAGCCCATGTATACCA